>OX328099.1:32605991-35389098 GCA_946811185.2 Hippopus hippopus | reverse complement strand
AATACTACTGCGTGCGCACGTATTACTTATTACGTGCGCACGTATTAGCTACTGCGTGCGCACGTAGTATAAAATATATCTTCCATGTCACTTTTGTGCCACCGTACATACGTCTTAGCAACAATGACGTCATTTTTCCATGAAACGGAGTAACAGTACAAATTCCCGCACAAGCTGTGGTTGGTTTCTCTGGCTTCACGCGCTCATGACTGAAAACTGATCAGAACCGGGACCCAAAACACGATAATACACTAGTGTATTATCGAAAATAAGTCATGGGTTTAATACACTGCCGGAGGAGGTTTTATGTGATAAAGTGTTGTCTCGGATCAGCCCGCACAGTCTACGCAGGCTTATCCGAGACGACACTTTCCGTTGTTATGTAAATTTCTGTTTTGTGCAAGTCTACTGTAGGACAAAATCTAATAAAATCGTGAAATGCCGTCTCGGATTAGCCTGCGCGGACTGCGCAGGCTGATCCAAGACGACACTCTACGCAAATGTCCGAATGCCCCTTTTCGCGTGTTTCAAGCGAATTTATTATGTCTGCAAGCAACGCTTTCACAACCAAATAAACAAATCAAACTTTTCAACCACTATACAAATACAGTTCGGTTGCAGGAGAAAGAGGCAGTTACGTCATAATCTAGCATACAGTAGTGGACGGTGTAGATCACAGATCAGACTGCACGTTCTGTGCAGTCTGATTTTGATCTACACTGTCCAGTAAAGCTTCTTGTGTCGTCTTAAATAAAAACAGAGTTAATGCTTTCAGGATGGACGAAGAATGCTTTTATCCAAAAAAGGGAAAATGCATGACAAATTCAATATCATTCATGTAATGTCCGCTAACATGCATAGCCGTATTCTTGTCAGAAGTATGTTTACCACGTATATTGTTTTATAATTTATCAAAATGGAGTACAAGTTTATTGTGCCCCCGCCCACTGATTTATGATAAAGATGGAATGTCGACCAACAGTAACTCAAGTCAGTATGATTCAAAACAGAATGAGTGCAGGAATGATAAACACGGTCTTGTCAGTTGCTGTATCCTTTGTCCTTTCGGGTGCCATAGACAGAGAGAAAGAGAAACAGAGACAAGAGAGACAAAGATAGAGAAGGAAACAGAGAGAGAGAAAGAGAGAGAGAGAGAGAGAGAGAGAGAGAGAGAAATTTTCTTACGGTCAAAGGATCATTCTACCTCATGTTTCAGCCGGTTTTCAGACAGAATGGACCCTTATAATGCGAAGTCTGAGTTTGTATTTAGTGCATAACAAAGATGCATGCATTACATCCCTTTTTCCTTGAGCACCCTTCATAGACAACTGTTATGTCAAAAAAAAAAATTAATTAGCCATGCTCTAGTAAAAGAGGGCTTAATGCATCTCCATGATGCATTATACCAAGCAAGTCATCACATAATTGTTGATCTATAAAATCTATTTTGTATGACAACCGACTTAATCATGAGGTAGACTTGTCCTTTGACATACAGAAAATTGACCAATAGCGAAAAGTATCGACCCAGGTCAGCCTGCGCAGTCCGCGCAGGCTGACCTGGATCGCTACTTTTCGCAAATGCATTAGGCCCCTTTTGCCGGAGCACGGATCATTTTATTTGTGAAGTGAGAGCTACTATATGGAACAAGCAGCTTAGAAATTACGACCCAGTAAAAAACTGGTAGCTAAAAAAAGGAATTTCAGTCAGTCAGACAAACTTAAACACTGTAAAATTAGAGCTCCCTTTTTTTTTCTTTAAGCATTTTACAAAAAACTCGGACAGTGTTGATCCAAATTCAGACTGAAAGTTCCGTGCAGTCTGATCTTTATCTAGTCCGGCCGCGAAAGTTTCTAAAGTTGTTCTCAGAATGTTGATGGTAAGAATACATTCATATTTTTAACGATCCCTTTGGTTTGGTAGCTTAATAGTGTCTTAGTTTTGTTGATTCATTGTTCTTGAACAATTACTTCAGTTGATGTTATACTGCGGCGGCCGGTGAACCTATCCATGCTTTAGTGGAGTTTGGTTTACCAGTACTTCACCAAACATTCCTATAAACTAACTGGCTGCTTTTCCACATAAGCATTGTTTAAACACTATTTAGCATTGAAACAAGAATGAATCCTATCGCAATGACTGCTATCACAATCCTCGGGGAAAAATAATCGAGTTTGGGTTTAAACCTGCGACCCCTGGTTTCGAGCCCTGTATACTTTACCGACTGAACTACAAGACTCGGCGAATAAATAAAATGAATACTTCGACTTACAACCAAGTTCTTTCTCGTTACCTTTATCTTGTTGACTTAAACTGATCATTATAACATAGCGTCTGTTTCGGGTCCAACTATTGATTTTGAATTGGTAAGATGAAACTTATACTATTAATTTGGTATCGAAAAGAGAAGATCAAGATCAGACTACACGGACGTGCAGTCTGATCTTGATCTATTCTTTTCGCAAAGGACATCATAGTTCTCGGTACGCTGATGGAGAGATTGTAAAGATCATTACTATATTTCTTCTTCCTGAATTACTCGAAACTTTAAAGCGTACTTCCTTTTACGTCACTCAGGAAGGAAATAAACTGTGGCGTGAGGACAAAAACATCGCGGGAAGGAAACCACCGTATATTTCACATCCTGTGTGGGGTTGAAAGTACACGTCATGACATAATTATACATGAGTGGCAAATAATGTAATGCAAGCTGCTTGTTGAAAGCATTTTTAGGCGACAGATAAAAAGCAGTTCAAGTAATGAGATTTACGGTGAAAAGTTTGTTCGTGTGTGCCTTCTCCTACATTTTTTCAATTATATCGCGGTGGACAGTGCACCTATCCATGCTTTCCTGGTGTTTCTTTTACCAGTTCTCCGCAGAATATTCTTTCCAAGCCACTGGCTGCTTTCCCACATAGCCATCGTCGAAACAATAGTCAACGGTGAGAGAGGAATGAACCCTGTCACAATGACTATCATCAATCCTCGGAAAGAAATTGGTCGAGCGTACGATTCCAACAAGCGACCGCTTGTTCTCAAGCCCTATACCTTACTTGGCTGAGCTGCCTCAAAAAGGAAAGGGGACAGTGTGTAAAAAGGAGAAAAGCCAGTTAACAACATTTCAACCATTGATCAGTATTCAGCTTGAAAGAGATTGTGAATAAAAGGAGCTATCAGTAATGAACAACTGGTCGTTGTCCCAGCATGGTTTCCGTACAATCGGAAGACCACATCTTATACAAAAGCTCAACATTATCAGGTTGACGGCGAGGCCGGCGTTATCACTATCAGTAAGCTAGTGCCATGTAGATCAAGATCATGCAGTTATTTATGTCATAGCAACATTTAATGTAAGATATCTAAATCATTTCCGTTTGCCTGGTCTGTATGGTTGTTTGTTTGGATTATATATTACGGCGCTTCTAATATTATTTCAACCATGTCACAGGGACAGCTAACTAGTTGCTCATTTGTCTAACAAGTATCAGGCCCAACCATGTAGTTCTGCAGCGTATGGACCAAAGTCACCCGCCGGCGTGGATCGAAACCGGGATAATAACTTGTCCACTAAGTCGCCAGGCCCGGTAGCTCGGTTGGTAACGTAAGGGGCTTAAAATCATAGGGTCGTTGGTTCGAATTTCCATTGAGTTTATTATTGATATTGCAACAAGATCCATTCCTCTCTCACCGCTGATCATTGTTTCGATGATTGCTATGTGGGAAAGTACCCAGTGGTTTGGGAAGAATATTGTGCTAGTTGCTAGTAAAAGAAACTCAAAGGAAAGCATGGGTAAGTACCTTGGCCGCCACGATTTAACACAAATGAAGCTGAAAATGGCATGAAAACCCATCTACCCGAAAATGATTAAATTGTACTTATCTAACAGTTTGAGTGAGAAATTATTGGACGGAGAAAAGGGAACAATAGAAGCATTGTTGGCGATAAACGGAGTCCAGGGCATTACCCTCTGTCATGCCGAGTTTTATTTTTAAAGTGCCTTTCACAACTACAGTTGTTCTTGCGGCCAGTGAAGATCACGATAATGCGGCACAAAATGTGCAGTCTGATCACTAATCTACACTGTCCGCTCCGCTGAACATTGTATACTAAAGCAACCACAAAATTGCATTTATTTAGGTTTTATCTTTTCACGCTTTTTGTGCAGTCTAATCTTGATCTGCTGTCAGTGTAGATAATAATCGGCTGCACTTAAAGTGTGCAGTCTGATTATTAGTTACACTGACCGCTTTGCTGAACACTGTATACAAAAGTAACCATGAAAAAGCATCGTTAATTTATTAGGGTAGTATCTCATTAGTGAAAATATGCAGGGTTTATTCGGCGCTCTAATGTTTACAATAGCAGCTGCTGACTGTCACAGATCAGAGTCCGTATTCAACAACCATTCTTAAGAACATTCTTAGTCTTATTCTCCAAGTTTTTCCAAACTTAAAAGTAACACAAGTTCTGATTGCCTAAACCAATCAGAACTTGTGTATTTTCAAAGTTAGAAAATTATGGAGAATAAGACTATGAATGTTCCTAAGAATGGTTGGTGAATACGGGCCCTAGTTCGTTAAATTCAGAGGCATTTATTTGGGAATTCATACCTTGTAAGCGATAGATAGGGGGACGGAGAGTGTCAACCGAGACTGCTTACTGTCTCTGCGATTGCCTACACTCTGCGAAATTCAATCTTTGGGAGACAATGGTGTAGTGGTAGCATCAACCTCTCAACCATCAGCTTTCAACTAAAATGCAATCTTGGTTACGTAGGGCAGTTTAATCCAGGACTAAACGACAAATATCTAAACTGATCCAACCTGAAAAAAAAAAAAGTCAGACGACTCGATAATAATTCATGATTAGACGTAATCGGTATCATGGGATTTGTCATCGAAAGGGTAGAAAAAATTGTGTTAATATTGAAAAAAATGCTTGTTACCAGCATTTTCCCTTTTTCCACAATGTTTGCGAACGCCTTCTTCTTCGGGTTCGTTAAAAGTTTTGATTGTTTGGTAGAGGGTGCAGAGTTAATCCTGCGAATAGTACAGCAAAGACATTCAGAACGAGACAAGAAAAAAGATCAGTCTATATAATTATGGTTCTGTATAATTATTGTCTTCAATCTTCTATATACCCCAACAAAAGCTGCTAAGCGCGACTTGGTGCGCTTTTGCGGACAGTGTAGATCAAGATCAGACTGCACAAAACGTGCAGTCCGATCTTTGATCTACACTGTCCGATACGGTATTTTCTTTCCGGAGGAATCAAGTTTGAAGTCGCAATATCCGGGTTTTACTTTTTACTATTGTTTGGGAATTTTCGTTTCATTTATTTAGCAGTATGAGAATGAACTCTTTACTATACGAAACAAATTCACATATGTCCATGCTGGCTACAAATTAAATGTAGCCAGAAAATGAAATCCATCTTTGAAAGCGTATACAGACCGTATCCATATTATGCAACTTCCTTGGTTTATTGCATCTCTAAGATGCATTAAATAGAGGATCTTACATGAGTGTTTATGTATTATCATTTTTATCAAACGAGTTGACTAAAATTGTATGACGCGAGCCTTGGCGAGCGTCAAATACATTTTATCACATAAAACCTTCCCCTGCAGTGTATTAAACCCATGACTTATTTTTGATAATACACTAGTGTATTATCGTATTTTGGGTCCCGGTTCCGGTCAATTTTTAGTCATGAGCACGTGAAGCTTGAGGAACCAACCACAGGAAATGCCGGAAAAATGTACTAATACGCCGTTTCGCGGAAAATTGGCGTCATTGTTGCTAAGAAGTATGCGCGTGGACAGTTTTTGATTTTCATGTTCAATAAAAAGCAAGAAAAAATGCAGCGAAAGCTGCAGGAAATACGAGAAAGCTTTTCAAAAACAACCAAATTGCTGAATTAGTCGCACTAACCCCCTATAGAGACCGTTTTATTCTACTTTTGGTGTAAGTGTCATGGAGCTATCTACTTGTGTATGTACACATTTGAAACCGAACTACAACTGTAAACATGGAACCGTGAACGGCATATAAGGCAAAAGGTGATGAGGGAGGATATTTTTTGTCTGTCATTCGTTTTATGTGATAAATAGAATCTCACATTCGTGTTTATGTATTATCATTTTTATCAAACTCGTTGACTAAATAGCCCTTTACCACACGGCAAAATTTAAGACCTGTCCAAATTGAAAGCATTTGCAGAAAACAATTTCATAGTGGCTCAAATGACGTAACTTTTCTTTGATAGGGTAGAAAACTTTGCGGGAAAAGGAGAAAATGCTGGTTACCAGCATTTTCTCCTTTTCCCACAATGTTTTCAAAAGGCCTCTTCTTCAGGGGTGTTAAAAGGCGTCATTGTGTGGTAAAGGGATAGAGGATCTTACATGAGTGTTAATGTATTATCATTGTTATCAAACGAGTTGACTAAAATTGTATGACGCGAGCCTTGGCGAGCGTCAAATACATTTTAGTCAACGAGTTTGATAAAAATGATAATACATAAACACGAATGTGAGATTCTATTTATCACATAAAACGAATGACAGACAAAAAAATATTCTCCCTCATCACCTTTTGTCTATATGCCGTTCACGGTTCCATGTTTACAATTGTACTTCGGTTTCAATTGTGTACATACACAAGTAGATAGCTCCATGAAACTTACACCGAAAGTAGAATAAAACGGTCTCTATACGGGGTTTGTGCGACTAATTCAGCAATTTGGTTGTTTTTGAAAAGCTTTCTCGTATTTCCTGCAGCTTTTGCTGCACTTCTTGCTTTTTATTGAACATGAAAATCAAAAACTGTCCACGCACATACTTCTTAGCAACAATGACGTCATTTTTCCGCGAACGGCGTATTAGTACATTTTTCCGGCATTTCCTGTGGTTGGTTTCTCAAGCTTCACATGCTCATGACTAAAAATTGACCGGAACCGGGACCAAAAAAACGATAATACACTAGTGTATTATCAAAAATAAGTCATGGGTTTAACACACTGCAGGGGAAGGTTTTATGTGATAAATCCCCTTTTCCCAGTGCACCACTAAAATCATTATATTTTCAGGCACATGAAAGTTCAAACCCGCTAGACATACCTGTCTGAATATCAAGGTTGTTCAGTGAGATGCCATATTTAATATGACTGTACACATTAACCTATGGACCGATATCCTTCGCATACCCATTGCTTGTGTTGATTGCGAAGAGTAGACCAAGATCAGGCTACACTTCTGTCTGATCTTGTTCACATCACTTCTATACTCAGATAAATGTCTGATCGTATTCATACACAATTCAAGTCACTGCATGGATTCCAAAAAAATATTGCTAGCCTTGTAGATTTCATATTCATCAGAAGAGAAGATAACTCTTTCGACGTTTAAAAAATGAAACCGTTTGATTTCGACGGTTGTAAAAAGCCAGGTCATTACAAGTGAGGATTTTCTTTTTTCTTAGTTGAGAACAGAGTACCGGACGGTGTAGATCCAACATCAGACTGCACGTTATGTGCAGTCTGATGTTGAATCTACGCCGTCCGCAAAACGAAAATTTCGTCTCTCTTGTGCTGTGAAAGAGTTCGGACAGGGCGTGGTCGGCATCGTTATCTCTATATACCTACTCGTATGTATGTACGTCATTGATAGAATAAATGATAGGGTTTAAAAACTTAACTCTATACCCCAGGACTTACCCAAATATAAAAGCATTTACGGACGACAAAATAAGTGCACTCCAAATGATGATTTTGTCACTTTGAAAGGGTAGGAAACATTATGGGCAAAGAATGCAGCGTTTCCTCCTTTTCCCAAAATATTTTAAATCGATTTTGTTTTTTAATCGATTGCTTGGAAAAAGGTTGACCCTTATCTCTTACTGACGATTATATTTGGGCAGCGCTCTAGGAAAAGGGGGCTTAATATATCTGCGAAAAGTATCGACCCAGGCCAGCCTGCGCAGTCCGCGCAGGCTGACCTGGGCCGAAACTTTTCGCTATCGGTCAATTTTCTGTATGTCCAAGGACCATTCTACCTTGGAATTAGTCATTTGTTAGATAAAATGGATGGAATGTCTCCATATTAATGTAATTACCTGGATTGTATAATGCATCACGGAGATGCATTAAGCCCCCTTTTGCCAGAGCATGGCTCATTTATACTGAAGCGGACAACTTTCGAATTTGTACGAAATTGTATCGTGTTTTAATGCCGTTTTAAGCAGTTTTTCAGCTTTCAAATTTAACTATCGTTGAAACAATGATTACCGGTAGACAGGAAAGAATTCTGTCGTAGTAACTATCATCGATCTTCGGAAAGAAATTGGCCTGGCTGAGGATTCCAATCGGTGACTCCCTGATATTGAGTCCTTTACGTTACCGGGAACGGCTAGAAGGATAATAACCACCTGTCATACTGGTAAGATACTCGCATGCATAGAAAGTAGATAATTGAACTTATGACATCTACTTTATCCTTTTCTCTCAATTCATTGCATTTAACTGCTACAGATGATACCTAAATACTTATGTTTCTCGTGTTTTAAAAATCCAGAGGAAGAGGGTTTTTGAAAAAATAAATTGGAAAAATGAGAAATGTTGGTTACCAGCATTTTCTTCCTTTCCCACTACGTTTTCTTTCATTTCATAGGCAATAATTGCGCAAAAACTAATGTGTTGCCTGCAAAGGCTTTCAAAATGGATGAGTCTAGAATGTCGTTTGGCAAAGAAAAAGTACTTATTGGTCTATGTGAAATTATTTGTTAATCTGGTACTGTTTTTTGAATGAAGTGCATATTGTTGGCCGGATACACATATACGCGTAATAATTTTCAAGATGACGATTTCATGTCATATGTGAAAAAAACCCGAATGTTTTATTACAACGTTTCATAAAGGTGATCAATCAATCCATCATGCGAGGGTTACAATTAATTGGCAGTTATACGATCGGTAAATGTGGCTGACTTATTTGTTTTGACCGCTTTATTACTATTTTCGTGAAAAGCTTGTATTTTTCGCTTGATTACAACCGATCAGGTTCGAAATCACATTGAAGGTGACAGATGTTTTATGGTTGTTTGTCAACTTGTTACACATCTTTTCTTTCACAGAACAGATATTTTATGTTTTCCTCTTTTTTTTTTGCGTGCTCTCAATACGATATTTCAAAGTTAGAACAAAATGCTGATGCACATGGTATCGCAGATGAAGTACGTTTTATTCTATTTGTTCAGACTGAAAAGTCTATTGGATTCCGAAAACAGAACGTTTCCACAAAGAACATAACTAAGCTATAGTCATCATCTTACGTCAAGTCATATCGAGAAACATACAAATAATATCATTTTTCTTACGGCAAAATGATCTATCTGTTTACATCTGCAAGGAAAGATGAAACTTTTTAACAGACGGCACAAATTTAGACTTTTCCAACTTGACAACAGACGACACATTAAATGTGGTAAAAATGACAGTATTTTTCTTGAAAGTGTCGAAAACATAGTTGTAAAAAGAGAAAATGCTTGTCACTATGCAGAAGTACCATCTCTATTCCATTTTAGAGCTGCATTTATGAATTCAGTCGTAAATTATTACATTGTCGTGTATTTTAAAATATGAACTGCAGTTATTATTGTTATGACTAGAAGCTATATTAGCTTATGTCAAATAAAATGTGCCTATTGTAAACAGCTCCGAAATGAACATTACCATTTTCATTTCCATAATGTTTTCTATCCCATCGAAACAATTCACCTTTGAGACGTCTGCAAATTGTTTTGAATTTTGACAAGTCCAAATTTTTCTCTTGTGGTTAAGAATTAATGGCCGATGTGTTAAGGTTTGTATAGCACTGTGTATGAGGAAAAATTGCTGGTAGCCAGCTTTTTTTTTTGCCTATTTTCCACTATGTTTTTTATCCTATCAAGTTCAATTATTTGAGCCAAATTGAATTGTTGTCTGCAAATGCTTCCAATTTGGTCAAGTCTACATTTTTCTCCTGTGGTACAAAGTTTATGTTAGATGTGTTAATATTTGGTTTAATGATTTACTTTTTAACTAGTGTCACTTATCTAACTCTCTTCCTAATGTTAGCCTACAAGTAACATATTACGAATTCAGTTGTAAATTACTTCATCGTAATCTTTTTCAATATATCTATTGCAATCATAAGTTTGTATGAGAAAGAGCTGTACAAGATTCAAGTTTTGTGGTTTTCGATAATTCCAGTGTATGGATTATTCAACTTTTTTTTTTTTCAGTTCAACTCGTTTTCGAATTACTGCTAATCAGTGAAATGTTTTCCAGAGGAGCATCTGCGTCGAGTTTTGAAGAGGCGAGATTTAGTAACCGGAATCGACAAGAATCTATCTTGACGTTATCTTTATCTGCGCCAAATATACAACTCGACCTCTTTCGACGACTGCAAATACGATCCACTGAAATTCATTACTTTGTTTAATCTTACATAGGACTTAATAAACATGCGGACTGTATAGATACAAGATCAGGCTGCACTTTCTGTGCAGCCTGATCTTGGATCTATACCATCCGCAAAAGCCCTTGTTTTCGTGAATGGCACGCAAAAGGTTAATCGTCATCAGGAAAACTGTCTTGTTTACTCAGTCAGTCAGTGAAAAGCCAAAGCTTATCACCAGCTCAGATGACACAAGGCTTTTGTGACTGGTTTCTTTGGAATGCTAGTTTATCACAACTGTAACAGTATGTGATAAAAATACAATGATAACAATCTGTCATTTCGTTAGTTATCTTGTTTGTGTGTGTTTTTTTTTTAATGTTGTTTTACGCCTCTTTCAATACTCTTTCAGTCAAGTCTCGGTGACAGATAAAATATATTTGTAATGTATTTTTAGATTATCCGGCTCAAACGTACATGCATCGCACGCGGATAAACTCAGACACGACGGAAAAAAATCCCTAGCTGACAGTGTCGAATAGGTCTCAAAGGTGGTATGAAGGTGTAACCCGCGTTAGGAATGATTTAAGCTAGGTTCCGCTCTCGATATGTTTCGCCATTTATATAAGATTGCGACACATAAGTTCACAGATCTTATAAGTATCAACGACGTATTCTAACAAAATCAATATTATTTCCTAGCTGCATCTTTCAATAAGCGTCAGAGTAAATAAATTTCCATTTCATCTAGATGTTTCATAGAAACTCAAATGTTGGTATACCCTTTCAGAGAGAAATCCCATGTTCTAGATACATTTGATATTTCGTCTGCAAATGCCTTCAATATGGACAAAGGTCTGTTGTCCTATAAAGAGCTATCGCATCTACCCTACTTTTTCCCATATGCAAAAGATCAACTTTGAAAACATAGAGGCAAAAGCAGATATTGCTCATTACTAGGATTTTTTTTCTTGCAACAGTCGTGTTCACGCATTTATGTATCAAAATACTATATTCAACAACTAGATAACTTCTTTCGTTTATAGCAAACCACATGCTGAGAACATAATCGCAAAAGAAGAGGTGCTCGTAACAAAGATTATGTTTCAAATCGGTCGTTGCAATAACGTTAGTTTCCGGAGGTGAAAAGCTAATAATGTAGAATGGCTTAAACGAGTAGTAGTATTTAGTCTTTTACCTGTCTGTGCAGTGTAAGCTCACTGAAACGTCCCACAGTAAATAAATTTTAATCAGCAAGCATATGACACGTTGTCGAGTTGGAAATATTGGTGGCCTAATATGGTAAAAGATAATTATGAAACTTTGCAGCTGTAGCACATCACGCAAATTGCGCATATCTCTCCGAGCCTTGTAGTTCCGTAAGTCACAGACAGGTCTAGGGATCAAAGGGTCGGGTGCCTGAATCCCTGCACGACCAAACTTTCTCAAGGACTTAGATAATTGTTGACGTTACAGGATTTATTCGTACTTCACTGCTTATCATGGTTCCAACAAACAGCCAGTATATAGGGTATAGTATTTTACATCATACTGGTTGGCCCTTTACCAGACGATCCTTTGTTTAAACGACCCTGTGAAAGACGACAGTTGAAAAAAAAATCCACAAAGTTTTTTTTAACATTTCAAAGACAGGCCTCAGCATTTAATCTGCAATCCATGTGTTGTCTGCAAATTCTTTCGATTTGGTCAAGTCTGAACTGTTTGGTAAAGACTAAAGAGTTAATAAATTGACACAAACGTATGGATTGGAGCACTGACCTGTGACTGCAATAATGTTGAAATTGTCGTTCAAAACAAAGCAAACAATAAACAAAGCATGTAAATGTCGTTGCTTCAAATCTTATGACCTCTATACTTTAATTAACAATATAGCCCAAAAGTAAACAAAGTGGGTGTTTAAATGCATTTGAATTTATATCATACCATTTAAAAGTACGGAAATCATTGTGGAGGTGACAATCTGTCACTGTT
This sequence comes from Hippopus hippopus, assembly GCA_946811185.2. Lineage (NCBI taxonomy): Eukaryota > Metazoa > Mollusca > Bivalvia > Cardiida > Cardiidae > Hippopus > Hippopus hippopus. Next base: position 35,376,672 of record OX328099.1, on the reverse strand, counting down.
CGGTCGGTCCAAGTGTTAGTTGCTGACAGAGAAATTAATTTCAAAACTAGGTTAAAACCTGCCAGGTAGCTGCGTCCTTTGTTTACTTCTTGCCTGATTTTAATATTCTTTTTTTTTCTTCCAGCGACTAACAGATGGCCCGACCACACGATAACAGACTGTCATCTCCACAATATTTTTCTGAGATAAAATGCCAAGATAAAACTTATTGGACTCAAGGGTATTTATGAATATAATGAAACGCATTGTATGGATGGTATTGAAAAACTAGGAATGCAACCCTTGTGCTGAAACTGTCTCTCTTTTTCCCATACTGTTTTCTATCCTGTCATTAAATCAGGTATCCCTTGTATATAATGAGGGTTAAAATATTGTGTAATAAGAAGAATTAGCAGCTACCGAGTGAATGAAACAAAGTGGCACTAAAGCATCAATTCGAACATGAGCCAATATGCTTTTGAAAACAACGTGTAAAAGATGCCATTGCTTGTTTGATTAATGGCTGCTTTTATCACAATGTTTTCCACTCTAATTATTACAAGTGGAATGCTTCAAAACCGAAATGGAACCAAACCAGAACCTCTAAAAATATTGCTTTCTCATAGTGTAGGAACTGAAAGCCTTGAAAACATTGCGGACAAAGAAGCAACTGTTTATGTGGACAAAATCGCTTCTTTTTCCACAATATGTTTCAATTTTGTGTTAAAAAGATGGTTGACCGTATTATTGCAAAATCTGATATTTAATCGTTGCTCATTGGGCTTGGGGTTGCTTTAAGTCATTTTTTTTCGGGGTGGACCATAATTTTCCTTGAAAAAAAAAAAAGTTTCACAGTGAACTTCATCACAATTTTCTGAAGAAATACTATAACTTTGAAAAATTTAAAAAAAAATCTGTCCGTCAGAAAATATGTTTTTTTTTTAATGAATCCTTGATTCGGTCAAACTATGTCTCTTTTTTACTCAACGGTTTATATACACCATGGATATTTGTGCATTTACTATGCTTAAAACCAGGCTTTTATAGATGTTTTTGTGCACAACTGAATGATTGTTCACTAGAATGGAGCGGGTTTTTTTTGCATTCTTCTGGTATTTTATCTATTTCACTGACTATCAAAGAATTATGCGTAAAATTAAGTATGGGCTGAATTTTGGAACTGTATACCTTTTTCAAAGGCAAATTTCTCTAAAACGTATATGGTGACCCATATTGTTTCATACGGTAATGTCCTAGAGACATAGAGAGCTGTGAATTTTTTAACTCCCTAAAATAACCTATGCGGTATTCAAACTTAATTATATAAATGTAACATGAAACAGGAACACTTTCATTTGAAAATGTTTAGCCGCTGTCCTAATAGATATTTGGCATATTCATTCAGAATTTAATCAAATCAATATCATGACGGAATCGCCGTCATGTTCTTCAGTCATGCAGACGGTTGCATAACATACTAGAATTGACAAAAGATTTTTTACGAAATCTGTTTCAATAATAAAAAGACCGTACAGAACAAAATCTCGGTTTTAAAAAAAAATCATAATACGACAATTCATAGCAAAACAGAGTGGTGTTGGATCGGAATGAATTTAGCTCGTAAATAGGCAAGTTTTGTACAAATATCGTTTTACAATCGAGAAAATATTTATTTTTATTAATCTTACTTCTTATGTATATTTTATTGAAAAAGTTTGCTGTTCAAACAGCGACGAAATTCGATGTCGAAGTTTGCTATTCTAAAGGAAACTATGAAAAATCGACAAGACCCTACGAACACGATGAATGTCGAAATGAAAAAAAAGAAGAAAAAAAAAAAAAAAAAAAACCAACGTAGGGACTTATTAAAAGGATTAAGTAGGTCCAAATGTTAGTCACTGGCAGGAAAATGAATTTTAAAATCAAGTCAAATATTGCCAGGTCGCTCTATCTTTTGATTACTTTTTACCTGGTTTGAGAACTCATTTTCCTGTCAGCGACTACTACTTGGATAGACATTACAATAACAGATTGTAATCTTGACAATGGTTTCCATACTTTAAATTCATCGGAACTGTGGTTTAAGTTAGGATAAACTTTGGATAGACCATATTTTACTTATGTGTGCAAAATCTATAAACTCGACCTCATTCAACGACTGAAAATACAATCCATTTAGATTGAGAAAGATTTTTCTCTCATAGACTTGGCTTAAAAGGCGGACGGTATAAATCCAAGATCAGACGGCACGTTCTGTACAGTCTGATGGCCTCATACTGCAACATTAATATGTCAGTTCCTCCAAGTTCAAAATGTTGACATAATGGATTGGCTTCATTTCTACCGGATATGTCTCACACATTATGAATGTATTGAAACATGTAAAACAAAAACCACCACCAACAAACTATTGCAGCATTGTAGCAAGTAGTGATTCAGGAGTAGGAAAACATTCACGCCCAGACTGTACAATGTCACATCAGTTTGATGCAAGGACGGATACAAGTACTCATTGATCAGGGCAATTGGTGGACATACCCGTTAATCAGACTTTGTGATGCTGTTTAATTGGTAGACTGCATATTTGCTGAAAAATTCTTACGTGCGCGATTAGTTAACATTTTGTTCTCATGGTAGTTTAGCTTATGTAAACAGTGGTAGAAAAACATTATAATTTAAACGATTTAAATGAAATCTTAAGGCGTTATTTGTAAAGGAATAATTGTCAGATTATTATTATTATTATTTTAATAATTTTGAACTATATCCGTGTATAGTTTTCTTTTGCTGTTCAGTATACATATTTTGTATGTAAGTTTTGTGATTTTCAAAAATTCCAGTATATTATTTATTCAATCTTTTTGCTCAGTCCAAATCCTTTTCGAATGACCGCCAGTTCGAAAAATTTTCCAGTATGTCATCTGCGTTCGAAGGCGAAATTGTAGCGTTGTGGATTGACAAGAATCTATCTTGACTTTTTCAGCGCCAAACATACGAATACATATTTGACCTCTTTCGACGACTGAAAACACAATCCACTGCAAATCATTTTTGTTTTGTTTTATAGGACTTACATATAAACAAGCAGACGGTATAGATCCAAGATCAGACTGCACCTTCTGTGCAGTCTGATCTTGAGTCTAAGTCGGCTGCAAAAGTCCTAGTTTTCGTCCGTGTCACGCAATAGTTTTATTATCATCAGAAAAACTGTGTTATTTACACAGTCAGTCAGTTCATTCCTTAATATTTCTTTTCTTCTGGCACATACCTTTTTATGATTTATATCACAAGCTATTTGTCGAGAGATTGGAAGAATAACTCCAGAAATGTGTTCATCAATGATAGCAAACTTTCAAAAGAGGCTTGACGTCGCAATAGCCCAAAATGGATGTCATATAGAACATATATTTGTCATTTTTATCGTTTGTTAAAGAGTTAGGCTTAATCCAGATTTAGAATCCATCTTTTTGAATGGTATTAGTAGAGCGTGTTTTAGGAAGACATATAAGAGGCTCTATCGATAATGACAAAAAAAGAAATAATATGTATTTGAATAGTAAAATTATTCTTATAATGAAGGTGTAACATTGCCCCGAAATCAACAAATACATGAAATATTCAAACTCATCTCTGTTCTTAAAAGCAACAGGCCTCTCCCCGTCAGCTTCCTAAGCCATCATTTGATACATGGGATGTCTAAGAGTTTATAGGAATATTACTGTGAACGATAGAAGGTCCACACTCATCGTACTTCCGTTTGGTGATCCACATCTGTTTGAAGGTGGACTGTGAAGCCAACATGGAACCACCAATCCAGGCCGAGTATTTTCTCTCGGGAGGAGCAATGATCTTGATGGACATGCTTGGAGGGGCAAGAGCTGTAATTTCTTTTTTCATTCTGTCGGCTATTCCTGGAAACATTGTCGAACCACCTGATAAAACAGTGTTGGCGTAAAGATCTTTACGAATGTTGACGTCACACTTCATGATACTATTATAAGTTGTCTCATGGATACCGGCACTCTCCATTCCCAAGAGGGAGGGTTGGAACAAAGCCTCTGGACACCTAAATCTTTCATTACCAATGGTGATTGTTTCACCATCTGGAAGTTCGTAGGTCTTCCAGTAGCATACAAGGCCAATACGATACGCTATTTACCAGCATTCTGGGCTTTTTTCCCAATGTTCTCAAAAGCCGTAATCAAAGTCGTTAAACACAAGATTGATATGTTAGAAAAGATAACATGCCGGATGTCTCAGTCTGGTATCTTTCATCTGTTCAACAGTTAGGCACGGGCGTCGAATTCGCCCGGCGTCTTACTTGAGAAGCCCGCCCAGGTAGCTCAGTGGTTAGCGCTTCTAACTCATGACCTGGCGGCTGCCAGTTCGATACCTGGTTGAGGCCAATTTTTCGCCTCTCACCTCTGATGTATGTAAGAAAAGTACTCTGTGACTTGGAACGAAAGTTGTGTCAGTGCTGGTGTGAGAAAGTGAGGAAACACATGCGCAAGTGCAGTGACCGCCGTGATATGACCTAAGTTGTTAAAACGGCGTTAAACTCCAATACAGTCAATCAAGTTTTACTTTAGAGATGCATTTATCGCGGTCGCTTGTATATTGATCGGCGCCTGTCTCTTTATGAAACAGTTGAGTTGAGTTTAGTTGAGTTGATCATAATTGATTTAAAACAACAAACAACAATATTTTTTGCTTTTTGCAATAAAAGGCTTTGTTGGTGTCATCACAAAATAGTGACGCGTTTCAGGCATCGATACGGTACCGGCTCTTAACTTCATTTACGCAATGCTGACAGTATGCAAATTGGTTGAGACGGTTGTAACGACTAGCATAGTGGAAACAAAGAGTAAATGGGACAAGTCAGACAAATACGGCGATTTAGCTTAGCTGCGGCATTTATTGTAGACAAAAGAGTTGAGGTATCCGTTCAACAGAAATGCTTCCGCTTCGAGTGATTAATCAACAACAGCAACCCAACATATTTTGCCGAAAGCCTATCCCATTCGCATAAGTGACAGGGAGGTAATACCCTCGTCACAACTCGGCTGATTCCTTACCTACATCTAACCTCGTCTATATAACGGTCGTTTCCATTTGAATTGCCAGTCACGTGATCTTATACATGGTGGCGCCACTGTCAGTCGTTTAGCAACGATATAAACAACCTCGATGAAGTTATTTACATCTGTCTATCTGTCTGTGAAAACATCAATCGCAATTGATAATCCACGTTAAAAAATGAATGTTCGAACTGTTTGTCAACTGAAATATAGTTAGAAGGATTTCGATAGAAAATTGAAACTCAAGTTATCTTTTTTACGAGGAGCCTTACGATTTTCAGAACGGTAAACCGGCGTATTTCCGGCGATGAAATGTAGAGTGTAGGTGCATATCAAGCTACCAGATACAGCCGAGGGATTTGATGGCTACCATCACCCGAGGTATGCCGAATGGGAGGTAATAATGCCAGCCAGAAAAATTTTAGCTTATTACCGATCGATGTAGATTCTATCAACAACAGGTAACACCCCACTCTTCACAACTCGGCCGATTCCGTAACTACATCTAACTCAATCAACTGATCACCCGAGGTTTGCCGAATGGTAACACCCGATGCTGGATGTGATCTTTATTTCCTCCATAAATGGAGATTGAAAAGGAAAACATATGTGTAATTTAAACAGACAGACAGAATATATAATCATAAAGCGGAAATGAACAATGATTGTGATTGTTTGGCCCATGGAATGTATGTACCTGTGTATCATGTAACCTATTTAGATGCAATTACAATGAAGATGCTATGACTTCTTTAACCCTTTACCACGCAATGCCGATCCTTAACGACCCAGAAAAAGGGGTTTTGAAAACATTATGGGAACAGGAGAAAATGCTGGTAACTAACCTTTACTCATAGTGCTCTCTATCGACCCAGGTCAGCCTGCGCAGTCCATGCAGGCTGAACTGGGCCAAAACATTTTGCTATTGGTCAATTTTCTGCCTGTCAAAGGAACAGTGTACCTCATAAATCAGTTGTTCGTTTGATAAATTGGATTTTATAGATTCATAATTATGTGATAACTTGCTTGGTATCATGTATCACTGTGACGGATTAAGCCCTTTTTGCCAGAGCATAGCTCATTTGCTTTAGTAAATTTGCAGTGAATGAGAAACAGCTCCGTCCATCTGTCCCGCTCTCTCTCCTCTCTGTCTGTCTGTTTGTCTGTCTGTCTGTATATATGTATGTCACGATTTCCTACCTTTCTGATTTTCGGCCTATATTCGTCCATTTTCAATATCCTATGATATGATTGTTTTAATTATTAATTCGAAAGAAATTAGATTAATGGCAGAAATATCGGAACAGAAATATTGTTAATATCAATCAATAAATCAATAGTAGCAATAACTGTTAATCATTAATATTGTTAAAAATAGATTCACAATATTATTATGATGATAATGTTGTGTGCAAGTCATGAAACTTCTATACTATTCTTTTCATTTTTACTATTACTTTGTTTTACTAATTAATGTTTTTGACAGACAAGCGGGCCAAGCAAATTATTGTGTACGAATAAGCCCAGGAACGAAAAGACCTGTCCTTGTCGTATAGGCAACCACGAAAAACATGTAGAGTAAAGAATTATGGGGGAAATAGAAAAGAGAAAGAAGGAACGAAGGTACCACCTACATGTATAGCTGATTTCTCTTTGCAGACCACTTTCAAAGGGGTTTTGTATAGTTACACATACATGCATACACAACGTACAATGCTAATCAATCAAATGTCAATTTGGCCATGGCCCATCAGCATCTAATGATGTCCACACAAAATTTTCACACAATATCTACAAATTAATCAGGAATCACGCCCGAGATTTGGTCGCCACCCATAATAGTAGTATACATATTACTCGATCTGGAACAAAAATTTTAAGAATGGGCGGGAAGCTCAATGTCTTTCGAAAAGTTCAATTTTTAAATCCTCACATATTCCAAGATTTAAAAACCCACCAAATCGATACCCCCTTTTGAAGGCTGAAGTTGTCCAATGTCTAGCATAAAATTTTTTTGAAATTTTAAGAAAAGTTTAAAAAAGACATTGTGAAATTTACAATGGAAAACACAGATTTAACAAGAATTTTAGAAAACAAAGTACGTCATTTTCATAGTAAATTTGTATCAGACAATGGTTTTAGTAGAGAAATAATGTATCTCAAATCTAATTACAAAAATCATTTACAAGCATTTAAAGATATACGAAGTGATTGGTATTATCATTACAGTGAGTTTGTGAAAGAAATAGGTGATGAAGAATGTAGTATTGCTTTTTTTGTTGGTTGTAGAAGTGAGGGTGCAAGAAGACCTCATCATTTCTATCAAATAGATATTCCTTTATTGATACTAAATGGAAGAGGTGAATATTTCCAAAATATTCTACACAAATTTGATCAATATATGGAAATAGATAATGGTTATAGAAATATTGCGGGAGAAAGGCTACGTAGATATATAACTGAAGGGTATGAATCTGAAGATGATTTTATACCAAGTGTAATTTTTTACAAGAAAACACTACCCCCAGGAGAAACACCAATAGGAGAAAGACATCCTACAAGGTTAGATCCGTTTGTATTTCATAGACAAAGTGATGAAGAAGCTGTTTCAGATAATGAAAGTATAGAAGAAGATATAGAAGAAAATATCAATGGTATAGATACTTTTTGGGAAGAAAATTGTGTTATTTGTCTTGAAACCAATCCAAATATATTGTTTTGTAATTGTGGTCATATATGTATATGTGAGAAATGCCACCATTTAAATTCTGAGAGAAGGAAATGTCCAATATGTAAAACAGAAAGTGTCATTAAACGTAAAATATAACTTTTATAATAAAAAAAAGTTATATTTTATAATGCCCCCAAGCTAATGTGTCAATCTTGTTCTCCAAAACAAACCTTTTATCATCTTTACAACTCAAAGCAACTTTGTTTATTTTTTCTGTATATACTTCATGACCACGGCTTCTTAATACATGCATTGCCCTATACTGATCTTCTTCTGTAAAACAACATTCTTTATAATGATCAAATCTTAATTCATTCTCAATTACTGACTTCTTTATTCCCTTACATCTTTTTTCCTCGTCTTCCTTTTCATTTAAAGTTTTATATGCATACGTTTTTGCTCTTAAGCCAACAAACTTAGTTATAATATTACCACCTAACTCATCTTTAAACTTTCCAACTTCTCTCGCATTATGATCACTTCTTAAAGGGTGATCCTTAGGATAATTACTAGTATCAAACATTTCAAACACATCTTTTTCTATATCCTTATATAAATCATCAGTTTCTATTTCGAGTATAAAACTATCAGTATCAGTATAACACATTTTAACCTTTTCATTATACTTTGGTTTAAAGTAATTATACAAAGCCTTTTGCATGTGTGTTTTGCTAACATCTAAAATACTCATTCCTAAATAAATAGGTTTGTTAAATTTTATTCTAGTCTTTTTCATATGAATAGCAACAAGATCTTCGTTAAATATTGTAGTATGCTTATAATTAGATCTCCCAGCAAGCTTTTTTGCTCTATCTCTATTATTAACTAAATGAACTTCTACTCTATTTCTTAAGTTCTCCATAGTCTTACCAAATACCGAATTATTCATCAACTTAAAAAAATCTTTCTCAAACTCGTTTTTAGCTTTCTTTCTCAGATCTATATTTATATCGATATATTTTTTAAGCCATACACTTTCCTCAAACTTAATTCCGCAATGTATTTTAGTAATTTTTAAGCCTAAATCAACACACGTTTTTAAAGCTTTATAATGTAAAACATAATTCTTTTTGTTATTTAAGTTTGGAATAAGTTTTTCTACCTTTTCTATTTTTAAACGTTCAGGCGCTAAAGGGAAGTCATTATGTAAATCATGTAAATCTTTAGGGTATTCTAAATCTACTTCTAATATACAAGGAAGATCCTGCCAATGGGATAATTCTTTATCCGTCATCCATTTAAAACCGTGAGTAGGAAGAGGTTGACTCATCGCCCAAGGATAAAGACTATTTGCATCTATATATAGTAAATATTTTGATGGCTTGCTTGAATCATATAATTCACCCATATATTTGTTATTTGCTTCCGAATATCATTTACAACACATACTAACCCCACCTCTAATACCTTTTTCAAACATTAAATACATATTAGGATCAGACAAGAGTTCTAGTTCTACGCCAGTTATTTTTAATGCCGCATCCCACGCTAATCCCGGTGCTGTATAATACCAACTAGGATCTAAGTCATAATTTTTACAACAAACATCTCTAAAATTCTCAAAGACGTCTGCTAAAAGTAACACATCTATTTTATTGTAAAGTTCTAAATAATCCTTAAAAGTTTTCATATTAAAAGCTTCCCATACATTTTTAGCGTGAGCATAGTCCTCATCACTAATATGTGTTTTATTTAAAGTGGAATAAAAAGCTTCTTTTGACGGTAATTTTTTATCATAAAGCTTTTTAAATGAGTCTAAATATTCATAAGGGAAAACTCCTTTTCTCCTAACTAGCGGTAGTTGTTCTTTAGTAAAATATCTCACTAAAATTTTTAACTGACTTTCCTCTAAGTAAGATGAAAGTTTATCCAAACTAGAACTCATAAATTTAAAACTATCAAGAAATCTAATTTCGTGATATATAGCATTTTTTTCTGTTTCTCCAACCAAAATGCTTTTACCAAAACTAATATATTTCTCCTCATTATTTGGAATGCAATTAATTTTACCGCTAGTTTTACCAAGATATTTTATAAAAAGATGAGCATCATATCCGCTTAAATTATGAAAATATACTGGTGTAAAATTAGGTTTACTAGCTTTTAAATTACAGTCTTGATGCGCGGCACCTCTATACTCTCCTGTAAAATGACAATGATCTCTTACTCTAATATTATCTTTTGTAAACTTATTACCACAAATCCAACATTTTGTTTGTTGCAAATGTTTTAGTTGTTCCTCTATTGCGAGTTTCAAAGGTTTTATTTTTTTATAATATTTTTCATAAAGGTTCTTAATATCTTTCGATAACGTATTTATAAAAACTTCGCTAGCGTTTTCTCCCGTATAGTTTCTTATTATCGGTTTAGACATATCATCAGTAAAAAATATTATGATATAATAGAAACTACAAGGTAAATGTTTTTGAGTTTGTATAGTATAACTATCTTTTGGATTTGACTCGCATGTGTGTATCGGTTTTAAAACACTTTCAAAGTCAGCATATACCACAAAAGGTACCTTTATTTTCTTCGCGTTATGATTAAAGCGTAACATGGTACCCGGTACATTCATAACCATTTCAATGGGTTCATACTCGTTACAATATTGTTTATGTTTTTCTAAAAGTTTAATACTGCCAAAATGATTCAAACAACGTTTACAATATTGTATACCGCTATTATTACTTATAGGGGTTCTCATCAACCCACCAAAGTTTTTGATGAGAGCATAGTGAGTATTAATCCCATCTTTAATAAAAAGAAGGTCAACATGTTTACTTTTCTCAATATCAGTAATCCTAAGAGGATAAATTTTTTGATCATAATCTCTTATTCCAAAAACGTTTACACTAATCTCAGGATTTTGTTTTTCAAACTTATCAATACATTTAAGCGAAACAGGACGTTCTATTCCATCCATGTTTATGCTGCCCTCCTTCACTTTTAATTCTTTATCAACTCTTTGTGGATTAGTATCTTTAGGGTTTAATGCTCTTAAAATACTCCAATCAAAACATTTATCATCTTTATTTTGCATATTAATAACCGACTTTTTGTTAACAATCCACTTTGGTAAAGGTAACCAACCATTAGCTCTTAAAGGATCAATTTCAGCTGTATGCAACTCGAATGTTAATATATTATGAACTACCCAATCACTACCCTGTCTTTGGAATTTTGCTATTTTCTCTGAAATTTTTTCAATCATAGTTGTATAAAGTTCATCTATATCGGTTCCCTCAAGAATATATTCATGTCCTGAATAGAAATTAGCACTTACTAAAGTAAGTTCGGTTGCAGTTACTTTTCTCATCACACATTTTAAAACTAGTTGAACTTTACTTCCTACGTTGTTTCTCATAACATTAACCATATTATCACGCGCATTTTCCATAAACCTATACGCATCTCTTTCTATACCCCCATCTATTACATATTGCCTCGCAAACCCTCCTAAAGCAGATACCCCCTCTCTAACCCGTAACTCCTGTCTTGGAGGGTAATTTTCTCTAACATGTTCAACAATTTCATCCAACGCTTGTGGTATCTGTGCCGACTCAACATTACCAATCATCCAATTACCAAAATCAGTTACTCTTCTTTGTATAGATTCCGGAACAACAGCTGAGGCTAGTCGTCTTGCTCCAGAGTAAACATTAGACGCAGCTCGTCTAGCTGCACTCGTAAATCTATTTAGGAAACTCATCTTTTTATATAATAAAAAAAAACTTAAGCTAAATTTTTGTTTCAAAAAAATTTTATTACGACTTCGTCATTGTCATAATAAAATTAATGTATGTTAATCTTATATTTATTATTCCAAGTTCTCCCATTCCAATTCTCAATCGTTTGTGGGCATCGATCTATAAATTTACCTGCCTTATAAATCGATGGAAAGGTTTTTATTTCGCCAGTTTCAACATCCTCTAAACTAACTTTCTTAGGATTATGCATAATAGTCTTTAATCTATCAAACTTAGGGTCTTTACTTCTTTCTTTTTTAGGTGACTCACCCTTTTTTAAGCCGACTTCAGATCTTCGATCCCGGGTGACCTTTGACCACCTTTGTTCGGGAAACAAGCCATGTTCTTCCACCAACTCAACTAACCGCTTTTTATTCCAATAACCGTAAAAATTTATATTATTTTCTTTTAAATTTTTTTTTAAATCTGTAACCTTTATCATTTTTATATAGGAAAAAATATCTTAATACACTACACTCATTTTATTTCCATCAGACTGGAAGTTAATTAACCTATCACTAATAATAACAGCATATGCCTCTGTGTTCGCAAGCACATTTTCGGTAAAAAATGCTTTGATTTGGATATCAGTTACTGAGTATTTTAATCTCTCACTCTGTTTGGAAACGTCAAACACAAACAAAGGATAAAGGGTTTTATAATCTGAGGGAGTAATGTTAGGGTTTGACACCATTTCATTCATGTTATAAAACTTAGATCTAAATAGAGCAGCGTCACCATACGCTTTACTAAATTGGTTCGCGGTGAATGAAAGATTATAATCAACCGCAGGGTATCTAGTAGAATTTAACGTAACATAAATATTTTTAACGTTTCTATAATCAAATATGGCTGGATTTTGCTCTTGATCACCACTTTTACCAGTCTGAAAACCTATAATGATAAAACGTGGAACTTCGGGTGATGATTTGACAGAAAGTCTCCAGGTAAATGATGTTGACTGAGGAACCGCGATAGAGTCGCACTGCCTCATTCTATATCCAACCGGTATTTTTTCTTTTTTCTCGATAATTTTATAAAGTTCCATCTTCTCTCCATCTGCGGGTAGCACGTGTGGCATAAACCAAGATATTCTAAGTAAATTAATTCTACCATCAACAGGAGCAGCAACACCACCAACAGCACCAGTTTTAAAAATTGCATCATTATCATCATTTCTCGTTAATGTGAGAGTTTGCTTCATTCCGTACAATATCTTATCATAATCATCACAAAAACCAAATATATGTTTTAATGGGACTCTGAAGCTAAAGGTACCTCTTGGAAGAGGATCATTAACAATATAATTTCTTCTTACAATAAAACCATTGTTTCCAGCAGCTGCTGCGGCTGCTGTATCCTTATACCAACATTGATTTAACCCTTGTGATTTAGAAAAATCATCCGGATATTTTAACAAACCAAGCATTGTAGTAGCATGGCCAGGATTCAATACGGATTCAATCTCCATACCCGAAAGTTGATACTTAATATTTTTAAAAAGATACATGAGACCATTGTTTGTTAAAGAAATATTAGTGTTAGCATCGTAAACTGCTCCAGTATCACTTCTTACTAATTCACCTATAATAAGTAAATAACTTTCACTAGGATGAGTAAAAATATCTTGGGTTTCGATACTAATTCTAATATCTCCTCCCGAGTTGTTGAGGTGTGTACCGGTGATTGGTTCATACTCATGGTGTTCATACTCAGCAATACTATCATCTTTTAAAATTGGTTCGATAATTCTTAGAATGTCCATTTTATAATAACAATTATAATTTTAAATAAAATAAAAATTATAATTGCGTTAAAAGCAGTTTAAATTTTAATTCTTTCTTCATACTGTTTTAATGCCTGCTCCACTGTTTAATCTTTTAACTAAGTCTTGAATAGCAATGGCGTTCTCTGCCTTCGCCAGAGAAGATCCATCTATTAATGTACTAATGTCTTGCGTCTCTGGCATACTTTGCGTTGTTGGCGTTGGTGCACCATATTTTTGTAAAATTTTCTTTGATTTTGGTGTCAACTCGCCCCGCTTCGTTGGGGATAAAGCTTTCGTAACTAATTTCTTCCCCGCTTCTACAGCTGCACTTTTTCCAACCTCTAAAGCTTTCTTTGCACCTTCCTTAGCTACACTCTTTCCTACATCAAGGGCAGAAGACGCAATTTGTTTAGCCGCGCTACTAGTAAAAAGCCTCGCTAAAAAGTTAGCAACGCTATCAAAGATTCCGGAACCACCGTATGAATACCTGTTTTTAAATCCGTGTTTTTTAGTGATGATCATTTTTTATAGTATAGACATTAATTTTTTATAAGCGTTTGAATTTAAAACACCTTGTCTTTTTAATTCGTCACAAATACTCACTAACTCGTTTCCTACACCTGTGTTACCTGCTTCTTTACTTGCCATCAACAGGTCTAGTCTTTCTAGTAATGCGTTAGGATCAGATGGGATAACAACGATACCTGTTCCTTCATAACGTCTTCTTGTCTTCCAAATAGGTGAAAGTATTTTAGTCCACTTATACTCTTTACTAGCTTTAGAACGTTTATTGTCTGGATTGTTACCTCTATAAAGAGAGTTGGTTTTTACCATTAAATGAGCATACGTCTTAAGATCATCGTTTGTATATATATATTCATTTGGGTTTTTAGACATGAGTAACTTCCATAACCCTGGAGTGCCTGTATAGTTAATATCACCAAGTTTAATATGATCACCATCAATATCAACCACTCTGTTACCAATATAAAATTTACCATCTTCAGCACGTAATCCAAATTTTAAATCAATATCATCCAAAGGTTTATTTAGATAATTCCTTGCAATTGGTCCAATAGTTAGTGCACCTTCAAATGGTTCATTATAAACTTTTATTGTTGGAAAAGCTGGTAGACTAGTATACGATAACGGTTTAAGTCCCTCTGTAATCTCCTGTGTTGCAGCTTTTTGTGTTTCCGTAACAGGTGAAAAAAACCTTGAAAGATCAGCTTGTAATTTTCGTCTACCCGTTCTCTCTGCTAGTAGATTATCCCGAATATTCTTTTTCGTTTCAAGATACTCTTTTACAATTAAGTCCCTTTTTGCAGGATCAGCGATTTTTAAAAAAGACATTTTTTTAAATTACTAAAATAATTTTTTAACATACATTTTATCATACATTTTAACATACACTTGTCGAGCAAATGCGAGACAGTTTTTAACATAGTTTTTAACATAGTTTTTAACATAGTTTTTAACATACATTTGTTTGGGATAATATATAAGAGCATTATATATTCTCTTATATATTACATACAGGTTTACATGTCTGAGGTATCACCTATTTCACAAATACACTTACACTTGATTTCTGGTAGGGAACATAGTCTTGGTCTATTCTTCAGAATCTTTCTAATAGGAGAGGGGACCTCCATGGTTCTTTTCAACGAGTTTCCGAAAGGACTCACGAGCTTCTTGTCTTCCTTTTTCCAACAAAGATTCTTTGTTTTCTTCCGTAATTTTGGTCTTAATCTTGGTACGTATTTCTTCCTTCATGATTTTATACTTTTCCTGTTCTTCAACAATCAGACGAAATTCACTATCAGTAACAACACCATCTACCAATGCCTTGGATATATGGTCATTTATAGTATTTAGTTTGGTTCTGGCTATGGTAGCAATCTCCTTGTGCTTTTCTCCCTTGTTTCTAGTATTGTCAACAACATACTTGCCAACTATAGATAGCAAACCTGTTACTCCAGCAGAAGCTTCTAAGGCTATAACAGCGGGAACCGCTACTATAGTAGACAAAAGTGCAACACCACCTACACCAGCAACAACAGTTGTCGTGGTCAAAACAACATCAACCTTGTCAACAATTCCTGAAGCACGAAAATACTTCTTTGCCAGTACTTCTCTGGTTGCAATTTCCTTTTCAAAGTATTCACGTATCTTACGAATCTCCTCAAGTCTAAAAGCGTGACCACCCATCTCATCCCTGCCTCCCGTCAGGGAGGTATCCATTTCTATTCTTTCTATAGGTGGGGCGCTTGCGGTACTTCGTTCTTTGGGTAGCGGAGGATATATTTTATTAGGGTGTTTTTGATCTGTATCTGTCATTTTATTAATATAATAATTTTTTTTATGTCAAATATTTTAGATAACAGAATAACTCTCCCACAGGTATTTCGATAGGTTTTTGTGAGAAATTATAAATGTAGACTAAGATATCATTAGACTCGTTATCAAGATGTGCTCCATTAAGAATGGTTAAACTATCTTTCCATTTATTACTAACAGATATCACTACAACTCCTCGTGTAGTTATATAACCAAATCCTAGCGAAAGTCTCATACCATCACGAGGAGGAATCTTGATAGTTACTTGCGAGTATATTTTCCATTTTAGAGGATCTTGCTTTAAGGGAGGATATCTTACTCCACGTAAATGAGGTTTCCAAAATATAGTTTTATGTTGAGTAGAGATATTAGGTTTTACACCAAATTTATGAATATCCATTTTATTTTGTTATAAATAATATTTATCCCAAACGAGTTATCCGAACAAGTTCGTACCGAAGGGTGTCGGCTTGTTGGACCAGTTTATAATATAGCTCCTAAAATAGGTATGTTAGCGAATGGACTATTAGGTCCGAGTAAAGCCCTCTTCCATCATACATTTTTCCTCCTTGCTTTAGATACAAACCATCACCAACGGAAGCTAAAGAAGAACCTTTGTATGGTTTTAAGTATAATCCACATCCATCAGTTTCAACTTGACAAACACATCCTCCTTTTTTAAGATAAAGACCCCCGCCAACCTCGCGAACTCGGTTCGTGGCTTGTCTGGTGCCTGACCCCATTGCTTTTTGTACACCTGTTGAAGCCAATCCAGAAAGAGCATCAACACCTAAAGCTGGTAAAACTGTTTTTGCGAGCATCGGTAAAGCTCTAGCAGCTAACCCAGCTAACATTCCGAGAAAACCTCCTTCTATTTTTGTGTTATATTTAAGCTGTTTCGCAGACATTTTAATAGTTATACCCTTACCATCCTCATAGGCTTTAGCTATTTTCCTCGCTTGTGAATCGGTAATTGCTAAAACATCATTACCTCGTAAATCTTCATGACCTAGACGAATACTTACTGAACAACCGGTTTTAACAGCATGTTGAAGCTTTTCCTTTTGTCCTTCCGATATATTTACTTTAACATTAGTGTAACTCGTCATTTTATATATAACTATTTTTTTTATTTATCTCGCTTCTCTAATATGAAACCTAATTGTTAAATTTTCGCCTCTAAGATTTAGTAAATTGCCATCTTGATCCGTAATATTTACCTCTAGGTTATGTATTTCATCTAACGTTATTGGCAAGTATACTAAATTAACTGGCGACTCAATTATCTTATATCCAGGTCCAACATCTGGGAAAAAAGAGTAAATAGTGTTTTTTGTTGAACCATTAACATAACTTCCTGAAATAATATCTATGTTAACGAGCAAACTATTTATACTAAGAATGTTCACTACATTCTCTGACTCGTAAAATCCTTGCGTATATTTAGCGTGAGTAAATCCTAATACTTTGGCAATGGAGCTCGGTTGATTAAAATCTACTTGATAATCATCTTCTAAGGTAATAACAGACTTTAGGGTATTGGTGTTTGCAGAAATGTTAATAGGATACTCTTCATTAACTCTATCATAATGACCCTTTTTTCTCATTTCCTGTTGAATGATGTCATTAATGTCAACAACATCATAACTTCCTTCAGGTATTCTTATTTTAACCCATGAATTAACATTGTCTGGAGAATAAACGAATATATTGTTTGTTTTATCAATGTTTGGGAAAGAGTAATATGTTTCAAGGTTTACTAAAGCTATTTCATATACTTTATCCTTTTCAAGCTGAATTGGGGGATTAAACCTTGTTCTAAAACGTGTTTTGTTGTCGCTTACTATAATTTGAAATGATGTTTTGTGATTTGTATTTTTTACAATCTTTTCTAAAAGTTCTTCCATTTTATAATATTTAAATATAATATTTAATATATAATATTTAATATATAATCAAATAGTAATATTATATTCTAACAGGTTTGTCCAAACGAGTCGGTAGCGAGTTCGACTCCCGAGCTCGTCGAGGGTTATTCGCTTTCTTCATATCACTTACAACATCCATTAAACCAGCAATAATTAATTCTAATTGTTGTATGCGTCTATCCTGCTTAATAACTTGATTTTTAAGAATATCAATAGGTTTTTCTTTTTTTTCCTTTGAAAATATCTTTGTATATTCATTTTATAATATTTAAATATTTATATTTAAATATTTTTATAATCTTGTGAAAAATCTATTTAATCGGAATCATAATTATATTTATAATTAATTTCTTTATTCTCAACTTTCATATCAAAATGCTTGCAAGTAATATTAAATAAATCTTCTAACTCATCTTTCATGCTATTTTCAAAACTATAATTATAAAAATCGGTAAAAAATTCTATCATATCATCTTCATCCATCTCATCATTATAACAAATAGATGTAATATTAATAATATAATATACATTGAAATAAAAATCATACAACAATTTTATAATTCTAACTTCATGATCCTCTTTTCGATATATTTTTTTCATAATTTCCACTCGTTTTTCTAAGTAATCTGTTAATATATTTAATAAATATTTTTTTCCAGACTCAAAATACTCGCGATCATTTTCAGTAATAACATATGTTATTCCCATTTGTTCTAATATTAATTTTAAATTATGTTTTGTAAAACCTTCTCTTTTTTTGTCTAAATCTAACCTTATATT
Source organism: Hippopus hippopus (assembly GCA_946811185.2). NCBI lineage: Eukaryota > Metazoa > Mollusca > Bivalvia > Cardiida > Cardiidae > Hippopus > Hippopus hippopus. The sequence goes on along the minus strand of OX328099.1, from coordinate 35,358,322 downwards.
TCTTAAAATTGTTTTGCAATTACCTATATATTTTTTTAACTCTGCCATTGTTGACAATATTTATAATTTGCGTTTAGTTATTTTTCATTTATTTCCACCGACTTAGGTATGTAAAAATTGTCAAAACCGTTTCTATACTTCCCATTATGTTTTTTACTGGTTAAGTCAATGATAGCAAAACCATGAGGTCTTTCCCATGCCTTTTGACAAAATTTTCTAAACTCATCCTTAGGCATATCTTCACCTACGTGATCGTTATAAATATGATTAATGTTTTTTAGGTCTTGTGGGAAAAGGCAAATAAAATTAGCGTTTTCTCTAATAGTTTGTCTCAGTAGTCTAAAATAATTCTGTGAGAGGTAAAAGCAGTCAACATTACTATGCCTTCCTCGAATGTAGTAACACTCACATTTATTTTGCCTTTCTAAAAGTAAATCATCAAATATCATTAAATTTTTATTTTCTGAGTTTAACTCTCTCGGATCAGGCACATCACTAGCATTTTCAAAGAAGTTGCAATTTATATCCGATTTGTTTTTAAACGACTTAACCCATTCCTCAACTAAAGCTGTAGGGGATACATTTAATTCTTGTATCTCATCACGCATGTTAAACAACCTTAAGATACATTCTTTTGGTAGTTTTTCTTCAAAAGCCTTTTTTAGTATTCGGTATTCCGGTTGAAAAAGGCTTTTTCCGAAAACACTCAAATCGTTGTAGTCAAGCCAACCTGGTCTGAGTAAAAGGTTTAACAATAAAGTAGTTTTGCCACATCCTGATTTGCCTATAATTAAACCTCTAATACTTTTTGGTAAAAGGGAGTGATTAAATCTCCTTGATACTACTTCATTCCATGATAAGTTTATAATATCCATTTTATATAACTTTTTTAATTTTTATATATAAAATGTATTGCGTTAAATGTAAAAAACATACTGATACGAGTAATATCGGGTATGCCGTTTCTAAAAATGGAAGAAATATGATGAGGGGTAAATGTGTGGTTTGTGGAATAACTAAAACACAATTTGTGAAAGGAGAAAAAAAACTACCCTTGGTGGTAGCATCTTAAACAACTTTATAAATAATTTACCTGTTGAAATGCATCTCCCTGGTCACAATTTTACGGGACCTGGCACTAAATTAAAGAAAAGACTCAATCCAGATTTAACACCAAAGGAATGGAGTAAACCAATAAACCGCGTTGATAAAGCTGCTTATCATCATGATGTTTGCTATCTTCAACATGATGACACTGCCACAAGGAACGCAGTGTGTGATAAAAATATGTTAACAGAGTTAGAAGGTATTTACAATCCTACTATTAGAGAAAAAATGGAAAGGGGTTTAGTAAGTAAACTCATTGGAACGAAGATGAAATTTGGAATGGGAGTCAACTCGTCGCCGACTCGTTCGGTGAAAAAAAAAATTCGATAAAAATTTTAGTGGAAGAATTACATAAACCCGTAAAAAGAAATTTTAAAAAAAGGAGAGTTAGAGTAAACGGTATAGATAGGATATGGGCTGCGGATTTAGTAGACATGCAAGCATTTTCTAAGCTTAATCGTGGTGTTAAATACCTTCTCGCTGTCATTGACATCTTTTCTAAATATGGATGGTTGGTGTCATTAAAAGACAAAACAGGGAAATCTGTTGCTATAGCATTGAAGAGTATTTTTAAGGAGAGATTCCCTGAAAAAATGTGGGTGGATAAGGGTAAAGAGTTTTATAACAAAGATGTTAAAGACTTGGTTGAATTGTATTCTACCGAAAATGAGGAAAAATCTAGTGTGGTTGAGAGATGGATTAGAACAATGAAAGAAAAAATGTGGAAGCATTTTTCCGCTAACTCCACAAACGTTTACATCAATGTGCTACCGGATCTCGTTAAAGAATATAATAACACGAGACATTCATCTATCAGGATGACTCCGGTAGACGCTAGTAAAAAAGAAAATGAAACGAGAGTTTGGAGAAATCTTTACCCCGATCATCTCGAAATAAAAGATATAAATCCTAAGTTTTCCGTTGGAGACAAAGTAAGGATAAGTAAAAAGAAAAAGACTTTTGAGAAAGGTTATACAACAAGATGGACTGAGGAGGTTTTTACAGTTTCTAAAGTAAAACTTACATCACCCGTAACATATAAAATTAAAGATTTTAATGGAGAAGAAATACAAGGTACCTTTTATGAACCCGAACTGCAGAAAACCAGTCAAGAGGTGTATAGAATAGAAAAGGTTATTAAAAAAGGAAAAAAAGAAATCTCTTGTAAAGTGGAAAGGTTATCCTGATGAATTTAATTCATGGGTTGACAATAAAGACATTAGAAATATTTAACTATAAAAAAAATGTCAAATATTTCGATTGAAAACGTAATTTTACCGAATAAACCGTTGAACAATTTCGAATTAGAGGGTGCCGCAAAAAGATTAAAGATTCCTTATTTTAGAGGAGTTTTTTTACTAGATACATTACCGAGAAAACCGAGTAAAAAAGAATGTGGTATAGTAAACTTTGATAAAAGTGGTGGACCTGGTACACATTGGGTCGCTTGGTATAAAAATGGTAAAACTAAAATTTATTTTGATAGTTATGGAATACAACCACCTGTTGAAATTCGAGAGTATTTAAAAAGCCCAATACAGTACAATACTGATCAATTACAACAATCTGGGCAAGTATTTTGTGGTCATTTATGTTTGTACATTCTAAAAGAGTTATCCGCAGATAACGGGTTCACCAAACGAGTCGGCGATGAGTTCCAAAATGTTTTAAATAAACTTTTTTAGTAATATAAAAAATGCCTGTAGATAAATTTGGACGAATGAAAGATGTTAGAACAAGTGGTGATGGTGTGTCACTCGCTTACATAAATAATAATTTTTTACGTAAAGATGGAACAACTGCTGTTACTGGTTCTATAAACATGAATGGTAATACATTAACGAGGGTTAGTAATCCAGTAAATCCTCAAGATGTGGCAACTAGGGATTATGTTGATAACCGTTCTGTTGAAGGATTTTTAAAAGAAAATGGAGGGTATCATGCTACTGGATTTTTAAATATGGGTTTTAATCCGATAAAAAACGTTAGGGATCCAACAGAATCGCATGAAGCTGCTACTAAAAAATATGTGGATAGTATTAAAGGACCATTTAGGAGTTCTGATGATATATATTTAGCTCAAGCAAATATTAATATGCGGAAGCATTCGTTATCAAATCTTATAGATCCCACATATCCACAAGATGCAGCAACCAAAAGATATGTAGATGATGCTAATCGAGCCTTTGTTCATGTAGATGGTGGGTATGTAGCCGTTGCTGACATTTCTATGAGTGAATTTACGATTTCCAACGTTGGTCAACCTTTAGAATACCATCAAGCTGTAAATAAGTATTACGTAGACAGCAATATAGAAGCTGTTAAACGTTCTTCAGGGGGTGGTGCGATATTAAAAACTCCACAAGGAACTTTTTCTGCTGTTAGCAATATCGATATGAATAACAACTTTTTAAAAAATATTGGAGACCCGAGGGATCCACAAGACGTGGCAACTAAGGCTTACGTAGATGGAATGAGAAGATTTAACAAATGTATTATATCCGTGTGTGCCGAAGAAAATGGACCAATAGGAGACGGTAATTATGAGTTTTCATTTGGTAATGGTGCTTCAGGCAATGAGCATGGTTTGGGTGGTTATTGTATGTGTGCGCCGGGTAGAATTATAAGAGGTTGTTTAACGTTTGTTAACGAAGACCCTAATATACCAGAGGTGGTAAAAGTTAATATTATGGTAAACGGAACAGAGCAGGTTGATTACTCTATTACTGCGAATAAAAGCTCGGTTGCTAGCTGTGTAGTTTTTCCTAGACCGCTCGAACTAAAGGAATGCGACATCATAAACTTTATTTCAAGATCAGACAACTTTAAGGTGCGTCACTCTTACATAACTATTTTGATAGAGTTAGACCTGTAAAGTGTTAATATTGGAAAAAAGGATTAGTTTACACCACGTGACATAGTATTTCACAACGCTTACTCATTCTTCTCTGACGAAGACAGAGATAATACCAGTTTAGTCTGGACTTTTGAGGAGAATGGTAGTATGTTATGATATTAATAATTTTTTTTGCTTTGTTTTTAAAAATGTATATATGATAATTGTATAAAATATAATTTTTATTTATAATAATAAAGCGGTCTTACTTCCTTGTTGTAAGAATGTTATTACTAACACAAAATGGTAACCTCTGGCGTGGCCTAACAGCCCGTAAGTTCATACCGAAAAAAAATAAGAACCGCTGGCGAGGCCTAACAGCCCGTAAGTTCATACCAATTACTAACACATTAAAAACACAAAGTTGTAAGGCTGCTGTTTAACCCAGACAAGCTATCCGAACAAGTCGGCTTGTTGGGCCCCATTAAAACAGAATAAGTATTTTATACAATTATTTTACAAAAAAAAAAAAAGACAAGGTAAAATTTTTTTGATGTTATAATATACTACCATTTTCAGTTGGGTTGTTTACTAAATAATACTTCCTCTTTCGTTTTCGATGAGGAAGTATAAAAAATGGTTTAATCATGGTAGTGTCATTACTCACCTTACTTCAAACACACACACACACACACACACACACACACACACACACACACATATATATATATGGAAAACGGAGTTGAAGGTGATTTCTTAACTCGTTTAACGTTTTTCAACATTAACTTGGTGTCACTGTAAAAATATAACTTATTTATAAATAAGTTATATTTTTTTATTTATGGTATCTTCTCTGGCGTTCTTCTCTTGCGAAGAAAGAGGAAGACAGAGTTAGTAAAATGGTTGTTGTGAGGTAAAAGTCTGCGGAGTATTGTTTTCCAAACGAGTTGGCGAGCTGAACAGCATGGATCCTGTCGAAGGCCGTATAATATTTCCTAAACTCGGAAATGGGTTTTCATCCGGAATTAACCTTGTTTGCGCCGGAAGTAACCATGATTCCTCCGGAATTAACCTTGTTTGCGCCGGAAGTAACCTTGATTCCTCCGGAATTAACCTTGTTTGCGCCGGAAGTAACCTTGATTCCTCCGGAATTATGGGGGGTGGTAATGGTTGTTGTATAATTGGTTTTAGTTCTAAAGGTTGTGCCGCGATTACTGGTTGATAAATTGGATGTGGAGCTATACCGTGTTCTAATTCCATTTCAAATTTCTCCTTTAATAAGTCTTCTATCTCAGATATTAGCTCTTGATATTCGGCTAATACTTTCACGTTATATAAATTTGTGTTTTCATCCATTATAATAACACACAATGTTTTTGATGAAAATTTTTTTCAGATTCAAAAAATTTTTATGCTAGACATTGGACAACTTCAGCCATCAAAAGGGGGTATCGTATGGAAGGGCTTTGGTGGGTTTTTAAATCTTGGAATATGTGAGGATTTAAAAATTGAACTTTTCGAATCGCATTGAGCTTCCCGCCCATTCTTAAAATTTTTGTTCCAGATCGAGTAATATGTATACTACTCATAATTACTAAAGCCACGCCTTAATTCTGCGTGATATGGTTTGCATCTTGTCATGAATCTATGACTGGCATTACATAGAGTGTATTTAGCGATAACCTTTTCAAAGGACTTAAAGTATGTCCTCTTTATTAGCTATGTCAGCGTCATTGACAAATACAAGGGCTTTGCGGACGGCATTGATCAAAATCATATTACAAAGAACGTGCATTCTGACCTTGGATATATATACCGTTGGCTTGTACAGTCAGATCGTTAGGATAAATGTTTATCTGAGTTTCAGATGATATTTTCTGACGTCGAAAAAGGTCGACTTTCTACATTTGGTGGGTTAAAAACATTGTGGAAAAAAGAGATAATGTTGGTTACCAGCATTTTCTCTTTTTTCCCACAATGTCTTTGAATATTGTCTATCCAAGTTTTATCCTAAATTGTATGTGCGTTGTAGAACATAGGCGGGTAATTTCTGAAAGAAAATGCCCTCTACAACTTTGTGTACAAGATTTACATACTGGGCCATAGAGGGAGGTTTGGGAAAAAAAGATGCATATGGAAGAGAGTCAAATCGGAGCTAGCCTCCATCAGTTTACAACAACAACCTGTATCATGCCTTTACTAGCCATCAAAGTTTTAGACTTGTCCAAAGTGAAAGCGGTTTTGCAGATAAGGAATTAAACGTGGCTTAGATAAATGAAATTTTCTATAAAAAAGGTAGAAAGCGTTTATTTCAGGAAACCTTGTGGAAAAAGGAAAGAATATGTATTACCAGCATATTTTTTTTCCGTGAAACATGTAGGATCTGACTAAGTTAGCATGCGAGATAAAGGGGATATGAAATAAGTTGGCATTTGAGATAAAATCTTGTCACACGAGTATAGAGAATTGTTTCCAAGCGAGCCTCTTTGTAGACGAGTTTGATAAAAATTTATTTAAAAAGCCAACGAATGTCAGATTCTTTTTATTAGCTCACCTGAGCACGAGGTGCTCATGGGGAGCTATTGTGATCGTGCTGTGTCCGGCGTCCGTCGTCCGTCGTGCGGCGTGCGTCGTCCGTCGTCAACTTTTCACCTTGTGTGCGCTCTAGAGGCCACATTTTCAGTCCGATACTCATGAAACTTGGTTCGAAAATGGGTCATGTCGGGTCAAAAACTAGGTCACTAGGTCAAATCTTAGAAAAATCTTGTGTACGCTCTAGAGGCCACATTTTCTGTCCAATACTCCTGAAAGTTGGTCAGAATGTTTGCCTTGATGATATCTTGGACGAGTTCGAAAATGGGTCATGTCGGGTCAAAAACTAGGTTACTAGGTCAAATCTCAGAAAAACCTTGTGTACGCTCTAGAGGCCACATTTTCAGTCCAACACTCTTGGAAGTTGGTCAGAATGTTTGTCTTGATGATATCTCGGACGAGTTTGAAAATGGGTCATGTCGGGTCAAAAACTAGGCCAGTAGGTCAAATCTTAGGAAAACCTTGTGTACGCTCTGGAGGCCACATTTTCAGTCTAAAACTCTTGAAAGTTGGTCAGAATGTTTGTCTGGATGATATCTCGGATGAGTTCAAAAATAGGTTATGTGGGGTCAAAAACTAGGTCATTAGGTCAAATCTTAGAAAAACCTTGTGTACGCTCTAGAGGCCACATTTACAATCCAAAACTCCTGAAAGTTGGTCAGAATGTTTGTCTTGATGATATCTCAGACGAGTTTGAAAATGGGTCATGTCGGGTCAAAAACTAGGTCACTAGGTCAAATCTTAGAAAAACCTTGTGTACGCTCTAGAAACCACATTTTCTGTCAAGAACTCTTGAAACTTTGTCAGAATGTTTGTCTTGATAATAGCTCAGGCGAGTTTGATAATGGGTTATGTGGGGTCAAAAACTAGGTCACTAGGTCAAATCTTAGAAAAACCTTGTGTACGCTCTGGAGGACACATTTTCAGTCCGATACTCCTGAAACTCGGTCAGAATGTTTGTCTTGATGAGACCTTGAAAGAGTTTAAATTTGGGTTCTGTGGGGTCAAAAACTAGGTCACTGGGTCAAAAATTGGGAAAACCTTGTGTACGTTCTAGAGGCCACATTTTCAGTCTGATACTCTTTAAACTTGGTCAGAATGTTTGTTTTCGTGATATCTCAGAAGAGTTTGATAATGGGTAATGTCGCGTCAAAAACTATGTCATTTGGTCAAATCTTAGAAAAACCTTTTGTACGCTCTAGAGGCCACATTTTCAGTCCAATACTCATGAAACTTGGCCAGAATGTTTGTCTTAGTGATATCTAAAAAGTGTTTGATAATGGGTAATGTCTGATCAAAAACTAGGTCACTAGGCCAAATCTTAGAAAAACCTTGTTTATGCTGTAGAGGCCACATTTTTAGTCCGAAACTCTTAAACGTTGGTCAGAATGTTTGTCTTGATAATATCTTGAAAGAAGTCGAAAATGGGTAATGTTGGATCAAAAACTAGGTCACTAGGTCAAATCTTCGAAAACCTTGTTTACTTTCTAGAGGCCTCATTTTTAATGCAATACTCATGAAACTTGGTCAGAATGTCGATCTTGCACCAGTTTGCAAGTGGGTCATTTCGGGTCAGTAACTCATGAAAATCTTGGTAGAATGTTTGTCATAATATTTCAAAAGAGATTGAAAATGGGTCAAGTTTGGTCAAATGACTCAGGTGAGCGATTTCAGGGCCATCATGGCCCTCTTGTTACATGACTCTATCTCGCAAATTATAGGCCAGAATATTCAAAACTATACACGCATACGTCGGTATTCCACAAGTATAATCTGATTCATTTCTCTGAAAGTAGCATAAAAAGAAATCACATATGATATCACATAAAGCTTACCCAAAATTTGTGCAAGATAAGAATTCGTAATGGCATTATTACACTTGAAACAATAGGTTATGCGATAATTTTTAGTACAACACGAATGCAACAGAACATCTTCTGTATTTCAGAAGCCAAACCATATTCTAGAAAACTTACGCCTCCAAAAAAAACTAAAGTGCAGGTACACGTTAATCTTTATCCAAATGAAATGAAAGTTGAACACAACTGATACTTATATGGACTCTAACTGAGAAGCCACGCCTGTCAACTGCACGAAACGAACGGTGAAAAAATGGCTGATTTAACCGTCTAAACTGAGTAATTTAACCTGCGTGACATGTTGAGGTCAGCTATGGCCTATATGGCTTTCTGTGTCATTAGAGGCTTCAGATGGCAACATGTCGTTTACTTGTGTCACGCTATATTGATCTTCGTGCATTTCAAGTGGTTTGTATTGAAATGGTTTTCGAAAGATTCTCGAGATATTGAAACAAACATCGCTAATTTTGCACTTACAATATGTCGACATTCGATGCTTATTTTGTAGCTTCATATGTGCTTTGACAGCTAGATTAAGTATTGTAAGGCAACTCGTTTCCCAACCAGGCCTGAGGGATTTATCAGAACTATCCAATCTGATCACGAAGGCCCGACTTGACAGTGTTTTCATCAAATGCGTAAAGGTATCTCCTAAGCCTTCTATCAAAACGAAAACAATAGGTTTCCCCTCACGATCTGCATTTTCGAGCTGTATTTGACACCAGTGATCCTCACAAAATGTCCTTGTTACAACACACATGTACACACAACAGATTCTTGTGCACCGTTCCATTTCCGTATGCAATGATACTCCCGGGTTTTCCTGGTCTAGACCAAACAACACTAAGTTCTGATCTATTCCAATCAGGGAAGCAAGCCCAGTATTTAAAGGTGCATATATATCGGTCTTACATATTTCATAATCATCTGTATGGTATGCAAGCATGACAATGTATTCTATTCGCTGATTCTCAAGTATAGAAGTAAAACCACGCCCTTCCTGTGGCTCATTTGGCAAAGCGGTAAATAAGTTTCTCTCAGCAAAATCTTCAATAAAAGAACTTTTATATTTCTCAAACTCCTTTGCACGAACGGCTTTATATTTTCTTACAGATAGAATTGACACTAAAAGTACAAATAGACAGCATCCAATGGCAACACAAATGTAAACAATATCGCGATAACACAAATACCTACACCTATAGAACGTATTTTTTGTTATGGTAACTATTCTACCCTCCATGGAACACGTGCAGTCCTGACTATAGTTAAGAATCCTCGGCAACCATTTAATGAACGTTACGGTCCGACATTAGCATACCAACGGGTTCTCTCTTATATCTACAATCGTATGAAAACCATTTATTACTTTCTCTAACGCATTCATTGTTAACTGATCCAATGACTTTAGTCTGTTGTTCCTTAATTGTAACAACTGTAACGATTTCAGGTGAGTCACCAGAAATGGTAGTGATGTGAGCTTATTATCGTTCATCAAAATCACTTTCAATTTTTTGTTCATTTTGAATATATCTCGAGGCAAGCCCCGAAGCCTGTTCGAACTAAAATCTAAATGCTCCAAGAGAGTAAATGATAAAAGTACCTGACTAAATTCCGTGAATCCATTCATGTCTTGTAAGCTATTATTTTTTAGTATAAGCCTCTTCGATTGCACATTACCATTTATAAAAAAATAGCCCATACCATTATCTGACAAATCTATTTCACTCAAATACTTGTTGTCTGGAACTATCACTGATAAATTGAGCTTCCTAATTCCCGATTGATTTATTCGCACTTTTTTCAATCGCATTATAGAACATGCACTTGCATCAACTTTAAAGCTTTCTAATCTGTTATTATTCATTCCTTTAATACGTTGAAAATTTATTTCAGACAGAAAAAGAAACATTGTCAAGGTAAATGTATCACCAGAACTATTCTGTCTGCATAGTGAATGTAATATATCTGGTTTATGGTCATGACTGCCTGTTCGATCAAGATCGAGATCAGATAAAGTTAGGCGTTGGAAATTCCGTAACACATCCCACACTGGTACTCTTCTCCATTCGTTCTCTTTTGTCCCTGTATCGGCTGAAACAAGAACTATCATCGACGCCTGAATAGACACGACAGGAAATAGAATATACGGTTGTGCTGTCCAGATATCATGAAACCTAAAACTCATTAACAAAGTCTGCCCTCTTAATTTGATTTCTTTGATGTTTCTTTCCAGAATCATTCTAAAAACACTGGAGTCCGCTTTTAAAGGTCTCGAATTAAACACGCCTGTATTTTCTAGATTTATTGTGGCTAGTTGAGGGAGAATATCTTTTTCTGACAAAGCGTTTATTAAAAAAGGATATTTTTCTGGGTCGTTTAGCAATAAATGTCGACAGTCTGAAAGGTCCAGTACTTCTAGGCTATCTAAACCTTCAAATGCTGTTCTTGCAATATGAAACCCAACGTCATCGTAATGAATTCCCAAATACTTTAGCTGTTTCAATGATGAGAACTGGTCGGAAAGAAGAATATAAAAGTCAGTACAAGAATGGATATCCAGAAATTCGATTAATGTCCAGGACGGATGACGAAAGTATTGTGTGTCCGGTTCAGTTCGATATTCGCGGAGGAAAACGCCTCGCGCTGTTTGGGGTATGGAGCTTGGTGAACCATAATAACAAGTCAACACGCTTTCATTAAGGTTCAGGGATGTTTTGCTGTACTTTTGGAAAAAGCTGCTGGCGTCATCGGATATAACACTCGGCAGACCAAACTGGCATGAGATAACAGACGATATGTTCTTGTCACATTCCAATGTAAGAGATGAAGTACAGGAAATTTTGCTGTAAAGGATCACCATCTGTAACATCAAGATCTTCATGCTGTTGAGTCCTAAAAAGGAAAAAAAGATTACACCAAGTGAGTGATTGAACGAGCCTGTCGGTCAGGGTCGCTGTTGCTATCTAATAGATTTAATTAATAGCACAATTACAACTGTATATCGATTGAACTAAAACACGTGGAAAAGAAAATTTAAGAGAATTTTAAGAAAGCCATCCATGAAAACTTTATGTAGTTTTGAAAAAAAAAACTCTACATATTAACAAACATTGCAGAACGCGGTTCAACAATTTATATTAATTCTTGTTGATTGACGAAGGCGGAGGTGATATTCGCTTAACTAATTTGCAGCTCTATACCTACAGCTCAACCTATATACCTATGTACTAGTATTTAGCGAGCAACAACGGAGCATCGAAAATGTGATTTCTTAAGGCAAGTGCTGGCCTAGTACAGGTACATTTAAACATTATTGTCTCCTGTGGTAGCTCAATATTTGCTTACTTAATACAGGTTGTCTTCTTAAAAGAGGTGGCCACGAGGGCAGGTTTTACTGCACCTGTAATTTCTTCTAGTGAACTAAGATATTTCTTATTCCTATTTTCACGTCCATCATTCGGCTGTCTAGGGCAACCGACTCTTGTATGAATTTTTAGAGTAACTCGTGCATTTCTTGTATATTAGCATACAAGAAAGCAGAAAAGTAATCATTGAACAGTTCATGAAAGTATCAGTCGATTCGACACCAGAGAAGTATGCCATATTCGTGAGAAAGTATTTGAACCATGCTGTGTAAAAAAGGGGTTTAATGTATCTGCGAAAAGGATCGTCCCATGCCAGCATGCGCAGTCCGCACGCCGACAAAAGCCGAAACTTTTTTTCTATATGCAAACTTGCTTCATGTCCAAGGACAATTCTGTTTCATTGTTCAGTCGGTAAATAGTCAAAAGGGATGTTATAGATCCATAATTAAGTGTCGACTTGCTTGGTGCACTGCATCAAAGAGAAGCATTACACACCAATCACCCAGAGAAACGCTAATTTTATAATGGAAGTCTCACCATTTAAAACTCCGTTGTTACATCCAGCACTGCACGACAGTTTCTTTAAGAGTGAGTTTTGTGACCGGTTTTGATATCATAATTCAGCAAACACCTGTATACTAGGAAGTAATATGGTTCATACAATACGTGTTCTCGAAACTTCTCAAAAGTTATCCGATATCTTTGAAACGATATGGCCTGCAACACGTGAAACGGGGCATTCGAACATTACAGTCCGTGCAGGCTAATCCGAAACGACACTGTTTTCATGTAATTTTCTGTTTTGTGAAAGTCTACTGAAGGACAAAACCTACTGTAGTCGTAAAGTGCCGTCTCGGATTAGCCTGCGCGGACTGCGCAGGCTGATCCGAGACGACACTTTATGCAAATGCCACAATGCCCCTTTTCTGGTGTTGCAAGCCAAGTTATAAACAATCTAGCTTTTTCTGTGACATTTACAAACTCAAGAAGGATGACACATAACTCATGTCGGATTTCATTCATCCTTTTCATAATCCGCCGTTACAAATTAGGTTCAATAGTAAATATGGTATGATCTCTGCTTCTAAATTTTCATTTACAGTACAATACTTCTAGTAATAGGAAACATATTTGTGGAATTTTTGTACTCGATTTACCCGTGATATTTACGTACACTGCAATTTGACAGGGACCTACCTGGACAAACGCCCGTCCTCCCAGGAATGTATTTGCAAATGTCGATGTTTAAGACAGACAGACAGACAGACAAACACAGAGACAGAATCACGACAAAAAAGACGGGCACAATAAAAACATGCATAACTTACAACTGAGCTATGCTCTGTGGAAAAGGGGTTTAATGCATCTGCAAAAATGGCCGCCACATGTCAGCCTTGGCTGCAAAAAGTTTTTTAAAATCACACGACATACAACAGTCTTGTATTTCCTGGTTTTCACTTGAATACCAAGGCTGACATGTGTCGAAACTATTTGCCTTCGTTAAATTTCATGCTTGTCAAAGGACCGTTCTACCTCACGATTCACTCTGGATCTATCTCATTTGACACTTTCCTTGGTTTAATGCACTACGAACATGCTGTAAACGCCCTTTTCCATAGCACGCCACATCTTTTTAAACAGGAGCACTACATGTAGGTGCTATATATGGCTCGGCTGCGATAACTTTTCCGGTGAGAATTCGAAATCGACCAGGGACATAATTGGTCACAATATTTGGAGGGTGACCTGCCCTTTTGTATTATTTTTATTATTATAACAAAGCTCACAACCCGCCCAAGTTTGAAGTAAATGAACCATACTCTGTGAAAAGGGTCGACTAGATCAGCCTGCACAGTAAAAAGTTCTAAAACTCATACAACGTTGGCTAACGGTATCTGTCATGGTCTTGTCTTTCCTGTTTTTCACCTGAATACGTGTGGTGCCTGTAGAGCTTTGCCCAAGCCATTTTTCACTGTCTAAAAAGCATGCTTGTTACTTCTTAGTTACTTTTGAAAACGCTTTAAACCGTGACAAAATATTCGAGTTGCGCTGTGGCAGAAGAGGGTTTAATGTATATCCGTGATGCATTATACAAAGCAAGTCATCACAATAATAGTGAATCCATAACATCCAACAACTGACTAAATCATGAAGTAAACTGGCCCTCCGACATGCAGAAAATTGACCAATAACAAACAATTTCAAGGTTTGTCTGACTTGGCTCGAAAGTATTTTTGCAGATACATTCAAACCTTTTTTCACGAAGCATGACTCATTTCTTTGAAACAAGATTTACAGAATTTAAAAACCGTAAAGTCTGCAAAAATATTCCTGCATTACTGCAGTGACGGGGATTTCTCCTGTACTAAATCAAATGTCAAGCAATCTGCTTTCCTGAGATAATCTTCTCCGTGTTCTGATTTGTTTAGTGTCTAACTACGCTTTTAACAAAACATATTTTGGAGGACTACTAGTAAGAGTAATTTGCACAAGTCACTCTGTACTGCCACACATAAACGATACAAAAGTCAGTGAGTTATTCTTTAATGAACATTTATTTAACGCATCAAGCGTAGACCTAAAGTCGTTGTAGCGGATTAAGATTAGACTGAAAATAACGTGAAGCCTGATCTTTAGTCGGCATTGTCTGATATTTTGTGATATTCTTTAACCAAACTCGCGGTGCATTTTGAAATGAGTCATGTCCTGGCAAAAGTGGGTTAAATGCATTTCCGTGATGCATTATACCAAGCAAGTCACACCACATAATGATAGGATCCATAAAATCCATTTTGTCTAAGAACCAACTGACATACAGAAATTTACAAATAAGATAAAGATTGACCCATGTCAGCCTCGGGAACTGCGCAGGCTGACATAGGTAAATACTTTTTTTCAAATGCATGTAGCCTCATTTTCACAGAGCATAGCTCAAATGTTGTCTTTTCTAATTTCACTGACGCTGAAGTATCCATTTTACTATTTTTGGTCACAAAAGTAAAGAAAGAGAAGCATACACTAGAAGGTCGCTGGTTCGAATCTCCAGCTCAGATAATTTCTGTCCGAGGATTGATGATAGTCATAGCAACAGGATTCCTTCCTCGCTCATGGCTGATCATTGTTTCGACGATGGTTATATGGGAAAGCAGTCATTGACTTTGGAAAAATAATGTGCGGACTTCTGGTGAAAAAAAAATCTTTAAAAGCATGGATAGGTACGCAAGTCGCCGTGATGCCACTGAAATAATGTTTAAAAAAAAGGCGTTAAACAAAAGATAAACTAACAACAAATCATAGAAACTCAGGAGGAACTAAAATCGCTGGTTAACGTTTATTCAGATCTTGAAGGGGGGGGGGGGTTGCTGATTCGAATCCCAAGCTCGGCCAGTTACTTTGCAAGGATTGATAATAGTCATTGCGACAGAATTCATTCCTCTCTCGCCATTGTTTCAACAACGTCTATGTGGAAAAGCGGCCTGTAGCTGTGGTTCAAAATCGAAGGAATTGATATCCAACATTTTCTCCTTTTCCCGAAATACATGTATTTCTATCCTGTCAAAGACAAGTTCCGTCATTTGACCTGCACTTGACTTGTCGTCTGCTAATGCTTTCAAATTGGACATGTTTAACATGTCTGGTACAGAGGTTAACATCAATAGTAAAAATTTTAACCCTTATCGTTTTAAATAAGTTAAATAAAATGTTCAAGGCGAGAATAGAAACCCAGATAATTCTAGTCCAAACTTACTTTTTCGAAAATAAAAAAAAAAATTCTTATCAGAAAGTGGAGATCAAAATCGGACTGCACGTTCTGTGCAGTCTGATCTTGATCTACACTGTCCGCAAAAGGTCATAGAGTCGCGCTTCACAGCCTACGGGTTAATGCTGGTGGACGTGGCGAAGAGATATATGGGATCTGAAATGATTTGGCATTTGATATAAACTTATTAAGAGAGCCTAGAAAAATTGCTATATTAACCAAGACCTTGCGAGCTCAATAAGATTTTTTTTTTTTGCCTACGAGTTTGATAAAAAAAAAATTACCTCAAAAGTCAGATTTATTTTATCATATAACTGTATGTCAAGAACTATAATCCATGATGTGTTAAAACATAGGCCTACATGTACATTTGCATTGAAATTCACATGTAACCTGTTTGCTTCTTTGACAGGTGTGTACATTACGGACGAACGATAGGTAAAAAAAAACTTTATTGTTCTTGTTTAAATCTAAAGATGACAAAGTTTGCAGCTTTGTATTGATCAGCCATGTTTTAGAAATGAGCTGTATGATTACAAAGCTTTGACCAAATATGACATAGTGTGCTAAGCTAAAACCAGCGTAAGATATGAACATTTTTAATGGCTGTGCTAGTATTACACTGAAACTAAATTATTGATGTGATGCAAAGAAAGACTATGGAGACGTACGAACATGATAATCAGAAATGATATATGATATTTGGGGAGAAAACAAGATGCAAAAATGCCCCGTAATTAGTTGATTCTATTTATTTCCTTCAACTTTTACATCTTTATTTCGTTCATATGTATGCAGTCGATTGTTTGAATTATAAAAAAGTAACGCTGGTGATGTCTAACCCTTTACAACACAATCCTGAGTTTAAAGGACTTTGGTGGACAGAGCTTTTAAAATCTTTATGGGAAAAAGAGGAAATGCTGTTAACCAGCATTTTCTCCCTTTCCCACAAAGCTTTCTACCTTTTTCCACAATTTTTTGTACAAATCTCATTATTTGAGCCAATTTTTCGTTTTTCAAATGCTTTCAAATTGTACAAGTATAAAATGTTGTCTTGTGGTAAAAAGATGAAACAAAAATGAAAACTTATTAAACAAGTAAAACATTTTCAGTAAATATAGCCGTCATTTCATACATACTATATGACCTCTATACCTCTTTAACACCTGTCCGTACGTTATTAAGTCGAAAAAGAGTTAAGGCAGTTATCTAATATAAAGAGAAGAAACATCTCTAGATTTTTCTGTCTTTTATCAGCCTTATCGGAATGTTCTCAAAACATGACCTGAAAGATGTTGTCAAAAAACTGTAACAATCTCTAATAAGCATACAAATTTATTGCACATGTCCGTTAGTAAAATAAGTTCTTTTTGGATGGAATGTTAATGAATTAGAAGCACTTTCTGTGGACGATGGAAGGTCCAGACTCGTCATATTCTTGTTTGCTGATCCACATCTGTTGGAAGGTGGACAGTGAAGCCAAGATGGAACCACCGATCCAGACGGAGTACTTTCGCTCAGGTGGAGCAATGACCTTAATCTTCATGGTTGAGGGCGCAAGCTGTGTAATTTCTTTTTGCATTCTGTCTGCAATACCTGGGTACATGGTGGTACCACCAGACAATACAGTGTTGGCGTAGAGATCTTTACGGATGTCGACGTCACACTTCATGATACTGTTATAGGTTGTTTCATGGATACCAGCGTTTTCCATTCCCAAGAAGGAGGGTTGGAACAAGGCCTCTGGACACCTAAATCTTTCATTACCAATCGTGATGATTTGACCATCCGGAAGTTCGTAGCTCTTCTCCAGGGAGCTGGACGAGGCAGCAGTGTCCATTTCTTGTTCAAAGTCAAGTGCCACATAACACAGTTTTTCTTTAATGTCCCTGACAATTTCACGTTCTGCTGTTGTCGTGAACGAGTAACCTCTCTCTGTTAAGATTTTCATTAGATAGTCTGTCAAATCTCTGCCGGCCAAATCTATTCTCATGATAGCGTGGGGAAGGGCGTAGCCTTCGTAGATTGGGACTGTATGGGACACGCCATCACCGGAGTCAAGCACGATACCTGTGGTACGTCCAGAAGCATACAAGGACAAGACGGCTTGGATCGCAACATACATAGCTGGTGTATTGAAGGTCTCAAACATAATCTGGGTCATCTTTTCTCTGTTAGCTTTGGGGTTAAGAGGAGCCTCTGTGAGCAGGACGGGGTGTTCTTCTGGAGCTACTCGAAGTTCATTGTAGAATGTATGATGCCAAATTTTCTCCATATCGTCCCAGTTGGTGACAATACCATGTTCAATTGGATATTTCAAGGTAAGAATACCTCTCTTGCTCTGGGCTTCATCTCCGACATAGCTGTCTTTCTGACCCATACCGACCATCACACCCTGGAAAAAGAAGCAAAAAGACATGAGATGTTTTCTCTAATTTTTTTAAGATTGATTTTGTTTGTAACACATAATTAATTTGTACAATGATATATTTTCAATCTTCAAATTTCAGCTAGTACTTTTACCAGCCACTTTACCTTGAGGTTGGTGGGCCTATATGCTCCTACTGCAAAGCCAATACATACGTAATATTGTGTTGTAGTAACTTTCCTGGAGCTTGTATTTAATTCAAGCAGCGTGAGAAAATTTGATATCGCGCGCGACCGAAGGTCACGCGCGATGTCAAAATTTTCTTACGCAGCGAGAAGTAAATACAAGCACCAGGAAAGTTACTACAACACAATATTTCTTTTATTATATACATGTATTAACTTTCTAACAGAGGATAAAAATCTTGACTCGTCCAACTAGACGACAAATTCAGCGCGGTTCAGACGATTGAATCTGCTCTCATAAAGTTAGAAAATATTCTAGGAAAAGGGAAAAAATGCTTGTAACCAGAGTTTTCTCCTTTTCTTTTGCAGGGTCTGTTAAATTCAGGATTACGTGGTAAAGGCTTAAATCCGGGACTGTTATCCCTTTCGGCGCCATAGGCGAAAACGTTGATTTTTGCGAACGGCATAGATCAAGATTAGACTGCACAGAACGTGCAGTCTGATCTTTGATCTATACCGTGCGCTTGTTTAGTCAAGCCTATACAATCAGAATCTTTGTAAGTTTCAATGGATTGTATTTATAGCCGTCGGAAGAGGTCGAGTTTATTTACTGGGAGCTGAAAGAGTCAAGTCATTAATGACATAGTTATAATTGAGCCGTGCTCTGTGAAAAGGGAGCTTAATGCATCTGCGAAAAGTATCGACCCAGGTCAGCCTGCGCAGTCCGCGCAGGCTGACCTGGGCCGAAACTTTTCGCTATGGGTCAATTTTCTGTATGTCCAAGGACCAGTCTACCTCATGAATAAGTCAGTTGTTAAAAAAAGGGGCTATTATGGATCCGTAAGTATGTGATGGCTTGCTTGGTATGATGGATTACGGAGATGCATTAAGCCCCCTTTTGCCAGAGCATGGCTCAATTGTATGCGACCTAATGTTAAGCCCCATCCTGGTAAATAGATTAAATAAAACTTTTAAGCCGATAGTAAAAACCCAAATAATGTTATTTCAAACTTATTCTTTGGAGAAAAAACATCTCCTTATCGGATTGTGTAGATCGAAGATCAGACTGCACGTTCTGTGCAGTCTAATCTCGATCTACACTGTCTGCAAAAGGTCAAGGAGGCGCGCTTAGCAGCTTAATGATTATTAATTTCCTTTTGCTCGGGGAGGGGGGAGGGGTTCTGCAGGGGATCGTAAGATTCGTAAGCTGCAAACCCGGGGTTCGATCCTAACCCAAAACACCTGGCCTGGCGTTGGAGTACCCTTGGGCAAAATACTTCAGCCTAGCACTGGTGAAAACCAAGACAAATATGGATATGTGAGATGTCGCTGTGATATGACTGAAATAGTGTTGAAAGCGGAGTAGAACATGTCAATCATTCACACCCCTTTTCACGATTTTATTTTCTATGTCGTCTGCTGCTTTGTTTTTAAGTTCTCACAACTTACATGTACATATATATCAATCATTCTCGATTATTTCGTCCTGAAAACGTTAATTAACCAGTACTCGCGCCGTGATGTGGATAGTTTCCAAGGTTCATCCTACTCATCATGGGATTCAAACCCAGAACCTGTAATATGAGAGGTCGACGCCTACTCCTACACTAAACTGTAGCCTATAAATTTTATTCAAGGGACAGTTGATTGATTTTTCCGTTTATTTCATCATCGCCACCTGTTGCCCATATGGGCGACGCCCGCAAAGGACTGTTATAGTTCTGTTACGGGAGATAGAGCAAGGTGCAGCACGAAATCCACCCAAACTTACGCCTAGTTCTTTAACATGCTTAGTGTATAGCACCGCCATACGGGACCTCATCAGAAAGACTATTAGTATATTCTTTTTGATGGCAAGCCATGGGGGTCCGGGCTCGAACGCACACACTCAAGTGGCCCGAGGTTTGCCTCTTACAAGTCTTACTGCCTACCACTTGAGCTATTCATACTGGTTAACGCAGGGGATGGTAACTTCAACACGGGTGTAACTGAAAACCGATCGATTAGAGGGGAATACAAGAGAAAACAGTATCAGAGAAAACGCCCACCTGATGTCTTGGTCTTCCAACAATAGAAGGGAACACGGCCCTTGGGGCATCGTCTCCAGCAAACCCAGCCTTGCACATACCGGATCCATTGTCAACTACCAAAGCGGCTACGTCCTCGTCACACATTTTTGGGTTATTTAGCTTACTTTCTACCTTTCAGCGGTTTCTTTTCTAGTATCCGACTCGAGCCCGGCCTTTAATCTAAGTGCTGGTAATTGATCCGAGCTTTTCGTATATATTGTTGAATGGGGCTTTTGATAAGCCTAATAAGTCCATATATGGTAGGCCAGGTTAATTGTTGGGATATGACTTCGCCATATAAGGTAATTTTGTTTGTTTTATCACCCCATTGAATGTTGGACTTCCAAATATCGGAAAAGAAAAGATAAATGGCCTCATTCTGGTGTTTATCAAATATATGAGCGCACAATAGAGTCATCTGTAAATGCGCCATACTCTGTGAAAACAGAATTTAATGCATCTACAAATAGTGTCGACCCAGGTCAGCCTGTGCAGTTCTCGCAGGCTGACATGGGTCGAAACCTTTTTACTATCGTGTCAAAGGACCAGTCTATCTCATGATTCAGTTGTTTGAGAAAGTGGATGTCATTAATCCATGGTTAAGTGATGACTTGCTAGGTATCATGCATCATAGCGATGCATCAAACTCCCATTGGCCAGAGGATGGCTCAAATATAGGTCTTAGTCACCTGTCTGGCTGCCACAGACAAGATGTTTCTTCATGTTGGATACAAAATCATTGTTGATAAGTGGTTACCAGTATTTTAGACTTGTCCAAATCGAAAGCAGTTGTAGACAACAATCTAAATACAGCTCAATGATGGGGGTTTTCTTTGAAGGGTAGAAAGCATTGGCGGAAAAGGAGAAAATGCTAGTAACTGGCGTTTTATCTGCTTTTATCATAATCTTCTATACCATTTCATGGAGCACCTTATGAACGATATCAAATCTGATTGCCACGTGTACTCTTTCATGGCAAAATAGAAAGATTTCAAATATTTAATGGCGTTTTTCAAGGTTTCTCTGACCAGTACTTTGCACAATATTCTTACCAAGCCACTGGGTGCTTTCCCACATAACCATCGTCGAATCAGCGGTAAAAGAGGAATAAATTCTGTCGCAATGACTATCATTAATCCTCGTAAACACCTGCTTGTGTCATCGTGTTCGTGAAAGGGTCACTTATCAAGTTAGGGCGACTATTTACTGATAAACAACTGCTGTGCGGTAATCATATTAGATTGTAAATTTGGATATTTCTGCGTACATGTACTTGTTCTACGATTTACTTCGACAAGTGTTAAAGTGTTACTTCAACTTTTAGAGAGAGAGAGAGAGACTCAATTAAGACTGTTCAGACTGTTCAACTCAGGCTTTTGCTAAAAATATACTCAAAATCAACATTTAGTCACATATTAATGACTCTGTGAAAAGGGGGCTTAATGAATCTGCGAAAAGTATCGACCCAGGTCAGCCTACGCAGTCTGCGCAGCTGACCTGGGCCGAAACTTTTCGCTATTGGTCACTTTTCTGTATGTCCAAGGACAAGTCTACCTCAAGATTAAGTCGGTTGTTAAAAAAAAGTGACTATTATGGATGCATAATTATGTGATTGCTTGATTGGTATAATGGATCACGGAGGTGCATTAAGCCTCCTTTTGCCAGAGCGAGGCTCATTTATAGACACATCTATCAGTCGGTCAAACGGATGAATAGATGGATAGATTTTTGTTAAGTGGGCGAACAGACGGACGAATAACCATAAGGTTGTAGAGACAGACGGACGGGCGGATGGGTGTGCGGATGATAGTTTGCTGTACAGAGAGTTAAGCGGCCAGAAAACAGACCGTCACCATAAATAAAAAAATATTATTATACTGCAAAGAAATTTCTGGCGATTTGATTGGATAATATGCCCCATACATACAAGTCATGTACACTGGCAAAATCCACGTAAAAGCAGTTTCCCTTTTGGGGGCCCCGTATACATGACTGCACTTTCAACACAACATCCAAAATGGCGGCGTCGACCGATACGAGCCGCCCATAAGACATACATACTGGCTAGCCTGCACCATATTATTTCTAGTTTCCCTTGATGGTTGACATTTAAGCGGAAAGAATGGATTATTTTTGAATACAGAACTTACATATATGATCGTTTGTTGTCATTCTTAAATACACGGGGTTAAAATGAGTCATCCTTTCGTCAGGTAAGCAAATTGTGAAGTGTCGAAACTCATTCATTGTAACGCTAAAAGGATAACTAAATTGTCGTTTGTGGTAACTAATGGTCTTTAACTATACTCAGTTCCATAAATAAGTGTGCACTTAATTTTCTTTTATTTCTCGTCGCATGTTTTACTGAAGACCAACAAATTTGGTATCATATTTTAGTTCAGAGTCTGTAGAAAATGCCAGGCTAATCAGATTTTGACTAACAGAAAGTTTAAGTTAGGTTTTTGCAGTTTAAATGAAGGTGGTACTAAAATCAAAGTTGCAAAAGTATTCAAAGACTAAGGTAACATTAAAGTTAGGTTTTGGCCACCGCTCTCGTTCAGGAATGGTATAACATTCCTGATGCAATGATTTTACGTTATGTAAGGTCTATGCGACGTCGAATAATTGCCTGTATCGACAGCAGAAGTGGCCATACAAGATATTGATTGAAAAATTACAAGAACTTTAAGAAAAACCTAACTTTAATGATTCGCCACAGCCGTGAACAAGTTTCCAAGTCCTCTGCGCGAGGTGGCGACATGATTCGCCACAGCCTTGAACAAGTTTCCAAGTCCCCGGCCACCAGACCGTACAACTAATAATGTGTCCCTGTAGAACTGAAAGGACCCTGTAAAGAGGGAGAATAAACTGAAACTAGGAAATAATTCATTTTCCAAAACAATCCCGTGTTTTACAATCCCGGGGAAATAGACTTTTGAAAAACAACGTCAGAAAAGAACGAAATACTAGTAACCAGCATTTAATCTGTCTCTTCCCTACAATGTTCATACCCTATCAAAAGCAAATCTTATCAATTAAGCCAAATTTTGTTTGTCGTGTGAAAATGCTTTCGACTCGGAAAGATGTAAAATTTTGTTTTCTAACGTTAGTAAAGATTTAAGTTACAGAGACGTAACATTCTTTTCCCTCACTCAGTATGGCAGATTGTTGTTTTTTTTACTGTAACTAAATTCAAATTATTCAAGGTGTAAATATCTACTCCTTACTCAACTTCCATAATCATATCGTGGGCAAATGAGACGATTCTAGACCTGTCTATATTGAAAGCATTTTGCAGAATTCAAATTGAATGTGGATGAAATGATGAGATTTGTCTTTGAAAAGCTAGAAAACATTGTGTAATAAGGAAAAATACTAGTTACCATCATTTTCTGCTTTTCCAACAATGTTTTCAAAAGCCTCTCACCTCAGGGTCATTAAATTTTAATCTCGGCATTGTGAGATAAAGGATTAAATTTTGCTCTACTGGTTGGATTTGTGTATGAACGGGAAAATAACCTTGTGAGGAAACGAGAAATACTGACTACCAGCATTTCCTTTTTTTTCCCACAATGTTTTTTTTTTTTCTTATCAGCCATGTATTTCAGAGACATTTAAGCAAGAATTCATTCGGCAAAGAGTCTCAGTGTTTCTACCATTGAAAACCTCTAAAAGATCTCTTCAACCGTAGCCCTGTATCTCCCTGCATTCTCACAGAAATGGTTTAAACACAAAAACAGACGTACCCAACAAATACACTAATTTTAATAGAAGGATGCACTTCCTTGTAAAATTTCAGACAAGTTGGTTTCGATTTTTTTCTTCCTTGTAATTTATATTGATATGGAAACTATCACTTGTTTAACCCGGTCAGGTAGACGAGAAGAAAAAAAAAAAGCCTTGGTATTGCAAATATCTTCCCCGTTTAAATTTCATAGATATTTACAGCTTAAAAGGCGCAATTTAGAGGCCAAATGTAAACATTTCTGTGTAATATATTTTATCACATAAAACCTCCTCCGGCAATGTATTAAACCCATGACTTATTTTTGATAATACACTAGTGTATTATCGTTTTTTGGGTCCCGGTTTTGATCAATTTTCAGTCATGAGCGCGTAAAGCCAGAGAAACCAACCACAGCATGCGCGGGAATTTGTACTGCTTCTCCGTTTCATGGAAAAATGACGTCATTGTTGCTAAGACGTATCCGCGTGGAAAGTTTTTGATTTTTATGTTTGATAAAAACCAAGAAATGCAGCGAAAGTCTCTAAAAATCAATGTTATTTCGGAAATAGGTGGAGTTAACCCCTCTATAAACTATTTCATTCTTCTTTCGGTGTAAATGTCAAAGAGCTATTTACTTGTGTATATACACATTTGAAACCGAACTACAACTGTAAACATGGACCCGTGAACGGTATAGAGGCTAAGGTGATGATGCAGGATATTTTTCTGTCTGTCATTCGTTTTATGTGATAAATAGAATCTCACATTCGTGTTTATGTATTTTTATCAAACTCGTTGACTAAAATGTATTTGACGCTCGCCAAGGCTCGCGTCATACAATTTTAGTCAACTCGTTTGATAAAATGATAATACATAAACACTCATGTAAGATCCTCTATATATACAAGAAAATTTCATTCATACTAACGTTATATAAAGTACATGTATGGCGACTAAGCGCGACTCAAGGACTTTTGCAGACAGTGTATATCAAGATCACACTGCACAGAACCTGCAGTCTGATCTTGGATCTACACTGTCCGATAAGAAGATGTCTCCCCCCAAAAAAATAACTTTAAAATAGCAACATTTGGATTTTACCTATCGACTATCTACACTGTCAGAATGATAAGGAGATATTTCTCTCCTCAAAATAACTGTGAAATATTTGGGGTTTTATTGTAGACTTGAAAGTTTCATTTCATTTATTTTGCGGGTCCAGGGTTATTCATTGTTCTGCCAGTGACAGGAACTTTGACCAAAATGTTCATAACAAGATAGTTAGACTTTATAAGCAATCGCCATACTTTTAATAGTTAGAATGGAGTTTTCCTGTAACATGGGCCGTTGAATGATGAAAAACGGTGTTCGACACAGAAGTAGCGCACACACTAATGCGCGAAATAACCCTTAACCTGCAGAAATAAATGAAACGAAACTTTCAATCCGATTGTAAAAACCAAAGTTTCATTTTTTTAGGGGGGGGGATCTCATTAACGGACAGTGTAGATCCAAGATCAGACTGCACGTTCTGTGCAGTCTGATCTTGATCTACACTGTCCGTAAAAGGTCCTAGCAAGCTAAAGATTGATGTGATTTTGTGGAAAGTTTCGATTAACATAAACATGCACAGAACGTGCAGTCAGATCCAAATACTGTCCATTATGGTGACTTTCGTCCTACGAAAAGACTTTGAAATTGAATTAGCGGTTTTACTATTGGCGTATATTTTCCGTTTGATTTATCAAGCAGTTTAAGTCATTACCACACGACAAAGCCTTGTCAAAAATGAAAGCATTTACAGACGACAAATTGGATGTTCTCAAAACATGAAATTGTCTTTCATAGGGTAGCAATCATCGCAGGAAAAGGACAAAATGCTTGATATCAGCATTTTCTCATTTTCCCACAATGTTTTCAAAAGCTTTATTCTCATTCTATGTTTGTTCGTGTGGTATTTAACTCTATTTTCAGAATTTCAGCCAAAGGATGAAGGGATAATATTAAAGGCCCACTTGCGGCCATAAAGAAAACAGTTCGGGAGACAAAATGTGGGCAAATTTGATTCATTCCAGCTTAAAGAATGGATATTATGATGGAGTCTGACAATGTGTAACAATACGGTCTGTCAAAGTATCAGTCGCTGGAAGAAAAATTAGCTGTAAAACTAGAAGTTAATCTAGCATTTTAATTATATTTCTACATTTTTTTTATTCAATCTTAAAGAAATGCAGATTAAATTAGAGTTTTCTGTGATTACCAAAGCTAGCAAACCTCGACACTAGCCTGAGTTCCAGTCCCTTCATTTTTTCCTTTTCTATCATTCGGACGTTACTTTGTCAGAATGACGGTAATAATAACGAAAGCGATAGCGATAACAGATGGCTGCCAAAGATCAACTGCACTCGTCACAACTCGGCCGATTCCGTACCTACATCTAACCTCGTCTGTATAACGGTCGTTTCCATTTGAACTGCCAATCACGTGATCTTATACATGGCGGCGCCACTGTCAGTCGTTTAGAAACGACATAAACAACCTCGATGAAGTTATTCACATCCATCTATCTGTCGATGAAAACTTCAATCGCAATGGGGGCCATTCCTGTAAATTAAATTGTCTCCCTTGCCAGATAAAGACTAAAGGTAACCAAATAACAGATTGGTCCTTTCACCTGTATTCCTTTGTTCTTATCCTTGGTTCCCCCGGGCATGTTGCGAAAATATAACAATGATTTAGGATATATGTGTAAGGTCCTCATGCAATTAAAATAAAATTTTGTTCTTAATTATCAGGAACTACGGGTATAGAGATTTGTATTACAATCTAATCAGAGTTACTTGAATTATTATCTCAAGACCATAGCTGTTCAGTGCAAGAAAATCAAAGATAAAATCCAAGTAATCCCCTTATCAGGACCAATATAGTACGGGAGAGGAATCAAGGGAAATAACTGAAGAATGGCCCTCATTGATAAACCAAGTAAAGAAAAGGAATGGACGAACTGTTTGTCAACTGAAACAAGTTAGAAAGATTTCCCTAGAAAACTGAGACTCAAGTTTTTTTTCGAGGAGCCTTTCAATATTCAGAACGGTAAACTTGCGTATTTCCGCCAATGAAATGCACCATGTAGGTGCATATCAAGCTACCAGATACAGCCGAGGGACTTGATGGCTCCCATCACCCGAGGTATGCCGAATGAGATCAACTGCAGACCGCGATTCCGATATACGGAGTAATTTAAATTATTACTGCCTGGACCTAGGCTATCTCGACACATATTGAAATTATTAATAGTAGTGTTCCCTCTTTATCCTTTACCAAACAACCAAGTGTTTAATTACCTCAAGAAAGAAGGAAAACATTGTTGGACGAGGAGAAAAATCTGGTAACTAGCATTTTCTCCTTTTCCCACAATGTTGTCTATCTTGCCAGCGAAAAATCCATACAAATCAAGTCACAATTAGTTTGTCATCCGCAAACGCTTTTAATCCTTACAAGGCTAACATTTGGTCGTTTGTTAAAGACTTAAAGAGTGATATCAAGCCAAGCCTTTAGCTCAGTCCGTAATGCACAGTGTATAAAACTAGGGAGTCGCAGGTTCGAATCCCAGCACGGCCAATTACTCTCCGAGGATTGATGATGGCCATAAAGACGTTAGTCATCTCTCTCTAAATGCTGGTCATAATTTTAACAATGGTTATGTGGACAGCAGCCAATGGCTTTAGAAGAATATTGTGCGAAGAACATGTACTTGTAAAAAGGAACAAAAGGAGAGTGTGGATAGATCCACCAGCCGCCGAGATACCGGTATAACTGAGATAATGTCGAAACGGCGTTTAACACCATACAAACAAAGTGATATCAAGTTGGTTTGGAAAGTCTAATTTTTGTGCCATATTTGTCCCTCGTGATGTTGATTCTGGCATTTCTTTGGTCAGTTGTTTGCACTCAATGGCGAAAAAATAAATTGTGCTATTCAAAAGCATCAAAAAGTTGCTTTCCAATGAGTGCCTGTCACGAGGGTACGTAAACAGGACAGCTGACCTATTTTTTAAGGGTTGCGGTTGAAGCAGAGGAATATTGTAATAAGTGGGGTCCGAGGGTATGTATAAAGGGCACTTAACCCGTTGTCTGCGCATGTCATATTCTTCGAAGATTCGACCTGTCCGCTATGACGCATGGGAAAAGTAGGGCTTACACCGAAGCTATTACCCAAGCCTGTACGAGGCTGTTTTAAAAAATGGCCAGTGCATAGGTTACATGCTAGCTGATCATGAATCGCACCAGGTAGCGTTTTATTGAGTAAACGTTTATTTTTTTTTTATTCAAAGTAACGGTTGTCGTTTTGAAAAGTATTCCGGTTCGGTACCTAGAATGCCAAAATTAGATCGATGTGTATTTGTAGAATGCCATCTAGCAGAAGATAATGGCAACTTAACCTAGTTTTCAACGGTTGCGGGATGGAGTGGTAGTGTAGCAGTAAAACAAGTACTAGCAATACGAAGAACGCAGGTGCGTGTTGGCAAGGATTTTCCAAAAGACACTTTGTGTTTCTCAAGCAGCTAGATTTGGTTACAAACCCACAAGCTTCCGCACGTGTGTCACTGCATGCTATATACAGGGCATGTAAAAAGAACTAAGGGGTCTACTCGAGGAAGAGCTATGGTCTTTGACCTGCATCCGCTTGTGCCCATTCTCTAGATTCTTTCTCTCCAACTAACAGCTCGTATCGAACATGCCTCGAGCACGAAGTGATCTAAATCTGACCAACTCATCATCACCATCATCATCATCATCATCATCATTACCACCACCACCACCACCACCATCATCATCATCATCATCATCATCATCATCATGATTATAAAAAAATGTCTTAACCTGAGAAATATTTACTTTGACAAGCTGAAGCGGAGATCAAACTCTGCCTTCCTGACCAGGTAACAAATCTGAACACCTAGCCTATTAGGTCACGATGGACTCTTTCTCCTTCACATGCTATGTACGCTGTGTCAAATTTGTTTACAAAGGAGGGGGTAGATGACGATTCAAAGATAAATTGATTACAGGTCCAGGCTGGTACACTACATTTATACTTTTAACCCTTTGGCTGCTAAGCGCCACTCAAGGACCTTTTGCGGATGGTGTAGATCAAGATAAGACTGCACAGAACGTGCAGACTGATCTTAGATCTATTCTGTCCGGAAAGGAGATATTTTCCCCAAAAAGTAACTTTAAAATAGCAACATTTGGGTTTTAACTATCGACTTGAAATTTTCATTTCACTTATTTAGCAGGTTAAGGGTTAATATCGCATACATGTCAGCTGTACCCTTTTGGCTTCAGAATACACTAATTATACAAGTAGGTTTTGGGCTACAGATTTAACGCTTATCCTGCTAAATAAGCGAAATGAAACTTTTAAGCCGAGAGTAAAAACCCAAATTTTGCTATGACAAAGGGGAAAACATATCCTTATCGGACAGTGCAGATCCAAGATCAGACTGCACGTTCTGTGCAGTGTGATCTTGATCTACACTGTCCGCAAATGGTCAGTGAGTCGTGCTTAGGGTTAAAGTGTTACAATTTAGCCAGGAGTTGCTTGGTCCTGTTTCCACTGGCGGCTCCGATCACGCCGGAATGTCCTTTGGCAAGGCTCTTCAGGGTCTAAGCATACTACGGCATTGTTGAAACCAAAGAAAGAAATTAACTATGGAGTCGTTGTCGCGTTTTGACCAAATTACTGTTGAAAGCAGCTTTAAACCCCATTTAAACAAACAAGTAAACAAACAAACAAACAAACAAATTCTATAGACACAATTTAACATGCATTATTCAAACATGCAACTCTAAACCATCAATACATCGAATACGATTGTATTCAATGAATAGTTCGTATTCCCAAGTGTACGAATTAGCGATAAAATTAGTTCGCTTGAATTTTACGAGTTTTGGGGCCTTTAAGTCTCGTACACAGGATTTTTTTCTGTCATTGCGTTCTGCCAACGACTGTTGGACTGTTGGCCTGTTGTAGCAGAGTACTTTCAAAATCGTTTTGTCGAATTGATCACTGTTTTCACTTTTCAAAGCGCTAAACATATATGGGCCATACTCTGTGAAAAGGGGGCTCAATGCATCTACGAAAAGAATCGGCCCAGGTCAACCTGCGCAGTCCGCGCAGGCTGACCTGGGCCGAACCTTTTCGCTATTGATCAGTTTTTTGTATGTACAGGACCCAGTCTACCTCAGGATTAAGTCGGTTGGTGAAAAAAATGTGACTATTATGGATCCATAAGTATGTGATGGCTTGCTTGGTACCATGGAACACGGAGATGCATTTAGCCCCCTTTTGCCGGAGCATGGCTCAGTCATACATGTAACCTTTCAGCGCCAAAGGCAAATACAGGGGCTTTTTGGGTACGGCACAGATCAACATCAGGCTGCACAAAAGGTGCAGCCTGATCTTGGATCTATGCTGTCTGCTTGTTTGATAAAGTCTGAATGCTTAAATACTTTCCGAGTGTCATCCTTTTCGGCAATGGAAAGAAGCCGAATTAATATAGTTTGATCTGAAAGAGTTTTAAAACCTTAAAACAAAGATATATATTTGTTTGCATAAGTTCTACGGCCCCTAACTCTCATATTAAAATACGGAAGCTGCCGAGATTGACCGAATAGCCTTTACGAAAACGTCGATGTTACACGGTATTTACCGATGAGTTAGTGAGTCTACAGCCCCTAACTCTCATATTAAAAGACGGAAGCTGCCGAGATTGGCCGAATAGCCTTTACGAAAATGTCGATGTTACACAATATTTACCGGTGAGTTACGGGTCGTAATCCTTAACCCCGTTTTCAACATTATTTCACTGAGTTTTATCACAACCAGTGCGCCTATTCACGCTTTCCTTGTGTTGCTTTTAACAGTATTTCCCACACAATCCTTACCAAGCCACTGGCTACTTTCCCATATAAGCATAGTCGAAACAACGATCAGCAGTGAGAGAGGAATGAATACCGGTATTGCCTAACTAACCAGCATCGATCTTCGTAAAGAAATTGGCCTAGTTGGCGATTCGAACCAACGAACCCTTCGTCCTAAATCCTGTACGCTACCGACTACGCTACTAGGCTGGGATTTACGGGCAATGTACAGATTATAATATAGTTAGATGTTTGGGTAATGTTATTAGCACAATTAA
Source organism: Hippopus hippopus (assembly GCA_946811185.2). Taxonomy (NCBI): domain Eukaryota; kingdom Metazoa; phylum Mollusca; class Bivalvia; order Cardiida; family Cardiidae; genus Hippopus; species Hippopus hippopus. Next base: position 35,327,246 of record OX328099.1, on the reverse strand, counting down.
TGAAAGAATATTTGATTGAATTAATGAACAGAAATATAGCAAATATATTTTACATAGTCCAACCGCTAAATTTTGTACAATTCATTTTAACTACATTTGATTAATATAAGCAATCTGATGTGTTCCTGTAAATTTTCATATAAGGAAGTTAGTTTTCATTTACTTTGTAATGAATATAGAGTGGTTGTTAAATCATAAACGATTATTTAAAGATAGCCTAACGCAGAAAAATTGGCTTTCTTAAGTAAGTGTAATCTTTTCAAATTTGAATAAAATGAAATACTTGCGGATGTCATAATAAGATACATAGCTATTCGCCGTTAGCCGATCCGTTACTTTAACCCATATCCTGTTAAATAACTAAAACGAAATTTTTAATTCAATAGTAAAACCCCAAATATTGCTTTTTCAAAGTTATATTTTGGGGAATGATATCTCCTTATCGGACAGTGTTGATCCAAGTTCAGACTGCACGTTCTGTGCAGTCTGATCTTGATCTGCACTGTCCGCAAAAGGTCAGTGAGTCGCGATTAGCAGCTCAAGTGTTAAGATTTGAAGGGGCATTACGCCTGATTTTGACCATAATTACTTTGGGGTGACAAAGTTGATATTTGGTAAAGTAAAACCACAAGACTGAGAGCTTTTACCCATTGTTGAGAAAAAAAAAAAAAAAAACGTAAATAAATAAATAAATAAAAATAATACTTCCTGTGGGATTCGAACCCAAGACATTCATAACCGAAAGTCGGCTACTCTAATAACTGAACTATGGCGGAAACCGATACGACTGTTGTTTGTGTTAAAAACGTTGTCATTTCTTTGTATGCAATAACAGCTATACTGTTTCTAATGGAATATGAAAATTTACTCTTAAAATAAAAGATGATTCCTCATATTTTCTACATGTTTTAACTTTAAAGCCATCTTAGCACGCGAATACCAAAGAAAAACGGCAATACTAAGATTTCTTAGAACTTATGGAACGAAATCCTGTTTAATATTCTTTTAAAGATCTTCTCATAGATCATATGGCCTGCAACACGCGAAAAGGGGCATTCGGACATTTGCGTAAAGTGTCGTCCCGGATCAGCCTGCGCAGTCCGCGCAGGCTGATCCGAGACGACACTTTCCGATCGTGTGTGATTTTTGGCTAGGGGCCAACGGCGCCTAGCCTTAGTAACCATGTTTCAGACTTTTGCATGAAAGCTGCAACCACTCTCAACATCATGTATAAATGCGCGCTATTCGCTGTCTCTGATTTGCTGGAACTGCAACTACCGTTTCTAATTGGCTTGAAACGACACACCCCTCAAAACCGCCTTACACCTTACGAGTTATTCATCCGTGATGTAAAATAGAAATTGAAAGAGGGGGTCGGTGTTTACATTTACCGAGAAAATGCCAAAGAAAATATATTCAAAGCAAAAATTTTTAACGGTGTTTGTTGTCGTGATGAATTTTAAATGAGAACGCTTAAAACAGAAAGAAATTCTCCCGTTAATTTCACCAGATACTCATGCAGAGCATGACAGAACCAAAACCCTTGTTTACCTTGGGTCGTCGCTGTGTGCACACCTTTGGATCCAGATGGAACGTGGCGAAATTGACATTTGATTGATAAGTCTTGTATGGTGTGTATCCACGTATGGTGTGTAAACAGACAAAACCCTTTACCTTATCAGCCGCAATACATGTACAAATTGGGCAGTCTATGAGTCGGTGTTTTCCTGGTGCATGGAAATACCGGAATGGACCGGAACCGGCTGGATTGGACCGAAATGGACTTCAAGATACGATGTAAACTCTTGTAGCAACACTTTACTTATTTGACAATGGAATAGGGGAAAACCTGAACATACTCATGTAAGGGAAAATAGGAACTTGCAAGAGATATAGAGGATATTTTTTTTGTATCCATCAAAGTATTTTTCAAACAGTTATAAATGCCCCTTCTTGACTTTGAATGTGTAAATATTTAGATATTTTACAATATCTTTGTCATTACTGTCATTACTGAAGACATTTACTCCAAGCTTGAAGTAGTTGCTAACCATCATATTTACTTAAAACTTGGGCTAGTCGTTAACTATCATAAGGGAACCCATAAATTAGGGGCAGGTAAACATCTCCGGCTTTTCGACTTCCAACTTTCACTTAAAGCAACTGCAGCCGAGCATTGGCATCCATATTTTTTTCTTTTACTTTTTAACTGGACATTTCATGATTGAATGCGAATTGCTTTACGCATATATGCACTTTCCACTTGCCCGTAGCCATCAGTGCTTTCAGCGCTTTGATTCTGTTTCACGCAAGTCTACTGTAGGACAAAATCTAATGTGACTAGTCGTAAAGTGCCGTCTCGGATTAGCCTGCGCGGACTGCACAAGCTAAATCGAGACGACACTTCACGCAAATGTCAGACAGCCCCTTTTCGCATGTTGCAGACCAATTATAATGGTAACTAAGATAAAGATCTACATGTCAAGTATTCACAGTAGTTACGGTTTTTATATGTAGAACCTGACAGGGCTTTAGAAATAAAACTTTATTTAACTGGTCAAGAAAAATGCTTATTTAGCGAGTCTTTGGTGTATTTGACATGTGTGCACATGTACTTTCCGGACGAAAAAAAAAATACGCTTTTTATAACTTACCTTCGTCACGATCATTTTGTCAGTTAACATGGAAATCTAAGTCAGCAATATTTTAGAAATAAGGTGCATGATTACAGAGCTTTGACGAATGACGGCACTATTTGCGTATCTAAGACGTATGTCAAAGAAGAAAATTTCATAGTGGCTATATTACACTGAAAACTAGGGTGCTTATGTGATAAAATGTTATAAGAGAAACATTTGGGGTTTTTTATAAAAGGGGTGAAATGAAAGAGATAACGTAAACCTGAAAATGAAAACGTACGAACTGAGGAAAGATCTCTAGTTATACATATTTCAAATATTTTGTGTACGAAAACCACAACCAGGTCACGGAGTTTTGCGCAAGATCATATTTCAGCCAATTAAATCATTTTACGTGGGGAAAAAATGAATATTTCATGTATAGAAATACCCTACCATTCTGCACTTTTGATTGGCTGGATAGACCTGGAACTAAAAAAAAAGAAAGATCAGAGAAGTTTTGTCGTTTTTTTGTTTTGTGATGAAAAATGTGATTTTGATACAAAAACGAAAGCTATGGCCCCTCTGTGCTGCTATAAAACACTACGGAAACATCGTTAAATTGTGTTTTGAAAATCATTTCAGTCCGGTGGCCTTGATCACGCTTCTAAAGTCTAAACAGCGACTCGGTGTAGTTTAGCGGACAGTACAGAGTAAATCAGGATCAGACAGCCCGAAACTCATTTTTTGCAGTCTGATCTTGATCAACTCTCTCTACGAAAGTAAACTATGATATTATCTTTGATAGAGGTTAACAATGACCTGACATAATAAAGGAAAATCGAATAGCTGCTATAGCCACCGTTATATTAATCAGTTCAAATAAACAATAAAATTGAGGGTATGACTTTTAACCTTCTACCAGAATTATCTTGTTGTTGTTGCTTTTGTTTGTGTTTAACGCCGTTTTCAACCTTATTTCAGTTATATCGAAGCGACCACCACACCTATCCATGCATTCCTGGAATTTCTTTTACCAGTACTTTGCTCAATAATTTCCCAAGCCATTGGCTTCTTTTCCATATAATCATTGTGGAAATCAGAAAAAAGCAGTGAGAGAGGAATGAATTATATTGCAATAAGTATTATCAATCCTCGGAAGGAAATCGGCTGAGCTGGGAACTCGAACCAACGACCTTCTGGTCTCAAGTCCTTCACGTTACCTACTGCGCTAGGAAGCTCGGCTAACAAAACTTCAGATTCATTGATATTGAAAACATGTATAAGGACAATAAAGCGAATGTGGTTCAAACGAAAGACCTGTCCTTCAAATGGGTTTAACTGTGTACCATACAATCCCGACTTTAAGGTCTGCGGCTCCTAACTCTCATATTAAAAGACGGAAGCTGCCGAGATTGGCCGAATAGCCTTTACGAAAACGTTGATGTTACACGATATTTATTGACGAGTTAGTGAGTCTACGGCCCCTAACTCTCATATTAAAAGACGGGAGCTGCCGAGATTTGCCGAATAGCCTTTACGACGACGTCGATGTTAACCGATGAGTTTACGGGCCGTAGACCTTAAACAAACCTGGGGAAGAAGCCTATACAAAACAATATGGAAAAAGGAGAAAAAATGCTAGTAACCATCATTCTCCTTTTCTCCTTTTCCTCCAATGCTTTCTACCCTTTGAAAAAAAATTTTTTTTTTGAGTAATATTTAAATTGTCGTCTGCAGATGCTCTCAATTTGGACCAGGCTGAAATTTTGTCGTGTGGTAGAGTTAATATGTGGGGGGAAAAGGTAGAAACTGCTGGTTACCAGCCATTTCCCCATTTCAAGCAGTATTTCAAAAGCCATCTTCCTCGAGATCGTTTTACACTTTACCAAACAATCAAACCCCGACCTTAACGACCCTGAGGAAGAAGGCTATTGAAAACATTGTGGAAAAAGGAGAAAAATGCTGGTAACCAGCGTTTTCTCCTTTTCCTACTATGTTTTCTTTCCTTTCTATAACAATTTTCGTGTTTTGAGTAAGTTTAAAATATGTCGTTTGCAAATGCTTTCAAACTGGATAGGACTAAACTTTTGTCGTCTGGTTAAAAGTTAAGCACATTATTATTTGGTGAAGGATTTAACCTCTAATGTACAATATATTTCTCTACCTTCCAATATCTATTCAAAAATAATTCAACCCACAAATATTTATAAATTTTAAAGGAAAGGAAAATGTCGTGTTTTTAAACCGCACGGAAACACGAACTATGGGGTTAAAGGGCAAGGTTTTGTAACAACCTATTTCTCGTTCCTCCACTATGTCTTCCAAAGCTTTCGATATTTCAAGAGCGTAAGAAAGGGTCTTCGAGGGAAACCAAGTTCAAAAAACCTTGACAGTAAAATAGACGGTAAAAAAAAGTTAAATATATATGCAACATGTTGCAAGTCGGAATGTAAAATATGCATAGTTGTAAATGATACATGTACATGTATATATGTGATTGAAATTTTAACAAACCACTCTTTAAAACATAATCATTCATAAATTTTGAAGGAAAGCTAAATATTACTTTGAAACATAATGGAAACGCTGAGGGGAAAAGAGCAATTTCTTGTAACAAGCAATCGCTCGTTTTCCCACAGTCTATTTAAACGATGTCAATATTCAAAGGACATAAAATGAGTCCTCGAGGGAAACCAAAATAAAAGAAATTCAAAATGCAACTATTAAAAAGTGTATTATCTGTGCAATATGATGCCCGTCGACTTATGAAATAGTTGTAACTGATATGGGATCGCGGTGTACATCGCCGCTCTATCAACGATATTGCCTTATTTGGTAATAAACTTGTACTGTCTATAAATAAATCTGATCAGCTGGTGCGACTATATACATGCAGGGGCGAAACCTTAAAGGAGACTATTTTGTTTTTATGGCGTAAATCAAAATTTTTAGTAAAAGATGCAATTTTCGGCGTTTAATAACGGGACATCTGGTCGTTTAGCAATCGCACTCGTCACAACTCGGCCGATTCCGTACCCAAATCTAACCTCGTCTTCAAAGGGGTATCAAATTTGAAATACTGCCAGTCACATGATCTTAAATATGGCGACGCCCATGTAAATCGATTTGCAACAACAACAGCCACGGTGATAAAAAATCATTCGCTGAAAAAAATTCCAACGGAATTGATAGACAAAGTTAAAGAATAAATTTACAAACTGTTTGTCTACGGAAGCATATTTAGAATGATTCTGAGAGAAAATTAAGACTAGTGATTTCTTTTTTAAGTCGAAGATTGCGATTCAAGAACGGTAAAACGGTGTATTTCCGGCTATGAAATGTACAGTATAGCTGCATATGGATGAACACGTCACAACTCGGCAGATCCCACCTAACCTCGTCCGTATGAAGGAGGTTTCCATTTTGAACTGCCAATCACATGATCTTAAACATGGCGGCACACGTGAAAATCGATTTGCAACGACATAACCAACCAGGGTGAAGTTATTCACATCTGTCGATCTTCGGTGATAACTTCCAACAGAATGGAATAAACTACGTTAAAAATTGAGTGTACAAACTGTTTGGCAACGTAAATGTATTAAGGAAGACTTCGATAGAAAATTGTGACTCATGTTTTCTTTTTAAAGAGGAGCCTGACAATTTCAAAAACGATTAAACGGCGTAGATCTAGAAAATGTACCGTGTATATCAAGCTACGTCGTTGTCTGCGCATGTAATGTTCATCGAAAGTAAGACCTGTCTCATTATCTCCCGCTAGATGGCATTCTACAAATACACATCTAATTTGGGCATTCTGGGTACAGAACCGGACTACTTTTCAAAACAACAACCGTTACTTTGAAATCCAAAATGAAATAAACGTATACTCAACAAGTTGGCTTCTTTACAAAAGAAGCCAGGAGAGGTCGGCATCAATGTTTTCAAATAGTTTATTAGCTTTTAATTTCAATATATTTTGGTACATGTAAACAAACAAGTAAAAAAGCCGCCGCGTAGAAACCTCTTATGCTTTACATGACAGTCATTGACCTTCTTCCCGCATGTTCAAGTCGCGTGATCTTGTCCAGCGGTCTTCTTCTTATTTTTTCTTCTGCTTAGATTTATTTGCTTAATGAAAAATTACAATTATTTGAGAGGTCATTTGCAACAGGGATCGTATATACACATGTATATATAGGATCCCTGTTTGCAACCACGGCAAATTAATATAACAAATCTTTTCTGAAATTCGTCATATAAAAATAAACCACGTCTATTTCCTGTTTCGGTTTTTTGATTTCGCTTTATTTACAAAACCATGACGAAACAGACTGTGTATCAGAACAATTTCGCAAGGAAATTGGATTTAGACGGCAAATTCTGTGGCAGTCTGCCTTTTAAACTCACCACTATTGGAGAGGTCTGATGACCTCTTCAATAAAACGCTACCTGGTGCGATTCATTCAACTATGATCGGCTAGCATGTAAGCTATGCACCGGCCATTTATTAAAACAGCCCCTACATGCTTGGGTAATAGGCTAATAGCTTCGGTATAAGCCCTACTTTTCCCAGGTATACGGGATGGGTGATGCGTCATAGCAGACAGGTCGAATCTTCGAAGAATATGACATGCGCAGACAACGAGACCTGTCTGATATGACGCATCACTATCCTGTACAGGATAAATATTAATACGCGGTGTGTAAACAAAAAACTTTGCCGCTAAAAAAGTAACAAGCGGAAAATGGCTTTTAATAATATGTGGAAAAATCAAGTCTATTCATCGCTCCGAATTTTCTAGTTATAACACGATTTTACATGGGAAAAAATCATATTTAAAAAGAATACCACTTTGCCTAGAACTTCTAAATACAGACATGGGGGAAACCGGGATTTGCGCAACAGACACTTTGACAACAAAAATAACGTCCCGAACATGCTAGGCTTATGCCGGGGCCGTTTCTCAAGCTTATAGGGGCTGTGTTTATATGACTAGGTTACATGCTAGCTAACCATGGCTAGATCAATCGCACCAGGTAGGTTTTACTGAGTAAACGTTTATTTCGATATTCCAACTAACGGTTAGTGTGTTGAAAAGTAGTACGATTTTGTTCTCAGAATGCGCAAATCACATAGGTACATGTATGTATTTGAACAATGCCACCTAGCGAAAGATAATGCAAGCTATGTGGTACAGCCGAGGGACTTGATCGATGGATCACCTGAGGTTTGCCATATGTTAACAATCGATAACTCCGTCTACTTTTTGCTAGCTACCGCCTTGCTCATTTCGGTGATTAGTGTTTTTTTTTCATTTGTGATATTATGAAAATCTGAATAACTCCCTTTAAGGTTGCGTGCCTCTTTACCAAACGAAACTTTTAGACTTGTCCAAATACAAATCAGTTGCACACGACAAATCAAATATGAACGAGTGATAGAAATAGTGCGCTCAAATGGTATAAAACATTGTGGAAAAGGTCAAAATGCTGGTTGCCAGAATTTTCTCCTTTTCCCTCAATGTTTTTTTTTTTTAAATGCTTTCTTCATCGAGGACGTTAAAACATGGCGGATTGTTTGATGCAGGATTAACTCTCTCCCAGATGACAAAAATTTATCCCTAAGAGCATTTGTTTGCGAAAAGTTAACCCTTATCCTGCTAAATCATTGAACTGAAACGAAACTTTTAAGCCGATAGTTAAAACCAAAATCTTGCTATTTAAAAGGTATTTAATGGGGGGGGGGGGGAAGGGGTAAATATGTCATATCGGAGAGTGTAGATCAAAGATCAGACTGCACGTTCTGTGCAGTCTGATCTTGATCTACACTGTCCGCAAAATGTCAGTGAGTCGCGCTTAGCAGCCTAAGGGTTAAATGCGGTTTCAAATAATCGATTTTTTTCTTGAAAGTATAGAAAACATTGCTAGAAAAGGAGAAAATGCCGGTCACTATATCATGAAACAGTTCTACAGCCGATGACTTTGTAAAAGTCCCTCTTAGAAAAAAAATGCTGTTTCAAATGACTGATTTTGTCTTTGAAGGGATAGAAAACATTGCGAGAAAAGGAGAAAATGTCGGTCGTTATATTCTGAAATAATTTTACAGCAGATGACTTTATAAACATCCTTTCAAAATAAACAATGATCAAGCTGAATCTAAGTTTGATACACGAATGCATAGTGAAAAGATTGTGGTAAGTAGAGAAATTGTCTGTTATGAACATTTTTTTTTTTTCTTTCTTTTTCAAAAGGGCAGAGTCTGGTAGTTTTGCGTTTAAAAAAAAATTGGAAAATATCACTTCACAAGCATTCAATGCTTAGTACTTGTATACAAAGAAAAAAACAGTTTAATTCAGATCCAGGTATTTATCAGGGATGTCTTTCTCTAATCCATTAAATCTACCATACAAATAAATGTACGCCATTTGACACCTCAGCAAGTAGGGTTTTATCGTAAATATTCATGTAGCCCTGTAAACGTTAGAAATAATGGGACGCAACTGTGACAGAGTTTCTTTTTGAAGTACAATAATATTTCCCCTTGGTAGACTCCCCCCTCCCCTTCTTAATAGACATGCTTCGACGGTGGAGCTGCACCGCAAGTTTAAGTGATATTGATCACAATTTTCAAAGGAAAAGATTGTTGAATACATAATTATCTTATTGCTTAATTCCAGTGCGATTAGGCAAACTTGAGATCTGTCTGCACGGTCTACGTTGTGCTCATACATGTATACACTTAAGCGGGTCCCTTGAAAGACCGAAAAACACCTAATGGCCGAAAAACTTCTGAAAACGCAAAAAAAAAAAAGCCGGAAAATACCCAAAATTTGCACAACAAACGTTTAATATTGTCTTTGGGGTACGCGGGGGGGGGGGGGGGGGGTATTTGGGTCAATTAGAGGGTTTAGAGTGTATTGGTTATTTAGAGTAACTTGACACGATCGAAGATAAAATGGGTAAAAATATAATGAGGGGACAGAACACATTTTCGAACTTAGGCTAGACCTGTATGAGTTATTCTATGGCAAAATGATGTTTTATTCGATTTGGGTTATTTCTTATGGATGCACAGTTTTGATGTATTAAACAGTTTGCTTTGCTCTGTGTGTGTGGAAGAGAGGCGGGGCTTGTAAAACCTACTAAACAGGCATCCTCAGTGACCCAGTTTCGATTCATTCTGTAATCGCCCTGCGCGGGTTATTTCTATGGCGTTTCCACGTTCTCATGAATTATTCATGAAGCATTTGATTGGTGATCTCAGTTTTTCTTTGAGAAAATTTAAACTATTTTTATCATCATTTCTATTTTTTATTTATCGATATCCAATCGCATCATTTGTTGCAAATCAAGCTTAGCGATACTTTAAATATGGCGGCACCCTTCAACACCACAGTCGAGAAACGTTTAAAAGAGATTTTCGGCGTAACACTGAAAGATTGTCAGTTAAAACCGTACACAAAGATTGATAGTGTCGTCCCTGTATTGCAGAATGGCATATCTCACATGAGACAAGCACGCCGACGGCAGCCATATTTGTTGACAACCTCGGGTTTTTTCAAGGGTTATTTTTAATAACGGAAGAAATGAAATTATCCTCTCTGCAAGAGAATATCGTTATGTTATCGATCTTTCGATTGGCTATTAGGGTACTTCCCGACTACATGTATATGAATATTCATAAGAAACGACGATTTGCCATTATCTCCCGCTAGATGGCATTCTACAAATACACATCTATCTAATATGGGCATTCTGGGTACAGAACCGGACTACTTTTCAAAACAACAACCGTTATTTTGAATTTCAAAATGAAATAAACGTTTACTCAATAAAACGCTACCTGGTGCGATTCATTCAGCTGTGATCGGCTAGCATGTAACCTATGCATCGGCCATTTATTAAAACAGCCCCTACATGCTTGGGTAATAGGCTAATAGCTTCGGTATAAGCCCTACTTTTCCCAGATATTTGGGGATGGGTGATGCGTCATAGCAGACAGGTCGAATCTTCGAAGAATGTGACATGCGCAGACAACGGACGATTTGCTAGTCAATTTTCCCAGGGGTGATGCATGGAGAGTAACGTAATGCTTCAAACTTGGGTTCCGAGGATGCCAAACTGGGAACTTTGTGAAAATACACACCGACCAACTGGGAAACACCTACCAAACTTGTCGAATGCAGTCTCCGTTTGTGCCGTTAAAAAATATTCATGAATACACTTTGCCGCCATTTCCACTGCACTATTGAACACGCGGTAACTGCAGATTAGCAAAATGCAGGAAGCTAAGGTATTCATTGTTTTCAAAGGAATCATCTCTGTAGTTTTACATTCAAACAAGATTATGCTGAAAATGTAAAATGATTTCTATCTTATGACTTCGGTCAAAGTTGTGCAAAAAACATCGACCACCTAAACAAAGCAATTAAAGAAATATGATTACAAGATAGTTTTAAGCTATGTATAGACTCTTTCTGTAAACTATTGTCACCTTTTTTCTATGCAAGTAAAACACCGGCTGCTTTTCCACATAAACAAAATTGACAAAAATATAAGTTAAATTTAATTTCAAATTTAAAGGTGGCCCTTCAGATTTTGGGACGAAAATTTTACAGAAATACAAAAAAATCATCCTTATACTCCCAAAGCCTTTTAATTTTCATTCAGAAAACCCAAGTAGTCGAAAACCATCCGACAACAAGAGAAATTAGAGATTTACTATGGCCAAGGTCGACACCGACGGGAAACACGTTCTATTTTTACATGAGCAACTCGCTCATTTACATAGCGGAAATACACAGACAAAGCTTCAAACATAGCGTCCGAAGAAGACATTATGGAAAATAATTACATGTTTGTTATGTTACGGAATTTAAGCGTCATTAGTCACGTGCCAGTCACTTGACGTTCCAACAATGCGTTTTTTTATCTCTGGCGCGAAATCTAAAAATACCTTAAGAGGCTACGTAGCCTTTTAAGGGAACACCATCAATTTTTTTTTTTGTAATCTTATGATTCTTAATTATTGATGATTTGTATTGTTTTTTTTATTTAAATTTCAGTGATATATATGTTTTTTAATTTGGTGAGATGTGAAAAATCTAAATACCCACCTTTAAAGGGTAACTCTAGGCCAAAATTTTTATTTCAAAATCGGATAAAACTATACTATAGTATGTTAACAAAAAACATCTTAGCATTCTGTGATGCTTAGTTCACGAGATATAGAGGTTTAAACTTCGGATTTTCACCTGTCTGAAAGTCGCTAATTGAAAAAATCGTGACTTCCGGTAGTCTGCCGTGACGTCACAAGTGTGAGAAGATATGGTCGCTATATATGAACTAACACAGAAAACTGAGAAAACTGCATGAAATTTTCAAAGATATAAATCGCATTATCACGTTTCAATCACTTGTCTACTGCAGAATTTCAATCTCTATCGCTCTTACATCTTACTACAATAATAGGAAAGAAATTTTAAATGAATTAGCCAAGTGGAGATAGTACTTATGAAAAGGAAAAGTTATTCTTCTAGTGGGGAACAAAACTATTTTGAAATTCATTTCTTGAAGTTATTTCAATTATACCACAGTCTCATCAACGAATTTTGATAGATAAAAAAAAAAAAAATAATAACTTAAGATAGTTGAAATATGCCAAAAGTCTCTTCTACTAAGTGGTAGAAGGAACGTTGCAATGTGTAAAAGAATCATTCGAGTACAGTTCTAAGGCTGTTTCTACCAAATATAGGACACCGTCGATCATTGAACGGTCAACACATCCTGTGCAGTCTGATCTTGATCTACACTGTCAGTCAGCATTTTACATGTCTCCTTCAGCTTGGGAAGAATTAAAAGCCTTGATCTACCTTAGAAATCGTATCCTCTCTTTTACATTCACAAGCAACATTAAATCAGGGATCTTATATACACATATATATAAGATCCCTGATTAAATCCAGCACACATCCTAAATTTGCCGTTTAAGTTGAATCCATTTTTTTCACTCGATCTTCATTTATTTTCCTACGTGTTATTTTCACAATTTCAAATTTGTTTCTTTCATCAACAACAACGTTAAAAGATTGTCTGAATTGCCTCCTGCCTTCCTGCCCTCCATATCAAGCAGTAAACGTTTTTGATCGTCTGCAAAATACAGGGTCAGTCCATTTCCTAAATACTGAGACATGTTATTTGACTTTCTTTTTCCGTATTTCTCGCTGTAATCACGTACGAGATAACAGATGCTGACCGTAAAAAATTCAGCGTACATTAAAAATTTATTACAAACTTTACACAAAAGTTTAGTGCGCCAACCTTTTATTTTGAGAAAAGAATTGTGTGTTCCATCAATGTAAAGGGGCAGAGGGTTAATTCGGCGCCACTTTGATGTTGATATCGCACCGACATGGTCTCACATTTTTTTTGCAGCTGGAGGTTAACAAGCACGTGTCATAAACATGTCATGTACAAATTTACTCTTTTGTTTTCACGACCATATTGAACCCTTTTTCTTATAAAATGTAAATGGAATTTGGAATTTTACACAGGTTAAATGGGTAAGTTGAATGTCATAACTTTTGTATTTTCCTCATTCATACGATCTTAAATAAAAAAAAATCCCATAATCTGCTTGTCGAATTTCTATTCTAACTACCCTCCAACTCTCTCTCTCCAAGTAATATGAAAGAGATGGATAATCAACAGTGAATTTACCATTGATTTCTTGCCCCATTTCAATTTCTGTGTGGCCCCAAGGTTGCTGAGCGCGACTCAGTGACCTTTTGCGAACAACGTATATTAAGATCAGACTGCACAGAACGTGCAATCTGATCTTATGTACAGTGTCCAATACGGAGATATCTATCTCCAAAAACTAGCAGTATTCGAACTTTTGCAATCGGCATAAAGGTTTATTTAACTTGTTGAGGATTAATGGTAGATCTGATATTAAGCCACGTCATTCGGTTTAGACTGACGAATAAATAGTCATCTCCTGGCGCTAAATAGTGCTTAAACTCGGCACCCGGTTTACGATAGGGATTTTTGTGACAAAAAAAAAAAAAAATCGTCTCCAGACATGAGGGAGGATTAGGTTGTGAGAAAAAAGTCAGTATCAGAGCAAATTAACAGTACACAGAAGCCGAAATAAATGTGTGGGTCACACTTCCTACGTCACATCCGGTTTATCGAAGATTTCACAAACTCGCACAGGTGTGCAAACCACATTTTCGCTAATAACTCTCTTTTTACGAAAGACATTGAAATATAGTTTTCAATTTTAAGATTGTTTTCATTTAAGGATTCTTATATCCAAAAATAGCTTTGGTCTGGAGTTACCCTTTAAAGTCGGCACCGTGCGGTAAATTCAGATAATATAATATGAAAAAGGCAAAGTCTAAATACGAGCGACATGAATTATTTGTGGGATAAATATCTAAAAATCCAGACGAGAAGCTAGATCTAGACCTTGAAATCATGTGGTTTCGAGTGTGAATCAGGCACGGTCTTGCCAAAACTAATTTTTAGGGTTTATAAAAGTTATTGCAATAGAATGCATTATTCTCTCGTAGAGACATACATGAGAATCATCTGTGACAAATGCTAGTATTCCTGAATCCTAAGTTTTCACTAACCTGGGGAATATCCATACTTCCGAAAACATTGTGAACAAAGAAGAAACTACCGGTAAGTACATGTCATATTTTCTCATTTCCCCAGGAAAAACAAGTCTCCTCATTTCAGTTGCATTTCATTTGTCGTCTGCAAATGCTTTCAAATTAGACATGTCCAAAATTTTGTAATCTGGCAAGAAGTTAAGGATGGAACCTTGCTCAATTTGCAATGTTTCACAACATTTTAGTTGTATCATAGCAGCCATTATACTTATCTATTTGTTTTTTGAATTTGCACAACTGTCTGCACAAGCTGCGTGTTGCTTTTCCTCAACATATTTTTTGAGGGAGAGAAGTATGTATCTGTGTTGTGCAAAATTCTCTGAGAATCATGATGTTGGTTTTCCACTACTCACACTCCTGATAACATGAGAAGCTTTTGACCTGACCAAATTTAAACATTTGGAGAAGAAAATCAGAAAATAAATATTTAATTTCAATGATACGTATTGTCTATAAACAGAAGAGGACACTACTGACAGTAGATGTGTCATGACAGATACACAACTTGATATATCCCACATGTGATCATGTCAAATACAGGGAGTGGACAAAAGCAGCCCACTTCCGAAACGTCAGGCAGACTTAATCCTTCAACAGGCGATGTGTGCTTTTCCCGAATTGTTTGCAATAGATATCCACTGCAGAAATATTAAAATATTTTAAGTTACTACGAAAAAGAGGGTTGTTTCGGTAATGGGTCGTTTTGGCACCGGGCCGTTTTGATCTCCATTCACAATTTACACTTCGTGTGAAATCAAGACTGACAACATGACCTGTATATCTGAAACGCCCAATTAGTCGACACTTTAAATTTTCCAGATAAAAAAAATAACACTTTAACTGAAAAAAACAATAATAGAAAAACATTGACATAAACATTGAAATGCATTTCTTTGGCGGATATAAAAATTGTCGGAATCGGCAAGGAATTATATTATCTGAAAGGAAGATAATAACTCGCAAGGAACGACAACGGATTATTGGACGCCGTACGGGTAAGTCAGTGAAAAATCGATAATTGGTCTTAACTCCAGTTGCGTTGCCTATCCCTGATATACGATCCCTGATATGAAGTAAAAGTAACCTCGCGAGCAGTTGCCTATTTTCCTCATTGTTTTTGATTCTGTTGAAAAGTAGTAGAGCGTGGGTTATTGGTTAACGTTTGTGAAAATATCAAATTTCCAAATAGCACAAGAAAAAAATCTATCTAGAACGGTGTTAACGCAAAACGAGGTTCGCTCGTTATTATCTCCCTTACTATCACTCTTCCAAAATGGCGGGTTGTCAAGAACGCTCTTGCTTATTTTTCTTAACATTCTCATTTATTCTGTTCGGTTGCCTTGCAGCGAAAGGTATGTTTGTTTAAAAAATCTTGTATAAAATTATTTGTTTTTTAAGTTGAGTTTTCTGAAATACTGAAAAAGTTTTTCATTCGTAGATCTAATTCAAAATCTTCTGAACTTATCCCTTGCGAATCAACACTTTGAGCCTTGGACTTTTTGCAGAAGTCTTTGGGGACGTGCGGGACAAGAAAAAAACTAAGCTTCTAATTCGGCCTTCGCCGTGTTCCTTTTTTTTTTTTTCAGAAAAACACAACAAAAAACGGAAAAACGGAACACATGAGACATGTCCTGATTGCACACTGAAACTTTAAAATATCAAACGGCTGTTCCGTGTTTTCTGTTTGAGAAATGCAAAACTAAAGTCCTTCCTCATTATCCTGTCGGGTACCCTAGATTCTCTTCCTGTTTTTCTTTAGAGACAAGAGAACAATGAAAGTCCCAATCAGGCTGTCCTGTATGTTCTCATGTGAAAACACAGGAAAAATCTTGGTCATTTTCTTTTTGAAATTATGGGAAAAAAGAAACATTCCAATTGTCCTATGAAGTTATCTTGGAAAAACTTTCAAAACAAATAGGCCTTTATTGGTGGTCAGGCTTGTAAAGTTATGGCTGTACCACTATTTATACCCCACAATGAAGAATTTTAGCAAGGGGTATACTTAAATCAGTTCTTTTTTGTGTGTCCTTCTGTTAGATGCATGTCAAAGAAGTCCTCTGCTCCTTAACCAGTTTACTACATATTTGGCTGAAATTTTAATGGAAGCCTAGCGACCTTTGTTTCTGTTTTTTTTTTTTAAATAGGCACTGATTCAGTGACACTGCACCAAGTAGAGGGTGCAGTTGTAATTTGGCTGAATTTGGTATGGACAATACTACTTTTGAAATACAGCAATTAATGCTAAATCAATTTATTCACATTTATAATGAAATGAAATGGTCTCAAAATAATATTCAGGCTTTTATTTCTTTATTTAAACAGGTTATGCTCCAGTACTGAAAGATTTTCCAACAACAGTGTTTCAGAGACATTTAAAAGTATCAAGGCATCATCCGGTGTGCATTGTATTCAGAAAGACAGGTAGTATGCATCCTTCTTAGACTAAACCCTGATTCATGTGGATAAAATTTGTACATCTTTATATTCTTTTATTATAAAACTACAATTGATTTGAGTAAGATGCAAGCAAATTACCTAAATCACTGATACAACTGACCAGAAATTTTTTTTTTCATATCAGTCTTGTATCCTGTGTAGAACATAATCTATTCACAGACTACTTTTGTGTATTAGCATTCCAGTTGCTACATTTGTGAACTGCAGCATCATAATTAATAGATCTAACAACAAGCTTAATTCACCTCCTACATTAAAACGAAAAAGAAGTCGGGCTATTTTTGACAGTGACTAAGAACTACTGACTACCTTTTCAGCCTGTCAGAAATAGTTTCTAAGCCACAGTTCCAGTTTTATTTTTGATACCTCGAGGACAAGCAACTGCCACTTTTAAACATATAGACTAATCTATGAACACTTACAGTTATAGAATAGATATTCATCTGCCATTTATAAATATTGTACATCGAAATTCAGGCTGTTGTAATAGTCCATATGTATCCATTGTCCATAATTATATATAGGTTTTTGGATACTTTTATGCTAGAGCAAACATTTTGTTATATTCATCTCTTTACTAAATGACAAAACTGTAGACTTATATAACTGAAAACTTTTACAGAAGACAAATTGGATGTGGGCCAAAAACAAAATTGTGTAGAAAACATCATGGGAATAGGATAAAATGCTGGTTACCAGCATTTATCTTTTTCCCCGCATTGTTTTCAAAAGCCCTGTTTCTATGGATTATTTAAACAGGGAACATGTATACAGAATTTTTTATTCAAATGGAAATAGCTTTTAATAGACATAACATTTGTTTGCTTTTTACTAGATCTGTGTTTTCTTTTCACCAGTTACTGCTACATGTGCAGCAACATACATACAGCTGAATAAACCAACAAGCTAAATACAACAAGAATGCCTAGCTAAAGCAATAAATGCAGTCAACCTGTAGAATTGCTTTCACAAGTGTTATATAGAACTTGTTTTTGCAGCCAGCGTAGAGAAAGATCAGATTTCACAAACACAAGAAGTAAAATCTGATCTTTGACCAACACTGTCCTCTGTATCGAGATACATACTAGTAATCTCACTAATATCAGCCTTGAAATTGCAATTATTTGGGTTGTTTTACCAGACTGTAAAATGTCCATTGTGTTTATTTAGTGCTCTAAGTTTTAATCCTATACCAGATGATAAAAATTTAGATGTTGCTTAACTGACCGCATTGGTCTTTGAAAGGGTAGAAAGTATTGTGGGAGAAGGAGAAAATGCTGGTCACTATTATTTTCTCCCTTTCCCATAATGTTTTTGAAAGTCGTCTTCCTCAGGGTTGTTAAAATACATGTATGGAGTTGTTTGGTGACAGGTTGTTTGGTACCAGAAAAGAAACTAAGATATTTGACATAAGTACATAGGCTCCAACTATATACTTACACCCAAATACTTTCAAAATATTGAGTCAATTTGAACAAGTGCTATCAAGCCATGCATGCACAAGTAAATCTAGTTACTGTGTTGTCAATTGCCATTATCAAATGAATATCCATAATTGTAGGTGTAGGTTCAAAACTAGAGAAGACAGTGTTTGACTTATGGCAGAATAAGAGAGTACCTTCAAACTATACAGGTTGGGAGTTTGGTGCTTTTGATTTACAAAAGGTATACACTTTCCCCTGGTAATGCTGACTATATTCTTTCAAGAACTCAAAGTATCTTACATATGCCATTTAAAGGTAGTTTCCAATTTTGACACAATTACATATTTATTGATATATATATATGTTTAGTTACATTATTACAATGGAACTCTGTGTTAAGCATTTGGTATGAAATATTGTTAAGCACTTCCAAAGAGCCTATTGACTTTATCCATTATTGTACACACAATTTTTACACCACTAAAATAGACACATTTTTGAGGGATAGAGGTAAATAAAAATTGCCTGTAATAAGCAAATGCTCCTTTTCACACCCTTTCTGTGAAATGGAGAAGGAATATTTTCATAACCTTGAACTGTTTTGCCTGCATGTTACTCACATTCACAATTTACTGGTTCGTCTGAACTTAGTCTTTACAGCTGTTGATCAGTAAGAACTTTTCAGTCATAGTGCACACTTCCTGAAAACCATGTAGTTACAGTAATGCAACATTTATTTTCCAGTAATTTTAGAAATGAATTCTCTTCTAAGGAAATAATATAATGTTCATTTTGCATAATTAAAAAGGTTTCATCGTTTTATGTAGGATAAACTGCCACCAAAAGCAGCCCAACCAAAAAAGCTTCCCTCTGTGAGATGTTATCTTGGTGAAACTTCAGTATATAGCTATCAAGGCAAAGCTGATAAAGCAAGTGTAGGCCAATGGCTTTATGAACTGGTATGTGTGATAAGTCAGTATATGTTCGTACCTTAGTGTGATACATGTACATGTAGGTTAGCTACACAAGGAAAGAAATCTGTAGATTCAGTCTTTTCTTTCAGTTTTTCAACTATAAGGAGCCAGTTATAATAAATGCCATTAATTTTCTAGGCAAGTTGCTTGGAATCTTGAAAATTTTGGCTCAAAAATCAATTCCTCATGCACTATAGAAAAGCTCTGTTTTGACTATGGTACAAGTTACACTAATGAAAAACATTTGAGAGAATGCCTGTTTTGAAATTTATGAAAAAATGATAGGGAAAAGGAGAAACTCCTGTTTTGAGCTATCTCTCGTCGTTTCTTGATGTTTTCAAAAGTCAACTACTGGAGAGATTAAAATAATATGTATATATACATTTGTGAGGTTATAGATCAACTCTTTACCATACAACAAAACAAATTATTTGACTTTTCTTAAATTGAGAGCATTTACAGATGGCAAATTATAAGGGATGGCAACGGTTAGTAAAATTGCTTACCGGTTAACTGTTCAATCTTTCGATCAGTTAACCGGTTAAACGAACGAACCGGTTAACCAAACGACCATGTAAAAATCATTTAAGATGAAGGTACCTGCCATATGTCAACATTGATAACCAGTGCATGAGAAATGCATACCTGTGACGTTTACTATTTCTGTACTTTGGCACAGAAGACAGCCAATCTATTGACGCTCTCTCTCTCTCGCTCTCTCTCTCCCCCCCCCTCCTCGGCAATATAATAAATTTTCCACAATGTTTTCTTTGGAGGACTAGAAATTATCAGGCTGTTTACAACTTCACAGAATCGACTTACTGAATCATGCAGATGATGCTATGGTTATTGATCGTCAAACGAAGGGGCCATCGCCAAGTGAATCAGGTGTTAACCTTCTCCCAAACGACAAATTTAAATTTTAGACCCTCCCAAATTCAAAGCCTCTGCAGAAAACAATTTTATTGTTGATACAAATGATTCTTACTTCTTTGAAAAGGTAGAAAACATTGTGGGAAAAGAAGAAATTGCTTGTTATGATCAGTTTCTCCTTTTCTCACAATGTTTTCATAGATTTTCAACCTCAAGGTCGTTAAACAAGTGATAGAGGCATGGAGGGGGGTGGACGCATGTTGTTTCTTTTTTTGTGTTTAAGATTAACTTCTGATGGTATATTTCGATTTTCGAGGATACTTATCGAACCAATAATCAAGGAAGAGTAATCGCTGTGCGTGCTTGACCAGAGATTGATTAACTTGTTAATTTCAATTCCTCTTATGCTAATTGGTCAATCCATGCATATATTTGATTGGGGGCGGGCACTTAATGAAACAATCCAAACAAATCAATTACGATAAACTGTAGATGCGATTTGATTGTTTATTATCGGTGACTGGAGACCAATTAGCGGATTAACAATGTTTATTGCACAGACATGTCAAACTATGTATCACACCTTCGCTTCGTCTTGGCGACATGGATGCATGTATAATGCAGTTATGGTTGTCAGAACCGGCAAAGTTAAGTTTGTAGACGTAATTTTTCACTACTTTGGTAAAATTTTGGTAATATATATATTGTTTTTCTGGTTAACCGGTTTCTGATTTCCGAACCAGTTAATCGGTCATTCAACCGTTGCCATCCCTACAAATTATATATAATTCAAATGATGGAATATGTCTTTTAAATGTATGAAAACATTGTGGGAAAAGGAGAAAATGGTGGTTACTAGAGTTTTCTCTTTTTCCCATGATGTTTCTCAAAAGCCTTCTTCCTCAGGGTCTGTAAAATGCAGGAATATTTGGAAAAGTACCATACATTAATTACAAGTATATTTGAACCATTAAATCTGTGACATAATTAAATTGTACATTGTTCACATTATGTACATTTGTGTTGTAGGCCTCACTTCACATTGAACAAAGTATAGAAGTTACACCAGAGCTATTGAAGAATGTCCAGAAAAAGTTTAAAATTGTCATGATAGCATTTCCAGATGGTCCACGCCACCATGAAGTTGAAGACATGGTATATAAGGTTTGTAATTAAAGTAACTCTTCATTATATAACAAAATTTTTTACTATGTTCAAATTCGAGAGATTACCAGCATTTGCTTCTTTTTCAACAATTTTTTCAAAATTCTTCATTCAGTCATTAAAACTCAGGATTGTGTTGTAAAAAGATAAGTCTCTTGAAATAATAAGTTATCACAATCTTTACCCTTTACGAAACCTTCTCCTTGTATACTCTTCCAAAATGTTTACCACCCTTCCAAAAACAAAATGCAATGTTTAACCGTTTACCACACAGTGCCCACTTTTAACGACCCTTTGAAAGAAGCCTTTTGAAAACATTGTGAGAAAAGGAGAAAATGCTGGTAACCAGCATTTTCTCCTTTTCCCACAATGTTTTTACTCTTCCAAAGAACAATTGCACCATGTTAGCCACATTCAAATTGTTGTCTGCAAATGCTTTCAATTTGGACAAGCCTAAAATTTTGTCGTGTGGTAAAGAGCTAAGTTACATTCATTTTGCAGTCTGCAAAATTTAATGCTTTCTAAAATTTTGTAATTTAGTAAAAGGTAAATTCTGTTCCAGATAAATATTAGACTTGGTCATATTGAAAGTACTTGCAGGCAAAAGAAACTAGATGGATAGGAAGAAAACATTGCTGTAAAAGGAGAAAATACTGGTCACCATCATTTTCTTCCTTTTCCACTATGCCTGTCTATCACCAGTTTATGCAGAGTTGTAAAAACATGGAATAGTTTGGTAAAGGTCTGATTTTCTACCACATAATTCTGAGTTTTAACAACCCTGCGGAGGAAAACTTTTGACAACATTGTGGGAAAAGGAGAAAATACTGGTAATCACCATTTTCTCCTTTACCACAATTTTTTCCACTCTTATGAAAAAAGATACAATTACCTCACCAACATTTGTTGTCTGCAAATATTTTCAATCTGGACAAGTCTGAACGTTTTTTAGTAAGAAGTAAACCCTTTACCACACAATTCTGAGTTTTAACAACCCTGAAGAAGTGGGCTTTTGAAAACATTTAGAAAAATGAGGAAATGCTGGTGACTAATATTTTCTCCTTTTCCCACAATGTTTTCTATCATTTCAAATACAAATCTCATTATTTGAGCCACACTCAATTTGTCATCTGCAAATGCTTTGGATTCGGACATTTCCAAAATTTTGTTGCATGGTAAAGGTTTAAAGACCACCTGAGTACAATAAGCATTCAGTTTCAGGTTCTTGTACAAGTAATTGGATCAAACCTGTGATTAACAGGGTCAAATTTTTGAACTATGAAAATCACAGTGCAGGTATTGGTTAGGTTTTTCAGGAAGCAGTTACCCAGAACTGTAAATGACATTTGATTTTTTTTAAACTTGCTGTAAATGAAGCTAGTTGCAAGTTGCTTTTAACCCTTTACAATACAATCCTGATTTTTTACTACCCTTAAGAAAAAGCCTTTTGAAAACATTGTGAGAAAAAGAGAAAATGCTGGTAACCAGCATTTTCTCTTCTTCCCACGTTTTCAAACATATCAAAGACAGATTCTATCAATTGAGCCACATTTGAAATGTCATCTGCAAATGTTTTCCATCAGGACAAGTCTACATTTTTCTCATTAAAATTTTGGTAAAGAGTTAACTCTACACCAACTTACTTTTTTTAAACTATATCCAGTCTTAACGCTTTACCAAACAATCCCTGGTTTTCACAACCCTGAGAAAGAAGGCTTTTAAAAACATTGAGGGAAAAGGAGAAAATGCTGGTAACCAGCATTTTCTCTTTTTCCCACAATGTTTTCTACCCTATCAGAGACCTAAAGTTCATTTGTACCCATTCTGAATTTGCCGTCTGTGGATGCTCTCAGTTTGGAATCTTCATCTTGAGTCTGAAATTTGTCGTTTGGGAAGGGGTTAAAGCATTCACACATGACAGATTATATGGGGCTCAAATGATGGGATTTGTCTTTTAAGAGAGTTAAAAATATTATGGGAAAAAGAAAAAATTAAAGTTACCAGCATTTTTTCCTCTTTGCAAAAGGTTTTCAAAAGCCCATTTCTCCAGGATCAGTAAAACATGGGATCGTTTAATAAAGGTTAAATATAGGCAAATGTACATTCTCTTTTTCCAATTTTGTAGTTAGCATCAGATTTAGAGTCTTGTAAAGCTTTAGCTGTACATCTGAATTCTGCACATGTGAAGTAAGTTCTACTTTTTTATCACATATCCTCCCTTTTTTTTCAATGTAATATACAATACCCATTACAAATTTTCTCTTATCACATAACTACCCTTGTTTTCAGTATAATACTAGTACATGTACAGCCATTACAAATTTTCTTATCTTACTCATGTTTGAGAAATGCAAATTGTGCCGTATTTGATCAACACTCTGTAATCATACATCTCATTTCTAAGACACAGCTGACCCAGATTTATTTTGCAAAATTATTTGTCAAAATTGGTGATCATGTCAATGCTGTACATTGTATCATCTATAGATTCAAAACAAAATCACTGTATGCAAGTTTCTTTTGAAGTATTGTTTGTCAGTAGAGTCCCTATCAAAAAAGCATGTAGACTTCATTGATAGACTTAAAAAATGTTTGTCAAATTCATTTACTTGTCATTCTGAGGCTTAGCAGATACACTTGTGATACTTTTTAGAACTTTGAAAAAAAAGTAAAACTCTCAAATGAGCAATAGGTTCATTTATCATAGTTCTGTCCTGGTATTTGACTTTCTCTATATTTTGTTTGTCTCATTTTTATTCACCTATATGGAGCTTTCTTTATATTTCATCTTTTATGACAGTACCTGTATATCCAGTATTGATGAATCCCGAAACTGAGTGTAAAAATTATGGTAAACATATCTCTAATTTCAAAATGGGATATGCCTGTGAAAATGGATATTAATGCACCTGCAAAATGTATCAACCCATGTCAGCCTGTGCAGTCCACACAGAATGGCATTGGTCAAAACTCCTTGCCATTGATAAATTTTCTGCATCCCAAAGGGCAATTCTTCCTTATTCTATGTTACTATTCAGCCTTTCTTTTTTTTTTAAAAAAAATGCAACAAACTAATTTTTATAATGCAATGCAGAGATACATTAAACCCTCTTTTACCCAAGCTCTGCTCAGATATAGAGTTTATTTCATCAGCTTGTGGTTAATATGGGGAAGTATTTGCCGAAAAAGGGAAAGGTATGCGAAAATAACGAGTGCCGTAAGGCACGAGTTATTTTCGTGGACGTTTCCCTTTTGAGGCAAATATTTCCCCATATTAACCACAAGCTGATGAAATAAATTATATATTATATTTCCTCTGATTATTTTGTCAACGAATGCCACTTTTAAAACTTAAAAACTTAAAAAACTTAAAAAAGTAGTTCCAGATTTCGGCAAGAAGAAAATATTCACTGTGACGGGGAAATAATTCCCCCCAGCTTAAATTACGACATTTCTTTACCCATAACATTTCTAAAAATAGACACATGAAATATAATATATATTCTTATTGCATTAAGACCACTGCAAACTCCTGCAAATTAGTGGCTTTGAAGTATTTTGTCAAAAGAAAAAAAAATACAAATAAAGAGTAATAATTCTTTTTAATCAATAACAGTCTGAAGGAATCAAAGGGTATGAAATAAAATCATGATATTAATATTGTCATGTCAATTATTAAAACTTCTAAAAAAAGGTACTATGGTATTTTTTTTTTTCTTTGTTTTTCATTATGTAGAGCCTTGCGGGAAAAATATGGTTTCTCAAAGTATCCATCAGTTGTAGTAATTCATAACAAAGGTAAGTCAACCCCTTTGTTTTTCCTTTAATGATGACAAACTTTGAAAGCAACGTTTGTTCCCCTGACCTTCAGAGACGAATTTGCTGCAGATATCTATGAAAAATACGAATGTGAAATATCGTTATTCAAGTTTAATTATGGTTTAAACCTTTACAAACAGTCCCAAGCTTAAACAACCCTGAACAAAATGGCTTTCGAAACATTATGGGAAAAGGAGAAAATGATGGTATCCAGCATTCGCTTGTTTTTCAGCAATGCTTTCTTTCCTTTTGAAGACAAATTCTATCAAATAAGTGACAGAGTCACAGAATCACATTCTGCAAATGCTGTCAATTTGAACAAGTGTAAACTTTTGCAGTTTGGTAAAAAGTTATTGAAAAAAGATTACCTTCAGGAGGTAATGGAAAGTGGATACTTTCAATTCATCTTAAACATTTCATGTTGTTCAAGTAAAAAGTGGTGTGTCAGTAGCCACATTTATCATCATCAAATACTTCCAGTATAAAAAAGTCTGAAATTTAGTTGTCTCATAGAGTAAAGCTGAATTATAAAATAAAGCTTTACAGTTGAATTATAAATTAAAACTTTATAATTTTTATCCTCCGCCAAAGGCGGAGGGATATAGTTTTAGCGTTGTCCGTCCATCCGTGTGTCCATCCGGGAGAATATCTCCAATACCATTGGACAGAATTTCGTGAAACTTTATCCATGTGTACAATAACCCATTCCGCCGGGACACTTTTTTTTTTATTTTTTATTCGATGAAAAATGGCCGACTGGGAGCGGTCAAGTAAATTTTTTGGCGGGGGATATCATTTCAACGAAATTGCTTGTCTAACTTGACTTTTTTGTCAGTTTTATATTACCTTAATTGAAGTATAACAATATCAATGATAACAAATTTACAGTCACATTGTTTTTGTATTTTTTACTGTACAAAAACAGAGTTTGTATGGCTCTGCAACTGACAGTTTGAAAACTTGTGGGAAAGAATCAGTTTCTTTGATTTTTTTTTCATAATATTTCCCATAATCTTATATTCCTTTCCTTCAAAGTTTTACAAGCCCATGATATAAATTGCATATTTTTCAAGTTTATGCTTAGCCTGTTCAGTAAAGGAAATCAAGTGTACAAATACTTACTATATACATGTATGTGTTGGGTGACAGACAATTACCATTTCTAAAAGGTACCACTTTTAGACTTAGTATAACACATATATGGGTAAAAATAAAGGGGTCAAATTCACAAGTTGTACTTTTTCTGAGAATCAAAAAGGGCTATTAACCCTTTACCAAACAATCCCTGGTTTTTACGACCCAGAGGGAAATGCCTTCTGAAAACACTGTGGGAAAAGGAGAAAATGCTGGTAACCAGCATTTTCTCCTTTTCCCACAATGTTTTTTACTCTTCTAAAGTCAAGTTTCAATTTTTGAGTCACGTTTATTTTGTCGTCTGCAAATGCTTTCATTTTGGACAAGTCTAAAATTTTGTCGTTTGGTAAAGAGTTAAACCCAGGGACTCAGGTCAAATAAAAGAATTACTTTTCAAAAAAAGTTCTCTACCTTTTTAGCAAAAGTGATTGTTTTATTTTTTATTTGATAGCTAGCTATTCATTTAATTATGTGATACTTTAAGTCTTTTGATGTGGTATGCTTTGTCCCTGTAGGCTAAGGCAGTGGTGGATTTAGTCCCAAAGTCATATGTATGAGGCACTCAGAACTTTATAAAATTCATTGTGAATTGCTGTTTCACATTACAGTTATCAGAAGGAAGGGAGTTAAAAAGTTAGTTGAAGATTACAGAGTGTTTTCCAATGTAGAGGTCAACCAGCATGTTTTAGAAGTATACATCTTGGCACATAGTGTACAAGCACCATTTCTATCTGTGGTAAGATGTGCAATCATCATCGAAGACAGCATTCACCATTCTAAATATTGACTTATCTGTAAATCCATACATCAGGAAATCTGGTGGCTTGTCATCAAATTTAGAATTAGAATTGGACTTAAAATGGTTTGTGAATAGGGCCTGTAATCTTGGAACTAACAGTGTATATCTCATTGATTCTCATATTTTCTTTTTTTGAAATGAGGTCTCTTACATCCTGAGTAATCAGTCTATACCTATTTCAACTCATCATAACATTGTCAAAAAGGAAAAAGAAAACTAGTTTCTGTTGGCTTTTTGAAAGCATACATAATCCAAGCAAAACGAATTTGATAAACGGCAGCCATAATAATTGAGCAGAAGAACAATAGGGTAAACTTTCATCTGTTCTCAATAGGAAAGATGGTTTTTAAAAAGTCATGTAGAAACCTATATGTGATCAATGAAAATTGGACAGAGGATATAAGAAGTCAAGTCGATAATATCTAGAAATAGAGTAAAAAGGACTTCTGCACTTGTTTGGGAATAATGATATTGACTTGATGTGGTTTTTTTTTTTTCCCCTTACTTGATACTGTTAGCTTAGGTAACTCTGGAAAAAGAATGTGTCAGACACAATATATTCCCATGCAAATGAATAAGTCATGAAAAAGCATTTATAAAACAAAACTTCTGTAGTTTTAAGTAACAGATTTGTAACAAATTACTTGTGGGAGACACTTTTGTAGAGGTAGAGCATCAGCATCTGACATCAAAGGTTCTAGGTTTGAATCCAGTGATGAGCAGGGTCAACCTTGGAACTACTGATATCACAGCACAAGTACTGGCTATATATATATAAGGTTTCCTGGAGGCAATCATTGAGAGTGAATTTGATATAAATTGTAAGAACTTGTTTCACAGTTGATGTATAATAAATAGATTTAAACTAAACTAGTAAGTTACTTGAAACCAGTTAGAAGACATTGAATTTAATAATTAGGCTTGTAAAAAGGTATTACACTTGCAATGTACATGCAACTAGAATTTTTGCAAAGTTTCTTTTCTATGGATACTTCATGGCCCTTTGGTAAAGACGTAGGAGTTCATCAGAAAATCTTAGTTGGCTCCTATGGGGTTGCTAGTTCCATTAAATCTTTACCAAACAACAAAATTACAGTCTCTTCAAAATTAAAATCATTTACATAAGACAAAATAAATGTGGCTGTAAAATAGAAATTTGTTTTGAGAAGGGTAGAAAACATTGTGGGAAAAGGATAAAATGCTGGTTACCAGCATTTTATCCTTTTCCCACAATGTTTTCAAAAGGCTTCTTTCTCAGGGTCGTTAAAAGTCAGGATTGTGTGGTAAAGGGTTAAAATGTCCACCTGTAAACTATAGCAGAGGTGCGGCCAAGTCCAGGTAAAATTTAGTACAAGCAAAAAGAAGTGAGCCACTGCCATGATATGACTGAATTGCTGACTTGTTAAAAGCATCATTAACACCTTTCATATAAACAAAAGATTCTTTTCTACTCTTGCTTCTTGTAAAAAACTGATAATGCCAAATGCAAAAGATACTTCATTATATTTTTTATTGATGTGTAGGGTGATTTTAGAGACCAGCTGAAAAAGAATGTGAGCAATACTTCACAATTTCGACCACTTCTTGTTTGTTTCTATGCATACTGGGCCAAAGATGTAAAGGGATATCTGTATGCTTTTAACTCCACTGTTGTACAGTACAGAACTGATAGAGTAAAACTGAGATATGGACTTGTGGATTTGACAGCTGCTGGGTCCAATGAAGGTAATAGATTGAGATTTGATTGGTCAAGTTTTGATTTGCAATTTATAACATTTGTTGATATCTTTTTTATAACAGTTTTCAAACTGGGATGAGGAATGTGTTGATTTCACATTTCCTGAAGCAGAATTGCAACGGATATCTTCACAAACCTATAATCACTGTCAAACTCTATACGAAACAGAAAAATTTCATACCTGTCCATATTGTAAGAATTTGAACATGACAAATTTGATGTGGCTCAGATGTTCACATTTGTCTTGGAAAGAATAGAAAACATTTTGGGAAAAGGAAAAAATGCTGATTATCAGCATTTTCTCCTATTCTCACAGTGTTTTCAAATGCCTTCTTCCTTATGGTTGTTAATTCATGGGATTTTTTGACAAAGGGTTAAGAAATAATCATATTGATTAAAAGTGACATTTGACTATTCCAGAAAAGGCTGGTTACAGCCATATATCTACTTTTCCAGCAATGTTTTCAAAAGCCATTTTACTCAGATTTGTTAAAACACGGGGTTGCATGGTTAAAGCCCTATACTTTTGAATGCTTTTGAAGCTGTCATTCTTAACAATTCTTTTTATTATACTGCAAAGAAATTTCTCGCAATCTGATTGGATTATATGCCCCAAACAAATTTTCCTGTACACTGGCAAAATCCATGTTATATCAGTGGCTCTTTCAGGAGCCTCGTATACATAACTACACTTCAACACAACATCCAAAATGGTGTTGATCGATACAAGCCGCCTCTAAGACAAACATACTTAGTAGCCTACACCATATTGTAACTAGTTTCCCTTGATGGTTGTCAGAAAAGAGGAAAGAAAGGATTGTTTTTGAAAATGAATGAATATAGTTATGTATATTATCTTCTATTGTTATTTTAAAACAAATACATGGGGTTGAAAGGAGTCATCCCTTTGTCAGGTAAGCAAATTGTGAAGTGTTGAAACTGATGCATTGTAACATTAAAAGGAACCTGATTGTCTTTTGGCAACTAATGGTTGTTTATTTTTGCCAACAAATCATCAAAATGCATAGTTATTTACCTCTGAAGTTGTTTAAATCCATGTTTCAACGAATATATGTCAAATGCCTATTGCATCGACATCATCAAGTTCATGCACCAAACTGCACATTTTACCAAGGTTTCAAAGACATAATTTCTTAGTGACGTTGATTTTCATTGAATTGGTGCACTCAGACGGGGAATCTATCTATCAGCGTACTCAAATTGTGAGACCATAAAACAGGAAAATTTCGCTGATTACAAGAGGGAATGGTAAAACTTTGCAGTATAATAAATTTGTTGTATGGTCATGAGGCAGGGGACTTGGAAACTTGCTCACGGCTGTGGCAAATCATGTTTCTAAGTCCCCTGCCACCTGACTGTACAAATGCTAATCTAATATCATGTTTTAACTGTTACAGTGATCCGAGAGTATACAAAAATGGGAGCCATGAATCAGGTACCATTCTTGGTGTTGTATTACAAAGGTAAGTTTGACAATTTGCATGAGATTGATTCTTTGCTGCCACCTAAATACATGTAAATCCAAATTTTTCTTGAAGTCTACAAGTAGATTTTCCTATTTTATTGAGGATGGTTGTGGTTATAGTTCAGCATCAGGCAGTGAATGATGTGGATTCAAGATCAGAACCCATGTTCTATAGAATCTGATCTTGATCTTCAGTTTCTGCTAAAGCTATTTAATCCTTTACCAAACAAACCCATGTTTAAACGACCCAGAGACAGATGGTTTTTGGAAACAAGAGATAGAGGGCCTTGAAAAAATTGTGGGAACAGGAGAAAATGCTAGTATCCAGCATTTTCTCCGTGTTTTACGATGTTTCCTGCCACTTCAAAGGAAAAATAAAAACCATTTCAGTCTCATTTGATTTGTTGTCAGCAGATGATATGAATACAGACAAGCTTTAAACTCTGTTATCTTTAAAAATTAAGATGCCACTTGCAGTGACAAGCTAAAGGACTGATAGTTAGTGCTAAGCACTACTTTTGGTACATTCGCAGACAATCCTGATCTTGAGAAAGAGCAGCTTAAAAATTAGTCAAACTTCCAAATTGGAAAGAAAAAAACATAATAGGGAAATTATGTGCAAGTTGCGAGTCTAGTTCTACCATTTAAAGTTGAAATTGCTTAAATTTCAAAGTAGTAACAAATCTAACTATAAGAAAATTCAGATCTTGTTTGGATGGGGGAGGAGACAACATTTTTTTTAACGTACTGACCATCCTAGTGTTTAATTGCTCCAACAACCAATAATTTCTCATTATCTTACTTCTCTGTGAGAAACTTTAACAACTCACCCAATGGTCATATTTAGTTTCAAGGAAAATTGTTTCAACAGTAATTTCTCTTACACCACTGAACATGTTCTTGACATTCTTGGGATTGGAAACAGCAAGTACATTTAGCTAAGAAAATTTCTCATTATGAATTTTTTTGCAGTTTTGGAAATAATACCAGGAATTCAAAGATAAATTAGCACAACTGATTGCTGAAATTTTTAAAATACATCTAGTATTAAATACTGGAGAAAAATGGTTGTCAGATAATGCCGAAAGAAAGATTTAGTAACTAATCTAAAACAGATCTCAAAATAAAAAGATTGATGACACCAGCACTCATATTCACCAACCATTCTGACTTACATTCTTAGTCTTACTCTAGATTTAGGAAGTAGAGCAATTTTTCTGATTTGCTCAACCATCTGGTTTTGCCATATTGGCTCAACCGTTTGCTTTAGAAATAGCATTGCTTTGAAATTTAGAAAATTCTTGACAATCACATAAAGAAAAGTTATTAACAGTTTACCACAAGACAAAATTTTAGACCTGTCCAGACTCAAAGCATATGCAGATGCCAAATTAAATAAGGCTAAAATGGTGGAAATTGTCTTTAAAAGGGTAGAAAACATTGTGGGAAAAGGAGAAAATGCTGGTTACCAGCATTTTCTCCTTTTCCCACAATGTTTTCAAAGTCTTCTTTCTCAAGATAGTTAAAAGGTAGCTTTGTGTAGTAAAGAGTTAGGAATGGTTGATAAATATGTGCGCTGGGCTTACACTCACCAACAACTCTTAGTACTGTTTTAATTCTGAACTCAAAGACTAGCTATCCCATTGGCTGAGACATTCTATCTCGGTCAATCAGATTGTTTGTCTTTGAGTTGAACTTTAGAATTTAAATGGCTGGCCAAAATGGACGTAATGTCATCACATTAGTTTCTTTTTGTTTTAGACGTTAATGATGATATTACAAGTACACACCTACATACAGACCGACCATATCCATGGGTACTTTATAATCACATGGAGAAAGTGCAAGACAACATAGTTACCTTGACTGGTGTTAGGTCATATGAACCACCATGGGGAACAATAACCTTTGATCAGGTATAATTTTTTTTTTTTTTGTCTAATTAATCTAGTACTCTTAATATCTAATTTAGCTCACCTAAGCACAAAAGCCTCATGGGTGTCTCTTACATGTCCTCTGTGCTCTTATCATCAATTTACTGTAACATTATCTTCAATATAATTTCAATAAATTTTCAACCAATTGCCAATTTAATCCCTTGAAAAGTGTCCAACAGGTTCCACTCGGTTTCATTAATAGATCTCAGGAGCTAAATGTAAATTTGAAAATTTCATAAACTATTTGGCCTACCAAATTCAATTCCATGTAGAAAGTAGCTTAGGAAAAAGGAGTATTCAAATTATCCAGATTGTGTTAACATTAAGGACACATTTGCTGACAATAGAAAAAAAGGCCATAAAACAACCTAATGTCAGTTTCTGTGGGAACTTTGAAAAATACTAGGAGTGTTGGATAATTGAAACTTTTAAGCTACCTTTGTTCTTTAGGATTGAGAATTTTGTATAGAATTAAAGGTGCAAAACTGAAAAAATCTATTTTACCAAACTTGTAAGACCTAGAGCTTAAATGTTTGGTATGTAGCATCTTCTAATGGAACTTTATTACGTTTATTGAAGTAATCTGCCCCAAAAATGGCTTCTTTTCGGCTTGTTTTACTTTTGAAATACCAGATGTTGAACAAATCCTGAAATGTCATGGTGGGTGATGGTGATTTCAATGCAAAACACTTTCTTCACTTGCAGCATGATTCACAGACTTTTAGTAGATGAAATATGTGATAGGATGAGTTGGTTTTCTTTACCTGAGCCTTGTGGAATATAGTCCTGGAGCAGGGTTCATTTCAGCTTTTGTCTAAGGAGGACCCTTGGCCTTATAATAATTTTAAGCTTGCCAATCATATTGTACAAGAAAGCCAATATTATTGCAGTGAACTTTTAGGTAAATTTTTGCTTGCTCTTTAATCCACCATGGGTACATACGAGGGCTGTTAGATATGTAATGTGTATTGTACCACAGCGCGATAACGCTTTCAACGATTTCATGGATGATGATACGCTTGAATAGCTCTATTCAATACCTTTCCAACTGTATAAACACGAGCCTTTAGCTCCACATAGTTTTAAACTTATAGTCATTTCATTAGAGCTAGTCGTTGACCACTGTTGTAAAAATGGTTGGGAAACGGATTAAGAATATTGAAGAAATTAGAGCTTATATAAAAGTTCGCACAAAACTCGGTCATTCAGTAATGCAGATTTTTACTGAATTGGGGGAAGTTTATGGGTCTGATAAGGTATCTTATGAGACAGTTTGTAGGTGGAGAAAGAAATTTCTGACTGGCACAGAGTCTGTCAAAGATGCAGCAAAATCTGGCCGACCTGTGACTGTAACAGGCAAGGCAAATGTCTCAAAAGTCAGGGAAAAAATTGAAAGTGAGGGCAGATACACGATTCGTGATATTGCCAACGCTGTTGGCATATCGCTATCGCGGGTGCATTTCATTTTTGAAGCGTATTTTGAAAGTACGAAAGATTTCTGCCAGATGGATACCGCATATATTGACAGATGACCAAAAACGGGTACGAGTACAAACCGCTAAGCAATTGCTCAAAATGTTTCCCAAATTCAATCAAAGACAATTTGCAAACATTGTTACTGGTGACGAAACATGGGTTCACTATTTCGAACCAGTAAGAAAAATTGGAAACAAAATATGGCTAACTAAACACGGTAGAAGGCCTGTATTTGCCAAAAGAAGCATAAGCACAAAGAAGGTTCTTTATTGCATATTCTTCTCATGTGATGGTATAGCCGTACAAATTCCGGTGCCGAAGGGCAAAAGTGTTACAGCTCGGTATTACCGAGATGTTATACTAAAAAAGCTCAAGAAATATTATCTTAAACGACGCCCTGTGTCAGGAGTTAGGCATGTTCGTCTACTTCATGATAATGCTCCATCACATACATCTGAGCTTGTGAAGCAATTTTTGAAGACGGAGAAGGTTACTGTCTTGCCACACCCACCATACTCTCCAGATCTAGCCCCATGCGACTTTTTCCTTTTTCCAAAACTTAAAAAGTTCTTATCTGGTCGTCATTACAAGTCCTGACAAGCCCTTGGCTCAGCCATCAGTCAGTGCCTCAGAGGTCTACCTAAATCAGCGTACCGTGACACATTTCAGAAATGGATTCAGAGATTGAAATTATGTATTTCAAACCGCGGAGAATATTTTGAAGGGATGTAATGTTCATTTCACTATTTGAGTCGAATGCTTTTGAGATATCGTACAATACACATTACATATCGAACAACCCTTGTAAATTCTAAAGTTTAATTGAGATTGTTGTAATTAATGTCTCAGTTTGTGGTTAAAAC
Source organism: Hippopus hippopus (assembly GCA_946811185.2). Classification (NCBI taxonomy): domain Eukaryota; kingdom Metazoa; phylum Mollusca; class Bivalvia; order Cardiida; family Cardiidae; genus Hippopus; species Hippopus hippopus. Next base: position 35,292,797 of record OX328099.1, on the reverse strand, counting down.
ACAGTACGATGCTTTTCAAAATAAATCCAGGATATGGAAAAATGTATTTTTAGGTAAGCCACTCTTCTTGGAATGAAAACTTTTTGTCAAGTACCAGAACTTTACTGGAAAAATTATTAGATACCCAGTAAAAGTCTGTTTTGAAATGTCATCTGTAGACCTTATGGATATTAGGTGTCCTTTACAAAATTTACATTGCCTCCGTGAGCAAAAGGGAAAAAAACTCAGCTGATCTATTCTGCCAAGGATCGACATTTTGAAACTAAATTTCTTGTCTCTAAACTATTGTGTAAGATTACAAGAAGAAAAGGTAGCTGGTTTGAGGTCAGCCATTCACAATTGGTCAATATTACCCTAAAGAAAAAGAATGCATGAAAGTTAAATTTTCATACTCATTTATTACCAACTTCAAAATAGTTGGTTTTAATCTTAAACTGACTGGCAGATAGTCGAAACTACACTAGATCACATTTTTTCATGCTCTCCCAGCTAGTCCTATATTTCTTTTTGCCCCAAACCATATAAAAAAACCTATCATCGTGTTCAATTGCAGTCCAAAATATGTCATTAAAGACAAAAGCCTCATAACTTTCAACTTTCTATTCACCACTTTTTTTAAGTAAGTCTGAAACTGCTGTGTCAAAAGTCTGGGTTTAGTCTACTAATTACCTTCCTAGAGGAAAATTGCAAGAGATGACTTTGTAGTATACTTCTTTATTGCAGAAGTTAATGTGATAAAATGTTTTACCTGTGAGACAAACAAAGCATTTTCGTAAAAGGAGAAATTGCTCGTTACAAGCTACTTATTCTTCAGCCTCAACGTTCCCCAAACTGGTCTGCAAAATAAAAAAAGTTTCCCTGTGCCACATTTAAATGTAATCTACAGCAAGATAAAAATGCCATCTCCAGTTGGTAATATGCAAAAGATTGTTCTGTATTCATTTGTTAAATTTTCAGTTTTCTAGTGTAAAAGAAGGTCCTAATGGCAGTTTGTGTACACCATGGTCCAGCAATTTGACGGATAATACTCCAGTTAAACCTAAACCTATGGTGAAAAAGGTCAGAGTGTTTGTAAATAGAACAACAGTGGTACCAAAACCAAAGCCTTCCTGGCATGACAAGGTGAGTTTGGGTGTCATCAAGAGACTTTATCAAAACTGAAATCTTATTTTATCCCTTCACCATTTACTAATCAACTCAGTGTTTTCATGACCCCGTGACAGTTGCGGAAACATTGTGGGAATAAGAGAAAATGCTGGTAACCAGTATTTTCTTCTTTTCCCAGAATGTTTTCTGCCATATCAACGACAAATCATATCATTTAGTTTGTAACTTGTCACCTGCAAATTTCTCTAATTTGGAGATGTCTTATTTGCTATTGTGTGGTAAAGGGTTAATTCAGTTTCTCCTAAAACTTAGTAGCAGCAGACTATTTTGAAAACATTAATGTCAGTGTATTACAGATAGGCAATAATGAAGGTTTAACTCTTTCCCACATGATGGAATTTTAGACTTGTCCAAACTGAAAGCATTTTCAGACAACAAATACAATGTGACTCAAATGATTGGATTTGTCCTTGCAAAGTTAGATAACATTGTAGGAAAAGGAGAAAATGCTGGTAACCAGCATTTTCTCCTTTTTCGACAATGTTTTCAAAAGCCCTCTTCCCCAGGGTCGTAACATTTGATTATTTGGTATAGGACTAATGCATTCAAAATATGAAAACCCGTGGCAAAAGGAAGAATTGTTTTTTACGATACCTTTTTGCTTTTGGTACTTTATTTTCAAGTATGATTTTCATGAGACGAAAAAAGAAACGTTTTTAATTTCTTAATGGGGCATTAAACCAGATTAAACCAGATTTTGTTTTGGAATTTTTTCAGATCATCTGAACAAAGATTGCTAATTTTCATTTGTGTGCAAAAATGGCTCTAAACATTAAAACAAGATAGAAATACATGTAGAAAACACCAGGAATTACCAAATTATTCTTTATTTTTGCTGTAATATTTCCTATTCCGTTAGTAATAGTGAGGCTATCATTGCATAAGAAGGGTTAAGTACATCTCTAACTTGGAAAATTATTGGCTGGCATCGTAGCTCGGTTTGTAGAGTCGCCAACTATGGTTTTAAATGTCATAGGTTCAAGCCCCTCTGGCGGCTTTTTTTCCCCAGCATATATTTTTTTTCTTTCCTACACAAAGGGTAAAAAGTTAAATGCTAAAAAAATAGGGTCAAAATCTGATTTAATGTCCCTTTGATGAATTGATCAACCCTTTACCACACAATCCTGACTTTTACTATCCTTGACAAAGAAGGCTTTTGAAAACATCGTCTTGAAAAGGAGAAAATGCTGGTAACCAGCATTTTCTCCTTTTCCAACAATGTTTTCTACCCTGTCAAGGACAAATTTTGTCATGTGGACCACCTTTGATTCATGGTCTGCAAAATACTTTCAATTTGGACCAGTCTGAAATTTTGTGGTAAGGAGTTAAGTATTACATTATTTAGGTGTTTGTACATTAAGCTATTACTAAATCTTAATCGGTAGAAATATGTTTAAAACCTGTGAAAGAAAAACAGTTATCTCTCCAAAATATGACAGTATATCTTCATATCAGTGCAGCAATTTTTTTTGCAAAATTCATTTCAAGAAGAGTGACAGTTATGATTTAAGATCATTTACTAGTTATACCCCCGCAAAACGAATGTTTTCGGGGGTATACTGGAATCAGCCCGTCTGTCCGTCCGTCCGTGTGTCCGTCTGTGTGTCCGTCTGTGTACAAAATACTAGTAATTTTGTGTCGCAAACTCCTCCTACGGTTTTGCTGCTATTGTATTGAAAGTTTGTTGATACATTGATCGTATACTGAAGTTGTGCAAGACGCAGTTTTCAATCATCTACTCCCTATGATTCAAGGGTAATCTCCCCTTGAACTTAGAAAATTTTTTGTTAAATTGCCTGTTTCTGTCAAAGCGCTGGCGGGGGTATTAAGTCACATTCAGTGACAGCTCTAGTTTTTATCAGGCTTGCATTAAATTATGGTACTAAAGCCAAACTCATTTGAAAATATGGATCTATAGGAGTATGTGCAATTTTTATACCCCCGCAAAACGAATGTTTTCGGGGGTATACTGGAGTCAGCCTGTCTGTCCGTCCGTGTGTCCATCCGTGTGTCCGTCCGTGTGTCCGTCTGTGTACAAAATACTAGTAATTACCTGTGTCTGTCAAAGCGCTGGTGGGGGTATTAGGTCACATTCAGTAACAGCTCTAGTTTTAGCTCTTTACGAAACAAAAAAATTTTAAATTTTTCCAATTTTAAAGTATTTGCAGAAGACAAATAAAAAGTGGCTTGAATGCTGAAATATGTCTTTTGATGGAAAGAAAACATTGTGGGAAAAAGAGAAAATGCTGGTTACTAATATTTTTTTCTTTTCTCACAATGTTTTCAAAAGCCCTCCAATCTCAGGGTCATTAAAGCAAGGGATTAAGGGTTAATACTTCCATTTTTCCTATACATGTATTTATTGACGAATATGGACAATCATCAATATATATTGACCGAAACAACTATCAAATTTCTGTTCCTCTCAGTACTAAAACATATAGTAATGAAGAGATATGGTGGATTATAGGGACAAAAGATTACAATACATATGACATATGGAAATGTCAGCTAAGAAACTTTCTCATTATTAGTAATTTTTCAATTCAAAGCAATGTTTTCAAAAGCAGAATTGTTACTGTTAAGTCCCACAGGTGATCTGAATAATTTTGTAAATGACAGGTATTGATCACAAGATTACCATTATATACTAATTACCCTTACAAACTAATCCCAATATTTCAGTTTGACACAGACTCCATAGAAAGGCAATTGTCTGCCCACAATGGTATACCACTGCTCACATGGGAGACATGGTCAAAAGTTGTTGAAAAGTCTCATGCTCCGAGGCATATTTTCTACAAGTCTGGGAAATGGGCAGGTGAAGTTACCAAAGTATCTCTGGTAGGTTAGTTGTATGATTGGATATTTTGTTGCAATATATTTCTTTAGTTCTGTATTTTTTTTTTTTTTCTTTTTCTTTTTATGTTTTTCTCTTTGCCTAAAACACAAGTAGTGGAAAAAGGTGCAATTACAAGAGAAGAGGTGAACTTGTTACCATTCAACAAAATTTTGTACTAGTCTAGATAGCAAGCATTCATTTGCAGACGATGAATTAAATGTAGCCCAAATGATAAAAAGTGTCGTTAAAAATGGTAGTAAACTTTGTGAGAAAACGTTGGGTGGCATGTTACCAGCACTTTCTCATTTTCCCTCAATGTTTTCAAAAGCTGTATTCCTCAAGGTGGTTAATACTCGGGATTCTTTGGTAAAGGAAAAAGACAAGTTTCTATTTATCAAAATGCATTTATTTATTTTTGCCTGCAGACAACCATTTTGTCTTCCTGGAGACCATTTTTTGCAAAAATTGTTGTAATGACAAAGATCACGATAAATTCCCGCTTTTCAAATTTTTGATACAGAAAAATCTGGATTTATTATGCATAAGAAGGCACAATTGTCTTACTTACAGTATCTGTTCTGGATCTTCATGTCTTGCTTCAGACCTCATCTCGAAAACATTTTGTCAAAGAGGGAGACAACGATAAAATCCTGCTTTTTTAATTGTTCCAAAGGAAAAATCTGAGTTTATTGTGCAAAAACATTGGTTTAATTAAAATATCCAATTTTTTCTCTGTGACAGGTGGTGTTCATCATGGCAGATTGTGGAAACTGTAAAAGAAATAATCAAACATTTAAAAACATACAGAGAGCTGTAACACATGTGGGTGTGTAGAATGTTTGCTGTTTCTGTACATCTGAGCTTTTTTTCCCCTTGTATTGGCATGTAGACATATCATTCTCTGTAATATTAACCCAAAGCATCGAAGCTTGCTGTAGTTGCTTTTTTGGGCAGTGTAGATCCACAATCAGATTGCACATTCTGTTCAGTCTGATCTTGAATCTACACTGTCTGCTTTCTCCATATATATGTATGTAGACAAAATCGCTTTATCTGCATCTTTTTTACTTTATGTTTGGAAATCATACGGCCTGAAAAACAGACGAAAATGTAGTTTTCTGGTGTAGTACATGGACATTACAGATTTTTTTTTTTTTTTTTATCAAAAGACTTGGATAAATATAAGAGATCATGGATACAATAAATGATTTTTAATGATTTTTATTGAAACAGCACACCCTTGTTTGAATGGAAATCATGCTTGATGGAAGTCCATCTTGATTTGGTTCAATATTTTGATCAAACGATAATTAAAATGTTAATAAAAGATTTTTCTAGGAAGCAACATTTGCTAAGGAAATCTAACATTTGTTTATTTGTATTCAAAAGTTGCATTTAGGCCCTTGGGGCTTGGTGTTTAGTTGCATTTAGGCCCTTGGGCCTTGGTGTTTTGAATATTACTTTTTGTTTGTCAATATGACTTACTGCTTATGCACTTGTCACTATAATGAAATATTCAGTTATTCATATTTGCGTGGAGAAGTCACCATTATTAGTTCATTAATCCTTCAAAATCTTGTCAAATAATAGTATTAGAATTTGATCATTACCTAAGTGCTATGGAAGAGAAATAGTCTGTTTTTAAAAGATTATTTTTGTAGTCATTGTTCCTAAAGATATGCATTTCGTTAAAACAAATAAATTGAGATATTCTATTACTAATCCATTTTTTATGTTCTCATGTAGATGGAGGTGCTATGTACTATGTGAATTGTACAGCAGAGAAAGAGCTCTGTGCCACTCACAATATCAGAGGGTTTCCTATTGTCTCAGCATTTCGAGGTTTAGGATGGATGGATGTCTCTAATACATCATGTCTGTCAGTGCACAGTAAATCAACCTTCAGAAGATTTGTCAGATTGGATTATCATGGGGTTATAAAGGTTTGTGGTACACATGTACTGATATCTTTTGATCTTACTTAAAGCTTCATGCCCTCTTCAGTTTTTCTTTTTTTTTTTCTCACTCTCTATAATAGAATAAATAATTGTCAAGATCAGGTGAACAAAAAATTAAAAAACTCAGTAATAGCAAACTGATAAGGCACATTTGTATTTACTAAGATTCCATCACAAATAAGCCCACACTAAAAATGGAAGACTTTTAGTTTTAGACTTTTAGTTAGCAAGATAAGATTAAACAAAATGATTGATGAAAATTGTAAGGATAGAGGGAGGATGGCCACGACCTCCCCTATCCAATATACGTGGCTAATAAAGTAAAAAAAAAAAAAAAAATAAAAAAAAGAAAAAAAAAAAAAATTAAAAAAAAAAAAAATGGAAGAGGGGGTAGACAGATGGGTGCATGTAGAAGGAAGTAAACAAAATTTCAAGGAAGTCAACTAAGTCTCATCAGTGATGATTACAAGCAGCATTATACACAGTAATGGAAATACTTTAGAATAAACACGTGCTATGCATGCATTTTTTGTTTATTCAAAGGTATCCCTGCAGTACAAGAATTACCTCATACAGCATGTCCGGAAAGTAAGGTAACACTTTTGTACATTCGTAATATGGCTTTTTATTTCAGTTAAAGAGATGAAAATTTATATACATGTGTATAAAATGTGTAAGTTTTTTGTGTGATATTTTTATTCAGTTTCCATTACATTACGCACTTTTATACAGATTTCAAATCAGAAGTACCTTTTGGCCAATGACATCATTTTAGTAGTTAACGACATTTTTGTTGTAATGGCTTTTTATGCTCTTTTCATGCCAAATATTCATGAAGAAGTTGTCAATCACTTTAGCATATTCTGATATCAATCTTCTTGATTTCACGTTTCATGTTCTGTTGCAACATGTCTGTGCTGTCTGGCTCAAGATTGTAGACCTTTGACTTCAAATAACCCAAAAGGATGTGGCACCGGTTGAGGTCAGAACTGTGCACAGGCCATGATATTCTGCAATCTTTTACCTCTGAATATCGTCCCGATATTACCTTATCACTGGTCATATTTTATAAAAAGTCCATTACAGTAATAGATGAGTGTGCCATAGCAACATCCTGCATAAAACATGTGTTTTGCAATGAAGGAGACTTACTTTCAAGCATAGGAACAAACTTGTTTTTCAGATTGCTTCCTTTTGGGTTATTTGAAGTCAAGCTATACAATCCCATAGCCAGACAGCACTGAAATGTTGCTAAAGTGCATGTAACATGAATCAAGGAGATTAATACTGGAATGAGTGCTCAAGTGATTGACAATTGCATCTTGTATATTCGGCATGGAAAGAGCAAAACAGGCCGTCACAATGAAAACGTCATTAATAACTAAAATGATGCCAATGACGAAACGGTACTTCTGATTTGAAATCTGTATAAAAGTGTGTAATGTAATGAAAACTGAATGAAATTGTCACAGAAAAAACTTACATATCTTATAAACATGTATATAAATTTTTATCTCCTTATCTGAAATTAAAAGTCTTATTATACATGTATAAAAATGTTACCTTACTTTCTGGACACCCTGTACCTCATTGCCATATTTCAGGTCTTTCCTCATAATATGCATGAAAGGAGTTATTCTTTAATTAAAGCTTCAGTGAAGTAAACAATGTACTGGTGTCTTTTCTGGCTGTTGTCTACCCATTTAACGGCTTTTTTCAATTTCTTTTCCCTATTTATTCATCAAAGTGGCATGGGGGTTTAACGATTTGGGGCCAATGGTTTCTGATTGTTGGTCACAAAGTAGACAAGTCACTTAATACAACCTTAAAGTAGGGGTTGGTCAGACTTCATAATGGTTATTTAACCAAAAAAAAAAAGTACACCACTTAATAGACATAGTCACTTTCACATGAGTGACTGCTTTTTTCTAGCATATTTATGTAAGTTTTCTTCGGTATGGTCTTTTAAACTCTGGACCTTATGGTAAACAGTTAAGCGCTGTATGTTGCCGACTAAACAACCCAGACCTGAGGCCATATGAGTTAACAATTCTGATTTCAGTTCTAATTCAAAATTCCAAGGCTATATTGAATTAAAATTGAATTCAGTAATGGTAACTAGCATTTTCCGCTGTTTCTACAATGTTTTCTATCTTCTCAAAGACAAAAACCTAGTTGTTTTAGCCACATTTAATTTGCTATCTGAGAATGCTGTCAATTGGAAGAGTTTAAAATTTTGTGGGCTGGTAAAGTGTTAATGTTTTAAATGATTTACATGTTTCTGATTATTGCTTTTTGTCTGTATATCTGAAAAAAGTTGTTGTTTTTTGTTTGATTTCTTTTAGGCTGATTATATCATGGAATGGTTTTCTACAATAGCTGGTAATGCAGTCATAAATATGAAAATGGATCCAGTGCCAGTCGTGTTTGAGGTAAGGTTGTGAAATCTTAACCCGTTAGATCTTCCTCTAAGACTAACTTTATAGTAAAAAGACAAATCTTGAAGTTCTCAAAAGATAAACTTTTCAAGGAAAGAAAGAGACCATAAGGTAAAAAAGTGTAAAAGGGAAGCATTAACCTGGAGAGAGGTTTTAACTTTCAACAAATTTTGCATTAAAACTGATTAATACATTATGGCCTTCGGACATTTTTTCGTCATGCAGCTATTACTGCTTTTGAAAAAGTTGCTTGTTAAAGGAGAAATTTTTCGAAAAAATATGAAGCAATATTTTCTTTTCCAACACTATTTAAAAGTCTTCTGCTGCAAAATGTTTCCTTCTGGAAATGATTTAACAACAACTCTATACCAAACAAAATAAAAACATAGATCACAGAAAACCACAGAAAGCATTTGCAGACAACAAATTCAGTTTTGTTCAAAGTGCAGGATATGTCTATGAAAGAAAAAAATGTTTTGGGAAGAATGAGAAAATACCTGATATCAGGGTTGATAAAACATCAAATAGTTTAGTATAGGCTTAAATCAAATCTGATCCCAATTAATTGAGTTATTTAACCCCTTTCCTCACAGTCCTGGGTTTAGTCATCCTGAAGAAGAAGCCCTTTGAAAAAATTTTTTGAAAATGAGAAAATACTGGTAATCAGCATTTATGCTTTTCCCACAAAGGTTTTTACCTGATCAAAGACAAATTCCATCATTTGAGCCACTTTCAAACTGTCACTTGCAAATTCTTTCAATTTGGACATACCTACACTTTTGTTGTGTGATACAGAGTTAAGCCTTGGTCACACCGAGCTAACGGACGAGTAACGGATAAAAAATCATTTCATCCGTTCGTGTCCGTTCGTATCCGTTTTATGTCCGTTTCTTATCCGGTGAATCCGCTACTTGTCCGGCGATGTCCGGCGATGTCCGTTCCGTCCGGTGGGAAGTTTTGAGCATGTTCAAAACTTTCCACCGGACAAAACGGACAGAGACATGCAAATGATAGACTTTGGATGCATCTGACAATTTATACCCACGGCATGTCACGTGACCGGTACGTTCCTCGTACGTTGGTGTTCGGTACATTTCCGTTCATCGTACGTTTTGTCCGGTTCTCATGCGTTGCACTTCCGTTTTATCCGGTACAAGTCCCTTACTTGTACGGTGATATCCGTTAATAGACCGTTTATTATCCTGTACATATCCGTTAAACGTGCGTTTTTTCCGTTACATGTGCGGTACTCGTGCGATCATTGTGTGGCTTCCTCGCTCCACACACCGATCGCGTGAGCCTCGAGCGGCAGAGGAGATGAATTTTGTCACCGGATAACCAAATTCTGCATGTTTTTGTCCGTTTCCCCCCCGTTACATATCCGTTAGCCGGTCTGACCAAGCCTTTAAATTACTACAAGTTTTTTCTAAGATACTGGTAATAGAGATCCCACTTTTGTCTTGTTCATCAACAGAGAAAAGACATTAAGATTGTATCCACCTTGGTTCCAGTCCCCTCGGGAAGCTCCTCCCTACCAGTCTATAGTTACAAATGTCTAAGACTTCTGTGTGAGCGACTGTACAGTTTGATGGATTGCTATACACAATACACTGAATCAGTATCAGAGATGGAATATGATAAGACTGATATTGAACTAGTTGTGACCAAGGTAATAATGCTTCTTTCTTTATTTTTGAAATGTCAGTACAAGCCAGTTGTCTGAAATTATCAAAGAATAAATAGCTTTTGTGAGAACTTCTGTCACATCTACTTTAACCCTTTACCAAAATTTCCCATGCTTTTAAAACCCTGAGGACTTTGTCTTTCTTTAGGTAATGCTTATAGTTCTTCATTCAAGGTCACTTACAGGAAAAGGAAAGGAAGAAATTCAGTTCTGCACTAAGCTCAATAATTTATAACCTAGGCTTATGACACTTTCCATGGTGATACATCTTAACATGCAGATCATTCACATGCCTTTATTTTACTGCTAAGGTCAAGGTCACTCTCACTGAAATTGGAAAATCCAAACTTGACACCTGTTGGGTTTTTGGTTTTTTTTTTTTCTTTTGCTATGCAAAAGTCCAACCTTTTGTTGAAAGACTTATTCACATTACAGGTAGAGTTCTACAGAAATGATGGTATTAGTGTAGTATTGCTGAGATCAGGGTCTGTATTAACCAGCCAATCTTAAGAACATTCCTAGTCTTATTCTCCAGAATTTTCTAAATTTTAAAGTAACACAGGTTCTGATTGGCTAAACCATTTGGTTTAGCCAATCAGAAGTTATGTTACTTTCAGATTTAGAAATTTTGAAGAGTAAGACTAAGAATATTCTTAAAAATGGTTGATGAATAAGGACCCAGGACAGTACCTTGATATGTCAAATACAGATTTATATGCTTTACATACTTCTTGCCAGTGAAAGACAATTATATTACAGTAAATGATTACTTGTTCATGTTGCAGGTAGAGTTCCACAGAAGTGATGGTATAAGTGCAGTATTGATGAGATCAGGACAGAGCCTATATGATACACTTGAGGATATGTCAGATACAGATCTACATGCTTTACATACTTCTCACAGGTATCAAAAATTTACCACTGTAACACAAATGTTCATGCTGTGAAACTTATGCAGTTATAACCGCCTGTAAATGATTTATATTATCTTAGAGAGCATGTCTTTTGAAACGTTTTGGCTCAAGGAGAAAGTGATTGTAACAAACTGCTCCAGGTTTTGGTCACTATGTTTTTAAATGCATTCATGTATTTACCCTTTACCTGATGAAAAATTTTAGATTTGTCCAAATTAAGGCAGATGACAAATTACATGTGGTCCAAAAGAAAGGATTCATCTTTGAAAGGGCAGAAAACATTGTTGAAAAAGGAGAAAATGCTGGTAACCAACATTTTATGCTTTCTTCACAATTTTTTCAACTGGCCTTTTTTTTTATATAGGTCTTTCCAATTTGTGATTGTGTGGTAAAGGGTTAAACATAGATATGTATTGATTACATATTTTACATATTTGTATTCAAATTCACCTGCTACAATGGATTTTAGTGAATAATGTTGAATCAGTCATATGTTAAGTACATGTAGGTCTATGAATAAATTTAACTCCCCTGGATAGATATGGCAGTCAGTATTATGTAATTCTCTCCCTTTGACTGTGAAAGAAAATAAGAAATAATGTGAATTAGCTTGAGTAGAACATGCTATAGATATATATTTTACGGATCAATGAATTGCTGCTGTCAGCTTTTCATGTCTTGTGGCAAAGGGAAAAAAAATACTCTTTTCAAACATACTTTCTTTTGTCACTGTGTTTTTGTATGTATTGATGCATTGAACATTATTGTCATGTTGATGGCTAATATTTTATAGGGATGTGTGCAAAGCTGTTTGCTGCAAATTTGCTTCAGGAAGGAATGAGGAAACCATGTACCAAACAATTGTAATGACTTTGAGGAAGATGGCTTTTAAAAACAATATCACCAGTATTACATGTAGTCTGAAATTCCATTGTCTGTAAAGGGGGATTAAAGTCTGTTCGATCAACAGATGATATGTAACCTTTGGAGTGCTGTTTACAACTGTAGTTGCTTTTTCAGCTACTTTAGATCAGGATCAGACTGTTGGTAATACGCAGTGTGATTTTGATCTAATATGCAATCTGATCTTAATCTACACTCCCTGCTTTGCTGGTACATTCTGAAGAAAGTCGGTTTTAAATTGCAGATATTTAGGTCATACTTGGATTAATTGATGCTCTAAGGGTACATTCGCAAGAAAATTGGTTTCAACTTGCAGATATTTAGGTCATATTAGGATTAATTGATGCTCTAAGGCTAAACTCTTTACCAAGCAGCAATGTGTAAGGCTTGCTGAATTTGAAAGCTCTTCCAAAGACAAATCAATCATAGGTGATATAAAAGGATTTGTTTCTGATAGGGTAGAAAACAACCAGGATTTTCTTCTTTTCCCACAATGTTTTCAAATTTTCTTATCCTTATGGTTGAGAAATAACAGAGTTGTTCTAATTAAGGAATGAAGAGAATTTTATTTTTTTCATGGAGGTATGAAAAAAAAAACCTGATCACACTGTACGAAACCACAAAGCAGTTTCTTACAAAAGTGTGATTAGGTTGTTTTTTTTTCATACCTCCATGTAAAAAAGAAAATTCTCTTCATTCCTTATAATTTAATATTACAGACAACATACACCCATGGAAATAATTCAAACTGCATTCATTTTCTTTATTTTTAAATCTAACTTTGGAGTTTCTTAATTTTTAAGCCCCTTCCACTCATATTTGTATGGCACAAGAATGCAATAGGGAAGCAGTTTTCAGATCCCCAATACTGAAAATTAACCAATAGAACGAAAGTAAATGAACACAGCAGTGTGTAGGACCCGCAAAAGTAACCTTCAGCGAAAGTAGTTCCGGCATAATGTGATTTTTTTTTTTCATGGAGCTATGAAAAAAATTTTTCAGCCAATCAGAACTCACCAATGTTCATGAAAACAACTGATATTAAATTATTAAAGGGTTAATGAATTTACAGCTATGGTATAAAAGAGCGGCAGACTTGTGAAGAGGACCCAGCTAGTTGTACAGACATTCTGACAGAGTTTATACTAGAACATAGTAAACTTCCTGTTACACCAATTACATCAGACCTATTTCATACAGTGTCTAGGTAAGTTATACCATCCAAAAGTTTTTTTTTTGTATTTTATGATGGAAAAATAGAATCATGAAATATGTTAATTACTTCATATTACTGATTTTTATTTTTTTTTTTTTGGTATATAAAGCAGGAAATGATAAAAATAGTGAATCAGTAATTTTGAAATGCATTATCACTCTGGTTCTAAATCCTCGACTAAAAAAAGTTATGACTTATAATGATATTATAGAGTTTAGGTCTCTCCATGCTCTGGGCAAATTGAGTGCAGAGGCCTTTTTGTCTTTGTGTGTGTGTGGGGGGGGGGGGGAAGAGAGAGAAATATTCAAGTCTGTTTAAAAAAAAACCTAGCTCTCCTCTGCAAATAGACTGCTTGGTTCTTTTAAGTGCCAACTTTAAATTATTCACACTGTCATTACTTAATAGTTCACCGCTTGTTGGGTGGAAAACACTACAGGGGTCTCTTAAAATTCATTCCAGGGCTGGGAATTGAGCCTGGCACCTTAGGAATGATAAAAATGTTTTTCAAAAATTGTCCTGAGTTGCAGATGACTTTTTGTATTTCAAATGACCCAGATATAGGAGACAGTTGTCTCCCTTCCACCATCAAGTGAATTAGAATTGGCATGAACTATTTCAAGCTCTGAATTTATGAAATTGACCTTTTAACCCTTAAAATGCCAAATATAACTATAGTTGCTTTTGAAACCAGTGTAGATCAAGATCAGTCTGATCTTTGATCTTCTCTTTCCACTTTCCTGAGACATTCTAGACAAAATCTACATGAATATTGCATTTATTTTGGTCCCACTTCTAGGTTTATTGTCCGTAGGGTTTATTTGGCTCTCTAAGGGTTAGAAAAGGAAAAGCAGCTGAAAAACACTTATTTCAAGGTTGCTTTGGTCAGAATGTTTTACGAATTTGCAGACAGTGTAGATCTAAGATCAGGCTGCAAGTTCAGTGCTGACTTTGATCTACACAGTCTGCAAAAGCAAAGTGAGTTATTCTTAGCACTCTAGGGAATAATGATAAACATATTACGGTACAACCTTTTTTTTCTCTTGGAGCAGACCACTCGTCAAAAACATTGTAACCAAAGGAGAAATTGCTTCATTGACAGAAAATGCTGTCTTACTGTTAATCTATCCTGTCGAGGATTGATGATGGTCATTGCAATAGGATTCATTCTTCTCTCACACCTGATCATTGTTTCGACAATACTTATTTGGAAAGCAGCCAGTGGCTTTGGAAGAATATGTAGCAAAGTACTGATAAAAGAAAATCCAAGGATGCATGGATAGTTGCAATGGCTGCTGCAGTATAATTAAAATATTGTTTAACCCTTTACCACACAATGCCGACTTTTAACTACCCTGGAAGAGAAGCCTATTGAAAACATTGTGGGAAAAGGAGAAAATGCTGGTAACCAGCATTTTCTCCTTTTCCCACAATGTTTTCTACGCTATCAAAGAAATATTGCACCATTTGAGCCACACTGAAATTTTTGTCTGCAAATGCTTTCAATTTAGAAAAGGCTAAAAAATTTTTGTCTGGTAAAGGGATAAAAAGGGCTCACAATTTGCCAGAAGTAAATTTTTGTTAGAAGTAAATTTTCTTTATGTCAAAGGACCATTATATCTTATAATACAGCTTTTTTGTGACAAAACTGATCCATTTTATTTAATGATTTGCTTGTTGTAATGCATTATGAAGATAGATTAAACCCTCTTTTCACAGAGCATGATTCTTGTGATTTCATGTACATGTACTTAGCACAAAAAAAAGAATGAGGATGTGTGTAGATTTTCTTTCCCTTGCAGCTCTATGAAAGAAGATGACTTACCTATATTGATAGCTCTTGCACATGCGGCAAATATCTCAGCCTCCTCAAGCTTTTTGAAGGTTTGTCATGCTTTCATACATCTCGTTCAGTGAAAACTGCAGGGAATGTGTATTCTAATCTGTGATTTAAACTGTCCAATAATCACATTTTTAGAAATTTTGATCAAAACTGACACATAAGTACATGTATTTTTGTCTCTCCTTTTGGCCAAAAGTCTATCATTTTTTAAAAAAGTTCATATGGGTAGCCATCATGCAATTTTGAGCTTAGTAGTTTTTGAAAAAAAAAAAAGGTCAGGGTGTTGTCGTAGGCCTGTGGTAGACTGTGGCACTGTTGTGTGAAAACTTTGAAATTTCCACATATCTCTGTTACTAAAGAAGATATTTACATAAAAAATTGGCTACCCATTAACAGGGGAACCTGTACCAGAAAGGCAGATAACTCTAAGCAAATTTCTTGACAAAGTTATGCCCCTTTTTCCACATAAAATTTTCGCTGAAAAAGCACCCACAGCTGAGCATTGAAATATGTTGCTCTTGTTTTTCTCTGAACTATTTTTGGTTCATTTGCAATTAGTCAAATTGGTGAAGTAATTAAAGAAGATTATGCCCCTGAAGTAGACTCATTTTTGTTGATTGAGGATTTTTCTGTCATTCTTGTTTATCTTGCTTTCAGAATCTTACCAAAGTAGCCTATCAGTTTTACAACTCTATGACTGTGATGACATTGAATGTAGATATCTACTCTGTATGGGCCACAAAATTTGTGCCCAGGTTGTATGGACATCAGCGTGTCTGTAAGTGCATGTCTTTTTACCTTTAAACTGCTAAATAAATGAAACGAAAATTTCCGCTCAATAGTAAAACCCCAAATATTGCAGTTTCAAAGTTGATTTCACCGAAAAAGAAATTAACATATTGAAAAGTGTAGATCAAAGATCAGACTGCATGTTTTGTGCAGTCTGATCTTTGATCTACACTGTCTGCAAAAGCACCTGTAGTCACACATAGCAGGGTAAGAGTTGATATATCTTTTGAATTTCACTTTTAGCATGAGAATGGGCAAATGCATATCCTTTTACATACAGCGCAGATGAGAATCTGCACAGAATATGCAGTCCAATTTTGTATCTACATTGTCATGAAATGAAATTCATCTGTATTTCATTTAAAGAATTATTAACATTTGGTGACTATTGGGCCTTTAATCTAAATGTACTGAACCCTTTACCAAACAGTCCTGAAGTTTTAATGACCCTCCGGAAGAGGGGTTTTGAAAACATTGTCAAAATCAGCATTTACTCCTTTTCTCACATTGTTCTCTGTCTTAAACACATAAGCCATATTTGATTCGGAAGCTGCATCCACTTTGACACTGAACAGGAGTAAAATTATATCATCTGGTAAACAGTGAAAAAGGTCTAGCTTGATTATTATACAGAGTAGCAGTTCGTGAATAAAATTTGAATAGAGACAAGCAACAGCATACTGTGTGTACAAAGTTTTATGTTTTGCATGATTTCTCTATTTGTCATACTGTATTAAAAAGCCTTGTAAAGTGTAAATAAGTTGGATAATGGATCTAAAATGGGAAATTAGAATGGTCTTTATCCATTACTCCAGCAATTTCTGAAACTCAACAGAATTTACATAAAGGGTCAACTTTCTGTACAAGATATTTCATAACGTACTGAACATGCTGAAAATTGCGTGAATGGACACAAAAGCCTGTAATTTGTATATGGCAAACATTGTTTTTAGCAGTTGCCCCTTTTTCTACAGTGTTTTCAAAAAGTTACTAAAGAAAGGGGATCTCAAGAATTGTATTGGTAGAGTATGCACAGTGATGAGTTAAGGAGAAAAGGATGGTCAAAAAGTAATAAAAAAAAAAACCCACAGTTATTTTTGGGGTGAAAAAACTTTGAACATTTTACCAAATAACCATGTGTTCTAATGACCCTAAGGATAAAAGCATTTGAAAATCTTGCTGGAAAAGGAGAAAAGCTGGTAACCAGCATTTTTTGTTTCCCATTATGCTATCTACCCTTCCGAAGACAAAAAAATCAGATTATTTAACTCTTTACCAAATGACAAAATTTTAGACTTGCCCAAATCGAAAGTATTTGCAGACGACAAAATAAATGTGACTGAAAAATTGAAACTTGACTTTAGAAGAGTAGAAAACATTGTGGGAAAAGGAGAAAATGCTGGTTACCAGCATTTTCTCCTTTTCCCACGATGTTTTCAGAAGGCTTCTATCTCGTAAAAACCAGGGATTGTTTGGTAAAGGGTTAAACAAACATTTAATTTGTTGTCTGCTAAACTTAATGCTTTCAATTTGAAAAAGTCTAAAATTCTATTATGTGGTAAAGAGCCAACTAAATTACGTCAGTCACCTACTGATTATTTGCTGTCAACTTCTTAACCCTTTACCGAACAATCCCTGGTTTTTACAATCCAGAGGAGGAAGCCTTCTGAAAACATAGTGGGAAAAGGAGAAAATGCTGGTAACCAGCATTTTCTCCTTTTCCCACAATGTTTTCTACTCTTCTAAAGTCAAGTTTCAATTTTTCAGTCACATTTATTTTGTCGTCTGCAAATGCTTTCAATTTGGACAAGTCTAAAATTTTGTCGTTTGGTAAAGAGTTAACAAAAAAAAGCTGGTTGTCAAGACAGTTACAAAACTGTTTTGTCCAATGCCCGCGTGAGTTTTTACTTTTCCCTTCGAAAACTAAGCACAATTTGTTCATCTAGCATACAGGGCGAGTGAGAGTCAAAATTATACAACAGAACACAAATTTTTTTCTGACTCTGTACATGTATGTTAGATAACAAAATAATTCAATTCTAAAATTCCTCTCTCACTGCTGATCAGATTTTCAACAGTGGTTATGTGGAAAAGCAGTCAGTGGCATGGGAAGACTTTTGTGCAAAGTACTGGTACAAGAAACTCCACCAAAACACGGATGAAATAACTGAAATAATGTTGATAATGTCATTAAACACCATATAAACATCAGCTTTTAGAGAACTAAATAGTTCCTTGTAAATAAAATTGCATTTTTCATTCTATAGAAAAATTACTTTTGTATTTCTAAACCTATACAAGATGACAAAACTGTAGACTGGTGCATATTGAGAACATTTGCAGATGACAAACTGAATGTGGGTCAAATTCAATTGTCTTTGAAAGAGTAGAAAACATTGTGGGAAAAGGAGAAAATACTGACTACTAGCGTTTTCTTCTATTCCCCTCAGTGATTTTTAAAGGCCTTATACCTCAGGGTTCCTTGGTTTGGAAAAGCTTAAGGCTGTTTCGGTCATTATGTAACAGCAAGTATCAGACACCATAGATCACAGATCAGGTTGCTTCTTATGGTTAGCCTGATCATGTTCTTCAATATGGATAACATCCCCAGAAAAGTGTTCCTAGGACGCTAAGGGCAAGTACCCACTTATGACAGTTGCCCTTTGCCACTAACTGTAAGAGAACTTTAGTATCATAAATTTCATTTTAGCTGTGCTCTGGCAAAAGGGATTTTAATGCATCTCTCTGATTCCAAGCAAGTCATCATATAATTGTGAATCCATAAAGTACATTTTGTCTTACAACTGGTTGAATCTTCAGGTAAAAAATGTCCATTGACATGCAGAAAATTTACCAATAACAAAAAGTTCCGACCCACGTCAGCCTGTGTGAACTGTACAGACTGACATGGGTTGATACTTTTTGCAGATGCATTAACTCATTACCAAACGACAATATTTTAGGCTTGTCCAAATCGAAAGCATTTGCAGACGACAAAATAAAAGTGACTGAAAATTTGAAATTTGTTTTGTGAAGGGTAGAAACTATTGTGGGAAAAGGAGAAAATGCTGGTTACCCAGCATTTTCTCCTTTTCCCACAATTTTTTCTAAAGGCTTCTTTCTCAGGGTCGTCAAAAGTAGGGATTGTGTGGTAATGGATTAAATGCCCTTTTCACAGAGCATGACTCATTTATTTAACTCTTTACCAAAAAATCCTATATTCTAATGACCAGAGGAAAGAGATTTCTAAAAACATGGTGGGGAAGGGAGAAAATGCTGGTTCCAAGCATTTTCTTCTTTTCCCTCAATGTTTTCTATCCTATAAAAGACAAAAATTTGGTTTAAGCCACATTTGAATATGTGCAAAAGCTATCAATTTGGATAATTGTAAAATTATGTCCTCTTGTAAAGAGGTATTTGTTTAGTTTTTGCTTTATTTGTTTGTAGATTTAAGAAAAAAAAATTTAAAAAACTAGAGAACAGTATTTTTGCATGTAAAATATAACATTCTTACCTTTAGTCTTTGTTGCCAGTGGAGCATTAACCTTCACTCCTGATCTCACCCACACATGGAGCTCTGAATATTAGTTCTCTTATCTGAAAAAATTAATCCAATTTGTCATTATCTTAAACATTATCTTTTGAAATGTTTCGTCCTACACATGTACTTGAGTTCTTAATCAAACAACAAAATGTTAGACCGGTAGAAACTGAAATCACTTGCAGATAACAAATTAAGTATTGCATATGGCTCAAACGATAGAATTTCTCTGTGATGGGGTCAAAACTATTTTGGGAAAAGGAGAAAATGTTGGTTACCAATGTTTTCAGAAGGTTTCTTACTTAGGGTGGTTAAAGCTCTTGATTGTTTTGTAAGAGGTAATTGCTGCATTTTCCTCAGCCACATTTAGACAATGTCCCTCAAAATTAGATATTTTTCATGTAACTTGATAAAACCTAAACAAATGCAGCTGACAACTTTGAAAACATTCTTGCAATATTTGTTACTTGAAATATATAGTCTCATCTTGGACCTACAGTGTAAAAGATATAGATGTACTAATAACTGAAAATTCATTTTCATTAATTACATGTTATATAGAAAATTTAATAGTTATCGAATTTGGTGTTCAAAGGAATTATGATTTTTTTTTAGTTATCACATGTTATATAGAAAAATGAATACTTATCAAATTTGATGTTCAAAGGAACTATGATTTTTTTTAGTTATCATATGTTATATACAAAAATTAATACCTATCAAATTTGACGTTTAAAGGAACTATAGATTTTTTTAGTTATCACATGTTATAAAGAAAAATTAATACTTATCAAATTTGATGTTCAAAGGAACTATAAATTCTTTCAGTTATCAAATGATATTTCAGTATATAAGGCAACCTACTTAATATGTCTAAACTCTTTACCAAATGACAAAATTTTTAACATGTCCATTTTAAATAAGAGCAAGAGCTCACTTATTCACATATAATTTACCCACATTTCACCAATGTTAGGCTAGGACTCAAAAGTGTCTTGCCAAAGGACACTCCAATGAAAAATCTTCAAGTAAGGATGGAGCTTCTGGCCTTGAGGTTTGAATCCAATATCTTACCTTACAGGACCCCTGTGGGAAAAGGAAACAGTGCCCTCCCACAGTTTTTCTACTTTTCTTAAACTTTTACCAAACAATTTCAAGTTTTCATGACCCTGAGGAAAAGACTGAAAACATCATAGGAACAGGGGATGATGCTGGATAACCAGGATTTTTTCCTTTTCTCACAATGTTTTCAACCCTTCAACCCTACCAATGACAAATTTCACCATTTAAGTGCCAACTAGTTTGTTGTCTGTAGATGTTTTCAATATTAGGAAATTCAAAAATTTTGTCCTTTGGTTTCAAAAAAGACATAAAAAAGAAAATACAAAAATGATACAAGAGAGTTGTATTTGCAGCTCACCCAATCACAAAGTGCTCAAGGTGAGCTTTTATGATCATCTTGTGCCAGTTGTTGCTATCCATGATAATGTGAACACTCTGGAGGCCACATTTTAAGTATGAAACCCATGAAACTTGGTCAAAATTATTGTCTTATGATATCTGGGACAAGTGTAGAACTGGACCACATCAAAAAGTAGGTCACTGAGAAACACCTTAGAAAAACCTTCTGTTCAGTTTAGAAACCATATTTAAAGTCAGATACTCTTGAAACTTAGTCAGAATTACTGTCTTAATGATATCTCAGACAAATTCAACTCTGGTCATGTCATGTCTAAAAGTAGGTCACTGGGACAAATCTTAGAAAAACCTTGTGTACACTAAAGAAACCACATTTGAAGTCTTATACTTGGTCAGAATTTCATCTTGATGATATTTAGGATGAATTTGAAACTTGGCCACGCAGGGATCAAAAAAGGGTCACTTGGACAAACTTTAGAAAAACCTTGTGTACACTGTAGAGGTCACATTTTCTGTCCAATACTCATAATAATTGTTCCAAATTTTGTCTTGTTGATATCATAGATGAGTTTGAAAACGGGTCACAATGGGTCAAAAAGTAAGGGAGAAATCTTCTGAAAACCCTGTATACACTGTAGAGGCTACATCATCTGTCCAATATTCATGAAACTTTGTTAGAATGTTTGTCTTGATAATATCTCATACAAGTTTAAAACTGGATCATGTCTGATCAAAAATTAATTCACTGGTACAAATCTTTGAAAAAACCTTGAGAACACACTAGAGGAAATGTTTCCAGTCCAATACTCATGAAAGTTGGTCAGACTGATTATCTGGATGATTCATTGGAGGAGTTTGTAAATGGTCACTTGGAAAAACCCTAGAAAACCTTATGAAAATGTAGAAGCCTCATTTTTGGCCAAATTTAAATTCCCTCTAAGATGCACAGGCAGGTTAGCTATTCAGGGACATCATGGCCCTCTTGTTTTTGTTTGTTTCTAGTTCTTTTGCTTCTACATGAATTCAAACCAATGAATTAACCAGTTGAGATATTCTAGTTATTTCAAGCAAGTTTTAATTCAAATCAGTTTCAAAAGGGAAAGTTTTAGTGCCAGATTACTCATGTCATGACGAATTTGCAACAAACTTAAATGATCCTGCATTTTTAACCCTAATGCACCTTTCACTACTTCTCTTGCCTTTGAAGCAAAGCTAGATAGAGGCCAGACTGCACAAAATGTTATTTATATATATCTTACCATGGTTTTGCTAGATATTGGTTAATACATCTTGACATCTATCATCATTATGTTTTTTTTTACCCCTTTACCAAACTATTCCAAGTTTAATGACCCCTAGGAAGAAGTAACCAGCACTTTCTCCTTTCCCCAAGATGTTTTCTGCCCTTTCTTACTCAGAATCTATCAGTTGAGCCACATTTGGTGTGTCATTTTCAAATGCTTCCATTTTGGACAAGCATATAAATGGTATACATTTTAAAAGAATACTTGCAAGGTGACATCACAACATGCCATTTTCTTTGATGTATCCATGTTCAAAGCGTGTGAAAATTGATGTTATCTCGTTATGGACAAGTAAAAAAGACCATGCATTTTTCAACCCTTAAAATGCTAGGCATGATATTAATTGCTTTTTCAGAGTAGATCAAGTTCTGACTGCTCAAAATGCTCAAAATGCCAAGTCTGCTCTTAGCTGAAACTTTACACAATATTTTGCAGTAGTTTTTTCTAGCAAAAACAGCCTTGTACAAAAGCCAGGGGGTTTCAATTTGACTGAAAAAATTTATTTTGGTAATGAATGATTGTGTCGGCTGGGCCGAACTTCTGTTGCTTTTAACCCTTTACCATAAATCTCGAGTTTTAATGACCCTAAGAAGGAGCCCTTTGAAAACATTGCAAGAAAAGGAGAAAAGGCTTGTAACCAGCATTTTTTCCTTTTCCCAATATGTTTTCTACCCTATCAAAGACATATTGCATCATTTGAGCCACATTTGAATTGTCGTCTGCAAATGCTTTCAGTTTGGCCAAGTCTACAATTCTGTCGTGTGTTAAAGAGTTAAGGTCAGTATGAATCAAAGACTGCACAAATATTGCGAAGGTGAAGTGGTACCTTTGATCTGTGCTACTTGCTATTTGCAAGGTATTAAAACTGCCCAAAACTGCCTTGATATTGCAATATCTGGGGTTTTTATCACTGACGGAAGATGTCTGAATTGCAATATATCTGTTCAACTCTTTACCAAATGACAAAAATTTGTACAAGTCAAAATTGAAAGCATTTGCAGACAACAAATTAAAGATGGTTCAAGTGATGAAAGTAGTCCTTGATAGGGTAGAGAACATTATTGGAAAAGGAGAAAATGCTTGTTACAGCATTTTCTCCTTTTCTAACAATGTTTTCAAAAGCCTTCTTCATGGTCGTTAAAAGTCGTAATTGTTTGGTAAGGGGTTAATGCACTTAGTAACATTTACTTAATACTAGAGGACAAAATTTTGACCTTTTTGGCTATTTTGCAGATTACTTAACCTTTAAGCTGCTAAGCGCGACTCACTGACCTTTTGCGGACAGTGTACATCAAGATCAGACTGCACAGAACATGCAGTCTGATCTTGGATCTACACTTTCCGATAAGAAGATTTTTTCTCACCCAAAAAATAAATAGAAACAACATTATTCGGCTTTTTACTACCGGCTGGAAAGTTTGATTTCATTTATTTAGCAGGTTAAGGTTTAAATTATTTAAAGGCTCTCAGTTGATGAAATTGTCGGGTACAAATTACGGAAGAAGGAGAAAATGCTGATTATCAATTTTTAATACATTGTTTCATGAAACAAACTGTATGCAAAAAAAACTCAGAAAAATACCATTATGAATATGGAGCATGTATCATTACTATAGGTAAAGGTTTAACAACAATATTTTAGACTTGTCCAAATTGAAAGCAATTGCAGAGGACAAATTTAACTCTATTTAAAAGTGTGATTTGCCTTTGGAAGGGTAGAAATATATTGTAGGAAAAAAAAATGCAGGCTACCTTTTCCTACAGTGTTTTCAACAGCTCCCTTTTCCAAGGATCATTAAAATTTTGACTGTGTGGTAAAGGGTTGAATTTGAACAAGTTGTGGCAAAAATCAAAATTGCTTTTTGTCTGTTTGCCACAATATCTGCTGTGAATAAGTAGTTACCAACAAAATGTACCAAACATCATGCACAAGTACAAGTTATGGAGGTGTATGTCTTTCATAGTTTGTTTGCTTTTAACCCTTCAGAGCCAAATGAATATACTGGACCTCATTCAGTATCTGAAAATATAATCCACTAACTTAGATCCTTTTTCATCTCATAGGCTTGGTTAAACAAGCACACAGTATTGATCCAAAGTCAGACTGCATGTTCTGTTTAGTCTGATCTTGATCTGTTCCGTTTGAACACACACACACACACGCACACCCTTGTTTTTGCCATGGTACTGAAAGGGTTGACTCTTTACCAAATAGTCCAATGTTTTCAAAAGTCAGAAAAAGGGCTTTTCAACAAACATTATTGAAAGAGGAGAAAATGCAAGTTTTATCCGGCATTTTATCCTTTTACACATTTTCTTCTTCTCTTTCAAAGGACAAATCCCATCATACAAGCAACATAAATGTATGGTTGGCAAATGCTTTACTACAGATAAGTCCAAAATTTTTTCAGCAAGTAAAGATTTAACTGGTTTAAGACGGATCGCAAACATGCGGGGGTGACATGTTAACCTTGTTGTTGTGTAACTGACTTATGTCTGTTTTACAGTCTTGTTTTTGTCTTCAAACCCTTTGCCAACCTACATGTATTTAATGGTTTTAAAGTCCTGAGTAAGATATGAAAACTTCCTGGGGAAAAAAAGAATGTAAGGAACTAGCATCTGTCCCTTTACCATTATATTTTGTGCCCATTAAATCACGAATTCCATCATTTATGGCCAAACTTTGGATATGTCTTATCGAAAACATTTGCAGACCATAAGTGAAAATGGCTAACATAGTGCAATTAGTCTTTGAAAGACTAGAAAATTGGGTGCAAAAGGATATATTCATTTGTCCATTCTGCATTTAACATAATTGAACTTGTGTTAAAATAGCACCTTCTTTTTAAGACCAAGGATGTTTTTGTTGGAAAGTGTAAAGCAAGATCAGCCTGTACATATATGCATTCTGATCTTGCTCTACACTTTGTACTGCTTTCTCAGTTGACTCAGATACAAGCTTGACTTGTATAACACTCATATTGTACATTGATGGAAATTTTATTAAACTAAATTTGATTTGTTGTCTGTGAATTAGTGTTCCACTTTGGACAAGTCAAAAGTTTTGTCACTTGGTAAAGAGTTTAGACCAGTTTATACAATTGTAGCATTGTAAATGAAAAAAAAAGAGGAACTTTTCTATGTATAAACAAATATTTTGTTTGTCTCTATAGTAATAGCAATTAATTTTGTTTGTTTGGAGGCAACCTTAGAGATGACTTTATTTATTTACTTACAAGTCTAAATAAAATTGTCACAAATTCCTAATCCAACCTCTTGTATCTTGTCATAAGTAAATTATCTCAGTTTTGTTTTGATCTGATCACCTTTAGGTATTTACTTTTTTTTATCATGCAGGACTAGCCATAGCTGTGATAATTATTTTTAACTCTTTACCACACATTCACGAATTTTAACAACCCTGAGAATGACAGCTTTTGAAAACATAGCAGGAAACAGGGTAAATGGTTGTAACCACCATTTTCTCCTTTTCAAACAATGTTTTCTAACTTTTCAAAAACTTTCAATTTTTGAGTCACATTTTTTGGCTGCAGATGCTTTCAATTTGGACAAGTGTAGAATTTTGTCATTTGGTGAAGAGCTAAGCGTTTTTCTACTTTTTTTCAAAGTTTTCTTTGGGGATCGTGAGCAGCTAAGTAGTGAAAGTATAGGATTATCAGCCCAGAGGCCCTTAGTTTGAACCTCACTCAAAATCTGGGTTTTTTATGGGAGTGTCCTTTAGCAAGATGAGAACTCTTTCAGTGATGATATTATGGCTTAAATTATGTTGAAAGTGACCTGAAACACAATGCAGTGAACTAGTATTTAGTGCTTGTGGTTACTCAATTGGTAACATGTATGGCTTAGCATGGGAATGGTTCAAATTCGAATCCCATTGCATTCGCTTTGACAAACAGAATTAATACATTTCTAACAGCTGAGTTTAGAATATGGTACTGACCTTGGTTATGTGGAAAAGCAGCCAGAAGTATAGAAGAGATGTTACAGGTAAAGGCTGACAGAAATTTCTAAATTCATCACAAGGCGCACTCTCTGAACCAATATGCTGTAAAAATAGTATTTATCTTCCAAACTACCAACTAATGCCCAATATTGTACTGTTACCTGTTACAAAAAAAATTTTAGAGCCCAAAGTGATGTAGTTGGTGAAAACCAAGAACAAGGTGCAATTTCAAGGTTTTTGTTTATCAGAATATCTCACAAGACATTTGGCAGTCTAAATCTAAGACTCCAAGTTGATATTCTTACGAACAAAGTCTGTAACAAAGAAACAAATGCATAGCAGAAATACAGGGACCGGGCAGGATTCGAACCTAGAACGCCCAGACGAAAGGCCAATACCATAACCACTGAGCTAAAGAGAATTCTCCCTTATGCAGTTGTTAGGTACGTGTATTGTATTTAAATCGGGATGAAGCCATGCATGAAGGAGTGGTCTTCCGTAACAATATTTGCACATAAAATAACTCTCAACCACAAAGTCTGCAGTTTTAAAGGCCCTGAAAGAAAAGGCTTTTGCAAGCATTGTGGGAAAAGGAGAAAATCCTGGTAACCATGTTTTCTCCTTTGCACAATGTTGTCAACCCTATCATAGACAAAAATCATCATTTGAGCAACATTTGATATGTGGCTAGCAAGTGCTTTCAGTTTGGTACAATCCAATAATTTTGGCTCTTGGTAAAAAGAGTGAACCCTTTACCACACAATCCCGACTTTTAACGACCCTGAGGAAAAGGCCTTTTGAAAACATTGTGGGAAAAGGAGAAAACGCTGGTAACCAGCATTTTCTCCTTTTCCCACAATGTTTTCTACCCTTCCATTAGCAAATTTCAATTTTTGAGTCAAATCTATTTTGTCGTCTGCAAATGCTTTCAATTTGGTCAAGTCCAAAATTTTGTCGTCTGGTAAAGGGTTAACAGACATAGGTATTGCACTTCCAAAGCTAATTTGACCAGAACATCCGGCATCATGGAAGACAGGATCTATGCAAGATCAGGCTTCAGATTCATAGTCTTTGCAGTCTTGATCTTGACCTTTACAGTCTGAAAAAGTACAAAGTGTTTGTACCCTGCAGACTACTGTTTAACCCTTTACAACACAATCTTGAGTTTTAACGACCCTTTGGACAACATTGTGGGAAAAGGAGAAAATGCTGGTAAACAGCATTTTCTCCTTTTCCCACAATGTTTTCTACCCCATCAAAGACGGAAATCATCATTTAAGCTACAGTTAATTTGCCATTTGCAAGTGCTTTCAATTTGGTTCAGTCCAAAATTTTGTTGTGTGGTAAAGAGTTCTTCGGCGACCAAGATCAAATTTACTCAAATGAAACTTTATCGAAACAGTTAGTCATTTTTTGTGACAGATAGAAAATTTTATTCTATATAAATATATTTTAGGGAATTCAGACAGCCTAGACCCACTGTTGATGTATGTGTATCCAAGACTTTGCATTGTAAAGAAATCTGACCACAATCATGCTGCTTTCTACCCGCCCACAGACAGACAACCAGACATTTTCTACTCGGAAAATATCATAGAATTTGTTAATGCTTATTTTGATAGGCCCGGAAGTGTTGTCATAGAAACAGAGGAGTTTTAAATAATATTGTATGTTGGTTTAAATGCATAATATTGTGACAAGTGACATTGTTTTCTGCTCTACCAAGCAGTCCTGTATTTTTACTGCTTGACTAGAGTTCTTTTCAAGGAATGATGAACTTTAAATCCCTGCATGAACTTTATACCACTGCGAGTTATAACGCCCCTAAAGAAAAAAGTTTTTGAAAACACTGTAGAAAAAGGAGAAGAGAAAATGCTGGTAACCAACATTTTCCCCTTTTCCTACAAAGTTTTCTTCCTTGCAAGTGAGAAATTCTGAGTTTTTGAGTTACCTTTACTTTGTTGTCTACCAATGCCTTGACATGATGCTACTGGAATAGAGAAGAAATAAGCCTGTTGCACTGACTTTCATAAATCCTTGAAAAGAACTTTGATCAACAGGCTTCATTCTTCTCTCTTCCTGTAGCATCCTGTAAACATTATTTATTCGGAAAAGCAGCCAGTTTGTGTCTCCAGGATAAGTGCCCAGGCCATCATAAAAGGACTTAATATACTGTTTAATGTTTTACGATAAAATGTTTGATTTGCAAGTTGAAAAAATTTTCAGACAACAAGTTTGATGTGGCTCTGGTGATATGATTTGTCTTAAAAACAGTAGAAAACATTGTGGGAAAGTAGAAAAAGCTTGTTACTTGCACTTTCTGCTTTTTTCAAAATGTCATCAAAAGTTGTTTTCCTCAGGGTTGTCAAAACATGGGATTATAAGGTAAAGTGTTAAAATGGCTCTCGAAAACCAATCAAATGTTGCGTAGGGTGAATAGTTCATGTGCACTTTTGGTGTTTTTTTTTTGTAGCTTTGCCTTTTTCATTGGATAATGTGACCCTACCCAACAATCCTATGTTTAAATGACTCTAAGGTGCAAGGCTTTTGAAAACATTGTGGGAAAAGAAGAAGGTGCTAGTACACAGCATTTCCTCCTTTTCCACAATGTTTTAAACCATTTAAATAAAATATTTCATTTGAGTAATATTTAATTTGTTGGCTGCTAATGATTTCAATTTAGGCAAGTTTGTTTGCTAAAGAGTTAATGGAACTGATGAGAGTAATTCATTTGTTAGTCATTTTACATAGAATCATCTACGCAGGATTTTTGTCAATTCATTTGGCATGTGAATGTATTTCCTGACTTTATCTATAAGAGATTATTGCAATTTTTGTGCAAAAAATTGTAGAGAGGTTTTATCATTTTTGATAATTTTTTTTTCGTGTTTTTTATTGTTATTTGAACTTGTAGATGTTTATTGGTTGTTTTTCATTTTGAACTAAAGATATATTTGAATTTAGACTAAATGCTGAATTAGAGAAAAATAAGGAAGTATTTTTTACTTATCTAAAAATAATACATGTACAACTTGGTTGTTGTGCATTTGCACAGTTCTCACAGACTAGGCAGATTTCAGTTTTATTCCTTTTGCAACAATGTTTCACCATATTTTCAGTTAGTAAACCTTAACCCTTAACCGGCTAAATGAGTTAAACAAAATTTTCCAGCCTGTATTGTAAATCCAAATATTTCTATTTCAAAATTATTTTTGGCAGAGAAATATCTCGTTTATGGACAGTGTAGATCCAAGATCAGACTGCACATTCTGTGCAGTCTGATCTTGATCTACACTGTCCACAAAAGATCATTAGGCCATGCCTAGCAGCCTCAGGATTAATTCATGTTGATTATTCATATTTATAAAGATGCATTCAAAGTTATATACTACAGATTTGTTTCTGAACTCTTCACCAAACAGACCCTTACTTTAATGACCTTCAAAAAAAAGCTGTTTGAAAACAACATGGATAAAGGAGACAATGCCAAATAAAGATTAAAACAAAAAATGTTCTCACTGTAAAAACTGCATGCTTTGTGAATCTTTTTTTGTGGCTTATTAAAAGCAGTTGTTTATTCATTAACCCTTTACAACACAATCCCTGCTTTTAACAACCCCAAAGAAAAAGGTTTTTGAAAACATTGTGGGAAAAGGAGAAAATGCTGGTAACCAACCTATCAAAGACAAATTCCATCATTTTCACCACATCTCCTTTGTTGTCTGCAAATGCTTTCAATTTGGATCAGTTTGTTATTTGTTGTCTGGTAAAGAGTTAAGATTGATTGATTATATGGTTTTTAATGCCATCGTTTTTTCAGTAATTACAGTGGCCAGTGCAACTATCCATGCCTCCCTGGAGTCTCTTTTACCAGTACTCCGCACAATTTTCTTTCCAAGCCACTGGCTGCTTTCTCACATAACCATCGTCAAAACAATGGTCAGCGGTGGGAGAGGAATGAATCCTGTCGCAATGACTATCATCAATCCTTGGAAAGAAATTGGCCGAGCCAGGGATCGAATCCATGACCCCCTGTTCTAAAGTCCTGCACGCTACCAACTGAGCTACCAGGGCTCAGCTTGGTAAAGAGTTAAGGGCACTAGGGCTTATTCAACACTGTTAGAATCAAAGCTACTGCATGTCACAAGTAATTACTTTGTTTTCCAAAACTGTTTGAAAAGCTATCTTCAAGATAAGGGTCTAAAGTAGTATTTCTACTTTTAATAGATGGATTTTACAGCCATTATAAGGCAATTTATAGATTCAGTGACTTAGTGTATCAATTTGATAATGTTAATCTGCTCTTGGTTAAATTATAGACACATTACAGAAAATTCCCTGTACAATGATATGTCTTAAGCTAATGATATTTATTTATTTGTACTGCCTTAGAGTTTCACCTTTATTGTCTTAAACTGTCTTATGTTGGATGAAATTACATTTTGCAATGACAAACCATTAAGCCATTTAGCCCTTTCCAGAGCCATAAATTTTGAACTCTCTGAAACTGTTAACATCTGCAGACAACAAATTTTGAAATAAGCACAAATTGACTGAAGTTCTTTGAAGGGATAGGAAACATTGTTATCAGAGGGAAAGTTGCATGTTTCAAGCACTCCCTTCTTTTCTAATAGTATTTTAAAAAAGTGTGTTCCAAAAGTATTTAACTTTTTACCACACAGTCCTGACTTTTAGAGGCCAAGGGAGATGGCTTTTGAAAACATAGTAGGGAACGGAGAAAATGCTGGTAACCAGCATTTTCTCCCTTACTCACAATGTTTTAAACTATTTCAAGGACAAGTCCCATCAATTGAGCCATTTTTAATGTATTATCTGCAAATTCTTTAAATTTAGACAAGTATAAAATTTTGTCATGTGATAAAGACTTAAAACATCTGGATGTTTGGTAAAGACTTAATAGTAGATATCTATTCCTTGAAACTTTAATCTAACATTGTTCTTTTAAATTTATTTAAACCCTAAAGGTTTTGTTGTTGTTGTTATATATAATCATTTTCAATTTTTATAGTACATGTAACTTTGTTGTTATATCACA
Organism: Hippopus hippopus; assembly: GCA_946811185.2. Taxonomy (NCBI): domain Eukaryota; kingdom Metazoa; phylum Mollusca; class Bivalvia; order Cardiida; family Cardiidae; genus Hippopus; species Hippopus hippopus. The sequence goes on along the minus strand of OX328099.1, from coordinate 35,261,762 downwards.
CATATACCCTCCAAAGCAGAGTTAATTGTATACCAGGTGAAATACAGGTAATTGTCAACTTGTCCATATCAAAAGTACCTAAAAACTATAAACAAGGTTAAAAAAATATGACGTGATTGAAAACATTGTTGGAAAATGAAAATAAATGCCGGTTACCAACATATTTTCCTTTTCCCATAATGTTTTCTACCATTTTGAAGGCAAGTCTCATAATCTGAGTTACCAGTACATTGAATTTGTTGTCTGCAAATCCTTTCATATTGACAAGTCTAAAATCTTGAGTTTATTAAATAATTAATAGGTAAAAACAGAGAATTGTCTACCTCCTGACTTTCATTGTAAATTACTATATGGCCTGCAACACGCGAAAAGGGGCATTCGGACATTTGCGTAAAGTGTCGTCTCGGATCAGCCTGCACAGTCCGCGCAGGCTAATCCGAGACGGCACTTTACGACTACATTTGATTTTGTGCTACAGTAGACTTGCGAAAAACAGAAAATTACATAAAAACAGAAAGTGTCGTTTCGGATAAGCCTGCGCAGTTTGCGCAGGTTGATCCGGGATGATACTTTACGCAAATGTCCGAATGTCCCTTTTCGTGTGTTGCAGGCCATATAGTATGCATAGTGATTTGTCATGGGGTGCTCCTTGTTGGTGCAGTTTATTCACCTTTACTCTTTACCAGACAACAAAGAGAACATAGTTAGTGTGACTAAAATATATCTTTGAATGGTATAAATCATTATGGTAAAGGGAGAAAATACTGGTTTCCAGCATTTTCTCCATTTCCTTCAGTATTTATAGTGTTTTGAGAAGCCCTTTCACCAGTGTCATTTAATCACAGGATTGTTTGGAAAAGGGTTGAACCTTATACTTGGTTTGTTTCATAAGCATGAAATACTTTATTGTTATGAAATTGTTTGATGACTTATTTTCCTGCTGAAGACAAGTTTTATTTCTATTTCAAACTTTAACAAAAAAGATTATAATTGGTAAGCTGTTTTATTAGATTGTTATTTCTTATGCCACTCAATATGGAACAACCAAATGAAAGCATTGTAGCAAAGAGATTACTTAACCCTTTACCACACAATCCAGACTTTTAACAACCCTGAAGGAGAAGACATTTATTTTGTCATCTACAAATGCTTTCAATTTGGTCGTGCCCAAAATTTTGTTGTTTGTTAAAGAGTTAAAGGAAGCATTTTCTTCATTGTCAAAACAGGCTTTTTTTTCCACAATCTGTAGTTTTTCTTCAGATTTCAACTTTTTTCTCAGAACTTTCCTGTTATTCATATATATAAAAAGTTAACCCATGTATATATGACAGTGTTTATTGTAAGATTCTAAACAATTGTCTATATATGGTTTTTAAAAACAAGAAAATGTACATGCATAGTAAACTGTTTTCCAAGAAAATGAGCTTAGAAAACTACATGTAACTTCAAAAAGGGAAGATACTGTAATTCTGATCATTGGCCGATATCATCACATTACATCCTCTTTTCAGGGAAATGATAAGAAAAAGGTCAGATAAGTTTTATAATCATATCTTTGATCGTTTTTCACCATAATAAATCAGTCATCTAACATAAGGTTTCTTTTTCTGTTTGATGTTTACCATATACATGTACTTGGTAACATCAATGAAATCAAAATTAATTCCTACTTTTTTTTTTCTATTATCAACTATGTAACAACAGTACTTTTTTAAGTATTAGCTAGACAGAGATATGTGCTGGCACATAGATAATATACGTGTTTGTACTTTATTTTAGCATTTTGTATACATTTGTTTTTTCCCTCAAGATCTTAGTCACTCTGACCACTTCACTGCTTTGGCTTTTCAGCCAGTTATGGATTCAATTTGATGTCGAGGTTTCAAGACTAGACATCTAATGGGTTGTTGTAGTTTATACATTCGATTGATATCTCAAAACTAAAATCTTCAGCCTGGCAGAAAAGTGGTTTTGAAATTTATAACTTAAAAACTATGAATGAGTAGCACTCTGGGAAAAGAGGGTTTAATGCATCTCTGTGATGCATTACATGTAGCAAGTCATCACATAATCATGGGTCCATAGAATCCATTTAGTCTAAGAATGGAATTAATATGATGTACGATGTTCCTTGAACATACAGAAATTTCACAAATAGCAAAAGGTTTTGAGCCATATCAGTCTGCGTTGACTGCACTGATGTAGGTAAATATTTCCTGCGCATGCATTATACTCCCTTTTCATGCATGGTTAGTGAATATTTGTTGTTGTTTTTCATTAAACCTTTATTAACATTGACTACCCATATTTTTACTAATCATTTTGATCCGTTAAAAAATTGTTTCAAGAGATGCTTAGTTAAAGGAAATGTTTCAAGAGGTAATGGGTGAGCCCTTTAACACACAATCCCAAGTTTTGGCGACCCTAAAGAATAAAACTTTTGAAAACACTGTGTGAAAAGGAGATAATACTGGTACCCAGCATTTTCTCCTTTTCCCACAATGTTCTCTACTCCTTCATACACAAAATCCATCATTTGAGCCAGATTTAATCTGTCTGCAAATCCTTTCAATTTGGACCAGTCTAAAATTTTGTATTTTGGCGAAGAGTTAAAGGAAACAAATGATATTGTTTCATATTGAGAAATAGCCTATTAGAGCCTTTTTTTAGTGATTTATTTAGCTACATCCTTTTGTCATAATAACCCCAGTAGACATTATGCAAGGTTCATAAATACCAAGACTGCAAAAAAAAAAATCTGGAAAAAAGAAGTTTTGCGGTTGACTTTCGGAAAGTATTAAAACGTTCTGGATGCCGTCTAACTTAGATCAGCTCTGTTTACATAAAGCACCTAATGGCTCAAAGATAAGAACCTTTGTAGTGTGATCAATTATCGCTAACTTACCATCCGGCACTACCCGTTACTTGTACATGATATCCAAGGGAAAGCTATTCTACATCAAGAAAGAATACATGTATTTTATCTTTACATTTAGATGTAAATGTATTTCAGGGTAGCTGAATATACTGGCTTCTTGGTATTGATATACTCAAATGAATGGATAGAAATTTGCGAGTGGGGAAAAAAAAGTAGACACGTTTATTTTCAGGGCTCCTGCATTTGTTAGGCCGTCTTTCTTTTTAAATGCATTTTTAGTTTTCTTTCATTTACTTTCATATGTCAATATGCTCTCATTACTTACAATGAAGACATCAGAATTTTCTCCATCATTCCATTGTGTTAACATTCCGTCCAATTTAACTCACTGCCCCCTACGGTTATTTTGCATCTTGCTATCGAGATCTTATCAAAATATTGTGACAAAAGGAGACATTTGTCTAAAATAGAAATGTCACCTTGTGACACAATGTTTTCACACGTGCCCATGAATTGCCCTATATCAAATAATGACAATTCATATTTCAGTTGGATGTTTCCAGTGTTCTTGACTGTGAAATTCCTTCAGGAGGCAGTGAATTAATGCATCTGATCTCTTTGTAGATGTTGATTTAGTTTGTAATAAAGATATTTTTGTACTGAAAAGTTGCCGTTTTTTAATTCGTCAAGGTAAATTTTAATATCACTATCAAACATAAAGAATTAAATTTACATGTTTAACCCTTGTCACGATGTGCACAGAATGTATTCATGAGAATGTATTCATGAGAATGTTCACCAGCAAAGACAAATTTCCATCTTTTCAGCTGTAATTAATCCTTGACTATACAATCCCCAGTTTTAACGACCCTTAAGAAAGAGGCTTTTGAAAACATTGTTTGCAAAGGAAAAAATGCTGACAACCAACATTTTCTGCTTTTCCTGCAACGTTTTCTACCTTTTCTAAAACAAATTCAATTATTTGATCCACATTTTATTTGTGGTCTGCAAAAGCTTTCATGTTGGACATCTCAAAAATTTTGTTGTCTGGTAAAGGTTTAATATAGTGCTGGAATTGCTATCTGAACAAGTTAAAATTTTACTGTTCGGTAAAGAGTTAAACCTTATACACGTACCGGTCAATAGAATTGGCCTGCAACACGCGAAAAGGGCCATTCGGACATTTGCGTAAAGTATCGTCCCGGATCAGCCTGCGCAGTCTGATCCGAGACGACACTTTCCGATCGTGTGTGATTTTCTGTTTCACGCAAGTCGACTGTAGGACAAAATCTAATATTGACGTAAAGTGCCGTCTCGGATTAGCCTGCGCGGACTGCGCTGGCTAACCTGAGAGGACAATTTACGCAAATGTCCGAAAGCCCCTATTCGCATGTTGCAGACCATATCGGACATGGCAATTGTTTCAGAATATAAAATGTTGACCAAGCTTTCTTTTTTTTCAAATTCGACCAAGCTGTGCTTGACTAAGATTTGACGTAATTCCCACCAATTTAAACGGTAGACGAGGTAACTGACATTTACGGTTCATTTAACCAAGCTGTTTTAAACACAAATATAGGGTATTTAACTTGTGAAGGACAGATAAAAAAAAAAAATGCAAAACAAGCAGAATATTTGGAAAACGGGATCGACCATTAATCATAATGCAATATTTCAAAATCCTCTTTTCTAGTACTACATGTATAGTGTTCGAATTAGTTTCTATTTTTCCTAAACGATCCTTAGAGGGACATCTATCTCTGATTACTTGATTCAATCTTTAACCTTTACAATGCGTGGTTGCTATGGACAAGACTTATTTTCTCAATATAACCTACAATGTAATATTTTGTAATCCTCTTTGAGATTGCTATATGAAATTTGGATAGAAAAAAGCATGGTTGCTGAAGGTGGGGCTTACTTACTCTTTGAGATGTACAGTGCAATCCTCTAAAATCATTGCCTTTTTTTCCGTCAAAATTGTGCATGATCAGCCATTGTGTGAGCCCAGTCAAAGTTTGTTGACGGTATTTTAACCTGGATGTAAAACGAGGTATTGCCCGTCGTGTTATACTTAAAAATCAACTTGAGCTGCAAGCATTATGGGTTACTTGTTTTACTATGCTTTCAATGTATACAATGCAGACTTTTTGGCGGGTGAATTCTTCAATTAGTGCCAATCACAGCCAACTTGCTGTAATAACTAGTAGAGCGATTTTTGCTCTTCACGACCCTCTTATCAACAATAATTTCGAAGGTCAGTGGTCATTTGACGAAAGGGGTCATGTCCGAATGATGGGCTAATTGATAAATACGTTAAAGTTAAAGATATGATACAAAATGTGAGAAAGTTACCGAACATTCTCTTTGTAAAAAGGATGAGTCCTAATCCCGCCCCCGAATGGCGGCAAAAACCGTCAAACGGATGGACCGGAAGTCATCTCTCATTTCACGGATGAAATATCATTTCCTGTCTCATAAATGTCCGTTAAATGGTGATGTCCATAATGCGGCTAAATTACGATGGTCACTTGATGTCCGCCTTTTGATATACACCGGACAAGGTGCAACTCCTTACTGGACAGGTGAAGCCGCTGTCAACCATGTCAGCATCATTTGACAATGTCGTCCATATCAAAACGCTTTCATCTCGCCTCCACACGGTCAAGTGTTATTACAACCTCAAAGGCATTAAAAACGTTGAGGGAAAATGAGAAACTTCTGGTTGTCTACATCGTTCTGTGTTTTCATGGCCACCAGAGTACACATTCCTTGTTATAGTTACCTTGCCTTACTTCTTACCATGAAAAACACCCGCTGCTAAATGGTTTTCCTATAATACATGGACTGAAAAGGCATCGTATGCAGGTGGGGGAGGGCTCCCTTGTGCATGCTTCACGGTTCACGTGAAGATGTATGGCCGATTGGGCATTGTTTATCCAAGAGCAGAATGCGCAATCTGTATAATCCGATCTCGATCAGCAATCTTTGCAAAGACGACTTAAACTGTATTTATCGCATTAATACCCTTTCATAAACACTAAACAAATCAGTTTGGTTTTTTCAGATCCGGGAAAGAGACCAGTGCACTATAATTCCAGAGGTATTTTGCCAAAATGAGTAATTTGCCAAGATCAGAGTGCATGTTCTGTTTATTCTGATCTTGACCTTTTTTGTCTGCAAGACCTGAAATTCATTTGTCTGCAAAACGACTTCATTTGCGCCTATTGCCCTAAGAGTCAGGTTTTTAAAAGTCCTTTCGTATCTGGCAACGTGTATGATCATGGCCATGCGATATTTCTATAGGTGTTATAGCATTTTTTATAAAAAAAAAAACCGACATGAATCACGTTTATCATACTTTTTTTATTACATTTGTGATGCCAGCCTAACCCGAGTTTGTTTCTGCTTATCAGTGAGCAAATGAAGGACCCAGCGCGAACAGACCTTCCGAAGCCAAAGGCGTACAGCAACGCGGAGGAAAGAACTCAATGAGTCCATTAGACGTCTTCTGTCGTCTTTCGACAGATCACACATGAGAAAGTTAATGCCTAACACAGGTTGGTTCTTGTCGCTATCATGTTTATTAATTTAACCGTTATTCATGTTGGTTATCTATATTTTACAAGGACTGGTGTTGTTGTTGTTGTTGTTATTCTTATTGTTTTTGTCGTCTTCGCCGGCACAGCCACCTCTTCTGCTGTGTTTTGTTTTTTTCTGTTGTTGACTTCTTTTTGTTATTGTCATCATCGTTCTCGTTCTTGTTGTTGTTATTGTTGTTTCCAAGTCGTCTGCTGCAGATTGTTACACTTTTTACCCGACAACAAAATTCTAGGCTTAACCAAATCGAAAGTGTTTACAGAGAACAAACTGAATATTGTTCAAATGATGAAATTTGTCTTTGAAAATGTAGAAAATATTGTGGGAAAAGGAGAAATGCTGGTTGTCAGCATTTTCTCCTTTTCAAACAATGTTTTCAAAAGCTTATGCCATCACTCCACAGAGTCGATAAAAAAAAAAAAACGGGATTGTTTGTTTTAGGGTTAAGGGGGGTTGCCGTTATAACAAGGAAACCATTTTTTGGTTTTTGGTCTTACAATTTATGCAATGTCATAATATTGTAGATTATGTTGCATATTTAAGACCTTTTAATGCTTTTAGCTTCTAGCCTTCGATTCCAGAAAAAAGACTTGTAACCCTTTTATTATGCAAGTGGACAACTCTTAAAATGAATGGCAAATAAATATGCTGAAATGTGTGTTGCTTTCACACCAGTATTTCTTACAATTGCTGATAATAAATGGTTCTTCAATGAGGACATGAGACAAATTTGCTAATTCGGATTAAGAGCTTCCTTTACCAGAGTTTTTTTTTTTTACTTCTTACACAAATGTTTCGTTATTCTTTTCTTACGTAGAGAAAACTGAGTTTCCTGCACAAGCTAAACAAAACACATATATTGAGTCAGGGAAAAATACATGTATTTGCTGTTTTATAGTTTTGGTGGTCTGAAAATGTGAAAAATGTCGGACAATGTAGAGCTAAATTTTCAAGATTGGATATCACGTTGTGTGCAGTCTGATCTTGATCTGTTCCGTCCACCTGAAGCAGAATTTCGTAAACCTGCACGTTGCCAAAAAGGATTAAGACATCTATGAATATATATAGAGACCTCTCACGGAAAGATTGCATTAAAAACTCCGAAAGGCCCGCGTGTAAAATACACGTACATATGATTTACGCTGATGCACATCCGTACTTGAAAAGGTGAATTTCGATCCTTTCGGTGCCGATTGAAGCTTTAGTTGCTTTCGTGAACGGTGTTGGTTAAGATCTGACAGCAAAGAACATACAGTCCGATCGTGGATCTAAACATATCCAGCCATTTGTGAGATATTCTGACCGAAACACTCTTAAAAATGGAAGATGTCACCTGTTTACTCACTGTTTCAAATGTATTTTTCCTTATCTTGCGCTAAACCTGTACCAAACAATCCAGAATTTTAACGACCCTAAGAAGCTTTGAAAACACTGCTGAAAAAGGAGAAAATGCTGGTAATCAGCATTTTCTCCTTTTCCAACAATGTTTTCTTGCCTTATTCGGACAAGAGCCATCATTCGTGCCACATTAAATTTGTCGTCTGCGAAATGCATTCAATTTTGACAAGGCTAAATATTGCCGTCTGCTTAAGAGTTCAAAGGATGAAAGAGACCCCAAAGTGATCGTTTTAAAGTTAAATCATTGAAAAGGGCAACTTTAACATCGTTTTAGAACGTATTTTTGAACGTTTGTCTGAAATATTGTTTCAAAAATTGCTACTTTAAAGACATAAACCTTTTTCTTCCTCAGCCCCTCAAATAACCGCTCACGATAGCAAAGTGGTACAGTGCTTGAATCCAGAGGTTTTCAGTTTATAACTCGGCTTGACCAAAGTTCCTTCTACAGACTAATTTAATCTAAAGCTGCTTAGTGCCATTCAAATACCGTTTGCGGACAGTGTAGATCCAAGATCAGAGACTGCACAGTCTGATCTTGGACCTACACTGTTCGATAAGGAGATTATATTCCCAAAAAAATTAACTTTGAAACAGCAGAATTATGGGTTTTTACTATCGCTTTGAAAGTTTCATTTCACTTCATTAGCTAATAAGGGTTAAAGTCATTGTCATGATTCTTTTCATGACTCTCTCTCTGTCTGTCTGTCTGTCTGTCTGTCTGTCTGTCTCTCTCTCTCTCTCTCTCTCTCTCTCTCTCTCTCTGTAAATTTGGAATTTTTTTTAAATTCTAGAGTATTTGCACACAACAAATTAGATTTGGCCGACATACTGGTGTTTATCTCTGCAAAGGTAGAAAACCTTGTGGAAAAAGAAGAAAATGCTGTTGTCCAAGATTTGCTTCTTTTCCTACAACGCTTTTTAAAGCTTTCTCTGGGGTAATCGGCCTGTGCACTGATCCGTGCTTTGGAAAAATCCATGTATATAAGTAGAATCTACTTATTTTTAGGCATTAACTCTTTTTATATTATCCGATGGTAACATAGTGAGATATAGTGTACTCTTAAAGACTACAATAAGGATGCAATATTTAGGTCTGATTTACGTGGGGTGGTGAACCTTACAGATTACGTGGAAGTCTTTTTCACGAACTTATCAATACAATCATAAAAAAAGATCTAAGATCTGATCACATATCCGTCTAGGAGCATTTAGAATCCATTAGACCTGCATGCTCCTTTTCTTTCTAACAGTTGAAACTAACTGTTCATTTTTTTTTTAATTAAAGTAAGCCTGCTGCAACTTTAAGGCTGTGTCATCGGAAATAGTAAAATAAACAAAGGCAAGATTTTGGCATTTTAAGATCATTCTGCAAATTATTTGTCGTCTGATCTTGACCTACACTATTACGAAAATCCATTAAACTTTTATGCATGGAACTTTAAGGGCTAATGCACTCTCTACGAGGTAGAAAAGAGCTGTCGACATGTCGGCTGGATATTGTCAGTGTAAGGTGATTGGTATCAGTTCCGAATGATGTATCAAGATTTTTGAGCTTATTCCTAGTTGACTCCTTCACATGCCTGAGGATACTTAAAGCTTTACCAGACTACAAAACTTAAGACTTGTCTAAATTCAAAGCACTGACAGACAAATTAAATATGGTTCAAATTATGAAATTTATCTTTAAAGGGTAGAAAACATTGTTGGAAAGGGAGAAAATAGTGGTTACCAGCATTTTCTCCCTTTCCCTTACGTTTTTTTAAGCCCTTTTACATCAGGATCGTTTACACTTGGGATTGTTTGGTGAATGGTAATAGACAATCTACAACTCATACGATTCTTTTCTAATGCAGCAAACGTGTGTTCGGTAAATTCATTTGGTTAAATAAAAACAACGAATTCTTTTTTCTCTCTAAAACACATGAGAAAGCTAGACTGGTCTATGCTTTCTTTTTTTTTTCGGCGTAGCTGACCTTTGACCTACCCTTAACCCTTATTCTGCTGAATAACTAACATGAAACTTTCAAGTCGATAATAAAAACCGAAATGTTGCTATTTCAAAGTTATTTTTTGGGGGGAAATAATATTCTTATCGGAGAGTGTAGATCCGAGATCAGACTGCACGTTCTGTGCAGTCTGATCTTGATCTACACTGTCTGCAAAAGATCAGTGAGTCGTGCTTATCAGCCTAAGAGTTAAGTATTGATATACCCCAATGAGTACTGTAAGTCGCTTTAAATTTGCGAGGTCTTTATTAGTGATTTGCGATTGGTAAGAAATATGGACAGTTTATTCTGCAAGCCCTGGCTGGCCTATTTACGGGCAGATTATACTACTACATAGTTTTTTTGGAACAACTGCTCCATTTTAAATAACGATTTTGATTAACATCATATCTTGAAAAATTTTATTTCGATCTATTATAACAGATCTATATCTAATTGAAAATTTCACTTTTCAACAATATACAGAACAATGGGAAAAAGAGAGTTCTAATTATTATTGTCGAGGTTATTTTTCATTTTTACTCAAATTAAACTACAACAGAGTTCCAGTATTCATTTTCCAGTATATCTTACAACGTCTATCGTTTTTAAAGAACCTTAGCACTGGAATTAAAGGGTTCATCCGTCTCGCTGTCTTCATTGAATATAATATAATCGAACCTTTAGACAGATATGATAAACCGATACAGACCGATACTCTCCGATCGTCGATCTGGCTCATTGAATCATAGTATTCGGACAACCCATTTTCTCGGACGGTGGCGATATATTTCAAAGCCCGATGCTATTAGTGTCCAAACGTCCTCAACAATATTTCTTCTGTCAGTTGTATCTTGACAAAAACGGCCGTTTTCATTAGGACATCGTTGTAATTTTGAAATAAGAAATTTTTCATACTACCTGAGGTAAAAAATATTGCATTTCATAACGGCTATTTCGTTAAAGAATTACTTCATTAAATAGACAAATTTTATCTTTCATCTATGCCGCAATTGCCCCTATCCTTACCGTTTAATAGAAATGGAATCTACGTTAAAAATAAATAGAGATTCGGTTAAATATGTAGTTGTTCTTGAAGACAGTAGATTTTTGTTGTGATATTTAGGTTCGTTCTCTCAGTATACATGTGTGGAATCTTGTTAGAACATTATGATTATCTTTAATGTCTGTGAAGTCTTAAAACTTTCATCTTCACCCAGAAAACACCGAAAGGGTGCTTAAACGAGAACATCTCAACACTTAAACATAAATCTTTACTCGTTCTCATCCAGTTTTTTAACCGTTTTTTTTTATTTTATGAAACTATAATCACTCATATCTTCATGCCAAATATTGCTCCTGATGGTTGCAAGGTTTCACAGATTACGGAAGATAGAAAATGCATTTCATTCTACTGCGGCTAGCCATAGACATAAGAACCACGGTTTCCGGTTTAAATCGAAGACAAATCCTTGCAGTTTCTTTAAACCATACACTTTATATTGATTTTTTTATCTACGTTTACACAGCTCACTAGATTATAACATCGTCATGTTTTAACAGCGTTTGTTTACTCTCTGGCTGTAAAGATGTCTCTTTACCAAAACGGAAAACTGTCCAAATTGAAAGCATTAACAGACCAAAATAAACATAATGAAAAAAGGAGAAAATACCGGTTATCAGCATTTTCTCCTTTTCCCACATTGTTTTCAAAAGTCCTTTTTCCCTGGGTTCGTTTAAGCTTGTGTGGTAAATGGCTACAATACTAAATTATCAAACGAATATTCTCATCCTGTTAAGAAAAATCAAAACTTGAAAAATTCACACGGCTGTAAAATACAGATACAATATCAAACGCCTGCTGAATAAGCATACTTCTTCTATCATTTAGATATGGCCTGCAACACGCGAAAAGGGAGGATCAGCCTGCACAGTCCGCGGAGGCTCATCCGAGACGACACTTTCCGATCGTGTGTGATTTTCTGTTTCACGCAAGTCTATTGTAGGACAAAATCTAATACTTACGTAAAGTGCCGTCTCGAATTAGCCTGCGCGGACTGCGCAGGCTGATCCGAGACGACCGTGACTTTACGCAAATGTCCGAAAGCCCCTTTTGGCATGTTGCAGACCATACAAGCTTTAAATTTGTCGAGCCAGACTTACAATAAAAATGCTGAGAGGTGAGGGAAAGTTGAAGTTTAAAGTGTTGCCAAAAATGAGTTTGTAAAGGTCATTTTCTCCATGTTACAAGTTTAATGTCAGACTATAACGCTAACTGAGTGAAGGCTCACCCCCGCCCTGGACTGGCTGGCCCCGGTAAGGCAATAGTGCAAAATATTTTACACTTGCGGATTGAAGTTCATCACTGTCTTCAGACCGCTTGGCTACCACCATTAGTATTGCGAAAATCCGCCACTACTAAGCTTTTTCAGCGCCAGAGACGAAAATAAGGGCTTTCGTGGACGGCATAGATCAAGATCAGACTGCACAGTTAAGTTAAGCCTGTCAGAGAAGTGTATTATCAACCGTCGATAAAGATCGAGACTGTATATACGTATTTAGCGCTGAGATGTATAAGTCTTAATCCATATCCTGCTAAAAATGAAATGAAACTTTTAAGCCGATAATAAAAACCCAAACTTTGCTATTTCAACGGTAATTTTTTGGGGGAAAATATGACCTTATCGGACAGTGTAGATCACAGATCAGACTGCACGTTCTGTGCAGTCTGATCTTGATCTACGCTGTCCGCAAAAGGCCATTAAGTCGCGCTTATCAGCCAAAGGGTTAATCCTTCAGAAACGATCTGCAGCACAAAACTTTGAAAAGAGTCATAAGGCCTCTAAAACATATATGCCATGCTCTGTGAAAAAGAGGCTTAATGCATCTGCTAAAAGCATTGACTGATGCTATGGATCAATTTTCTGTATGTCCAAGGATCAGTTTACCGCATGATTCAGTCTGTCGTTAGACAAAACGGACTTTATGGATCCATAATTATGTGACGACTTGCATGGTTTCATACATCACGGAGATGCATTACGCCCCCATTTTATCAGAGCATTGCCCTTATCTAAATGACATATGAATAAGTCTAATACACTGAATAGTACTGAAATATTGATGGGAAAAGCAGAAATAACTCGTGACCAGAAAATTATCCTCTCCTCACATTTTTTTTTAAAGTGTCTATTGCAATTTGCAAGACGATAAAAGTCGGCTTTGTGTGGTCACGAATCCTTTGACACAAAAATTACTATATTAAGGAGGACCTGGTTTTTTTTGTTATAGTTGGTGGATTTTTTGCCCATTATAGTATGTGATATTTTTAAACGTAACAAAAACAGTATCAAATGACAGAAAGAATAGATATTTCAAGACCTTTTTTCTGTTACATTGTGACGGAAACTATTTCGGGAGAACGAACAATCGTTCGTTACAGGCGTCTGCTCCTTTTAACACATGTTTGTGAAAAAGTGGTCTGTACCTACATCAAGGTGTAAGAAGGTGTATTTGTACGATAGTAGTAATAATGGAAAATCTTCAACTCAAGCCCATCACCACCTAAAAAGCGACTTTTTGCAGCTGATCTCTATAACCTTTTACGACACAATCCCGAGTTTTGAGACCATGAAATATATAGCTTTTGAAAACATTGTGGGAAAAGAAGAAAATGCTGGTAACCAGCATTTTCTTCTTTTCCCACGATATTTTCTACCCTTCCGAAAACAAATTTTAATTTTTGAGTCACATTTGATTTGTCGTCTACAAATGCTTTTAATTTGGACAAGTCTAAAATTGTGTCATTTAGTAAAGGGTTAACAACGTTGTTGCAAAAGGAAAAAATGCCTGTAACAAGCAATTTTCCCATTTAACCCGCTTCACCCACCTCAATATACAATCCCCCCCCCCCTTCCTACAAGGTCCTTTGACTAAAAAATGTGGTGAAAATAAAGTTATGTGAATTATTCTAGGAAAAAGAGACATCGTTAGTTTTCTTTTTTTGTAAATCATTTAAAATCTGCTTTTTTCGACGGCGGAGGGGCGGGGGGAAGGGGGAGGGGGAGGGGTAGGCGAGGTCTTTAGTATCTTACCTGTGTCGTCACTGGTTTGAAGGCTACGTGGCTTACTAAATACTTTTTTTTTCCTGCAATGCTTCAAAAAAACTGTGCTCTGCAAGAGTGCAAAAATCGGATCTGTACGGAAAAGTAAAACATTCCAACCAAAGGCTTAAAATTTATGAAAAATGGTTGATTAGTGTCATACGTCGCGCGGTTCATTTTGATAAAGTGCAAGTAATTTATTATTTTAGAATTTGTCTTGGTCACGTGGTCAGCTGTCAATGTCCACTTGTGTCCATCATCAGTAATGGTGGCCAGAATTAGTGTTTTGACAGGTCGCTGATCTTGACCTTGAGCCCCCCCACTCCTTCTATCCTTACGACAAAAGATAGGGGTTTTTTTTTTTGGCACCAAAATATTAACTTTTTTTTTACTAAAGAAAGTAAGCCTATTGGTAGATAAAAGTCGACTGTTTACGTCTTTAAAACGGAGAGCTTTTAAAAACTTCGAAGAAAAAGGAAAATATATTTATTACAAGGAAAATAATATCATTTAATAGCAAAAAACATTTCTGTTCCTTAATTTTTTTTCTCCTATGTATGTAGTAGTATGTATAACACGATACCATTGCATAAGCTACAAACCAGACGACAAAATTTTAGATTAATTCAATTCGAAAGCGTTTGCAGACGACATTTTAAATGTGGCCCAAATGTTGGAGTTTGCCTTTTGAAAGAAAGAATACGTTGTGGGAAAATGAAAAAATGCTGGTTACCAGATGATAACATGTTTTGAAGACATTGTAGAAGGAGTTTTTTGAAAACATAATGGGAAAAGGAACAAATGCTGGTTTTCAGCGTTTTCTCCTTTTCCGACAATGTTTTCGAATGATGCGATTGGTCCTTAAAAGGCTGAAAGAACAAATGGAAAAGGGGGAAAATGCTGTCCATCAGCATTTGCTGCTTTTTCCATTATGTTTACTAGAATCTTTTTTCACAATGGCTTTAAACATTTTATTATCTGGTGAAGAATTAACACTAGTCCGTGATACATTTAATACAATCTTCAAAATTTTAAAGAAAAACAAGCGTGGATCGGGGCTTGAGAAAACTGATCGCTTCTTTTCCGCACATTTTGAAGGATATTTTAAAACAGTCAAAGAAAAGGGAACTCGCGTAGGAGTAGGGTAAAACGCAATAAAAATGATATGTTGCTTGGCGTTTTTATATACCGTTTGCCTGTAAAAATGTCATAACAAAACAATTAATTTGGACGTTAATGCGTGATGCAATGATTAACTTGTACCGTGGACTTTTTTGACGTTTGAAATTTGTTAAATTCTAATTCGATTTTGACCAGACTTTTTTTTTAACCCATTAAAATGAACGTGCTCTGTAAAAAGGGGGCTTTTAGTATTTGCGAAAAGTATCGACCCAGGTCAGCCTGCGCAAGTCGCGCAGGCTGACCTGGGCCGAAACTTTCCGCTATTGGTCGATTTTCTGTATGTCAAAGAATTTTAAAGGACCAGTGCACCTCATGAATCAGTCGGTTGTTATACAAAACAGATTTTAGGGATTTAATACTGTGATGACTTGCATGGTACCATACATCTCGGAGATGCATTAAGCCCCCTTTTGCCAGAGCATGGCTGAAATCTTGTTTTACTTTTTTCGCCTGTCAACTTTTACTAAATCAACACTATATACTCGTACATCTAATTTATTATGTAATTCACTCTAGTAGCAGACAAGCCGCGTCCTTTGATCTATTAAGCCGAAGCCCGTATTTTAGTCGGTAACGTTCAGATTTGATACGGGTTTGATATGGAGGGGTCGCAGGTTCGATTCCAAAACTCGGCTATTCGAGGAATGGTGATAATAATAGCGACAGGATCCGCCCCTCTCTCAAACGCAGAAGAGAGATACACGTTGTTTATGTGGAGTAGCAAGCAATGGCTTGGAAAGAGAGTTGTGCGCAGCACTGTTAAAAGAAGCTCCGGGAAAGCATTGATAGTTGCACTATCCCCCGTGATGCAACTGAGATGCAGCGTTAAACATCGAACAAAAAGAAAAAAAGGAGCCATACTCTGAAAGCCGGGGGGTTATGCACTTCCATGATGCATTTTTCCTGAGCAAGTCCTTGCATTATTATGGATTCATTGAAACCATTTTGTCAAACAAACGACTGGATCAGAAGGTAGAATGGTTCTTTGAAATGCAGGAAATTCAGTATGCAAGACATTTTCGACCCAGGTCTGCTTGTGCGGACTGTGCAGGCTGACATGAGTAAATACTATTTGCAAGGCATTAAACCCCTTTTTCACAGAGCATGGCTCAACCTTCTATAGCAAAATAGAAATCAAGGGACTTTGAAGTCAAGGAAAAAATAACAATAACACTGCTATTTCCAAGGAGTTTTCGCCGGACAATTCACAGAGATCTGACAGCACGCTCCCTGTAGTCTGATCTTGATCTCCTCAAAGGGAAGTCTGAGTTGTCCTTAGTTATGTTCCCATCGTTTTAGCATTTTCAAAACAGGGTTAACTCATTATCAAACGACAAAATTTTAGGCTTGTCCAAATCGAAAGCATTTGCAGACGACAAAATACAGGTGACTGAAAATTTGAAAGTTGTTTTGTGAAGAGTAGAAAACATTGTGGGAAAAGGAGAAAATGCTGGTTACCAGCATTTTCTCCTTTTCCCACAATGTTTTCTAAAGGCTTCTTTCTCAGGGTCGTCAAAAGTAGGGATTGAGTGGTAATGGGTTAACATACATGAGTACCAATCAAAAGAATATTACAAACGAAGGAGAATCTTCTCTTTACTCACAACTTCTCCCCTTGCAGCAATGTCTTCGAAAATGGTCTGCTGCAAATTCGTGAAAAATCTTTTCGTAATAATAAATATAATAAACAATACATGTTGCAAGTTTAACCCTTTACCGCAAAATGCCGAGTTTAAACGACCCTGGGAAAGAAGCCTTTTGAAAACATTGTGGGAAAAGGAGAAAATGCTGGCAACCAGCATTTTCTCCTTTGCCCACAATGTTTTCTACTCTATCAATGAAAAATTGCACCATTTGAGCCATATTGAAATTGTCGTCTGCAATTGCTTTCAATTTGGACAAGGCTACAATTTTGTCGTCTGGTAAAGTGTTAAGGGAAGAAAAATCATTTAAAGGAAAAAAATGAACAAAATTGAATTCCTAAGCATAGAGTCATAGATTTTTGGTTTCAGCATATGATCATTTCTTCCTTTACCCCTTACCAAAACCAGTTACGTGTTGTAACAACCCTTAGCAAAAAAATGTCTTCAGAACATTGTAGGAGAAGGAGAACAAGCTTTTTCTGCTTTTACCACAATGTTTTCTAACCTTTCAAAGAAATTCCTTTTATTGTGAGCCACGCTTAATGTATCGGCTGCATATACCTCCAATTTGGACAAGCCCAAAATTCGTTGTTTGGTATAGAGAGCTAACTCTTTCGCTAACAATTAGATAAAATCGATTTTCCATCGAGGTCGAATGTTAGATTGTTAGATTTCCTCTACAATTAAATGTGGTTATGCGATCTGGGATCAGACAACGGACAGTGTAGATCTAAAATCAGATGTTTAGCTTAGCAGTTCGATGTTGATCTGCACCGTCCGCAAAAACTTTTTATGTCACCACTGACAATGAGAGAGTTAAAGATAAATATTAATTAATTGCATGGGTTTTTTTTTTCAGCTTTTTTCTTCGATATAGTGTAAATGATTTAGAAGAAAGATAGATTTATTTTGACTTGCACACACAGTTCAGCATCTCAAAAAGATGTTAATCCTTCGGCTGTTAAGCGCTGCTCACTGACCTTTTGCGGACTGTGCAGATTAGGATCAGACTTCACAGGACGTGCAGTCTGATCTTTGATCTACATATAAGGATTAGGACATATCCAGCCCCCAACAAATACCTATGAAATAACAAAATTTGGTGCTTTACTATCGGCTTAAAAGTTTCATTTAACTTATTTGACAGGATAAGGGTTAAAGGGAGCTATTCAGGTTGTTATAATCCTCACCAATTTCCAAAATGATCTATCACTGGATCAAGCATGGCGATAGCTGGCAAACCATCAGTTAAGGAGAAAGACAAAAGTAAGTAAAATTTAAAAAAAAAAAGTATTTTTCAATGGTATATCCTTTCTGGGCTTCGTAGCGTCTTTAGGTAATCTTAGATTTCGTTTAGCATGGACGAGTGATAATGTCACATGATCAATATGATAACACGCGTATATTACCATATCCGAATTCAAATAAGGATGATGATGTCATCTCTTGTGTAATAGAAATAGGACGGAGTTACCGATTTCTAAACCACCATCCCGATATTTAAAGCGGTCAAATTTGCTCCTTTTTATTCAGTGTAACCGTAGAAATAATACAGTTTACAAGAACAAAAGTATACTTATCTACTTGTATTTATCGGTACATTGCAAGAAATTTTGATTTACCGTATAAAAACTAAATGGGCCCCTTTGAGAGTGGCATGGCTGCTTATTTACAAAATCAGAACATTTCAAATTATTTTGACAAATCAATAATGAAAAGCATTTCAAAAGTTGAAGAGTGAAAAAAAAATGAAATCGAAGTTTATATGTGATGACTGAATATCTTGACAACAAAAGTATTAATAACAAAAACGTAAGAATGTCATGACATTTAAAAATAGAATCATTTTCAGCGAGAAGTATTAATTATTTTCAATATTTCATTCATGTAAATCTGGTCCAAGGTTCCCGAGTCTCAAGTTTAACGCAAACGATAATTATGAAATTTTAAACAGTATCCCGTGTGCAGAAGTGCTTCCTTTTCCCTCATATTGATAGATAGACTCCGAATTTCGAATATATTGTGACAGTTTTAGTTGTTCATAATGAGCAGTAGGCCTAATTTCAAATGTTATGCTTTTACGAACTTTGCATCAATTTATTTAAAAAAAATCCATAGATTTAATCCCGTGTCTTGAGAAATATCTATCTTTGACTCTTCATCAAAAGATATTTCATTAAGTTTAATGGCATCGTCTGGTACAATTTCACTTAAACCATACCAAAAGACGCAGAAAATGTAGGCCAAGATCAAATTGCTTATGTGTGCTGGCTGATCTTGGTCTCCGCTCTCCGTAAAACGCACACGTCGTCGTGTATGCATGCCAGGGTAAGGGTAAAGGTAGAAGATTCCTTTGCTTCTGTTACATCGTTTTATTTTCTGTTTGTCTGTTTAAAATTGCTCTTGTAGTCCTTTTTATTGGTAAATTTGTTCCAATTTTAACATAGTTTTGGCCTGGTATTTTTTAAACCACTGGAAGATGCAGGGCCAATTACAATCAAAATAATGTTTCCGCATTAAACAGTAAATCTGATACACGGTTCGTGTTAATAAATATTTTTTACCTCCAGTTTGATATCAGAAAATTCAGTGAGATGCATCATTCCGATTTTGTTGCATTTTGACCAAAATTCGAAAAAAAAATTGAAAGTAAGTAATTAAACTTCGTAAGGTCGATGTCATCCTCTCACAAATAAAAGATGTTTAGTCAACGGAGTAAACTGAAACTTCGCTGACTCGAAAGCAAATCTTTCCAAAGAATTGGATCGAAAATTTTCATGGAGTCGGATCATCGGAAAAGGTAACTCAGAGGATCTTTACTTTAAGAATAAATTTTTGGCCAGTATATGTTTGGTATGAATCTATAACAAAGATAAACTTGAGCGCGATTTTTTCTTCAGAATTAAATTATGTCGGCTTTACTATACTGTTCAAAGACAAGGGTAGCTATGTTATAAATGTATCTCAAAAATTATCGGAGAGCACAGATCCAAGGTCAGACAGCAAGCTCTTCAGAGTTTGAATTGCCACCGGAATCGATAAAGTTAGATTGCCGTCAACATCGGACAACGTAGATCACAGACCAGATCTGGACATCTAGGACAGTCTGATCTTTGATCAACACTGTCAGCAATTGACTATAATTGGGATGACGCCGAAAGGGTTTTAAATATGTAAGCCAATACGAAGCCAATTTCATGAACCGATTCAAATATTTTTGAAGGCAGTTGATAAAGAGGAGAGGTGTCAGGTTCAAGTTGGAGCCTGCCATGATTTATCTATTTTTGCACAAAAGACGTTTCATGCAAAAATGTTCTCCTAAAGCTGATGGGTTCGACCATGGATGATTTTGTGTATTGTATATATAATTTGTTTGTAAGGTGTTTATCGCCGTTTTAAACAATATTTCAGTTATATCGTGGTGGCTAGTGTAGATAAAGATCAGACTGTACAGATAGTGCAGTGTGATTGTTAATTTTACTGTCTGATATTTGTAAAAAATTCCTGCTAAGTCGGCCTGAATTACCCTTAAACTGCCAAATCGACGGAAAAAATCTAGCCAAT
This sequence comes from Hippopus hippopus, assembly GCA_946811185.2. Classification (NCBI taxonomy): domain Eukaryota; kingdom Metazoa; phylum Mollusca; class Bivalvia; order Cardiida; family Cardiidae; genus Hippopus; species Hippopus hippopus. The sequence continues at coordinate 35,241,409 of OX328099.1, read as the reverse complement.
GGTAAAAACCCAGGGACTTACTATGAAGTTCTTATCTTCTAAAAACACTCACCTTGTAGGACAGTGTAGATCAAAGATCAGACTGCAAAATTCTGAGAACGTCAATAGTTCAACCTTTTTCAAACTCAAACTTTGCGCTGGAAAAGAAGCAGTTTAAACCTGTTTATACAGTGAACCGTATCGGTCGAAAATGTCATTGTGACGGTTGGGTCATTTAAAAAATAATGATTATTTGCCTTCTGAAAAATTGATTGTTTTTATCTAGAGCTACATGTTTAGAAGAAATGGCAATGGCATTTCATGTCTCATTTTGAGGCTAGAGTTGTGACAGACGACCGAGGATCAGTAGCCTTGGCGACGAGCACGGACTGTTTCAGTGTGAAACCATGTGTGACTCAGTTGCTAGGGTCTTTTGATTTGTATTTTTGGGATTCGGGTTCGATTTCCGTCGGCGGTGCCTGTCACGTGTGAATGTCTTTTGGAACCGGGAGTAGAGTACCAGCCTAGTTCCGAAGAAAACAATATAAAAACATTAAGACAGCTATAGACTTGATATCACTGATGTAGTGTTGAAAACGCCGTAAAACTCTATTCAGAGAAACAAACAATTGTCTGAGTGAAACGATAATCCACTTGGAGATGGGTTGCACTGTAATTCGGTACTCTTTGAAATAACTTTAATAATCCTCAAAACGCTTAACATATAAAAACGATCATTTCAACTTGTTGATTATGCTCATTTCTTGCATTTCATTTGCTGTACTGGGCTGAATATTTCACAAAATGTGGAACAGTGTAGACAAAAAAAAAAAATGGATTGCAAATTTCTGTCATCAAAGGGTTTTTTTTTTCAAAACTTGTCCAGGGCAGCTGTTTAAACTATTGTATGTTTAAAGTAATTGTTTGCATACATAAATGCAAAATACCCATAGAATCTCAAGTATATAGCTGACAGATCTATATAACGGTACAAAGACGTAACCGTTATTACTGTACTGAACGATCCCGGGTTCTAACGACCCTGACGAACAAGGCTGAAGAAAACATCGTGGAAAAAGGAGAAAATGCTTGTGACCAGCATTTTCTCCCATTTTCACGATGTTTTCTACCCTTCCAAACAAAAATCAGATTATTTTAACGACATTTAATTTGTCGTCTGCAAATGCTTTCAGTATGGACGAGTGCAAAACTTTGTCGTCTGGTAAAGAGTTATGTATAGAACCACACCCCGCTATCAGTGTCATCAAATCTATTAAATCCTATAGAAATTAAATCGGAATCAATTATTAAAGGTTAGTATATTATTTTTATCCAAAAATATACAGCCGAGACACTAGGGAATGAGTCTATTGTGAAAGGAACTGACAAATATATAGATAGATTTCGATTTTTCAAGTTTTAACCCTTGGCTGCTAAGGGAGACTCCGTGCGTCTTTGTGGACTGTCTAGATCAATATCAGACTGCACAGAACGTGCAGTCTAATCTTGGATCTACACCTGTCCGACACGGAAAGAATTTCCAAGGTAAAAGAACTTTAAAAGTCGCAATACTGGGGGTGGGGGTTTGTTCTCACTTGGTATTTTCCATTATATCTACTCTACATGTATGTAGCAGTTCATGGTTAAACAGTCCTAACAAAAACTGTTAGTCTTTATTCAACTGCACTAGAATCTTAAGTCTGATCTTAAATTTTCATCGTAACCTATATGGTTTTATATTACGGCCAAAAAGTGTCTTCATTTGCAGTAATATTATCATTTCAGGCTTTGTCATCGAAGGGAATCAGTCTGATCTATGCCTGTTAGTTTTCATATGGGCCATGATCTGTGAAAAGGGGTTTTAAAAAAAAGTATCGATTCAGATAAGCCAGCGTAGTCCGCAGATGCTGATATAAATAATAACTTTTACTGTGGGTAAATTTTCTGCATCATACAGGACCGTTTTCCCTCATGGTTCAGCCGTATTGAGAAATAGGACCGTAGTATACAATGACTGGTTTAGTATAATGTATTGTGAAGTTGCCTTAAACCACCTTTTCTAAGAACGTCGTCTAATTTGGCCCAGCTGGGAATCAAACCGAGCAGTCCTGAATTGCAACCGGTGGAGCCACAGGGTCCGGTGATAGATTCGTAGCTAAGAAACTCTGTACAACTTTGAAACTTTCATCTCACTCTGTTATGCCACTCCATGGACGAAAAAAGAGTCCGTTGTTTATCCTAAGGTATACAATTTTCTACCCTTGGACCCAAGACAATTCTGAGTGCCTCTGTCGACTGTGTCTTAAAACCGGATTTCAAACGTTATTTTCTATTACTGTAATACTGCCTCAGTCGAGAAAACTATGGAAGATTATTCCTTATTGAAACAGTTTTTTTGAAATTAAATTGTCAACCGTGGAAGTCTCATAATCTCTTCCCATTGACGTAAATGGCTCAGTTCGTATGCATTCTTTGGGTACAATGAAATTCAAAGAGAGACAATTTTTTTGCCGTTCTATTGAAACTATTTGATATCGAATATCAGTAATTTGCCTGTTTATAATATTATCACACGCTCCATCTTACCGTGGCCTTATTTGTAATGTTGCACGGTGAGACAGTTGTAATAATATGAGCGTCGCTCCGGCAAAAGGAGTTTTAACCTTTACCACACAATGACGCCTTTTAATGCCCCTGAGAAAGAGGCCTTTTGAAAACATTGTGGGAAAAGGAGAAAATGCTGGTAACCAGCATTTTCTCCTTTTCGCACAAAGTTTTCTACCCTATCAAAGAAAAGTTGCGTCATTTGAGCCACTATGAAATTGTCGTCTGCAAATGCTTTCAATTTAGATAGGTCTTAAATTTTGCCGTGTGGTAAAGGGTTAATGCATCTTCGTAATGCATAATACCAAGCAAGTCATCATATAAGTGTGGATCCATAAAATCGATTTCATCTAAGAAACGACTGAATCATGAGGTAGAATGGTCCTTAGACATGCAGAATATTGACCAATATCAAAAAGTTTGGACTCAGGTTAGTCTGCACGGACAGCCCAGGCTGACCTGGGTTGATACTTTTTACAGATGCATTAAACCCCTTTTTCACAAAGCATGGCTCATGTATTATCATAAGCATTGCGCATTAATTTGTCTGTTTGTTTTCTATCCTGTTTGGCACTGTTGTGCAACGAATGCGAGTTTGGAAGACCCTCAAGTAGTTGCCTTATGAAAAAAAAAATGTGCGAAAAGGAGAAAATGCTGGTTACCAGCATTTTCTCGTTTTCCCACAATTTTTTCTATCCTTTCAAAAATGTTATCGCGTATGATATTTTTACTTTGTCGTCTGCAAATTCTTTCAATACGGATGAGTCTAGGAAATTTGTCATCTGTTATAGAGCTAACTCACAACTCTTAGTTACCGGGTTACCGAATCAATTACAAGTACCAGGGCCCTTAATTTAGGGGCTTTAAATCAGATTTCGTGTGCGAAATCTTTAGAATGTCTCAACAAAGACTGTTCATTTTCATTCGCGTGCAAAGATGGCTTTACAGTTAAAACCTAGATTGAAATACGTGTAGAAAACAGGAATAATGACAAGAAAATATTGATGCATAACACCAATGGCGCCGCAAATCAGTTGTTTCTGAAATAGGGAACATTACAGTGGATTAATTTTTTACGCCAAGGGCATCACTTGAACAAACTTCGTAGAGGTCCACATGGTGATACTACATGACAAATATTTAAACTCTGGGCCATCTGGGATACGATCTGGTTTTTGTCGATCTGGCAATGAAAGTACGGTATTTTACATGTTAAAAAACAAAAAATCAGTCCAAATAGAAAAACAAAGTTGGCACGGGCTCGATCTGGTAATGAAAGTACCGTATTTTTACATGTATGTTAAAAAAAACACTGAACCAGTCCATATAGTAAACAATATGACTACCTTCACAGGCACTTTTCAAAATAGAATAAAAATATAGTGGCGCCGCTCATGCGGCGCCACAACAAGTTTCGTACGAATCGCTTGAGTAACAGTACAGCTATCATTAGAAATAAGAGATAAATACTTTTTTAACAAAATATTCTAAATTTGGCCTTGTTGCTCAGTGGGTAGAGTCGCATAATGCCGTTTTGAAGGTCGTGGGTTCGAGTCCCACCAGATGACATTTCTTTCTCTCTCTCTTTTTAAAGTACCTTTCTTTTCTGTTTTTCAAACTCAGGGACTCAGGGTACGGCCATGTCCTTAGTTTTGAACAAAATATTAACTTTTCCCCAGCAAAAAAAAATGGGGGGCCAAAATTGTGATAAATGTCCCTTTAGCCTAACTCTTTCGCTACCAACTAAATAGATTTGACATTATCGAGCTCAGACAGAACAGTTCCACTTAAACTGGAAAAGACGTTGTGATCATTCTTCAGCAGTCTATTAAGATCTCGATCTACGCCGTCCGCCCCAGCTATTCACTTCGGCATCGGAAGTGAAAGATTAAAACTAATTTAGAAGTCAAACAAGTACATAACCAATTAAAGGAGAGCATAGTACACCAATATCTATATATAGCAACTAACCCTTTCAGCGTCATAGACGAAAAATGGGGGCTTTTGCGGAAAGTATAGATCAAGATCAGACTGCACAGAACGTGCAGTCTGATCTTAGATCTATAGCTTCCGCTCGTTTAGTCAAACTTATGAGATTGTAATCTGTCTTGGTTTTAATGGATTGTACCTTCAGCCTCTGAAGACATCGAGTTTACATATTTGGTGCAGAGTTAAAACTGTTTTTTATGACCTTCAGAAGTCTGAAAATAGAAAATAATATATGTAACGTTACTCCAGTAGACAAATAGTACTGGTCACTAAGAGAATGTTTGGGAAAATGTTGAACCTTTTGTTAAGAATGTAGATCAAAATGTGGAGTAATGAATACCAAAGATCAGACTGCACAGAACATGCATTCTGGTCTTGGTTTCTCAGTGTCCAAGGCTTTTTTAGACAGACTGATGGAAACATCATTACAACTGAAATACGAAAGATCTTGATTAAAAAACTTTAAATGCCGTTTTTCATAAACATCAGCGCTTTAGGATTTTCTTTTATTAAAGCCGAGAATGACCGACCGAATCATAAAGTAGAATAGGCCTTTGACTTGCAGAAAATTTGCCATTATCGAAAAGTTGCGACCCATGTCAGCTTGCGCAGTCCGTTTGCAGATGCTTTAAACTACCTTTTCACAGCGCATGACTCAATTCTATTATTTGAATTTCAACAATTTTATTTTCGCAATAAAAAAAAAGAAGAACACACAATTTTCTAGTATGTAAGATTACTTCTATATTACCATTTCAAGGCAAAATATTTAACAAAATATTGTACACTGGATGTTGAAGTTCTCACTACACGCTTAGTGCAGTGTAATCTTTATGTACACTTTCCAGAGAAAAACGTCTCAACCTTTGTAGTCGGCTAAATAAATGCACTGAAATATTCAAGCAACACTAATGATGCATATGAGCTGTGCTCTGGCAAAAGGGGGCTTGATGCATCTCCGTGACGCATTATACCAACTGACACAGAAGCGGACAGTTCACATCCAAGATCAGATTGCACGTTCTTTGCAGTCTGATCTTGGACGCACATTGTCCGATCAAGCAGTTAAATCCGGATCTAGAACTATTAGAGTAACTTTTGGTAAACAAACCATTAAAACATCTGGCAAAAATTCTAATGTAGATAGCTTTAACAATAGTCATCTGTTAGGCTGTCCAATTTACTTCCGAATTACTCATGTCGAAGAGTAAAAATAAAATACAATGAAAGAATGCGAAAGAATTCATTTGAATTTTCTGTCGGTCTGCTTCTTCGCTATTCTCTAATTCCTGTGAGGTGATGTCACCAAAGACAGAGAATATTTTGATGACATAATGAATCAGCCAATGATGTAACTCTTTACCAGACGACAAAGTCTTAGATCTGTCTGAATTGAAAACAAGTCCAGACGAAATATTGTCTCGAATGATTAGGTGTGTCTTTGAAAAGGCACAAAACATTGTTGGCAAAAGGTTAAAATGATGGTTACCACCATTTCCTCCTTTACCAATAATGTCAAAAACCGCCTGTCTCAGGTCCCTTAAAATTCGGATTTCTGTGGTAAGTATATATTTTCTCTTCAATTAAAAAAGGAAAGAATACGCTGACTCTCACTGAATTAACGTGTCTAGACATCGGTATTGCTGCAATAACTGCATTCTGAGAGCGATAAACAACACAAAATCAGCATATACTCCAAGATACCTTGTGTACGTTAGTAAGTACTTCATTAGAGTCACACGTGTAGAAGAAAACATACAAAAAATAAAACAAAATGAATGACAAACATACACCCAGCCTAATGAGCCTATAAGTCACTGGCATTTTTATAACAAGCATTTATGAACATTAACTTACTTGTTGAATAACCGGTAAAATCATACTAAGTATAAACTTCTAGATATCAGAAAATGGCAAACTTTCGTTGCTATTCGAATGCACGAACACTTAATTTAACAAGTGAACGTAAATGATTCTTTATACGGTATATTATGTTGTAGCAATTTTCCTTGTGCTTGTATATGCTACAAGCTGCATTGAAAAATTTGACAGTTTTGCGAGACCGAAGGTTCCAACACAGCAAGAACCACATACAAGCATCAGGTCAGTGTATTATTCACGATGCATGTATTCTAGCCGAAAAAATTGTAGGAATATAATCGGTCATTTTATCCTAGGGTGATACATGTAACGGTATTTGTATTAAAAGGACTTTTTTCACCATAACAACGTGTGCGCCAATTGACCTAATAGTGGAAAATGGATCCAGTGTATGTTAGCAGCAAAGGATGTTTATTACAAACTCACGGTCATTTTGTCTACAATGTCTGAGTGCAAATAGAGCGTAAGATTCATAAATTGTTGATATGGTGAATGAGGAATGAATCCTGTCCCGATGACCTTCATCAGTCCTAGGACAGGGATTCGCAGAGCTAGGGAGCTGACCCAGCGACCCCGGGTTTCAAGCCCGTCCGCTACCGGCTGTACCACTGGGCTCGACAAAAATATTATAGAAAGGGGCGTGAAAATACTCTTCAACAAAAACAGCAATCGTCTGTACAGTCTGATCTATGCCGTCTGCAGAAGCTCCAGGTTTCGCCTATTAAACTGAAAGCACCTTTCACAACTGTCCAGAAGCCATGGTTCCAGTGTAGATCAGACTGCACAAAACTTGCAGTCAAATCATTGATCTATTCTGTCCGTTTAGTTGAGACATTGCACACAAAAGCAACCTTGAAAATTGAGTTTATTTAGGTCTCATTCTAAATTTACAAATGCCTGTCTGTCTGGCTGTCTGTCTGCCTGCCTGCCTGCCTGCCCGGCCGCCCGCCGTCCGTCCGTCCATCCGTCCGTCCGTCCCTCTCTCCCTCACTCCCTCCCGTCCTCCGCCCATCTGTCCGTCTGTCAGTCCGTTCGTTCGTTTGTTTGTATAGTGTTTACCGCAGTTTTCAACATTATCTCAGCTATAGCGCGGCTGCCAGTGCGCCTATCCATGTTTTCCATGGAGTTTTCTTTTATCACACCTTCACACAACTTTCTTCCCAAGCCACTGTCTGCTTTTCAATAACCATCGTCGAAACAATGATCGGCCCTGGTTGGGTTTACTCGGTGCTCTAGTAGTTCAGATGACCTTCAACTATTCGAACTAAAATTAACACAATATCTGTCCTGGAATTCTTTTCCGGTTCGCGCCCTTTGCTTATCATCCCTGTTTCTTTACGACCCTGTTAGAAGGATTTTAGAAAACGTCGTGAGAAAAGGAGAAAATGCTGGTAACCAGCATTTTCTCCTTTTCTCACGATTTTTCTATCCTTTTTAATGATATTTTTAATAACTTGAATCATTTCCAATTTGTCGTGTTCAAAATGCTTTCTATTGGATTTACGATTTTGTCTTCTGGTATGGAAGAAAAGTGAAATTTACAAAAAGCACGTTTGTTGTTAAGCAGATGATCTTCTTCAAAACGTATCGTGCATTCTGTAATGTCTAGTTCAAACACATTCCTAAGGGCACGCACCCACCGTAAACTGTTATAGATTTATGAAAAAACAGCAAATCAAGATGACTTCTTGCGTCATGAACGTGATCAGACTGATCGCGTGAGACGTTACGTGATCTCACACGTGACACCAATCAACAGCTCAAAGTAGAACTCCTGTTAAAGACTTTCAGGTGAATAATGCTTGAGTTTTGTTGTTTGGTAAATAATAAAACTAGATCAAAATAAGCCACGACAGTGATTTTTTTTTGTTTTCTAAATCCTTCGAGGTCTTTTGTTTGTTTAACCCATTAATGCTTGTTGTAGGTCAAGCTAGACAAAGGCGTACACGATAGACTCGGGGATATAGATAGAGAACTGGGCCTGTATTTAAACAATCCAATCTTGATTATATTCTTAGTCTGAATTTCAAAAATTTTCTGAATTTAATTGTAACCCAAAATCTGATTGGCTAAACCAAATGGTGGTTCCTCTAACAAATAGTACTTCCACTAAGGCTCAAACCCAGGACTTCAGGGTTACGAGGCCTAGACTTTACCCCTAAGCCACACAGGACCCCTGCCAAGCGTAAAGGTAATCTGTCACAGAGTATGGTTCATAAGTATGTTGTTTTGAACAAATGCATTTTCATTATTTAATAATTCAATATTAGTTTTTTTCATGAGCATTGGCGAGTTCTGATTGGCTGAAAAAAAATTTTCATAGCTCCATAAAAAAAAAACTAAGCAGTGCCGGAACTACTTTTGCAGTCAAACTAATGTAAACAAACATGTAGATCTTTACGAGATTCCATAATGTTTTTCTGTCTGATATTATATCCTGTCCGAATTTCAAATTGCTGACTAAATTTATTTTCTGCGAACAATGAAAAAAAATATCCAACAGTAAATTCAAAGAGAGAGCTTAAACTCATTGTCATTTTGCTGGGTCAAACTTATTTTCAACTTACTTCTAGCGTATTGAACTTCTAATAAAAAATCTACTAAATCTGCCAATGCTCAATACTATAATGACGTCATGAATTACATCATTATTACGTCATGAACGAGCAGATTTACCGCGCTATGAATTATCAATGAAATGGACATTTAATAAATACGCAATGTTGGATTTACAAAAGAAAGCAGTTAGAGTAAAATTTAAGTGCATAGATCTATTTGTTGTCTGTGATATTGAATTATAAGGAATGAAGAGAATTTTTTTTGTTTTCATGAAGGTATGAAAAAAAAAAACTTAATCACACCGTATGAAACCGCTTTCGCTTTGTGGTTTCATACAGTGTGATTAGGTTTTTTTTCATACCTCCATGAAAACAAAAAAAAAAAATCCTCTTCATTCCTTATAATTCAATATCACAGACAACATATATGCACTTAAATTTAACGCTAACTGCTTTTTTTTTTTTTTGTAAATCCAACATTGCTTATATATTTAAAGTCCATTTCATTGATAATTCATAGCGCGGTAAATCTGCTCGTTCATGACGTAATAATGACGTAAAATTCATGACGTCATTATAGTATTGAACATTAGTAGATTTATTATTAGAAGTTCAATACGCTAGAATTAGTTGAAAATAAGTTTGTTAGGACCCAGCAAAGTGACAGTGAGTTTAAGCTCTCTCTTTGAATTTACTGTTGGATATCTTTTTTTCAATGTTCAGAGAAAATATATTTAGCTAGCAATTTGAAATTCGGACTGAATGTAAAATCAAACAGAAAAACATTATGGAATCTCGTATACATGTTTGTTTACATTAGTTTGACTGCAAAAGTAGTTCCGCCACTGCTTGATTTTTTTTTTTCATGGAGCTATGAAAAAAAAATTTCAGCCAATCAGAACTCGCCAATGCTCATGAAAAAAACTAATATTGAATTATTTATTTTTCATCAAAATTTCTTTTTAAACCGTTTTTCAAAGGCAGTTATTCAAATTTTGATAATAAGACAAATGATTCATTTCTGAATTATGCAAAGCGATAGCTAGGAAATCATCAGTAAATAAAAAATACGAAAGTAAGAAAAACTTTTTTATATGCTGTTTCCCTTGTGGCCTCTTAGATATTTCATGTTTCGCAAAGACTTGTTGGAGTGTCTTTTTCGAGATTGATAAACATCGATTACGAGGATTCGTATTTAAATAAGTACGACGACGTCATATCTGATGCAATAAAGATGGTTGTCGATTCCGACTGCAAAACGACGATCCCTTTATTCAATCGCTCAAAATTGCACCTGTTTACTGAATGAAGCCGTACGGTTTCTACACCGTTTCAAAGAAAAGTACAGTATCTGCTTGTATGTATCGGTGTTTTACAAGAAATCTTTATTCTAGACATAAAAGCTAAATAGGCCTCTTTTAATCGTTGCCTTCATTGCTCATTGTATATTTTATGCCCCCAATGTGCATAGTCCGATTGAACTTAGTGAATATTTGCAACAATTAAAGTGATGACAGTTGTTCCTGTCCGGCCAGTTACTTCTTTTAACTATCAAAAGAGGTACCTATGCCAGAAGGACAGACAACCCTGCAAATATTTTGACACACTTATGCTCCTTTTTCGACTTAACAATATATTCACAGGAAAAGGAACCGCAGCCGAGCATTTGCACACTGAACTGGTAATTTTGATGTGTTTGTCTGTATGGTAACTTTCTTTTCAAGTACTTCATACAATTTAATCTCGTTGTGTTTAGACGTATGATTTATAGTGCTGGGCGTATTTCCTTCAAGTATTTTGATACATTCTGATACGTTCTCATAACCAATCCAGATTGCAATCGCCCATTCTCCAGATCTGATAAGGCATCAAATATATATTAAAAAAAAAAAAGTTTTGGAAATATTAAAGGAACAATTTTATTTATTTTTTTCCAAAACAGCTTGGACGAGAACTATGGAATAGCAGATTTCATAATCACGTCAGATCTAACCCTTTATCAAGCAACTTCCTGTTTTGACGACGCTGATGAAGAAAGCTTTTAAAAAAATCATTTGGAAAAAGGAAGTAAACTGCTAATAACCATCATTTTCTCACAATGTTTTCTAAACTTATTATGACAGTAACCATTGCTAAGCCACCTTCAATGTCTAGTCTGCAAGTGTTTTTTGTGGACAAGTCTAAAATTTTATTTTTTGATAAAGAGTTAACCCTATCCCAAACAAAAAATTTTAGACTCTTCCAAATTTGAAATACATGTATCTGCAGACGACAAATTCAAAATTGGTACAAATGAGCTTAAATTCTATGGTAGGACAGAAAACATTGTGGGAAAAGGAGGAAATGCCGGTTACTAGCATTTTCTCCTTTTTCCATTACGTTTTAAAAGCCGTCCTGCTCAGGACCGTTAAACGGGATCAGAACACAACCACACTGACACTCGTACCAAACATCTATATAAAGTAATATTCGATACTTTAAGACACAGGAAAACGACAGTGTGCTAGTGCAAAGGAAAGATAACAACACCAACTTGACAACTGAACAAACAATCTGATACAAAACTTAATTGGTCAATCCAATCACGTGGTTTTGATATCTAGATACAGACAGGAAAAAGTTGTGTTTTCTGGATACTATTTGAGATTGCGTGTACCGATAATTCAAATCAAATTGACATAGTGCCGAATTCTTTTTTTTTTTAAATCCCGAAACTATACGTGGTGGTCAGATAGGTGATATAATTTAAGTTAGGTCACTCTGTACTTTTATTTCATTTGACATCTACCGAACATAAAAACTTTGGTCCGTCAGTGGACTCAAGTCTTTCGGCCCAAACTAAATATGCCATTGAACACAGGGGAAATTAAATCTTAAATCACGGTGTTCAGGTTTTATTGGAGTGATGAGTTTGTTTGATGCATGACGCTATTTTCAGCATTTCAGATATATCGCGACGGCTAGTGCACCTTCCTATGTTTTTCTGGAGTTTCTTTCAAAAGTGAGCTTACTTTAGATAATATTCTTCCCAAACCACTGGTTGCTTCCCACGTAAACATCATCAAAACAATCAGAACAATGTTCAGCGGTGAGAGAAGAATAAATCCTGTCGCACTTTCATCAATGCTCAGAAAGACATCGGGCGAGCAGGGAACCAGCGATCCCTGGTTTCAAGCCTTGTGCGCTACCGACTGACCTCATTGGTTTGGTCTCTATGGGTTATTGACCATAGCAAAAATTTTCGACCCAGGTCAACCTGCGTGGTATGCACAGGCTGACATGAGTCGAGACTTTTTGCAGATGTATTTAGCCTCCTTTTAAAGGAACCTGGCCCATATGTATATAGTCGTACTGTGTTGGTGCGTGTATTGTATTGTAATTTGCGTTTAATTGTATTGCGCTGACTCATTAACAGTTTTGAAGTGAATTGCTCTTTTTTTTCGAGAGGGCACTTCTGTACCTTTGACCCTAGGACTGGTAAGCGCGACTCACTAACCTTTTGCAGACAGTGTAGATCAAACTCAGACTGCACAGAACGTGCAGTCTGATTTTCGATCTACACTGTCTGAAAAGGAGATACTTTTCCCCAATAAATAAGTTGGATGTAGCATTATTCGGGTTTTTACCATCAGCTTGAAAGTTTAATTGAACTTATATGGCAGGATAAATGTTAACAAGTAGGCTATTTCGTCATATCAACTTGACTGGCAATCACAGATGTTTATTTTAATGTAAAAGAAGCGATTGAAGTTCTTTTTTTAGAAAGCTATTTTTTTAACTCGTAATTACTCATGAAGAGGTCGCCCCCGCTCTGAGTTAACGCCTTGGGTGATGATGACATGTTAAAGTTCTCATGTGGTCAGTGTCGGTAACGATCAGACCGTGCGAAACGTGCAGAGTAATCTTTGATCCACAATCCTCTTTATTTTGAGAAGCATGATTGAAAAAAAAAAAAAACAGTACAAAACAATACCAACATTTACAATGTATTTTTTGTTATGTCCTAGTCCTTTCTTTGAATAAGAGTATTTTAGTGGTATAAACCCCTTTAATCCCGAGTTTTAACGACCCGGAAGAAGGCTTTCGAAAACATTGTGGGAAAAGGAGAAAATGCTACTAACCAGCATTTTCTCCTTTTCCTACAATTTTTTCGTCCCTTTCAAATACAGGAATCATCATTTGAACTACTATTAATTTGTTGACTTCAAATGCATTCAATTTTGTTGAGTCTAAAATTTTGTCGTTTGGTAAGGAGTAAAGAGTCACCCTTAAAGTTCCTAGAAAGGGTTAAGGCTGCAAAGATTATGAACGACTGTCTACAATTTCGAAATAAAAAAATAAAAAGAATAAAAAAAATCCAGTATGATGTTGTTGTTGTGCTCGTGGTCCAAGTCATCCACGTCCTTGTCGTCGTCCACATTGTTGTTGTTGTTGTCTTATACTGTAAACATTTATTCTGTTTATTTGTTGTTCTTATGTGTAATCTTTTACCACAAAATCCTGAGTTTTAAAGACCCTGAAGAAGAAAGCTTTTGAAAACATTGTAAGAAAGGAGAAAATGCTGGTAACCAGCATATTTTCTTCTATTTCCACAATGTTGTCTAAAATTTCAAAGAAAAACTCCAATCATTTGAGTTACATTTGATTTATCTCTGCAAATAATTTCAATTTGGAGAAGTCTAGAGTATTGTCATGTGGTAGGGTTACCCCTTTGCCACACAATCCCGACTTTTAACGACCGAGAGAGAAAGCTTTTGAAAACAACGTGGAAAAAGGAGAAAATGCTGGTACCAGCATTTTCTCCTTTTCCTACTTTGATCTCTACCCTTCCCAGAACGAATTTCAATTTTTGAGTCACATTTGATTCGTCACCTGCAAATGCTTTAAATTTGCAGGTGTCTAGAATTTTGTTGTTTGGTAAAGAGTCATCTAGCTACCTTCAGAAACAAACTTTATTTTACAGACGAAAAAATCCTTTTAAAAGTACTGGAAGGACTAAGTATATGCCCATAATTTAATAGTTTTGGTAAAACGGCAACATGTTAAACATTGCGGATAAACTGCTCGCTACCAGCAATACCTCCATTTATCACGATGTATTCCATGAAAAGAAAAAAGATGCGGGACGCAAATTTCATACGCTCGAGGGAATGAGTCAAACTGCGTGGGAAACTATTGCCCTTGACATTTTTGTTAGTCATTTACCAGACGACAAAAAGTTTAGACATGTAAAAATTGATAGTATTAGCAGACGACATAATAATTTATGAAATGTGGTTCGAACAATGAGATTTCTTTTTGAAAGGGTTAAAAACGTTGTGGAAAAAAGAAGAAAATGCTGGTTACCAGCATTTTCTTCTTTTTTTCTACAATGTTTTCGTTCTACAATGTTTTCCAACGCTTTCTGTCTCAGGGTTGTCAAAACTCGGGTTTGGATGGTAAAGGGTATTCTTAGTAAGCCGCCCACTTTCTGTCTTAAAGTACAGTTCAGCTCAGTTTCACATGTAAGCGACGCTCCGGGAAAATGGGGTTTAACGCATGTTTGTAACGCATGTTTGTAATTGTACCAATCAAGTATTCCCATCATATGGCTCCGTTTAATGTAAAAACCGAGTAGGTCATCCAGTGGAATGGTACTTTGACATGCAGAAAATTCACCAACAGCAAAAAGTTTCGACAAGGTCAGCCTATGCGGACTGCGCAGGCTGACCCTGGTCGGTACTTTTAGCATAGTGATCGAATTCCCTTTTCGCAGGGCACGACTCGGTTGTAATTTCCGAATACTCCTACATTTTCCAACTTCTCTTTTTGAAATATAAACCTCTTCTACGTCTTACAGATAACGACCGTTTCATTGTCCATATCTTTCAATTATATCTCAGTGGTCAGTGCGGGTATTCATGTGAGCTCAATGAGCTTTGTAACTTGTGCTACGCACAACGCTCACAAAGCCACTGGCCGCTTTTTACAGCACGAAAACAATTTTAGACACATCCAAACTGGAAGCATTTGCAGGCGACAGACTAAATAGATGCCGCCCCAATAACGGGAGTTGTCTTTAATATAGACGAAAACATTTAGGGAAAAAGAGAAAATGCTCGTTACAAATTTTATTCTTTTTCCACAATTTTTTTTCAAAAGTCTGTTTGTCAGTGACGTTAAAACACGGAATTGCTTGCTAAAGGGTTAATCAAATACAGAAATTTCACAGCAGCTGTGAGAGAGGAATGGATCATGTCGCAATGTCGACGCCCGTAGCTCGGTCGGTATAACGTACAGAGCTTGAAACTATGTGGAACGGACTCAAATCCTGTAACTCGGCCAATTTGTTTCCGAGGACTGATGATATTCATTGAAACATGAATTATTCCTCTCTCACTGCTGATCATTGCTTCGATGATGGTTATGTAGGAATGCGGCCAGGGGCTTGGTAAGAATACGTGTTTTGCGAAGTGGAAAAAAAAAATCCAGAAAAGCATGGATAGGTGTTTAACACCATACAGACAAAGGAATGCCGCAATGATTTTCATCCGTTCCTGGACAAAACTTTTGGCGCAACCGAAGAAGTTCAAACACGTGGCTTGTGAGTAGGTCAACTGCTCGTAACCAACGAATAATGGAGACTTACAAGCCGACATATTAAATGGCTTGCAACACGCGAGAAGGGGCATTATATGGTGGCATATTTCTGCCACGAGATACATGATAGCTATCATGATAATTTTAGAAAACTATCGCGATAACTTAAAGTTTCCTGGAAATTTTATCGAGATAGTGAAAAGTTTCCCGAAAAAAATATCACGATAAACTTAATAATTTAACTCAAAATTTCTCAATGGTCCACGACGCTGACATTCGAGATAAAATTATCGTGATAGTTCTATCCGTTTCTCGATATCTATAAATAGAAATTCACCATTTGAATGAGCTCGGTAGTTTTTGACTTCACATGATTGGACACGGACATGTAACATTCTCAACATGAACACGTCACGTGATCTCGAATGAAGGCCATTTCGTAATGAGGCTTACATGACCTTGGAATAAAAGAAGAAGGAAAGAAAAAGATCAGTCAAGTACTTATCATGTTCGATAGTTTACATGATCAAAGTTTGCACGCAACCGCCATAATCCTTTACCACACAACAAAATTTCAATTTTTCCTGATAGAAAATTTGCAGACAACACATTTATGTGACTCGTGTGTCTGGAACTGTCATTAAAAAAGGTAGAAACATTACACGCAAAGGATAAAATGCTGGTTACTAGCATTTTCTCCTTTTTCCATGATGTTTCCTAAAGCTTTTATCTCTGGGTCGTTGATATTCGAGATTGTGTGGTAAAGGGTAAACCTTTAAACTGCTTAACCCATTTCCACACAATCCTGAATTTTAACGACCCTTGGATAACAGGTTTTTGAAAAATTGATGGAAAAGAAGAAAATGCTGCTAAACCACAATTGTCTACCCTTTCATATGAATATACCTCATTTGAGCTGCATTTATATTTGTGGTCTGAAAATGCTTTTTAACTCTTTACCTTACGATAAAATTTTAGCCTTGTCCAAATTGAAAGCACTTGCAAACGACAATTCAAATGTGGCTCAGATGGTACTATCTGTCTTTGATAGGGTAGAAAACATTGTGGGAAAAGGAGAAAATGCTGGTTACCAGCATTTTCTCCTTTTCCTACAATGTTTTCAGAAGGCTTCTTTCTCAGGGCCGTGAAAACCTGGGATTGTTTGGTAAAGGGTTAATTGAACAAGTCTAAAACTTTGTCTTCAGGTATAGAGTCAATATATTGGAATTTCTAGCAGATGAAAAACCCAAATCTTACGCTTTCAAAGTTTTTTTTCCTTTTTCAGAAAAAAATTCCTAACATGTTGGATAGTGTAGATCCAAGATCAGACTGCACTTTTTGTGCAGTCTGATCTTGTTCTACACTGTTGGCATAAGTGCGTTTGGTCAACAACATATTTCCTGTAGACGACTTCCTTTTCTGATGATTTTTTTTCTTTCTGAAAAGAGTAAGAGGTGCTAGAGGGAAATTTCTCTTTTTGTCACAATTTTTTTATATGTATACATTTAAAATCTTTTTTAAAATTGGTTACTATCTGTCTTTCTATCTATCTATCTTCCTATCTATCTATCTAATCATATTCTACTTGGATATCTTGAAGGTCGTCTGCTTCAAACTGGTTTAACCTTTAACCTAACGATCGCATTATACCGACTTTAACAGTGAAAGCCTTTAAAACACTGTTGGAAAAGGAGATATTGCTGGTTACCAGCATTTTCTCCTTTACCAACAATGTTTTACATCCTTTCAAAGAAATTTCTCTTGATTTAAGCCACATTTAATTTGTCGTCTGCTATTGTGTTCAATTCGAACGAGGCTGAGAATTTGTTGTCTGGTATAGTGTCGAGGGGTAACGTGACAGGTAAACGCTAAAGAAAATAGTAACCCTTCAGCTGCTAGGTGTGACTCAAGGACCTTTTGCGGACAGTGTAGATCAAGATCAGACTGCACAGAACGTGCAGTCTGATCTTGGATCTACACTGTCAGATATTTTTTTTTCACCAAAAATAACTTTCATATGGCATTATTTAGGTTTTTTACTATCGGTTTAAAAGTTTTATTTAATTATTTACTAGAATAAGGGTTTAAAGGTAATGCTTTTGATCTTTTGAAGGCCTGTGAAATAGGACATATTGTGTAACAACACTCTGATCGATAGTTCACCGGACCAAAAGATCTATGAAACGGATTTTTGGTCGGATTGTCGGACAGATAAATGAACTCATGAACGAATAAATCCATATAAAATGATAAATGAAGCAAGCTCTCTGAAAAGGGGGTTTAATGTAACTGCACAAGGTATCGACCCAGGTCAGCCTGCGTGGAATGAGAAAGAGTAAAGGTTCGATCCCCTCAAACGAGGCTGATTTCGTTTGGGGTGTCCTTGAGGAGACACTACAAAGTCCAAGCCTATTGCCTAGGAAAGATATGAGTAAATTGTATGTGACCATTATATAATTGATTCTTGTGGGGATGCCCCCGGGCAAGGTACTGCAGAACCAAGCAGATCTACCCAGCAGGGTCTTTGATAAGTCTCAGTAATGAGCCGTTTATGATGCTCCTTTTCATATTTGGACATTTATTGTGCACCTTACCTTCTCAAGTCCATCGTAAATTTACCGGGAGAAAAGCGATGTATACAGCACTGTACTGGCTTTCTGTTTCGCCGGTTTAATCTGTATTGCAGTAAAATGCAATTAATTTGTAGTAGCACACACGACCAATGACAAATTATTAAACGCTTCATTACCTAAAGCGCTTTTAGATGTCGTTTATAACATGTAAATCTCGGGGAAACAAAAAAAAAACTAGCGGAATTTATCTTTCGCCGATTAAAGTTTTGTGTTCATTCCATCCATCTAATACCACATTTGAGGAATATCCAAGAACTGACAAACGAGTCATGGTGTCAGAAGTGGGATATTTCACGTGTGGTATTAGATACATAGAACAAACACAATTCGCGTACGAAGTTCAAACTACAGGGTGTCCATAAAGTCTTGGTACATGGTAAAAAACACATACTTTTTAAAACAAAACAATTTCATTCAATTCTAATGTTGATAAATAATATTTTCAACATGATTTCCATCATTTTCAATGCATAATTTGATGCGCTTTGCAAAATTCAGCTGAACTCGATGGAATAGGTTTGTCCAAGACACTGCCTGTTTCTTTAAACTTCGTGACCACTTTCCCGACGGCAGTAAAACAAATACGTTGCCGATAACAATGTCGAAGGTTAAATTCTTCCGCAATTTTGCGATAAGACCATCCTTCTCATCCACTTAAGAGTACCAACTCGATTCGTTCTTCTTTAGACAGAGCCATCATTTATTCTGGGGAGGAAAAATAACATACACGTACGTAAATAAAATAGATCGTGAAATCCTCTATGTACCCAGACTTTATGGACACCCTGTATAAGCCACTGCTTGGACCTCGTCTGGGCTCTACAGAGTCGGGTATATATAGACATGCACATTAAACAATAACTATATACATGCACAATATGTAACAAGGTATGTACAAATTCTAGTTTTTGTCGCCAATTTTTGAAACTATGAGAGTTCAAACGTGCGCTCAAAATGTGTGCAGAGATTTCTACCATTTTTTTTTTCGATCTTCTCTGTACCGGAATGCAACCCCGCAAAAACTAAAATCGCATGCCAGGACATTTAATTGTACTGAGCCTTTGATAAATGAGATGCCGCAGGGATATAAATAAAATACTGATGAAAATTCCGTTGGGATTATTGAAAAATTAATGTGTATTAAAATCATGTTCATTCCGTCTTTTCCAGCAACATTTAACCCTTTACCATACAAACTCGACTTTTAATGACCCAGAGAAAAAAAAAAGCCTTTGAAAACACGGTGGGAAAAGGAGAAAATGCTGGTAACCAGCATTTTCTCCTTTTCCCACCATGTTGCCCACTCTCCACAGAAGAAATATCAATTTTCAGTAACATTTATTTTGTCGTCTGCAAATGCTTTCAATTTGGACTAGTCTAAAACTTTGTCGTTTGGTAAACACTTAACAAGAAGTTCAACCCCTTTCATCGTCATAGGGATCCGCTTGTTAAGTTCAACTTTCAAAGGGGGAACTGAGGCAGATTTAATAATAAATCAACGTGTAGGAAAAGGAGAAAATTATGTTTAGCAGTATTTTCTCCTTTTCCCTCACTGCTTTGATAGGTCTATTTTCTCAAGGGAATACGATTAAACACGATTTTTTAGCTAAGGAGGGTTTTTTTTTTTTAATTTTGTTTTAATTGTATGCTTATTTGGTGTTTACGCCTATTTCAACAGTCTTGTGCAGCTATGCATGCCTTCCTGGAATTTCTTTTACCAGTACATCGCAAAATACATGTATTCTTCGAAAGCCCCTGACTGCTTTTCCTAAATAACCTCCGTCGAAACATTGATCACCGTTGAGAAAGGAATGAATCCTGTCTCAACCGCTAACATTAATCCCCGGTAAGAATTTTGCAGAGCAGGAGATTCGAACCTGCAACCCCCCGCTGTCAACCCCTGTATGTAACCGACAGAGCTATCGGGCTCGGGGTCTTAAAACGAGTACAAAATATTGTGGGAAAAGGAGAAAATGCTGGTAACCAGCATTTTCTCCTCTTCCCACAATGTTTTCAAAAGTCCATTTCCTCAGGGACGTTTTAAGACTGGATAGAATGAAGGATTAAGGCAAATCAAGCTTGAACTGTATCCAGTACAAACATATTCAAAATGAAGCAGAATTTTTACATCCCAACAGCTTTATATAGTGAGCTAATATTAGACCTTGTGCACCTTCAGAAAAACCAAGTAGTGGGAAATCAGGCCAAATAAACCCGTTCACCTTGAAAGGCGACGTAAATGGCTTAAATTGACGGGCTAGATCCAGGATCAGACTGCACAGAACGTGCGATTGAACGTTAGGCCTGGATGTATCATCGGGTATTGACAAATGTTAGCTAAGATCAAACTGCTGAGACATACAGTCTTATCTTGGTCTGCATCCTCCGCGAAGGGTTGTAAGAGGTCACGTAAGGTAGGTTATGGGTCGTCGGTTAAAGTGTATATAATTCGGGGGTGTGCAGGCAAAATACAAACAATAAATAAATCTTTACCAGACAACAAAATTTTAGACTTGTCCAAATTGAAATTATTTGCAGACAACAAATTATACATGGCTCAGACTAAGGAATTTGTCTTTGAAATGGTTAGAAAACATTGTGGGAAAAGGAAAAAATGTTGGCTACCACAATTTTCTCCTGTTTCCACAATGTTTTCAATGGGAATTTACCTCAGGGGCGTGAAATAGTAAAGGTATTTCTTCTGACGCCTTCCAAGGTTGGTGAACTTTTCTGACACACTTTAAAACAGTTGGAAATATTTAATCCTTTGTCACACATTTCCGTGTTTTAGTGACCCTGAAGAAAACCGGCTTTTGAAACCATTTTGGGAAAAGGAGACAAGGCTGGTAACGCAATGTTTTCTACCCTTTATGACACAAATTTTAAGATCTGAACTATAATAATTGTCCTGCAACACGCGAAAAGGGGCATTCGAATATTTGCGTAAAGTGTAGTCTCGGATCAGCCTTCGCAGTCCGCACAGGCTAATCCGAAACAACACTTTCCGTTTTTTATGTAATTGTTTGTTTTGCGCAAGTCTACTGTAGCACAAAATCTAATGTAGTCGTAAAGTGCCGTCTCGGATTAGCCTGCGCGGACTGCGCAGGCTGATCCGAGACGACACTTTACGCAAATGTCCGAATCTCCCTTTTCGCTCGTTGCAGGCCATATTTTGTCGTCTACAAATGCTACAAATGCTTTGAAATTGGACATGTCTAAAATTTTGTCGTCTGGTAAAGGGTTAAACCTTTAGACTGATAAGCGCGACCTAGTGAACTTTTACAGACAGTGGGGATCCAGATCAAACTGTACAAGACACGCAGTCTGATCTTGATTATCCCCCGCCCGCTATGTTGAGATGTTTTCGGCGAAAAGAAGTTTAAAATGGCAAGTCTGGTTTTTACTATTAGCTTGTAATTTCCATTCAAATTTCAATAGCAGTTTTGTAGTGAGTACCTAAATTATGATTAATTTTGACTTTGTAATCTCATCCATTAAAGAAGACTGACTGGCTGACTGACTGACTTACTGACTGACTGATTCACTCACTCACTCACTCACTAATGTTTTCCGTCACTTTCAACATAATTTCAGTCATATCACGGCGACAACTCGCATTTTATCTATGTTCTGGGTATCATCAGTACTAGGCTAGGGCTCTGAAGTGTCTTGCCGAAGAACAGTCCCATGCAAAACCCAGAGCTCATAGTGAGGCTCGAATCCGGGGCTTCCTGGTTACGAGTCCTACACTTTACCACTGAGCTACGCAGGACCCTCACTAAGATGAAATACGTAACATTGGGCTGCCTGAATATTAACAAAATATGAGCCATGCTCTGTGAAAAGGGTGCTTAATGCATCTGCAAACAGCATCGACCCAGGTAAGCCTGCGCAGTCTGGACCGAAACTTTTTGTTATCGGCCCATTTTATGAATGTCCAAGGAC
The DNA here is from genome assembly GCA_946811185.2 of Hippopus hippopus. Classification (NCBI taxonomy): domain Eukaryota; kingdom Metazoa; phylum Mollusca; class Bivalvia; order Cardiida; family Cardiidae; genus Hippopus; species Hippopus hippopus. Next base: position 35,219,241 of record OX328099.1, on the reverse strand, counting down.
CAGTTTACTGCATGATTCTCTCGGTTGTCAGACAAAATGGACTTTATAGATGCACGATCATGTGATGACATGCCAGGTATCATGCATCACGGAGATGCATTAAGCCCCTTTTTGCCAGAGCATAGCTCAAATTCATTTGCACGATGTATTTCTCTACTTCTTTAGCAGGCAAGGTACGTCCACATAGAATTCATTTTGCTTACGAAAGATTAGATGCGGAATCAAATCAGAATTAAATGGTTATAGTATGTTCTCTTTATTCCACAACGTTTTCTAAGGAATTCATCCCCACGATGGTTTAAATATGAGGTCGTTTAGTACTCTACAAGCTGTTTTAACCCTTAGGCTGCTAAGCGCGACTCAGGGACCTTTTACGGACCGTGTAGATAAAGATCAAACAGCAGAGAACGTGCAGTCTGATCTTGGATCTATACTGTCCGACAGGGAGAAATTTTCCCCAAGAAAATACCTTTGAAATAGCAAAATTTGTTGTTTTTTTTTTTCGGCTTGAAAGTTTCCTTTAACTTATTTAGCAGGACAATGGATAAGTACTTCCAAAATCCAACGCAACTGTCACCAAAGATAAAATTTTATTTCTGCAGGGAAGGAAAATTTCTTTTTCAATACTGTATAAAAAAAACGTGGAAAAGTAAACATCGACGTGTACTTATTGTTATAAGCGGCTGTCCCTTTTCTCACAATATTTTCTTTTCAAGTAATTATCTGCAGAGAACAAGCACTGAATAATATTATTCACTGTCGGACAGTGTTGATAACCAATGTAGTCACCAGGACAGAATCACGTGCTGGTGGTCTCTTATAAAATTGGTAACTGCTGATAATGTTATAAACATTTCAGCCGCGTTCTGGCAAAAGAGGGTTTAATGCATCTTAGTGATGCACTATGCCACACAGGTCATCATATAGTTATGGATCCATAAAATCCATTTTGTCTTACAACCGACTCAATCATGAAGTAGACTGGTCCTTTGACATGCAGAAAATTGACCCATAGCAAAAACATTCGACCCAGATCAGCCAACACGGACTGCGCAGGCTGAAATGGTCTCTAATTTTGCAGATGCGTTAAATTCCTTTTTCACAGAGCATGGTTGATTCACCCTGTTAAGATCGAAATGAACTTAATAAACTTTTTTCGACGATAATAAATGCAATTTTGCTGCAAATGTAGATATTTTCGGGAATATTTTGAAATATATGAAGGAATGAACGATGTATATCTAAAATCAGACCGCAAGTTTTATGCTGTCTAATCTTGATCTACATAGTCTACTCAATCCTCTGCAGCGGCTAATGGAAGTGAAAGAGTTGAAAAAAAAAAAACATGCACTCTACTCCGTTAAATATTGCGCAATACAGACGATGAAAAAAAAAAAACATCAGCAAAATTAATAGTATACCATTGTAAAGATATTGTACGCATTTTAAGTAACTTTTTGTAAAACTATAAAATATTGGACCCGTCCATATAGAAAGCGTTTGAAGACGATAAATCAAAAACGTTTGCATATGTTTGGAGTTGCCTTTTACAGAGTAAGAAACATTGCGGGAAAAGGAGAAAATGCTGATAACCAGCATTTTCTCCTTTTCCCACAATGTTTTTAAAAGCCTTCTCCCTAAGCTCATAAAAACACGAGGTCGTTTGGTAAAGAGTTTAAACGGCATTTTACACGAAACAGGTTAACGAAAGAGACTTTTTGCATTGTTAATAGCTTGTTTATTTGAGACAAATTCATCATTCTGCATCCCTCTGGGGCTTGCGAAAGTTTTTGATAACGCAAAACCCATTTTCCTTTGCAGTTATATGTATTCATAACATAAGAGCTTCCGCAATTACATGTATCTAACAACGCCACCCCCGATTCCGCTACATGATGAAATAATGTTGAAGACGGTGGTCCACGTAAATTGAAATACAGTTATTATGATCGAGACCATAAGAGTTGGAAGTATTTCCGACATATATTGAGATTTTTTTCAAAAACTCTCTCTCTCTCTCTCTTTTCACCTGTCTCTCTCTTTCTCTCTTTATCTCTCTCTCTCTCTTTCTCTCTCTCTCTTTCTCTCTCTCTCTCTCCAGTGTCTGTCTCGAACCCACAACAACCACACTATATCAATTAATGTAGTCGACAAAACACGTACCCACCAAAACCACAATTTCGCACAAAAACAAGTCACAGTCACAAAAGATGTAGGTTTTGCAGAAAGATTGTAAATTCCCTCCAGGGTTAATTTGCTTTACTTTCTTAACCCTTATCGTCCAAAAAAGGAGAAATGAAACTTTCAAGCCGATAGTAAATGATTTTCCTATTTCAGTGGTATTCTTGAAGGTAAGATATCTCCTTATCGGACAGTGTAGACACAGAACGTGCAGTCTGATCTTGTATCTACACTGTCCGCAAAAGGTCAGTCAGTTGCTCTCAGCAGCCTAAGGGTTAACTGGTAAATTGTTTTCTGACATGCTTCTAATCTTGCTATCATTATTTAACACTAAACTTAATGACATCGTGATTTTTTACGACCATAAGGTACGAGGCCTTTGAAAGCATCGTAAGAAAGGCAGAAAATGCTTGTGATCTGTCTTTTCTACTTTTTCCTCAATATTGTTTTCAACTGCGTCAAAAATAGAATAAATCTGATTATTTGAGCCTTATCTAACTCGTTAAGCGCTAATTGTTACAACACGACGAAAATTTAGACTTGTCCAACTTAGGAATGTTTTTGCAGATGGCAATTTAAAATTAATGCGGCACAAATTACGAGATTTGTCTTTGATTTGGTGGAAAACATTTTGGGAAAAGGAGAAAATGCTGGTTACTAGCATTTTCTCCTTTTCCCACAATGGTATCAAAAGGCGTCTTCTTCAGGATCGTTAAAACTCAGGACTGTGTGGTAAACGGATAACTCGACTTTCCCGACAGTTTATTATACAACTTTTTGTCTCATAGGCTTCGCTTAACAAACGTATAGATCCCAGATCAATTTGCACATTTTGTGCAGTCTTGCCTTGATCCATGTCGTTTGCTAAAGCCTGTGGTTAATGGTCATCTGCAGACGCTGGTCAATATTGACGATTCTAAAAATTTGTCGTCTGGTTAAGAGTAATAGGGGGGAAAAGTAATGAAGAGCAAAAATTACAATTTCAGTATTTTGTAATTTTGTCTCTCTAATTGTTTTGCTTCCTCTTGCCGTTTTCAACATTAATTCAGTTACATAGCGGCAGCTAGTGCACCTTCCCATGCTTTCCTGGAGTTTCTTTCACCAGTAATTTGCACAATATCCTCACCATGCCACAGACTGATTTCTGTCATAGCCATCACTGGTACAATGATCAGCAGTTAGATTGGAATGAATCCTGTCGCAAGGGCTAGCATCAATTGTCGGAAAGAAATTGGCCGTGAAAAGAAAACGGAAACGGTCGTAGGCACAACAATCTTGACAGGCCACTGGCTGTGTTCTCATGTAAACATTGCCGAGACAATACTCAGCGGTGAGATAGAAATTGATTCTGTCGCAGTGACTATTATCAATCCTCAGGAGAGAAATTGACCGAGCTTGGGGATCGATTTAGCGACCTCCTAGTTTAAAGCCCTATGCGTTAACGACTGAGCTATCGGGCTCAGTTTCTTATATATATATACAGTACGGGGCACAACAATCTTTCCAAGCCACTTGTTACGTTTCTACATAACAAAAGTCGAAACTATGTTCAGGGATGAGAGAGGAATGTAATCTATGCAAATGACTTTTATCAACTCGCAGAAAGAGAGAGCTTTTGTCTTGCTAGTGTTCGAACGCGCAACCTTTGAATACTTTAGCTTCGCGTTACAAGTGCAAGTGGGGAAAGGGTTAAGGCGACGCGATAAGGAGATAACCTTTTAACTGTCACGAAGACGAGTTGAAAATTTTCAATGAATACTAACATTCCAAATATGTCGATTTCGAAGTTCTTTTCTACGGAAAATCTTTGCGTATCGGACAGTGTAGATCAAAGATCAGACTGCACGTTCTGTGCAGTCTGATCTTGATCTACACTGTCCGCAAAATCCCACTGAAACACCTTAGGACGCCTAAGGGTGAAGTCTCCCTCCCCCGCTTGACATTGACTGATGTGCTTACAGTTGCTCTGTTTGAATTCATGTGATACATTCGTCATAAAAACAGAATGTCGCGGTCTGCACTTTCTTGTTAATACTTAGGCTGCTAAGCACGATTCACTGACCTTTTGCGGATAGTGTAGATCAAGATCAGACTGCACAAAACGTGCAGTCTGATCTTTGATCTACACTGTCCGATAAGGACATATTCCCCCCCCCCAAAAAAAAAAAAATTACTTTGAAATAGCAAAATTTGGGTTTTTACTATCGGCTTAAAAGTTTCATTTCACTTATTAAGCAGGATAAGGGTTAACTTAATTTTTTCCTTTTTTTTTAATGTTTGTTACTATTCGCTAAACCCTTTACATAGTAATCCCGTGTTTTAACGACCCTGAGGAAAAGGCCTTTGAGAACATTACGAAAAAGGAGAAAATGTTGGTTACCAACATTTTCTCCTTTTTCCACAATATTTTTTTAGCCTTTCAATGACGAATTCAATCACTTTAGTTGCATCTAAAATCGTAGTTGTCTGCAAGTTTCTCTCAATATGGGAAGGTCTTAAATTTGCTTGTCCGGTAGAATTTGAACCTACTACCAACCGCAGACAAAATTTTGGGTCCGTTGCAGCACACCAGTTTTGAAAAAATATCGTGGCAAAGAGTGAAAATAGTTGAATGGAGCCTCATTGCTTTCATTCGTATTCATACGAGATTACGACGTGTTTGTCATGGGTTACAAGAATATTTTCAAGTTTATCTGCGGTAGATTTGTTTAAGGAGACGAATAGATAATGCTCATTTTCATGCCCTTTCCGAACGTTACTTTTTTCACTATTTCATTGTACAACAAAAATCAATTACATGTTTTAAAAAAAGAAATGCTGTTTATGACCAGTAACGCTATCTACCGCTATACTAGAGGTCTTCCTGAACCCAGCTGAGCACGGTAGCTCAGTCGGTGACACACAGGACTTGAAACCTAGAGGTCCCTGTTTCTTGTAGATTTTGTAAAGTTAAAATTTCTTTGCGCAAAATTCTTTCAAAGCCACCGGCTTTTTCTCTGCATTAACATCATCGAAAATAATTTCAGTGGTTGGAGAGAAATCAATCCTGTCGCAAAAACTTCCATCAGTGCTTGGTAAGATATTCATTAAGCCTTAAACAGTACCATCGACGCTTGGATTAGCGGGGCCCAATACGTTACCGACAAAGTCACAAAAGTATCGACCAGAAAGTTAGAGAAATTAAGTCAATTTTTTAGGGCTAAAAACACACTGACAATGAAGATCACTTTGTAGACCCAAAGACAGACTACACTTTCTGTGCTGCATGATCTTGGTCTTTACCATCTGCAAAAAGAAATACCTCACCGAAAACTTTAAGTTCTGAAGGAATTTACAGACGAGAATTCATTTTTTTTTTCAAATGATCCTTTTTGTCATTGAACAAGGAAAAAAAAAACATTATGGGAAAAGGAGAAAATACTGGATACCAGCAATTTCTCCATTTCCTACAATGAATTCAAAAGCTTTCCATCTAAGGTTTGTTAAAACTCATGTTTGTGTGGTAAAGGGTTAAAATGGTTAATGGGCACTGTTTCGAAATAAAAGAAACTTCAATGAAAAACCGTATTCTAGAAGTTTCGTTCGTGTGTCAGTGAAATGTTGGTGGTGTTTTGATGGTCGGTCATGTTTTCATTACTGTCACATGGTTTCATGAATCATGCATTCCTTTTTTGATTGTTTACTATTATTCTAGTCTTAATTTTCTTTGTTAACGTTTATCCTGCCATGCTGAAAAACACGAGCCGGACACTATCACCTTTGTGCTAAGAGACATGGCTCGTTATCTGAGGTTTCCTGGTTGTATCCCAAGCTGTGCAAAATACAAACTCTGGGAACGTGCGAACGAGCGTAGTAGCACCTAAGATATAATCGAAATACTGCTGAAGTACAAATAAAACACTACGGTACTAGTTATTGCTCAATGCTCAAAAAGATGTGTTGTATAGTTTAAACAGTTTATGTGATATCGAAGAAACTTATCAATATGTTATTTACAGACAAAGAGCAGAGAGGGCGGGCATTGGGCACCAGACCCCAAATAATTTGGGCAAGAGGCTACTTTGCCAATCCAACCAAAATATTTGAACTTATTTTTATTTCAATTTTCTCTATATTTTGCATCATTCTGCGCTAGGAAATAATTCCTAAACCCCTCCTACCCACCATCACTTCCCCTAGCCCGACCCTAACCCCCAACAGCTGCAAAACTCCCTAGGCCAATGTTATGGCTCAACGACGTTACTGAAAATGCTGTAGGTGTATCAGTGATTTGAAAATTATTACAGATTTTAGAGGGAGCTAAACATCATGATTATACCAGCGTCAAGGAATCTAGGAATCATTGGAACGTGAAAAATGACGCGTGTAGTAATTATCATAGCAATGTTAGGAATAAAAAGATGCAGGCATTTGTCGTAGTATTTTACATGTATGGTGTAGCCCCACACTTTATACGAAAAAAAAAAGGTAATAAAATTCAAAGTAATAAATCCATCATAAATTTATTCAATGTGACTCATGTATCTTAATCACTACAAGAAATCTGCAAGGTTTTGATCTCCACCCATAGCCCACGCTTGATTATGAATATTATTTCAAGGTTATGCATTTTTTTTTATTGAATTTAATGTTTCCATAGAAGCATGATGAATTGCATTGCTAGTAAACTCTTAATAATAATAACAGGAATAGGCAACAAATTTCTGGAAAGTAGTTGCAGATAACAAACCAATTGTGGCTAAATTGCTGGTATTCATTATGAAAAGGTAGGAAACATAGCGAGAAAATGAGAAAATGCAGGCTCGCCTCACTGCGTGTTGTAAGAAACCTGGACATTTGATGTTTCTCATATGTTTCCGTAACTCCTTTTCTCTAAAACAGCACAGAAGCAGTGCTGGTTACCCAACGATCCCTGTCGTCACACTGTTTTTAAAAACATGTCCCTTCCAAGAAAATATTTCAGATGACTGTTAACCGGATTATCAAATGGCCGAGAAATGGAATCGTTACATTACAAAAAGGTCTAAAAATGTCCTAACAACAAAAATATACTTCTAATTAAATGATATTTACTTATAGAGTGTTCGAGCAAAACGAGATAAAGGTTGCTTTTTTTCATTTAACAGACTTTAAAAAATAAATCGATATATGTACTTCGAATAAATGAATTCTTACAGGAATCATCGAATGTTCGAAGAAACAAGATTTTCATCGTATTATAAAGACTAAGCGCACAACGAATGCATCATTGGTTGGTTTGGTACGGCAAAAGGGAACTGACAGATGGACAAAGTTCATTGGACCAGAAGAAAATCTGACATGTCGATTCTTTTTGACAATGTGAAGTTAACGAGTATAATCACCGTACTAAGGGCAACTGTGATATTTCTTGCCAAGCTCCGATAGCGCTGGTGGTAGCGAATAGGACTTAAGACCAGGTGATCGGTGGCTCGAATCCAAAGTTCGCTCAATTTCTTTCCGAGGACTTAAGACGGTCATTGCGACAAGAGTCATTAATTTCTCAACGCTAATCATTGCTTAGACGATGGTTATATGGAAAAGCAGCTAGTAGCTGTGAAGAATATTATGCGAAGTACTGGTAATAAAAAATCCAGGAAAGCATGGATAGTTGTAGCTGCCGCCGCGATGTAACTGAAATGATGTCGAATATCGCAAACGTTTTTGGGAATGTCACGTGATAACGTTCGTCCACTGTGTAGGGTGGCATTAACTTCTGCAAGGTGGCATTATAACAAATAGTTGGCATTCCAAGCAAAAAAAGTGTGATTTTTGTCTCCTGAAATATTTTTATTTCTTTTTTTTAATAAAAGAAAGATAAACCTCGAAAGATTTATTATAGTTTTGTTTACTTCTGCAAATGATTAGGTTTTATGAACTTTATGTGATTTGGCTATGTAAAAGCGGGGTATTACTGTAACGAATTTTGTCATTCCGAACAATAAGAAAAAGCGATTTAGTTTTTTCTGAAATATTGCTCATAAAGGTCCGGGGGCAGATCTGTAAGATATTATTTGACAGGCGGTATTATTTTAGGTGTCGTGCTAAAGACAAACAAGGTTTGTTTATCATTTAAGACAAGGGTTTAGTCACTTCGACAAATAAGTCATTTGTACAGGTTTGCCGGCCGACCGCTAATTATTTTTATTATTTCAAGGTGGTCCTTGCTTCTGTCAATGCGAGTAGGTGTTGAGGTTTTGAGTCTTTGTGTTGTTCGATTCCCGTCCTTAACACCACTTTGGTGTCGAGGGGGAGAGGGTGTTAGAATCAAGAAAAAAAGTAGAATTGATTTCGGTTCAAGTCCACAAAAGATCTTCCCCTCCCCTCTGTTATCTAAAACAGGAATTAATAAAACAAAAGAAAAAAGGGTATAATGTGATTTTATCCAGTTCAAATATTATTGAATAAAAATGTAGCGTATTCAAAGCCTGGGCCACCTTGTGCTGTAGTAATTGTAACTTCTGGCTTCACTGCAAGCTTAACCGTTCGATCATGTTATACGATCGTAGCACACAGTATTCAGTAAGAGTGTTGTGTGACTGCTATACTGTTGTCAAGATATTGTGGTTGGTCCTGATCATTGGCCTCAAGACTTACCGTCTGATCCGGGTTCAAAGTGATTGTCCAGGAATAGAAGTATATATATCCGCAATTCAAAATTGACGTGTTAACAGGACAAAAGGACTCATAGGATTTAAAAAAGAAGAAACCCATTCTGACTATTATTAGCTAGGTTCTGGATCAAGATAGTCAATGTTAAGGCTAACCGTCCTTGAATAAATGAGCCATGCTCTGTGAAAAGGGGTCTTAATGCTTCTGCGAAAAGTATCGACCCAGGTCAGCCTGCGCAGTCCGCGCAGGCTGACCTGGGCCGATACTTTTCGCTATTGATCGATTTTTTGTATGTCCAAGGACCAGTCTACCTCATGATTAAGTCGTCTGTTACAAAAAGTGAATATTATGGATCCATAAGTATGTGATGTCTTGCTTGCTATGATGCATCACGGGGATGCATTAAGCCCCCTTTTGCCAGAGCATGGCTCATTAATACAAACGAGATGAGATGGTCAAAGAGTCGCAGCTCATGTACTTGTATCAGCTGAACCTTTACACTACAATCAGACGTTCCCATGTTTTGACGGCCTTGAGAAAGACGGCTTTTGAAAGAAATTGTGGTAACTTGTGTATAACTAGCATTTTCTCCTCCTCTTTCAGATAGAAAAAAAAAATCATAAGATCCACACTTAATATATTCACTCCAAATGCTTTCAAGTTCGAGCAAGTTTGAAACTTTTGTTGTGTTGTTAAGCAAATTCATTGAAATGTTGGATTCCTCAGGTGCCGTAGCCGGGCACTTTGGTTATATGTGACTGGTTAGTCTCAGTGGAGCTTTGTTGCAACCTGTCAGTCATACCAACGAGAAAACGCTAAATAGTAATCTGTTGCCCTCAAACTAACAATAATAAACACCAATAAATACAACAATGCACGAAAATTTATATTAGCAAAAATATGCTGACCAACAATTCTAACCAATCGAAAGTAGAATACCTCGAGAAAACACGTCTTTCACTTATAGAGGTTCAGATATTTTCGTATAATGCTTGTACTGGTGACATTTCAAGCTTTTTGCCGCAACCTCAGAATTGGTGTCACTATCAATTAGCGGTTCAGGATGAGTAATAAATACGAGCCACGCTCTGTGAAAAGGGGGCTTAATGCATCTGCGAAAAGTAACGACCCAGGCCAGCCTGCGCAGTCCGCGCAGGCTGACCTGGGCCGAAACTTTTCGCTCTTGGTCAATTTTCTGTATGTTCAGGGCCCAGTCTACCTAATGATTAAGTTGGTTGTTAAAAAGTGTGGCTATATGGATCTATAAGTATGTGATGGCTTGCTTGGTACCATGGATCACGGAGATGCATGAAGCCCCCTTTTGCCAGAGCATGACTCATATATTAATTGATATATAACTTAAAATGATTGTCTAGCCCTTTACCATATATGGAGTTCTTTCCGCAACCACAGATACATGACGTCTTCTTTATACCTTTGTCAAAAAAAAAACAAAGCTAAATTAAAAGTACGCAAACATTTACTTCTCAAGGAAGTAAAAGAGACAAATTGAAATTTTTCGAGTGTGAATGAGCTCTTTTAAACATAATTATTTCTTTTTTCACAAATTTTACAGCTTTTATGCTGAACTCAGCAATCGCGCAACCCTTTATTGTGCAGTCCCGCGTTTTAAGGTCTCTGAGATAGATGGCTTGTGACTGAAACGCTGTTAACAAGCATTTTCTTTTCCTTTTTCCAACAATGTTTTCTACGCTTTCAAAGACAAAATTCCATCTTTTGAGGCACTTTAATTTGTCGTCTGCAAATGCTTTTAATTTGGACAAGTCTAAAATTTTGCTGTCTGGTAAAGAGTTAACGCCTCAAGGAAACAGGGTTGTGAAAGAGATGAAGAATACCTGGCCAAAGGGGTAAGTCATTTTTCTCGGAGGTCAGTTTTTGTCACTTTGTCACAGCAGTCGCGATGAAAGTAACTAATTAACCAGGGAAATAAATGATGCTACACCGGTCAGTGACTCAGATACCTGCACCCCCCCCCCCCCCCCACCTTCTTCCCTTGTCGTCCCCAACACTGGAGATTAAAAAAAACAAACCGTTTTTTAACAATCAAAACTCCTTATCACTTCTCGTTTCCGAATTCTAGACGGAAAATATTAACCGAAATATGCATACATAAATATATAGATTAGCCATGCTCTGGCAAAAGGCGGTTTAATGATACATATTGCCAAGCAAGTCATCACATGATTATGGATCTTAAAAATCTATTTTATCTAACAACCGACTAAATCCTGAGGTAGACTGTCCTTCGACAAACAGAAAATTGACCAATAGCAAAAAAGTTTTGATCTATGTCAGTCTGCATGGACTACACAGGCTGACAAGGGTTGATACATTTTGCAATTGCATTAGGCCCCGTTTTCATAGATCATGGATCATGTATTTTTATAATCTGATGCGATGTTAGAACCTAGAATGAAACCCGAAATGCCAATTAAAAAACGCGGCGAAGATCGTGCTTGCTCGATAAAATAATACAGTGGCTGTTATAGATAAGAAGAATTATATGTCGGTTAATTATAGTTTTATATCTAGATTAAACCCTTCTCTTGTAAACAGAATATTATTTGGCTCTGTTTAAAAAACCAATTTTAATTTCTCAAAACCGAAAGGAAAAGAAATAATATCATTTTATGACAGGTCTCGAAAGAAAAAAAATTCGGCTTCGAAAACAAAGAGCACGTCCCTCTCAGACTGGAGATCTTGTCCAAGTTTAGTCCAGTAATTTCACGCAGATTCGAATGTAAACTTTATACTAATGATTTGAAATGACTTCTTGAGTCAACAATAGTAAGAATCTGCCCACTGAAATAGTCGAGCCTAATCTTTTACAAAACAATCCCTTGTTTTAACGACCCCGAAGAAAGAAGGCTTGTGAAAACAGTGTAAATAAAGGAAAAAAATGCTGGTCATCACTATTTCCCTTTTTATCGCAATGTTTTGCATCCTTTCATCTACAAAGTCCATTATCTAAATCACAATTAATTTGGCGTATGCTAACGTTTTTAATTCGGACAAGTCTAACGTATTTTTTCCGTTAGGTGGGAAGTTAAGCATTTAAATGGGTATCGAAGACTATTGATCATACTACACCAATACTCAGTCTGGCTTTGGTCTACACTCAAAGGAATATACCGGGTAAGTCGCAATTAGTAGGGTATTAGAAAGCATGACATAACATAAGTTTTATTTGGCATTAGACTGTGACAATTTATAGTCAATGCACAAACAAATAACGATGTGCAGCAAAAACACAGGCAATATAAGAATAAACAAAGGAAATATACAGAGAAGTCAATGTATCCGAAGGAGGAAAAATGAAGCTGCAAAAAGTCTGGAATACGACTAAAAGGACCAATCTGAAACATTGTTCGTTAACAATGAAGAAATTAGGCTATGTCACGTGTCATCCGAAAATAGCTCAGTCTGATACTAATCATAGTCTGCTTTGTATAAATAACAATGCCAAACTGCACTTTGTGGCATTAAGTACAACACAAGAGTGCTTGGAAGCTAAACCCTTAGGTTTCCATGCGCGACTCACTGACCTTTTGCGTACAGTGTAGATCAAGATCAGACTGCACAGAATGTGCAGTCTGATCTTGGATCTACACTGTCCGATAAAGATATATTTTTCCTCAAAAAATTACTATAAAATAGCATCATTTGGGTTTTTAACTATCGACTTGAAAGTTTCATGTTAGTTTTTAAGCAGGACAGGGGATAAGAGTATCAACGGCGTTTGATTTGTAATCAAACAACCCTGGTTCGATTCTTGTTGGCTGCGCTGATCAGATACGAAAATCTTTTGGACAAGGCACTGCAATACTACGAGTATTTATGAAACTGAGGAAAGACATTGAGTAATTGTTTTGAAAATCCTCTGCTGAAAAAGTGTACAGGAGGTACTGATAAGTCAATGTTTTCACTATCCACCGTCTTGATAGTCAGTAGAGAACAATGATTATTTTTAGCCCTGTTACCAAACAATCCACTGTTTCAACCTTTAGGCTACTAAGTGCGACTTTGTGAGGTTTTGCCGACAGTGTAGATCAAGATCAGACTACACAGAACGTGGCGTTTAAAAGCATTGTGGAAAAAGAAGAAATTGCTGGTTTCCAACGATGTTTTCTACCCTTTCAATGACAAATAGTATCATTTGAATTATACTTACTTTGTCGTCTGCAGATGCTTTCAATATGGACGAGTAAAAAACTCGTGGTCCGGTACTGAGTTAAGATAGCAGACTGACCTTTGCAGTCTGGTCTTGAACTACACTTTCCACACCTACAGATGGTCTCTACGTTGGATGGGGCTAAAAGAGGAATAATGATCCTGTAGAATGCTTTAGTGACGTAGGAAGTCGGGACCCGGACGCTCAGTGGCAAAGAAAGAACTAGTAATGGGGGGGAGGGGGGGGAGTTCATTCCACTTGGCCTGCAACACGCGAAAAGAGGCATTCGGACGTTTGCGTAAAATGTCGTTCCGGATCAGCCCGCGCATTCCGCGCAGACTAATCCGAGACGACACTTTCCGTTTTTATGTAATTTTCTGTTTTGTGCAAGTCTACAATAGGACAAAATCTAATACAGCCGTAAAGTGCCGTCTCGGATTAGCCTGCGCAGACTGCGCAGGCTGATCCGAGACGACATTTTACGCAAATATCCGAATGCCACTTTTCGCGTGTTGAAGGCCACTTTGGCCGCTAGACCTTATTTTTAACCTGTATACGTGGAAAAGCAGCAAGTGGCATAAAGAGAGTGTATTGCGTAAAACTGATAAGGGAACTCCTATAAAACATAAATGTGTCCACTGGCCGTCGTGATGTAACTGAAATCGCTTTAAAACACCACACACGTTACTAGCGGAAATGACTAAAAAAGGTAAACAAATAGGGAAAATAATTGGCTTGCATCAGGCGAAAAGTGGCATTCGGACATTTGCGTAAAGGGTCGTATCGGATCAGCCTGCGCAGTCCGCGCAGGCTAATCCGAGACGGCACTTTACGACTACATTAGATTTTGTTCTTCAGTAGACTTGCGCAAAACAGAAAATTACATGTACATAAAAACGGACAGTGTCGTTTCGGATTAGCCTGCGCGGACTGCGCAGGCTGATCCGAGACGACACTTTACGCAAATGTCTAAATGACCCTTTTCGCGTGTTGCAGGCCATATCTGGATTATAGTTGTTATCAATTTAAAAAGAATGTTTCCTTTAATGGCGTGCAGAAAACTTTATTCGGTAAAAAATTAACTCTTTTAGTGCCAAATATATAAACTTGGCCTATTTGAGCGACTGAAATAACAATCCCCTAGACCTCAGAGAAATTCTGATCTTATAGGCTTGTCTTTAAGTTTAATTTTTAGACAACGTGGACCAAGATCAGACTGCAGACTATACAGTCTAATCTACGATCCGAAACCGTTATCTGTTCTATAAAATATTTCAACAGAGAGACCATGCAAATCTCAATGAATTTGTCCCGTTTTCTGATTATAAAGGAGTATCTTCACAAGTAAAAAAGCGGCGAGTTGAGATGGTGCAAACACCTGAAATAGTGTGCCAAAAGACGACTTCTAAATAAATTGGGCCATTTTGTATTTGATGATATAGATAGCCTATTTAGAATGACGTAAAATGTGGTTTAATTCTTTTCCAGAGGACAAAATTTTAGATTTGTCCAAATCAGAAACGTTTGCACCCGAGAAATTAATTATGTGTCAAATAATGGGATTTGTGCTGAAAGGGGTAGAAAACATTGAGGGAAAAGGGGAAAATGCTGGTAACCAGCATTTTCTCCCTCTTCCCCAATGCTGTCAAAAGCCTTCTTCTTTAGGCGCGTTTAAACTCGGGGTTGCTTGGTAAAGGGTTTACGAAGTAGCATTAGCACTTGGGTTTGTTTGTTTGTATGTTTGTACAGTGTTTTGTGCCGTTTTCAACATTTTTTTCAGTTATATTGTGACGGCCGGTGCTCCTACCAATATTTTCCTTGAGTTTCATTAACCAGTACTTCGCATAATATTCTTCCCAGCCACTGGCCACTAGCGTTGAAATGTTTGACTATACTTAGATCAAGTATAGTTGGTGAATACAATTACCACTGACTGCTTTCCCACGTACAAAATGGGAGAAATATATTCAGGTGTGGTAGAGAGGATGTATTGTTTGTGTACCATCGACTATCACCGAATAATTTCGGCCGATCCTGGATTCAAACTCACTGGTCATCTTGATAAGAGTCTATATGCGGTAACCACTGATTAACTCATTTTACAAGTGACTTTTCCAGACTATAAATTTTAGAATGTCCAACAATTAACTCTTTACCACACAATCCCGACTTTTAACGACCCTGAGAAAGAAGCCTTTTGAAAACATTGTGGGAAAAGGAGAAAATGCTGGTAACCAGCATTTTCTCCTTTTCCCACAATGTTTTCTACCCTTCCCCCCAAAAAATTTCAGTTTTTCAGTCACTTTTATTTTGTCATCTGCTATTGCTTTCAATTTCGAATAGTCTAAATTTTGTCGTTTGGTAAAGAGTTAAAGTGTTTACAGACACAAATGAGGATGCGCCTCAAATGATGGGACTTGTCTCTACAGGAATAGATTTGGGAAAAGGAGAAAACACTGGTATATGCATTTTCTTCTTTTCCCACAACATTTTCAAAAGCTTTCATTTATAGGGTCGCTAAAGTACACAATTATTTGGGAAAGGGTTCAAATAAAGGACTGAGAAGTATTATTTTTAAAGATGAAGGTTCCTGTGTGGCTCAGTTGTCCAGGCTTGGATTTCCTTCCCATGCCGCAATGGTCAAACTGGATTTACCTTGGGCAAGGCACTTCAGAACTACTGTCTAGTACCGGTGAAGCAGCGGAAAGACACAATTTAATTAAGGTCTACGGCCCCTAACTCTCATATCAAAAGACGGAAGCTGCCAAGATTGGCCGAATAGCCTTTATGTCGATGTTACACGATATTTACCGATGAGTTAGTGAGTCTACGGCCCCTAACTCTCATACTAAAATACGGAAGCTGCCGAGATTGGCCGAATAGCCTTTACGAACACGTCGGTGTTTACCGATGAGTTAGGGGCCGTAGACCTTAACTGCTGCTGTAAACTAACTGGAAAACTTTTTAAAGTAGTATTAAACACCACTCAAGTGTTATTAGCGTCAATTATAAAAAAACTTTAGCTCTTTCAACAGCTGGAAATACAATTCACTGAAACTCAAAAAGATGTTTATCTTATAGACATGACTAAACAAGCAGACAGTAACGATCCAAGATCAGACAGCAAGTTCTATGCAGTCTGATCTTGATCTGTATCGTCGACATAAGTCACTATTTTCACCTATGGCGCTAAAAAGATCAATAGAAAATGCATAGACCAGATAAAAAAAAAAAGACCCGACAAGCTAAAATGACCCATGCTTAAAAATTGGTTTAAATACTTCTGCAAAAAAGGATCGAGCCTTGTCAGCCTGCGCAGTCCACGTAGGCTAACCTTGGTCGAAACTTTTTGCTATTTGTGCATTTCATGCATGTCCAGGGACCGGTCTACCTCATGATTCAGTCGGTTGACAGACAACTTGGATTTTATTGATCCATGATTGTGTGATGTATTGCTTAGTATACCGTGTCACAGAGACCCCATATTGCCAGAGCGAGAGCGCCACTCATAAATATTTTGTCTAAAATACCCATGCACTTATCTCAGTTTACAGTCAGTTCCACATGAAAGGGACAAGGTACGACAAGACGGCAATATCAAACATTAAAATATCCACTAACAGTAATATTACGTACAAGTCAGTTGATTTGAATAGGACGGAAAAAACATAACAATGAGTCAAACCATTCAGATCGAACAGGGTATTTCCCGATAGTAGAGCACTCGATTACTTCAGTCTTGTACTTTAATCGAACGATTACATGTATACACAAATTCAAACATAAAAATGGCCTGCAACACGCGAAAAGGGGCATTCGGACATTTGCGTAAAGTGTCGTATCGGATCAGCCTGCGCAGTCCGCGCAGGCTAATCCGAAACGACACTTTCCGTTTTTATGTAATTTTCTGTTTTGCGCAAGTCTACTGTAGCAGAAAATCTAATATAGTCGTAAAGTGCCGTCTCGGATTAGCCTGCGCGGACTGCGCAGGCTGATCCGATACGACAATTTACGCAAATGTCCGAATGCCACTTTTCGCTTGTTGCAAGCCAAATATGAACTGTGCTCTGGCAAAAAGGGGTATAGTGTATCTCCGTGATGCATTATACCAAGCAAGTCATCATATAGTTTAGTATAACAACAGCCTGAATAATAATGTGGACTGGTCCTTCGACATGCAGAAAATTGATCAATTGCAAAAGGTATCGACCTAGGTCAGCCTGCGCGGATTGCGCAGGCTTACATGGGTCGATACTTTTTGCAGATATATTAAAACCCCTTGTCACAGAGCATGGCTCAAATTTTTGCTTATATGCCTGTTTGCTAAGATTTTAACGCTATTTTCAACACCCTTTACATTGCGGCGGCCAGTGCACCTATCCATGCTTTCCAGGAGAATCTCTTACCAGTGCTGAGAAATAAGAGGTCGACATTTTAAAGGAAAAAATCACAAGGACGTGACTGTTTACACTTGGATGGGGAAAACAGTTGTCTCCGGCGTGACTCGAATTCACGACCTTCAAAACCAGTGTGGGCGACTCTACCACTGCACGATCAAGCCAAATAATATGTGCCACGCTCTGTGAAAAGGGGCTTTAATGCATCTACAAAAAGTATCCACCCATGTCAGCCTGACATGGGCCGAAACTTTTCACGATAGGTCAATTTTCTGCACGTCAAAGGACCAGAGTACCTCATGATTCAGTCGGCTGTTATACAAAATGGATTTTTATGGATCTGTAATTATATGATGACTTGCTTGGTATAATGCATGACAGAGATGCATTAAGCCTCCTTTTGCCAGAACATGCCTCATATGTAAACGTGTTCAAAGTATATTTATCCCTTGTTAGGCAATAACTGCCATTACGTTACTAACGGTACAGGAATTTTTACAGTAAATATACAAAAGTCTCAGTAATGCCTTGTGTTTTCTACGTGCATGGAGGCTATTTCCATCCAAGTTTTAGTTTAAAAAGCTATTTTTGCACGCGAATGAAAATTAGCCGTCTTTGTTAACTCCTAGGCTGCTAAGCGCGACTCACTGACCTTTTGCAGAACGTGCAGCCTGATCTTGGATCTACACAGTCTGATCAGGAGATATTTTTACCAAGAAATAAGTTTGAAATAGCAACATTAGGGGTTTTTACTACGGGCTGTAAAGTTTCATTTAACTTATTTAGTTGAATAAGGGTAAAAATATTCTTTAAAAAAAAATCCCACAGAAATCTGGTTTAATGTCACTTCAAGCTTCTATTGCAAGCATTTATTTACACTGTTAAATATGGAAATCTACGAGAAAACTGATAGATCAAAGAAGTTTTGAGGAGAAAACTTTTTTAAAACGATTATTTTTTGTTATCATTATTTCGTGTGTGTATTTGCGTGTCAGATAATATAGATTAGAGCCTTATGACAGATTGTCTGGTCTTCAATGATTTTGAACAAAAGAAGAAACTTTGTATCATTTTCTGGTAATTTAAAACCTTTTCTTATCGAACATTTTTGTTCTTGCTCCGATCACTGAATGCATTGTTTCCATTTTTCGGGTTCACCAATTTGAAACAGTTTAAAATTTCTGTCTCGCTCTCCATTACAACATTAAAACATGTTTAATGTATAAATTATCGTATCTTGTAGAAACAAAGAGAATGTCAAAACCTCGATGATTCGAAGGCTTGTAAAACTGAAACATCAATTCGAGTTATCAGTGTATTTCGATTGAAACCGTAGGATGCGTTGACACGATAAGATGTTAACTGTCGCATTTATTTTAAACACTTTTCTACATGCAAGCAACACGTCTAGTTATTGTTTTTCCATCCAAAACAAATATATATTGCGATTTCAAATTTCCTTTCCACTGGAAAAAAATATCTTATCAGACAGTGAAGATTGGATATCATTATCGCATGTTATGTGCAGCCTGAGCTTGACCAACTTTGTCTACAAAAGGGCGAAGAGAGTTTCGTTCACAATGATCTTGATCAACATTGTCCACAAAAGGCTGCAGTTAGTCTTGTTCAGTCTGATCTTGATCAACACTATCCACAAAAAGGCACAGTGAATCTCACTCTGTGGCCTACGGGTTAAGATTATTCCCGTCGTGCATGTCAGGAGTCGGACCCAGTGAGCTTTGACTTGATGAGCTGATGTGTAAGTTTTACAGGGTCCGTGTTAACCAACCATTCTTAAAAACATTTTCTTCACATTAATATTTATAAAAAAAAAACATTAACAGTAACATTTTCCGTCTAGTCCTCGAGAATTTTCTAAATTTGAAAGTAACACAATTTCTGATCGGCTAAACCAAATGGTTAAGCCAATCAAAAATTATGTTGCTTTCCAAATGTAGAATAAGGCTAAGAATGTTATTTAGAAAAGGTTAGTGTATCGGAGACAGGACAACGTTATAAATAAGTAATGTGTTGAGAAAAACTTCGTTGTTCATTGTGTGCTATGGCTTCATTTTTGTCAATTGTATATGAGGAAAGTAAACTTATTTTTCTTGAACGAAATCACTTTCTCCAAAAGGGGGAGTGCACATAATTGCAAATTCACAATACTTTGAATGAATATAGGGACTGCAATCTATTTGGATTTTGCAGCCTTTCAATCATCTCATTTTATTGGCAATTTCTTTCATTCTTTGTTCTTTTTTATTTTACCAAAACACTAACAGTACTAAACAGAATATGAATTTAAGTCAACAAATAAAGTAAATGAATATTAACATTTCCAAGTTCATTTCACTGAAAAAGGAACTCATCATATCGGACAGTGTAGATCAGAGATCAGACTGCACCTTATGTGCAGTCTGATCTTTTTCTACACTGTCCGTAAAAGTGACCAGAGTGGAGCTCAGCGGCGCCAGAGTTAAAGTTCAGAGCGTATTAAATGTAAAAATGAAAATTTATTGATTGGTTAAATGTTGTTATACGCCGCTTTCAATATTATTTCAGTCATATCAAGGCGAAAGCTCACATATTCATGTATTTCCTGGTTTTACCAGTACTAAGCTAGGGCTCTTAGGTATCTTGCCCAGGGGCACTCCCATGAAAAACCCAGTGGATCCAGTGAGACTCGAACCTTGGGCCTCCAGTTCACGAGTCCTACACTGTACCACTGAGTCACGCAGGACCCCTGAAATAGAAATACCTGGTCTGTCAAAAAAAACTTAGCTATTCTTACTTTGAAGCCTACGTCCCACATGAACGAGCATTGCAGATTTACGATGTGACTATACGGTCTATGCAAGATGATCTTGATCTACAATGTCCACGAAAGTGACTGAAAGAAAAGACATGGCAACGACATGATTATGCATATAAAAACAACCAATGCAACGTTGTCGGGAAATTAAATGATACAGAAAAGCTACAAAAAGTGTAGAAAAACAGCTAATAATTTGGATATAGCTCTGTGAGTGGTACTGGTTGTACGTAAAAATTCTGTGATAATATTCATCAACCTTTCAAAATGCCATTTTTAGTCTAATTCTCTAATATTCAATGTAATGTAATTTCTGATTGGCTAAGCCAAAATATTTAGCCAATCAGAAATAGAGTTACTGTCTAAATTTAGAATTAGACGAAGACTGCCGTGTAGAATTGTTTGTAAATACGGGCCTCTGGTAGCTGTGATATAACCAACATTTTGGTTGAAAATGGCGTTGACTATTTATCAAAAAATATTTTTTTAAAAAGAGACAATAGTTTTCAAGATCCTGACGAATCCACTAAAACGGACAAAACAAATACAAAACAACAAGAATACGAGTATCGGTAAAACCGATGCTGTAACGAAATCGGATCCAGGACACATGGACGGACGGACGGACAGACAGGCTGACAAACCAACAGACGAAGAGGCGGCCTTAACTTCCAAGATTATTTTCGGGGAGCTTAGAAATATCATGGTGCAGAATTTATCTGGTTAACCATGTTCTTGCTAAAGGAGGTTTATTGCATCTCCGTGATGCAATATACCAAGTAAGTCATCACATAATTGTGGATCCATAAAATCGATTTTATCTAACAACCAACTCAGTCATGTGATACACTGGTCCTTTGAGCTGCAAAAAATTGACCAATAGCAAAATATTTCGATCCAGGTCAGCCTGCACGGACTGCGCAAGCTAATCTTGGTCAACCCGTCTTTGCAGATGCATTAAACCCCCTTTTCACAGAGCATGACTAAGATATATTCGTCTGCGCTTTAGAATTAAACCAGATATAATCTCGCTTGCTTTCACCAACCGTTCTAAATAGCAATTCAATATTCTAACTTTACGAAGCAACACACTGTCTGATTGGCTGGAACATTTAGTTAAGCCAATCAGTAAAGCCTTTGGTTTAGCCAATCAGATATGGCGTTTCTTTGAAATTTAGGAAATTCTTGAAAATAAGAATCTGAATAATATTATAAAATGGTTCGTGAACACGGACCCAGGCAGTCGAAAAGATATGAACCATGCTCTTTGAAAAGGGGGCTTAATGCATCTGCGAAAAGTATCGACCCAGGTCAGCCTGCGCAGTCGCGCAGGCTGACCTGGGCCGAAACTTTTCGCTATTGGTCAGTTTTCTGTATGTTCAAGGACCAGTCTACCTCATGATTAAGAATGTTGTTAAAAAAAGTGGCTATGATGGATCCATAGCTATGTGATAACTTGTTTTGTATCATGCATCACGGAGATGCATTAAACCCCTTTTTGCCAGAGCATGGAGCATATTATTTGTGATATTCGTTGAGTAAAGCAAGTCCATCTCTAAAAGCCGAGCCAGACAGCGTATTCTGTGGCGTACAGGACTTGACACAAAGGGGTCGCTGGTTCGAATACCCAGCTCTGCTGATCTCTTCCCGGGGATTGATGATTGTCATTTCGACAGGATTCATTCCTAACTCACTGCTGATCATTGTTTCGACAAAGGCTATGTGGGAAAGCAGCCAGCGGCTTAGAAAGAATATTGTGCCAGCACTGGTAAAAAGTAACGCCAGGAAAGCATGGATAGGTGCACTGGTCGCTGTGACATCTCTGAAATAATTTTGAAATTGGCGTTAAACACCATATAAACAAGCAAATGGTCTCTAAAAAATAGACAAAAGATAGAATAAAGGGTAATAAAGTGTCAGGTTAGGAGAAGGATTAAAAAGTTCTGTTATCTCAAATTAGTTTTTTACAAAACACTGTCATACAAATCAGTGAGTTCGATCTATTGATCAAGTGATCGAATATCGAGCTTTGTTCGATAATAACTAGCGGAACAAACTTTGAATTACTTATTGTATTTACGACAACCCAAGCCATTATACTATAAATACGACTTTTTATACCATTGCCGTTTATGGGTTTTTGTTGTCGTTATAGTCCGGTATTTAACGCGGTTTTCAACATTATTTCGGTTAACATCACGGGGGTGGGGGGGGGGGGGGGGGCAGTGCATTACCGGCGTTTCTTTTACCACCACATCATACAACATTCTGTACCAGTCACACGCTGCTTCCAACATAAACATCGTCGAAACAATGATCAGGGGTGAAGAAAGGAATGAATACTGTCGCTGTGACTATCATAATTACCTGGAAAGAATTCGGCCGAGTTCGGGAATCATACCAGTGGCCTCCTGGATTGTCGTCCTGGTCTTCAACGGCTCAGCTTTTGGGCTTGGCCCCTTGCAGTTGGCAGTTTTTGAAAAAAAGGGTTGAAAGGCAGCTATTGCTTGTGGCAGGCACTTGCTCCTTTTTCTATGATGTTTTTCATGCTGTTACAAAACCATTTGAGCCATGCTCTGTGAAAAAGAGGTTTTATACATCTACAAGAAGTATCGACCCAGGTCAGCCTTAAGAAGTCCGCACGGACTGACCTGGATCGAAACTTTCTGCTTTTGTTAAATTTTCTGCATGTCAAAGGACCATTCTGCCTCAGGATTCATTTGTTAGACAAAATGGATTTTATAGATCCGTAATTGTGTAACGACTGGCTTGGTATAATGAATAAGGGAGATGTATTAAATCCCCTTTTGCCAGAGCATAGCTCATTTGCCTGTTAATCAAATGATTGTCTTCAGTATAATTGCGTGGAGGGATCCTATACAGCTGCACAGCATTTATGATCCATGCTCTGGCAAAATGGGGCTTAATGCATCTCCGTGATGAAATTATGCCTAGCAAGTCATTATATGATTTTATATATTCACGTATAGTATCCATTTTGTCTAACAAACAACTGAATCACTACGTTAAACGGAAAATTCAACAAAAGCAAACAACTTCGACCCAGGTCAGCCTGCATGGACTGCACAGGCTAACCCGAATCGATACTTTTTCAGATGCATTAAGCCCCCATTTCACAGACTATGCCTAATATGTTTTTTTTTCACTAGGCTAAATACAACCAAAAAACCTTAAATCAAAAAAGTCAAAAGAGACAGAACTGCACATGTAATTCGAGACGATAAGAAACTTCATACGGGGATTTACTTTGCAAGACTTGTACAGTAACTTGCATAGCTATAGTCCTAATAATGCTAAATAAAAGAAATGAAACTTTCAATCCGATAGTAAAAAGGTATTTTTGGAGGAAATATATCTTCTTATCGGACAGTGTAGATCCAAGATCAGACTGCACGTTCTGTGCAGTCTGATCTTGATCTACGCTGTCCGCAAAAAGGTCAGTGAGTCGTGCTTAGCAGCCAAAGGGTTATATATCTAATGTGGTAACAATTTTCTCTTTTCCAATTAGCTTTGAATATTCGAGAAAGGACAGTAAGTTAGTGTTTATCTCATTACCAAACAAACACGTGTTTTAAAAGTAACACGAGGTTGAAGGCTTTTGAAAACAATGTGGGAAATGGAGATGATGCTGAGAACCAGCATTTTTTCATTTTCACCTTTTCAAACAACGTTTTCCATCCAGTTACAGACAAATCCCATCATTAGTTGTCTGCAAATGCTTTCAGTTTAGTCTAATCTAACCAATATTTTGTTGTCTTTAATGTCCCATATCTTTCCAGATATTCTTGCCAAAAGATCAACGAAAGTCGTTTTTTATCTTTTTGCGAGTCACACAACCTTGTCATTTTACGACCCTAATGATGAATGGTTTTAAAAACATTGTGAGAAAAGGAGAAAACGCTGCAAAGAAAGAGTTTTTTTAGCAAAATATTTTGTTCCTTTTCAAATAAAAATACCATCATATACCAAATCTTATTTGTAGTCTGCAAATGTCCTCGATATGGACAGGTCTAAATTTTAGTGTCTGACAGTTTACATTATGACCTCTTCCAAGCCTGGTAGCGCAGGCGGCAGCGTGCAGGACTCGAAACCAGGAGATTGCTGGGTCGAATCCGCTGCTCGGTTTATTTCTTTTCAAGGACTGATGATAGTCATTGCGACAAGATTCATTCCTTTCTCACTGCTGATCATTGATTCAACGACGGATATGTGGAAAAGCAGCCAGTGGCTTCCGAAGAATATCGTGCGAGGCACTAGTCAAAGAAACTCTAGGGAAGTTGCACTGGCTGCCGTGATATAACTAAAATAATGTTGAAAACGGTGATAAACATCATACAAACAGACATTACGACCTCTGTCAGTTCAGTTCAAGTTCGCATTGTCATTTGACTCTCTTTTGTTTGAGATTTCACAAAAAAACTGAGTGAAATTAATACCTTTTATCTCATGAAATAATCACAAGAACAAAAGTAAAACTTAAAACACAAAGACATAAAATAGACAAAAGATACAAAATAACTTTTTACTCTTCGGTAAATTTGAATTGATCAACATTGTAACAAAAGTGAAACATTGTAACAAGCTTTTGTTCTTCATTAGTTTTGCTCTATACGAAGTACACAGTCCTTTGCCAGACGACAAAATTTTGGATTTTTCCAAATTGAAAGCATTTGCAGACTACAAATAACAATATGGCTCTAATGATTGATTTTTTCTAAGAAAGGTTAGAAAACATTGTAGGTAAAGGAGAAAATGCTGTTTATAACATTTTCTCTTTTTCCCACGATGTTTTCAAAGGCATTTTCCTCGTTCATTAAAATACGGAATTGCTTGGTAAATGATTATAGTATATAAGCATTTAATATACAATCTCGACTTTAAACGATCCTGATCGAAACATTGTGGGAAAAGAAGAAATTGCTGGTCACCGTTATCATTTTCTGTTTTATCTCTTATTGTTTCATCTCCTTTCAGAGAACAAATACCATTATCTAAGCTAAATTATATACCAGTATGCTGTATTCAAGTGTTTTCAGTTTGCACGAGATGTAATATTTTGTTGACTGTTAAAGATTGATTGATTGCATGGTGTTTGACGCCGTTTTCAAACATTATTTCAGTTATATTACGGCGGCCACTACACCTATCCATGCTTTCCTGGAGTTTCTTTTACCAGTACTCCGCACAATATTCTTTCCAAGCCACTGGCTGCTTTCCCACATAACCATCGTCGAAACAATGGTCAGCGTTGAGAGAGGAATGAATGCTGTCGCAATGACTAATCATCAGTCCTCGAAAAGAAATTAGCCGTGTCGGGAGTCGAACAAGCGATCCCATGTTCTCAAGTTCTGTACGCTACTGACTGAGCTACCGGGGTTCGGCACACCTGTTAAAAAGTTTAACATATACCCTGTAAATCGACCTCTGAAGTCCTTTGCGACAATGCAGTCTGATCTATGTCAACTCTCGTCTATACTAAATTGGCCCTTTCAGCACAATGGCGAAAAAGGGGCTTTTACTGTACGATTTAGATCAAAATCAGACCTTTCGGAAGGTCCTGTCTGATTTATACCGTACGTTTGTTTAGTCAAGCCACTAAGATATAAATCTGTTCGAGTTTCAGTTGATTGTGATCTCAGCCGTTGACAGAAGCCGAGCTTTTATATTTGGCGGCTGGGAGAATTATTTTTTGACACTTTGATTTACCCATCTGAGATGAACACACCGTTTAACCCTTAGGCTGCTAAGCACGACTCAAGGACTTTTTGCACACAGTGTAGATCAAGATCAGACTGCACAGAACGTGCAGTCTGATCTTGAATCTACACTGTCCTTAGACACAGTAAAAGTTGGATTTTTACTACCGGCTTAAAAGTTTCATTTCATTTATTTATCAGGATAAGGGTTAATCATAAATCCACCTAAGAGCCTTTGTGAAGATTAAATATTAAAGATCAGCCTATACTTCGGCGTAGTCGAATCGTGACCTGTGCACTTTGATACTGAATCCACAGTGAAATTTTAGCGTATACATCTTCAGGTTTCCCTGCATGACGACTTTATGTCTCAAAGTCACGGTCTAACGTGGTCAAACTGGACGTCAGTGTATACTGTACACTATTTCCAAGTTTTCATGGCAGCTATATGACGCCATCTTGTCAGATGATCTGCCTAAAGGTCAAGGTAAATGACGTTGGTGGTTTATAAAATTCCAGGACTTGGGTTAATTAGTCAACGCTGTGACTTCAACAAACTCTTTACTAGAGAACAAAATTTTAGACATGTCAAATTAGAAAGCCTTTGCAGGCGACAAATCTAATGTGACTGGATTTGTCCTTGATAGAAAACTATGTGGGAAAAGGAGAAAATGTTGATTCCTAGCACTTGCTCCGTTTCATAACAATATTTTCAAAAGCCTTCTCCACCAGGATTTAACAGTTCAAACCGGTGAGTCGCCAAAGTTTACTAAAATACTAGACCAAGATCAAACTGCACTTCCAAAACAGTCTGATTTTTTTAATTCTGTGTTTGGTACAAATTCATTCAAATCATACCTATATAAATTGATAAAATAAGTCTCAAGTATTGCTTGCTTCAGGAACGCGTTTCAAAAGGTTCTTCGAAGCAGCTGCAGATGACAAATTTGAAACTAATATGAATAAGTTGTCTGATCAATATGTTGGGAAACATCGTGAAAAAAGGAGAAAATGCTGGGTACCTTCTCTTTCCTTTTTTTTTTCTACAATCTTTTCCAATGGCTTCTTCCTCAGGAATGTCACAACTTGAGATTGTTTGGAAAAGGATAAATTTATACATCAGGTTAAAAATTCAACGGGCGTTGCGATCACACAAGACGATACTTCATGTCTGTAATGTATATCTTATTACAGAAGGTGGTACAAATGAAATCGGCCATAAAAACCGAGTAACAACATTACCAGTGCCATTGAAGTGTCAGGGAGTCGTCATATAAACTAAATAAACTAACAAATAGTCTCCCATTGAAATGCATCATTATGAATGAATTGACGACCTGACCGATTTCGAAGGACATTTTACTATTTTGAACACTTCAAGATAGTGCAATGGAAACCCAAAATGTAAACCAAGTAAATGTGCCATGACTAGACAAAGGCAATTTAGTTTCCGTATAACATATTCATAAGCTCCCGGGCAGTGTACGACATTGTAATCAATGTGCCGAGGTTAGGTCATGGAATATGTTATTGTCTCAGTTTAATTTTCTAAGACAATGATGCCCTGAAAAGAGGCAATGTAATGTCAGAAAGGTGTCCGAAGTAAAAATCTATCGAGTTCTAATAAATGAATTATTATGAATGTAGTGGCTTTCTGATGAGTTTTAATAGATACTGAAATGCATTATCATCGATAGATTTGATGACTTGAGGAGCTTCCGTATGTTTTCCTCTTCAAAACTTCAAGGTAGTGCGAAGGAAATACACACCAATTGAAAAAAAAAATACATGGAATACCATGAGCAAGAACAATGCAGTAATAATGCAGTAACAGAGAGGTGTCAAGGTCGACCGGTAAAAATATGCATTTTAGAACGACGCTCAAAAATCAAGTTTTTTTTTTTTTTGGAAGATTAGAAAAAACTTTTGGGAGAAGGAGAAAATGCTGGAAACCTTGTATTATGTCCTTATGAAACTGATCGAAAAACAAAGCCCTTAAACATGAATATCTGTGTGGGTTTTTCGTCGACAGGTTTCAACCATTGCACTTTCCTTGCCCTCCATTGTTTAGCAGTTTCATGTAATTGTTTATTAAATGAAATTCTATCGCATGTGATAATTTCATAGCACAGGAGTGGAAAAGTTTCAGATTTTACACATGTATGTTTCAGTGTCAAGTTCAGCCCACTCAGCTGGGCGATTTTGTCACATGTCTACTGTTCACGTGTGAAAATCGTCATAACACGTGACACCAGAATGGTAACGACCGGAAACGGAAGCATTTGGGCAATTTCTGTTTTAAACAACGGTCAGAACCCACCGAGTGTTTTGATGTTGAAGGAAGTTCAGTTTTAATTCTCGTATTTGTGTCGTCTTAGTGACAGCAATGAAGGACAATGAGAAGAAACGGTAAATTCATTTCTTTACAGGTTTTTCGAAGACCGAATTTTTAACTAAAAATAAACGTAGTTGCTAATGCTATCTGACTCTTTGCACGCGACACCGGTTCTAAAGGAGTCAAACACGAAACAAATCAACGTAAGCAATCCGATTAAATAGCTTGTTATTGTCCTCTGCCCTTGTCTCTGTTTTCTCATCAGTAATCGGATATAAACGTGAACTGTTCGAAGTATTCACCGATATTCACACATAAACTAAACAGTGAAAGGTAAAACTTAATGACGTCAAAGATGTTCGCAACAAACCACCCAGACAGTGTTGCATAGGAATATTTCAATATTAATTCTTTATCATTTTTTTTTACAACATGACACCCTAATGTAGAATGATGACAAAAGCAGTCAGGCATGACCAACAGATACATTTGAGCTATGCTTTGTGAAAAGGGGGTCTAAAGCAGGTGCAAAAAGTATATCGACATAGGTCAGCCTGCGCAGTCCGCATGGGCTGACCTGCGTCCACGCCTTTTGCTACCGGTCGGTTTCCTAGAAAATGGATGTCATATATCTATGATTATGTGATGACTTGCTTGGTACAATGCACCAAAGAAAATGCATCAAATCCTTTTCTGTCACAGAATGGCTAAAAGACAATTACATAAAGCATATTGTCAACAAAGGATCATCGCCTTTGAAACTTTATCAGACAATCTCTTCTTTCCGCGACCTGGAAGAAAAAGGCATTTGCAAAAATACAAGAAAATGAAAAAAAAAAATGCTGTTTCCTTTCATGCAAAATCCATATCCTATAACATGAGTCACATATGATGTATAGTCTGCAGATGCTGTCAATCTGAACAACTCTTAAATTTTGTCCTTCGATTAAGCCCTTGACCGATTTCGTTGAACCCCCACTCAGACCACAAAATCTTAGACTTGTCCAAATTGTAAGGAAATGGTGCTTAACTTAACTTGTCGCAGGCTAGAGGCGCAAGATACAAAGTAAACACGTAGGTAGGCGACCCTGAGAAAGTAACCATTATAATTGTATTCGTATGAAAATTGTTTCGTAAGTTCCGGTAATATGTTTATATGAGAAAACTCATAAGTTGGGTTGTTTACAAGAACACCATAATGTGGCAATTTTAAAAAAAAAAATGACACTAAAACATAGATGAACCACAAATCTCCATGCGACGGAGCCCAAGCAATGTCACATATTTTTTATTTCATTGGAGAGAAGTAGATCTATTAATTATATCCTTATCAGTGAATTACTGGGATTTGACAATGTATAACACCACTAGTGATGATAAATATGGTATCATCACTAGTGACGATATAGTTTTCCGGAACTACTTTTTTCCTATATTGCTCAAATTGTATCATTCTTGATGATTATTAGAATAAAAAAAAGGGTGAATTAGGAATATAATAAATAGGATAATCAACTGGTTGTGTGTGATATTAAAAATCTGTCACTCGAATGGGGTTTGATACGGTTAAAAAGCTCGTCCTTCGGACTCGTTTTTTCAACTGCATCACACCCATTCTAGTGACAGATTTTTAATATCACACACAACCAGTTGATTATCCTCAATTAATTCAGGGATCGTATACGATCCCTGATTAATTCGATAAATGAAATATCAATTCGTTATAACCCGATCCTATTTCGATAAAACAAAATTCTAATTCGTTATTTAAAAATAGTATTTCGATAAAACGAAATTTTGATTCGTTTCAGTGCAATAATAATTCGTTTTAATGAATCTTATTTCGATCAAACGAAACAATACTCTATTCACTTGCTATAAATTCATGGCGGAAGAAAACTAACGAGCGTTCCGAACATGCCTATTTCGTTTTCTCGAAATAGCATTCCATGAAACGAATTAGTATATCGTTAAAACGAATAAGCATTTCGTTTTCTCTAAATAAGATTTCGCTGTAATGAATTCTTAATTTGTTTAATCGAATCAGTATTTTGTGATACTGAAATATAAAACTATGACAGATGACACGGGGCTTCGGACCATGCCTTACTGTTTGAAAGTTTTTATACAAAAGGAAAGGGTAGCCAGATTTATAAACCGTAATAAGTGATATGATACTGTTACATCAGTGACGTGTTTACATAACAGAGTTACACGAAAAGACAGATAACGTGACGTTAATCTTGCAATCTCTTTTCGTCTCTTCTTTTTCCTAACTCTGCCACAGATCTGTTATTTCAGAGATAACCCCGAATAAATATTAAACAATCAAACAAAAAAGAGACTGTTTCACCAACTCTTCCTTCTCTAAATGTAAAAATAAAAAAATAATTTAGGTAACGAATAACCACGTTTCTTGTATATTGATAGATTTTAACAGAATTTCACAGAGAAGGAAATCTCAGGAAATAGTGAAAGTGGCAGGCTGTTAACCCTTTATGTGTCTATTGCAACCCTAGATTCTCTTGCAGACAGTCTAGATCAAGATCAGACTGCACAGGACGTGCAGTCTGATCTTTGATCTACACTGTCCTCTATAGAAAGGTATTCTGCCCCGATGCAATATTTGGATGTTTTGTTTAACTGAATAAACTACCCATCATGTTCAATTTTAGCGCTTTATTTCTATCATGCAATCCCGTTTTGAACGACCAGTTGGGAAGACGCTGTTTAAAAACATTGCGGAAAAAGGAGAAATGCTGCTAACCAGCATTTTCTTCATTTCCCACAATATCTTCTACCCTTTAGATAACCTCAGTTCCATTTCACCAATTTTGAATATGTCATTTACTAGTGCTTTCATCTTTGGAGAGTCTAAGTTTTATTGTTTGGGAAAGGATTTGCCGGTTCATCCGTAGATCGCTAATATTTAACCCTTTCCTCTATATATACTCGTTTTAACACAATCAAGAAAAAAGCTTTAGGAAAACATTGTGAGAAAAAGTGAAATTGCTCAAAATGAGCAATTTCACCTTTTCTCACAATGTTTTCTATGCAATCTGTATCTTAAAACCCACTAGTAGCCACATTTCAGTTGTCGTCTGCAACTTCTTTGAATTTGGGACGGTCTCAAAATGGTGTATTAGGTAATGGGTTAAGTGGCATCTTAGGACCGGAAGATACTATTTTCTAAGCTGTTCAGGAAAGAATATCTCAGAAAGAGTAACCGAAAAATGAAGAGTCGAGATCGATGTGCAGTGTGCAGACTGATCTCGATCTTAACAGTCTACAAAAGCACATGATTGTTTATAACGTGTTGGAAGTTAAGATTAATAATATAGTGCTAAGTGAATCTCATCTTTTAAAACAGTCACCATGACAAGAGATAACTCTTTAGATACCAAAATATGCTCTCGAAACTTCTGAAGATACTAAACCATTTCCACCACAGATAAAATTTACATGGACCAAGCTCTGTGTACAGGCTTATCTGGATCGAAACTTTTTGCTATTGGTAAATTTTCTGCATTTCCAGGGGCCATTCTACCCCATGATTCAATCGGTTGTTAGTCAAAGACTATTCTATGCAACAACTAGCTTAGTATAATGTAATTATTACTAAGATCCATTAAACCCGCTTTTCACAGAGCGCTGCTCGCATACTTTTTTTTTTTTTGTAAAGTCTTTGTTGGTCTAGTTAAAACTATTTTCATTACTGGCAAAAGGGGTAAAATGTATATCCTAGATGCATTATACCACGCAAGACATCATATGGCTTGCAACACACAAAAAGGGGCATTCGGACATTTGCGTAAAGTGTCGTCTCGGATCAGCCTGCGCAGTCTGCGCAGGCTAATCCGAGACGGCACTTTTCGACTACATTAATTTTTGTGCTAAAGTAGACTTGCGCAAAACAAAAAAATACATAAAAACGGAAAGTGCCGTCTCGGATTAGCCTGCGCGGACTGCGCAGGCTGATCCGAGACGACACTTTACGCAAATGTCCGAATGCCCCTTTTCGCGTGTTGCAGGCCAATTATAAGTATGGATCCATAAAATCCAATGTGTCAAAAAAAAAACGGCACAATCATGAGGTAGAATGGTCCTTGGACATGCAGAAAATTGACAGAGAGCGAAAAATTTCAACTCATGTCAGCCTGCGCAGACTGACAAGGCTCGATACTTTTTGCCGATGCATTGAACCCTCCTTCACAGAGCATGACTCATTTATTTTTATATAGATTGTGAAACAAGTTCTTACAAGTTAAATCGATCACTCTAGATCGTTGCTTCCTTGAAGCAATGACCAGTTCTCCCGCCACGACATGGGCAATTCCAAAAGTTGACACTACTTATCACAAGATTCGAGCCCAGACCCTCTGCTTGGATTGGCCGAAGCTCTACTCTAGCACCATTGCCTTCCTGATATACATGTAATTTTAAAGAGTACATTTTGTACTTGGAACTTGAGAAATATTACTCTCTTGGAGTTTCACTCGGCAGCACTTCGCACAGCATTTTTTTTTTTTTAATTCACTGGCTTCTTTCTCAAATAAACATGGCCGGAACAACGTCAATCTGTTGGAGAGAAATGAATTCTGTTGCAATGACAATCATCAAACCTCCAAAGAAAGTTGTCGATCTATAGGAACAGAACCAGCAGACCATTGGGTTTCAAATTCAGTACGACATTGACTGTGCTACTGGGCTCCTTTGATCGCCAAAAGACTTCCTACATGTATCTAACCCTGAATCACCACCAAGGCTTTTATTCCCTGACATAACCCTTCCAAGTTACATTGACAGAAAAATTAGATATATTAGAGCTCTGCTTTGCCAAAAGAGGGTTTAATGCTTCTCTATGGTGCATTATACCAAGCAATTCATCACATAATTATAGATCCATAAAACCCGTTTTGTCTAACAACCGACTGAACCACGAGGAAGAATGGTTCTTGGACATACATGTCCATAGCAAAAGTTTTGATCCAGGACACAGAGACTGACCTGGATATTTACTCTTTTCAGATGCATAATATTTCCTTTACAGAGAGCATGGCTCATATGAAATTTGGGTGGACAGTAGGAACAAAAAGTATTTCACAATCACGCGTAAAATATTGAGAGGAAAAGGAGCGATTGGTTGTTACTAAGAATTTGGTGAATCAAATTGAAAGCCTACAGGTTTATGTATCAGGTGCCTATCTTCAAAGGACCATCATCTCTCTGAAATGTATGAGCTCTTATAAACATGATGCTGTTAACTTACTGTTATTTCTTTTAGATTGTTTACTTTGGTGTTTGATACTATAGATTATCTCATTACAGAGATTCAAACAAAAACTTTGTTCAGTCAGCACTGTTTATAGTCTTTATCTTTTACTAAATGAACCCGTCTTTCACCTTGCGGAGGACGGCCTTTGAAAGCATTTTAGGAAAAAGGAGAAAATGCTGGTATCCAGCATTTTCTCCTTTTCCCAACAATGCTTTCTTCCTTATCAAAGACAAATTCAACCATCTGAGCCACATTTACTTTGTCGTCTGCAAATGTTTTCAATATGAATGGAACTTCTAAAGTTATGTCATCTTACAAAGGGTTTAAGGAGTGATGGCGTGACTTTTCATCGGCATATCTTGGAATAGAAGCTATTTTGACTGTTTGACCTACTTCCCATAAAGGTCAGCTTTTGCACGTGCTATTTAGAAACGTTTTGTGTAAAATAGAATAACTATGGACAAAAAGTGCAATTTTTTCATCATCAAGTGCCCAAAGGTAATGCCTTTTTATGTGACTAAATTAAAGGTAAATCTACTTTTTGATATAATTTATTTTTGTAGGAAAAACTAGAAGGGTGCCTAAACAGGTATCAGATCTTATATTGTCGTTATCGAGAGCGCATTTTCAAATGTACGGCCCGATTTTGGACTTGAATTGACTCTGTTTTATTCAAAATGAGCCAAGCTCTGTGAAAAGAGGGCTTAATGCATTTGCAAGAAGTATTCTATCCCCTAAGAAAAGCGAGCATCTCCCTTTGCTGGCGACAATGAAGCTAAAATAATCACAGATATAAATAAGGTTCTAGTGTCCGATTTAATATTTAACCCTTATCCTGCTAAAGAAGTAAAATAAAATTTTCAAGTCGATAGTAAAATCTTTAATAATGTCATTTCAAACTTACTTATTGTGGAAGAATAACTCCTCATCAGACAGTGTAGATCCAAGGTCAGACTGCACGTTCTGTGTAGTCTGATCTTAATCAATACTGTCTGCAAAAGGTCAGTGCGTCGCACTTAGCAGCTAAAGGGTTCAGACTTCTCCCTTGATTATGGTGGTAAGATGTCGTCAGGACAACGTACGTTTACACACAACTCGTCTTTCAAAGCAGTTCGACAACGAGAGAATGAAAGAAAATGTGGTGCTTGATTGTTTAAAGTTTTCTGCAGTCCTCGGCCATGGTTAGTGCAGTGAATAAAACGTCTGCCTACATTTTGCCCAAAACGCCTGTGGGTTCTGTGAAAATTTTATCTGATAATTGAATAACATCAAATTCGACGATTTAGGCACTTATCACCATTATACCGTCGAGTATTTCGATAACACTTGAAATCCTGTATTTGTTTGCATATACTTAACCCTTTATCAAAGAATCCCTTGTTTTAATGACCATGGGAAAGGGCATTTGAAAACGATGTGGAAAAAGGAGAAAATGCTGGTAACCAGCATTTTCTCCTTTTCCCGCATGTTTTCCACTCTTTCTGATACAAATCCTATCATTTGTGCCACATCTAATAATTAATTATGTCGTCTTCAAATGCTTTCAATTTGGTCAGGTCAAGAAATTGACGTTGGGTAAAGAGTTAACCAATTACATTAAGATAAGAGAACTTTTGCAGTGAAGGCGATTGTGTGTGCACAGTATTTGTTAAAGGGACATTAAACCTAATTTTTAACTAAAAGTTGGAGGGGGTTTTTTTTGCGGGGGGGAGGAGGGGGGCGTTGCTTTTTGGGGTCAACCTATAATTCCTTGTGTTAGAAAATGTATTTATCTCTTGTTATGCAATAATGGCTATACCATTACTATCGGAGTAGGAAATTTTGCAAAAAAAAAATAACTTGGTAATTCCTCGTTGTTTTTTTTTTTACATATTTCAAATCAGGTTTTAATACTTAAACCATCTTTGCACGCAAATGAAAACTAACAGTCTTTGTTAACATTTTGAAAAAAGCGTTGGAAACGAAATCCTGTATAAAGTTCTTTTTATGACCATCGTGTATTCATGACTTACCACATTGCCGCCTATAACTTTTACAGCAGACGATTTTTAACCCTCTACCACACAATCCCGAGTTTTGACAACCCTGATAGAAAATGCTTTTTCATTGTCGGAAAAGGAGAAAAACCTGTTTACTAGCATTTTCTCCGTTTCCCACTACGTTTTCTATGCTACGAAAGACAAGCTCCATCATTTCAACCGCCTTTAATAAGTCGTCTGCAAATGCCGTCAGAATAGATATGTACATGTATAATTTTTTGTTGTTTGATACAGAGTTAAAACATCCTCGTAAAACAGGGATAATCTACGGAAAATAAGCTTGACTGAATGTGACAGAAAATATTGTGGCAAAATGAGAGGTAGCTCGTCATAAAAGATATCCCTTCCTGGACAATATTTTCATAACCTGTTTGCTGCAACAGCGAAAAAAGTCTGCAAGAGCCAATGTTTTAATCTTGTACCATACAATTCCGTGTGTTAACTATCCTGAGGAGGACAGCCTTTTCAAACATTGTAGAAAAAAGAGAAAATGTAGATGACCTTTCCCTTCAATGTTTTCAAAAGCCTCCTACCTCAGGTTTCATTTGAAATACGGGATTGTTTGGTGAAGAGTTAGCGATTTTTACCGTAATTTCCTACCCTTTGAAAGACAGATTCCATTATCTGAATCACGTTTACTTTTCACATGCAACTACTCTAAATTTGGACAAGTCTACATTTTTCTTTTTTTTTTTCTTCTTTAGCATCAAGCAAATTGCATCGATAGCCACTTTGTCATAACTGCTGAAGCCGTGAATACAAAGCTATCTTCAGAACGGAAGACAGGAGGTATCCGACTTAACAGCAATACAAGAAATATTCGCTAGGCCACCTAAAAGTAGAGTAATGTAGTAAGCGGAATGATAGTACTCGTTACGAGGAGTGTTTGATTAAATAACCTTTCATTGCTAAATAAAGGAAACATGAACTTTGCAGCCGAAAATATCCAAATAAAGCAGTTTAAAGGTTGTTTTTTGCATAAGAGATTTATTTATACACAATTGTTGAGAAGTTGTCTTCATCGGGACTTTTCGATCCTAATACTCGTATTGTCAAAAGAAGTTCAATTCTATTTGTTCAGCAATTCAAGATTTAAAATGGCGTCTTATATGGACTAGTCCTGAAACCAACATATTTTGTCTATTTTTAGCATCTTTAACAAAGGTCATAAGTTCAATTATGGTATCAATTGCCGTAATATGGAGACGTTGGACACAGGTTTGATCGTTTACCTCATAAAGACAACCCTAGGTATTTCCACACCTACTGTCTGTAGGAAATATCAAATATTTCCCTAGATGAGCAAGTTCTCAAGCCGTCACGATGGTTTTTGTTCGTTTATCTAAGTAAGATCTCACACATATTTTCTAAACTATTCATCCTGTAACCTTTCTTTTGTTATAATTAGGAGATGTAATTGTTTCTTCAAAGATAGAGGTTAATTCCCAACTGCATATGCTATTTTAGATACGATAAATACTAGTACAGATACTAAAGGAAATAACATTTAAAGGTAAGACAAAAATATTCTTCGAATAAAATAGACAAAGAAAAAAAAAAAAAAAAAGGAGCAGAATAGGATCAATTGCTTACTTCTGGCAACTGTTACTTTTGCAACAATATTTTCTATAAGTGATCTACGAAAGGATCGTGTAACGTCATGTTTGCACTGTTATGGGTTGAAGCAGATAAGTCTAATTTGAAATTAACCGTCGTCAAATATAACCTTGGTCAAAGCCCAATAAAGAAGATGGGTAAATTGCCTTAACTGATTACATGGACCTTCTTAATCTTTTACAACAAAATCTTGACTTTTAACGACACTGAGAAGGAAGGCTTTTGAAAACATTGTGAGAAAAGGAAAAATGCTTGTAAGGAGCATTTTTCCTTTTCTTACAATGTTTTCGACTTTTTCACAGCGAAATCTCATAATTCCAGTCACACTTGAAATGTATTCTGCGAATGTTTATAGTTTGGAAAAGTCTGAAACTTTGTAGTTTGGTAAAGAGTTAAAACTACAAGATAGCAATGGTTTTAGACTCGTTCATTCTGAAAGCAATTATCAACGAAAAATTTACCCAAAAGTTTCCGTCTGTGGCGGTTTAATATATTGTGGGAAAAGGAAAAAAATCTGGATACGTTTGGTAAAAGTTCAAACAAATTCGCAGCACACTGGTTTAAAAGCCAAGCCTGGTAGCGCTTTGAAACCGGGGGGAGGGCGGGTGGGGGGTGTCGCTATTTTGAATCCCCATCTCGGTCAATTTCTTTCCGAGGATTGATGACAGTTATTGCGTAACTGCAACAGGTTTCATTTCTTCTCCCACTGCTGATGATTGTGTAGACGATGGTTATGTGGGAAAGCAGCAAGCGCCTGTGGGAAGAATGATTATGCAAAGCACTGGTAAAAAAACTCTGACAAAAGCGTGTACAGGTGTAATGGCCGCCGCGATATACTGAAATAATGTTGAAAACGGCGTTAAACGCTACACAAACCAACTAACATGGATTTTAAAAACATGTTGCTTTCAAAATTGAGGTAATCAACATAAATAAAGGTTTGATACGTTATAAATGTGAAAAACATGGTGGCTTAAGGAGAGCTTACCCATATCGACCAATTTCTCCGGGTTTATCCACATTGTTCTCTACAAGACGGGAAAAGACGCCTGCAAAAGGTAAAGGGTTAAATCTTTACCAAACGACAAATTCTAGTCTTCCAAATCGAAAGCACCTGCAGGCGATATAATATGGAAATGATACAAATGAACCGAGGTTCTTTGATAGGGTAGAAAACACTATTGAAACAGGAGAAATTGCTGGAAAACTGATGGCATGCTTTCGCCTTGATGTAACTGAAATCATATCGTAGGCAGTGCAAAACAGCATCTATACATCTATATATGAGCCATGCTCTGTAAAAAGGGAGCTTAATGCATTTGCGAAAAATATCGACCCATGCCAGCCTGCGCAGTCCGCGCAAGTCATCTAGGTCACCTTCACGCGGAATGTAACGCTATCGAAGGAATGTCCCATTGACGTCACGGCGGGTGCCTCTATTTGGATACCGGGGTATTTGCGGTGACATCTAGCGGGGGAATGTTTGATCTGATGTATGTTTAACTTGACCCTCTTAAGCCTTGAAGGGCTTTGCACATTTTTGCGTCTTTTTTAGACACTTTAAATCAAGATCTGACCGCACAAAACGTTCAATATGACCTCCAATCTACACTGTCCCTTACACTGTCAAATTTTATGTAAAAACAGCCTTGAGATTGAAGTTTTGGAAGCTTTTTTTCAAATCGGAAAGTCTCTACTTTATCATTTTTTTTTTTGCAGCGAATAAACCTCTATCAAACAATTCTGTGTTCTAACGATCCAAAAGATGAAACCGTTTGAGAACATTGTTGGGGAAAAGAAGAAATTGTTGGTAACCAGCATTTTCTGCTTTTCCAATACGGTTTTCTAAACTTTTGAAAACAAATTCCATCATTTTTGCCAAATTAAATTTGTCGTCTACAATTTGTAAAAGTAAGAAATGAAATTGCCGTCTGGTAAAGAGTAAAAAGGATTAATGTATGAATGAGATAACAGACGACTGTACAAGGTGCTCGTACTATCGTTTATTTTGGCAACGTTTTGTAGAGAGGAACATAAACTTTCCGTCTGCACTTTTTTTCAAAGTTGTCTGGAAGTTTTTGATTGGTCAATTTACTCTCGTTCGATACATTTTTTGCTTTTTGTTACGTAATTTTGTAGGCATCAGATCGGAATGTTCAAGATGACTTTCCCTTTGTTTTTTTAATCTTCACTAACAATTTTCCTTTTTACCACGAAGACGAAGGGACGCTGTAAATAGAGAAAATGATGTCTACCGTCTTTTCTCTCCATCATCCACAATATTTCCTACCCTAGTAGATCCCGTCGTTTGAGCCAAATCTACAATGTTGTCTGAAAATGCGTTGAATAACGGACAATGCCATAGGAAAAAAATGTTCGGGAAATTATTAATCGAATCTTACTCGTTCTTTTCCCTGCTTGATTCAACCCTGTATTAAACAATCTTTTTTTTAAAGATTCTGAAGAAAAGGACTTCTAAAAAACACTGTGGGGAAAAGGAGAAAATGCTGGTAACCAGCATTTTCTCCTTTTCCTCCACAATGTTTTCTATCCTCTCAGAGACGAATCTCGTTATTCGAACCACAGCTAAATTGCCTTGAACTTGGTGACGAGCTTTAAATTTTGTCGTACGATAGAAAACTGCAAGTTTTTTTAATAAAAAATTTTGACAGAATTGTCTTTCAAGTAATGACATTAAAGGTAGGTATTAAATTTATTCAAGCTTTTATTTTTAAAAAGATTACTGTAACCCATTTATCTTGGAAGAACATCTGCCTAAGTGCCGGGGCTCGTGGGCTCGGTAATATAGAATGCCTTTAAAATATGAGCATAGGCTCCAAACCCAGACACTAGGGGTTTTACTTATGATAACAAGATGTTTGGACATTTGTCCTGATGATTTGACGGATAAAGTGCTGATTAAAAGGTCAGCCAAAACACAATGCAATATGTTAAGCATTCTCGTAAACAAAAGTTCAACATTTAGAATATAACAGCAATCAGTCCGAAAAGAAACAAAATCCTGAAATATTCCACTATGCTAGGATTTGAAGTCAACATGAAATATCTTTTTAAAAGATATATGACGTAAGAACTACTGGAATATGTATATTAAAACCCATTTGTGGTTCAATATCAAAAGAAACATGAACTAGTAACCTCACAAGCAAATGAATCTTTTCCCCCGTTGTTTTGCATATTTCTGAAGGGTCAAATTTTTAATTAGATATCCTTTTCGGTGTTAAGCGTTAATTCAAACGGTCGATGGAAAAGGAACAGCTGCTGCTAAAACTGGTGTAGATATACAGTATTGTGATATGGAGTAACGCTTTAAGAAAAGGCGATGTCAATCGGCTTACTGTCATAAATTTGCCCACAAATAGGCCTGCAGAAGCCCGCAAAACAAACATATCCACATTTTTGTCAAATCACAGATTACTATTTATTCATTCCAGTATGTTAATACCAAGAAGTAAGTCAATAGCCAGCGTAGTCAGCTACACCGAAAAAAAAGAGCGCTCTGATATGGACCACAGGAGCCATACTCACCAAGCATTCTAAACACATTCTGTTTCTATATTCAGACTGTAAAAAAAAGAGCGCTCTGATATGGACCACAGGAGCCATACTCAACAAGCATTCTAAACACATTCTGTTTCTATATTCAGACTGTAACATAATTCCTGAATGGCTAAACTATCCTGTTAAGCCAATCGGAAATTACGTTCCTTTGCAAGTTAAGAAAAATTCTAAAGAACTGAAACTAAAATGCAACTTAGAATGGTTGGTAAAGCCGAATAAAGTCTTAAACCTTTTCAGTGCAATAGGCTAAAATAAGCACTTTTTCGGACGGCATAGATCAAGATCAGACTGCACAGGACGTGCAGTCTGATCTTGGATCTATACCGACCGCTTGTTTAGTCAGGCCTTTGAGAAAAACCCTTCTCGCTCTCAGAGGGTTGTATATATTTCAGCCGTCGCAAGCGGTCGAATTAATGATACATAATGATACATATATTTGGCGCCGACATTTGACGCTACATCCATGCTGCACGGTTTGGTGTTTTTTAGTCTGTTCGTTTGTAGTTGGTTGATTGTTTGGTTGGTTGCTGTTTTCTTGTTTGTTTACTTTTTTGGCTACGGATCTTTAAGGATATGCTACAAAAATTCTTGTCAATGTTTTAAAAACGGTAATAAAGTATGTTTAAAGTATTTTCAATCCTTCCATTCTTTCGTTCTTTTTAAACAATCACAGCAGGTTTTGTACGAGAATCTGATTAGAATGAAATGAATATGCATCGGCAAACAAATGTGTCGACTATCATGAATCTATTTCATTTTTTCCTGTATGAATTAATTATAATGAATAATCGAATTACTCACTGTGCAATTCATATGCAAATGAATGGTG
Source organism: Hippopus hippopus (assembly GCA_946811185.2). NCBI lineage: Eukaryota > Metazoa > Mollusca > Bivalvia > Cardiida > Cardiidae > Hippopus > Hippopus hippopus. The sequence continues at coordinate 35,177,632 of OX328099.1, read as the reverse complement.
TCTTTCCGCCTTATGGTCTAATTTTGGAACTTGTATACATGTGTTGTAGGAGGATGACATGTCGATATTTGTTTTCATATCTGAAGGGTTTGATCACGTGATTTATGGTTGTCGGAGGTGCCCGGATTATAATATGGAATGTACTCGACTCTATATTATTGTGTGATTTTTTTCCCTCCGTTTTTTTGTGTTTGCGTGGGAGGGGGCGGGTGTAGCATGATATTTGAGTATTTGGCTTTATTTTTTATTTGTTCATTGGCAAGAAGTTTTTTGAAAGTCGTGTTCTTAACACTTTACCAGATGACAAATTTTAGTTTCGTTCAAATTGAAAGCAAGTGCAGACGACTATTTCATTGTGGCTTTGGTAGGGTAGAAAACAAGTGGGAATAGAAGAAAATGCTGATAATCATATTTATCTCTTTTTCCCAAAATGTTTTCTAAAGCAGTCTTTTTAATGTCCTTTATGCACGGGGATTATTTGGCAAAGGGTTTGAATGTCTAGTTAACGTAGTAGACCCCTAATGGAAAACAGCTATTTCCACTATAATATTATCCTACAAAATTTGCTATGATTGAAAATGAGTATTATTGTACTACTTTAACCGAGCTACTTTTTCCTTTTTTTTTTTTTCCTTCTTAGAATTATCATTTATAAATCTAAAACCACTATATTCTCATTACAAAGGGAGATAATAATTACCTCCCTTTTCAGGAAACTAACAAAAGTATCAACAAATAATTTCAAGATAGACATAAAAGGAATTTCTGGTAGGTTAAAAATGTGCAAAAATATTATATCAGTATAAATCCTTATTTATCAACTAACAAGAAATTTTATTCCATGTTGCACTAGAAGCGTTAGGGGTCTACTACCTTAACTATCGATAAAATCAGTTTTCTCTGATACTTCGTACTAATTCTATTGGTCTAAGCTGTTCTCGAATTATTGAAGTTTTTACTGTAATTTGTCCGTCGGTTTATCGCTAACGCTCATTATTATATGAGTCTTTTTACCTCTTAGGCCGTTAGGCAAGACCCAAGGAGCTGTAAAATAGCGAATAGTAGATCAAGATCAGACTGCACAGAACGTGCAGTCTGATCTTAGATCTACAATGTCCGATAAGGAGATATTTTTTGCCACTAAATGACTGAAATAACAACAACATTTGGGTCTTAAATACTGGCTGGAAAGTTTCATTTAAATTATTTAGCAGGTTAAGTGTTATAAGTGAATCTAGAAGAAGATAATCGAGATTCCCACCAACTATTCAAAATCGTCCTATTTCTTATTCTAAAATTAAAAGGAAAAACATTTTTTGATTGGCTGAATCAATCTCAAATTGTCTTCTTATGAAAATACATGTAGAAAGTTCTTTAAAAGAATAATTAGAATGTAGTTTATAATGTTTAATACGGCTCAGTGTATTCTTTTATCCAAAGTCCAGACAAGGTGAAAAGAACGGTAAGAGTTACGTTTCGTAAGCGGTGAATTAATACAAGAGGTCTTTCAGGCCCCGAATCGCTCTACTGGCCGTTACTGGCCAGTGCATTTCAAATGCGAAGGAAGTCAGTTATACTCAGTTATGTGGACAGCTAAATATGAATCCATATCATTAGATGGCTTTTTTTTTTCTAATCTACTTCAAGATCAAATTCATGAATGGAAATTATCTTCTTGTATGGTCATATCACCAACCCTCAGGCGACATTTCAGGATTTATGTAGATTAAATTGTAAAATATTTTAGAAAAAGGTTGGTAGGACCCCCCCCCCCTCCCCTCTTTAATGTTAACCAAATTTAAAAAAGAACAGAAATATAGAATGAAATCGTTTGTTTTCTTTTATTTACGAGAAAGTAACCATTTTTTTTTTTTTTCTGAATATTTTTTATGAACAGTCAACCTCTGATGGAAAAGAGAGAAAAATCACAAAATGGTGTTGGACTTGAGCTAAAGCCGTTAGAGTGACAGCGTAACCAAGGATGCATAAAGATAGAATTGAAAGAAAAATGAGGAGAGAAATCATACAGTAAGTTCCCAAAACATATTTTGGGGATTTAAGACTGACTTGAAAGCGTTGTCCTAACTGTACTTAACAATTTGGCCAGAGTAGCAAAATATACACTCCAAGACATTGCGCTTGATTTAGTACCGACTATAAATTGTTTTAGAGCTGTGAATTACTGACCTGTCGCTACTTTCAATAAATAAAATACAAATCTACGATTCACGGTATTTACTTACTAACACGACATATAGGTTGATCTTTTTCTATAGATGTGTAATTTACCAAATTTATTGTTTTGTGACTTATATTTTAAACTAGAAAAACTTACGTGAGAAAAAAGGAAAAGGCAGAAGAGATCTGTTTGAATATGCTTCGTAAGCCACACATTAACTTGGAGGAAGAGTTTTGATCAACGTCAGGGCCCATACCTATCAACTTTTCTAATAAGTATTCTAATTCCAATTTTCCAAAAAACTAGCGAGCCGTTTTGGTGCCTGATACTTTCAGCATAAGTCAAATGGCTGGTCTTTAGCGAGAATTAGATTTGAATTTAAAATCGATCGATTTAAAAAAAAAGAAGCCCGCCCTAAATACCTGCGCATGCGTGGATGACATAAATTTGCACGTGGAAAAGTTTTTGGTACTTTGATCGACTAGGCTAAGTAACATTTGCGGTAAGAGGATTTTCGTGGTTGAAATAAAATGTCCCAAATCCGCTGTTATTTCGGATCGAGGATCGGCAATTAGCAACGGACCTTTTTTTATCCTTCTTCCGTATTAGCATACTTAGTATATATCAGTTTTCCTGTTCAGCAACAATTAAGTATTGCAAACAAACCTCCTGATTGGCCCAGAAAGGTTGTTCTGAATCCCTCTTTATTGGTACATGATTGATTGACTTTCCGGTTATTTATCGTCGCCACCGGTTGCCCATATGGGCGACGCCCCCTCTTTAAAAATGCTGTTAGTTTTTGTTACAAAGGATAGTGCAAGATGCAGGACGAAACCAATCCTAAGTTACGCATGTTTTTTTTTTTTAACTTGCTCGATGTATAGCACCTTAACACGGGACTTCGATTTAACATCTCATCCGAAAGACTATTCGTAATTTTAGATGGCAAGCCATGGGGCTCGAACCCCAGCACATGCATGACGTTCACAAGTTCCGTGCTCTACCACTTGAGCTATTAGGCCTGTTTTTTTTTATTAGTGAACCGTGGCATTTTGTATCAGCAGATCATGTGGTTAGTTTTGCGACATACAACAAGGACTTAATTCTTTTTCAAACGATAGGATTTTAGACTGGTCCAAATTCAAAGCATTTGCAGACAACAAATCAAAGATAGCTGAACAAATATAAATTGTCCATGAAAGGGTAGAAAACATTGTGGGAAATGGAGAAAATGCTGCTTACCAGCAGTTTCTCCTTTCCCCACAATGTTTTCAAAAGCGTAGTAATGCTCTCCTTCTCAGAGTCGTTAATCTCTGCATTATTTGGTAAAGGGTAAAATGAAACGAAGTCCTTAGTACTTGACGAGGAGATTGTGCATTTTGCGACGATAAATCGGTCTTACTTAGTCTCGCCATGCGGCGAGCAGGACCGACGATAAATCAGTGCACTTTCGTCCTTTATAAGGTATCAGACGACGACGAGCCGCTTCCGGGTTTTAGTAGTCGAAGTAGTCACGTGTAAAAATTACCAAAATGCATTCCTTTTGCACTTGTTTATCGGTTAAAATGGAATGACAGGTCTACGACGGTGTTTCTAATGTTGGTTTGATGATTTCTATAGAAACATACTGCATTGTTCTTTTATCTAGAATAACTATTTTGCGCCTTTGACTATATATAAAGCGTTGGTTTGCCACAAGAAATAAAAGGCAAAGATGGTGAATTTCGCTCTATTTTCAATTTAGTAAAAATGAGTAAATTGACACCTTATGTGTCATTTTCTCATAATGACAGTTTAAGAAGGAATTATCATATATTTTCCTTACAGGCAATTCTGGAGTCAAAATGCAAGCAAATTAAATTCACGCCATATGTAAGCATAGTTATTATCATGAAAATGACAACGAACATGTTTCAGTAACGTCTGTAAAACAAGAATTTAAGTTGCCAATTTTAATTTAAGTTTTAGGATTCATTTTCTGCAAGTGACTGGAACTTTGACAGATTATACTGTAACACAAAGTCAGACTTAAAAAAAAATATCCATATTTTAAATAGTATGAATTAAACGTCCTTGCAATTTTACACCCGAATTGTTTATTTTTGGCCGCTAGCGGGCCTTTAATTACTCATTCTCGTGGTTTTATGGCGAATTCTTTATTGTTTGTAAATGCAAAAAGTGAAGTTTTGCTGAACCAATCTAGCTGTTAGTTCTAGAATATAGAAATGCAACTTAACTCTAACCCAGCTTTTTTGTACGGAGCTTTATTTTTTTGTACGTGTTCACCAACCATCGCACATATCTTTATAAGTTTAAAACCGTCGAGCCCGGTTGTTCAGTCGGTAATATACAGGGCTTAAAACTAGGGAATTGCTGGTTCAAATCCCAAGCTTGACCAGTTTCTTTCCGGCGATTGCTGACAATTAATGGTATTGCGAGATGATTCATTCTTATCTCACCGCTAGTCATTGTTTCGACGATGCCTATGTGGGAAAGCTACCAGTGGCATAGGAAGAATATTTTGCGAAGTACTGGTAAATGGTGGTCCAGGAAAGAATGGACAGGTGTACTGGCCGCCGTGGTATAACTGAAATAATGTTGAAAACAGCATTAAAAGACTATAAAAACATACAAACAATGGTGTAATTCTAAATGTAGATAGTAACACAATGTCTGATCAGCTGGGCCATTTGGTTTGGAGAGTAATCAGTTGAGGTACTTTCAAATTTAGATCATTATTGATAATAAAAATATGTCTATTTATCAGGATGATTCGTGAATACGTGCTCAAGAAATCACAAAAATCAATAAATCAGTACACTTCCGTCTCTGTATATGTGTCCTTGTATAATTAATTAGATGAATCAGTTCAACATTATTTTCCTGAATCATTCATCCTCTTAATCTTTAGGATGCTATGCGCGACTCAAGGCCTTTTGCGGACGGTGTAGATCAAGATCAGACTGCACAGAACGTGCAGTCTGATCTTGGATCTACACTGTCCGATAAGGAGATATTTTTCTCCAAAAAAATAGGTTTGAAATAACAACATTTGGGGTTTTACTATCGGCGTGAAGGTTTCATTTTACTTATTTAGCAGGTAAGGGTTGGTTTTCAGATGCATTTCAAATTTTTGTTGAATGCGAACAATCAACAAGGTGGGAAGTTTTAAAAACCTTTTAGCTAACATTCCCGAGTTTTTTCTTTTTTAACATTATGAGAAAAGTAGAAAATGTTGGTATCCAGCATTTTCTCCTTTTCGCTTTCGTTTTCTACTTTTTCGAAGACAACTTTTATCAATTGAGCCGCATTTGAATTGGCATCTCTAAATGCTTTCAATATGGATCAGTCTAAAATTTTGTTGTGAAGAGTTGAAGCATTTTCTCCATTTCCCTCAATGTTTTCTAACCTTTCAAAAAGCAAATGTCAATATTTGAGCCACATTTGCGTTGGCGTCTGGCAATACTTTCAGTTTACACAAGTCTAAAGTTTTGTTGTTTGGTAAAGAGTTAAAATCTGGGACTAGGATCTAAATCAAACCAGTCTAAGACAGAAGTCCAGAGATATATGCACGATGGGAAGTTATATCAGTACACGGCTTCCGGTTGTGTTGTATGCATCATTTTGTAATCAGATAAATCTAAAATCCTTCATCCTGGTGATTTTTTGACGAATTTCAAATGTTTTGTAAATCCGAACAGTGTTATTTTGTTTCAACCAATCAGATTTGGGGAGTATTTTTTTTTTAATATCTGTAAACGACGCATTTATAAATCTAATATATGCATGAGTAGTGTATGGTATATGACGCTACATGTAGTTCAGAAACTAGTGCCTGGCGCAAAGACAAATCAGTACACTTGCACCTCTTTTTAGTAGTCTTATATATGGGCCTGCAACACGCGAAAAGGGGGATTCGGACATTTGCGTAAAGTGTCGTCTCGGATCAGCCTGCGCAGCCCGCGCAGGCTAATCCGAAACGACACTTTCCGTTTTTATGTAATTTTCTGTTTTGCACAAGTCTACTGTAGCACAAAATCTAATTTAGTCGTAAAGTGCTATCTCGGATTAGCCTGCGCGGACTGCGCAGGCTGATCCGAGACGACACTTTACGCAAATGTCCGAATGCCCCTTTTCGCGTGTTGCAAACCATATGGTTCTGCATGGCTCAGTAGTAAAGATGTAGAGGATATGTAACCTGAAGGTCCCGAGACTGACCCTCTCTGAAGACGCTTGGCCCTTCGTGGTAGCGTCCTTAGGAAAGACCGACACTTGTTATGACCGGGACACACTAGCACCAGTGAAACCTAGGCCACACATGAATTATAGAGGTTCGACGTGATATGACTAAAGTTGTGTTGAAAGTGGTGTAAAACACCATTCTATCAATAGATCAAACTATTCAGGACAACCTAATCAGACCTGATATATTTTCCTTAATCATTCCTCTACATGGTTTTATGACGAATTCCTTAACTATTTCTGACTGGGTTTACCATTTCGGTAAGCCAACCAGAAATTGTGTTACTTTGAAATTCATAAAAGTTATTGGGAATTAGTCCAAGAATGGAAGTTAAAATATCCGGTGAATACAGCTCAAGAATCACACAATAATTCAGTGCACCTCCGTCTCGTAACCCTTTACCACACAACATGATTTTAGACTTGTGAAAACCGAGAAAAAAATTGCGGACGACAAAATAACTGGGGTCAAGTGATGATATTTTCCTTTGCAATAGTTAAAAAAAAAATGGGAAATGTAGAAAATGCGCCAGTGACCACCTCTACTAAGCAAGCGACCTGTATCACACAATGAATTGTCCAGTTCCCAAAGAAGGCAACTGTTGAAATGCACGCTAGCCATGTTCTGTCAAAAGGGGGCTTGACGCATCTACAAGAAGTACTGACCCATGTCAGTTTACGCAGGCTGTCCCGAGCCGAAACTTTTTGCTGTTGGTCAATTTTCTGTATGTCCATAGACCATACTACCACATGATTTTGTCCATTGTTATACAAAAAAGACTTTATGCATCAATCATTCTATGATGACTTGCTAGGTATCATGGATCACGGAGATGCATTAAGCCCCCTTTCAGCAGAGCATGACCCACCTGTAATAAGCAAGCACATGTCTTTAGTAGACATAGTTCGAGTCTCCCGTGGGTGCTTTGTTTAGTACAGTTTGGACTGTACTTTTATTGTGAAAAAAAAGAGCTTGTTTTCACTTGTAAATCCGAGAGGGTAGGAGATTTCGCCTTTTATTTCATTAATATCAAAATCATCTCTTTACCACATAATCCTTTGTTTCGACGACCATTGGAAACAAAGCCTTTGAAAACATGGTGAAGCAGCATTTTTATCCCACTAGAGATCAGTATCAATATTTGAGCCACATTTAATATGTCTTCTGTAAATGCTTTCAGTATTGGCAAATCTGAAATGTTATCGTCTGGTATAGAGTTAAATTTGGGGAGGCCATTATCGCCATAGCCTTCAACTCTTTACCAAACGACAAAATTTTCGACTTGTCCAAATTAAAAGCATTTGCAGACGACAAAAATAATGCGACTCAAAAATTTAAGTTTGTTTTCGGAAGGGTAGAAAACATTGTGGGAAAAGGAGAAAATGCTGGTTACCAGCATTTTCTCCTTTTCCCACAGTGTTTTCAAAAGGCTTCTTCCTCAGGGTCGTGAAAACCAGGGATTGTTTGGTAAAGGGTTAAATGACAGAAATATAGTTTCGAGGTTGGAGAGGGTTTTATTGTTTGTATTGTGGTAAAACCGCATGCCGGGACAAAAGTATACCACGTGATGCGGGGGTGATCTATCAGCGATTTAACCCAACACCACATCGTTTAATCGTTTAATCTTACAACGATTAACAACTATTACAAAGGAAAAACAAACAAAAAAGAAACCAGAAAAAAAAAAATTCTAGAATCTTAAGAAAAATTACGGTGGAAAAAGTACCGACGCTTGTTACAAGAGTTTTCACTCCCAATGTCAGGCTAAATTGCGGGAGCGCAATATTTTCAGCAAGTTTTTGCTGTTATGTATTTTACAATTTTTATTTGACGTCATTCTACAGTTGACTGAAGATGTAAAATTTACATCCGTCGGTTGCACAAAACCGATTTTTGACAGCATTTCCATATATGGGCAATCGAGATTTTTATGGTTTCATTCATGTTTATTTGGAACGTGCAGAAATTTACGTTACAAGGTTCGACTGACTGATAAAGTTGTTTATTCTTTAACCAGTTATACATTGCATAGAAAGGTTTGCTGTAATATACATAGGCATTAAAAGAAATGTTGGAAAAGGAGCAAGTCCTTGTTAAGAGCCCAACCACTTATCGGAGCTGCAACTTGCTGTGTAGCAGTTACACATCGCAAAGCCCCGGTAGCTCAGTGGTAATAATTAACTCCTCACTAAATGCTGAACCTTAACTTTGACACTGTGTATGTGGGAAAGAAGCCAGTGGCTTGGCAAGGCAAGAGTGCTGTGCAGGGGTCATGCTGTAAAATGATGGTTGAATACGGCCGCAAGTATTCTACAGGAGCATACGTGGACTGATAAGAAAACAATAGAATTCCGTACCTTTTTACTTCTTTCTCTTCCGGATATTTGTTTGTTCGTTTGTTTGTTTTTGTTTATTTGTTTGTTTGCTCGGTTGCCTGTTTGCTTGCTTGCCTGTTTGCTTCCTTAGGGCTTACTCTGTTTAAACATAATTCACGGCACCCACTTCTCCTCTTAATTCGTTCCTGGACTTTTATTTACCAGTATTTCTAATGACGCTCTCCCACATAGGTATCGTTTAAACAATGTAGATCTACCTTGGTTAGAGAGAAATGAATCCTGTCGCAACAACTATATATATCATCAACCCAGGAAAAAGCTTGGCCAAGCAGGGATTTCATCTCATGACCTCTTAATTACGAGCTCTGTATAGATAAACCACAGGCACAGGGACATGAATGTACCTTTAAAAAATTCCCTTGTCCACTGTGAAGGGGTGTCAAGCATAATTATGATGGGCCACAAAATGTGTCTTCTTTTAACCCTTAAGCTGCTAAACGCGACTCAAGGACCTTTTGCGGATAGTGTAGATCCAAGATCAGACTGCACAGAACGTGCAGTCTGATCTTGGATCTACACTGTCCGTGAAGGAGATATTTTTTCACCGAAAATAACTTTTGAATGGCCTTACTCAAGTTTTTACTATCGGTTTGAAAGTTCCATTTAACTTTTTTAACAGGATAAGAATCAATCGAAAGCACAAGTATATCCTGTAGACGCATACACTCTGCTAGAATGAGTGGATTTTGTATTGGAGTTTAAAGTCATTTTAACAGCTTAGGTCATATCATGGCGGTCAGTGACGCACCCATGTGACTTTCTCACGCCAGTACTGACACAACTTTCTTTCCAAAGCCACTGACTACTTTTCTCACATGCATCAGAGGTGAGAGGCGAAGAATCGCCGGAATGAAAGTTCGCCTCAACAGGGTATCGAACCCCCAACCTCCTGGTCACGAGTTAGATACGCTAACCACTGAGCTACCCGGCCGGGCTAGGATGAGTGACTGAAACACTTGAAATCATAGAAATTAGTTCCATTTATGCGTAGGTAAGTTAGAAACACCTTTTTTTACCTGTTTACTTTGACATGTGTGTCCAGTTTTTGTGGTGTATCTATTCCTACTAATTGACCTACTGGGCTCGACGATTCCATTGTGCAGTTTTCATCCTTGAAAAGGAGATAAACTGTTTGCCCATCCCTTATGGGTGCTCCCTTTGAGGTGTAGAGTTGCGTAAGAGAGCATGCGCACCACATTTGAAATCCCTAAACTCTGACTGCATCCTAGCAACACCGGAAGTGTTCCGAATATGTTTTGTTGTGATTGTTGCACAGTGACGTCAAACTGTGACAAGGCGTGTTTGATACCAATCCAAGACAGGAGAGAGTCCTAGAAAATGTCGGTAGACGCCCCGTACTTTGGATTTCATCAGATGTTTTCTTTTCTTTTCAGCGTACCATTTTAGCTCAGTAATATTCAGTATGTCGGTAGAAAGGATGTGCACTCAGTTAAACAGACGACGATAACCTAACACACTGTGGTCAGAGTGTCCCGTCACATTGATAATTGTAGATCAGTTTACAAACTGCGTTTCTAAATCTTGTTCAACATTGTCTTTACAAAAGGCATCTGAAACTGACCTTGCAAATGCTGGGGTTATGTTGAAATTCCTTTTCGGAAATCAAAATTTGAGACTCTTGATATTGAAAGTACCTGCAGGCAATAAATTAGATGGGTTCAAACGATTGGATATGTTTATAAAAGCTATCAAGAATAGTTTGGGAAAATAAGACAAATTGTTCACCGGCATTTCTCCTTTTCTCATATTTTTAAAGAAATCTTCTCTCGCAGGGTTGTAAGCACGACCCGCCAAGTAAGGCCTCAGATTTTTTCTGTCAATCAGAGGATTTCGACTCAAGATCTTCTTTGAATGCATTTACAAAAAGTTCTCTTCATTTTGATCGCACGCTGCATATTCGACCAAAAATTAAAACGTCAATGCTGAATTTTGCACAAATCTCTCTCCTTCTCTCTCTCTCTCTCTCTCTCTCTCTGCCTGCTCTTATTTCTGATGACATGATGATAAAATATTAGTTGTAAAGAAAACCCGAGGTATATTCAAACTATCTATCGCCTATTTATCATCGAACCGTCTTTCAAAACACATAAAAATAAACTTAGACACTTTTATACGTCGTCTAAACACCTTCCTTGCATGTTTGGGTAAACAGAAACGGTCTGTTTGTTTGGAGTATGTTGACATTCCCTGCGTTCTCGTTGCATTAGCGTGCATTTCCTTTCTTTCCGTCTGTATATCTTTATCCTTAAGCTGCTAAACACGACTTTGCAGACGGTGTAGATCAGGATCAGACTACAAAAAACGTGCAGCCATATCTTAGATCTACACCTTCCGATGTCTCATGGCTAAATGGAACCAACAGCCTCAATATTGCAATATACTTTGCCCCTGTTGCTTACTGACAACGTCTTAAAATCAATCAACAGTTAAAGGATAAAACGCTTTTGGAAAAAAATGTTGGGGCAGAAGACAATGCTAATAACCAGCATTTTTTCCTTTTCTCACAATGTATTCTACCTTTTTCGAAGACACAGTCCGTCATTTTCGCCACGTTGAATGTGTCGTCTGCAAATGCTTTCAAATTAGGACGAGTCGAAACGATCGTCGTCTGGCAAAGAGTTAAACCCTTTTGAGGATCAGCGAAAGAATAGACCTGCGGTGACGATGCAATTTTATCTTGCAGTATAATACAAGTATTGTACATATTTGCGTCGGTGTTTGGGATTAGCAATTATCTCTTTACCAAACAACAAAATTTTGGACCCAACCAAATTGCAAGCATTTGCAAACGACAAATAAAACGTGGCCCTAGAAAAGAATTCTCTCTTTAAAATAGTAGAAAACATTGTAGGTAAAAGAGAAAATGCTGGTTACCAGCATTTTCTCTTTCACCTACAATGTTTTCAAAAGTCTTCTAGGTTAGGATCTTTATAATACGGACTTGTTTGGTAAAAGTTTAATGCATGTCTACGTGAATGAGTGACGAGAAAAAGGGGCTTGTTTTGCCGTTTATTGTGAAGGTCATGGTCATTTGCAAAATATTTTAGCCAATAGTATTGTGGTAACGCAAAGGGCTACTAGTTGTAACCCAATGGTTGTAAGTTCGGATTCCGGCTTTGTCCATGCATTTTTAAAGAATTAACTCTTTGCCAAGTGACAAACTTTTGGAAGCTCGAAAATTTAAAGCAAATGCAGACAACAAATTCTATGATGCTCAAATGCTGCATGGGATCTGTCTTTTAAAGGTTATAAAACAATGTGGAAAAAGGAGAAAATGCTGATAACCAGCATTTTCTCCTTTTCCCACAATGTTTTCATAAGCCTTTTCCCTAGGGGTCGTGATAAAGGGTACAAAAAATCTTTGAGTCAGAATTCACTTCTTTTTACACCCCTTAACAGCATAACAATTTTATACTTAACAATCTGTAGAATGAAACTGTTCAGAAAAGGTGGAATAAGGAAATGAATTTAATATAATTCAAAATTCGGGCTAAGCCCGCAACTAAACAAAAATGATTCATTCAGACTTATAGCTGTTTACGTCCCGTCAGGTTCATTTGCATTTCTAACCCTCAATGCTCCGAAAACAGAAACCTAACACATATTTTCAGTGTTGAAAAAAAGACATCAAAATAAGATAAATTCTAAGATTTTTTTTTTTTAAATGTCTTCGCAAGGCGGCCGGTGAAGATCAGATATCGTATTGCACGTTTTGTGCAGTCTGATCTTGATCGACACTGGCCGCAATGGACAATTTGAAAGGGGCTTTAAGGGTTGAATTTGGCTATTTAAAACGATACATAAATTTAAATCGATTTATTTCTGATGTAGTCGTTTCTATGAAATGAAAGTCAACTTTTTCAGTGAAAATAAGAATTCTTTGAAAACGTTGTTAACCAAACAGCGATTGCAATGACAGCACATCTTTATCCCGAATGTTTGCAGGAATCGTGTGAAATCATTTTAAAAATGATAGCACTCGCTAAAACTCGAGCAATCAGCAGTTGCTTAAAGCCGCTGGTACCCTATTAGATTCAGCACAATGAAAATGCCTTAGTTAAATTTGCAAACATGTAACGAGATGACAGGGGTAGAGTTTGTAATAATGTGTTGTGAAGAAAGCGTTCATATTTCTTTAACCCTAAGGCTGCTAAGCGCGACTCACTGACCAGTTGCGGACGGTGTAGATCAAGATCAGACTGCACAGAAAGTGCAGTCTGATCTTGGATCTACACTATCCGATGAGGGGATATTTTTCTCCAAAAAATAGCTTGCTGGTTACCACCATTTAGTGTTTAGTAATAAACACATTTATCAAATGTTGGTAGATTTCTACTCTGACCGTTACTTTTTTTTTTGAATAGTTTACATATATTTAGCCAATTACATAATGAGTAGCAATTCATTTTATTCTATAACTTTAAGTAGGTCAAAAGTGAGATTATTTAGCTACGCCGAAAAAAAAAATCTCGAATAGTCCCGTAAAGCAGCAAAAGAGTTGTTAACCCTTTACCACGCAATCCCGAGTTTTAACGACCCTGAGAAAGAGGCCTTTTGAAAACACTGTGGGAAAAGGAGAAAATGCTGGTAACCAGCATTTTCTCCTTTTCCCACAATGTTTTCTTCTTTTATAGACACAATTCCTACCAAATGAGCCATATCTATTTCGTTGTCTGCAAATACTTTAAATATGAACAAGTGTAAAATTCTGTTGTATGGTAAAGGGGTTAAAGTGCTGGATTCATCCCAAAATGATCGAAGGTAACCACAATCATCCACCAACACATTCGTACTTTACCGAGTATCCAAACAAGTAAATCGTAAGGTGGACAAAAAGGGCCATCACACGTACAAATGTTCTTTTCGCAACAATTTGAGGTTTGGTACATTAAATCAAATGAATTTACAAAATGTGAAGCATCTTCTGGCATTTACTGCAACCAGCATTTTTTCTTTGACATCAAAAGGTTTTATGAGAGAGAGAGAGAGAGAGAGAGAGAGAGAGAGAGAGAGAGAGAGAGAGAGAGAAAGAGAGAGAGAGAGAGAGAGAGGTAAAGGGAGGGGTAGAGGGAGAGAGAGATTGGTTTTAAACCTTATCATCTCAGAGTGTCACTGATTTTAGCCATATCATGACAGATATGCATTTAAAAATTGCACTATAGCAAAACTTGCTCAAAGCATTAAGAAGACATAAAAAGAAGAAAAACCAGCACTTAAGAAAATGTGATCCTTGATGTTACTGCCGGTAACAGCTTCATATTGCCATGAAAACAGAAAATGTTTGCCAATCAATTTCAAAAAGTAAGGAAAAAAATTGATAAAAGGGAGCAGTTAGAAACGCAAGGGTCGAGATAGGGGATTAAGCGGGGGAGTTTTGCTTAAATTAGTACAAAAATTGAGAATCACTTCAAATTTACTGTCAATAGAAAAATGTCTTTGTCACGAATAAAAGATCCTTCTATATCTTAACATGACTTTATCGCATTCTTTTTTTTTTTCCAAAAAAAAAACACATGATGAATTAAAATTGCCATGACTTGGATATTCTTTTATTAAGAAAAAATTAAAACATTTTCATTGGTTGGGGATATTTTACGAAAATGAAAATTACCTGTTTAGCCAAAGTTTCGAGGAAATAAAAATAACGAGCAGGTAAACTTTTCGTTTTCTCCTGAAGACCTATTTTGACGTCGTGCAGCAGAACTGATTGTGCCGAATGGAGAAAATTTCTCGTAATGGCCATAGTAGTTTCGGTCGATAGAAAAAGGTCTAATAGTGACAGCTTCAAGGCCCGTTTTGCTTATAGATACAAGATCAGACCACACGTTCCGTGTCTACAAAAGCATCTAAACCTTATTAAAGTAAGCTTATTGGAGGTTTTCAACCGGACAAGGTAGATTATAAGATTGCGCAGAAGTTACAGTCTGATCACTGATCTATAACATGCTCTACTCATGAGCGCTATTAGTATTTTGCATAAAACTTTCTCGAAATTACTTGCATTACACTTACTTTTTGCTTATCGACTGAAAGTAGACAAAGGTTAAGTCACCTATATCTTGCAAAGGATTAATGTTACGTCACTAAACGAGGTACTCATTTCCGTACTAAATCTTGCCCGTAAACATTGTGTTCACCGAATGAATCCGCCTTTCTTTTCAAGGTGCACGCCCTTTAAGGTCCTTCGGAGTGTCAGGTGCCCACCATTGTCAGGTGAACAAGACGCTTGATTTGTACATAAGAGTTTATTGTTCGAATCCTGAGGAACACACCAGAATCCTTGGGGACAGATCGGTTTGCAACTTAAGTGCCTGGAAAAATCAGCATTGTTAATATTCCAAGTGATACAGACAAAGCGGTGGGGATCTGTGCTCCAAAAGAAAAAAGAAATATTTTATCCATGACATTAACCCTTCCAGTTCCAAATTGATAAAACTGACTTCTTTCTAAGACTGTCAATGCAACAAACTGAAACTCGTGAAGATTTTCACCTTATTGTCTTGATTAAACAAGCGGACGGTATAGATCCAAGATCAGGCTACACATTCAGTGCAGTCAGATCTTGATCTAAGCAGTCAGCTGAGGCCCCTGTTTTCACCTATAACCCTGAAAGGATTACGGTGTTCAGGAGTGTCAGGCGCATTTTCAGGCGAACAAAACGCATCATTTGTAAGCAGTTTAAATTCTGAATTGCAAGCCAAAATTCTTGGGTCAGATCGTTTTCCAAATATGTAGTATCAAACTTCAGCTTTATTAACATTCCACAGGATCCAGACAAGGCGGTGGGAGATCCGTATTCCAATAAAACGTTATTTAACTCGTTCAAGCACAATATATATATAAGCTATGCTCATTGACAAAGGGATAAATAGATCTACACCTGCAAAAAGTAACGACCCGTGTCAGTCTGCGCAGTTCGGGCAGGCTGACATGGATCGAAACTTTTTGATATCGGTCAATTTTCTGCATGTATCACGTCCATGCTACCTCATGATTCAGCATGTTGCGGGACAAAGAGGATTTTATGCATCCATAACAACTTGCTTTGTATAATGCATCAAAGAGATGCATTAAGCCCCCTTTTGCCAGAGGATGGCTTATGTATACTCAGCCTCTTTCGACGGCTGAAAATACAATCCACTGAAACTTGGAAAAAGTTGTATCTGATAAGGCTTAACCCTTTCCCAAACAATCCCTGGTTTTTACGGGTCAGGAATAGAAGCCTTTTGAAAACATTGTGGGAAAAGGAGAAAATGCTGGTAACCAGCATTTTCTCCTTTTCCGCTGGTAACCAGCATTTTCTCCTTTTCCCACAACGTTTTCTGCCCTATCATATAGAAAAATCATCTTTTTAGCAACTGTTAATTTGTCATCTGCAAAATGCTTTCAATTTGGTCTGGTCCAAAATTTGCCGTTTGGGAAAGGGTTAACTCATCAAGAGGATGGTATAGATCCAGAATCCGACGGCAAGTTAAATACAGTCTGATGTTGATCTATACCGTCCGCAAAGGCCCCTTTTATAGACTGTGGCACTGAAACGGTCAATACAGGGTGTCTATAAATGGGATACTGGAGAACAGTGTAAACCATGATCAACTGCCTAGAAACGTCAGTTGTATGTACATGCACATTTTCCAGAGATCCATATGGGGGAACAGATATTTGTATAGCAGACACCTCCACCCCGCCACACAATGGACTTTTACAGCTTAGGTCGTATCATGGCGAACAGTGCACCTACGCATGTGTTTCTTGACTTTCTCACATCAGTACTGACACAGCTTTCTTTCCAAGTCACTGACTACTTGTCTCGAATGCATCAGAGTTGAGAGGCGAAAAATCGCCGGAAAAAAAAAAACCACCAAGTCAAAATTTAGATACGCTTATTACTGAACTACCAGGCCGGGCTGGACTTTTTGAAAAGATAAATATGGAAGCTGAAATTGTATAACATTCAAATGATATTCATAAACTATATTGTAAGTGGGCATTGCAATTTTCTTGCTTTAAGGATATAGAGGGCTTTTTTACAGGAAGTACAAATTATAGATAGCCTGCATTAACCTATACGACCCCCCTCCCCCCCCCCCCCCCCAAAAAAAAAAAAAAAACCTGGGTTCCAGTCCCATCATTTTTCCTTTTTTTATATTTGGAAATTACTTCGTCAAAAAGTAACGTCCAAATATTAAAAAAAAAAAAGAAAAATGATCGGACTGCCATGGAACCCAGGCTATTCTTCCCCCCCCCCCCCCACACACACAATACTAGTATT
Organism: Hippopus hippopus; assembly: GCA_946811185.2. NCBI lineage: Eukaryota > Metazoa > Mollusca > Bivalvia > Cardiida > Cardiidae > Hippopus > Hippopus hippopus. Next base: position 35,160,521 of record OX328099.1, on the reverse strand, counting down.
TTGAATCTTTAGCTGTTATTCAAAGCGAAAAATCTGATAGTATCTGTAACAAATGCGCAAAATTTCAACCAAGTCAATCTGCAGTGCGTCATAGAATTATGTGTCTCTATATTAGGTTTGATACTTTCTGACCACATCAAAGATCAAATTACTTCGATCCTAAATTTCGAGTTTATTGCTTAGGGTATACAATACTCGACGGCGCCAAAAACCTGCATACTTGGGGATTTTTTACCCGCACCAGTTCTGGACTTGGTTTATAAAATAATCCTTTTAAAAAAGGAAGGGCCAACTTTATAATATACACTATTAGATCTAAGGCAAAGTCATTTTATCTGTTCATAACTAAATTTCAAGCATTTTAGCGCAAAGATCTGAATGCCGTTTTTAAGTGAGCATTGGTTTTAGGGGCTTAAAGCTTTTGCGGAAGGTATAGATTGAGATCAGACCGCACAGAACGAGAATTCTGATCTTGGATCTTCACCGTCTGCTACCTAATACCAAACTATGGACGAAATTAACTTCAGCTGCAGTGGAAAATGTTCGTTTGGGCCTCGAGAAAAAATCAAATTTATTTGAGCCATGCCATGTGAAAAGGGGCTTAACGCATTTACAAAAAGTATCGACTCGGGCCAGCCTGCGCAGTCCGCGCAGGCTGACCTGAATCTATACTTTTTGCTTTTGGTCAATTTTCTGTATGTCAAAGGGCCTGCGTACCTCATCATTCAGTAGGTTGTTATGCAAAACGGGTTTTAGAGATGTACATGTATAATACTGTGATGACTTGCTCGGTATCATGCATCACAGAGATGCATTAAGCCTTCTTTTGCCAGAGCATGGCTCATATATTATTAATTGGCAGGGAAAGATTTAGCGAGGGGCAATTATGCAATCAGACGGTCGTCAAAGAGAATCCAAAATACCGAATATGCATAAATTTTAGGAAACATTTATTTATTTATTTATTTATTTATTTATTTATTTATTTTCATTCATTCATTTCATTTCACCTCTAATTAATAGACATCAATAATCAAACACTATTTTATTTGACATTAACTATCGTATTTTGTTTAACAAACTTCGGCCCTAGTGTAAGTTGCAAGAACGTCTTCCTCAATCGATGTAAAATGAAATATGTTTAAACTAACAAACTTTGTAAATTAAACGTACAGTCAATGCAGTTACAAGGAAACAAGCACGTAACTATACGATATGTATATACGATATGAGTTAAAGCTTGAAGTAAACAGTGAAGTGTTTGTTTACATGGTTACTCTTCAGTTACTATGGTATGCGGGTAGAATTTTCTCAAGTGAAAGTTTTCGAGTTTAATGTCCTGAAATAACATAAATTATTTGTGACGAAATCAAAACGCTAAAGGTACGCAAGTCAATTTGTCTCGCTGGTTTGGAGTTTTGACGCGTCGTTTCAAATTATGTATGGTTTTGATAATCGTATGATTGAATGCAGATATTCCATTAATTGATCGGATGGTGTTTTACTTTCATCACTGTTTCTGTTATATAACGGCGACAACTCTCTTATACATGCATGTCATGCAGAAAACCCAATAAAATTTTGCTTTGTTCTGTTCCATCGGAATCATATTGCTCGCGTTATTGAAAGATGCTTGAAAGATTGAAAGGTTGCTCTTTCCCAACAACATGGATAACAATGTCCAAAAGGAAGCGATTGCTTGCAATAAGCACCCGTTCTTTTTTTTCATATAACGTTTTTAAAAACCTGCTTATTGCAGGGGTCTTGTAGTTGTACAGTCAAGAGGTTAACACTACCAAACGACAAAACTTTCGACTTGTCCAAATTGAGAGCGTTTACAGACGACGAAATGTATGTGACTCAAAAATGATGTTTGTTCTTGAAAGGGTAGAAAACATTGTGGAAAAAGGAGAAAATGATGGTTACCAGCATTTTCTCCTTTTTCCACAATTTTTTTTCAAAATCCTCTTCTTTTTGGTCTTTAAAATTCGGAATTGTTTGGTGAAAATGTTTTAAATAGGTCCATGTTTTGATACCAAAGTCACGAAGATGACCCGACAAATTATTATCACATACGGTGTTATCACCTTCCGTACCAACAGTCAGAATGTCCTGATAAGTTTGTTTGTTTATTTGATCAGTGTTGTTTCTGTCGCCGCTTTCAACAGAGCGTCTTTTATATCCCGGCGACAGCTAATCTTCATATGTGTTTCTATGTACCTTACCAGGCTGGAATTCTGTTGTGCATTACCCAGGCAAGGTTACCAGCATTTTCCCGTGACAACAGCAGGGATCTTAGGTGCGTTTCCTTATTACATCAAACCCATGTTATATACCGACTAATCGATATTGACTACCCCCGAAAATACCAGACAATTTACCCAACAATACTATACTCGTCCATAATCAAGCAATTGCAGAGTGTTGTACCTACGGGTCGTTCCTCTAGATCACCGTTTCGACGTTGGTTGTGTGGGAAAGCAGGCAGTGGCTTGGGACGAATACTGTGCGAATTACTAGAAAACAAAACTCCAGGAAGGATGGGTGCATTGGCCGCCGCTAAGTAATTGAAATGATGTTGGAAACAGCGTTAAACACCATGGAAACAAATTTTGTTGGTGTTTTGGTTTTTGAACACATTTTAATTCAGTACAAGCGTCGACATACAGTCGAAACAATTTAAGAAATGTACCCCGTGTATGGGCATATTACGTCAATGTCGGGTACGGTCTAAATTCTCCATCCGTAACTTTATATTATCGTCGACCTTCATCCTTATCCTGCCAAACCAGTCCGATGAATACATTCATTCGAAAAAAATACCTAAATTAACACGATTTCAAAGCCGTTTTTACCGGAATATCTTTTAAAATATCGGACAGTGTAGATCCAAGATCAGACTGCACGTTCTGTGCAGTCTGATCTTGATCTACACTGTCCGCTCTAGCTCCCCATGGTTCTACCAGCATCCTAAGGGGCTTACAAACTAAAAATACACGGGTATATAAACTCGTTATGCTACCAGGGTTATTCGTCATTTAGTTTGAAAATTTAACTGAGGCAACAACGATTACAATTGATAATGAACGTCACGATTTTCACCCCCAGCCACTATGTTATAAACGGGCACTAGGTTCAAAATACTACCAGTAATGCATAATAAGCCGACTATTTGACAAAATAAAACATTCCGGTAAAAGAAGCGCAAACAACTATTTAAAGCAATTGTAGTAAAAGAAACCATTGCTCGTTACAAATAACTTTGAAAATGAAACTAACGATTTTCATTTCAACGACAGTGAAACAAATGGATACCGGGATGAAATATACAAAATAATACGAGTTTAAATCAGTGCCGACGACTTTTCGAAAACATTGTGGCAAAATTAAACCATTGCTCATTCCGAATAGCTTAGGTTATCAACATCACGATTTTCACCCCAGCCTCTACGGTATAAACCGACACTGGGTTAAACTTGCTATATAGCTAACAGGATGAAAACAATACTCGTATAAGACGTGCTCTGTGAAAGGAGGTTTTAATGCATTACTGTGGTCCATTATATACTAGGCAAGTCATCACATAATTTCTAATCCACGAAATCAATTTTGTCCAACAACCAACTGAATCATGAGATACATTGGTCCTATGACATGCAGAAAATTGAACTATAGCAAAAAATTTCGACCCACGTTAGCCTGCGCGGACTGCTCAGGCTAATGTGAGTAAATATTTTTTTGCAGACGTATTAAACCCCTTTTCACAGAGCATAGCTCATTATATAGCCTGCAACACGTGAAAATGAACTTTCGGGCATTTGCGTTAAGTGCCGTCCCGGATCAGCCTACGCAGTCCTCGCAGGCTGATCCGAGACGACACTTTCCGATCGTGTTTGATTTTCTGTGTCACCCAAGTCTACTGTAAGACAAAATCGAATGTGGACGTAAAGTGCCGTCTTGGATCAGCCTGCGCGGACTGCGCAGGCTGATCCGAGACGACACTTTACGCAAATGTCCTTTTCGCGTGTTGCAGGCCATATTCTATATAGTTTTTTAATTGTTTACTCTCTTACAACTTAAGAACTTCTACTTTTCACACTGAACCTATATCTTTCCTATATATCCTTTTTCTTTAACATTTTTATACAATCTTCATGTACCGCTTTGTTCTCGTGTTTTAACGACCCTTAAGAAGAAGGATCTTTCAACCATTGTGAGAAAAGGAGAAAATGCTTGTTATCAACATTTTTCTTTTTTTGCCATGTTTTCTACCCTTCCGAACAAAATATCACCTTCAAAGCCAAGTATTACTCGTAATCTGCAAATGATTTTTTAAACGGGTGGGTAAGTTTTTTGTCGTCTGTTAAAGATTTAAATTAGAGCAGACAACATTTCTAAAAATAATCTAGCAAAAGTTGCCGTTGCTCTGATAAGCTATGATAGTCAACATCGCGGTTTCATCCTAAGCCAGCTATTCAGTGATAAACGAACAACGGTTAACTCCAAACCAGACGAAAAAAATTAGACTCATAACATAAGCAGACGTCAAATTTAAAAAACCTGAGGAAGAAGCTTTTTAAAAACATTGTGGGAAAAAGGAGAAAATATTGGTAACTCCTACTCTCGCCGTTTTATATCGGACATCTCAGCTTGGCCGTTTTTGCGGGAAGGCAGCCAGTGACTTTGAAAGACTGCTGAGTTGAAGGAACTCCCAAGAGGAATGCCAGGAAAGCATTGAAGCGTCTGTGCACAGGTGACCGTCATCTAAAAGATGTTGAAAACAACGTCAAATTTTAAGTATATAAACAAAGAAAAACAAAATAGCTATATTTTGAACTGATTTTCACATACCGAAGTTTCTTTTATTTAGTCACAGATGTTTCACTCTTTACCAGACAAGAACATTCCAGAAATGTTGAAATTGAAAGCATTTGCACACCACAAAATAAATGTGGCATATTATGATAGGATTTCTCCTTCAATGTATACAAACACTGTGGGAAAATGAGAAAATGCTGGTTACCAGCTTTTTCTCATATCCCCACATTGTTTGAAAACGTAAAGTTTTTTTTCCTTAGGGTCATTAAAACACGGAACATTGGACAATGAAAACGAAACTCCTGAATCGCTTTATCACGGTGACAACGCTTTATCGCGAAATCTTATCATGTTGGCTTGTCTTTTTACAACTTTCTCATCTTGTGAAACACACTAGGTTCAGCTGACAAAAGGCCGAATTTGATCTGTGAAATACTATATGGCTTGCAACACGCGAAAAGGGATATTCGGACATTTGCGTAAAGTCTCGTCTCGGATCAGCCTGCGCAGTCCGCGCAGGCTAATCCGAAACGACGCTTTCCGTTTTTATGTAATTTTCTGTTTTTGCCCAAGTCTACTGTAGCACAAAATCTAATGTAGTCGTAAAATGCCGTCTCGGATTAGCCTGCGCGGACTACGCAGGCTGATCCAAGACGACACTTTACGCAAATGTCCGAATGCCCCTTTTCGCGTGTTGCAAGCCATATAGGGACAACGTAATATGCCTTTGCGGAGAGTGTAAATCGAGATGAGACTATATAGAACGTGCAGTCCAATCCTAGACCTGCACTGTCCGTTAACCTTGAATGTCGGTTGGTAATCCACTCGTCTTATGAAGCCGATAGCAGGCTGAATTTGGTCTTTGAAACGTTAGGGATAACGTGATGTGTCTTTGCAAACAGTGCAAATCAAGATGGGACTGCACGGGCCTGCAGTCCGATCCTGGTCCTACATTGTCCGTTAACATTGGATGTAGATCAGTCTTTTTGTGATCCTCACGTTTTATGAATACGCCGGGAAAGCTGATAGCAGGCCAAGTTTTATCTTTGAAGCATAAGGGACAGGGTAAGATACCTGTGCGACCAATGTAAAACAAGACTGGACTGCAAAGAATGTGCAGTCTGATCTTAGACATTCACCATCCAATAATTTGTGGTGTCGGTAAGTTGTTTTACAGCCCTCTTGTGTATACGCTCAACAATCTTATTACGTGCAAGATAATGGTCGCTAAGTTTGAAATAAATGCTAATAAATGTCATTTCGGACACTGCAGATCAAGATCAAACTGTACATAACTGCCGTTTTATCTTTTATCTACTCTTCCAACTAACCGCATTTAATATGTTATCTGTAAATGATTTAATGGAACAATGCAAATATTTTGTCATTTAGAGGTCAGTTAACAGCCTTAGAATTATCTAACTCCCAAAAGTTTACCAAACGACAAAATTTAGACTGGCCCCAATTGAAAGCATTTGCACACGACGAAACAATTGTGTCAAAAAAGATGGGATTCGTATCAGAAAGGGTAGGAAACGTTGTGCTAAAAGGAGGAAATGCTGGTTACCAGCATTTTCTTCTTTTCCCATAACGTTTTGCAAATCCTTCTCCCTCGGGGTCGTTAAAATTCGGGATTGTTTGGTGAGGAGTTAACCTGGTGGCTTACTGAATAGTATAGAAAATTTAAAATTGACTTGTCTGTAATCAAAACTAGGCCAAAATGTCGCAATTTCCATAGTTACAGCGCTAAGCACAACTTCTGTATAGCTTTCAGCCGAATGTGCACATTGAGATCAGACTAAACAAAAGATAAGTCTGATCTTGGATCTACAGGATGTGCTTATATTTTTTTAGCCATTTTGACCGAAACACCTAATATCTAGGTATGATTGGCCGTTACGGTCTATGCAGGCTGACCTTGATCTGCAAGGTTTGCATTTTTCGATACTTCGATAAGTATCTTGAGTTTAATCATACTTTTTCCATCCAACATTTCTTGTTAACCCTTTACGACGATCTTATGTTTTTACGACCCTCAGAAAGAATGTTTTTGAAAAAAAAAAAAATATCGTGGTAAAAGTAGAAAATGCTGTTATCCAACATTATTTTCACCTTTTTATGATGGTCTGTACTCTTTCAAGGACATTTATCAATACTGGAGCCTCATTTAGTATTTCAAAGTTTCAAAGTTTTAAAACACCTCAAAGTTTATGGTCTGCACATGTTTCAGAGCATTCCAGTAACCAGTTACCAGACAACCAGAGTTTTAACGACCCTGAGAAGATCCTTTAAGAACGTTGTGGGAAAAAGAAGAAAATGCAGTCTGACCTTGGATCTACACAGTCCACGACGGAAATGGATAATACTCCGCGCCACGAGGGTTAATTAATCAATAAAAAATGAACGCCTTGTTTTTTCCTTATTGAACTTTGACCATATTTATATATTTTCTTAACCCCATTACGACAAAGGTCACGGTTCGTGATTAGGTCACTTATTTCTTCATTCATGATTTGAATGATCAAACGTTATAATTACGGTTTCCCGCGGTGTTCACCTCGTTGAAACAATCCCGAGTTGTAATGACCTTGGGGAAGAAGGTCTTTGAAAACGTTATAAGAAAAGGAGAAAATACTGGTTAAAAGCATTTACCCCTTTCATCATAATGCCTCTAAATCTTTAACTCTTTTCAAACAATCTCATGTTTTTTTTTCTATAGAAAAAGGCTTTTGAAAAAATTGTGGGAAAAGAAGAAAATGCAGATAACCATCATAATTATTTACTTCTTTTCCAACAAGGTTTTCTACCCTATAAAATCAAAATACATCATTTAATTTGTCGTCTGCAAGTGCTTACAATAAGGATGAGTCTATAATTTTGTTGTGTGGTAGAGATAAAAGACAAATTCCATCATTTAAACTTCCTTGATTTGATTTGTATAAGTTTCAGATTTTGTCGTCTTGAACAGTGAAACACGACAGCAAAATCTCGATAGTTTCTGCGAAATAAGACCAAGGAACTAGTTTGAATTAACTCTTTACAAAACGACATCTTAGAATTGTCCAAAGTGAAAGCAATTGCAGACGACAGATTAAATGTGGCTTAAACGTTGGAATTTGTCATTGAAAAGGTAGAAAACACTTTGGGTAAAGGAGAAAATGCTGGTTACCAGCATTTTCTCCTTTTCCCAAAATGTTTACAAGAGTCTGGTTTCGCAGAATCGTTAAAAAGAGTTAATGCTGCTGTCCGGTGGCACAAACGCCTGCAGGGCTCGTAAACCAGTGGTTTTAATTTCGAATCCCTCACTTGGAAAAAGAAAGTTTCTTCGAGGATTGGTGAAAGTCATTCGGGCCAGATTCGTTTCTCCCTCACCCCTAAAAAGAGAAACTCCTACAAGGAACACATTGATAGGTGCACTGGTTACCTTGAGGTAAGTGAAATGCTCCTTTAAACGGTGCTAAAAACCAGACAAGCATAAATTCGAATCATCATAGTATAGAGACATTCACCCCTCAAAATGCTAAATAGATTAAATCAAAAAATTCATCCTATAGTTAAAATAACCTCATATAGATCTACTGTGTTTCGAAATTTCTTTTCCAGGCAAAAACCTAAACATATCGGACAGCCTGGACCCAAGACTAGACTGCACGTTCTGTGCAGTCTGACCTCAATCTATAGGGTTAACAAAGCAACTGGTGTTGTGATCGGTTCGATAAGGATTTAAGTTGGTGACTTGAGAACTGGGAACAAAATAGTGAATTTTGCCAGGAAAGGCCCGAGTTTAATCTTCTTAGCGCCATACGAGAAAACAGTGGCTTTTCTGGACGGCATAGACCGCGATCGGAGTGAGACTGCATAGAACATGCAGTCTGATCTTATACATGTACCGTTCGCTTAATTAGTCAAGCCTGTAGGATAAGAATCTTTTTGGGTTAATTATGGAGCCAGAAAAACAAATCTGTTCAACAATCAACTGGATATGGCGGTAGAATGGTCTTTTGCCATGCTGAAAATTGGCCAACAGCAAAAATGTTTCGGCCCAGGTCAACGTAATTTAGCCTGTACGATACTTTTTCTGTATAAGTCAATGTTCCAATACTACAACCAACATGCTTGAAGTCGTAATAATCTGGGTCTATAGTGACGACTGAAAATGTCCTTTCCTGTGGGTTGTTTCGGCACTAACAGGTAAAATACATACATATGAGCCACGTTCTGTGAAAGGGGGGTTAATGAATCTGCAAAAAGCATCGACCTGAATCATAGCTTTTGCATTGGTCAATTTTCTACATGCCATGGGACCAGTCTACCTCATAATTCAGTCAGATGTTGGAAACAATGGATGTTAAGGATCCATTATTACTTGGTATAATGCATCACGGAGATGCATCACGGCGCTCTTATTGTAAATTATTGTGAACAAAAGACATAAAACCATAGTTGATAGTTATTTAAAGGATATTCATCGCGCAGAAGGTCAAAATAGTGCTTTCAGTTGTTAACATGTATGATTCGTAGCCTAGAGGCTCCAGGTTCAATCCTCACTCGAAATCAGTGCTAGATTCCTGCAGTAGTGTTCTTGAGCAAGACAGTTTATAACCCCAGCCTCATACTGGTGAAACCCAAGGCATACACGAATAAGTGAGCTGTTGCCGTGATATAACTGAAACAATATTGAAAGCGGCGTAGCACACTATTCAACCAATCAGTCTCCATCCTGCATGTCCTGAGATTAAGAAAGAAATTTGCTATCGGATTTTTTTTTATCTGGCTTCAAAATAAGACTCGAGTTACAATCTTTACATTTAATCTTTGGTTTGCTTAATAAAATAAACCGTCATTTTTAACAATAAGTGGAAAAGACCAGATTATGTAATTCTAAAGCCACTTTGGCATAGATATCACAAAATGTATCGGACAGCACAGATCAAAGATCGGACTGCACGTTCTGTGCAGTCCGATCTTAGATCTAAACTGTCCGCAGACAGGCACCATAAATCGCGCGCAGATTCGAAAGGGTAAATTATTTTGCTAATAATTTTCTCACAACCTTGATAAGTTACGCGATGTGAACAGTCGAATATTTTCCTTGCGTTTAACCTTCCTCGCTCCATCATTTGCGGTATTTATAGGCCCTATTTTTAGCCACCAGTAAAAACATAAAGCCCCACTGTACTATGTAACTATTACACTTAATTACACTACAACTTCCCGTATAGTTTGACATTGGGGTTAATGTAGATTCCTCTGCGTTCTTTGCAGATTAAGTTTTGTTTTTCTTTATTATTGACTTTTAGTAGGACTTAGCATGGCTTCTTTTTTCTTCAAAACTTAGAACGTGAAGTGCCTAAATTGCTTCATTCCTTTCCATGTTCCCACTAACCTACAGGGTACCAGACAATGCAATAGACCGAGACATTGCGATTTCAAGGTTATGCTGTTGAGCCATATGGCCTGCAACACGCGAAAAGGGGCATTCGGACATTTGCGTAAAATGTCGTCTAGGATCAGCCTGCGCATTCCGCGCAGGCTAATCCGAGACGGCACTTTACGACTATATTAGATTTTGTGCTACAGTAGACTTGCTCAAAACAGAAAATTACATAATGTCGGAAAGGGTCGTTTCGGATTAGCCTGCGCGGACTGCGCAGGTTGATCCGAGACGAGACTTTACGCAAATGTCCGAATGTCCCTTTACGCGTTTTGCAGGCCATATCATAAAGTACCGGACGGATTTGTTTGTTTTACTGTTGGGTGCTTAACGTCGTTTTCAGCATTATTTCAGTTATATCGCGGATATCATTGCTCCTCTGTAGTTTCTTTTACTGGTACTTTGCACAACATTTTTCCAAGTCATTGGCTGCTGCCCTACATAAACATCGTCAATTCAATGTTCCGAGCGGTGAGAGAGGAATGATACCTGTCGCAATGACTTATCATCAAACAGGAAATAAATTTGCGGAGCTTTGAATTGAGCAAGCGACTTAACGGTTTGAAGCCCTGCACTTTACAGACTGAGCGATCGGGCTGGACCACTGGACGGAGTAGATACAAGATCGGTATGATCTGTCTTAGTTGTCTGCTCCTGATCTACCGCCGAGCCCCGGTAGAGTACAGGACTGAAGAACAGGGGATTGTTGGTTCGATCTCCGGCTCGGCCAGTTTCTTGCCGAGGATTGATGATAGTCGTTACGACAGGATTCATTCCTCTCTCACCGCCTACCGTTGTTTCGACTATGGTTATATGGGAAAGCAGCCAGTGGCTTGGAAAATATTTTGTGTGGAGCACTAGTAGCAGAAACTACAGGAAAGCATGGATAGGTGCACTGGCCGCCGCGATATAACTGAAATAATGTTGAAAACTGCCTTAAACGTTATATATAATCAGTCAATCTTGATCTATCCTTGCCGCAAAACCTATTTATCTAAACGACAAGATGTTGGACTCGACCAAATTAAAAGCATTTGCAGACGGCAAATTGAATGTAGTTCAAATAATGATATTTGTTATTGATAGGGTAGAGACATTATGGGAAAAGGAGAGAATGCTGGTTACCAGTATTTTCTCCTTTTCCGACGATGTTTTTAAAGGCATTCTCTTTTAGAATCGATAAAATTCTGAATTTTGTGGTAAAGGGTTATAATCGCTTGGCATTATTTTTGATTAGCATAAATCTTTACCAGATGACAAATTCTTTACACGTCCGTTTTTAAAGAAACTGTAGACGATAAATTAAATTTGTTTAAAATGGTAAAATTTGTTCTGAAAAGGGCAGAAAACACTGTTTGAAAAGGAGAAAATGCTGTTATCATCAACTTCTCCATTTACCTATGTTTTCAAAAGCCCGGCTTCCATCTCAGAGTCGTTTAAAACTTTTCAAAACAATCCCAAGTTTTTACGGCCCTTACACCTTTGAAACCATTGTGGGAAAAGGAGAACATGAGGGTAACCAGCATTTTTTCCATTTCCTACCATGTTTTCTACCCTTTCAGTGCCATGTTCTATTATGTATTTCATCCTCATTTAATTTGTTGTTTGCAAATGCTTTCAATTTGGACAAATCTAAAACTTTGTCATTTGGTGAAGAGATAACCACGAGGTTGTTTGGTAAAGGGTCAAAATGTTTAGAATGCATAATGCCACCTGATTTGAAAACTATTTAGACGAATTTCTGTTATTGGAGCGGAACGCGCAAGTTAAATTACCTTTGCTGATGACATAGGTTAAAATCAGACTGCATAAAATGTGTAGTCTGATCTTTTGTGAAACATTCTAACACAGTCAGATTTTAATGAAGTTATTTTACTCAACTTGAAATGCCAGTTTGAATAGTGCCATCTTCTTCTGCTTGATTAACTCTTCACCAAACGACTTGTCCAAATTGAAAGCATAGTAGACAACAAGTTAAATGTACCTCCAATTATGGGACAAGACTTTAGTTGGATATAAAACATTGTGGGAAAAGGAGAAAATGCTGGTAACCAGCATTTTCTCCTTTTCCCGCATTGTTTTTAGATGCCTTTCTCCCCATGGTCGTTAAAATACAAAATAGATTGATAACGTGCTATGGTTGCCATGGATTCCCATTCGAACAGTTAAGATTCTGCTTCTGCCTCGATACAAGAGAGGGTCAAAGAACGAAACAGTTGTGGCCTTCTAAAGATAATTCCAGGTACCAGATGACACACTTTTACACCTGTCCATTTTCCAAGCATTTGTAGATGGCAGATTCATTGTAGCTCAAATACTGGGTTATCATTATGACGTCACTGTCTCCTGCATATAAAATCCTGCAATATTCCATAAAGTCGTTAAGTAACATTTTATTGTGATACGGTTTTGTTTTACTTAAACTTATAGCATTTCTATATTCCATGGGCCTAGACCATACGGGAACCTCGTGCAACAGAAATTCAGGTACAATAGTGTAAGAATTCCGCGAACATTCAAAAGTAGATCGAAAACTATTCCGGGACGCAGTGCGCATGCGTGACGACCTATATAAAGGGATTGTCGGGACTAGTTTTCCATCTAGGTCAGACAGTGTAAATCTATAACATTACCTTTAACAAACTATAGCTGTATTTTAATTAGACTTCAGACGGTCAACTAAAAAATCAACGATTAAATTTGAAATTATGAGTTATTCTTGTATCAAACAGTTTCCACGTTACGACGACCCTGAAGAACAAAGCTTATAAAAGCAATGCGAGAAGATTTTTCTACCCTGTCACAGACAAATGCCATTATTTGAGCCATATTTAATTTGCCGTTTACAAATAAGCCATGCTCTGGCAAAAAGGGGCTTAATGCATCTCCGTAATGCAGGATACCAAGCATTCCATCACATGATCATGGATCTATAAAATACCATATTGTCTAACAATCAACGGAATCATGAGGTAGACTGGTCTTTTGACATATAGAAAATTGGCCGATTGCGAAAAGTTTCGGACCAGGTCAGCCTGCGCAGACTGCGCAGGCTGACCTGGATCGATACTTTTCGCAGATGCATAAAGCCCCCTTTTCACACAGTATGGTTCAAATGTTTTCGATCAGGCCAAGTCTAAAATTTTGCCGTCTGATAAAGACTTAAATCAAACTTAAAACGTCCTTGACTGTGTAAATGGTTCCGAAATTTCATAGTCCACTGGTTTTTTTTTTTTATCGAAAAGCAACATGAAAGACATTGTAAAACACAGTATTAAGGTGCTGCTAAGTCTAAAGAGAGCTCGATCTCTCTCTGTCCGTCAGTACGTCCTCTCTCTCTCTCTCTCTCTCTCTCTCTGACTTCTGCATCGATACCATACAATGATTGATATCAATATCAAATGGCTACATGCATAACTGAGAGTATGCTCGGCCATGAAGTATATTCATCCATTAAATGACAACGAAGATTTGAGATAAGACTGTGGTGTTTGGTACAAATGATCTATATATACTCAGCGTCTCTTACCTGGTGACTTTTCACTGACGCTGAGTATACATTTACATTCTCGTACACGGAAGAAGCTTTAACTAGTTCATCATATTTAATAAAAATCTTTCTCTGAATTTCATCATTATCATCATCAGCAGCAGCATTGTCATAATCAGAACTAGAATAAATTGAATTTTAGTTATCATTTATCATCTTTAATAAATAGCACGGCCTTCCGAATTCTGTTGTAGAAATTGAAGATAACGGACCAAACAAGATTTTTTTTGAAAACTGATATTTAACGATTTAAGTTTCAAAACATTCACACCTAATGTTGCAGAGAAACGGTGAACCACCTAGATATAAGTTCCGGGCGCTTCGACATCATACGATAGATATACAGAGAAAACTCCCTTGCATGGTTTTCCCTAAGTTTTAATCAGGTGTCAACCTATTTTTCATTTTGACCCTAGAAATATCTGCCACGCCTCTTGGTTTAACTTCTTGACTTCTTGTGTGTATGTGTCGTGTAGAAGATTTCCTCTAAAAACATGGTGACAAAAAAAGAAATTAAAACGAACAATTTCTCCTTTGGCTACCATGTTTTTACGTTTCATTTAATCTCCATTAAGTCAACCATGTTGGTTATCCTTATTTTACATGGAAGGTGTATCTAGCTAGTGGATCACGGAGGTGGTAAGTTAATGACGGAAAACTCGACCTTAAAAATGCAATGTTGTTGTAACTCTTTAGCCTATACACTTCCTTTTTGAGCAAATTTTTTGGTGTTTTTTATTATGAAATTTACAGTTGCTTATATTACTTCATTCGGGAAACCTCGGATGATCCGTCGATCAGATCCCTCGGCCGGATTACGATTGGTGATATGCACCTACACTGTACATTTCTTCGCCGGAAATACACCGCTTTACAGTTCTAAAGATTGTAAGGCTCCACTTAAAAAAAGGAATCACGAATCACTATTTTCTATCGAAATCTTTCTCAATATATTTTCGTTGACAAACAGTTTGAACATTTAATCTTTAACGTGGTTTATCAATTCCGTTGTCAGATTTCACAGGCAGGTTGATAGATGTAAATAACTTTATCGTGGTAGTTGATGTCGTTGTTAATCGATTTACTTAGATGCCGCCATGTTTAAGATTATGGACAGACAGTATGTACTTCAAAATGTATGGATGAAGTTAGATGTAGACACAGAATCGGCCGAGTTGTGGAGACTGTTATGACTTTGCATACCATCTTCTCTCGAAATATTTTGTACATAATCCTCAGTACTGATGATTATGTTCGGAATATACCAAGAGCAGATTCTGTCTGACAGTCATTGCGACCATGTAAGGTATATACCGAGAGAAGACGATCGTGGAAATCATTTACTGATAATGTCGACGACCATGCACGAAATCGATAGAGATTCGTTCACTAAAACCATTGGATTTTGCAGATCATCATACCCCAGACTCGTTAATGATCCTTTGCAATATTCCAAGGACTAATTATGTTATCAAAGATAGAAATTTTTCAGGGACTTTAGAATTCGGTCGTTTTCAAAAATATTATAACAACCAAAAAAAAAAATATCGAAAACAAAATTAACCCGGACTTGACCCGCCAGCAAAATGTTCCGTCACAGCATGTAAACAAGTATACAAGCCAATCAGTGAGGGCGTTTTATTTCATTTTTTTATTAATTTTATTTAATACTTTACCAAATGATATTTTGATTTATTCAAAATTGAAAGCGTTCTAAGACGAAATCTTTGAAATGGGTACAAATAAGCCTAAGATCTCTAATATGATTTGAAAACGTTGTTGGAAAAGGAGAAATTGCTTGTCACAAGCAATTTCTCCTTTTCCCACAACGTTTTCAAAAGCTTCCTTCCAAAAAAAGGTCGTTAAAAACAGGATTGTTTGGTAAGGGGTTAAATTAACTCACTGATCTTGGGAGTAGAATATTCGGATGATTGAAGATTTATCGGAGCGTGAGGTTTATTACCCGTCTTACCCTGATTCTGCCGTGGTTAGAACCGTGTCCATGTTAGAGTTGGGGTTGTATAGCCGTAAATTTACTCAAAGTTAAACTCTCGAGTGAGCTTTCTTGAGCTTTCATGGTCCTTGATTTTTGTATGGTTGGCTGGTTGGCTGGCTGCCTGGTTGGTTTTCTGGTTGGTAATTCGGTTGGTTTCCCGGCTAATACTCTCCATATGGACGAGTCTAAAATTTTGTTGTCTGGCAAGGAGCTTTAACTCTTGCCTATAACTCTTACTAAAGCTGGCTGGCTGGCTGGCTGGTTGGTTTTTTTGGTTGGTAATTCGGTTGGTTTCCCGACAAATATTCTCCATATAGACGAGTCTAACAATTTGTTGTCTGGCAAGGAGCTTTAACTCTTACCTGTAACTCTTACTATAACTGGCTGGCTGGCTGGTTGGTTTTTTTGGTTGGTAATTCGGTTGGTTTCCCGACAAATATTCTCCATATGGACGAGTCTGATTTTTTTTGTCTGGCAAGGAGCTTTATCTCTTTACTAAACCAGAAAATTTAATACTTATCCAAACTGAAGCATTTGCAGTCAATAAGAAAAACATGAAATCTAAAATTTGTATTTTGACAAGAAGAAAACATTGAGGGAAAAGGAGAAAATGTTGGGTGGCAGCATTTTATTCTTTTCTATAATGTTTTCAAATGACTCCTTCTTCAGGTTCATTTACCCTTAGGCTGCTATAAGCCCGACTCACTGACCTTTTGCGGACAGTGTAGATCAAGATCAGACTGCACAGAACGTGCAGTCTGATCTTTGATCTACGCTGTCCGAAAAGGGGACATTTCCCTAAAAAATAACTTTGAAATAGCAATAATTGTGTTTTTACTATCGACTTGAAGGTATCATTTAAACTATTCTGCAGAACAAAGATTAAAACTGGAGATTCTTCTTTGTGCAAAGAGTTTTGGACATCATCATATAAAATCCTTTTTTTACGATGACCCGGTGATACGACTTTATACATAAAGACGCTCAGGCTAGAGTTATTAACTTATTTTATGTGTCCATTTTATGTCGATATAATTTGCTCAATGTCTAGCACATGGTATATAAATCACATAAACACATGTTATGATATTTTGAGTACCATTCTGACATCTTCATTTTTCGTCCCCTTGAATTTTCTATCGAAGGTTTGAAATTTCTATAGTTTCATGATGAAATGCAGAATTCGAGTGTGTTTTCTCCGAGCTAAATAGCATTTGAAATTACGTTTTGCTGATACTTGCTACAGCCGATTTTTCTTTTTCGTCTTAGAACAGGCTGCTTTAAAAAAAAAAACTTTCTGAACGCTAAAAAAGACCGTTAGGAGCAATTTCTTCCTTCGCAGTTTTTCCCAAAGGCTCATTATGGTTTTAAATTAAAATAAAAATTGCCAACTTTTATTCTAATTTTACAATTTATTTTCCTGCCAAAGCCTGGATTTTTAAAAGACTGTACTGTGTCGCACTATCAAACTCTTAGTAATGCCCATTCTTTTAAATGATATGATTTATATTTGCTCTTAGTAATGCCCATTCTTTTAAATGATATGATTTATATTTGCCTGCATTTTGACTCCCGTTTACTTTTTGCCACTTGTAGGACTCTAAAAGTGGTTATAAAAATTAATCTATTTTTTTACATGGACTTTTTGACAGTTGTCTATATCATATTCGTTTCAGTTTGGAAGTAGCGCAACAAGTTTCTCATTATTCGAAACCTCAAGGCTATTTATAAATAGATCGTATTGAAATTTAGGAACAGACTTTAATTTAGGGTTGTTGGTTAGTATGGCCTTTGGACTAAATGCAGACTAAAGTTAACCGTTAAATCTCCTAAATAAGTTGAATCTTTCAACAGTAAAAAACCCATTGGTATTTCAAACATATTTTTTTTAAGGAAAAATATCTCCTCATCGGACAGTGCAGATCGAAGATCAGATGGCACGTTCTGTGCAGTCTGATCTTGATCTACACTGTCTGCAAAAGGTCAGCGAGTCGAGCTGAGCAGCCCAAGGGTTAAGAAGCAATAGAATAACATGGTGCCAACTCCACGTTTCTGTCACGTGTATAAACCGGAAGTGCTTTATTAGGCCCCAAACACATGGCTGTGATTCCGCTTAACTGACTGGCCCTTTATCTGAATTCCGACCCCGCTATTTCTATTGCCAAAATAAAACGTATTTTAATATTCAGCCCCTTTCAAATAATTTGCCCATTCCAATTTATTTTCACAAGGAAAAAATTACTTAAAAAAAACCCTATTTTCCTATCTCATCTTTTCAGTGTTTCAGAGATAACCAGGCTGTTTTTTTTCCTGAAATTGTTTTAAGGCAGCAAATAACAACAACAACAACAACAACAACAACAACAAAACAAGTTTAAAAAAATATATGATGGAAAAAAAGGTTCAGGAAAAACGAAATCTAGCCTAAAACACATTATTTGTACTTAAGTTTTCTTCACTCCGTTTATAAATGTACATAATTTAGTCCTTCGATTAAAAGGGCCTTTTTCTGTTGGTGAAAAAAAAACACCATTTTTTGTGCAATTCCAAAACTTTCTTTTTACAATCATTTTTCCCCAAAGATAAGACTACACGTTCGTTGCCGTCTGATCTAAATCTATACTGACGGGAAAACTGCCTTCAGTTGTCCACGTCACTCTAAGGGGGTCAAAATTATCATTGACATCAGTAAGTCTATTTTATACATAAATTTTCGATATGAAATTCTGACATAAACCTCTACCGAGGAATCCCGTGGTTTGAAGACTCATGGGGAAATAGAGTTTTGAAAATATCATGGAAAAGGAGAAAATGCTTGCAGGCAGCGTTTTATCTTTTTACCACAATGTTTAAAACCTTCAAGCACAAACTGCATTATTTGAGCTATTTTGCTGACCCCAAATATTTGAAATTCGGACCAATCCAAAATTTTGCCCTCTGGTAAAGAGTTTTAAAAAAACCTAAACCTTTTGATCTACTTTATTAGTGGAATAAAATACATTTGTGCCATGCTCTGTGAAAAGGAGGCTTAATGCGTCTGTAAAAAGGATCGACCGAGGTCAGCCTGCTCAGTCCGCGCAAGCTGAACTCGGTCGAAACTGTTTGCTTTTGATCAATTTTCTGTATGTGAAAGACCCAGTTGACCTCATAGCTTAGCCAGTTGTCATACAAAAGGAACTTTATGGATCCATGATCATGTGATGACTTACTTGGTACGGATACATCACGTAGATGTATTAAACCCCTTTTCGCCAGAGCATGGCTCATTTCATACCATTTTATACCATCCGGTGAGTAGTTAAAAATATGAACTTTTTACAACATCGGGAAGGGCCTGTTTTCTATAGTTGCTATCTCAGATCTAAAATGCTGAATGAACGAGCACGAACCCTGGACCCGTTCTCACCAACCATTGTAAATAGCATTCTTAGTCTAGGTCTCAAGAATCTTGTAGATCTAGAAAGTAACGCAACTTCTGATTGGCTAAAGCGAACGGTCTAGCCAATCAGAAATTGCTTTCCTTTCTAAATCTAGAATAAGACCCAGAATGCAATCTAGACTGGTTGGTGAATACGGTTTCCGGTAGTCAAGTCGGTGACGTACTAGCCTTTAAACCGGGGGGGGGGGGGGGGAAAGGGGGGTGGGAGGGGAGCGGGTCGCTGGTTGGATTTCAAGCCCGGCCAAATTCTTTCCGAGGATTGAAGACAGTCATTGTGACATAACTCATTCTTCTCTTATTGCTGAAATTTGTTTCGATAATGTTAATACTAAAAAACAGCTAGCGGCCTGAAATAAATATTGTGCGAAGTACTGGTAATGAATAAAGCAAGAAGAACATTGGTAGAAGCACTGGTCACATATTAACTGAAACTGAATGTGTGTTGAAAACGACATTAACTACCAGTAAAACGAACAAAACAAACAAAATGTTTTTACTCTGAAAAAAGAAAGAAGCAAAATGAAGTAAGAACTATGTTAGTCACTAGATGGATTCCATGCGCCCTTTTAGCCCCTTCTGGAAACCATCACTTCTCGTTCCAGAATAGAAGTTTTTTTCAGATGAACCATTTGTGTTAAACGACCATTCGTCTTAAGAGACTCCCAGTTGGATTTGTTGCTCCACACACTAGCACACAATCCCGGGTTTTAACGACCCTGAGGTAGGAGGCTTTGGATAACTTCATGAGTAAAGGGGGGAATGCCGGAAACCAGGTATTTTATCTTTTTTCTATGATGTTTTCTATCTCTTCCAAAAAAGATTTCATCATTTGATTCAATTTGTATTTGCCATCTGCAATTTCTTTCAATTTTCGCGAATCTGTAATTTTGTCCTTTAAATTTGGGTTGTGCTCGTATTTTTTGTTCAGTTTTCACTTTGCGAAATATTTGTGAAAGCCATTATTTCCTAAAATAAAACTGCACGAGGCAACTTACTACACAGCCTGACAAATAAATGTCATCAATATACATGTAGATTAAGGTTAGATGCACAAATACGAATAAAAAATTTGGAGAAGGGAGAATTGTTCTTTAAAAGCGATTTTTTCCTTTTCCACGATAATTTCGAAAGCGGCCGACCCAAGATAGGTATTCTTCTGACATTTATACAAATTGATTAATCCATATATCTGTTCAATGTGGTTGAAATCTGCAATCTATCTATCTATCTATCTACGAGCCTGCCAGCCAGCTTGTTATTTCTATGTAATATTTGTTTAAATATATCTGTATCCTTTTACGTTCTTGGAATCTATTAGGTTACCTATAGTTTTGAGTAATATTCAATCGATTTTATCCGTATGCCTCCATTATTCAGTTAAGATTTATTTCTACTAAACTATGAAGGCTAGAGGAAAATGTCCCGCGTCAGAAATTTATTAATTGAACAGATATCAATTTCACGTGTTTGGCACATTCAATCATTTATCTCATAATCTGTTAGCATTTAAAGGTAATTTTCTTCTTTACCGAGGTTTCGAATTCGTATATTACCCTTCAAAACTTTTCATTTTTGTATATTTTACAATATGGCATTCACACTGATGACGTCATACTATAACACGTTCATTGACAAATTATCAATTTAACTCTTCACCAAACAACCTCGAGTTTCAACGACCCCGGCGGGTAAGGCCTCTGGTAACCAGCATTCTCTCAATTTCTCGCGATATTTTCTAGTATTTTAAAGTTACAGTTTAATCACATTTTTGGCGTCACGTTTTAGTTGTTGTTTGCAGATGCTCTTAGTTTGGACCAGTCTAAAACCGTTTGTCGTCAAGCAAAGGGTTGGACTAAGTGCCCGTGTTGTGGCATTTAGTGCTTCGAGGTTTCTATACCAAATTTAAGAGTTACTTAATTGCAGCACTTTATTCATCTCATTATATGTCATACTATACGTTTTATATTTGTCTCAATGACTTCTCTCCTTTTTTGGAATATTTCTTTAAACCTCAGGTCTACAAAATAAACAATACTGGTAAAAATGAACGATTTTCCTTATGTAACACTATTTCAAATGATTTCCACTTGTAGAAAAAAAATTATAGATATATATACATGTGAGCCATGCTCTTTGAAAAGTTAATTGGTTTAATGTATCTGAAAAAAGTACTACCGTATTTCTGCCACCACAGTCCGCACACGCTGACTTTTATCAGTTTGTAAATTTTCTGCATCTTAAAGGACCATTCTACTCATGACTCAGCTCTTTTAACCCTTAGGTTGCTAAGCACGACTCAAGGAACTTTTGCAGACAGTGTAGATCAAGATCAGACTGCACAGAACGTGCAGTCTGATCTTGGATATACACTGTCCGAAAAAAAAGAGATATCTTTCCACAAGAAATACCAATGAAATAGCAAAATTTGAGTTTTTACTAAACCTTTGAAAGTTTCATTTCACTTATTTAGCTCGATAAGTGTTAAGGAAAAACGGATCTATGTTATGCAATGACTTGCTTGGGATAATGCATTACAAATTTACGATGGCAAACTCGCTTTCATAGAGCGCCGCTCATGTATATATGGCTTGAAACACGCGAAAAGGGGCATTCGGACATTTGCGTAAAGTGTCGTCTCGGATCAGCCTGCGCAGTCCGCGCAGGCTAATCCAAGACGGCACTTTACGACTACATTAGATTTTGTCTCACAGTAGACTTGCGCAAAACAGAAAATTACATAAAAACGGAGAGTGTCGTTCCGGATTAGCCTGCGCGGAGTGCGCAGGCTGATTCGAGACAACACTTTACGCAAATGTCCGAATGCCTCTGTTCGCGTGTTGTAGGCCATTATTATAGCATGAATATTGGAGACGTTATGGAATGTAAAATGAGCAATGCTCTGTGAAACGGGGGTTTAATGCTCTTTCAAAAAGTATCGATTCAGATCAGCAAGCGTAGTATGCGCCGGCTGTCCTGAGTCGAAACTTTTTGCCATTGGTCAATTATCTGCATGACAAAGGACCACCATACCTCATGATTCAATGGTTGTTATTTTAGAAAAATGGATTTTATGGATTCATAATTATGTGACGACTTGCTTGGCATAATGCGTCAGTGCCAGTGCGCCGCTCATATATTTGCGCCCAATGTGGTACACAACTTTTGAAAACATGGAAAGAAAAGAAGCAAACGATTGATATACGGACAACATCCCCTTTGTCGCAATATTTTTCCGTATTCAGGGCCTTTCTCGATAGATTTTATTTTGTTTACATAGCGTTCAACTCAGTTTTAAACATTATTTCTGTAACATCACTGCGACCAGTGCTCCTATCTATGCTTTCGTGGAGTTTCCTTTACCTGTACTCAACCCAATATTCTTCTTATGCCATCGGCTGCTTTCCCACATAACCATCGTCGAAACGATGATCAGCGGTGAGAGAGGAATAAGTGAGAAAGTGATGTGAGATTTACAGTGTCAGATCTTTCTTCACTTTTCTGTTCGAAATGGGCGCATTAATTTCGCTACGTCGATTAACCGCATAGAGAGGAATAAATCCTGTCACAATGACTATCATCCTTGGGAAAAAACCTTGGTCGAGCTGGGGATTTGAACCAGTCCCCTAGTCTCATGTCCTGTATGCTACGTACTGTTCTACCGGGCTCGGTGCTGGTGGAAAAGGAGCTAATGACGACAAAAAAGGGAGTTACGAGTTACAACGATTACGAAACATTTTAGGGTGAATAAGCAGGTACATATAAATAAAAATCTCCGTGTCATAACAGTGCGACGTAAAACCACGAACCATCAATGAACCGGAATAAAAGGATAGCATGCGTGATACGTCGACCTAGAAAATACCCCGTTAGTCAAAAATCTGAACATGACATTGGAATAAGATTGACGAAAGTAGAACGGGACTTGACTCTTTCACAGCAAGTGGCGTCTTGAATGGCTAATGCGGACGGCATAGATCAAGATCAGACTGCACAGAACATGCAGTCTGATCTTGGATCTACATCGTCCGTGACCTGATGGTAAATTTTGATTCAGTCATCTCAAACTTGCAGTTGATATGTAAATAAAAACCATGAAATAAGTAGAGTTTATCTAGTTAATAGGGAAAGAGTAAGTTTATCTAACGAATATCACTACACTCTAGAGCCGCTCAGTCAGTTACATACAGAGCCTGATGCCATCGGGTCAAAGGCTCGAATCCCAAGTTAGGCCAGTTTCTCTCCGTAAATTGTTTGAAGTCTTTGCCACAAGGTTCACTTCTCTCTCACCGCTGATCATTGTTTCGGCGATTGTTATGTGGGAAAGCAGCCGTTAGCTTTTAAAGAATATATTGCGAAGTGCTAGTGAAAGGAAATCAAAGAAAGCATGGATATGCACTGGCAGACGCGGTAGACACAATGTTGAAAACGGCCTTTAACACCATATAAAGAACGCACAACATGATTTTGTGAACGGTATATTGTAGTTCCAGATTAGACTACGAAGGCACTGTAGTTCAAGATCATAAAAGTCTGTCTTTCACCACTTTCAAAAGTTGTAACGACCTCGAAAAAAGATTTTTGTGGACAACATTGTCTACTTTAACACATTTTAACCATTTTCCCACACAATCCCGTGGTTAAAAACCCCCAAGGAGGAAGGCTTTTGAAAACATTGTGGGGGAAAAGGAGAAAATGCTGGTAACCAGCATTTTCTCCTTTTCCCACAATGTTTTCTACTCCCTGAGAGATAAATCCCATCGTTTCAGCTGCATCTACAAATGTTTCCTCGGACAAAACACTTCAGAGCCCTAGCCTTGAACTGGTGAAACCCAGGATATGTATAAGTATGTGAGGTGTCTGTGATATGACTAAAATAATTCTGAAAACGGCGCAAAACAGCATTCAAATCATTCAAAACTAGTAGATGTGCCGTCAGCAAACGCTTTCAATTTGGACAGGCGCAAATTTCAGCCGCGTGCTCATAGTTCAATGCTAGTGTGTATGATATGTGGTTAAAAAGATAAATCTTCCGGTCAAAAGAATGTCGTAATTCCATTGAATATTTACTAATGGTTAACTGTCACGATCTTTTGATACAGTCCTGAAAAAAATAAGGTCTTTGTGGAAATTTTGTGAATCATTTCGACTCTAACTCTTTACGAAACGACAAAGTTTTAGACGTGGTCAATTTGAAAGCGTTTGGGGACGAGTGAATTGAGGCTCTAATGACAAACTTTGTCTTTACAGGATACAAAACATTGTGGGAAAAGGATAAAAGGCTGGTTACAGGCATTTTTCTCTATTTTCCACAATCATTTGAAAAGCCTTTTTCCTCTCGGTCGTTTAAACACGGGGTTGTTTGTTGAAGCGTTTTCAACTCGCCGAGGTGTTATTTCTTTCCTGTTCCAAAAAATTAATTTCGCAATGTCGAAATTCGGCGAACAATGATTTTCATTCACATTGTGCCTTAAGAAACGATGGTCGGTACAACCTGGAGTCCTGTTATGGACAGTGTAAATCCAGATGACACTGCTGGGAAAGTGATGTGAGATCTACAGCGTCAGATCATCTTTCACTTTTCCGTTTGAAATGGATGCATTTATCTTACTTTGTCGAATTTGCATCAGAATTGTTGAACGGGAAGACTAAGCTAGTTTCATTTAATGGTATGCTAGGACAAACTGTGGGTACTGTTGCAAAATGTGTAGATTAAGATTAGACTCCCACATGATGTGATCTTTGAAATGATCTATTCAATATTCCGCGAGATTAACTACTATTGTCGTTCTGTTTTGGCGCACCAATGAAGCACGGTCGAAATTCGTTGATAATTTAATCCTTAGCCCTTTACCAGGCGATAAAATTTTCGACTCGACCGAATTGAAAGCAATTGCAGACTAGAAATTCAATGTGGCTTAAATGCGGGGTTCTGTCTCTGAAATGGAAGCAAACGTTGTGAGAAAAGGAGAAAATGCTGGTGACCAGCATTTTCTCTGTTTCCCACAATGTTTTCAAAAGCCTTCCACCATAGGGTTTTTAAAACGCAGGATTGTGTGGGAACTAGTTAAAATGTGTACTATATAGTGGACGACGTAAATCATGATTAGACTGCAAATGACCAGATCTCCGATCTTCTATGAAACACTGCTAGATCTAGCATCGAAGTCTAAATGAATTGATTTTTTTTCAGTCATTAGAGAAAATCCAATTGCAGTAATTTCATGCGTGTTATTAAGTCGTCTGATCGTCATCTACACTGTCTGCAAAGCCTCTTCCATACAACACATTTGATTTTTAATACAAGTTTGGACTTTACGTTCAATTTACAGCGGTCTGGCGGTTTTGGGGGTTGGTTTGATTTTTTTGCAGGAACATGAAAGGTTTATTTTAAAATTGAATCAAAGTGCATTTTTTTAAGAGTGAGCATGTGCATGTGCGGACGCGCACGTATACTGAGTTCTAAGTTTTATGATAAGCAAAAACTTACATAGGATACTATTTTGAAATTGCATAGAAAACTATCATGTAGATCTAACTATCAAATAAAAATGTTGAAATTAAAATTATTTCCTAATATTTAATGCATAAACTCGAGGCGCTATATCTATGTCGGAAGCAACTGTTTAGACTAATTGATATTGCTACGCATCTAAATAGTTCTTTTGAAAACCACAGGCTTTCCCTCGCAAAAAATAGCAGACCGCGCAACTCTTTCTATTTTGCATCACGTCATAGCGAGCGTGAAGTAGATGAGTAATAGTACAAATTTATACTAGGATACTCGCTGTTTGGTCATACCTTTACGAAAGTGTACTCATAACTGATACATTCTTTCGATCTTGCTGTTTATATAGCGTCTAAAAATATCCGTGAAATCCGATTGGCTGTTGGTAATTCTACATGTACAATGTACATATTGTACATAGACATATCAACATTATAATATTTCTTCAATATGTTTTAGACAGTCTGACAGAACACGCACACCTGTTTGTTTAAATTAAGTGACTGTAGAATAGTACTTATTACTTGTAAATTGTGCATAACTATTGAAGTGATTTACATTAACTTTGAACAATGTTAGATACTCTACTCACAGATACGGGAAACGGTCTGCTTTCTCCATTGGAAAAAGACTTTCAAAATGTAAGTAAATTCATTTACTCATTTGATTTTAATCAAGAGTTCGATTTTCTGTTACATTTATTTTTAAACTTATGTAATTACCTCGAACTTAGCATTTGCGTCCAGTTGCATGGATAAACCAGCGCGTGCATTGTTGTACTCCGGATTTTCCTATTACATCTAGTTAGGGGAAAGGATTTTGCGCACGAAAAAGCGTTTTTTAAAATACGTATTGCCGTTTTTTCCGCTTTTGTAAATCAGGGATAATCTTTGTCGTGCTTTAGAATTTTTCAGTTGATCTCATGTAAATATACATTTTTTTGGAAACTTACTACTTTTATACATAATGATAAATTAGGCGATATAGATCTAGATTAAGGAGTTACAGATAGATGTAGTCTAAACGGTACTCTTTCCAGTAAATTAAAATATAAAGAAAACGACGCTGAGATATTTGTGGAATGAAAATTTTAGAGAAAAGAGGATAGTCCTTAAAATTTAATTCTTGTCTTTGATTGAAATAAATAAAATACTTTTGCGGGACTAGTGGAATCTGAAAAGCGCCAAAATCTGTGCAGCGCGTTACTGCTTACGAAATCCGAGATGTATCCGGGCTGCGTGTTTCCCACTTGACGTCGCTTCCTTTCAGAACTTCGCGCATCTTTCTTGCATTTACTGTAAGTTACGGCGGTCTAGGCTTTTAACGCGGAATTATTTTTGGCCTATAAATATTTAATGATATGAGCGGCCCACTGGTAAAAGGGGGTTTAATGCATCTCCGTGATGTATTATACCAAGCAAGTCATCCCGTAATTATGGATCTTTGAGATCTATTTTGTCCAACAACTGACTGAATTACGGGAAAGAAGGATCATGGGACATGCTTAAAATTTACAAAAAGTGAAACGTTTCGACTCAGGTCAGCCTGCGCGGACTGCGTTTTGATTGATTATGTTTTGATTGTACTCGTGGTTACGTTCAAAGAGCAAATACAATATTGCCCAGTAAGAATATTCAGTGACACAAAGTATAAAGCTTTTCAGTTCTCGAACGAAATGAAGTGATCCGCTCTTAAACAGCAGTTGCATTTGAAGGCCACAATTAAAATTAAATCCCAAATTTGTTAAGACGTATGTAAATAACGAGAATTTAACTATCTTGTAGAGTTCTTGTATTGCTTCTTCTACTAAAGTTGTGTCGTCCGCTGCGACCTTGTACGACAATATCATATGTCTGCTAATTAATCAAACATTTCTCACTCAGATGAGACGCAGTTTACTTGACGTCTGGTCTGGATTTAGAACTTTTCGTCAAGGTTCTCACAAAGTATTCTGCTTGACTGTTCGCCAAACAACCCATTTTTGTACCGACCTGGAGAAATAAAAAAAAAAAAAGATGACAAGCTTGTGGAAAAAGGAGGAAATGCTGGTGACCAGCATTTTCTCATTTTCCCACAACGTTTTCTACCCTCTCGTTGAGAAATCCCATCATTTGTGACGCATCTGTTT
Source organism: Hippopus hippopus (assembly GCA_946811185.2). NCBI lineage: Eukaryota > Metazoa > Mollusca > Bivalvia > Cardiida > Cardiidae > Hippopus > Hippopus hippopus. The sequence goes on along the minus strand of OX328099.1, from coordinate 35,132,651 downwards.
TGTTGTCTGCAAATGCTTTCAATTTGAAAAAGATTAGAATTTCATTGTTTGATTGAATGTTAAACCGCTGTCCGGTGCATGTTTCACTGAGAAAAACTCGTTCTCTTAAAACCATACATTTTGAATTACAGATCGTCGTCTCGTCTTGATTTCATATTGACTGTTTAAAATAATTCGTCTGCATCTTAAAGATGAGCCACATGCATCATACTGGCGGTCCAAGGAACTGTAAAACTTTAGTTTGACAGGATGCAAGGTCATAATGTCAAATCAAGTGCGCCCGTGAAATTTGACAAATGATGTGTGACTGTCGATGTCGCGAGACCCATAAATTAAAACAGAGAGTTTCTTGAGACAGTTTTACTGTTGTTTGCTTTACTGATAATTAATACCAACTCATATGTCAAAGTTAGTCAAGTGTTGCTTGCACCTCTGTCTTGGACTTATAAGAAAAAAATTATTTTTACAGGTATTGATTTAAACCCTTGGAACACTAAGTACAGCTTTTATTGCTTTTGCAGATAGTGTAGATTAAGATCTGAGCACAGAACATGCAGTCTGATCTTGGATCCACACTGTCCGCTATTTTTGACAAGTTTTGGTCGAAACTCCTTGAAGTTAGTATATTTTTTGTCTGTCTGTTTTCCCCTACATTCAAAGACTTCAGCTGTAGATACCAAATCGTGCAGACCGTGATCGGACTACACGAACGTGCAGTCTGATCTTGTTGTACTTTATGTGCAAAGTAGGACAGAGGTAGCAGTATCCAGGCTATGGGCGTTTGGTAAATTATTATTATTTCATTGCTCATTTTTTCTTGTCTTTATTCTTCAGAGCTGGCAAGAGGTGGACATGTTGTACCAAGAAAGCCAGGCCTACGAGACCGGAGTTCTCCAGATAGTGGACCAGCTGAAATCTGGTCTCCCCAACAGCCCTGTGTCTCCGGCCATCAACTCCCCACCTTCACCGCCACTGTACAGCTGCAACAGCCCAAGTGGTAGTAGCAACAGCAGCATGTGCTCGCCACCGCCACCAAACAGTTCCTGCGTGAACCAGGAACTTTACGACGAGTTATTAGACTTCGAATTTATTCTTTCTAATACAATGGACAGCAATAGTATATCGCTGTATCCCGAAGACATGTGTCTAAAGGTGAAACAGGAACCAGGGATACAGGATCAAAGCTCACTTCCGACTTTCCACTCAAGTTTCATGGATATCCCACACATCAAGTTCGACAACTGTACCGGAAACGAATCAGACAGTGCTCTCTCTAGTATGAACAATTCAATGTTACCTGACGTGGAACGCACAAAAATTGACTTCAAACACGTTATTCCCAAACGCGAGTGCCCACAGAACGTTAATTCCTGTGCCGCACCATACGGTGGTAGCTTAAACACGGGTATGCCAGTACAGCGCCAGTGCATCAGCCCAGCTGCGCCACAGATGAACTATCATCCCATGAACATTCCAAATCAACTCTCGCCGCCATCTTCTCCAGAACTTTACCCAGAAAATCCACAGAAGTGTTTAACTCCCATGTCACAACTATCTCCCCCTAACCCACACTGTTCGGGACAACAACAACAACCACAGCCTCACGGTCATTCCACAATACCACTACAGCAGCATCCATTAAACCACCCACAGTTCAACCAGTATCTAATGTCTCGTCACATGATGCCAAAATTAGGTCAACATGGACATATGGGTCACTTGTCACCCCATATGATCACCCCACCCTCCTCACCGCAGCACCTTGTCGATCTCCTCCTCCCTCAGTCTGTCTTGGACCCAACTGTTGTTCAGCCAAAGAAGCGAGGGAGAAGAACCTGGGGGCGCAAACGACAAACTACGCACATATGCTCCCATCCGGGATGCAACAAGACCTACACAAAAAGTTCCCACTTGAAGGCTCATCTTCGAACCCACACCGGGGAGAAGCCATATTGCTGCACGTGGAAAGGGTGTGGATGGAAGTTCGCTCGGTCGGACGAACTTACTCGTCACTATAGGAAGCATACAGGTGACCGTCCTTTTCAATGTCACCTCTGCGAACGGGCATTCTCCAGGAGCGACCATCTCTCTTTGCATATGAAACGCCACGTATGAACTCTGAAAGCATGCGTCCGAGATAATGACAAAAAACTCGGTCAAAACGGATAAAATCGAGATGACAACGTGCTCAAAAGAAGAATGCACGCATTTTAAATTGTGACTCTTGACTGGTTAGTTTGTAATTTTTCCCATATACCTTGGGTATAAGCCATTGTAAGTTTTTATTGTGAAGCTTTTATAATATACCCCATTAATATTGGTATGATATTGTAATAACGCCGGTCGTGAGTCAGTATGGCTCTTGAATTTGACCTTGAAAAGGACAAGTTACTTGTTTTTTTGTTGCTTTTTGTACGAGCTGACGGGTTCAGTTGTACATTCCACTAACCTTTCTATCTGAGTCACGTGGTTTGTGCTGGCCGCCCCACGTGGCCCCTATAGAGAGGAGGTGAAGATGCGAAAATATGTAAGAATACATGATCGTTGTCCCTCGGTCAGAAGTGTGAGCTCCAAAGCTTAGTTTTGAGGTCGAGTTGTAAATATTTACCCAACAGAAAGCATTGATTGAACTTTTCTCTAATACATGTAGTTCTTTGTGTGGAAGCTGAGGACCGCTTCATCTCCTCTTGTGGACATGTAGACGGAGATAAAACTGCATACAACCTTTAAATGTTCCGTAAAGCCATATCTAAGTCTACACTTTTCTAAGTCTACACTTTTCGCAAAGGCACTGGTGTAAGAAGTTGGTCCGTGCTTTGTAAAGGTTTAACTACGTACCAAACGATGAAATCTTCGACCATTCCAAACTAAATGCATTTGCAGACAACAAATCAAGAGCTGTTGAAATGATGGGATTTGTTTTTTTTTTAGAGAGCAGAAAACAGTTGGAAAAGGAGAAACTGCTGGTTACAAGCATTTTCTCCTTTTCCCAGTATGTTTTCAAATGCCTTCTTCCTCGGGGTTGTTTAAACATGGCATTGTTTGGTAATGGGTGTAAAGATATTTTTCGGGTACTATTTGGTTTGTATGGTGTTTACCGCCGTTTTCAGCATTATTTCAGTTATATCGCGGCAGTATTTCAGACAAGAGTAGTAATACAATTGGAGAAAATTTGAATCAAGGTTACGACGAAATAGTTGAAGCTAGAGAGGGACACGACGTAATCTTACCGCACATTTTCATTACATAATGGAAGTTATAGAAAATAACACTGTTTGTTACTTAATGTACTTTGTTACTGATCATGTATGTTTAGGGAAACTTGTACAAATTGTTGCCCTTGGTTATTTTGTTATCTATTTAATTCTCATGTAATCCAATGGTAATCAAACGTTTTCTATGTTATACTGCCAATACAACAATCAAAGATATTATCATATTATCAGTAGCAGCAACGAAAGGTATCCCCGTGATAAAATACGATTTGGTTATGACAATGACAGAAAAACCCCTGAGCAAATACTAGTACACATAATTCCCTTAAACTCTTTCCTATGATCCCTAGTGGAAAAAACAATCGTCATACTTTTACATCAGTAGCTTAGTTTTGTCCTTCATTTCATTTTGATTTTCAGATTTTTTTATCTGTCAAACTGAAGATGAAAACTTAAGTACACCTGAGATGGCTTTCTTGTAGGAAAACCCTACGATGACAGTAAAAACTCACATTAGAAAGTATGTCATCATTGAGATGGTATTTTATCATGGGGAAGCTTCACTTAGTTTTGGAAATATTTTACCACTCTAGATCTATATCACATTTATTCAAACTGTAATCAAACTTTGACTGCACTGATTCGTTGAAACGCTTTCAATCAAATTTGCAGTACATTACACTGCACTTATAAAGCGTCTAAGTGAACATTTTAGTGCTAAAGCAATGATATTCAAACATTGTAGATAAGTGCTTTGTGTTTTTGTTTTTCAAAAGTTTTATACTTTTTTGTAAGAGTTATATTTTGTAGAGCTTTTTATAGTTTTCTGAAAATGCAATTGTAAGTGCTATTTCTCATCAAAGGGTAAACGTTTAATAACAGATAGACCTTTAACTGAGAATAAACTATCTTCGTTATTGGCGGTAATATCAATGTTTAAATCCTGCGTTTTAACGACGCTTATGAAAGGACTTGTGAAAACACTGTGGTTGAAGAAGAAAATGCTGCTTACCAGCATTTACACTTTTTTCACGAGTGTTTTCTACCCATTCGTAGACAAAACTAATTTTTTGAGCCGCATATAATTTGTCGTCTGCAAATGCTTTAAATTTGGACAAGTCTTAAGTTGTTTGGTATAGTGGTAAAACTTAAAGCAACCATTCATCCCAAAATTCACTCAAACATTTTGTTTTTTGCCAGAATTTACTTTCATTGAAAACAGGTGCAATTTAGATGTGTCGTGTTTTATGTTGTATTTGTTTAGGAGATTTTAGTGCAGAGACATGATCAGTTTCAAAATTTAAAAACTGTAGATCTTCTTGGTCGGGCTACGTATCCTGTGAACACGTGTCATGTAATGTCATCCTGCGCATAAGTGTGCGCAAGATTTCGAAACTGATGCCTACAGGTATCTTTAGAGTAGAACTATTTTCTTTTCTTTTTCTACGTTTTATCCTTTTCTCAGGCTTATCGAGGTATGTTTCCTGCAACAGAAAACGGTTGGGATGAAAATTAAACCCGAGAAAAGGATATACCCACCATGCGTTTGTTCTAATTGTACTCCAGAATTTGTAGATTGTTATCTTCTGTTCCATATCGCACCAAACTGGTTTTGGTTTTCAAGAGATTTTTGTCACTCAGTTGCCTAGTCCGCTTCAGCCTTATATGCTTTGTGTAGATGTGAAAACTTCATGTAATAACTATGTTCATGTGTAAATAGACATTTTACAATATCTGGGCCCGTATTCACCAACCATTCTAAATGGCATTTTAGATGGCATTCTTAGGCTTATTACAGATTTAAAAAGTAACGCAATTTCTGATTGGCTAGACCATTGTACTTTCTTGAGAATTAGACCAAGGATATTATTAAGAATGGTTGACGAACGCTGGCCTAGAACGCATATACTTTTTTCATAATGTGATTGGAGAATAAAATAAGCTATCGTAAATTAAAGTAAGAAAAGATCTGAGCAACTATTTTTGGAAAGTATTATAAATGGAATCGATTCAAGTTTGAGTTAATACAGTTCTGTCTTGCTGTTTTCATTCTTAGAACTATTGAACACAAGTAACTATATTTTGCTGGCAATGGACTCTGTGATTAGTGAATCGATACCGGTTTTTTTTAAACATCGAAATGTTTTTTTGTAAAATTGATTCTGTTGTTTTGTTTGCGTTATAATGTATGTGATACAGTGATATTTTTGCCAAAAATGGTTCTTGTATAAAACTTACATCATTACCTCCTGAAAGACAGTTGCAGCAGACGACATCGAGTGCCCGTATTTACCGACCGTCCTCGTTAACATCCTTTATCCAGTTATCAATAGTGCTTTTATATTTCAAAGTGACGAACTTTCTGATTGGCTGAAAAAAATGGCTTGTCCATTCAGAAATTGCGTTATTTTCTAAATCGAGAACAAGCAAGAAATGCAATTTAAGAATGGTTGGTGAATTCAGGCCATGATACACTATGGATAATCACGAATCAGCTTTTTTTTTTGAAAAGTACTGTGACACATGGAGAAATTATTCGAAACGAGCAATTTCTCCTTTGCCTCAGTTAACTAAAACTGAATTCAGCTGCACGACGGGGAAAAAGGTCGTGTGCAAGGAGGTATTGAGATGTGTGAAAAAAATTTTTTAAACTGATTGCACTGGTGCTTTCGTAGAACAGTAATCGTTGTCAAATAATACAATTTGGCAGGGACTAAATTCAAAAACTGTACAGAAAAAATCGGTGATATTTTGCTTTGCAAATATCAGAACGAATGAAGAACGGCTCATATAACAGAATGGCTCCTTCTTCTAAAATGAGCTATTAATTAGAAATCGGATATTAGTCGCAACCAAAGTGTACCGTTGTTTATTTGTTGTTGAATTTGATTGTAATGATATTTTGAATACCTGTGCTAGTCAAAGATATACTTGCTTTTGTAATAAATTATTTTATGATAAAATGTGCCATGCTCATTATTTAGTCTAAGACCGAGAACCAGTTCATGATAGGGAGGAAAAAGATGATTTTTTTACCGTAAATTACCCTTTGACTTCGTATCTAAACATGGTAACTTATGAAAGTTTTTGGGTAAATGGAAAGATTGCTTAAAGTGAGCAATTTTTTCCATTTGACAAAATTGTTTTTGTGTTCATCTTTCTGAAATGTGGTTTAATTCTGCAGATCAAACTTGGTTATCAAACGGAGAGTCAAAGTGATTATTCATTAGTAGTTTTACTTGGTTCGCCCTTATCATGTCTTTGAACGATACAAAAGGCTTTTTGAAAACATTGTGGAAAAAGGAGAAAATGCTGGTAACCATTGAAAGGTAAACTCAGTTATTTTAGGATCATCTTGTTCGTCATTTTAGAATGATTTCAAAATAGACGAGTCTAAAATTTTGCCGTCTAGTAAAGAGTTAAACTACAACAAACTATTAACAGAGCAGTTCTCGGTCTTACTGTCTGTATATACCAGCTAGACTGGACGCATGTTATTCCATTATCATTTGAAAACTGTGTAAAAAAAAAAGACAAGTTATGTCTGATTGCAAAAATATTAATAAAATATATATTAAACGAAAGGAACTTGTGATTTTTATGTAATAATGCTGACACTGAACGCAATCTTTACCATCTCTCTCTCTCTCTCGTCCTATCTTGTCAAGCGGCTTGTCGCTTTTTGAGAGAATATTTGAAACAAACACTTTATGGAACTGACAGGAAAGAAAAGGAAACCTGTAAACATACCGTAAGATAGCATTACCAACCAACCCATTTTATCTGACGACATAAAACACTAGTATATTAGCCAGGCCCTGTAGATAAGTCGATGAGGTACAGGACTTAAAACCCACGGGTCGCTGGTTTGATTCCTCAACTTGGCCAACTTCTTTTATGGGGATTGATGATAGTCATTTCAACAGGAAACATCCGTCTCTCACCGCTGATAATTATTTCGACGATATTTACGAGGCTTGGAAAGAACATAGTACGAACAACTAGTATAAGAAACTTCCAGAAAGCAAGGATAGGTGCATTTATCACCGTGATATAACTGAAATAATTTTGAAAAATGCCGCAAAAAAACCAGACAAAACACTGGTATACTTTATTGATATGAAATTTTGTCCACATCACATTCAGATGAACCATGCTCTGGCAAAAAGGGCCTTAATGCATCTCCGTGATGCATTATACCAAGCAAGTCATCACATAATTGTGGCTTCAAAGAATTCATTTAGTCTAACAATCCACTGGATCTGGAGATAGAATGGTCGTTTGACATGCAGAAAATTTAGAAACAGCAAACGTTTCGACTCATGTCAGCCTGCGGGGACTGTGCAGGCTGACATGGGTCGATACTTTTTGCAGATGCATTAAGCCCCCTTTTCACAGAGGGTGGCTCAAATGTTTCAAAGTCGAGCTTCAACTTTTTCACAGAGGATGGCAACTTACACAGTTTTTGTGGACGGCGTAAATCTTTGATCTACAACGTCCACCACCTGATTCTTAAATTTTACAAAAATTATATTAAGGATAGGGCACCCTATTGGGATTTTTGTAACATCGCCTTTCATCGTCGAAAAAATGCACGGATTCGGCTAAGACTCGGGTAATCCGTAATAGATCGGCCAATACACGCTGGTTTCCCGCATCGATTACGGATTACCCGAGTCTTAACCGAATCCATACGATTTCGGCAATGAAAGACGATGTTACACGAATCCCATTAGGGTGCCCTCTGTCCTTTACTTGCATGAGAACAGTCTTTCACGAAACCTCGAAAAAAGGTTAAACTTGTTTGGTTTTCTGTGAAAGATTCAGGTGAAAAAAAAAAATTTCTTGAAAGCATTTGCAGACAACAAATCGAATATGGCCTAATAGCTGTGAGGCAAAAAGAACAAAATACTGATAGCGTTTTTCCGCGATGTTTTCAAAAGCCTACTTTCTCATGATCGGTTTAACACTTAGGCTGCTAAGCTCGACTCAAGAACATTTTCCGGACAGTGTAGATCAAGATCAGACTGCACAGAACGTGCAGTCTGATCTTGGATCTACACTGTCCGATATAGAGATATCTTTTCATAAGATCCTTATGTTTCGAGGCTAAGGCTTGCACAAACGATTTCTTTGGAAGTTTCATAATACTTGAAACGATCGGGTTATTTTGTATTTCATGTTCGACGAAAAACTGATGTAGCCTAGTTTACAGTCAACAAAACTAAAGGTTCAAAGTAAAAAAAAAAGAAATTGCTTCTTGACTATCTCAGATCTCTCCACAACGTCCTGCAGGCGACATTTGGTGGAGTGAAAAGGTCAAGTAAACATTATGGCAAAAAGGAAGATTGTTCGAGACAAGCAGGGTTTTTTTTTTTCTTTCTTTTCCTGGAATGTTTTCATGGTTTGCAATATACAGAATTTTTAATCTTGTTAAACTTCAATAAACTGTTATCATCATACAAACATTCTAACATGGAGTAACACGAAATCACAGTAAATCACAATAAATAGACGCAGGCAAGGTTTTGCTTCGAATGATCAGTTTACACTACAGGCACTTGTTTTTAACAGAACTTTCTTCCTATACCTTATTTATACTTTTTATAATTGGCTTGCAACACGCGAAAAGGGGCATTCGGACATTTGCGTAAAGTGTCGTCTCGGATCAGCCTGCGCCGTCCGCGCAGGCTAATCCGAGACGGCACTTTACGACTACATCAGATTTCGTGCTACAGTAGACTTGCGCAAAACAGAAAATTACATAAAAACGGAAAGTGTCGTTTCGGATTAGCCTGCGAGAACTGCGCAGGCTGATCCGAGACGATGCTTTACGCAAATATCCGAATGTCCCTTTTCGCGTGTTGCAGGCCATGTATTATGTTATGGTGGGTGGGGGCAGTTTGTAAAAAAAGAACAAGTGCCTGTGGTATTATACGGAGATTCGAAACAGCACTTGTTTGTTTGCTTTACAGAGGTTTTAAGCCGCTTTCTACATTATTTCAACTGAGCCCGGTAGCGTACAGGCCTTGAAACCAGGGGGGTCGCCAGATCGAATCCCCAGCTCGACGAATTTCTTTGCGTAGGTTGATGATAGTCATTGCTACAGCTTCATTCGTCTCTCATCGCTTTTGTCCTTTGTGAAAAAGTGCTGCCCAGTGACCTACCTACCTACCTCTATTCAATGGTGTTCTATGCATTTGGCAGATTGATAAACAATATTGACTTTGACATTTTTTTTTCATACAAGAAAATACAAGGGAAAAAAACTCGAACAAATTTAGTATGAATTACTGAATGAAGGTTTTTTTACGCCGCTTTCAACATTTTTTCAGTCCTGTCATCACGGCGACAGCTCACATATTCATCTAGTTATGTCCTGGGTTTCACAAGTACTAGGCTAGGGCTTTACAGTATCTTGCTCAAGGACGCTCCCACGAAAACCTAGTGCTTCCTTTGAGGCTCGAGCCCTGGGCCTCAAGGTTACTTTACCCCTGAACTACGCAGAATCCCTTAAGTGTTATGAAAGTTCGAAACAAATCGTTTCTGCAAGCCTAAGCCCCAGAATATAAAAATTGTATTGTTTAACCCCTTTATTAAACAATCCCGTATTAAAATGACCCCGAGTACGACGGCTTTTGAAAAAATTCCGAGAAAAGGAGAAAATGCTGGTAACCAGCATTTTCTGCTTTTCTAATAACGGTTTCTATCCCATACAATCACATCTCAACCATTAACTCTTTCACTACTGAGTAATAAATTGCGTTTTCTCATGGCTACAAATACAGTTCCGCCACAAGATCAAGAGACGGTTCGTTCATTATCTAAAATAAAGCAGTGGACAGTGTAGATCAAAGATCAGACTGCACGTTCTGTGCAGTCTGATCTTGATCTATACTGTCCACAAAAGCTTCTGGTGTCGTCTTTGGTATGGAAAGAGTTAAGCCACATTAAATTTGTCGCCTGCAAATTTTGTCTCGAAAAGATTTTAGAAGTTAGGTAGGAATATTGATGTCTGGTTTCCAGCATAAAACAAGACTTAACTCATAACCCTCGGAAACCAATCTGCAGCAGACGACTTATAGAACTTTCTCGTAAAGCATGGATAACCGAAATGAAATATGAGCCATGCTCTGGCAAAACGGGGCTTAATACATCTCTTTGATCCATGACACCAAGCAAGTCATCACATAATTGTGGATCCATGTAACATCCATTGTCTCTAATGACCTACTGAATCATGAGGTACACTGGTCCTTTGACATGCAGCAAATTGACTGAAAGCAAAAAGTTTAGGCCCACTCCGCGCAGGCTGACCTGGGTCGATACTTTTTGCAGATGCATTAAGCCCTTTTTTTACAGAGCAAGGCTCAACCTTTTGCCAAGCAATCCAGAGTTTTAATAACCACGACGAAAAAGTCTTTTGAAATCATTGTAAGAAAAGGATGGAATGTTTTGAAAGCATTGTGGGAAAAGCCGAATGAGCATTTCCTCTTTTTTCATAATGTTTTCTAATTTCTATGCTTTTAAAGACAATTTCTATCTTATGAAAAAATCTTTTGAAAACATCGTGGGAAAGGGAGAAAATGCTAGTAACAAGCATTTTCTCCAATTCCCAAAATGTTTTAAGGTTTCTACCTTTTTAAAGACAATTCCAATTATTTCAGACCAATTTAATTTTTCGTCTTCAATTACTTTCAGTTTTGAAAAAGTCCAAAACTATGTCGTATGATGCAGAATTAACAGCCCTGGGGGAAATTGTTTTGACAACACTTTGGGAAAAGGAGAAAGTCACTTGTCTGTCGCTTTCATTGTGTGAACAAGAAATATGATGACATAAACAGTGGACAAATATTTTACACGTGAACACAACGACACGTTTCTGTCCCTGGAATCGATTGTTTTTAATTAAAAAAGTTAATTAAACATGTCACAAGTTATTGCAAAGTCTTTAAGAAGATTGCGCGACTTTCCGTCCAGTTATAGAATACTGTCTTATTGACGTGCACGACGGAAGCTTATATTTAGTTTTGACATGCAATAAACATTGTTTCCTTAGTCACGTGATTTCTACTTCTCGTGTAGTTAGCTTCACACCAAGTTCAAAAGTTTAGGTTTTCGATAATTTTTTTTCTTGGAATATGATACTACTCGTTAGTAATCTCGACTATTGCTCTAGAACTTTATCGCAAGTGCAATTTCGGATTCGTGATTTCTCTTGCAAAGTGATGAATTTACTGCCACCAGTATAGTTGACATTCAATTCCATGTTGACACTTTGGCACTTACATTTACCACAGTTGCCTGTTTAAAATATTGTGATAGAGAAAATGTTCATTCTGAGCAGTTTCTCTCTTTGTCACGATGTTTTCTTGACAGTACATGAGAAAAACCATAATCATTGATATATAAATCAATATTATTTTCACTGTTATATAAAATGTCTGAAAACAGCTTTGTTGTATTAAAGAAAGTGTTAACCCTTAGGCTGCTAAGCGCGACTCACTGACCTTTTGCGGACAGTGTAGACCAAGATCAGACTGCACATAACGTGCAGTCTGATCTTTGATCTACACTGTCCGATAATGCCATATTGTCCCCCCAAAAAATACCTTTGAAGTTGCAAAATTTGGGATTTTACTATTGGCTTGAAAGCTTCATTTCACTTATTTAGCAGGTCAAGACTTATTTTTCCATGGAATATTTTCAACAAGGTAACATGCACGTCTAAGTATCTTACATATCTCAAACTTGACTCTAAGACAATCGAACGTGTTTACTAGGTAACGTTCCACACAAGCATCACAAAAATTCATTCATTGCCACCAACAGATTATTTTTCTTCCAGAAGACCATTTATACAAACACTGAGACCAAAGGAGGAGAAAAATGTTCCTTCAAGCGGGATTTTTTCTCTTTGTACCACAATATTTGAGCCATGCTCTGTGAAAAGGGGGCTTAATGCATTTGCGAAAAGTTTCGGCCCAGGTCAGCCTGCGCATTCCGCGCAGGCTGACCTGGGCCGAACCTTTTCGCCATTGGTCAATTTTCTGTATGTCAAAGGACCAGTGTACCTCATGATTCAGAAAGTTTTTACACAAAACGGATTTTAGGCATGTATAATACTGTAATGACTTGCTTGGTACCATGCATCACGGAGATACATTAATCACCCTTTAGCCAGAGCATGGCTCATTTATATGTATATTCATGTATTGAATCTTACTTATTTTTGATTATCCATATCAACTCTTTCAGTGCCAAAGGCGAAAACATGGACTTGTGAGGACGGCATGGATTCAGATCAGACTTGGATCTATACTGTCCACTGGCCCAAATCAAGCCGCCTATGGGTTTAATATCTTTCCTAAGTTTCAGTGGATTGTATATATTTTCAGCCGTCGAAAGAGCTCGAGGTAGACATGTTTCGCGCTGAAAGGGTTAGCAATAAAGAATTAAGCCATGCTCCGGCAAAAGGGTGCTTAATGCATCTCCGCGATCAGTGGTACAAAACAAACGAAAACATACTTATTGATCCATAATATCCACTTCTTATAACAAACGACTTAATCATGAGGTAGACTGGTCCTTGGACATACAGAAAATTAACCAAAAGCAAAAAGTTTCGGCGCAGGTCTGCCTGCGCGTCTGCGCAGGCTGACCTGGGTCGAAACTTTTTGCAGATGCATCAAGCCCCCTTTTCACAGAGCATGGCTCAATTAAGATCGTCTGCTCAGTGCGCATTCGTTTTGGGAAGTCATAAGTTCGATCAAATAATTAACACGGCTATTATAAACGGGGATCTTGGTCGATATCTTTTGTTCGTAGCTTGTTATTGTAGACGTATGAATTATTGGAGTAAAGTATGGATATATGTTCATATCATAGTATATACGAAAATGTTACTCTGAAAACTTTTTCTGCGCTGCCGATAGCAACACGGATAGCTTTTTCGCAGTCGGTGTGGATCACGATAAGGCTATACTGAACGTGTAGTCTGATCCTAGATCTACACAGTTCGCTTTCTCCTCTTGCAGCCGAATTGTACGTTTAGACGGCGAAAAAAAAAAAAACGAAAAATCGATAAGGTGGTTATAATCGGTCATTCAAACACTGGCTACTAGTATCTAAAACAACTGGTTTTCTCGTGTCAAGCAACTTTGGGACGATTCCAAAACGTTTATTACGTGAAAGATTCATTCTTTCTAAATAGTTGTTTAATTAAAACTATCCCGTAGTCTTTCATCTTCATCATCACCAACATCTTGTCGGAAGCTTCAGCAGTAGCAGCAGTAGTACCATCTGCATGCCTGTTATCAGTCATTTTTGAAAGTTTAGACAAGAATTTGATGTGAGTCAAATCAGCGACTTCTCGGCAATCTCTGATGGAACAGTTTTTGTCACGATGGAAGGGAGCTTACTCATTTTTACGAATTTTTAAAATTCCGACAAAGCGATCTGAGTAGCGTCCCTTGTATAGTTGGGAAAACAAGATACCTGTAATCTTAGGCTATCATAAAGTGTTCAATGTGGACAGAACGTGCAGTCTTATCTTGTATCTACATTGTATGGTATTTTTGTGAGATAGTGGCTGAATAATATCGAAATAGGAAATTACGGTCTTTACTAACTGTATGAATGTGTCAACTGTTTTTTTTAAAAAGGGTTTTAATTTATCCATAAGACGCCAAGCGCAATTTTTTGTGTTTTTGCTGACTGCATAGATCAAATTTTCAGCTGATTTTCCTGCTTGAAAAAGTCAATCTTAATATCTACATACTATTTCTTTCAGAGTTTTCTGTCCATATATCGATATATTAAAATTTAGATACTAAATCTCTTCTAAACTAGAACCACATGGCATAGAATTAACCTAAGTGGACTAAACCGCGTCTTTACGACCGGCCTGAAGAAGCAGCTATTCCAAATATTGCGGTAAAAGGAGAAAAGATGAAACCAATATTTTGTGCCTTGTTTTCAACGACTCATTCACCTTTGAGAGAGAGGGAAAGAGAGAAAAAATGTTTTTAAGCGGAGTAACGCAGTACTTGATAATCTATTACCATAGGTAGAAAAATATGTATGTTAAAGAGAAGAAAGTTTTTTTGGGTATAACCTTAATGAGACATGTTCGTTACCTCTCAACCCTTTAGCAACAATCGCGACTTTTAACGATCCTTTTGAAACTTTTGAAAATATTATTTATTTCTTTTTCTCATAATGTTTACTACTCTTTCAAAGCCAAATCTCAAAGTTCAGCCACGTTTTAATGTCGTCTGCAAATGCTTCTTGTTTTTTGAAGACTCCAAATTTTGCCGTTTGGTAAAGGTTAATTTAGTTTTAATTTTGCTTTAAAAGTTTGCGAAGACCTATTTGAGTGTCACCTGATGCAACACTTTTGTTGAATCTTGATAAAAGTTAAGGTACGACATTGTCACATCTGGTCTAACAAAGAAAACAGACGGAGTTCTCGACTGCAAAACGACCATCACACAATTTTAACGCCAAAATTCCACCTTTGTACTGAATGTAACCCTCCACTTTGTTTACCCACAGACAGACAGACAGACACACACACAGAGACACAGACAGACACACAGACACACACACACACACACAGACACAGACACAGACAGACAGACAGACAGAGGGAGAGAGAGTTTTTCCTATCAAACTCTTTACCAGACGACATAATTTCAGATAAACATTTACAGATGACAATTAAAGATTACTTAAAACCTGCCGCTTGTCTGGGAAAAGGAGAAAATGCACCGGTTACAGCATTTTCTCCTTTTCCCACAATGTTTACAAAAGCCTTCTTCGCCAAGGTTGTTAAAATTTGGGACTATTTGGTAGAGACTTAACAGTGATTTAACAGAAATGTTCATCTTCGCCAAATATCTAAATATATTCCTTAACCCTTCACCACACAAAATTTTATACTTGTCCAAATTCAAAGCATTTTCAGACGACAAATTAAATGTGCTTCAAATGATTCTACTTGTTTATGAAAGGTTACTACTGGAAGGTTAGAAAAACATTGTGGGAAAGGAGAAAATGCTGGATACCAGCATTTTCTCCTTTTCCCATAATGTTTTCAAAAGTCTAATTTCCCACTGGTGTTAATGATTGATTGACTGTATGGTGTTTAACGCCGTTTTCAACATTATTTCAGTTATATCGCGGCGGCCAGTGCACCTATCTATGCTTTCCTAGGGTCTCTTTTGCCAGTAGTCCGCACAATTTTCTTTCCAATCCACTCAGTGGTGTTAAAACTTTGCATTAGTGGTAATGGCTTAACAGAACTGAAACTGTTTCAAGGCTTTCATAAGTCTAGTAAGTCCCAAACTCGTCCAATTTCTTTTAGGCCGAGGATTCATGTCTCTCTCACTGCTGATCTTTGTTTTAATGTTTATGTGGGAAAGTAGCCGGTGGCTTGGGAAGAATATTGTGTGAAGTAAATGCACTGGTAAAAGAAACTCCAGCAAAGCATGGAAATGTGCACTGACCCCCGCGGTATTACTGAAAAAACGGCGTTAAACATCTACAACCAAACAAATCATTCATTCATCTAGTGTGCGTAAGATGTAAAGTGAGATGACAGTGTCCTTGGGTAATACACTTCAGAGCCCTATCCTAGGCTGGTTCCAACCAGGAATACATGAACGAGAGAGCTGTCGCCGTGAAATTACTAAATTAACGTTAAAACTGGCGTAAACTGCTATTCAATCATATGAAGCGAGGCATTACCGGTACAGCGGCCGACTGGATAAACATCACCTAATTCAGTAATTCCCCCCCCCCCCCCACCGCCCAGGAGAGTTTAAATTGCATTTTGCAGCAGAGCAATTGAAAATATGATGAAAATAGCAAATTCGCCATTTATCACAATGTGTTACTTGTGGTCATGTGTCAGATCTGAGATCATGTTGATTACCCAGAATGTTGCAGCATGGATGTATTCAAAGCTGCCTCCAACCAATTTGAGCCATGCGCTATGAAAAGGTTGTGTCTCCGTGATACATTATACCAAGCAAGTCATCGCATAATTATAGGGAAATATAAAATCCATTTTTGTCTGACAACCGACTAAATTTAAAGTTAGAACGGTCCTTAAACATGGAAAATTTACAAATAGCAAAAACTATTGATCCATATCAGCCTACGCAGACTGCGCAGGCTGCCATGGTCGAAACTTTTTGCAAATGTATTATTTTAATCCCCTTTTCACAATCACAGAGCACGATCTTTGTTTCGGTACGTTATTGATTTTAACGTTTAGGATACTGACGTTATTCAACGACTGACTTAAGGAATGAATATCTAAGAAAAGATACCATTCATCTCAATATACAAGTTTTTTTCTTTTTTTTTTTATACTAAACGATCGAGCATAGCAAACCTTCCAGCACATTTTCTTGTTGGTTGGCAGCCTTACCTTGCTGCATGGCGTTAAATTTATTCATCATAATCAATGCCGTTGGTTGCACCCATGAAGGTAAGCCAGAAGTCGCCCAGAGGTATGTTTAGTTAAAAAATGGACCCGCTCGTCAGGGATTTTGATCCCGGAACCTGTTGCTTGCAGGCACTGTACATAACAACGCCTATCAGATTAATACCAAAGGTACTTTAGTTACGATTAAAGCTTCCAAGTCACGTGATTTTCCTAGAGTTCAATATGGCTGACTCTGAAGCGGGTGAGCGCGAAAAAAATATTATAATCTATATAAATGATGAATGATTGTATACATTCGTTAGCTAGAATGTTTGCAGGACATCTTCTGTTATGCTCTTTGTCTATCCTTTTCACGTCAAGTCGTCCTGCTTAGATTTATCTCTACCTGTTTTTCGACAGTCTTTCCCATTGTAGAATGTAGTGGGTGGGATAAACCGTATAGCGAGTGAAGTTAAAAACGTTTACAGTACAAGTAGTCAAGTACGACTCTTTATGTTACTGTGGTAGATTTTTTTTTGTAAAAAACATTACGGAAAACGGTGGTTGCATTGAAAAGGCAACTGCGTATGGCGCTTAATGTTCTGTTTAAAAAAGAACCGTACTCGTCTTCCTTAAAATTTTATTCTTGCTTTGTTTACCACACGGATAGGTGTTGCATACCTCTAAAAAGCAAGCACAGAATTCAAGAAATAAAGTTTGTGTCTGCTGTTTATAACTAGGACTAGCCACAGTAAAACAAACTTCGTTCTGATGACTTCAGACATTTGATGGATTATCCAAAGTTTTCATTAATCATTGTGCCATATCATCAGGGATGTTTGATAGGAAGGGACTAGAAAATCATGCATCTTTTGTTAAGACTAATTTTTTTCATAAACGTACCTGTATGGGACAATTTGAGAGAATCATCATGTCCAAAGAGTGGTATGAAAGCTACTGAACTTCAGCTCCTCATGAAAGCTGAACTCAAATCTGTATATGTAACAGTTTTGACAAGTACCCTCCCAGGGTGACTATTGAACCCTGAACCTCCAGGCTCTACCACGTCGCTACAAAAGCTAGCTCTATAGCAAGGCAGCATAAGTGTCCCCTTATACAAACACAAGCTATACATTTATAACTATCTATGGGATTGACTACAGTGTTGGCATATTTTTATTTTTTCACTGAGCCCCATGTAGCTTGCATTGAGTCCCATTCTTCTGCTGTTGAAAGGATTTCAGAAACAATCTTTGGATTTTCTTATTTCAATTGCACGGCGATGTCCGTCCAAAAAAGTGTGCTGAGCTAGCGTCAATCTTTGAAAGTCTGTGCATCTATCAGTAAACACTTTTTTCGCTCTGATATCTTGGCAAAAGGTATGTTGATTTCCGATTTCGTTGCTTTGGCTATTTCAACCAGGATTCTTAAAAAGAGTGAACATGTTTTTTTCTCTTTGCTAGGGTAGCCGTATATTGGACTGCAACAGGTGCAGTTGCTATGCAATGAAAATCGCAATAACTTGGATAAAAGGTTGCCATCTTATCTATGTAACTGAAGCCGGTTTTAGAAGCGGGATTTCCAAAATTAGTAATATTTTGTTTTGTGGCAATCTTTTTCAAGCATAGATACATTATTCGTCAAAACTACCCTTATTTGTTTTTTCAACGGTGGTTTAACGGTGCCAATGTTTCCTTTCGTCCCGTGGATGCAGTGGCGATTTTTATCTTTTCGTCCCAAGTCAATTCCATTGCGTAAAAAGACATGTTTACAGCGTAAACGCGAACCCTGGACTAGTATACTACATACTCCCCTGCCATATGAAGATTCGACCACTACTGTTACTCTAATTCTCAAATAAGTGGGTTTTTTTACGTTGGGCACCAATGTAACAGTTCTGACAAGTACCGTCCAAAGGCGAGTATTGAACCCTGGACCTCCAGGTCCCAAGGCAAACGCTCTAGCACGTCCCTACAAAAGCTAGCTCTATAGCAAGGCAGTATATGTGGTCCCTTATACAAACACAAGCTATACATTTTTATCTATCTGGGGGATAGACTAGTATCCTACATATGGATGGTTTTTATCACAATACATAACAGGAAAGAGATCTGCAGTCTTCTTATTGAATCGATTGGAATGTCACCTTGTGTGAATTGACCTACATTCGACTATTTCAGTAGTTCCCACTCGAGCAAATTCATGCGTAAATCATGTTATAAAAGTAAAATTCACATAACAATTATTTGTTGCACGCCAGACATCATGTAAGAAAATTCATTGACGAAAAAGACCATTTTGGGATTTTCCTCATTGAATGTCCGACTTTCCATTCTTAATTCTGAATTCCTTTTTAAACTACACATGCCTATACTGTTATATTGTCAAATGCACACACAGTGTTACCATAATTATTTATAAACATTTGCAAAGCTCACAGCGACATTTACAAGTTGATCGATGAAAAAAAAAAAGACTTGAACCAACCTATGCTACATCCGGGCATCAGTCAACCAGTGTTCTGCCGAGGCCACGTATTTGTGATTTTCTCGCTAAAAAATTCAAAATGTCGCAGAAAAAATCGGTAAAAGGCGATTCCTGTTGCATATCAAAAATCGCGGAATCAGCCGCACAACTGTTACAATTTAGTGTTTTTCATGGGCGCCGAAGGTGCGTATATGCAAAATAAAATTTGATTGGATGCAGACCGAAAACATCAACCATTGATTGTGTACTTTACTGTCATGACATAGTATCTTATGCTATCTCAGTCGGAAAATGGTTTCGTCGCCACGGCGAAAAAGCCAGGTATTATCCCAGGCTTCTATGGTCAGCCAAAGCATACCAATAATCAGAGCTCAAAGTCCGATAATGTTCTGATGCCCAGTACCCCTCCCACTCAATCAACATCGTCGGAAGATAGTAAAAAATACCTGTACGACAGTTCTTAGTATTTAAAAGAATATTTTTTGTTGGAATATGATCGCGACCGCAACTTTATGGGTTGTAAAATGTGTTTAAAAAAACAAAAAGTATGCATTTATTGAAAAAAAATGTAACTTCAGAACTACTACTCTTATGTACAACGTGCAGAGAACGTCTATCGTAGATCAGCCGTCATGGCTGAGTCTATTCAGGGGGATTTTAAGAAAACTGTACAGTAGGGAAAGTCTCAATGAGAAATAATCAGCCGCGTTAGTTGCATTTAAATCCACATTTTGGCTAGTGAAAGAGAACATAGCAATTAACAAGTATGGGTATTGGGAACTAATTTCAATTTCTTATTTTTAAACCATTTGAATGCATACTAAATTTTGTCCCCAAATTTTTAAAAATGTCTCAAACTTTTCGGGATGAGTGAGACATTTGTCTCTACTTTTTAAAATCCTTGGCAGAACACTGGTCGATGCATGTTTTTGTCCATCTGTTAGTAGAGCAAGCAACATTTTGCAATTTACACTTATCTAGTGTAGAATGACAGGTTTTGAAGTTACTTGTTACCCTTACTGACAAATTTATGTCAAGTCATTCAGAAAAACCTATCCAAAAATTAATTGACACAAAAAATAGATCGATGCAAAAAAACGCGGAAACCCATGACACAACAAAGTGTCCGATAGGAGTTACTTCAGACTGCTTTCTCAGCTTTTGTAATGACTTTAGGCAGTAAGTTTACATGAATTTCTGTATAAAACTTTTTTTTTTTTTGCTGTGAATTAACAATATAGATCGCTTTACCACTAGTTTAGAACCACAGGGTTCATTCTAGAAATCAAATCTATGGGGCCAACTGGCCCCCTCATCAGAAAAAGTAGGGGCCATTAGAGAAATTTATGGGGCCAAGAGAAAACTACCTTAATCAATGGATTTTGATTTTATCGTTGCAACCAATAGTAAATTTTTCTTCCATTACCGCCACAATGACCTTTTCCCTCTGAATGCCTCACACATGTGCATGTAAGAAATTGTGTAAGCTTCAAGCAGCATATCTGTCTTTTGTGGTTAAAGTAGAGCACTGTATATTTTTTGTTTAGTTAGAACCGTTTTATGACAACAACGAAACAATCTGTAGTAGATTTCTATACTAGCTGAATTACAAATAAATTTCTACCTGTCACTGGTTTTGCTCCCAGCAACGTCTTGTTTATAACTAGAAGAATTTAGTTGCCTGTGTTATCATGACATTATTTCTTTGGTTAGTTGGGCCCAAAAATGTAAAAAAAATATCGGCTGAGATGTCTGCTGTATGATGGAACCAACATGGAGTTTTACTAGGTTTTGAAGTACGGTATGCCTCTTTTGATTGGATGATATCGGTGACACACCCACAGAAATAACCAATAAGAGACCTCGTAACAATTCACCGGCCATATGTTGGCTGCACTTGATTCTTTAATTGGTGTGAACTTGAGAACAAATTCCCATTATCAAATTGACACCTTACAAAAAACGTGCGCTGGGTTGGCCTCCAGGTAAGATTTTTCACAGGCCACAGATGAAAAATATGCACCAATGGCACAAGGGCGCGTTCTAAAATGAACCCTGGAACCATTATTGTCATACCCAATAATATGAAATCTTACCCCCAGATTTTCAGCCCAGGAGGTAAGTTTACCCTTAAAATAAAAAGCTAGTTGGAACACTGCTATTTATAATCAATGTGCCTTAATGTACAGAAAAATAATCCTTACCAGTGTGCGCGATGCACGTGATTCACGTTTAAAATAAAAATATCACATACATTCAGTTCCTGTAATATGTACTGGAACATACAAAAACTTGCTCAATTGAAATTTTAAAAAGTCAAATTTTAGAAATTTCCAGCAGCAAAATGTTTACAATTACTTTTCTTGGACTGGTTTTCCAAATCCCAAAATAAGATGGCTGCTATCCGTCGTCGTATATAACTATCCGCTGGTAACGCGACATATGACAGGTACCAGTATGCTGTACAGGAACAATTCCGAATCATTTCCCTTGAAATTGCATCGTATTCAAAATGTTGCAGATGGCATACTGAGCTATCTTTAGTAACGGTGCATGATCAATTGTTATCTTCTATCTTTGGTTTTTGCAATAAACATCAAACCTTCTGTGGAATCGGGCATTGTAAGAAAAGGATAAACTTATTCCAAGCACATTTTCCTTTTCCCCTAGTGTTTTCAAAAGCTCTAAATCTTTTATTTTTGAAAACTGTATCTTTGACAACATTTCAACTATCAACAAGCTGTCACTGACATCGATACTAAAGGGCGATAGTGTTGCATAGATTTGAACCCCCATATTTGTTTGCATACCTCCAACTTCTGTTACCATTATGTGCAAAAACCTCCAGCTGGAAAAAGCACAGCACACTCTGCCTTACTATAAAAAATATTACAAAAACATATAGTATCTGAACACATTCACTCATGAATTTGTTTGGTTATCTGCAGTATTTTAGATGTGATACTGTAAGTCAAGCAATTTGCTAGAGTTCTATCCACTTTCCTACCCATGTTTTTATACAGTCCATGCTATCAGTTTGAAATAGAAGATATCAATAATATGAAAAAGCTCGGCTATATCAAATGCCATTTGAACATACTCCCATCTGATTATAAGTATTAGAGATATTGTCTACTTTTTCCCCATTTCATTATCATCATTCTTTTGTAGGTACGAAAACCTCAAGTGTTTATCCAGATACAGGTCCAGGATCAGAGGTGTGTTTATATGACTTGTTTTTCAAGGCTCACTGTTATGTATTTTTATATGTCAAGCTTCAAACTGATTGCAACACAAATAACTGATACTGATTAGAATGGTCTTACTGATACAGATCTAATGAGCACCAACAACACTGATTCATGGTCAAACTAAATAGATATTACATCACTTATTGGGTTGGAAAATACAGCACTTATCTGTAATCATTGAGTTTAACTCTTCATCTGCTGTTCATTACTGTGTTATGTCTTTTTTTTTTGCAAAGAGCTTAAAGCAAGATTAGCCTACACATATGTGTAGTGTGATCTTGCTCTACACTCTCAGGAGCTTACCAGTGCTTCTATAATGTTAATCAAATCCATATGTAATACATTTGAGGAAATCTATCTTTGTAAAAGCCAGTAATTTAAATTTGATAGGATAAGGGTTAACTCTTTACCAAACGACAAAATTTTGGACTGGTCCAAATTGAAAGCATTTGCAGACGACAAAATAAACATTACTTAAAAATTTACACTTGACTTTGGAAGAGTAGAAAACATTGTGGGAAAAGGAGAAAATGCTGGTAACCAGCATTTTCTCCTTTTCCCACAGTGTTTTCAGAAGGCTTCTTCCTAGGGGTCGTTAAAACCAGGGATTGTTTGGTAAAGGGTTAAAAAAAATCTTTATTTACATCAAAATTTTGAAGCAAGTTCTAAAACCTATATAAACCATTCTTGGTGACTGCTTTTTGGAAACCTTATTGAATATTCGTGCCACAATGTGGGCAGTTCCAAAGGCTGACTCAGCTCATCATGGGATTCAAACCCAGAGCCTTTGATGAGACAGGCTAATGTTCTGTACATCATTGTCTCCCACAATGGCCCAGTCGGTGTGCCCTTTAGCAAAATACTCTGCAGCTCCAGCCTAGTGCTGGTATAAATAAGTGAGCTGTGGCCACAGTTTAACTGGCATTATGCTGAAAGCTAATACACCTCTGAATGAATCACGTGAATTTTTCGTTTTATTTCCATAACTACATGTAGACAATAAATCTTCATTTTCTAGGGAAGAAAATATATAGAGACAATCCATTTTCAAAGAAAAGAAGATTTAATGTAGTGTCTTACTGCTTAAAATCTTTCAAAAAAGCCTCTTAAGTCCTTACCAAACGACAAAATTTTAGACTTGTCCAAATTGAAAGCATTTGCAGACAAGAAAATTAATGTTACACAAAAATTGAAGTTTATTTTGGATAGGGTAGAAAACATTGTGGGAAAAGGAGAAAATGCTGGTTACCAGCATTTTTTCCTTTTCCCACAATGTTTTCAAAAGGCCTTCTTCCTCAGGGTCGTGAAAACCAGGGATTGTTTAATAAAGGGTTAATGCTGATAACATAATTCCTTAACATACTCCAGTTTCATGCTGCCAAAACGTGAAAACGTGGCCGTTTAGATCAAGAGATTTGCAGTGATGTACATTGTGGGATTAGAGGAAATGAAAGAAAGCTTTTATTAATAGACTGTTATTTCCATTTTATGAATTAACCCTTACCACACAATCCTTAGTTTGAACTACCCGGATGAAGAGCCCTTTGGAAAACATTGTAGGAAAAGGAGAAAATGCTGTTAACCAGCATTTTCTCCTTTTCCCACAATTTTTCTTATTATGCAAAGATAATATATTGTTTGAGACCAATTCAGTTTGAAGTCTGCAAGTGCTTTCAGTATGGACAAGTCTAAATTTTTGTTGTCGGTTGAAGGGTCAGTATCATGATCACATGCATATTATTTAGGTTTATTTTGTTACTATTACAGGAATCAGAAGTTACATCAGCATCGGGTAAATATGAGTTAATTCATGCTTGTTTCCTTGAAGGCACAAAACCATATTTATGATTGTTATAAAGTTTTTACAACATAATGTTTTAAGATTAACTGCTGAAAATGAGCATGGCAACTTTGTTTAAATGGTGGGATTTGTCTTTGAAAGTGAAGACAACATTGTCGGAAAAGCAAATATATGCTGGTTATCAGCAGTTCCAGCTTTTCCCACAGAATGATACTTGGCAGATTGAGAATACTGTAATATTTCATCTTACGACATTATTTTCCTGTTGCAATGCTGCAAATTAATTTATTTTTGTTTGAAAGTGATGAATACACATGTACTACAAATATACCGGTACTTTTCTCAGCAAAGGTGTATTAACTTGACAGTTACATGCAGTAAAAAGGTGCAAATATGGCATTTAAATAATGATGTGGTCAGTTCGCAGTCGGAACTAATTTTTAATAAGATTAAATAATTATGACGTCATCATACTTATTTCAATACAATCCAGCATAACTGACACATGAAATTCATCAAGTGACATTTTCACAAACCGCTGAAATATCTAAAAATATCATTTTACATATCATAGCCCTTTAGGAAATATCACTGAAAAATATTTTCTTCTTACAGTTGTATTTCTTCTTTAGTGATGGTTTGCCATCTATTGCATTACATAATTGGGTAAATGAATCATTTTTGAAGTATGCCCAGATTATGAAAATCTTAACCCTTTACTACACAATCCTGAGTTTTAACAACCCTGAGAAAGAAACCTTTTGAAGATATTATGAGAAGAGGAGTCCCTCATTGTCTTCTACCAAATTAAAGGCGTTTCTTATTATTTTAGCCACCTTTGATTTTTTGTCTGCAAAAGCTATGAATTTGGACAAATCTAAAATTTTTGTTGTATTGTAAAGAGTTATCTCCCTTTTTACTTTACAGAGGAAAGTGGGGCTGGTGCAGGTGTGTCTTCACCATCCAATCCTTTCCAAGGTGTAAAACCTGCAAGATTTATACCAGGTATGTTGAATATAGTTACTATACAGAACTAAAGATAACAGGCCTATAGACTGAGTTAACCCTGGAACTTATGTCAGATTTAACTCAATACCAGACAACAATATTTCAAACTGGTCCAAATTGAAAGCATTTCCAGACGACAAATTGAAGGTGGCCCATATGACAAAATCTGTCCTTGATAATGTAGAAAACATTGTGGGAAATGGAGAAAATGCTGATTACCAGCATTTTCTCCTTTTCCCACAATGTTTTAAAAAGCTCTTTGTCAGGATCATTAAAAGTCATGATTGTGTGGTAAAGGGTTACTGGAAATTTCTAGTCAATAGAAGTACCCTAACACTCCCAGTTTCAACATTCCTTTTTAAATTAAAAAATCTCACTGAAGAGTTCTTTGCAATCTAATCTTGATCAAAAAACTGAATTGAGTCATACTAAGCAGCTTAACTCTTAACCAGACAACAGAATTGTAGACTTATCCAAATTAAAATCACTTGTAGACAACAAATTAAGTGCCACTCAAATGATTGAATGTGTTGTAGAGAGGTTAGAAAACACTATGGGGAAAAGGAGAAAATGCTGGTTACCAAAAGTTTTCAAAAGCTTTCTTTCTCAGAGTCATTGAAAGCCGTTATTGTGTGGTGAAGGGTTCTAGATGGTTATTCTAAACTCTGTGGTTTTTTTTTGCTCAAAATGTAGATCAAGATGAGAAAGAACAAAATGTGAAATTCTGATCTTGATCCCCACAGCCTGCTGTGTTAAGATATTCTTGATTAAAATATTCTTGAAACTGCCTTTTTTCATCTTTGGTTTTTTTTTTTTTTTTTCATAAGAAAAATCCCATGAATGGGTAGAAAATATTGTCGGAAAAGGATTCTAGTTAACAACATTTTTCCTTCTCCCAAAATGTTTTCAAAAGCCTTCTTTCTTAAGCTTGTTAAATTTTTTATTGTTTGGTAAAAGGTTAATTGTATCCTGGCTCTAAATTCCAAGACTAACCACCTGATTGGCTGTCACAGAAGGTCTTTGGCCAACCAGAAAGAATTACATTGTGAGGGAATACAGACCAGGTAAAAGGATGATCATGTTTCTAGCTGCGACATTCTAAATTTAGCTTAGCAAAATAACAACTTGCTACTCTTTATACATGTAAGTAATATGGGACTATAATGGTCTTCTTTTTATTCTTAGCTTCAGGTTTGAACCCCTTTGCTGCCCGACCTTCCTTCAGGACTGACGGTGTCTCAACATCAGCCGTCACTGGTACCTCTAGTCCCCCAAAATTTGTACTCCGCCCCTCAGCTTTATCAGCCCAAGCTGCAAACTCAAACAAAAATGAAGGTAAGGTTTTAAGCCTATACCAGACAATTCTGAGTTTTAACTCTTTACCACACAATCCCGACTTAACGACCCTGAGAGAGAAGCCTTCTAAAAACATTGTGGGAAAAGGAGAAAATACTGGTAACCAGCATTTTCTCCTTTTCCCACAATGTTTTCTATCTTTCCCAAAACAAATTTCCATTTTTCAGTCACATTTATTTTGTCGTCTGCAACTGCTTTCAATTTGGTCTGGTCCAAAATTTTGTTGTTTGGTAAAGAGTTAACTACCTTGATGTAAATGGCTCATGAAAATATTGAGATAAAAAGGAAAAAATGCTGGTAACCAGTATTATCTTCTTTTTCCACTATGTTTTCTATCCTATGAAAGACAAATCCCCTGATTTGAGCCTCATTTGAAGTGTCTGCAAATGCTTTCAATTTGAATAAGTCTATAATTTTGTTGTTTGGTAAAGAGTTAATGCCATTTACCTCTACCAAACTACAAAATTTCAGTCTTATCAAAATTGAAAGCATATGTAGATGACAAAAAGTTGATGAACTGCTGGGATTTGTCTTTGATGGGATGGAAAACTTTGTGGGAAAAGGGGAGAAGGTGATTACCAGCATTTTCTCCATTTCCCACAATTTTTTCAAAAGCCTTTTTTTATCAGGGTAGGAAACTCGTGGGGATTAATTGATAAAAGGTTAAATACCTTTTATAATTCTGTTTCTTTACTCTTTACTAGACTACCAAATTTTGGACTAGTCAAGATCCTGAGTATTTGCAGACGATGAATTAGGATAAGGTCAAACAATGGAATTTGTGTCAGAAAGGGTGGAAATAATTGTGTGGAAAAGAGAAAACATTGGTAATTAGGATTGTCTCTTATACACACAATGTTTTTATACATCTTTTTCCCCTCAAGGTTTTTAAAACTTAGGACTGAGTGGTAACAGGGGGTTAAAAAAAAAAATGGAGAAATCTTGGAGCAGTTTGACCCCCTGCAGGATTTTTTATCTATCTGCCTCTAGTATTTAGTAAAATCTATCAGAGGCCATTTTATAGCAGATTTTGTCAAATTCATTTTATTATTTAAAATTGATTTATCCTTTAAGCTTCTAAGCACGACTCACTGACCTTTTGCGGATATTGTATATCAAGATCAGATTGCACAGAATGTGCAGTCTGGTGATTCATCTACACTATCCGATAAGGACATCTCGTCCACAAAAAAAAAAAAAAAATTGAAACAGCAAAATTTGGGTTTTTAGCTCCACTTGCCAAAGACCAGCGGGCTTACGTCATGGTCCGTCATCCGTCTGTGCGTGCGTTAACTTTTATTTCAAACATATTCTCTGAAACTACCCATCCAATTCTGATGAAACTCTACAGAAATGATCCTGCCATGGTTGTCTTCAGAATTTCTTAAAAAAATTTGATTCCTTCGTAAAATCTGGTTGCCATGGCAACAAAACTGTAAACTATTGAAAATCTCTTAAAATCTTCTTCCCAAATTTGGCATGTAGCCTTATCTAATAGACCTCTACCAAGTTTCTTCAAATTATAGCCCTTGGGTCAAAATTGGCCCCGTCCCAGGAATCACAAGTTTTATGTGAGCTTATATAGTGAAAGATTTAGAAATCTTCCTGCACCTAGCCCTAAGGCCTAGGACTACCATATTTTGCATGTAGCTTTATCTGGTGGGCCTCTACCAAGAGTGTCCAAATTATAGCCCTGGGGAAAAATTTGGCCCTGCCCTGGGCCAACTGAAAAATATTGAAAATCTTTGAAAATCTTCTTGTTTGAAACCATAAGGCCCAGGGCTGCCAAATTTTGCATGTAGCTTTATGTAATAGATCTCTACCAATTTTCTTCAAAGTATAGCCCTGGGGTCAAAATTGGCCCCATCCCGGAGGTCACACGTTTTACATGGGCTTATATAGTTAAAACTTAAGAAATCTTCCTGTACCAAGTCATAAGGCCTAGGGCTACTAAATTTTGCATGTAGCTTTATCTAGTGGGCGTCTACCAAGAGGGCCAATATTATAGCAGCCCCTCTCCCCCGGGGTCATAAGTTTTTTACATGGGCTTATAAAATGAACATTTTAGAAATCATCTTGGTGCTTACCATAAGACCAAGGTATGGGGTATGGGGCTTCATCTTGTGGACCTCTAACAGGATTCAAGTAATTATAGCTCTGTGGTCAACAACTGCTTTGCCCTGGGGTCATAACTTTCTTGTGGGATTTTATAGAGAAGATTTTGTATCTCTTCTAGTTCGAAACCAATTGGCCAAGTATTGTAATGTTTGGCATGTAGGGTTTTTTACTTATTAACCAGTGGAGTGATACAGGGCCATCATGGCTCTCTTGTTTTGTCTGCTCAAAATTTCATTATTTAGCAAGATAAGGATTAAAAATTGTTTTGTTTTGATCGTAGTAAATCAAATCTGATTGAGGAAAGGATTTTTCTGTTATTTATTTCAAACCAGTGTTGTGGAAGTGTTAAAAGATTGTTTTAATTCATTTGTACTTCAGCTATCACAGAAACAACAAGCTCCTCTTCAAGCCTGTTGAAACCAGCAAAACTACCAGATCCTACAAAAAGTTTCTCCAAAGGTGCAGAATTTTATTTCCAGCTTATATTTTCAAAACATTGTATGGAAATGATATGTGAATTATGAGTTAATAGTAGAGCATGTTTCTTTAAGAATTAGTTTTACCTATTTATTGTGTGACATACTGATCAGTTGATTTTCTTGCTCCTTAGTATATATGGCCATTCCTTAAGAAAGCACTTGTTACAATGATTTCTGTTTGTTCACAAAAATTTATATTTATTGCATAATTAAGCATTGAAATTTTCAACCTAAGTATGAACTCTTCAGTATATCTTTCAATTATGAGATCTGACTGCTGGAGAGTACAGCTTCATCTTGATCTACATCATCTAGAAAACACTTGAAATTGTCTACAACATACTGAATGCTAATGCTGATCATTGTTCTGATGGTGGTTATGTGGGAAAGTTGGTTGGTTGTATTGGGGTTTAACGCCACTTTAACAGCTAAGGTCATATCATGGCGGTCAGTGACGCACATGTGTTTCCTGGCTTTCTCACACCAGTACTAACACAACTTTCTTTCCAAAGCCACCGACTACTTTTCTCACATGCTTCAGCAGAAGTGAGAGGCGAAAATACGCCGGAAAGAAGGTTTGCCTCAACTGGGTATCGAACTCACAACCACCAGGTCATGAGTCCGACACGCTCACCACTGAGCCACCCAGGCGGGCTTATGTGGGAAAGTAGCCAATGGCTTGGGAAGAATATTGTGTGAAGTACTGGTTAAGAGAAACTCTATGAAAGCATGGATAGGTGCAGTGGCTGCGGTGATATAACTGAAAAAATTTTGAAAACAGTGTTAACCCTTTACCACACAATCCCGACTCTTAACGACCCTGAGGAAGAACACCTTTTGAAAACACCTTTTTCTACCCTATTAACCCTTTACCAAACAATCCCTGGTTTTAATGACCCCGAGGAAGAAGCCTTCTGAAAACACTGTGGGAAAAGGAGAAAATGCTGGTAACCAGCATTTTCTCCTTTTACCACAGTGTTTTCTACTCTTCCAAAGTCGAGTTTCAATTTTTGAGTCACATTCATTTTGTCGTCTGCAAATACTTTCAATTTGGACAAGTCTAAAATTTTGTCGTTTGGTAAAGAGTTAAATGCAAGTTCCATCATTTGAGTCATGTCTTAAGTTGTCATCTGGAAATGCTTTCAATGTGAACAAGTGTACATTTTTGTCGTTTGGTAAAGAGTGAAACATCATTCAAACTAAACAAACAAGTTTTTGTCAATTTGTCTAACATTTTCACCATTTGACTTCAGGGATATAAAACACTTCATCATTTATGATTAAATTTAATGGGCAGTGCAGTTTCGAAAAAGATGATTAAAAATATTTCTATTGGAAGACTTTTTTTCTTTTACTAGAACATCTCTACAAAGCTCACAATGTAGATTTAAGATCAGACTGCATGTTTTGTTTGTCTGATATTAATCTACAATGTATGCAAAAGCAACAATTGCTATGCTTTCAAAGGATGCTAAAATTTTAAAGACAAATACCATACTTTGAGTCGCATCAAATTTCTTGTCTCCAAATGCTCTCAACTTGAACTAGTCTTAATTTCTTTTTTTGGCTGGAAAATAGTTAGGGCTACTTACTCCTCCTTTTTCAGATCAAGAAGTTACAGAAAAAGAAAACAAAGTGGAACCGTCTTTATTTTCTGAAAAAGATGGAGAGCCACCCGATAGTAGTGATACAAACTTGTTTGCTACAGCCATAAAAGAACATGAAAAAGATAAAGAGAAAAAGTAAGCCCTTTATGAGTAACGATTTCTTATTGGATTTGTTTACATTTAGATTGTGTAACTAGATAGAAAAAGCCAAACTTGTTTGTATTCAAAGCAGTTTTGTTATTGTTCAGATTTAGAACATTATATTAGTGTTCTGCCAAGGGGAGACTTGGATACTTCATCCCATTGAATCAGAAAAAAATATCCCATCATAGTGCATACAGGTGGGACTTTGTGCCTTTCAAATTTATTTGAAAATTAGTATTGAGTGCATTTGTCTTGCTAATTTTCAAGGTGTTCCGGTTTTTTTGTCTTGCTAATTTTGAAAGTGTTACCTCTTTCTTTCAGCTTTTGGGACAATTGTCTCTTCCTTGAGTAGTCTTTGGCTTAACGTCGTTATGTTGAGAGTAGAATATTGATCATGAAAAAGCTTGTCAGTAGCCTGTTTTTCAGCTTTGAGGCCTTATATCACTCTCAAAGGTAATTCCCAAAATGTTTGTATTCAGAAATTTCTCTTTTAAGTGGCTAAGTAACAGAAACCATTACATTAGTGTCTTAACCCTTTACCAAACAACAAAAGTTCAGACTTATCCAAGTTCAAAGCATTTGCAGACAATTAAATATCGCTAAAATGATGGAATTTGTCTGTGATTGTTGGGAAAGGAGATAATGTTGTTTACCAGCAGTTTCTCCTTTTCGCACAGTTTTCAGCAGCCTTTTTTCTCAGGGTTGTTGAACCTGGATTTTGTGGTAAAGGGGTTGTGGTAAAGGGATTAAAATATCCATGTTATTAACTCATTCAGCGCCAAAATAAATTAACTCGACCTCTCGCGACGGCTATAAATACCCATTGAAACTTACAAAGATCTTGTTTGTATAGGCTTGACTAAACATGCGGGTGGTCTAGATCAAAGATCAGACTGCACATTCTGTGCAGTCTGATCCTGATCTTTGCCATCTGCAGAAGTCACTGTTTTTGCCTATGACGTAGAAAGGGTTAAACAAGGTTGAATTCTTTTTAACTCTTTACCAAACAATTCCAACTTTGAAGATCCTGTGGAAGAAAGCTTTTGAAAAAAATGTTACCTCATGTGGATAACTTTTTCTGCCTTGCACTTTTTAAAATCCTTATTTTCCAGGTTACCAGACAGCAGTAGTGGTCCCAATAATGAAGTTCTAACCCCCTCAGCATCAGGGGACAATATACTTGGTCAAAATCTCACAGAAAAAGTTACTGTAAGTTAGCTAGATCCACAGTTTGATCGCTCATGACTTACTAACAAGACATGACATTCAATCATAACAAACAAAACAAATAATAATGAGTGTAACTGTAACTGAGTGTACATGTGGATAAATTGTGAATATAGAAACCTCTTATATCTATATGACATTGAACTACATTTTGAGTAAATAGATACAAAGAAATAACAACAAATAATCTCTTTGTGTGGGCTTAAATTGAGTAGGTTAATATCTAGACGCAGTTTTGAAAGATTATTTGACAGAAAAACTGAGAATTAGTGATGAATTATCATGTGATCATTTAATCAGTTTGAGCTTGTGGTGCTGGTCACATGATAATGTCCATATGCAAGGCACCACACAGCCCCATCCTGCTACCATTAAAACATGGAAAAGACCTGATTGGACTGTTGCCTTGATGTGACGAAAATACTGTAAAACTGTTTTTAAAAAACACTGCTAATAGAATTCATTATGCAGAGGCTCATGAAATATAACAAATAAGGAACTAAACTTGGAATAATTGTTTGACCTGTTGATATTACAGGGTGTTCACACATCTCCCAAAGGTATTGTCAGTAGCTCAGGTTTTGTATTTGGAGAAAACCTGGCAGAACGAGTGGAAATAAAAGCAAGTACAGAAGCGGATGAGAAATCTGTAGATAATGGTGTAGCCTCCCCTGATTCTACTGAGCAGTCAGAACAAATTTCAGGTAAAGTTTAGGATTTTAACCCATCTTCATGCATTTGAATTTCTGACTAACCAAGAAGTAATTCAAAGTAACCTAGGGACAGAAATTTGAAAGAAAAGGAAATATCATTTTTGAAAAATACAGAAAAGAGTGTGGGGAAAGGAGCTCCTTTGTCTCATTCCGTTTTTTTTAACAGGTGTCCTCTTAACAGCAGGGAAAAATCTTTTATTTATTGTAATTTTTTAACAGATTCAACAATTATTTAGATGTTTGACACTTTTCCTTAATGGTTGGAATTTGTTATACTTATGTGATACAGACAGGTAAAACAATTTAAAGGATGAAAGCTTTTGCAGAATTTATAGAAATTTGCCTTTGGAAGGGTAGGAAACATTGTTGCGAAACCAGTAAAATGCTGGTCACCATCATTTTCTCCTTTTTCCAAAATGTTTTTAAAAGGCTTTCTTTTTAGGGTTATTAAACTCGGGAATGTGTAGTACAAAGTTAAGGACCTCGAAGGAGAAGGCTTTTGCATGGATCTTGGTAAAAGGAAACCATAGTGATAACCAGCTAAAAACCTGCGACTCAAGAATTGAACCTTGTTTTGGGAAGGGTAGAAAATGTTGTGGGAAAAAGAGAAAATGCTGGTTACCTGCATTTTCTTCTTTTCCCTCAATATTTTCTAAAGCTTTCTTTCTCGGAGTTGGTGAAAGTCTTGATTGTGTTATAAAGGGTTAACAAGTCCAAAATTTCGTCACTGGGGGAAGATTTAACTCAATACAAACAAACCTATGTATTGACAAAACTAAGAGAAAAAAGGCATTTGATAATATTGTGGGAAGAGGACAAAATTCTGGTAATTAGCATTTTTTCCACAATGTTTTCTATCCTATCATAGACATATTCCATCATTTCAACAAAAACAAATTTGTCATCTGCAAATGCTCTCAATTTTGACAAGTTTAATATTTTGTCAGGTAGCAAAGAATTATATATGAGATATTCAAAATTATTTCAGAAGGAAAAACTCTAGAAGAGTCTGCGAGAGAGTATCAAGAACTGCGAAATAGAAAGCCAGAGTTACAGGAGGTGGAAGTATTCACAGGGGAGGAGGATGAGTCTAATGTATTACAGGTGAAATGATTATTGATTTTGGAATGAAACTCTCTAATAGGCGTATTACTGCACAAACCTGAATCTAAACAACCCTGAGAAAACAGGCTTTTGAAAACATAGTGGGAAAAGGAGAAAATGCTGGTAACCAGCATTTTCTCCTTTGCCCGCAATGTATTATGACTTTTCAAAGGCAAATCCTGATATCTATGCCACATACAATTTGTCAGTTGCAAATGCTTTCAAATTGGATGAGTAAAATTTTGCCATCTCATGATCTGGTAAAGGGTTAAATTCGATTTGTGGTGTGGGGTGGGGATTGGGTGAAAAAGAGAGGAAATTGATGTTTTATGGGGGAAAAAGGGTGAGGACATAACCATTGACCTCTTGTTTGGGGAAAAACAAAACAATGGTTGAAAAAAAGAAATGCCTAAGGTGGGACTTTAATCCATGTCCTTCAAAACCATAGTTGGCAACTCTACCAACTGAGCTTTGGGCCAAATGATAGTTTTCTGTGTTTAAATGTATTTATACCTTGCAATAATGTCTATATTGTTACGAACAGAATAGGAAATTTTACAGTAAACAAACCAAAATGATTTGTAATTCCTTGTGTTTTGTACTTGTATTTTTATCTGTTTTAATTTTAAAGCCATCTTGGCTTATGAATGAAAATTATCAGTCTTTGATTAGAACTTCAAAAAAACAAAATGTTGGTTAATGTACCTTTAGTGGCTGAAACCATTTTCCCAGTAGAACTGTATTTGATAGGAAAACCTTCTTGAAAATAATGTGGGGTAAGTGGAAATTCTAGTAACAAAAATTTCATTATGGCTAGAATTATAATCTTTTGTTGAGGTGTAAACTCTAAAGTGCTTCAAGAAGGCTGTTATAAACATTATGAGAAATGGAGTAACTTGCATTTGTCCTTTTCTCTCAAAGTTTTGTAACACTGTAAATAATGGGCTTTTGTTTTTAAAGGATAGAAAATGTTGTGGGGGGAAAAAGGGAGTAACTGATGGTCACAAGATTTTTTTGCCAAGTCTTCTCTCTCAGGGTTGTGAGAATATTGGATTGTTTGAAAAAAAGTGAAAGCATGGCTTTGTTATAAAAGCTTTTATTGTCTAAGGTTCCTCTGAATGCTCTACACTAAATACACATGTATAGTATTACAAACAGGTGGAGCTTGGACTAGACTCTAACCCTGTACCAAACAATCCAGACTTTGAATGACCCAAAGGAAAGCGACTTTTGAAAACATTGTGGGAAAAGGAACAAACACTGATAATGAGCATTTTCTACAGTGCCCACAGTGTTCTGTTTCATTTCAAATAGAAATTCAATCATTTGATCCACAGTTGATACTGTATATTGATATATGTACGCATGTTGAAAAATTTGCGAATTTAATACCGATTACAGACATTTTGCGTACAGAAATGTTCGTGAATTCAAGACACTCGTTATTTGTTACTTGTGGTAAAATACGTGGACAAAAAAGTTAGCTAAGTTTTCAAATTTGCAAAATTGCAAAAATTTCCTCATTGCAAAAATTTCCACTTTTACAGTATGTTATATGCAGATATATTCAAGGTGGATGAGTCTAGAATTTTGCTATATGGTAAAAAATAATAACTTCATTTCTCCTAGTACAAATTGTGGCAGACTTCTGTGAAAACATACTGGTAAAATTTGTATAATCTTAAGGATTTAAGGTTTAATACTTGAATAACAGTAAAAGCATTGCAGCCAAGTTTTTATTGGCTTACTGGTGTTTTGTTTTGCTTTCAACAATGTAACACTATACCACTCAATCGTTTAAATAAGTGTTGTGGCAGAAATATGAACTGCTCGTCAATAGTTCAATAGTGATCTGCTGCAAGATGAAGCAATTGTCTGCAGATAAAAGTGTTAACCCTTAACCAAACAATCCCATCATTTAATTCTTTACCAATTCTTTACAAACCCAAGTTTTTACGGCCTTGGGGAAGAAGACTTCTGAAAACACTTTGGAAAAAAAGAAAAAATGCTCGCAACCAGCATTTTCTCCTACTCCCACAATGTTTTAAACCCTTTGTTAGACATATTTCAATTTTTTACTTTGTTGTCTGTAAATGCTTTTCATTTGGACAAGTCCAGAATTTTATCATCTCTTAAAGAGTTAATAAGTCTGAGAAAGAAGGCCTTTGAAAATATTGTGGGGGGAAAAAAAGAAAATGCTGTTAACCATATATAAAATATATAAGAGATATTTCTGAAAATATCAAAATCCAAGAAAATTTTGCAGAGTTTTTTTCTCTTCTGCAAAAAGTTTATTCAAATTAGGAATGTATTAATGGATTGTATGGATATTATGTTTATATTATAGACAAATGGTAAATTATTTGTATTCGACGGTGAGTCACAAAACTGGGTAGAAAGAGGCCGAGGTGTTCTACGACTAAATGATATGAAATGTATTTCTTCTCAAACATTTCAATCTAGATTATGTAAGTATTCTGTCCTATATGTGTTGTACAAAATAAGTACATGTACGTTAAACTTTACCAAACAACAAATGTTGTACTCTTCCAAATTCAAAATTTGTGCAAGTTAGCCAAGATCTCTGATAGGAGTCCTATCATAGGACGGAAAACATTGTAGGGAAAGGAGAATATGCTGGTTACCGGCATTTTCTCTTTTCCACAATGTTTTCAAAAACTTTCACCCTCAGGGTGGCTAACACACAGGGTTGTTTTAATAAAGGGTCAGTGTTGTTTAAAGTATGCAGTTTTTTTTCCTTCTGTTTTTGGAAGGAGGGGAGGAAGGGGAGTAATGTTGTACAGTCAAACTCATAGTGCACTCTTTTCTCCAGAAATCAAATTTTTAGGGTCATTTTTAAATGCCTTATGAATTTTCAGGGGTTCAGAACTGGGGATAAAATTTCCTTTTCAAGATTTTCAAAAAATGATGAATAAACAAATTTACAAAGTTCTTTTGTTTCTATTTAAATGACGACACCTTTTTAAGTCCTACAAACAATATACTTTATAACTTACTATGGAAAAGTGACAATCTTCATAACAAGTCTGTAAAAAGTTGCTGTTTCTTTGGTGCAGACAGCATTTTATGCAAAGTAAGAATCAAGATTTGCAATGTGAAATAGGAAGAAATAGGCTCCTGGTTTATCTCCCTTTCAAAAGTAATTCATTTTTAGACTGGACACCAATTCTACTTGTCCACGCTATTGCAGTGGGGCATAGTGGAGATCACAAAAGGGAATCAATTGAATTTATCATTCACCTTTTTCTCTGATATTTTTTTAATGCGCTCTGGAGAAAACACTGATAGAGTGTCCTCCACTACAACTGCCTTCATTATGTGGTAAAGTTTTAAGAAGCTGTTTATATCAAAATCATCTGAATGTTTCTAATTTCTATTTTAACCTGGGTCATTGCTTATAAAATTGGAGTTTGTGCTAAACTGAGTTGCTTCTAAAATTTGAAAATTCATTCATGCTTAACTTTTTGCAGGACAACAAAATTTTAAACTTGTCCAAGTTGAAAGAATTGGCAAACAACAAATTAGATGAACCTCAAATAATGGAAATTGTTTTCAGTAGGGTAGAAATGTGAGAAATGGAAGAAATGCAGGATTAAAAAAGCATGTGAATGTTTGGTAAAAAATTAAGGTAATAAGAAAACTTAAAAGACTTGAATTGAGATACATGTAGAAGATTAAACCTTTAACAAACAATCCCAAGTTTTAACAACCCTGAGGAAGATGCCTTTTCACACA
This sequence comes from Hippopus hippopus, assembly GCA_946811185.2. Lineage (NCBI taxonomy): Eukaryota > Metazoa > Mollusca > Bivalvia > Cardiida > Cardiidae > Hippopus > Hippopus hippopus. The sequence continues at coordinate 35,094,950 of OX328099.1, read as the reverse complement.
TTGTTTTCTGCCAGTTTTAAATGTAACTCTCATCATTTCAGTTACATTTGATTTGTAGTCTGCAGAAGTCTTCAGTTTGGACAAGTCTAAAGATAGTGTCCATCATTAGACGACCCTGTTTACTCTTTACCAGACAGCAAAATTTTAGACTTGCCCAAATTTAAAGCATAATTATGCAGACAACAAATTAAATATGGCTTAAATTATGGGACTTGTCTCCGATGATATTGAAAACATTGTGGCAAAAAGGAGAAAATGCTGCTTGATAGTATTTTCTCCTCTTCTATTGACTTTTCAAATGCCTTATTCCCCAGACATAGAACTGTGTGGTTAAGTGTTTATTTGTTGTCATTAAATGCTTTCAAGGAGGGTGTGTATAAAAATTTGTCATCTTGAAAAAGGGATAAGTTTTCAAATGGTGAGTAATCAAAGTAGATAATGATCTTTTTGATTTCATTTATGTTGCTTTTATTTACAGTAATGAGAACACAAGGCAGTTTACGTTTAATTCTGAATACTAAGGTGTGGCCAGGGATGACGGTGGAGAGAGCCAGTCAAAAAAGTGTTAGAGTCACTGGTACAGACGGTGATTGTGTCAAAGTCTTTCTTCTAATGGTGAGTAAACTTTCTTCAAAGAAATTAATCCATTAAAGTAATAGGTAATGGTTTTTTTTCTTAACTTTCAGTTCATGGAATTAGATAACATCTAGTCCACATACTTTAATTTACACAATAGGTTTGAAAATGACACATGTTTACCCTTGATAAATAAGTTATTGTTAATCAGTCATTATGGTTTTGTATAAATTTATCACTGTGCATGAGTGGATGCAACTTTTGTTGAGCCCCACTTGCAAGGAGCTAGACATAGTCACAACAACTTCAGCTCTGTGTGTGTGCCTGGGTGAGTTTGTCAGTATTTGTTCGAGCCATAACTTCTACATTTTAGGATGGATTTCAAAGTGATTTGTTACAATTGGTTTCCTTCATGAGTAGATGTGCCATTTAAAACATTTGATGGTATAGGTCTAAGGTAAAGGTCACAATTGAAGGCCAAGCAATAAAATTAATATAATAGATCTTGTCCAAGCCAGAAGTTTTACATTTATGGATGGATTTCAAAATAAATTTGCACTTTAAGTCTTGTTCTCTGCCCTCCAACCAACTGAACCGCTGTGCCAACAGTTGGGTGTTTTTTATGTAGGAGGGTGGAGTCCTTACATTACCAAATATATTTATTGTTTAAAAGAAAAGTAAGTTTGAAAATTTAGGTGTAGATCTTTGTCATATTTAATTTCCTTTCTTTGAATAGGAAGGAAGATTTTGTTTTATTGTTTTCTTTTCCAGTTAAAATATGTATTCATATGTGTTAAATCTTAATATCGCTTTCTCTTTTTAGACAAATCCAAAAGATAGTGAGAATTTGTTGAGAGCCTTGGATTGGAGAATACAACAACTGAGAGTACAAGAGGAAAAATTAAAAGATGTGAACTCTGTTCAAGTCTCAGAAAAAAGGAAAGCAGAAATCGAGTCCCCAACAGAAGAATTTACATCAAAGAAAGCCAAGTATGGGATTAATTCTTCTTGTCTTTTCATATTGTCAACTGACTACTACGATAATAATATTATAGTAGTAAATACTCATGTACAGTCGAACCTCGTTTATCCGGACGCACCTGTTGCCTACGGATGTTTCCGGATAAGCCGTATTTCCGGACCAGTGAACTGGGATCCCACAACTTCCATGTTGATAAGGGACACTGTGCATCGTAGGAATTACAATAGCGTATGATTTACACAAGCACTTCTCTGTATTTTTCCTACGATTGTTCAGATATATAATAGAATAAAATGTCATAAATGAGCATTTTGCTATTTTTTTTAATGTGTTTTTGTACACGAATTTCCCTTTATACCTTATTGCATACACATGTACAACTTTGTACAAACGGCTGAGCTTGTAAAGCTCGGCACATTATGACTTTTAAAAACGCCACGAAAAAGGGGGGCGAAACACAAGTACAATTGTTTTTTTTTTATTACAGTATTACTGTTGATTTTTCAATTTCGAGAGACTTGTATGGAATGTGTGTCCGAAATAATAAGGGTAACATCTGACAAAATTTTGTTCTATTTTTACAACCGGTGACGGGATCATTAACTGTAGCTGATCAACAGATTCGGCGTGTTTTCAGTTTTGAAATAATCTACACGTTTTAAGTATTTTCTTACCACTTTTGGCCCACAAGAAGTTGCTTTCCGATACGAGTTAAGTCATAGTTAGAGCTGTGGATGGTGTAGATCCAAGATCAGACAGCGCGTTCTGTTTAGTCTGATGTCTATCCACACCTTCCGCCATTTTGCAATCGGCAGAGTAATTTTTAATAACAAAAAATGTAAAACAAGCCATCTGTCAACGATTTCAAGCCTGTTGCGGGTACACAAGTGTTAACCCTTTACCACACAATGTCGAGTTTTAAAGACCCTGAGGAAAAGGCCTTTCAAAAACATTGTTGGAAAAGGAGAAAGTGATGGTAACCAGCATTTTCTCCTTTTCCAATAATGTTTTCTACGCAGTTAAAGACAAATTATGTCATTTTAACTACATTTAAATTGTCTTCTGAAAATACTTTACATTTAGACCAGTCATTTCTCTTTTTGTCATGTGGTAAAGAGTTAAAATTAACATCATGGGTCTGATGTAATGTGCAAATTATTCGAAGCGAGAGGGTTGTAGTGCAAGCGTTTGTTGTACATATTTACAACTGTTTTGCTCCAAGAAAATTACACCCTGCTACAAGCAGACTGCCAGTCAATACAAAAGACCACACAATAAGCTAATATCATGCCTGCTTTACATTAGCTGCTAATGCTTTTTTGCATCTAGTAAAGGTTGTTACTTGAACACCTGAGCTATCATGTCACGTGTTTTGTGTAGTCGGCAGAAAAAAAAGTTCGGCTGTTTTCATATAAAAATCGCTCGTAGCCAAAACAAAAAAAAATGCATACGATAATTAATGCTTTGGTGTTAAATATAAATGAATTACTGATAAATAAAGAAAAGGAATACGAGGTTGCGTATTTTTTTATTTTTATTTTAGATCTATTTTTCTAAGAGGGAGAACACAGTTACGACTTAAGCCATTTCCCTCACAGTTTCACACTTATGCAGAAGGTGACCTTTGAAAACATTACGAAAAAAGGGAGAAATTGCTTGTATAGCATCAAAGAGCCAGAAAAGATTAAGCCCTTCAAGAACCTTTCAAAACATAAGTTGCTTATATGCGGCCTGTGTAGATCAAGATCAGTCTGTAGACAGAATATTTGGTCTGATCTTTGATCTGAAAAGGTATTGATAATCTGTCAAACTGACACTTAACGATGGCACGTGTATGTCTATTAACACTTTTCCCAAACAACATCTAATTAAGACGTTTGTTTTCAAATGTGTGAAAACCATCTGAAATAAATTGATACTAGACTGATACTCGTGTTACAAATGCATACTATGGACCAGTTCAAAATCACGTACCGGGGAAATTGTTTGATACACAGTCAGGCCACGTCCGGTTTATCTGATAAAGAGTTACATTGTTTTTTAACCCTTCGTTCCCGATTTTTCCGTTCCGGTTCCGGAACGCGGATTTCCGGAATAAAAAGTAAAATTTGTACAGAAAATATTCGTTCCCTGATGTTTTTTTCCGGATCTTGAAATTTCCGGAAGTTTGGAGCCCGGATTAACGCGGCTCGACTGTATGTGGTTTACCACTATGTGGTTGTTAAAAGGGCCTTTCTAGATCTTTTGCTGCAAATTAAATTTTTTGTTCAACATTGATAACTACTACAAGATACACTTTTCTTTGCAAACCTGATGACCTGGATAGTTATATTTTGTAAAAAAGTGTGAATTTGGCTTTCAAATAGTAGTTGATGGATTTGAAATCAGAAACTCCATCTATTAGGATCCCACGTAATTGAGGCATGTTATTGATATTCCCACAAACTTTTGCAAAACTCTGGCAGCAAATCTAAACAAACCTTCAGAGGTTATGTAGCCCATTCAGGAAAATATTTTTTTCTGGTATGCAAGCTATCGCCTTACTTTGTCCAGTGATGGATCATTATTGAAGTTTGGTGAGATTGATTAGATGCTCCATATCTCCCTTTAAACAGCATGTTTGATTCAGTTGCAAATTAATCAATTCAAAACCTTTTGGGGTGCTGACTATTCAATCCAAAAGCACATGTTGAGCCTTTATGGTTAGAGCTTCAAATCAAGTACTGCACAATCATGTAATGAACAATCTAGACCCAAGATCAAACTGCATATTCTATGCAGTCTTCATCTTGACCTGTACAGTTTGTGAAAGCTGCTTATTCATGGCACCATAGAAGTTAATCTGTGCTATTGTATGTTCTGTCAAAATGAGAACCTCTCTACCATATAACACAGTCAACAGGGATTATATTGATGTCTTAACCCTTTACCAAACAATGGAATAACTTGACTCTTTACTAGACAACATAATTCTAAACTGATCCGAATTGTGAGCATTTACATATAACATATTATAATTATGAGACTCATATGATGAAGGTGGAAAACATCGTGAGAAAAGAAGAAAATGCTTCTTACTACCATTTTCTTCTTTTCCCATAACATTTTCATAAGCATTCTTTCAGTTTTTAAAACACAGGATTGTTTGGTTAAGCGTTCAATGACCCTGAGGTAGAAAACTAGTGAAAACATTGTTGGAAAAGAAGAAAAGGCTGGTAACCATTATTTCTCTTCCCACAATGTTTTCTACCTATTCAAAAAAACAAATCCCGCATTTTGATACACTTCAAATTTGTCATCAGCAAATGCTTTCATTTGAAATTGTCTCAAATTTTTTCTTATGGTCAAGAGTTAACCCTTTTCCACACAATTCAAAGTTTTAAAGACACAAGAAAAAGTCTTTTAAAACATCATGTGAAAAAGAGAAAAAACAGGTAACTATCACTTTGTCCTTTTCCAGCAATGTTTTCTACCATTTAAAAAAAAAACCCACATTCAATCTGACATCTGCAAATTCCTGTTATTTAGAAGGTCTAAAATTTTGTAATGTGGCGAAGAGTTAAATAACAATGATCTTTACAAAACTAAATCTATTCACTTTTCTTTTTTAGTCTTTCCCAGGCTACAGTATAATATCTTGACCAAATGAAAAGCATATGCAGACAACATAAATTTTTACTCACAACATGAAATTTTCCTTTCAAAAGCTTTCTTTCTCACGAGTTGTTAACACACTGGGGTGTTTGATAAAGGGTTAAATAAGTACATCAGAGGCTTGCCGCTTAAAAAGTATATATGCAGGAACTATAAACATTTTATTAGCTCTAGTGTTTTCGAAGAAAACGTTGAGATATTGTAATAGCTCTGTCATGGGCTATGTCATCATTGTGCAAAACCTTTGACATTTTATAATATCTCTGTCATTACTGTAGAAATTTACATCAAACATCTGACAAGTTGTTAAGTAGCAAAAAGAAACCCCATAAATCAAGCGCAGATAACCCTGAAAATATTTTTTAAAGTTATGCCCCTTTTTCGACTTAAAATTTTCACTGAAAATCTAGCTATTTCTAAAAGCAACTGTAGCCCAGGTTTGGCACCTGCCGCATGTGGTGTTCTTGTTGGATTCTCTGATACTTACATATCCTGAATTGGCATAAATTATGTCTTTCACAGAAAATCTGATGATGAAGTGATGAACAGTTTTAGAAGAGAAGAATCTGATAGCAGTGTGGTCGATCCAGAAACTGAAGGTCAGTCAGCCAGAAACTTTTTCTGCAAGGTCATATTTTCTGCGATCCCATGGGAAGGAGTGTTTTGAAAACATTATAAGAAAAGGAGAAAATGCTGCTTAGTTAACATCATTTATCTCTTTTCCTGCAATGTTATCTATATTCCATCAGAAGCTAATAGCCTCAGTTTAAGCAATATTTAATTTGTTATCTGTTAAAGAATTAATATTATTTGTTAACAATTAAAGCATTTAGATTAACCTAGATTGTTTTTGTGAACATGTATAGATCAAGATCAAGGTGCACAAAAGATACTCTTGGATTCTGATCTACCTCCATCAACTTCTTACCAGATGACAAAATAGTGGACCTGTCCAAGTTGAAAGCATCTGCAGGCAAAATACAATAGGCAGCTCAAATGACGAAATTGGTCCTGGAAGGGTAGAAAACATGGTGGGAAAAGGAGAAATTGCTTTTCCCACCATGTTTTCACAAGCCATCTCCTTTAGGGTCATTAACCTCTGGATTGTGTGGTAAAGGGTGATTTTTTATTGGCGTCATCTTCTCCGTCTGTACGTCCGTCCGTCCCTTAGTCGGTCCGTCCCTTCGTCCGTCCGTATGTACGTCCATTTCTTGTGAACGCAACTCCTCCCACATTTCTTGACAGATTTGGATAAAATTTTCACAGAATGTTTCTGATCATGTGACCTATCACATATTGTCAAGGTTTTGTGATTTGTAGCAGCGTCATGGAAAAAGGGGGCTTCATGTTATATTTCATTCCGTTTCTTGTGAACGCAACTCCTCCCACATTTCTTGACGGATTTGGATAAATTTTTCACAGATTGTTTCTCATCATGTGACCTATCGCATATTGTCAAGGTTTTGCGATTTGTAGCTGCATCATGGAAAAAGGGGGCTTAATGTTATATTTCATTTTTCACCAATATCTCTTTAATTAGTGGACATATCTCAAGGGATTTGGATGAGATTTTCACAGATCATGTGACCTAGCGCATATTGTCAGGGTTTTGGAATTTACTGCTGTGTCATGGAAAAAGGGGGCTTCATGTCAAATTTAATTTTTCATTGATGTATCTCCAACTAATGGACATAATTTCATGAAACTTCATTATTTTTATTGGTTAATCAAAGCCAATGACCAATGAGTCCGTTATGCGTCTGTCTGTCCATCCATCAGTCCGTGTGTAAACCTTTTAGATCACAAGTAACACAATATATCCATTGAGCTACCCTGGCAGGTGCTAGAAATTCCAACACTTTAGTCTCTATAGCTAGCTGCTTGAAATAGCAGCCATGTGGCGGCGTATATTGTGACAACGGCACTCTTGTCTTCTTTTTCCACCATATTTTCACAAGCCATTTCCTTCATGGTCATTTAAACTGGAGATTGTAATAAACAAGACTGTTGGCTCTAAGATAAGAATTCAGTCTGATCTTGATCTGAACTTAGCTGCAATTGCTATGAAAATTGTGATGTGGCATTATAGTAGTTTTAGCATGGATTACATGCACATAAAGTGATTCTGCTTGGTACACTTGCTTTAGTTTACTGTTTTACATCAAATATATGATACTTTTTTTTTTTTTACAAATTTCAGTTTCATCTGAGAGTCACGCATCTTCTCTAAATCTCAGAACAGACTCTGACTGAGGCAGAGATTTGCAAGATTTTTAGGACAGACTTAGAAGACAAACAGATGGATAATACACTGTTGACAAGAAGGCCAGAGTCGGAAGAATTTACACAGCTAGGGTGATACTGACAGTGTAATCATGTGTGGAACAGTGCTAGTGTCAATTGCTTCCTTAGTCATTTGTACTTGTAGATTTGTCTCTGTCACAGGAGACGACTAAAAGATACTTAACCCTTTACCAAACAGTCTCCTGTTTTTAAGATCTTGAAAAGATGGCTTTCAAAAACATTGTGGGAAAGAGAGAAAAAGTGCTGGTAACCAGCATTTGCTCCTTTTCCCACAGTTGTTTTCAAAGGTAGATCCCATTATTTTAGCCATATTGTTGTTAGCAAAAGCTGTCAATATGAACAAGTATGAAATTTTTTGTCATCTTGTAAAGAATATACTGGTGTCAGAATTTGTCATTTGTATGCATAGATTTCTGTCAGATTAGGGGACAGCTATGAATATTTAAATCATGTCAGGACTTGAAAGATGCTCTCCATGAGAATTAATTTGAAAAAGAATGAAACTTTCATAGGTCTATTTATTTTCAATAGATTAATGAATTTTTTGCCTTGAAAGGAAACAAGTTTGTAGGGATTATATTTTAACTTGTTACACCCATTTGCAGCAGAGGACTTTAAATATTGACCACACAATCCCGACTTTTAACAACCCTGAGGAAGAAGACTTTTGAAACCATTTTGGGTAAGGAGAAAATGCTGGTAACCAGCATTGTCTCCTTTTCCCACAATTCTTTCTACCCTTTGAAAAAGAAATTTTGTTTTGAATTACAGTTGATTTGATGATTGCAAATGCGTTCATTTAAGACAATGCTATAATATTTGTCATTTGCTAAAGAGTTAAAAAGTTCATTGTAAAAAAGAATTCCATGTTAAGTTCAGGTAGTATACTCAAATTGAAGTTTTACATAATTATGTTATCACATTGTGGCTGTACAAGAAATTTGCCTTCATGAGCCATAATGTTTACAGAAGTGGTCTGCTGCCAGCGGAAAATGTGGTTTGCTTTTGGTAATGAATTAGCAGTGGATTTTTAAAGATATAAAACAGAAACTTCTGGTATGGAACAATGTTTTCAAAATTTGCAGGTACAAATGTTTGTATGTTCAAAGGTTTGAATTGATGAAAAGATGTTTGTAAAAAAGTTTAGAGAGTGGCAAGTTATTTTACAAAAATGTCAGAGAGAAAGGTTGGTATGAATGATTCAAAATGTTTTTCTAATGTACATGTATTTTGTTCTGAGCTATATTTTTGTCAAATACATTAATATTCAAAGATTTATCAAGGGCGGGTACATGATAAATGATACGCAAAAATTGGTGGCTTGTCTTCCCTATTAAATTGAAACTCATTAATTTATTGAAATTCCTTATTCCACAGCTATTAGTTATAATGACCAACACAGTTAGTCTCAGGTAATCCAAGGACTATTTTTTTTTGTGTTAGAACTTCAAATAAAAAATGAGTCCTGATCTTCTTAAAACAAAGTGGTCTGAAACCTGGAAAAGAATCGATCATGTCATCTTGCGCAGTTGGCAGAAGCTGACCTGGATTGAAACATTTTGCTAGTGGTTAAAACTCTGCATGTCAAAGGTTCATTTTACTTCATGATTCAGCCAATTTTTAGGCAAAATGAATCCATGTTTTTGCAACAAATTGCTGGTCGAAGTAATTACAAAGATGCATTGAACTCCCTTTTTCCAGGGTGCCATTTGCTTTAGAGGTAAATACAGGTCCTGATTCTATATGATCTCAATCAGGTGATTACTAAAACTATGCTGTCTTTAAATGAGCCGCGCTCTGTGAAAAGGGGGCTTAATGCATCTGCGAAAAGTATCAACCCAGGTCAGCCTGCGCAGTCCGCGCAGGCTGACCTGGGCCGAAACTTTTCGCTATGGGTCAATTTTCTGTATGTCCAAGGACCAGTCTACCTCATGAATAAGTCAGTTGTTAAAAAAAGTGGCTATTATGGATCCGTAGGTATGTGATGGCTTGCTTGGTATGATGGATTACGGAGATGCATTAAGCCCCCTTTTGCCAGAGCATGGTTCAAATATATTTGCTCCTTTTCAAAGTACTATTATGATAATCCTGATCCATGAGCTTTAAAAGTATTCATTGATGATTTTTACTTTTACTGCCTTGACAAAACCCTGGGTTCGTATTCACCAACCATTCTTAAGAACGTTCTTAGTCTTATTCTCCAGAATTTTCTAAATTTGAAAGTAACACAACTTCTGGTTGGATAAACCATTTGGTTTAGCCAGTCAGAAGTTGTGTTACTTTCAAATTTAGAAAATCTCAAAGAGTAAGACTAAGGATATTCTTAAGTATGGTTGGTGTTTACGAACCCAGATCACACAGTTGTTGGCATATCATGAGGCTTGAATTATAGGACTTTAAGTTTGAATATTCTACTGTCAAACTTCAGTGGCTCCAATATGGCTAATTTTTAACACCAAAGAAAGCTCAAAAAACAATCTTGGTCCTGGCAAAATCTCTGTATAATTCATATTGTCTAACCTTGGAAAACTGGCACATCTGGTAATTCTGACTTATAAACGCTTATTACGGTCCCTTCTGTCATATTGTAATTGTCTGTCAAACAATGGGTGCAGTGCTCATTTTTAACATTTACTGTTAAATATACATGCTTTGGTTGTCAATGAGAGAGAGATGGTCTTGCCACGATTGAATGGTGATGTCTTTAAAATTTAGTTTTTCAAGGTCTTTGAGATGAATAAGTTTGATGGGTCATATTTTTGCATCATAGTCATATGAAGATATTTCCAAAGCAACAGGCTTATTTACCACAAATTTGATCTACGCATTTAATGTTGATATGAGTTTTAATAGGACAGATACAAGATGATAATATATACATTCTCTCCTTTTTCTTGGATTATTTTTTGTTTTGCCAAAAATGACTTTTAAATATGTGCTAAGTAAATAAGAGATATTTATTGTGGTCTGTAGGATATTTCAAATATGAAAGCTATAAGATTCAATGAGAATGCATGCAACTTGTTCACTGACCACTTCGTACTTCAGCTGAGATATGAATTTGTCAAACTATCACTAATTCAAACAAAATTACCTAGATTCTACTTTTTTTTTTAAAATTTATGTAAAGTTTTAGGATGAACATGAAAATCAAAGTAGGTCCTTTCTCACCACTGCAAATTTTAGCTGGGCTGTTCCGAAAAAATCATCCAGGTATTGTAATAGCACTGTTTTCATCTGCTTTATATTGTGACTGTATGAAAATTTTGACAATTTCAAGTACATGTATCTCTGTGATTATGGAAGATATTTACTTTAAACCTGGGCTATTTCTGAACTATCAAAAGGGAAATCCATCCTGGAAGGACGGGTAACCCTCAAAACATTTTTGACACAGTTATTCCTCGTTTTTGATGTTTAGTTTTCTGTGAAAAATGCACCCCAGCCCAGTATTGTAACTCAAATGGACTGCTCTTGTTTTGAACTAGTTTTAAACGTAAAAATGGGCGGCAGCTTTTATTTTGCATAATACAGGGAGATAATTACAAGGGCCACAGTCTCGCCCACATTTGGAATTAATTTCTAATTCTCAGTTGTAAGACTAGCCTCTTTTTGGCCATTGGCAGAACATCGTGACCAATCAAACATCTAGTCTAAGAATTCTGAAATAGAATGAAATTCAGAGTGGTTTGGTTAATACATCCCTAAGATAGGTCCAAATAATTCAAATATGCTGTTTAACCTATAACCACACAATCCTGAGTTTTAGTGACCTTGAGGAAGAAGGCTTTTGAAAACATTTTGGAAAAAAAGGAGAAAATGCTGGTAACCAATGTGTTCTACTCTTTCAATGACAATTTCCACCGTTTCAGCAATATTTAATGTGTCATCTGCAAGTGCTTTGGATTTGGATAAGTCCAAAATGTTGTCATTTAACCCTTTACTTCACAATCCCGGGTTTTCACGACCCTGAGAAAGAAGCCTTTTGAAAACATTGTGGGAAAAGGAGAAAATGCTGGTAACCAGTATTTTCTCCTTTTCCAACAATGTTTTCTACCCTTCCCAAAACAAATTTCAGTTTTTGAGTCACATTAATTTTTTCGTCTGCAAATGCTTCCAATTTGGACCAGTCCAAAATTATGTTGTTTGGTAAAGAGTTAATGAATGTTCCATGCATTTGTAAATCATACAGCCAGTATAAAAATATTGAAGAAATGAGGTTCAAGAACGACTTGAATCTTGTTCATTACTATACCATCATGTACATGTATTTAGAAAATTGTACTGTGAAGATACTTTCTATTTGTTAAGACTTTATCTTGTGAATATGATCACTTTTGTAGATAACTGTTAATAGACTTTGTGAGGACATCCTACAACATCATGAGGTGAAAAGAAATAAAAACTGAGAAAACAAAATGTTGTTTAGTGCTTGACTTTACATTTGACCATGTAGCCCTTTACCAATCACATGTTTTTGTGACCCTGAGCAAGAAGCTGATATGGTCATCAACATTTTCTCCTTTTTCCACAATTTTTCTGTCCTTTCATAGACAAATTCCGTTATCAAAGCAACATATAATTTTTTATCTGCAAAAGTTTTCATTTTTGACCATTTTCTTTTTTTTTGCTCTACTGACTGAAAGCCAGCAGAGCTTATATATCATAGCTTGGTTTCTGTTGTCCATATGTCTGTCTGTCCGTTAGTCTTTTTCTTGTTTACAGGATAAAGTCTGCATTTGTGGTCAGTTTGTTTATATCATCAATAGCTTGTACCCTATTGATTGTAGAAAAGATCTGACAATTGGTAAGGGAAAAGTAGCCATTTCATGTTGTAAATTTGCATTTCTTGTTACAGGGTAAAATCTGCATTTGTGGTCCGATTTCCATGAAACTTGCAAAGTTTGTTTATATCATCAATAGCTTGAACCCTATTGATTTCGAAAAAAAAATATGACAATCAGTTAGGGAAAAGAAGCCATTTCAATTTGGAAATTTGCATGTCTTTTTATGTCCACATTTGTGGTTAGATTTTCCTGAAACTTCCAGAGTTTGTTTATAGCATCAATAGCTTTGATCCTAATGATTTGGAAAAATATCTGTCAAAAAGTAAGGGAAAAGTAGCAATTTAAAATTGAAAATTTACATTTCTTGTTGACGCAATAAAGTCCGCATTTTTCATTTGATTATCATAAAACTTGCACAACTGCTTTATATCATCAATAGCTTGAGGCCTATAAATTTTGGGAAAAAAAATTTGACATTTACTAAGGGAAAAGTAGCCATTTAAAGTTGAAAACATACATTACTTGTTAACCTGATTAAGTCTGCATTTTAGATTCATTTCTTTGAAACTTGCACAGATCATTTGTATGGATCATTTGTATTATTAAGGGATTGGACCCTATCAAAAATGAAGAAAATCTTGCTATAAGTTAAGGAAAAGCAGCCATTTGATGACTTAGTCTTGTTTACTGAACACAGTCCATATTATTTGTCACATTTCTTTGAAATTTGCAGAGATTGTTTTATACAAAGAGTTCTGAAACCCCATGAAATTTGGCTGGATTTCAAACCATTGATTTTGAGACATTTCACTTGAATTATTTCAATATTTGTTAAATTCGCTATGCCTATTTACTATGCCGTTTTAGTGGGTTCAAGGCCATTTGCAACAACCCCCCCCGCCCCCACCTGTGTGTGTGTGTTTGCCTTTTTTGCATGGTAAATTAATGATGTATGCCAGAAAATATGCAAATTCTGTGCTAGTAGAGCGATTTAGGCCCTCAAGGGCCTCTAGTTTTGTTTGGTAAAGACTTACAGAAGATGTTTAGATTTTTTTGGTGGGGGGGGGGGTTCAAAATAAAACTTTCAAGTTCATCAAAGTTTTTGTTAACTTCAAATCTACATAAAACATAGTTATAATTACTGGGTATCTACTGTATTCTGAAGTCAGTAGGAGGGTATTCACATTTAGGACAATGCACTGAGTTTCAAATAATTTCTTTAAAATGCTACCCATCCGTTTAAGGCTCCTTATTCCTTAAAAAAACTCTAGAAGCATACAGTTTTCATTTAGAGAATTGAGAGAATGATAGATTTGAGACAGGAAAAAATGGCAACACATTGGAAAAGTTTTATTTGAATTTTGTGCAAAATCCGAGTACCGGTAGTCTTCTGTTATCCTTTTATCAAACAATACCGTGGCTTCACAACCCCGAGAGAGAAGGCTTTTGAAAACATTGTAGGGAAAGAAGAAAATGCTGGTTACCAGCATTTTCTTCTTTTTCCACAATATTTTCTACCATTTCAGAGACATATATTATTATTAAGGACATAATTATTTGCTGCATGCAAATGCTTTTAATTTGGACCAGTCTAAAATTTTGTCATCCGGTATTAAAGAGTTAATGAAATACCAAACATGCATTTTTCAGAAATGACGGTAGCCAGTGCAGGTGACTAATGGGGAAATATACACACGCCAAACTTGCATGTCTGAGGCGTGTTTGAAATTTTTACGGAATAGTGTCATAAGTTCTTATGATACAAATTTTCATTTTAAAATTTCGACAAAGATACTTTAACTTTGGTAGTATGCCTATGCCCTTAGGATGGATTGTGGAAGGCATACGTGGCTGGCATTATGAGACTCGCTATACACATGGGATTGAATCAACGGGATTAATAGAGCAATGCAAAGGTAGAGCACTGGTTGGTTGTTCGCCTCTATCTGGTGGTGGTTGATAGGCGATCACCGTTTCTTGCGTCGATTGTGGAAGGCATATGTGGCTGGCATTATGAGACTCGCTATACACATGGGATTGAATCAACGGGATTAATAGAGCAAGGCAAAGGTAGAGCACTGGTTGGTTGTTCGCCTCTATCTGGTGGTGGTTGATAGGCGATCACCGTTTCTTGCGTCGATTGTTTGAATGTTGTTTCGTGCTGCTTTCAACAATATATATCATCCGTATCATGGCGACGGTCAGCTTAATCACGTCTTTCTTGGATTCCACGAAACTTTGACTGCATTCTACATATTGCTCAAAGAAACTCCCGCGCTAAGTGCTGCCGGCAAGTATTGAACCAAGAACTCTAGATGACAAATTCATGCTTCGCTTAAAAGTTACCACTCACGCAGGACCCTGCCTGTCAATGGCAATTTTAAGTAATTTCTAACCTGGTAAATATTAGAATAAGGGGTATTCATAAGTCAGGTATGTGCCTCTACCCAGTCTGCAGGTTGATTATCAAATGCACTCATTGATAGCCTGGATTCCATTCTGATCATCTAATTCCTTTCCTTTTTATATTCTGGCGCTACTTTGTCGAAGTGCATTTTGTCCTTTTCTCACAGTGTTATAAAAGTCTCCTCGGCGGCCTGAAAACAGGCCGGGTATTGTTTGGTAAAGGGTTAAGGAGTGATTGAAATTTTATCGGCGCCTGGAGTCAGGCTTGAGCTATTTTTATTTAACTCTTTACCACACAACAATATTTTAGACTGGTCCAAATTCAAAGCACTTGCAGACGACAAATTAAATGTGGCTCAAATGATAGGATTTGTTTATGAAAGGTTAGAAAACATTGTGGGAAAAGGAGAAAATGCTGGTTTCCAGCATTTTCTCCTTTTCCTACAATGTTTTCAAAAGTCCAGTCTCTCAGGGTCGTTAAAACTCGGGATTGTGTGGTAAAGGGTTAAGGATTAATTTTATCGGCGCCTGGAGTCAGGCTACTTAGTTGGCAGTTACAATGACTCTTGATACCATGTTCGAATGGCGGTTAGAATGGGATTCGAACGAAAAGATTGCGAGGGCCTGTATTATCCGGCAAACCTCGAGTGATCTGTTTATCAAGTAAACTTTCGGAATCAGGCGATTTGATGTCCGGAGCAGATCCGAGTCTTAATTCCAGGTTTAACTTACTAAACCTAATTATGAATCAACCCTTGATAGTGAATGCATATCACAAGATCAGACTGTTTAAGTCATGAATCTACACTGTTCGCCACTCAGTAATTAGGCTAAAATATCTTCTTGCTAGGCATAATTTGCCTTGAAAATTCGATATTTGGATTTTTACAAAATAATTAAATATCAATGCTATAAGGAAAGCTACATATTTTCACTGATATAGATCTACATATTATATAGACCTTTCAAAATATCTAATTTGCGCATAGGTGTATGTTGTGCAGCGGTCGAGCTGAAACTGGGACCATTTAAAAGTTAACCAAAAACTATCGGCTGATTGAAATTGTGTTTTGTAGCTATATTTTTCTGAATTTCCTATCTACACGTATATGCTTACAACAATAATTATAATAGTATTTAAAGAATATTTGTCGTTCGGAACTAGGACTGTGCAGGTGAGAGGTCAATAATGTAGATTCTATTCTGTTCTATTCCCTGTGGGGGTGTGTCTTAAGAGAGTAATTTTATTGGCTATGCTATTATTCATTCGTTGTCGAAAGCGCCAATAGTCCAAAATGTTGCGATAGTTTATTTATTGTTTTCGTTCTGTCATTGTATCGAGTTGCATTGTTCGTGTTGCATGTTTCGACCATATCATCAATCTCACGCTTTTGACAATGTCTAATTATTGAGTACACGAACCACATTTATACATCATGACGCACAGTGAAGATCGAGCGCATTGGCTGAAAGAAGGAGCGATCGGGCTCGGAGGTTAGCATCAGACTCAGAACTTTTCATTACCTAGTAAGGTTGGCTCAGTAAGAGTACAAGAGTCAAGTTATTGTGTGACAGCCATAGAACATTATTCTCTGGACATTTTAAATTATTGAGACAAACTTGCACTAGATGAATCTGGTGAAATCGTTTTTGAAGAATTTACTTTATCAAGATAAGTTTCGGCCTAGTAATTGAATGTAAAAGAAAACATTATGCCAGGGACAGGGGTTGTATTGTAGTCCAGGGAAAAAACCCTAATTTAGAGGCTTTCAGTATCAGTAGTACAGTTCATAAGTAAAAGATTGATCATATATCAAGGCCATCAGATATAGTAGAGAACATTTTGGGAAAAGGAGAAAATGCTGGTAACATGGTTTCAAAAGGCTTCTTTCTCAGAGCCGTTAAGACTTTGGATTGTGTGGTAAAGGGTTAAGATGTACATTAGATCGAAAAAGGGAAATCACCTCTCCTCTTATCACAATGAGTAACAAAATCATTTAATTATTATACATTGCATTTTTAGGAAAAGTTTTCTGGTGAAAAGGTAGTCTTCAGAAGTGGTGCCTTTTGACCGAACCGCATACAATCTAAGTGGATAACCCCTACTTTCTTAATGTCCTTAACTCTTTATCAAACAACAAAATTTTAGAAATGTCCAATTGGTAAGCATTTGCAGACGACAGAATAAATTTGACTGAAACATTGCAATTTGTTTTGGGAAGGGTAGAAAATATTGTGGGAAAAGGAGAAAATGCTGTTTACCAGCATTTTCTCCTTTATCCCCAATGTTTTCAAAAGGCTTCTTTCTCAGGGTTGTTAAATGTTGGGATTGTGTGGTAAAGGGTTAAAAACTTGGATTGTTTGTTAAAGGGATAAAAAAACCTATATGCTCCATATGGGCAACTTCCTGCTTTGGTACACTATTTTCAAAAATGGTCTCAACAAAGTCATTTGCAGAAGTAAATGTTTTTTTTTTGTATCAATCATTTATTCTTGTGTTTTCCAGTTGGTGTACTTTATGGGATCACAAATACCTGTGTGGGGCATCCCTTTGACACTCTGAAAACAAAGATGCAGGCTCAATCAGGCTATGAGAAAACAAGCATGTTTCAAACTTTCACCAAAACAATAAGGACGCAGGGTGTTGTGGGTTTATACAGGTATGCAATGTTTATGATATTGATTTTCTTGTTACACCTCCAACAAAGTTGGGGGGAAGGGTATGCTGGAATAAGTGTCTGTTTGTCCATTGGTGCAAATTTGTGTCTTCTTCTAGCCCCCCAGTTCTCAATCTGTGTGATAAACCTTAGATACAAAAGTCAAGTACATGTACCACTAACTGAAATGCATGCCTAAACTTGATACATGTCGCTGTTATAGATTGACAGCATTAAAATTTTGTAGACAACATATTTAACATGACAATGTCACAAAAATGATTGCACATGATAATTATGTTTCTTTTTATTCCTCCTCTTCCTTTCTATCAAATCACACTCTACAAATTTGTTGCAATAGCCAGGTAACCAACTAATATTTTTATTCCAGAGGCTGTATTCCACCACTTTGGGGTTCCGGTATTTACAGGTCTTCACAGTTTGCTGTTTTTGAAGCAGTGTAAGTTGTGTAACTCTTTATCTCATGACAAATTCAGGACTTGGTCAGTTTAAAAGCAATTACAGACAATAAGATAATTATAGCACAAATGATGGTATTTTTCTCTTAAGGGAAAGAAAACATTTAAGGAAAAGGAGAAAAGACCAGTTACCAGCATCATCTCTTTCTCTCACAATGATCATCCAAGGATATATGGGATCTTACATAAATATTACGGCAATTAAGATAGCCCTTTACCACATGACTTTTAATGACCCCGACAAAGAAGCCTTTTGAAAATGTTTTCGGAAAATGAGAAAATGCTGTAACCAGAATTTTCTCCTTTTCCCACAATGTTTTTTACCCTATCAAAGAGAAATTGCTTGAATTTAGTCACTTGTGAGTTATTGTCTGCAAAAGCTTAAAATTTTGTTGTTTGGTAAAGAGTTAAATTGTAAAAAAGAATGTAATCCTGGGAGCCTTGGATGTGCTTAATCTTTACCAAATGACAAAATTTTTATACCTGTCCAAATTTAAAGCTATTGCAGAAGATATATAGGATAAGGATTAATAGATGAATCTGACTCTAAAAGGGTAAAGAACATTGTGGTTACCAGCATTTTCTCCTTTTCCCACAATGTTTTCAAAAGGCTTCTTCCCTAGGGTCATTAAAACACAGAATTGTTTATTAAAGGGATTTTTAAGGAGTTTAGCCCATTACAAGGCCACAAAGTTTTAGACCAAATCAAAAGCATGTGCAGATGACAAAATAGATGTGGCTCAATTTGCCAAATTTGTCTTTGAAACGATTGAAGCCATTGTGAGATGCTGTTTACCAGAGAATGATTGTTACTAGTTAGCTCCACTGGCCGAAGGCCAGAGAGCTATTGTCATGGCGTTGTGTCCGTCGTGCGTCCGTCCGTCCGTGCGTGCGTGCGTGCGTCCGTAAACTTTTTCTTTAAAAAACTTCTCCTCAGAAACTATTGACTGGATTTTTACCAAATTTCACAGGAATGTTCCTTTGGTGGTCCTCTTTCAAATTCCTTCAAATAATTGTGTTCCATGAAGAATTCTGGTTACCATGGCAACCAAAGTAAAAACCTTTAAAAATCTTCTCCTCCCAAACCGCTATTTGGATAGCATTATTATTTTGCAGGAATGTTCCTTAGATACAGGTTTACAGAATTCCTTAAAAAAAAAAAGATCTGTCAAAAAACATGGCTTTTATGGGAGACTCATTTTCCTTTATGGTATAAAGTAAAATCTTTGAAAAATTTCTTCTCTAAAACTACTCATTGGATTTCATTGTTGTTTTGCAGGTAAGTTCCTATGGTGGTTGTCTACCAAATTGTTTCTTCAGTGAGCTAAAATGCAGGATTGAATGATAATTGTTAAAAACTTCCTTTCGCCATTATAGAAATATCAGGCCTGTGGAGCGATACAGGCGCTCAAGCGCCTCTAGTATTTTCTCCTCACATGGTTTTCCAAAGGCTCTTTCCTCAGGGTCATTAAAACTTGGGATTGTTACTAAAGGATTAATAATAAGGCTTTATCTCAAACAGCGGACAGATGTCAGAATCTTTTTTTTTCACCTACATGTAACAGTATTACACAAACTATAGAAAGGAATTATGTAGAAACATACATTGAACACTTGGAAATTTCTATACTGTCACATCTCTGACACTAGTGTAGAATGATGTCACATATGACATCACATAATGCTTATCTCAAACATGTGTAAGATAAGAAAATTCATAATAGCTATATAACAGTGAAAACAAGAGTAGTGATTTGAAAAAGACTGGTTCTGCAGTGTTCTCATGAAATTAACAATGTTGGAATTTACATTTGTAACCAAAAGTATTTAACCTTTTACAAAACAATCATGTATCTATGGCCCTGACAAAGAATTCAGTGAAAACATTTTGGTAAAAGAAGAAAAAATTGGAAACAGCATTTTCTCCTTGACTATATTTTGTACTGTTTCCAAGGCAGCTTGCCTCTGCATTTAATTTTTCATCTGCATAAATTATGCTTTCAATTTAGGTGGCTTTTAAATTTTGTTGCTGGTAAAGAGTACTGGTAGCTAACATCTTATTTTTTTTTTCACAGGTATACATATCTCAATACAAATTTCTGGACCTATGAAATACCACATACAATGGGACTTCAAGTGTAAGTAGAAAATTTATTGTTGTACTTCTGCTGATGCCAGGGAAGAAAGCATTTTCTCCTTTTCCCACAAGGTTTTAGAAAGCCCTTTCTTTCTCAAGATTGTTAAATGTCAGGATTGTGTGGTAAAGGGTTAACCAGCTTCCAGCTCACCTACTGGTCATTGCAGAACAACTCTTAGTCCCACTTTGAATCAAACCTCTGACCTCCCACTCCAATGGCAGGTGCCTAGACTAGGCAAAAGACTGTTTAGCCCCCGTATCAACTCTCTACAATATGATAAAGTTTTAAATTCATCCATATTCAAAGCATTTGCAGAGGACAAATCAGATTAGACATCAAATCATGAGATTTGTCAGTGAAAGGGTAGAAAATATTGCTGGTTACCAGCATTGTCTCCTTTTTCCAAAATGTCTTCAAAAGGCTTGTTCCCTTGTGTTGTTAAACATCATTACATGGGATGGTTTGGTACAGGGTTTACCATAATATTAAACCAAAATGCAACAGTTTATGCATGACACGGAATGTAGGTGCTATTATGGTTTGTAAAGCAGGCCATTTGCTGTATTCAATATTATTTCAGTTGTATTGATACAGCCAATATATCTCTCTCATGCTTTCCTGAAGTACCAGTACTTCATACAATATTCTTTCCAAGCCATTGGCTGCTTTCCCACATGTGTACTTTCACATGAATATTGCTGAAACAATGATTAGAGGTAAGAAAGGAATGAATCCTGCCACAATGATTATCATCAATACTTGGAAAGAGATTGACCGAGCTGGACAGAAATTGACCAAGTTGGGGATTTGAATGGGCGACCCCCTTGGTTTCAAGCCCTGTATTTTACCAACTGAGCTACTGGACTTGATAGTATTGGTAATAAGGTGGTCCTGAGTTAGATCCTCATTCATTGGAGTGTCTGTCAGGACAGTTCATGGCTGTGGCCTCTGACTGGTGAAATCTAGGAGCTGTGGCTGTGATATGACAGAAATCATGTAAAGTGTGGTGTGTTACACCTTTCAAGTAACCAATAAAAACAAAGCGCTTAATTCTCCTATTAACCCTGTGAATAAATGGACAAATTAACATCTTTTAGGAACTTAATTGCCACATAAAAATCCATGTTTGAAAAATAAAGCAGCAATAGATCTGGAGGCATTTTTGTCCAGCAGATGATACTCAGTGTTGGAATTAACCAATTTATTACATGTAATATTAATCATATTATCTTTCTTTTTAATCATTGAGATAATTACTGGTATGTATTGTTGTACATAATTCGCTTTATATTTCTTTATATTTTGTAGGAGAGTTTTGGCAGCTGGGGGTGTGGCATCAACTGCAAGAGCAGTCATAGAAACTCCATTAGAATTTGCAAAGGTAAAGTCAAACCTGTGTTAAAAGCTCACTGCGGGAAAGAAAGAAAATAAGTCTCAATTTTAGAACGCATGTAAAATCAAAAGAGTGGTCTCTTTACCATTAGCCAAACAATCCTGTGTTTTAATGATCCTGAAAAAAACAAGCCCGTGGAAAACATTATAGGAAAAAGAAAAAGATGTTAGTAACTAGCATTTTTTCCTTTTCCAACAATATTTTCTACCCTTGCACAGAAAATTTCAATCATTTCCGCCATGTTTAATTTGATATCTGCAAATGTTTTTGATATATACCAGTCTAAAATATTGTTGTTTTGGTAAAGAGTTAAACATGCATTAGATTTCTTTATACTGTCCGTCTCGTAACACAGGTTTAACTGTATTATTTAGATGACATGTCCCATCAGATCTATAAATTTTGACTAGTCTAACATTTTGTTGTTTGGCAAAGAGGTAACCCATATTGGTATATAATTTTGCAAAGTTTTGAAGAGGCCTATTTATTTTTTGACCATGAATAAAACCCAAGATGAGAATAACAAGTGAGAAATTAAATTTGAGATTATGCTTAGTAGACACTGCATTACAGTGAAATATACCTAGGAAGCAAAGTACATGTATCTCCAATTTCACCAATTCCCTGGGGTTACAATACTTGTAGGAAGTTGGTTTATAAATTGTCCTGGTTGTAAGTCTAAACACAACTTTAAATTGAACTGGTCTTCTAATGGAAGTAGAAAGTACTGAGTAAGATTTCATTTCATTCACTATAGATAAGAAGGCAAACCCAACAGACCTGGGAACTCAGAAAGGTTTATACAGTAAGTGTATACGCTGTATTAGCTTTTACCCTTAATACATGTCTTGGATGCATTTTGTTAAATATTAGTTCAAGAAAACTTTTGAATCTGATGAAGCAAGGGGAGTAATATCCGAGTTATTTCAACCCTTTACTGCACAATCCTGTGTTTTAACAACACTGATGAAAGGGACTTTTGCAAACATTGTGGGAAATGGAGAAAAATGCTGGTAACTAGCATTTTCTCCTTATATCTTTCCAAAGACCAATACTTGTACCTTTATTTGGATCACATTAAATTTGTTGTCCAAAAACGTTATTAAATTGGACATGTCTAAATTCTTGTTGTCTTCCAAAGACCAATTATGTACCTTTATTTTAATCATATTAAATTTGTTGTCCAAAAATGCTTTCAAATTGGACATGTCTACATTCTTGTTGTCTAGTAGAGTTCAGTTAATTATTTTTTCTACAATTTTTTTTCACGGAGAGTTAAAATTTGCAATTTAAAGAGGCATTATACCAGATTCTGACTCACAATTTCTTTTCACCGTAGTAATGTGATAATTTGTAAGGAAAAAATTAAATAGGGTTTTGACTGTTTACCCGTAGTTGTGGAAAATCAGGGAAAATACAGGCTCTAGTGGAACTCATAACCTTCAAAACTGTAGTCGGCAAATCTACCCACAAGGCAATAGAACCAACTGATTAATTGTCATATTAAAGTTCCTAAACCACTCGTTTTAAGCCTGTGTTTTTTGTGTAGCCTGATCTTGATGTACACTGGCAGCAAAGGCAACTATAGTCGTGAAGGCACTTTAGGGGTTAAATTAAGTTTTATGTAAGTTGTACTATTTGGTAAACGGTCAAAAGCTCCTCAGGTCATTATCCCTTACCCCCAAAACAGAGAAGGCAGTCAGAAGTCCCTTCACAATTTTGTGATGGCAGACATTATCCCCTTCATGAAATGTTAGAGGTGGTCAAAAGCCCCTTTATGATTTCACAATGGCAGACATTATCCCAATTTATTTCGCCGAGTTCAGTCTGAAATATGTCAGCTCTGGATTTGAGAATGTTTTAAAATCTGTTAATGTTAGTGATATGTGTCTCAACTCTCAAGCAATGACCTCAGCTGGGTCAGAAACTGACTCTGTTAGCAGATTTGGGAAAAAATGATATCCTGCAGACACTCAATAACAGTCCATAAAGATGGATTCTAATGTCCAACAAGATTTGGAAACCTGTTGTTTGAACCCCTGTCCTTGCTACTCCAGTTGGATTGTTGCACTGTGAATGTCTTACAACTCTGGTTTGAATAGTAAAAAATTCACAGTTCCAGTGGATGACAGTACAGATCTAAATTTGAGGCAGAAACTTGTATTATTGTTTTGTGTTCATTAAATATCAAAATTCCTATCAGGACCCAATTTCACAAGAAAACTAAATGTAGTCTCTTATTTTGCTCAAATAAACTAAATGACTCAGTTTCTAACTTAATTTGAATTAGGTATTTGAGATGCATTTTAGTGACATTAACATACTAAGTAAGACAAATCATGGGTTGACACCAATTAATTAAGGATTAAAAATTTAAAAAATGACATTCAGGGGAATCATTTATGCTTTAAAGTCGAAACTTTTGTTGTCTACTAAAGTGAATAAGACAAACTGTGGCTGCATTAAGAAATCATCTTTTTGTGGGCAAGAATGATTGCATGTTTATATTTTGAATGAATTAGACTGACTGCAAACATTTTCAATTAGTAAATCATCTTTGGGGGGGAAAATGGAAAGGGGGGGTACACAGCACAGATAAGACACTCCAACATTATTTCTCCATAGCGACAAACTGTGGCTGCATTAAGAAATCATCTTTTTGTGGGCAAGAATGATTGCATGTTTATATTTTGAATGAATTAGACTGACTGCAAACATTTTCAATTAGTAAATCATCTTTGGGGGGGAAAATGGAAAGGGGGGGTACACAGCACAGATAAGACACTCCAACATTATTTCTCCATAGCGACAAACCTTGGCCTATTTCAATGAAACCATTGCGAAATCATGAAGGGGCTTTTGTCTGCCTCTAAAATTTAATGAAGGGGATAATGTCCACCATCACAAAATTGTGAAGCAGCTTTTGATAGCCTTCTCTGTTTTAGGGGTAGGGGATAATGACCAAAGGGGCTTTTGACTGCCATTCATACTATTCAGTTTGTTTAGAGAATTAAGATTTTATGTATTGTTCTTAATTACGGTACTCAACTCAATACCAACTGAAACAATTTGCAGCAGACAGTTTTGAAATGAGAAAGCCTTTCTGGTAATGTATGGATACCTAACATTATTTAGAATTTAAACATTTAAACAGTTTTTGGTACATCTAGTAACCAAAAACTTGGAACTTTTAGTACTTTGATGTTGTGTTACAGGGGTTTGGTGTAACTTGGGTCAGAACTATGGGATTAATGACCTCCTATTTCATAATGGTGGACACTGGAAGAAGAAATTTTCCAGAACTGTTTTCCAGTAAAATTTTGGGACCATTTCTAATATCTGGGTGTGCTGCAACATTTGCCTGGTGGCTTGTTTGGCCTTTTGAATACATGAAATCTCAAGTACAGAGTGGTTATTTAGGGTAGGTATAATGTTGAAGGCAGTGTAAAACACCATTCAGTCAATGATTTTCTTTACTTTGGCTGGGAGAACCTAAAGCTGTCCAAAATAGCTGATAACATTATACCTGAAAGCATCGTGGTCAAAACAGAATACAGTAGTGTTCATCAAAACAAAAAAAGAAATAATTAGGTGCATTACACTGTCTATGCAGTTATTTCTGTTTTAACACTTTACCATATGGCAAATTTTAGATTCATCCATTTTGGAGTCATTTACATTAACTGTTACTCAAATGATTGAATTAATCTGTGAAAGGGTAGAAAACATTTTGGGACATGGAGATGTTGGTATTTTTTTTCTTTTTCTACAATGTCTTTAAAAGCCTTCTGTGTTGCGGTTGTTAACACTAGGGAAAGTGAAAGATTGAATGACAATCATCAATCTTGGAGGAGAATTGAACCAGCAACCCCTGGGTTCAAGCTCTTTACTGAGCAACAGGGCTCGGCAAACTTGTTCAGGAAGTAATGAGTGAATAAACAGTTGCACTTTTATGATTTCAGCAAAGATGTACCTGTCCATCAAAGAATGATAATGATTATTAGTGATAAAGGATTCTTTGGTCTGTATCGTGGTATTCTCCCAGGCTCAATACGAAGTTTTCTTGCCAATGGTACGAGTATGGTGGTCATGTCATATGCACAGAGAAAAGTGTCGCAACTTGGACTTAGGAAATGAAAATTTTCCTGTTAGGTGATGGTTATGTTAAAGTTTATAAATGTAAACAGAAATTTGAAGGTCCAATAGCTACCACAAGAAAATAAATGTGGGTGTTAAAATGCATTTGAATTTACATCATATCATTTTAAAGTATGATAACTATGGTGAAAATAATAATCTGTTAATCTTGGTAGGTCTAAGTGCTAGTTGCTGGCAAAAAAATGAATTTTAAAACTAGGCAAAAGTTGTCAAGTCCCTTTATCTTTTATTTACTTTTTGTTTGAAAATTCTTTTTCAGCCTGCAAAAAATACTTGAAGCAACCGTACAATAACAGATCTTCATCTTCACATTAATTTCCATACTTTAAAATAGTATGATTTAAATTTAAATGCATTTTAACACCTGAATCATTTATGTTTGGCTAAGTGAGGGCTTTAATGAGTCATATCATTATCAGCTTAAAATTTTGTAGGAACATACTGTGAATGTGAAAATCAGCGTGTTTTATTTTAAAACCTTTTGAATGACTGTTGGATTAAGTTGTGAATTTAGATGTATATTTTTATGGACTATGGGATTATTAACTGTTTACCAAATGACAAAGTTTTTGATTTCCGCAATTGAAAGCATTTGTAACAGACAAATTAAACCAGGTGCCAATGATGAAAAGAAGGTGTCTTTAGAAGTGTAGAAACATCATGAGAAAAGGAGAAACTGCCGATTGTGGCATTTTCGCCTTTTCTTATGATGTTTTCAAAAGCCCTCTTTCTCAGGGTAAATAAAACTTTTAATTGATTGGTAAAGAGTTCATTCATATTTTGTATCAGTACTTGGTATACATGTATACCATTCTCCTATGGGGAGTAGCTTCTGTTGGAAGCAGATTGAAGATATAGTTATTTGTGAAACTTAACTCTACCAAACAGTCCAGACTTTTATTGACCCTAAGGTAGAAGCCTTTCAAAAAACCGGGGGAAAAGAAAATTTATGTTTGAATTATATTGAATATGTTGTCTACAAATGCTTTGAATTTGGACAAAGCTGAAATTTTGTTTTGTAGAGTTCCTTTTCTGAGAAGTAAGGTCTAAGATTTACAAGATAGTTGTTTAAGTATTCTAGGGTTGTACTGTCAATAAATAGTTTAAAATAGCCAAACTAGATAATGTCTTTCAAACTGTAGTCAATCAAACAATAGTAACTAATCAAAGGTGATTCAGACAATAAAATGTTTTACTTGCTTTAACTCTTTCCCAAATGACAACATTTTAGAAAGGTCCAATTTGAAAGCACTTGCAGACGACAAAGTTTGTATGGCACAAATGATAGGATTTGTATCACATAGTCTAGAAAACATTGTAGCTAAGGAGAAAATGCTGGTGACCAGCATTTTCTCCTTTTCCCACAGTGCTTTCAAATTGCCTACTTTTCAGGGTCATTAAAACTCAGGATTGTATGGTAAAGGGTTAGTTCTTTACCAGATGACAAAGCTTTACTCCTGTCCAAATTTAAAGCATTTGCAGATGATAATTTAAATGTGTCTTAAATAATGGGAATAGTCTTTGAAAAGGTGGAAAACATTGCAGGAATAGAACAAAATGCTGGTCACCAGCATTTTCTCCTTTTCTAGCAATGTTGTACAAAAACAATCTTTTTCAGGGTTGTTAAAGCATGGGATTGCATTGTAAGGGGTTAACAGTGATTGAATCAAGGGCAAGACTTTATTCTGATAGACAATGTAGATTAAAATCAGACCATCTTATCTTGGATCTACACTGTTCACTAGTTTGTGAAATACTCTGCAGAAAACACCTGTGAAATTGACATTTTGGGTCTTTTTTTCCTGATTGATACAGACCATTTCTAAAAGATTCAGCGTGTTTATGTTTAACCCTTTACCATACAATCCCGACTTTTAACTACCTTGAGAAAAAAAGACTTTAGACATTATGAGGAAAGGAGAAAATGCTGGTACCCTTCCCAAAACAAATTTTGATTTTTGAGTCTCATTTAATTTATCCTCTGCAAATCCTTTCAATTTGGACAAGTCTAAAATTTTGCCATGTGGTAAAGAGTTAAACCTTTATCACACAATCCAGTGTTATAATGACCCTGGGGATGATGTATACACAGTATTTACATGTATAGATATATATGGTATTTTGAAATTCATATTATCATTTCAAATATTGGTTGTAATGGTCTGTCTTCTTTACGCTATCTTTTCACATGCATGCAACACACAAGTTTTGAAAACAGTGCTGCAAATGTGAGATAGCCTTTGTTATTATGATATTATTCTTTTTTAACCATTTTTTTTTTAAAAGAAATTTGTTGATTTGAAAATGAAAAAAAATGTTTTTACTTTTTTTTTTTTGCAAATATTGAGCATGTTTTTTTTAAATGACACTGTCTTGTTTAGCAGTGAACTGAAAAAAAAAGGCATTTTTAAATACTTTTATTTTAATTATTTTTTCAAGTTCCACTAATGGTTACATGTGTATGTTATGCTCTTGTACATGTTTATGCAATCTGTAAATACTCCAAATTCTGAGATTTTTCTTACCCCTGTGTCTCAAACTGTTTTATACAGTGCAGCTAACATAGCACAGTTTGCATTTTGATTCATAACCATACAGATTTTTTCTATGTATAACAGTAATAAGTTTGATTAACTAAAGTGAAAAATATTTGAAGAAAAAAACATTTTAGAAGAGGTGCAATTGTGTGTAAAAAGCTATTACCAGTACTCTCTGTTCCACAAAGTTTTGTAAATGTATACTACACTAGTGTACAGAGTTTTATTTATAAGGTATTCAGAATCTCAAGACAATTTAAACTCGTTGTGAGAAACGCAGTGATGAATCAGAATGTTTCACTGATCTGTACTTGATGATATTGGAGCTTTTGTCCAGGAAACAGTTGGTTGTTTTTCTGTATTATTATTATGTTTTTTATCAATATCTTGAGGCTTTACCAATGGACAAAATTTTACATTTGTTTAAATTGAAAGTATTTGCAGATGACAAATCCAATGTGGCATAGATGGTGGATTTGATTTAAAGGGGGGAGACAAACATTGCGGGAAAAAGATATATTGCTCCTTTTTCCACAATGTTTTCAAAGGCTTCTGTCCTCAAGGTCGCTAAAATTAGGGATTGTCAGGCAAAGCGTTAACTCTTTACCACACGACAAAATTTTAGATTGGTCCAAACTGGAAGCATTTGCAGACGACATATAAAATGATACTCAAATGATCAGATTTGTACCAAAAAGGGTAGAAAACATATTGGGAAAAGGAGAAAATGCTGGATACCAGCATTTTCTTCTTTTCCCGATGTGTTCCGAAGGGTTCTTCCTCAGGGTCGTTAAAACTTGGGATTGTGTGGTAAAGGGTTAAACTAACCAGATACTGGTATCCTGAAAGCGTTGTTAAAAATGTTTTATTCACCCTAAATACCTGGTAGCTATAGCGTGGTAAAATTTACTGAAATTAAAAGAATAAAAAAAGCATAGACTCCTTGAACTATTTGGGTCCTCTGTGGCTTATGGAGTTGTAACTACAAAATTCCAGTTCAGTGCCCACTTGGAGTGTCCTTGGGTATGGCACTGCAGAGCCTGAAGCAAGCATCAATGAAAACCTGGGAAGATGTAAACATGCTATTGCCTGTATTATAATTGAAATGATGTTGAAATTGTCATAAACCACAATTCACATAAACAAACCACAAATATTTACTGGAGGTAAAAAGCATGGACTTCATGGTAGGTGCATTTGACTTAACCCTTTACCACAAAACCCCGAGTTTTAACAACCTTGGGAAGTTAGGACTTTTAAAAACATTGTGGAATAAGAGAAAATGCTGGAAACCAGCACTTTCTCCTTTTTCCACAATGTTTTCCACCCTATCAAAGACAGAACTTATCAATTGAGCATCTGCAAATGCTTACAATTTGGTCCAGTCCACAATTTTGTCGTTTGGTAAAGAGTTAATCAGAGACGTTTGTTTTCCCATCCATTATAAGAATCACATTTTTTATTACTCTTCTTTGTGATCACCAAGATCTTAGCAAAGCAAACATTGAGAGCTGGAAAGATAAATATCATTTTGTACTTTTTTTGTGCAGAGGGAAGGGGGGGGGGGGTTGAAGGAACAGTAGCCCTACTGCATTAGCTAAGTCTATAGTCTAACTTTTACTAACTTTTAAACTGTTAAAAAATCATTCAAATTCTAAATTCAAATATTGACCACTGAATATCTTTGCAAAGCATTCTAAAATCATTGAAATTCCGAGTTATAAGTCTGGTCATGCAGTTGGTTGAATATCTTTGCCAAGCATTCTAAAACCATTATAATACTAGGTTCTAAGGCTTGCCATCCAGTAGGTTGAGTATCTTAGCCAAGCTATCAAAAATCATTGAAATTCTTAATTCTAAGAAAGGCTATTCAGTAGGTTGAATATCTTTGCCATGCTTTCTTAAATCACTTAAATTCTAAGATTGGACAGCCAGTAGGTTGATTTAATACTAGGTTCTAAGGCTTGCCATCCAATAGGTTGACTGTCTCCTCCAAGCGTTCTAAATCATCAAAATGCTAATTTCCAAGGCTTGTCATCTAGTAGGTTGAGTATCTCAGCCAAGCGTTCTAAAATCATTGAAATTCTGAATTCTTTGACAAGCCATGGGGTAGGTTGAATATTTTTGCCAGGCATTTAAATCATTTAAATTCTATGACTAGCCATCCAGTAGATTCATTGTCTTTGCCCAGCATTCCAAAATCATTTAAATTGTAGGACAAGCTATTTGATTGGCCGAGACATTGAAATGGCTAGTTCTGAGATCAAAAATTAGAACATCATTTAGAATGGTTGGTGAATACTGCCCTATGACATCACTCATTGATATAGGTTGGAATTTACTGCAAGTCCAAATTGCTTATTAATCTTTGAAAAATATTATTGAAATAATAAATGTTAATATTGGAACAAAAGTCTTGTCTATTTACCTATAAACACCAATAGACCCTAACCACTTCACTAGTTATCTCTACATACTTTATTCTGTAAAGCCCTAAATTTTGAAATTTTAAGATGGTTCAGGCAAGGACTACTGAAGACATATTGTACAGTGAAGATTCAATTCAGACTGCTCATTCTGCAAAAAAAAGCAAGTGCCTAAAGCTTCCAAAGTACGGACATGAAAAGTAGCCAGTGGTTTAAGATAAAACGTTTCATGAGTGCTTACTTAACTCTTTAACAAATGATTCCATAGTCTTGCATCCTAGTGCTTTGAAAACTTTGCAGAGAACAGGGAAAATGCTGGAAACCAGCATTTTCTCTCTTTCCTCCACATTATTTTCTACCCTTTCAAAGCCTAAATCCCATCTTTCAAGCCCTATCTAAATTTTCATACATGTAGATGCTTTCATAATGGAAGTCTAAATTTGGTTTGGTTTAAAAACAATGTTTTCAAAAACTTTCCTTCTACAACTGCAGGTTGTGTACTGCAATTCCCAAAAACAATGCATTTGTTTGTTTGTTTGTCTAGCATTTAACGCCGTTTTCAACATTATTTCAGTTATACAGTTGCACACAGTGCACTTATCCATGCTCTCTGAAGTTTCTTTTACTATTACTTTGTACAATATTCTTCCCAAGCCACTGGCTGCTCTCAAGCATAACCACTGTCGAAAAAATTATCAGCAGAGAATTAGCAGCAGAGAATAAATCCTGTCACAATGACCGTCACCAATCCTCAGAAAAAAACTGGCTAAGTTGAAGATTCAAACCAGCTACCCCTGTTCTCAAGTCCTGTATGCTATCAACTGCACTACCAGGGCTAGGCCACAAACAATGGAATGGATGAATTTCATAAAAGAGGAAAACTTGTTCTTTCTGGTATTTATTTCTTGCAATAAAAAATTCACCTCAAAAAAAAAAACAAAAAATCAACAAACATGATGACAAAAAATCCATCTCTGGGCACTATCCCTGACCTTAAATAATGCCTAAATTCTTTTACACACAACTGTACAGCTACATTGTATGACAAACAACTCGAAAATACAATTAGTAGATTAGAAGCTGTTCACAAAGTTGATATAAAAATGTTCAGATACATTTTTGACAAATGTAACCATTGTTTACTGAAAGTACAAGAATGGCTGATGAGCTTCTGTTTGAAGAACAGTTTGTATATCTTTATCTTAACTCTTCACAAAATTACAAAATTATAGCCTTGTCAAAATTGAAAATATCTGCAGAAGCCAAATTAATTATAATTCAAAACCCGAAATCTTTATTTCAAAGAGTAAGAACCTTGTGGGAAAAGGAGAAAATGCTGGTTACCTTAATGTTTTCATAAGCCTTCCTCACCAGGGTCGTCAAAAGTCAGCATTTTTGGCAAAGGGTTAATTGATCAGCATTTTCTCCTATTGCCACATAACTTTTAAAGGCCCTTTTTCCTAAGGGTCGTGTGGTACAGGGTCACACTGATTTGTGAACGATGTAGATTAAGCTCAGACTGCACAGAACATGCACTTTGATCACTGATCAATATTACCTAACACCTTAAGACAATTTCTGTACAAAATGGCATTAATTTAAATCTTGCAGTTACCAGTATTAAGACTTTCAAATTTACACTAAAATAATTAACCCTTTACCAAAAAATCTTGTGTTTAAAAAACCCTGAGGAGTAAAGCATTTGAAAACTTTGAAGAAAAAGGATAAAATACTGGTAAGCAGTATTTTTCTCCTTTTCAAGGCCCATCTCACCCTTTAATTTGTCGTCTGCAAATTCTTAGAATTTAGATCAGTCTAGTATTTTGTTGTCTGGTAAAAGGTTAACTAAATTTTTCAACCACATACTTTAACATGGTTGGAATAGTCTACAAAATCTAAGACTTAAAAGCATATGCAGACTTCACATGATACATGTTTCAATTGATTGGATTTGTGTTTGATAAAGCAGAAAAAACAAAGTATGCCACCCCCCACCCCAACCCCAAACAATATTTTCAAAAGCCTATTTCCAAAGGGCTTCAAAAACATAGGAAAGTTTGGTTAAAAAAGAGAGGGCTTAAGCCATTATCTTCAGAAAAAAGTATGTATTGTTAGCTTGATGACCACTCAATAAACTATAGATGGCATATTAGTACAAATGTCCATGCAAGATCAGACTTGAATGTTTTCCCTAATCTGATCTTAATCTAAAATTTCTGCGACTGTGCCCTTAAGGTTAAGAATTTAGTTAGATCGACGATAAAAATATTTTCAAGAAGCAATTTCCCTACTGTCTCCATTGTAAAGCCATTTCAGGACAAAATAATAAATCAAGGAAGAACAGACAGAGAGAAAAGCGTAGTGGTAAATGTATATACTATTGTAGAAGAAATCTGTCCATTTGCTACTGTGTTTTCTAAAATTTGTGGACTGTAGATTAAATACAGTATATAGGAACTAAAAACAAGAGTGGCAAATTGTCGCAAGATACGCCGTCCCACCGCCAGTTGTCGAGGGGGTATAACAATCGTAAAGGGCAGGTAATGCAACAAACATGTTTACCAAGTCTCAAGTCAATTTGACTTGAAGTGACAAAGTTCCGTTCCGGACAAGCAAGAAGTACTGTAAAAATGAAGATCAAAGTGGAATTACTCAAAATCCGCGCTAGGTAGAGTTATTGTTCTTGCGCACTGTACTCCGTAATATTGCAACAAACATGCATACCAAGTTTGAAGTCACTCTGACTTGAGATAACAAAGTTATATTCTGGACAAGCACTAAATGCTGTAAAAAATGACGATCAAAGGGAAATAACTCAAAGACAGCATGAGGTAGAGTTAAAATTCTTGTGCACTGCACTTCCAAATATTGCAACAAATAAGCATACCATATTTCAAGTCATTCCTACTTAACATGACAAAGTTTTGCTCTGGACAAGCAAAAAATGCTATAAAAATGAAGATCAAAGGGGGAATAACTCAAAATTCATCCTAGGAAGAGTTATGGTTCTTGTGCACTGCACTCTGTAATTTTTCAACAATAATGCGTAACAAATTTGAAGATGTTCAGACTAGAGATGACAAAGTTATATTCCAGACAAGCAGAAAATGCTGTAAAAATGACAATCAAAGGGAAACAACTCAAAGACAGCATGAGGTAGAGTAATGGTTCTTTCGCACTGCACTCCATATTATTGCAACAAACACAAATGCCAAGTTTCAAGCCAATCAGACTGGAGATGACAAAGTTATGCTCCGGAAAAAGAACTGGACGCCACCCTCCCGCCTGGACGACCACCAGCTCGCCCGGGAGTTATTGTTCTTGCCCACTGTACTCTGTAATATTGCAAAAAACATGCATACCATGTTTGAAGTCATTCTGACTTGAGATGACAAAGTTATAATCCTGACAAGCACTAAATGCTGTAAAAATGATGATCAAAGGGAAATAACTCAAAGACAGCACAAGGTAGAGTTACATTTCTTGCGCACTGCACTTCCAAATAATGCAACAAGTAAGCATACCATATTTCAAGTTTTTCCTACTTAACATGACAAAGTTTTGCTCCGGACAAGCAAGAAATGCTATAAAAATGAAGATCCATGGGGGAATAACTCAAAATTCGTCCTAGGAATAGTTATGGTTCTTGTGCACTGCACTCCGTAAGTTTTCAACAATCATGCATAACAAATTTGAAGATGTTCAGACTAGAGATGACAAAGTTGTATTCTGGACAAGCAGAAAATGCTGTAAAAATGACAATCAAAGGGAAATAACTCAAAGACAGCACGAGGTAGAGTTATGGTTCTTTTGCAATGCACTCCGTATTATTGCAACAAACACAAATGCCAAGTTTCAAGTCAATTGGACTGGAGATGACAAAGTTAAAGTTATGCTCCGGACAAGCAGAAAATGCTGTAAAAAAGACGATCAAAGGGAAATAACTCCAAGATAGCACGAGGTAGAGTTATGGTTCTTTTGCACTGAACTCCATATTATTGCAACAAACATAAATGCGAAGTTTCAAGTCAATTGAACCGGAGATGACAAAGTTATGCTCCGGACAAGCAGAAAATGCTGTAAAAATGACGATCAAAGGGAAATAACTCAAAGACAGCACGAGGTAGAGTTATGGTTCTTTCGCACTGCACTCCGTATTATTGCAACAAACACAAATGCCAAGTTTAAAGTCAATCGGACTGGAGATGACAAAGTTATGCTCCGGACAAAGAACTGGACGCTGCCCACCCGTACGCCATGGGTGATCCCATAATACGTCCCGTCTTCGACGGGCGTATAAAAAGGAGAGAACTCTCCCTTACAACATAAGGAAGATGTTTTCTTTATGTACAAAACTATTTTCAGAAAAACAACTCTCTAGTACAAGCTATGTAACAATAAGGACATTGTCTTCTTTCAATTATATGGAAAACATTGTGTAGTAAGCTGTTGCTCCTTTATCTCAATCTTTCTCAAAACTGTTTAAAGCGCTTGTTTGGTAAAACAACCTCCTTACCCTATCATAAATTTCTCAGACTCAAACATGGCGAAAGCTTTAGTAGACTACAAAATGCATGGAGCTAAATTGACAGAGCTTGACTTTGAACGGTAAAAACATTGTGGGAAAAGGAGACAATAATGTATACAAGCATTTTCTACTTTTTCCCACGATGTTTTAAAAGGCAGTTCTCCTACAGTTCTATAGATAAAATTGTTAGGTGGTGGATTATTCCCTCCAAAACATATATAAGGGACACACATTTAAAATTCAACAGTTCGTAAGGCGTCCTCATCCAGTAGTTCCATTGTTGCTATGGCACGGTCATTAAACCGAAACGACGAACCGCCATCAACAACCAAACTTGCATCCCACATTCTTGATCTGATTTCAATTCTACCAGTAAAAAAGTAGATAATTGTACATGAGTGTTATATTCTTCCCAAATACAAACATATATCGTTCAGTAAAGAGAAATTTGTTTGGTAAGTTGAAAATCTTTAACAAACAGGAAGATTCTAGATTTGTCGAAATCCGAACAAATTGCACTGGACACATTACATGTGGCTCCATCAACCCCAACCCGCCTTTTCCTACAGAAAAAAATAAGGTCAAATCTAATTTCAGGCCTCTTTAAATATCAAAATTTATTGTTTAATTGATACAACATGAAATACATGCCATAATTGTAACAAGAAACATGGACAGAAATTTCCTGCAGTGAACACCAAGATAGAGATGTATACAACTTAATCCCAAACGCTTTATAACGACAAAATTCTAGACTTGTCAAAACTGAAAGCATTTACAGATTGAAAATCGAATGTGGCTCATATGATGGTTCTTGCCTATGGTAACTAGCATTTTCCCACCATGTTTATAAAAGCCTTTATTCTTTGGGGCATTAACACATGGGATTGTATTGTATAGGTTTCAACAACTTGGAATGTTCGGAAAATACTTTATTTGTTTGGTGTTAAATGCCCTTTTTTTTTTTGTCATTAAAATATGGGATTGTATTGTATAGGTTTCAACAACTTGCAATGTTAGGAAAA
Source organism: Hippopus hippopus (assembly GCA_946811185.2). NCBI lineage: Eukaryota > Metazoa > Mollusca > Bivalvia > Cardiida > Cardiidae > Hippopus > Hippopus hippopus. Next base: position 35,058,900 of record OX328099.1, on the reverse strand, counting down.
TACTCTATTTGTTTGATGTTAAGTGCCATTTTAACTTTCTGCCAAATCAGAAATATTTAGACACATCCAAATTGAAAGTACATGTATTTGCAGACAACAAATTAAATGTGGCACAACTGATGGGATTTGAATCACAAAGAGTAGACTATATTGTGGGAAAAGGAGAAAATGCAGTTTACTTTACGCACAATATTTTCAAAAGCCTTCTTCTTCAGGTTCTTTAAAATGCAGAATTTTTGACAGCGTTTGTCAGCCTATCTGAGTGTTCATGGAGGTTTCTTTTCCCTGTGTTAAGCATGTCACTTCTCCCAAGCAAGTTGACATAAAAAAAGTCAATACAATGTGTAGCATTGAGAGAGGAACAAATCCTGTCATGAGTGTATTCATTAATCATAATGGCTAGCATAGAAAACAGTGTTCAAAATTAAATATCAGTACAAATGAAAGAAAGGTCACATACAAAAATAGTTGTGTAACTTACTTTTTTGCTTTTCCTCTTTGCTCAGATGCATGAAAGACACCTGTTAAATAAGAAAGTACCTGATGCAGCTCAGATATCATTAAACCTTTTACAAGATTACAAAATTTTACACTTATCATAAGCGAAGGTTACGGAGGACATTTTCAATATGTCAAAAATTGTGGCATTATCTCTGGAAGAGATGAAAACATGCTTACCAGCATTTTCTTCTGTGACCACAATGTTTTCACATTTTCTTTCTCAGGAACATGAAAACGTGGCATTGTTTGGTAAATGACTGAATTGTTAAAATTCAATGGTAGTGTTAGTCTATATATCTCATAAAATGATGAATAGAAAAGATACTAGATCAGGCTGAAAGTTCTATACAATCTGATCTTGATTTACACAGCCTGTTAATTCTTTACCAAATGACAAAATTTTGGACTTGTTAAAATTAGAAACTGAAATGTGTTTTGGGGAGGGTAAAAAACACAATGGGATAACCAGAAATTGCTGGTTACCAGCAATTACTCCCTTTCCCACAGTATTTTTAAAAGCTGTCTTTTTCAAGGTCATTTAACCCTTGACCAAACAATCCAGAGCATAAACAAGAGCGGCAAATTGTCGCAAGATATGCCAGTCCCACTGCCAGTTGTCAGGGAGGTATAATAATCATAAAGGGCAGGTAATGCAACAAACATGTTTACCAAGTCTCAAGTCAATTTGACTTGAGGTGACAAAGTTCCGTTCCAGACAAGCAAGAAATACTGTAAAAATGAAGATCTAAGTGGAATTACTCGAAATCCGCACTAGGTAGAGTTATTGTTCTTGCGCACTGTACTCCGTAATATTGCAACAAACATGCATACCAAGTTTCAAGTCACTCTGACTTGAAATGACAAAGTTATATTCTGGACAAGCAGAAAATGCTATAAAAATGACAATCAAAGGGAAATAACTCAGACAGCATGAGATAGAGTTATGGTTCTTTCGCATTGCACTCCGTATTATTGCAACAAACACACATGTCAAGTTTCAAGTCAATCGGACTGGAGATTACAAAGTTATGCTCCGGACAAGCAGAAAATGCTGTAAAAAATGACTATCAAAGGGAAATAACTCAAAACAACACGAGATAGACTTATGGTTTTTTCGCACTGCACTCCATATTATTGCAACAAACACAAATACCAAGTTTCAAGTCAATCGGACTGGAGATGACAAAGTTATATTCCAGACAAGCAGAAAATGCTGAAAAAATGACGATCAAAGGGAAATACCTCGAAGACAGCACGAGGTAGAGTTATGGTTCTTTCGCACTGCACTCCATATTATTGCAACAAACACACATGCCAAGTTTCAAGTCGATCAGACTGGAGATGACAAAGTTATGCTCCGGACAAACAGAAAATGCTGTAAAAATGACAAAGGGAAATACCTCAAAGACAGCACGAGGTAGAGTTATGGTTCTTTCGCACTGCACTCTGTATTATTGCAACAAACACATATACCAAGTTTCAAGTCAATCGGACTGGAGATGACAAAGTTATATTCCGGACAAGCAGAAAATGCTGTAAAAATGACGATCAAAGGGAAATAACTCAAAGACAGCATGAGGTAGAGTTATGGTTCTTTCGCACTGCACTCCGTATCATTGCAACAAACACACATGCCAAGTTTCAAGTCAATCGGACTGGAGATGACAAAATTATGCTCCAGACAAGCAGAAAATGCTGTAAAAATGACGATCAAAGGGAAATAACTCAAACACAGCACGAGGTAGAGTTATGGTTCTTTTCCACTGCACTCCGTATTATTGCAACAAACCCACATGTCAAGTTTCAAGTCAATCAGACTGGAGATGACAAAGTTATATTCCGGACAAGCAGAAAATGCTGTAAAAATGACGATCAAAGGGAAATAACTCAAACACAGCACGAGGTAGAGTTATGGTTCTTTCGCACTGCACTCCGTATTATTGCAACAAACACACATGCCAAGTTTCAAGTTGATCAGACTGGAGATGACAAAGTTATGCTCCGGAAAAGCAGAAAATGCTGTAAAAATGACAAAGGGAAATACCTCAAAGACAGCACGAGGTAGAGTTATGGTTCTTTCGCACTGCACTCTGTATTATTGCAACAAACACATATACCAAGTATCAAGTCAATCAGACTGGAGATGACATAGTTATATTCCGGACAAGCAGAAAATGCTGTAAAAATGACTATCCAAGGGAAATAACTCGTGAAATTTCATTGTACAGTTTATCTGCAATAACGCAAAGACAGCACAAGGTAGAGTTATGGTTCTTTTGCACTGCACTCCGTATTATTGCAACAAACACACATGCCAAGTTTCAAGTCAATCGGACTGGAGATGACAAAGTTATGCTCCAGACAAAAACAATTCAAGTATGAATATAAACAAAGGGAAATAACTCCAAAATTTAATAAGCAAGAGTTATGATTCCTGTGCACTGCACTCCCCCTTGATAAGATCTATTCACGCATGAAGTTTAATAACCTTAGCTAGTATAGTCTTGGAGATATGCTCCGGACAAAATTCAAGTAAGAAAACAACAAAGGGCAATAACTCAAAAATTAAGCAATCGAGAGTTATGATTTCTGTGCACTGCACTTCGCCTTGATGAGATCTATCCACCCATGAAATTTCATAACCGTAGCTAGTGTAGTTTTGGAGATATGCTCCGGACAAAATTCAAGTATGAAAACAACAAAGGGCAATAACTCAAAAATTAAGCAATCGAGAGTTATGATTTCTGTGCACTGCACTTCGCCTTGATGAGATCTATCCACCCATGAAATTTCATAACCGTAGCTAGCATAGTTTTGGAGATATGCTCCAGACAAAGAATGGGGACGCCGCCCGCCCGTCCGCCCGCCACCCACGGGTGATCCCATAATATGTCCTGTCTTCGACGGGCATATAAAAATGTTTAACTTTTGATAAATTTGTCTCTATTAGTCAGTGTTTTGAAATTCTTTAACATATTACCACCTTTAAAATTCTTCAGTCTTGAATTAGACTAAGTCTGCAATGGGCTATTGGTCCTTTTACACCAATGTACATGGAATCAGATTTATTCATGTATTCAATCCTGATTCATATTGGTTATCGATATTCTACTATAATGTAGCTGAGCCCAGTAGCACAGAACTTGAAACTAAGAAGTCCCTGGTTCAACTTTCTTTCTAAATATTGATGACAGTAATTGCAATAGGATTCATTCCTCCCTCACCACTGATCACTGTTTAGGAAATGGTTATATGGGAAAGCAGCCAGTGGCTTGGAAAGAATAATGAATTTAATAGTGGTAAAAGAAACTCCAGGAAAGCATGGATAAGTGCATTGCCAACCACAACATAACAGAAATAGTGTTGAAAAATGGCCATAAATACAACAAAACAATGATTGGCGTTGAGAGTTGAATTAATCCTGTCGCAATGACTATAATCAATCCTTGGAAAGAAACTGGCCTACTGGTGATTTGAACCAATGACCCCCTGGTCTAAAGTCCTGCATGGTAGTGACTGTGCTACTACCCTTGGTTCCTTCATTGTGGGAGAACAAAAATGTACACTCATCCTACCATTTATCACAGGATCCCGTATTGTAAATCCCAAACAAGGTTCACTTGGGTCGAATTTCAGGGAGTTGTTAAACTCTCTCGCAACCTGATTGACAAACTCTACATCACTGACTGGAAATGAGCTTTTATTAGTTTTGTTGGCTGAAAAAAAAAAACACAATAAAAATGGACTGAAACATGAAAATATTTCCTTGCTCAATTACATATGATTCCTTTTCTAAAATTATATCTTAACTCTTTATATATGAACCATGCTCTGTGAAAAGGGGGCTTAATGCATCTGCGAAAAGTGTCGTCCCAGGTCAGCCTGTAAGTTCTACAAAAGTACACTTTACCCTGCAAACATAAAGGAACTGGATGGTTACTTGCAGTAAAATGGTGCAAATTTGGCATTCAAATAACAGGTTGGTTGGTTTGCAGTTAGTAGCTCTGTTGATTTCCAGAGATATCTTTGAATACCATCCCATGTAAACTATGTATGTTATTGATCATGTGACATTCCCACGAACCTTTGTAAAATTCTGGTGCAAAATCAAAAAATACCTTTGGAGGCTAAGTAGCCTATTATCAATGAAAAATATCACTTGAAATTAATTTTTTCTTACATTTGTCTGTTTTCTATACTGATAGTTTGCTAGCTAATGGCTTACATAATTCAGTGATGAATCATTTCTTTATTTTGGTTAGATTATAGTCTGAAAAGCCTCCTTTAACACTTTACCAAACAATCCATGGTTTTCACGACCCTGAGAAAGAAACCTTTTTGAAAATATTGAGGGAAAAGGAGAAACAGTTTTCTACCAGTCCCAAAACAAATATCAATTTGTGAGTCACTTTAATTTTGTCATCTGCAAATGCTCTCAATTTGGACCAGTCTAAAATTTTGTCATTTGGTAAAGAGTTAAAGTGGCATATGACTACAATTCGTTTAGCAAGTGTTTGGGTAAATCTTAACAAAAGCTGATAATCTTCGGTGCCTGCAAAGCTAAGGTATACACAGAAATACACTTAGAAAAAAATTTTCCATCTTTTTTTTATAAATTTTCGGTGAAATTTCTTGTTCTGTCTGTCACAGGATAACCACTATTGTATAAAAGTCTATTTAGTAAATTGTCCTTTTGTAATAAATTATCCTTACAAAATTGTATTTTCTTCAAAAGTGAATTAAAATTTTGATCAAAATGTAGTTCTAGAAAGCTTTATAGACAAACAATTTTACAATAATAAAACAGTGAAAAAAAAATCCAGAAACTTTAAGCTTTGACCAAACAATCCTGTGTTTCCAAGAACTGAAAAAAAAAAAAAAAAAGGCTTTTGAAAACATTTTGTGAAAAGGAGAAAATGCTGGTAACCAGAGTTTTCTCCTTTCACCTCAAAGGTTTTACCTTTTCAAAGACAAATTCAATCATACGAGCCACATTCAATTTGTCTTGCTTTCAATATGGACCAGTCTATAAATTTTACATGTTAAAAACAACTGATAATCAACAAATGAATCAAATCAATTTAAAGCTATCTATTTTTGGACTCTTAGAGCATAGAGCAGCTATAATAAGCTTTAATACAGCTTAAGTCAACTCTTTACCAGATGACAAAATTTCAGACTTGTCTAAAGAGAAAGCATTTGCAGGCAACAAAATCACTATGGCTTAAATGATGAGGTTTGTCTATGAAGATTGTAGAAAAGTGTAAGAAAAGGGGAAAAATGCTGATTACAAGAATTCTCTCCTTTTCCAACAATGTTTCCAAAATTTTTTTCAAAGGCCTTATTTCTTTGGATCTATTGTTAAGTAAGCAGATCATTGAGAATATAACAAATGTAATGAAATGCGATACAAACCTATGTTGAGAATATCTGCTACTGACTCGGAAGGTATTTGATTGATATGGAAGTGCCAGGATGTTGAGCCAGTTCCTGTACATACAGTAATTCCCGAACTTTTTTGTTTGTCATGAGGCTTGTCATCAATACTTAATTCATAATATGATACTCTGTGGAGAAGAAGAGGAAAAAAGAAGAGTATTTTTTAATGAAAAATGAGACACATGTACTACTCTGAAATTTCAACATTCTGCACTTGTCCATACTGAAAGCAATTCACAGACAGTATAATTAAAGTTGCTAAATTGATGGGACTTGGCTTTGAAAACGTAGTAAAGATTGTGGAAAAAACACTGATGGTTCTCCCTTTTTTATTATTTTCAAAATTGATGATTGTGACAAAGTTGCAAATTTTACCATAATTACACTCAAAACAAAATTAGTACACATAAATTTCTTTGGAACTAATATTTGTTCATGATGTACACACCTTACATAGAAGTCAATAGCCTTCATGTAAAGTTTGATACACATGTACATGCAGGCCTATGTTTTAATACATCATGAGCTATAAATCTTAAGATACAGTAGTGTGATACAAAGAATCTGAAATTTGTTGGCTTTTGAGGTAAAACTTTATCAAACTCATCATCAAAAGGGCTGGCTAGATAAATCTTTTTTCTGGACTTGTTCAATAAAGTTTTATCTAAAATGCTAACTCATGTCAGATTTTTTTATACATTTAGGGCTATACTTATTTCATTTCTTTTTTCAAAATAAATTATAATCAACCATACCTAGATGAAAGACATTCTCCACAAAATACTTCATTTAATGCTCGCACAGGTAATACTCTATCAAAGTCATAACCTTTGACATTGATTGGTCGACTACACATCTCATGTTCTGCTACATGCTCCGTGTATCTGTGTTCTAAATATTTGATTTGTTGGTCGGAAAGTTCTATAGGATCGTCATTGGCATGATGGCCCGACACTGTCACCCGTATTCTCTGTCTCCATTTCCATCTGAAATGTCGTCACAAGACAATAATTACCATGAGCCACTCTGCTTCTCGATATTTCAAAATATCTTGAGACGGAATGACTCATGATATCTATTTACCTATTTTCCCTGTGATTTGTATTACTAACATTGAGAGATATCACATAACAATCACATAACATCACATATTATCATCCAAAACTCATTAACATTAGAAACCAATTTGCAGCAGGTGACTTTGACGGCATCCTTATAAAATATGGATGAAAACTAGCAGTGCACTGGGGAAAGGAGTTTAATGCACCTTTGTCATGCCTTATACAAAGCAAGTCTTCACAAAAATGGAAACTTTTTGTCTATAAACTGACTTAGTCATCAGGTAGAATATCCTTTTGACATTCAACAGTGAAAAAAAGTTACAACTCTGGTCACCTTGCATGGACTGCACAGGCTGACAAAGAGTCCATACTCTTAGCAGCTGCTCTACGCCACCTTTTCACAGCATGACTAAATTATATATAAAGCTTTTATACATTCTTAGAGGTATCTTCTTTCACATGTTTTCAAAAGATTGTCCCCAGCAAGTGGCAACAAAAGCACTACTGCCCCTGTGAACATTTGGCTGTATTTGGTAAAGAGTTAAATACTTGGCTGCATTTGCTTTTTTCCAGTAGAAATCAGAGTTGGGAAAGGGGCGTAACTTGTTTCAAAAATATTTCAGAATTACCCACCTTTGTTGTTTGGGTTACCATGAATTTAACAGCTAGCTCAAGTTTAAAGTAAATGTCTTCGATAATAAGACAATACCTACTTTTGACACAGTGAGATTGTAGATGACAACACAAACAACAATAGGGCTATGAAAATACTCCTGGCTTTCTTGAATTCAGCCGCATTAAAAATGTTGTCTGCAGGAGGTATTGTGTTAAACAAAACAGATTACAATTATAAACTACAGAGTGCTCTTACTGCTCAAGTTAGATATTTCAAGTGTATCAAGCAAGCATCAAGTGAAATCAGGATTATTTGAACATGAAGTATTTAATGAAACAGATCTTCATTTTGAAGAATTTATGGGAGCTATTATGACACCTCATTGGGACTTAGCGCTAACTTTAATCCTTTTCCAAACAATCCACAGATTTAACAGCCTTGAGTAAAATACTGCTAACAACATTGTGGGAAAAAAGGAAAAAATGCTGCTTACCAGCATATTCTCCTTTAACCACAATTGTTGTACTCATTCTAAGACAAATTCCATAATTTGAGCCACATTCAATTTGTAAAAGCTTTGAATTTGGACTGGTTTAAAATAGCTAGGGTGGGTGTCACACAGCCATTATATACATGTAGAAATACATGTATTCGGATATCTCAGAGCTCTAAAATGCTGGCTGCTTTCTAACTATAATATAAAGAATGTTAAACCCTCTTCAGCATTGAGAAAGAAATTAACTTTAAGCCAGTGAATATCATCAATCCTCCAGAAAGGAATAGAACCCAGCTGAGTATCAAACAACTTACTTCTAGACTTAAAGCTCTGTATGTTACCGACTGAACTACTTGGCTGGGCATGCAGCAGTCAAAAGATTTCAAAATAAAAAAGAGCACCACATGCTAGTATCAACAACTGGCTGCTGGTGTTTTCTGTGAAAAGTTTAAAAAAGGCCATAACTGTGTCAAAATAATTGAAAGATTTCCTGCCCTTCCGTAATGGGTTACCCAAGTGATACTTAACAACTAGCCCAAGTTTGAAGTACATATCAGAGATATGTGAAAAAATCTAAATTTTTGAAGGACAACGCAGTTGAGAACTCTACAGGGCTATGACAACACCTATGTTTTCTGAAAAAAACCAAGCTAATAAAAACATATTTTCTATGACAAACAGAAAACCAGATATCGTATTTTTAATATAGGTTTTGTCAGAATATCTCAAGAAAAATCACTGTAAATCCCAAATCAAACTGCATGTTCTGTGCAGCCTGATCTTATCTATATTGCCGACAATTGCCACCTCAGTTATGTTTGGCACTTTAAGTGTCGACTCTTTACCTAACAAAACCAAGTTTTAATGACCCCGCGGATGAAGGCTCTTTTATAACACTGGGGGAAAAGGAGAAAATGCTGGTAAGCAGCATTTTCTCCTTTTTCCACAGTGTTTTTTCCCTTTCAAGGGTGATTTATATAAATTCAGCCATAGATAAATTTTCATCTGCAATTGCTTTCAATTTTGACTCGTGGTATACATGTATTTTGTTGTCTGGTAAAGAGTTCAATCAACTACATGACAGTGTCATACATACTTAAAATCCCCAGATAAAAGTCGGGTTAATGCTTCCTCAAAACTATGTGCTGAATAATCTTCTTTTGGAAGACACAGCTGTCCTTCAGATCTGAAATGGTGAGCACAAGTGTCTCTATCATAGAAAATCAATTCTTTACCAAACAACATAATTTTAAATTACTCCACGAAGAAAACATTGAGGGAAAAGGAGAAGATGCCGGTTAGCAGCAAACGCTTTTTAACACCTGCATAGATTACTTCTGGCTGCCTTTAATTTGTTGTCTGTTAGTGTTTTGAAATTGAACGAGTCTACAATGTTGACATCTGGTGCAGAGTTAATGGGATTATTGTTCCATGTGAAAGACTTTAGCAAAACACTGCATAAACATATAGATGTATTTTGAAAAATATTCAGAAAGACAATCACAGCAATCATACTTAAAACCACCTCCTGCTCATCCTAAAGAAAAAAGACCACCCAATTATTTTACCAGGCAAAAAAATGGTACACTTGTCCAAGTTGAAAGCACTTGTAGACTATAAATTAACCCTTTACCACACGGCAAAATTTAAGACCTATCCAAATTGAAAGCATTTACAGACGACAATTTCACAGTGGCTCAAATGACGCAACTTTTCTTTGATAGGGTAGAAAACTTTGTGGGAAAAGGAGAAAATGCTGGTTACCAGCATTTTCTCCTTTTCCCACAATGTTTTCAAAAGACCTCTTCTTCAGGGGCGTTAAAAGGCGTCATTGTGTGGTAAAGGGTTAACTATGCCTGAAATGGTAAGATTTATCTCTGAAGGAAAGGAAAACATTGTTAGAAAAGAAAATGCTGGTTACCATCATTTTCTCTGTTTCACCTTTTCGTTTCAAAAGCTTTCTGCCTATGGGTCATTAAAACACTGGATTGTTTGGTAAAGAGGTAATTCTTTTCCTTCTGAACAACTTTTCAGCAACCAACTTTCACATGAAAAGATCCTAGCAAAATGTGGATAATAAGCATAAAAACACGATAAACACATGAATACATGTGAAACAAGCAATTTTCTCCTTTTGCTGAATTGATTTTAAGAGGAATTCACTATAAAACACAAAAAGTCATCTGCAGAAGGTACTACATTTATGTACAAGTCAAACACAGTATTACTAAGGTAGAGATTTGTCCTTAACCCTTTACCATGCAATGCCGACTTTTAACAACCCTGAAGAAGAAGTCTTTTGAAAACATTGTGGGAAAAGGAGAAAATGCAGGTAACCAGCATTTTCTCCTTTTCCCACAATGTTTTCTACCCTATCAAACAAAAATCGCATCATTTGCGCCACATAGAAATTTTCGTCTGCAAATGCTTTCAATTTGAACAGGTCTTAAATTTTGTTGTCTGGTAAAGGGTTAAGACAAAAGCATCACCTGACCTTGTTGGGTCTGTATTAAAGCCAATAACTGGCTTCTCTGTTGTAAGTACTTTTGATGCTGCATCTAAAAAGGTCCCATCCCCACCCGCAGTAAATATAACATCTGCCCACTCCAGCAAATCCTTTTTCAGTTGCGGTCTCTTTAAAACTTTGGTCTCTATCCCATGTTTCCTAAGAAATAAAACAAATTTTATGAAAAGTTGTAGTGACTATAGATGTCTTTATTACATACCTATGAATTTTCTAGCTCAAAGACAAACACTGCACACTGATTTAAGCAGACAAGACTCAAGAAACCTGTATCTAACTGTGTCAAATATGGTACCAAATATGGTATGAAAGAACCTGCATGTGGGCTACTTTCATCTTGGTTTTTGACTTGTCTGGTCAAAATGGTACCTAATAGTATTCATCCTCCATTCACAGACAGTTACTAGTATAAGATAATAACCACTATTTACAATATTCACTTGTTCATGTTTGTAGGTATATAATAAAAGGATTATTATATTGTATTAACTTTCCTGGATCTTGTATATAAGCTTCTTGTTGCCAGACAGAAATATCAATTCAGTCAGGTAGTACATTATTGGGTCAGAATATTGCAGGAAAATTAGACACTGTTGATAGCGCAGAAATCAAATTTTCCAATGCAGCTCAATATGATATACAATTTGACTATTCAGTGAGGTAGTACAATGCTGGGTCAGAATATTGCAAGATCAGAAAACATATTCTGTTTAACTCTCTACCACACGACAAATTTCAGACCTGTCCGAATTGAAAGCATTTGCAGATGACAGTTTCAATGTGGATCATATGAAATGATTTTTCTTTGATAGGGTAGAAAACATTGTGGGAAAAGGAGAAAATGCTGGTAACCAGCATTTTCTCCTTTTCCCACAATGTTTTCAAAAGCCTTCTCTATCAGGGGTGTTAAAAGTCGTCACTGTGTGGTGAAGGGTTAATCTGATCTTAATCTCATCCTAGAAACCAAGTTAAGTTATGCTTGGCTATCAAAGGGTTACAAGATGCATTTATGTGCCTAACAACTGAAAATATAAATTGTCATGCTCTGATAAAAGGGGGTTTAATTCATCTCCGTGATGCATTATGCTAAGCAAGTCATCACATAATTATGGATCAATAAAATCCACTTTTCTCTGACAACTGAGTCTATAGGTAGAAAGGTCCTTTGACATGCAGAAATTTACAAACAGCAAAAACTTTAGACCCATGTCACCCTAGGCTGACTGCGCAGGCTGACATGGGTTTATACTTTTTGAAGATGCATTAAGCACCTTTTTCACAGAGCATAGCTCTTATGTTCTGCACATAGTGGATTGGAAAGTCCCACTTAGTTGCAGAATGTAGAAATTCCCGCATTGTGCAAGAGAGTTCTGGAATTGTTCTTGCACAGAGTAGGAATATTGGACAAAGTGAGAATCTCATCTTTTTTAATTGAAGGACGCTGTTTCCCTTAAATGATTTGAATCTGACAGTCTATTGTAGCAGACTACTTAATGACAGTTAATGCACATGTACTTTATGAATCATTATCTTTCACTTCTAGAATTCCCTTTTTGGGCAGAACATCATACACATAAAAAACATAAATATACAAAAGATCAAAATGTCAGATAATGAGAAAAATCTGACTTGTTTCTCCGTAACACAGAAATATGAGACATGTACACAGAGGCAAAACTTTTAAAAGGAAGAAAAACAAAAATTTTCAACAGAATGGTTCTTTTCCCACAGTGTTTTTCAAAGCTGTCAATTGCAGGAGCATAATTTTATAACATCACATTCCTATTTTCTAGTGTACAATATTAAAAGAAAAATAAACTGGATGGTGGGTAAACTTACAACAAACTTTGTTCCATCACTTGGAGACAGGAATAATGAGTTTTGTGTCTGTCCAACATCGTCTGGTAGTCTGATTTACTTCGATTCAACTTAAATGAAAAAAAAATGTAATCTTACAATACAGATATCAATGTTAGTAGTCATGATTATGTTTCCAAGTTACATATGAAATTAATCTTTCTTAAACCCTTTACTACAAAACGAAGTTTGAGATTTATCCAACTTAGGAGCATTGCAAAGACAAATTTAATGTTGTTCACATGAAAAAATTAGTCTTGGAAAGAGCAGAAAGCATTGTGGGAAAAGGAGAAAACACTGGCTACCAGCATTTTCTCCTGTTCTTATATTGTTTTCTCACCCTCTTAAAGACTAATACATGTACCATCATTTCAACAACATCCGCTTTGCCAATGCTTTCAATTTGGTCCAGTCCGAAGAAATAATTCAAAATCTTTTGGACATAAGCTCATCAAATTTTTCAAACAATTCATGTTTTTCATAAAAGTCTTGCTGAAAATTATTTCAACTCTGTTACCAATGGCAAAAATTTAGAATTGTCCATAATTAAAGCATTTGGAGATATCACATTAAATGTGGCTAAAATACTTGGACAAGTTTGTCTTTGAAAATTTATCACATGACAGGAATTTAGACTTGGCCAAATTCAAAGCATTTGCAGATGACAGTTTTAACCTGATTCAAATAATGGATTTGTCTCTGATAGAGTAGAAAACATGGTGGGAAAAGAAGAGACCACTGATTACCAGCTTTTTCTCCTTTACCTGCAATGTTTTTTTCAAAAAGGCTTCTTCCTCAAGGTTGTTCAAACTTGGATTTGAGTATTAAAGGGTAAGGAGATTTTTCAATATGATATCATTCTTATTTCTCAGTTTTATTGCAATGGCAACCAGAGTTTCTACACTAGAGGTATAAAATTCTTTGAGAAATTTTGAAGAGGACAATAGCACAATAGCAGGTTCATTTCCATGAAGTTCTGTCAAAGTTGGATCTGTAGTTACAGAGAAGATGTTTAACCCTTCACCAAACAATCCTGACTATTAACAGCTCTGAGGAAGTAGGCTTCTTAAAACATTTTTGGAAATGGAGAAAAAGCTCTTAACCACAACAATGTTTTCTAACCTTCCAAAGACAAATCCAGTCATTTTAGCTACACTTGATTTATGTGCAAATGCCTCAGACTTGCACAAGTCTAACTGTTCTCGTTTAGTAAAGCGTTAAATGGAAGTTAAGACAGACACAGGGCCATGACATAACCTCTCTAGCCTTCAGCTAGAGGAGCTAAACATGAACATTAGAACTAACACTGTCAAATAACTAAAAAAATGCTGATAATGCAAAAGGCATTAAACATATGAAGGACAGGAAAAACTTACCAAACAGTAGTCAGTGCTACTTACCAAGTGATATTGCAAATGCTAAAAGTGTAAATAGGTGAAAAAAAAAATAAATAAAATGATCACTGTAAGAACTTCAGTTCTAAGTTTCAACCAAAACACATGGGTCTTGGCCAAAAGTTTTCGACCATTCTAAAATGAATACTTAATCCTATTCTCAAGAATTGTCTAAATTTCAAAATAATCATTTTCTGATTGGCTAAACTAGACAATCGAAGAGTGTATGATATCTATATCAGAATTGGTCAAAGAATGCTATTTGGTGATTACAGCCCCTGGAAGAGGAAATTCACAGTAACTCTTGAATTCATGACCAGTTGCAAACAACATTTGATGTATTGATACAGGTAACTTATAAATACATTGATGAATGACGGAGAAATTACTCGTTCTTAGCAGATTCTCTTTCTGCCATAATGTTTTCATATGTATTCATGTATCAAACTTAAATTCAGGTTGATAATCTGTATCTTAGAGATGTTTTTTAAAGTCATCTGCTACTAGTCTGTTTGAACTTTCAGGACATAATACGCTATACAGGCGTTACATTTTCCAAAAGGAGGCTGATTAATAAAGGTTGAATAGCACAGAATTTTCCGAGAACGACTATAACGTGACTGTCTAGGTGTTAGTCAGTGCCATCTCCAAGCGATCACCATTTGACAAACTCATTTTATTTAATACAGAATATCAATTTTACTGCCAATCATGATTCAAATGGACATTAAAAAGTATTCATAGTTAATATTGGTCTTCAATTCTTTCACTGTCTCAAAGTTTTTCCAAGTTACCTAAAAAACTTTGTGTAGGCGGAACTTATAATGTAAACGGAAGCATATGTATATTTGGATAATCAGGTTTTATTGGCATTGATTTGTGAAGTATCTAGGATTAATATGTCGATAAAGTAAGTTTATTCTAGCAGATTTATTTCAACTGGATGGATTGGCCATCCCATAAGCCAGTTTTTAGATAGAAAAAAGCTACAGGAGCGCTTATTAGAGGGGGTGGGTCAAAAAGGGAAATTATGGGTAAGTTAAATATTACTCAATCATCTAGTGAAAAAAATGTTTAGGCTAGGGTGCAAAAGCACATATGTATATGTTTTTGTCCCAAACCAAGCAGACACTTTCAGTCTACAAGAAAGACCCAAAATATTGCATTTCTAAGGTTGCTCTTTCCCAGAATACTACAGCAAAACAGACAGAGTAGATCAAGAGATAAGACATTCCTCTCTTGATCTACACTTGTCACAAAGGCAAATCAACTTGTGAAAGAGGCTTTAAGCCTTTACCATACAATCCAGAGCTTTCACAACCCTAAGGAGGAAAACTTTAGAAAGTAGTCTGGAACAAGGCAAATGCTGGTAACAAGAACTTTCTTCCTGTCCAATTCTTTCAACCCTTTCAAAGACAAAACCCATCATTTCAGCCATACTGCCCATAGTTCAATTGTTGCCTGCAAATCATTTTAATTTGGACGAGTCTAAAATTTTGAGTTTAATCACCCTAATTCCCCAGCATGGATTTTGATTGACAATTTTGGAAGATAACACAAGAAATAGATGGAAGGAATTTTGAAATGGTGAATAAGCAGCAGTATGTGCGATCACGTAAAAATTACGTGATTCACGTTTAAAATAAAAATATCACATACAGTCAGTTCCTCTAATATGTACTGGAACGTAGAAAAATTGAAAATTTAAAAGTCAAATTTCAGAAATTTCCTGCAGTGAAATGTTTACAATTACTTCTCTTGGACAGGTTTTCCGAAGCCAAAAATAGAATGGCTGCTATCCGTCGTCGTATATAACTATCTGATGGTAACGTGACATGTAACAGGTACCAGTTTGCTGGATAGGACCATTTCTGAATCATTTCCCTTGAAACACATCGTATCCAAAATGTTTCGGATGGCCTAAAAGCTATTTTCGGTAACGGTGCACGATCAATTGTTATCTTCTGACTGCAGGGATGTAAAATTCCACTCGCCCGCTCGCACTGGTGAGTGATCTTTGACTTCAGGCGAGTACAAGAAATGCCTGACTCGCCCGACCAGGTGAGTACATTTTCTGACATATTGCATGCACTTAAAGTCCGTAAATTTCAGAAAATTTTCAGTTGCAGAATTGCTAATCAAATGGAAGTTTACATCAGTTATTTGAGGTTTTGTCTAGTTACAAACCATTACATGCATACACACAATACAATGTCAATTTCGCCACGCCCAATCTGCATCAAATCTCTACAGCGAACCAATCAGGTATCACATACGAGATTTAGTAACTGCCCATAATTTCTAAAAGCCAAGTTTTGATTCTGCACTATATACTGGGTATTTACTATTTAGCAATGACCTCGGGATGACTCGGAGTAAATCCGACTGTCTACACTTTAGTATTTATTTCTTTTCTTACGGGAATAGCCGAGGAAATTCCAAACAGGTTCAGTGGTTTTCTAAAAATATTCTGAAGAAGTTACATGACCTATTTTTCATTAAATTGATTGAATCACTACAGATGCATTACAAAGTAGGTTATGTAAGAAGATAGTTACGTAAACAACTTCGGTTGATTTTGCACTCGAACGGTAAGTCTTGTAATCAGAAAATTTGATGGCTCAGATAACCTATTTTTAGTAGCGGTGTAGGGAACACCATCTATTTGTTTACATTACCTTTAGAAAATGAATTCCTCCCTTTGCATGATGTTAATGAACAGGCAGTTGAATAAAAAGCTAAAAATCAGACATGATAACATTTCTTGAGATTTATTTTAGATCAAAATTACGTGTAAGTATAATTAATCACATGACTTTCAATTCTATTAGATGAATATTTCATGAAAAAAAGGGCGGGTGAAAAACTCTGCAGGGCGAGTAACCTTTAACACCTACTAGCCCTGCTGGGCGAGTAGGTAAAAATATAATTTTACATCCCTGTGACTGGTTTTTGCAAAAAACATCGAACCTTCACTGGAATCGGGCATTGTAAGAAAGGGATAAATCTATTACCGGTATTCCAAGCACATTTTCCTTTCCCCCCAGTGTTTTCAAAAGCTCAAAATCTTATCTTTTAAAACTTGTCTCTGTATATTGTTTGAAAACATTTCAACTATCATCAAGCTGTCATGGACATCAATACTAAAGAGTGATAATGTTGTTTAGATTTGAACCCCCATTTGATTGCGTACCCCCAACTTCTGTTACCATTACGTTCAAAAACCTCCAGCTGGAAAAAGCACAGCACACACTGCACCGGACGTCAGTATTTGCCATTTCAGCATTCATTCTCTACATCTCTTGCGTGTTTCCTCCAACAATCCCAGGCAAAATCCATGCAGGGGAGTTCCTGGGATTATGCTAAATTGTGTTGTCTGGTGAAGGGTTAAGAGAAAAAGGTGCCATGAAGAACAAGTTTACAAAATTTAGAATAGATTACCTTTTCCTTCAGCTCATCCTCTGACAGTTTTTTGTATCTCAACTTTTCGAACTCGTATCTGGTGATTCTAGCGAGAATGACAACCCTCTGTGGCTTAAAGTATGGAGCCTCATCACTCCCAAAGACACTCGCTCTTTGTAAATTACCGCTGATAAACCTAAATGAAATTTGACCCAAACGTGAAGATTGGGGTCTCACAATACAGTTTGATTTTAGAGCATAGAAACAGAAAGGCAGTGGAATCTTCATTGATATTCGGGTGTATATATAATGGTTCAACTGTATTTTAATGTTTCTGATAGGTGACAATGAAAAGTGAGTTAGCAATGGCGATTAAATATCATACTCTCGGGCTAATTTCACTGTCGTCAACCATCTTGAATTTTATTGATGAAGCTATGAGAGAGTGTATGTTCGAACTAACCAAATGTGAAAAATATTGCTGATGTTGATATGATTTAGAATTATTTTGAAATATTAGAATTACAGGTTTTTTAAAAAATGTAATAGTTCTAGTTTTAAACTGAAAAACAATCCACGTAAATCCGAAACTATAATTGACCACTTTGTATACGTTTATTCATGCGGAATAAATTTGACGACATCGTACAAATATTACAACGTTGGCCACGACAGCTGTTCCCCGTACGTGAACTCCTGTCTACATCGGAGTTACAAGTAATCGCCCAAGATCGGATAATGTTGCCTCTTCATAAGGGCGATAAGGAATACAAGGGGCCAGGAATTTTGGGAAAATTGTCAGGATGGATGAGGTATGCTTAATTATTCTGCACTGGAGCACCGGTAAAGAAACGTGTCGGTGTGGGAGTGAAATGTTATTGACATTGTCAAAGAGGGCGGGCATATGGTGTCATACACCATAAATATCTATTTCACTGAATTTAAAGAAGTTAAATTAAAGTCATTAGTATATAAAGGCCTATTCAGTGCAAAGACCTTTCAGTAAAGAAAGGTTTAATAATTTGTCTTTGGTCATGTTTCTACTAAAAGTTGATTGTATTTGGCTGCAAAACAGATTAAACCAACAAAACAGAGAATCAGTACAGCACTCTTTCTTTGCTACCAGAAATTTCATGATAGACTTGAGACGGTCCAGTGCTCAGTAAATGTCGAAATATGAACAGAAGCACCTTAAACATCTTATTATTGAGACTAAGCCAATACCACTTCGGTTTGTTTCTCTGAAATAAAACTGGTAGAAACCAGATTTACATGCTTTTAATCATTTAATGCCCAGAATTTAAAGAGTAAAATGATGAACAAGTCGATTTGCAGGTGTGAAAACATCACGCCACAAATAACATTTGAAAATTACCTTGTTGCTGAAACCTCCAATTATTCTACCATAAAAGTCTGATTTAGATCTATGGCATTTGTCTGTTAAAGAAACAACTATATATTGTTTGTATTATTGACTGTAACGAATCTAGGAAAAGGGTTTTGCCAAGCCGAGCAGAGCAAACAACATGCAGAAAATTAAGTGTATAGCAGATGACAAATTGTTTGACTGTCCCAATTGAAGGTATTTGCAGATGACAAATTGACTGGTTTATGTGATGAGATTTTCATTTGAAAGAGTAGAAAACATTGTTGTAGTTTGGTAAGGAGAAAATGCTGCTTACCAGCATTTTCTCCTTTTTCTACAATGTTATCAAAAGCCAAACTAGTAAAGGTTGTTGAAACTTAGGGTTGTTTAGTATCCATACATATCCATATTTTCAGACTGGTATTATTGTTGAATGATGCTATTTTCTGTTTCTTTTCAGACTGATTTTCTCAGAGAAAACCTCAAGAAATATATTTCTATTTTTGTTGCTGAATCTCTCATTTGCATTTGTAGAACTTTTGTATGGAGTGTGGACAAACAGGTATCTTCTTGTCTTATCTTGAAATAGAGTTTTAAACTGTAATTTGCCTTTTGGCTTTATAGTAAAGTGTATGATTTGCAACTTAAAGGCCAAAGATTGGAGCCTTTCTGGAAGCACTGAGTTTTTTGGGTGAGTATCCTGGAGTAAGATACTTCAGAGCCGTAGCCCAACACTGGTGAAACTTAGCGCAAACATGAATCATTGAGCTGTTGCTATGATATTACTGAAACAGAATTGAAAGCGGGGTAAAATACCATTCAGTTAATCAAACTTTTGGTACAGACATAAAAATCAACCCACATAATGTGAGCCATAGTTTTGACTTAATGTTCTGAAGCAGCCTGTGCGTTGGAAAAAGTGTTAGATGTAGCACTGGATTAGAAAATCTCACAATGCATGGCTAGGAATACTGACATCCAACGGATAACTGAAATTCTGTTGAAAACAGCTGTAACTTTTTTTTGCTCATGGAATCTTAGACTTTGCTGAAATTGAAAGCATGCACAGACCACATATTAAATGTGACTCAAATGTTGAATTTTTTCTTGGAAAGGACAGAAAACATTGTTGATACAGGGGAAAATGCTTTTTCCATAATGTTTTTAAAAAGCTTTCATGCTCTGGGTATCAAAACATGGAATTGTGTGAAAAAGGGTTATATAACTAACAAGCAAATAATGAGAGAAAATGATACACATTAGAAATTCTTTTTTTTTTATTTTCAAAGTAATTAATATAAACTCATTTGACATGTTCGTTGATTGCATAGTCTATATAGTGCTGCATCTAGGCGCTCGTAATTATTAGAATGTTGACTATCCACTACATTTATGTTCTTCTGGGTGACAAATCTTGCATCTGAAGTTGGTTTTTTTTGATAGTTTCTCCTATTCACACAATGATTTTACCCCTCAAGATAAGGATAGCAATATCTGAGCTATGTTTGATTTGTCACCTGCAAATGCTTTATAATATGATCAAGGACAATACTCTGTCATCAGGTAAAGATTAAATAATCAGACTAACTCTGTTTTCTTATTAGAATCAGCATATAATCAAACTAATTCTTTACCAAACAAACAAGTGTTATTACGATACTGTTAAAGTTAGCTTTTGAAAACATTTTAAGAACCGGAAAAAAAAAAGCTAATTATCGTAATGTTCTCATCTACTCACAATATTGCATGTCCTTTTATAGACCAGTTTCATTATTTTAGCTACAGTTTAAGTCTGTGAATGCTTTAATTCATACCAGTTCACTATTTTGTTGATTGGTACAGAATTAAGACACTGTAGACGGCTTTTGTTTTTCAGTTTGCTCAATATGTTATTCCTTTTCAGTTTTCCCAAATTTTCCAAAGATCTCTTTTTGTAGTGATGTGTGACCAATCCATCCTACAACCACAATTTTTTTCAAGTATTACATGGAAGCATACTTAGTGTGACATATTAACATAATTACCTAATTTGATTGTATTTTATTCATTTCAGTCTTGGATTGATCTCTGACTCATTTCACATGTTTTTTGATTGTACGGCATTACTAGCTGGTTTAGCTGCCTCTGTAATCTCAAGATGGAGAGCAAATGAAGCCTATTCATATGGGTAAGGACAAATCTGTCTCTGTAACTAGACTATAACCATACCATCTAGTTAAGGACCCACCAAAAATTGTTTTAGATTACATAAGCCACAAACACCTTAACTCTTTGCCGAACAACAAAATTTATGACTTGTCTAATTTGAAAGCACATGCAGACTACAAATTTATAGTTTTAAAATGATGTGGTCTGTCTTTGAAAGGATAGAAAACATGGCAATGAAGAAGAAAATGTAGGTAACCAGAATATTTTTCTTTTCCCACAATGTTTTCAAATACCAATGCCTTCTCCATCAAGGTCATTAAAAGTTGGAATTGTGTGGTGAAGGTTTATCTCTTTACACACAATCCTTTGTTTCAACAATTCCTGAAGAAAAGGCTATTGAAAACATTGTGGGAAAAGGAGAAAATGCTGGTGACCAGCATTTTCTCCTTTTCAAACAATATTTTCTACACACAGTATTCTAAACTGTGCATGTTTGGAATTTACTTTTTTTGCTAGCTTGGCAGAAAACAAGCACTGTTTCTTCTATGTTACTGCTTAAACAAGTAATTGAGTGTCATTATTTACTGTGTTCTGATGAAAATGGCAAAAAGGCCATTTATCGGGTATCTCCTTACAGGATGGTAGAATTTTAGACTCAGTCATATCAAAAGCATTTGCAGAAAAAT
Organism: Hippopus hippopus; assembly: GCA_946811185.2. Taxonomy (NCBI): domain Eukaryota; kingdom Metazoa; phylum Mollusca; class Bivalvia; order Cardiida; family Cardiidae; genus Hippopus; species Hippopus hippopus. The sequence goes on along the minus strand of OX328099.1, from coordinate 35,037,410 downwards.
TAAATCTAGCTCAAATAAAGGGATTTGTCCTTGTCCAAGTAGAAATCATTTCGAGGAAAGGAAGAATTGGCAGTTATCGTCAGTTTCTCATTTCTCCATATGATGTTTTTGAAAGCTTTCTTCCTCCGGGTTGTTAAAATATGGAATTATTTGGTATAGCGTTAAACAAATGCTGTGTGAAGAGAGGGTTTAACCCTTCACCACACAATCCCGACTTTTAACGACCCTGAGAAAGAAGCCTTTTGAAAACATTGTGGGAAAAGGAGAAAATGCTGGTAACCAGCATTTTCTCCTTTTCCCGCAATGTTTTCTACCCTTCTCAAAACAAATTTTGATTTTTCAGTAACACTTATTTTGTTGTCTGCAAATGCTATCAATTTGAACTTGTCTAAAATTTTGTCGTTTGGTAAAGAGTTAATGCATCTGCAAAAGGTATTGACCTAGGTCAGCCTGAGCAGTCCTGGCAGGCTGACCTGTGTCGAAGCTTTTTGCTTTTGGTAAATTTTCTGTATGTCCGAGGATCATTCTACCTCATTATTCAGTTGGTTGTTAGACAAAATGGATTTCATGGATCCATAAACGATAATTACATGATGACTTGCTTGGTATAATGCATCACAGTGATGCATTAAACCTCCTTTTGCCAGAGCATGGCTCTATTATTTTCTTTTTACTTCAGGTATGTTAGAGCAGAAGTCCTCGCTGGATTTGTGAATGGATTGTTCTTGTTATTTATAGGGTTTTTTATATTTTCTGAAGCTGTTGAGGTATGTTGTTCTGTGTTGTTAAAGGGTTTTCAAGTCATCATTTATTGCATCATCAGTGTATTTCTGCTATTCTATTATTTGGTTTCACAAGTTACATTTGCTATGATATATTCGTCTTGTATAAAGGATATCATTGTTTGACAAAGTTGATTTTACAGTGAAGGACAGTTCTATATGCCAGCTTCATCATCCTAAATTTTTCTTGTCAGATTATTTAATCCTTTAACCCATTACCACACAATCCCTACTTTTGACGACCCTGAGAAAGAAGCCTTTGGAAAACATTGTGGGAAAAGGAGAAAATGCTGGTAACCAGCATTTTCTCCTTTTCCCACAATGTTTTCTACCCTTCACAAAACAAATTTCAAATTTTCAGTTTCTTTTATTTTGTTGTCTGCAAATGCTTTCGAATTAGACAAACCTAAAATTTTGTCGTTTGGTAATGAGTTAAGTACCCTGTTTTAAGTACCCTGAAGAAGAAGGAAAAAGGGAAAATGCTGGTAACCAACATTTTTTTCTTTCCATAATGTTTTCTACGGCTTCAAAGATAGATACCATTGTTTTTGCCACACTTTATTTGTCATCTACAAACACTTTCAATTTGGACTGGTCTAAAATGTTGTTGTTTGGTACAGAGTTAATTTATAGCATTCAGTCTTAAAGGATTTTATCATGTTTTCTTCAAATTAACATTTTCACATTCTTCTATTACACCCCTCCCACAAGAGACTGGTAGGGTATACTTGAATCAGGTTGTCTGTCTGTTGGTCGGCCTGTAGACATAATTTTGTGTCCTCTTCTCCTCCTACAGTTTCAAACAGTTTGGCTGAAATAGATCCAATCAAACATGTAGGTAGCTTGAACTTTCGACAACCTCTTTTTTGGAAATAACTCGTGATGTGCACATTTTCATTAGTTAAAATCCATCTATTAATTTAATTTCTAGTCCTGTCATAATGGAAATATTTCACATTTTACTTGTTTTACTATTTAGCGGCTTGTTGAACCACCAGAAGTACGACATGAAAGGTTGTTTGCAGTGTCAGTTGCAGGATTTGTCGTGAACCTAGTGGGAATTTTTGCATTCCAGCATGGACATGGGCACTCCCATGGTGGAGACGGTAAGTTAAATTTTTAACTCTCTACCAGACTACAACATTTTATTCTTACCTAAATTCAAAGTATTTGCAGACAACAAAATAAATACGAATCAAAATTTGAAGTTTGATTTTGGAAAGGTAGAAAACATTACCAGCATTTTTAACAGGTGAAAATGTTTAAGACTTGTCCAAATTCAAACTATTTTCAATGAGGGCAAATTACTGTATTTGCCTTTGAAAATGTAGAAAACATACTATAAAAAAGAGAAAATGCCCCATTTCCTATGATGTCTCTAATTCCTTTCTCAGGTTATTAAAACTCAGGATTGTTTGGTAAAGGACTCAAGTGAAAAAGTGCAAATAAGGATGAGAAATGGAAAGGAGAGAGAGAAGAGGGAGGGAGAGACAGAGGAGGGGAAGAGAGATAAATAGAGGAGAGAGACAGAGGAGGGTTAGAAAGATAGATAGATAGGGAGGGGGGAGGAGGGGAGACTGAAGGATGAGGGGACAGCATAGATAGAGAAAGAGGGGTTATGTCATACGTGCTACCAACATCCTGACAACTGAAAGTGAACAGTATTTTACTGCTATTTTTCAATATTTCTTTGAAAATGTATATGGTGACCTTTTGAAATTCTTTATTTATAGGTCATGGCCATTCTCATGGAGGACATGGACACTCACATGGTATTGGTAAGTATTGACATTCCAGGCTTGAAGCATGGTATATTGTTCTCCCCTTTCACCTAGACCTTTTTACGCTTAAGCAAACAATCCTGATTTTTAATGTACCTGATGAAGAAACCTTTTGAAAACATATGGGAAAAGGAGGAAATGCTGGTAAACAACATTTTCTCTTTTTACCACAATATATTTTACTCTTTTGAAGACAAAATTTTAGTATATAAGACCTATTGAATTTGTCATCTGCAAATGCTTTCAATTTGGACAAGTCTAACATGTTGTCTGGTAAAGGGTTAACCCTTTACAACACAATCCCGAGTTTTGACAACCATGACAAAGACGGCTTTTGAAAACCATGTGGGAAAAGTAGAAAATGCTGGTAACCAGCATTTTCTACTTTTCCCACATGGTTTTCGAACCTTTCAAAGACTCATACAATCATTTTGGCCACACTTAATTTGCCATCTGCAAATGTTTTCAGTCTGGACAGGTCTAACATTTTGTTGTCTGGTAAAGAGTTATATAAAGTTTATGCTGCAGTCTACGCTGTCAAAGCAGTTCATTGGGACAGCAAGTCATCTTCTGTGGTAGCCCAAGTTGTATTTTTAAATTGACTTTTGCTAACTTAAGGTAAATGTATTTCTTGATTTCATTTTGTAGAATTTTTCAATTAGGACTTGTTATGTTGAATGAAATATTTACTGTTAGAGTGCCTGATATCAGAACTCCTGTTTTGTATTACATAGAGTGCAGATTAAGATAAGATAGCAAAGAATGTGCAAACTAAACAAAGATCTATACTTCATTACATAACCTCACTTGTTGTCAGTGTCATACAGATGTTATGAATTTTTCTATCTTACACAATCATGCTTGACATAAGCAGATTGTGACATCATTGTATACTTATTTCAGAGGTTTTACTCATGAGAATTCCCATGTGTGTGTATCGTTAAACATGTTCTGACCTGTGATTTGTGATATATTGTTAGGTGCTTAACGCTTTACCAGATGATAATACTTTAGACTTACCCAAATTGAAAGTATTTGCAGACAACAAAATAAGTGAGACTCAAAAACTGAAATTTGGTAGCGAAGAAAACATTTTGGGAAAATGAGAAAATGCTGGTTATCAGCATTTTCTGCTATTCCCAGAATGTTTTTAAAAGCCTTCTTCTTTACGGTCGTTAAAACTTGGGATTGTTTGGTATAAGGTTAAAAGAATCTGATATCTTTGATAAAATTTTATTAAAATTAAACTCACCTATAAAAATGTTCTTGAGCTCACCATAGGCTCAATGAACAACATTTTTCAAGACTTGCTGAATAAAATTTTGTCACAAATGCCAAGTTAAATCAGATCTGACCTGTCTCCTTTCTGAAAAGATATTTTGATGAAATCAGCCTTTGATTCCTTTTACTCTTCAAGGCCTTGCATTTCAAGTAATAGAGTAAATTACCATTCCTGCAGAAGTACAAATAGATGTGGTAATTTTTTCTAAAAGTTTTTCTACCCTTTCAAAGACAAATCCTATTATATGAGTCACCTTTAATTTGTCATGTGCAAATGCTTTCTCTTTCAGCAAGTCTGAAATTTTGTTGTATTTTAATCGGTTAAAAAATGGTATTATTTTGTTTTTCACTAAAGGACATACTTTATGACACTTATCAACTCTTTACCAAACAACAAAATTCTAGGCATGTCAAAACTAAAAGAATTTGCAGACGTCAAATTTAGTGCCTCAAATCTTGGGATTTGTGTTTGAAATGGTAGAAAACAGTTTAGGAAAATGCCGATAACCAAAATATTAACAAAAGGCTTCTTCTGCAGAGTTGATCAAACTCACAGTTTTTTGTTTAAGGGTCAAAAATGCCACATCAAGGAAATTCTTACAAGATAGGCCACTGTTTTAGAATTTGATAACACCTTCCCCACCTCCCACTTATCTGGATCTGATGTCAGTATGTTGTTATCCCCCGCTGAAGGCGGGGGGATATACTGGTAGTTTTAGTGTTGTCCGTCCATGTGTCCGTCCAGGTGAATATCTCCAATACCATTGGACGGAATTTCGTGAAACTTTATATGTGTGTACAATAACCCATTCCGCCGAAACAGTTTTTTTGATTCGATGCAAAATGGCTGACTGGGAGCGATTTTAAGTTACGGGGTTGAGTGAATTTATGTTGTTTTCAGTCTTCATTTTTACAGTTTTTTCTGCTTGTCTGGAGCATAACTTTGTCATCTCCAGTCCGATTGACTTGAAACTTGGCATTTGTGTTTGTTGCAATAATACGGAGCGCAGTGCGAAAGAACCATAACTCTACCTTGTGCTTTCTTTGAGTTATTTCCCTTTGATTGTCATTTTTACAGCATTTTCTGCTTGTCCGGAGCGTAACTTTGTCATCTCCAGTCCGATTGACTTGAAACTTGGCATTTGTGTTTGTTGCAATAATACGGAGTGCAGTGCGAAAGAACCATAACTCTACCTCATTCTATCTTTGAGTTATTTCCCTTTGGTTGTCATTTTTACAGCATTTTCTGCTTGTCCGGAGCATAACTTTGTCATCTCCAGTCTGATTGACTTAAAACTTGTCATTTGTGTTTGTTGCAATAATACAGAGTGCAGTGCAAAAGAACCATAACTCTACCTCGTGCTGTCTTTGAGTTATTTCCCTTTGATCATCATTTTTACAGCATTTTCTGCTTGTCCGGAATACAACTTTGTCATTTTTAGTCTGAACATCTTCAAATTTGGTATGCATGATTGTTGAAAAATTACAGAGTGCCGTCCACAAGAACCATAACTCTTCCTAGCACGAATTTTCCGTCATTCCCCCTTTGATCTTCATTTTTATAGCATTTCTTGCTTGTCCGGAGCATAACTTTGTCATCTTTAGTAGGAATGACTTGAAATATTGTATGCTTATTTGTTGCAATATTTGGAAGTGCAGTGCGCAAGAATTGTAACTCTACCTCGTGCTGTCTTTGAGTTATTTCCCTTTGATCATCATTTTTACAGCATTTAATGCTTGTCCAGAATATAACTTTGTAATCTCAAGTCAGAACGACTTCAAACTTGGTATGCATGTTTGTTGCAATATTACGGAGTACAGTGCACAAGAACAATAACTCTACCTGGCGCGGATTTTGAGTAATTCCACTTTTATCTTCTATTTACAATATTTCTTGCTTGTCCAGAACGGAACTTTGTCACTTCAAGTCAAATTGACTTGAGACTTGGTAAATATGTTTGTTGCAGTTACGAAAAGTGCAATGCACTGGATCCGTAACCTTACCTAATGCCCTTTTGGAATTATTCCCTATTCATTATTTTTTTTTTTACAGCTTTTAATGCTTCTGTACAATATAACTTTGTCTTTTCATGTTGGAATGACCTGAAACTTTATATGCACGTTTCCTTAACATTAGAGGAGACATTCATGCCTATTTCAATCACTTACATGATTTCTGCTGCACTACTGTTTTCCTGTACCTGCTCTTTACGATTATTATCCCCCCTCGACAACTGGCAGTGGGACGGGCGTATCTTGTGACAATTTGCCGCTCTTGTTCATTAAATGTCATGTCATGGAAAAAGGGGGCTTGACAAATATTTTCATTATGGACCAATATCTCTTTCACTACAGGACAAAATGCAATTAAACTTCATCTTTATTAAGCCACAGACAATAGTTATTTGATTTTATTTCATGAAATGCCATGTCATGAAAAAAGGGGGCTAAATGTATAATTTCGTTGTGGACCAATAACAGTTAGTTCGCCCATTCGTCCGCCTGGACAGATATCTTCTAAAGTCCTTGACGAACATTTATGAAACTTCATTCATGTCTTCCTTAGGATAGTCCGTTGATACAATTTTCTTTTATATGTAATGATGTGTCATGAAAAAAGGGGGCTTGATGTATATTTTCATCATTTGTTTTCATTTAATGAAATGCCATGTTATGGTAAAAGGGGACTTAATGTGTGATCTCATTATGGACCGCATATGTATTTTTCATTTAATGAAATGCTGTGCCATGGAAAAAGGGGGCTTAATGTGTAATTTTATCATGGAGCATTAACAAAAAGACCACATGTTCATGCAACACACAATACCTCTTATATGTTTGTATCAAAAAAGGTCTTTTTCGGCGGGGGATATCATTTCAACGAAATTGCTTGTTTGACAAATTGTTCTACAGGTTTTGGGGACAGTCATGAGAAGAACAATGTACACCAGCGTCACCAGGATCATGGGCATAGCCACAATCATAGTCATGACCATGGGCATAGCCACGATCACGGTCACGGGCATAGCCATAGTGATAGCCACAGGCACCTCCCTCCCCCAGAACCCTCACAGAATGTTTCACAGAGACAAATTATGCATGGTAAAGTATTTATTAATAATTTTTTTGAGTTTTTGTATGAGCTGTTCTGTCCATTAATGATACATACAGCGATAACTTTAAGGACATGTTTTCCTATATGTTTATAAATGACTGCTTTTCATGAAAATGATGGGAAAACTTTGTCCGCCTGAAACAAATTTACAGTAAAAAAAATTTTGAAAACATCCTTGTAAAAGCAGGATATTGTGAACAATAAGCTCTGAATAGATACATTTTGAAACATTGTTGAAAAGGGAGAAATGAGCATTTTCTCATTTTACTGCATTGCTTTCAAAACTAGTCTTGTATAAGGAAAGAGGAAAGGGAAGAGAGTGGTCTAAGTGTGATCTAAATGTTCCAGTCACTGGCATAAAATGAACTTTAAAACTTAACCATTCTAGATTTAAGACTCATTTTTCTGCAAATGACTGGAAGTTCCAGGCACTGCACTGAAACATGCCGTCAGACTCATAATAATATCCTTACTTTAAAATGGTATAAATTAAATTTACCTACAATCTGCTTGTACTGTTACATACATGAATGCAGTATCTTACGAACATAAAAGTAAGCAACAAATGCATAGCTCGAATACAAACAGAACTGGGCGGGATTCAAACCCATAAGGAGAAGATCCTCATTTTTCAAGGTTTAGAAGACCAACACCTTAACCACTGAGCTAAAGAGAATTCTTCCTAATGCAGTTGTTAGGTATTGATTTTATACTGGACGAAGCTATGCAGTAAGGAAGGTGTAATGTCCCGTAAAAAGTACTTGTAGATGATTCATGATAGTCTCAAAACTTTGGGAAGAGAGGTAATTTTTTTAGCAAGAATTATCCAACAAATGTAGGTAATTAGAAAATGCATTCATTTTGTGTGGGATCAAGTCTGTTGCTTATTGCATAACATAAAGATATTTCTAGCAAACATGTTACCTTGTAATGTAATTTGTGTAATTATTTTACAGCTAACAAATGTCCTCTGTTCCAACTTGTAACACTCACAAATGGATGCAAAAAAATGAATTAGTTGCAAAAATTATTTTGAAAAGGCATAATATGAATTGTGGATGAATAATCGATGATAATATTTTGAAATCAATATTCTTTTTTGGATTCGAACTGACTGTATTTATAAATGGATTAATCATTCCATTACTAATTTAAGGTGTATTTTTAAATGAAATGGCTAATAATTTGGGCAGTGTGGGAGTGATAGACATGATAAAGGGAGCTGTCACTATGTTGACTGATAAACTGTTGAAAGCAAGATGCATCTCCATTCGAACAATTTTGATATTTTGTTTCAGGTGTATTTTTACATATACTGGCTGATACTTTAGGCAGTGTGGGAGTTATAGTTTCTTCTGGTTTAATACATTATTTTGGGTGGATGGTAGCCGACCCAGTGTGTTCCATGTTCATATCAGTGCTTATTATAATAAGGTAAGCTTTAATTGAAACATATATTGTAGCCATGTTCTGTGAAATGGGTTTTTTTTTAACTCTTTACCAAACAATAAAATTTGGACAACCAAATTCAAACTAGTTGCAGGTGACTAATAAAGTGTGCCTAAAATGCTGAAATTCGTCTCTCAAAGGACAGAAAACATTGTGGGAAAAGGAGCTCCCACAATGTTTTCAACAGCATTATTTCACAGGGTCTTTAAAACTGGGGATTATGTGGTAAAGGGTCTATGCATCTCTGTGAACAATTATAAGAAGCAAGTCATCACATAATTATGGATCCATAAAATCCAGTATGTCGAACAACCGACTGAATCATGATTGAGGTAGACTGTGCTATGACATGAAGTTCTATGACATGAAAATTGACCAATAGCAAACAGTTTTGATCCAGGTCAGCCGATGCAGACTGTGCAGACTAACCCGGGTCGATAATCGATACTTTTGGCAGATGCATTAAACCTTCTTTTCACTGAGCATGACTCTTTTTCATTCAGGGAACAAGACAAACTTGTATTAGCGTAATCATTTGAAAAGAAATTCAGTGTTTCAATGACCCTGAGGTAGAACGCTCTTAAAAACATTGTGGGTAAAGAAGAAAATGTTGGTAATCATCAGTTTTCTCCTTTTTCCACAATATTTTCTACCCTTTCAAAGACCAATCATTTAAGCAACATTTGAGACACATCCAGTTTGTTGGCAGCCAGTGCTCTCAATTGGTTCACGTCTAAAATTGTCGTCTTACGTAAGTTTGAATGACCTGGAGAACGAAAAATTTTGAAAATATTGTGGGAAATGGAGAAAGGACTGGTAAACAGCATTAATCTCCTTTTTCCACAATGTTTTCTGCCTTTTTAAAGAAAAGTTACATCATTTCAGCTGCGTTCAATATGTGGGGTTCAGATACTTTCATCATGGAAATGTCTAAAACTTTGTCAACTGGTAAAGGTTTAAAGAAAAATTAAAATCATCATTTTGGGAAGACATTGAAAGTAATACAGCTAAAAAAGCAATAGCTTGTTACAAGTAGCTGCTCCTTTACCCACCGTGTTTTCAAAAGCTTTCCATTGCATGGAAATCAAAAGACTGATTTTTATAGTTATTTTTGCTAATGATTTATTATGTTCTGTTTGCCTTTTTAGTGTCATACCTTTATTAAGAGATTCTGTTGGTATTTTACTGCAAAGAAGCCCACGGGAATTAGACTCGGTGCTACCTGGATGTTACCAAAGGGTAGGTTATTTTTACAGACTATCTGTCATCAGATGAATATGTTTACATTATACTACTGTTTAACTCTTTACCAGACGACAAAATTTTAGACTGTTCTAAATTGAAAGCATTAGCAGATGACAAAATTAAAGTGACTCAAAAATTGAAATTTGTTTTGGGAAGGGTAGAACACATTGTGGGAAAAGGAGAAAATGTTGGTTACCAGCATTTTTCTCCTTTTCCCACAATGTTTTCAAAAGGCTTCTTTCACAGAGTCATGAAAACCAGGGATTGTTTGGTAAAGAGTTGAACCTTTACCAAGCAATCACATGTTCCGAGGATCCTGAAAAAGAGGGCTCGTGAAAACTGTGGGAAAAGGAAAAATATTAGCAACCAGCTTTTTTCTTTTCCTACAATGTTTTCTTTCTACCCTTTCAAAGGTACATCTAGTCATTTGAGTCATTTATAATTTGCTGTGTGCAGATGTTCTCAATTTGGAGAAGTCTTTTATTTTGTTGTTTGCTAAAGACATAGCTATATACATGTACATGTTTCTTCAGTTTTCATGAGAATGAAAGCCAGAACTTTTGTTGAGCATTTACTCCTTTTTCTCCATTATTTTACTACCTGGAAAATACAGGCTTTGATAGGGTCTAGAAATTGCATATTACATTTTGTACTTCATGCAAAATTACAGACTCATCCATATCAAAAGCATTTGCAGGCAACAAATTAAATGTGGCTCAAATTATTGGATTTATCCGAAAGAATAGATGAAATTGTGGAAACTGGAGAAATACTGGTTGTCAGCACACGTTTTAAAAGCCTTCCTTCTTAGGCTCAAAGAAATATTGGATTATATGGTAAAGGATTAACTCTTAACTAAATGTCAAATTTTAGACTGATCCAAACTTAAAGCATTTACAGATGACGAATTTAATGTTGCCCATGTTATGAAATTTATCTTTGAAAGGCTAGAAAACATAATGGGTAAAAGAGAAAATGCTGGATACCAGCATATTCTCCATTACCCATCATGTTTTCTAAAGCCCTTTTCTTTGGAGTTGTTAGATCATTGGATTGTGTGGTAAAAGGTTAAATGGAAAACAAGAATGGAGCAAATGCTAGATACCTGTATTTTCTCCTTTACCCATCATTTTTTCAGAAGTCCTTTTCCTTTTAGCTGTTAATGGTGTGGTGAAGGGTTAAACAGAAAACAAGATTTCTGTAATGTTGTTTGGAAACTATTGACAGAATGCTTTCTTTTCAAATCTGTAGGTGAGTCAATTAGAAGGTGTTTACAGTGTACAAGAACCTCATTTCTGGACGTTGTGTAGTGAAGTATATATTGGAACAGTGAAACTGGAGGTAGCAGCAAATGCAGATTCTAAATACATTCTTAGTCAAACTCATAATATATTTACACAGGTAAGTCATGCTTTCTTTTGTCTTGTTTGCAATTATGAACTCAATACACTTTCATAAACTCTGTAGGAAAATATTTACTTGTAGGTAATCAAGGTTATTTATTAGTTACAAGTAGCATATTACAAGAGTCTGCATTGCTGGGTGGTCGTATGAGGTGGAGTTGCGAGTATAAAGAGGTGCATATTCCTTGAGACCTAAAGTCAAATCAGATGTGATTCTCTTCATACATGTAACAAGACCTTATCCCACCACAGAGAAATGCAGAATGTTGTAATGTTCTTTTATTACATACTTTCCCGTTATAACTATAAAAAACAATTAGAAAACAAATGTAAGAAAAAGATTAGAGAGCCGCACATTTTCTGGATTTGAAGAAAAGAGCCAATCATGAATACATAGACATGTATGATGTGGAAAACCTACACAGTACATGCCTGATGCAGAAAACATTATCTTGTCTGTTGTATATGCTTAGATAATGTCCATAGTTTTGTGTATATTTTTTGGGTATAAAATGAAATGTAGTATTTCATCTGCAATGTGTTATTTCTATTTAAGTAACTTTCTTAAACATCCAATGCTACACAACAGCTACACAACATAATATAATGCATAAGATAATGGTCAGAATAGCTAATACAAGTTATATGTTTGCATTTTATGTCAGTTTATCTGCTTCAGTGATAAGGAAAATAGAGAGCTCACATTTCCTTAACCTACTAAACAATACACAGTTCTGAAGGATAAAGCTTCTAAAAACATTATGGAGGAGAAAATGTTGGTAATCAGCATTTTCTTCTTTTTTCAAAAATGTTTTCAGCCATATAGAGTGATCTTCATCATGTGTGCCACTTTTGATTTGCTGGTCAGCAACTGCTTTGAATTTGGAAAAGTCTGAAATTTTGTTGTTTGGTAAAGAGTTAAAACAAGGTGTCCACAGGATGTTCTCTGACACTTTTTTTTTTTAACTGTCAACAAATGAAACAGCAATAGATGTCAAGTTGTTTAACCAATGAAACAGTTTTCCCAATGTCTATTTCCCACATTGTTGTTGCTAAGGTCTTTTTTGCTAGTTCATTTTGCTTTTTCTTGTACACAAGTTCCTATAAGGTAGAGGTTATTTTGTTGCAATGAAATCCCCTACCAAAGGAGTGCATTTATATTGGAAACATGTCAGAGATATGGAGCTTTGCATGTAAGCATAGTTATCTTTCTAACAGGATTAGTGGTTAATACGATAAGGCTTGCAACATGCGAAAAGGGGCATTTGGATATTTGCGTAAAGTGTCGTTTCGGACCAGCCTGCGCAGTGTGCGCAGGCTAATCCGAGACGGCACATTACGACTAAATTAGATTTTGTGCTACAGTAGACTTCCGCAAAACAGGAAATTATATAAAAACGGAAAGTGTCCTTTCGGATTAGCCTGCGTGGACTGCTGATAGACGACACTTTACGCAAATGTCAGAATGCCCCTTTTCGCATGTTGCAGGCCATATCCTTTGCAGCTTAATGTCTCAAATTAAACTAGACCCAGCTCCTTTGCTCATCAGGGTGGTATGAAACATTATGTATAAATCACAAATACTATAGCAATCAGACCAGGGTTTCAAGATACATGGATTGGGCCATAATTCAAGGGTGATGGACTTTTGAATCCATGCTGTGACCTTGGCCTTGAAGTCAGACATCTAAAAACCTCCACTCTGTATATTGTCTCATTAAACTGGACAAATGTGGGAAATATTTTCAAAGTCTGGGCAGTTGTTTAGCAGCATAAGCTATTTACACAGGATGGACATGCATAAGGAGGGACAGATAGAGTAATTCTCCTTTTATCTTAAGTCTTTACCAAGCGACAAAACTTGAGACTTGTCGAAATTGAAAGCATTTGCAGACAACAAATTAACTGTGACCGAACAATTAAAATTTGTCTTTGGAAGGGTAGAAAATATGCTGCCAAAATGAGGAAAATGCTTGTTATCTACATTTTCTCCTTTTCCCACAATGTTTTCACAGGCCTTTTTCCTAAAGGTGGTCAAAACTCAGGATTGTGTGGTAAAGGGTTAATGATCAAATTCATAGGATTCATCATGAGTCCATTACCAAGTCTAGCACACAACAAAATCTTAGACTTGTCCAAATTGATAGCATTTGCAGACAGCAAATGGTGAAATTTATCTTGGAAAGAGCAGAACATTGTTGGGAAAAGGAGGAGGAAATGCTGGTCACCATTTTCTCCTTGACCCACAATGTTTTTAAAAGATTTTTTTCTTTAGGGTTGTTTAAACTCATGATTGTGTGGTTAAGTTAAGTCATTTCTTTATTCGTTATTACAGGCTGGTGTTAAACAGCTGTATGTACAGATTGATCATGCAATGATGTAGAACAACATAGCGCAATCTTCATCTTTGTGATAGCCATTTGTCACCGTGTGAAAAGTGCAATACTGTCGCTCTTTCCTCCTACATACTGTGGTGCTGGTCCCTGTGAAATACAACTATGATCATGTGACCTTAGATCTGAAAGGAATCTGCCATTGGATTCCTAATTTTAGAGACGGTAAGAACCCAGTGTTGTAACACAAAGAAAGAAAATGCAGTATTAGATGAATTTGAGTTAATAATTTATGTCCCATAGATGGTCGATTTAATCATTAATATGGCATAGATGGTTTTTAATGTATCTTTGTTTCACCAGTGATGGAAACTTTGTATCAAATGTATAGAAATAGTACTGAGCAACCTCTTCATTTATCACAATGCTTTCTGGGTTATATCCAAAGCTGTATCCGTCATGCTTGTTCGACAATGTTTGATTCAAATTTTGTCAATTTTAAAGAGTTCAGTTTTTATTCAAGGAAACAAAAAAGCCCAAAGATTATAATGTGAAAGGAATGGATACTTTCAGTCGTTTGAAATGTCTTTGATATTGTCTGACACCCAGATAATAAATCTGGCAGCAAAATTTTGTGCCATATCACCTCTCTCTTTACTGCCCAGAAAATTTGTTTTTAAAATTATAAAAAACATGGTTGAAAAACATGCTGGTTAGCAGTCTCTTTCATTTTCCAAAAATATTTTCAAAAAACCTTCCTAAGGAATGGTGAAACTTGGGATTGTTTGGTAAATGGTTAAATGGACATGTGTATTCTTAGAGTTGAGTTTCAGTGGCTTATTTTGTCCCACACTGGGTTGTAATAGTTTAAGTTACTACATGACTTTGGTAATTTGCATTGCTTTTATATGATGAGTACAACAAAAGAGGAATGTTTTAAGATTAAGCTTGTACAGCTCTTTCTAAACATATGTTGTGGGTATTTATTAGAGTTGTCCCTGATGAGTACCCACAACATATATTTGAGTGAAGAAAAGTGATGTTTAAAGAAATAAAGATCCACAACTTCTTACTTAGATTTCTGGCAAAGGTTCAGCAGATAAAAAAGATCATTTTTAACTAAAACCTATGTTACAGGCACTCATTAAAATTGCTTCACTAAGGCAATTTGAATGAATACCTGCAACAAAGCTTTCAGTGAAGAATGAAGAAATATTTGTCTCTGAACTCTAAAATATTCCACTTATCTGTAGCTTCACAACATAATGTTTGTGTGAAAGTGTATTTCTTGACAATCCATGAGCATAAAAACAGTTATAAAGCTGAAGTAATCTTGTTTCATTTAGGTGAACCCCTTACCAGACAGCAAAGTTTTGGACTCTTTCATATTCATTCAGACAACAAATTGAATGTGGTTGAAATGATGACTTGTCTTTGCTAGGTAGAAAACAGTATGAGAAAAGGAGAAAATGATGGCACCTAGCATCTCCTCCTTTTCCCACAGTGTTTTCAAGACTATTTTCCCTCCGGATATTGAAAACAGAAGATTGTTTGATGAAGGGTTAACTTATCATATCATATGCCTCATTTTATTTCTTTTTCCTATTTTTCTGTTTTAGTTGGTATTAAGCTTTTCAGCCAAAGATCGGGCAGCTGTCTAGTTTGCTCTCTGCAAATGCTTTCAAAATAAACAAGTCTAAGATTTTATTATATTTCATGTGTCTATTTTTAGAAATGTTATGGGTAGAGAAATGTCGTAATTTAAGCTGGGGGGAATTATTTCCCCGTCACAGTGAATATTTTCCTCCTGCCGAAAATCTGGAACTACTTTTTTAAGTTTTTTAAGTTTTTAAGTTTTAAAAGTGGCATTCGTTGACAAAATAATCAGAGGAAATATAATGTATAATTTATTTCATCAGCTTGTGGTTAATATGGGGAAATATTTGCCTCAAAAGGGAAAGGTCTGCGAAAATAACGAGTGCCGTAAGGCACTCGTTATTTTCCATACCTTTCCCTTTTTCGGCAAATATTTCCCCGTATTAACCACAAGCTGATGAAATAAACTGTATTTATTGTCTGGTGAACAGTGGCACAGTATTAACTCATTACCAAAGGACAGAGTTTTTGATTTGTCCAGATCCAAAGCATTTGCAGGCAACAAATTAAACATGACTGAAACACTGGAATTTGTTTTTGGAAGGGTAGAAAACATTGCAGGAAAAGGAGAAAATGCTAGTTACCAACATTTCTCCTTTTCCCACTATGTTATCGAAAACCCTCTTCCTGATGATTGTAAAAACTTGGGATTATATGGTAATGTAATATTCCTGTGGTATTTTGGAATTACTAACTAAGGTTTACTTACCATGACTTTTTACCTCCTAATATACATGTATCCTTAAGAAATAACATGTATGTAGTTTATTATCACTCAATTTCCAAAATGTACATACAATGCATGTCATCACATTATTGCATGACAGTTTAGCGAATCATTTCAGTGGGTTTTTGAACATATTCTCATTTCATTGTAGATTTATAGATTGAAGAAAAGCTAGTCAGAATGCATTTATTTATAGTCAGCAATGTTTATTATTTTTTCCTTTGCTGTCTCACATGCCTCAAATACTTAATCGTTGACTAAAACTTCATGTATTCTTATATTTTCATGACATCGAGGAAAGAGGCTTTTGAGAGCAACGTGGGAATAGGAGATAATTCTGGTAGCCAGCATCATTCCCTTTTCCTACAATTTTTACAACCCTTTTAACAACAAATCATATCATGAAAGCCATTTTAAGTTAATTGCCTGCAAATGGTTTATACCGACAAGCCTAAAAATCTTGTTGTGTGTTAACCCTTTACCACACAATCCGGACTTTTAATGACCGTAAGAATGAAGCCTTTTGAAAACATTGTGGAAAAAGGAGAAAATGCTGGTAACCAGCATTTTCTCCTTTTTCCACAATGTTTTCTACCCTTCCCAAGACAAATTTTTTAGTCACATTCATATACATAGTCATCTGCAAATGCTTTCAATTTGGACTAGTCTGAAATTTTGTCGTTTGGTAAAGGGTTAACTTTTTCAGTGCCAATTTTTTAACTCCACCTCTTTCGATAAAAGTAGTATCTACTGATACTGAAATTATTTCTGTGTATCATAGGCTTGACTGAACTTTTTACAGCACAACAAGATGTTAGACCTGTCCAAATTGAAAGCATTTGCAGATGACTAAATAGATATGACTTGAAATTTGAAAATTGTTTTGGGAAGGATAGAAAACATTGTGAGAAAAGGAGAAAATGCTGGTTACCAGCATTTTCTCCTTTTTGCACAATGTTTTCTATAGGCTTCTACATGAAGGTCGTTAAAAGTCAGGTTAAAAGTCAAGTGTGGGAAAGGTTTGATAAGCCTAGTCTAGTTCTTTGCTGTCCACCTACCACACTAAAAGGTTAGACCAACATCAAACAGCATACTCTTGTGAAGTATGATCTTGATCTACTGTGACTGTAGAGCAGCTGAAGTAGTGCTTAGCACTCTTTGATTTTACTCGCAACTTTGGTGTTGACTACACTGAGGCAGAAGTCATTTGAAAACATTGTGGAAAAGGCGAAAATGCTGGTTACCAGCATTTATTTCCCTTCTCACAGTATTTTTTACTATTTCAAAGACAAATCCTATCAGTTGAGTTGTCTATTCCTGGAAAAGTTTTCAAGATGAATAGATAAAATATTTTGTGGATTGGTAAAAAGTGGTATGGTCAAGAGATGCACATTTAGTATGAGATTAACTCTTTACTATGGTGAAAAATCTCACTCTTCCAGTTTGAAAGGTGTTGAGGATGACAAATGAAATGTTGCTCTAATAGATAAAGTTGTCTTTGAAATTGAAGAAAACATTGTGGAAAAAGGAGAAAATACTGGTTACCTTTTCATATGATGCTTTCAAAATCCTTTTTTTGCCAAGGCTGTTAAAAGAGGGGATTGTTGGTTTAGGATATATATTGAGTGTCCTGTTTTAAGTGTCAACACTTTCCATGTTTTCAACCCCATTTTTCTTTTCTTTCCTGATTAATGTAGGGGTCCTGCATGACTCAGTGGTGGAGTGTGGGACTCATAACCTTGAGGCCCTTGGTTCCAACTGCACTGGATCCACTGGGTTTTTTGTGGGGTTGTCCTTGGGCAAGACACTTCAGAGCCCTTCCCTGGTACTTGTAAAACCCAGGAAAGACATGAATTCCATATGTGAGCTGTTGCTATGATATGACTGAAATAATGTTGAAAGCAGCATAAAACACCATTCATTCATTCTGATTAAGGTATAAGAAATCACTTGCTCATGAGAGGGACAACTTTCACATTGTCATTCAGTGTTTTGCTAGGCAATAGTTGCAAGCCTGATAACAAACTGGTACCAGTTGCATCCCTTTCAACTGTCAGATAGACAAGAGACAACACCTGATTTATCAATGGCAGCTATTGGTTGTCAGTCCATTCAGCATACCTCGGGTGATGGGAGCCATCATATCCCTCGGCTGTATCTGGTGGATTAATATGCATCAGATCGATACATATCCGGAAATACGCCGGTTTACCGTTCTAAAAATTGTAAGGCTCCTCTTAAAAAAAGAAAACTTGAGTTTCAATTTTCTATCGAAATCTTTCTAACTATGTTTCAGTTGAGTTGGCAAACAGTTCGTACATTCATTATTTATCAATTCCGATTAAAGTTTTCACCGACAGATAAACAGATGTGAATAACTTCATCGAGGTTGTTTATGTCGTTGCTAAATGACTGACAGTGGCGCGCCATGTATAAGATCACGTGATTCGCAGTTCAAATGGAAACGACCGTTATACGGACGAGGTTAGATGTAGGTACGGAATCGGCTGAGTTGTGACGAGTGGTTGTCAGTCATGTCACATGCACCAATCAGACAGCGTGTAACAGACTCCCTTACTTTTTGTTTAAATATAACAGAGCAGATTCAATCTTAGGCTAAAATTTTCATGACAAAGAATATTTTGTTATCAAACTCACTTAAGAATTTAATCTTTTGTGACAAAAACTATCTTAGTGCATTAATGGTATCCAATTTTAGCATTAACACAGGGCAGATTTCTGCCTTGTAGCACGGGATGTTATTTGTTGATACAAAGAACCATAACAGGCTGCCAGTTTAGCCTGATAAAGGTTATCGAAACAGTAAGGTTTTTCAGTTTGAACTTTTTACCAAATGACAAATTTTTAGACCTGTCCAAATTCAAAGCATTTGCAGACGCCAAAATAAATGTAATTCAAAAATAGAAATTTGTTTTGGGAAGGCTGGAAAACATTGTGGGAAACGGAGAAAATGCTGGTTACCAGCATTTTCTCCTTTTCCCACAATGTTTTCACAAGGCCTTTACATTAGGGTAGTTAAAACTCGTGATTATTTGGTAAAGAGTTAATGTGCCAGTATGCACGAGTGATTTAAAGCTAGTCATAGAATATAAGGTACAAGTGTAAATATGAATAAAGTTTATTTAAATTCTTGCTATACTGTATTTAAGCTTTTACAATCTTGACTGACATTTTCCCGCATTATGTACATTTGTATCTAAAATCTTTTACCAAACTGTCTTGAGTTTCAATGACCCAAACAGAGGAAGGTTTTGAAAACATTGCGAGAAAAGGAGAAAATGTTGATTTCCAGCTTTTATCCCTTTTTCTACATCATTTTCATAGATAAATTCCATAATTTTGAGCTGTTATGGACATGCTGTCTGCAAAATTTAATACTTTCAATTCTGACAAGTCTAAAATATTGCCATGTGATAAAGAGTTAGCTCTTATACAGCTGACAAAATTTTAGACTTGTCCTAATTGAAATATCCGAATTGTATTGATATGCAGACATTAAAATAAAAAGTTAACTCTATACCATACGACAAAATTTTAAACTTGTTCTTGCTGAAAAGGATTTGCAGACAACAAAATAAATGTGTCTCAAAAACAGAGAAATTAGTTTTTGGAAAGGTAGAAAACATCGTGGGATAAGGAGAAAGTACTGGTTACCATTTTCTCCTTTTCCCACAATGTTTCCCAAAGCCTCTCTCCCTCAGGGTCATTAACTGCAGTCATAGCCAGCTTCAGTATTCTTCACCCATAACTGTACAGAGCTTTATATTCTTGACATCTTCGGAAAACAGGCTTTTGTTAGACCTGCCATAAACTACAAGTTGCTTAATCCTCGACCACACGATACCATTTTTCAACAACCCTGTGAAGAAGGGTATTTAAAAACATTTTGGGGAAAAGGAGGAAATGCTGGTAACCAGCATTTTCTCCTTTTCCCCACATTGTTTTGTAGCCTGTCACTAACAAGCCCCATCATTTGTGCCTAATTGAATTTGAAGAAGTCTTAAATTTTGTTGTCCGGTAAAATTAATGAACAGTTTAAGTAAGAGAAAATACTGATTTTCCACAATATGGAAAACAAGTGTTGGAAAAGGAACACTAAAGTTTTATTAGCAATTTCTATTTGCACAGTAAAACTAAAAGCTATCCTCTGCAGTACATGTGGGGTTTTGTATAGTGTTGGGTTGACTTGGTTTGAAAAAGTGTCCAAAATTTACTGATAAATGAATTAATAGAAATCATACTTTTATTTATGTTTTTCATCCTTTCTATTCAATTGAGGCCATAGGTGTTATGATATATGTGTATGTATGTTATGAAGAAAATGTCTATAAAATTTAGCTGTTACAATTGACCAAAAAGTTGTTATATTTTGTTGATGATATGTATAGATTTGTGGTTATGGGAATAATAACTAACTCAAAAAAAAAAATAAAATATACTTTTTCAAAGATTCTTTTCTCTTATTCCTCTTGAAAATGATGGCCAGGAAAAGTGTTGTCACGTAGGCTTAAAGGGCAACTTCAGCACAAAGCTATTTTTTGA
Source organism: Hippopus hippopus (assembly GCA_946811185.2). NCBI lineage: Eukaryota > Metazoa > Mollusca > Bivalvia > Cardiida > Cardiidae > Hippopus > Hippopus hippopus. The sequence goes on along the minus strand of OX328099.1, from coordinate 35,017,075 downwards.
TATAAAGCACCTTTACCAAATTATCCCCAGTTTGAAGGATGCTGAAAAGGATAACTTTCGAAAACGTTGTGTATCAAGGAAAAAATGCTGTTAACCCTTTACCACAAAGTCCTGTGTTCTAACAACCTCATTGAAGAAAGCTTTTGAAACATTGCAGGAAATGGATAAAATAGTGGTAACCAGTTCTTTCTCTTTCACCTACAGTGTTTTCAACTATATCCGTGAACTTCACTTCATTTGAATCAATTTCAAAGTTGTCATCTGCAGATCCTTTCAATTTTGAGATGTCTAAAATTTGTCATTTGGGAAAGGGTTACCCAGTTTTTCTCCATTTTCCATGACTTCCTACTACCCGTTCAGAGACAAATATGCACCATTATATGAACTTCAATATGGACAATACTAAAAGACTTTTTATGAAAACTCAAAATACCTGTCAGAAAAGTAAAAATGTAAGCTCCATTGTTATATGAATACATGCTTGTTTCAAGTAATTTCTCCATTTGCAAGTCATGGTGAAACTCAGGACATACATCAATAGATCTGTGTGAGCTGTTGCTGTGATGTGAATGACATGTACTATTGAAAGAGACATCAAACATCAATTTATCAATCCTTTTGCCACACTGTTTTCATTTGTGGTTTGAACAAGACAGAGAACTACAAGCAGAAAGTATTTCCATTTGCTTTAGAACTTTATTTTCAGCCTTTGAAAAGGCTGAAATTCAATAAATTTACATTGAAAGTAGTTTTCTTGACAAAAGGTCTTTGTCTATAGTTCCATACTCCACAGAAGTCATAGTTTAGAAAAAAAGAAAGAGGGCCATAATGGACCTTGATCAATCACCAGAGCTCTTCTACCATTTGGAAAACACTAGTAAACGAGTGGTGCTCTGGCAAAAGGCAGTTTAATTCATCCTCGTAATGACTTATGTAAAGCGGGTTGTTACATAAAGCAAGTTGTTGCATAACATTGATCCATTTTTCTACAAACCTCGTTAATTACAAGTTAAAGTGGTCTTTTGACATGCAAAGAATTTAACAATAGCAAAAGATTTTGACCCCGGTAAGCCTGTGTAGGTGGATGTGGGTCGATACCATCAAAGCAATTTTGACACATTTATGCCCTTTGTTCAACTTAGAATTTGCAGTGAAAATCAAGCAACTGCAGCAGTGCGTTGGCACCCACATGGGGTGTTCTTGGTAGCTTGGGTTTTTTCAAAGCAAACATTGAGTTATTGTCATAAACCAGGAGTTGTCATCCGCATTGCAATACAAAAACTGTGACATTTTGTAATATCTCTGTTACTACTGAAGATATCTACTTCAAGCTTGGACAAGGGGAACCCATAGAACAGTGGTAGGTAACCATCAAGCTATTTTTGACTCGGTAATGCCCTTTTTACGACTAAAATTTTTTTCAAAACTTTGACATTTTATAATATCTCTGTAATTTCTAAAGATATTTCCCCCCAAAACTTGACTAGTTTTTAAGTATCAAATGGGCAACCTATACTTCAGAGGCAAGTAAACATTTAAATATTTTTGACACTGTTGTGACCTTTTATGACTTGGAATTCTCACTGAAAATCAAGGTCAAACATGATTATATTATATCCGAGATTATATTTACAACATAACCAGTTAAACAAGAGCACCAAATGTGGGTGCCAATGCTCGGCTGCAGTTGCTTGATTTTCAGTGAAAATTTAGTCAGAAATGGGGCATAACTCTCAAAATACTGTGATGGTTACCTGCCCTTGTCCTATGAGAATGCAAGATGACAGCAAGGTCGGAAGTGTTAGAAAGGGTTGTGTCCACTGTCAATTTTCATGTTCACAGCTCATAAGAAAGGGTTATATCTACTTTGGGGGCACCAGTGACACATTCTGGTTTTTTTTTTTTTCTCAAACTTGAAATGAAAAGTACAAAGTCTATTGTGTCTTGGATGACATAGGGTAAGGAAAAGAAAACGAACTCCATTTTTTTTTTTTTTACAGTATCATCTTCACAATTCACTTGTACAAATTCACCCAAGGAAATGCAATGACTCACAGATTTTGACAGACATCAGATGAGATTTTTTCCAATATACATGTACATGTATTTGTTTTTAACTCTATATAATATATACTATTTACAACAGCTTTTATTTAACTGAACAAACATTCATAAAGTTTTGTGTTAACCCTTTCCTATACAATCCCAAGTTTTAACAACTGAGGAAAGGAGAAAAAGCTGGTCACCAGCATTTTCTCCCTTTTTCATGACGCTTTCAACACCTTTGGAGGCAAATTGAATCATTTCAGCCACACTTACTATATCATCTGCACATGCTCTCTGAATGGACTATTCTAAAATTTTTTCGTCTGATACAGAGTTAAATGATATTTTTACACAACTGCAGTTAACGTCAAAGCCTGTGTACAACTATTCAAGTATTTCTAGTGTTTCTTCACAACTATGTACAACAACTTGTCCCTTAACCCCTTACAGACTACAAAATTTTAGCCTCCAAATTGACAGCACATGCAGCTCACATAATGTGGCTCAAATAATTACTTTTATCTGTGAAAGAATAGAAAACAGTGAGAACAGGTTAAAGGAAAAGGTGAAGGTGCTGGTAATGAACATTTTCTCCTTTACCCACAATGTTCTCAATAGCTTTTTTCCCTCTGTATCATTGAAAGGTGACTGTTTGATAAATGGTAAACAGCCACTGACTGCACTCCCACAGAAAATATCGAGCAGTGAGACAAGAATATTTCTTCTCCTAGTGATTCCTGGTGTAATGACCCAATTTAAGCCCAAGACAGAATTATAGCTGAACCAGGAACCAAGGTTTTGGATTAAATGGAGTATAATGTTGCTTTCAACATTAGTTATGTGATAGCAACTGCATTTACTCATGTATTTCCTTGATTTCACAAGAACTAGGATGGGACTCAAAAGCATCTCCCACAAAAAGCCGTGCTTCAAGTAAAGATTCAATCCTAGGCCTCCTGGAAACGAGTCCTACGTTTTTCCACTGAGCCACACAGGAACTCAGGAACCAAATGTCACAACCCCTATATCAACTCTTCATCACATGACAACATTTTTGGCTTGTCCATATTGGAAACATTTGAGCCATGCTCTGGCAAAACAGGGCTTAATGCATCTCCGAGACTTATGATACCAAGCAAGCCATCACATACTTATGGATCCATAATATCCACTTTTTTTTAGCAACAAACTTAATCATGAGATAGACTGGTCCGTTGACATACAGAAAATTGACCAATAGCGAAAAGTATCGGGTCCAGGTCAGCCTGCACGGACTGCGCAGGCTGACCTGGGTCGATACTTTTCGCAGAGGCATTAAGCCCCCTTTTTACAGAGCATGGCTCATTTGTAGATGACACATTGAATATGGTTTAAATGAATGGATTTGTCTTGGAATGGGCAGAAAACGTGGGAAAAGGAGGGAATGCTGGTTACTAGCATTTTCTCCTTTTCCTACACCGTTTTCAAAAGGCTTCTTTCACAGGCTTGATTGGTAAAAGGGAAATAACAGAAAGGTAAGGATTGGCCAAATATCACCAATGTTCGCCAAGTCCAACTTACAGATGTAAATAACACAAAAAGTTTTTTAAATAGATTCCCTTACTTTACAATTCACAGTCACGAAAGTTTTTGTTCTGTGAAAGGTAGAAAACATAGTACAAAAAAGAGAAAATGCTGATTACCAGCATTTTCTCTTTTCCTCACAGCCAAAAGCTTGCTGTGTCAGGGACATTTAAACTTGGAACTGTGTGGTAGAATGGTGATGGTAACTTTATACTTTAAAATCTAAAAAGTTGTGTTTCTGTGGAAATAGGTTAACACTCTGCCAAACAACAAAAATTTGGACTTGTGGATGGCAATTTCAAGGTGACTCAACTAAGTGAAATAGACTTTGAAATGGTAGAAATCACTGTTGGAAATAGAGAACAAGCTTGTTACCACCGTTTTCTCCTTTTTCCACAGAGTTTTCATGGGATTGTGTGATAAAGGGTTAAGGTACAACAAATGTCCAAGAGAAATGTTAAACTGAAGTCTTTACAAAATGATCCACAGTTTAACAAACCTGATGATAGGGGCTTTTGAAAATATTGTAGGGAAAAAAAAAAGAGAATGTTGCTAACCAGCATTTTTTTTCCTTTTCAAAAAAGTGTGTCCGACCCATTCCCAAAACAAAAACTTTTAATTTAGTAACATTTTGTCATATGCATAATTTTTGGAAAAGGAGAAATTGCATTTCCCACTTTGTTTTCAAAATCTGTCTTCCTGAAGGGTCTTTAAAACTCAGGACTGATTTGTAAAGGGTTACCAGTAAGTAATGGCAGAGATATTAGAAAAAAGTCAAATATTTGATTGATGCAGACAACAAGGCAATGACAATACCTCCATTTTTGAAAAACTACTACACTAAAAATCTACATCAAAGAACATTACCATATAATTTAAGCAGGTCATTATATGTACATATATCTATACAAATGGTCTAGTTTATCTATTTCTTTTTACAAGGTTAACTTTACAAAATGACAAATTAAGGACTTTCTTTCTCAGGGTCGTTAAAAGTCGGGATTGTGTGGTAAAGGGTTAACTCTTTACCACATGACAAATATTTATATTTATCCAAATTGAAGGCATTTCCAGACGACATATCAAATGTGTATCCAATCATGGGAACTGTCTTTGATAGGACAGAAAACATTGTGGGGAAAAAAGAAGAAAATGCTGCTTCCGCAAAACTCAGCCAGTGCTTCTGCAAAATTGTGAGTTGCTGGCTATCCACCTTACACCACTGTCTCACACCTTTAACTTTTAATTATACAATCCCATGTTTTTATACCTTTGAGAAAGATTTTAGAAAACAGTGTGAAAAAGGAGAAAACACTGGTTACTAGCATTTTCTCCATTCTACGGCAATGTTTTACCACAATTTTTCAGCACTTTCAAAGACTAATCCCATCATTTTAGAGACATTTGAATAACGGTCTGTAAATATCTTAATTCAGACTAGTCTGAAATTAGTCGCCTCATATAGAATTTAAGGGTGCACTAGCGGCTTAAAGCATGGACATAATAATGACTGTGACATTGTGTTAAAGTACAGCCTGTCAAAGTTCCAGTCATTCGCAGGAAAATAAATCTTTAAATTAGAATTAAAGTTGCCAACTTTAATTCTACTTTTACAATTCATTTTCCTGCCAGCAGCTGGAACTTTGACAGAATGTATAGTAACACATTGTCAGACTGATGATAATATCCATATACTTAACTCTTTACCACACAGTCCCGAGTTTTCACGACCCGGAGGGATACCCTTTTGAAAACAATGTGGGAAAAGGAGAAAATGCCGGTAACCAGCATTTTCTCCTTTTCCCACAATGTTTTTCTTCCCTATTAACAGCAAGTTCCATCATTTGCATCACACTTGAATTGTTCTCTGCAAATGCTGTCAATTTGAACAGTTTTTGTAGTTTGGTAAAGAGTTAAATGGTATGAATAAAATTTGCCTGCATTTTGACTCCCAAACTGTTAAATTTTCACATCTAGTGGGCCTTTAGGAACCTACAGAATACTGGTGTCCTACAAACCTACCATACTTCTTTGCGTAAGCAGTATTTCGGAATTACTATTGCATTCTCAGGTAAACCACATTTACCCAAATGGAAACCAAGTTTCACTTTACAAAGCTAACTTATATCATCATGAAAAGTTCTATACAACAGATTTGTAGGTCTTGTTAGGGTCAATTAAAAAGTCACACTATAGGTCACTCCAAGGTCATACGAAGTAGGTCAGTAGAGCAGGATCCTCTTTTCCACAGGTTTTCTACAGATGGGACATTCACCCATTCTATCACCACACATCTGACAAGTTCCATGCCCGCACAAAAATATCATGTTCTTTAGACGATCCATACACACTGGGCAACATGTCTACAAAACACAGAAAATTTCAATAACTTACCCATTACAAAAAACCTCAAGCTTTTGTTTGTTTTGATTAACAAGCCATAAACACTTATTAAAAATGTATCTCAGTTAACCCTTTACCACACAATCCCAGCTTTTAACAACCTTGAGAAAGAAGACTTTTGAAAACACTGCGGGAAAAGGAGAAAATGCTGGAAACCAGCATTTTTTCCTTTTCCCACAATGTTTTCTTCAAACACAATCAACAAGTAAAGCCACATATAAATTTGCCTCTGCATATATTTTTTGGGTTTGGGTAAGTCATAAATTTTGTTGTGTAGTACAAGGTTAAGTCACAGCAGCTAATGCATGCTTTTGTCTTGTTTCATTACAATCACATGGTAAACTATTATTCAAAGTCACTGGCTGCTTTCCTATGTAAAAATAGTCAAAACAATATCAAGTAGTGAAGGAGGAATGAGTAATACTGCAAAAACTATCACCAAGCGTTTTGTTGTGAAATGAGATTAGGACTTGGAGCCCCACTCATCCCAATTTGGCACAGACTATGATGTGTCTCACCTTGTCCTTATCAAAAACGTTTCTATTGGAAATACTTTCACTCACATGATCTTGAAAATGGAGATTCCCATAAAACTCTTTCAATCAATGATACAAAAATTACAATGAAATTATCATAATCTATCAATCAATCAATGAAAACTGCCAATGAAACTGATTAATATTACTGAATAAAAAAGGAATCAAAATTTTTTGTGAAATGAACTGTACCTATAATGACTTCAATTGAAAATTTTGGCTTGCATTTCATTTTTTCAACAGAATCTTTTTTTAACGAGCAATAAAGCTGCCAATTTCCGTTGAAGAAATGTAAGGTTCAACCCTTTACCACATAATGCCGACTTTTAACAACCTTGGAAAAGAAGCCTTTTGAAAACATTGTGGGAAAAGGAGAAAATGCTGGTAACCAGCATTTTCTCCTTTTCCCACAATGTTTTCTACCCTGTCAAAGAAACATTGCACCATTTGAGCCACACTAAAGTTATCGTCTGCAAATGCTTTCAATTTGGACAAAGCTAAAATTTTGTCGTCTGGTAAAGGGTTAATGTGCATATCAAACAACATACTACAGCAGAGGGACTTGATCAACGGACAACACAGTCATGGTTTGCTGAAAGTCAGAGCCCAAGATTACAAGCCAACATGAAAACGGTTTCAAATTTTATAATATTTACCTGATCTTTTATATCTTGCAGTTGTTGTTGTAATTTCTGAATATCTTTCGTGACATCTTTAGCTCCATTGTTCATTATACCAGCAGGTTGTGGGGCTGGTGGAGCTGAAACAGAACAATTTAAACATTGCTACATGAAGACGAGTTTTTCTTTTGTAGCAGACCACTTAGAAAAGAATAGAGGCAAAAGGAAAAAATATCCATAAAGAGCAATACCTGCTGTAGCAAAACGATTTTGTATTCATTAATACACAAAATCTTCGATCATGCTGATTATCTGTATTGTATATTCATGCTTTAACCCTTCACAAGATTTAACTTGAACAAGGTTTCTCAAAACATTGTGGGAAAAAGGAGAAAATGCTATTATCCAGCATTTTCTCCTTTTTCCACAATGTCTTATTCCCTTTCAAAATCCAATCCCATCATTTGAGCAGTATTTACTGTGCAGTCTGCAAATGTTTTACACATGGACAGGTCTAAAATTTTGTTGCCTTGTAAAGGTTTAAAAGTCCTCTCCTGCACATTTTACCTCTTACCAAGCAATCTGGAGTATTCAACCTCAGGAAATTGGTTTTGAAATCATTGTTTGAACAGAAAATGCTGGTTACTAGCATTTTTCTCGTTTTCCCACAATGTTTTCTGTCTTTTCACAGTCAATTTTCACCATTTCAGCCATATTTAATTTGTTGTTTGCAAATGATATGGATATGGACTAGTCCTCAGCATGTGTATTTTTTACATTAAGTGAATTTCACGCATACAAAAGATGACAAAATAGCCTCATCAACTTACATCAACATAACTTCAGTCTCAGAGTCTCAATAATAATACTTATGACACACTTTTTTGTTTTCGCAAGAAGCTCGTTACTTAATTAAATAGCACACTGGCTTCTTGTCCGAAAGTTTTTTTCAGAGGAGGCACACTACAGTACAGAAACTTCAGAAAGCAACCAATTTTGCAGTTTCCCCCAGTTCTTCTGCTCCCATTATACTCTTCTCAAAAATATGCTAGATAAATAATTGTTGAGATGGAAGTCATTGCCAGCACAGGCACTGTTTTACAGTTTGGCAAAGAAAATAAGCTTTTATGTGAAAAATTCAGGATGTTTTTTTTCACAATGGTTTTACTTTTTTTCTTGAAACAGATCTAGGATCTAGTAGATCTAATCTGTTTTCTAAATATTGTTTATGAAACCATTTCTCTGTCTTTTGATGTGTTATTTGATAGTCTAGATTATTTTTTATAGAACAAATAATACATGACCTTCAGGTCAATATGGAAGTTAATAGACTGGTTTGTTGGAACAAAGGTGTAGTATGGACCTCAGCATTGCTTTGGTACTTATAACATCTTTGGTCTAACAGGCAAGTATGTAAACTTCCATACTGCTCTCAAGGTCATGCAGTATTTGCTCATTCTTTACCACATGACAAAATTTTAGACTGCTCTAAATTGAAAGCATTTGCAGAGCAAAAATTAGATGTGACTTGAAAAATGAAATTTGTCCTGGGAAGGGTGGAAACTGTTGTGGAAAAAGGATAAAATACTGCTTACCTGTATTTTCTCCTTTTCCTACCATGTTTTCAAAATCTTTCTATTTCTGGGTTGCTGAAAGTTGGGATTGTGTGGTAAACGTTATATATATCTGTTAAGTCTTCATGGATGCCATAATGTCATGATGGTTTGACATCAACATCAGCTTTAACCCTTTACCACACAACGACGCCTTTTAACACCCCTGAAAAAGAGGCCTTTTGAAAACATTGTGGGAAAAGGAGAAAATGCTGGTAACCAGCATTTTCTCCTTTTCCCACAAAGTTTTCTACCCTATCAAAGAAAAGTTGCGTCATTTGAGCCACTATGAAATTGTCGTCTGCAAATGCTTTCAATTTGGATAGGTCTTAAATTTTGCCGTGTGGTAAAGGGTTAAAGGAGTCTAGCAGTAATAACGTAAAATTCACTCATTAATAAACACAAAATTTATACTTGTCCACTTGAAAGCTTTTGCACACAACAGAATAAATGGAATTTGTCTTTGCAAAATAAAATCCTTGTCAGAACAGGTGAAAATGTTGGTTACCAACTCAGGTTGTTTAGTAAAAGGTTAACCTTAATTTGTGTTGGATACCTATACCTTACATGAATGTTCTCATAGTCGTCTGTTGAACATTCGATTCTGAATGCAAAGATTTAATGTGTATACTTACGATTCCCTCCACAGCACACAATAAATGGAACAATTTTATCAATGGATGCCCTGCACTGTACACATTTCTTCATTAAACTGGCACAACCTGAAAAAAAAAATATAGTATTCAAACTTCATTATATCACTACGTCATTATTCTGACTAATCGTCATGAAGGTTGAGGCAAAAATGTGGCATGTAGAATGGGTGTTTCATGAAGAATTGCTAAATGTGTGGCCTTTTGAACAAGTGATGCTTGGTAATTGTTGAGGACAAACGACAAACAGAAGAGACACGTGCTAATTGCAACAGCTCACCTTTGAGCACTCCATGTTCAAGTGAGCCAAAATGTATTTTGGAAGTTACTTGTTGCTTTTAAACATAAAGTCAACTGTAATGGTTGACAAGGAAAGATAAAAGATTCTTGAAACCTCAAAAAATTGTTCAAGTCAAGTATTAGGACATTATCTCTTTACCAAACAATTAAACTTTGGACTAGACCAAATTGAAAGCATCTGCAGATGATAAATCAAATATAGCTCAAATGATGATTTCAGTCTTTGACAGGGTAGAAAACATTGTGGGAAAAGGAGAAATTGCTGGTTAACAGCATTTTCTCCCTTTCCCACAATGGTATCAAAGTCTTTCTGCTCAAGGTCATAAAAATTCGGGATTGTTTGGTAATGGGTTTAACTGTATTTAAAGTCTTTGAGCTATAAGCCCAACCAAAAGGAACTTTACCCTTTCCAAACGTCCAGAATTTAGACTCATCCAATTTGAAAGCATTTGCAGACAACACTTGAGAAAGCTAAAATGATGAGACTTGTCTTTGAAAGGATAGAAAACATTGTAGGAAATGGAGAAAATGCTGGTTAATAATACTTTCTCCTTCTCTCACAATATTTTCAAAAGCCATTTTCCTCATCTCCTGCTCTCACAATGTTTTCAAAAGCCTTTTTCCTCGGGGTGATTAATACTATGGATTATTTGATATGGGTTAAGAGAGACTTAACACAAGCAAAAAAATTCGGACTGGTCAAAATTCAAAAGATTTGCAGACAACATACCAAATGTAGCTGACGTAATGATAATTGTCTGTGAAAGTGTAGAAAACCTTGTGGGAAAAGGAGAAAATGCTGGTTACTAGCATTTTCTCCTTTTCCCACAGGGTTTTCAAGAGGCTATTTCCTCAGGGTCGTTAAAACTTGAGATTATGTGGTAAAGAGCTAAAATGAACCACACATTATGGACTAAGTATGTGCCACACATACAGACTACCAAATCAAGAAGCAACTTACCGTCACATGCACACATGTGGCCGCAGGGTTTAAATAAGACGGAGGCTTTCTTGTCAGAACATACAACACATTCTTCTATCTGGAAAAAAGTGAAAACAATACCCATCAAAGGAGAATTCGTGGTAGACAAATTCACTAGTAGCATATAAAATGTATTTTAGACATGGCAAGGGAAACCACCATACAAATATTATGTAGTCCTACTGTTTTCTTACAAACACTACATTTTCTCCATAATACATGTGCCTTTTTTCCAGTTAGCCTTTACCAAACAATCCTGAGATTTAACGACCATGACAAATAAAGGTTTTGAAAACATTGTGAGAAAACCTGGGTTACCTGCATTTTCTTCTTTTCCAACAATACCCTTTCATAGTCAATTTTATCATTTGAGTATCATTTAATTTGTCCTTTGCAAACTCTTTCAATTTTGACAAGTCCAAAATTAGCAGACATCAAATTAAATGTTGCTCAAAAGATAAAATTTGTCTTTGACAGGGTGGGGAGAACACTGTGCAAAAAAGACAAAATACTGGTTACCAGCATTTTTTCTTTTTCTCAAAATGTTTTCAAAAGCCTTCTGTCACAGGGTTGTTAAAGCATGGGATTGTCTAGTGAAGGGGTATGGACAATAAGTTCGATCGATTGCCATACTGGACGATTTTAGATACAATCAAGTATAAGTGACATAAAGGAGCCACATTTATAGGAAAGGAATATGTACTCTTTTAATGATTATCAGAAACACTGTGGAAAGAGGATGCTTATTTTCCATTATTGTCTTTATAGGCGATTTTTTTGCAGGGGTATGAAGGCAAATTTGACTCGTAATTAATTAACTCATTAAATCCTTCTTAAAAATTGCATCAGATGGTTTTGAAAACATTATAGGAAACATGTTATAATAAAAATGACCTAGGTACCTCAATAAACATGAAGATATTGTTGCAATAGGACAAAACTTTCACAATGAGCAATTTTCTCCTTTCGCCACTTTGTTTTCAACAGTGGTCTGCTGCAAAATAAACAAGTTGTCTACAGGTAAAAGTGTTAACCCTTTACCAAACCCAAGTTTTAATGACCTTGAGGAAGGAGGCTTTTAAAAACATTGTGGAAAAGGAGAAAATGCTTGTAACCAGCATTTTCTCCTTTTCCCACTTTGTTTTATTCCTTGTCAGAGAACTTCAGTTTATTTGTACTAATTTCAAATTTTTCATCTGCAGAAGCTTTAAATTTGGAACAGTATAAGATCTGTTGAAGTCTAACCTTAGTTCTTGACTGGACATGTTCTTTACAAAGGAGACATTTTTTCACTCGGGGAGAACACAAAGAACATGTGGCTATGTGACCACAAGGTCCAAACATCGTATCTCGTTTCAGATCTGAGCACACCATACACTCCTCTAGCGCCTCTTGATCATTGCGAATGATGGCCACATTAGATATACCACCAGGACTGAAATTATGGAATAATATCAAATTCAATGCTGGACGCTTTCATGTTGGCCCAGTACAAAATGTTGCTGTTAAACACAAAAGTAAGGAAATTACATAAAATAGCCCAGACAGTAGTGTTACTGGTAGAATCCCACCCATGTCAAAAATTAGTTGTAGTATTGTTGAGCATTTTTTTTATTTCTTCACTAATAGTCAAATTACTTTTCCTTGTCAAACACTTAACTTTCTTTCCCAAGGTTTGTTTGGGTGAAAATTCAGTTTACTACACTGACTTTCACTACATGTTTACAAGTCAAGTCATTTTATTTTTTTCAAACTGCTCAAAGTATAATTGGAGTCATGTTCTGTGAAAAGGGAGTTCCATGCATCAGCAAAATTTACTGACCCATGTCAGCCTGTGCAGATGTTGTAGAGAGTGACTTGGGTCGAAACTTATTTGCTATGGGTAAATTTGCCACACATCCATGAATTGGTCTACCTCAAGATTCAGTTGGTTGTTAGACAAAATGTATTTTATGGATCCATAATTATGTGATGACTCGCTTCATTCAATGCATCATGGAGATGCAATTCTTACTAAACAATTGCATACATGCTTATCATTAAGTGATAATAAAGCGAGTATAGTTCTTACCTCAATCTTTCTTTGTGACATTTGGCCAGTGCTTTACATAAGTTTGGGTCTGGACAAAGGTCAAGAGGGGTTTGACCTTTCTTGTTCTTCACATTCAAGTCAGCTCCATTGGCTGCTAGAAAGCAGGCAATTGATGCACTGGATTTTTTGTCAGCTCCAGATGTGCCTAACCCCATAAGTAACTGTAGAAGATGATTAAGACATACATTTACTCTGCAACACTGATCGATCCTGAAACCATCAGTAGTAGATTTGTCTAAATTGAAACCATTTGCAGATGACAGATTAACCTGATTCAACCCATCTAAATTATCTATGAAAGGGTAAAAATGATTGTCTGAAATCATCTCCTCCTTTTTCCATCACATTTACTCAGGGTCATAAAACACAAGGTCATTTTTGTATTTTCAAATTTATCAACTTACTGGCTGCTACAATGTAACTATAATGATAATGAAAATGGGATAAATACCAAAAGAAAACAAACAAACAAACAAAGCAAAAAGTTATTGCTCCTTTTCTTTTCATTCATTAAAAACAAAATGATAAAAAAACACCAAGAAATTTGAGTAATATAAGGACAGAAACCATCAATATTTTGCCATTATTCATAATGATTTGTTCTAGATTGAGGACAACCTAGTCTCTTCTACAGACAGTTCTTCACTCTGTAGGAGACAACAAACTTTAGGCTTGTCCATTCAAGGCATTTACAGACAACACTTTCATTGTGGCTCAAAATATGATAAAAATAAGGCCTTTGAAGGGATAGAAAACATTTTAGGAAATGGAGTAAATGCTGGTTACCAGCAGTTTCTCTTTTTCCCATCATGTTCTCAAAAGTCCTCTTTTTCAATATTGTTTAACCCTTTACCAAACAATCCCTGGTTTTTACGACCCAGAGGTAGAAGCCTTCTGAAAACATTGTGGGAAAAGGAGAAAATGCTGGTAACCAGCATTTTCTCCTATTCCCACAATGATTTTTACTCTTCTAAAGTCAAGTTTCAATTTTTGAATAATGTTTTTGTCGTCTGCAAATGCTTTCAATTTGGACAAGTCTAAAATGTTGTCGTTTGGTAAAGAGTTAATCTCAGGATTATTATGTAAAGGATTAATTCTTTGCCAGGGCAAGAAATCTTAGACATATCCTTCTTGAAAGCATCTACACAGAACAAATCTTGCTCAAGAGATAGGATTTTGTATTTGAAAGGGTTGAAAAAATTACAAGAAAAGAAGAAAATGCTGTTTACTGGCTTCTTCAACATAATATTTTCAAAAGCTTTCCAGGGGATTGTTTTATTGTATTTATCCTTTACCAAATAATACTGCATTTTAACACCTCTTCAGCAGAATATTTTTAACTCTTTACCACACAATCCCAAGTTTTAATGAACCTGAGGGAGAAGCCTTTCGAAAACGTGGAAAAAGGAGAAAATGCTGGTAACCAGCATTTTCTCCTTTTCCCACAATGTTTTCTATCCTTGGAAAGATAAATCCCACCATTTGAACAGTATTTTATTTGTCATCTGCAACTGTTCTCAAAATGGACAGGTTTCAAACTTTGTTGTCTGGTAAAGGATTTCAGCCAGCTAATGACAGATTGCAGTGAAGGGTTTAGACTTGTCTGAGGATTCTGATTTAATTTTCTATATGCTACTTGGAGAATGAAGAATGGAAATAAATTTGATTTTGTTCTATTCCTCATCGAATACTTTCCTGAAACCTTCCAAAAAGTCGCACAGCAAAACTATTACAGTATATTATCCCTTTGCCAAACAATCTCAAGTTTTCAAGACCCTGGGAAAGAAAACTTTTTGAAAACATTATAGTAAAAGGAGAAAATACTGACAACTGGCATTTTCTCTTTTACCCACAACCTTTTCTACTGTTCTCTTTACAAAATAACAAAATTTGAGACTTGTCCAAGCTGAAAGCAATTCCAGACAACAATTTCATTGTGTCTCAAATAATGACCTTTGTTTTGAAAGGGAAGAAAAACATTCTGGGAAACAAACAAAATACTGAACTTCTTCCTCGAGGTTATTAAAACATTAGATTATTTGTTATGGGGGATACAGAAAAATTCCATCATTTCGCAAACTTTAAATATGTCACCTGCAAAGTTTTTCAAAATAAACAAATCACAATGAATAATCATGTCTTTTGCCACTGGCAAAGAATTAAAACTATATTCTACCAAATCTTTCTTCAGTTTCTCCTGACAGAGATTTCAGCCACCGAGTTTCTGATAAAAAGAGTGATCAGAAATCTGCATGTATATGGATATGTATTTTTTACCTTTCCAACATCTTGCATATCCTGTAACTGCCGTAGTTGTGATAGTGTGTGATGTCTTAATGCTTCATGTAACGGTGTATCCCCGTCTTTGTCCGGTACATTTAGATTACATCCCTCCCGTACAAGTAACTAAAAATAGAAATAAGAATTATCCAATTGTAACTTTCCTGACTGTATAATTATCAATCATGTAACTAGAAATAGAAAATATGACATAAAATTATAACTTTCCTGACCACATAATTATCCAATCAAAAGCTTTCCACAACTTGTTTCTAGAATTTGATAAGGAAATATCAAACCATGGCTTTCTAAAAATTTTTCTTGAAGAGTTATCCAATGTCAGTCAGTCTTTAACCCTTAGAACGCAGAATAAACCCAACAGGCATTTTCAGTATAGAAATAAAACCTAGATAACTGCAAGTTGAAGGTTACTTTTGTCCAGAATGTTATCAGCTCTGCTGAAACAATCAGTCCTCACATTTTGTGCAGTTGACCTTAATCTACACTAGCTGCAAAGGCAACTATTGATATGATAGGGGCTTTAAAGGTTAAAGAGCAACACCTTCTCAACCATCTTAATAAAAGCAGGTGATTTTTCACAATTTTGAATTCAAGTTGTACCTTTTGCCCTGCAAAGTTATTATGAATAAAGTAAAACATATCTTAGTCCATAGTCTAAATCTTTTCCTGATTTTATTAAAGCAAGTTAAGTGTCCTTCTCTTTAACAATTAAACTTGAATTACACATGAGGTAGTTAGTTACAGCCTAATTGATTAACCCTTTACTAAACGACAAAATTTAAGCTGGTCCAAATTGAAAGCATTTGCAGAAAACAAATTTGATGTAACCAAGATGTTGAGATTTGTACTTGACAGGGTAGAAAACATTGAGGGAAAAGGAGAAAATGCCGTTACATTTTTCAATGCTGTTTTCAAAAGCCTTCTTCTTCAGGGTCTTTTAAAATCGGGATTGTGTTGTAAAGGGTTAAACCTTTACCACACAATCCCGACTTAACGAACCTCAAGAAGAAGGCTTTTGAAAACATTGTAGGAAAAGGAAAAAATGCTGGTAACCAGCATTTTTTCCTTTTCCCACAATGTTTTCTACCCTATCAAAGACATAAGTCATCTGTTGAGCTACATTTGTCATCTGCAATCACTTCCAATTCGGTCAAGTTCAAAATTTTGTCGTTTGGTAAAGATTTGAGGGATAATTCTGTCATGTTTTTAACTTTTGGAAAGCCAACTAAACCCAGCAGACATTTTCCGTCAAGAAATAAGACCACAATCAGAGCAATTTCAAAGTTGCTTTTGTCATAGCAAAGGGATCAGAGTAGATCACAGATCAGACTGCAACTATTGTGCAGTCAGATCTTAATCTACATTGGCTGCATAAACAAATAAAGATTTAAAAGGCTCTTTAACTCTTTACCACACAACAAAATTTTAGACTGGTCCAAACTGAAAGCATTTTGCATAATTTAAGTGTGCCTCATATAATAGAATTTGTTCCTGAAAGGTTGGAAAACATTGTGGGAATAGGAGAAAATGCTGGTTACCAGCATTTTCTCCTTTTCCCACAATGTTTTCAAAAGGCTTTTTCTTCAGGGTGGTTAAAACCCGTGATTGTGTGGTAAAGGGTTAAGAGTTAAAACAGTTATGTAGGTAAGGGGCTCAACTCTATATTGAATTACCGTATTTCCCCTAAGTATTCGGACACCCTAAATTTTCGGACAGCATTAATTATTTGCCAAAATAATTTATTTTTTGTCCCTAATTTCGGACACTTAGTAAAATGTCTGTCCCTTAATTTTCGGACACGAAATTATAATGGTTTAGAAGTTCGACGAAGGCCCGCAATACTCTTTCCCAAAGGACAAATTTTAGACCCATCCAAACTGAAAGAGTTTGCATATGACAATTTTAAATTTTAAAAGTCATTAAAATGGCGGAAAGTTCTCCAAAGGGGTAGAAAACACGGTGAGAAAAGGATAAATTGCTCGTTACGAGCAATTTCTCCTTTTCCCACAGTGTTTTCGTAAGACTTGTACTGCAGACATGTAAAAACAAGGGCTTGCTTGGGAGAGGGTTAATTGGCAAGTACCTGAGAATCGTAAATCAATCTTTGTTTTAAGGATTAATCATATGTATGGCATCTGATGATCGCGGTAAACTGAATATGAGCGCTAATTTGTGTTACATGGGCTAGATATTTATGTCAAAAACCATGACGCATTAAAGTCGTAAATTTTAGCGATAAACGCTGTAAGATACACTTTTAATGCATAACGGTATTGATAGTTGTAACGCCCTGTACACAGTTCGACATGTTGACATGGAGACAAGAATGTGTGTGAACCATGTAACCCGGTTTGGTTAGGTCAAGATTAACCCTTACCAATAAACCCTTACCAATCAATAACTGATTTTCACAGTGTATTAATCCGATCCGACATGTATTAAAATAGCATAAAAGGGGCCTGAAATATATTTTTTCCAATTTAAATATTTTCCAGGTGTAGATACAGAATCGCATTGATTGGTAAAAATTGACAAGAATAAATGATTGGTTATCACTAATCCAACCAATCAAATTACTAACAAGCAAGTATGTGCGGTACTTGATCAAACATTCGGCGGCATACTACGTCATCCTCTTTGATCTTGGATTGTCTAGGGGAAATAATTAAAGCGTATTTCAGTGAGAAAAACATTTGCAAACATTCGTACTGTCATTAAACTTTTAATTGGGAACTACCGTGATTGACAGGTATTATTTGTCATACTTACTGTTAATTGACACCGCAAACCTGTAGATAATGGATCGTTAATACTTAAAATGTTCTTGGATACAGTGCGTTAGGAACCGAAGTTTTCGGATAGAGATTTCCATCATCAATTCATACCTAAATTTTCGGACAGTAAGACAATTTTTTTTGTAAATTTTCGGACACCAAAATAAATAATTATTTTTTCCCGTCCGAATACTTAGGGGAAATACTGTACCTACCCTGACTATTTGAGTATGCTGTCTCTCTACTGCCAGGTGCAAAGCTGTTTGTAGATTCACATTTTGTATATCCAGGTTGGCTCGTTTCTGTAAAGACAAATACAACCATTCTCATTCAATATTCAACACTTAACTCTTTACGAGATGATAATATTTAGATTTTTAAAGCATTTGCAGATGACAATTTTAATGTAGCTAAAATGATATCTGTCTTTAATATGGTAGAAAACATTGTGGAAAAAGGAGAAAATGCTGGTAACCAAAACTGTCTTTTTTTCCCAATATGTTATCAAAAGCTTAACCCTTCACCATAAAATCCCGCGTTTTAACAATCCTGAGGAAGAGGCCTTTTGAAAACCTTGCCGGAAAAGGAAAAAATGCAAGCATTTTCTCCTTTTTCCACAATGTTTTCTACCTGTTATAATACAAATTCCATCATTTAAGCCATTTTGATACAGTCGTCTGCAACTGCTTTCAATTTGATGAAGTCTACATTTTTCTCATGTGGTAGAGAGTTGATTTGTCAGGGTCGTTAAAACAAGGGTAAAGGGTTAAATCTTAAATATGATTAAAATGTACATTTTGAGCCAGTATCTGTATCCGATATACTATATTTCACCTATAAGATGCTCCTTCCCTATCAGTAGCTCCCCAACTGAAAATCACTTCAGGAGGCCAAAGAACAACCCCATCGATCCCCTTCCTTACCTGTCAACTGGAACAAACTATTGCTTTTTTCTTTAATTGAAAACCTTTTTTAAGCTTGCATTGATTTCTGTAACATAACATCTATATCATAAGATTTGGCTCAGTGACCTACTTTTTCATCCGAAGTGACCCATTTTGAAATTTGTCTGATACATTTATATCATCAAGACAGACACTCTGACAAAGCTTCATGTATATCAGGCTGAAAATGTGGTCTCTAGAGTGCTAACAAGGTTTTTCTCAGATTTGGCCCAGTGACCTACTTTTTTGACCCAACATGACCCAACTTTGAACTTGTTCCAGATATCATCAAGACAAACATTCTGATCAAGTTTCAACAGTATCAAGCTGAAAATGTGGCCTACAGAGTGCACACAAGATTTCTCTAAGATTTAGCTGAGTGACCTACTTTTTGACTGACGTGACCCAATTTGGAACATGTCTGAGTTTTTATTGAGGTAAATATTCTGACCAAGTTTCATGGGTATCTGACTGAAAATGTGGCTTCTAGGGTGCACACAAGGTAAATGTTGACGACCCTACAATGGATGACAGACACAGCATGATCACAAAAGCTCACCTTGAGCACTTTGTGCTAAAAAAGGCTAGCTGAAAATTGCACACAAAGTCTCTCAGTAAAAGTAATTTTTCTATGACCTCAAAAAATTTCTTGAGGAAGTATTGAATTTGGATGACACAAAAAATTAATAGTCTCTCTGTTTTTATTATCAGATGACAAAAAACATCACAATAATAGTGTTGCTGATATTTCTAACCAATACAGTGACACACCTTTACCAAACAACAACATTTTAGAATTATCAAAATTGAAAGCATTTGCAGAGGACCAATTAAATGTTGATCAAATGATAAAACTTGTCTTTGACAGGATAGAAAACATTGTGGAAACAGAAGAAATTGATAGAAATAAGTATTTTCTCACTTTTCCTACAATGCTTTTAAAAGCCTTCTACCTTAAGGCTGTTAAGTTTCGTCTTTACCACTCAATCCCAAGTTTTAACGACCCTGAGGAGATAGCCTTTCGAAAACCTTGTGGGAAAAGAAGAAAATGCTGGAAACCATCATTTTCTTCTTTTTCCCACAATGTTTTCTTACCTATCTAATACAGAAATCATCATTTTTGCAACACTAAATCTGTCATCTGCAAATGCTTTCAATTTGGATTAGACTAAAATTTTGTCGTTTGGTAAAGAGTTAAAGAGCGCCAAATAAGCCTAAGAGACATTATAGTCCAAAAACAAGACCAGTAAGTACAATTTCAGGGTTTTTTATAGTCCAGAATATCTCAGCAAAGCAGACAAAGTAGATCAAAGATTACACTGTATTGTCTTGTGGAGTCTAATATTGATCTACAGTGACTTCAGAGACAACCTAAATTTGTGAAAGGGACTTTAATCCTTAACACAAAACTACATCCTAAGAATGGAAGCTTTTGAAAACATTGAGGGAAAAGAAGAAATTGCTCCTTTACCTGAAAGTTTTCTACCACTTTCAAGGCTAAACCATTTCAAAGACAGGTCTTATCATTTGAGTCCCATTAACCCATTACCACACAATCCAGAGTTTTAACGACCCTGAGCAGGAAGGCTTTTGAAAACATTGTGGGAAATGGAGAAAATGCTGGTAACCAGCATTTTCTCCATTACCCACTATGTTTTCTATCCTATTAAAAATAAAAATCATCCTTTGAGCTGCTATTAATTTTTTGTCTACTGATGCTTTCAGTTTGGTCTAGTCTAAAATTTTGTTGTTTGGTAAAGAGTTAATTTTGTATGTCTTCTGTAAATGCTTTTAATTTGGGCAAGTCTCAAATTTTGTATTATGGCAAAGATTTGACTCTTTACCAAATGACAAAATTTTATACTAGGCCAAATTGAAAGCATTTGCAGACGACAAATTGTAGGTGGCTCAAAGGACGAAATTTGTTATTGATAGGGTAGAAAACATTGTGGGAAAAGGAGAAAATGCTGGTTACCAGCATTTTCTCCTTTTACCACAATGTTTTCAAAAGGCTCTGTTTCTCAGGGTCGTTAAAAGTCAGGATTGTGTGGTAAAGGGTTAAAGGTTAACTTATATGCACTAATATGGCAATCAAAAAGTCAGACTATCACAGACCAATGCTTCAAGGTTTGTCTGAAGAATAACCCTTTACCACACAACGAAATTTTAGACTTTTCCATAATGAAAGCATAGAATTTTCACAAATTAAATGTAGCACAAATGATACAAATTGAGACTTACGCCAGTAGAAAAGTGGGAAAAGGAGAAAATGCTGCTTACCTGCATCTTCTCCTTTTTCCATTAATTTTTTTTTTCAAAAGCTTTACTCCTAAGAGTTGTTCAAAGACAGGATTGTTTTGAAAACAAACTTAATAGGAAAACAGTCATCTCTGTGATTGCAGCTTCCATATATTGCACTCAAAATGATTACAAAGATTAAGAGCTTTGAGTTCAAGCAGTGCCTAACTTAACCCCATTACCAAGCAATCTGAGTTTTAACGACCCTAAAGAGGAAGGCTGTTCAAAACATTGTGGGAAAAAGAGAAAATGCTGGAAACCAGCATTTTCTTGTCTTCCCACAATGTTTTCTCCCCTTCCATAATCAAGTTTCAATTTTTGGGTTACATTTATTTTGTTGTCAGCAAATGCTTTTAATTTGAATAAGTCTGAAATTTTGTTGCATGGTAAAGAGGTAACCCATTACCAGACAAATGCCTTTTTGTGGCCCTACATCAACAGTTTTTTTTAAAAAACATTGTGGAAAATGAAACAGGTAATTATGGCTCTTTTACCCTCCCACTTTTTTTCTAGAGAATTCAGAGGAAAAAAAAGTTCTTTTCCTAATTTGTATTCTCTAATTTTCACACTTGTACTAGCTTTGATCCAAAAGGTTGAGTCAAGAGAAGAATAGACTACATCAGAAGGCAAGCAGGTAAACCAAAGAATTTGGCAAAGACAGACAAGTAGTGTTGCAGACAGTAAAGATTGTTATAAGACCACAAGGATAATACAATCTGATCTTGGATCTAAACTTTTATCTATCCTATAAAACTTCTTTTTTTTTTAAGGTTGTAATTGTCAAAATATAATTATGACAGAGCATCAGAACGGTTGATTGAGTGTAATTTTATTTCATTTTCCATATCATTTCAGTCAAATCATGGCAACAGCTCAGATATTCAAGTGTGCCCCGAGCTTCATCAGTACTAGGCCAGGGCACTGAAGTATGAAGCCAAATGACACACCAGTGAAAAACCCAGCTCCTCAAGTAAGGATGGAACCAGAGACAGCCAGGCCACAAATCCTACACCTTCATCACCAAGCCACACTGGACCTACAGAAAAATTAATGTCAACCCTCTTCTCTTAACTCTTTCCCCAACAACAGAATTTTAGACAGGTCCCATTTGAAAACACTTGCAGATGACAAAATTTATATGGCACAAATAATGGTATTTTTGAATCAGATAGCCTTGAAAACATTGAGGGAAAAGGAGAAAATGCTGGTTACCAGCATTTTCTCCTTTTCCCACGATGTTTTCAAAAGGTCTACTTCTCAAGGTTGTCAAAACTCGGGATTGTGTGGTAAAAGGTTAACCCTTTACCAAATAATCCCCAGTTTTAACAACCTTGATGCAGATGACTTTAAAAAACATTGTGTGGAAAGTAGAAAATGCTGACAACCATCATGCAAACAAGCTGTTCTGCCACATGTACATGGTTAACTAACTCTTAATCAAGTCTTAACAACAAACATTAGGACTTGTCTAAATTGAGAGCATTTGCAGAGCACAAATTAAATGTGGCTAAAAGTGTGAAATTTGTTTTGGAAAGGGTGCAAAAAATTGTGAGAAAAGGATAAAATGCTGACAGTGAGCATTTTCTCCTTTTCTTGCAGTGTTTTCACAAGCCTTCTTTCTGAGGAATGTTAAAAGTCAGGATTGTGAGGTAAATGGTTAAAGGGACCAAGATGCAGTGCCATACACTCACACTCATCATCTTTCTTCTACAAGTAATCAAAGCATTGAGAATGCTGAAGTGGTATTTGTCAAGGAAGCCATTGTGTGGAATTAACAGTTCGAAAGAAAAAGAGAAGTATTATTCCAATATTGGCTTGAAAGTCAACCTACTAAGCAAATGAATACCTTTTTTGGTTGAAGGGAGAGTACTCATGACAAAGTTAGGATTATTTGTGTATTGGTGGTCTCCCTTTGATCATTAGGAAGAGTCAGGAGTAATGTCTCTTTACAGAAGAATGCATGATGGATAGAGAGAGAAACCATGTGAATATATCGAATAAAATTAAGTTTGTACCTGAAAACTATGATTTTGAAATATCTTTGGCCGTTAACATTTAATTCCCAACATTACAATCAATTATTTCGATCTACAAATATTCATGCCCAATCAAATGGAGTAGCGCGCAATCATTGGATGAACAAGCCATGGGACGAACTGGTTTTGGAACGCTGGTTTTGGAACAAAAAAGCCCAGGACCAAGTGATCAGTAGACAAATTTTGTATCATTGCGCCAATAGAAGGCTATGAGTGAGCGAAGCTATTTTCAATAAAAAATTAGTATTTCCACAATCGATGGCCTCATCCAGTGTATTTTAACATGCCATTTCCAATTACATATCTGAGTGCTAACGAAAAACTCATTTGCTTGAGAGAAATTGAGTTTAATTGGGTTTATTTCCTTCGGTTTTGCACAAATACGATACACGGTCTTCAAAATTCAATATTGAACTCACAGTGGTATTGTCTTCGACAAATACCACAAAAACCATGCCTAACAATACTTACATCTCCTCCAATCCCATGAACAAGTTGTTCCGCTACCTCCACATGGTTATTGAGGGCTGCAAGATGAAGTGCTGTATACCCATCATCTTTCTTCTCGTCAATAACCCACTGTCTAGGTACTTTAGTTAACAGTATCCTCATTGCACTGAGAAAGACAAGAAAAAAAAAGTTATGTTATAACCTATCAATGCCTAAGTCTGTACAAACATAACTAAGTTGCCTTAGTCACGTAGGTCAAGATCAGACTGCACAGAATGAGCTACATTGGATTTGCCCTGTCCAATGTTTTTGTACACTATTCTAACCAATTAGGCCAACTCACAATACCTAGGTGTTTCTTTCAACTATTTGCCATACAATCCTGAGATTTAAAGACCCTATAGCAAAAACGCTTTGTAAAGCATTGTGGGAAAAGAACAAAAATATTGATAATCAGCATTTTCTCCTTTTCCAGAAATATTTTCTACCCTTTCAAAGAGAAACCTTACAATTTACAATGTTACAAAACAATAAAATTTTACACTTATTCAGGTTTAAAGCAAATAACAAATTAAAGTTGACTATTTTGATGAAATCTGATATTCAAAGGGCAGAAAACATTGTGCTAAAAGAAGCTAGTTACCAGCATTTTCTCTTTTTCCAACACTGTTTTCAAATGCTTTCTGTCCTAGGTTGATAAAACTTAGTGTTTGGTTATGGGTTACACAACATTCAAATAGTCATCTGCAAATGCTTAGAATTTGGATAAGTCTAGAAATTTCTCAGTTGGGAAAGAATTATCTGACTGAAAATGTCTCCATTTATTTGTCCATTAAAGGACCAAGTTTGATACAACCAACATTCTTTGTCATTCTTTGTGATTTTGAAGATTGTTGGTTCAAGTCCAACCAAAGACAATTTTTTTTCCAGCATATCATTTTGTGTTTCCCCAACTAGTAGGAAACAGTCACATCATTATGATTTTTCATAACAAAATATGAACTTTCTACCCCTCCAAATGATTTTAGGATCAAAATCTGGTTTAATGCCCCTGTATTACAGATTGCTTGCATAATACAGGTGGACAATAAGACATGTTTGACTGTATAGTGTGTATTAGAAACAGTAAAGACAGTCAACTATGGTCCACTGTCTAATATCAAGGAAATTATAAGAGTTTGTGATCTGTCCATTCAAGCTCCAGAGCAAATGACACTCCAGAGCAAATGACATCAACATAATAATAATTACAAACAAAAGAAAGATGAATAAAAGAGCACTGCTGCTTGTGTAACAAGCAACTGCTCTTTTCCCTTTTTGTTTTGGAAGTTAAATACAGCACAATCAGAAAATGCTGTATTTGTATGGTAGTGATCTACAGGGACAATTGTGTTAACATGAGAAAGCAAGCCATGACTGAGACACCAAGAAAGAATGTAAAAGTTCATCAAGTTAATCAGTGTGAGCAGCAGTCATAGCGTAACTTATAGAAAATAGCACTAAACATACTCAACAAAACATATAGGGTGAGACAGCCATAAAATGGAAACTCATTTTGGCATGGCTATTGACTAACTATTGAAATGATCTGGTCAACAGCTAAATGAGTCTATATTGATTCTGGGGCAGTCATTATCACTGCCCAGTCTCACTGGACCTCTAGAGTTCTGACCAATAAACAAGACAGATTTATTAATCTGTTATACATTATATACATGCTACTTGTGGAATTACCACAAATGGAGAAAAGGAGAAGTATTTGAGAACACGGAAAACTCTTTACCAAATAACAAATTTCTAGACTTGTCCAAATTGAAAGCATTTGCAGACAACAAAATTAATATAATAAATGTTGCTCACATGGTAAAATTTGTCTTTCAAAGGGAAGAAAACACTGCTGGAACAGGGGAAAATGCTGGTTACCAGCATTTATTCTTTTACTCAAAATGTTTCCTACCATTTAACCCTTTACCACACAATGACGCCTTTTAACGCCCCTGAAGAAGAGGCGTTTTGAAAACATTGTGGGAAAAGGAGAAAATGCTGGTAACCAGCATTTTCTCCTTTTCCCACAAAGTTTTCTACCCTATCAAAGAAAAGTTGCGTCATTTGAGCCCCTATGAAATTGTCGTCTGCAAATGCTTTCAATTTGGATAGGTCTTAAATTTTGCTGTGTGGTAAAGGGTTAAAAGACAAATCCCATCATGTGAACCATACTTGATTTGCAGTCTGCCAGTGCTTTCAGTATGCATGAGTCATCTGGTAAAAAAGTAGAGACCTACAGCTGATCTGAGAACTTATTGAGTGACAGATGGATTGAATTGGTTTTGATACCATTTCCAACACTTTATCATTCCTACCAAGACTGACTGACAGATCACATGTTCATGTATTTCCTTTTGCTCTCCATAGCTGGGGCCCTGTGGTGTGGATCGAACCCAAGACCTATGGATTTACTAACACCTTTACCACCAACAGACACAGGACCCTTGGGCGAACTACTTGAAACAAAGCCAATGAAGTTAATTTCATAAGAATCAACAGGAATATTAAAGACTAGCTACTTTCGAAAAAGCCCTACATATTCAGACTGAAATGCTCAAGTAACCATGGTAACAGGAAAGGCAGCAGAAAGCAGGAAAAAACTGTTGTGCTTGTCTGGTACAGTCAGCTATATTGATTTCTGTGCCAGTTACATATTCAATGGTCTCATTGCTATCTGGTGACCCTTAACCCGTACAGTGCAAAGCACAATACTTATTTTGCTTTGGGGACAGTGTAGATCAAAATCAGACTGCACAGAATGTGCATGCAGTCATTCTAGGAGCTTCACCCTCCAGTACTAAGACAATGAAAATGCAAGAGACCAGCTGTTTTTTCCTCAATTATAAAAAATATCTATTACAATAACTCATCACTCTCTGGGCTCAACCATTACCTCACTTGCTAATTTTAGATCTACTTTGACCCCTAACTGCTTATTTTTATTTGTACCAAAAAAAAAATGTTTTACAAAAAAGACAAACATTTTCAAGGAAATCATTGTAATAACCCTTCACTACACAATCCAAAGTTTTAAAGATCCTGAGGAAGACAGCTATTAAAAACATTGCGGGAAAGGGAGAAAATGATGGTAACCAGCATTTTCTCACTTTCCCACAATGTTTTTTGTCCTTTCAGTGACATACTTCATCATTTGAGCCACATTTGACTTGTCGTCTGAAAATGCTTTCTGTTTGGTAAAGAGGTGCATTTTTCTTCTCATAATGATTCAAATCAAATTATTTATTATGTTGTCTACAACATAATGCTGAGTTTTAACAAGCCTTAGAAAGAAAAGTTTTGAAAACATTCTGGGATACCAGCACTTTCTCCTTTTCTCACAATGTTTTTTTTCTTCTATTTCACAGTCAATTCTAATAATTCCAGCCATTTTTAAATTGTCATCTGTAAATGCTTTCAATTTTGAAAAGTCTAAAGAGATAAAGCCAACAACTGTTGTGGATTTGTATAATTGGGATAAAAATACAATAAAAAGGAACATTTGAAGAACAGTTGCAAAACTAAGCTGGATCTTCAGCAAAAAAAAACTGGACAAATGAGCAACTTGTTTACAACAATTAATTGCCAATTTTCACTTTACCTTAAAAGCACCGTTCAAGACTACAGGACTGGTGCTTTCATGGGCAGTCTAGACCAAGACAAGATAGCAATGACATCCAGTTTAAGCCTTTACCACACAATCCCAGCTTTTAACGACCCTGGAAAAGAAAGCTTTTGAAAGCATTATGGGTAAAAAAGAGAAAATGCTGGTTACCAGCATTTTCTCTTTTTCCCACAATGTTTTCTATCCTTCCCAAAACAAATTTTAAATTTTGAGTCATATTTATTTTGTCGTCTGCAAGTGCTTTCAATTTGGATAAGTCTAAAATTTTGTCGTTTGGTAATGTGTATTGGATTAATTCACGTTTTTGAGGTCGATAACATTCGCAGAGGCCTGAAAAATGCTTTAACGCTCGAGTGCGAAGCACATGGGTGTTAAAGTATTTTGAGGGCCTCTGCAAATGTTAACGACTGAAAAAAACGTGAATTAATGCTATTATTGCATAAAGTAAAAGTATTTTAGCAATAATTTGCAAAGATAGCAAAAATATTTCCATAGAAATGCAAGTAAGCGAACTTCAAATGTACTGTACGTAAATGGGTCAAAACCGGAAGTCGGCGAAGAAGTTTTTGTTACGAGCAGTGAAGGGCCGTTAGTCCTGTATGCCAGTTTTGATTCTCTCGGTGTAAATTCACTTCTAATGATTTTTAATACAAAGTGAACTTATGTGGGATAAACTTGCACACGTTTGGACGATTACAACTAGGATGAATGAGTGGATATGAATTTCTGTAACTGAAAGACGTCAGAGGAATCGATCTACATCAAGCGAGGGAATTACCGATCACGTTAAAAAGTGGGTGGGATGTAGCTGGTTTAGAGTACATTTCACGAGTGATTTTTTGTTCAGATCTCGATTAAACTGAGATCCTGTGCAAAATTTTGTTTGTGGTGTACTAATATCATCAAAGACAAGCCATGAAAAGGATCTAATATGGTACAAGTTCCTACAGTTTGATGGTCCGAGTCTAGGGAAAATCTGACAAGAACAAACGTTGTTTACAAGGTAGGCCCGAATTGAGGATATTGATAGTACAAAGCCGGGCATTAACAGTGCGTGATTTTACTGATTAATACACGTTTTCTCCCGTTAACGCCCGGTTTTTACCCGTTAATACATGCTTATAAAGGCCCGAAAAGGCACATTTTATGCAATAATTAATCTTATTCTACAGTACTGTATCTGCTTTCATGGATTTTTTTTATTTGTACACATAAAAACAACCAGTGAGAGGATGAAGTACATCTTATATTAGCAAGTGAGGTAGTAGATTAACCCTGAGAGTGCTGAATTACTATAATGTTTTATTTTTTCATCTAATCAAGAAAAAAGAGCTGATGTAATGCAACTTTAAGTCTGTTTTGCCAGAATAATTTACAAAGTAGTGGAGAGTGAAGAATCAATTATAAAGCTACTGATATATATATCAAAAATACAATTCTTATGGTTCCATATATATCTTTATTTCATGCTTTCCGGTAGATATCGAGAAATATCGGTGAAACATTTTTCGATATTTCATGGTTACAACCAGTGAAAATACCGATTTTTATATTATAACTCTTCAATTGAAGGCCGAAACAGTTGTTCCTGCGCACTAGTTACCTAGGTAAAATGCGCGTGCCTCAAAACCAGATGGAAATATGACTTAATTTACCTTACATTTCTCGCACTTGATGTAATATTGTAATGTGTTACTATGCGGAGGTGGTATGCCACGGGGAATAACCGAAAAGAACTGTACTGGAGTTCCCCCCAGAAAGGAAAAGCATGAAATAAATGGAAAATTTGTTTTTTTCGGTGAAAGATCGAAATTTATTTCATCTCATGAACATCATCGGTAATACGTTCACTTGTGGCTGCCCCACTCGTGAAAATATCACCGATGATGTTCACTCGATGAAATAAACTTCGATCTTTCACTGTAAAAAACAAATATCCTCTATATACATTAGTTGTATAAGGCTTGTGTATATTTCCATTAATTGCAACTGCACTTGTTTCCAACCTTATCAATTTTCAGTTATAATTTATTTTTTGTTTTCCTTCTCTTTCCCCACCCCAACCTTCTGGATGTTTTAACCCTTTACCACACAACAAAATTTTAGACTTGTCCAAATTGAAAGCATTTGCAGACAACATATTAGATTAGGCTCACACTTATGGTGGGATTTGTCTCTAAAAGGGTAGAAAACACTGGGGGGAAACCCCACACTGGCTACCAGCATTTTCTCCTTTTCCTTCATTGTTTTCAAAAGTACTCTTTCCTTGTACGGTAAAGAGTACTCCTAACCCAATGACAAAATCTTAGTTAAGTCTATTTTATGACAAAATCTTAGATAAGTCTATTTTGAAAGCATTTGACTATGACAAATAGAATATGGCTCAAATGGTGAATTTTGCCTTGGAAAGTTTGAAAGGGTAGAAAACCTTGTTGGAAAAGGGGAATATACTGGCTACCATTTTAAGTCAAGGAATAAGACCCAAAATTGCAATATCAAATATATCAGACTGCAATTTTTGTGAAATCTGATCTTAATCTATACTAGCCATGAAAACAGCTATATTATGATAAACAATGTCAGGGATAAAATATTCTCTATCTCTCCCACTTCCACAATTTCATTCTGAATAAAACCTTTGTCCAATGGAAACCATTGAGAAGTGAGAGATAGCATTCAATGACATTCCAGACAAGACAATAGGAAGACTGTTCATCAGCTTCCCATTACAATTCCCAAAAACCCAGAGAGTCTCAAATGTCTATGAAGTTTTTCAGTGTATTACAAAAATCAATGTTTATTACATTAGACAAATGAGTTCCAACTCCTCAACAAATACTAGCAGGGTTAAATCAACAATCCTGTAGATGGAGACACAATTATTTAGTCTTTTACTTGTTTATAGCGCTGAGAAGGGATTTACTTTTTTCCCCCCATGATCTTTTTTTCCCTTAGATCTTTATCACACAATCCAGAGTTTTAACGACCCTGACAAGGTTTAAAAACATTATGGGAGACGGAGAAAATGCTGGTAACCAGCATTTTCTCCTTTTCCCACAATGTTTTCTAAGGAATTACAGAAAATGCTCTATTGTGTCATCTGCCTTTGTCATCTGGAAATACATTCAAATTGGACAAGACTAAAATTTTTTGTTAGGTAAAGAGTTAAAAATTCATTACCTCCTGAAATGAATTTGGAGCAGATAATTTTAAAAAATCCATACATCTAAATGACTACGAGTTGGTAACTTTTTTTACCAGATGACAAAATGTTAGTCTTTTCCTCATCTTATGCTCCTACAGGAAACAATTTGAATAAGGCTGGAATGATGGAATTTGTTTTAGAAAGGATTTAAAACAGTGTGAAAAAATAGAAACTGTTTGTTACGTGCATTTCTTATTTTTCCCACATTGTTCTAAAATGAACCTCAGGGCTGTAAAATCACCATATTAGAATTTTTGTATATGACTGGTTTAATACTTTACATAATCCAGCAACAACAAAAAACAAGAGGGCCATGATGCCCCAGTATCTCTCCACTTCCTCTAAATGTGCTGCACACTTAATATCAAGAAATCTGAGAGAAGTCCACTAAATTTATTCATTTATGCAGATCCATAGAGAATTTCAAATTGCAGTTTTGGAGCAGAAGGTTGTTAAAGTTGTGCAATTATTTATCAGATTTGTTGCAATAGCAACCAGGTTGTAACGGAATCACATTAATGAAAATATTTTGAAGGAGACCGAGGCAGGATAACTTTTGTAAAGTTTGGTCAAAATTACTAAGTTACAGAGAAAAAAAATGTTACACATCGAAGTTTACATATACAAGGGCCATCTCATGCACACACACAGAATGGACATTGGCCATAAAATAAGCTTGTATGCCTTTGGCCAGAGGAGCTAAAAACCTTATGAAAAAAATTATGAAAAATCATTAATTATGAATGATTTGTTTCTTTTTGTCCAGTGTTCTGCTCCATCTGATGTGCATACAGGCAGATGTCATGTCCTTTCCACAAATCCTCAGAGATAAAAATTGGGTGAAGCAAGAAGGGAATCTGTTAACTCTATCAAACAACAAAATTTTGGACTCGACCAATTGAAAGCATGAGCAGACGACATATCGAATGTAGCTCAAGTGGTGATTTCTGTCTTTAATAAGATAGAAAACATTGTGGGAAAAGGTGAAAATGCTGGTCACCAGCATTTTCTCCTTTTCCCATGTTTTGAAAAGCCTTCTCTTTCTGGGTCATTAAAACTTGGAATTGTGTGGCAATGGGTTAACAAAACTTCAATGTGGGCAAAGTGCTGCATGTCTTTTTGAGAGGCCATGCTTTTGTAATCCAGGTGTTCCCACTTTAAAGCCTACCATGGTGAGAATGTTCTTTGGCAAGCCACTTTTCTTCAGCTGATAGCACTGGTCCACCACACACACAGGGGAAGAAGTTTACTTCAACAGCAAATATGTCGTGAACACTTTACCAAATGGCAATATTCTTGGCTTGTCCAAGCTGAAAGCATTTGCAGACAACAAAATAAATTTGACTCAAAAATTGACATTAGTCCTGGTAAGGGTACAAAACATTGTGGAAAAAAGGAGAAAAAGCTGGTTATTATTATTTTCTCCTTTTCTAAAATTTTTCAGAAGCTTTTTTTTCTCAGGGCGGTAAAAACTCCGGATTGTGAGGTAAAGGAATAATAATTGAAAGCAGTGTTAAAAACCATGATATCATTTACAGCTGGCCTCTAAGGTTTTGATTTTATCTTCTCACCAACTTATTTTGTGTTTTAAAAGGAAAAACCAACATTTTCTCCTTTCCCACAATGTTTCCCTTTCTTTCAATATCCCATCATTCAAGATACATCTTACTTATCATCTGCAAATGCTTTCAATTTGAACCAGTCTAAAATGTCATCTGGTGAAGTATAAAAGAAATTGACAGACAGGGCAAAGTAAACGTTTCCTAAAAATGAGCCATGCTCTTGAAAATGGGGGTTTCTGTGATCTCCATGATGCATTATACCAAGCAAGTCATCGCATAAGTATGGATTCATAAAATCCATTTTGTCTAACAGCTGACTGAATCATGAAGTAGACTGATCCTTTGACACAAAGAAAATTGACAGATAGCAAAAAGTTTTGACTCAGGTCAGCTTACACAGATTGCGCAGTCTGACCCAAGTCAGTACTTTTGGCAGATGCATTAAACCCCGGCCTTTTCACATTGCATGGCTAAAAATATTTTGTACACATAACATTCTCCCAGAGCAATCAACAAATTGATACTGGGACTATTGGAATAATTTGGTGCCCAGTCTATTGAAAAAGCCATATTTGGAATGACAGTGTTTTTGGAACAGCATTTCAGCATTGGTACACTTTCTCTAGACTTAACTCTTTACCAAACAACGAAATCTTAGACTGGTCCAAATTGAAAGCATTTGTAGACGACAAAATAAATGTGACTCAAAAATTGAAACTTGCCTTTTGAAGAGTAGAAAACACTGTGGGAAAAGGAGAAAATGCTGGTTACCAGCATTTTCTCTTTTTCCCCCAGTGTTTTCAGAAGGCTTTGTCCTTGGGGTCGTTAAAACCAGGGATTGTTTGGTAAAGGGTTAAACTGTGAAGTTGGTACACTATAAACTAAACCCAAAACTCTTTCACTACCAAATAAATAAATTATACTTTTACAATGGCTACAAATACAGTTCAGCCGCAAAATAATGAGCCAGCTCAGTCAAAATCTAGAATAGAGTAACAACAGTGTGTATTAGAGATCAATCTGCACTTCCTGTGCAGTATGATCTTGATCTACATTGTCCACAAAAACATCTCTATTGTCTATGGTATGAAAAGATTTAACCCTTAACCACACCATCCAGAGTTTTAACGACCCAGTGCAAGAAGCCTTTTAAAAACATTGTGGGCAAAGGAGAAAATGCTGGTAACCAGCATTTTCTCCTTTTCCCACAATGTTTTCTACTACATTTAAGGAAGAAATCATCATTTAAGCTATGCATTTATATTGTCATCTGCAAATGCTTTTGATTTGGTATAGTCCAAAATTTTGTTGTTTGGTAAAGAGTTAAACTGCCTAGCAAAATAACACTAACATTTTCAGTCCAGAGATAAGACTATTTTTCATCTCCATACCACACACAACAAAATTTTAGACTTTAATAGACAGTCAGTGGCTTTGGAAAGAAAGTTGTGTCAGTACTGGTGTGAGAAAGCCAGGAAACACATGGGTGCATCACTGACCGCCATGATATGACCTAAGCTGTTAAAATGGCGTTAAACTCCAATACAAACAAACAAACAAACTTTAATAGACTGAAAGCATTTGCAAGCAATAAATTAAATGCAGCTCAAATGATGGGATTTATCATGGAGTAAAATACTTGAAAAGGGGGAAGATACTGTTTACAGATTTTCTCCTTTTCTCAAAATATTTTTAAATGCCTTCTTTCTGACATAGGGTTATTTTATAAAAGGTTTAAAGAATGCATGACGTTTTTGCACTTTTGTCTTGAAGACAGAAAATGAGATTGTCTCAAGATTATCTAATAAATGAACATTTCCATACAATTATCTAACAAAATTTGTTGTGCTTCATCCACTGTACACAGCTTTGGAAGAACAAGAGGGCCCTGAAATTGCTCACGTGAGCCTTTTGACCCAACATGACCTATTTCCAATATCTTCCCAAATATTAAGACAAACATTCTAAAGAACTTTCAGAGGTACTGGACAGAAAATGTGGCCTCTTGAGTGTACACCAGCTTATTCAAGGATTGGTCTCACAAAAGAGACATTTGACCTTGCCTTAGCCTTGACCTTTGACCTATGGACACAATTCTAGCGTGCAACACATTATCTTTATGAGGCTGACAAATCTATGTAGATGTATTGAAATTCATTCATCATTTTGAAAATTATAAAGGCTGGACACAAACATAACCGTCCAAAATTTCTCTTTTTCAATGTATTTGTCCTTGCAGTGACCTTGACCTTTGACCAACTGATAAGTTTCTTTTGCATGACACATCGTCTTAATGTGCTTAACAATTCTGCAAAGTTACAATGAAAAGTTATTGGCTGAACATGAATACTATTTCCCAAAAACACATCTGACCTTGCTGTGACCTTTCACCCAAAGACATGATTCTTGACACATCATCATGATGTTGTAAACGTATGTGCAAAGTTATTTTGATATTGAGTCTTAGAGAAAAAAGTCATAGGCTGGACACAAATACTACCCCAAAAAACATTTGACCTTGCTGTGACCTTGGCCTTTCACCTATTGATATGACTCTTGCACATGACACATCATCTTGATGTGGTTAACATTTGTGCCAAGTTATTTTGAAATTGAGTCATAGGGAAAAAAGTTATGGCCCAGACACGAAAATGGATGGATGGACAGACGGACAGATGGATAGACTAAACAAAAACTATTTGCCCCCGAAATTATTTTTAGGTGCATAAAAAGGATAAAATGCTAGTTGCCAGCACATTCTCTTTCTCCACAATGTTTTCAAAGCCTCCAGTAGGGTTCCTACAACTCTGTTTTGTTTAGTAAAGAGCATACACAGATTATTGAGCAATTAAATTGTTCCATGATAAAAATTACAAGATAATGGGATAAAGGCAAATAGACAGGTGGCATGGTCTAAAATACAATGCAGATTTGGAAGTATTCAAGGGAGATAACTGATTAATGTTCCCAGTCAGCAGTGGGAAGCTGAAATATGTCAGACTTGTATTTGAATCTGGTCTATCATACAAATATTCTGCTACATTATAAGTGTTCATTATCAATCATGAATCATTAAATCAATACAGCTGTATCTGTTATGGCTGAATTTTCAAGATACTGTCCTGTGCCACTGATTATTGGGACAGATACAATTGACAAGGAATCTTTGATACCATTATGACATGGTAATAAAAAATATGATTCATCCTCAATACCAATCCCTTTATTTCTGTCGCATTGCCTATGGTTACAATAATTTCTTTACCCTTTTTCTGTACAAAAATGTATTTTAACCCTTTACCCAACAATAATGTTCCAGACTTGTCTAATTGAGAGCATTCAAAGATGATAAATGTGACTGAAACCATGAAATTTGTCACAGATAAGAAAATATTGTGGGAAAAGGAAATATGCTGGAAAAATTCTAACCAACAATACTAAAGTGCAGTATTTACAAAAAAACTATTACTGCATTGAAATGCAATTGAACCAATAAAACTGCATTGCAATCTACATGCAATTTATTGTTGCAACATAGAAACCATTAAACCTGCTTGCAGTTTTCTCTTGTCTTTAATACTACCTTGCAATGTTCTCTAGCTATTAATACTGCCTTGAAATATTCTCTAACACTTAATACTGCCTTGCAATGTTCATTAACTAGTAATACTGCCTTGAAATATTCTCTAACCCTTAATACTCCCT
Organism: Hippopus hippopus; assembly: GCA_946811185.2. NCBI lineage: Eukaryota > Metazoa > Mollusca > Bivalvia > Cardiida > Cardiidae > Hippopus > Hippopus hippopus. Next base: position 34,981,325 of record OX328099.1, on the reverse strand, counting down.
TGCAATGTTCTTTAACTCTTTACCACACGAGAAAATTTTAGACTGGTCCAAATTGAAAGCATTTGCAGACGACAAAACAAAGGTGACTGAAAAATTAAAATTTGGTTTGGGAAGAGTAGAAAACACTGTGGGAAAAGGAGAAAATGCTGGTTACCAGCATTTTCTCCTTTTCCCACAATGTTTTCCAAAGGCTTCTTTCTCAGGGGCGTCAAAAGTAGGGATTGTGTGGTAATGGGTTAACTAGTAATACTGTCTTGAAATATTCTCTAACTCTTAATACTGCCTTGCGATTTTCTCTAACTTTTAGTACTGCCTTGCAATGTTCTCTTGCCCTTAATTCTGCCTTGCAATGTTCTCTCTTGCCCTTTATTCCACCTTGCAATGTTCTCTAACTATTAATACTGCCTTGCAATGTTCTCTAACCATAAATACTGCATTGCAATGTTCTCTAACCATAAATACTGCATTGCAATGTTCTCTAACCATAAATACTGCCTTGCAACTTTCTCTAACTATTAATACTGCATTGCAGTGTTCTCTAACCATTAATACTGCCTTGTAATGTTCTCTAACCATAAATACTGCATTGCAATGTTCTCTAACCATAAATACTGCCTTGCAATGTTCTCTAACTATTAATACTGCCTTGCAATGTTCTCTAACCCTTAATACTGCCTTGTTATGTTCTCTAACCATAAATACTTCATTGCAAAATTCTCTAACTCTGAATACTGCAAAGCAGTGTCTCTAGTAGTTTATACTGCATTGAAATATTCTCTATGCAGAAATAATCTCTTACCAATCATACTGCATTAAAATTATATCTAAGCATTAATACTGTGTTGCATTGATTGCTAACCATGCATATGAAATTGTTTAGTTCCCTTGCATTAATACCCCATTGCAATGTCTCTACAAGTTATTACAGTACTGAAATTCTCTCTAAACATGTATACTGCATTGAAATGATGTCTATCCAATTATACTTCATTTAAATGTTCTCTGACCCTTTATGCTAAATTGATATGATCTATAGCCATTAATACTGCATTAAAAAAACTCTCTCAGTGCAAGTATACTACTACTTTGCAATGTTCTCTTACCACTTATACTGGCCTTGCAATGTTCTCTAAACATTAATACTGCTTTCCAATGTTTTCTAAATATAAGTACTGCATTGAGATGTTCTGTAACCATTAATACTGCATTGCAAGAATCACTAATAAAAATACTGCACTGAAATGATGTGTAACCATTAATAGTGCATTGCAATATTCTCTAACAATTTATTTTGCATTGAAATGATGTCTAATCATTAATACTGCATTCCAATATTCTTTAATAACTTATACTCCATTGAAATGATGTTTAACCATTAAAGGGGATTGAAATGTTCCCTACCCATATAAATAAACTGATATGTTCTCTAACCATTAAAACTGCAACGCAATGTTCTCTAACCATTAATACTGCATTGCATTATTCTCTAACCATTAACACTGCATTGCAGTGTTCTCTGACTATTTATTCTGCTTTGCAATGTTCTGTAACAGTTAATACTGCATTGCAATGTTCTCTAACCAATATTTATGACCTTAATATTTGTTAACAGGCAACCATGTGGGTTGGCAAATGTCACAAAGCGGTAACAATCTGATGTCTTACTCCTGATGTCAGAATAAACCTTTTGAATAGCATTCCTTGAACAAACTATTTGTGTATGAACTGTTTCTTGTCATATGTGAAATTCTGTACAAGCAAAAATTTTTTTGATGCACAGAGCATGCAAATATACTTTAGCCAACAAACTTCAGTGTATGTCAGTGAGTACCAAAAGATCATCGTAAGGTGGAATACACTAGGCCAATCCACATTAATGAGATGTATCAAAAACTGAAAGACATGAAAAAAATGTTAGGTTGAGTTATGAAAAGTTGGTTATGACATTCGGAACTCATGTACTCATGGCAGATGAAATCCCTGACAATTTAAACTGTATAAAATTGTTGCCGTTGGCTGCCGAGAAAAGCAGCAAAGTAAACGACCGTTAGTTGCTTCAAATGACCATAAGATTATTCTTTTAACATTACAGTGAATTAGTTTCGATGCTTCACAATTTGCTTATCTGATGAAGGGATGGCTTGTTTTAACCCCATATATTTGTTTTAGAATGACATCAAACGATAATATATGTAACTAAGTTCATTTATTTTCAAAAATAATCCATTCTTTATGCTTTAATGACAACCATCAAGGGAAACTAAAAATAATATGATGCAGGCCACTAAGTATGTTTGTCTTGTGGGCGGCTTGTATCGGTCAACGCCGCCATTTTGGATGTTTGTGTTGAAAGTGTAGTCAGGTATACAGGGCTCCCAAAAAGGGAAACTGCTTTTACGCGGGTTTTTGCCAGTGTGCATGACTTGTATGTACGAGGCACATTATCCAATCAGATTGCGAGAAATTTCTATACAGTATAATAAGTATACATGTACATCTGAAGCTGACAAGTAGTTGACATGTATGTGTTTCACGGTCAATCTAGTTTGTTGTCTATAAATAAAAATCAATATACGGTACTAGATCTATATTCAAACTGTGGTTTATCTATCGAAGATTGTGAACGAATCAAATCTGAGAACGGGTGGAGCAGCAAATTTGGTACTTTCAGACAAGAAGTCGAATCTGCAGTCACCACAAGTTAAAGTTCCCCATCTACTTATTTTAGCCAAATGTAGAAATGTGTTAAAATCAACAAATTAGCAATATCTAATGCCCCAAAGAATGAAAAGAAGTTTCAGATTTGTTATTTGAAATGAATCTTAGGAGGAAATTATGTCAGGTCAAATTTGTAAACAATTGGGGAGTGTATCACTAGGGTCATTTGCATACCCCCCAACTAAAAATAGAAAGCAAGACAACTAAGTCTTGTTGTTTCAACACGTGAAATGACGCACTCGTCTGTTTGTAGGATCATGTATTTTCTCCTTCTTTCAGCAATCCAAAAACTTTAAATATTATGTGCACATATGAAATTTACATTTTACTGTCTATAATCATTCTACTGCATCTCAATATAAAATTCTGACATCCTCAAGTAAATTGCTGTTGGGTTCTTGTGACATAGATTGTTGCGACAGTTGACCTGTGTAGTGTATCTTGACTCCACTTTCTTGCCAGCTACATGAATATGTAAGGCGACGGTCTAATACACAGTCATGTGAAGGAGCATCATGCGGGATCCTTGATTGAACAAGTGGATTGGAGCCAAGTCCAAAATTAAAATTTCTATCCGTTGTAATCTATGCAATCTTGCAACCGCCAGGTGTAATATTTGTCATGCAGCCACAAGATTGACTATAGTTTGATAAAATATTGACGAAATTGATTAAATTTGGCTTAAAATGAGTAAATGGTTATCTTTAACAGGTAAAACATTTTGAAAGCATGTAATCTATAACCACAAAATACCAATGCTTGCTTTGTATCTTGGAAACAGACAAAAATGAGTAAAAAGCATTCAGTTAATCAGTAAAGAAAATAACAAAAAAATATGAAGTTTTAAACTTTTACTACACAAACTGACCACTGGAATTCTTATTTGTCTACAAACAGACAGACCTGCGTGTGATTGTAGTTTTATTGAAATCAATGAAATAGCAATATTCCACTAGTTAGTGGTCAGTGACAAATATTATGACACCTCATCTTGTTTGACTGTAAGTTTTGGGACACCTTAAAAAATTAATTTTTTTTGATAACTTAAGTATTGGGACATCTGAGAAAACACTTATTTTTTACTATCCCAAAACTTAAGCACTGTGTGGTAATCTGACCATGATTACTGCATTGAAATGGACTTGGACCAACAGACAAATAGAGAGACTGACTAACAGCCTGAATGGGTTCTAGCATACCCCCCAAAAGAACTGTTCTGCCATGTACGACGACAAGTCTAAAACGATATCTACTATAGATACATCATGGCAAATCACAATGCTTTTATCATAAAAATGTCCATTTCCATTTTGAAACTTGAAAGGGTTTAAAAGACTATATCACATATTTTCCTAATGAACAGATTTGTTTTTAAAACTTTGCACATACACAGCTCATAATATTTCTAGGAGATTACAGTAAAGAAAACCACAGTTCACCATGCTCATTTTTTTAGAAAATTTGCCTTTGAAGAAGGTATATACAGGTCAAAAATTCAGCTTATTAGATTTTACACATCTTTCCTTATTAGTCTGACAGTTGAATAGAAAAAATAGCAGAAGAATATATACAAATATGCAAAAGAGAGCTATGCCTACATAAACAGTAGCTGTCTGCATTGTTTTCAAAGGTTTCAGTACCCGAACTCTGACAAAGTCATTTTTTTAGCAGTTCTACTCTGGTTCAATTTCAGTTTTGAGGCATTCCACTTGTAACAGTAAGTGTGGAAAACATTGCAATAAAAGAAGCCATTATTCATACAAGCAATGGCATCTCTTTTATAATATGTTATCAAAAGCATATTGACTTATGTTCGGTTAAGTCCTTGAAAGCCCGCCCGGGTGGCTCAGTGGTGAGCGTGTCGGACTCATGACCTGGTGGTTGTGAGTTCGATATCCGGTTGAGGCGAACTTTCTTTCCGGCGTATTTTCGCCTCTCACCTCTGCTGAAGCATGTGAGAAAAGTAGTCGGTGGCTTTGGAAAGAAAGTTGTGTTAGTACTGGTGTGAGAAAGCCAGGAAACACATGTGCGTCACCGACCGCCATGATATGACCTTAGCTGTTAAAGTGGCGTTAAACCCCAATACAACCAACCAACAACCAAGTCCTTGAAGTTTAAGTGCCGTTTTGTTCTTTTTATTTAGTAGATGTCAATGCTTGTATGGGAAATGGCTTTGTTTTGATGAAAACTTCCTTTTCTTGTTTCTTCAATGAAAACCGTAGTTGGGGCAAAAAATCGTCTCTCAACTAATACTAACCAAAGAAAGTGCTACTTGTACTGGTGTACCGTTAGCATTATCATTTGTTTAAAAAAATACAAAGGCGCACCGTAAAAATTACTGTGACAAAAACACATGCCCACTATGGATGCATGTGAAATTTTCTCCTTAACATAAAAACTGTATACCAATCCTTAGTCCCACTCGTCACAACTCGGCCGATTCTGTACCTACATCTAACTTCGTCCGTATAACGGTCATTTCCATTTGAACTGCGAATCACGTGATCTTAAATACATGGCACGCCACTGTCAGTCGTTTAGCAATGACATAAACAACCTCGATGAAATTATTCACATCTTTTTATCTGTCGGTGAAAACTTCAATCAGAATTGATAAAGCATGTTAAATAATGAATGTACGAACTGTTTGTCAACTCATCTGAAACATAGTTAGAAAGATTTCGATAGAAAATTGAAACTCAAGTTTTCTTTTTTAAGAGGAGCCTTACAATTTTCAGAATGGTAAACCGGCGTATTTCCGGGTATGTACCGATCTGGTGCATATCAATCCACCAGATACAGCCGAGGGATTTGATGGCTCCCATCACCCGAGGTATGCCGAATGTCCTTAGTCCATGTCTTAACAAAAAGACATATTTTTGTTTTGTTTGCCTTTCCATAAACTTATTTCCTCCACCAGATGATTTTTTTTACTGGCTTCAAAAAACAGGTATGACAAAAAGAGAAACTACTTGTTTAAAAGCAATGTTCTCAATCCCTTTCTGATTATTTACAAAAATAATAAATGGGGGAGAAAGGATTGGAGGATTTTTTTTAGAAGAGCACAAAAAAAATCACAGAGTATTAATCCTTCACAAAAGCATGAGTTTTAACGACCCCGAGTTAGAAGACTTGAAAACAGTGTGGGAAAAAGAGAAAATGCTGGTAACTAGCATTTCCTACTTTTTTTACACTGCTTTCTATTTTCATGGGGAACTAATCCTGTTATTATATCCACATTTAAATTATTGTCTGCAAATGCTTTCAATTTGGACAAGTCTAAAATTTTGTAGTCTGGTGGAGAGTTAAAGGTTTTGGAGGCAGATGACAAAAAAAGAAGAGAGAGTATTTAGAGAACATGGTGGGTCAGTCTCCTCCACTAGTGGGAATGCTAATATTGATTATTCTTTATCTTCATTATGATCATTGGAACAGAGAATGTGCCTTTAAAACTTATCCTGTCTTTTCTGCTAGTCTTTGACTAAAAAAAATTTTTCACTTAAATTGAAAAAGTTGTATAAAAGTGGATTTATCTTATTAAAGTGAGAGTAACAAGGTGAAGTTGAAAAGTCTACTCAATTGTAATGTGACTTTCATACTTGCTATACACAGTGGACCAATTTCGAGTGCTTAGTGATACATGTATAATGTTAATGCAAGTGGATTATGCCAGTGGATATGTTGATTCACTCTATGTATATAAGTATACATATGTGTAGTTCCTTGTTTGGCAACATGATTTCTTGTTTGGCAAAGTGAAACATTTTCCAAAGTTAAATAAATGTGTGATTCAACACATTTGTTTAACTGCAAGCTGACAAAAGTATGGACTTTTCCAGAATGGGAGCAAATATTACAACAAATCAAATGTGGTTCAAAAGATTGAGAGGGTAGAAAATGTGGGATAAGAAGAAAATGCTGGTTACAAACTTTTTCTCCTTTTCCCACAATGTTTTCAAAAGCCTTCTTCCCAAGGTTTATTAGAACTTGGGGTTGTGTAGTAAAGAATCAAACTTTTGAATGCCAAATAGATCTAGGTGCAATTGACATTTTGTACTTCGTAAAATACCAAAATATTTTTCAGCTATTAATATAGTTGTTTTGGCCAGATTCTCTCACAAAGAGTACAATTGGACAGTCATGGTTTTTCCTGGACCTGGGCCATACCTGGGCCCTACCAACCATCAAATAAATAAAAGAAGACAACCATTTGGGAAGGGTTACCCGTGGGTCCCTAGATTCAAAGAACCAAGGGGTCAGGGAAAACAATTAACATAACAGATCAGAATACAGATGGTACAGAACTAATCAACACATGTTTTCAAGCTGTCCTCCGCATCTTTGTCTTCTATCACATCTTCTATCACATCAAACTTGCAGTCTAATTTCTTATCTTTACCATAAGTAGCTATACAGTATACATCTGACAAAACAGCTAACACAGCCTAAAAAGTGCAGTGGTTTGATCATATAGCCTTTACCATACAATCCAGAGTTTAAACAACCCTAAGAACAACAGCCTTTTCCTGCACTGTATTCTACTCTTTCACAGACAAAATCTGTCATCCAAGCCATATATCATTTGCCATCTGTAAATGCATTCATTATTTGCCGTCAGCAAAATTTTAATGCTTTCATTTTGGACAAGTCCAAAATTTTGTCATCTTGTAAAGTTTTGATGTTGAGTACAAGAATCAATTTATTGAATGCTACAAGCAAAATTGGGAACAGTTAAGTTGTTATAGGAGCAATAATTTCTCATAGTGGGCACCTTCTCCTTTTGCTACAATGTTTCAAAAGTGGTATGCTGTGAGTCTTTAAAAGTAGTCTGCAGAAAAACTTTGCATGACGATCTGTCTCTGCCGACAACATAAGTTTGGTTTTTCTAAGACCTAACACTTGACAATAAATTTCCCTTGCAGTTTAAGATGCAGAATCTTCAACTTAGAACGCATATTACATTAGAATGCATATTACAAAGATCTTGATCCATGCCATCCACAAAAGCTATTTAAATTGCCAATTGCATTGAAAGAGGTAAATATTTACCGAATGACAAATTTTAGACTGTTCCAATTTTAAAACAATTGCATAAAATTTAGTGTGCCACAAATAATTGGATTTGTCTGTGAAAAGGGTAGAAAATATTGTCAAAAAAGGAGAAAATGCTATTTATAAGAGATTTACCTCTCTACAAACAACAAAATTTCATACTGGTTCAGCTTAAAAGCATTAATTTTGTGGACAATATAGTTGATTGTGACATAAATGATAGATAAATAATATGTGTATGAAAGGGTGGAAAACATTGTTGAAACAGGGGAAAAATTCTGGTTCTCACCATTATCTCCTTTACCCACGTTTTCATTTTTGTGGGTTGTTAAAACACAGGACTGTTTGGTAAAGCATTAATGACATTAATTACACAGAGTATTTTACACACTCACAGAATAAATCCATTTGATATGTGATTTCTGTTCAAAATTCTTTAATTCATGTTTCAACAGGATTTTTATGTGAACAGCTGTCAGTGACTTTTATCGCTATGGAAACAGGAAGCACTGTTTGGATATGACAATGTATAGTGGACTGTATGCCTGTATGTGTATGTATGTTTTTGTCAACTTTTCGTCAGTTTCAGTCTCCATTCTGTCTTTAAGTTCAGTGCAATATTTACAAACGTTTCTGCTTTAACTTTTTACCACACAGCAAAAATTTTAGACTGGTCCAAATTGAAAGCATTTGCAGATGACAAATTAAAGATGACTCAAAAACAGAAATTTGTTTTTGGAAGTCTAGAAAACATTGTGGGAAAAGGAAAAAATGCTGGTTTCCCGCATTTTCTCCTTTTTCCACAATGTTTTCAAAAGCCTTCTTTCCTTAGGTCGTTAAAACTCGGGATTGTGTGGTAAAGAGTTAACAGAGAAAATCTACTAGCTGGTAAAATATATCAGTCATAGATACATCATAAACTTTGCTATCAAATTAGCCAAATACATACTTTTTTTCATGGCTGACAATACAGTTGTTGAACAACCTTAACCCTTAGAGCACCAAATAAACTTATCAGTCATTTTCATTCTAGAAATAGGATCCAAACAATTGCAATTTCACGGTTGCTTTTGTCTACGAAGTTTCAGCAAAGCAGACAGTGCAGATCTAAGATCAGGCGTCACGTTTTGGCATCCTGATTGTGATCTACACAGGCTGCAAAGGCAACTATAGTCGTGAAAGGCGCTTTAAGGCTTAAAAAGAACTCTTTTTTGGTCAAAGGCTAGAAGTAGCAGAGAAAGTTTACAGATTCAAAATTAGACTTCAAGTTTGTTTAGGAAGGCAATTGTATACGAGTTAATTCAACATTTCATTGCTTATCTTGCATCATTCTCTAAAACAGTAAGAGAAAAAGTTCCAAAATCTGCCAACTTGGCTTATTCTACAGCAGAAAAATAGATAAAAGCAACTGCAAAGTATGATGAAGTAATGGAACAAATTAACACAGTTAATGGCCCACAATTCTACCACTCTCTCAACCAAACATATAATTAGTGGGTGGGGTAATGACATACAGAGGAACTTGGCATTATTTGCTAGATTGTTCTCATTTTTCTCAGTTCTTGTGATGAAAAAGCATATGTCTATGCAACAAATTGTTTGTATTTTCTCACTTTTTCTTGTTTTCTTAATACTTTTTTTATTAAATACTTTTACCAAATATACATTTTCAATATTGGACTTTTTGTGCATGCTTTCTTTCCACCCTTACCGTAAACTCTGCTGAATTTTGATGAAAATCCCCCCCTCTCCCCAAAATGGGGGTAAAAATATGATATAAATAGAATATGTTTTTTTTTTTTCACTGAAAGATCTAAATTTATTTCATCTCGTGAACATCATTGGTAGTATTTTCACTTGTGGCTGGGCAACTCATGAAAATATTACTGATGATGTTCACTTGATGAAATAAATTTCGATCTTTTACCAAATTAAACAAATATCCTCTATTCATCTTGTATTTTCATTTGCAGTTTTTGCTATCTAACTATTATGCAGCAGACCACTATTCCCAAGAGCTGCAAAAACATTGCCACAAGTATTCATATATTATGTAAATAATAAATTATAATGCCTGTTTTACAAGGAAATTTTCAAAGATTCTTTCAGTAGTTTAATGAATGATACTGATTGATAAAGATTCACACAGAAGGTGATAGAACAGCCCAATCTGATAACACTTGTTGAGCTGAAATTTAAAAAAAAAATGGCATTATACATTGGCACAAAATCTTCAAATTTTGGAATTTCAACCATGTTGTTTTTGTCAGAGTGTCTTGCAAAATAGCGGATGGTGTTGATCCATGCACATCACGTGCAGTCTTTATTGAAAGTCCACAAAACAACTACACCCAGAATTCGGAATTTAAGGATTAAGCCTAGACTGTTGTTGGGGGTGGTACACAGTGTATTGTCATGGTGACACTACAAAATCCATAACCCTGTAACTATTGATTCTGTCTCAAATAGAAAATAATGTCATTATCATCCCCCATTTTAGTTGTGATGATGGAATTTCAGACCTGTGCAGACAGTGAGATTTCTACAGGGAAAAACAAATCTTTATTTTTGCTTCCATCCTCCATTTGTCCTCAGTCAAGAAGTATAACCGTGAAATTGCCAAATAATTGTAACGGGTATCTAGTACTAACTTAACTCTTTCAGCACTAAATACTTAAACTGGACCTTTTTTGACGGCTGAAAATACAATCCTTTGTGTCTCAGAAAATTTTTTGTCCTGTTGGCTGGACTAAACAAGCGGATGGCATAGATCTTGGATCAGACTGCACGTTCTGTGAAGTCTGATCTTGATCTATGCCATCCGCGTAAGTCCTGGATTTCGCCTATGGCGCCGAAAGGGTTAACCATTAAAGTGCCGAAAAAACCAGACAGAGATTTTCAGTCGTAAAATAAGACCTAGATAAGTGTAATTTCATGGTCGCTTTTGTCTGTAAAGATGTAGCAAGGCAGACAATTCAGATCAAAGATCAGACTGCACGCTTTGAGGAGTCTGATTTTGATCTGCACTGGCTGCAAAGGCAACTATAGTTGTGAAAGGCACTCTAAGGGTAAAATCGTGCAACAGATCGAAATTTTGAGGCCAATTTGAAGACAGCTATGCTGATTTTTACAATCATGCCTAGCTTACCTAGCTTCAAAAATGTTTAATCACTAAAATAAGCGACAGAATAGTATTGTCCATCAGTAACTAAGAATGAGAAGTATGAGGGGTCAAAAATAATGCTAATTTCATAAAGAGATAGGTAGCTTCTATTTTAGGTTTTGCGCTGGAGTTCTTACAACCTGTTTACACAGATAGTCGTGCTTAAATCCATTCCCAGTCTGTCTAATTATTTCAAATTTCTCGCTTTTGTGATCAGTTGTCTTAGGTGACTTCATTTCAGGTTTTTAGCATAAACAGGTACTGGCGATAAATAGGTGTTCAATCGATCAAAATAGCTTTTCATCTGTTGCTGGTAAGCAACAGATAGCAGTTCAATCAGGGTCTGACCGCTGATAGGATAGTTTCATCGCTAAAAAAGCTAAAATGCCATTGGACCTCATCACTTGTAAATTGCTGTTTAGTCCGGCATGTCGGTGATCAATTGGTGTTTGATCAGTGGTCAAACACTTTCTGTCGGATATGGTCAGTGATAAATATGTGGTAATCAGTCACAGATCAGTGATATCAGTGATAAAGAGTTGGCATATCTCACAAGTTGTTGTAATTTTCTTTTTCAATAAAAAATATGTATTTTAAGTAATGAAATGAAAACTGATTAATTTTATGCAGTTCACTGGCTGACATCATGAAGGATGGAAGAGCAATCGAGCAGTTTGGCCAAAAGGCTTCTTCCTGATGGACGTTATCATCACAGGGATAAAGATTGTTGGATAAAGGGCTAAAGATCTACTTGAATTATGCTATGTCATCTCGGATCAGCCTTCGCAGTCCGCGCAGGCTAATCTGAGACGGCACTTTACGACCACAGTAGATTTTATCCTACAGTAGACTTGCATGAAACAGATAATTACATAAAAACGGAAAGTGTCGTTTCGGATTAGCCTGCGTGGACTGCGCAGGCTGATCCGAGACGACACTTTACGCAGATGTCCGAATGTCCCTTTTCACGTGTTGCAGGCCATATGCTGATAAACCTTTGACCACTTAATCCTGAGTTTTAACAACCTTGACAGTGGAGGCATTTGAAAACAGATTTGCAAAAGGAGAAAATCCTAGTAATCAGCATTTTCTCCTTTCCTCAAAATTAATTCTACCCTTTCAAAGAAAAATCCTATCAATAAAATCCTATTTAAATCATCGTTTGCGGATGCAGAAAAGTCCCTTTATTTTTAGCAAACTGCAGTTTGTCATTCTGCAAAGGCTTTCAATATGGTCAAATCAAAAATTCTATCATCAGGTTAAGCCCTTTACCAATCGACAAAATTTTAGACTTGCTTAAATTGAAAGCTTTTGCAGATGACAAAATCATTGTTACTCAGACACAGAAAGTCACCTTTGGAAGGAAAGAAAACATTGTGGAAAAGCAGAAAATGCTGGTTACCAGCATTTTCTCCTTTTCCCACAATGTTTTCAAAAGGCCTCTATGTTAGGGTTGTCAAAACTCAGGACTGTGTGGTACAGCATTAGTGATCTTTTTTTCTATTCTTTTATAATACATTTCAGGACATACCACTACCATTACAGAGCCAGCCAGCTACTAAGTCTCAAGACTAAAAGTAACAAGACAGATTAACTCTTTACCACACAATCCCGACTTTTAACGACCCTGAGAAAGAAGCCTTCTGAAAACATTGTAGGAAAAGGAGAAAATGCTGGTAACCAGCTTTGCCGAGATATTCTAGACAATTACAACCTTTGGTACTATAATTGCAATTGTCAATTTTTACAAGTGTAATTTTCATCAATAGATTTTGTTTTAAAAAATAGCCTTAATTGAGAAAAACAAACTTAGTCACAAAACTGGGACTGGCCTCTGACTCTTCTTACAAACCCCAGACAAATTTCTATCACAAATGCAAAACAATAGACAATTATGTTTATTCAAAACATTTTCTTTCCCCCTTTTTTTTCTCTCCAATAATGGAATTTTGTTTCACAAGCTTGATGACATGTTGCCATGGAAACAAATTGAAGATTCTGCTATAAGGTGGAACAAATGCTAAAGAAGTGTCAAGGATGCGGAAATTAAATTTTTTCGACCTAATTTAACAGACAGCACATGTTTTGGCTGTTTGGAGCAATCAATGAAAGCTTGTGAGAAATTTGGCAAGCTTAGGTTCCCAGTTTATACTGGTTTTACTCTTTACCCATACAACAATACTTTAGACCTGTCAAACTTAAAAGCAATTGCAGTCAAGAAACTAAATGTGACTAAAACTCCAATTTCTCTTCAGAGGTGTAGAAAAGATTGTGGGGTAAGGAGAAAATGCTGTTTTCCTCTTTTCCCACAATGTTTTCAAAAGCTGTCTTCATCATTTCTTGAGGCAGCAGTTTGCAAACCATGAATACATAAGAAAGTGAAGTGAAAGAAAAAAATAACTGTATTTCCTTAAGTATTACAACTTGTACATTGCCTCTTAGGGTACTTTAAGACTTTGCCACAAATTTTCACAAAGGCTTTTCGGAATGAAACATGAGTAATGACACACAGACACATTGATTAAACAGAATCATAATTGTTTAATTAGGTACCACAAAATCATTTGTGGTCTGATAAAACTGGTCAGGCTCCTCTTTATAAAACCACCATTTTGACATTAAAGGCCAAACCTGTAACTTTTTTACTAAATGGTACACTTCAGTTTCCTTATGCTTGCAGAGAAAAATACAATTATTTTGTGGATAGGTCCCTTTTTTTTTTACGACCCTGAAGACAATGGCTTTTGTAAAACAACGGGTAAAAGAGAAAATGCTGATAAATAGCACTTCTCCTTTTCACACAAAGCTTTCTTCATTTAGGGAAACAAATGCAATGATTTGAGCCAACTGTATTTGTTGTCTGTAAGTACTTTTCAATTTGGAAAAGTCAAAAATGTTGTCGTCTGGCTAGCAGTTAAACCAAAAAAGCCAGGACATGTCTTCACAAATGATACAACATTGTCAGTCTGTTGGAGTTTGTCTATGGCCTCAACTGCAATGTCATTAGAATTGATCCACATAATTGATCTCCTCAAGACTCGTTTGTCAGTTCCCCAGCTAATAATGAACAAGTCCCATCAAATATCTGGGCCACTGCCTAAATTAGGGAATCTGTCACCAGAATGCCAAGTCATTGATTGGCCAGCAAAGAGATTCAACAATTGGTCGTTAATTTTGCATAAATGATTCATAGCTTGATTCCGTCTGACATAGTTTTGTTTCTAGAATGAATGAAGGAGTCTTTATTGGAAAGACTACCATTTAGTTTTTTTTTTGCAAGAAAACAAAATTTTTGACAAGTCGAAATCAAAAGCATTTGCAGATGACTAATTTGATGTCCTTCAAATGATGTAATTTGTCATTTGAGGGGTCTCTTTCATTGCATGTTTCATTAGTAAATCTTATCATTATGTAGCTATGGCTGATCTTTTACCAAGCAACCACGTGTGTTAATACCCTCTTTGGAAGAAGTGCTTTTAAAAAAAAGTTTAAAAAGGAGGAAATGCTGGTAATCAGAATTTTGTCTTCTTCCCACAATGTTTTCTACCCTTTTAAAGAAAACTCCATCATTTGAGTCATATTTGATTTGTCCTCTGCAAAGTCTTTCAATACAGAAAGGTGTAAAATTTGTGATCTGGTTATGAGTTAACATTGCAGAAATAAGTTTCTTTATGTTTTAACTTTCAGCAGACTGCTTTGAACTTTTTGCCTCACAAGACAAGCTGAACCTTCAACAGCCCACATCATGTTAAACAGCTGTTGAACATGAACCTGGTAAGCACAGGATAAAAAACATGAAAACACAGAAAGAGTGGTTAGAAATTTTGAGGTTCCATGTTACATCACTGCTGGTCATATCAGAATGGCATGTGGCAAAGCAATGTTGTGTCCTAGCCTTGCAAAAGTGAAACCAACATACACACTGACAGGTGAGCTTTCACTACCATGGAGTTTAAACAGAGTTGAAGGTAGTATTCAAAACCAAATTCAGAAGACAAAAGTTGGAAACAGTCGTGATAGACAACTCTTACATCCCTGATTTAAATATAGAATTTAGCTAGGACTAGTTATGTCCCTTCCCATAAGCACTAATTCCAATGGGTAGTCTTCAACCTCTACTCTTCCCATTCAATGTGGTTTATCAGCACAAAAATAGATTAGATTATAATAAGAATACATGTATTATGACTGAAGCAGTGAACAGAGGAGAGGAATGTGAAGACAAGTATGTACCATCATGTACCTTCTAAACAATACAATAGGTATTAACGAAAAAAACCTATTTACATAGTCCATTGTTTTCATGGCTTCCGAAGAAGAAAACTTTTAAAAACATTGAGAAAAACAATGAAACTGCTGGTAACTTTTGAAAACATTGAGTAAAAAGTAGAAAATGCTGGTTACCAGCATTTTCTACTTTTTACTCTATGTTTTTGAAAATAAAACCAGCAGTTTCTCATTTTTCCACAAGACCAATACAAACACAAATCCTGCTCATAAAGAATTACTTGGCACTCAAAGCCGTGAACACCATGATAAAGAAAAAAGTAAATAAAACCAGGAAAGAATAATTGTCTCTGTCTAGACTGTGTCACTCACCCATGCCACATCTTGCAGTAACCCTTAACATACCTTGTACAACTGGAGTTGCTATTAATGCCAGTGCATATCAAAATCAGTCTGCAAATAATGTGCAGTCCGATCACTGATCTACACTGCTTTACTGGAAAATTCTGGATAAGAACAACCACAAAACTGCAATTATTTAGGTCTTATATTTCTAGACAGATAATGTCAACTAGGCCTAATGGGCGCTCTAAAGTTTAACTTATTACCCCTTGGAATAAACTGGTACCAGATCATTTTGAGACAAAAATGAAAAATTTTACATGGATAAACAACATGAATGATTTAATACACGAGTACAAAAACTGCAAAAACATTTTGGAAAAAGGAAAAATTGCTCCTTAAATGTTATTTCTCCTTTGGCCATAAAGCTTTCACAAGCAGTCTTTTGCAACACAGAAAGTCTTTTGCATTGTGAGAATATGCTAAACAGCCTACGAGCCGAAAAATTTCCAAGGACAATTTCTGTCAGTAAAAAGGACTTAAATACATGTACTGAAGTTTCAAGGCTTTTTTTTTTTTAGAATACCTAATATAAACATCAGGTAATGTAGATACAAGATCAAACTGCGTTCTGATGTTCATATTTCTTGTTTGCAGAAGCTTAACCCATAGGCTGCTAAGGGCTACTCACTGACCTTATGCGGACAGTGTAGATCAAGATCAGACTGCACAGAACGTGCAGACTGATCTTTGATCTACACTGTCCGATAAGGAGATATTATCACCAAAACATAAGTTTCAGATAACATTATTTGCATTTTTACCATTAGCTTGAAAGTTGTTTTTAGCTCCACTGGCCGAAGGCCAGCGAGCTATTGTCATGGTGCTGTGTCCGTCGTGCGTCCGTGCGTCCGTCCGTCCGTTCGTTCGTCCGTGCCTGCGTCCGTAAACTTTTTCTTTAAAAAACTTCTCCTCAGAAACTATTGACTGGATTTTTACCAAATTTCACAGGAATCTTCCTTTGGTGGTCCTCTTTCAAATTCCTTCAAATAATTGTGTTCCATGAAGAATTCTGGTTGCCATGGCAACCAAAGTAAAAAACCTTTAAAAATCTTCTCCTCCCAAACCGCTACTTGGATAGCATTATTATTTTGCAGGAATGTTCCTTAGATACAGGTTTACAGAATTCCTTAAAAAAAAAAAAGATCTGTCAAAAAACATGGCTTTTATGGGAGACTCATTTTCCTTTTATGGTATAAAGTAAAATCTTTGAAAAATTTCTTCTCTAAAACTATTCATTGGATTTCATTGTTGTTTTGCAGGTAAGTTCCTATGGTGGTTGTCTACCAAATGCAGGATTGAATGATAATTGTTAAAAACTTCCTTTCGCCATTATAGAAATATCAGGCCTGTGGAGCGATACAGGCGCTCAAGCGCCTCTAGTTTATTTTATTTAGCAGGATACGGGTGAAGGTGTAGCAAAAGATAACTTTATTTGCACCAGACATCAGATTCGGCTTAACCTTAGGAAGCCAAATTAACCCAACACACGATCTCAGTCTGGAAATAAGATCCAAATAGTTGCCATTTCATCTCTTCTTTGTTCTATATTACTTCAGCTAATCGGACGGCGTAGATCAATGATCAGACTGCATCTTCTAACCGCTAAGGCAACTATAGTTATGAAAGGCGCTTTAAGAGTCAACAGTAGATCCACAGAGGAAACTGTAAATATATCATGGGTTTTTTTTGCATGTTTGTTTAGTATTATCTCTTGTCTTAAAAACTCCAACATCATCCATAGTGTATGTTCAAAGAAAGATTTTATTTTTTATTTTACGAATCTCGTTTAAAGTAAGGATTTATTCATCTTACTAAATTTAGCAATCCTTTAAGCCTACTATCACAATAAATAATTATTTGAATTATTAATGCTTCACAATACATTTCATTCAACCTATTTTGAAAATCTTTGTCTCTTTACCACACAATTCCATATTTTAATAGCCCTTTAGAAAACAGGCTTTTAACTCCTCACCAAATAACAAAATTCTAGACTTGTCCAAAATGAGAACATGTACAGACGACAAAGTTTTGAAAGTAGCCTGATGGATAATTTTGTCTTTGAAATGGTAGTAAACATTGTGGGCAAAGGAGAAAATGCTTGTAACCAGCATTTTCTCCTTCTACCACTACATTTTCAAAAGGCTTCTTCCTCGTAGTCATTAAAACATGGGATTGTTTAGTATAGGATTAAAAACTTTGTGGGAAAAGGAGAAAATTATAACACAGCTATCAATCCTATCAGAAAACTTCAGATCATTTGTATTGATTTCTCAATAATCATCTGCAGGTGCCTTCAAAGTCTACAGTTTGTTATTTGGGAATAGGTCATCTGTAAGAGATCATGGAATGAGCATATTTGGTAATGTCCTGCTTGTAAATGATTGACTTACACACATAACATACAGACTTTGCAGCAAATTCAGAAATGATTCTGAAACTAACTTACCATCTTTTTTTTCTTGCTCTCTAAGGCGAAGTGAACCGATGCAATACTCATATTCTATTTGTGGGTAGGCAAACACTGAGTGTTTGCTGTGCCTTTCTTTTTATTACATGTACTGTTTTTCTAAAAGAACCATGCACCAAGCTTTGGTTTGCGAAATGAACGTTTTTTCCCTGAGCATAATGGTAATCCTGTGACTTGCTTGGCTGCAGGTATTTCTTGGTCATGTCACACTGTTTTAATGTTATTTTTTTCAACAAGTAGAAAGGGTTGGGCAATTTGAACTGTCTTGTTGAGTTCTTTGAGAGTGAAAAAGCAAATCATAAGAGATCCTATGAGACATGAGACTGGGTGCCACACAATAAAATCCCAATCAAGCTGCCAACTCATTCTGTCTAGACACTAATTTGTGTAGCTTTCTTTAGCATTACCAGATAGAATCTTTGGCAAAAACTCTATCCAAACACCATTTATCACATTACTTACTGCAGATGATTTTTTTTTTGTCTAGCAGTAGACCAAATTTTGAGAACATATGAGTAAAAGAAGTGTAATCCTTACAAAAACAATCTCTTGTTCTAATGACTATGAGGAAGAAGGCTTTGTGGCCAACATTGTAGAAAAAGGAGAAAATGCTACTGACCATCATTTTCTCCTTTTCCCACAATATTTCCTACCCTAAGACCAACTCAATCATTTGAATCACATTTAATATGTTGTCTGCAAATGCTTTCCATTTAAACAAACTCAAAATTTTGCCATTAGGGTCAAAGCTTCATTTCTTTTTATATTAAAGTGAGAGAGCAACTATCCTGTCTCCTCTTAAACTCTTTACCAAACAACATAATTTTAGATTAGTCCAAATTGGACGCATTTACAGACAACAACATTAATGTGACTCAAAAATTAAAATTTGTTTTGGGAAGGGTAGAGAAGATTGTGGGACAAGGAGAAAATGCTGTTTACCAGCATTTTCTCCTTTTCCCACAATGTTTTCAGAAGGCTTCTTTCTCAGTGCCGTGAAAACCCGGGATTGTTTGGTAAAGGGTTAAGCCTTTAACAGATGACAAAAGTGTAGGCTTTTCCAAGTTTGAAGATTTTACAGACAACAAATTAAATGTGGTTGAAATGTTTCGATTTGTCAATGTCAGGACAGAAATCACTGAAAAATAATTGTGTTAACTCTTTACCACACAATCCCGAGTTTTAATGACCCTGAAGAAAAAGCCTTTTGAAAACATTGTGGGAAAAGGAGAAAATGCTGGTAACCAGCATTTTCTCCTTTTCCCACAATGTTTTCTACCCTTCTCCAAACAAATTTCATTTTTTGAGCCATGTTTATTTTGTAGGCCGCAAATGCTTTGAATTTGGACCAGTCTTAAATTTTGTCGTTTGGTAAAGACTTAATCAGCATGCTCTTTTCCCATGTTATTGTTAGAAGCCCTATTCCTCTGGGTTTTTAACCCTTTACCAGACGACCAAATTTTAGCCTTGTCCAAATTCAAAGCATTTGAAGACGACATTACCAATGTGGCTCAAATGGTGCAATTTTTCTTTGATAGGGTAGAAAACATTGTGGGAAAAGGAGAAAATGCTGGTTACCAGCATTTTCTCCTTTTCCCACAATGTTTTCAAAAGGCTTCTTTCCCAGGGTCGATAAAAATTGGTATTGTGCCGTAAAGGGTTTAAACATGGGATTGTTTGGTAAAGGTGAACCATTAAAACAAGCAACAGCACTTTGAAGCTATGGCTACTTTACACATGTTCTGCCTTGAGTCTGTATAATTTCTATGCAATATGACTGCCACAAAAATGAAAGAGTTTTTCATTCCTCATCTTATTTTTCCACTTCAGATTCCAAGAAGCAGTTTTGTCTTGTGGTGAGAATGAGTAACCATGCATAGCTCATAACATGAACCCCATCCTACCTCCAAAAAGGTACAAGGTAACAGTGTGGTATGAGGTAAAAAAAATTTTTTTTTGCCAACAGATTTTCTCATTTCAATGAAGAAACAACAACAAAAGGTGACATCTATGTTCCATCTACACATTACTTTCTGCACAAAACTTTACTGGACCTACAACTGATTTACAAAAGTATGTGGCAAAGGAAGAAATTGCTAGTTACTTATGGCACGATGTTTGAACTTGTATCCATCTATCAAACTGTAATTTCTGTTTTAAGTCCCCATGCTACAAGGATGTTTTACAGCCATTACGGCGCAAGTATGCTTCAAGGCAGTTATTTTTTTTCTAAGGTTCAATATAGATATGATTACTAAAACCTAACAACTTAGTATGAAATATAACACATGCTCTAAAATACTCTAAAATGCAAAGATTTTAAATTATTCTTGCCTATGTGTTCATCGGTATTTGTTATCCTGTATCAATGGCTGATAATTTATATATGTTCCAGGATACCCATTGTTAGGCAAGGACTCTACAGTGCCTTACCCAAGGACAATCCCACATAGTACTGCTAATGGGCATCAAACCAGTGTATCCTGGTAAGTTATTTTAGTAAAAGACTTTGGTAAGAAAAAGTCATAAAACTTGAGGATTACAAATTTCTCAAGATGGCACTCTTATTTATAATACCTTGAGAGCCTCCTTTTTCTCTTCTCTCAACATAAGATTTTTTAGCTCTTTTCTTGAGAGCTTTTTGTTTAGTATGATACAGGTTTATGTTACCCTCACCAAATATTAAGCCAAGCCCTGGTAGCTCAGTCGGTAGCGTACAGGCCTTGAGAACAAGGGAATAGCTGGTTTGGTCCCCTGCTCGGCCAATATCTTTTCCAAAGATTGATGATAGACATTGCGACAGGATTCATTCTTTTCTCACTGCTGACCATTGTTTGGAAGAAGGTTATGTCGGAAAGCAGCCAGTGGCTTGGAATGAATACTGTGCTGAGTATTAAAAATAGAAATCCCAAGAAGGTATGGATAGGTGCAATGGCCGTTGAAAACCGCGTTAAACATCACACAATCATTCAATCAATCAACCAAGTATTATGCCAAAAAACACGGGCAAACATAAAAAGAAAAGCTTAAGAATAAGGAACTATTGGGAGAAAAAAAGCAAAAAGTTGTTACATTTTTAATTTCATTTATTTGGTGCTTAAGTAATCATCTCATTGATAGATACTCATTTCACTGCATGTATGTTCCATTCTTGTGAAATATCTATAACCCCAGGTTTCAGATTCACATTACACATTTTCTTGAACAAGATGAGTAAACTTTTAGAAGTTTTACCTCAAGCCAATAAAAACAGAAGCTTTGAAACTGTGGCTTATCAGCGCAATTTATCATCAGGGTTCATGAGGCGGCACCTACCATATATAGAGACTCAGTGCCCCATTTTACTTCCCACAGGCTTCCCATTGATAAACCAGACTCCCTGCATGCTCCTTTGCATCCCTGCATGACTGATTCCAGGATATGAACCATTTGTAATGGTTACAAGGGGCACAGGGGCTATCTTTCTAAATAGTTTCATGAAAATCTCCAAGTCAAAATGCTGCTATGTTTTGACCTTTGAAAGGGTTTGAGTAAAATTTCCTGTTGTATGTTTTTGAAAACTTATGACAGCATCATAAAATGCGTACCACATGATTATGACAAGTGTATTTTT
The DNA here is from genome assembly GCA_946811185.2 of Hippopus hippopus. Classification (NCBI taxonomy): domain Eukaryota; kingdom Metazoa; phylum Mollusca; class Bivalvia; order Cardiida; family Cardiidae; genus Hippopus; species Hippopus hippopus. The sequence continues at coordinate 34,959,677 of OX328099.1, read as the reverse complement.
TCCATAATTCACCTTGAAGGCTCAAGATTTCCTTGTCAGATGGCCAACTGATTTTATTAAATAGATACAATCTACGCGGTGATACAGCTCTCTTTTCAAAAAATATCTTGGGGGTTTTTTTTTTTTACGAACACAATCTTCTTTGCAATAAAAATGTTGGAAATTTATTTAGGAACCATCAAGAGGAATAATCAAAATGATTCCTTCAATCAAATATCTCTAGTCTCTGAGCAATGCAGACACAACTAATTCCCTGCATGGTTTCTTACTCTCTATCCACCTTTCTGTCAGATTTTCAATTAACATTTTCCCATTAATAACTAAATTTGCACTACCTGCTACCTTTTACAACAAATACTTTTATATATGTTTGTACCTTTTAAATTTTTCACAAAATGTCAAAACTTCAGACTTGCCTGTTTGAATACATTTGCAGATGACAAATTAAATGTATCTTTAATGATGGGAATTGTTTATAAAAGGGTTGACTTTTGCTGATATTTTTCTTGTATAATTATATCTACATTCTCAGTCTGATTCTTCTGCCCATATTGCACACATCTTTCATAACATAAAAGTCTATTGTAAGCAAAGAGATTCCAACTCTTAGTTACTTGATAGTTTGTGGAAGGAGCCAACTAAAATGGTAAATCATGTAGTTCATGGCCAGAGGAGCATGTCAGGCCACATTGGTCTCTTCTTAGCCTGGAAGAGCAAAATTTTAAATTCCATGAAAAAAAGATAAAGACGGGGAAAGTAACATGCATTTTCTCCTATTTCCGCTATGTTTCCTTTCCTTTACAATACAAATTTCATTATTTGATACTCATTTGCTTTTTCCTCTACAAATGCTTTTATTATATCAACAAGACTAATGGGTAAAGATTCAATCCCTCACCACACTGATAACAATCACACTAAATGCATGACAAAGAGTTTCTCATATAGAATAATTTGCAAATCAAAATAAACTGTTTAAAACAATATTAATTATCATAAAAATTACAAAATACTCAGCAAATTGTCTCCATCAATACAAGGTCAGTTTTGTAATGTTTTTGATATCAATTCATTAACGATGCTCAAGAACAAACTTCTCAGAAAATTTGCCAAGAACCACAGAGAAGGTATTTTGACGAGGCTGTCTAAATGCCAAACACATTCATTGGACTTGTGAATTCTTTTGCTTAAATCAATTAATTGTTGGACTCTGTTTCTTTGAATAATCAACAATCTGATATATTTTCTATTTGATGATGTTTTTAGCATGGTTACATGTTATCTAGATTTGTTTGCTTGTATGGTGTCTACTGCCTTTTTCAACATTATTTCAGTTATATTGTGGTGGCCAGTGCACTATCCATGCTTTCCTGTAGTTCTTCTTACCAGTACTTTGTACAAAATATTCTTTCCAAGCAGTGGCTGCTTTCCCATAGGACCATAGTCAGCAAAGTGATCAGCGGTAAGAGAGGAATGAATAATGTCTCAATTACTATCATCAATCAATGAAAAGAAATTGGCTGAGCTGGGGATTAAAACCAGAACCCCCTGATTTCAACCCCTGTATGTTACAACTGAGCTATTATGCTCAGCAAAGTTATCTAGAAGTTTCATGCATCATGCACAAAGATTTGTTTCTCTATTCTCTGTTTATTGCCATTCCAATTAGTCATTCAGTTGCGTGCAGGTAGCCTACACCTATTTATGTGTTACTGGAATTTCTGAACTTTGCCCTTTTTCAGGCACTGGTTCCTTTCCAACATACAAAATTTTTATGTATGACAGAGGAATAAATCGTCTAAATGACTTGTCTTTTTAACAAACAATCCTTTGGTTTTATGACCCTCTGGAACAAAGCTTTTGAAAACATTGTCGGAATAGTAGAAAATGCTGGTACCCAGCATTTCCTTCTTTTTCCCACAATGTTCTTCATTCTTTTTCTGCAAATGTTTTCAATTTGGATATATCTAAAATATCTGAGAGCTTTGAATGAGCTTTGGTTCAAACTTACAAACCTGGAAACAGCAAGGAAAACAAAACTGAACATTGACAAACAATTATAATTACAAAAAAATATTTTGAGGAAGCAAATCAGTGATTTTACACATGCAATTTTCTTTCAAAATGAGGTCACAAAAAGTCATTAGGCTCCATAATTCTAACTTACTATAACACTGAAGACACAAGGACAACGTCAAAGCAAATAAGTGTGTACAGTTTGACCTTGGACCCTTTACCACATGATCCCAACTTTTAACAACCCTGAAAAAGAAGCCTTTTGAAAACATTATGACAAAAAAGGAAAATGCTGGTGACCAGCATTTTCTGCTTTTCCCACAATGTTTTATTTCCTTCCCAAATTTTGTTGTTTTGTATAGAGTTCATTCTCTAACTTAAGAGAAGGTCTGGCCAGAGAGATTCTGAAATTCCAAGTTTTTTTTTTCTAAGCATATTAATTAAAGACATTTACTTTTTCCACTTAGTAGGCTAAAAATTACAGTCATAAATAAGCATTAAAGATCCTGACATTGCACAAGTTTGACAAAGAAACTCTGTTGAACTGACCATTGTATTTTAACAACTTATTTCCTTCCAGAAACAAATAAGTAGCCAATTACTTCAAAATTATCTTGGTCAAATGAAAATAAGTAAAAATAATGAAATAAAAAATCTTGATAAAATACATAAATATGTATAAAAACATGGTAGCAAAAGGAAGAATTGCTCATTACTGGTCTTGTCTCCATTTAGACCAACCTCATCAGAAGAGGTTTGCTGCATGATGTGAGAAGTTGTCTGCAACATGTTATGGGTTAAAAGAAACCAATAGAAACTTTAATCATTTTGTAAATGCTTCTATTCATCAAGTTATTATGCTATCTACAAATGTTTTTAATTATTTTTGTCATTAGAAAAATGTGCAATATCAGTGAATATGAAGACTTGAAAGTGTTAAAATATGTCCCCCATCTTTTAGTATCCCTGTTCATAATCATATAACCCATGTGTCTTATTATCCTTCTATAGATCTATAATTATGCACTCCATATTCAACATCAGATCTTAGAAACTTTTCACCAAACAACACTATCTCTTTTCAGATTTTGAGAGAATTTTCTCACCAAACAATCCTCCCTTTTAAAAATTCTGAGGAGAAAATTTTCAAAGAATATGGATACCAGTTTTTTCTCATTTTCGGACATACTTTCTTCCCTTTCACAGACCACCAATTGAACCAGATTTACTTTGCTACCTATAAATGCTTTCAAAATGGATAAGCCTAAAATTCTGCTGTCTTGTAAAAGGTTAAGATGGTCCAGATTTTATCTGACCAGCTTGATCCAATGATTAGCACCATAGACTTGAATTACAAGATAAACACTTGCCAAAGGTGCAAATCATCAAAATAACTCTGGCACTTTGATTCCTCTCAAACAGTTGTTGACTAGCAGGCATGTTCTGAGAGAGTTTACTATGCTATAACAAAGACTTAACTTTTGGGCTCAATAATGACTCCTTACTAGGACCTAAAATTTTGGACTTGCCAACATTGGAAACATTTGCTGACATCAAATGCTGCTAAAGCGATAAAAATTGTATTTTTTTTGATAGGTAAAAAACATTGTGGGTAAAGGCAAAAATGCTGGCTTCCAGAGCCATTAAATATAGCATATATGGGCAACTTTGGTAACTTTGTTTGATTATATTGGAATCATATCACGGCGGTCAGTACAATTACACAAGTGTTTCCTGGCTTTCTCACACCAGTCACTGACTCCTTTTCTCAGATGCATCAGAGGTGAGAGGTAAAAATCGCTGGAAAGAAAGTTTGCCTCAACCAGGTATCGAACCAGTGACCACCACGTCACAAGTCAAACATGCCAATCACTGAGCTACCTGTGCGGGCTGTTTTGTATAAAGTTAGGAATTGTCTAATGGACCACTTGAGAAGGTTGTGGGAAAAGAGAACTGTTATGTAGAAATTACTCCTTTTCAAGAAAAGTATTCCAAACAATTCAAGAAAGGCATTCATTAACTTTTAACTGCTTTAAATAGGTCTAAAATTAATCTGTCCAGTTGCTTCAAACTTTGTAATCAATAGTTCTACTATTGATGAATCTGTAGAATCCCCATACTTTAGGTGCATAATGATTATTATGTATCTCTCCTATATAATGACCGTATTTCTCCCTTTCCTAGGACTATAAATCTTGATTGTAATATTAGGATCATCTTTTCTAGACTAATGAAAGATGGTACAATTGTTCATCTAAATATACTGGTAAATGCTCAAAGGGATTACACAAGCTGAACAAAGACTATTTATACATAGTTTTTCCTATAATCAAAATACCCAATTGTATCTGGATGGGAAAATGTGCTTACACAAAAATATGCTTAACCCTTGGAGTGCAAAGCACAACTTAACTGCTTTTGTGGACAAAGAAGAGTAAGATCAGACTGCAAAGAATGCAGCCTGGTCTTTGATTTTCACTATTCCCTGTGAAATAGTCCAAGCTACAAGCCTTGTAATATTTGGAGTCTATTTTCGAGACTGAAAATGTTTCCTTATTTGGTACTTATCCTTTGGAGCATTAAGCATGGTCTTGTTTGCTTTTGGGGACATTATTCAACAACATAAGGCCAATAAATTTTTTTAGCTGGTTTAAGTCTGCAATTTACTAATTAGAGACTTTTTTTGTCACAACAGCCTTAAAATTACAAAAGTTTGATGTTTTTCTTTTCCTCACTGAAAATTTCCGTGTTATTTATTTAGCAATCTAGGAATTAAAAGTATAGTTATAGCTCAATAAACAACAGTGGTTTTATCTATCAGCTGTTTATCCTATGCTATAAAATTTGATTTGATACAGAACCTTTCTTCTCTAACATTTCAGAAAGGAGAGCATCATAATTAATAATATGTTAATGAAATGCAAAACTTTAGTTTCAAACATTGCCAGTCTTGTACAATGTCTAGAACTTAATTTTTTACCTTTTGTAATGCAAAATTACTGTTCAGTAGAATATGATATGGATTTTCAAAATATTGTAATAAAACAATATAAAGCTATTCACCACATTACTATCATACACTAATCTTTTTTTATGTATGATAAAAGAGGTTTTGCTCCCAAAATGTTGGATTACCGACTGTAAAAAGCTCCACATACAACATTAATGGATTTACAGGTATGCATAAACAAGACTGGTTATACATAAAACTTGGTGAAAAGTCATTATTTGATAGAACTCTACAGGTACCCATGTTCCCCCCTTCCACAAGAGGAAAATCTGGCCAGAATCAAGGTTACTGAGTTAGTTTCTATTTAATTACCCCCTCATGATTGCTATCAGCCTGCTTCCCTCCTCTCTGACTAATTTCAAAATTCTGTGACTTGATTGGCTGATTTAAATACCACAGCCACATGGAAAGCCATGATTGGCTGTTTCCTGCACCTGACCCAGCCCAAGTGCTCTGAAATTGGTAAAACTATCTTGTGTATTCTGGGTGTATGCAGGACCTGTCCTGTCAGGGAACATTAGTGGAGATCCATGCACATACAGCCATCGTTATTCTTGTATTTCAGATAGGTAGCCATTCCACAATGTTACGCACATAATTATGTTGGCAACATGTATGGGCGGCCATCATGAATTCCACAGTGTACATGACAACAAACACGGAGATGACACTCTACACACAGGATCATAAATAAACATATTTTATGGATAATCTATGGAAGGATTAGACTTTTGAGGAAATGGAAAAAAAACTTGGATATTTTTTACCCGGCTATGAAAGGGGGCTCAGAGCCCATACTTCCTTGCTATCCCATAGTTTTATTCCCTTACTTTTATGGAATGTAAAGAAGTATGAGTTCTGTGACCTTCTGCTCAACAACTACAACGACAGGATCATCTTCTAGACGTCAGCCACCGGCAACTATGAGTTTCTGGATAGGGAGATTACTTCAGTGGTAAAAATGTCAGATTTTGTGAGTTTTCTCAGACCTCCAAAGAGCCATATTCACCAACAATTTTTAATGTTGTTGTTGTAGCTTATAAATGTTCAAATTCCTTATTCAAACACCAGAACATACATGAATATGTGAACTCTCGCCATGATATGACTGAAATATTACTGAAAGTAGCATTAAACACCATTCAATCAAAGACCAGTGATCTGATCAGCTGAAGTGTTCTATCTTGGCTGATCTGATGGCTAGTACTGAGCTTTAGATAAGAAACAAATTACAGAATTGTTTGTAAATATGGTCCAAGATTATCAAAAGGCTCCACTAAATTTTCAAATAAAGAGGAATCTAATGAGCACCAGTTATAAGCATGTTTTGGGGGCAATGAATGAATGACATAATCTGATACCACAGTTGTACTTTCCTTATTTTGTCATCAACACAGATTTTTCAAGATGTGATGTAATGGTCTGAATACAAAGTCAAAAACAGCAACAGGTTATTGTAAATTGGATTAACAGTCATTTTAAATCATCAGAACAGGCAAGTTTTACCTCTTATTACTCCACATCATCTTGAACATAATGCTGGAAGAATTCTTGTTGTTAATCTGTTGTAACTCTTAATAAAACTTTCCTTTGTATTTGTCTTATGTTTGATAATAATTCTTACTTTTTGATTGTTCTGTATGTATATACAGCATAAATACAAATTAACCCATGAGGCAAATATGAAGCAAAGAGCTTGGGAATTTTCCTAATATAGGTTCTCGTATAAGATGGATAACCAACACTATTATAATTACATGAAATAAGCTTTAAATCTTTAAAAAACAACAAAATTTTTTACCAAACTCTACCCAACTGTAAGCATTTGAAGATGACAAGTTGAATGATGATTTCTGTCTTAGATAAGGTAGGAAAACATTGTGGGAAAAGGAAAAATGCTAGTTACCGGCATTTTCTCTTTTTCCCATGTTTTCAAAAGCCTTCTTTTTCAGGGTTATTAAACTCACAATTGTGTGGTAAAGGGTATATACGTGTCTTTATGTGAAAACACTGTTTCAAATATAGAGATTGCTCACAATAAGCAATTTCTGCTTTTGCCTATTCTTTTAGCCGCCAAGTTTGCAAAGTGGTCTGCTGCAATACTGCAAAAATCATCATCATGTTTTCACTCTTTACCAAACGACAAAATTTTGGACTAGTCCAAATTCAAAGCTTTTGCAGACAACAAATAAAATGATACACAAATAATTGCATTTGTATTAGAAAGGGTAGAAAACATTGTGGGAAAAGGAGAAAATGCTGGTTACCAGCATTTTCTCCTTTCCCCACTATGTTTTCCAAAGCCTTCTTTGTGAGAGTCATTAAAATTCCGGATAGTGTGGTAAAGAGTTAATCCTGTCTGTTACCTAAAAGAAAATCTGTACTAATCAGGTCTTCAGTGAGACTCTGATAGGTACAAAAATTTTCTTAAGTTATAATTCTATCTTAAAGAATTCCCTTCTTATTACAACAGTTCCCAGGGTTTATTATTATTATTCTTGGAATAATGAAACTAGCTGTTGAACTAATTTTCAGCTTTGCGGAAATTTTTCAGGTAAAGACTAAACGGAAACCAGAAAAAAAATTAGCACAAGTTCAAGACAATGTAATAATACTTAATTAATTTTGTTGAGATTTAGCTTAGGTTTCTTTGTTTGAAAGGAGTTTAAAGCCATTTTTTAACATTTCAGTCAATTGCGGCAGCCAGTGCACCTATCCATGCTTTCCTGAGTATTCCTTTATCTGTGCTTCGCTTTTCCCAAGCCACTAGCTGCTTTTCCACATGACAATTGTGCTTCGGCCTGAGTACCGTATGCCAAACTTGTCTAAGAAAGGTACTTCACCTCCTGCAGATAAATTTGTTCATCTTCCAGCATACCATTGTGAACATCTTTTAGCAAGGGGAGCAATTTTGCGCAAAAAGCTTTTTCTCCTTTTTTTTATAATGTTTTAACATGACTATATTCCTGTATTAAAACATCTCTCTTTACCAGACAACAATGACTTTAGACTTGTTAAAATGACAAGCATGTGCAGACGACAAAATTTAATGTGGCTCAAATGACAAAATTTGTCTTTGAAAGAGTAGTAAACATTGTGAGAAAATGCCTCTTTCCAGCTTTTTTTTTTCTTTTCATGCAATGCTTTATGAGCACTTTTCTCTCCAGGTTTTCAAAACTGTGAATGCTGATCTTCTCAAAGTCCACTGCCTCACTTTTTTCAGAAGAAGGTTCTTTAACAGTTATGACTGAACCAAACAAGAAAACTACATGTTTCAGTACTTAACCCTTTCTCTGTAATGTTTTCAAATCCTTCTATTAGGGTGGTTAAAACTCTGGGTTGTGTGGTAACAGGTTAACTGTTAGAGTGCCAAATAAACCCATGCACATTTTCATTCTACAAATAAAATGCTAGTAAGATCAATTTCAAGGTTACTATCAGCAAGGAATGTCTGTCCAAAATGGACAGTGTAGATAAAAGATTAGACTGCATGCTTTGTGCTATCTGATCTTGCTCTACCCTGACTGCAAAAGCAACTATAGTTGTGAAACATGATTTCAGGGTTAATAAAGTTTCATTTCAGGTAATTTAACAGCAAGTGATAAGAGGTCAACATTTTCAGCAAGAGCAGATTGATAAGACCATGTCAGGTCTTTGATTTCAATTACTTGTAACTATTACACAAACCAGATGCCCAGTCTATGTCAGAGGTAATGATAACAAATATGTATACCAATACAACACTAAACCTTTGTGGGGTCCTGCACAGCTCAGTAGTAAAGTGTCAGCTTTGTTATCTAGAGGCTTCAGGTTTGAGCCTCCCTGGAAGCACAGGGGTTTTCATGGGAGTGTCCTTGGTCAATGCACTTCACAGCCCTAGTCTAGTGCTGGTAAAACCAAGGACATATGCAAATAATTCCTTTCTCTGTGAAAATTTAAACTCTTATCCTGCTGAATGAAACTTTCAAGCTGAATAATGAAAACTCGAATAATGCTATTTCAATTTTATTTTTTGTATAAAAAATATTCTCCTTATTGGAAATAGTAGATCCAAGATCAGACTGCACAAAAGTGCAGTCTTTCTTGGTCTACTATGTCTGCAAAAGGTCAGTGAGTCAAGCTTAGCAGCCTAAAGGTTAAATTGACATAGCCTTTATGAACAGTATGTAAGAAAGTTGTGGGAATAGGCACAAGAGGGCCATGATGGCCCTGTATCGCTCCACTGGCTAAAAAGTAAAAACCCTACATGCCAAACATTACAATACTTGGCCAATTTGTCTCTAACTTGAAGACATACACAGGGCTAAATTTTGTAACCCTCGGCCAAATGGCTAGGTACGTGAAGATTTTTCAAGTTTTCCAGTTGTAAGCCCCTGTAATCTTGTGAACCCAGGGGTGGGGCAAATTTTGACCCCAGGGCTATAATTTGGGCCCCCTTGGTAGAGGCCCACTTGACAAAGCTACATGAAAAATTTGGTAGCACTAAGCCTTATGGCTAGGTATTAGAAGATTTTTAAATTTTTCCCAAGGTAAGCCCATGTCAAACTTGTGACCCACGGTGCCGGGCCAATTTTGACCCCAGGGCTACAATTTAGGCCATCTTTGTAGAAGCCCACTAGATAAAGCTACATGAAAAATTTGGTAGCCCTAGGTTTGATGGCTAGGTATGAGAAGATTTTTAAAGTTTTCCCAATGTAAGCCCATGTAAAACTTGTGATCCTGGGGGCGGGGCCAAATTTAACCCCAGGGCTATAATTTGGGCCATCTTTGTAGAAGCCCACTAAATAAAGCTTCATGCAAAATTTGGTAGCCCTAGGCCTTATGGCTAGGTACAGGAAGATTTCTAAAGTTTTCACTATATAAGCCCAGAGTTTCTGAAGGAATCCATTTCTTTCAAGAATTTCTGAAGAGGAGCATGGCAGGATCATTTCTGTGAAGTTTCATCAAAATTGGATTGGTAGTTTCATCAGAGAAGGTGTTTGAAATAAAAGTATATGCACGCACAGACAGACACACGCACGGACGGACGCATGACGGACACCAGGCCATGACATAAGCCCGCTGGCCTTCTGCCAGTGGAGCTAAAAGATGGCTTCTTACAAGTATTTGTAGGATGATGACACGACAGACAGCCACCTGGCTATGATAATACTATGACGATTTCTTCAGCCAAGCAGATAATGCGCAATATAGTAAAGTTAAAAGTTAACTTTGTGTCTATAATAACTATTATACCAATTACAATGGTCAGCCCCCAATAGCAAAATCAGAGTAGGATCAGAATTGAGTAAGGCAAATATTTTTCAATAAAATGGTCTAAAGCCATCTTATGATGCACCCCTTTTTTTCTGCACATCTGAATGTGCTAGCTTTTGACCGACTTCCTGGTACTGATAGATTTGCATGAATAAATAGAAATTTGTGATAGGTAAAACATGGGGTTTTCTGTAGTCTGAGGGTCCCTACAGGCCGGGTCCTTGCAGGCCTACTTTTGGCCAAATTTACACTATCTCTTTTCATTAAGACATTTCTTGGTTGATATAAAAGTAGCTTTTATGCTATGGGTCATCAGTAGCTCACTGGTTAAGGTATGAGACATAATTGGGCAAATCTGGTTTGATCCCTATTGGTGGTGCTTAGACAGAGTATGTTGGGGTAAAGGACTATTAAGCCCTAGCCTGGTAACTGGAATCCAGGAAAAACATGAATAAGTAAACTGTGTGTGAGATGCGAATGGAGAAATGTGGGGTAAAACAACATTCTAACAAGTGAATAACAAGAGGGCCAAGATGGCCCTGTATCACTCCACTGGCTAATAAGTAAAACCCTACAAGTCAAATATTACAATACTTAGCAAACTGGTTTCGAACTAAAAGACATACAGAATTTTCTCTATAAAATCCTACCAGAAAGTTATGACCCCAGGGCAAAGCCATTTTTGACCACAGAGCTATAATTACTTGAATCCTGGTAGAGGTCCACAAGATACAGCTTTATACTAAATAATACAGGTCTAGTCTAGAATGTGTGGTTATAAATCAGAAGATTTTAAAAGTTTCCTCAATAAAAGGCCCCATAAAACATGAGACCCCTGACACATGGCTAAATTTGGTAGCCCTAGGTCTTATGAATAGTAACAAGAAGATTTCTAAAGTTTTCACTATATAAGCCCATGTAAAACTTCTGACCACTGGGGTGGGGCTAAACTTGACCCCAGGGCCCTCTACCTTGGGCCCTCTTGGTAGAGGCCCACTAGATAAAGCTACATGCCAAATTTGGTAGCCCTAGGCCTTATGGCTGAGTACAAGAAGATTTTTTAAGTTTTCCCTATATAAACCTTTTTGCCCCCCCCCCCCCGAGCAAATTGACCCTAGGGCAATAATTTGGGCACTCTTAACAGAGGCCCATTAGATAAAGCTACATGCAAAATTTGGTAGCCCTAGGCTTTATGGCTAGGTATGAGAAGATTCTTAAAGTTTTTCATATATAAGCCCATGTAAAACTTGTGACCCCTGGGGAGGGGCCAAATTTGACTCCAGGGCTACAATTTGGACACTCTTGGTAGAGGCCTACTAGATAAAGCTACATGCAAAATTTGGTAGCCCTTGGCCTTATGGCTAGGTACAGGAAGATTTCTAAAGTTTTCCCTATATAAGATAAGCCCATGTAAAACTTGTGACTCCCAAGGCAGGGCTAAATTTGACACCAGGGCTACAATCTGAAAAGACTTGGTAGAGGTCTACTAGATAAAGCTACATGCCAATTTGGTTGCCCTTGGCCTTATGGTTTCAGACAAGAAGATTTCCAATATTTTTCAGTTTTGTTACCATGGCAACCAGAGTTTCTGAAGGAATCAAATTCTTTCAAGAAATTTGGAAGAGGACCATGGCAGGATCATTTCTGTGAAGTTTCATCAAAATTGGATTGGTAGTTTCAGAGAAGAAAATGTTTGAAATAAAAGTTAACATACTTGCTGACACACGACGGACACCGGGCCATGACATTAGCTCGCTGGCCTTCAGTCAGTGGAGCTAAAAATCAGTCGGCCAATACCTAACAATCATCATCTCCCTATAAGCTGTTGGAGTGTCACTTGAATGAATAAAATGGGCAGTTTGTGTCAAGAAAAACAAAGACCAAACAGTAGGCATTTCAACTCTTTGCCAGATGAAATATTTGTAGGGTCATCAATATTGAAAGCATTAGCAGACAACAAATCAAATCTGGCTGATATGCTGGGATTTTGCCTTGAAAGGTTTGAAAACATAATGGGAAAGGGAGAAAATGCTTGTCACCAGCATAATAAACATAATAGTTTCAAAATCAGATTTCAAAATCAGACAGCATTTTTTGTGCAGTCAGATCATCATCTTCCCTGGCTACAACAGCAAGTTCTACATTTGCGATAGTTACACTAAAGTTAAATCATGCTTTCCTTTTCTAATTTCGCTGTAATGCAACGCTTCAATCAATGTTTTATTAACTTTTCAGGTCTACAGAGAAAGGTCACCCAGCTGGCATGTACCAGAAAACTTCAATCAGAGTTTCTCCTTTCATGTCTAGTTACTTCTGCACCTCACTTCTTTCAATCAAAGCACTAACGCACTGAAGGAAGCGGATTTCTTTTCTGGCTCCGCATACATGCTACTAATTGGTGTGTTCTATGATTTTTTTCCTCATACACTAATATAAATGAAAACGGAAAGTTCTCCAAAGAACTCTTACCCTTGAGATTAGGGTATGAGTTCACCAGGGTCCGAGTTCTCCAGCAACAAATATGTTACTGTATAATTGTGCTAGATGATGGAAAGGTGTTAAACCCGGCACGGTTTTTGTTTTGTTTAAGCTGAAAATCTTTTGTTACCTTAAATTAAAAAGACAACTGAAACATGATGTTTAATTTTTTTTCAGAGAACATACAGTATCAAGTTGAACTGCTTTGTTTGAATATCACTGGCAGAACTATTTTGTTAGTGTACGAAACTGGTTTTGTTTACACAGGCAAAACCTGCCGGAAGCAAAAATCTGACCTAGATAAAGATAGTAGGCTTCAAAAACCAGTATATACATGCACATGTGATGTGGAAACTGACAGCGGGGTAAATCCGCTGCCAAAAAAAGATTTTTAAAACTTAAAACTGACTGTCTTAGGAAATGTTGATTCTGCAGAGTTGATGCAGAATCAATGTTTACCTCTCTACCATACACAAAAACAAGATGTGTCGATGAGAAGGAATGATCACCCCCACCCCCCAAGCCCCCCCCCCCCCCAAGTTAATACAACCCTTTCCTGTGAGCTTGTTAGTGGTAATGATTTTAATTACTCTGTATCATGCTCTCCATAGAAGCCCGGTCTGCTACTGGTCTTTAGCAGCTATCTGTTTATTGCTATCATTATTATTACCGCCTTGAGATATCTGAGAGTCTCCCCATGATTATCTATTGTGCTACACTTGTTTATTGTTTATTGCATCACATCACAATGCTAAGCGCTACTCACTGACCTACTGCGGACAATTTAGATCAAGATCAGACTGCACAGAACATGAAGCCTGATCTTGGATCTTCACTGTCCGATAAGGAGATATCTTTCAACTAAAAAAACCCTTGAAATTTTAAAACTTTGGTTTTTACTGTCGGCTTGATAGTTTTATTTGAAGTTATTTAGCGGCCTATGGGTTAAAAAAGACGGATTTGCACATTTTTCTTCCGATTCATGGCAACCTTCAATAACACTTGTAACAGCATCCCTTTAAAAAGCTTTCTGAGTCAAAGAGCCGGAATGATTAGCAGCTATTGTCAAACTATCCTCTGAAGTCATCATGAGTAACCTGTTTGAAATTTTGTTGTCAATGTTTTCAAAGATGGCACAGTAAGTGATCAAACCTGGGCTACTGAAATTTTTGTACCTATTTAGTAATTTACATTTCAAAACCGATTGCAGTGACATCTACTTTATCCCACTGTGAGATGGGGTAAACTATGTCGCTGCTACAAGTTTTCCAATGTCCCCAGGCCGTCATTTATGACAAAGTAACATCCGAATGATAGAAAAGAAAAAAAAAATGGACTGGAACCCAGGCTAGTGAGCTGTTAACATGAACATTGACTAGGGGTAATTGGGCAAACTCTTAAAAACACATCTGACCTTTCCATGACCTTGACCATTGACCTACGTACGAGATTCTTGCATGTCTGTATTGTTGTACATAAATGATGTCAATATGTACAAGTCTAAAATTTCGTTTAAGAGATTATGCTTAAAAGTCTCATTCAATTCAATTGAGATTTTGAGGGTAAAAAATTGTTCTTGCTTTTGAATGCAGTCCTACTGCATCCTTTGTATCAGAAATAACGATACTTCTAGAAGCAGGGTAAACAGCAAAATAATTTTGCTGTGTTTAAACAAAAAGCTGACTGCAGAAATGAAAAAAAATCATCATTTCAGTGAAAAATTTGATTGGTTGATCCAATAACATTATTACATTGAGAGTGCTTGCTAAAGATTTAATATATCCATTTGATTATGAGCTGGATTTCAATCAAAGAATTCTCAATTACCCAGCAGCTTACCAACCTTCTTCTCAGAGAATATCTACATGTAGCTCAATGAAATGTCTACACAACCCATCAAAAAGGTTTACAGTTTGCAAGTTATATTTTCAATTACTAAGTTTGTAACTCAAGAAAAAAAAAATCTTTTTTCTTTTCACTGACAATGCAACTTCAACCCTTTATCACACAATCCCAAGTTTTAATGACCTTTACAAAGAAGGCTTTATAAAATGTGGAAAAGGGAGAGACTCCTTTTTCCACACTATTTTTCACCCTTTGCAACACAAAATTTTTATGTTTTGGTCACATTTGTCATCTAAAAATACTTCCAATTTGGACAAGTCTATAATTTTGCTGTCAGTTACCAGTTAATACAAAGTATAAGAAATATTCCAACATAATCTTTTTACAGTTGTAAAACGGTATTAACCAGCTTTTGGTTTATAACTTTGACAAAATTAACTTAGATAAAGAAAATAAGATCTTGATCATAAAATTCAAACGTGTTGGCTGCATTATTTTCAAACCATTTAAAAAGTAGACAATGCATTAATAAACCCTTTTTGTCAACCCTTTATCAGATGACAGAATTTTAGACATGTCCAAAATGTTTTCAACAGCCCACATACTTAGGGTTGTTAAAACACAGGCTTGTTTTGTAGAGGCTTATAAATGAGCCATGCTCTGTGAAAGAAAGGGGGATTTGCATCTGAAAAAAGTATCTACCCAGGTCAACCGGCACAAAATGTGCAAGCTGACCTGTGCTGAAACTTTGCATTTGGTAAATTTTCTGCATGTCAAAGGACCATTCTATTTCAAGGTTCAGTCAGTTGTTAGACAAAATGGATTGTTTGGATACCAATTTATGTGACGACTTGCTTGGTACAATGCATCACAAAGATACATAAACCCCCTTTTTCCAGACCATGGCTCAAACTCATTTGACTCATTCCATACTCTCAGAGCTTATAGCATCTATGCAGAATAAAAAGTGTTTGCGAAACTTTCTGTCAATGTTTTAAATACATAATGAAAGGTATTTCTTCCAATGTTTTTCATATAATAAATGAAAGCATTCTTTCTTTCCATTAAATACTAGCTCCTTTGTGCCACTGCAGTTTGGTATGCCATAACACATTATAGTGCCACTTAAAAGATTTTCAAAAACAGTAATTGCTTTATATGTTTACTATTAGTCCTATCATGATGAAAGCAACATTTCAAATTAACAACAAGACAACCAAAAAGGGCTTACTTATAAGACTTATCTGGTGAGACTTATTGCCACACAAATGTTTATTAGCTACACTTGTCAAAGCTCAGTGTGGTTTTGTCATGGCCCTGTGTCCATCATAAATGTGTGCGAGACTTTCCATTAATTCGACTATGCTTATGTCAACTATCTCAAAAACTACTCAGTTATTTGTTAACTCTGTACCGCACAATCCTGAGTTTTAACACAATGGCATAGAAGCCTTTGAAAACATTGTATGAAAAGGAGAAAATGCTGGTAACCAGCATTTTTTCCTTTTCCCACAATGTTTTCTAGTAATCCAAAGACAATTTTTCTATCATTTGAGCCACATTGTAATTGTTGTCTGCGACTGCTTTCAATTTAGAAAGAGCCAAGATGTTGTCGAGTGGTAAAGAGTTATCTACTCTGTACAGGCCAATTTTGAACCACAGACCACATCTAAATGTTCATAACTCGTGACCTGGAGGTTGCGGGTTCGATAACCGGTTGTGGCAAAGTTTCTGTCCGGCGATTATTCAACTCTCACCTCTGATGCACGTGAGAAAAGTAGTCAGTGGCTTTGGAAAGAAAGTTGTGTCAGTACTGGTGTGAGAAAGCCAGGAAACACATGGGTGCATCACTGACTGCCATGATATGACCTAAGCTGTTAAAATAGCGTTAAACTCCAATACAAACAAATAAATATTCATACCATGACCCAGACTTTCAGATTCCTTGAAAGAAATTAGTTCCTTGAAGAACTATTGCCTGCAAAAACAATTAAACTTAAAAAAAAAACTTGAAAAAACTTTTAAGATCTGATCCAAATCCGCAGGTTTCATATATTTGCAATTTCACTTGTATGATCTTTGGGAGGACTTTTTTCAGATTTCTGATTAAATCTTGCAGAGACAAATCAACAATCTTCTAAAAGGAAACAATCAAGCAGAAGTCGAGCAACCATTCAAAATGAGGCTGCCAAGCTGCAACTATGATACAGGACATCATCATCATCCACTGAACCAGACAATAAAATGAAAATGGGGTTTCCAAGCAGACAACAAAATGAGGCAGTCAAGTAGGCACCAAAATGAGACAATAAAGCAGGCACAAAAATGAGGCAGTAAAAGACCATGATCCAACTGAACTCTTTCACTTCCAGTGGCAACTTTAACAGCTTTTGTGGATGGCATTAACTCTTTACACCATAATCCCGACTTTTAACGACTCTGAAGAAGAAGGCCTTTGAAAACATTGTGGGAAAAGGAGAAAATGCTGGTAACCAGCATTTTCTCCTTTTCCCACAATGTTTTCTACCCTATCAAAGAAAAGTTGCACCATATGAGCCACAATGAAATTGTCGTCTGCAAACGCTTTCAATTTGGACAAGGCTAAATTCTTGTCGTTTGGTAAAGAGTTAATCAAGATCTGACTGCACATTCCGTGCAGTATTGATTTTTGGATCTACCCAAACAGCACTTCATACAAAACTATGCCAGAAATTATCTTGAAACTCAGTGAAAATATACCCTGGTAAGACCTTGAAAATAATCGAATGCTATTCAGCTGGCAGTAAAAGAGTTAAAGTATCAGCAGCCACATTTTTTCTATAATATTCTTGAAAACATAAAATTAATTTTGAGCATTCAATTATTATTAAGGGAGAGGAGGTATTGCTGCGAAGAAGTTAGTAGCTCTCTCACCCCAAAAAAGTCCTCTATTCCATACAAAAGGAACAATAACTACTCCTTATTGGGTTATCACTTAGTCCTTTATCAATGGACAAAATTTTAGACCTGCCCAAATTGTAAGTATTAGCTGACAACAAAGTAAATGTGACTCAAACATTGGCATTTGGTTTTGGGAGGGTAGAAAACATTGTGGGAAAAGAAGTAAATGCTGGTTACCGTAGTTAAAATGTTTTAAAAAGTGTTCTTCTTTGAAACGGGATTGTTGGTCAAGAGCTAAGCCCCTTTTATTCATTATCAATGAGTCCAAAGAAATTACTCTTTGAAAACACAAAGGAAAACTTTTCTGATCTCCAATACAAGTCATAACTCGAATATCAGCTGAATAAGAAGCTGGTAGACATAGACCCAATTAACAACCTGGGGTCAGAGCAATATTTTACTCTGCAAAAATAAAACCATCTACCCCTTAGCAACACAGGCTGACTTTAGACAAATTCAATCCCATTACAGATCATAAAGAAATAGTTTGCATAATGATAAATAAACCATACTGAAAACAAAAGCCATTGTCAAATCCTTTTTCCACAGTATTTCCCATAGACTGACAACTGCAAGGGTATAAAGAGGCCTATTTCACTCTGTGATAAGGTAATACATGCTCTTGAAAGCATTCACAGAACCCAGGCATCAGTGGTCTGGAATCAAATCTACCACTTGAGCCTGATAATGATTCATACCCAGCAGATTTTTGGCAACTCATCAGCTCAACCCGGAATATTCAATTTATCTCTGTTTACCTTCCTTTTTTTATCTTCTTCCTCCATCAATTTTATCTTCTTCAAAGTGCCATTAAATCTTGCAGACAACTTTTTCTGCCTATTCCCAGACAACTTCTTAAAATACAGTGGCAAAGAGGAGAAATTGCTCCTGATGAGCCCCAAAACAAATTAAGCCTTAGGCTCCTATGGACAACTTATGACATATTTGCCAACTGTACAGATCAACATCAGACTGCACAGAACTTAGTCTGAACTTAGATTTAACCTGAAATGTATGAGATTTTTTCGGGTGAAAAGAATTTTAAAACCAAAATATTTTACTTTTACCAATGGTCCAAAACTTCCCTTTGATATAACCCTTTATCACACAAAACCGAGTTTTAACAACCTTTAGGAAAAAGGTCTTTGAAAAAATGGGAAAAGGAGAATATGCTGATTACCAGCATTTTTTTTCCTTTCCCCACATTGTTTTCTACCATTCCAATGGCAAATTTCAGTTTCTGAGTCACATTTACTTTATTGTCTGCAAATACTTTCAATTTGGACCAATTTTAATTGAGCCATGCTCAGTGAAAAGGGGGCTTAATGCATCTGTGAAAAGTATCAACCCAGGTCAGCCTGCGCAGTCCGCGCAGGCTGACCTGGGCCGAAACTTTTCGCTCCTGGTCAATTTTCTGTATGTCCAAGGACCACTCTTCCTCCAGATTCAGCCATTCATTAAACTATGTGGATTTTATGGATCCCTAATTATGTGATGGCTTGCTTGGTATCATGGTTTATGGAGATGCATTAAGCCCCCTTTTGCTATAGAGCATGGCTCAATTTTTTTTGTTTGCTGATAGTTAATTAGCAGCAAAGTGTTTGACAACAGACAGCCTGGAAACACATGTAAAAAAGGGATAATCAATTTCAAACATTACATGCTTAAAACATAAAAACATTGTGGTAAAAAGGAGAGATTATTCATTTCAAACAAATTCTCCTTGTTAATAATGTCCTCAGAAATAGTCTACTAAGCCAGACAACAAAAAAGGACACTAAGGATACAGAGCTTGTTAGCATATTTCTCCATTTGTTACAGGTTTTCTCTTCTATATGTCAATGAGCCAATTTTTTTTCAGCTTTCCTCAAATGTCCGAAATATGGATCAGTGCATAAAAGTGAGAATTTGTCTCAAAAGCAGGTTTTCTCTGATCCCCTGTTACTTCGAATTTGCAGCTCTAAATTTTCTTAAGTCTCCCTAAGATCAAATGTTTGCCTTCTTTTATATATTTCAAGGGGCAAAATGATCCTCAAATGAGAAATTCCATGGGAAATCCTGCAAAAAAAATGATAAACTCTCCATCAATTTTCAGGCTGCTTAACCGTCGTCAAAATGCAGACCAATATCAGACTGCACAATACATGAAGTCAGATCTTGGATCATCTATGCTGTCCTTAGAGCAAAAATTTTCTACGAAGAACATACAGCTTTGAAATTGCAACATTTGAGTCCTAACTACAAGATGGAAACATTGTTAAACTCTCTGCCAAACAACAATATTTATGTGTCAGTACTGAACATTTGCAGATGACAAATAAATAGTAAACCTTAAAGCAATGGATAAACCTAACGGACACTTGCAGTCCACAAATTAGACCCAAATAATTGCAATTAGGTTGCTCTTTCTCAGAATGTTTAAGCTAAGCAGACAATTTAGATCAAAGATCAGACTGAATGTTTTCTTGACCTACACTGGCCACATTAATGCAAGTATTCTTGTGAAAGGCACTTTTAAAGTTGGGACAAATGCTCAAGTTTTCTTTAATAGAGTGAAAAAAATTGCTGAAAAAATGAAAAAAATGTTTGAACCAGTTTCTGTACTGCTGAATACATGCAGTACTTTATTCCAAGAAAGTGCTGATCCTAGGCTCTTTAAGGTGATCAAGACTTCCTGCAGGACCAGTTCTGAAGATGTTTTGGTCTTCCCCAAATTCCCAAGTTACCACTATTTATGAACTGAAAGTCTGTTAGAATAGTGATGATGGGCAGGAATCAGAGCAACTTTCTTGGCAAAGATATTTCAATCTCTAGACTAGTACATGAATTCTAGGAATACTTCACTCCCTTTCCACCCTTTACCAAACAATCTTTTAACCAAAAGGCTCTTGAGAAATGATGGTGGAAAAATGAGAAAATGCTAGTAACCAGCATTTCCTTCTTTACCCACAATGTTTTTTTTTAAACTCTTTCAAGGGCAAAGTTTATCATTTGAGCCTCTTTAAATGTTAACAGATGTACACACACACAATAACACAATCATGCTGTTTTTATAAGTCCATTTAATTAATTCATTAGTAGAACTAAGAGTTCATTTCATAGCCAAGTGAAATGATGTTCTATACTTATTCTTTTATTTGCTCAAGCATCAATAAAATTGGTATATTAATTAAATTGAAATAAAGTTTTTTTTTTCCTCCTAAAAATTTAACAGACAAAGAGTGATAAAACATACAATTTACTTTTGTTTTGCATACACATCTCTCCTTGTTAATTGCACAATGAAAAGAGGGCCATGATGGCCCTGTGTCACTGGACTTGCTAATGATAATTTATGTATACAGGCTGTGACAATTATCCATTAGAAGCCATGCCTGTGGCTGCCATGGTTTTTGACAAATCAAGATGTTATCAGATGTTATCACGATATCTATCCAGAGATCATTCATACAAAAAAAAATTTGACCAGTATGTTTTTATACGATTTTCAAAGTTTGATCAAGTGTCTATACAAAGTTAAAAAGCAATGTCCAATTTGGTTTCAATTTTGTTTTTGACAGATCAAATTTCTATCAAGACATCACAAAGAAGATTATGTACCAAAAGATCATTCATGCTAAAGATGAATGAATTCCAATTCAAAGTTTTTGCAGAGCGAGTTTCCAAGTTTGTTCTAGAGCTTTCACAGAGTTAAAATGCCAGTGCTACTGTTATGACAGATCAAGATTCCATTCAGAAATCTGAAATAAGTCTACCTAATGATCATCAAGCCAGGTTGCCAAGAAATCTGACCAATAGACTTGAAGAAAAAGATTTTTCAAGTTCTTTTTCTTTCTGTTTTGTTACCTCGGCAACCAAGTTCTTCGTGGATCTTAGTTCTTTAACCCTTTACCACACAATCCCGAGTTTTAACGACCCTGCAGAAGAAGGCTTTTGAAAACATTTTGGGAAAAGGAGAAAATGCTGGTAACCAGCATTTTCTCCTTTTCCCACAATGTTTTCTACCCTATCAAAGTCAAAACCATCACTTGAACTACCTTTATTTTGTCGTCTGCAAATGCTTTCAATATGGTAGAGTCCAAAATTTTGCCGTTTGGTAAAGAGTTAAGGAAATCTAAGAGACGACCATGGCAGGAACATTTGCATGAAAACTGGTTCAAATTAGGCAAAAAGTTGGAGAGATGTTTAATGTTTGAAAAAAAAAGTTGACACATGCATGGATGCACACATGAGAGACAGAGCCATGCTCTAAGCTTGTTTGCTTTCTGCAAGTGAAGAAAAAAAAAATTGGGTATAAATACAAGGAATCCTCCTGTCCGTACTCCTTCCAAACATCAGACAACTTCTGTACAAGAATGTTTCATAAAAAATGGGGTAGTGTAGAAATATGGACAGTCTGATCTTGATCTATGCTTTCCACAAAAAAAAAAACCCAAAGTTATCCTCAGTATCAGAGAGCCTGGATTAGCTAACTTTATTCAAGTACTTACCAAAAACCAAAATTCTTGACTCAGGCATTTTCAAAAGACAAACTCAAAATAGCTTCAAAGACGATTTCTGTTGGGTTTAGTCAGTTTGTACATGATGTGTAAAAACAAATCTTTCAAGGCAAGCTATCTTGTGGTTTCTTCATAAATTTTGTGTATGATGTGGTTTTAGGATATAGGTAATTGAATTCTCAAAGTGCCTTTTACAATTTTCAATCGCTTTTGCTGCAAGTGTAGATTAAGATGAGACTGCAAAAAATGTGCAGCCTGATCTTTCATCTACATTGTCCACTTTGTTGAAGCGTTCTGGACAGAAGCAACATTGACATTATGATTATTTGTGTCTTATATCTGGACAAAAAATGCCCGTTAGGTTTATTTGGTGCTCTAAGGGTTAAAAGCTTGTTGCATAATTCATATAATTGAGTTGCTACTTAAAGGAAAGTAATTATTAATACTAATACACTCATTTTTTATCATAGGACTAAATAATTAACCCTTTCCCAAACGGCAAATTTTGGACCAGACCAAATTTAAAGCATTTTGCAGATGACAAATTAACAGTTGCAAAAAAACATGATTTTTCTATATGATAGGGTAGAAAACATTGTGGGAAAAGGAGAAAATGCTGGTTACCAGCATTTTCTCCTTTTCCCACAATGTTTTCAAAAGGCTTCTATTCCTGACCCGTAAAAACCAGGGATTGTTTGGGAAAGGGTTATAAAAGTAAGTTTACAATTTTTTAGAGCTCAAGACTGAACAAGTTTTTCCAAAGGCATAACTCCTATCTAGCTGACCTAATTTCAGACTTTCCAAAATTGAAAGCGTAAGAAGGCAACAAATTGAATGTTACTATAATGATGGAATTTGTCTTTGAAAGTACAGAAAACATTGTAAGAAAACAAGAAAGTCATGCTTAAGTAAAACATAATTTCACCTTCATGTTAGTGCAAGGCAGCATATACAATATTTGAAAAGCTTGTTGAGACTGAAACCATCAAATTAAGTTTACATTATCACCATGTTTATGAGTCCTTTCCCAAATAACAAATTTTAAATCCTTTCAAACTGAAATCAATTAACCCTTTAACAAACAATCCCAAATTTTAACCACTCTGAGAAATAAGCCTTTTGAAAACATTGTGGGAAAAGGAGAAAATGCTGGTAACCAGCGTTTTCTCCTATTCCCACAATGTTTTCTACACTTCCAAAAACAAATTTAATATTTTCAGTCACATTTATTTTTGTCATCTGTAAATGCTTTCAATTCGGACAAGTCTAAATTTTGTTGTTTGGTAAAAAAAGTTTGAAACTGGCACATTTGGACTAAATTTCTTTGTAAGGGTAAAAATATGGTGGGAAAATAAGAAAATGCTGCTTAACTGCATTTTCTCCTTTTCCAATAATGTCTTCAAAAAGCTTCTTCCCCAATGATGTTACAACAGAGGAGGGTTCACTTTTAAAAAAATATGGGAAAGTAAGGAAAAATTTGACAAGAAAGTGATAGAGAAAAAATGGGAACTAGAGAGAAAATATTTCAGCTTCAGTAACTGCTGGTGTATGTGAAGCAGTTTCAAGATTTAGACTGCCTAATGTAAACCAGAAGTGGTTATGGTACATTTCAACCATCTGAAACACATGTGCTCCACAGGCCCTTTGGGCCAAATCCTTTATCACAAAAGCCATTCCTTGTTTGGTTTCTGTAGTCATTTAACTCTTTACCACACAATCCCGAGAAAGAAGCCTTTTGAAAACACTGTAGGAAAAGGAGAAAATGCTGGTAACCAGTATTTTCTCCTTTTCCCACAATTTTTCTACCCTTCTCAAAGCAATTCTCAATTTTTGAGCCATATTTATTTTGTTGTCTACAAATGCTTTCAATTTGGACTGGTCTACAATTTTGTCGTTGGTAAAGAGTTAAGTATATACACAGCTGATTATGTTCATTTTGTGGATGCTAACCTTTGCTAATCTTTGGCTAGATAGGGAAGATACTGACAAACTGATTTATGATTGACAAACAATTACAGCTTCCTAATTTAAGGTTGACCCACCAGCCCATACCTGTCCTGGGTACTGAAAATATAGGTTCAAGTGACGAAATTTGATTTGAAAGGGAAGGATATTGTGGAAAAAGGGGAAAGAGCTGGTCCCCAGCATTTTTTCCTTTTCCCACAGTGTTTTCAAAACCCTCAACTTTCAGGTTGTGAACAGGATTGTTTAACGTCTTAGATATCCTTTATACAGTATTCCTTCATCCTAGAACCAAGCCCATTTCTATTCCTGTTATCTCTTTTCCAAACTTTCAAAATAATTACTTTTTTTTATACCTATGTAAGGGAAATGAATGCTTTTGGTTCAGGCCAAAAACAATGCAAAATCTTTACAGTTACTCTGGCCAAATTATCTCTTTAACCCATTACCACACAATCCCTACTTTTGACGACCCTGAGGAAGAAGCCTTTAGAAAACATTGTGGGAAAAGGAGAAAGTGCTGGTAACCAGCATTTTCTCCTTTTCCCACAATGTTTTCTAACCCTCACAAGACAAATTTCAAATTTTCAGTCACTTTTATTTTGTCGTCTGCAAATGCTTTCCATTTGGACAAGCCTAAAATATTGTCGTTTGGTAGAGTTAAAAAAGTTGTGTAGATCCAAGATTGGAATACAGATTCTTGGTTACTTTGTCTGCAAAAGCCACAGAATGCCAAAAAAAATACATTCCTTGGGTGCAAAGGTACAGTTAGGAATTACAAACAGAAATGATAAACCTCCCTCCACAAGAAAATTACTAAACAATTTATCAAATAATTTCTCTGTAGAACATCCATAAAACATTTAAGCATTTTCTAAGAAAACAGCCACTTTGAGCAGAAAGGGTCTCTAAACTGAAAGGCTTTCTACCAAAGATCAAATTACAACCAATCATCTTTAATCATGGTAAATAAGCACTTCCTATTCTGAACTGATAAAATAATTCTGCAAAGGTTCTCTGATTTTAGCTGTCACAGCCTAACCACATTAAGAGACAAGATTTTTCTTTTTTTTTTATACTTTTTGAACACTATTTGCTGAGATGATCACATCTAAACCAAATTTGAGATATTTTAGTCCTGTATGGCAGTCAGCCTTTAGGGGATTATTTATTGTCAACCAAACCAGATGCCAATCTTAGCACAAAGTTTGAGCACCATACCCTCAGCTAATCTTTCATGTCTTGAAGAACTGTTAGATTTCTTTGTATATCAAAGTCCTTTTGACAAATTTGTCAAGAAAACATCACCAGAGGCTACCAAATGACTTCTACAATTCAAAATTTTCTGGGGTGAGATTCCCCACTCCCCAAGAACTATGCATGAACATGATTTTTTGAAAATTTCAGTAGCAAAGTATGTGACTTTGTACTTGACCTTCATCAGCCAAAATGGCCAAGATATCAGCGGATCTTTCAATGCAAGAATTGAAATTTAAAAACTTTTAACAGCAATCCAATTGCAATGAGATAAACAACTGAGTTGAGGCCGACTATCTGAAGACTGATCAATATTACCCAATGAAAAAATTAGGTATTCAAACTCATTTATCATCAATCCCTAAATTGCAAATAGTTCATATTTCAACCTGAAACTGATGGGCAAGTAATTCCAACTGTGCCAGATTGCATTTTTCTCTGTTCTTCCAGCCCAACTTTGTTTTCTTGAGCTGGCATGAAATAAAAAAAAAGTGTTTTGGCACAAGAAGATGATCTGAAGTAAACCCTGAGGCTGGTCCATGTTAAAAGCATTTTGCAGACAACAAATTAAACATGGCTTAAATCATGGGATTTATATTTGAAAAGGTAAAAAACACTGTCAAAGGAGAAAATTCTAGCAAGTCTTACATTTTATTCTCTGGTACAAGTTAAACAAGTAAAGCAAAAAGTTGCTTGTCACAATATAATTTGAGCTTTTGAAAAAAAAAAACAGCCTCAAAATTTTGTGATACCCAAGTCTTTTCAACTAACTGGAAACAGAAGACTCAATTTTATCTAAAATGTTACTTAAACTTTTTAACCCTTCACCAGATAATCTCTTTTCTTTTTGACAGCAAGAACAATGAAACTATTTGAAAACATTGTGGAACAAGAGCGGCAAATTGTCGCAAGATACGCCCATCCCACCGCCAGTTGTCAAGGGGGTATAATAATCGTAAAGGGCAGGTAATGCAACAAACATGTTTACCAAGTCTCAAGTCAATTTGACTTGAGGTGACAAAGTTCCGTTCCAGACAAGCAAGAAATACTGTAAAAATGAAGATCAAAGTGGAATTACTCGAAATCCGCACTAGGTAGAGTTATTGTTCTTGCGCACTGTACTCCGTAATATTGCAACAAACATGCATACCAAGTTTCAAGTCAATCGGACTGGAGATGACAAAATTATGCTCCGGACAAGCAGAAAATGCTGTAAAAATGACGATCAAAGGGAAATAACTCAAAGACAGCACCAGGTAGAGTTATGGTTCTTTTGCACTGCACTCCATATTATTGCAACAAACACACATGCCAAGTTTCAAGTCAATCGGACTGGAGATGACAAAGTTATGCTCCGGACAAGCAGAAAATGCTGTAAAAATGACGATCAAAGGGAAATAACTCAAAGACAGCAGGAGGTAGAGTTATGGTTCTTTCGCATTGCACTCCGTATTATTGCAACAAACACACATGCCAAGTTTCAAGTCAATCGGACTGGAGATGACAAAGTTATGCTCCGGACAAAAACTGGATGCCACCTGCCAACCCACCCGCCCGCCATGGGTGATCCCATAATACGTCCCGTCTTCGACGGGCGTATAATAACTCAAAAATTAAGCAAGCAAGAGTTATGATTCATTTGCACTGTACTCCCCCTTAATGAGATCTATCCACCCATGAAGTTTCATAACCGTAGCTAGCATAGTTTTGGAGATATGCTTTGGACAAAATTCAAGCATGAATATAAACAAAGGGAAATAACTCAAAAATTAAGTAAGCAAGAGTTATGATTCCTGTGCACTGCACTCCCCCTTGATAAGATCTATTCACCCATGAAGTTTCATAACCTTAGCTAGTATAGTCTTGGAGATATGCTCCGGACAAAATTCAAGTATGAAAAACAACAAATTAACAGTTGCAAAAAAACATGATTTTTCTATATGATAGGGTAGAAAACATTGTGGGAAAAGGAGAAAATGCTGGTTACCAGCATTTTCTCCTTTTCCCACAATGTTTTCAAAAGGCTTCCATTCCTGACCCGTAAAAACCAGGGATTGTTTGGGAAAGGGTTATAAAAGTAAGTTTACAATTTTTTAGAGCTCAAGACTGAACAAGTTTTTCCAAAGGCATAACTCCTATCTAGCTGACCTAATTTCAGACTTTCCAAAATTGAAAGCGTAAGAAGGCAACAAATTGAATGTTACTATAATGATGGAATTTGTCTTTGAAAGTACAGAAAACATTGTAAGAAAACGAGAAAGTCATAAATAACTCAACTAGAGGCGCTTGAGCGCCTGTATCGCTCCACAGGCCTGATATTTCTATAATGGCGAAAGGAAGTTTTTAACAATTATCATTCAATCCTGCATTTTAGCTCACTGAAGAAACAATTTGGTAGACAACCACCATAGGAACTTACCTGCAAAACAACAATGAAATCCAATGAATAGTTTTAGAGAAGAAATTTTTCAAAGATTTTACTTTATACCATAAAAGGAAAATGAGTCTCCCATAAAAGCCATGTTTTTTGACAGATCTTTTTTTTTTTTAAGGAATTCTGTAAACCTGTATCTAAGGAACATTCCTGCAAAATAATAATGCTATCCAAATAGCGGTTTGGGAGGAGAAGATTTTTAAAGGTTTTTTACTTTGGTTGCCATGGCAACCAGAATTCTTCATGGAACACAATTATTTGAAGGAATTTGAAAGAGGACCACCAAAGGAACATTCCTGTGAAATTTGGTAAAAATCCAGTCAATAGTTTCTGAGGAGAAGTTTTTTAAAGAAAAAGTTTACGGACGCACGCACGCACGGACGAACGGACGGACGGACGGACGCACGACGGACACAACGCCATGACAATAGCTCTCTGGCCTTCGGCCAGTGGAGCTAAAAATTAAGGAAGCAAGAGTTATGATTCCTGTGCACTGCACTCCCCCTTGATGAGATCTATCCACCCATGAAGTTTCATAACCGTAGCTAGTATAGTTTTGGAGATATGCTTTGGACAAAATTCAAGTATGAAAAACAACAAAGGGCAATAACTCAAAAATCAAGCAAGCGAGAGTTATGATTCCTGTGCACTGCACTCCGCCTTGATGAGATCTATCCACCCATGAAATTTCATAACCATAGCTAGCATAGTTTTGGAGATATGCTCCGGACAAAGAATGGGGACGCCGCCCGCCCGCCCGCCACGGGTGATCCCATAATACGTCCCGTCTTCGACGAGCGTATAAAAAGGAGAAAAAACTGTTTCTACCCTCTAAACGGCAAATCCCATCAGTTGGTCCATGTTTAATTGTCATCTGCAAATGCTTTCAGTTAAGATTAGTCTACAATGTTGCCATCAAGTAAAGAACACAGATACATGGATACTGATAAATAGATCTTGTTAAATTCAGTCTTGTACCTCCAGCTTTGGATGGATATATTATTGAAACTATCAATACAGAGGTAAACGGCATAGACCAGGATCAGAATGAGTGCATTGCTGGCTTGCTGATCTTGGATTTAACTCCCCTCAAAATACATCAAAAGCAGAGTATAGCAGGAAAGTGAGTTAACCTTTCAACTACTAAATAAAAATAATGAAAATCTCCATCACATACTGCAAGTCCAATGATGCATTTTTGAAGTTCTTTTCACTTAAAAAAGACAGTGGAGATTTGAGAACAGACAGCAAATAGCATACACTCTAGTCTTGAATCTACAATGTCCCCAAAAAGCATCATATTCAGTTTAGCAACCTTAGGGTTAACTCTTTACCACATAACAAAATTTTTAGACTTGTTGTATAGGGTTAACTGACAGCAGTAAGCTGAGAGGAAGCTATCTTCTCATCCCAGGGGTTCCAGCAGAGCCCAGAACAGCTCTTCTTTGTCTTATCTCTCAGACTTATCACAAATTCTAGCTGATATCTTGCCCAGGTATCTCTAATTTAGCCCTCTTCCAAAGATACCTTGTCTTTATGACCCTTCAGAAGAAAGCTTTTGAAAATGTTGTGGAGAAAAGGAGAAAATGAAGCTAACCAACATTTTCTCCTTTTCCCACTATTTTCTCAACCTTTCAAATACAAATTTCATGCTTTAATCCACATTAAATTTGTCCTCTGCAAATGCACACAATTTGGACAAGTCTGATATTTGAACCTGCCAAAGAGTTGAGGAGATATCACACAAATTTGCAGGTAGGGAGCCCTCAGGGGTTCATTCCACTTCCAGGAATATTTAGATTATTTTCTTTGATAGAGCTCATCCTGTTTACCCATTTCTTAACCCTATACAATACCTGGCTTCAACTGCCATGAGGAAGAAAACTTTTTTGACGACAATGAGATATCAGCATTTTCTCTTTTTTCAACAATGTTCTCAGACAATTTGAGCCAGATTTGTCGTCTACACATGGTTTGGATTTGGATAAGTCCAAGGATTTGTTCCCTCCCTTCCCCCCTTCAGTATGGAGTTCACCCATTACTGTACAAAACTCCTGCAGAAGACTGTGAGCTTGCAGAAACATTGTGGGTACAGGGAGTACAAGTAACTACTCCTTTTCCTTGAATTTTTCCCATATAGCTGAAAAAAAAAATGTTGAGTTTCCCTCAAATATTAAAAATATGCTGTTTGTATTTGGGTATTTGCAGCTTGCAAGCTGTTAAAGCAAATATGGAAGGGGAAAAAAAATCAAACCATGAGTCTCAGAATGGTGTCACAAATGACAAAATTGCTCATGATAATTAGTTTCTTTATTTGCAGCCAGGATTTTAAAGGAGTATCTAATCGAGACAAAATTATCTGAACCTTTACTGAAAAACAAAAGTTTATACTTGTCCAAACTGAAGAGACTTTGCAGATGACAAAACTATGTGACTCAGATGATCTGATTTGTTTATGAAAGGGTAGAAAACATGATAGGAAAAGAATAAAATGCTGCACATAAGCACTTTTGTTCTTTTCACACATTTTCAGAGGCCTTTCTCCTCAGGTTAGTTGAAACATGTGATTGTTTGAAAGTTAAATAACAGTTTCATCTATTCATCAGCAAAGGGGTTAATCTCCCTTTCTCCCAATATTCCTGAGGCTTTTGCTGACATTACTCATAGACAGGTGGTGTTCACAAGAATTAAAGAGGGAAAGAGACTGATATCATTGTACAAATTCAACAATCCATTAGAAGAAATAATCCCCCCTCCAACCCTAAAATAGCCAGACAATTTTTTTAAAATCCTTACACAGAATTCTTGATTTCTGGCCTAGGTAATCAAAATTTGAAAAGACAAACTTTATTTCAACATCATTCTACACAAACTCATCATAATAATACATCTATGAAACTTATAAATAAACTATGTGAAAATGAAGAGCACCACAAACATGCAAGTACCAGTGCTTTGCTGTGGGTGCTTTTTGACAAAAAATTCTAAGTCAAAAAAGGGGTATAACTGTGTCAAATATACTTTGAACAATAGCTGCCTTTATGGAAAAGCTTTTGCTTTTGATAGTTACCAACCAGCCAAAGTTTGTGGGAAATATCATCACTATAACAGAGGTTTGACAAAATATCAAAGATTTTACATGATTTTATATGGCACTCACAACCACCACATAGACAGCAACATGGCTATCACAATACCTTAAAAACAGCAGAAATAATAATCCAATGAGTTGGGGTTTATTTTAAGTTTTTAGGTGAACACTATACATGTACATTTTCTAAGACCTTGGTGACCCAAATTTAAAAAGGCTGCTGTGGACTGTGACATTTGAAAATATCCCAGTTCAACATAGATCATCAACAGGCACTATGTAAAGACTGTAAGGCTTATCACTTTACCAAATGACAAAACCAAATTGAAAATAGTTGCAGACTGAAAATAAAATGTAAAGTGTCAAAAGTTAATTTCTGCCTTTAAAAAGGTAGAAAACATTGTGGGAATAGAAGAAATTAGAACTGTCACAAAAGTGCCGCATACCCCCACACAGCCCCTTGTCACAGAACAGCTATCATTTTATAGAAAAAATACCATCAAAGTGCCTTAACTGGGTGAAAAAATAGATGAAGTTTAAAGTCACTAGCTTTTATACTTCGGAAGTTATGCCCCAGACAAAAATCAAAAGTTAGAATTTACGAAGGGCAATAACTCTGAAAATAGTGGGTATAGAGTTATGGTTCTTGCACAGTGCACTTTGCTTTAATGTGATCTAATTGTAAATGAAGTTTGAAGTTACTAGCTTTTGTACTTTTCAAGTTATGCCCCAGATAAAAATCCAAAGTTAAAATTTACAAAGGTAATAACTCTAAATATAGTGGGAATAGAGTTATGGTTCTTGTACATTGCACTTCCTGTCAATGAGGTCTATCTGTATATGAAGTTTGAAGTTACTAGCTTTTATAATTGGGAAGTTATGTCCCAGACGAAAATCCAAAGTTAAAATTTACAAAGGGAAATAACTCTAAAAATAGTGGGAATAGAGTTATGATTCTTGCACAGTGCACTTTGCTTTATGGTGATCTAATTGTATATGAAGTTTGAAGTTACTAGCTTTTGTACTTTGCAAGTTATGCCCTAAATAAAAATCTGATGATAAAAATTTACAAAGGGCAATAACTCTAAAAATAGTGGGAATAGAGTTATGGTTCTTGTACACTGCAGTTCTAGTTAATGTGGCCTATCTGTATATGAAGTTTGAAGTGACTAGCTTTTTTACTTAGGAAGTTATGCCCCGGACAAAAAATCCAAAGTTAAAATTTACAAAGGGCAATAACCCCAAAAATAGTTGGAATAGAGTTATGGTTCTTGTACACTGCC
Source organism: Hippopus hippopus (assembly GCA_946811185.2). Taxonomy (NCBI): domain Eukaryota; kingdom Metazoa; phylum Mollusca; class Bivalvia; order Cardiida; family Cardiidae; genus Hippopus; species Hippopus hippopus. The sequence goes on along the minus strand of OX328099.1, from coordinate 34,927,606 downwards.
CTTCTCCTTAATATGATCTATTTGTGTGTGAAGTTTGAAGTTACTAGCTTCTTTACTTTCGAAGTTATGCTCCCGACAAAAATCCAAAGTAAAAAATTTACAAGGGGCAATAACTCTGAAAATACTGAAGACAGAGTTATGGTTCTTGTACACTGCACTTCTCCTTAATACCTATCTATATATGAAGTTTAAAGTCACTAGCTTTTATACTTTGGAAGTTATGCCCCGGACAAGCTTTTGTGACGCATGGACGGACAGACAGATGGACAGACTGATGCACAAGGTGACTCCAGTAGCCCCCCCCCCCCAAACTTCGTTTGTGGGGTATAAATACTGGTTATCAGCATCTTCTATTTTACCCACATTTTTTTTTCCAAAAGCTTTCCTCCTCAGGACTGTTTAAACACAGAATTGTTTGGTGAAGGGGTAATACATGAATAAAGTGAAAACATTGTGTCAAAAGGAAAAAAAGCTGGTTACAGGTGATCTTTTCCTTTTACCAACATGTTCTCAAAAACAGTTTAATGCAAGACAAAGAAGTAACTGGCAGGAGGAGATGCCTTCATCATGATAATATGCCAGGTGTATTTAACTGTTTTCAGGAACCAAAGTATAAATTGGGACTTCTTGCATGTTTTTAACTCTTTACCACACAATCCTGAGTTTTAAAAACCCTGGGAGAGAAGACTTTTGAAAACATTGTGGGAAATGGAGAGAATGCTGATAATCAGCATTTTCTCCTTTCCCACAATGTTTTGTACCCTTCCACAGACAATTTTCATCCTTTGAACCACACTTATTTTGTTGTCTGCTTTGAATTTGGGTCAGTCTAAATTTTTTTTTTTTCATCTGGTAAAGAGTTAATCATGTATCTTGAAGAGTATAGACAAAAAGTATTCAAATTTTCCCAAACAGTCCATATATCTCCATTTTCTATATTGTTTTCCTGACCTTGTCTTAACCCTTTATCACACAACAAAATCTTGGACTCGACCGAAATCAGAGCATTTATAGACGACAAATTCAATGTTGCTCAAATGGTGAAAATTGTCTATGAAATGGTACAAATCATTGTGGAAAAGGAGAAAATGTTGGTTACCAAGTTTCTCCTTTTCCCACAATGATTTCAACAGCCCTTTTCCTCAGGGTCATTAAAACTCGGCTTTGTGTAGTAAAGGGTTAAAAGCTTCTATGTACCATTAGCCACTGAACAGGATATACAGGATACATCATTAACTCTACCAAACAACAAAATTTTAGACTTGTCCAAATTGAAAGCATTTGCAGACGACAAAATAAATGGGACTCAAAAATTTGAATTTGTTCTGGGGAAGTTAGAAAACATTGTGGAAAAAGGAGAAAATGCTGGTTACCAGCATTTTCTCCTTTTCCCATACTGTTTTCAAACGCTTTCTTTTTCAGGGTCGTTAAAAGTCGGGATTGTGTGGTAAAGAGTTAAAGTGAGCAAACTAAATAAATAGCCTAAAATTACAAATCAGACCATTTGTAAACTACACATGGCTGATATAATTTTACTGCTTTTTATCTAAATATCTCATGAAATAATGGAAATTATAAATTGACAAACTGAAATTATAAATTAACAAACTGTGTTATTGCATTTATATACAAAAACAGCCAGTTCAATACAAAAAAAACCCCTGCCAATATCAGCAAACTCGGCCAATACCAGAAACACTCGTCCAATACAAGAAACACTCAGCCAATATAACTCGTCCAATATTAAATCCAAAATAAGCGACAAAGACTGATAATTAATAAAAATGTACCGGTAATTAATAACGTAATTCTGTATTGGCCGAGTTACTGGTCTGATGTTGGTGATCTTAGCCCGAGGCCTTTGGCTAAAGGCTAATACTGCAGACCTCAGACCTGTACCTCTGCCTATACAAAATTACCTCATTGATAACATTATCCCATACATCAAAGATCAGACAAAACCTTCCAATGTAAGAATTTTCATCATACAATGTCTGCAAAAGCAAACAAAACTGCATTTGGTACCACACTTACATGTTTTTGTTTAATGATATATTTTTAATACCTCTAAGTCCTGCCTCTTTGGCACTTATACAGCATAGAGCTTTTAAAAATGTCATAATAACCACAATCTTTGTATAGTGCTGCTCTTTCTTTGCTTTTATTGATGGAATAATGGATATGGCTGGACAAATGTTGGACCCAGTTGTAGCAGGGACTTTTATCTTTCAATGCCAGTTCTCTCTATAACAACCTGCTTAATGACAGTCTGATTACATCCAAATGTATGTTTGACTTTCTGACAAAGAAAATTGAAGGACAAGCCAACATATGTATATATTGAAATCTGTCAGTACAAATATACAATCTGTCAAGGCAAATCCTCCATATGGTTTACTGAAAGCTGAAAGTGAAAATACTAGATATCAGTTATCAAGACAGTGCTACATGGCTACACAATTTCTATAATTTATGCCAATGTAGAATACAGCTTGTACAGCCATATCCCTTGACAAGAGTTCCAGTTCTTGTAACAACTGTTTTTTAATTGATTAAAAAAAAGTATATCTCTTTCCTTCTAACGTTTTGTAACAGCATTTTCTCCTTTTACAGCATTATTTTCAGAAGTCTTGTTTCTCAGGGTCATTGAAAGACCGGACTGTTTAAACACATCCTAAACAAACCTTCTGTCTGTGTCTCTCTCTCTCCTTGCAAAAGTATTTCTTAAACTTTTTACAAAACAATCCCACGTTTTAACAACCAAGAGGAATGAAGGTTTTTGAAAACAATGCTGGAACAGGAGAAAATGCCACAAAGTTTTACCCTTTCATAAACAAATCCAATTATTTGTGCCACATTTACTGCCTGGTCTGCATAAAATATACTTTGATTTTGGACCAGTTTAAAAGTTTGCTGAGTGGTAAAGAGTTAATTACATTGAAATAAAAAATAACAAAACCAAATCCATAGAGGCGCTAGGTCACTATTCAGTTCTTACTTACAGGAGCAGAATCTGCAGCTGGTGATGTTTGGGTAATTAACCCTGTTCTGGTGTGTAACAACCCCAACAGACCATTTTCAAACTAGAGATAGGACCCAATTAATGCAATCTCGGGATTGCTTTTGTCCCTAATGTCTCAGAAAACCTGATAGCGTAGATCAAAGATCAGACTGTACATTTTGTGCAGTCTGATCCTGATCTATACTGTCCACAAAGGCAACGTATGTTGTAAAAGGCACTTCAAGGGTTTAGAAATACCTAGCACAGAAACCTTTTATAACAGTAAGGAAGTCATTCATCTAGGCATATAGAACTGGCATCGGTCCCAGCTTTTCATTTGGTTTCCTAGGAAACAATATAAACATAACCCTGATGCTAATATTCCAGAAGACTTTGCCCCTTTCATGAAGTGTACACGTCCTTCTTAGTATGATATTTTGAATAATTTAAATCTTTTAAATTCTAGTGTGCAACTCAGAATTTCTGTAACATTTACTGACCTATAGATCAATTTCAAACAACACAGAAATGATGCACTTGGTTCTCAGCAGTCTAATCTTGGATCTACATGGTATACTGTCTGATAATTTACGACATATTCCATGATAGCCTTGAAATTATGATATGTAGATCTTTATACTGACTGAAAATTGCCATTTCATTCATTCTGCCATCTTAGCGTTGACCTTTGGACTACTATTTGACACAATTTTTTTATGAGCGATTACATCATCCCTGTTTTAATAATAAATGTCCGCAGAAATGTCATTGCGCTGCTTTGGGCTCCCCACCAAGATTTGCTGTCTTGAGGTCTACTTCATAAAGCCTATTTTATTGACAATCTAATTCTTCTCATGGCCAAGACACTATGATTTATTTGGTTCACAACAACTATTACTATCTTTCAGGCAAGACACTTACCTAATTTTGCCAAGGATACTGTGGCCTATGGTGGCCAAGAGGCCATTGGATTTTGCTCACAAAATAGTTATATGGAGTACAGTGAATGTCAAAAAGTCCAACTACATTGTACTTCTACTACCATGTCTTCTATAATGAAAGACACTTTAGCTTGTATTGATCATGAACACAGTACTTCTGTTGGCTTAGACACAGAGGCTTTTCTTCACAAAGTTATTATAGCTTATCCTGATCAAGGCTTCTTTTTAACTAAGTAACAATGAATAAGACACTATGCCAAACTTAGACCATGAATGTATCTTGAGCAAGAATCTATTGCTTATCATGAATAAAGAACTATGGTTTACCTTGGTCAAGACATTATGGCTTTGATTATCCATAACATTGTCATGAAACTTTAGCTTATCTTGACCAAGAATCTATTGCTTCTCATGGCCAAGACACTTTTACCTATCTTGGCTGCAACATCACAACTAACTATGATCACTCATTATCTGGGACAAGAAACACTGCTTATGGCTTTGCAAAAATGCTGCTGCATGCCATGCTAAATTCCCATGGTTTGAAATGGCTAAGGCACTCTGGCTAGTATTTTTTTTTTCCAAAACCACGTATTTGTCCAATACAAAATGGCTTCTGTTTGACAATTTAACAATAAACTGACTTCCCTTCTAGGGCCTCTGTGCAAATCGTTGAACAACAAAACTTGTTACCATGACTTATCAAGACAAAGAAATTATTGCTTTAATCTTGGGAATGACACTTAAGTTCAGGCCATGATATTATTGATTAATGTGTCGACAATACCGTGACTTACATTTATGAAGAAACATTGCCTATCTTTGCACAGACTCAATAGCATCTGATAGCCATGATACCATGGCTTCTCTTGGCAAAAACACTTTTGACAATTTCTTAGACTCATCCAAGTTGACAGCATTTTCAGACGACAAAGTAACTGTGGCTGAAATGATGGAATTCGAAAGTGCTTTTCCTAAGGGTTGTAAAAACTTGTGATCAATTGGTAAAGGGTTTTCTGTGGCTTATCTTGGCCATCAAACAGTAGCTTATTTTGGCAAGGATGCTATTGCTTAACCCTTTACCACACAATGACGCCTTTTGACGCCCCTAAAAAAGAGGCCTTTTGAAAACATTGTGGGAAAAGGAGAAAATGCTGGTAACCAGCATTTTCTCCTTTTCCCACAAAGTTTTCTACCGTATCAAAGAAAAGTTGCGTCATTTGAGCCACTATGAAATTGTCGTCTGCAAATGCTTTCAATTTGGATAGGTCTTAAATTTTGCCGTGTGGTAAAGGGTTAACTGAACCATGAGAAAATGGCTGTTCTTTGCCTTGACACTATGGCTTACCTTGATACTGATACTTGGCACTGTTTATGTTGACAAAGACATCCCAATTCATATCTGTAGCATAAATGTTACTGATTCTTTTGACCAACCACCTTGCATTAACTTATCATCTCTAGTAGACAATTGTTTTTCACCATGCAGCAGACAACTCTTAAAATCAATGTGGCAAAAGGAGAAATTACACATACAATTAATACTTATTCTGCCACAGTATTTTTGCATATGTTGACATGTTTAAATACCAATTAATGCTGATTATGTCTCCCCCGTCAGGGTCGGGAGACATCTTGTTTTTCCCCGTGCGTCCGTCTGCCTGTCCGTCTGTCTGTCTGTCCGTCACAAATCGTGTCCGCTCTATAACTCGAAAACCTTTTAAGATATTTTGATAAAACTTCACACATTTGTAAAGCACCATGAGACGAAGTGTCATACACAAGAACCACAACTCTGGCTTGTATATTTTTCAAGTTATTTCCCTTTGATTATTTTCCTTACTCATTTTACGTCCAATTTCGTGTCCGCTATAGACATCTGGGAGAAAATGTTATTAACTTTATCATGGATTATTAATCCTTCTGACACCAAAAAGGGGGGAGACATCTGTTTTTTTGCAGAAAAACAAGTTCTAGTTTTCTATACTTTACAAAGATGTTTCCCATGAAACAAGTTCTTGCACATACTTGTTTCAGGAGGCAGTGAAGTAAGATCAAAATTCATGGTTGTCTTATTGGTTCTATTACCCCTTTTACAAACAATCCCCTGTTTTAATGAGCCTGGCAAAGAAGGCCCATGAAACCATTGTTGGAAAAGGAGAAAATGCTAATAACAAGCATTTTTTCCTTTACTAAAAATGTTTTCTACCCTTTCAGAGAAAAAAATCCTATCATATGAGCCATATTCATTGGTCATCCGAAAACACTTTCAATTTGGACTAGTCTGAAATTTTGTTGTTTGTGAGTTTAAGTAATAATGATGCACACACTTTTCTAAAAGAAAACATCTTTTCAAGTATCTTTTGGTTACCTGCATTTTCTCCTTTTGCCACAATGTTCTCTCTCCTTTTGAACATAAATTTCATCATATCAGCCACTTTTGATATGTCCTCTACAAACGCTTTCATTATGGACAGGTCTAAAATTTTGTCTCTGGTACAAAGTTAAAATACAGATGCAATTGGAAATAAAATTAACAGAGAGCAAGATATATCAACAACAAATTCCTATTCTTCAATCAAAATTTAAAAAAAAATATAATACATAAAAAGGGTTTGTGGCTGATGTGATTGATAATAGAACTTTTATAGATGGGGAAAAAAAAGTTTCAGATAGAAAAACATGTTCTAAAAATCCTACATAAATACCTATAAACTCTACACCCAGAAGTTACAATCTTGTAGAGTTACCATGGCAACAAATTATTTATTTGAAACAGATGTGGGTAATGCGGGTCATATAGTGACACACAGAAGCTGGCGTTAACTTCCCACTTGATAAGCCAGGGTAATCTTATTCTATATCCATTCATTCTCTTCTAAAACCATTACTGTGGATACTCATATGCATCCCCTGGTTGAGACAATTCAAATGAATCCCTACAACAAAGGTTTTGATGAAGAAAGTAAAGAGTTCTTGCCCTACATACTCCATAAAACTTCCTTTATCAGTTGCCCCAGGGAGGCTGCCAAAACCTGCACCGCTACCATACAATCAGCTGTAAACATTATAAAAACATGGTACCTTTCTGCACATGTTTTCTAGTAAAGTTTCATTTCTTCTTCTGTGTTCTGTGTATTTTCATGGTCAACCCTTAGCTGCTATGGGCGACTCACTGACCTGTTGTGGACCGTGTAGATCAAGATCAGACTGCTCAGAGCGTGCAGTCTGATCTTGGATCTACACTGTCCGAAAAAGGAGATATTATTCATATCTCTGAAATAGAAATATTAGGGCTTTTACTACTGAACTGAAAATTTCATGTTAGTTATTTAGCAGGATAAGGGTTAAGAGGTTATCAAAGGGTAAACCAAGAGAAGATTTCTACCCTTGTCCTGAAATCAGAGCTCCAGATAAGAGGGAGTGATGGTATTCTAAATCCATTATTTCTCTTCCAAACCCTATGTTGTGGGTACTCATTAGAATCGTCTCGATGAGACGATTCTAATGAGTACCCATAACATAGGGTTTAAAGGAGAAAAACTAATATTTTCAATTTTCAAATCAAAATCACTCCCTCTATCTGGAGCTCTGCTGAAATACTCAATCACAGATTTGTTTTGCTACAGGTGTAATCTGACATTACCCCCTCACATCTGATCTTAGCCCTGTTTTACTATCAGAGTATGGCTACAGTCATACAATCATCATTGAATGCCAATAAGCTTGTCAACTCTATCAAACAAGGGATGGTAACAAATACATCTGAAAGCTGGGGAAAGTACAGCACACAAAATAAGCTATTCAAATTAGACAGAGATAAAGTGAAGGGATGTAACTTGGAAAACATTTATAGAGTTACCTCCCTTCCACCAACCCCAACAAGTCAAATTTCAAAGCTTAACTCTTTACCAAAGAACATTTTGGGCTTACCCAAATCCAAATGCATATGCAGACAACAAATTACATGTAAAAATTTAAGTCAGCAAGGAAAATCAAACAATTTTTATCCTCATAAGCACCTTTCATGACTATAGTTGTCTCTTCAGGCAGTGTTTCAAGAACAGACAGAAGAAAACACGAAGTCTGATTCATGATCTACACCATCTGCTTTGTTTTTTACTCTTTACCACATGATTCCGAGTTTTAACGACCCTGATGAAAAAGCCTTTTGAAAACATTGTGGGAAAAGGAGAAAATGCGTAACCAACATTTTCTCCTTACCCCACAATCTTTTCTACCCCTTAAAAAATGAAATGATCATTTTGGCCACATTCAATTTGCCGTCTGCAAATGCTTTGAATTTGGGCGACATTAAAGTTCTGTCATTTGGTAAAGAGTTAAGACACTATAACCAAAAACCAACCATAAAATCTCTAGTGGAAAAGATCTGTTAGGCTTATTCTAAACTCCGAGCATTATCTTAGTAACCCATTAAAAATTAAAAAGGGAATTGTTTATGAAAGGGCTTTAACCCTTTACTACACAATTACGACTTTCAATGACCCCGAAACAGAAGGCTTTTGAAAACAATGAAGGAAAACAAAAAAAATGCTGGTAACCAGCATTTTCTCCTATTCCCACAATGTTTTCTACCCTATAAAAGACAAATTTTAGATTTTGAGTCACATTCAAATTCTCGTCTGCAAATGCTTTTAATTTGGACAAGGCTACAATTTTGTCATCTGGTTCAGAGTTAAGGTAAGACTCTAGGTGGTACCACATGAAAGACCTGAAAATATGCTAGCAATGTAAACAGCAATTATTCCTCATGATAAACCTGGAAGTTCTCTATCATAATATTTGAAACAGTTACTTTAAGAAAAGAAGTTTTCACACAAAAGGGTCAACATAAGCTTAACCTTTACAGTGCTATTTAAAAATTCAGACATTTTTTAAATTCAGACAGTACACGGAATATCAAGATCAGGCTGCCTTTTGCAGACAGCATAGTGCCAGATCTATTGCACTATTTGCCTTTGTGGCCAGTGTAGATCCAAGATCAGGCTGCAAAAAATGTGAAGCCTTATCTTTGATCTACACTGTCCACTTGCCTTAAAGACTGTAGACAAAAGCAACCATGAAATTGCCATTATTTGGATCATATTTTTTGGATGAACATAATGTTGGTTTTATCTGGCACTTTAACCCTTTACCACACAATGACGACTTTTGACGCCCCTGAAAGAGAAGGCTTTTGAAAACATTATGGGAAAAGGAGAAAATGCTGGTAACCAGCATTTTCTCCTTTTCCCACAACGTTTTCTACAGTATCAAAGAAAAATCATTTCATATGAGCCACGTTAAAACTGTCATGTACAAATGCTTTCAATTTGGACAGGTCTAAAATTTTGTTGTGTGGTAAAGGGTTAAGGGTTAGTCTAAATTTTGTAGCCTATCAGTGAAAGACAAGTTAGGGTATTCAAATCCTATAGAAAATACAGGTATTTCCTTCATTGTTTCAGCAGGTTGTAAGAAAATTGCCTGCAAAATCTTGTTTGAAGCAGCATTCAAAATCTTCCATAAAATAAACAAAACTTCAAGAAGTTTGAAAACTGAATGGTTCTGTATGGAAGATAAGAAAACTTCTGAGCCAGCAGATTCTTTCATGCTCTCTACCTTTGACCTTTTCACTTTGTATACTCTAACGCATGGAGGGCTAACCACAACTTATGTTGCTTTGCAAGACAGTTTAGGTTGAAATGAAAATGAGACTGCACTGGGCATGCAGTCTGATTTTGGATCTACACAGACTGCTAATCTGTAACATATTCCAGCCGTATTCTTTCATGTTCTCTACCTCTGACCTTTTCATTTCGTATACTGTAACCTTTGGAGGGCTAACCACAACTTAATATGTTGCTCTGCACAGGACAGTACAGATCAAATTATGACTGCACAGGGCATGCATCTTGAATCTACACGGTCAGCTACTCTGTAACATATTCCAGCCAAAATAACTTCTAACTGTTACTGGACCACATTTTTTTTTTACTCATTCGTCTTGAAGGTATTCGCAGACTACAAATTAAATGTGGCTCAACAGATGAAAGTAGTCTATGAAAGTTAATCCTTTACCAAACAGTCCCAACTTTAACAAACCTGGGGAGAACAGATTTTGAAAACATTGTGGAAAAATGAGAAAACTTTGATAACCAGCATTTTCTACTTTTCCCAAAAAGTTTTCCACATTTTGAAAGACAAATCCTATCATTTAATTGATGTTTATACGCCATCTGCAAATCTTCTAGTTTGGACAAGTCTGAAACTATGTCATGGGGTAAAGTGGCAAGGAGATAAATACTTTTTTTGTTACCCTTTGTAGTAGGTGAAAAGGTGTGAAAAAAAGCTCTCCTATAGTTTTACTGCATTGCATTAAGTCTTTTAAAAGCAAAACTAAATGATAAACAAAATAAAAATAAAATGAACTTCAGATTAAAAAAGTAAAAATGTTGTTCATGAGGTAAAAAATAGTAGAAAGGGTATTTGCAATATGATGTAAAGGGTAAAAATAATCTTTATTCCACAGACAATTTTTCCAGGTAAGTCACATGACTTCAATCATGTGACCTGAAATTACCCAGGATTCTCTACAATGTTATGCCAACTGCTGTCCTTATATGAGAATGTGGGTGGAGTGAGGAAAGAGGCCCTCTCAATATAATGTGAAAAGCAAGGGTAATTCTATGAAATTCAACCAATTGTTGGGTTAACTAAATGCGCCTCCCAGAATCTCAGGAAACCAGCAAAGTTTTCTGACATTCTGTAAACAATGAAGCCAGTCAATGATGGAAATAAGGTTAAGTAAAATTCAAAATCAGTATGTGCTTTCCAGAATTTTTGCAAAATTTAGACAAAGAATTCAAAACAAAGTTTGTAATATACTCTGATTAATTTTGTAGTCAAATTTAGGATTATACAATAAAATAAAAACAGATAGGAGTTGGATGACCCAAAAACTAGGGGGCAAAATACTCTTATTTTATCATTACTGTTTGATATCGGGGTGCTTATTCACCCACTATTCTTTATTTCATTGTAAGACAAATTCTAGATTTAGAAAGTAATGCAACTTCTGATTGTGGTTTAGCCAATCAGAGGTTGTGTTACTTTCAAATTTGGAAAATTCTTCAGAATAAAACCGACAATGTTCTTAAGAATGGTTGGTAATACAGCCCCAGAATATCATAAATATCTAATCCAGATGCAATGACTATCATCAATCCTCAGAAGGAAATTGGCCCAGCTGGTTGACCAGCCACCCCCTTGTCCTGAAGTCCTGTACACTACCATCTGTGCTACTAGGCTGTGCTCTGTTTTTTGAACAGCATTTTACTCCCTCTTCTATCAGTGTATCAATTTTATCACTGTGACACCTCACCTATCCAAGTACTTCCAGGGTTTAACGGTTTACAAGACAACATAAATTCAGACTTTTCCGCAAAGAGCATTAACTTTGCTGATGTCAGACTCATTGTTATCATTCTCAAAGGCATAGTGTCCATAATGAAGAATAAACAAGTGCATAATGTAGCAAAAGTGGGATCAGGCAAAACATTCTGTTATCACTTTAACGAAAAACTCCATCTTCATTTCCTTATTAAGCCCAAAACTGCTAAAAAAAAAAAACCCACGAGCAATGCATATGGGTGCCAATGCTTGGCTGCAGTCTGATCTTGAATTACTGTCCACAAAAGCCCACTGCATCATGCTTACCAGCCTTTTGGTGTAATAGCACTCTTGATTCCGTAATGACTTTACAACCTGTTTATGCCCTTGATTCTCTCTAAGTTTGAGTAAAATCTGACAAGAACTATGGAACAAATTTCAAGCAGGCAAGTCTATCCCCTAACTGCTAACCAGATGACAAACTTTTAGACATTTCCATGTTGAAAACAAATGCTGCCAAGAAATAAAATGTGGCCCAAATAAGAGGATAATTATGTCTATATAAAGGTAAAAAAAACATTGTGGGAAAGGAGAAAACACTGATCACTACCATTTTCTTGTTTTCTAACAACATTTTTCAGAAGGCTCCTTTATCAGCATCATTAAAACTACAGATTGACTAGTAAAGGGTGAAAGTGCTGAAACTGGCCCTTGCATATATTGTTGATCAATATCAGACTACCCAGAGCATGCAGACTAATTAAACGTTATCCATGACTTTGTCACATAATGTGGCCAAAACAACCTGGAAACAACTATGTTTTGTCTATTTTTGCTCCATTTCACTAATTCAGCACTTTTCTGGGTTAAACCTATCCGTATGAAATACAGATAATCAACATGAATTTAATTTTAACCGTTCAAGTGCATTTCAGATCTATAGTTATGTGTGCACCCAATGCAGATAATGATCAGACTGCACAAAACATGCAGTCTGATCTCTGATCTACACCGTCCTCTTTGCTGCTATGCTCTAAAAAAGGGCAATCTTAACCCTTAGGATGCTAAACGCAACTCACTGACCTTTTGTGGACAGTGTAGATCAAGATCAGACTGCACAGAACGTGCAGTCTGATCTTTGATCTACACTGTCCGATTAGGAGATATTATTCCCCAAAACAGGACTTGAAATAGAAATATTTGGGTTTTTACTACTGAATCGAAAATTTCATTTTAATTATTTAGCAGGATAAGGGTTAAAAATGCTCTTATTAGGGTCTTATTTCTAGACTGAAAATGTCTGTTGCATTTATGCGACTCTTTATGGGTTAATTTGAATACATGTGACAACACTTTTGCAAAGGGAAGAACTGTCCTTAACTCTTTACCACATGACAGGTCCTGGATGCAGACTTGTCCGAAGTGAAAGCATTTGCAAACGACAATTTAAGCGTGGCCTAAGTGATAGAATTTGTATTTGATAGGGTAGAAAACATTGTAGGACAAGGAGAAAATGCTGGTGACCAGCATTTTCTCCTTTTCCTACAATGTTTTCAAAAGGCTCTTTTCTTAGGGTCTTTAAAACTCTGGTAAAGAGTTAACAAGGTGGTCTGGGTGAAAGACCAAACTTAAGTCTCCACTTTGACTCATGTACATGACACTGTATACCTCAGAGGCATAAAATTCTTTATCTTCACTCAAACTTTCAAAAATATTCCCTACAGCAAATTACACACAGGCTGTTGTAAATTTAGAAACTGAGCTTTCTTGTAACCATGGCAACAAAACATGGGAGGGATATCCCACCAGGTTTCTAGACAGGAGGCTATGTACATGTACAGAAATGGTTAAGATTCCTCAGGTAAAAACACCTGGCCCAAATGAGAGATTAACTCTCCCATACAATTTTGTATAATTTTCCCTAGCATAGGTGCCTGATTGCGTCTGTGTATTATATCTATGTTTATAAATAGCAAGAAATATGAACTGCATGTATACTGTGCTTATTTCACCACCCCTACCAGTGACAGCCTTTATAAAACTGTAAAAATTACACTTTGGACCCTCAAAGTGTCTGCCATGCAAATACTATTCACAACAATTATTCTTTAGTATGTGAACTTGGCACAGATCTCGTATAACTTATTATTTTCATAACAATCATTGTAAACAGGCTCTAAAATAAGTATATATTCCATGATTAGTCCTTTGGGAGCATGGAAAGTGAGTCAAGCAACTTATTTTCTTTTGGAGACATAACAATAGGATATATTAATTGCACTTTGGTACTGCTGGCACAATATCTCAAGCTAAACAATTTAAAATTAAAAAACATCAAACAATGAGAGCCTGAAATTCGAAAATCTGATTATCTGGATATTTAATTCATTCTATCAATCATTTTTTCAAACATGTCTTTTATTATACAAATGGCAAAATTTAATTTTAAAATGTAAATTATTACCAAAGGATTAGATTAAATGGATTTTAACCAATCAGAAAAACAGTAAGTTTTGTGGTGTGATACATTTTATGGAATGGTTTGCAGTGTTCTTCCAATTCCCTTACCCCATGTACTTAACATAATGCATGATAATTAGAGTTCAAGTCTAGATTTAAATGGGATCATAAGCTGGGCTTTCATGTTTTCTCATAGAAAACATCCTTGATGATTTAAAACATTGCCACACATGGATATTTTTTTGTGTGTAAACCAATTTAGAAAACACTGAGACAAAATAAGAAATTATGTTTTGCATCAGAATACAATCCCGATTTTTAATGGCCTAAAGTTGGAATACTCCTGAAAATATTGTGGAAAAAGGAGAATTTGCTGGTACACAGCATTTTCTCCTTTTCCAACAATGTTTCATAACGTTTCAAAGAAATATTCCACCATTTGCATCACTTTTAATGTGACATCTGTGAATGCTTTCAATTTTGCTTTATCTATGTCTTTGATGTTTGCCTAAGGCTTATATTAGTTAAAACAAATGGAAAAGTGGCCACATAAGAAATTTTCATCATAAGGAATATCTCCATTTAGTGGAATGCCTAGAGTAAACACATCAAATGAGTACATAATAAGGTTAACTCTTAGGATGACAATCATACCCTGTTTTGGCTGACAATGTAGATCAAGATCAGATGAAGTAAACTCACACACCATTGTTGTAAAAAGCGCCAAATTACAGGCCTGATTTTGCAAAAAGATCTCAGAAAATATGATATGGGGTATATAAAAGATCAGACTATACATGCTGTGCTGTGTGATCTTGATCCTAACTGCTAGTGAAAGTACCTGGAGTTGTTCTAATGATCCTGGGGGTTGAAATGCTTAACTTTTCACCACATGACAAAATTTTAGACTTGTCCAAATTGAACACCTTTTCAGATGACAAATAAATGTAAATCAAATAATGGTATTTTGTCCTTGAAAGGGTCGAAAATATTGTGGGCAAAGAAAAAAAATATGGTTACAAGCATTTTCTCCCTTTCCTACAATGCTTTCAAAAGGCCTCAATACTTCCTGAACCAAAGTTACAGCAGACAACTTTGAAAATGAATTATCAACATAGTTAAAAAAATCTGATACATGTACATAAATACATGTGAAAATAATGTGTCAGAAAGAAAAGCAGCTCATCATTTGTAATTTCTCCATATCATTTACAAGGGTTGTTGGCTGCATATGGTACAGAGGTAAAAAAATAGATTTCACATTTATGATATTAGATACATATATTCCATCTACCCCGCCACTCTGAAAGTACATGTAATTTGCTCTTTTCCAGGATGTTCCTCCAGATTTATCTTGAGGAAAACCAGACTCTTTCCAAAATTGGTTATACACTATAGAGGAATTACCCTCTATTTATCATTGAAAAATACACAGAAATGCATAAGAAATCTTGGCTCTGATAAGATAAGGGGTATGTAGGAACTTTTCTCTGTGGAAAAAAAATCATTTGGTCAATTTCAAATTTTAACTGTATACTTTCCAAACAGATAACCAAAACTTATTCCCTCTACAACTGAATTCAATACCTCCCAAGAAAAATTTATAGGAGAGAACTTTGCAAGTATTGCTATGATATAGGGATCATCAACACAAATTAAGGTTGGATACATTGGGGCAAAATGAGAAACTGCTATGAGAAATGAGCAAGATCTCATTTTGCCAGAATGCTATCAAAAGTTGATGTGTTCCCCTGCAACAAGAGAAAAAAGATGTCTGCAAAAAGTAACTGATTAACTGTTATCTCACTTAGTCACCTAGTATGACCACAAGTGATGTCATTTCATCAAGGTATCATTTGTGGCCATGTGCTAACCATTATCATCTTAGCAATGATTTTTATCAAGTATCTGGTATGTGTAGGAAATCAAACCATCATGACTGGAAAATCCCTGGGAAACCCCCCAAACTTATGATGCATGAGTGTGAGACTGCTATATTACAAATATAGCAATAGACAGTTCAGGCATCACAGGTAAAATGTATTGGGTTACATATTTTCCCTCCCAACCCTATCAAGGGAGGTCACTCCCAGTACATTATAGTAACCGCAACCCTTTGAGCTTAAAATGGAGTAGTTTTTGCACATTGTTTCAACCCCTGGCATTTTATGTGAATTCTGGTCAGATTTATGATTCTTACCTATCAAAATATAAATGTTTCTTTCTATGTTTTTTTTTTTTGTTTGAAATCTTTGCTACAAGATAAATCCTGCAGACTGCTACATTATAACACCCTTTCTCCCCTGAATATCACTTACACACTCTTTGGCAGTAAAAATTACCTGCAGCATATTTCATAGTAATTCTTCTCTAATTTTGATGAAAAAGAATGACTAATTCCTCAGCAGTAGCTTATATCCACCAAAATTTTATCATGTTGCAAACTGTACCTGCAAATATTACTTTTAACATATTATTTAATTAGTGACCTTATGAGAACCTCTCTTTTTTTGATTCAAACAGTTGAGGTAGAAATAAATGTAAGTATGGCACTGCAGAAGTTCTATAAAGCTCATAAGCAGCCAAAGTCTACAAACCATTATCATTATGATGTGAAAATGATAATAGTGCTTTGCCTTCATTATAATCCTAATTAAACTATACAAAGGGAAAAAAACATTTGAGTAAGAAAAATATGAGAACAGAACCATCTCTTGTAGCGAGTAAACATTGATTACCGGTAACTCTGTGTCAGCTTCCTTTTTTACCACAAATCATTTGATGAGAAGAAAACCACCAATTATTGAAGGAAAAACATCATGGGAAACTGGTCAGCTTCTTGGTTAAGTTGTTGTGCCTTTTCTCTAAATATAAAGTGTTTTGGAAGATACCAACCACCAAGACTAAAAAACTTATATTTGTGTTGAAAGGGGTAATTAACCAAGATCATGTAACAACAAAATTTCATAGAATGTAACAATACAATTATAAACACACATAAGATATCAATCACCTAAACTATACCTATAATTAGCATGGAGAGATGGAAGGTGGGTGAGAAGGGGTGGTGTATATACATATATGATTCGATGATGAAATATAATTAGCCCAGACGGTTATGCTGATCACATTGTTATAAGAGGGAAGTCTAGCTTGTCCTGTCATTCTATTGTATTGGTTACCTGTCCTATGGATATATACATGAAATGTGTGAGTAACCGAACATTCTAGAATGAGAATACTGGAATAAGAAGGGAGATATCGTTAATCTTTAGACCACCACAAAGTTTTAGACTTGTCTATATTGGAAGCACTTGCAGA
The DNA here is from genome assembly GCA_946811185.2 of Hippopus hippopus. NCBI lineage: Eukaryota > Metazoa > Mollusca > Bivalvia > Cardiida > Cardiidae > Hippopus > Hippopus hippopus. The sequence goes on along the minus strand of OX328099.1, from coordinate 34,910,494 downwards.
AGACAAATTAATTGTGGCTAAAATGATGAAGCTTGTCTTTGAAAGGGCAGTAAACATTGCAGGAAAAGGAGTAAATGCTGTTAAACAGCATTTTCTCCTTTTCCAACATTTGTTTTCAAAAGCCCTTTACCTGGTGGTCACTTAAGTATGTGAATGTTTGGTAAAGGGATAAGGCATTGATTGTGTGATGTGAATTTCATTTGATGTCAGTGACCAAAGCCGAGTGATTATCATTGTCTTGTGTACATGTATGTATTGTCTTCAATCTTTGTCATTTAAACAAATAACCTGCAGCATGGAATTTTGGAATAAGATGGAAAAAAGAATTACCATAGTATGGACAGATGACATTTGGGTTTGGACTTGAAATATAGAAAACTACTAAAAGTGGTGTTAAACATCATTTAACTCTTTACCACACGATCCCGACTTTTAACGACCCTGAGAAAGAAAGCTTTTGAAAACATTATGGGAAAAGGAGAAAATGCTGGTAACCAGCATTTTCTCCTTTTCCCATAATGTTTTCTACCCTTCCCAAATTGAATTTCAATTTTTGATTCATATCTATTTTGTCATCTGCAAATGCTTTCAATTTGGACTAGTCCAATATTTTGTCGTTTGGTAAGGAGTTAAACAAACTTACCCTTTATCTTGCTGAATTAAGCCTTTACAACACAATCCAGATATTTCACAATTCAAGGGATGAAGGCATTTGCAAAAATTTTGGACAAAGGGGAAAATGCTAGTAACCAGCATTTTCTCCTTTTCTCACTATGTTTCCTATATCTCTGAAGAGAAATTTCAGTTTTGAGTAACATTTACTCTGTCGTCTTCAAATACTTTTGATTTGAACAAGTCTAAATATTTGTCATTTGGTAATGACTTAAATTAACTTAACTCTTTACCAAATGACAAAATTTTAGTCTTGTCCATATTGAAAGCATTTGCAGACGACAAAGTCAGTGTTTCTCAAATCATGAACTTTGTCTTTCATAGGGTAGAAAACATTGTGGGTAAAGGAGAAAATGCTGGTTACCAGCATTTTCTCCTTTTCCAACAATGTTTTCAAAAGACTTCTTTCTCAGAGTCGTGAAAACCCGGGATTGTGTGGTAATGACTTAAATTAACTTAAGGGGCCAAAGATTGTTAGGGCCATTCAGCTTATCTTTAGTGCATAAAGCAAAGCATCCTTATCAGATAACAAAATCTGAGACATGTCCAAAGTCAAAGCATTTGCAAGTGGCAATTCAAATATGTCTCCAAAGATGGATTTGGTTTATGAAAGGACAGAAAAGAGTTTGGAAAAGTGAGAAAATGCTGGTAACCAGCATATCCTTTTGCTCTTTTTTCAACAATGTTTTCAAAAGCCCTCTTCTTTACAGCTGCTAAAATACAAGACAATTTGGGAAAGAGTTAATCAATTACTTCAGTACCCTAGACAGTAGAACAAGATGAGAATGCAAACAAAGGCAGGGTGATCTTTGTTGGCTCTCTATACAAAGAGCCCTAGAGTTTGCAATTGCAGTGGAAAACAGAAACAAATGGTCTTCTTGCATGAAGGTATTTGAGCCCAAATGTTCTCATCCACCACCCACATTGAACACCCAAGCATACATACTACACAATGTACAGCCTCAAATCTTGATCTACACTTTCTGCAAAAGCACCTGGTATTGTCATAGCATAATTGGATATATAACTTGACAGAAGGTTTGACATCAAACTTTTGTGACACTTTACCAGACAACAAAATATTAGACATGTCCAAATCAAAAGTATTTGTAACCAGAAATAAAATCTGGCTAAAGTGATGGAATGTGTCCTTAAAATAGTAGAATGAATTGTGGGAAAAGGACTAAATGCTGGCTACCAGCATTTTCTCCATTTCTCACAATATTTACAGCAGTCTTTCTTCCTTAGGATTGTTCAAACACAGGATAGTTTGTTAAAAGTTTAATCCACAATAAGACCCCCAAGTTGCACTTTTACATCAATTAATTTTGTACTTGAATTTTTTTCATGACCTCTCAAGTTTTAAAACCAATCCCCATCCAAAACAAGTTTTATCATATCTAGCCAAGAGTTACATCACAAACAGATTTTCTAATCATAGCATCCCACAACTATTTACTCACAATAAATTTTTTTTCCCTAGTCCCACTCTTTCTTCCCCCCCTTTCCTGTATGCAGGATGGCATTGCATATTTCCAATTACCTTAGAAATCTAATATGGTGGATAAAGCATTCCTGCCGTTGCCATGGGAGATTCAAAATGGAGGAGAAAACCGTGTGAGGAGGGAATTTCTAGTTTCATTTTGGACCCCAATCTACCTGGAGTTGATGATGGATTCATGGATATAATAATAGAAATATTCATAGATGCAGGGGTGGAACATTTCTTGTGTACTAGTGAAATCCAACAAAATGGTATATATTTTCAATTATTGTTACAAGATTGGGTGCTTAACAACTTCTTTAAAGAAGTTTTAAAACTGTTTTTCTGTATTTGATAGCAAAAATATTTCAATTTAAAAAAGATTAGAAAAGGTAGTCATTGCTCCTTGCAAGCTTTTAGAAAAAGATTGGTTCTGGATACTTTCTAGCAAAGCAAGCCACAGTCAAAAGGAATAAAACTTTAGGTGCTAATTTCATATCAAAATGGATATTACACTTTCATACCCAGGTGAGCTCTTCATCTTATTTATTTGCAATTATATTTGTTTAAAGTTTTCTTTCCAAGAATTTCCTAAAGTATTTTTTATACCTACCAGGTAGATGAACTGATACCAAAGTCAATTAGTTTTTGTGTATTCAATGCTGAAAGATGAACTCTGGATATCCAAGGTTACCTATGACTGCATCGTTAAAAGGAACCCATGATGGAGGAATGACCCACAGTGTCACAATCTGAGAAAATGCCTTGAAGACACTACATGACAGTTCATGTATTGAATGCTGACATAGAGCTGGTTGAAACTGGGTCAAATTGTATGATAATGGATTTGGTCCCCTTCAACCAGCTGTAGTTCACATTCCTGCCACCAGGTGGAGCTGCCAGAATTATTGAAAGATGCTTCCAGGATGAAATTCAACACCAACATGCACGCTTCACCCTTTGTTTACATACAATGGCCTACCTCACAGGATTAAACCGGCTAATTTAATTGAAAGTTATTTATGTAGTAGATTAAATCACCAGTAGCTTACTATTTCGAGGATAACATAGCATGTTGAGTCCATTTTACTGAGGCATTATCTTGCACTATACAGCTAAAACACTGTATCATATTGTGATTTTGTTTCTGTTAAGCTACTGTTTATTTTTAGTCAGTGATGTCTCTATAAAAGGAAAATACCCTGTATTTCAGACAAGTCTTCAATATTTACATAAGCCTAGAGCAGCTAAGCTATAAAATTTCCAGAGATTAGTTATTGTAGACATAAAAACTTGCAACTGGCCTAAATGCCTAGTTTAAAATTTTTGTAATAATTATTTATGACCTCTTGAAATAAAATTGAAAATTGCAGTGGCAAACTTGTAAAATATGGATAGCGAATACAAAGATTATATGGCTTGCAACACATGAAAAGGGGCATTCGGACATTTGCGTAAAGTGTCGTCTCGGATCAGCCTGTGCAGTCCGCGCAGGCTAATCCGAGACGGCACTTTACGATTACATTAGATTTAGCGCTACAGCAGACTTGGGCAAAATAGAAAGTTCCATTAAAACGGAAAATGTTGTTTCAGATCAGCCTACGTGGAGTGCACAGGCTGATTCGAGACGACACTTTACGCAAATGTCCCAATGTCCCTTTTTGCGTGCTGCAGGCCATATACATGAATGAATACATATGAAAACACTGAATAATGAACAATTTCTCTTCTTGCTAGGATGTTTTTTTCATGCTAAAAAAGTGGTCTGGAACTGGTTTTGAGATTGCAGAACTGGCACTAATAATTCTTATCCTGCAGAATAAGCTAACCCTTTCCCAAACGGCAAATTTTGGACCAGACCAAATTGAAAGCATTTTGCAGATGACAAATTAACAGTTGCTAAAAAGATGATTTTTCTATATGATAGGGTAGAAAACATTGTGGGAAAAGGAGAAAATGCTGGTTACCAGCATTTTCTCCTTTTCCCACAATGTTTTCAAAAGGCTTCTATTCCTGACCCGTAAAAACCAGGGATTGTTTGGGAAAGGGTTAAATGATACCTTCAAGTCCATAGTAAAAACACAAATGCTGTTATTTCAAATTCATTTTGGGGGGAGAAATATTTCCTTATCCGACAATGTAGATCCAAGATCAGACTGCATGTTCTGCAAAAGGTCAGCGAGTCATGCTTAGCAGCCTAAAGGTTAATGTTCAATTAATATGTTCCTTGATTCTTTAAAATCTTTTACTTTTCAAAATTGAAAGCTTTTGCAGACAACAAATTCAGCATGACTGAAACAGTGGACATTGTCTTTGACACAGCAAACAAACAGTGTATGAATGAAAGAAGGTGCTCATAACAAGCATTTATCCTGTTTAACATGGGATTGTTTGGTACAGGGTTGAGTCTTCTGATTTTGACATGAAAATGACGGTGAATCTATAGAGTGCACATAAAGATCAGACTACACATGTTTGTACTTAGAACCTTTTTATTTCATACTGATTGTAAAACAAGCTCTACAAGGGAAATACATCAGTTGTTGCTCTCTGGAAAATTAACCAATTCTTATCACATGATGTGGTGAGTTCCAACTGCTTCACCAGATTCAGGGGTTAATTTCAAAGAACCTCTAATATGTGTAGCACCATCCCTACACAACTGTTTCCCTCATCCTTGTAAAAAGGGCATGTAATTAGTAATTACAAACGAAAATCAGAAGAATTTCAGATACAACTTCATGCCAATGTAAACCAGGCTATATCTATTATCATTCTAAACCAAGACCTTTGGGTTTCTAGTCATGTGTTTGTCATAGCTCAATCCTGTTTTAGGTCACAGAAATGTTGGCAAAAAGGAACTTTTTTCAGGTGTTTTTTCATACCCATAATTTAGATGTCATCAGTAACTTAATACTGATGTTTCATCTCTTGAGTAAAAATCTATCATAGTAGCCACATCTGAGTTCCCAAAGAAATTTGTTGAAATGTACCTGTACTGAGCAAGCGCCTGTCATAAGCAAGCACCTTTAGACTGTCCCTTAGGTTCTTACTTAGTACAGAGTGGACTGTATACATTATCTGCTGTCAGATCTTTTTCTAAATCTTCTCTAAAAGCACCCTACAAGTAACTCTCAAAACATAGCTTTTTGACACACAAGTCAGGTTTTCATGTTTAGGCGTACATCAAGTCAAGATTACATGTATGCCACTTTCGAGTGCAATTGATCACAAGTTTCTACCCATGTTACAATAAAAAGATAAAAAATAAACCCTTTCAGCATTAACGTTTTAGCAAACAAACCTTTGTTTTAACGTCCCTGAGGAAGAAATCTGTTAAAAGCATTGAAGGACAAAGATAAAAAATGCTGGTTACAAGCATTTTCTCCTTTTCCAAAATGTTTTCTACCCCTCATTTGAGCCACATTTAATATGTCCTCTGCAACTGCTTTGAATTTCAATGAGTCTAAAATTTTGTCATATTTTAAAGAGTTCAATAAACCATAGAAATTTTTAGCCAATAGTATAGACCCAAGTATTTTGATTTCAATGTTCTTTCTACTGGAATGTTTCTCTGTGTCTGATAGGGTAAGTCCAAGATCAGGCTGCACATTCTGTGCAGTTTGACCTTGAAATACATTGTCCATAGAAAGTGGCATATTGCGCTTTGCTGCCTACAGGTTTAAAAAAAATCTTAATTTTCCCATCATTCCCATGACAGCATCATGTATTATTCTTTTTTTCTTCTTTCAGGAACAGAAATTCCACAGAGTATTTACGCAGTTGCATAAAGCCCTAGCATTTTTGGAGAAGCTCCAGGAATATTCCAGTAGGGAATACTACGCACCATCATAGACAAGACACATGTGTAATGCGGAATAGATAACACACATATATACATGTAGACAGTTTTTGCCTAGAGCTCTGCCTTTCTAGAAACTGGGAGGATGGAATCTCATTTACTTTTGCTTTCTCTCTGTTGGTACCTTGCTAATCTTGATTGTCAAGCTAAATGTAGACTTGTCCAAATTGAAAACATTTGCAGACAATAATTAAAATGTTGCTCAAATGCTGGAATTTGTCTTTGAAAGGGTATAAGACATTGTGGGAAAAGAAGAAAATGCTGGTTACTAGTAGTTTCTCCTTTTCAAACAATGTTTTCAAAAGGCTTCTTCCTCAGGGTTGTTAAAACTCAGGATTTTGTGGTAAAGAGTTATCCCTTCACTAATTAATGACCTCGAGGTAGAAGGTTTATGAAAATATTGTGGGAAAAAGAAAAATTACTGGTAACCAGCATTTTCTCCTTTTCCCTCAGTGTTTCATCAAATCCCATCATTTGGGGAACATTTTATTTTCCTTCTGCAAATGTCATCAATATGGAAAAGTCCAAAATTTTGTCATGTGGTAAAGAATTAAAGGAAAACCAAAAGATCATCGGCAGCTCCTGAATCAGTAGCAGTGTTAGTTTCTGGTTACAGGAACAGCAGCATTCTTGCAATCATTGATTATAAGTAAAGTATAGAGCTTGAAAGAAGGACGTCGATGGTTCGAATCTCCAGCTTGGTCAATTTCTTTATAGGGATTGATGAGTCATTGCGACATGATTTGTTCTTCTCTCACCACTGATCATTCTTTTGATGATGATTTTGTGGGAAAGCAGTCAGTACCCCAGGAAGAATATTGTTTGCAGTACTGGTCAAAGAAACTCCAGGAAAAGCATGGATAGGTGCACTGGCTGCCAAAACATCACCGAAGTAATGTTGCAAATTGACTAAACAGGATAAAAGCAAACAGAACATAAATAAACTTTTTTTTCATCTGAATCTGCCTAGGCAGGGCAAAGCAGAATACCTGTGTATACATTACAAAAGGTTTCTCTGTGTGGAAATTTCCATTATTCCATCCTCCCAGGTTTAACTCTTTACCACACAATCCCCACTTTTAGCAGCCCCCTTCCCCCTAAAAAAGCACTTTAGAAATTATTGTGGGAAAAGCAGAAAATGCTGGTAACCAGCATTTACTCCTTTTCCCACAATATTTTCTAACCTTTCAAACACAAATTTCGTAATTTGAGCAACATTTAAGTTTTCACCTGCAAATGCTTTCAATTTGGATCAGTCCAAAATTTTGCTGTTTAGTAAAGAGTTAACCCTTTCCCTAAATGGGTAGGGGTAAAGTGTCAGCTTCTTACAACAAAGGATCCACGTATGAGAGGGGTCAATCATTAAAAAAAAAGAGCTATTGATCTTAAAGACTAAACTTTCCTTCAGCCACAATGGTTTTGCATACATCACTTGGACAGAATATTGCAAAAAAGTGGACATCACAGATCCGAGATCGAAGTGCATGGTCTGTGCAGTCTAATCTTGATCTACACAAAAATCACCTCTGCAATCAATGGTTAAGCTTTTGTGAATACCACAACAACTTTTGCAATCCTCAATGGTCAGCTTTTGAAAACATCATTGGAGAAGGAGCAGTTGCATGATACAAGAATTTACTACTTTTCTTCAATTTTTTTTTTTCAATATCAGTTCATATCATTATTACAGACATTTTCTTTGAATTTATATTACATGTTCTAGGGTATGGTTTGTGCATATAAAGTTTGCATAACAGTGAAATTAAACATTACAACTTTTTTTATTATTTTGCAGACTGCATTTGAAAAGATTGAGGTCAGAGGAGACATTAGTATTCACAGTTTGTCTTTCACATGTTTCCAAGTACTTAACCTTATTTCATGTTCAAACAATTGAAGCGCTAAACCTTTGTTCCGTTGTAGCATATTGTGGCAACTGGAAAAATTGCTCTTGATGACCGAAGTGAGCAATTTTTCATTTTGCTACAATGTTTTTCATATATTATCATGTATTCTACTTTAATTTATATTATTCATCTACAATTACCTGGATGTTTCAAAGTCGAATATTGCAAATAAGTTCAAGGAGATAATTATTTAAGTTGTTAACCAAGCATTTAATCTTTTCATTGTAACCTGCTGCTACTTTTTCACTGCAACCACAAGTAACATTGTCTTTTTCCCAGAATGTTATCAGAGGTCTTCTTCTTCAGGGATGTAAAACAATGGAATTGTTTTATAAGAGGTTAACAGTATATCTTAAAATAGCCTGTACATAACCTGGTTGATTGTACATGTATTACTATTGTTTTATCATTCATAAATTATTTTTAACATTCCAAAATAATTTTTTTCTTATCTGTTCTAGGACATAAAAAAAATCCTTTTACCTTTTAGTAATCTAAAAAAAAATATGCAAGTATTTTAACGTTTTAAACTGATTGTATCTACTGACTCTTTACCAGACAAGAAAAATTCAGTCTAGTTAAAATTGAAAGCATTTACATCCAATAAATTTGATGATGGTATTCACATCAAAGGGTAGAAAACATTGTAAAAAAAAAAGTAGAAAGTACTTGTTACCAGCATTTTTTCCTTTTCCAACAAGAAAGCCCCATTCATCAGGGTCTTTAAAACATGGTATTGTGTGGTAAAGGGTTATTTATCAAATTGTGACTGTAAAATTCATTTTGAATAAACTAGTTTTTATATCTGTTTCTACTGCCTTCCTTTTTTTTCTATCTTTTGTCAGTAATTCAACTTCCCTAGTTTTTTTTCAGTCATACACATGCTGTGAACCTGCCAGTTTTGTGTGTTCAACACCCTCATTACTAGTATTTCAGTTAAATCACAGCTGCTACAGTGGGCCTATCCATAGATCTTAAAAATTTCTTTAACTCTTCACAACACAATCCCGACTTTTAACAACACTGTAAAAGAAAACTTTTGAAAACAATGTGGAAAAGGAGAAAATGCTGGTAACCAGCATTTTCTCCTTTTCACACAATGTTTTCTACCCTTCCAAAAATAGTTTCAATTTTTGAGTCACATTTGTCATCTATAAATTGGGACTAGTCTAAAATTTTGTAGTTTAGTAGAGAGTTAACCAGTACTGTGCCAGCAACACTCTTTCATAGACAATGGCTACTTTCCAACATATACAAAGCTGCAACAACCTTGAGCATTAACCTTTTGCATTATTTCAGTCATATTACAGCAAGAGCTCACTTTTTCATTTGTTTCCTGGACTTCATCAGTACCAGGCTTTGGCTATGAAGTATCCTGCCAAAAGAAGTTCCTGTGAAAATGCCTGTAGGATTAGCAGTGCAAAAATCCTAGATCTTCACCAGTGAGCCAGGCAGGACTCCTCAGCAAGGATTTGAACCCACAACTCAAACATTTTGAGCCTTGCATGGTACTTTTAGGGTAGAAGTGTAGAAAACATTGTGGGAATAGGAGAAAATGCTAGTGTTCTCCTTTTCCCACAATGTTTTCAAAAGCCATTTTCAGAACTCAAGATTATGTGGTTAAGGGTAAATAAATACTAAGCTAATACAATTTTCTGACTGTTTAGTTCAAGCATCTTAAACTATAGCAAAAATTGTATATTGTGTACCAGACTGTACATTTTTTGGTAATTTCTCCTTTTGCCACAATTCTTCAAAAATGGTCAGGAGTTAACAAGTTAGCCCTTTTCCAAACTATCCCATATCTGAATGACCCTGAGAAAGAGCGCTTTTAAAAATATTGTGAGAAAAATGCTAGTAACCAGCATTTATGCTTTTTCGACATTGTTTCCTACACCTAGAGACACCATTTCCACTATACTGCTTTCAGCTTACACTTGTATGAAAGTTTGCCAAGTGGCAAAGTGTTGAGAAAATGCTGATTACCAGCATTTTATGTTTTTCCCACATTGTTTTCTACCCTTTTTCAGCCACCATTCGTTTTCAGTACACACTTCTTGCAGTGAGGCAAAAACTTAAAATGGTTTCCCCCACATGCTTCTGCAGATATTTTCAAGATTGAAAAGTCTAAAACTGACACAATGAATTATCTGGTTAAAAACTAGGAAAATCTGGGCCCTACAGCATAGCAGGGCAATATCTCCGCCACTGGTGAAAGTTTTATTGGCCTCTGGATGATTTATTCCTGAGTTTACTGGTCTGATTTCCAAGTTTAACTCTTCACCTTACTACAAATTTCTAGACTAGTCAAAATTGAAAGTATTTGTAGACAACAAATTAAATGTGACTTGACTTGTGTTTGACAGGTCAGAAAACTTGTTGGGAAAAGGATATAAGAGTGTAATCAGTATTTTGTCCTTTTTTTTTATCTATTGTTTCAAAAGTCTTCCTTTTTAAACTTATAAAAACTTGGGATTGATTGGTAAAGAGTTTAACACAACTTCAAACAAGACTGCATCTGTATGTCATTAAGCTTTTTCCACCATGATAAGCTCAATTTAACCATGAGCACCAAGATGAAAGAGGAGAAGATTTAAAAACTTTACACGGAAAAAAGGATAAATAATACCCACAACTAACTCTGATACAGGCATAGTCTAGAAAACAATGAAACAAATGGAGAAATGGAGACATTATCATTTTGAGCAATTTATCCATTTGTTACAATGTTTTCAAAATCAATCTAAATAAGTTTTCCAGATTGGGCCTCATGAAGCCAGGGGTTAATACATATATCATTTCTGCCAAAATAATCATTTTTGTATGTCTAGGAATAAAAATATAAACTTCTAACGATTCAATCTATACCCCATTTTGACCCCCTCACAGAAAATCTGTAATGTTCACCCTTAATCCTTCACAACACAATCCTGCCTTTTACCATCACTGGGAAAAAAAAAAGCCTTTTGCAAACATTGTTGGAAAAGGAGAAAATGCTGGTAACCAGCATTTTCTCCTTTTCCCACAATTTTTTCTACATTTTTAAAGACATTCCATTATTCGAGCCAAATTTAAATTGTCGTCTGCAAACGCCATTTAATTTGGACAAGTCTACATTTTTGTCATGCAGTAGAGAGGTAAACCATAAATGTGAATCAGGATATTTTCAATCACTCAAAAGTATCAGATATCTGATAGTGATGATCCAATTTCATGGCTGTCTTTGTAAGAATATCTCATAAAAAAACCAGACAGTGTGGAATGATCAGCCAGATCTTGATACAAAATGTCTACTGCGTGACTTACATTTTATTGCTTAGAACAAGGACCATTTGCCAAGTTTACCGACAGGTTCTGACATTGCAGTCTTTTCCTATGAACCTTTGCATAGTAGATGTAGCATGTAACATGAAGAATATATTCACTTAAACTTGAAGTATTCTGCTGAGAAAAGCAATGCTTAACACTGACCACATCTTTTCTATCAGACCTTTTGCTCTGACTTTAACCCTTTACTACACAATCCCGACTTTTAACGACCCTTGCAAAGAAGCCTTTTCCAACAATGTTTTCTACCCTGTTAAAGAAAGATTGCAGCATTTGAGCCACATTAAAATTGTCGTCTGCAAATACTTTCAATTTGGAAAAGGCTAAAATTTTGTCGTCTGGTAAAGGGTTAATCAATCTATATTGAAGGAGCAAGAGTTTGAAATCACAACCCCTGGTTTATTTGTCCTGAACTCTACACAAACAGTCTGAAGGAATAAACTCATGTTTCAATGATAAACATGAAGATTTCTTTTGCTATGCAGCTACCATTTTTGTTTCATGATAAAGAACATGTGCAAAAGTCTGATAACAAGAAACCTTTTTTCCCATGTATGTGCTTGCAGATACAGGATTTTCAAAATATGGCAACAAATACTAGGAAATAAACTGTTCATGATGGACATTCATTTAAGTTGATGTTTGATAGTCCCTCTCAACAATTTTTAGTTATTTTTCCATATTTGACAATCTTATACTCCATAATCTGAATAATTGAACCGTCAATTCAAAGGTTATGAAGCACAGAGTTTACAGTTATGCTTTGTATAAAAATTCAACTTAGAACTTAATATTCACTCATGCACCACTTGAGCTTTTGAACCTTTCACATTCAGAATGGATAAAATGAATTTTTGAGGCCAGTTAAAAATCCTAAATTTTACATATTTTAGGGTCTCTAGGTCAGGATAATTAGACTGTGAACCAAAGATCAGACTGCACATTCTGTGCAGTTTAATCTTGATTTTTACTACCTAGAAGTACATCAACTGCCCGACAGTCTATGCAAGTCAATGTATTTTTTGTGGGAAAGTAAGAAATCTGGTCTAAATTTTCAGTTGCATTCAGGCATAAACCAGAGAAAGGATGCCCATTATCACAGATTTTTTTCCTCTCTCTTTAAGCTAAAACACATGTTTACAATAAATTCATGTTTAATTTGGGAGAAATGTCAATTAAGTTGAAGGTTTGTATTAGAAACATATCAGTAGTTTTTAACCAAAACATTTGTGTGTATTAGCAACTCGAACGAAGAAGTCTTTAAAAAGCATCAAGGGAAAAGGAGAAAATGCTGGTGACCTGCATTCTCTCTTTTTACCACAATGCTTTCTTTCCCTCCACACAAATATCCCATTATAAAAGGTACATTTAGTAATTTGTCTGCGAAATTTTCAATTTGTAAAAGTCTAAAACGTTGTTGTTTGGTAAAATTGTTGACTCCTAACATGCTCAGTGTAACATAAGGTGCTTTTTTGGACGGAGTAGATTAGGTTCAGACTGCTTAGCATGTCTTTAAAATGTGGTAAAGGGCTAATCAGCTATACGGTATAAATTCATTTTTTCTTCCTCTATTTAACAAATGGTTTCATATCCCGAGTGGTATGCAAAACTGTAGTAAGTAGTCATATAGTATTATCTGAGACAGAGTCAAAAATTCAAGTGGATAATTCTAAACCAATATAAAACTCATGCACTCGCATTGATTTCCTAGGTAACATTCAATATTCATGGTAAATCTTCAATAACTTGTTAGTGCCTGCAAAAAACCTTTTGTTCCAAGAAGCAGAATACCTTTGAAAATAATGTCATACAAGTAAAAATTGCAATTTCCTGTCTTGCCAGAATGTTTACAAATGTTTTAAACCATCTTTTTACTTGAATTATCAATGTTATACCAAGGTATTTTCAATTTCATCTATGCATGATTAAGTCAGTAAATGCGCCCAATATGACCCTAGCCATAGACGGGCCATAAAACACTACTCATTCATTATTTCATTCATTCATTCTTTCATTCATTCATTCATTCATTCAAATTCATCTACTATATAGTTTGTTTGAATGAACTTAGTCTTTTGCTTCAAAACAAAATAAACTCAGTTTTTTGACGCAATGAAAAGTATAACTTTATTCTACATAAAAAGGCATTTTGTCTCTCATTTAGAATGCAGATTATACACAATGTAAATGGACAGTGTAGAGCAAACACCAGACTAAACATTCTGTGCAGTCTGACCTTCATCTGTGCCATACACGAAATTTTGTGAAAAGGTGGTTTAATGCATCTGCATACAGCATCAACCCATGTCAGCTTATGCAGTCTAGGTCAAAATTTGTAGCCATTTGTAATTTTTCAATATGGCATGCAACACGCGAAAAGGGGCATTCTGACATTTGCATAAAGTGACGTCTGGGATCAGCCTGCGCAGTCCGCGCAGGCTGATCCGAGACAGCACTTTACGACTACATTAGATTTTGTGCTACAGTAGACTTGTGCAAAACAGAAAATTAAAAAACGGAAAGTGTCGTTTCGGATTAGCCTGCGCGGAGTGCACAGGCTGATCTGAGACGACACTTTACGCAAATGTCCGAATGCCCCTTTTCGCGTGTTGCACGCCATATATCAAAGGGCAATTCTTCCGCATAATTCAGCTGAATTTTATACAAAAAGGATCCATATGCAACAACTTGTTTGATATGGTGCATTTGGAAGATGCTTTAAATCCCATCCCAGACTGTAGCTTATATCAATAATTATGTTGCCAATTATGCCAATTTATGGAAAAAGTTAACACCCTTTCCAAAAGCAGTGTGTTATATACAATAGTTGGCGACAGTTTGCTGTATTAAAAAGTGTTTAAATCTTCATCTGAAAATGATGCAATAATCTATGAAAAAGTTGCTTCTTTTATCATTTAACTCCTTACTAGACAAAATATTAGACTTGTCCCAGTTGAAAGCATTAGCAGATGACAGAGTAAATGCCACTCAAACCTAAACTTTAATTTTGGACAGGTTGAAAACATTGTGGAAAAAGGAGAATATGATGGTCACTAGCAATTCCTCCTTTTCAGCAATGTTTTCTACCCTTTCAAGACAAATCACATTATTTGAGTTGCATTTGTCTTCTGTAAAGGCTTTCAAAATCCAAAATTTTGCCATCTTGTAAGAATTCAGGCTAAACCAAAGATGATCATCTCTAATTTACAAAGGTGTTTTCAGTATCTTCTGACGCAATGTTTTTACAGGAGTTGATGAGTAAGGAAGTGTGTATCCCATAACCATCACAGCAAACTTACAACATTCAGCACTTACCTGGGATTTCCCCGCAGGGCTGCATGATGTAGAGCATTGAACCCATTGTTGTTGGTGACAGTCATGTCTGCATGGTATTCTAGCAGCAAGGAAATCATGTCATCTCTCTTTTTACTAATTGCATCATGTAATGGCGTATCACCTTCAGAATCCTGGAAGTATTGGATATAAAACAAACCCTCAAGGCTGCAACAGCAGCCTAATATCAATAAAAAACAACATTCCAAATAATCACTTGTATCACATTATACCTGAAACTGTTCTATCAAGACTAAAAATGTAGTTGCTGCAAAAATGTATTGATATTTTGAAATCAGTTAATCCATGCTTATTTCTAGTTTAACATGAGAACTCCTGCAATGCTTGTGCTCCTTTTCTCACAATGTTTTTCCTATTTTTTATAAAAAGATACTTTACTTTTACAACATTTTTGCTCTGTATATCTTGAAGCAATTTTTTTTTTTTTGGTTCTGCACTGTACATGGTTTGTAAGCATGTTGTCAATCAGTCTTACCAAGGAAATGGCTGTTTTTCCTGTTAAACAGATTTTGATATTGTCGGCAGTTGAGAAAACTGAATCCTATTTAATAGCTACCAACAAAACTTCAAAGGCATGGGTTGAATAGGCAGAGGTTGGATAAGTCCTACTTTATAATGAGTTTAACTACTAAATTAAAATGATGGACTTTGAGGTTCAGTGGGACAGACAGAATATCTTTAACACAAAGTTGTTTAAGCCTGAATACCTCAGAATACATTTCAGGCAATGCTGATCACAGATCAGCTGAGACAACTGATCTTGATGTATAACATGTACATTGCCCTTGGAATGGAAGATATAGACAAAGAATGTGTTAACAAATAAAGGGAGGTAAGTCTATTCTACAGATATCTCCCTTACCTGTAAACTTGGATGACAACCTATCTCAAGCAATGCCTTCACAACACCAATGTGACCCTTATTGACTCCAATATGTAATGGTGTTTGTCGACGTTTATTTCTTGCATTCAGATCAGCACCTCCTCTATGAAGTATCTCAATGACAGCTGGCTCATCACCAAATGCCGCATGATGAACAGCTCTGTCCCCATCTTTATCCTGTCAATATTCTCAATAACATTAACCTAATTGTCATATAAATATAATATCATCTTTACTTATTTTTGATAGATAGCTTTTGAAAACACTCGGGGTGAAGGAAAAATTAAAAATTAGTTTTTTATCTACAGATTTTTGCCCTGTGTATGATTTGTAATAAAGTAACTTCTCATACATACAACAGCTCTGCTCAGTTGCCAAGGAAACAATACTAAATTTACAAGACATTTTGACATAAACAGTTCTTTCTAAATTGAAAAAAAAAAAAGGGAAATATCTGTTGAAAAGTTCACAGTACAGACTTTCTATAGGTGATGCTAATGAATAAAGAAATAAACAAATTAACTTGTGGTTGCCAAGGCTTTGAAGCAATTGCTTTTTCAGTAAAATTCTGAGTCCAAAACAGGGCATGTATCAAAAATATTTTTGTGGTTACCTGTCCTTCTGGTATGGGTTCAACTTTTGAAGCTTAACAACTGGCAGTAGTACCAGGTTAATTTTCAGCAGTGAGAGAGACATCAGAAAATGTCCAAGATTTCACACGACAGCATACGTTTACATGATGACAAGGCTATAACAATATCTAAACATTTTCTTTGGTAACAGCTTTAATCCTTTAAAGTAGCAATGCAGACAAAAAATTAAATGTGTTTCAAATGATGGGAAATGACTCTGATAGGGTAAGAAACTGTGAGAAAAGGAGAAAATGCTGTTTTCCAGTATTTTGTCCTTTTCCAACATTTTCAAGAACTTTTTTTCTGAGTGTGGCTCAGTTAAGATTCTATGGTAAAGGGTTAATAGCTAACATTGGAGATGTTTCTCACTTGTAGAAAGTATTACCTGTTTCTATAAACACAAAAAGAATGAAGAATAAAGGACTGCTTGAGACAACTTACTGTGTCCCTCTCTAAATGTTCAAAGACATTATATTCTACATGTCTATAAAATATATTACTCAATGAAATCCCCAGGGAATGACTAAAAAACTACATAGGGTAAATGAAAAAAAACAAGAGCGGCAAATTGTCGCAACATACGCCCGTCCCACCGCCAGTTGTCGAGGGGGTATAATAATCGTAAAAGGGCAGGTAATGCAACAAACATGTTTACCAAGTCTCAAGTCAATTTGACTTGAGGTGACAAAGTTCCGTTCCAGACAAGCAAGAAATACTGTAAAAATGAAGATCAAAGTGGAATTACTCAAAATCCGCACTAGGTAGAGTTATTGTTCTTGTGCAATGTACTCCGTAATATTGCAACAAACATGCATACCAAGTTTGAAGTCACTCTGACTTGAGATGACAAAGTTATATTCCGGACAAGCACTAAATGCTGTAAAAATGATGATCAAAGGGAAATAACTCAAAATTCGTGCTAGGAAGAGTTATGGTTCTTGTGCACTGCACTCCATAAATTTTCAACAATCATGCATACCAAATTTGAAGATGTTCAAACTAGAGATGACAAAGTTATATTCCGGACAAGCAGAAAACACTGTAAAAATGACGATCAAAGGGAAATAACTCAAAGACAGCATGAGGTAGAGTTATGGTTCTTTCGCAATGCACTCTGTATTATTGCAACAAACACAAATGCCAAGTTTCAAGTCAATTGGACTGAAGATGACAAAGTTATGCTCCGGACATGCAGAAAATGCTGTAAAAATGACAATCAAAGTGGAGTTACTCAAAGACAGCACCAGGTAGAGTTATGGTTCTTTCGCACTGCACTCCGTATTATTGCAACAAACACAAATGCCAAGTTTCAAGTCAATCAGACTGGAGATGATAATGTTATGCTCCGGACAAGCAGAAAATGCTGTAAAAATGACAAAGGGAAATAACTCAAAGACAGCACGAGGTAGAGTTATGGTTCTTTTGCACTGCACTCTGTATTATTGCAACAAACACACATGCCAAGTTTCAAGTCAATCGGACTGAAGATGACAAAGTTATGCTCCGGACAAGCAGAAAATGCTGTAAAAATGACGATCAAAGTGGAATTACTCAAAGACAGCACGAGGTAGAGTTATGGTTCTTTCGCACTGCACTCTGTATTATTGCAACAAACACAAATGCCAAGTTTCAAGTCAATCGCACTGGAGATGATAAAGTTATGCTCCAGACAAGCAGAAAATGCTGTAAAAATGACAATCAAAGGGAAATAACTCAAAGATAGCACGAGGTAGAGTTATGGTTCTTTTGCACTGCACTCCGTATTATTGCAACAAACAGACATGCCAAGTTTCAAGTCAATCGGACTGAAGATGACAAAGTTATGCTCCGGACAAAGAACTGGATGCCGCCCGCCCACCCATGTGCTATGGGTGATCCCATAATACGCCCCGTCTTCGATGGGCGTATAAAAATGGTGCTAAATTTTCTGCATCAACAGTTGTTATTGTACAATTTAGTTTGATTTGTGTGATGATAAGACAATGGTAAGACAAGTCTGTGAAATAATTAGCCTCAGAATCAAGATTTTGTCATTTTTTACAAGAAATGAACAAGAGCGGCAAATTGTCGCAACATACGCCCATCCCACCACCAGTTGTCGAGGGGGTATAATAATCGTAAAGGGCAGGTAATGCAACAAACATGTTTACCAAAGTCTCAAGTCAATTTGACTTGAGGTGACAAAGTTCCGTTCCAGACAAGCAAGAAATACTGTAAAAATGAAGATCAAAGTGGAATTACTCAAAATCCGCACTAGGTAGAGTTATTGTTCTTGTGCACTGTACTCCGTAATATTGCAACAAACATGCATACCAAGTTTGAAGTCACTCTGACTTGAGATGACAAAGTTATATTCCAGACAAGCACTAAATGCTGTAAAAATGATGATCAAAGGGAAATAACTCAAAATTCGTGCTAGGAAGAGTTATGGTTCTTGTGCACTGCACTCCATAAATTTTCAACAATCATGCATACCAAATTTGAAGATGTTCAGACTAGAGATGACAAAGTTATATTCCAGGCAAGCAGAAAATGCTGTAAAAATGACAATCAAAGGGAAAAAACTCAAAGACAGCATGAGGTAGAGTTATGGTTCTTTTGCACTGCACTCCGTATTATTGCAACAAACAAATGCCAAGTTTCAAGTCAATTGGACTGAAGATGACAAAGTTATGCTCCGGACAAGCAGAAAATGCTGTAAAAATGACAATCAAAGTGGAGTTACTCAAAGACAGCACCAGGTAGAGTTATGGTTCTTTCGCACTGCACTCCGTATTATTGCAACAAACACAAATGCCAAGTTTCAAGTCAATCAGACTGGAGATGATAATGTTATGCTCCGGACAAGCAGAAAATGCTGTAAAAATGACAAAGGGAAATAACTCAAAGACAGCACGAGGTAGAGTTATGGTTCTTTTGCACTGCACTCCATATTATTGCAACAAACACACATGCCAAGTTTCAAGTCAATCGGACTGAAGATGACAAAGTTATGCTCCGGACAAGCAGAAAATGCTGTAAAAATGACGATCAAAGTGGAATTACTCAAAGACAGCAAGAGGTAGAGTTATGGTTCTTTCGCATTGCACTCTGTATTATTGCAACAAACACACATGCCAAGTTTCAAGTCAATCGCACTGGAGATGATAAAGTTATGCTCCAGACAAGCAGAAAATGCTGTAAAAATGACAATCAAAGGGAAATAACTCAAAGATAGCATGAGGTAGAGTTATGGTTCTTTCGCACTGCACTCCGTATTATTGCAACAAACAGACATGCCAAGTTTCAAGTCAATCGGACTGAAGATGACAAAGTTATGCTTCGGACAAAGAACTGGATGCCGCCAGCCCACGCACCCGCCCACCCATACGCCATGGGTGATCCCATAATACGCCCCGTCTTCGACGGGCGTATAAAAATGGTGCTAAATTTTCTGCATCCACAGTTGTTATTGTACAATTTAGTTTGATTTGTGTGATGATAAGACAATGGTAAGACAAGTCTGTGAAATAATTAGCCTCAGAATCAAGATTTTGTCATTTTTTACAAGAAATGAACAAGAGCGGCAAATTGTCGCAAGATACGCCCGACTCACCACCAGCTGTCGAGGGGGTATAATAATCGTAAAGGGCAGGTAATGCAACAAACATGTTTACCAAAGTCTCAAGTCAATTTGACTTGAGGTGACAAAGTTCCGTTCCAGACAAGCAAGAAATACTGTAAAAATGAAGATCAAAGTGGAATTACTCAAAATCCGCACTAGGTAGAGTCATTGTTCTTGCGCACTGTACTCTGTAATATTGCAACAAACATGCATACCAAGTTTGAAGTCACTCTGACTTGAGATGACAAAGTTATATTCCGGACAAGCACTAAATGCTGTAAAAATGACGATCAAAGGGAAATAACTCAAAATTCGTGCTAGGAAGAGTTATGGTTCTTGTGCACTGCACTCCATAAATTTTCAACAATCATGCATACCAAATTTGAAGATGTTCAGACTTGAGATGACAAAGTTATATTCCGGACAAGCAAGAAATGCTGTAAAAATGACGATCAACGGGAAATAACTCAAAGACAGCACCAGGTAGAGTTATGGTTCTTTCACACTGCACTCTGTATTGTTGCAACAAACACAAATGCTAAGTTTCAAGTCAATCGGACTGGAGATGACAAAGTTATGCTCCGGACAAGCAGAAAATGCTGTAAAAATGACGATCAAAGGGAAATAACTCAAAGACAGCACGAGGTAGAGTTATGGTTCTTTTGCACTGCACTCCGTATGATTGCAACAAACACACATGCCAAGTTTCAAGTCAATCAGACCAGAGATGACAAAGTTATGCTCCGGACAAGCAGAAAATGCTGTAAAAATGACGATCAAAGGGAAATAACTCAAAGACAGCACCAGGTAGAGTTATGGTTCTTTCGCACTGCACTCCGTATAATTGCAACAAACACACATGCCAAGTTTCAAGTCAATCGGACTGGAGATGACAAAGTTATGCTCCGGACAAGAACTGGACGCCGCCCGCCCGTACGCCATGGGTGATTCCATAATACGTCCCGTCTTCGACGGGCGTATAAAAATGAGACAAATCTACATTAAGCCTAAACACCTGATTTCTCACACATGCATAGACGGATCAAAACAACTACTTTGCAAATGCCCCGAAAGAAATCTGATTATTCAACTGTTGCTTAACCCTTTACCACACAATGACGACTTTTAACACCTCTGATAGAGAAGGCTTTTGAAAATATTGTGGGAAAAGGAGAAAATACTGGTTACCAGCATTTTCTCCTTTTCCCACAATGTTTTCTACGCTACCAAAGAAAAATCATTTCATATGAGCCACATTGAAACTGTCATCTGCAAATGCTTTCAATTCGGACAGGTCTAAAATTTGTCGTCTGGTAAAGGGTTAAATGGTGATATCTGCTTTTGATAGGGTAGAAAACATTGTGGCAAATTGAGAAAAAGCCTTCTACCTCAGGTCATTAAAACACAACATTGTGTGGTAAAGGACCAAAGATCTGTTTCAAGACAACACAGACAACACAGGCTTTGGTTGAAAGGTACCGAGTAACAAATGCAGATGCTGCTTATTACATTATGGGCCTCTCTTTTTCTTAAAACAGAATCAGCTTTGACTCTTAGATGAAAAGTCTTTTTAACAGAAAAATCATTTCTGGTGTTAAATTAATGGTATTATTTCATGTCGATACCATGTCACTCGTTTACACAACCAATCCAAAGCAACTACAAAGACCAGGTATTATGAATTTGGAATTTATCATAGATGTACAATTAGGAATGTAGTTTAGCGTTTTTAGGTTTTACTAAGTTTTATCTTACATATTTCTACAAAAAACTAGAGGCGCTTGAGCGCCTGTATCGCTCCACAGGCCTGATATTTCTATAATGGCGAAAGGAAGTTTTTAACAATTATCATTCAATCCTGCATTTTAGCTCACTGAAGAAACAATTTGGTAGACAACCACCATAGGAACTTACCTGCAAAACAACAATGAAATCCAATGAATAGTTTTAGAGAAGAAATTTTTCAAAGATTTTACTTTATACCATAAAAGGAAAATGAGTCTCCCATAAAAGCCATGTTTTTTGACAGATCTTTTTTTTTTTAAGGAATTCTGTAAACCTGTATCTAAGGAACATTCCTGGAAAATAATAATGCTATCCAAATAGCGGTTTGGGAGGAGAAGATTTTTAAAGGTTTTTTACTTTGGTTGCCATGGCAACCAGAATTCTTCATGGAACACAATTATTTGAAGGAATTTGAAAGAGGACCACCAAAGGAACATTCCTGTGAAATTTGGTAAAAATCCAGTCAATAGTTTCTGAGGAGAAGTTTTTTAAAGAAAAAGTTTACGGACGCACGAACGGACGAACGAACGGACGGACGCACGACGGGCACAACACCATGACAATAGCTCGCTGGCCTTCGGCCAGTGGAGCTAAAAACTATTTGGTTAGATCCTTACAAAAGAAAATCATTAAACTATCAGTATCATGTTGTTGATAAGAATGAATCAATTATGAACATAAAAAAATTAATGTAAATCTAGCTGTGTGCTGCTTTGATGCAGATAAAGACACAAACAACAACAGTGCTATGACAATACCTTGGCTTTTTCTTCAAAAACAGCCTAGCTAAAAATGAAGTGCGCATAGTGAGCAATCACCACAATGATTTTTATGGTATTTATGATAATTACCCAAATTTTACATATAACTGCAAATTTTCAAAGTTGTCTGCCTAAAAGTTGTTTCCAGAGGATATCAGTAAAAGGCTCAATCAGTAAAACCTGTGACTAGCAGCCACCTGCTTTAATCAACAAAACTTAAACCTTGTCCAATATTGAAAATATTTGCTGACGTCAATTTAGATATGTCTCAACTTGTAGGTTTTTACCAGCATCATCTCTCTTCTTACAATGTTTTCCCTTTTAAAAGACAAATCCTTTTAACTGAGTCACATATAGCAGTGTTTGATCTAACTTTGCTTTTAAGGGGGCCGATCGGGCCCACAGACATTGAGATAAGGGGTCATTTTGGAAAACTGGGGGCCTTATATAAAATAATATATCATATTACTGGATTGTTAACCCTTTCATTTAACAAGTGTATTCTCATTCATGTATCGGTGAATACTATGCTTATAAAACTGTAACACTGATGAAATTATTGTTATTGATGCAACCTGGTTTTTGCCATTAATTTAACCCTTGAAAAAATGATGAAATATGTCTGTAAATGGTAGACTTTAAAACATTCTGACATCCTGTAGCAAGGGTATTTGATGATTCCGTCGATCACTCAAAATACATTTCATAAGTCTAATTTTCTTGCCATAAACTAACCAATTTTTAAACCTATTGTCTGGAACTTGAACAGGGAGAAGCTATTTTGGTTGAAACTCGTATTTCTGTGGGGTTTTATTATTGTCGCTTGAAATAGGGATAGGCACTGGCTCAATAGTGCTTTCTGAAGTAGTATTTTCACAGGTTTTTCCTTTTTCACCCAAATGAAGCTTCCAAAATACTAAGAAATTAGTTTCAATGTGATGTTGAACGATCAACAGAAGCTGAAAGATCCATAACCAAACTGGTTCCCGTTGTATCTCTCATAACCGTCCGATACAAAAATTGATAGCAGAATACCAGTTTGATCCCTAACCATAATATCTGTTGGGTTATCAATGAATTCTCACGGGAAAGCGCAGTATTATGTTACTGAGCGGAAAGAGCAAAAACAGACGAGGGACCCTAATTCGGGGAATGGCTTTTTTACAATCAAGTGTGCCCAAAGAGCCTGGGATTAGTTTAGAATTGTGCCTTGTAAGACTTTAGGGGGCCTAGGGCTCCTAAATATTTAAAGAGCACATTGTCCAAAATGGTTATGTGTGTTTAATCCCATGCATGGCTACTAATGACAAGTTTTGTTTGTATTGTGTTAAACTCCATTTTCAACATTATTTGAGTTATATCATACAGGCCAGTGCATCTATCAATGATGTCCTCTAAGATCTTTTACCGGTACTTTGCACAGTGTTCCTCCTAAGCCACTGGTGCTTTCCCTCATAAATATTAGTGGTGCTAAAGGAATTAATCATGTCACAATGATAATCACCAATTCTTGGAAAGCACTTGGCCTAGCTGAGGATTCAAAACAGAGATCCCCTGATTTCAAGTCTGGGGTTGTTCATTACCATATGCATTACTGGGCTCTGCTGCTAAGAACAGGTAGGACTTGATATAAAAAGTTTGGATTTACCTCGACTTCCATATCAAGATCATACTTCATGAGAGCCTTGATGACATCTACATGTCCATTCTGGGAGGCTGCTTGAAGGGCAGTATGACCAGCAAATATACCATTTACCTGAAACAGCAACAGTAAAACTGTTCAAGGAATTCAATTCCATATAGATTCTCTGGTTACAATAGAATCTGAATTTGACCTACAATCTCTACAAGGCATCTATAGTTCTCTAAGATAAGATTAAAACTGTGTCTTTTGACATGCACGAAAAATGAATTTTGTCTATCATAGTGCATTTAAATAAAGTTAACCCACAACTGCACAGGCTTTTTAAGACCTATCTAAAACTGTTGGTTACTCAGCTCAGGGTAGCAAAATAAAGAAAATGATAATACCAGCTTTTACAGTACAGATAAAAATTTGGAGAAAAGAGCCAAGACTTATTACATGTACAAGCAATAGCTTGTATCTCCCACAACGTTTCTGTAGCTGTCAATTGCCCAGTTGTATTATTACAGTGACAGATTTACTCTTTACCAAACAACAAAATGTTGGACTCTTCCAAATTGACAGCTTTTGCAAGACAACAAATTAAATGTGGCTCAAATAAGGACATTTGTCAGTCACAAGGTTGAAAATATTGTGGGAAAAGGAGAAAATGCTGGTTATCAGCATTTTCTCCTTTTTCAATTATGTTTTCAAAGCCTTCTTCCTTCCTCAGCATTATAAAAACACTGGATCACTTGGTATATTGTGAAGCAAATTCAATCAGTAAGCACTTACATTTACTTCAGCATTTGGTCTAGATAGTATCTCATCCACTTTTGTAGAATCCCCATTGGCAGCTGCTTTAACCAGCTCCTCATTTACATCTCCAGACACATGGGTCTCAAATAGCTTCTTGAGTAGTGCACTTAATCTCTCTAAATTTAAATGACAATACTTCGTATAGTTTCGTAATATAACAGCAGAAAATACTGTCCAACATTTAGCTGCTTGAGAAGTGCACTTATTCATTCTATCCAAACCAAAAAACATTTGAGCCATGCTCTGGGAAAAGGGGGCTTAATGCATCTGCAAAAAGTATTGACCCAGGTCAGCCTGCGCAGTCCGTGCAGGCTGACCTGGGCCAAAATTTTTCGCTATTTTCCAACTTTATGTATGTCCAAGGACCAGTCTACCTCAAGATCAAGCTGGTTGTTAAAAAAAAAAGTGGTTATTATGGATCCATAACTATGTGATGGCTTGCTTTGTACCATGGATCACGAAGATGCATTAAGCCCCCTTTTGCCAGAGCATGACTTATTTACAATTGCCTATATGAACTCTTAAATCTAGACATGTGCACAAATAAGCAAAATGAAAGCAAAGCCACATAATTTAATGTTAATGCTAGTCATAGAACTTGTCCTATTTCTTTTTTTTGGTCTGCAATTGCTTTTCAGTAGCTCACATTAATTTTTCATGAGCCACTTTTTACTTTTGAACAAAGATTTTTAAATAAATGCTCATCATTGAACAGCCTGGCATTTACAATTTATCCTATCTTTTACATTTTCTCCATTTTCATTTGAGTTGAATGTTCCAACAGTGCTGCTAATCATCTGTCTCATAGGTGTAGCATCAAGTTGTTTACAAATCACATATTCTCTATGATGACTATAGCTTCAATGTGTCACAAAAAAACAAAAAAAATCCCATCTCGATCACAAGTCAATCAAAGCATCCTAAATTACAACAGTTGACTTTAAATATTATAATCACCAGGATGTCAAAACATTTTTCACCTGGTTAGCAAAGTGTGATAGCGACCTACTTACAGCATAAATGCCAAATAAATTCTTTGAAATACCAACTTGCTGGTCATATTTAATAGTTAAATAACATTCTGATATATATGTAATCATATTTAAGTAGTGGATAAATAAACAAAAGATCAATAATTGATAGTCAATTCCTTTTATCCCATGAATAATCATACATGTAGCACAGCCTACAGCTCGTAATTAAGGATGTATGAAAATAAGCTGGCCGTAAAGAAGTTGTGATAGTTGAGAGGTGTTTCACTAGTTTAAATTCTGAATAGCACTGAAAATGGTGGTCGTAATTTTGGAATAGTGGGCTGCTTGTAGTTCATAGTTCATGGTTATTGTTCATTAAGATGGAAAGATTCCGTTCAGACAAAAAGCACTCATAACAGCGTGTTGCGCAAATTCTCAGGGTGATCGTGAGGTGAGATTTAACTGTATTTCTTGTTTCAAGCAATATCTTCTTTTCCCACAATGTTTTCCATGTCACATAAAAAAGAAATCTTTTTTTTTCCTATGTCTCACTTGAAATTGTATGTAGTAAGTCTGAAACAAGACAAATTTGCACTGAATGAGAACAGAGAATGACCTTTACCAAATTATTGTACAGGCTCTTTTAGACTGACCATAAACTATAAAACTTCATGAAAAAATCTTTTGATTTTTAAAATCATAGAAAACATGGTCAGAAAAGGATGAATGCTTGCTATAAGCCATTCCTCCCTCTAAAATGTTTTCCAGCACTTCCAGCACCATGGGAATAAGAAATCTGTAATCTATACAGTAATTATATTAACTCTTTACCACACAACAAAATTTTAGGCTAGTTCAAACTGAAAGTATTTGCAGACGACAATTTATATGTGCCCCAAATGATCGGGTTTGTTCTTGAAAGGTTAGAAAACATTGTGGGAAAAGGAGAAAATGCTGGTTACCAGCATTTTCTCCTTTTCCCACAATGTTTTCATGAGTCTTATTTCCCAGGGTCGTTAAAACTCGGGATTGTGTGGTAAAAGGTTAACAGATGCAAACAAAGTACCTCCAGATGAGTTCCCAATTGCTGTACCATCAGACGAGGCTACCTTTGTGACTGCAGATGGGTTGTACGTCCAGGATGTACCGCAGACCTCAACTTTCAGATCATTGTCATGATAAACTTGCTGTATTCTACCTATCTTTCCTAGGGTCTAAAATGACATGAATAACATGAGTTACTCCATTTATGACAGGAAGAAGTTTTAGCCCACAACACATATTAGCAGCCCAACTCTTTGAAAACATCCTTGAAAAAAACAGGCAGATGCAGATTTCAGGTAAGCAGAAGTGGTATTTTATTTTCATTCTACTTTTACTTACATGAACCCTAGACAAGTTAATCTTATACAATCTATTTGCAACATGTGCAGCCAGTCATACTGCCTTACAACAAAGTAATAGAGACATTGTTTAAGATGAACACTTTTTACAATTCTTTAAAATTCCGTTATTTGTCAGACAACCCTTTTCTCGACACTCTCTTTTTTTTCCCCTCTAATTTTCTGTCACTCAAAAACTGTTGGGAAAAATATTATGATGCCACAGACGCAAATATGGGAATAGAAAGGGGTGGGAAGAGTTCCAAAATAAAATTTAATGAAGAAAACATTTGTTCTTCTTTGAAATCCTATGTTGTGGGCACTCATTAGAATTGTCTCATGGAGACCCCTAACATAGCTTTTAGTGAAGGTATAGTGGTTTTACAACTACAACAACCCTCCTTATCTAGATGTCTGCCCACTTACTGGTAACATGGCCTCAGCCCATTCACCATGTCCTCTCTGTAACACTTTGATTCTCTCTACATCACTACATATCTGTACCAAGTCACCCACAGTAAACTGGGGGTTTGCTGATGAGCCTGCAGCGGCACTGGATGTGCCTGGTTCACTAGCTCCAGAACTACTAGGTGTGGTCACTTTCGTAAGAACTGCTGGATTAAAGGTCCATCTATTGAAATCAATGTAGAGAATTTTATTACTGAAATAAAGTTTTGTTGTTGTAGTTGATGATAATGATGACAAAAACGATAATAATCATAGTAATAATATATCATCATCATCTGCTTTCAGAACTGAGTCTTTAACCCATTACAGTACAGGCTATTTCAAGGCCAACAAGCAATGGCTTCTGTTCTTACATTTGCAAAAGCTGTGATGGGACCATGAGAAGTTGGACTTGTACAGTAATAGATTACCTGACAGCTGAATTTGAAACATGTCTTTATTGTAAGCAATTGCAGACAACAAATTATATGTGGCTCAAATGATTAAATTTGTCTACAAATAGGTAGAAAATATTGTGTGAAAAGGAGAAAATGCTGTTTACCAGCATTTTCTCCTTTTCACACAATGTTTTCAAGAGCCTTCTTCCTGACAGTAGTTAAAACATGGGATTGTTTCATAAAGAATTAGAAGCAAAGCATGGAATGCATTTCTATAGCAGATATAAAATTAAGACTTTTAGAGAATGACAGCCATTATAACACACTTTCTTTGACATACATGTAAGGTTTTGCTTTCATTGTTATGTCTGAAACAAGAACTTAACGGTTATGAAAAACACACCGATGTGCAAGTCTACACTTCAACTAACATGAAAGTCAAGTATACAAGCAAAAACATATTCAGTCTCAGTCACTTGCCTACGTAAAATTATGTACACTTTTGATACGTAAACCTTGGCAAATAACAAAATACCCCTGAAAAATGCTTTGACGGAAAAGACTTTCTAACTTATCATACATTTTGTAGAAACATGTCTCAGATTAAAGGGAGATCATTTCTTGTCTCAGATTTAAAGGAGATAATTTCTTAACTCTTAAAACAAGACATCCAAAAATACTGTGTCATCTACAATATCTGCTTAAACAGAAGTATTTCAATACAATGACTAGAAACCTGAAAGATAGTTTGCAATACAATTATATCTATATGTGTGAAGTAATGATGATAATGGTGATAAACGCTATACTTACATAAGAACAAGAGACAAACCTGCTGATTCCAGTAACTCATACGAAAAAAATTAGTTTTGAGGGAGTATACTAGGTGGGATATAATTAACTATATACATTATGACAGCATTCTCTCTACGATCAAATACATACCTGTTTCCACTGGGGTATGAGACAACAATGTCATGATCTTCATCTATACCAACCACTGTACCAGTCTGACCCAAACACTGTAATGTTAATGTTAACACTATATTTATTTTTTACCAGAAAACAAAACTTCAGACTCTACCACAATGAAAGCAATTCCAGGCTACAAATTAATAGTGATTCAAATGGTAAGCTTTGGGATAAGGAGAAGATGCTGCCTTGTTAATAAGATGTTTCAAAAGCTGTCTTCCTCTGTGCCATAACAACATGGGAAATTTTGATAAAAAAACATTTCTGAACAAAGAAATAAAAGACTACCATGTTTAACCCTTTCCCAAACAATCCCTGGTTTTCACGACCCTGAAAAAGAAGCCTTTTGAAAACATCGTGGGAAAAGGAGAAAATGCTGGTAACCAGCATTTTCTCCTTTTCCCCCAAATGTTTTCTACCTTCCCAGAACAAATTTCGATTTTTAAGTCGCTTTAATTTTGTCGTCTGCAAATGCTTTCAATTTGGACCAGTCTAAAATTTTGTTGTGTGGTAAAGAGTTACATAACTCATAACCTGCTGAAACAAATTTATATGTCTAGTTGATCATTTCATGATTGATTTGTAAGTTTGAAGTATAGTTATTTCTAGTATCTAAGTGTCAATCAAATTTAACTTTTGAAAGTAACATAAATTCACCCTTAAGAAGCTGAATGAAGCTGATGAATACTTATAGCTTATAAATACTTTCTACCAGCCTTTGAGATTTTCCATTTCAAACATTTCAATCTGACTAAAAAAAAAAAATGGAAAAACAGTTTAATACTCAAGACAAGTATTGACCTCGAACATCCCGTCAGCCCAGCCTCCATGCCCATGTTGTAAAGACTGGACAATCTCAAAATCTAGGTCCACATTGACTTGGTCACCAATAGCTAAACCACCTGGGCCTGACCTTGACCCTGGACCTTGTTCACCTGTTGAGTACATGATGTGTTTTTTATTGATACCTAATAGATTACAGGCCTTTGTCAAACAATCCCCTATTTTAACAAGTAAGAGAAGGAAAACTGTTGAAAACAGAGTTTGAAGCAGAAATAATGCTGGTGACAAGCATTTTCCATGCTTAGAGCAATGTTTCTACCCTTTGAAAGACATATGCCTTCACTTTTATCGAGTTCAATTTTTTGTCCACAAATGCTCTCAATAGACTTTGTCTCTTCAGCCACTTTCCCATAAATAGTTTGAAAACATGTATGTTTCATACAAAATTTCAAAATACCCTTTCTCGTAAAAATTTAAAACTGTGTAATGTTGTAAGTGAAAACTCAATTACCAATACTCAATGATTTACCAAGGAGCCATGTATTTTGAGAGTCTAGTTTCCTTATATTATGGCTATTGATGCCTTATTTGCTAATCTCACCATGTGAATATTAATGTTGATAGTGGGAGTGTTTTTACTTCCCATAAATGTGGTGCAAGATGCTTGATTGGGGAAAGAGAGGTATAGACAGAGAGTGAGTTAAGATCCCTATAGAAAGATGGCTACAATTAGGACAGAATGTTGTGGTATGATCTTAAAGTTATTAGATTTAGAATGAAAGAATGCCTGGTCCTACCAAAGAGTACAGAAAAATAAGAGTTTTAGTAGAGTAAGTGATTCATGTTTAAATATACCATGTTTGAGTAATTTGCTTGTGCTGTAAGTAATAAATGCATAGAATAGCAGAGTTGTGTTTATGCAATGAACTAAAATCTACTATACCGTGTACCATGCAGAGAAGTGTCACGGTACAACTAACGGTATCTCAGTGATAATTATCAATAAAATAATTTTCATATCACATAAATTCTTACCTAGTAATGGTAAGTGATCTCTATAAACTGTTCCACCTTTAGCATCGGTAACAACTTTTAGGTCAGCCTGTAAAAATACATTTTGATAGTTTTAACTGTAACTAAATAAACAGCAAAGAGCATTAACACTTTACTAAACAACACAATTTTGAACTAGTCCAAATTTAAAGCATCTGCAGACAACAAGGGGGCTAAAATGACAAAAGTTGTCTTTGATAGGACAGAAAATATTGTGGAAAAGATCTTTCCAAGCTTGATAAAATTTAGGATTGTGTGGTAAAGGATTAAAAGGTCCCACACTGTATAGAAAAGACAATAGAGACAGAGAGAGTAAGACAAAGCATCTTTAACAAGCAAACTCACAACTGTGTCAGTGCTTTCAGTATTTCAGACCTTATTTTACATTGCAAGACCATTAGACGCTGCACTGTGGTGCATACAAAATATCAAGGCTCTAGCATCAATACTAGTATGCAGTTTGCAGCACAAAGACTCTGAAATTGTCCACATGATAACAACTCTTTGTACAACACATATTCTCTGGGTGAAGATGTTTCAATATCTGGATGGTGGGTATGAGCCTAAGTAGTTCTAGACATGACCTTTTGAAATGTTATGGTAAAAAGCTGAAGACTAAAGTAGCATACGGTTTGCCTTATCCAAAAATAGGTTGTAAGTCAGTCTAAAATAATTGTATTAATTTTGTACTTTCCACAGGGAACACTTATAAAGATTTTGTCTAGATAAAGGGAGGTTACACAAGAAATTTCAGCATGACTGGGGACATAATTTTTGAGAAGGTCCCAATAACTGGAAATAGTCTGTAACAACATGTGTGAGTTTCTTTCAAAATTCTTGAAGATATAAGAATTCTTTGAAAACCTAAGACACTCTTGATAACAATAGCTTGACATCAGCATTAGTTGAGCAAAGAAATGGTAAAAATATTTTTCAGGTCTTTCCAATAACTCCTTACCAATCAATCCTGTGCTTTACCACCACGAAGAACAAGACTTTTGAATTCATTGTGTGAAAGGGAAAAATGCTGGTTACCAGTATCTTCTCCTTTTTCTACAATGTTTTCTATTCTTTCATAGACAAATCCCATCAATGGAATCACATTGAGTTTGTCCTCTTCAAATGATTTCAATTTGGACAGGTCTAAAGTTTTGTCATCTGGAAATGGGTTTTACTACATAGGGGAAAAATAAATACATACTACTGTGTTGTAGTAACTTTCCCGGGGCTTCACAAGAAAATTTGATATCCTGTGAGACCAAAGGTAAGCAGTGTGTCTATTTTTTCTCCATGCAGCCAGAAGCAAATAAAATCTCTATGAGAGTTCCTACATTAGATTCCTTTTACAATGAGGGTCGTTCATTTAATTGTGTCGCTGGGTGTCTGTGAGATGCATTATATTAAATACATATATTTCGTTCATTTCATCCCTTCAGAATATTCTCCCTTGACAGAAATACATGTTTCAAGTTTCGAAATCCAGTCTGTGAAGACTGCAAAATAGGCTTTTCTGGAAATACCCAGCAGACACTGAAAAATTCCTTCAATAAAGGAAAGAGAAAAAAATCACATGGGCTGAGGTCGGGAGAATAGGGTGGATGGGGAAGCTATACCACCTTTTCCGTTTCCAGGAAATTCTGAACAATTCCAGACTTGTGAGCAGCTGCATTGTCATGAATATGGTAAAGGCCACTTAATCCGGTTCTAGGTCTCCGTTTTTCAAAGTGTTTCTTCACTTTTGAAAGAACATTATTCTTGTAAAACTTGATGGTAACCATTTGGCCGTTGGGTACAGAAATTTGAGCAATTGGACCGTCTGAATTGAAAATATGGGATATAAAACTTTTCCGCTGCTTTTTATTCTTTTTGCTATGATCAGCCTAGCTTGGTCTTTGCGCAGCCACTGTTTACCATTGACACATCTCTGGGGCTCAAAATAACAATTTGTCACAATTTGTCACAATTTTTGTACTCTGTAAGAAGAATTTTGGCCATTTTTACAAATTTTTACAAGAGTAGCCTTTTTTCATCTGTCAAGAGGTGGGGGACCCATCGAGTGCAAATCTTACAAAGTTTTAACTCCTTGGTCAAAATCTTATGAACTGACCCTGAAGATATGCCAACTCTCTTAGCTATTTCTTTCACTGTAAGCCTGCTTAATTAAATCTGCCACACCAAAAATATTTTCTTTGGAAGCTGCAGTTTTGGGTTGACCAGGTGGGGGGGGGGGGCATCTTTTAGGTAAGTTCAACCATCTTTAGATTTTTCATACCATCTAAAAACCGACCGTTTTGATGTTGCGAAAGCCCCATGTATCTGACATAATTTACTAAATATTTGTGAAGCTGGAATAATTAGACTAACGTGACTTTTAATATAGGCCCTAATTTCAAGTTTTGCTTTTGGGTTCATTGTATATTCAGTAATATAGCCAGTGTATATGAGTGCACCTACTTTAACTTTCAATAACTTTTGAAAGAATGAACCTATCAAAACAAAATCACGTGCCAGTATTCAAAAACAACTTGCTTGTGAAAATACCATTATTTCTGTGTGATACATATGGTCATGTGGTACAGAGGCCCACTAGTGACACAATTAAATGAACAACCCTCGTACCTTGAATTCTAACTATAAAATATTGTGATTAGGGACAATTTTATTTGAAAAACTTAAGAAAATTACGAAAATTCTTTATAACACAATTCCAGTTTTAACAACCCCCAAGAAAAAAAAGCTTTTGAAAACATTGTGGTAAAAGGTAAAAATGTTGGTAAACAGCATTTTCTCCTTCTTCTACAGTGTTTTCTACTCTAACAAAAGCAAATTTCAATTTTTAAGCAACATTTACTTTGTCGTCTGCAAATGCTATCAATATGGGCAAGTCAAAAATTTTGTCATGTGGTAAAGAGTGAAGAGGGTGGAACCCTTTCTCTATGAATGGCCAAAGAATATGACCTTACATTTTGACCAATCAAATCCTGAACCAGCCTGAGAGTTGTCTACATGTGGATTACATCATCATATTTTGGGCTATCTTTGACACTGTCAGATACAGATCTTTTATATCTGTCTTGTTTGATTTTATCCACATAAAATACAGGCAACTTAACCAGAAAACGTGTAGATTTAAGTCTTTTCCAAATGATAAAATTTCAGACAGGAACAAATTGAAAGCAATACCAGATCACAGAAAAAATGTTGCTAAATTGATGATTTTTGTCTTTGACAGGGTACAAAACATTGTGCTAAAAGGAGAAAATGCTGGTTACCTGCATTTTCTAATTCTCCCTCAAAGGTTTCAAAAGCCTTTTCTTTCATTGTCATTCAATGTTGAGATTGTGTGGTAAAGGGTTAAAAAAAAGTATACCCACTTACCATTCCTTCAAATCCCACTCTGTACAGGTTTTTTGCGACGTTGTCCCACAAAACATAGGCAGCACTCCTTGGGCTTGCGGCACTCCAGTCCTATTACACAAACATTTAAAGCAGTAAAGTTAACTTTTCCACCATACAGAAACATCACCAAAACATGGACATAAATTCCTACTCTTTACCAGACGACATACTTTTAGGCTTGTCCAAATCAAAAGCATTTGCGGGCAACAAATTGAATGCAGAATGAAATAATTTGTCCTTTAAAGGGTAGTTCTTGCTGGTAAAGGAGAAAATGCTCGTTTCAGTGTTTTCAAAAGGCCTTTTCTCAGAATCATTAAAACACAGGGTTGTATGGTAAACGTTAATACCCTGGTTTTATTTTGATTAACACTTTGATTTGAGAAATATTCCATGATACAGAAAACTTTTTTGTGAGTAAAGGTGCAAATGCTTTTCTTAAGCAAACTGCTTCTTTTCCCAGTGTTTTCAAAAGCATTTTATTTAAGGGACGTGGAAAGTTCTACTAATGCAGCAATGGCTTAAAAACATAAAACCCTCTTGAGTTCCACACATAACAAAGCTTTTTGATGTTTAACTGTTTTTCATACATATATTAGCATACCTGTATCTCTGTGACCTTGCCTCGTCTTCCATTTCCCCCGTCTTGGTCTTCCCATTGCCAGTCAACACCGCGAATAACCCTGGCTCCCGGAAATATTCCCCGAACTGTTATCTTTTTGCTCTTTCTACGAGGCTCCATCAACACCCTTTCAAAACAAAATGTTTGAGGATGAAGTCATAGTCAGAAAATTAACTCCTTCAAACACAATTGACTTGATAAGACTTTCACTTATTTCAGGGGGGGAAATAAATCCATCATCAGCCATTCCTGGACCTACCAAAAACTATTATACATCAAACAAATAATATACTGCTTTGATCACAATAGCATTTCTCAAGATATTGCTAAACTCAGGAATTCATAATTAATGGAACAGGGGACTTGATCTCCAAAGCACAACTGACCTCTACTGTCATTACTTCCCAAGACCACTTTTTGTGTTTTACAGCTGATCAAATTGTAATACCAATCAATTTTCCTTCTGTCACAAAGTTTTCACTTGTGTTTATTGATTAATTCTTTCAGCACGAAATAAATAATCTTGGCCTCTCTTTAAGGTTGAAATTTTATCCCACTGAAACTCGGATGTTTCATCTTAAAGGCTTGACTAAACAAGTAGATGGTATAGATTCAAGATTGGGCACACATTCTGTGCTGTCCGTGCAGTGACAAAAGCCTCTGTTTTTTTCCTATGGCACTGAATGGCTTGAGCACAAGTCCTATATATAATATTAAAAGGATGGTTTCAATGTCATATGTTGTAAACTTGTTTCGGAAGACAATGAGTTTGGCCACAAATTCATGTTCTATTAATTATGATCTTTAGAAATTTAAGTAAGAAATTAGGTTGTAAGTTGCCTCCAGTGACTGGCAAAACTAAAGCAGTGTTACCTTTCACTCCCAGGTGTTGTCATTCTATAAAATCTATGTCGCATATTGTGTTTGTCAGCATGGTAACAGACAGAGCAGAGGTCGTAGTTTGTACATTCTGCACATTTCCATCTGATACCAAATATAGGCTGCTGTCTGCAGGTATCACACATTGTTCCATCATGTTTTATACCTGGTAAGTAAATAAAGTTAACTGGTCAGATCTCTTTTAACCTTTTTCCACATAATCATGAGTTTTAGCAACTGTAATGAAGACGACTTTTGAAGACAATTTAGGAAAAGGAGAAAATGCTCTTTATCAGCTTTATCTCTCTTTCCTACAAGGTGTTCTACCCCTTCAAAAAAAAAGTATTCATTATTTGAGCCACATTTGATTTGTTGCCTGTAAATACTTTGAATTCTGACCAGTGTAAAATTATGTCATCTGGTAAAGAGATAAGAGATAATATTTTTCTTGGTTATTCTTTTTAAATGGACACTTGAGTATGTTTTTAGAGGAAATGTACAAATAAGATTATGTGCCATGCTCTGGCAAAAGGGGGTTAAATGCATCTCTGTAATGGATTATACCCACTAACATCCCATCATTATTGATCAAAAAAATTCATTCAGTCTGACAATCTACTAGATCCAAAGGGAGAGTAATCTTTTAAGTTGCAGAAAATTTACAAATAGCTAAAGGTTTCGACCCATGACAGCACACACAGGGCTGACATCAGTTGATACTTTTTGCACTCCCTTTTCACAGATCATGGGTCATATTAAATTTTGTACTCAGCAGGATCAATCACCTGCACTGTATTTTCAAGCACTGTAATCAATGAATTTTTGCCATATTCATTCTTTCCTGAAAACATTTGTCACTTTGTTTGGTGTTTTAAAGCCATCAGCATGTGCACCTATCCATGCTTTCCTGGAGTTTCTCAAACACAATTCAATCCACGCCTATTGCTGCTTTCCTATATAAACATAGTCAAAAAGTGTGTTCAGCTGTGAGAGAAGAATGAATGATGTCAATCCTGAAGTTTACAAGATTTTTAGATGCTAGTCAGTTTGTTAATAATTTCCACAGTAGCTTGTGGAACAAGAGGGCCATTGGCCCTAAAGCACTCACCTGAGGAAAGTCATCCAGGATTAAAAAAAATGAAAACATCTTGGTTGTGATGATGTAAAACTCATGAGTGTTAGTGACTTATTTTTTGATCCAACATGACCCACTTCAAACTTGTTCAGGATATTATCAAAAGAACATTATGATCAATTTTCATGGGCCCCAGACTAAAAGTGTGGCCTTTAGAGTGCACACAAGGTCTTCCTTCGATTCTGTCTCTATGACCTACTTTTTTACCTAACATGACCCTACCTTGAACTAGTGTGAGACAACACCAGGACAAACATTCTAGAGTGCACACAAGGTTTTTCTAAGATTTGTCTCAGAAAGCTAATAAAAAAGTGTCCAAAGCCCAAGCTATTTCTAGTATGTTTTTAACCTGTTTCTAACTTGCGCACCAGCATAGTCATACCATACTAATCAACACCATGATTGTGGCTATTACATGGCAGAAGCAGAGCATAGAGCAAAGATGTCTCATGGTACTGGTGGCTTAGTACTGTACTAGAGGACTCACACTGTGAGGGGTTGTGGGGTTGAGTCCAGTACCGGCAACACTTTTCTCCATGGTAAAAACTCCCTATTTCTGTAAGCAATCTCTTCAAATAATGGTGTCTTTAGACTAACCATTGGTTTAAAATTCACAGCACCATACTAAAATTAACCTTGTCCTATGAATTAGGCAAATCTTAGACAATAGTAGTAAAGTTGGCGCTGTTTCTCAATCCTACCATTGGGTAGATTTCATTGTGTTGCACTGTCTAACTGGCATACATGGACTTTCATTTCTCATGTTATTCATATCAGTGTTCCAACTCACGCAAATTCCTGCATAAATCACATTATGCAATTAAAATTAACGAAACAAATATTCATTTCATGTGAGACCTCACATAAGAAAAAACATGGACGAAAAAGGCCATTATGGGATTTTCCTCAATGACTGTCTGATTTTCCATTCTTAATTCTGAATTCCGTTTACTTGTCTTTTTAAACTTCACAAGCCTATACCTTTTATATCGTTTATTGTACTCGCAGTATTATCATATATACATTCACAATACACACAGTGACATTTACAAGTATGTAAGAAAGACTTGAACAATTCTATACTACATTCGGGCATCGAGCGATAATGTATGTTTTTGTCAGTTACTGAAAAATGTAAGGAGAGCAATCAACATTAATTAGCATGTTTGGCTTTGGCAGACACAAACAGTTAAAAACCAATCAAAAAAATCATTTGGTACATTCAAAATAGTTGCAACTACATCTTATATTGACAAAAGTAAAGGTATCATTTGACTCTTTTTCAGGGCTCCCGCTGTCGATCGCCAGTGGTGCCAAATGCGTCAATTCAGAGAAAAAAATTCATCCAATAATGAAGCACTGGTGACAAGTAATGCCTTACATAAATCTTCAAATATCTACACCGCTACATAAACAATATCTATCTATGGTGAAAAAAATCAGGCGTCACATGATCATAGGCCATCAAGCTGGCATGTTTTTGTTGATAAACTTGATAATGATGTTTATCCGCTTATCTTGTGTAAAATGACAGGTTTTGGAGTTACTGCTTAGCCTAACTGACAAATTTATGTCAAATCATGCAGAAATACATATCCAAAAATTAACCGAAAAATAAATCCCTGCAGAAAACAGGAAAACCCATGACACAACAAAATGTCACTTTGACGTTGTCTGATCAGAGCTACTTCAGACTGCCTTTTCAGCTTTTTTAATGACTTTGAACAGTCAATTTACATAAATATTTGCAAAAAACAACTTCTTTTGCTTCATATCATCAGTATTGATCGCTTTACCATTTGTTACGAACCATTATTGTCGTACCCTCTAATATGAAATCTTACCTCCAGATTTTCAGCCCATGTGGTAAGTGTACCCTTGAGGTAAAAAGTTAGTAGGAACACTGCATATGTTCAGCTACTTTCAATGATACCATGGATGTTCAGATGTTCCACATAGCCACACAAGACTAGTTTATTTTCTAAACAAATGTTTAGAAGAGTGCTTGAAGAGTGATAACGCTATTGGGCTGGTAATAATGACTATTACCATAATGGTGTCCGAGATGACTTGAAAGAGACCTTTGGCATCTCAAGAACGGGAACAAGGCAGTTCCATGACAAGACAGTTCCCTGACATGAGCTTGAGACAGTTCCCCGACAGATTTGGAGACAGTTCCCCAACACTTTTTTTCAATGTCAAACGATAATTTGATATCATGGATAAAAATGGTTAAATGACGGATTTATGGATAAATGATCTTTTGTGACTAACTGAAGTGTTTTTACCTGTGATTGACAAGTGCACTTGGTAACCATGAGATTGTATGTAATTTTCCATGATGGCCTCTTGAAATATCTGTAATTTTCTAGAACTCAGCTTTGCTTGACAGAATAGTTTGAAGG
The DNA here is from genome assembly GCA_946811185.2 of Hippopus hippopus. NCBI lineage: Eukaryota > Metazoa > Mollusca > Bivalvia > Cardiida > Cardiidae > Hippopus > Hippopus hippopus. The sequence continues at coordinate 34,871,335 of OX328099.1, read as the reverse complement.
CCTTTCATCACCAAATACCGAAAATATCGAAATGCACTACTTTTCCCAAATGGTACATACAGGGTTCATTCTAGAAATCAAATCTATGGGGCCGACTAGCCCCCTCATCAGAAAAAGTAGGGGCCATTAGAGAAATTTATGGGGCCAAGAGAAAACTACCTTAATCAATGGATTTTGATTTTATCCTTGCAACCAATAGTAAATTTTTCTTCCATTACCACCACAATGACCTTTTCCCTCTGAATGCCTTACACATGTGCATGTAAGAAATTGTGTAAGCTTCAGGCAGCATATCTGTCTTTTGTGGTTAAAGTAGAGCACTGTATATTTTTTGTTTAGTTAGAACCGTTTTATGACAACAACGAAACAATCTGTAGTAGATTTCTATACTAGCTGAATTATAGATAAATTTCTACCTGTCACTGGTTTTGCTCCCAGCAGCGTCTTGTTTATAACTACAGCGCTTCAGATTGACGGTGCGCCCGCGCCAATCCTGCATGATTTCAAAAGATGGCGCACATATCTTGGAAGTCGTGCGCCGTAGAGGTGTGGGCATTTACAAACATATTCTAGTCATGCTTATTTAGGGTTATCAACATGTTATTATCAAACCTTTACCCACGTTGGTCGTTTGTTTTTGTTTACACGCTGTTACAACATTAACCCCTCCGATATAAAAAGTTTAATATCCAATTGCATTCTCGATAGACAGATGTGAGAGGTACCCGTTTTTCTTTAAAGAAAATCCCGATACCCAGTCTAGTTTCAGTTTACAATATCCGATTATCAGAATGTTGGACTCGAGACAGACGAACATCGAACTTTTTTTCAAAAGCTCTCATCCAGTCAAACGGAAGTCAGTTGGAGATACAACTGGTAAAACAATGAAAAATAGTTTGAAATAATGATCGTTTGCTAATGATAACATAGAGGGAAAACTTTTTCAAATATAATTCAAATCAATATTCTGTAGCGTTAGCAGGCGACACTTTCTGTGACTGTCATTTCGTCACGGCATATTACTTGCGCTTTCAACAGCCCTGTTTGGCAAACAATGCGATATAGATCTACAATTTCCACTAAAATTTAAATGGCCGAAATGTTCTTACAGGGTAAATTCGTATTATGACCTACACTTTAAGAAACTTTGTGAGAGAAGAAATTGCTTAATTTGGGCAATTTCTCTGTTTCCCAAAATGTTTTCCAAAAAGAATTTTCTGTATCTGTATGAACTGAAATTTGTTTTGGAAATGTTATAGTTTAAGTTTGACCCATGGTTTTGAAAAATGACCCCTCAAATTCCTGCTGGATGGGTCATGTGGCAGTGAAAACAATCTAAAGCTCTGTAATTAGAAGAATTTAGTTGCCTGTGTTATCATGACATTATTTCTTTGGGCCCAAAAGAATTAACTCCAAATAATCTAGAAACATATTCTTTAACAAATTTCATACTGGCTAACAGTCCTTTTAGAATTCTCTTATTTTCACGACAATTGTGATTCATTGTGAATTCACCCATGAGAAAATAAGTACCCGTTAATGTATACAGAATTATTCTTCACAGGGCAGGGATTTTTTTCAACTAGACCAGTGGACCAGTAATTTGCAATTTTTACTAGACCACTTCAGATTTCTACTAGACCGTTTTTTCAAAATGAAAAAAATGTATGAAATAGATCTAAATCTATGTTATTTCTCTTGCTAATGTACCAAAATTGTAAAGAAAAAAGGACAATGTCATGTTAAGTAATGATCAATGAATGTTTCTCCTTTAATTATTTCAATTACAATTTCTTTTCCAGAGGAAAAAAAATTAGACTTATATCGAAAGCAGTACCAGACACACAATTTAGTCTAACTTAGGCTCAAATAACAGAATTTGAGTTTAAAAGGACAAAACCATTGTGATATGATGTTATCAGATCCTTCAACAGATCTTCAGTTTATTAAACTGTCTGAGAAAACATGACATTTTCCTCGGGATCAAACAGAAACCAACGGCACGAATTCAGCATTCCACTCAAGGTCTAAAATGATATTTTTTTCCTGTGATCTAGATCTAATCTTATCATCTAAATCTATTTTTGTTTTAGCTTTATATTATGACTCTGCTTCTCCCCAGTCAGATGTTATTTTGAAGTTATGCAAGCTTGGCATATTACCCGCTCATCAGTTCCGTTGTCTATGTAATTTTGTAAACGTCTGGGCGACTCATTTTCGGTTGTCGTCAAAATTAAACTATGGTATTCTAAGAAAAAGAGCTAGACATAGGAAAATCTTACTTAAAAATCAAATACTCTGACAAAATGATAACTATCACGTTAAAAATTATGACTTATATCCTTGACAACAAAATAGCCCGTGGACTCCGGTCTGCTAAATCTATTTTCAGTTCGATTTGGTTTTTCCAGTGAAAATATTGACTACCGCGCATGCGCGATTGGCTTCCTGTAGAAATTGTCAATAAATTGTCGCTTGTTAAACAAAATCTCAAGTTATGTAAGCGATCTTTGTCAACAAACAGCATGTTAAGTCGATTTTCGTCACTTATGCCAAGCATTAAAACTGATACTTAACTAATTGTCTCGATTTTTGACTAGACCATTTGGGCTAGCTGGACGCAGTCTCTACTAGCCCGAACCGATTTTTTGCTAGACAATGTCGTTCGACGTGCCTTAATGTCGAACCCTGCAGGGTACAAATAATCCAATCACAACATCAATTAACCAAAAATATTTCTGAAATCTCATGATTATCAATGGGATAGGGTCTGAATGGCCCACTTCCAAAATGGCCCGGTCCAAAACGGCCCACTTTTTGAACTACGAATTACTGTTTTATGTCCACCAATTTTGACAGAGTGAATTTTATAACTTTCTTTACTCTTATCTATTTTTAAATAGTGAATTTTATTTATGGAGCTTGGGCCGCAATTCTCCATACTTGTGTGGGTTGTACACTCTGCATTCCTGTCCAATGTTATAATGTGAGTTCATTTGTCTTCCCCGTCCCCCATTCTTTTCTCATGACCAACTGGAATAATTCTAAAAAATGTATACGTTGTGGTCTGCTTTCTTACAGTCTTTTTACCTCAGTTATGCACAAATTACATATTCATGTTATAAGTAAATTTTATAAAACTAAATAAGTGAATTTTATAAAAGTAACTGTATGGTCCAAATGACGGTTTTTCAATGGGTTTTAATTAATGACCAAAAAAGTGGGTCATTTTGGGACTGGGCCGTTTTGGTACCGGGCCGTTTTGGTACCGGGCCATTTTGGAACTGGGCCGTTTTGACCCCAATCCATTATAAATTATATTTGTCAATAAAAGGCTATTTGACGTAAAACAAAAGTGTCTGGGAACTGTCTTCAAAAGCGTTTGGGAACTATGTTGAACTCTGTCTGGAACTGTCTCGAAAAATTTGACATAAAACAAAAGTGTCTGGGAACTGTCTTCAAAAGCGTTTGGGAACTATGTTGAACTCTGTCTGGAACTGTCTCAAAAACATGTGTCGGGGAACTGTTTTGATACCTCAAGAACCCTTGAGTAGGTTAGCTCCCAACCTTACAGAGGAAGAATTATAGTAATGGTATTATGGTAAATAATGGATGTCCAAGTAGCTGATTGGTAGATCACTCACTCTAAAAGCCAAGGGTACTGGGTTCAAGTACCATACCGGCAGTCGGTCACACTCTTTCCCTTAAGAAATAAGCACAATGATATTACCTGTTGGAGCACTGTCTAAGATACGAAGATCATAAGCCCCAGCACATCTATAGTTGGCAGCAGTGCCATTATCCCATACAACAACAACTTCCTCCGGACTTTCGAAGTTTCTGACAGTTCCAATGTGGCCTTCTCCACCATCCTGTTTACCCCACTTCCAGTCCGGACCACGAATTACTCGGGCACCTACGCCTTCCATCATGTTTACCCTTACCACGCGGTTTGACCCCGTCGTGGCAGGGTCCATCACATTGAGATCAATGTTGATTGGTTTTGTGGAAAGCCTGTCAGGGAAAAAAATCTGAAAAAGTGTCACTTTCCTTTCGACATAAAAACTCTTCTTCGCGAAGTTACGACTTCAACGAGATTTGAGAAGTGTACTTGTTTTGTAATAAAATATAACTGAAGAACTTGTTCAAGAAAACGTTTTGAAAAATCTACCAAAAGTTCCAAATGAATAAAAAGAAAATCATTTTCCCCCTCATTTATTCATTTTCATGCATAAAAACACACAGGAAAATTTACTGTGTTCTAGAATATTAGCAGTCATGCAGGCTTATATAAAAATTCGTATTTCCGTAGCTTAAGGCAACTAAAGGAACATAATTACTCTAATTAAGAATGTTCAACCAGAGATATTCAATCAAAAACATGAAGCGCAGCGGAAGACGGCGTCGCTATTATTTTGTAAACCAGTCTAAGCAAATGTCAAAATAATATAAAAATGGCGGCTGCAAGCATGAAAAATCAGCGAAAGCGTTCTCTTAGGCGGTTAACTGCCAAGAATTTTTTGTCAAATATCTCACTTGACGGTACTTTTGCAGACACAAATCATTTGTTTCATATCTGGAAACATCATAAGCATAAAGAAGAAAATGATCCAAATATCGCTGAAAGTGAAGGCGACGAAAATGCCAAACCAGATTCAAGCACCAAAGAGATAGCTGTTGTGACAGGAAGTCGAAGAATTAAAAGAAACAGTGAATCTGATACGGGTAACGTGCTGTCCAAGTCAATTACGGGACGAAATACTGTAAACACTGTCAGTCAGTCAGAGAGACATGAGGGACATGAGTTTTCTACCGACAAGGACAAAGTCTGGACGCCTTCCAAGAGATGGAGGTATAGCGAGTGCATACAAATACCAAGGGTTCATACCAAATCATGTTTTTGCATGTTTTTGTGGCATAATACCGGCAAATGCCCCTCCGCTATACAGCCCTATGCATACATGGTATTGTTTTACGAATTAAAAGATAAATTAATGAAATTCTGTGCTTTATTCCATAGACCAATATTGTATTTGATGTATACGGAATGAATCCATAAGAAATCAAAATTCTTTTGACACGAATTCGATTTTCATGGGTGTTCGCGATATAGTGGAGGGGCGTTTTCTGGTATTATGCCGTTTTTATTTTACTATATATTTTATTTATTTATTTTATTTATTCATTTTAATTTTTTTTTTTTTTTGCAAAAATAATGGGACTGAACACAAAGAAATGCAATCTGATGCAATGGTATCCCAAATTCAGAGGGTAGCTCGATTTTATTCATAGCTCCACTGGCTGAAGGCAAGCGTGCTTATGTCATGGTCTTGTGCCGATCATATGTTGGTGTGTTAACTTTTATCTCAAACATCTTCTTGTATGGAACTACCCAGGGTCCTGGATGGCTCAGCAGTAAAGTGCGGGGCTTGTAACCTGGAGTTCAAGTCCAGCCTGATCCGCTGGGGTTTTCGTTGGAGTGTCCTTTGGTAAGACACTTCAGAGCCCTAGCCTAGTACTGGTGAAACCCAGGGAATACATGATTATGTAAGCTGTCACCGCAATATGACTGAAATAATGTTGAAAGCGGCGTTATACACCATTCAATCAACTACGAAACTACCCATCCAGTTTGGACCAAACTTCACAGAAATGATCCTGCCATGGTCCTCTTAGTATTTATTGTGTGAAGTTGATTTCTGTAAAAACTCTAGTTGCCATGGCAACAAAACTGAAAAATATTGGAAATCTTTGAAAAAGTTCTTGTCTGAATCTATGAAGCCTAGGGCTACCGAATTTGACATATGGCTTCATGTAATGGACCTCTACTAAATTTCATCAAATTATCGCCCTTGGTTCAAAATTAGAACCACCCGAGGGTCACAAGTTTTACATAATCTGATATATAGTGAAAACTTCAAAAATCTGTTGGTTCTAAAACATATGGCTTAGGGCTGCCAAAATAGGTATATAGCTTCATCTGATGGACCTCTTCATAGATTCTTCAAATAATAACCGTGTGGCCAAAATTTGCCTTGCCCTGGAGGTCACAAGTTTTACGTGGTGTTATATAGTGAAAACTTTAAAAATCATCTGGTTCTAATCATATAGCCTAGGGCCACCCAATTTGGCATGTAGCTTCACCGTGTGGACTTCTACACAGCAGGGTTCGAAATTCCCATGTATTTACTCGCAGAATGCGAGTCAGAATTGGAGAATGCGAGCTAAAATTTCAAGCACTCGGAAAAACAATGCGAGTGCAAATTATTGACGGTCAAGTACCAAAAGGTACTTAATTTTACATGTGAATACAAATAAGGTCTGGATAAACATCGGTCATTTTGCACTGAGAATACCCTTCAATAGCTGTTAATAATTTTACATGTCGCCATTGAAGCCTCCGAGTTGTCGTTCGTTGTCAGAGTATCGTGGGCCAAGTGCGTTCGTCTGCACTCATGGCCAATACCACGATTTTGCCTTTTTTTCTATATGAAAAACGGTAAGCCAATTCAATCTCTGATTTTAAAACAGAAGTATTTGTCAATCCTTCCTACAAAGATAATTATCGTGCACAAATATAACAACGAGAACCAAGTCGGAAATGGTGGACCCGCAATACCAGTTATTGGACACGCAGATATTCGGATGTGATACGTCCGTACTTCATTAATAAAATCATCCACCATTGTAAATTTTATGGAAATTTAACTTGGTTTGAGAGCAGATATTAAACTGGAATTGAACTGATAGTTAAATCATAGCTTTAATATCAATTAACGTTCTTCTCATATTGTTTTGTTGTTGTCTCTAGTCGACATGTTAAGTAATAGAATTGAATTGAACAGTTTGTACTGGGACTCCGTTCTCTACGCAGGAATGCTGGGCTTCAAAAAAAAAAAAATGCGAGTCCAATTTTAATTTTGTGAGTGGAAAACAAAGCTACTTGCTAAAATTTGCCAGTGGATAAAAAAATGAAATTCGAACCCTGCACAGATTCCTCAAATTATAGCCCTGGGGTCAAAATTGGTCCTGTCTTGGGGTTCACAATTTTTACATGGACTTTTGTAGTGAAAACTTAAAAAACCTCTTGTTCCTAACCCTATGGCCTAGGGTTACCAAATTTAGCACATAGTTTCATCTAGTGGATCTCTTTTGAATTTGTTCCACCTCTCATGTTTTATTGAGGAAACTTTCAAAATCTTCCTGTTTATAACCATACATCCTAGACCTGTATTATCTGGTATGTGGCTTTATCTTGTTGACCTCTACCAGGATCCAAGTTATTATAACTCATAATTACTGGCTTGGCAGATAACAGGAAAATTTTACCGGACAGTTAGTTTGACAGTCATGAAAGTTCTGCCAGACCTAATCAAAATCTGTCTAACTGAAAAACACCACACCAAGTAAATTTTGTGGCTTATGTAGCTTGGATATGTGGCTGGAACAGTGAAAAATTGTGACAGACAAACAACCCAGGCTACAAATCACCAGAAATGCATTTATAACAGAGCTTTAGGTAGCCTCTGAAACTCAGAAGTCATTGACCCCTTGAACCTAAAATTTAAGGCGTCAAATCTAATTTTTAGCTCCACTGGCCGAAGGCCAGCGGGCTTATGTCATGGCCTGTTGTCCGTCATGCGTCCGTCCGTCCGTCCGTCCGTCCGTGCGTTAACTTTTTTTTAAAACGTCTTCTTCTCTGAAACTACCCATCCAATTTTGATGAAACTTCACAGAAATGATCCTGCCATGGTCCTCTTCAGAATTTCTTGAAAGAATTTAATTCCTTCAAAAACTCTGGTTGCCATGGCAACAAAACTGAAAAATTTTGAAAATCTTTGAAAATCTTCTTGTCTGAAACCGTAAGGCCAAGGGCTACCAAATTTGGCATGTAGCTTTATCTAGTGGACCTCTACCAAGTTTCTTCAATTTATAGCCCTGGGGTCAAAATTGGCCCCGCCCTGGGGGTTACAAGTTATACATGGGCTTATTTAGGGAGAACTTTAAAATTCCTCTTCTACCTAGCCATAGGGCCTAGAGCTACCAAATTTGGCATGTAGCTTTATCTAGTGGACCTCTGCCAAGATTGTTCAAATTATAGCCCTGGGGTCAAATTAGGCCCTGCCCGGGGGTAACAAGTTTTACATGGGCTTATATAACAAGTTTTACATGGGCTTATATAGGGAGAACTTTAAAATTCTTCTTTGACCTAGCCATGGGGCCTAAGGCGACCAAATTTGGCATGTAGCTTTATCTAGTGGACCTGTACCAAGGGTGTCCAAATTATAGCCGAGGGTCAAATTTGACTTCGCACCGGGGGGTAACATGTTTTACATGGGCGGGCTTATATAGGAAAATCTTTCGCATCTAGCTATAAGGGCTAGGGCTATCAAATTTTGCATTTAGCTTTATCTAGGGGGTCTCTATCAAGGGTGCCCAAATTATAGCCCAGGGGGTCAAATGTAGCCCCACCCCAGGGGGTCACAAGTTCTACATGGTCTTATATAAGGAAACTTTAATAATCTACTTGTACATAGCCATATTTAGGCCTAGGGCTACCAAATTTTGCATGTAACTTTATATAATGGGCCTCTACCAAGAGGGCCCAAATTTTAACTTTGGGGGTCAAGTTTGACTCCACACCAGGGGTCACAAGTTTTACATTGGCTTTTATAGTGAAAACTTGATAAACCTGTGTCATGGATCACATATTTTACAGGGCCTTTTATTCAGCAAACTTGTTTTACATGACTTTTTATTGGGCAAGATTAAAAAATCTTTTTGTTTATAACCACACATTCTAGTTTCATATTGTAGGTCTGGGGTCAAAATTGCCTTCATTCCAGGGATCGCAAGTTTAACATGGGCTTCAAAATATTGTCACTTCAATTTAAACATTAATCAAGGGAAATAACTCTTTTTATGAAAGATAAAGTTCGTTACTATTTACCTCCCTTGATTATCAAGCTGCAGTGATACATGATTGGTGCTAGACAAGTTTTTTAGCTCCATTGGCCCGTTGTCCGTTGTGCGTCCATCCGTATGTTAACTTTTTAGCTCATTTGAGCACAACATGCTCAAGGGGAGCTTTTAGCATTTGTTTCAACTCAACAAAAGAATTTTCAATCATACACCAAAACAAAAAATTATCCTCCACATATCTGACTGTGTTTACAAACTATGAAGTGTTCATATTAATACACCATGTCTACTGTTTGATGATGACTAGCTTAGAAAAAGTATTAATAAAATAAGTTTGAAAAAAAATCTTAGTGATTTATTATGACAATTGTTAGCACACATGTAACTCATTACCAAACGATAATATTTTAGGCTTGTCTAAATTGAAAGCACTTGCAGACGACAAAATAAAAGTGATTGAAAATTTGAAATTTGTTTTGTGAACAGTAGAAAACATTGTAAGAAAAGGAGAAAATGCTTTTCTAAAGCCTTCTTTCTCAGGGTCATCAAAAGTAGGGATTGTCTGGTAATAGGTTAAAAAGATATATTTCAAACTGAGATTGATGTATATACTTGTTTTTTACTGGCACTGAAGGTCCGTCCGTCCATCTGTCCGTGCGTGCATTAACTTTTATTTCAAACATCTCTGAAACTACTTATCCAATTTTGATGAAACTTCAAAGAAATGATCCTGCCATGGTCTTCTTCAGAATCCCATGACAGAATTTTATTCCTTCAAAAACTCTGGTTGCCATGGCAACAAAACTGAAAAATATAGAAAATTTTCAAAAATCTTCTTCTCTGAAACTGTAAGGCCTAGGGCTACCAAATTTGGCATGTAGCTGTATCTAGTGGGCCTCTACCAAGTTCCTTCAAATAATAGCCATGGGGTCTACCAAATTTTGCATGTAGCTTTATCTAGTGGGCCTCTACAAGGAGGGCCCAAATTATAGTCCTTTACCCAAGTTTTGTCCCCACACCACGGAACACAAGGTCACCAGTTTTACATGGGCTTTTGTAATGAAAACTATCTTAAGTCATTATGTTACTAACCATTATAAAGACTAAGGCTATTAGATTTAGCCCTGTCTCATGGGTTTCATGTTTTACAGGGCTTTTCATTGAGAAAAATTTGAAAATCTTCTTGTTTATAACATTCAAGAACTGAATTATTTGGTATGGAGCTTTATATTGTGGACCTCCACCAGGATTTAAATAATTATAGCTTTGCGATCAAAATTGGCTTTGCCCATGGATCACAACTTTCTCGTAGGATTAGATAGAAAAATGTTTGCATGTCCTCGTGTTTGAAATCAATTTGCTGAATATTGTAATGTTTGGCTTGTAGTGTTTTTACTTAATAGCCAGTGGAGCGATACAGGGCCATCATGGCCCTCTTGTTCAGGAGTCCAACCAAAAAAATCATGAGTCAAAATGGAAAATTCAAGAGTCTATAGTCAACATCTTGTTATTGTGGACTTTTTATTAGTATTGCAATAAAGATGTGAAGTAATAATTGAATTGAGAAATTTAACAGTGCAAAGAGGATTCCCCCCCCCCCCCCCCCACACACACACACACAATATGTTCAAGGAGGCTAAGGTTAAAACCTCGTCGACCTAAAGAATCAATAAAAAAATAATACATTACACTCAGAATTTCTCTGTTAAATTTTGTTGAAATAAAGATAAGATTTATTTATCCAATTTCTTGTACCATCTAGAAATATCTAGAAGTATTTATTTTTGGGACCTGAGTAATGTAAGTAATTCATTCATAAGTAGGCAGTCTAAGATATCTTTTTGTGTAAAATAAGATGTAACTATATGTTTCATGGGTTACTTTTATTAACATACTGTTTTTAATAAAATTCAAAGTACAAACATTACTGGGTACAAATATTGAGCAATATGATGTACATGAGCAGATGAAGATGTTTTACAATATCCATATATCAATGCTTAACTTCAAAAGGATACACCAATATTGAATTTATTACGGTGCCTGTTGTATCACTTTTAGCAAGGTTAGTACCAGTTGTCAACCAAGGCCTATCATAGGTAACAAGTCATTAATAACCTTCCGGTCTCACTTCGCCGATTACATGTGGCAACTTAATTGATGTTTAACACCATTCTGTTGATTTTCATGCCTTTAAAATGATTATCTTGTGTCATGATTGCCGTTTGATACAGATCTAATTTTTTATCCGTCTCTGAAAATTATGGGGTCAAAATGACCCCTTAATCGGAATTATGTGCATCAAAATGGGGTATTTTAAGATTTTTGTGCATCAAGACCTTGGTTTATGGGTTAATCTAAACCCTGTATAATATTGGTGATTTTCTTTAACAGGACAGGGTCATACTCTGGTGATAAAGACAGGATTAGTTCAAGAAGACGACTTGTGCAGCTAGATAGTGTGGCAAGTATCAGAGAAAATACAGAAAAAATTGGTAAGATTTATTTCAGTGCTATTTGATATGTACCATGACGCTCTGGCAAAAAGGAGCTTGATTCATCTCATGATGCATGATAATAAGCTGGTCTTTTGACTTGCAGAAAATGGACCAATAGCAAAAAAGTTTCGGCCCAGGTCAGCCTGTGCAGCCTGCAAAGGCTGACCTGTGTTGATACTTTTTGCAGATGCATTAAGCCCCCTTTTCGTAGAGCATGCCTCATACATTTTCTTTCAAGCAACTAATTTCAACTTCTAATACTTTTGTAACACTGCAAATTTTACAAAAAACAAGTTTCCCTTTCGGGAACCCCATATACATGATTATTCTTTCAACACAACATCCAAAATGGCGGCGTCTATCGATACGAGCTGCCCACAAGACAAGCATATGAAACTCGAACATTGTAGCATTAAAAGGATAACCAAATGGTCGTTTGAGGCAACTAATAGTCGTTTACTTTTGCCAACAAATCATTAAAATGTATAGTTGCTTACCTTGAAGTTGTTTGAATCCACTTTAAAAGAAAAAAGCGTCAAATGCCTATCGTAGTGACATTATCCAGTTCATTCACCAAACTTCACGTTTCAGTGACGTCAGTTCCCAGTGACGTCACTTTCCATTGAATTTGGGCACTCAGAAGGGGAATATGATTTCGTCAGCGTACTCATTTCGTTAATACATAAAAGAGGGAAATTTCGCTGAATACACGTAGGAATGGTAAAACTTTGCAATATAATAAATTCATTGTACGGTTAGGTGGCAGGGGACTTGGAAACTTGCTCATGGCTGTTGCAAATCATGTGGCCACCTCGCCTTCGGCTCGGAGCAACATGATTTGCAACAGCCGTGAACAAGTTTCCAAGTCCCCTGCCACCTGACCGTACAACTAATAATGTACTTACTAACCTTGTAAAATATAAATAATCAACATGATACCATGTTTCACATGTTAAGAGGCAATTCTCCCATATAACAGCAATCCAAGAGTTGTTTCCCACAAGGTTTCAAAAGCTGAATGCTGTTAGAGATAATTCACAATATCAGAATTAACATTTTCAATCATTTGAAAACTGCATGGGTCAGAACACATCATAAATTCTATTAAACTCTACAACAAAAATTTGGAATTAATGAGTTTAAATGACACTGAGAAAAAGGATGTTGAAATTGCCAGGAAAACGAGAAAATGCTGGCTACCAGCATTTTCTTCTGTTTCTATAATTTTTTCTAACTGTTCAGAGATAAATAACAACAGTGTGCAGCATTTGTCTCCTGGTTAAATCTATGATTTTATTGTCTGGTAAAGAGTTAAATATTAAAGTAACAAAATTTATATTTAAAGTAGTCCGATTTTGATATATGAATATACAGTCTGCAGGGTTTTCCTTTGGCAACAAAAATAGGGGGTCATTGTGACCCCCTAGTCAAAAATAATGGGGGTCATTTTGGAATTTGTGGGGGTCACAACAAAATGTAATTAGCTTAAACAAAAGGTACTATTTGTGAAACTATGTGTGTTTTTTGTGTTTTCTATTCACTGTAAATCTTTGTATACCCTATATATGACGTATTATTACATGATGATAGATACATAATAACACAATTGATTCTCTATATAAAGTGAGCTTTCAGCCTAGTTGACAACTTTTTCATAAAGACTCTCTGGAGTATGCTTTATTTACGCCTGTTCTTAACAAGCAAATATGCTCTAGCTGCAGACAAGCTGTCATATCTCTAAATAATTTTAATTTTTCAAGGGTATCATCATAACCGCCAGTGGTTTGATGATGCACAAGGGTTGAAGTTTGTGCAGCCTCTCTCTGTGGTAAAGGGTTATTTTGTTTTGTTTTTATCACAGGAATCAACCGTTTAATTGGTAATAGCTTGTTGTTAGCTGGATCAGGAGGCTCTATTGTTTTTCTTGTGGAGAATATCCATTTCGGCAGAAAATATACTATTTTCACCAGTTAAATGGCCGATTCCTGTATTTCGACACATGGGTTGCATTCATGCAGCTGTTTTCAACGAATAATGAAGTGCATCACTTTAACTAATTTACAGTAAACCCTCGAGACTTTGAAATGTGTTTCTGGGTGCTCTTACTAGGCATTTTATCATCTGATCTTTGTTTAAGGGCTCTTTTTCCTTGCAGACAGCAAGAATGACATCGTTTTTGACAGTCATATTTTGTTTTCATTAGAGATCGACTGGTTTAGTTTAGACCAGTTTAAAGACTGATGGTATTTTAGTAAAATCGATACACAGTCCAGTGTTTCGTCCCATTTTCTCTTCGTACTCCAGCTTTTTCATATCACTACTATCGTTAGTAACTATTATCATATTTGTGCATCAACAATGACGCATTGTTGAAAAAATTGCGGGTCATTTTCCTTTAAAATGCGTCAAAACGCACAAAATCGTGCGTCAAGGAAAACCCTGAGTCTGGAAAAGCACAGCATTCAAGTGTTAATGATCTCTTTTTCTTGGCAATAAGATCTTGGACTGGTCCAGATTTAACTCTTTACCACACAATCCCGACTTTTAACGACCCTGAGAAAGAAGGCTTTTGAAAACATTGTTGGAAAAGGAGAAAATGCTGGTAACCAGCATTTTCTCCTTTTCCCACAATGTTTTCTACCCTTCTCAAAACAAATTTCAGTTTCTGAGCCACATTTATTTTGTCGTCTGCAAATGCTTTCAATTTGGTTAAGTCTACAATTTTGTCGTTTGGTAAAGAGTTAAAGCATTTGCAGATGAGAAAATACATATTGCTCAAATGATGTGATTTGTCTCTAAAAGGATAGAAAACATTTTGGGGGAAAAAAAAAGAAAATGCTGGTTACTAGCATATTCTCCTTTTCCCAAAAATATTTTATGAGCCTTTTCTTGCTGGGCCGTTAAAACACAGGATTGTTTGGTAAAGGGTTAGCTGTACCAGCGGATGAAATTTTACTAACATTCGACATTTTGTGGCTCACATGACAAATTTTACATTTGAAAGGGTTGGAAACATTTCAGTAAATGGGAATATTCTGGTTTCCAGCATTTTCTTCTTTTCCAAAGATATTTTTAAAAGCCTCCTTCTTCACAATCAGGGTTATATGGTAAAGATTTAACTCATAATTCTGTACAAGTAACTTTACTTTTTACCAAATGACAAAATTTTAGACTTGTCCAAATTGGAAGCATCTGTAGATAACAAATTGAATGATTCTCAAAACATGAAAACTGTTTGTCAAAGGGTCGAAAACATTGTGGGAAAGGTAGAAAATGCTGTTTACCAGCCTTTTCTCCTTTTCTCACAATGTTTTCAAAAGCTTTCTTCCTAGGGGTCATTGAAAAACAATTGTTTGGTAAAGGGTTAATGTAGATTACTTTGGGAAATATCATGATCCATTTAACTCTTTACCACACAATCCCAAGTTTAAACGACCCTAACAAAACAGGCCTTTGAAAACATTGTGGGAAAAGGAGAAAATGCTGGTAACCAGCATTTTCTCCTTTTCCACAATGTTTTCTGCTCTTTCAGACAAAAATTCCATCACTTGAGCCACATTTAATTCGTTGTCTGCAAATGCTTTCAATATGGACAAATCTAAAATTTTGTTGTGTGGTAAAGAGTTAAGTAATAAAGGAGTAATACAAAAAAAAAGTCATGAATGTTTGTTGTAAAGTCATTTTGACAAAAGAAGAAATCACTCATTGGAGGCCATTTTTCCTTTTGTCATCAAAACTAATCTGCTGTTGTCTGCACAAGGTATTGATTTACCCCTGTGCCAAATGGTTTTATTACTCTGAGCAAGAAAGCTTTTGAAAACATTGTGGGAAAAGAAGAAAAGGTTATCAGCTTTATTTTCTTTTTCCCCCACAATATTTTCTATCCCTTACCATACCCTTGTTTCAACAACCGTTAAGAGGAAGGCTCTTATGTGGCGTCTCCAAATGCTTTCAATTTGGACTCATTGGTAACAAGTTAAAAGACAAATGCCATCATTTGAGTGAGGATAAGGTTGTTGCTGCAAACAATAATCTTACAGACAAGTCAAAAATTTTGTGGTCTGGTAATGCATAAACCTTGCATTTCCTGTTTGTTTCAGAGCGTGCAAGTAGATGCTCCAGCTCTTTCTCTGGAGAATCCTCAGACTCACATGACCATGAAATTAAATATCTGTCACCTGACAGTCGCCGGCGGTTGAAAAACGAAAGGTATGATGTCTGAACTCTGTAGTCTGTTACACTCTCTCTGAACATATTACTACCTACAGGCAGCATTTTGAACTCAGCTGTTTTTGAAGAAGAAATCAAGGTATTGCCATAGCTTTCTCATCGTCTTCGTTGTCATTGTCATTTGAAAACTTTGACATTTACTTGTTGTATCTGTTATTACTGAAAATAATTACTTCAAGCTTGGGCTAATTGTTTGCTATCAAAAGTGGAACTGATTTGTGGTTTTCCTTCTTTCAGAGGATTTCCTCTCTTGAAGCTAAACTGAAAATTCAGATCTGGCCAAGCTCATAAGGATTTGCTCAAATACCCATTTATTGAAATTGTGAGGTGGTAAAGAATTATTCTGTCCTTTTGGAGACAAAATTTAATTTTACCATTTGAACCATATCTGATTCCCTGTCTGTACATGGTGTCAAGTTTGACAAGTATAAATTAATAGTGAATGGTAATGAGATAACTCTAGTTGAATCTCCCAGTCATCTGCTGTAGCACTCATACTATCTTAGCATTACTTGGAGATTTTTTTTCGTATGAGGACAGATGAGGAAGGATAGGGAGAGTAAGACAGAAGAGAAGGAGAAGAAGGGGACTTAACTCTTTAGCAAACGACAAAATTTTAGATTTGTCCAAATTGAAAGCATTTGTAGACAACAAATTAAACATAACCCAAAAATTAAAATTTGTGTTGGGAAGGGTAGAAAACAGTGTAGGAAAAGGAGAAAATGCTGGTTACCAGCATTTTCTCCTTTTACTACAATGTTTTCAAAAGGCTTCTTTCTCAGGGTCGTTAAAAGTCGGGATTGTGTGGTAAAGAGTTAAGAAAGGGTATGAGAGAGAGAGAGAGAGAGAGAGAGAGAGAGGCCTGGTAGCTCAGTCAGTTATATACTGATCTTAAAGGGTAACTCTAGACCAAAATTTTTATTTCAAAATTGGATAAAACTATACTAGAGTATGTTAACAAAAAAAATTTTTAGCGTCCTGTGATGCTTACTTCACGAGATATAGAGGTTTAAACTTCGTTTTTTCACCTGTCTGAAAGTCGCTAATTGAAAAAATCGTGACTTCCGGTAGTTTGCCGTGACGTCACAAGTGTGAGAAGATATGGTGGCTATATATGAACAAACGCAGAAAACTGAGAAAACTGCATGATATTTGTAAAGATATCAATCACTTTATCACGCTTCAATCACTTGTGTACTGCAGAATTTCAATCTTTATCGCTCTTACATCTTACTACAATCATAGGAAAGAAATTTTGAATGAATTAGCATAGTGGAGATAGTACTAATGAAAAGGTAAAGTTATTCTTCTAGTGGGGAACAAAACTATTTTGAAATTTATTTCTTGAAGTTATTTCAATTATACCACTGCCTAATCAACGAATTTTAATAGATAAAAAAAAAAAAGAAATAATAACTCAAGATAGTTGAAACATGCCAAAAGTCTCTTCTACTAAGTGGTAGAAGGAAGAAGGAACGTTGCAATGTGTAAAGGAAATCATTCGAGTACAGTTCTAAGACTGTTTCTACCAAATATAGGACATTGTCGATCATTGAACGGTCTACACATCCTGGGCAGTCTGATCTTGATCTACACCATCAATATCAGCATTTTACATCTCTCCTTCAGCTTGGGAAGAATTAAAAGCCTTGATCTACCTTAGAAATCGTATCCTCTCTTTAACATTCACAAACAACATTAAATCCAGCACACATCCTAAATTTGCCGTTAAAGTTAAATCCATTTTTTACTTGATCTTCATTTATTTTCCTACGTGTTATTTTCACAATTTCAAATTTGTTTCTTTCATCAACAACAACATTAAAAGATTGTCTGAATTGTCTCCTGCCTTCCTGCCCTCCATATCATGCAGTAAACGTTTTTGATCGTCTGCAAAATACAGGGTCAGTCCATTTTCTAAATACTGAGACATGTTAGGCGTAAAATTAAAATGGAAATACCAACGTGGACAAAAATTATTTAATTTTTTTCTTCCATATTTCTCGCTGTAATCATGTACGAGATAACAGATGCTGACCATAAAAATGCAATGTAAATTAAAAATACACAAAAGTTTAGTGCGCCAACCTTTTATTTTGAGAAAAGAATTGTGTGTTCCACCAATGTAAAGGGGCAAAGGGTTAATTTGGCGCCTCTTTGATGTTGGTATCGCACCGTTGTGGTCTCGCATATTTTTTTTTTACCCGGCTTGCAGCTGGAGGTTAACAAGCAGGTGTCATAAACATGTCATGTACAAAGTTACTCTTTTGTTTTCACGACCATATTGAACCTTTTTTCTTATAAAAGGTAAATGGAATTTGGAATTTTACACAGATTAAATGGGTAAGTCGAACGTCATAACTTTTGTATTTTTTTCATTCATACGATCTTAAATAAAAAAAAAAAATCCCATAATATGCTTGTCGAATTTCTATTCTAACTACCCTCCATCTCTCTCTCTCACCTCTCTCTCTCACTCTCACTCTCTCAGTAATATGAAAGAGATGGATAATCGCCAGTGAATTTACCATTGACTTCTTGCCTCATTTAAATTTCTGTGTGGCCCCAAAGCTGCTGAGCGCGACTCAATGACCTTTTGCGAACAGTGTATATTAAGATCAGACTGCACAGAACGTGCAATCTGATCTTATGTACAGTGTCCGATACGGAGATATCTATTTTTGTATCTCCAAAAACTAGTAATAATCGAAATTTTGCAATCGGCATGAAGGTTTATTTAACCTGTTGAGGATTAATGGTATATCTGATATTAAGCCACGTCATTCGGTTCAGACAGACAGACAGCAGATTGACAAATAAACAGTAATCTCCTTGCTCGAAATAGTGCTTTAACTGGGCACCGGCATACGATAGGGATTTTTGTGACGAAAAAAATCGTCTCCCGACATGAGGGAGGATAAGGCTGTGAGAAAAAAAGTCAGTATCAGAGCAAATTAACAGTACAAAGATGCTGAAATAAATGTGTGGGTCACACTTCCTACGTCACATCTGGTTTATCGAAGATTTCACAAACTCGCACAGTTGTGCAAACCACATTTTCGCTTATAACTCTCTTTTTACGAAAGACATTGAAGTATGGTTTTCAATTTTAAGATTGTTTTCATTTAAGGATTCATATATCCAAAAATAGCTTTAGGCTATAGTTGCCCTTTAAAACCAGGAAACTATTGGTATATTGGAAAGCAGCTTATGGCCTGGGAAAAATATTGTAGGGAGTATTGGTAAAAGAAAGCTCTGATAGGAAAGAAACAGGCAGGTAGTATAGACACAAAGTTGATGCTAAAAGGATAGTAAAAGAATATTATATACTCTAAGCATTGGGGATAAACTGACAAAAGAAAATATCCAAATTTAATGTTGTATATTCAGCCTTGTAACCCTTTACCAAACAGTGTTTTAAAGACCCTTAAAACGATGGCTTTTGAAGAAAGATGGCTTTTGAAAACATTGCCAGAAAAGGAGAAAATGCTGGTAACTAGCATTTTGTCCTTTTCCTGCTGTGTTTTCTGCCTTCTCAAAGGCAAATGTCATTGTTTTAGTTCGATTTACAAAGTTACCTGCAAATGCTTTCAATTTGGCTAATCTAAGATTTTGTCGTGTGCTAAAGAGTTATCCTGTTTCAGATTTTCACAGCATGATTTCCTCTGACTTGTCTTTCTGTCATGTTTTGTGATGTATCTTTATTTTCATCTAAAACTCTAAACTATTTTCTATATGGTAAGACAGCCTCCATTGTGAATGTGATATAGAGCTGTTGGGCGTGATTTGAAGTGTTGGAAGTAGGAAAGGCAACTCTTTCTTGACACAAAGTCCATGGACATTCCATTTGAAAGTCAGTATTGTGGATAAATATTTCAATTTAAAAAATACAGGATAAGCCTTTGCTTTCAGGCAATTTCTCAAAACACATAAAACAAATTTTGCAGCGGACGACTCTGAATAACATACTTACGAAATAAGAGTATTACCAGAAATAAAGGTTTTATTGCATAAATACATGTGAAAACATTGAAATGTTTATACATATTTCTAGGGGTGTAACGATACATCGGACTGTCGATGGATCGCGATGGCGAGCGTGTCGATGCTACTGCATAGATTGTTCAGTTGAAAATCGATAACTATTGCCGATAGTTACCTCAAATATCGATAGTTTCACTGACAAGAAAGAGAGAGAAAATACCGCAATTCGCTAATGTATTTGGACGCCCTAAAAGTTCGGACACGTTAAATTATTTACAAAAATAATTTATTTTCAATCTTTTCTCTGAAACACTTCCAAAAGCAAGTTTTCCTAAATATACGGACATTCTTTAACGTTAATTTCCCAAAATAATTGACAGGTAATATTTTTGAAATATGTTTTTAATAATGATCGGCTGCATAATATTCATTTCTGCATGGCAATGTTCATCGTTACGAAAACGAATCCTTCGAGAGCTGACTAACTCAGCAGTAATTTTAAGTCATGAAATTAGACCAAAATGATTCGAACATTAAGGGTGTTTTTGTTAAAAACTTCACACCAAAGCGAATAGTGTGGATTTAGATCAAAGATCAGACCAAACAGTCTGCCTACAGTCTAATCTTAATTTACGCAGGCCACCAAAACAGCTAAAAACCATAACCATGCGTGTTGTCCCTCCATAAGCAATAAATAAATCAGCTATGAAAAATGAATACTAAACCTTGTTCTTTCATTTCTTTATTTATCAATAATCCATTTCGAATGCATTCCTTTTATGTCGGCTGCAAGGAATTATTTTTAGAAAACAGTCGGACTTTTTTATGCTGACTACACAAAACATGTGACACGACTGGGGTGTTCTTGAAACTGCTATATTACTAAATGCAAAAAGGCACTATCAGCTGGTGTAAATCGTGCATGAAATAGGCTTATTGCGTGGTCACTTAAAATTGATTGGAGGTCGACCTGCAGCCACATATAAGTTTCTTGGAGCAGACCAGTTTAAGTGTGTAAATTAAACAAGTGCTTTACAACCCTGTCGCTTCGAATGATTTGCATGTTACGCCATACCCCTTATCCAAGTTTTACTCCAAACATCTGTGCACCCACGACAGGCCTACACGCATCTTGTAGACAGATGGCTTGTAATATAGATCTACATTTATGGTCTTTCTAATTTACTCTACTTATGGCAAGATGGCGATTTTCAAAGTGTTGTGGGATGGTGTAGATAGACATCAGACTAAACCGAACATGCTGTCTGATCTTGGATCTATACCATCCACTTCTGTATTATGACTTAACTCGTATTAGAAAGCTACTTCTTTCTCGGGCTAAAAAAGGTAAGATGATGTTTAACGGTGTTCCCACTCGAGCAAATTATTGCGTAAATCACGTTATAGAATTGAAATTCACGTAACAAATTCTTGTTACACCCGAGACTTCACGCAAGAAAATGCATGGACAAAAAAGGCCATTATCTGCTTTTCTTGTGTAAAATGACAGGTTTTGAAGTTACTTGTAACCCTTATTGACAATTTTTTTGTCAAATCATGTGGAAATACCTATCCAGAAATTAACAGCCATGAAAAACTGATCGGTGTAAAAAACACGGAAACCCATGACACAACAAAATGTCTCTTTGACATTGTCCGACCAGAGTCACTTCAGATCGTCTTTTCAGCTTTTTAATGACTTTAAGCAGTAGATTTATACAAATATCTTAATATAACACACTTTTTTGTTGCCAATCATCAATATGGAATGCTTTATGTTTTGCTGGGAACCATTACTGTCATACCCTCTAATATGGAATCTTACCCCCAAATTCACAGCTCAGGGGGTAAGTGTACCCTTGAAATAGAAAGCTTGAGGGAACACTGGCTTAAAACATATGTATTTCAATATTAAAAAGATGGCGAAACTATATGTATAGGTCTACTACAGTTCTGACTCCTTCACCGGTACTGTAAATAGATCTAAATTTGTCGGACTTCATTCTTATCATTTTGGATACACATACAACAAGGTAAAACCTATTACTTCGGCCACCCCTTTTTTTCAAAGATTTGGAAGCTAAACAAAAAGATTTTTTTTTCTGTCTGAATATATATGCGCCAATTATGGGTAAATCTAGAAAAAAAACTTAAGGGCTCCTATTTAAAAGGTGACTTCTTTAAAAGTTTAAAGTTGCTTTACAGTTACCTTTTTATTAGGTGTGTTTATGAACCATCAGCATTTGTCGGCATGTGCTTTGTATGCTGTTGTATATCAATCAGACTTAAAAGTTGACTTCTTCAAAAGTTTAGAGTAATTAGGTATGTTAAATTGTTTGTGAACCATCTGCATTTAGAAAAAATAGTCCTTGAAATTTATTGAGCATCATGCATTTAACTCTATTTTGCCCTTTATTTGCTGTTCAAAACATGTACTCAAGTAGAATTTAAACTACTCAGAGAAAGTATTAGAATAAAGCTTCGTTTCAAGATGTCATTTGGTGAAATTCATCTCTTGCAATTCATCCAATAGTATTGCAATAGTATTGCAATAGTAACAGGCAATATCAATACTATTGCAATAGTATTTTGTCCAATGTCAATACTATTGCAATAGTAGATTTTGGCCTCAATAATCAACCCTACATATTTCACAAGAATTATTCCAAAGTTGTTTGCTGCAAATTTTTCAAAAGAGGTAAGAGAATCTAATTAAAAGTCTAGTTGGCTGGGTTTTGGTCAGAATCTTAGTGCAAAGTTATCTGTTGAGTTAAAAGTGATAGTTGCCAAGCCATTGCTGTTTGCTTACTTTTGAATGATAGAAGATTTTGAAATTGGCTACATAGAAGAATATAGGTCAACAAAGCTATAAAGCTAGAACAAATGAAAGAATGAACACTGATGTACAAAATTGTTATATGAGCAGATATTCAGATCATCCTACTCAGTTTTCAGCATGTACCTCATTACTTTCCCTTACGAATGCTTGACACTAAACTTTAACCTCCTTACTGTCCACAGAATTTTGATAGTATCAAGTGCAAAGATGCCATTTATCGTGTCTTCAACCCTTCGATACAGCAGACCAGCTCCTCCCTCACGGTAAGTCACTAACAGGTCTAGCCCCTATAGTATACAATGCCACATTCATTTAACAGGTTTGATTTTTGTTATTTGGTCAGTGTGATTGTGTGTCCTATGCATGACAAATCACTCAGTCTGTTGGACCTTTTTTAGCTCACCTGAGCATGAAGTGTTCAAGGTGAGGTCCTGTGACGGCCTAGATGTCTGCAGTTTTGTAGGTTTCGCTTTGTCTGTTGTGCATTGTTCATCTTGTGTTGTGAAATTTCAACAGTGGTTTCTCTTTCACAAATTACCCAATTTCTGAAAAACCTTAATAGGAATATTCCTTGGGTGATATTGATGAAAGCAATCCTACTCGGTTTAGTGGGAGAGTGTAGGACTCATGACCTGGAGGACTCAAGTTCGAGCCTCACTGGATCCACAGGGTTTTTCGAGGTAGTGTCCATTGACAAGATTCTTCAGAGCTCTAGCCTAGTTCTAGTGAAACCCAGGAATTCATAAATATGTGAGCTATCTCAGTGATGTGACTGAAATAATGTTGAAAGGGAAATAAAACATTATTCAGTCAATCAATCAATGATATTGATGAAAGTTCACAAAAAAAAAACTGTGATCATGTTACCAAAATTGTAGCAGTCACGCTATTTATAAAAAACTTTAAAAAGTCTTTTCAGAAACTGGGAATTAGATGGTATAGAAACTTGGGATGGATGATCAGTATTAGGAGTACTACATAGTTTATAAAAATGACTTTTGACTTGATTTTGGAAGCGTTGAACTTTAGATTTCTTAGTTCTGAAGATTTTTGTAAGGAAAACCTCAAAGATCCACCTGTATAAAACCACAAGGCCAGTATTGTTAATATTTTCTTTGTAGCATCATCTAGTGATCCTTTAACCCATTACCACACAACGACGCCTTTTGACACCCCTAAAAAAGAGGCCTTTTGAAAACATTGTGGGAAAAGGAGAAAATGCTGGTAACCAGCATTTTCTCCTTTTCCCACAAAGTTTTCTACCCTATCAAAGAAAAGTTGCGTCATTTGAGCCACTATGAAATTGTCGCCTGCAAATGCTTTCAATTTGGATAGGTCTAAAATTTTGCCGTGTGGTAAAGGGTTAAGGAATTGTTTAAATTATGTCCATATGGTCAAAAGGAACCCATCCCTAAGATTTCATGTTTTACATAGAGTACTGTATGGAGAATTTCAAAACCCTTTTTGTCTAAATCTACAAGGTATAGAATTCTTAGCTCACCTGAGCATGAAGTGCTCAAGGTGAGCTTTTGTGATCGTGCTGTGTCCGTCGTGTGTTGTGAAGGCTCTAGAGGCCAAATTTTCAGTCCGATACTTACGAAACATGGTCAGAATGTTTGTCTTGATAATATCTTGGACGAGTTCGAAAATAGGTCATGTCAGGTCAAAAACTAGGTCACTAGGTCAAATCTTAGAAAAACCTTGTGTACACGCTAGAGACCATATTTTCAGTCCAATACTCTTGAAAGTTTGTCAGAATGTTTGTCTTGATAATATCTTGGACGAGTTTGAAAATGGGTAATGTGGGGTCAAAAACTAGGTCACTAGGTCAAATTTTAGAAAAACCATGTGTACGCTCTAGAGGCCACATTTTTAGTCCAAAACTCTTGAAAGTTAGTCAGAATGTTTGTCTGGATAATGTCTGGGAGGAGAATGAAAATGGGTCATTTTGGGTCAAAAACTAGGTCACTTGGTCAAATCTTAGAAAAACCTTGTGTATGCTGTAGAGGCCACATTTTACATCCAATACTCTTGAAAGTTGGTCAGAATGTTTGTCTTGATAATATCTTGGACCAGTTTGCAAATAGGTCATGTTGGGTCAAAATCTAGGTCACTAGGTCAAATCTTAGAAAAACCTTGTGTATGCTCTAGAAGCCACAATATCAGGTTGATACTCATGAAACTTGCTCAGAATGTTTGTCTTGATAATATCTCGGACTAGTTTGAAAATGGGTCCAGTCAGGTAAAAAAGCTAGGTTACAGGTCAAATCTTACATAAATCTTGTGTGCCCTCTAGAGGCCACATTTTCAGTCAAATACCCATGAAAGTGTATCAAAATGCTTATCATAATGTTATCTGAGAGGACGCTGAAAATGGGTCCTGTTGGTTCAAAAACTAGGTCACTCGGACCAATCTTTGAAAAAGTTTGTGTACGCTCTTGAGGCCACATTTTCAGTCAAACACTCATGAAACTTGGTCAGAATGTTTGTCTTGACAACATCTTGGATAAGTTTGAAATGAGTCATGTCAGGGTGATAACTAGGTCACCAGGACAAATCTTAGAAAAACCTTGTGTACACAATTTAAGTTCAATACTCATTAAACTTGGTCAGAATGTTTGTCTTGATGACATCTTGGATGAGTCTAGAAAAAGCTTGTGTACAAGCTAGAGGCCAAAATTTTAGTCCAATAATTATGAAAGCTTGTTAGAATTTCTGTCATTATATCTCCAAAGACAGTAAAAATGGGGCATGTTTGGTCAAAAGCCTCAGGTGAGCGACTTCAGGGCCATCATGGCCCTCTTGTTATACTATCATCTTGTGGTCCTATATCAAAGTTGTTCAAATGATGTCTCCAGGGTCAAAGATGGCCCAATCCTGGGGCTCAAATGTTCTACCTAGACTTTTTATCGAAAAAGATACTAATCTTGTATGTGTCTGAAACAAAATGACTAAGAGAGTAAGCATTTGGTTAGAAATGTCTTATAAGTTCAATTATCTTTGAGCTGGTAATGAAGCTTCTCATGGTAATATACAGATTAAGCACATATTACCTTCATTTTTAGCTAAAGTAAAGGTAAGGCTATAATTAGTAAAAGACCAAAAAAAAAAGATCCAGCAGAATGTGCAGAGACTTTAAGAGCCTCTGAGGCAAGGGCAAGGTTAGAATAACATCAGTGTACATGTATATCTGTTGTGAAGTCAGAGCCACCATTACTTAATATAGAAAAAGTAGGAATAAAGCTCTAATTAAAAAAAAAGGGGGGGATTTAACAAAAGTCAAAGTTAGGCTAACCCAGGTGAGCATTACAGGGCCATGGTGGTCCTCTTGTTTCCTTTGTTCCCTTTGATAAAACACCTCTGAAAGTTTATTTGTTTCTTTTGCCCTTATTGAATAGCAAGCAGACGATTTAGACAAAATAGTTTGGTCATTATGTCTCTTTCTAAATAAAAAATCAGAATGTAAGTAAGGATGTTTGGTGAATACTGTTCAAGGATTGCATGGTTTGGTAATTTGCTGCATTTTTTTCCAGGAGTAGTGTAATTATTAAGAGTTGCCTGTATGGAAATAGTCTACGATTTGTCAATGCAGAATGTTTGTTATTTCATAACACGTTGTGTTAAACTATCTATGGAAAGATATGAAAGTGCTGGTAAGCAGCAGTTTTACCCATAATGTTTTCCAAAGCCTCACAGAGGATTGTATGTTAAGAATTGAGAATTTATCATTGTATTTCTAGCCATGACGAAGATCACGCCCCAGTAATACTGAGAAGTCGCCATCACTCTGGTACGAAGTCTATAAGCTCTCAAGAAGACATGTTTCTATTAGGACAGAAACTCTCCAGGGGTGAAGATGCTCAGGTATGGCAATATACTGTTTGTAATTCTTTTGACTCCGGCCTAACTTTATGTGTGAACTTGTTACAAGT
The DNA here is from genome assembly GCA_946811185.2 of Hippopus hippopus. Taxonomy (NCBI): domain Eukaryota; kingdom Metazoa; phylum Mollusca; class Bivalvia; order Cardiida; family Cardiidae; genus Hippopus; species Hippopus hippopus. The sequence continues at coordinate 34,844,930 of OX328099.1, read as the reverse complement.
TTAAATGACATATGTCTCTTTGGACTTGGACTTAAATCTACCTTTTTACTGTTGTTTGTATGTATATTCACACAGGAGAATTAGACTTTAATTATGTTGACCCATTCCGTCTGAAATAGAATAAGACGCAGACAAAAACTTCTTGTCAAGAAAGAAATTTTCAGCAAGAATTTAGATTGAATGCCTAAATACATGGCTGTTGACAAGTCATACACTGTCAAGATTCCAATCTTCCTTCACCAAACCACCCTGGGTATTTATAACCCTGAGGAAATGAGCTTTTGAAAAGGGAAGAAGGAGAAAATGTTGGTAACCAGCATTCTTTACTTTCCCTACAATGTTTTCAACCCTTCCAAAGAACAAGTCTCCTTTTGTCACAATGATTTTGAAACAGAATCTGTTGCAAGAAGAAAGAGAAGTTTTGGGGGGGGGGGTTATGTCTTAAGGAAAGACCCAAGTCATGGGCACACATGCCTTTAGTCAACATCAATGAATATTTTTTCTATATTCACAGGATGTGTCATACTCAGAATTGTTAGAACCCTCCAACAGAAAAGAATTAAAGCGAGCTGTATCAGAGTCTCGTATACTGACAGGGGACAACCATGTACATACAGGTAATATAACTTTAATGTACTCATATGGGTTAGATAGCAAAATGGCATTACATCTTATCTCTGTGTTCAGATGGGAGGGTGTATTTCACAGTCCAAGTTATCACCTGTCTTAAATATTTTCCACGTTACAAAAACTTCAACTCATCATCCATTTTATAAAAAAATTGCATATCTAAATATGTTTCAGATGAGCAGATTTGTCTTTGGAAGTGAAGAAAACATTGTTGAAAAGGGAAAAAAGGCTGGTAATCAGCATTTTCTCCTTTTTCCACATTGTTTTCAAAAGCCCTGTTCCAAGGGGTCGTAAAGAACATGGGATTGGTTGGCAAAGGGTTGATCTTTGGAGCACTGAATAGACAAAAATTCAACAGTAGTTTAGTTTCAGTTTAATTAATTCAAATGAAAAAGGACTGCAGAATCAAAGTAGTTGTCTCTTAAAGCAGTAGGTTGCTTAGTACAGATGGTCTTTATGATGGGTTCACCTTTAAGGGCTGTGCTCTTTGTTCATTCTTTTAAAATTATCTATGTTTTAAAAATGTGTCAAGGGAAAAAAAGAGGTGGCAAAAGTACCTTTTGCAATAGTACAGGTACTGAATTTTTACCTCCGTTTGAAATAAGAAGGGGATGTCCTGAGTAGCTCGGTGGCAAAGTGTAGGACCCATAACCTGGAGTCCCCAGGATCAAGCCTCACTTAAAGCACATCGTTTTTGTGGGAGTTTCCTAGGAGAGACAATTGAGAGTCATAGCCTAATACTAGTGAAACCAAGGACATTTATGAGTAAGCCAACTATTTCTATCTGACTGAAATCATGTTTAAAGTAACATAAAACTCCATTCAATCAATTAGTCAACAACTAAAATTAGGAGAGAACTCTGTTTGGATGGAGACCAAAGGTTGGAAATTGAAAGTTAAGTCAATTATCTGTGCATACACATTTCTGCTCTTTGATCATTATACTCTGTTGTAATGATCACTGTGGTTAACTCTTCACCACACAAATGGAAATATGACTTTTTCAGATTAAAAGCATGTGCGGACAACAAAATTAAAATGGCTGAAAGGTTTTTTTGTTTGTTTTTGTTTTTGGTTTTTTTTGCTGTTGGAAAGGGTAGATAGAAAACATTGTTGTAAATTGAGAAAATGCTGGTTACTAGCTTATGATCCCACAATGTTTTCAAAAGCCTTTTATCAGGATCAATCAGTTACAGGGTTGTTTAGTAAGTGGTTAGTTGAATCATCTTTAGCCCTGGATCAAACAAAACCATGTTTTTCTATGGCCTACAGGAAGTAAGCCTTTGAAAACATAGTGGTTAAGGAGAAGATGCTGGTAACCAACATTTTTACCTTTTCCCACTATTTTTTTAACCCATTCAAAGACAAATTAAAACATAGAGGCATATTTTATCTGTAGTCTGCAAATGCTTTCAATTTTGACAATTGTTAAACTTTGTCAACTAGTTAAGAGGTGAAAGAAGTGCTAGAAAACAAAATAAAGAAAATCATGTTATAACTAGTTTACAATCTTTAAGAATAAGTGAGGGTTGTTTAAGCGCAGTTGTCACTCTTTTCATTTGTTTTAAATCGTTCAAAATACCTGTGAAAAATCTCTTAGGACACACATGACAAACCGTGGAAACTCACATAACCCATTACCACACAATGCCGCATTTTGTAAAAAAAAAAATCTGATGCAGACAGCTTTGAGTCATCTTTAGCTCCACTGGCCGAAGGCCAGCAGGCTTATGTCATGGCCCGGTGTCCATTCTGCGTCTGTGCATGTGTCTATCCGTCCGTGCATATGTTAACTTTTATTTCAAACATCTTCTCTGAAACTACCCATCCAATTTTGATGAAACTTCACAGAAATGATCCTCCCATGGTCCTCTTCAAGATTGTTTGAAAGAATTTGATTCCTTCAAAAACTCTAGTTGCCATGGCAACAAAACTGATAAATATTGAAAATCTTTGAAAATATTTGAAAATCTTCTTGTCTGAAACCATAAGGCCTATGGCTACTAAATTTGGCATGTAGCTTGACCTAGTGGACCTCTACCAAGTGTCTTCAAATTATTCCCCTGGGATCAAATTCCCAGGGGGTCACATGTTTTATATGGTCATATGTAGGGAAAACTTTAAAAATCTTCTCATACCTAGCCATAAGGCCTAGGGCTACCAAATTTTGCATGTAGCTTTATCTAGTAGGCCTCTACCAAGAAGGCCCCAATTATAGCCATTGGGTCAACTGTGGCCCTGCCCCATGGGTCACAAGTTTTACATAGGCTTATGTAGTGAAAACTTTAGAAATCTTCTTGTTACTAACCATAAGACCTAGGGCTACTAAATTTAGCCCTGTCTCAGGGATCTCATGTTTTACAGGTCCTTTATTGAGGAAACTTTGAAAATTTACTTGTTTATGACCACACATTCTAGACCTGTATTATTTCTGGTATGGGGCTTTATCTTGTGGACCTCCACCAGGATTCAAGTAATTATAGCTCTGTGGTCGAAGAAGGCTTTGCCCTAGGGTCATAATTTTCTCATAGGGTTTTATAGAAAAAATTTTGTATGTCTTCTAGTTCGAAACCAATTGGCCAAGTATTGTAATGTTTGGCTTGTAGTGTTTTTACTTATTAGCCAGTGGACCGATACAGGGCCATCATGGCCCTCTTGTTTAATCATATTGCGCTTTAAGTTTGGAAATGTCTGTATTATTTCCATGTGGTGAAGGGTTCAAGTAGTTTTACTGTAGGAGAAAGTCATGAAATGAACCACTGATATAAAGATATTTTACCCTTAACACCCAATCACAACTTTTAATGACTTTGAGAGAGAAGACTTTTGAAAACATCGTGGGAAAAGGCAAAAATGCTGGTAATCAGCATTTTGCCCTTTTCCCACAATGTTTTCTGTCCTATCTAAGACAACTTTTATAATTGTACAACACATTTTATGTGTTGGCTGCAAATGCTTTGTGTTTGGACAAGTCTAAAACTTCGTCATGTGGTAAGGGGTTAAGAATGTGTTAATGTAGAAATATGTATTTTATGAACGAAACATTTAGATTACTTATTCATTTCTCCCTGAAACACTTTTGCAGCAGATAACTTTGATAGTATCTTTGTAATTATGAATTATCCATTTGAATTTAACTCTTTACCACACAATCCTGACTTTTAACGACCCTGAGGAAGAAGCCTTTAGAAAACATTGTAGGAAAAGGAGAAAATGCTGGTAACCAGCATTTTATCCTTTTCCCACAATGTTTTCTTCCCTTCCCAAAACAAATTTTAATTTTTTAGCCATATTTATTTTGTCCTCTGAAAATGCTTTCAACTTGGACTAGTCTACAATTTTGTCGTTTGGGAAAGAGTTAAGCAAAGTGCATGAATGTTAATATGTTTCAAAAGGAGATATTGATGGGCCATCAGTACGAGCAATTTTTGTCCTTTTAACCATTTACATTACATCAAAATTTGAGACATGTATAAATTGAAAGTATTTGTAGGTGACAAAAACAAATATGACTCAAAAATTGTAATTTAACTTGGTTGGGTAGAAAACATAGTGGGAAAAGGAGAAAGTGCTTGTTTTCAGCATTTTCTCCTTTTCCGACAATGTTTTCAAACACCCCCTTCCTTGAGGTTGTTAAATTTTGGATTCTTTGGTAAATAAGTGTTAAAGGCCCAGTAAAGCCCAAAATATCAAAGCAGGTGTCATAATACATTTAAATTTAAATCGTACCATTTAAAAGTATGGAAAATATTGTGGAGATGACAGTCAGTTATCGTGCGGTTGGGCCATATGTTAGTCACTGGCAGAAAAAAAAAGAATTTTAAAATCAGGCAAAAAGTAAACAAAAGACACAGCTACCTGGTAGGTTTTAAGCAAGTTTTGAAATTAATTTCTCTGTCAGCGACTAACACTTGGACTGACCGTACAATGACAGATTGTCATCTTCACAATAATTTCCATACTTTTAACTCTTTACCAAACGACACAATTTTAAACATGTCCGAATTAATAGCATTTGCAGATGACAAAATAAAAGTGCATTGAAACACTGAAATTTGTTTTTAGAAGGGCAGAGAACATTGTGGGAAAAGGAGAAAATGCTGGTTACCAGCATTTTCTCCTTTTCCTACAATGTTTTCAGAAACCTTCTTTTTCAGGGTCATTAAAAGTTGGGATTGTGTAGTATAGAGTTAAATGGTATGATATAAATTCAAATGCATTTAAACACCTGCTCTGTTTACATTTGGCCTTTATAGTTACTTTAAGTTTTCTGATTTGTTGATAATTTGTACCTTGGTTTTTTTCACATTATAAAATGTTGTGTACACATACATGTATATCTCTTCGTCACAATATGACTGGATATGTCACAAACTGTCTTTATAGCATGCTCTTGTCTTATGTTTCTACTGCTTTTCTTTTCCAAACAGGGATATTTCGTCAATTTTCTCTAAATATACTAAGGATTCCACAGCAGCAATATGAAAGCAAGTTCTTTATTTGTTATTTCAATAGATGTTTAGCTATGGCCTTTGAATTCAACCTTGGGTTTTTCTCCTTTCAGCTTGAATGAGTTGGCCTGCTTTCTCTCAGAATTAATCTAAAATGGTTTGGTTAATGATTTTTTCCTATTAACTACCATCACATCATAGCATAAAGCCTTATTGTGTTATACTTGAAGTGTCAGAAGTTGTTGACTACTTATTAATCTTTTAAGTGAAAGCATTTAATGGATTTTGAAAAAAAAAAATGACATATGGCAAGATTTCCCAGAGTAAATAATTAGTTAATTTTTTTATTTATCACTGTTACCATTTCAAGTGAGGTTTAATTTTCATTTTTTTTTTTTTTATTTTAGCTCACCTGAGCACAACGTGCGCAAGGGGAGCTTTTATGATCATCCGTCGTCCGTCGTCAACACAATTCTTTAAACATCATCTCCTATACCACTGGGCCAATTTGGACCAAACTTGGCAGAAATGTTCCTTGGCAACCAATTAGAATTTTTAAAGAAATTCTTCAAAAATCTTCTCCTCTGAAACCACTGGTCAGATTTTGAAATAATTTCACAGAAATGTTCCTTGGGTGACCCTTTTCAAAAACTGTTTGCGAAATTTTGATCCGTTGAAAAACGGGAGGGGGGGGCCTCTTTGCACTTGTGCAGTGTCAACAATTCTTTAAACATCTTCTTCTAAACCGCTGGGCCAATTTGGACCAAACTTGGCTGGAATGTTCCTTGGGAGGTCCTCTTTAAAAACATTTCACAAAATTGGATTCCATCAAAAACCCTGGTTGCCATGGCAACCAAATGGAATTTTCTAAGAAATTCTTTAAAAATTTTCTTCTCTGAAACCACTGGTCAGATTTTTAAATAATTTCACAGAAATGTTCCTTGGGTGACCCTTTTCGTAAATTGTTTGCAAAATTTTGATTCGTTGAAAAACATTGGGTGGGGGGGGGGGGCTCTTTGCACACGTGCGGTGTCAGCAATTCTTTAAACATCTTCTTCTCCTAAACCACCGGGCCAATTTGGAACAAACTTGGCTGGAATGTTCCTTGGGAGGTCCTCTTTAAAAAATTGTTCACCGAATTTGATTCCATCAAAAACTCTGTTTGCCATGGCAACCAAATGGAATTTTTTAAGAAATTCTTTAAAAATCTTCTCTGAAACTGCTGGTCAGATTCTGAAATAATTTCACAGAAATGTTCCTTTGGATGACCCTTTTCAAAATTTGTTCGCGAAATTTTGATCTGTCGAAAAACATGGCCGGTGGGGGGGGGGGGGGGGGGGGGGCTCTTTGCACTGTATGGACTTTAAGAAATTCTTTGAAATTCTTCATCTCTTCTCGTCAGATTTTGAAATAATTTCACAGAAATGTCCCTTGGATGCCCCTTCTGAAAAATGTTTGCGAAATTTTGATCCTTCAAGAAACAAGGCTGTTGTCGTGGGGGACTATTTGCACTATACTGACATGAAGAAATTCTTAAAAATTTTTCTTCTATGAAACCACTGGTCAGATTTTGAAATAATTTCACAGGAATGATCCTTTGGTGCCAAATTATGCCCCTTTTCGACTTAGAATTTTAACTTACTATCCAGCACCCAACAGCCAATCGTTGGCACCTGCATGCGGTGCTCTTGTTTTTTTTAATTGAAGTTACTGAAGAAAAAGTTTTGGAATAACAAAAAAAAATTGGCTATGGTCCTCTCAAAAATTCAGGTGAGCGATCAAGGGCCATCTTGGCCCTCTTGTTTTATTTTCCAGAGTCAAGTCTATATTTCTTTATGTGGCCAAAAACCATCCATAAATCCCTAAATACCTTGTCTCTTTGACAGAAAAATATCGAATTTTACCCTTCACTATAAAAGTTTTTTCAGACACGCTACATTCTAGCACTTTTTCAACGAAAGCAAAATATTGAGGGAATATAGGGAAGTGACTCGTTTGAATGATCTAGAAAACATTTAGAGAAGAGGAGCAGGTGTATAAAACTGTAAAACTAACTCTGCAATCATTACCACATAGATATGAGCCATGCTCTGGCATCTCAGTGATGCATTTTATTATAAACCTATAAATGTTATGAGTTTAGGGTGTATCTACAGATGTGTTACCAGCTTTTTCTTCTTTTCCTACAATGAAATAAAAAAATATTTCTTCTTCCGGGATTGATTGGTAAAGAGTTAAACACTCAGAAAAGATGAAACTGCATGCGTTTATTCAGCAGTGAAATATGAGAGGTGTTCAATTTATTATGAAACAGTTTTATTTACAGCTTCATTATTTACTAGCATATGTTTTATTGCAACAAATGCTTAATCTGGGACCCATGGTAATAGTAAATCATCCTGCACCTTCTAGGCCAGCTTCAGTTCGGTTTCTGCGTGGCGTTTCTGAGTCTATACTAGCGTTTTTAAGACCAGTCATAGTATAAATTTCGCTTTTTTGTAGCTTATGTTTGGGTATGCCTGAAATATGAAAGTCCATTGGAGCTGCATCAGGGCGATTAGGCATTCATTCTGCAGGAGTTATTGAATTTACTTCGTGTTTGTTTAGAAATCAATGGTCATTTTAGCAGTATAACTAGAAGCCAAGTCTTGATGGAACACCTTATCATTTTCTCTTCCAGGAAAAAGGTGCAGAACATCATTTTTAAGAAACAGCTTCAGAACCTTGCCTATGTAATAGTTTGCATTGACCTTCACCCCTTTATTGGTAAAAAGCGAAGATGTCTTGCAGTAGAAACTGACACCAGCCAATACCATAAACCCATGTGCAAATGCATTTTGTGTTACGAAATCCATTTTTTTTGGGTCTGTCTCATTAGAACCAATGTATCACTCAACATTGACAGTAACTGCCGCCCATATTGAACATAGCCTCATCAGTGGTTTCAATTTCCACAGTTAGGAGAGAGATATAGACACAATGAACACATTCTCTCAAAATCTGGGCCTCACTTAGTCAAAGAAAACAGCATATTTTTTTACTGAGTTTCACTTTAAGAATTTTGACTATAATTCAGTTTACAATGCCTACAGAAACTCCACATGTATCTGCCATTTCTTTCTATATGAGCAGGTTCACATTTAATCATTTTATGGCCTTTCCATACAACATCAACAGTAGCTTCTGTATGTTGTTTGGTAAAAGTGCTTCTTCTACCTGTTTTGCATTTGTTATTACTTATAACACTTTTATCATTCTGATGCACAATAGCAAGAGAAACATTATATCCAGGGTTTTCCATGACGCACAAATCCTGCGTCATAGACGCAATTTTAATTCAAATGACCCCCAAAATAAATGACAGTGTGTCATCTGTGACGCAACTTTCCAAAATCTAAATCATGTACGAAATTGAATATAGCGTCATAAATCCAAGTCTATTCTTGCTTCAATGTCAGACGAACAGTTCTTTTTTTAACTACAAGTTTATTTTAGATGAAAGTGGTTTTCTGGTAATTTATTTATAGAATAAGACTGGTTTACACATTATTGCCGTAAAGTATATTAGACATGTGTCGTAAATATGGGCCCAGTCAAAGTCTTGGTTGGGTTCTCTGTATTTCATAGCATATTTTATACGACTTCCGGTATATAAAAGTACACATTACCAGTCTGTGCTGTTTCACAGAAAATAATGTCACGATGAAGAAAACTGTTAGTGTTCTTCTACCGTCTGCTTCCGATAAAGCCACGTCAAGCAGCGATTCAGACGTAAATGTTTGGTCTGTCAAAAAGTGAAATTGACCTTTTCGTCAGAAATGACTGACCTACTTTTCTGTCTTGGAGTTTAAAGGTGAATTGCATTATAAATCGTGCTTGAAGTTGATGACGAAGAGATCCATTTATTTTGACCCCCTAAGTTAACGAAAGGACCCTCAACTAATAAGGAAGGGGGTCACAATGAACCCTAATTTTTAAAGCCGAGGGAAAACCCTGATGTCCAATCTGTTTTACTTGTTTCACAGTGTTTCTGTAGGACACTTTTTGCTTTAAAAGTTCTAAAATGATGCCCTCAACAAATAAATCATTTAATTTTGGCCTAACTACATGTATATTGAATTTGAGTTCAATTCAAATTTGATGAATATGTATAAGATACACTACTTTACATGAATTAATCACTTTTTCTCAAGGTTTTATTAGCTGAAAGATATTGTAAGCATGTTTGCATAGTGTTTCATAATAAATTGAACACCTCTCATAGTTACTTGTCATATACTACAAAAGATAAAGGAGCAAAATCATTTTTGTAAAGGCGATATCATGATGCATTCATTTCTACAGGGCGTGCATATACTCGAAGTGTGTCTGAGGACCCTCAGTTTGTGTCCCCCAGGGGGTCCATTGTTACTAGCTTGCTTCAGAAAGGTATTTGATGTGTGCATGTTTATGTCCAGATATTTATTCGGAAAGTAATTGAATAACACCATCTTTATTTTCTTCAGTGGCTTTTTTTTTTTTACAATAATAAATCGATGTGAATCTCCCACTTCCTCCACCCACTCAGCTGAAACAAAATCATCTTTTTTATTAATCTTTCTTTGGTTAAATTACAAAAGTAAATGGCTTGACCTTCTACTTAACAACCCCCAGTTTTAAAAACCCTGTGGAATGAGACTCTTGAAAACATTTTGAGGAAAGAAGAAAATGCTTGTCACCAGCATTTTCTCATTTTCATACCTTTTCCAATATGCCAAAGACAACCTTCATTTGAGCGAAATGTAGATTGTCATCTGCAAATGCTTTCAATTTGGTTAAGTCTAAGTTCCTGTAGCATGGAAAAGAGTTGCCTACTGCAGAACAGCTTGCCTGAACGAAGTCTAGTAGGAGCGTTGGGTTTGGCTTAAATGTCTGCTCTGGCATTGAGCATTCATCAACATTTATGTGTAAGATTTTTAAAAGCCCTAAATTTCCAAATCATATGATGGATTTGGTTCATATTTGGTAAGATGGTAGATGAAGGTCCAAAGTGTCTTGAGAAATACGGCGCCCACATTTATGATATTAGGGTCAAGTTAATGTTAAAGTATTTTAAGAGTTCACATTTTGCAAACCATTTAATTGACTTGGTTCATAATTTGTTTGGTGTGGTGTCCGTGGTTGTGAGGTAGAGCGTCGGCCTCGTAACCATAAGGTCCTGAGTTCGATACCCGGGAACTGGTGTCAACTCTGAGATTGTTCATTAGCCCACACATTCGGTGCAAGTATTGATGTAGTTCCCAGGAAGCAGAATCGAGAGAGATTAGCATAAGTTGAATAAGAACTTGTTTCTCAATAGATGTAAAATGAATATGTTTAAAACTAACTTGTTTGATGATATATAGGTCTAAAGTTTATTTCAGCAATACCCCTCCTAATGCCAATTATCTTAGGGTCAAGGTCATGGACTTTGAAATTTTCCATCAAAGATCATGGACTTTGAAATTTTTCATCAAAGTTTTATGTCAAAGTTTTTTAGTGATGGATTAGATCATCATTAAATGATAATGATGGATAATGACCCAGTTTCATTCAGCATTACTCTGTCAAAGCCTGTTAGCAAAAGGTCAAGGTCAAGCTATTGTGCTAACTTTTGCTTTGAAGTTAGTGTTGGGTCTTCTGGGCTAGGCTGGGACCCTTTTGCTGTTTCAAAACAGTGCTGTCTGATGACAGCTCATGTTTTAATTTTTAGCTCACCTGAGTTCTTTTAAAAGTGCTAAAGGTGAGCTTTTGTGATCGTGTTGTGTGTGTCGACAATTTTTACCTTGTGTGCACTCTAGAGGCCACAAATTCAGTCAAAAACTCACGAAACTTGGTCAGAATGTTAGTCTTGATAATGTCTTGGATAAATTTGAAATTGGGTCATGTCGAGTCAAAAATAAGGTCACCAGGCCAAACCATAGAAAAAGCTTGTGTGCACTTTAGAGACCACATTTTCAGCTCAGCACTCTTTAAACTTAGTCAGAATGTTTGTCCTGATGATATCTTGGAACAGATTGAAATTGGGTCACATTGGTTCAAACATTAGGTCACAGGACTAAATCTTAGAAAAAGCCTGTGTGCGATCTAGAGGCCACATTTTCAGTCCAATACTCTTTACACTTGGTTAGGATGTTTGTCCTGATGATATCTTGGACAAGTTTGAAAATAGGTCATGTGGTGTCAAAAAGTAGGTCATAGGGCTAAATCTAAGAAAAACTTTGTGTGCACTCTAGAGGCCACATTTTCGGCCTATGCTCTTTAAAATTTTTCAGTGTTTTTCTTGATGATCTCTGAGACAAGTTCGAAATTGGGCTACATCAGGTCAAAAGGTAGGTCACAGGGCTAAATATTGTAAAAAGCATGTGATTTTTGTAGAGGCCACATTTTCAGCCCGATACTCTTGAAAGTAGGTCAGAATGTTTGTCTTGATGATATCTAGGACAAGTTTGAAATTGGTGGGGTCAAAAAGTATGTCACAGTGTCAGATCTTAGAAAAACCTTATGTGCACTCAAAAGGCCACATTTTCAGTCTGATACTCATGAAATTTGGTCAGAATGTCTGTCTTGATATCTCGGAAAAGTTCAAAATTGCGTCATGTTGGGTCAAAAAGTAGGTCACTCGGCCAAATCATAGAAATCTTTTGTGCACACTAGAGGCCATATTTTCAGCCTTATACTCATGAAATTTGGTCAGAATATTTGTCTTGATGATGTCCTGGATAGATTTAAAATTGGGTCATGTCCGGTTAAAAAGTAGGTCACTGGGCCAAATCTTAGAAAACATCATTTGCACTCCAGAGGCCTCATTTTCAGCCTGATAGTTATGAAACTCGGTCAGAATGTTTGGCTTGATGATATGCTGATAAAGTTTGAAATTGGCTCACGTTAGGTCAAAAAGTAGATCACTGGGCCAAATCTGAGAAAAACCATGTGAGCTGTCTAAAGGCCACACTTTCAGCCTGATACTTATGAAACTACATAGATCAAAAAAAGTTGTCTTTTTGAAATCTCAGACGGGTTTGAAATCGAGTCACGACAGATCAAAAAGGAGGTACTTGGCCAGTTCTTAGGAAAAAAACTGGTGTGCAGTCTAGAGACCAAATTTTCAGTCTGATACTCATGAAACATTATCAGAATGTTTGTCTTGATGATATATCTGACATGTTCAAAAGTAGGTCAACTTGGTCAAAAAGTAGGTCACTTACATGCATGTTTTACAACATTTAAACCAGGATCTCTTCAGCTTTATTTACCTAGATGACTTTACTCAGGTGAGCACTTTTGGGCCAATGGCCCTCTTGTTCTTTTTCTAAGCTCACCTGAGCAAGAAGTGATGAAGGTGAGCTTTTGTGATCGTAATGTGTCTGTCACCGTTGTCAACTCTAACATTGTGTATACTCTAGAGGCTACATTTTCAATTTGTTACTCATGAAACTTGGTCAGAATGTTTGTCTTGATTATATCTTAAAAAAGTCAAATGATGGGTAATGTCAAGTCAAAAACTAGGTCACCAGATAAAACCTGTTAAAAAACTTTTTTCAGTCCAAAACTCATAAAAGTTGTTCAGAATATTATTTTGTATTAATGATACCTTGGACATCAAAGTGGGCCATGTTGGGTTAAAAATTAGATCAATAGGTCAGATTTTTTAAACACCTTGTTTGTCCTCTAAAGGCCACATTTTCTGTCCAATACTCTTGAAATTTGCTCAAAATGTTTGTCTTTACGATATCTTGGAGGAGTGTGAAATGGGTCATGTGGGGTCAAAGACTGGATTAGCCATTCAAATCTTAGAAAAGCCTTGTGTTCAATCCAGAGGCTACATTTTATGTCCAAAGTTCATGAAAGTAGGTCAGAATATTTGTCTTGATAATATTTTGGATAGGTTTGAAAATGGATTACATGGGGGTCAAAAATTAGGTCACCAGGTCAAATCCTTAAAAGACATTGTGTACACTCAAGAGGCAACATGTTCAGCTCATTACTCATAAATTGGATAAGAATGTTTATCAAGATATATCTAAGACCAGTTTGAAAATGGATCATGTCATGTTAAGTGAGAAAGTAGGTTACTAGGTCAGATCTTTGAAAAAACTTACTCACAATCTAAAAGTCAGATTTTAGGTCCAAAACTCATGAAACTTGATCAGAATTGTTGCCATGATGATATCAGGTTACATGTGGTTTAAAAAGTAGGTCACTAAATCAAATCTTTGAGAAACCTGGTGTATTCTGTAGAGACCACATTTTCTGTCCAATACTTATGAAAGTTTGTCATAATGCTTGTCTTGATCATACTGCGACAAAGTTTGAAAATGGGTCATGCCAGGTCAAAAACTAAGTCACCAGGTCAAATGTCAGAAAATACTGTGTAATTTCTAGACTAGAGGCCACATTTGCTGTCAAATACTCATGAAATGTGGTCAGAATGTTTGTCTTCATGATGTCACGGAAGAGAATTACGATGGATCAGGTCCAGTCAAAACCTAGGTCACCAGGTCAAGTCTCAGGAAAATCTTTTGTACACCCTAGAGACAACATTTTTAGTCCAGTTCTCATGAAAATTAGTCAGAATGTTTGTCTTGAAGACATATCAGACCAGTTTGAAAATTGCTCAGGTCATGTTTAGTCAAAAAGTTGGTCACCGAATTAATCTTTGAAAAACCTTGTGTACTCTTTAGAGGGCAGATTTTTAGTCCAGTCCTCATGAAAGATGGTTAGAATGTTCATCTTAATGATATCTCAGACAGGCTGCAAATTTTGTTGCATCGGGTCAAAAGTAGGTCACGGGGATAAATTTCTAAAGACCACATTTTCACTCTGATGCTCTCAATCTGGGTCAGAATGTTTTTCCTGATACCATAGACAACTTTAAAAATGGGTCAGCTTGGTAACAACTAGGTCATCAGATCATATCAAAGAAAACAATGACAATAATTAATCATTTTGTCAAAGGTACATTCACTCAGGTGGGCGATTCAGAGCCACCATTGCCATCGTAGGTTTTTTGCTTATTTTTTGGACAAGAACGCCAATTTATCATGATATTGTTAACACTTGAGTGTCACTGTTTTGCCAAAGAAAATGACTTTATAAAATATACCAAAGAACATGTAGTATCCATTTCTGATCACCATGTCTTTAATTGTTCATAACACTTTGCTAGTCTAGTATATTCCTATTCAATTTGCTTCAATTTCTTGTTTCCTCTTCCTTAAAACCACACTTATTCTAAAGAGCTTTTATGGTAAAGCAACTTTTCATTACCCAACCTGGTCTTTCCTTGCATTACTATTCTAGTGTGTACTTAGACTAACTAATATAAAGAAGAAATAATAGACTATTTAAGAAAAACAAACAGTTTTTGAATTATGTGAAAATTAAAAAAATAACTTTATGGAAAAAGGAGCAATTGCCTACTTAAACAACTATAAGGGCTACACTTTGATCAACTTAGTACTAGTATAAAAGACATCGTGAAGAAATAATAGTAAATAAAAGAAAGAAATAGTAGGTTCTGCCTAATCGCCTTTCCCTACACTCAGTAATGCAAAGCACCACCCTGTTAGAAATCTCATGAAACATTTCTGGTTTCAGGGGAAAGTATAACTTGGATTTTCAGTGTCATTTCCCCATAAACTGAACCAAAAGTATGTCCCACTAGCCAAGAAATATTCCCCTCTGGAGAAAGGGTTTTAGACCTGTCTCTGCACCTTTCCCCACCCCCCATCATACTTATCACAAATTGCTGCGACAGTGGGGTTTTTTTGCTGAAGAAACATTCCTTGCAGCCTCTGTTGTTTAATAAGAATGTTTCTTCTGTTCATGATGCTGACAAAATTATAACAAGAGCGAACATTCTATGACTGCAGCTTTTATCAGCTATATGCCCCTGCCAGACAAAACAACCATTGGCCTGTGCTTAACAAAATCTCTCAATACCCTAGCTATAACCATACATTGGACAGTGCCTTTCCTGGTGCCTAACAGCGTCCGGAATATGCCCGCACGGTCACCAGACAACTTTTGTTGAGCTAGTGTGTGATGAGCAAGACATAGTCACCACAACTTCAACTTGGTATTTGTGTGTCCTTGCCTGCCTCCTTGCATGCATCCATCCATCCGAATTGGTCAGAGACATCCCTTTTACATTTATGGATGGATTTCAAAATAGATTTGCAGGAGTATTCTCCTTTACCGAAAGTGATAATGGTATTTGTATTATTTGTTCAGGTAAAAAGAAGGTCAAAGTCACATTTTAAGGTCAAAAGATTAATTATTACAAATAGAGAATGTTGAAATCATAACTTCTATATTTATAGATGGATTTTAAAATAAATTTGCACAATTGTTCTTTTTCATGAGCGGAAGTGCCATTTGTATCATATGTTCATGTAGGTCCATAGTCAAGGTCACACTTAAATTTCAAATAATAGTGTTACAAAGAGCTTATCCAAACGATAACATTTACATTTATGGATGGATTTCAAAATAAATTTTCACAACTGTTCCCTTTTACGAGTAGAAATGTTATTTGTATGGTCTATGGTCAAGTTCACACTGAAAGATAAAATCATAAAATTGTCATAAATAAAGCATGTCCAAGCCATAACTTCTATATTTATTGGTTGATTTCAAAGTAATTCAGCATGGTTGTGCTCTTACATGAGTAGATGTGACAATTGTATCACTTGTTCAGATAGGTCTACACTCAAGGTTACACTTGACTGTTAAACGATAGAATTATCATAAAAAGATTTTGTCCAAGCCATTGCTTCTACATTTTGTATTCGAAATAAATTTTGCACGGTTGTTCCTGTTTATGGGTAGATGTGCCATTTGAAACATTTGTTCAAGTAGGTCCAAGCTCAAGGTTACACTTGATGATCAAATTCTAAATTTCCAACAACTTTTATACTGAATGAGTATGTCTGAATAATTCATTTAGTAGTTTCAAGGTCAAGGTCATACTTGAAGGTCATAAATTAAGCATGTACTTCTTCATAAATAGGTAATACTCTTATCTTCATATTGAAAACGAAAGGATGTGAAATAAGATAGAATGTGCATTGAGTAATTGGTTACTTTTTTTCATGTGCAGCTTATGACGTTCTTTACTATTTCTCCCATGGCGGGCTTGACATGTTGCCCCTGACCAATCTTCTTGTTCATAGGACAATATTGTATGGCCACCGTTAGATCCAAACAACAGTCTGCCAAGTCCAGGGCTGGTATTCTCAAGAACATTCTTAGTTTTATTCTCCAAGCTTTTCTAAATTTGAAAGTAACACTTCTGATTGGCTGAACCATTCTGTTAAGCCAATCAGAAGTTGTGTTATTTTAAAATTTAGAAAATTCTCGAGCATAAGACTAAGAATGTTTTTAAGAATGGTCGGTGAATATGGACCCAGAACAGCTATGGAACAGTGCCCGGTGGACGTGTTTCTGGACTCATCGACTCATAACTAAGTAATACCTAAATCTTCAAGAGGTGGCAGGTACTGTCCTACAACCAAGTTTGTTCAGTTGCAACTGCAGTTGGAATGGCCCCATTCAATTTTCCCATATTTGGGATAAAACTGGTGCCTATGATGGGATTTGTCCTTGAAAAGTTAGAAAACTC
The DNA here is from genome assembly GCA_946811185.2 of Hippopus hippopus. Classification (NCBI taxonomy): domain Eukaryota; kingdom Metazoa; phylum Mollusca; class Bivalvia; order Cardiida; family Cardiidae; genus Hippopus; species Hippopus hippopus. Next base: position 34,828,205 of record OX328099.1, on the reverse strand, counting down.
TGCTGGAACAGGAGAAAATGTAGTATATCAGAATTTTTTCTGTTTCCCTAAATGTTTTCCTATGCTTTCTTCCCCAGGGTTGTTAAAACATGGGATTGTTTGATAAAGGGTTAGCTGTACATACATCTGAAACAAAGAAACTAAACTTTGATGTTTGAGGTACTTTATCTATGTGCAACTCTCTCCTTAACTAATATTTCGTGATATACATTTTCTCACCCTCTGTGATGTGACAGTCATGTGTTCCACCTGTTCCCTGGTAGTTTCATACATGTCCACTTGCGTGTAACATAAAACTTATTGTGAACATTACCATCCTCATACCACTGGATGACTTCTCAACCGCTTGCAGCAGACCAGTTATAAAACATTGCAGCAAAAGGATAAATTCTTCTTTTGCCCTAATGTTTTTTAAAAGAAAAAGGCTCTATGTCAATATTATGGAGATGTTTGGTAAAGAGTTGAATAATCTGTAGCATTCAGTGGTAAGTTATAGCTTGAATAGGTTCTTAGTTGTAATGTCTTTATGAGTGGACTTTGCATAATATGAGCATGAGTGATGCATTTTTATAAGATGTTTGCTGCTATGGTGTATGAAATTTAGCTGTAACATAAGTTAGTTTGTAGATTGATACTGATGTACTAACAATGTGGTTGTCAAATACTATGCTGACAAAAAATATAGCCATAAAAGGACTGCAAAAGTATAATGTGGAGTTTTAAATACATGTAATGTGAAAAATGATGTTGAAAGCTAAAGTACCTTGTTACCCTTTTTACACAAGTGCATATTTTAAGTCTTCCTGCAAAATTGCAAAATTTATGTGGTTAACCCTTTACCACACAATCCTGACTTTTAACGACCCTGAGAAAGAAGCCTTCTGAAAACATTGTGGGAAAAGGAGAAAATGCTGGTAACCAGCATTTTCTCCATTTCCCACAATGTTTTCTACCCTTCCAAAATCAAATTTCAATTTCTGATTCACATTTATTTTGTCGTCTGCAAATGCTTTCGATTTGGACTAGTCCAAAATTTTGTCGTTTGGTAAAGGGTTAAGACAGATTAATTTTGTTAGAGCTGCCATTTGGTCTGGTACATTTTTATAATTCTCCATATCCCATGCCATTCTTTAGCCCTTTAACCAAACAGTCTAGTGTTTTCATGACCCTGAGGGAAAGGGCCTTTTGAAAACATTGTGAGAAAAGGAGAAAATGCTGCTAACCAGCATTTTCTCTTTTTCCTACAATGTTTTCTATTCTGTTCAGAACAAGTTTTAATGTTTGAGTCACATTTATTCTGTCATCTGCAAATGCTGTCAGTTTGGACCAGTCTAAAATTTTGTCATTTGATAAAGAGTTAAGGTAAAAGTCACAGTAAGGTTATATGGTCTGGAATCGTTTCTACTCCATATATTCAGAAAATCATCAACTTATATCTTGTCTACGTTCTAGAGGCCACATTTTCAGTCCAGTACGCATGAAATTTGGTCAGAATATAATTATGTATCGATGATTTGATGTTATCTAGGCTGAGTTTGAAAATGGGTCTTGTTAGGTAAAAAAGAAGGCCACTGGAAAAAATCTTGGAAGATTTTCAGCTCAAAACTCATAATAGTTGTTCAAATTGATTGCCTTCATAACAGTTTAAATGATTTTGAAGATGGGTCAGCTTGGATAAAAATCTAGGTCACTGGGCCATATCAGAGAAAAGCCATTGACTATACTTTGTAATATGCTCTCAAAGGTACAGAGGCTTGGGTGAGGTTTTGGGGGCCATCTTAGCCAACTTGTTAAAAGCAGTTTTTTGCAGTAAAAGGGCCATGCTTTAAACCATCATAAATGTTTTCAGTTTGTTAAAATAGACCTTAATACTGGAAAGTTGGTAATGTCATTGTAGAAATATTCACAAAATAGAAAATTTCAATCCAACATCAGACTGCATGTTCTGTGCTCTTATACATACCCACAAACTTAATGCAGCTGAAGTTAGGTAAAGCAGTAAGAAATAGGCACCATAATGGCCATCTCTTTTCAAGGCAAGAAAATTATATCTATCTGTCCAAAAATAAACATCTGTTGTTCTTGCAGTAACTGAGGAGGAAGAGGAAGAGCAGTATAACCCTAACTTACTAGATGATCCAGAACTGCAATCTGGGGGCTATAGAACTGTACTCAATTTATCTTCATACATGGTATGTATTATTTGACACATCTTGCTCATTTGTGTGAATGGTTTTTTTTTTCTCAGCTGTTTTTGAGTCATTTTACGGCATCTTTGGTACCATCATTTGTAAGTTGGGACCCTGAAGTTTCTAGCCCAAGGACACACTCATGAGACCAGTGTCCCAGGATGGGTTTAACCAGAAGTTTCTGATTACATATCATTAACTGCTGAGCTACAGAGGAACCTAACTATAATTATTACTTTCCTTATCTTTTCCCATCAAGCCTTGGAAGCTCATTCAGTGCGTACAGGACTTGAGAACAGGAGCTGGTTTGATCCCCAGCTCAGTCAATTTCTTTCCAAGGATTGATGATAGTCATTGCAACAGGATTCATTCTTCTCTCACAGCTGATCATTGGTTTGACTATGGTTATGTGGGAAAGCAGCTAGTTGCTTGGAGAGAATATTGTTTGGAGTACTGGCAAAAGAAACTCAAGGAAAGCATGGTAGGTGCACTGACTGCTGTAATTTAACTTAAATAATGTTGAAAACGGTATTAAACACTAAACAATCAATCAACCCTTATCCTTTCCCAACACTCCTATGTTTTTACAGCCTCAAGGAGGCCGGCCTTTGAAAACATTTTGGTGAAAGGAGAAAATATTGGTAACCAGCATTGTCTCCGTTTGCCCACAATGACTACCTTTTCAAAAATTAGTCCCGTCATCAAAGCCTGATTTGATTGTCGTTGTTTGCAAATGCTTTTTAAAAATTTTGTAGCCTGGTAAAGTGTTAGACAAGCTTGCTGCAGAAATCTTTAATAACATCCTAATAAAAATCTGAAGTATTATCATAAATCAAAGTTCTAACGCTCTACCAAACACAGAATTTATAGACTTGTTCAAATTTAGAGCTTTTTGCAGACAACAATCAAATGGAGCTCAAATAATGATTATAATGTGATACGTCTGTGAAGGGATAGAAAACTTTCTGGGGCGAAAGGAGAATACGCTTGCATCAAGCATTCTCTCCACAAAGTTATCAAACCCCTCTTCCTTAGTGTTGTTAAAACAGAAGCTTGTGTGGTGAAGGGTTACACAAGCTTGCTGAAGACAACTTCTATAACATATTTATACGCCCGTCGAAGACGGGACGTATTATGGGATCACGCATGGCGTACGGGCGGGCGTCTGGGTGGGCATCCAGGCGGGTGGGCGGGTGGCATCCAATTCTTTGTCCGGAGCATAACTTTGTCATCTTCAGTCCGATTGACTTGAAACTTGGCATGTGTGTTTGTTGCAATAATACGGCGTGCAGTGCAAAAGAACCATAACTCTACCTCGTGCTGTCTTTGAGACATTTCCCTTTGATTGTCATTTTTACAGCATTTTCTGCTTGTCCGGAATATAACTTTGTCATCTCTAGTCTGAACATCTTCAAATTTGGTGTGCATGATTGTTGAAAATTTACGGAGTGCAGTGCACAAGAACCATAACTCTTCCTAGCACAAATTTTGAGTTATTTCCCTTTGATCATCATTTTTACAGCATTTAGTGCTTGTCCAGAATATAACTTTGTCATCTCAAGTCAGAGTGACTTCAAACTTGGTATGCATGTTTGTTGCAATATTACTGAGTACAGTGCACAAGAACAATAACTCTACCTAGTGCGGATTTTGAGTAATTCCACTTTCATCTTCATTTTTACAGTATTTCTTGCTTGTCCGGAACGGAACTTTGTTGCCTCAAGCCAAATTGACTTGAGACTTGGTAAACATGTTTGTTGCATTACCTGCCCTTTACGATTATTATACCCCCTTGACAACTGGCGGTGGGACGGGCGTATCTTGCGACAATTTACCGCTCTTGTTATAAAAATCTTGAATTATAGTTTAACCAGCTGGTACCAGCATTTTCTCTTTTCCCCACAATGTTTTTTATCATTTCAAGAACAATTCTCATCATTCTCATCATTTTGCCACTTTTAATTTGTCATTTGAAAATCCTTCTACTTTAGATCACTGTAAAATTTTGTCAGTTGGTAAAGACTTGTGTGCATTTGAAAAATTGGTCTTTTACAAGCAAATTCTGCTTTTGCAACACTGTTTTCAGAAGTGGTACTGGGGAAGACAAAAAATGTCTTGTTACCGGTAATACTAGTATAAATGTGCTCCCTGAAAAGCGAGTTTAATGCATCTGCAAAAAGTATCAGCCTTTGCAGGCTGACATGGGTCAAAACTTTTTGCTATTTATGCATGTCCAAGGACCATTTTACCTCATGGTTCAGGTGGTTGTTTGACAAAATGTATCCATAATTATGTGATGACTTGTTTGGTGTAATGCATCAAAGAGATGATTGAACCCTTTTTTAACTCTTTACCAAACAACATAATTTTAGACTAGTCCAAATTCAAAGCATTTGCAGACAACAAAATTAATATGACTCAAAAAATGGAAATTGTTTTGGGGAGGGTAGAAAATGCTGTGGGAAAAGGAGAAAATGCTGGTTACCAGCATTTTCTCCTTTCCCACAGTGTTTTCATAAGGCTTCTTTCTCAGGGTCGTGAAAACCCGGGATTGTTTGGTTAAGGGTTAAGAGTGGGACTCAAATAAAGAAAGGGTGATGCATTTGAAAGAAAGGATAACACTTTCATTAACCAAGAGCAAAAACATTTAGGATGAAGGAGTGATTGCTTATAGCATGCAATTACTCATTTTCCCACAATGTTTTCAATAAATGACCACTATAAAGGGGTTTTACATGTTTAAGCACCCCCTTACCAAATTTTTTGTGCAGAAAAATTATTTAGGAATAGAGGTTAGTCATATTGGGTACAAGAGTAAAAGATTTTCACTTTCCATCCATCTCAGATTTCTATCATAAATTGCTCTTTTTTTATAAGTGTTTTCAATAGCTGTCAACTTCAAGGGTCTTACAAAGTGGTATATTTATATGAATTAACGTGGATCAACTAAAGCATTGCTTATGGTGGTACAATACCTTGGGGGAAAAGAATGTTACCGAGTCAGTTAGCTTAGTCAGTGGGTTTGAAACCAAGGAGTCCTGGTTTGATTCCCAAATCATCTAAATTCTTTATGCTGATTTAGGATTCTCATTAGGACAGTATTCATTCCCCTTTAATTACTGAACATTTGTTTGAATGACGTTTATGTGGAAAAGCAGCCAGTGGAAAGAGTCTTATGTGAAGTACAGCTGAAAGAAACTTTTGGAAAGCTTGAGTAGGTGTACTGGCTGCCGCCATATGACTAAATTATGTTAAAGATGGGGTAAAACTCCAAACAAACAGAATAATTGTTGAAAAGAGAAGTAAACAGCTCATTTTTCATCATTACAGATTTCAATCATAGATTATGTGAAGCCATCAGTGCTAAAGAAAGAGTTGAACGAGAAGTTTAAAGAAAAATTCCCCAATATACAGTTGACACTTACCAAGTTCAGAAGGTAAGTTATCAATTACTTGACTAACACTTTACCAGACAACAAAATTTTTGACTACTCCAAATTAAGATCATTGGCAGATGACAAATTAGATGGGGCTCAAATAATGGAATATGTCTTTGGAAGAGTAGAAAAAAATGTGAGTGGATAAGAAAATGCTGGTTACCAGCATTTTCTGCTTTTACCACAGTGTTTCTGAAAGCCTTCTTCTTAGGGTCACTAAAACTTAATGCACAGAAAGGGCAGTCTGCTCTTTGATCTACACTGTCCCCTACTTCTTAAAACATTCTTGCCTAAACAGCAACAAAATTGCAATAATGTGTCTGTCTCTTCTGATTGAAAAGGCCATTCATTAATTTAGAACTGTAAGGATTGGGGATCCTATAGAATGTTCAATAGAAAACATGCCCAGTCAGTAAACAAGACTTAAAACATGCTGTTCTATATGGAATATTATGTCTTAACTTTCCTGGGGCTTGTATTTGCTTTTAGCTTCGTGGGAAAATTTCCAATTTCATGAGACCAAAGGTCTTAGGGGATGTCAATTTACACAGGGAGAAGCAAGTATAATGAACAGCAAACTTACTGCAACATAACATTGTTTTTATCATATACCTACAAAGTCTGGCAATAAAATATTACATTTATGTACAATTCTACTATAAAAGTGGTAAGCAGCCAAAAAAATGAAAACACAACCAGTGAAGAAGGTGAAAACTATTTGTTATGAGTGAATGAGCATTATAACATTTTAACCAATCAAATCAGCAACCAAGCACAAAGCAGCCTACTCACTGTTTGATTGTCATACCATGTTTGGAACCATGTTTGACACTTTGTAGATACGAATATTTTTTCTGGTATGTCCATTTTATTTATAGGTATATAATAAATTGCATTACTTCCTCCCTTCTTGCTTCAGGTCGCCAAAACTCAAGATTGTGTGGTAAAGGGTTAATTGTTTTTTCACCTTATACACTTGTTTTTTGACCTTTTGACCTGATTAAAGCAAATTAATATTTATCATGGAACTGACAGAAGATGAATGGCAAACGGCAAGATTATTATTGGTACATGGATGTATATTTTCAACACCATTAGAATTGAGATAAAGTTAAATTGACAATAGTCTGATAAACCACAGGAAACTACAACAGAGATAAATGTGATAGTATACGATTAAGCTTTCCCATATTGAAAGAAAGTCACAACAAGATGAAAGAAAATGGATAGTGAAATTCAGATTAGAAATTAGGAGATTAAAAAAAATTGACTTTTTTATCTCTTCAACAAACAACACAATCTTTTACTAGTCCAAATTAAAAGTATTTGCAGATGACAAATGAAATGTAGCTTTACCCTTTACGAAACAATCAAGATTTCTAATGACTGAGTTTTAAAACATGGAATACGCAAAAAATGCTTGTAACCAGCATTTTCTCTTTTTCTCTATCATGTTTTCTATCCTACTGAAAAATCTGACCATCTAAGCAATATTTAAGTTGTTGTCTGCAAATGCTTTCAATTGAACCAGTCCAAAACCTTGTCATTTGTTACAGACTTAAATGAATGGACTTGTGTTAGAAAGGGTAGAAAACATTATGGAAAAAGGTGAAAATTCTACTTCACAGCATTCAGTTCTTTTTCCTGAGTGTTTTCAAATTTCTGCTTCCAAAGGTTTGTTGAAACAGAGAATTCTTTAGTGTAAGGCTGAATCCGTGAATTACTTCTGGTGTTCAAGCTCTCATAGTTTCCGTAGCCAGTTGTTCCTCATATGCATACATTCACCTAATCCTGAAAATGGATTGTTTTCTACGTTTTATCCAATTATCTATTAACCCATTACAGAATGATTCTTTTGTCAAAATGTTTTCAAAAGCTCTATTTCCTAGAGTGTGTAAAATTCAAGATTGTGTGGTATAGGGTCAAGATGACAGAAAAATCCAAATAGTAGATATAGATGATGACAGCTATAAATCAAATTTTAGGTTTCAGATTTCATACTTTTTAATCTTACATTATTTTATGAACTTGTAGTTTAAGTAACTTCAAAATTTAGATGTATGACCCTTTGACCTTTCATTTTTCTTTGTCCTTGTACAATAGGACTGACCTTCTGTGTCCCTCTGTCAAAATTCCCCCCTCATAAACAACTATGTGCTTTAGTGGCCCTGAAAATAAAAGCTTATGAAAATATGATGGAAAAGGAGAAAATGCTGATAACCAGCTTTATCTTCTTTTCTGACAAAATTGTTTTCACTCATTTATAGACAAATTTGTTAATACTAGCCACATTTATTCTTTCATCTGCAGATGCTTTCAAATTCAGCAGGTCAGACATTCTGTTGGCTAGTAAGAATAAACCCCTTACCAAATGCCAAAAATTTAGACACATGTTAACTGAAATAATTTGCAGACAGCAAATTTAATGTGGCTCAGATGATTGTATTGGTCTTTAAACAGATAGAAAACCTTTGCAAGAAGGAGAAAATGCTGGTAACAAGCCAAAGCTCTTTTCACCTGGGTCATGAGTAGGTGGGATTGTGTGGTAACAGCTTAACCCTTTACCAAACAGTCTGAACTTTTAACGACCCTGATGAAGAGGACTTCTGAAAAAATTGTGGGAAAAGGAGAAAAGAAGGATGTCCACACAATATTTCTTGACTGTATAGAATATTATTAGTTCCCAGAACTAACCAGACTGCTAGTACCAAACAACCCAACAACTTTTCTGGCCTGTGCAATAGACCAGTAAGGTTTAACCCTTTACTACACAATGCCAACTTTTAACGACCCTGGGAGAGAAGCCTTTTGAAAACATTGTGGGAAAAAGAGAAAACGCTGGTAACCAGCATTTTCTCCTTTTCCCACACTGTTTTCTAATCTATCAAAAAAAAATTGCATTATTTGAGCCACATTGAAATTGTCGTCTGCAAATGCTTTGAATTTGGACAAGGCTAAAATTTTGTCATCTGGTAAAGGGTTAAATAACCAGATTCTCTTTATTCATTAAATACAAAGACATGTTGTTACTTCACTCCCTTTTTCAGAATTACCAGTTGTTAGAAATCTGGATTGTTTTGTAAAGAGTTGAGCTAATTGGACTGTAACTGGACTGCTAGTACTGAACAACCCAATAACTTCTTTTCTAGCATGTTCTATAGAGCAGTAAGGTTTAAATAACCGGGTTCTGTTTTTCTGTAGGGAAAGGAAAGACCAAATATATGTTTATGCTTAAATGTAACTTTTTATTACCTGAAAAGGCATTATTATCCCTAACAGAAAACTGATAGTAAGTATGAAACCCAGAACTGTAATCAGACTGCTAGTACCAAACAACCCAGAACTACTTTTCTGGCCTGTTTGATAGAGCAGTTACATGTAGGTTTGAATAACCGGATTCTCTTTTTCTGTAGGAAAAGAAAAGACAGAAGATATGTTTATGGTGAAATGTATCTCAATTACCTTAAAAGACATTATTTTGTCCCTAGCAGAACCAGTATTTTCTCCTTTTCCCATAATGTTATATAGCCTTCAACAGATAAATCACATTAAAATAAGCCATATTGTATTTTGTGACCTGCAACTGTTTTTAATTTTGACCAGCCTACACTTTTGTTGTGTGGTAAAGCGTTGAATCTGTAATTGTGGTTATAAAAGTAATTTACCTTGACTGTGTCTTTCACAGTAGTTATTGACAGTGTAGAATATGATCGGACTTAACAGATGTGCAGTCCCATATTTGATCTTCAGTACTTCAATATTTGTGAGATTTTGTACCTAAAATAACCTTGAAATTGCAATACCAAGCTCATTGTTCTGTCTGGTTTCCTATGAGATAGTAGACAAAATATGTTGACAGTGTTTGATAAATGAAAGCTTTGCACTTTTGGACTCATCCGCAAAAGTTTTGGATGGGTTAGGATTGGATGGTGTTTTACGCCGCTTTCAACATTATTTCAGTCATATCACAGCGACAGCTCACATATTCATATATTTCCTGGGTTTTACCAGTACTAGGCTGGGGCTCTGAACTGTCTTGCTTAAGGACACTCCCAAGAAAAACCCAGTGGATCCAGCGCGGCTTGAATCCAGTCCCACACTCCAGTACTGAGCCACGTAGGACCCCTTGGATGGGTTAGGAATGGAAGGAGGAAAATAATGGTTTAGCATTCAGTTTGGCTTAGCCCATTTACCAAAGAATCCCAAGGCTTAACAACTGCAAGGACAAATGTTTTGAAAACACTGTGGGAAAAGGAGAAAAAGCTTTTCTTTTTTCAGCATTTTTCTCCTTTCCCACAATGTTTTCACTCCTTTCAAAGACCAACTATATCATCAGTCACATCTGATTTGTTGTATGCAAATTGCTTTTAAGTTTTGTCAAGTCTAAAATTTTGGTATATGATGAGGACTTAACCCTTTACCAAACAGTCCTGTGTTTTAACGACCTTGTGCCAGAAGGCTTTCGAAAACATTGTGGGAAAAGGAGAAAATGCTGGTAACCAGCATTTTCTCCTTTTCCCACAATGTTTTCTACAATATCAAAGAAATCATCATTTAACGTATGTTTGATTTGTCGTCTGCAAATGTTTTGAATTTGGTTGAGTCCAAAATATTGTTGTTTGGTAAAGAGTTAACACAGCACCGCCTTTTACTTTTCTCGTCTAGCAGCAAACGTCTTCTGACATAATGGTGAATTTGAAAACGTCTGTATAAGATGTGTGTAATCAAGGAGAATTTAAGTTTCGTTACATGTAAAAACATTGATATAAAAGGAGGAGCGGCTTTTAAGAAGTTATCTTTTTCTCTTGCGGCATTGTTTTCTAAAGTTGTTTTTTGCAGGACCATCAGCAGAAAGTAGTGTGGAACTCCCTTTTCTTTTTAGCTCACCTGAGCACAACGTGCTCATGGGGAGCTTTTAGGATCACCCAGTGTCTGTCGTGCGTCGTCAACAATTCTTTAAACATCAACTCCTCCTAAACCGCTGGGCCAATTTGGACCAAACTTGGCTGGAATGTTCATTGGGAGGTCCTCTTTAAAAAGTGTTCACAGAATTTGATTCCATCAAAAACTCTGGTTGCCATTGCAACCAAATGGAATTTTCTAAGAAATTCTTTAAAAATCTTCTCCTCTGAAACCGCTGGTCAGATTTTGAAATAATTTCACAGAGATGTTCCTTGGGTGACCCTTTTCAAAAAATGTTTGCAAAATTTTGATCCATCAAGAAACATGGCTCTGGTGAATGGGGGCTATTTGCACTATACAGAAATGAAGAAATTCTTAAAAATTCTTCTTCTCTGAAACCGCTGGTCAGATTTTGAAATAATTTCTCAGAGATGTTCCTTTGGTGACCCTTTTCAAAACTTGTGTGCGAAATTTTGATCAGTCAAGAAACATGGTTCTGGTGAATGGGGGCTACTTGCACTATACAGAAATGAAGAAATTCTTAAAAATTCTTCTCTGAAACGGCTGGTCAGATTTCGAAATAATTTGACAGAAATGTTCCTTTGGTGACCCTTTTCAAAACTTGTTTGCAAAATGCTGATTCGTCAAGAAACATGGCTCTGATGGGGGGGGGGAGCACTTGCACTATATGGACATGAAGAAATTCTTAAAAATTCTTCTTCTCTGAAACGGCTGGTCAGATTTTGAAATAATTTCACAGAAATGTTTCTTGGGTGACCCTTTTTGCAAATTGTTCAAGAAATTTTGATCCATCAAGAAACATGGCTCTGATGGCTGTGGGCTATTTACACTATACGGACATGAAGAAATTCTTAAAAATTCTTCTTCTCTGAAACTGCTGGGCAGATTTTGAAATAATTTCACAGCAATGTTCCTTGGGTAACTCTTTTCAAAAATTGTTCACAAAATTGTGATCTGTCAAGAAACATGGCTCTGATGGTTGGGGCTTTTAGCACTATAGGGACATGAAGAGGATTTTCTTAATTCTTCTCTGGAACGGCTGGTCAGATTTTGAAATAATTTCGCAGAAATGTTCCTAGGGTGACCCTTTTCAAAAGTTGTTAGGGAAATTTTTATCCGTCGAAAAACAACAGCCAATTGTTGGCACCTGCATGTGGTGCTCTTGTTTCGACTTATGGTTTTAGTCACTGTCGAGCATGTGCTCTTCTTCAAGAAATTGTCCTTGGGTGATATATCCAAAAATTTATTTGCAGAATTCTGATTAATCAAATTCATTGCTGTGGTGATGATTGTAGGGGTGGTGACAGATTTTGAAATGACTTTTACAGGTGACCTTTTCAAAATTGCTTGGCAAAATAATGATTTTGTTTCCAAAGTTTCAATACCTCAGAAAAAAAATTGGCTATGGTCCTCTCAAAAATTCAGGTGAGCAATCCAGGGCCATCTTGGCCCTATTGTTCTTTTTGCAACAGCTACTGTTATGTAAATTTACTGTATTTCAAACATAGATCTTTAAAGGGTCCCTAATAGGTTTTTGTCCTGTGAATCAAATTTTTTTTAAGAAAAAAGTTGAAAAAAACAACAATTGGAAACTCTGTCTTTCTTCATGACATCAAATACATGTACATGTATGTTGTAATAGAACTTACTTGAATACTGTCCGATATAACTGACACATGTTATTGATCATGTGACATTTCCACAAGTCATTTGGAAATTCTGGCATAATCTGAAATACCTGAAACCTTAACCACTCGATCCTGAGTGTTAACGACCCTTAACCCTTTGCCACACAATCCCAACTTTTAATGACCCTGTAAAAGGGGTCCTTTGAAAACATTGTGGGAAAAGGAGAAAATGCTGGTAACCAGCATTTTCTCCTTTTCCCACAATGTTTTCTGTCCTTTTACAGACAAATCTCACTGTATGAGCTATATCTTATTTGTCGTCTGCAAATGCTTTCAATTGGGATAAGTATAAAATTTTTTCATGTGGTAAAGAGTTAAGAAGAAAGCTTTTGAAAACATTGTTGGAAAAGGAGAAAATGCCAGAAACTAGCATTTTCTCCTTTTCCCCACAATGTTTTTCTACAGTATCAGAGACAAGTCATCTTTGGAGCTACATTTAATTTGTTGTGTCCAAACGCTTTCAATTCAGTGGAGTCCAAAATTTTGTCATTTTTTGTAAAGATTTAAGAGACTATGTATCTTGTTCAAGGCATAACATTACAGAATTTTTTTTTTGCTTTTGGCTCCTTTACTTATTGATGGTTTGCAAGTTATTGCCAGACTGAATTCAGTGATAAAGTAATGAAGTTTAATTAGATTCTAAAAGTGTAAACAGCTCGTTTTTAATTTCTTTTCACATTCTCCAGAGACTGTTAACTTTTGTTTCTAGAAACAGAGAAAAGTTACAAACAATTTTGGTGGCTTTTGCCATAGCTCATGAATAGGTTTTAGCTGCATAAGCTTTAGAAAAAATGTGACTCACTATACTTTAATACTTTTTTTTCAGTTTAAAGAAAGAGATGAGGTCTATAGGACATGTGAAGGTATGGAGTAGAATATGTTAGTGGCACTGTGTGTTAACTTGTTACCAAACAACAAAGTATTAGACCTACCCAAATTGAAAGCATTTGCAGACAACAATTTATCTAAATGCAACTCAAAGGATGGATTTTGTCTGTAGAAAGTATTTTGGGAAAAGGTTAAAATGCTGGTATCAAGCATTTTCTCCTTTTCCCACAATGTTTTTAAATGGCGTCTTTCTCAGGGTCATTAAAACTTGGGATTGTGTGGCAAAGGTTTAACTCTTTACCAAACGAAAAAAATTTAGACTGGTCCAAATTGAAAGCAATTGCAGATGACAAATTCACTGTGGCCCACATGTTGTAATTTGTCTAAAGAAGGGTAGAAAACATGGTGGGAAAAGGAGAAAATGCTGGTAACCAGCATTTTCTCCTTTTCCCACCATGTTTTCAAAAGCCTTCTTCCGCAGGGTCGTTGCCGAGCCCCGGTAGCTCAGTCAGTAGCGTGCAGGACTTGAGAAGAGGGGGTCGTGGGTTCGATCCCTGGCTCGGCCAATTTCTTTCCGAGGATTGATGATAGTCATTGCGACAGGATTCATTCCTCTCCCGCCGCTGATCATTGTTTCCATGATGGTTATGTGGGAAAGCAGCCATTGGCTTGGAAAGAAAATTGTGCGGAGTACTGGTAAAAGAGACTCCAGGAAAGCATGGATAGGTTTACTGGCCACCGCAATATAACTGAAATAATGTTGAAAATGGCGTTAAACACCATACAATCAATCAATCAGTCCGCAGGGTCGTTAAAAGTCGGGATTGTGTGGTAAAGCGTTAAAAGGGTTTTCGTGCCTCTTCCTATTGCATTGTACAAGCAAATTGTTGTGAATAATATGAAGTATTATCACGAAGTGTACCTGTTAGTATCAATATGTCCATTATGTACTGTCTTTACCCTTTACCCGACAACACAAGTTTAGACTTGTCCAAATTGAAAGCATTAACAGACAAAAAAATTAAATGTTGTCAAAAAAATGAAATTTTTTTTTAGAGGATTGAAAACATTGTGGGAAAAGAGAAAAATGCTAGTTACCAGCATTTTCTCTTTTTTCCTCACAATGATTTCAGAATTTTTCTTCCTTTAGGTTGTTCAAAGGAAGGATGGGTTGACATCTTAACATTATGCAAAAAATATCCAAATATCCCTCAGTGAAATTTATAATAAAAGTACTCAATTTTCTTTTCTTGCACTGTTACTACCAGCTACTACCAGTTTCCTTTTCTGTAGGTATCCAGAGATAATTTTTGTTAAATAGCATCTGTTCCATATCAATTCAAAACTTGGATCCTTGTGTATTTCATAGATCTTAATGAGACACCAAGTCTCAATAATTCAGTGGTGATATGCTTGGCTAGGAATCTAGGGGTGGCTGGTTTAAATCTCAGGTTTGGCAAAAGTTTTTGCCTGGGGTTTATGAAAGTCACAGCCACAGGATTCATCTCTCTCTCGTCACTTGATACTATTTTTACTTGGTTTATTTGGGGAAGCAGCTTGTAACTTTGAAATCATGTTGCTCACAGAACTGGTAAAGAAAATCCAGTAACACAATGACAAAACTGGCTGTATTGATAAAACTCTGATAATGTTGAACACTAGGTTTAATCATCAGACATAAAGACATGTAATGAAAGAACACCTCTAAGTTTACGTGGTTCAGACTTTTTTTCTGTATTTTTCAGACTAGTATAGATTTATGGACCATTGCTCAGGCCTATGTGTTCTTTGAAAAACTGATATTAAAGGTAAGTCATAAACTTAAGTGAGACATCACTCAAAAGTCTGAATTGCTTTTACTGATACTATCCCTTTGTTTTTGCTTCTGAAAACATTATGGGAAAAGGAGAAAATGATGGTCGTTAGCGTTTTTTTTTTCCCATTCCAAATTTTTTTTTCTACTCTTTCCTAGACACATCCTACCATTTGAGCCACATTTGTCAACTGCAATTGCCTTGGATTTAACGAAGTCCAAAATTTTCCAACGATCCATAATTCAGCCATGTCACTTGCTACCGGTATATGTCCAAGATGGCAGAATAAAAGGGAAACTTGTGGTGCAAGTTTTTTTTTTCTTTTAGAGCAGGTATTTGCCAAAAAATTTGGAATTGAAATACATGTATTTCATTATGATTATGAATGACTTTTTATACGCCCGTCGAAGACGGGAGAATTATGGGATCACCCATGGCGGGTGGGCGGCGTCCAGTTCTTTGTCCGGAGCATAACTTTTTCATCTCCAGTCCGATTGACTTGAAACTTGGCATTTGTGTTTGTTGAAATAGTACGGAGTGCAGTGCGAAAGAACCATAACTCTACCTGGTGCCGTCTTTGAGTTATTTCCCTTAGATTGTCATTTTTACAGCATTTTCTGCTTGTCCGGAGCATAACTTTGTTATCTCCAGTAGGATTGACTTGAAACTTGGCATTTGTGTTTGTTGCAATAATACGGAGTGCAGTGCAAAAGAACCATAACTCTACCTCGTGCTGTCTTTGAGTTATTTCCCTTAGATTGTCATTTTTACAGCATTTTCTGCTTGTCCGGAGCATAACTTTGTCATCTCCAGTAGGATTGACTTGAAACTTGGCATTTGTGTTTGTTGCAATAATATGGAGTGCAGTGCGAAAGAACCATAACTCTACCTCATGCTGTCTTTGAGTTATTTCCCTTTGATCGTCATTTTTACAGCATTTTCTGCTTGTCCGGAATATAACTTTGTCATCTCTAGTCTGAACATCTTCAAATTTGGTATGCATGATTGTTGAAAAATTACGGAGTGCAGTGCACAAGAACCATAACTCTTCCTAGCACAAATTTTGAGTTATTCCCCCTTTGATCTTCATTTTTTATAGCATTTCTTGCTTGTCCGGAGCATGACTTTGTCATCTTAAGTAGGAATGACTTGAAATACAGTATGCTTATTTGTTGCAATATTTGGAAGTGTAGTGTGCAAGAATTGTAACTCTACCTTGTGCTGTCTTTGAGTTATTTCCCTTTGATTGTCATTTTTACAGCATTTAATGCTTGTCCGGAATATAACTTTGTCATCTCAAGTCAGAATGACTTCAAACTTGGTATGCATGTTTGTTGCAATATTACGGAGTACACTGCGCAAGAACAATAACTCTACTTACCGCAGATTTTGAGTAATTCCACTTCGATCTTCATTTCTACAGTATTTCTTGCTTGTCTGGAACGGAACTTTGTCACCTCAAGTCAAATTGACTTGAGACTTGGTAAACATGTTTGTTGCAGTTACGAAAAGTGCAATGCACTGGAGCCATAACCTTACCTAATGCCCTTTTGGAATTATTCCCTATTCATTATTTCTTTTTACAGCTTTTCATGCTTCTCTACAATATAACTTTGTCTTTTCATGTTGGAATCACCTGAAACTTTATATGCATGTTTCCTTAACATTAGAGGAGACATTCATGCCTATTTCAATCACTTACATGATTTCTGCTGCACTACTATTTTTCTCTACCTGCCCTTTACGATTACTATTCCCCCTTGACAACTGGCGGTGGGACGGGCGTATCTTGCGACAATTTGCCGCTCTTGTTTATTCATCCAATAAATCTTTCCTAAACAACAGGGTTTCAGATTTGTCAATACTGAAAGGATTTGAAGCATCAAATTAATCATGGCTCAAATGATAGGGTTTGTCTGTGAAAGGATAAAAAACCTGGTTTGTCTGTGAAAGGATAAAAAACCTGGCAAAAGGAGAAAATGCTGGTTACTAGCATTTTATCCATCCTCAATTTTTAGCTCCACTGGCCAGAGGGCCAGCAAGTTTATGTCATGGCCCCATGTCTGTCGTGCCTCTGTATGTGCATCTGTGCATTTACTTTTTTCAAACGTCGTCTTTTCCAAAACTACCTTTCCAATTTGACCAAACTTTAATGAAATGATCTTGCCATGAACCTCTTTAGAATTTCTTTAAAGAATTTAATTCTGGTACAGTTTTCGTTGCCATGGCAAAAGTAAAAAATATTTAAAATCTTCTTGTCCAAAACCAAGAGGCTTAGGGCATTCAAATTTGACATGCAGCTTCATCTAATTGACCTCTACCAAGTTCTTCAAATCATAGCCACAGGCATCAAAATAGCCCTTTCCTAGGGGTTTCAAGTTTTATATGGGCTTATATGGTGAAAACTGAAAACTTCAAAAATCTTCTTGTTCATTATCATATAGTTTAGGGCTACCAACTTTTTGCCTCAAGATTTATCTAGTTAACCTCTATCAAGTTTGGCCCCCACCCCAGGGTTGACAAGTTTTACATGGGCTTATGTAGGGAAAACTAAAAATATTCTTATTCTTAACACCTGTATTATTTGATATGTAGCATCATCTAGTGGACCAATTATAGTCCTTGGGCCATAAATGGCCCCGCCCTGGGGATCACAAATTTCATACATGCTTTCATAGAGAAAACTTTGAAATCCAAACCATTTGGCCTAGAATTGTAATGTTTAGTATGTAGCATGATATCAGGGATCTCTACCAAGATTGTAATTGTTGGCTTGTACCTCATATACTGAAGACAAACAAAAGGTATACTAGTGTTTTTTAAAATGCTGAAGGAAATGAACAGTTAACTATGTGTATTTACCTTCATGTGTTTACCTTCTAGTTCTATCAACTCACTTGGTTTTTTTTTTGGTTTTTTTTTTTCTACTATTCATTAAATGCATTGCAGTTAGTCAGTTCATGAGTAAATGTTTGTTTACAGTTGCTGATCACCAAACAAAACAGGAAGTTATGTGCAGGTGCCTGTCTCATGTTGTCAGCCAAGCTGAATGATATCAAAGGTCAACAACTGTCTAGACTAATAGATGTAAGTATTTGAAAAGATATTTTCACAATCTCTTAATATATACATGTAGAAGGTTTCTTTACACAATAAAAACACAGTTGTCGTACTGGGACTTTTTTATTGATGCAGTTGCTATTTTGTTAACAGTTGTAGCTGCACACATTAACTCTTAAACAGGTGACGAAGATTTATTTGTGTTCATATTGAAGGCATTTCTCTAGCCTTCATCCTATGAATTTTGACAAGCTTTCAAATTCTTTAAAAATCTTTACCACACAAACAATTTAACAACCCAGAGATAGAGACCTTTTGTAAACATTGTGAGAAAAGGAGAAAATGCTGGTAACTAGCATTTTCTCGTTTTCCTAAAATATTTTCTCCATTTTCGAAAAAAGTCCCACTATCCCAGCCACATTAAATTTGTTGTCAGGAAAAGCCTTGAATTTGGATAAGTTTAAAATTATGTTTAGTGGTAAAGATTTAAATGAATAAATATGTTTTTTTCCATTGAAAAAAAAAACCCAGATCCAGTTAAGGTTGTAATTTTAATGAATGGTGTAAATAATAGATCAGACTGTCAGAAAGTATGATCGTATTCATCTTATCTTAATTTTTTCTATTCACAAAGCAACAGGTCTTATCCTGTACATGTAATGTTTCAGATGATTTCTTTGGTGATGTTCATATAAAATTTCTTTATTTTTCCAGCAAATAGAGAGTGACTTCCGATTGCACAGAAAGGAAATGTTGTCATACGAGTTTGCTGCTTTAGTTGCCCTGGAATTCACCCTACTTAACCAGGACAGTGAGATTTATCCCCACTATCAAAGACTTCTCTACCAGTCTTGACCTTGGCATTGGCAGCAAGTTCAAGATTACAGTGCTTCTATGGCACTTAGTCACACAGTGATAGGAATCTGAATGTTGCTGCCAATGTTTGTTGTTTGTTTATTTCTGTATTTGTACAAAAAATCAGATTTTTTGTCTATTTATGTATTTTATGGTTTCTGAGTTGGGAGGGAGAGGGAGAGAGAGAGAGAGATGTATCATATGAAAGTATTGAATAGGGCATCTTTTTCTTTATTATAACTTAATCTTACTTTGCACATTTGAAAGAACAAAATATTTTTTATATTGATGCTGTAAACCCTTTACAAGGTTATCCCATGTTTCCACAACTGTAAATAAGAAGGCTTTTGTAAACGTTTTGGGAAATGAAGAAAACGCTAGTAATCTAAAAGGCAAATCATATGATTATGATTAGAGCCACACTGACTTTGTCATCTGCCACTGCCTTCAATTTGGACAAATATGAAATTTTGTCATATGGTAGTGAATTAATCCTTAGAGCACAAAGTACAACTTAGAATGTTTTGCAGACAGTGTAGATTAAGATCAGATTGCTTTTTGCAGAAAGAGTAGATTAAGATCAGACCACACTGGACATGCAGTCTTTATCCTGGATCTACACTGTCCATTCTGTTTTGAAATTTTATAGCAAAATCATCCTGAAAAATACAATGCTGTGGTCTGTTTTATTGATTCATATCATTTATGTAGCTCTTCACCACAAAATTTTGGACTTGACAAAATTGAAAGCATGTGCAGATGACAAAATGAATGTTGCTCAAATGATGATTTCTGTCTTTCATGGGGTAAAAAACTTTGTTGGAAAAGAAGAAAATCCTGGTTTACAGCATTTTCTCCTGTTTTTCTACAATGTTTTCAAAAGCCCTTTTATCTGGAGGTATGTTTAAACTCGGCATTGTGTGGTAAAGGGTTAGAGCTTTAAGGGCCTACTTAGCTTTCATTTCGTAACTCAAAATTTTTGGTAAAATACAGATAAATACAAGTGGATATTTCTCTTTGCAATCATGTAAACTGTATGGTTACATTCAGTAAAAGGGTTCACTTTTGGGTGTTTAGTTAAAGGAATGGTTGCCTTGCAATTGCCAACTCTGTCAATTTTTTTATCTATCAGATAATTATGTCATCGTACTGTTTTGCACATAAATCTTCAAAATCCATGCGTATTATTGATCATGTGCCATTCCCACAAGTCCTTGGGAAACTGTGGTACAAAATCTGAAAAATACCTTAATAGGCTACTCAGCCCATTAAGGAAACAGCAATTAAATTCTTTTATGACTAGCTTTCTTCTTTACTGTTGATGTGCCAGCTACAGCCTTGCTTAATTCAGAGATAAATCATTTTTGCAAGTTTGGTTTGAATATGAAAATCTGAATAGCCCCATTTAAGAGGCCAAAATGTTGTTTTTATTAGCTCACCTGAGCACAAAGTGATCAAGGTGAGCTTTTGTGATGGTGCTGTGTCAGTCGTTTGTCTTCCAGGCATCAACAATTACCTTGTGTGCACTCAAGAGGCCAAACTTTCAGTCCAAAATTCATGAAACATAGTCCGAATGTTTGTCTGAATAATATCTCGGACAAGTTTGAAATGGGGTCATGTCGGGTCAAAAAGAAGGTCATCAGGGCAAATCTTAGAAAAACCTTGTGTGCACTATAGAGGCCACATTTACAATCCAATACTCATGAAACTTGGTCAGAATATTTCTCTTCATGATATCTTGGATACATTAGAAATTAGGACTTTTCGGGCCAAAAAGTAGGTTACAGGGACAAATCTTAGAAAAACCTTGTGTGTGCTCCTGAGGCCACATTTTCAGTCTGATACTTATGAAACATGGTCAGAATGTTTGTCTGGATGATATCTCTGACAGGTTTGAAATTGGGTCATGTCAGGGCAAAATGTAGGTCACTGGGGCATATCTTAGAAAGACATATGCACTCTAGAGGCCACATTTTCAGTATGATATTCAAGAGACTTGGTCAGAATGTTTGTCTGGATGATATTTTGGACAAGTTTGAAATTGGGTCATGTTGGAGCAAAAGGTAGGTCACTGGACCAAATCTTAAAAAGACCTTGTTGGGACTTTAGAGGCCACATTTTCAGCCTGATACTCATGAAACGTGATCAGAAGGTTTATCTTGATGATATCATGGACAGGTTCCAAATTGGATCACATAGGGTCAAAAAGTAGGTCATGGGGTCAAATAGAAAAACCTTGTATGCATTTGAGAGGCCACAATTTCAGCTGGTTACTTATGAAACTTGGTCAGAATGTTTTTCTGGATGATATCTTGGGCAGGATTGAAATTAGGTCATATCAGATCAAAAAGTGGGTCGCAGGGTCAAATCTTAGAAGGATCTTTTGTGCACTTCAGAGGCCGCATTTTGAGCCGAATAGTTTTGAAATTTGGTCAGAATGTTAGTCTTGATGATATCGTGGACAAATTCGAAATTGGATCACGTTGGGTAAAAAAGTAGGTCACTTACACTTACGTGTTTTACATCATTAAAACCAGGATCTCTTCAGCTTTATCAGCTGTAGATGACTTTACTCAGGTGAGTGCTTTAGGGCCAATGGCCCTCTTGTTGTTGTTGATGTTACCCTGTTAAACTAGAAATGAAGTGGAATAAAAGATATACAAAGATCTGTGTAGTTTATTATCTACAGGTAAACTTTGCAGTTTACATGCTGCAAGAAGGTAGATCTTTGATCTAAGTTGTTATTCACCATTTATCCCAGATATTATCCCAATTCTAAATACAATCATCTTTGTTGTTGTGGCTACCTTTGTTAACTGTTTACAACAACCCCAAGATTTAGCGGCCCTGAAAAAGAAAGCTTTCAAAAATATTGAGAAAAAGAAAAAAATGCCAGTAACCAGAAATATACATTTACAACGCAAAATGCCTGTGTTGCGCAAGCATACTGTGAGTTTTCATGGGAACTTGCTTAACACTTCACCACACAATTCCGTGTTTGAACAACCCTGGAAAAAAAGGTTTTTGAAAACTAGGAGGAAAATGCTGGTAACCATCATTTCTCCTTTCAGCAAATGCTTTCAACCAGGACTAGTCTGAAGTTGTTTTATCTGGAAACGAGTTAATACAAGTTGGAATGTGGTGTTCTAGCTAGCCACGTGATTGTGATAGAACCTTGCGGCCAGTTCCATTATTTTTTCTGGAGTCGGAATCAACTTTATGATGGTGAATGAATATGGATCCTGATTGTAGGACAAAATACCTACACCCAAAAAGCCCCGTGAATGGTGGCATATTCCTGCCACAAGATACGATATAATTATCATGATAATTTTGGAAACTATCGCGATTAATCAAAGTTTCCTGGAAATTTTATCTAGATAGTGACAAGTTTTCTGGAAAAAAAAAAACTATCACCATAAACTTTGGTATCTAGAAAATTTTACACAGATCAGTAAATATTTTAACGCGAAATTTCCCGTTCGTGCACGAATCTGACATTCGAGAGAAAATTATCCTGATAGTTCTACCCGTTTCTCGATATATATATAAAGAGAAAATTCAGCATTTGGATGAACTCGGTAGTTTTTGACTTTACAAGGTAACAGCTAGTTAAAATTAGAATTTTTACACTGTTGTAGCTTAATTGGTAAATTTTGACTACACGTGAAACAAACTGAAGTCTGTTAAACACAAAGACGTCTCAAAATTCTTCTTACGAACAACTTGAAAATCATTCTGGGCAAGAGAGAATTCATAAGGTCCAGAGACGAAGATGTTCCGAAACCGTGTTTAGTTACAGATACCGTGAATGTCAGTTATGGGCACAAACGCGAACAAAATCGTGATATGAGAGAGAATTATTGCGATATTTTTATCGTGAAACTGATAATATTTCCAGGAAAGTTTGTTTTATGGCGATAGTTTCTTAAATTATCGCAATAGTTATCTTGTATCTCGTGGCAGAAATATGCCACCATACCCGTGTCAATTCCTAGATAGACAAAATATCCCATACTGATTTACCTACCTGGACAAATGATCCCATGTTTATTTTTAAACCTGGATGAAGGCTTGCACTGTGTAACAAGGTCACAGTTCTCAACCACAAGAGGGTCATGATGGCCCTGTATCGCTCCACTGGCTATAAGTAAAACCACTACATGCCGAACTTTACAATACTTGGCAAATTGGTTTTGAACATGAGACCCCTGAAATAGGACTAAAATTGGTAGCCCTAAGTCTTATGGTCAGTAAAAAGAAGATTTCTAAAGTTTTCACTATATAAGCCCATGTAAAACTTCTGACCCCTGGAGTGGGATCAAATTTGACCCTAGGGCTATAATTTGAGCACTCTTGGTAAAGACCCAGTAGATAAAGCTACATGAAAAATTTGGTAACCCTAGGCTCTATGACCATGTACAGGGAGATTTCTAAAGTTTTCACCATATATGCCCATGTAAAACTTGTGACCCCCGGGGTGGGGCCAAATTTGACCCCAGGGCTATAATTTGGGCACTCTTGGTAGAGGCCCTCTAGCTACATGCAAAATTTGGTAGCCCTAGGCCTTATGGCTAGGTGCAGGGAGACTTCTAAAGTTTTCTCTATTTAAGCCCATGTAAAACTTATGACCCCCGGGGCGGGGCCAATTTTGACCCCAGGGCTATAATTTGAAGAAACTTGATAGAGGTCTACTAGATAAAGTTACACACCGAATTTGGTAGCCCAAGGCCTAATGGTTTCAGACAAGAAGATTTTCAAAGATTTCCAATATTTCTAAGTTTTGTTGCCATGGCAACCAGAGTTTTTGAAGGAATCAAATTCTTTCAAGAAATTCAGAAGAGGACCATGGCAGGATCATTTCTGTGAAGTTTTATCAAAATTGGACGTGTAGTTTCAGAGAAGAAGATGTTTGAAATAAGAGTTAACGCACGGACGGACGCACGACGGACACCGGGCCATGACATAAGCCCGCTGGCCTTCGGTCAGTGGAGCTAAAAAACAAATATTTTTAAAAATAGAAGGTTACTTGGAACAAGCTAGTTTTCTTAATTTCAATCACATATCCTTCAATCACATAATTCTTGATTATCCCTAACTGGACAGGTTATCGGGTTGAATGCATCATTTGTTTGTTTGTAGGGTGCTCAGATTTCGGTATTACCTCAGTCACATTATGGCGGCACTGCGTACAACACTTTTTCTAAACCACTGACTTTTTACATGTACTCACAGAAACATAGTCAAAACAATCAAAACAAAAGCAGTAAGAGAGAAAGGAGTCCAGGTGCAATGATTAGATCACCAATCCTCGAACAGGGTTTAGTCAAGTCGGGATCTGAACTCACAACCCCAATATTACTAGGCCTGTTCTCAAATAGAGAGTTTTAAGCGATTTCTTAAATTTTATAAAAAATGGTTGATTACCTAAGCCTAAGTTTGCAGTCGGGTTTCTTAATTCACTTTGTGTAGGCAGATCCTAGCCACCTTGATCGTGGACAGTTGACATATTACCAAAAGTGTCCTTTAAAGAAGTTGAATGTTGTCCCATTTGAAGCCTCAAAAACTACCACCAGTTAAATGAACGAATCCAATGAGAAGCTTCTACATGAGTCATGCTGCGGACCCCAACCTCCAGCACGAAAAGTTTTAAAAATAGATTTACTCGTATTTCTTTTGCCTTTTAATATATTTATAAATCATTTACTTTTTAATAAAAAAATTGAAAAAAGAAACTTGACATTAGTAGTGTCTCAAATCATTGTGCTAAAGTTACAGTAAACATTAATGAATCCGGTAGAAAACGGCATGCTTCGCTCTAAGGTACACAGGCTTGGGTGAGCGATTCCGGGCCATCATGGCCATCTTGTTTTTAACGTAGGACGAATTAATTCACGTAGAATGATTGCCACTACGAGAATAATGAAAAATCGTTTGTCAAAATTCGCATGGAATTCTCTTTCGTATTTTTACAGCGTTCTCGGGGTTTCTCCGTTGCTGAGTGATGCCGTGTAGGACTGGTAAACTTGAGGCCCCGATTCGAGTCTCATTAGAGGCACTGCGCTTTGGGAAGGAAAGTCCTTGGGCAGGGCACTTTAGAGCTTTAGCCTAGAACTGGTGAAACCCAGAACATATATCAATACGCGAGCTGTCGCTGAGATATGATTAAAATAATATTGAAAGCGGTGTAACACAACGTTCAATCACTTATTCAGTTTAGGCGTTCTCCGTTATAGAGAGTATCAAAGTTTTCCGTTACCTATTTGGGCGAGAAGTAAAAAGGGTTCCAGTTTTTAATAAAGTGTACTATACGGGTTCATTGGAAAAAGAAAAGTGCATCTAATGTTTAAACTACAGCCCTGGAAGGCGATATGCGATTCTAACACTTCTCTGCTATTTTCCTTCTCTTCAAGAAAGAGTTTACATAGCAAATACGTCAAATGTGCATGACTATGTTACCGGGAAAAAATAGTAAATCTTGTTTGATAGCTTCTTGACAAAGTTTGATCTCAGAACAGCTACAATTTAAAGTGATATCATCATCAAACAGCTACAGCAAAAACAGAAACATGTAATACATACGCCTGTCGTATTTTTGGTAATGAATATGACAATGATCTGATGATGACATCATCGCTACCGCCAAAGAAATGGTCCTGCAGTTTCAATAAAGTTTTACAAAATCATCTATAGCTGCTTTTGCTAGATAAGTTATATAAGCACAGAGACGAAACATGAGATATGCTTCTTTTTCTTTATTTTACTCACATGCAGTTTTTTATGTTAAACAGATGAACAGTAGCATTATAAACATAATGCAAAATAAAAAATGGATCTTTTAAAGCAAAATGAGAGATGGAATTTTTATTTGGCTTTTATTGCCGCATCAGTCACAGCACTTCCAGTTTATAATACAGTAAGTTACTCAGAATTACTTGGATATAGTAGTGCCTTTAGCACTTGGTATGCTTTTGTTTATATGCGTGTGTGTGTGTGTGTGCAAAATACGACATAAATTCTATATCTACTACTTAATAAAGAAAGACGCGGTACCATTTAACCAGCAATGGCTCAGTATAATTCAGAACGTCATGCAGGTATGTAGGTTTCAATATTTCGGAGAAACCCACTTCCAACAGGCTTCTAGAGCTTACTTTTCTCATCTCACATTTGGTGCTTGCCTCCCCAATCTCGAAGTTGTTTGAATGTCCCTGCACACAAATGTATTATGTTCCTACATACAGATATATTGCACCAGAAACTTGCAGTTGTTAGCATTTTAGCTGAAGACTTCAGTAGAGAGAAGACATCAAAGATGTGCGCATATTACCAGAAAGTATGAACATAAACCATGTCACTCCTTCCAACAACCACCATCTTGTTGCCTCTTGGAGTAATGGCAACATCTAGCGGAGCAAGTGGAGAAGTAGAAATCATTCGGATTCTCTCGCCTTCATGTGTCAATTGTAAAACGCCTTTACCTGCGTGAGAAACGACGTAAACATTGCTCTCTCTGTCAACACACATTCCCCGGAAGTCGCCGCACCCTTCATACGAGTTCCGGAAAATGAAACGCCCTCTAGCGCTGTAACATTCAATGGCATCGAAGTCCGTAGCTACGAAAATCCTCGCTGTTGATTCGTCATACGTGATACCTTGAACATTTTCGTGGTTTGCGGTAATGTCGATGGCAGTTTTATGTGTAATCTGTTTGTCAGATTGACCAATCGAAACACGCCCCTTTTCTTTTTTCTCTTCTTTGTGCTGAATAGTGAGATATTCACCACAGAAATTCGTGATGGCAAAACAGCTGATGTTTGTACTTATTGTTTTGTAGTCTTCTAGTTTCCTGTAGGACGATTTAATGATATGTATAGATTGGCTTTCTGGCAATGTAGTACAAGCAGTCCTTACACCAAGCACTGCGACGTCCCAGGGGCGAGTTTGGAAGTTCACGTGACTAACAAACTCGCCATTGCTATGAAAAAGTAAAACTGCCTTGCTTATTCTATCCGTAAGTATAACGTCTCCATTCGGAAAGATGTCCACACCACGAAGGTCGTCGAAAGGGGTTCGAGCCCCAAAGACAGCGGTTTCCCGGACCGTAGCGTCGGAAAACCGGCCAGTCAAGTTGTCATCTGTATCGAGACTTAAATGTCCAAATTTTCGGACATTAGTTGCCACAGATTTCAACCTTTCGTCTATTTTAAACTTGAAATTGTTCACAATTTCTTCTTTTTTCGTGTTATTGAGGAGATTTTCGTATCTTAGGCATTCTTCTTGTATTTTTTCGTAGGCTGTAAAAAGTTGTGTATCAGATCCGTATGTCAACGCTGCTTCCATGATAGAAATTGTATTTGTCAAAGCTTTGGAAATTCGATGGCCATCATTAATTGTATTCTGTATATCATTCTCATCGCTTTCATGAAGGCTGTCAAACTCGCGCATAAAAGCAGATTCCATTTCGTCTAAGAGATCTATGATTTTCTGTTTCAAGTCTTTTATCTCTTTCAGCATATCTTCTTTCTTTGTTTTCATCGTATCCTGAACATTTCTTCTATTAGCTAAAATGGCCTGCTGATTTTCTAAGCATTCTTTCAGTCGCTTCAGAATTTTTTCTGCTTTTTCATTACTTCGAAGCTCTTTACCTAGCTTAGCCATCTCTACAACATGTTCGCATTTTCGGTGAACTGCGATTGCACAAGTTGGACAGCACTGTTTCTTGTGATCCTTGCAATAGAACTGTAAAAACTGATCATCATGATCCGGGCACTTCTCATCCTTGATAATTGCTGCTACCGGCTGACTTCTGATTTTTGATATCTCAATGAGCGAATGTGTTCGAGTAATTCGCATCCCTCGATGGCTGTTGGTGCATGCCAGGCACAGAGCTTCCCGACAAGAAGTACACCACATCATGGCAGTGGCTCTCTTCCGGTTGACCTGACATGGATCGCATTTACGCTCACCTCTTCTCAATTCAAGCGCATCCATAACAGAATTCACTAAATGACTCGACTTGAAAGTCTTTGCCCAATCTTCCGGTTTCGTACGTTCAGGAACCTGAATTTTGTCTGAGCAGACAGGACATGAAAACGAATATTCCTCACGTTTCGACGTCATGATGTGTACGTTTAAACATTCCATGCACATTGAATGCAAGCAAGGCAAACATTTCGGAAACTTTAACGTTTTTGAACAAATTGGACATGTTGTTAGATTGTCTGACAATCCAACTTGAATTTTTTCTTTTAGTTCTGAGGCCATTCTTCTCTAGAAACGCTTGTTAAACTACATATAAATGTTTATTGTATGGCTGTAATCAAATAGAACCTTTAGTATTTCCTTCGTCCAAATGAATGTCTTTGTTAAGATTGTTCAAAGATTACCCTTAACTGTACTGGCAGAATATATGCATTTGAACGGATCTCTTTTTGGTTGCTGAATTGATATCTGATACTGTTTGCAAACTGAATTGGCTTCACATATAGCACTGACAAAAATAAATGTTATTGATATTTTAGTCCGTAAAACCATCCTAAAACATTTTATCTCAAGGCTGCTTTGCCAAGAATATTTCACAAGTTATGTGTCAATGTAGATCTAATATTTGATTTCACAATCTGTGCAGTCAAATTGTGATCTGCTCTATCAGGTAGAGCACTTTTAATAGCTCTCCTATACGTGTTTTTTTAAATCAGATTTGAGTCATGCTCTGTAAAAAAGTGCTTTACTGCATCTGCAGTCAGGACAGGCTGAGTTGGGTCGAACCTTTTAGCTAGCCGTAAATTTTCGGCTTTCAAATGGACCTTATCCACAAATCAGCTGGTTTTCAGGCAAAATGGATCCGTATTATGGAACCAGCTGCATGCTATAATGCATACCGAAGATGTTTCGAACCCCTCTTTGCCCAAAGCGAAGGTCAATTAGACTAAACAAGAATGAGTTGTGTTAAAATTTATCCCAATAGTTTAGGTAACGATTCCTCTATTTTCTCCGTTCATTCATTTTAACAGCGACTATGATTTCAGTAAAAGTGTACCAAGTGTTAAACCTATATATGATCGTATTTCAGGTGGAAAATTCTATTGTCTGGTACCTTTTGTTTTAAATATCCACTTGTATGAAGCACATTATGTAGATCTTTAACTCCTTTCCAAACGACGAGATTTTATACCGTTCCAAATTAAAAGCGTAAATGCAGACTAGAAATAAATGTGAATGAAAAATTGAAACACTATCTTTGGAAGGGTAGAAAACCTTGTGGGAAAAGGAGAAAATGCTCGTTACCAGCATTTTCTCCTTTTCCCACTGTGTTTTCAAAAGCCCTTCTTCTTCAGGGTAGTTAAAACTCTGGGGGTTGTTTGGTAAAGGTTTAACTCTTTCCTTCTTTACCAAACGACAAAATTTCAGACCAGTCCAAACTGAAAGCATTAATTTTGCAGAAGACGAATTAAAAGTGGTTTAAATAATGGAATTTATTCTGGGATGGGACTTGTTTTTTAAAACCGGGTTAGAAAACATTGTGGGGTAACGAGAAAATGCAGGGTACTAGCAATTTCTTCTTGTCTCACAATTCTTTCATTCTTCCTCCGGCTCGTTAAAATTCCGTATTATTGGATAAAGGATTAACATATGACCTCATGAAACATAACTGACCCTTCTGCTGCTAAGCGTGACTCAACGCCCTTTTGCGGACAGTGTAGATCAAGATCAGACTGCACAGAACGTGCAGTCTGATCTTGGATCTACACTGTCCGATAAGATGATATTTCTCCCTCCCAAAATAACAAAATAGCAAAATCTAGGGATTTACTTTCGGCTTGAAAGTTTCATTTCACTTTTTCAGCAGGTTAAGGGTTAACTCTATCAGAAAACACAATTTTCGACATCGGAATTGAAGGCAATTGCAGACAACAAATTTAGTGTCATTTTAATGTTGTGAATTGTCTAGAAAACATTGTGTGAAAAGGGGAAAATGCTGGTTACCGATTTAAGTATTCACCAGCTATTCAAATTAGCTATGTTAGAATTATAACAAAATTCAGCCGTTCGTAATTACGGCCCCTGTTTTAATGGATCGAGTTCCATGGCGGCACAAATTTATCAAATCAACATTTACCTTGGCATGAGTTCCAGTCAGCGCACCATGATATATTCTGTCTGTTCGGTATGCCGTTTTAAACTTTACTTTGGTTTTATCACGGCAACTAGTTCACCTATCCATGCTTTCCTGGAATTTATTCTACCTATTGTTCGTACCTTAACCTCCTCAAACCATTTACTGCTTTCCCACATCATCGTCACCATTATCGAAACAATAATCAGCGGTGAGACAGGAATGGCTATCACCAATCTCCGGGAAGAATTTGGCTGAGCTGAAGATTCAAATTATCGACCCTCTGGTTTTAAGTATGTACGTTACCGACTGCCCAACCGGGCTCGGAAGGCTCCATGAAGTGATTACTGTAAATTTCTGATAATGTTACCGTCTTCCAATTTTTCCAAAACCCTTTAGTATACCGTTTTTTTTTTTTTTTTTTTAATAAATCGGCAAGTGTTACTTTCGAACAACTGTAATATTAAGAGAAAAATAAAGTTAGAATTTTGAGGTACTGGGAAAATATTTTGAAAAAGGGAGCAGTTGCGTGTTACAAGCCATTGTTTCTTTTTCCACAATGTTTTCGAAAGTTACTAACTCAGGGACATTATAAGTGATCTTTGTATCGTAATAGATATATACTGTAAGGATTGTCATTCATCGGAGGTGGAGGCCAGTTTTCGTGACGTTTACTTAATCAAAGTACTGAAAGTACTCACAGACTAGCGAATTTGAAATAAGTGGCTATTGTAAATATAAAACTTGGTTGGTTTATACAGTATTGAAGAAAAATTGTCAAATTCGGTTATTGAGTCCGTTCCAGTTCCATCGGTTTATTCCGGTTATTAAGTCCAATCCGGTCTAATCCAGATCAAGTTCAATCCACTGACTTTACCCAACGCTCTTGACTATTTACTTCTCAAAACAAGAAATATCATGAAAAACTTCAGTTTGTTAACTTTCAATTTAAAACGGGTTATTTCTTTGACATAATATCTTCCGCTTAAAAAGACCTCTTTTTGGCCTTTTTGTTATCGGTCCATAATCAAAAAATTATCCATTAAGCCCCATTTTTCCATAATTTAGCATTTCATTAGATAAAATCAAATAATGATTGTCTGTGGCTCATGCTAAACAAGATAAATATGAAGTTTCATAAAAATTTGTCCAATAGTTAAAGAGATATCAGTCCATAATGGAAATAGACATCAAGCCCCCTTTTTTGATGACACGGGATAAAATGGGGAAAAAAAAAAAAGAAGAAATCTTTATAGGCGGACTATCGTAAGGAATACATGTATGAAGTCCCATCAATTTTTCATCAAGGATTTTAAAAGATGTCTGTCCGAACGGACGGACGGACAGACAGACAGTGTAAATCAAGATCAGACTGCACAGACTGTACAGTCTGATCATGGATCTACACTATCCGATAAGAGGATATTTTTTTTTAAAAATATAACTTTGAAATAGCAATAACCAGGTTTTTTACCATCAGTTTGAAAGTTTTATTTAACTTTTTTTTAGCAGATTACGGGTTAAATTGGATTATATAGTTAACCAAAAGCACAAGATGTAATTTAGTTAACTATTTAACGACGTATATGACAAAATTTTCTAACGGGCAGAACTTTTTTTTAAATTTGCACATACAAAGCTCATCATGTCTCTCGGCGATTCCATTAAAAAAAAGTTATGGGTCACCGTGCTTGTTTCTGAGAAATTTGCCTTTGAAAAGGTTATACAGTTCTAAGATTCTACTTATATTGGAATTAACATACTTTTCTTTAATAGTCAGTCAAACAAAAAAATTACCAGAAGATTTACAAAACGAAAAATTTTACACCCCTCCAAATTCAAAGCTGTTCCAGACCATGAAGTTAAATGTGGCTCCATTGATGAAACCATTTTTTAAAAGGGCTGAAAACAATATGAAAAACGGAGAAAATGCTGATAACCAGCATTTTCTCCTTTTCCCGCATTGTTTTCAAAGGGCTTCTTCCCAACTTCCGTGAAAACTCGGTGTGGTAAAGGGTTAATATACAAGACGTAAAGTAACAGTTTAACATATCAGTTTCACGGTACACAATGATCTAAATAACGAATGACTGAAGGAATGAGAAGGGTGCCCTGTCCAGTGAGGGTTTATGTAGCTGGGATTTGCTACAAGTTACCTGGGGGTATCTATTTTTAGATCCATTCATAATTTTAAGTACTCCTGTGTAGGAATCAGTGATTAAGCCTGATTTGCATAGGTCACTCAATTTGCATATAAGCAAACATCATGTACCTTATCAATGACATCTTGTACAGTCTATTACTTTGTAAGTAGACATGTTCAAATGGTGATGGTAGAGATTCTGTGCTTTTTGTCAAAATTGTCCTATATGACGAAATTAAGATTCCTAACAGTAATAAATTTTTTTCTGTGAGGCAGTATTTGGCAACTGTGGGTTTTTTTGTTTACATTGAGTCTGGTTCAGTCTAGATGCCTATAGACTAGCTTTGCTAGTCTAAAAATCAACATTGAAAATTGGGGAGAAAGGCGTATCTTTTACGGGTTATAATAAGACGGCTATATATTTCTTACCAACATTACGATATGCCACCCAGTGATAGGCTTGGCATCGACCTAGATGTTAACTGTCAAATAAAATAGATACGCGGAATGAAATAAACAAGTTTCAAGATTTTCATACTGTATGGAAGTCTTTTCGGACCACCGTCTGATTTTTTTATTGCTGAAAATATCTTTCTTTCATTTTTTATCTCTCACTGCCAATGGAGACTCAATTAGTTTTTTGTCGAAGGCTTAGATCCGGACATGCAGTCTGGTCTTAAGATGGAGACTTCCTTTTTGTATGGTAGCCTGTAAGACCACGATCAGATTTTCTTTTAAAATATCTTTCCTAAACTTTTCCTCTGCCACTGCCTATGGCTACTCAAGGAGATTTCGCAGCGGCGGATTAGATCCGGACGTGCACTCTGATCTTTGAATTATACTAGTCGCTACTAGATGCAAAAATATTAACCAAAAGTATCTTCATTTTAAGCGTTACAATTAGTTTTAGATTTCGAAAAATGTATTTTTTTTTTAAACTGGCAGGGAAAGAGGAAAAGTATAAAAATTTACAAGGAAGACCTTCTTCAGTCTTTGTTTTAATTCCTAGTGTTTAATCATTGTTATTATTAGTGAGCCAGACTCTGTGGAAAGCAGGTTTAATGCATCTACAAAAAGTGTCGAATCATGTCAACCTGAGCAATCCGTGCAGGTTGACATGGGCCAAAACGTTTTGCTACCGATCAATTTTCTACATGCCCAAGGACCATTTTACCTTATGATTCAGGTGGTTGTAATACAAATTGATTACATGAATCCATAATTATGTGACGACTTGCTTGGTATAATGCATCTCGGAGATGCATTGAACCCTCTCCTCTCAGAGCATGGCTCGTTTATATAGATAAGGATTTTTGATTTTAGCTTTATGTACAATGGTTAAATAAAAATTTTGCCCTACCCTTGGTATAGAATTTTTACCCGTCTTTCTTCCACATTTTATCCTCAAGTGCTTAACAGAGGACTCTTCCTGGACCGGCTAATTTCAGACATTCACAGAAGTATTAAGTAAATGAAAGACATTAAAACGGTATACAAAACACTACGAGAAACAGAGACGTTGTTTGAAAAAAGCAGATTTTCTTTTGTATCCTTTTAAAAGCTACAGACTGCTGGTGTGTGGGATAAAAAGTATTTTAAGATGATTGGTGTAACATTACCTTTAGCATACCATGCGTCCAATTTACCAGTCGCTTATTTTGCTACAATTTGATGACGACTAATTTTTATCAAGTTTCGCTTCTGTTATTTTTCTGTTCAAATCTCTTTTTCGATATCTCAAGCAATTTTGCTTTTTAAAAAGGAAAAATGATTTAGCAAGAATTCTGCATTGTAAAATAAAACGTTATTTTTTTTTTTAAATCGCAAAAGACGTTGTATAATTATATGGGAGGATATGCTGTGTCCCCATTAGGTTTCCGTAGAATAATTATGGTTTTTGAGGAAGATTGTTTTAACAAGGGTGATGTTTCTGATAAACATTTTTATTGCAAATTACCGCGTTTGTTTTTCTTTCTAGAATCTAAGTTGTTGTTAACCCTTAGGCTGCTAACTGCGACTCACTGACCCATAGCGGACAGTGTAGATCAAGATCAGACTGCACAGAATGTGCAGTCTGATCTTGAATCTGCACTGTCCGATCAGGAGATATTTTAGCCCCCAACATGAATTTGAAATAGCAACATTTAGGTTTTTACTATCGGTTTCAATTACATGTATCTTATTCAGCGGGTTAAGTTACCAGAGCTGCTTCCTGAAACAGACTTGCACCAGACGACTTTAGAAACAACCATGTAATACACAGATTAACTCTTTACCAGACAACAGAAGTTTACAATTGTGTATATTGAAAGCATTTGCAGACGACAAATTAAATGAGGCTCGCATGACTGGAGTCGTTTTGGAAAGAGTAAAAAACATAGTGGGCAAAAGAAAAAATGCTGGTTACATGAGGGTCGTTAAAACCTGGGATCGTGTGGTAAAGGGCTTAAATGAGTTAACCCTTTACCAGACAATCCCAGGTTTTTACGACCCAGAGGAAGAAGCCTTCTGAAAACATTGTAGGAAAAGGAAAAAATGCTGGTAACCAGCATTTTCTCCTTTTCCCACAATGTTTTCTATTCTTCTAAAGTCAAGTTTCAATTTTTGAGTCACGTTTATTTTGTCGTCTGCAAACGCTTTCAATTTGAAGTAGTCCAAAATTTTGTCGTTTGGTAAAGAGTTAAGGTGCATCACATAGATACAGCTTAAAGATTTGATGCAAAAACAGAATCTGTTCATGATAAGTAATATCTCTATTAAACATGATTTTTTTGATAATGAACTATTGCAATACGCAAAGAAGTTGTGCTTGGGCGTTAATGAGCTAAGTCTATTTGGCTTTTGATATCTGGAACGTACCTGTACTTTCAAACAGACAGCTAGCAACCTGAATTGAGTAATTCGAAGGTTACTGAATCGGTAGCGCCCAATACTTTTAACACTGGATTTTCTACTTTGAAATCGTTCTTTTGGTAAATGAGCTATGCTCTGGGAAAAGGGGTGGTGGTGGTGGTTAGGGGCATTGGTGCATTTCTTTGATGCATGATACAAAGCATGTCATCACACAATGATACATCCATTTTGTACAATTAAGGACTGAATCATGAGGTAGACTGGTCCTTTGACATGCAGAAGATTGACTGAGAGCAATGAGGTTTCGACCCAAGTCAGCCTGCTTGGACTGTACAGGCTGACCTGAGTCTATAACTTTTTTTCAGTTTCACAGAGCATGGCTCAAATGACTCTTTATCAGACGACAAAATTTAAGACTCCTCCAAAATGAAAGCATTTGCATTTATATGTATTGGAGTTTAATGTTGTTATAACAGCTTAGGTCATATCCCGGCGGTCAGTGTATCTACACTTTCTCACACCAGTACTAACACATCTTTCTTTCCAAGCAGTCACTGACTACTTTTCCCACATTCACAAGAGGTGAGAGGCGAAAAATCGCGAGAAAGAAAGTTTGCCTCAACCGAGAAGCATTTGAAGACGAGAAAATGAATGCCGCTCGGATGATAGAATTTGTATCTAAAAGGGTTGAAAACATAGTAGGAAAAGGAGATAATGCTGATTGGTCGATATTTAGTCGGGAGTATGAAAACCATAAACAGAGAAGTGCAGAAAGTGGTCCAAGATCTGACTGCGTGTATTTACCGGCCTACGCAGGATGATCCGTGTCGATACTTTTTGCAGATGCATTAACCTCCTTGTTACAGAGCCTGTCTCGTATTTATCGCAATGCTGTCACAAAGTTAATTGGTAGACTGCTGTAGATTAGATAAACACTGTTCAGAATTATGAAAAAAAAAAGGTTTTAAACCAGTGTAACCTTATTCAAGTTTAAAGCTCATTATCCCAATCTGTCGCCTTATTTATTTTTCATCGGCAGCGGACCAGTCTTGAAAACGTTGTCGCAAAAGCAGAAATTGCTCGTAACGAGTAATCTCTCCTTTTTTCCACAATGTTTTTTTTTTGCAGACATTCACGTATTAAGCATTATCAGTTATTGTTTTGATTATCTTCCCGTAACAAGGATGTTTTCAAGGTCGTCCGCAACAAAAGGCCCGGCAGTTCTCAGTGATGAAGACATGGAATTAGTCCTGGGTTCGATCCTTTCTCGGGGCAATAGACTTTTCCTGGAAGTGCCCTTGGGAAAGACACTTCAGGGCCCAAACCAGTACTGGTGGTACTCAGTAAGCTGTCGCTGTGATCTGATTGAACTGTAGAGTAAAATGCTGTGTAATACACCAATCAATCAACATCCGGTGTAAGTTTGTTTCGGGAGGTACGCAGTCAACCCTCGCAGTGCTACATGAATGAAATGGGCATTCTCACTCAGTACCTCAAAGGCTCAGTGGCGGCTAAAACTAAACAATGCGATGGTAAAAAGCAATTTAATCGACATTAATCCATCTAAAAGTATGGAAATAATTGTAAAGATAACAAATTGTTATTGCACGATAGGTCAAAGTGTTAGTCACTGGCAGGAAAATAAGTTAAAAACTATGTCAGAAGTTGCCAGGTCGCTATACCCTTTGTTTACTTTGTACCTGGTTATAAAATTCATTTTTCTGCCAGCGACTAACACTTGGACCGACCGTAAAAAAACAGATTGTCAGCTCTCACAATACATGTAGGTTCTTTACTTTTAAATGGTATGATTTAAATCTAGAAGTATTTTAACACCCCCATTGTTTTCATTTGGCCGCTACTGTGAATTTAATGTTGTCAAAGTCAAAGCCGAGTTTGCTGATAGTGGTTGAGTTTTTCATTTGTTACCAAACGAACCACTTTCGTCACAACCATGAAATAACATGGTTTGTTTAAGAAATAATCTTCTTTCTATCGTGGTTTATCGTTCAATAAACCATAGTTGTGAGTTATGAGACACAATAAATAATCCACGAATGCGATAGCAAGAGTGGTTTATTCATTGCGCCTCATAACTCACAACGTGGTTTATTGAATGATAAACCACGATAGAAAGAAGATTATTTCGATTCTAACATGACTAACTCTTAATCAAAGGAAAACAAGTTCATACTTAGTGTAAAAACGCGGATGCAGATTATGTTCCATTGAATTACTTACTTTATACAGAATGACGTCACTCTATATAGAATGACGTCACTCTATGTAGAATAACATAGATTCTAACATGACACGTGAATTCGGCTCTATACACACAGTGCAACGAAAGCGTGGTAAAATCTACGTTATTCTATGTAGAGTGACGTCATTCTATATAGAGTGACGTCATTCTGTATAAAGTAAGTAAGTAAGTTATTCACTGGAATATAATATGCATCCGCGTTTTTACTCTAAGTATGAACTTGTTTTCCTTTGATTAAGAGTTGGTCCTGTTAGAATCGAAATAATCTTCTTTCTATCGTGGTTTATCGTTCAATAAACCAAATCGTGAGTTATGAGGCGCAATGAATAAACCACTCATTGGATTATTTATTGTGCCTCATAACTCACAACTGTGGTTTATTGAGCGATAAACCACGATAGAAAGAAGATTATTTCTTAATTTTACCACGCTTTCGTTGCACTGTGTTTATAGAGCCGAATTCACGTGTCATGTTAGAATAATGAATAATGGCCAATTTAGTGTCAAATATATCAGTCGAACTCTCACGCCAGTTGACAATACAATGCTTTGAAACGCAGGGTTTTTATGATTATGATTAGCGCCGTTTTTAACATTATTTCAGTTATATCGTGGCGACCAGTGTACCTGTACATGCTTTGCTGGAGTTTCTCCTAACAGTGCTTCGCATTATACTTCTCACAAGCCACTGGTTGCTTTTTTTACTCAGCCATCGTCGACACAATGATCAGGGACGAGAGAAGGATGGATCCTGTCGCAATGACTATCATCAATCCCTCGGAAAGAAATTAGCCGTGCTGGGGACTCGAACCGAACCAACGACCCCCTGGTTTCAACCCTTGTGTGTTACTGACTGACACGCATAAAGATTTTCAACTTATATAGGCTTGACTAAATAAGCGGACGTTATAGATCCAAGATCTGCAGAATGAAAGTTCTTGATCTGTGCCACCCACAAAAGCCCTTATTTTTGGCTATGGCGCTGATAGCGTTAGAGATGCAGATACGGCGATTTCAAAGCTGTTTCTGACAGAATAACTGGCAAAGACCTGACAGAGTAGATTCAAGATCAGACTGCACGTTCTGTGCAGTCTGATCTTGTATCTACACTATCCGCATAAGCAATTTTATCCAGACACAGCACTTCAGGGGTTACTTTACTGGTAAATTCAGCTGATGTAATCATCTGCATTATCTGATTAAATCAATTTCTTTTTGCATCCTTGAAATTCTTCCAAATAAAAACCAGCGCCAATAAGGTTCTTAGTACTGACATAACCTGAGGGAACACTTGTCTTTCGACGCAAATAGCATTTTCAACTCTGTCAAAACAATACTGTATTTTACCACCTGAAGAAGAGCGCTTTTGAAAAACATTGTGGTGTGGGGATGAGAAAATGCTGGCAACCAATTTTTCTTATTTTGCCACAATGTTTTCTGTCCTTTCATAGAGAAATTCTATTATTCTAGCCACATTTGATTTGTCGTCTTCATTTACATGTACTTTCAATTTATATGGATCAAATATTTTGTCGTCTGCTAAATGTGCATAGATACATGTAATGTTTTCACTTTTGACAAAACTTTAACTCTTTACCAAACGAAGTTTTAGATTTGTCTAAATTGAAAGCCTTTGCAGACGACAAAATAGAAATTATTCAAATGACGGGATATGTCTTCGAAAAGATAGAAAACACTGTAGGAAAAGGAGAAAATGCTGTTTACCAGCATTTTCTCCTTTTCCCACAATGTTTTCTAGGGGCTTTTTTCTTAGGGTCGTTAAAAGCCGGAATTGAGCGGCAAAGCGTTAAACCATGAAATGGTCTCGCAAACAACTTTTTCCATTAAAACTCAGGTTGTTTGGTAAAGGGTTAAATTCCTACATAGATGAAACCAAAACTTTCAACCAACATTTGAAACCTAAATATTGATGTTGCAAATTTCTATTCACCGGAAAGATATCTAGACATCGGATATTGTAGATCTAAGATCAGACAGCACATTCTGTGCAGTCTGATTTTGATTTTCACTGTCCGTAAAAGCGCGCTGAGTCGAGATAAGCAACCTTAAAAAACATAGGCACAAATCCATAGAATAAGTCAGCGCATTTACTGAGAAAATAATCTGTAAACTGACCAATACCTGAACTGTTTTGCTATAATGTTGCTTTCACAGATTTGAAGTTTACAAATAGGGCCAGTATTTAATTCTATTCCAATTCCAGATTTAAAAAAGTAATGCAACTTTTGATTGGCCAAACCATTTGGTCTAGTCAATCAGAAATTGTGTGTTACTTTATAAAATCTAGAAAATTCTTGAGAATAAGACTAAGATTGTTGTGAAGAATGACTACTGAATACGGACCGAGATGTGGCAAGGTGTGCAGATCAGTGGGAAATCATGAGGAAAGTGGATTAGGTGTTTCGAGTTCGAAACCCATCATGGCCGGAACTCTTTCCGAAGGTTTTTGATGAAATTCAGTGAATGCAGCGGTTTGTTCGAAAAGAATGTTGTGCGTAAACTACTTACCCCTCTACCATACAGTCCCAAGTTTTAACGATCCTTAGAGAAGAGATCTTTGAAAACATTGCGGGTAAAGATACCAGCATTTTCTCCTCTTCAGACAATGTTTTATACCCTTTCAGCCAAAATTCCTTCTTTGAGACATATTTGATTTGTATTACTGCAATTTCTTACAATTTAGAAAAAGTCTAAATTGTACCTTCTGGTAAACGGTAAAGAAATTATGTGAGTTCTTCTAGAACGCCCGGATAGGTGCACTAAACCATCGCTACAAAACTGAAATACGGTTTAAAGGGTGTCAAACACCGTGCACAAAACAAGCAAGGAAAATTATGCACGGAAAAGCGTCTTGTCATTTAAATCCACTGTATCACGATATGCCACTTTGTACACTTGACCTCAAAAACCTGCTTCTTTAATCTATTAACTTTGCTGGTGCACCAGTCATTCAAACTTTACCAGACGACAAAAAATTTAGACTCGTCCAAATTCAAAGCAATTGCAGAGGGCAATTTAAACGTACCTCAAATAAAGGCTTTTATCCTTGAAAGTGTGGAACACACTGTGAGAAAACGAGAAAATGCTGGTTACCAGTATTTCTCCTATTGCAAAAAAAGTCTTTTCCCCCAGGCCTGTTAAACTGAGGATTCTCTGGTGAAGAATTAAAGGATTAATCATAACGATTTTCTATTGGATAAAACACCGACAAACCCGTAAGATGACTCTGGTGACGTCACCGGATATCAATACTGATTGAGTAATAAAAAGAACAAAAACATATGTATAGATTGGTCGGATCACACATAAATGCACTTATCACAAGATACTTTGTCCTGCGTGGCTAAGTGGTAAACAATGAGGCCTCGGACTTGATCCTCACTCGAAGCACTGGGTTTTTCGTGGTAGTATCCTTGGGCAAGAGACTTCAGAGCCCTAGCCTAGCACAGATGATACCCAAGACAAAATAAATGAGCTGTCGTCGCGATGACTAAAATAATGTTGAGAGCGGCGTAAAACACCAATCAATTATTCAATCAATTAATCAATTAGTCAATCAATCAATCAATTAATCAATTAGTCAGTCAATCAATCAATCAATCAATACAGAAGACGTTGCTAAATTGTCATGGAGAGGTGAAGCACCAATGCGCATCGCTGAAAATGATGAGCACAACTTCTTTTATGAGCTTTTTATAAATGTGACAGAATTTTAATGAACAATATCTGCTTATGGACTAGCATTAAAAGTTATCTGGTTCCACGGAACAACGTGCATGCCTATTTTTAGCTATGTTGGCGGCGATCCGGGTCGCAACTTCCGGTTGAACACCGTTATTGAAACAGGCTTTTCCAGGTTAAAACTGTTATCGATCGAAATATTTCTGTTAATAGACTAGTAATTGTTACAGAATATTGATAGTAAAGAAATTAAGAAGCACGAACTTTCATAGATGCACTTTTGGGTAACCCAGTGTACTACAAACAAACTCCTCAGATAACAACGGCGGCGCTGTCTCATCAAGTACATGTTTATTTCTTTGGGTTGGCTGAGACTGTTATGATATAGGTCCGGTTCGTGATACCCCATCTTCCTCTTTCTTATGATATATCCTGTTATTGTCAGATTTACGCTGTCGTACATGAATGGACCACTGCTCTCATATAAACGTTTTTTTTTTGTCGTATTTGGTAAATATGACCACTGAAAATGTTGCGGCCATGGAGAAATTGCTTCAAATTGAGCAATTTCTCCATTGGTCACGGTGTCTCTTTTTTTTTTTAAATATACGTATTCTATGTTTTGTTGCCTTTCTTAAGAATAACTTCAGCATAGAAAACTTCCTCATGAAGAAACGACTTTTCACCTTGTTAGTAATTGAGTGTTGTAATTTGAACAACAAATTGACATCAAAACTGTTACTATTTATATAGGCGTGGGAAAAACCCTGTCAACTCATAAATCACCGTTTTTTACAGTTTTCGTGACCTTGTTTGACCATGCATAATAATCATATTCATCATCGGAGGCAGGTACAAAGTTCATCCACGTGTACTTGTAATACATGTTTTCACGTGATATTTTTGTTTTGTATTTACCTTGTTCCGTGAATTCTATCTTAAAATTTGTTGTTTGTGTTTCATGTTAATGATGATGATGATGACGATGCAAAACAAAAGTCATCATCGATTATTTTATCTACCACTTTAATCTATTTAAAGGTGTTTATATGTATAACTTTGCATTCATAGATGTTTAATTTTGTTGTACGGGCCAGAGGCCTAAAATAACCATAACCAATAAATAAATATTGATTGATTGACGAAATGACCGACCGACCGATCGACCAACTGACTGACTGATTGTTAGAACTGAACGCTATTTTCAACATTTCATCACTTTATCATGAAGACACCTCAATGTTTTATTTTTTTGGGTTTAAATTGGCGTTTTACAGTGCTTTCAATTATACCTCGGGCATATCACGGTGACAACTCTCGTGTCTAAGGATAAACGTGTCCATACTGACTTTCACCAGTAGCGCTACTTGGTAACAAACATTTTCACCTTTTCCCATAATTTTTTTCACCCCATCCCTCGACAAATCTCTACGTCTTAGTCGTCTGCAAATAATTTAAATTTGGATGCGTCTAAAATGTTGTCGTATGGTACAGATTTACTTATAAATGAACCATGTTCTGGCAAAACGGGGATCAATGCATCTCCCTGATATATCAAACGTACTAAGATATCCATCGTAATTTTGGATCCATAAAATCCATTTTGTAAAATAAATAAATAACTGAATCATGAGATACACTGATCCTTTAGATATTCAGAAAATTGACCAATAGCGAAAAGGTTTCGTCCCAGGTCAGCCTACGCAGATGTATTAAGCCCCCCTTTTAATAGAGTATGGGTCAAATGCTTCAGCTCAGCTACATGATTATTTGTACACCCATGTACTTCAACACTCTGCAATGGTCGGTTTGCATATTTCGGGGCTGAGTATTTACAGGAGGCTGGAACGTTGACCGTAACGACCGTTTACTCTTTAGATGACGGAATTTGTTTCTGAAAATTTAGAAAACATTGTAGAAAACGAGAAAAAGCGGGTGAGCAACATTTCCTCCCTTTCTAGCATTTCCTTAAAGCTTTTTCTTCACATTGTCGTTAAACACTGGACACTTTTGCATAGGGTTAATTGTAAACGCATTCATTACAACTTATTTCAGTGTAATTAGCATTGTAGGTCAAGATCAGACAGCAGAGACAATACAGTTCGATCCTTGATTTCGTTAAGCTACGACTGACCAATATTTGAAAATTTTCGCCCCTTAACCCTTTACCAGAAAACAAAATTTCAAACCTGTGAAAATTGAAGGTAGTTGGAGACGACAAATGAAATGTGACTCAAATGAAAAAAACTTGTCTTCGAAAAACTTAGAAAGCATCCTGGTAAAGGAGAAAAATGCTGGTTACCAGTATTTTCTCTTTTTTCCCCACAATTTTTTTTAAAAGCATTTTTTCGTGAGGGTCGCCAAAACATGTATGGTTTGGTAATGCGATAAAATCATAACCAAGTATAAACTAGATGGGAATGTTCAAGAAACATTACAGGAAATATTAAATATAAAAACAGCAACAACTGCAGTATTTATTTACAATAGTAAGAAACATACATACGGTAAACCAAATGGATTATATAATGAAGAAATTTCCCAACGAACCGGTCATAATACGACAGCAGTTCCTACAGTAATACTTCATTGCCAGTTATTTACTTACGACATGGTGGTGAAGAAAATAATAACTACAGTATTTATTTACAAACGTGAGAAACAAATATAATATAAAACAATAAGATTATAGCAAAGAAATTTCCCAACGAGACAGCTATAATAAATGGCTTGCGACACGCGAAAAGGGGCATTCGGACTTTTGCTTAAAGGGTTATCTCAGATCAGCCTGCTCAATCCGCGCAAGTTAATCCGAAGCGACATTTTCCGTTTTCATGTAATTTTCTGTTTTGTGCAAGTCTACTGTAGGACAAAATCTGATGTATTCGTAAAGTGCCGTCTCGGATAAGCCTGCGCGGACTGCGCAGGCTGATCCGAGACGACACTTTACGCAAATGTCCGAATACCCCTTTTCGCGTGTTTCAGGCCATATTGCAGTTTCCACATTTATGCTTTATTACCAAAGTGTTCACTTACGACATGACGTTGTACAAAATGGTTGTAAGAAGCTATAAAACTGGAAATTTAACCCTTACCACACAGAAGAAGGCTTGTGAAAATGTTGTAAGAAAAGGAAGAAATGCTGGTTACCAGCATTTTCTCCTTTTCCCGCAGTTTTCTACTTTTTGAGAGACAAATTCAAACATTTGAGCCACTCTTCATTTAAAACTTAGTTAAAAATATCGAGGACAACGTAGATCAAATTTAAGGATTCCTGACCTGCGTCATGAAGTCTTTCCCCAGACTGCTTACACATGCGCCCTATATTCTTTGAAATACACATGATGTAAAATGAAATAGAATACAAAAGAGAAAACTGTTGTTGTTTCTATATCGGTACAAGTCAACTAATTAGCCAGCTTGCTACAATCAGTTCAAAGGAAAGTAAGCGCACAAAAGAATCTGAGTCACGTGCAGGATCAGTTCAGTTGCCGATGTTCGTCGACTGTAGATATTAGTTCAACGGATGAGCACCGTCCAATCAAAAGGTTATGAAGGAGACATGCGCACAAAAATTGTCACGTCATATCCGGGCTTTCAAACCATGATGCTTCGCTGTTTATACCTTGACATACAGATACAGTGTCGGCCCTTTCTGATACACTCCCCTTTAAACACGTCTCGACAAACGTCCATTAGACCATAGCCCCCAATATGCCGTTTGACAGACACGCAAGGC
This sequence comes from Hippopus hippopus, assembly GCA_946811185.2. Classification (NCBI taxonomy): domain Eukaryota; kingdom Metazoa; phylum Mollusca; class Bivalvia; order Cardiida; family Cardiidae; genus Hippopus; species Hippopus hippopus. The sequence continues at coordinate 34,783,592 of OX328099.1, read as the reverse complement.
GACCAACGCCAATAGCCCAGTGCAGATTTACACATGCGTTGTCGTTTACCGTCAACATAGCAGCCAATCAGCGCGGCGACAGCAAGAAATAATATCAACTTTGTATTCATCTCTGTATTTGGGGTGATTGTTGTAGAGACTGAAAGACCTGTAAATATAAAACATATAAGTAAATATTTGTAATAAAAATGAAAAAGAAGAACGTTTAGTAGAAGAGGTTGATAGAGATAGAAAGATGTGGGTGAGACAGAATGAATGTGAACACGATGTGAAACAGAGAGAGACAGAGACAGAGAGAAGAACAGACAGACAGACAGACAGACAGACGGAAGAGAAGAGAAGGGAAGACAAGAGAAGACAAGATAAGACAGAGAGAGAGAGAGAGAGAGAGAGAGAGAGAGAGAGAGAGAGAGAGAGAGAAGCCAAAAAACTAAATGGGCCCCTTCAAGTAGTTAAGTAAATGTTAGTGTCCGGCCGTCTCACTGTTCGGATATCCGCACTTGCTGATGAGTTAAGCAGCCACTTAAATATATTAAAAAAACATCCACTTGTTTTTTACTCTTCTATACACAAGCGATCGTTTACGTTTTTAAAATCTTTTCGCGGAAAGTGTTGATGAAGATCCGCCTGCATACAAGAAATAAAGGATCTGACATGATTGGCATTTGTGATAAAATGTTATTAAACATGTCGGGGAAAAAATGTACTTAACTCTTTACCAAACGAGAAAAAATTAGACCTGTCCAAATTGAAAACATTTCCAGACAACAATTTAAATGGGACTCAAAAGCTGGAATTTGTCTTTGATAGGGTAGAAAACATTGTTGGAAAAGGAGAAAATGCTGGTTACCAGCATTTTCTCCTTTTCCCACAATATTTTCAAAAGACTTCTTTCTCAGCGTCGTTTAAAGTCGGATTTTTTGGTAAAGGGTTAAGCCAGCCTTTTGGCGAAATTAATAACAATTTTTCAATAAGTTTCATGAAATTTTACCTCAAAAAGCCAACGAATGTGAGATTCTGTTTATCACATAACTGTATCTCCAGAATGATAGGCCTAGTTCATGACGTGTTCAAACATGGGCCTACATATGCATGTGAATTGAAGTTTAAATAAAGTTTATTCGCATCTTTGACAGGTGTGTACATAGCAGACGAAAAGTAGTTTAAAAAACCAATGTCTCAGAGAAATTTGGGTCAGCAATGTTAAATGTTTTGGAAATGACCAAACGCTGAACTACATGTATTTGAGAGAGAGAGAGAGAGAGAGAGAGCGAGCAGGCAGGCAGGCAGGCAGACACACAGATAACGATTAGAACCATTGCCTAGAGTTCCTATGAATGAAGAAAGGGGAGAGAATACAAGAAGTAGCCTTCAAAGTTCACTTTGACGTCTTGACGTAATTGTTGAAAAATGATATTTTGCAATCTGTTTTTAATTTTTCTTACTCAAGGTAAGTTTATTTTCAATGAAAGACTATACAAAACATATGTTTGCCTTTTTTCTTTTATTTGTGCGTTCACCCAAGAATTCGGCGACTTGATGTGTCGTGGTTTCTATCGATCAAGGTTTCGACAGAAACTATTTTCAAACTCCTTTCACTAAACAAATAAGACTTTTTTTTCATCCTCAAGGCGGACCATTTTCCTTAAACATTGCGGGAAAATGATCAATTAACTGTGACAAGCAATTGCTTCTCTTCTGACATTTTTTTTTTAAATATCAATCAGTGACCCTTTCTTTTGTGTGTTCCTACTTTTCGTCACTTGAAATAGTTTTCAGTACATTGATTTCTAAAAAAAATCCTTACAGCTACGTAAACTCCTTACCAGACTGCATTCTTTTTTGTCCTGCAACTGGCGAAAAGGGGCATTCGGATATTTGCGTAAAGTGCCGTCTCGGATCAGCCTGCGCAGTTCGCGCAGGCTAATCCGAGACGGCACTTTACGACTACATTCGATTTTGTCCTACTGTACACTTGCGCAAAACAGAAAATAACACAAGAACGGAAAATGTCGACTCGGATTAGCCTGCGCGGACTGCGTAGGCTGATCCGGGACGACGCTTTACGCAAATGTCCGATTGCCTCTTTTAGCGTGTTGCAGGCCAGTTAATGTTCAGTTTTGAGAACATTGGTAGGCTACAAATTAAATATAGCTCAAATAATATGATTTGTCTATAGAAAGATAGAAAACATTTTGAGAAAACGAGAAATTACCGTTTTTCAGTATTTTCTACTTTCCTAGCAAAGTTTTCAAAAACCTTCTATATACAGGGTCGTTTTTTAAAATACGGGATCGGCAAACAGTCAGAAATAAACTACATATTTTTTCTGTTCATTTCGACTGGTTTTTTTTTTACTAAACATTTGTAATCGGAAACATCAAGATGACGAAGAAAAAAAAGGAGAAAATACCAAGATTCCTACAGGAACAAGGCAAAGGGAAGAATAGCATTTCGTAGTATAAACGCACGTTTAACCCTTCACTTGCTAAATAAGTGAAATCAAATTTTCAAGCCAGTGGTAAAACCCCAAATATTCCTATTTCAAAGGTGTTTTTGGGAGGATAGTATCTCCATATCTAGGTTCTGTGCAGTGTTGACCTACATTTACACTGGCGGCAAAAAAAACCCTCGAGTCGCTCTTGGCAGTCCAAGGCTTAAGTGTTAAATTTTTATTCGAACTCCTTCGACAACTGAAAATACAATGTACTGAAGCATCGTTAGGCTTTTATCTTACAGGTTAGAAATAAAGGGTGGACGGTATAGATTAAAGATCAGACTGCACATTATGTGCAATCTGACCTTTATTTGTGGCGTCTGCAAAGGCCTATGTTTTCGCCTATAGCGCTGAAATGGTTTTAACAGTTTAACAAACGCAAATGCCACGGAAAATGATAGATTTAATCTTTATGGTAAAACATTTGAGCATTGCTCTGGCAAAAGGGGGCTTAATGCATCTGCGAAAAGTATCAACCCATGTCAGCCTGCGCAGTCCGCGCAGGCTGACATGGGCCAAAACTTTTCGCTGTCGGCCAATTTTCTATATGTCCAAGGACCATTTTACCTCATGATTCAGTCGATTGTTGAACAAAATGGACTCATGGATCCATGATAAGGTGATGACTCGCTTGGTATAACGGATCACGGAGATGTATTAAGCCCCCTTTTGCCAGAGCATGACTCATATTTTTTCTTTCAATCAAGGAGTAACAACAACGACAACAATAACAACAACAACGACTACGACCTCAACAACAACATATTTATCAAATTACTTGTATTATAAACGTATAAGAATATGATTTAAAGGTAAAGGCTTATCCGGTTACATTTAAAATCTATTTTCAAACAAAATTAAATGTAATAATCTCTGTCAAAGTACTATTACACTTCCATTGATACCTCCTGTAGACGACCGGGTTCTTTTTTTTTTTGTCTGGCAGCAGGCCAATTTTAAAACCATTGTGTCATAAGGAGAAATTATTCCTATAAATATGGTGGCATATTTCTGCCACGAGATACGAGATAGCTATCATGATAATTTTAGTAAACTATCGCGATAAATTAAAAGTTTCCTGGAAATCTTATCAAGAAAGTGAAAAGTTTCTTGATAAAAGTATCACGATAAACTAATATTTTATCGCAAAATTTCTCAACCGTGCTCGAAGCTGACATGCGAGATAAAACTATTGTGATATCTATAAATAGAAAATGCATCATTTGGATGAACTCGGTAGTTTTGACTTAAAGGGCAACTACAGCCAAAATCTCATTTTGGATATATGAATCCTTTAATGAAAACAATCTTAAAATTGAAAACCGTATTTCAATGTTATAAGCGAAAATGTGGTTGCACACCTGTGCGAGTTTGTGAAATCTGCAATAAACCGGATGTGACGCCATACTTATTTCGGCTTCTGTGTACTATTAATTTGCTCTGATACTGACTTTTTTTTCTCACAGCCTTATCTTCCCTCATGTCGGGAGACGACTGTCGTATGCCGGGTGCCGAGTTTAAGCACTATTTCGAGCCAGGAGATGACTATTTATTCGCCAGTTTGCTGTCTGTCTGTCTGAACCGAATGACGTGGCTTAATATCAGATTTACCATTAATCCTCAACAGGTTAAATAAACCTTCATGCCGATTGCAAAATTTCGAATAGTGCTAGTTTTTGGAGATACAAAAATAGATATCTCCGTATTGGACACTGTACATGAGATCAGATTGCACGTTCTGTGCAGTCTGATCTTAATATACACTGTTCGGAAAAGGTCAATGAGTCGCGCTCAGCAGCCTTGGGGCCCCACAGAAATTTAAATGAGGCAAGAAATCAATGGTGAATTCACTGTTGATTATCCATCTCTTTCATATGAGAGCGAGCGAGGGAGCGCGCGCGAGAGAGAGAAAGAAAGAGAGAGAGAGAGAGAGAGAGAGAGAGAGAGAGAGAGAGAGAGTTGGAGGGTAGTTAGAATAGAAATTCGACAAGCAGATTATGGGATTTTTTTTTTTTTTATTTAAGATCGTATGAATGAGGAAAATACAAAAGTTATGACGTTAGACTTACCCATTTAACCTGTGTAAAATTCCAAATTCCATTCACATTTTATAAGAAAAAGGGCTCAATATGGTCGTGAAAACAAAAGAGTAACTTTGTACATGACATGTTTAGGACAAGTGCTTGTTAACCCCCAGCTGCAAGCCGGGCAAAAAAAATATGAGACCACAATGGTGCGATACCAACATCAAAGAGGCGCCGAATTAACCCTTTGCATTGATGGAACACACAATTCTTTTCGCAAAATAAAAAGTTGGCGCACTAAAATCTTGTGTAAAGTTTGTATGCAGTTATAAATTTTTAATTTACGCTGCATTTTTATGGTCAGCAATCTGCATCTGTTATCTGGTACATGATTACAGCGAGAAATACGGAAGAAGAGAGTTAAATAATTTTTATCCACGTTGGTATTTCCACTTAAATTTTACTCCTTTCATGTCTCAGTATGTAGGAAATGGACTGACCCTGTATTTTATAGACGATCAAAAACGTTTACTGCATGATATGGAGGGCAGGAAGGCAGGAAGGCAGGAGGCAATTCAGACAATCTTTTAACGTTGTTGTTGATGAAAGAAACAAATTTGCAATTGTGAAAAAAAAAAAAACCACGTAGGAAAATAAATGAAGATCAAGTGAAAAAATAAAAAATGGATTTAACTTTAATAGCAAATTCAGGATGTGTACTGGATTTGACATTGTTCGTGAATGTTAAAGAAAGGATACGATTTCTGAGGTAGATTAAGGCTTTTAATTCTTCCCAAGCTGAAGGAGACATGTAAACTGCTGACACTGATGGTGTAGATCAAGATCAGACTGCGCAGGATTTGTAGACCGTTCAATGATCGACGGTGTCCTATATTTGGTAGAAACAGCCTTAGAACTGTACTCGAATGACTTACTTTACACATTGCAACGTTCCTTCTTCCTTCTACCACCTAGTAGAAGAGAATTTTGGCATGTTTCAACTATCTTGAGTTATTATTTCTTTTTTATTTTTATCTATTAAAATTCGTTGATTAGGCAGTGGTATAATTGAAATAACTTCAAGAAATAAATTTCAAAATAGTTTTGTTTCCCACCAGAGGAATAACTTTTCCTTTTCATAAGTACTATCTCCACTAGGCTAATTCATTCAAAATTTCTTTCCTATGATTGTAGTAAGATGTAAGAGCGATAGAGGTGAAAATTCTGCAGTGCACAAGTGATTTAAACGTGATAAAGCGATTTATATCTTTACGAATTTCATGCAGTTTTTTCAGTTTTCTGCGTTAGTTCATATATAGCGACCATATCTTCTCCGTGACACTTGTAACGTCACAGCAAACTGCCGGAAGTCACGATTTTTTCAATTAGCGACTGTCAGACAGGTGAAAATCCGAAGTTTAAACCTCTATATCTCGTGAAGTAAGCATCACAGAACGCTAAAAAAATTTTGTTAACATAACTCTAGTATAGTTTTATCCGATTTGGAAATGAAAACTTTGGTCTGGAGTTACCCTTTAATAAGATTGCAGTAAGTAAAATTTCGAATCATTAACATTTTTTTTTGTACCTTAATTGGTAAATTTTGACAATACTCGAAATGAACAGAGGTCTGTAAAATCACAAAGACGACTCGAAATGCCTCCTACGAACAACTTTAAAACCATCCATGGAAAAGGAGAATTCATAAGGTTGTAGACGAAGGTGTTCCGAAACCGTATCTAATTATAGGTACCATGAATGTCAGTTGTAGGCACGAAAGTAGAAAAAATCATGATAAGAGTTAGAATTATCGCGATATTTTTATCATGAAAATTTTTGTTTTATCACGATACTTCTCTTAAATTATCATGATAGCTATCTCGTATCTCGCGGCAGAAATATGCCACCATATATAAAGGACCATTTTTGGACACAACATTTTTACTGGAACTGATAAATTTATCCATACTCTTCAATGATTATCTTTCTTTTACCAGATTATTTCAAATAATCGTCTTTTATCAACCTAGAGCCCGTACTCACCAATTATTCTTAACTGCATTTTAAGTATGATTCTAGATTTTGAAAGTAACGCGACCTCTGATTGGCTAATCCATACATTACAGCCAATCAGAATTTGCATTACTTTAAAATTTAGAAAATTCTTGAGAATAAGACAAAGAATGTTCTTAAAAATGGTTCGTGATTACGGACCCTGTTTCGAGAAGTAATCAGCTAAAATATACCTATGGGAAAAAGTTAAGCATATTCCATCTCATACAGTTAAAACAATTCCTTTCGCCCAAATGTATTGTTTTCTTTTATATCTCTGTTTAGCGTTTAATTAAATTAAAGTGAATGGAGGAAATTCACAATATAAAAGTGAATGGAGGAATATCACAGACAAAATGAAGTCATATGTCATGTTATGTTGGTCTTTGTTTACCCCTTTTTTTAAAAAGAATATAAAATTATGCTTAACTTTTTCCCATAGGTATAAATATCACCATTCAAGTCTATCAGCGCGAAAAATGAGGCCTGAAATAACAATCTACTGAAACTTAGAAAGATTTTTATCTTAATCTTTAGGCTGGTTAGCGCGACTCAAGGACCTTTGCGGACAGTGTAGATCAAGATCAGACTGCACAGAACGTGCAGTCTGATCTTGGATCTACACTATCCGATAAGGTAATATATTTCCTTCAAAAGTATCTTTGAAATAGCAAAATCTTGGTTTTTACTACCAGCTTGAAAGTTTCTTTTGAATCTTTTCACTTATTCAGCAGGATAACAGTTAAAGACTTAAGTAAATCGGTGGACAGAATAAATCAAAGATCAGACTGCACGTTTTGTGCACTCTGATCTGTAGAATCCTGTCTACAAAATCTATCTGTACTGCAAACCTACTACGCGCTACTGCGAAATACCTTGATCCGCTCTACAGATTATATTTATATTTTTTTCAAAATCTGAATTCATGGAGGATTTAAATAGAGTAAATTGCATGATTCTTTTTTTTTTTCTTTTTTTTTCAAAATTTGCAGCACATGTCCTTTTGCGTGTGAAAAAGTTCAAAGTTCTTTCCCCGTTCCTTCAGCAAATTATCAAACAACTTGACAGAAATATTTCTATCCGTCATTTATTGACGATGTTTGAACGATTCTGTGCAAATATTAAAAACCCTGTACCCGACAACTCTGTGTTTTAACGAAACTGAGGATGAAAACTTTTGAAAATATTGTGCTTAAAAGGAGAAAATGCTATTGACCAGCATTGTTTCCTCTTCCCACAACGTTTTTCGCCCTTTCATGGTCAATCGCATCATCGGAGACAAAATTTAGAAGCTTTTTGGTTTTAATTTGAACTAGTCTAAAATTGTGCCGTCTTGTAAAGAATGAATTGAAAGTAATAGGTTTAAAGTACACCATTTAGGGCACAAGGTCAAAGACACTTGGTTTTGACAAACTTTGTCCTCAATATATGTATAGGACATAGTAGTTGGAGAGCGCAAAGTTTGTCAAAAAAAAGAGTTCCTGTTCAAAAAATGTGCCTGTGTAAAAATAAAAGTGCAAAAAAAGTGCCTGTACAAAAGGGGGCCCTGTAGTACACAAGAGGAGGGCCTGTGAACCACTTTTGAGAGCGAAGAACCTAATTACCTATTAACAAATATTCAGAAGATGAGTTTGAAGCATAAAGTATGGATAGTCTGCATGAATTGAGGAGTAATACGTGAATACAGGTGAAAACATTGTGGTCAGAGGAGAAATTGGTCGTGACGAGCGATTTTTCCTCTTGTAAAACGTTTACAAAATTAGATGGGAAGTAAAAGTTTTCATGATATTAGTAAACTGAACGTATCATTTAAGACAAACGTGTCCTTAAAAATATAGTTCAACCGAGTAAACGCATGCGTGAGCAAAGTCAACATATTTATGTAAAATTACTATCTTGTTTTCTAACATGTTTATTTCTTCTTTTACATTCTTGTGCATATTTTACGTTTAGTCTTTTGTGACAGATGCTTCACTTTACAATCTCTTTCAATTACACCACGTTCATGCGCGTAAGAATATAGTCCCGCGAAGAATACCCTTTAGAGAGCGAGATCAGACAGGTTTGTTTGTTTGTTTGTTTCAACGAAGGTTAACGTTGCTTTAAACAGTATTTCAGACATATCACGGGGACACCTTACTAATTTTGACATCTCTAGATTTCATCCATTCATGGCTGCTCCACGTAATCAGCTCCGTCGGGAGGAGGTGGGTGGGGCATGAGTTTTCTTCAACTGGTATCTATTGTGGTATATTTCTGCCACGAGATACGAGATAGCTATCATGATAATTTTGGTAAATTATCGCGATAAATTAAAAGTTTCCTGGAAATCTTATCAAGATCGTGAAAAGTTTCATGATAAAAATATCACGATAAACTTAGTATTTTATCGCAAAATTTCTCCACCGTGCTCGAAGCTGACATGCGAGATAAAATTATTGTGATAGTTTTATCCGTTTCTCGATATCTATAAATAGAAAATTCATCATTTGGATGAACTCGGTAGTTTTGACTTAAAGGGCAACTACAGCCACAATCTCTTTTTTGGACATATGAATCCTTAAATGAAAACCTATGGTGGCATATTTCTGCCACGAGATACGAGATAGCTATCATGATAATTTTAGAAAACTATCGTGATAAAACAAAGTTTCCTGGAAATATTATCTAGATAATAAAACTTTTCACGATAAAAATATCGCGATAATTCTACCTGTTATCATGATTTTTTTTGCTTTAGTGCCCACAACTGACATTCACGGTATCTATAATTAGATACGGTTTCGGAACATCTTCGTCTACAACCTTATGAATTCTCCTTTTCCCTGAATGGTTTTAAAGTGTTCGTAGGAGGCATTTCGATTTGTCTTTGTGATTTTACAGGTTTCTGTTCATTTCGAGTCTTGTCAAAATTTACCAATTAAGCTACAATTATTAATTATTCGAACTTTTACTTACTGCAATCCAGTGAAATCAAAAACTACCGAGTTCATCCAAATGATAAATTTTCTATTTATAGATATCCAGAAACAGGTAGAACTATCACGATAATTTTATCTTGCATGTCAGCTTCGTGCACGATTGAGAAATTTTGCGTTAAAACATTAAGTTTATCGTGATTTTTTTTTTCAGGAAACTTCTCACTATCTCGATAAAATTTCCAGGAAACTTTAATTTATCGCGATAGTTTTGTAAAATTATCATGATAGCTATCTCGTATCTCGCGGCAGAAATATGCCACCATAAAAACCATCTTAAAATAGAAAAACCGCATTTCAATGTCTATCGTAGAAAGAGAGTTTTAAGCGAAGATGTGGTTTGCACACCTGTGTGAGTTTGTGAAATGTTCGATAAACCGGATGTGATGCCACTCTTATTTCGGCTTCTGTGTACTGTTAATTTGGTCTGATGCTGACTTTTTTTCTCTCAGCCTTATCCTCCCTCATGTCAGGAGACGACTTTTTTCGTCACAAAAATCCCTATCGTATGCCGGGAATGTAGGACGTTTTGGCCACGGACGTTTTGGCCAGGACGTTTTGGCCAGGACGTTTTGGCCACGGACGTTTTGGCCACATATAGTGAAAAAATGGACGTTTTGGCCAAAATAATTTTATATGTACTTTTTATGTAAAATAAAGCTAAAAATTTTTTTTTTTTTATTTGATCAATTGTTTTGACTTTTGTTGAACTTTTGTTGAAATTTGGTAATAAATTTTAGAGTTTTACAGTTTTATTTATTCCTTTGAAGTAAAGGAAAACATCAACAATTTAATGTTTTTAAATTATCTTCAATTTTCAAGTTTTGTCTTTTGATTGACAAACAGTTTGATTGACTAATTGCTTATTAATGATACTTTCTTGCATTTAATGTTGTTATTATTAGAAGTGTAAAGAGTTTCATTGTTCTTGTCTTTTAACACTAATGAATCTGTAGATCACACCACACTTTAATCATCTATTTCAATTAAAGAAATATGTGATTAATTAATTTGTTTGAAATTGCTCAGAATGAGGATTTCTCTTTTTCCTCCAATGTTTTCTATCATATAAGAAAAAGAATGTACTACCAAACCTTCTACACAATTGTCCATGGCCATCAGTATATAAGTACTTATTAAAGATTGAAAAGACACAGATACAAAGTCTTGAAACCATCTGTTATAATAAAAAATTGCAATAAAGGTCTAAAATGTTGATCAAATAAGTAAATTAAATATGTTTGTAGCTTTAATATCTATAATAAGTACATATATAATAGATTTGGCCAAAACGTCCGTTTTTTCAATATAGGTGGCCAAAACGTCCGTGGCCAAAATGTCCTGGCCAAAACGTCCTGGCCAAAACGTCCGTGGCCAAAACGTCCGTCCTCCGTATGCCGGGTGCCGAGTTTAAGCACTATTTCGAGCCAGGAGATGACTATTTATTTGTCAGTCTGCTGTCTGTCTGTCTGTCTGAACTAAATAACATGGCTTAATATCAGATCTACCATTAATCCTCAAAAGGTTAAATAAACCTTCATGCCGATTGCAAAATTTTGAATAGTGCTAGTTTTTGGAGAAACAAAAATAGATGTTTCCGCATTGGACACTGTACATAAGATCAGATTGCATGTTCTTTGCAGTCTGATCTTAATATACACTGTTCGCAAAAGGTCATTGAGTCGCGCTCAGCAGCCTTGGGGCCCCACAGAAATTTAAATGAGGCAAGCAATAAATGGTAAATCCAATGTTGATTATCCATCTCTTTCATGAGAGAGAGAGAGAGAGAGAGAGAGAGAGAGAGAGAGAGAGAGAGAGAGAGAGAGAGAGAGAGAGAGAGAGAGAGAGAGAGAGAGAGAGAGAGAGAGAGAGAGAGAGAGAGAGAGAGAGAGAGAGAGAGAGAGAGAGAGTAGTTAGAAAAGAAATTCGACAAGCAGATTATGCGTTTTTTTTTTTTAATTTAAGATCGTATGAATGAGGAAAATACAAAAGTTATGACGTTCGACTTACCCATTTAACCTGTGTAAAATTCCAAATTCCATTTACATTATTTACGAAAAAGGGTTCAATATGGTCGTGAAAACAAAAGAGTAACTTTGTACATGACATGTTTATGACAAGTGCTTGTTAACCTCAAGCTGCAAGCCGGGTAAAAAAAAATGTGTCAGACCACAACGGTGGGATATCATCACAAAAGAGGCACTTAATTAACCCTTTGTCCTTGTACATGGATGGAACACACAATTCTTTTCTAAAAATAAAAGGTTGGCGCACTAAAATTTTGTGTAAAGTTTGTACGCAGTTATAAATTTTTAATTTACGCTGCTTTTATGGTCAGCATCTCTTATCTCGTATATGATTACGGGGAGAAACACGGGAGAAGACAGTTAAACAATTTTTGTCCACGTTGGTATTTCCTTTTAAATTGTACGTCTTACATGTCTCAGTATTTAGGAAATGGACTGACCCTGTATTTTGCAGACGAACAAAAATGTTTACTGCATGATATGGAGGACAGGAAGGCAGGAGGCAATTCAGACAACCCTTTAACGTTGTTGTTGATGAAAGAAACAAATTTGAGAGTATGAAAAAAAAGCACGTAGGAAAATAAATGAAGATCGAGTGAAAATTTTTTTTTTTAACTTTAACAGCAAATTCAGGATATGTGCTGGATTTCATGTTGTTCGTGAATGTTAAAGAGAGGATAAGATTTCTAAGGCAGATCAAGGCTTTTAACTCTTTCCAAGCTGAAGGAGACATGTAAAATGCTGACACTGATGGTGTAGATCAAGATCAGACTGCGCAGGATTTGTAGACCGTTAAATGATCGACGGTGTCCTATATTTGGTAGAAACAGCCTTAGAAATTAACTCGAATGATTTCCTTTTCACATTGCAACGTTCCTTCTTCCTTCTACGACCTAGTAGAAGAGAATTTTGGCATGATTCAATTATCTTGATTTATTATTTCTTTTTTTATATTTATCTATTACAACTCGTTGATTAGGTAGTGGTACAATTGAAATAACATCAAGAAATAAATTTCGAAATATTTATGTTCGTTACCAGAAGAATAACTATTCCTTTTTATAAGTACTTTCTCCACTAAGCTAATTCATTCAAAATTTCTTTCCTTTGATTGTAGATGTAAGAGCGATATACCCCCGTCACGCCAAACTCGTTCTTACTCTGTTCCGAATTTTTTTGCTGATCGGACTGAAACTGTCTTTAGACGAAGTGGGCGTATTAGTATCCTTTTACGAAGGGTGCTCCAGAACTTTGAGCCTGCTCAAATTTTTTTGCCATCCATCCCGTCCTGTGCTTAGACGGAGTAACAACGTACTTAAAGCGAGATGGACGTACTACGAACGGAACTGCTGTACTTCGATCCTATTAGAGACGCAGTGCGGTCGGGCAATAACCTGCAGTGCGTTTGCATTTTACCGACCGAAATTACATGTCCTATCCCAGCCAGTTTTTCGATTTTGTTGACCGGGTTAAGACTTTCTGAGAATAGGTTTGGTGAGATAGGGGGCTTCAGTCATTATCAGGCCAAAATTATACGTTCATCCCCGACCGTAACCCGTTTTCCGATTATGTCAGGACGGGTTAAGACGTTGTAAGACCTTGTTTGGTGTGACGGGGGCTATAGAGATTGAAACTCTGCAGTACACAAGTGATTGAAACATGAAATAGCGATTTATATCCTTATAAACATCATGCAGTTTTCTCAATTTTCTGTGTTAGTTCATATATAGCGACTATAATTATCTTCTCACACTTGTGAGATCACGGCAAACTACCGGAAGTCACGGTTTTTTCAATTAGCGACTTTCACACAGGTGAAAATCCGAAAGTTTAAACCTCTATATCTCGTGGAGTAAGCATCACAGAACGTTAACAAGATTTTTGTTAACATACTCTAGTGTCGTTTTATCCGATTTTGAAATGAAAATTTTGGTGTGGAGTTACCCTTTAATAAGATTGCAGTCAGTAAAATTTCGAATCATCAATTAACAATTGTAGCTTAATTGGTAAATTTTGACAATGCCCGAATGATAGAGACCTGTAAAATCACAAAGACGACTGGAAATGCCTCCTACGAACAACTTTGAAACCGTACAGGGGAAAGGAGAATTCATAAGGTTGTATACGAAGGTATTCCGAAACCGTATCTAATTATAGGTATCATGAATGTCAGTTGTGGGCACGAAAGCAAAAAAAATCATGATAAGAGTTAGCATTATTGCGATATTTTTATCGTGAATTTTTTTTGTTTTATCACGATAATTCTCTTAAATTATCATGATAGCTATCTCGTATCTCGCGGCAGAAATATGTCACCATAGCTATCCGCTGTATCTCACGTACCCGTCCGATAGATAATACTAAGGTCGATAACAGGCTGCCAGTTTAAATACCTAGGCAACAACCATTTTTCTCTACATAAAGAAGGTTTCTTACAAGGTCCAATCCGGTTTTGAGGTTCGATTCAGTCCAATTCGACATATTTACTCCCCCCCCCTTTCAAACCTTCTCAGGAGGGCCCTCTCTCCGAAAGTCTACAACAGGTTGTCAGTTTAGGATTTCGTGATTTTGAACAATGAGGGAGGGTTAATTTGGGTATTTGAGTAAACTTTTTGAAGTCTTAAAAACGTATTTAATTGTACACTCAGTATAGAATCGATCCAATTGAATAGCGTTCTTTACAGGTAGGCCTACAAGTAAATGAAAAGATTTTCCATAAAAAAAGTTCCTACACCTTTGACTACATGTAATAACGATTTACTGTCAAAAATGTTTTATATAACGGTTTCTTTTGAAATACAACTTCAAAGCCGACTTTGGAGGTCAAGGCATAAATCAATATTACATGATAATATTAATTTGCCCCATAAAGTAGAATCGATAAATGCAGTCAACTCTTTACCATACAATACAGTGTTTTTAACCATCCCTAGAAAAGAAGCCTTTGAAAACATTGTGGGAAAAGGAGAAAATGCCGTTACAACATTTTCTTCTTTTCCCGCAATGTTTTTAACCCTTTCAAAGACGAACTCAAACATCTGAACCACATTTTTAATTTGTCGTCTGCAAGTGCTTTCAAACTGGACAAGTCTAAAATTCTGTCGTCTGGAAAAGAGTAAAAATACATTTTTCGTTAGGTTTATTGCCATTTAATTTATAACTGAAATCATGAAAAGAGAGGCGGAGTATGAAGACAAAGATCAGACTGCACATTTGTACAGGCCGATGTTGAAGGACACCCTTTGCAACAAAACTTTGATGGCAAGGATTGGGACTATGTAGTTGTCTGCTCTAATATGAATATAACTTCCTTGAAAAAAAAAATGTAAGACAGCAGATACATATATATGTACGTGCAAATATCTCTTTCTAATATCCTAAGGGTTTAATTGTTTGAAAAGTTGAAAAGATCCTACATATCTTATAAGAGTCATTTATGTTATCACATATCATAATTATCATATAGCTGTTTCTTTGTCTCTCTCTGGTGTGTGTGTTTGTGTGTGTGGGGGTGAGAGAGAGAGAGAGAGAGAGAGAGAGAGAGAGAGAGAGAGAGAGAGAGAGAGAGAGAGAGAGAGAGAGAGAGAAGGGGGATCTTTATCTGAGACAGAGACCTAGACATTTCCCTGACGTTTTCGATCTAGATTTTCGCCTCTCTTTCAATTTAAAGATACATCTTTACAGCCAGGAAGAAAAACGCTGTTAAACCTTGGTGGAGTGTAGAATCTAGTCAGATGTGTAAACATAGATATACAATCAATATATACGGTGTGTGGGATAAAGAAACTAGAGGGATTTGTCTCCGATTTATAACCAGAAACAACGACAGTGATGTCTTTGATAGTATACAGAAAATGAAATGCATTTTCTATCCGTCGTAATATGTGCAACCTTGCAACCATCAGGGGCAACATATGGCATGAAGATATAAGAATGATTATAGTTTCATACAATACAGATGAAATTGTTAAAAAAAAAACTTGATGGAAACAAGTAAATATGTATCTTTAAACCTTTACCAAACAATCTCTCTCTGCTATTTTATGCTTGTGGTGGCGGTTAAGTGCAAGGGGAAACTTGAATGTTGTCTGCAAATTGAATTGAGCCACGCTCTGGCAAAAGAGGGTTTCTCTGTGATGCATTAAATCAAGCAAGTCATCATATAACTATGGATCCATAAAATCCTTTTTTTCTTACAACTGTCTGGATCTTGAGATAAAATAGTCCTTTGACAGGCAGAAAATTGATCGATGGCAAAAAGTTTCGACCCATGTCAGCCTGCGCTAGACTGGGTCCAGGCAATAATAATTTCTTACTTACTCCGTATCACGCTCTATGAATTGCGATCTTTGGCACAGCTTATCTGTCTATGGCTTCCGTGATTATTTTTGACAATGTAACGTCCGAATTATAGTAAGGGAAAACGTGAAAGGACTGGAACCCAGGCTAGCCTGCGCGGACTGAGCAGATATTTTTTTGCAGATACATTAAGCCCCCTTTACATAGAGCATAGCTCAATTATGTCTCTGTTTATATTTAATCATTCACACGTGCATACTAAATTTCTGTAACTTTTCAAATCGCTCTTTTCCCTTCAAACCTGATTCATTGAAATACCACTAGGAATAGTATTCACCAACCATTCTAAACTGTATTCTTCGTTTTAGTCTATCTTTAAATAGAAAGTAACACAATTCCTCGTTGGCCAAACCATTTAGTTCAGCCAATCAGAAATTTCGTTACTTTTAAACTTAGAAATTTCTAGAAAAATTAAACAATAAATGTTATTGTGAATGGCTTGTTAAACGTGGGCAAAGAAACGCCAAAAACAGATGTAGATCTATACATGAGCATGAAAAAGGTGATCTTAATGAAGTTGGCGGCTTGTGGCCTATATTGTCTTGAAATGTTTTCTTTCGTTTTATTTGTATTACTAGTATCAGTTCAAAAATAGTTTTCAGATCTTGCATTTCTACATTCGGCGACGCCAAACTGCTTCTCAATATGTACTAAGTAAAAATAGTGTTTTACAGTATATATCTTTATAGATCTATAGGATAAAAATAATTTTTGAAATTTGGATATTTTTCGGCCGCTATGTCGACAACTTCAGGCACCAACTTTCGGTCGTTAGGCCACCATTTTCAGACCGCCAGGGCACCGACTTCAGACTACAAAGCCGCCAGGCTGCAAATTTCACCAAGGTCAAAAGGTGGTCACTGGCGTATTCAGAGGAATAGCTATCTTATTTTCGAAAACAGTAAAGGCCCACTTGAAACTGATCTAATGTATTTGAATTTGAATTAACCCATAGTAGCCTAGACTCTCTATATTAAGCACGACTTACGTTACTTTTGTGGTAGACCTAGATCCAAAATCGCTGAACATGCAGACTGATCCAGGATCTACTCCATCCCAAAGTACTCGAAATAGTGCTACTAAAACAGCGTTTGAATATTATATTGTGATTAACGCTTTTTTCAAAATTATTGCACTTATATCGTGGCGGCCATCCATGCTTTCCTGGATTTGTTCTACCGATACTTCTTATCATATTTTTTCCAAGCCACTGACTGCTTTCCCACACAACCATCATCGAATCAATGATCAGCGGTTAGAGAAGAACATTTGAACCTTGTCGCAACGACTATCATCAATCCTCGGAAAGGAATTCGAACCAGCGACCCCCTGGCCTGAGTACTTGTACGCTACTGACTGTGCTATCGGGCAAAAAAAAAAACAAACAAACAAACAAACAAACAAACAAACAAACAAACAAACAAACAAACAAACAAACAAACAAACAAACTAACTAACTAACAAACAAACAGAGTTTGAACTGCAATATTACTGTCCAGATTATTTGGTTAAGACTTTATCCTTGAACGGATTCTATTCATGTTGCGGACTCTGTGGATCACAATCAGCCTGCACAGAACTCTCTGTCCGATTTAACCATTTACCAAACATTCTCCTGTTTTATCATTCATGCAATTTTTATCATTTTTATCATGCAATTAAGCTATCTCCGACCTGATAACAACGTCATGCTGTACTGATCATTCCTACGAGGCGTTTTCACCTTAGATAGTTAGATAGATAGATAGATAGATAGAGAGAGAGAGAGAGAGAGAGAGAGAGAGAGTGAGCGAGAGCGGGGACACGGACGGACATACGGACGGACAGGCAGGCAGACAGACCAGCGGGAAACGATAGAGACAGACAGTTATTTATTGGGTAATGCCTTGCGTTCATGGACAGATTTCCAGCTCTCCTTTGGTGCTTTAGAGCTTTCTGAAAATTTTTATGCTTTTTTAACAATTTCAAGCCATTTCAAGCAGTTCTATCAATTAACCCTCAAGCTGCTAAGCCCGACTCACTGACCTTTTGCCGACAATGTAGATCAAGATCAGACTGCACAGAACGTGCAGTCTGATCTTGGATCTACACTGTCCGTTGAAGAGATATTTTTCTCCAAAAAATAAGTTTGAAAAAAACATTATTCGGGATTTTACTATCGGCTTGAAAGTTTTATTTAACTTATTTCGCAGGATAAGGATTAATATACAAAAGAGTTATTCCAAACATCTTAACTCTTTTAGCATCAAATAAACAGAGGAAACCTCCTTCGACGGCTGTAGATATATTCCACTGAATTTCCGACAGAAATTGCTGGAATACACGAGCGGACAGTATAGATCCGAGTTCAGACTGCACGTAGCATGTAGACTGATCTTGATCTATGCCGTCCGCTAAATCCGTTGCTTTCTCTTGTGGTGCCAAAAGGGCAAAAAGTTAAAAAAGTCTAGAAAGGGTCATTAATGCTAAAAAAAGGAGAGAAATACAAATTTGAACGATTTCATCATAATAACTAAAATTTAACAAGTGCAAGTGTAAAACATGATAAAAAGCGGTTAAAAAGAACTTACAGCACAATAAACTGAAACTATGTAGAAAAAAGTGCATGATGAAATAAAAGATGAAATTAGAATCAACATTATATCTTACAACGGATAAAAGTTAAAAACTGACAATACCTGGCCTGAATTTGATAACACTCAATTGAAGAATTTTCGTGAACCTCAACTAACTTCGATGTCGCTTCAATGTTCAACGTTTCACAGTTGCTATGTCCCAGTATATTTTTCAGCAAGAGCGCCCGGGTTTAAATACAATAATTATCATGTGTTACGTACACGAACGCTTTAACAAATACTGAGGTAAACTGCATATGAAAGGCTGAAGTATATAGTATTTTCCACCCACGTCATTTAGCACTTTTTTTCTTTCGCCTTGTCTCATTTATCATTAATGCTACTGGAATAAAATAATGCAACAGCAGTTCCGAGACTTCATGAATGTAAGTTTGAAAAAAAGTGGGTTGAATTTTCATAACCGAAGTGTAAATAATGTAACTTCGTTCACTCTGTTGTGAGTGACTTCAATTACTTCAGATATTGGACGAATTCATTTGATTGTCTTAAAGAAAAGGGTTAGGGTACATCCGGGATATTACGTAAAACCCCGTTCACTGTAAACATATTCTATTTCATGAATGAAATTGAACCACGAATTTTACTTTCCTCTGCTATAAAAATGATAGCATTTTTGACGTTGCAATACATTAAAAATAATCGACAAAAAGACAGTGAGAAAGAGAAGATAAAATAATAAATAAAAGAAGAGTAAAAGATGCAAGTCATTTATTTCCCTATTATCACCATGCAAACTAGACTTTTTTTTCCTCCAGTACCGTGCAGTAGATACCCTTTTTCGAAAACAATGTCGAAAAAGTCTACGTTACCCAAAAAATAATTTACCCTTTCCTTCAACCCATTACCAGACGAAAAAATTTAGGCATGTGAATACTGAAGTATTCGCAGACGACAAATTAAATACTGCTCAAATGAAGAGATTTGTTCTTGAAAGGGTCATCAATACGCCCCTTTCTTTTAATACTTTATCACACAGTCCCAAGTTTTAAAGACCCAGGGGAAATAGCCTTTTGAAAACCTTGTGCGAAAAGGGGAAAATGCTGGTTACCAGCATTTTCTCCTTTTCCCACAAAGTTTTCTATGCTTTCATAGACAATTACAATCATTTCAGCTGAATTTTATATTTCGTCCGCAAACGCTTTCAATTTGGACCAGTTGGAGTAATGCTCCCAGAAATGTCCCTTTTTTTTGGAAAGGAGGGGGGCAAAATAGAGTGGTCTGAAACCATTTCTTCACATACTCTTGTCAAACCTGCCAGAGCCGTTACAAATTATTCAAGAGACAGACATTTGAACAACAGGAGAACATTATTTTTTTCCCCTAATAATAGTGCTGGATATACAAACAGAACAGAGCGTGAGAAAAAGGCAATTCCATGTTACAAGCAACTGCTACTTTTCCAACAATATTAACGACAGCTATCTACACTTGCCAGATTTAACCGTTTTCCCACCATTCCCGTGTTAAATTAAGTTTTACTGACCCTGAGATTATTTATATGGTGTGCAGTTCCCAACATTATATCAGTTATTCCGCGGTGGTCAGTGCATCTATCCATGATTTCCATGATACTTCGCATGATATTTTTCCCAAGCCACTGGCTGACTTCCACAAAACTATCGTCGAAACAATGATCGGCGGGAGAGAGGTATGAATCCTGTCATAACAACTTTCATCAATCTTAGGATAGAAATTCGGCGGATTGGGGATTTGAACTACCGACCCTCTGGTCTTAAGTCCTGTACGCTACAGACTGCGCTACCTGGCTCAGCAATGACCTTAAAAGAGAGAACTTTTGAAAACATTGTGGGAGAGGGTAACCAGCATTTTGTCCTTAGTTATCGTCAATATTTTTTGAATTTCAGTACCGAATTCCGTCATTTTAAATAGCAGCATTTACTCTGTCCTTTGTGAACACTTTAATAAGACCAGTCTAAAAGTTTGTCGTCTGGTTAGGAGTAAAAACTCCGTTTTTTTTACAGTTATGGTTTAAGAAAAGAAATCACTGTATTAGGTTGATCCCGCTGTTTTTTCCTCGTTATTAATTACATTAATTACAACTGTCACTATAAAACATAACGTCGCCTTACAAGTTGTCTCATACAAAGGCTTTTAACCTTAAAAAATGATTGAATGACCGACGTAATTTTATATTAACTCTTTTGATGAATTGCACCGGACCTTCTTTTGAAAACATTGTGGCAAATGTAGGTGGGGTGCAGCAAAAATACAATTGGTCCAACTACCGTATATCAACTGTTAGGGGTTGAACTGCCATAGGTAAATACACACTGTGTATGGATGTAACTTAGGGGCATCAAACTAGATTTTGACCCATTTTTGGTAGGGGGAGGTGGGAGGAATAATAATAATACTAATAATAAGGGGAAAAAAAAAGGACTCGAACCCACGGCCTTCAAAACCAAAGTCGTCCACTCTACCACTATATTCGAATTTCGAACTGCTTTACACTAGTCTTAAAAATGAATTTATCCCTTGTTATGTAATGACGGCTATACCGTTACTAACGAAATCTGATTTAATGCCTCTTTAAATACCTGTGCAGAAGTTGAAAGAAATGTTCAGCAACTGGTCCTATTTCCCATATGAACACATGTAATCAGAATAGCTGCTATAATTATTGTTCAAATAAAAGGATTTCATACACGAACGACAAAATAGTGCACTTGCTCAAGTCCACAGCATTTGCTGACAAAAAAAAAAATGAATTTGGCTCAACGGGAGGAAATCGTCTTCGAAAAAGTAGAAAACATTGTGAGAAAAGGAGAAAATGCTGGTTACCAGCATTTTCTTCTTTTCCCACAATGGTTTCAAGGGCCATCTTCCTCAATGTCTTCGAAGCGCAGAATTGTGTAGTAAAGGTTTAGTGAAAGACTCAGTATTGTAGACTAATCCAAAATAAGGCATGTATACTTACGACAGTAGTTTAGATGTTTTCCCCCAATTCGTGCACATGTTAACAAAACATGATTGTTCATGAGCTTGACCCACTTCATAAATGTACATTTGTTTCACATGTTTTGTTTAAAATTATTTGTTCATAATGAAGAACAAACAACCGACAAGATAAAACATCAAAACTTATGGCAAATTCATTCCTGATAGAGGAATAGGATAAACAGTCTGACCCGGCTAGAAGCCTGTCGGTGGATTGCTCCATTTGATTGGCGATAGTTTTTAGTCCTCCAGAGGGCAACTGATTCAACTGCTATAAAGAGTTGTTTAGGTCATAAGAAAAAACAGAAACAAAAACTGTCAACAAATAAAAAGGTCAACATTCAAGATGAGCGAAATCCGCTCATGAACAGGGAATGTACGAACAAAAATGTAAACTTAAGAGTGCAGTGGGTATAGTAAGTCAGCCATTTTCTTGACTACAAATTTTCTCACAGATCTCGAAACGCAGAGACAGCTCGAAACAATTTTTCATTTTCATCATTATTACAACTTCTCTTAAAATCAAGGCAAAGCTTTTGTCTGAAAGCTTCAGCGATGTGTAATTTGCGTTGACGATTTGCAGAATTCAAAGATACACACGAATCCAGTGGGGATGCACGAAACAACGGACATAGGCATACTACCATCGTTATTTTTCTTCTTAGCAGATGACATATACTAAGACATAAAGCAACATTTTTTCTTATCACTGTGAAATAGGCCTATATGGAATCAGTCTCATATTGCGTATAGGCAGTTACGTACATGCGCATGAAACATGCATGCATGATGGGGCTAGATCAAGATTCAGTTAGATTGTTATAGTCTTACAAAACTTCTTAATTGATTCATCATTGAATAAAGTAAGGCGATAGCTGACATACCATCAGTACAAAAGAAAGACAAATTTAAGGTAAAAATAATTTTCAATGATAGGTAATTTCAGATTTCGCACAAGAATTTCTTTAAAAAAAAAATGGGGGAATATCACGTGATCAATAACACGTGTCGATTACGCGGGAATGATGACGCCATATTCAATCTCATTTGATACGTAGCCTCTTAAGCTATTTTTAGATTTTGCAAAGGATTTCAATATCTTAACTATTTCACGGCGACGGCTCACATATTAATGTATGTTTAGGGTTTCAATAGGACTAGGCAAGGGCCCTGAAGTGTCTTGCGTATGGATATGCCTACGAACATTAGTGCGAGTGGAACTTTTAAAAGAAGAAAGCTCAACCTTCTAACCCCCAAATCGACCTGATTTCACATACGCCGCTTGACCCCCTCCAGTTTTATGCGTTGTACGTTTCCGACTGAGCAACGGGGTTCTTCACTAAATAAAGCACATCAAAACGCCTAGAATTAACCAGATTGCAACATTGTTTTCCAATTTACCGGACGCGGGGTTTACATTCACCCGCACTCCTCTTGCTCAAACTTTGAATCGACATGAACATATAGCTAGCTACGCACCTACATTGTGGCATTTCACCACTCAGGCTATGGCATTTTTACCTAAGACTTCTTATTATTGTAGTGTGGTAAATGGATTTATTACCGACATGAAGGTTCGTGTAAATTGGTTGGTTAATTGATTGACCGACTGATTCGTTGATTGATTGACTGATTGATTGATTGAATGAGGAACGGTTTTACGTCTCTTTCAGCTTTATTTTAGCAATTTCACGGCGACATCTAGCATATTGATGTACATAAGTCCTGGGCTTAACCAGCACTAGGCCAGAGCTCGACTGTCTTGCCTAAAGCCACTCCCACGAACATTCGAGTGGGTGGACCTTCAACAACAGGAAATTCCAACCTTGTTCCCCCATCCCATCCTTTTAAACCTATCTGACTTCATATCCTTTATTTATTCTAAATTTATACATATAGAGAAATATAAAGCATCGTGTACGTCATTTGATAGAAAAAACTGTAGTAACTTCTGAAATTTAATCGATGCTGAAAGGGAAAAACGTTTTAAGTGCAAGGTTTCAGTAACAAGATCTCGGCCTGTTCTAGTTTATACTTCAAAAGAATGGTTATTACGCTGATATTTGGAATTCAAAGCTTAGATGTACGACTTACCTTTTTACAACACAAATACGACTCTCAACATCCTTTTCGAAAAAATAAGAAGAGATTTAAGGATATCTCAACATGTTGGACAATGAAGATCACAGAACATGCAATATGATCTTTTATTTACATGGTCTATTAAGGTAAGATTTTTCTTGCGAGAGGAAACTTGAAATTACAGTATTTATGTATTTCTATTTAAGAGTTAAACAGTTTTTATACGTCTTCTTATTTGTATTTGTATATTGTGTATCATGTAAATGTTTATAGGCCGTAGAACTGAATACTTTAATAAACCATTGAATTGAATTGAAAAGTTAAATGATAAAGCGTAACACGTTACGTCCTTCAAAAGGACTTATCGATGTTTGTCGATGGTAATGTGAGAAAGCAACCAATGGCTTGGGAAGAAAATTGTGCGAAGAACCAGGGTCCGTACACACCAACCATTCTTAAGAATATCCTTGGTCTCATTCACCAGAATTTTCTAAATTTGAAAGTAACACAACTCCTGATTGGCTATACCATTTGGTTTAGGCAATCAGAAGTTGTCGGTTCTTCCAAATTTAGAAAATCTTTGAGAATAAGGCTAAGAATGTTTTTAAGAATTGTTGGTGAATATGTACCCTGCTAAAAAAGAAAAGACTTCGGAAAAGCACAGATAGGTGCATTGGTCGCCATCATTTAACTGAATTGATGCAGAAAGCGGTATTAAACACCATACAACCTATCATAGGGCTACAATCCTCTTTTAAAAGCATTATGGCAAATTCTCATTTTAAAAATCCATGGAAAACCAACATTTTTGAATGTGAATACTTGTGGGAGGAGGAAGCTTCCTAAGGTAGAATCACTGTTATGAGCGATTTCTTCTCTTTTCACAATATTTTCAAAGTCGCGAGACAAAAAATATCATGTACTGGTGTCTTCAGTCGATTGCTATTTTGATATTATCTCCGAAGTTAGCAAACGATAAAACTGAAGACACTGTCCAAATTAAAAGCATTTGCAGACGAGAAATGAAATGTTGCCAAAATGTCAGGCTTTGTCGTTGAGACAGTAGAAAAACCTTGTAGGAAAATGAGATAATACTGGAAACCAGCATTTTCTCCTTTCCCCACTACATCTTCAAAAGCCTTCCTCATCACGGTTGTTAAAACTTGAGCATGTTTGGTAAGGGTCATTGATCATGTGCATGTTTAGATGCGTTTTGTAGGTCACGTAGATCAAGAAGATAAGAATGGATAGTGAAAACGTGCAGTCTGAAACTTGATCCACAATCCTATACCTTTGACTGATAATCTGGTCCAAAAAGCTTTAAAATTGTTATTCTTTTGTGGCCATTTTAATGATAGACAATTTCCAGCTAATCTCTACAAACTTACCAGGTACAAAGGTAAAACAGGGAACGATGAAAAAAAAAAAAACTCGAGAGATGCCGCACGGTTTGGATTTGAAGATCAGAAAATAGAGACTGACTATTTGTATTGTGTTTTGCACTGTTTTAAACACGGCGACAACCAAATTATTCACGTACTTGCCGGATTCACGAGTACAAAGCTGTTGCTCTGAATCTTCTTGCCAAACGACGACACTCCCAGGGATAACCCAATTCCTCGTGTGAGGAACGAACCAAAAGTTCTGATACCTTAATCTGAGATCGATTTCACCAAAGGTTCTGATACCTTAATCTGAGATCGATTTCACCAAAGGTTCTGATACCTTAATCTGAGATCGATTTCAGGAGAGCCATATAACGGACAAAAAAACCCCAAGTGATTCTCCCTTTTGCAACAGGCTAAAAGATCAATCATAAGAAGTGTTTAAACGTAATCTGTTACTATTGATAGCTTTGGTGGCATATTTCTGCTGCGAGATACGAGATAGCTATCATGAAAATTTTAGAAAACTATCGTGATAAAACAAAGTTTCCTGGAAATATTATCTAGATAATAAAAATTTTCACGATAAAAATATCGCGATAATTCTACCTGTTATCATGATTTTTTTTGCTTTCGTGCCCATAACTGACATTCACGGTATCAATAATTAGATACGGTTTCGGAACATCTTCGTCTACAACCTTATGAATTCTCCTTTTCCCTGAATGGTTTTAAAGTGTTCGTAGGAGGCATTTCGAGTCGTCTTTGTGATTTTACAGACTTCTGTTCATTTCGAGTCTTGTCAAAATTTATCAGTTAAGCTACAATTATTAATTATTCGAACTTTTACTGACTACAATCTTGTGAATTCAAAAACTACCGATTTCATCCAAATGATAAATTTTCTATTTATAGATATCGAGAAACAGGTAGAACTATTACGATAATTTTATCTTGCATGTCAGTTTCGTGCACGATTGAGACATTTTGTGTTAAAATATCAAGTTTATCGTGATATTTTTTTCAGGAAACTTTTCACTATCTCGATAAAATTTCCAGGAAACTTTAATTTATCGCGATAGTTTTGTAAAATTATCATGATAGCCATCTCGTATCTCGTGGCAGAAATATGCCACCACAGATAGCCGGGCGACCTTTACAACAAGTACTTGCGGGGAGGGGGGGGGTGAAAATAGGGTGTGTTTGATGACGGCCTAGAAAAATATCACTCTCTTGCACTACGGATCATTCCCACTCACCTCTGTAGTTGGCTCAGAAAGTAGTCCGTCATTACGTGATATTTTCGTCACATGACCATAACTCAAAATGGCGACACAAACGCCGGTGAAAGAAAGACCAATACCGATTGTTCAAACAGCATACGGCTAAACAGACTTAGTGGTAGGAAATGTGAATAAGAGGGATTTTCTGAAAAGCTTAAATGTCGTTTAATTTTTTAATCTTACAAACTTAGATCTATCGGTGTGTCAAAACTGTTGTCATCATTTCATGGGCGCAGCCATTTTCGTTACAATTGGCGTAAGATTCTGATCAGTAAAGAAGCTCGAAAAAATAGTTCCATTATATACAGGTAAATTCATCAGTTTGAATGCACCTATAATGTATCCAGAATCATATTTCCTTTGTCTACTTTATAATGTTACACATGAAACAGTTAAACAGTAACAAAACATGTTTTCCTCGGTTTGACAAGATTCTTGTCATTTAGCCCATTGCAGAGATGTATGGTGAAAGTAACGAACAACAACTCTGCTCGGAGATTGGAAAAAATATATGGGCTGCTCCGGGATTTGAACCCGGGACCTCTCGCACCCAAAGCGAGAATCATACCCCTAGACCAAGCAGCCACAACCATCTTTATTTGCGCCAAAGTAAATTTTACTCTAAATAATAGTATACTTCAGCAACCTCGGAAAAATATGATACACTAAATTATCAGGGTATGGTGTTTGTCAAAATTATAGTAACTATTGTGTATTTGGCACAGGTAGCACAGCAGATACGGGAAGTTTGTCACAAACAACAACAACAACAACCAAAACCGGTGTATTATTTTAACATAATTTGTAAATATGAGTCTCAATTGAATGAGACCCATGACGCTTTAAACAAATAAGAAAAAAAAAAACAAACCCTTCATCGTCCTCTTATTACTTTATTTTAGCAGAGGTTTGTGCTGTGATTTATTGATTCCCAGGCCATTTCCAAAAAAAAATTTTGCCGAAAGGAGTTTGTCTGGCGTTGCGGAAGTTTTGTTTTATTAGGTATACTAGTACTGGTATGGATTTCGGACAAAACGCGTATTTCGGATAATTATATGTTTAGCGTGCGATTTGAATGCAATCGGCTTATCTTAAAGAAAAAATCGAATTTGAGTGGCTCTTTGATAAACAACAACTCGTGAACTGTTGGGCCGTGAAGACTGAAGACGAAGCTTCACACTCGCAGAACCAGTCGTCTCATCTTGAGATACACTTCAAGTTCAAAGCGGACATGAAAGAGTGACATTCGCAATCTTTTTCTTACTTTAATGACCATTGTGTTTATTTGGCTGCCTGAGAGTTAATTTAGAATGGAATATGCATGTATGTCTTTCTTTATCCTTTACTGTGATTGCATTGCAGTAATTTGATTGATACTTACTTTTTCTTTTCTTTTCAGCCAGCATGACATCAGTTGGAGGGCATTGTTATTGTGGTGTGCACGATATTGATTCACCATATCACTTTATTTGTGATAAATGTAAAAGGAAGTTCCATGAAGGTATTACTAGTAATTTGTTTTCTTTCCTACACATTAACTGTCATGTGCTAACTTTTTTCCAGACTGTTAAATTTCAGACTCATCCATGTTGGATGTATATGTAGCAGAAAAATTCAGTATGGCTCAGTTAATAGGACTTGTCTTTGAAAGGGACGGAAAACCTTGTTGGAAAACGGAAAACAAATGATAGTCACCAGCATGTTCTTCTTTTCCAGCGATGTGTTCAAGAGCTTTGGTCCACAAAATTTTGGATTGTTTGTCAAGGGTTATATCTCTGAGTTATAACTGATGATGTACCAAAGAATCTGGATAGGGCATTGGTTAGGCTGCATGTTTTTCTTCACCTGTGACATACTAATGATGCTCAAAATAATATGGGAGCCTGACAAAATCTCGAGTTTTGAAAAACTGTGATGATGAAATCTGTTAAATACATTGTGGGAAAAGGAGAAAATGCTGGTAACCAGCATTTTCTCCTTTCCCCACAATGTCTTCTACTATTTCAAAGATAAATCTCAGTGTTTGAATCAAATTTGATAGTCATGGTGAAAAACGTTGGATGTTGGACATGACCATTAAAATAATAGGAAAACCAATTAAAATATCCATATCGTCGACCCAACTGTCCAGCATTACCATGAACTTAAAAAATTACTGTCACACTGTTTTAAACACAACAAAGCATATTTTTACAAAGAAAGAGAAACTTGCAGCGCTTGTCACACCTCGGCCGATTCCGTATCTATATCAAACTTTATTTAGGGATCACCCGAGGTTTGCCAAATGGCACTTGCAGCACAGTGGTTAGTTTTGTCTAATTACACACCAGATAAGCATACACATCATATATTGCTAATCAATCAAGCATATGATATCTACTGCGAATCTGTTGGGAAATGTAGGAGAATTTAATCGCTGCTCATAAGTTCTGAAGCCACACTTAGATTCTACATTATATGGTGTGTATCCTGTGACTGAATCTATCACTAGCTTTGTATGGTGTGTATTTAGCAACAATCGGCATCGAGTCAAATTCTGGAATGTTCTTTGACTTCTTTTGAGTGTACTACCGAACACAAAAGATTGACCTTTATTCAATTAATCTTTATTTAATTGCAAAGCCTTATCTCCCAACCAACCAACCAACCAACTGAAATTATTCAGAAAGGAGATACTGCTTTTGGTGTCGTTTCTCAGTCACAATTTTTCACTGTTTGAGCCACATATCTAACATGAGTCACAAAATGTATTGAGTGGATTGTTTTTTGGTCTGACAGAATTTGATACGGTCTGGCAAAACTTTTATGCCTGTCAAACCAACTGTGCGGTAAAATTTTTCGGTCATTAACCAAGTCTGCATTTAATTGTTGTCTGCCAACGCTTTGGACAGTTCCAAAGTTTTGTTGTTTGGTAGAGAGTTTCAAAAGGGCCATGGACATGTATGCAAGGAAAGATAATTGAATCATCTGACTGGTGTTTTATGTACTGTTCCGAAAAGCAATTAGATAGATACCACTCACCAAGTTAAAAGAAGGCCATGAACATGTATGACAAGAAAGAAGACTTGAATCAATATATATGGTTTACAAAAGCAACAAACTCTTTACTAAATGACAAAATCTAGATGGTTCCAAACTGAAAGCATTGGCAGACATCAAATTGATTGTAGCTCAAGCGATGATTTTTGTGTTTGCTAAGGCAGGAAACATTGTGCAAAATGAGACATTGCTGGTTACTAGCATTTTCTCCTTTTCCACAGTGTTTTCCTAAGTCTTCTTTATCAGGTTTGTTGAAACTTGGGTTAGTTTGGGAAAGGGTTAAAGATATACCCCAGACCAATGCTTAGTGCTTTGATGATGTAAGCAGTGAACAGTAAATTAACACTTCAAGTGCTGTTCAAAAATTAAGTTGTTAATGTGGCCAATGCAGATCAAGATCAGAGTGCACAAAAAAATCAGTCTTATTTTTTATATGCACTGTCTGCTTTAGTGAGGGATACTTGTCAGAAGCAACCTTTAAAGTGCACTTATTTGGGTCAAATTTCTGGGCTGAAATTGTCTGTTGGGTTTATTTTGCGCTTTTTGGTTTGACTTATAATCTGCCTGAAACAAATTTATGACAGATGACTCTGAAAACATCTGAAAATCAGTAGTTCCTAACAATTGATTATTTGTGAAAACATGATAAAAAATACTGGCAATTTTTCATTTTTATACAAAGTTTTCTAAAGTCTTCTAAAAGACAAAAAGTCAACTGCAGTTAGCAATGTTTTCACCCTTAGATTGTAGAGTAAATCTGATAGACATTTTCATTCTAGAATTAACCATTTACCGCAAAATGCTGACAATGACCCTGGGAAAGAAGTCTTTTGAAATCATTGTGGAAAAAGGAGAAAATGCTGGTAACCAGCATTTTCACCCTATCCCACAATGTTCTCAAAAGACTTCTTTCCCATGGTTGATAATATGATAGGAAAAGGAGAAAATGCTGGTTACCAGCATTTTCTCCTTTTCCCACAATGATTTCAAAAGAAACATTTGCACTGTTTGAGCCAAATTGAAATTGTTGTCAATTTGGACAAGGCTAAAATTTTGTTGTTAAGACCATATCAATATGAATAATTTCAAGAATGCTGTTAGCCAGAATGATTCAGTGTAGCTGAAAGTGTAGATCAAACTGCATCTTTTTTTTCCAATTTAATCTTGATGAACACTTCCAGCAAAGACAACTGAAGTAGAGAACGGTGCTCATATTGTGTGTAACTTTATGTTTAGGTTGTTTGATAAAAGGACAGCCATCTACTTTACAAGGAGACTACCTGTTCAATTTCAAGTGCCAGGCTTGTGGGGGAGGAGAAGAAGAGTTCTCTCGGATTAAACTACAATGGTAAATGTTTATTCTCTGTTACACTAAGCTGTAGACCCCTAAGCACAACTTCACTTGCTTTTGTGGACAGTGTAGATCAAGATCAGATTGCGCAAAATGTGTGGTATGATCTTTTGTCACACTGATAATTTGCAATAAATTCTGGCCACAAACAGAATTGAAATTGCTGTACTTTGGTTTTCTTTTTTTTTTTTATTGATTCAGTCCTCTTAGCACTCAAATATGTCTTGACTTTATTGCTGTCCTGTATTTCCATCATTGGCTATGCAAATAAGTAGTAAAATAAAGACATTCAATTGATTGTGCAATCTAGCTATGTGATATAACAGACTGAGATTGTTTGCTAGAGTTATCACAGCTAAAGATTAACCTTTTACCGATCAATCCTTTGTTGAAACTTGTCCTGAGATATGAAGTTTTGTAACACATCTCAAGAAAATGAGAAAATGCTGGTAATGGATGTCAGGAAAGTATTAGTTTAGTTTAAAATATTTGTTTTACATCGATTGAGAAACAAGTTCTTACAACATATACTAATTTCTCTTGATTCTGCTTTCTGGGAACTGCACGAATACTTGCTGCATGTGTGTGGCAATGAACAGCCCCAAAGTTGACATCTGCTCCCGTGTATTGAACTCAAGACCTTAACATTACAAGGCCGACGCTCTACCTCACAATCATAGACACCACAATATAGTATAGTAGTACAGGATAGTATTCTTGGCTATGAAGTGTAAGTGAAGACAGAGATTCTGGGACATTATACCACTGATATAGAAAAATATCCTGTCATAAATACAACAGGTGACACTTTGTGCCTTTCAAATTTATTAGAGAATAGTCATGAGTGAATTTTTCTCCCTCATTTTGAAAATGTCCCTTATTTCTGCAAGTTTGTGGGAAAATTATCTTCTTTCTGAATAATCCTAGGCAGAAGAATGTTTATGAAGTTGAGGATTTCTCAGGGATGGTATACACCTAATGTTCTAACTTTATTTTAATTCATATAAACCATATATATATTTCATTATAACCATCTGAGTGTCAGGGACCAATTGTCTCAACCAATCAGATGGCTATCCTTTAACCCTTTACCACAAAATCCTGAGTTTTAACGATCCTGAGGAAGAAACCTTTTGAAAACATTGAGGGAAAAGAAGAAAATGCTGGTTACCAGCATTTTCTCCTTTTGCAACAATCTTTTCTACCCTATGAAAGGGAAGTTCCATCGTTTGAGTTACAGTTCAATTTTGTGTCCAAATGCTTCAAAATTTGACAAGTCTGTATTTATGTCATTTGGTAAAGGGTTAAATTTGAAATTGGAACAGTAGTCACTCTAATATTATTGTTCTTGAGTACTGAATACACCCCCTTGTCTTAGCTTAGCAGCCAGAAGATGCTGATAAAGTGTAAAACATCAAAGATGAGACAATTCCCATGAGAATCCACAACATATGGATTACCGAAGAAATGATTATTCTTGTATGATAGTACCCACATCAATTGATTGTCATTCAATGTCAATGTGTTTTTTTTTATGCCAGGATGCAAGTGGTACAACTCACATTATACAATTTACAGCTGACAGGGTCAGGAATGTATGGCTATTTCAGATGGAAAGAACATATTTGTACATTTATTGACAAATACTGGACAACATTTTTTGGATCACACAGGTAATACAATAATTTGATTTTTTGGTGAGATTATTGCTGCTTTATTGTTTTACGTAAGGCCCTTTCAAAAGCTTGTTCACTTAGTTATACTAACAGGTTTGTCTATGGCTTAGTGGGTAAGGCGTTAGATTTTAAGCATGAAACCCTTGTTTTATCACTACCGGCAATGCTAGTCATGCGAGAGTTTTTGTGGGTTAGGCACTTCACAACACTGGCTCTAACACTGATTAACCCTGGGAAAGAACTAATGCAGGGCCCGCGCTGCCATTCGCCACTTGAGCCATTTGCTAAAAAATATTCAAGTGGCTCAAAAAACATGGAAAGTGGCTCAAGTTGTGGCCCCAGTTTTTTCCCTGCATCGCAGACGTAAACAGGAATCACAGTAGACTGGGTTAAGGTGAAAGTGGTGAGAAAAAAATCTCAATTAAAACCCAGTCTCAATTATCAATTAAGTGTCAATTAAACTGCTGCATTTAATCAGTGAAGTGTGACCGAAAGGTAATCATTGACTTGTTACCTATGATAACTGTAGGTTGACACCTGGCACTAGCCGTATTGGTGTATCCTTTTGAAGTTAAGCATTGATGTACATGTATCTATAAACATCGCCAATGTCCACCATATTGCTCAACATTTGTCCCCAATAATGATCGTACTTTAAATCTTATTAAAAACAGTACGTAAACAAAAGTAACATATGAAACATACATCTTCATCTCATGTCACACAAATAGATACATTTGTACCTCAATCTGTAGGCTACTTATAGATAAATTAGTACAAAAATTCAGTCCAAGAAAATTAATACGTTGCATATTTCTGGATGGTACCTGAAATCGGATAAATAAATCTTATCTTTATTTCAGCAAAGTTTAACAAAGGAATTCTTAGTGAAATATCCATATTTTTCTAATTGATTCTTTAGGTTGCCATGGTTTTAAACTTAGCCTCCTTGAACATACTGTGTTTGTGTGTGTGGGGGGGAGGGTGAGAGAGAGAAAAGGGGGGGATTTTACAAATTAATAGTTTATTTCACATCTTTATTGCAGTATTAATGATAAGTCCAACAAAAACAAGGTTTACTATTGAATCTCATGATCTTTTTTGTTTGACCCTTGACAGAATAGATTGTCCCCTGAAATTTTAGGGTCAAGGGGTCAATGACTCCTGAATTTCAGAAGTTGGCTAAAACCTGGCTGTAGGATATTCCAAAAGCTGTCTTTTAATGTGAAGCAGGTTGTTTAGTCTTTTGTATTGTCTTGTACAGGAATAAATGTCTGTTATATGAACTTTGTTTGCTCTCTGTAAAGAAAAATTGTCCTGCTTATGTTTTGAAAATCCTATTTTCTAGATGGAGGGGGGCGGGGGTTCCCCCTCATTTTCAGTTTCTAAAATAGACACTCTATTATAGTTCGACAGGCAATTGTTTGGAATATAAAAGCATGATTTTATACAGTGTTTTTAAAACAGGACTTTGCTTGAATATCTTAAGGGAAAGGAAAATGTGACAACATAAAGAGGTCATTAGTTTTGAGTGCATTAATTTCTCGTGGCTCAAATGGCGCATGTGTGGCTCAAAATTTATTAAAATTGGCCCAAGGTCTGGCTCAGACATTTTTTAAGCCAGGGCTAGCCCTGCTAATGGGTAGCTTTGGTCATAATGTGGTGTAAAACATCATTTCAATTCTGGATTCAGGGGTGTGGTTTTTCCTCCTTTCACAGGATTTTCTCTATTTAAACCTAAAACTGGAAATGCAAAACAGTTCCAGCTTACAAGGATCTCTAATGTGTATGGGGGTGGGGATCATAGCATTTTCCTCCCGTCTCATATGTGATTACTTACAGCCCTGTGGATTATCTCTACATTCAAGTTGAGTATGCCCATATGATGGGGCTTGGCACATGAAAATGTCCCTAGACAAGGTGCTGCATAACTCTAACCTGGTAACCAAGAAACTAAGAAAACACAGAATAAGTTAGCTGGTCCTGTGATACGACAGAAACACTTTTGAAAGTGATGTAAAGCTCCATTCAAAGTCACAAACAAATACATGTATTATAGGAAGAAGACATCACTCTGGCATGGTACAGTGGCAGGGGTTCTGTCCTCAGGATGCCCTGGGGTGTTTGTATCTGGGGCTCAAGAGCTGAAGGAAACAGGCTGGTGGAGACTGGCAGAGACAAAGCCTCCAACCATTATAAAACAAGGTAATGTATTTTGTTCTTAAGTCTTTACCAAGCTATCCCATGTATAAACCACTATGAAGAAGATGGAGGCTTTTGAAAACATTGTGGAAAAAGAGAAAATGCTGGTAACGAGCATTTTCTCCTTTTCCCAGAATGTTCTCTAGCATTTCAAAGACAGATGTCATCTTTTGAACATCAATGAATTTGTTACCAGCAAATACTTCCAGTTTGGAAAATTAAAAAAAATTGTCGAGTGTTGAAAAGCTAAATTACCACCCTTTAGAGCTGCAGAAAAGGGGACTATTTCGGGGTTGAAAGAGTTGTAACATCCTGGTCCTTCACTAAAATATTTGTTTCTTTCTTTGTATGGTGTTAAACGCCGTTTTCATCATTTTTCAGTTGCATTGCTGTGGCCAGTGCACCTATCCATGCTTTCCTGGAGTTTCTTTTACCAGTACTTCACACAATATTCTTCCAAAGCCACTGGCTGCTTTCCCATATAACCATCGTCAAGACAATGATGAGCAGTGAGAAAGAAATGAATCCTGTTGCACTGAAGATCACCGATCCCTGATAAAAAATTTGCAGAGCTGGGGATGCAAAACAGCGACTACAGGCTGTGCTCGGCTCTTCACTAAAAACCTACATTTTGGGTATTTACTAGAATTGTTTTGATGTGACATTACATAGATTTTTAGTGAAGAAATACATGATTTCAAAGTTGAAATATCAGCACTTACCTGGACAATAAAGACAATTTAAATGAATAGGATACTTAGTGGATGTGAACTATAAAGCATTAACACTTTGCATGAACCTTCCTGGCTTGGCAGCTCAGTGGTTAGCATATCTGACTTATGACCTGGTAGTTCGGGTTAGATGCCTGGTTGAGGCAAACTGTCTTTCTAGCAATTTTTATACGCCCGTCGAAGACGGGACGTATTATGGGATCACCAATGGTGAACGGGCGGGCAGGCGGGCGGGCGGCGTCCAATTCTTTGTCCGAAGCATCTTCAAATTTGGTATGCATGATTGTTGAAAAAAATTACGGAGTGCAGTGCACAAGAACCATAACTCTTCCTAGCACGAAATTTTGAGTTATTCCCCCTTTGATCTTCATTTTTATAGCATTTCTTGCTTGTCCAGAGCATAACTTTGTCATCTTAAGTAGGGATGACTTGAAATATGGTATGCTTATTTGTTGCAATATTTGGAGGTGCAGTGCGCAAGAATTGTAACTCTACCTCGTGCTGTCTTTGAGTTATTTCCCTTTGATCGTCATTTTTACAGCATTTAGTGCTTCTCCGGAATATAACTTTGTTATCTCAAGTCAGAACGACTTCAAACTTGGTATTTATGTTTGTTGCAATATTACAGAGTACAGTGTGCAAGAACAATAACTCTACCTAGCGCGGATTTTGAGTAATTCCACTTTGATCTTCATTTTTACAGTATTTCTTGCTTGTCCGGAACGGAACTTTGTCACCTCAAGTCAAATTGACTTGAGACTTGGTAAACATGTTTGTTGCAGTTACGAAAAGTGCAATGCACTGGAGCTGTAACCTTACCTAATGCCCTTTTGGAATTATTCCCTATTCATTATTTTTTTTTTTACAGCTTTTCATGCTTCTCTACAATATAACTTTGTATTTTCATGTTGGAATGACCTGAAACTTTATATGCATATTTCCTTAACATTAGAGGAGACATTCATGCCTGTTTCAATTACTTACCTGATTTCTGCTGCACTACTATTTTCCTCTACCTGCCCTTTACAGTTATTATCCCCCCTCAACAACTGGCGGTGGGATGGGCGTATCTTGTGACAATTTGCTGCTCTTGTTTGCTTTTCATCTCTGATGCATGTGAGAAAAGTAGTCAGTAGCTTGGGAAAAAAAAAGTGGTGTCAGTACTGGTGTTAGAAGTCAAGAAACACATGTGTAGGTGCCCTGACTGCCATGATATGACCGAAGCTGTTAAAATGGCATTAAACTTCAATACAAACAGTTATTCATGAATCTAAATGTTAAGGTCAGTGATAGAGTAAAAATCTTTAGAAAGTACCTGGATGGTTTAAGAGAGAGATAGAGAGAGTAAAAAAAAAAGAGGTCATGGGGAAATGAGAGGGAAAACTGACTACCTGCAACATGGGTTGCAGTACATAATAAAAATAAAGATATGGTAATAGAATTTTTGTGGTCTATTTGATCAAGAACTTACTGAATATTGTTTACTTATAATGCAGGAACACCAACTCCAAAAAGTTTGATTAAGAAGAAAGAGACACCACCGGGGCCCAGCCCCACTGACCCTCCGAAAGAAGGTCTAAGAAGCAGACGTGGTAAGACTTCAATCCAAGCTGCAATGGAACTGAAGGCTAAGAGGTCAACATTAGTTGTAAGTATGTGGGCGGTACTCTTGGAAAAGGGGGTCTAATGCATCTTTGTGATGCATTATAACAAATACTGCATATACTCGACTATTATGTGCCTCAGCTTAAAAGACAATTTCGTGATTCCAAATTAGGGTTTTTTATTGATGACCTCCAGTAGGACATAGGCAGACTTCATATGGATCAAAAGAGTGCCAAATTTCAGCTGGAAATATACTTCAGTTGCAAAAAAGTTTAGACCTGGGTTAGTCTGCATGGACTGCGCAGGCTGACTTGAGTAATACTTTTTGCAAATGCTTTAAACCACCTTTTGAAAGAGGAATAATAACATACAGCATAATTTTTTGCCAATTTGCTTGGCTGTTTTTGGAGAAAATGTTCAGCTTTTGTCATAGACCTGAAGCCGTCAGTCTGTAATGTTTGTGAAGCCATGCAAAAAATTTCACATCTTTACCTATCTCTGTTATTATGA
Organism: Hippopus hippopus; assembly: GCA_946811185.2. Taxonomy (NCBI): domain Eukaryota; kingdom Metazoa; phylum Mollusca; class Bivalvia; order Cardiida; family Cardiidae; genus Hippopus; species Hippopus hippopus. The sequence continues at coordinate 34,746,197 of OX328099.1, read as the reverse complement.
AAGACATTTAATTCATTTGTTTACTATCAAAAGGGAAACCAATACCAGAGTGGCAGTTGACTCTCAACACTTTTTCATGTTTGACACAGTTATGCCCCTTTTTCATCATAGAAGTTTCACTGAAAAGGTACCAAGCATTTGCACCTGCATGTGGGACTCTTGTTAAGTTCTGTATCTGTTGATGTTAAGCTCTGTTATCAAGCAGGGTTCCCGCTGGGCTTCGCATTTGGCGCCATATGCGATAGATTTTTAAATGTGGCGCAAGAAAATGCCGATTGGCGAAAATGACTGGCGCCGATATTTCTTATATCGGGATGTCGTACATTTTGATACTGGTCCCCTTCACTGCAATGTGTGGATGCATAACCGCCAATTCATCGATAAAGTTGAAGTAAATCAGAAGGAATAAACTACGGCATCGACGTAGTCCAAATTACTTTACAAATCGATGTCATTTACACCTTACTTCCCGAATATACATACACTTCCGATAACATAAACTTCCAGCTATATACAAAACTTGTCAGTTAACTTGGAAAAACTGTAAGAAAGTGAAAGTATCAAAGACCAGCGTCCCATATAAATCGTGAATGTTACTAAATGTCAAAATGAATCATAATCGTAGATAAAATCGATAGACTCTGTATTAAATTAATATACAGCGGGTTTTCGAAATGCCGACCGCATTGGCACTGACTAAACCCGGACAGTTATGTTATCGTCGTCCTCGAAATTTTCTATGTCGTTTTTCCTGCATTAATCGCCCACCTTTCGGAAAATTTGTTTGGTTTTAAACATTTTAACTTCTGTATGTTTCAAAATGTAAGTAGTCCCCTCATGAAAAAAAGTTTTCTAGGTCAAGAAATTTCTCTAAATGAGTAATTTCTACTTTTGTAACAGTTTTTCTCAAATTGACTTTGTTGTTTGGTTTGTACCATTTAAACTTCTATCTGTTTCATAAAAGTCTCTCTTTAAAACTTTGTTACAATAGGAGAAATGGTTATCAATGACCTAGTTCTGCTTTTGTCACAATGGTGTTACAAACATTAATGACAGATCTACTTAAACTTAATACATAATGGTTTTTCCTTGTTAACAAAACTAATTTTTGGAATATATTCACACAATCAACATAGATACAAGTAATTAAATCTGATAAAAACAAATGTTTTCTTGTTTATATTATTGCTCATGACACAACCATGCAATGATAATTTATTGAACAATTCTTGATTATGCCCAACCTACTGTACGTTCATTTTAAAATTGGCACCAACTGGCTCCAATTATTTCAATCTAGTGCAAACTTTTCTCATTTGGCGAAAGTGATGGCACAAGAAAAAAAGCAGCCAGAGGGAACCCTGATCAAGAGTTATCTTTCTAGGTAACTAGTGCTCCCATCTTTGCAATCATGTATATTTCACTGATGTCTGCTACATGTATTAGGTGTTTATCTCTGTTTTATTATTGAACTTAATAAAGCAATATTGATTGTTTGAGTCTTCAAAAAGAGAAAAAAAGAGAAAAGATTGTTATCATATTTCTTGGTGGGGAAAAGGTTTTTTTGGTTTATATTTTTTTTCATAGGTACATGTGTATGTATTAGTATGTGTGTATTTATTTGCTTGAGTATTTCTCTGTAAGTCACATATTGTCTCTATTTGTAGGAAGCTAAAGATATCAGGAAAACAAAACTTGCAAAGAACCAAATGGAAACTTCACCCATCCTTGTCTCAACAGTCAGTCCATCAAACACCATTTTATCAGCCCAACTCAAATCTCCAAACCCATTATTTAGTACCTCTCCCCCTCAGGCAGACTTCAGTATCCCGGCCGTGAAAACACCAACAGACACAAACAGACCTCTAGCTTTTACCGGTCTGTTTCAATCCACATCAAAAATGGACTCCAGTCAGTCTGGTTTAACTGGTTCCCTACTGGCAGAGCATTTGATCTCATCAGGATCATCTGGTTCCCAGCCTATGAGCACAGGAAGTCATTCACTTTCTGCTTCCCTGCTCTCCTCCCAGTCTGGTTCTGTACAGGATTTTAGTGATGAAAGTAGTAATATATCCCAGGGTAGCTACTTGACAGAGAAGGACCTAAAATTACAGCGTAGGTACCTTTACACTAGATAAATTAGGAATATTTACAAATGGAAAAAATAGATCTATAACAGTATGTAGGAGTTTCATTTAAAACATCATGAAGGAGGTGTAAGCTGAGGAGTTAATACAGAATTTAAATGAAACTCATATGTGTTGTTGTAGGTGTTTTTTCCATTTTTTCTTTTAACTACTCTTCATCATAGAATCTGTAGATCTAGGTATATGACAAGTAGAAAATTTTGTGGAAAACAGATGAAAAGTACTTTGCATGAAGATGTCATACAGTGGACTTTGATTAAAACCCTGACTTAACGTTGGCAGTGACTAATCAGAAGTACAGCAATAGATCATCTTAGCAATGATATAAAATACTTTGAGTAATTTAAAATCATGGTAATTTTAGTTTTTATCTTCTGTTACAGCAACTGGCTGTAAATATTGCATAGCTTAACTCATTACCAGACAATATTTTAGACTTGTGTAAGGTTTAAGCACTTGCAGACTACAGATTTACTCATGAACTACCATTCACAACTCTTGTAGCCTTTGGGGCAAGTGTAGATCAACATCAGACTGCACAAAACATTCAGTCTGATCTTTGATTTACAGTGTCTCCCTTTCCTGAGACATTTTGGAGAAAAACAATCTTGAGATTGTAATAATTTTGGTCTAGACTGAAAATGTCTGTTGGATTTTGTTTGGTGCTCGAAGTGTTGAACGGGCCTCAAATGATAGTTCAGACAAGGTCTAAAACCTTGTGGGAAAAGAGGAAAATGCTAATTACAGTGTTTACTCAAGCCTCCTGAAGGCTGTCAGTTTTGTTACAAGGGATAGTCCAAGAAACAGGACGAAACCCATCCTAAGTTACGCCTGGTTCTTTAACGTGCTCAGTGTATAGCACTGTCACACGGGACCTCAGTTTGTCACATCCGAACAACTATGAGTAATTTTAGGTTAATGATAATAGATTTAGATGAATAGAGTTGCTTCACATTCAGAGTATAAACACATTTAAATGCACTAACACCTTGTTCCAGTCATACTCATTCGCATATTTTGAGCTGTACATTATGGAAAGAAAGAACATTGACTGGAATACTATCAATTTATACATGTAACTTTTCTTGAAAGTAGAATTATACAAGTCTAAATTGCTGATGTGAACAACAGTATTTTTCTGCATCTATGCTATCAGAATCTAGAAACTTCTTTAACGAAATCTGTGTTGTTGGGATTCATTAGAATTATCTCTTTCTACTTCTGTGTCTAGTTTTTCTATTTCTACAATGTGAAGGTAAAGTGTGTGTTTAGGGGATGGGGGAGAAGAGGTGCAGTCATCAAAATCTAAAAGCATTATTTCTTCGCAAAAACCTACGTTATGAGATAATTCTATTGCATACCCAAAACACAGGTTTTTGTGCAGAACCAGGATGTTAGTCCTTGAACCCCAAAATACTCCACTTACCCGTGTGTCTGGTTTCAATTAGAGCTATTGTATGACTAAATATCCTCATTCTTGTTTAATATAGCAACATTACCCAGTTTGTTGATGTCAGAAGATGTGACTGTGCAGGAGTCAGACAGTGACCTTGAGATTGACCCTGGGACCCTGTCCCCACCCCCTGCTGGATCGCCAATTAGAATGCAGGAGTCACCTACAGTTCAAGAACTCCTTTCCACTATGGGTATGATTTTTTATGTTGTAGACATTGTTTGCTTATAGCTACTTTCTTCAAGATTTTCTTCCCAAATATTGAGTTTTAGGCAATAAAAATTGTAATGTAATTAGCTGTATATGTCAAGGCTGACTCTTTAGTCATTGTAGGAGGTAAAATTATGTTTACCACAATTTATTGTTTACTGTTACTTTGACTCAAACCCACAACCTTAAATGGCTTCAGTTTTGTCATGTCATGTCAGTTTCTCTGTGAATAACAGGGTATAAAAATTCACAGAAAATGGAAAAAAAGGGAAGGGGCATACATTGACAGGTAATCATTGCAGGAAAAGATGATGATGGCTTTTTATGAGCTTTTTTCTTTAAACTTGCCAAAACAAAAACCTAGTTTCAGCTTGCTTTAACCTTTAACCATACAACTCCAAGTTTGGGAATAAAACTTTTGATAACATTGTGGGGAAACGCAAAAATGAAGTTAACCAGCATTTTCTCCTTTTTCCAAAATGTTTTCTAGTCTTTCAGACATAAATTCTATTGTTTGAGCCACATTTAACCTGTCATATACAAATGCTGTCAATTTGGACCTGTCATTTGGTAAAGAGTCAATATTTACAACAGTTAGCAGATATTCCAGGTTAAAACTCTGAATTACAAGTTTTAGGTGTTTATTCTTTTTTTTTGTGAAGATAGTTTTGACATCAGTATCTAGGGGAATTACTTTATGTACCAAAAAGCTTCTTAAACCACCTTTTGATATAACTTTTAGTTTTTCTCGTATGAGTGAATCATGTGGAATTATAGTATTTTAATTTTTGTGGAGATTTTTGAAAAGAAAGTATGGATTGTGATTAGTGCTGTCTGACATTAAAAAGTGTTGTTTTGACTGATTCTAACATGAAGATCTGGCTTGTTTCTTTCTACAGATTCTGAATCACTTGATCAGAGATTATCTTTGGAGGATAGTAACATTGACAACAGTAACCAAGAGTCCTTGGATACCAGTTACCAAGGGAGTGTTTCAATGGATACCAGCTACCATGGCAATTCCAGTGTACTCAGTGGCAGTAACCAGGGGAGTTTCTCGTGCTTTAACCCAGAGAAACACAACCCTGAAGACTCAAAGAGTGAGTTGTTGATATAGTTTCACACAAAATCTGTAAAAGCCATGCCATTTAAGCATTTAGTTCATTTGTCTCATTGATGTCTTTACCTCTTATCGGTATAAGCATTCTAGTTTCTGTTTGTTAATTTGTATTTTCATTATCAAAGATTCGAACAAAAACATCCTATTTATCAATAGCTGAAATGAGCAGTAAGCAAAAAATTTAAAACTAGTTATCAAAGAATAAAATAAGTTGGCCATGATCTGGTAAAAGGAGGTTTGATGTATCTCTGTGATGCATTATACCTGGCAAGTCAACACAGTTATGGATCCATGAAATCAGTTTTGTCCTACAACCAATTTCAATTTAAAACCAGGTAAAAAGTAATTCTAACATGACACGTGAATTCAGCTCTATAAACACAGTGCAACGAAAGCGTGGTAAAATGTATGTTATTCTATGTAGAGTGACGTCATTCTATATAGAGTGACGCCATTCTGTATAAAGTAAGTAAGTAAGTTATTCAATGGGATATAATCTGCATCCGCGTTTTTACTCTTAGTATGAACTTGCTTTCCTTTGATTAAGAGTTGGTCATGTTAGAATCGAAATAATCTTCTTTCTACCGTGGTTTATCGTTCAATAAACCACGTTGTGAGTTATGAGGCACAATGAATAAACCACTCGGGCTATCGCCCTCATGGATTATTTATTGTGCCTCATAACTCACAACTGTGGTTTATTGAACGATAAGCCACGATAGAAAGAAGATTATTTCTTAAACAAACTATTGTCAGAGTAACTTGGAAACTTTTAACAAGTTTTGTATTTCATTTTTCTGCCAGTGAGTAAACCTTGGACTGACCTTACAATAACAGATTGTCATCTATAAAATTAATTCCATACTTTTAAGTGGTATGATCTTTAATGGTATGATTCAAATGCAGGTTAACACCTGCATTGTTTACTTTTGGCAGCTACAGGGCCTTAAGTCAAAATGAGATATGCACTGCAAGGTAAAGTGGCTTTAAACTTATTCAGACCAACAAGTTAACCTATAATCTTGTCAAACTTACAGCTGACAAGTTGGACGAAGATGCTTCTGTTGTTGACTCAGAATCTGAAAGTGAGACTGAGTCAGGTTCCTCAGCTACCAGTGAAGTTGAAGAGGGACAGACAGATGAACAGAAAGAAAAGTCTACACGCATTAGACAAAAGAGGAAACATAGTAGAATAGCGGAATCAGAAGTTGTTACCATACCAGATGTGAAGTAAGCAATTTTTATTATATATATTTACATGAAGAAATATTTTTTTTTTTGTAGATACAGAAAACAGCCTGTCTAATAGGTACATGTATGTACACATGGGTAATTTTTAGATTTTCGTACATTATTTGATTTCTTTATGAGTCTAATTATATGAAATCAAATGGAAATGATTGAAATTCTTTATGCAGCTTTGAATCTCTTTCCAGGACTTGTCTTTCAGCTTTCATAACTATCAACCCTGAACCAAACAATCCTGTGTTTTAATGACCCTGAGAAAGAGGCCGTTTAGAACCATTTCTGGAAAAGGAGAAAATTCCATCATTTGAGCTGCATTCAATTTGTTGTCTACAAGTGCTTTCATTATAGCCAAGTCTACAATTTAATCATTTGGTATAGGGTCAAACAGTGGTGTTGAACCAATACAGGCTGCAACACTTTAACCCTTTACCACACAATCCCGACTTTTAACGACCCTGAGAAAGAAGCCTTTTGAAAACATTGTGGGAAAAGGAGAAAATGCTGGTAACCAGCATTTTCTCCTTTTCCCACAATGTTTTCTACCCTTCCCAAACCAAATTTCAATTTTTCAATCACACTTATTTTGTTGTCTGCAAATGCTTTCAATTTGGACGAGTCTATAATTTTGTCGTTTGGTAAAGAGTTAAGCCTTTACTGGATGACAAAATAATATTAGACTCAACCAAATTGAGAACACTTGCACACGACAAAATAGATGTATCTTAAATGTTGATTTATGTCTTTGGTAGAAAACATTTTGGGGAAAAGGAGAAAATGCTGGCTACCAGCAATTTCTGCATTTCCCACAATGTTTTGAAAAGCCTTCTTCTTTGGGATTGTGTGGTAAAAGATTAACCCTTTTCCAGATGACAAAACTGTAGATGTCTAAGTTGAAAGCATTGATAGACAACACAGTAAATGTCCCTCAAATGATGGAATATGTTTCAGAAAGGGTAGAAAACATTTTTGGAAATGGAGAAATTGTTTGTTAAATAGCACTTTTTTCTTTTCCCACAATTTTTCAAAGCTCTTTTTCCTTTTCGTAATTAAAAGTTGGGATTGTGTAGTAAAAGATAAATTCCTTTTTTGAACTTAACAGCAGGAGCTATCAACAAAAATTGTTGCTCTCATATTTGCCTTCATCTCTGCCAGTCAGAACACCTGGCCCTGATTTTATAATTAGAACAATATCTAGAGTGTATGGTAAGGAATTCTAGTGAGACTTTTTCTTTTCTTTAAATTTCAGGTATTCTTTATTGAGTTCATATGAAGAAAGACTCTTGCTGAAAAAGCTAGAAAGTGTTTCTAATCAGTGCCCTTTACCTCCACATTTGAACAGATTGAAATGTAAATTGAAGGTGAAACAGGTAGGTATTGCTTCCATGGTTAGAGCTATGAGGCAAAAAGAAATTTGAAATGTATGAGTAATAGCAAAGTCTGCGTTCTTGCAAAGCTTTAAGACATAACACTGAAAAGTTTTGACTGACTGCAGTTTCTGTGATGTCTGGTCTTTATTTACAATGTCCATGAATGGAACTGAAGAAATGCTTGATACTTTTTTTTACCTCATCAAGAACATATTTCGTCATAAGCTACCTGTAATTTATCGTCTGCAAATGTTTTCATTTGGTCAAGTCTAAAATTTTGTCATATTGTAAACAGATTAAGATTAAGCTGAAATTATTACCTCCTGAAGTAAGTAAGCAGGAGAAAACTTTGAAACTGTGAGTGTAAAATGTGAATGATTGACATTTTAGTTGAAGAGAGATCATGGCCTGCCCCAGTTTGACTTGGATGCTGAACTAAACAGGCTATCCCAGAGATGTTGGGGACTGCAATATTCTCAAAAGGTATACATGTTCTTCCTATTATTAACCCTTTACTGGAAAACAAAATTGTCAACTTGTTCAAATTTAAGGTATTTGCATACGACAAAATAAAAGTGACTCACATTTTAAAATTTGTTTTTCTGAAGGGTAGAAAACATAGTGGGTAAAGGAGATAATGCTTGTTGCTAGCATTTTTTCCTCTACCACAAGGCGTTAAGGGGAAGGGGTTAAGAGTGAGAATTTACCCCTTACCACACGATCCCGACTTTTAACGACCCTGAGAAAGAAGCCTTTTGAAAACATTGTGGGAAAAGGAGAAAATGCTGGTAATCAGCATTTTCTCCTTTTCCCACAATGTTTTCTACCCTTCCCAATACAAATTCCAAATTTTCAGTCGCTTTTATTTTGTCGTCTGTAAGTGCTTTCAATTTGGACCACTCTAAAATTTTGTTGTTTGGTAAAGAGTTAAACATGAACCAACAGGCTAGATATCCCATTTAGGAAATACATTTAACTCTTCACCAAATGACAAATTGTAGTCTCTTCCAAATTGAAAGCATCTGGAGAAGATAAATTCAAAAGTGATACAAGTGAATTGAAGCTATTTGACAGAGTAGAAAACATTGTGGGAGACAAAGAAAACATTGGTTACCAGTAGTTTCTTCTTCCAAAATTTTTTCAAATGCCTTCTCCTTCAGGGTCATTAAAACTCAGAACTGTGTAGTGAAGGGTTAATATGTTTTTTTTTCTATTTGGATCTGTATATTTTGAAAGCTTTGATTGAATATAGTCATTTCGTTGGTTTTATTTTCCTGGAGCTCTAAAATGTTCTTGGTACAGAGCATGGTTTGGTACCGAGTGTTGTATGATAGAAGTTTTTGTAAGAACCTAAGAAAAACATTGTACATATAATACTTCAATTTTACAGGAAAGACAAATTAATCTGCCTGGCAATCATTATCATGGAGACATGAGAGTTCTAGACAAATTTCAGGTAAGCTTCAGGTATTATATTAATATTTACCATTAGAGTACTTCTTTTTAGATGGTGAATAAGACATGTATTTAAACTTTAGATCCCTGGTTACAAGCATTTTCTCCTTTCCCAAAGTAAATTTGAAAATCCTGTTCTTTATGGGATGTCGAAGCACGGGATTTTGTGATAAAGTTTGGAAGTAACTCCTTGAGGTGTACATTGGAGCCATGCTCTGTGAAAAGGAGGCTTAATGCATCTGCAAAAAAGTATTGAGCCAGGTCAGTCTGTGCCATATGAAACTTTTGCTATTGGTTAGTTTTCTGTATTTAAAAGGACCTGTATACCTCATAATTCAATTGGTTTTTAGACAAAATGGTTTTTATGGGTCCCAAATTATGTGATGACTTGCTTGGTATAACATATCACAGAGATGCATTAAACCCCCTTTTGCTAGAGCGTGGCTCTTATGGAAATGTGTGATACTGCAATCGGCTTTAATCTTCCTATAACACTTTTGGCGAGTGAATCTTTTTCCCTCAAAATCACTTTAAACTAGAACTTGTTTTTCTACAAAAAAACAGATGTCTCCCCCCTTTTTTGTGTCAGAAGGATTGATATGTCACCAAGGCAATTTCTAACTGAAATAATGGTCATTTTTCTCTAATGGTTTTCGAGTTATAGAGCGGACACGAAATTGTATGTAAAATGAGTAAGGAAAATAATAGAGGGGAAATAACTCGAAAAATATACAAGCCAGAGTTATGGTTCTTGTGCATGTTGCAATCAGCTTTAATCTTCCTATAACACTTTTGGCAAGTGAATCTTTTTCCTTCAAAATCACTTTAAACTAGAACTTGTTTTTCTACAAAAAAAAAACAGATGTCTCCCCCCTTTTTGGTGTCAGAAGGATTGATATGTCACCAAGGTAATTTCTAATTGAAATAATGGTCATTTTTCTGTAAAGGTTTTGGAGTTATAGAGCAGACAAGGAATTGTATGTAAAATGAGTAAGGAAAATAATAGAAGGGAAATAACTCGAAAAATATACAAGCCAGAGTTATGGTTCTTGTGCATGACACTTAGTGCTTTACAAATGTGTGAAGTTTTATCAAAATATCTTAAAAGGTTTTCGAGTTGTAGAGCGGACACGATTTGTGACGACAGACAGACAGACGGACGGGCAGACGGACGCACGGGGAAAAACAATATGTCTCCCGACCCTGCTGGGGGGAGACATAATTTATTATGGCTCTTGTTGTGTATGAACTGAAAAAAATTAATATCCCCTACAATGCTTTTTTTACACTAAATTTCCAATCACGGGCAATACTCAGCAACCAATCTGAACATTGTTTTGCAAAACCTGGTTGCTCAGTTAGTGACCAAGGGGTGAATGTTTCATTCCCAGCTTGGCCAAATTCCTTTAGATCATTGATAATCATAATGATTGGCAGAGACAGAAATTCTCTGCCAATAAGATGCTTGCTTTGGAATGTAGAATTGGAAGTGAATTTGATTGGTGAATATGACCTGTTTTGTAAAATTGTAAAATATCGTATCATTTTTTGACAGAATGTAACATACAGTTTGAATAGGGCCCTGCAACAAAAGCAGCCCTCATTTTTAAACAGACTTGTGGGTACAGAGGATGATCAGTTAGAGAGTATTGTCAGTCCATATACTGCCAGGTAAATATATAATGAGCCATGCTCTGACATAAAGGGATCTAATGCATCTCGACGATGCATTATACCAAGCAAGTCATCATATAATTATGGATCTATGAAATCCATTGCGTCTAGCAACGGACAGAATCATGAGGTAGGCAGGTCCTTTGACATGCAGAAAATTGACCATTAGCAAAATGTTTTACCCAGGTCAGCCTGCATGAACTGGGCAGGCTGACCTGGGTTGATACCTTTTGCAGATGCATTGAATAACCTTTTCACAGAGCATGACTTGTAAATTTTCACTGATAAAGCAACTGCAGCCAAAGAAATCCAATTTCATATCATTGCAAGTACCATATGTCAACATTTGCATGGAAGAGTTGACTTCCTTTTTAGTAATTTTTTTCCAAACTACAAAATTTTAGACTTGTCCAAGCCAACCATTTGCAGATGACAAGTGTGGTTTAAATGGGCAAAGTTGTCTTTGAAAGTGTTGAAAACATTTTTGGGAAAGGAGAAAATGCTAGTTACCAACATATTCTCCTTTTCACAAATTGTTTTCAAAAGCTTTTTCTATCAGAGTTATTAAAACTGGGGATTGTGTGGTGAAGGGTTAAGCCATTGTCTGCAAAAGCAAAGTATTGTTTGATTTAGAGGCTTTATGCAAAAATATGTATTAAAATGAAATACTTCACACATTTGTGGTTTCAAGTCAATTAATAAGCATGAAATGAAAAGCCTTAATTGACAGTCTTGGATTTGAAACCGAATTCTGCTGGATTTGTACACTGAAGATCCCATCCATAGTCTGGATTTAGTGAATGCCTCATCCAAAATAAAGACTGGCTCTTTATTATTCTTATCCAATAGAATTCAATATTGTACCCAAGCACGTTGAATAGCCTCATAGTATTGGTTAGGTTATCCGTCTTTATAGAATTGGGAATGACATTTTTTATTCATACAAAACAGTGCAGTGGCAGTTTGGTAGATGAAAGTTAATAATTTATCTGTTTGTCACAAACTTTGTTGCTTTTATATTGAAACTAATTGTTCTCATTCTGTGTCTTTACTACCTGTATACAACTGTTTCTGTCTTGCAACAGACCACTTTTTGGGGAAAATTTTACCAAAAAAATCTGTTTATTCATAAGGAATTTTTTCTTTTACCACAGTGATTTTGTGCATTAAACATTTAATCATGTTGTTTAAACATACATACATGTATGTGGGCATTGAATATAAATATACTAGTATTCAATATATAATCAGTTTTGGTAACCTGTCACAAAAAATGAATTTTTGGTCTCCTCCATATTGAAGGAAGCTGTAGATGATAAACTCGATCATAACTCAATTGATGGAATTTATCTTTGAAGGGTAGAAAAAAATTGTCGGAAAAGGAGAAAATGCAGGTTATTGGCAATTTCCCCATTTCTCACAATGTTTTCAAGAGCATTCATCCTCAGGACTGTTTTGTAAAGGGTTCAACATATTTTACTAGGAAGTTTGAAAGTCTTATGCTGAAAAATCCTAGGAATGTGACTGAATCATTGATTGAATTTTAAGTTTGTCCATGTTTTTTCATTTCAGAATTTTAAAGCCATTCATTAGAAGAGATTATGAATCCAGACCTCTGAAAATGAAGTTACTGCAAGAGATCAAAGCCTATACTCACAGGTATTAAAGTATACGAACAAATAAAATCACCAAAGGAACTCTTCCTGCTTTATGATATCCATAGAAAACTTCAGAAAAAGATTTTTGTCAAATTTGCAGAAACCGTGTACCTCAGCTGGAGTACCACCTGGATGTTTACTCTTTGCAAAACAACCAAAATTTACACTTGTCCTAATTGAAACCATTTGTAGATGACAAATTGAATGCAGCTCATTTGTCTTTAAAACTGTAGAAAACATTGTGGGAAAGGGAGAAATGGTGGTGACCTGTGTTGGTACTTTTGGCCATTGCATTAGACCCTGTTTTCACAGAGCATGGCTCATACATATGATTAATAGCCTACATACACTTTTTTTTCTTCTTGTAGAATTTCTCTTTTGTGAAATGCAGTGAAAAAGTATTGTTGAAAGTGACATAAGATACAATGCAAATTGAAGAACAAGGGAGTAAACTATGGCTTCATATTTCTCAGTAATACCAGCTGCTGTTTGTGTGATGGTTTTACCTTCCATTTTCTTGCATGCATTTTGAAAAAAAAATGTGAATTTTTTATAAATGTTCTTATTGCCAAACTACCCAAAATAGCAGTGATTAATGTAGCAATTCCCATTTAATTTCAACCTTTTGTTTGATATATATCAAAGCCACTAAGAAGAAACTTCCCTGTAACCTTAGATCAATCCTGATTTTATTAAGGATACTTTTCCACTTACAACTTTGTGCAAACATTAATGAAAATCACAGTCATACTGCTGTAACCCATGGAAATATGGTGAAGTCCCATTGATTAACGGTGATCCAGGTTGGAACAACATCAACCAGAATATTTACTTTTGTCGACGGTGTATAATTTCCCGATCAGAAAATTTCTAGAATATGTTTTGTAATTCTCTAAACATAAAGTGCAGTGGATAAAGAACAGAACAAAACAGAAACTTTATTCATGATCCCAACTGGAACACATAAGCTTCATCGTTGATATACAAGACCAGATCCTTATTTCTTTGCTCATAATAGTCAGTCTGTATGTAATACTGTATGACAGAAATCTTGTTCAACTTTGTGTATATTACAGACATGATAGCAGTGTGACTCCAGACCCACCTGCACCAATAGATTATTGCTATGTGAGACCCCAGCACATTGCCTCTGTAAACTCTCTATGTAGAGAATTCTTCTGGCCTGGAATTGATGGTATGTCCTTCCCTTACCTGTCATTATGCTGTTTGGCATGAAAAGTCCCCATACCTATCATTACGCTGTTTGGCATGAAACGTCTCATTGGTACCCATCCATGTGGCTGCTAGGCTCAGTTGGTAACTTAAAGGACTTTTAATGCAGGGGTCATGAGTTGATTACAAGCATTTTCTCTTTTCCCATAATGTTTACTCCTCTTACGGAGACAAATCACATAATTTGGGCCTCTTTGTCATCTGCAAACCCTAGCAATTTGGACTAATCTTAAGACTTTTTCAACTGGTAAAGAATTAAAAGCGTGTGTTTGTGTATTAACTCTTTACCAAACAACAAAATTTTATGCTCATCGAAACTGAGAGGGTTGATGACGACATATGAATGTGACTCAAAGTATTGGATTGTAAAAGAAAGAGAATAAAACATTGTGGGAAAAAACGAAATTGGTGCTTTACAGCATTTTCTCCTTTCCTCATAATGTTTTCAAAAGCCTTCTACATTAGAGTTGTTAAAACTAATCTAGAATTTTAATGACCTTGAAAAAGAAGGCTTTTGGAAATGTATTGGGAAAAAGAGAAAATGCTGTTACTACATTTCACTGTCAGAAATGGTCTTTTGAGCTATGCTGAATTTGTAATCTTCAGTTTCTTTCAATTTGTCTAGTCAAAATTTTGTTGTTTAGTAAAAAGTCTATAACTACTGACACAAAATTGCAGCAGAAAACTTTGAAAACATTGTTGAAATTAAATGATCAATATGAATTTTATTACTGTACATAAATTAATGTTAAAACTCTCTGGGAAAAATGGTATTGCTGGCTACTATCATTTTTTTTACCAATGTTTTCAAAAGTGGTTTGCTTCAAGATAAAACATAAAAAAATTGTTTCCAAATTGTAAGGTATTAAGCCTTTACAAGATAATCCCATGACCCTATGGGATGAACTTTTTGAAATTTGAAAACATTGTTTGAAAAGGAGAATTGCTAGTTACCAATGTTTTCTACTCTTTAATAACCATATTCTGTCATTAAACTCTTTACTGCTCAATGTTGAACTTTAACAGTAATAAGGAAGAAGGTTTGGGAAAACATAGTTGGAAAAGGGGAAAACGCTGCTAACCAGTATTTTCTCCTTTTCCCACAATGTTTCTATTCTTACAGAGGCAAGATTGATGATATTCATTGTGACAGGATTCATTCCTCTCTCACCACTTCTCATTGTTTTGGTGATGGTTATATAGGAAAGCAGCAGTGGCTTGGAAAGAATTTCGTTCAGAGTACTGGTAAAAGAAACTCCGGGAAAGTCACATTTAAATTGTCTTCTACAAACCCTGTCAAATATTTTTATTAGGGAAAGGTTAAATGTTGTATTTCATGATGCTTTCAGTATCTGACTGTCTGCAGTACCCTGACTTTAGCTGTGTGGTGCTGTACAGGTAAGTTTTAACTTACAGATCTCTAAAAATAGCAACATGTCTAAAGGAAGGTTTCATCCTGCTACATTCAGTAAATTGACAAGAGGCTAGGTCAATCTGAATACTTACTCAAGTCAAGGCTTGAGTACTGGTTTATTTTCAGGAGGTAATCAGCGAGATTGTTTAACCCTTTACCACACAATCCACAGATTTAACAACCTTTTGCCACAATGTTTTCCCCTCTTTCAAAGACATCTCGCATCTTATCTGTGGTCTGTGAATGCTTTCAACATGGACAAGTAAAAAATTTTGTCGTTTGAGAAAGAGTTAATCTTTTAAGTGCCTTTCACTACTATGGTTGCCTTTGTGGCCAGTGTAGAACAAGATCAGACTGCACAAAATGTGCAGTCTTATCTTTGATCTACTCTGTCTGCTTTGCTGAAAAGCTACAGACAAAAGGCAGCCACTAAATTGGCATTATCTGGATTGTATTCTAGAATAAAAATGTCCAATGGGTTTATTTGGCACTTTAAGGGTTAATGTAAGTTGTATGGCCTGTTTCACAGTTGATATTGTAATAAATAGGTATTAACCTTTGAGGAACAGAAACAGTGAAACCAGGCTCAGACAAAAGGGGATTTAATGCATCTCTGTGATGCATTATAATAAGCAAGTCATCCCAGAATTATGGACTATCCAATATTAAAATCCATTTTGTCTAACAACCAGCTGAATCCTGATATAGAATGGTCCTTGGACATACAGAAAAAATTACCAAATGCTAAAAGTTTCAACTGAGATCAGCCTGTATGGATCCCCAGCACATCGAAATTCTCTCAAAGTATTAATGGCAGTTACTGCAATACGATATTGATTCTTCTTTCACAGCTGATCATTGTTTTGACAGTTGTTATGTGGGAAAGCAGCCAGTTGCTTGGATAATATTGTGTGATGTACTGAAAAAAGGAAATTCAGGTAAGCACGGATAGTTGCACTGGCCACTGCAATATAATTGAAATAATGTTGAAAACAACATTTAACAACATACAAACAATAGTCCTGATTTCATTGCAGGAAGTTCATCATTGGGTTTGCTTTCATGGTCCCAGATGTGAAACAGAACGAGGCTTACATATCTTTTATATTTACGCACCCTGAATGGAGACATGCTGGTATAGCTACTTTTATGTTATACCACCTGATACAGGTAGGTCTTTTTGTTTGTTTGATGACCTAGATTATTTAATTAATAAATGTTTAGTGCTGCATGCATCCCCTATATTGCTGAACTTCTATGGCTCACTGGTGGTGTGCAGGACTAGTTGTTCATGGGTTGTGATCTTGAATATTGGCTTGACCAAAACTTATTTTAACCCTTTACTTAACTATTCCGTGTTTTAACTACCCTGATGAAGAAGAGGTTTTTGAAAACATTGTGGGAAAAGGAGAAAATGCTGGTAAACAATGCAATGCTTTCTTCCTTATTAAAGACACGAGTTATCGTTTGAGTTGCATAATTTTTTTTTTTGTCTGCAAATGCTTTGAGTTTGGTTTAGTCTAAGATTTTGTTGTTTGGCAGAGAGTTAAGGGTAGATGACAGTCATTGCAACGGGATTCATTCTTTTCTCAAGCTCATTAAAAACGTAGTTTTGATTTTTTGTTTCATTTGAAAATCACCCAGTCACAGTTTTGCTGCACAGTGATGGTTAAAGAAACTGCCAGAAAACGTGGAGAGGTTCACAAGCCGCATTGACATAACAGAATTTAATTCTAAAGTGGGATTAAACACTCATCCAAAAAACTACCTTTCTTTCTTAATTTTGTGCTTACCAAATGACCTTCATGGATAGCATCTAGTTACTTGCAGCTAGGTTGATTAAAACCGTTTACTACACAATCCTGAGGTTCAACTACCCTGGGAAATTTTCCTTTCCCTACAATGTTTTCTGACCTTTCTGAAATAAATTCAATCCTTTGAACCATATTTGTCGTCTGCAAATGCTTTGAAATTGGACCAGTCTGTAAGAATGTGTGATAAAGAGTTAACATGGGCTGGTGCACAATGCACGAATACATGTGAAAACTTTAGGCTATGGAGCAATTTCTCTTCTTGCCACGTTAATTTCAAAAGTTGTCTCATGCGAGACAAAATAGAAGTTGTCTGCGGGTGCTAAATGGAATACACATGGTAAACATATGTGCGTTTATCAAGACTCATGGTGATACCTATACCCTTTTCCTGAAGAACAAAATTTTGGACTTTTTTAAGTTCAAAGCATTTGCATACGATAAATGCGACTCATATGGAGAAAGTTGTCTTTGAAAAGTTAGAAAACATTGTGGGAAAAGGAGAAAATGCAGGTTACCAGCATTTTCTCCTTTTCCCTTAATGTTTTCAAAAACCTTCGTCCTCAAGGTCGTTAACGCTTGGGATTGTGTGGTAAAGATCTGTTGCATCATGATCAAACAGTTTTTGTGGATGTTATGAGATTTTTGTTCTAAAAAATACATGTATCTCCCTTTCAGACTTGCATGGGTAAAGACGTAACACTACATGTTTCAGCAACAAATACAGCCATGCTGCTCTATCAGAAGTTCGGATTCAAGCCGGAGGAATTTATTCTCGACTTTTACGACAAGTATTATTCACCCGACACCAAAGATTGTAGACACGCCTTCTTTCTGCGGTTACACAGATGAAATTGTTGACAATTAAAGATTTTTTCTTCTGAAAATAAAGTTGTTGAATTTGTTTATTTTGTTTTCATCGTTGATATATTCCCCTACTTTAACTAGACTAATCTTAATAGATATTTTCCTTTTTCCATGCCGCGGCACGCCAACCCAGCCACAATGTAACTGGGGTATACATTTGACAGCCTCTTTACTACTTGGAACAAACGTTTAGACTTGTCCAAACTAAGAGCATTTGCGGACGACAAGTTAAATATAACTCAATGAAGGGATTTGTCTTTGAAAGGGTAAAAAACATTGTGGTAAAGAAGAAAATGCATGTTACAAACATTTTCTTCTTCATTTTTGTTTTTAAAAGTCATATTCCCCAGAACTGTAAAATCATGAAATTATCTGGTGAAAAGTAACATGTCGATTGTGTGTGGTCGGCATTACTTGACTTTGGTCACGGACTTCTTTCGGCATATTCCGTGCATGATCGTGAGCACTTACGATATAAACGGAATATGTCGAGGTGGAGAGAAGTGGTGGAATGACGCCTATATACAGAATATGCCAATAAACCCAGGAATTTCACGATATAACTGTATTAACCCCTTGGCTGCTAGGCGCGCCTCAATGACCTTTTGCGAACAGTGTAGATCAAGATCAGACTGCACAGAACGTACAGTCTGATCTTGGATCTATGCTGTCCGATAAAAAGATTTATCCTGTCACCTACAATTTCGACCCGATAACAGGGTGCCGTATATTTTTTTTGTTATCCGTCAGTTGGTCACGTGACCGCTCAGTGCGCACCTGCTAACTGGGACTATTTTCAACCAAGTGTCTTACTGCCGTAATGAATGAATCAATCGCTAGCGAATACTTTTGCTCGTTTATTTAATTAATACGGGCGGAAAGGCCGCGAAGCGGCCTTGGAGCCCGTCTGTAGGTAACACGTATGTGTACCAGTCTACAAAATCGCATTATGCTAGGGAAAAAAAAAATTCCGAGAAGTTGCAAAAACGTTCAGGGAATACTTCGGCTTTCTAGGTGCGGTTACAATGGTAGAGTCCACGTGCAAATTCTCGTCGAAAAGGTGTGGGGGGGGGGGGGCGTAAACATCACTCGGGAAATATCGGCGATTTGGTTTACACATATTGGAGGTGTCTGGGATCTCTTGCATATTCGAATATCTGTCCCCAAATCAATGTAAATTTGCGTCACAATAGTCATTTGTCATTAACAACGGATAGAGAAATTTGTTTTGCCGATTTTAATGAAGTTTTCTGTAAAGTCAATTAACAGAATAGGTACTCGAGAGATTCCGGAGAGCAAATCAAATCTAACCGGTTCAGGTTACGGAAATGGCCGAGTGACGAGAGTGTTTACAAACATACCGGTGGATAAGGGATTTCCCAGAGCTTTCCATACACTACTTTTTTAGGCGCTTTCAGAGCTCCCCAAACGTATTTAGGATTATTGAAATCGTTTTACTGCTGAACAGATGGCGTCATCATTTCACTGGAAAGAAGTTTTATTCCTTAAAGATCTCCCGAGGGCTGAAATTACGAACTTCAACCAGGGATCTTATTTTGACCTGACCAAATTGAAACATTTGGAGAAGAAAATCAGAAAATAAATATCAAATTTCAATGATGCGTATTGTCTATAAACAGAAGAGGACACTACTGACAGTAGATGTGTCATGACAGATACACAACTTGATATATCCCACTTGTGATCATGTCAAATACATGGAGTGGACAAAAGCAGCCCACTTCCGAAACGTTAGATGGACTTAATCCTTCAACAGGCGATGTGTGCTTTTCCCGAATTGTTTGCAATAGATATCCACTGCAGAAATATTAAAATATTTTAAGTTACTACGAAAAAGAGGGTTGTTTCGGTAATGGGTCGTTTTGGCACCGGGCCGTTTTGATCTCCATTCACAATTTACACTTCGTGTGAAATCAAGACTGACAACATGACCTGTATATCTGAAACGCCAATTAGTCGACACTTTAAATTTTCCAGATAACAAAAATAACATTTTAACTGAAAAAAAAAAAACATTAATCGAAAAACATTGACATAAACATTGAAACGCATTTCGTACTAAACGCTTCTTTGGCGGATATAAAAATTGCCGGAATCGGCAAGGAATTATATTATCTGAAAGGAAGATAATAACTCGCAAGGAACGACAACGGATTATAGGACGCCGTACAGGTAAGTCAGTGAAAAATCGATAATTGGTCTTAACTCCAGTTGCGTTGCCTATCCCTGTGTATATATACGATCCCTGCTTCAACCGAGCAAAATTTGCAAAGCGGAAAAACCCCATACCGGCATTGCACTATACAGTAGCCCTTGGCTTTACATAGGTAAGATAAGAATGTCGGCGTTTTATCTTTTAACTTTCTAAATGTTAATTTTTGCCACCATCCCTTTCAAGAACGATACGCGCCTTCAAACTTGCAAATAAATATGTAAAGGGGGGGGGGGTTGCAGAAGGGAAGCGACTCTACGCAACTTATAACGACCACCATTTTCTTACACGGTATGTATTGTCTTATGTTGTTGCAATAACACGCTAGATTTGTGTAATTTCTGTAAGCAGAAAAGGTGTAACACGATTATTGCAGTTATTGCACTGTTTGCACAGGTACTGAAGAAAGCCTAGAGTTGAAGACGATATTAAAATTGGTTTTCGTGCACCATGAAACACTGCACAGGTCACTAGCATTTTCTCCTTTACCTACAATGTTTTCATAAGCCTTCTCTCATAGGGTTATTTAAAGTCAGGATTGTGTGGTGAAGGGTTAAGAGTTGACATCTACACCAATCTGAATGTCGACATGTAAAAACATAGTGACAAGTACAGATACTATTTTCTCCATTGTCACAATGTTTTCAATAGGGACGCAGAGGTAGGAAAAAAAAGCTTGAATTTTGTTGAATTCCAAATAATTTTATAACTAGCTCAGGTTGATAAAATGATCTTTTTAGATTTTCAATATCTTCCCAGACTTCAATATCTCATGACTGAATATAGATCTAGTATAACTTTTTTTAACAGTGTTTTATGCCATTTCAACATTATTTCAGACATATAATGGCAACAGCTAACACATTGGAATTTAGCATGGTATTAGTTTATAATTTTAACTATTGATTAGTATGAACAGGGATCATATATACAGTATATGTATATACGATCCCTGGTATGAAAGAGAAGTATGACAGAATTTATGGAATTGTATTTCCATAAAGATACATTCTTGCAGCCAAAGAGACAAAAATGCTGTTGAAAGTTGACAGAGGTAAGAATGGTTCAGAAGTAAGTCATGTAAACATAGATAAAACACCAATATATCGTCGGTTTACTTTCAAAACCTCGTAACTACAGCTTGTTACAAGCTGTAGTTACGAGGTTTTGGAAGTAAACCGAAGATATATTGTTGTAAGGGATGAGGGATTTGTCTTTGATTTAAAACCAGAGATGACAACAGTCGTTTCTTTGAAAACCGCAAAAAAATGACATGCATTTTCTATCCGACGTAATCTGTGCAACCTTCAAACCGTTTGGGACAACATTTAGTATGAAAATACAAGTATAGTTTCATAAAATAAATATGAAATGGGTTTAAAAAAAAATGGCTGAAAAATGAGTGTAGATGCGTGTTTACTCCTTTCCTAGAATCAGATTGGTTCAATTTGAAAGCATTTGCAGGTGACAAATGTGCCTCAAACAATTGGTTTTGTCATTGAAAGGATAGAAAGAAATTTATTGTCAGCAAATTAATTCAATTTTGACGAATCTCAAATTTTGTCATAAATTGTAGTGAAGAATTTACCATAGAAATGATTTGCAAAGGCCTGTGGGGATGTCACATGATCAGTTTTATATGTCGATTATGTGGGATCACATTCAAATAGTTACAGTGACGTCATTTCCTATCTCATGAAGATAGACAGATTTCACGACTGCAAAATGACTGTCCCCTTATTCAACCTTTGAAGGGCAAAACTCAGATTGAATTGCTAATGCAGACAGTTCAAAATGGGCAGTTTTATCTTGAATCCACAATTTGCTTCTTTGCCAAATATTATGGAAAAACAGCTTTGAAATCACAGTATATGCAGCTTTAGTTCAGACTTAGAATATCCATTTCATTTGTTTAGCACTATCAGTGTTCCACAAGTAATTCCCACTTGCAGTAGAAAATTTAAATACTAGTATGCACTGAGCTGCTAGGTTTTGGCAGTACATGTATTTCTTATACTTTACCATAGTATTTTAACCATGCTGTCTGAAAAGGGGGCATAATGCATCTGCAAAAAGTATCGACTGAGGTCAGCCTACACAGTCCGTGCAGGCTGACCTGGGTTGAAACGTTTTGCTATTAGTCTATTTTCAACATATCAACAGACCATTCTGCCATCTGATTTATTCAGTTGTTAGACAAAATTGGTTTTATGGATCCATAATTATGATATGACTTGTTTGGTAAAAAGGATCACAGAGAAGCATTAATCCTTCATCAAACAATCCCTGGTTTTAATGACCCTGGGCAAGAAAGTCTTTGAAGACATTGTAGGTAAAGGAGAATCGCTTGTTACAATTAATTTCTCCATTACCACAACATTTTTTACACTATCAAGGAACTTTAGCTCATTGGTATCATTTTTAAATTTGTCATCTAAAGATGCTTTCAACTTGGATATGTGCAAATCTTTTCACTTGGGACAGTGTTTCTTTTGCCGGAACGACACATTTATTACAAACTATGCCTTGAAAAAATGTTCCTCAGACATTTTTATTTAGAAAATCCAGTCTTACTGGAATTTTCTTTGACCAAAGTAAAAAGAAAAATAAAGGTGAAGAAATCTTTATCTCTGGAAATAGAATATTGCTCACTTATGTGAAATATCTAATGAAATATATGTATACCAGAAAAAATTTAATTTTTTTTCTGTAAGCAGGTAAACATAAGGAAAAGCTCTCAGACAACCACAAGCTTTACACAATTACATGCTGCTTCTCTAATATTTAAATATTTTTATTTCTTTCAGGTGCTTGCATAAAATTACAAGTTCGTAGAATTCAGGAGGCCAGAAAAGAGCTAGAGAAGTATTGGTAGCTAGATAAAGAAATAGTCAACTACCAGAGAGTTTGAGCAGTGAAAGTGATATGGACTAATTAGCCACTAACCATACCATTAGTGCTGATGCATATTGACAGCTTGAATTGGACCTTCTTTTAGAACCCTAATCAAAACTGTATGATAAAAGGCGCATTTGCTTGAATATACGTTAAAAAGAATACACTGTAGTCCCTTTTCTCACAAATACTTTTGTTAGCTGTGTTGCAAATCACTCTTGCAAGATGCTTCATTTCACAATTATAGCTTAAAGGCTTGGTCAGACCGGCTAACGGATATGTAACGGGGGGGAAACGGACAAAAACATACAGGATTTGGTTATCCGGTGACAAAATTCATCTCCTCTGCCGTTCGAGGCTCACGCGATCGGTGTGTGGAGCGAGGAAGCCACACAATGACCGCACGAGGACCGCACATGTAACGGAAAAAAACGCACGTTTACCGGATATGTACCGGATAATAAACGGTCTATTAACGGATATCACCGTACGAGTAAGGGACTTGTACCGGATAAAACGGAAGTGCAACGCATGAGAACCGGACAAAACGTACGATGAACGGAAATGTACCGAACACCAACGTACGAGGAACGTTCCGGTCACGTGACATGCCGGGGGTATAAATTGTCAGATGCATCCAAAGTCTATCATTTGCATGTCTCCGTCCGTTTTGTTCGGTGGAAAGTTTTGAACATGCTCAAAACTTCCCACCGGACGGAACGGACATTGCCGGACAAGTAGCGGGTTCACCGGATAAGAAACGGACATAAAACGGATACGAACGGACACGAACGGATAAAATGATTTTTTATCCGTTACTCGTCCGTTAGTTCGGTGTGACCAAGGCTTAACTCTTTACCATATGAAAAATTATAGTCTTGTTCAAATTGAAACCAATTGCGAACATCAAAATGAATTAAACTCAACAACTGGAATTTGTTTTGGGAAGGGCAGAGGACATTGTAAGAAAAGGAGAAAATGCTGGTTACCAGCATTTTCTTCTTTTCCTGCAATGTTTTCAAGAGCCATCTTCCTTAGGGATTTTGCTAAAGGGTTAATAGACTTCAGCCGTAGAACATGGTAAAAATGCTGCAAAAGGAGGTACATATAATGTATTTTTTCAAAAGCAACTGCTCCTTTTCCAACGTTTATGCAAATAGAATCATTGCAGATTATTTCTCACATGTGGTAAAAAATCTAGTTTGTGATGCATCTTAGCCCATTGTGAGTGGTAGCTCTGTATTTCACCTGTACAGTGTGTACATTAATGAGTTAAACTGTAATAACTGGAAACGAATTGGTCTGCATAATTCTATGTATTATTTAAGAACAAAAAATTGCAATCTATGAAAAAGAAAGTTGGCTAATAAATTTTTATCTTAAACATGTCTTAATACTTTTTCAACCTTGCCCTTCCTTACCTGTTTGACTCAAAGTCCCATGTTGGCACAACCCTGAAGGTATCTGAAAACATTGTGTCTTGGTTCAAAAGTAAATTACTTTAGAAGGCACATAGACATGGATGGTCAAAAAGACAAATTTACAATATTGCCATCATGTGAATCTAAAACCAAAAGGATTTGTCATAACCCAAATACAGTTTTACATGATCACAGCTACTCATGTATCAAAAACAGAAAATTACCATGAGTGGTGCATTTAATTTCTGTTCTCCAGACCTTCTCAATTTGGTTTAGTCCAAAATTTTGTTGTTTGGGAAAGGGTTAAACAGTGCTTTTCCTTTTCCAACAATGTTTTCTACTGCATCAATATCAAGTTATTGGAGCCACTTAACTGTTAATGCTTTCGGTTTTGACCAGTCTAACATTTAGTTATTTTGTAAAAGGTTAGTGCGGAGTTTTTTTTTCATTAGTAAATGAATTGTAAAGCAGCAGGGGTTTGAAGTACCATAAGATATCATAGTGATCTATACAAAATAATTGTTTTTGAATAATGTAAATATAAATCCCATGCAAATTGATTTCATTTTGCAAAATGGAAGTTGTTTTCAGTTTGCAACATGGAAATTTTTTGGCAGTATGATCATGATTTGTAACATTTTAGTGTTACTAGTTTCAAGTCATTGTAACATATATATTTTTGTGATACAGTATTTGAATTTTAAAAATTGCTGTTAAAGTGTAGAATCTAAAAAGGTAATTTTGCTTTGCCTTTCCGCCCGTATTTAGGCTTTGCCTATTTTCATAATAGTCTGTTATGTTAAAACACATTGTCTTCTTCGCCACAATATTTTTCTGCGGATATACGTCACGTTTGATAATTATGACGTAGCCAATATCATTCATGACGTCATTATTACAGCTGCATATATCCAGTGGGTTTTGTAAACACGGTTCTTCATTTTTTAGTTTCTCATAGATCTAGTGAGAAAGATGTCAATATGTGCCTTATTTTGAGCGAAATGTTCAATTTAGTCGGATTTTTGGATTATAATTGAGAAAAATGATAAATAAAATAGACGGTTGGTGTTTTGGATTAGGAAAGTCGATCAGGCTCGGCTCCGGAAATTTATTGAGGGTACGGTCTTTATCACTGTTTTTTTTCCGTTTGTTTGTTTTGTTTTGTTACGTTACAGTGAGTGACAGGTTAAATAGAATAGATGGTTGATGTCTTGGATGGGTTAAGTTTATCGGGCTCGGCTCCGAAATTTATCCCGTTCGCCTTCGGCTCACCAGATAAATTCCTCCGCCTTGCCCGATAAACTTAACCCATCCAAGACACCAACCATGTATACATGTTTTCTCCGTAAAATAAGTTTGAAATAGCAACATTCGGGTTTTTACTAACGTTATGGACTTGACAGTTTTCTTTAAATCATTTAGCAGCTTTAGGGTTAAGATGTACAAATAAAAACGAAAGGTTGTGTTTTCAACTTTTAATTAAAAAAAAAAAGACAGGAAAACTACGTTATTGAAATTAAAAAGGAATTAAGAATAATGTCAACACAAAGTGGCGAGGGTTAGTTTATACAAAACTATCGCTCATCCTCCGCTTTTCTTTCCACGGAGGTTTCTAGAGGTTCAACCGCAAAGCTACTTCAGCGATTAACAAAGATTTTAAAATCTAGCAATATTAGGATCTCATAAAAACAACTGGGTAATAAAGTAGCCATTTCAAAAGTAATATCACCATCAAATAAAGACTTCAAAAAAGTGAATTTTGAGTTTGATTAGTTCTGTCAATCTCACTGTAATTGAATGTAAAAATACGTAATGATAATGGAGTGATTTATGGTGATGACGATGGATAGTCTATGTTGATGTTGATCCTGATGATGATGATACATGTATGCACACTGTTAACTAGCTAATGACCCGGTCGGTGACTTTAGCAGGAAACAAAATGAAGTGAGATTAGTGCCACACGAATCGTCAATTACAATGGTATCACAGCTGTTTTAACTTTAACGCGAACTAATACAAGAGAAACAAGAAGTGATATTTGAAAGAAAAGACAACTTCTAAGTTCTATAAATAATAGTAGTAATAAAAAAATGGACTTAGAGATGATTTCATTATAAAAGGAGCGACACCTTTTTCCGCAAAAAATGGGTAGTTCTACTTTTGAGGTGTAGAGTAATTCGGCTAATTTGTCAGTATTGATAGAATAAAATCAGCGATAAATATGAGCCATACTCCTGAAAAGGGGAGTTTAATGTACCTGCAAAAAGTATCGACTCGAATCAGCCTGCCCAGTCCGCGCAGGCTGACCTGTGTCGGAGCTTTTTGCTATCTGTCAATTTTCTGCGTTATAAAAGACCGGTCTATCTCGGGATTCAGCCGATTGTTAGACAACATGGATTTTACTGATCCATAATTATGTGATGACTGTGTATGATGCATCTCGGAGGTGCACTAAACACGTATTTGCCAAAGCATTGCTTATTTACTGATTACCTAACTAACACGACTTTTTAGGCCTCTGTACGGGTTTGGGAAAACGTGGGAAAAGGAGCGAAGGCTTGGTACAGCAATTTCTCAATTTTCCACTGCAATATTTTGCATTATTTTTGCGAAAATAATTGGTTGTTTACATGTTTAGTGATTGCCCAATGATTTTTTTTTTTTCACGCCTTTGCAGTAAGGAATGAACCGTTACATTATCTTTGAGTTGTATGTCTACATTCTAGCGTATCTTTCGCAAACACTGTATTCAAAGGGTAGTTTTTCAAAGGCACCCTCGCCAAATCCAGTCTTTCTTTTAATCGAAGATCTGAGAATGGATGTAAGTCGAAATTTTTCATGAACTTAATAATTTCCTCCCCTCTTTCATGCATTTTATAGGACACAAACTCCAGTAGCACGTAGCAAACATTGACGCGTTTAAAGAAATTGATACCACCAACCAAGGCGCTGTATTCAGATCCCTCTATGTCCATCTTTAGAAAGACTGCTTGTCCGTCCAGTTTAAACTTGTCAATTAGATCATCGAGTGTGATTGTTTGTACAGAATAATCGCTGATATTTCTTACTGGGTTCCCAGTCCTTATGTTTATAGAACCTAAATTTTGTTCTTGTTGTTGCGAAAGATTAACCAATGCATATTCCTTAGACACGGCGTTCCAGAGCACCGTAACAGCATGTTCTTGGTGGTTTAGTTTTAGCGATTTATTTAAAAGTTTGAGATGTTTCTTGTAGGGATCTATTGCGATTACGCGATTACCTAATGATGCAGCATACAAACTGTACACACCGATATTGCAGCCTAAATCTATTAATGTCATATCTGATAGGGTTCTCAATATAGTTCCCATTTCGTCAAGGTCACCTTGTTCCCACGTGCCGTGTGCTTTAAGAATACCGGATACATAGCGATCATCGTTTGTATTATGGATACATATTTTTGTGCTCGTTCTATTTCCAGAAAGTTTCCCACGAATATACAGACTAACACATTCATTTGGAGTGTCTGTTCCGTCATCTTGGTAAAGAGAAATGGCATCAGTTGACGCAGTTTTACCGTCTGAAGTAGAGTTTAATTTCGATAACAACTCTGAAAACGTTTTTGGCTCTCCCATCCCCATAGATAGAGCTACAGGAGTATTAGAAATATTTTTGACTTCCGTTGAGGTTAGATTTACTGATCTATTTCCGGGTGGTCCGGGTATTTTCGGCTGAGTAAATGTTGAAGGCTGCTCGTCTTTAATCATCTCAACAGTGTAGCTATAATTTGAGGTGTTTATCGTGTTTTGATTTGTTGAATTTATAAGGTTTTTCTGTCCTAATGGTTTCGAAGAATCGTTCAACTTGACTTTATGCTGTGTGTCTAGATCTATTTTACCTAAACGATGAAGTTCAGTAGCTCTAGTGCTGTTAGGCTTGGATTTCTCAAAATCATGTATAGTATCGTTGTCTGTAGTGTTGCCAGGCGTTTTTCTATCAGTTTTAGCTATTTTCTCTTCATCATCTAGGATTGTAATCTCCCTCCATTCAGTTGATTGTATAGCGTTGCCTCCTTTTGGTTCATGATCAGTGGTCATTTTTGCGATATCTTTTATAGATTTCTGAAGACGACCAGATATACCGACTTCATTTGTATTTGTATACCTCCTGTCATAGACTCTAGTTTCTGCCTGAATAATCGCCAATTGTCGGTCATGATCTCTGCGAATCCTATCTACAGTGAGTGTCGAATCCTGTGTGAACTTGGCGAAAATGGCTCGATACAGAAAGTACAATGTCAAAAAGAGGAGCACTAAGGTTATACAATACTTCTTCCGTGTCCGTTTCAGCTGTTTCCCGGTGTCATATCGACTATGCCGTCGGCTATACATGGTGTTATCCAGGGAATTGCTTGTGTAACTGTGTAAATAATTAATCCGCTGCAATGAAGCAGAATAAAATTTCTATTTTATTTGTATTTTAGACATTTCTATCGACAGAAAGAGTCCTCTATATTCTCTTTCACCTATCTATTTGTCTGTCGGTCTGTGTAAGTCTCTCCTTCTCTACGCCGAGCCCCGGTTTCGCAGTCAGTAGCGTACATGACGCGAGAAAAGGGGTTTGATGGTTCGAATCCACAGCTCGGCTAATTTCTTTCCGAGGGGTGATGAAAGTCATTGCGACAGGTTCAATCGTCTCTCACCGCTGATCATTGCTTAGAAGATGGTTATGTGGGAAAGCAGCCAGTGACTTGCGAAGAATATTGTGCACAGTAAACTGAACTGCAGGAAAGCATTGATATTTGCACTGGCCGCCGCGATATAGCTGAAATAATGTTGAAAACCATACAATCAGCCAATCTCTCTTTCTCTACTCCTCTCTCTCTCGCTCTCTTCCTCTGCCTATCATTTTCTTTCCTTTCTATGTACCAGAAATTGGAAGAGGTGTATAGTGTATGGAAAGAGACGTACTTGTGAAATAGCTGTCTCTCTCTCTCTCTCTGCCTGCAAGACTCAAAAAGTCGTCCCCGGAGATAAACTGTTCAACCTGAGAACACTGCTGCCAGATCTTGAGTTACTTTCACTGCAAAATACAAGTAAAGGCCGTCTTTATGGCCAAGCGATTAAGACATCTGCCTGAGGAGAAGGTTCGAATCCTGATGGGGCAAGTGTCACCGTGTCAGGTGCCTTTGCATTAGAAATTCGACAACGGAAGTAATTTTGACATTCAAAGGTGTATCGTAAGTCATATATTGGCTACTCTTTCAATCATTGCTCGATTGATTGCATGATGTTTCACGCCACTTTCAACATTGTATTAGTTATCTCAGCGACATTTCTCACTCATGTGTGACGTGGACTTCACTTTTACTTGGCTGGGGCTCCGAGGTGTCTTGCCTAAGGTCACTCCAATGAAATACCGAGTGCTTCAAGTGAGAATCGAGGGCCTCGAGGTTACCCATCCTACACCTTACAACTGAGCCATGCAGGTTCCACGGCCCCTTTAACCCTTAGGCAGCTAAGCGCGACAGACTGCGTTGTCTGCGCATGTCATATTCTTCGAAGATTCGACCTGTATGCTATGACGCATCACCCCTCCTTGAATACTTGGGAAAAGTAGGGCTTATACCGAAGCTATTAGCCTATTACCCAAGCATGTAAGGGCTGTTTTAATAAATGGCCGATGCATAGGTTACATGCTAGCCGATCATAGCTGAATGGATCGCACCAGGTAGCGTTTTATTGAGTAAACGTGTATTTTATTTTGAAATTCAAAGTAACGGTTGTTGTTTTGAAAAGTAGTCCGGTTCTGTACCCAGAATGCCCAAATTAGATAGATGTGTATTTGTCAAATGCTGTCTAGCGGGAGATAATGCCACAGACTGACCTTTTGCGGACAATGTAGATCAAGATCAGACTGCACAGAACGTGCAGTCTGATCTTTGATCTACACTGTCCGATTAGGAGATATTTTTTCTCCGAAAAATATCTTTGAAAAACCAAATTTTTGGTTTTTACTATCACCTTGAAAGTCTCATTCAACTTATTTAGCTGGTCAAGGGTTAACAGCGGTGATACTAATAAACAGATACTCATACTTTATTTTACATGTAAGCCATAAAGTTCACCTCTTTCAGATGCAAGCATTTTAAATAATTTACCCTCCCTATAACACCTTGCCACACAATCCCGAGTTTTTACGACCCTAGTTTAGAAAAGGGATGTGAAAACATTGTGGGAAAAAGAAAAAATGCGGTAAACATTCTCTCCTTTTCCCACTATGTTTTCTAAATTGTAGTCTGCAGTTGCTTTCAATATGGACAATTTTAAATATTTGTCATTAATGGCCTTCGACACGGGAAAAGGGGCATTCGGACATTTGCGTAAAGTGTCGTCTCGGGTTAGCCTGCGCAGTCCGCGCAGGCTAATCCGAGACGACACTTCACGACTATATTAGATTTTGTCCTACAGTAGACTTGCATAATACAGAAAATACATAAGAACGGAAAGTGTCATCTCGGATTAGTCTGCGCAGATGCGCAGGCTGATCCGGGACGCCACTTCACGCAAACATCCGAATGCCCTTTTCGCGTGTTGCAGGCCATTTGGGAAAGCGTTTATATGCAGCAGACGACGTTTGAAAACGTTTGCACAATATGGATTATCAGTACGAATTAAAGGTTGATGCGATGAATGCAGGTGAAAAGTTACGAGAAAATTATGCTTTTGCCATTATGTTTTCAAAAAATATCTCCTGGAAGACGAAAAATGTTGTCAGTTGGTGCCTATACATGTATTGTGTTTCACCAACCATTTTTAAAAGTATTCTTAGTCTAATTCTCAAGAATTTTCTTATTTTGAAAGTAACGCGATTTCTGATTGGATACCCAAATGATTTAGCCAATTAGAAATTGCGTTACTTTCAAACTCAAGAACTGGACTAAGAATGCAAATTAGAATGGTTGGGGAATGGACCTCGATGGTCATGAAGTATGTAACGAAATTATAATTTATAGATACTTATGAATTTATAAAATATAAAAATGAAAGATAAAAAGAAATATGAAATAAATTAACTCACCTTGACACAAAATAGGCACGTGGTAAATTACTCGAGCAATAACTTTGTAATTGTTAGAACATGTTCTGATTGTTTTACATACACACAACGACAGAGTATCGATTTTCATATTGGAGAACAAACTTAATCCTTCACTTCACACAAAGTTCTTTTTTCACCCCCTGGCAGCTTTTGAAAACGTTGTGGAAAAAAGAAGCAATTGATTATTACCAGCAATTGCTTCTTTCCCCCAATATTTTCGAATCGATTGAAAACTGTACCATCTTTTCCTTCAGTTATTTCGTCTTTATATAAGATATTTGTTGGAATGGCGACAAAAAGCACATAGGAAAAAGGAGCTTACTCTTTATAGAGACGACAAAATTCTAGACTTGTCACAATCAAAGCATTTGCAGACGACAAATCATAGGTACCTCAAATGATGAAATTTGTGTTGGAGTTGAAAATATTGTGAGCAAAGGAGAAAATGCTGTTTACCAGTATTTCTCCTTTTCCTACTATGTTTTCAAAAGCTTTCCTAAAATCGTTAAAACTCGGGATTGTGTGATAAAGGGTTAAGCCTAAGGTAAACAGGTACTGGCAGACAAAATTAATCCTTTAGAAATGAGGAAGACAACATTGTGTTCCTCTGCGGGCCAATGTAGATCACGATCAGAAAGCAAGGAGCACACACAGTCCGATCTTAGTTGCACAATGTGTGATATATAGCAAGAAATTATGAGTACATGTAGTGTTTTACCGCTTTACATGTGATCGCTCCTAATTTAAACAGGTTTGTAATTTGATCGTTTGGTAAAGGGTAAATCTTCCTAGCCGGCAAAATTTTAGACTTGTCTACATTCAAAGCACTTGCAGACGACAAATTGATTGGTATTGCCTTTGAATTTAAGAAAACATTGTGAGGAAGGGAGAAAATGCTGCTTACAAGCATTTTTTTCCCTTCATTTTCCCATTGTTTTCGACTGACTTATTCCTCGAGTTCGTTAAAACTCGGGACTGTGTGTCTAACCCTTTTAGCGCTGGAGGCGAAAACGGGGGCTTCTTGCGGACGGCATAGATCAAAGATCAGACTGCACAGAACGTGCATTCTGATCTTTGGTCTATACCGTCCGCTTGTTTAGGCAAGCCTGTAAGATAAAAAATCTTTCTTAGTTTAGGGGATTGTGAGGTCAGCCTCCAAAAGAGGTTGAAATTAACACTTTACCAGACGACAAAATTTTAGACTGTTTCAAATTGAAAGCAGTAGCAGAAGACAAAATTAAAGTGATTCAAAAATTGAAATTTGTTTCGGAAAGGGTAGAAAACATTGTAGGAAAAGGAGAAAATGCTGGGTACCAGCATTTTCTTCTTTTCCCACAATGTTTTCAAAAGGCTTCTTTCACAGAGTCGTGAAAACCAGGGATTGTTTGGTAAAGAGTTAAATAACTGGCACTGAAAGAGTTAAGGGTCAATAAAGCTACTATGAATAAGGGTTTACGGGTTAGTGACGGTCCAAAAATTTATAATGGATGCCCACTGAAACAAGCCTTTGTGGGTAAACATCGCTTTGTTTCCACGTTTTTGTGGTATTTGTCGAAGACAATACCACTATGAGTTCAATATTGAATTTTGAAGACCATGTATCGTCAGAGCTACAGATAAGAGGGAGTGATGGTATTCTAAATCCATTATTTCTCTTTGAAACCCTATGTTGTGGGTACTCATTAGAATTGTCTCGATTAAACAGTTCTAATGAGTACCCACAACATAGGGTTTAGTGGAGAATTATTAACATTTTCAATTTTAAAATCAAAATCACTCCCTCAATCTGGAGCTCTGCATCGTATTTTGTGCAAAGCCGAAGGAAATAAACCCAATTAAACTCAATTTTTCGCAGACAAATGAGTTTTTCGGTAGCACTCAGATATGTAATTGGAGATGGCATGTTAAAATACACTGGGTGAGGCCATCGATCGTGAAAATATTAATTCTTGATTGAAAATAGCTTCACTCGCCCATATCCTTCTATTGGCGCAATGATATATGCAAAATTTGTCTACTGATCGCTTGGTCCTGGGCTTTTTCGTTCCAAAACCAGTTCGTCCCATGGCTTATTCGTCCCATGATTCGGCGCTACTCCATTTGATTGGGCATGAATATTTATATATCGAAATAATTGATTTTAATGTTGGGAATTAAATGCTAACAGCCAAATATATTTCAAAATCATAGTTTTCAGTTACAAACTTAATTTTATTTGATATATTCACATGGTTTCTCTCTCTATCTATCATGCATGCTGTTGTCAAGGGACGTTACTCCTGACTCCTCCTAATGATCAATGGGAGACCACCAATACACAAATAATCCTAACTTTGTCGTGAGTACTCTCCCTTCAACGAAAAAAGTATTTATTTGCTTTGTAGGTTGACTTTTAAGCCAATATTTGAATAATATTTCTCCTTTTCTTTCAAATTATTAATTCCACACAATGGCTTCCTTGACAAATACCACTTCAGTGTTCTCAACGCTTTGATATTATTCAGCCATCCGCTCCGGGAGAATGATTTTGATTGGCTGTAATTTCTCGTGGTTTAATCTTGATTTCAACAGCTTTGAAATATGTTGATTGCATGGTGTATAACGCCGTTTTCAACATTACTTCAGTTATATCGCGGCCGCCAGTGCACCTATCTATGCTTTCCCAGAGTTTCTTTTACCATTACTCCGAACAATATCTTTTCCAAGCCACTGGCTGCTGTCCCACATAACCATCGTCGAAACAATGGTAAGCGGTGTGAGAGGAATGAATCTTGTCGCAATGACTATCATCAATCCCCGGAAAGAAATTTGCCGAACCGGGGATCGAACCCACGACCCCCGGTACTCAAGTCCTGAACGCTACCGACTGAGCTACCGGGGCTCGGCCTTGACATATGTAACTCTGCCTCAGACAGTATTCTGTTAAATATGACAATGTTGGCGTGAACTATAAAATCTTTATCAATCCATTTTGGATGATGTCTATGTTACTTTCTAATTTAGAAAATCTCGAAAAATAAGACTAAGAACGTTCATGAAGAATGGTTGGTGAATACAGACCCAGCTGGGCCCGTATTCACCAACCATTCTTAAGAATATTCTTAGTCTTATTCTTCAAGATTTTCTAAATCTGAAAGTAACACAACTTCTGATTGGCTAAACCATTTGCTTTAGCCATTCAGAAGCTGTGTTATTTTCAAATTTAGAACTTGAAATTCTGGAGACTGAGACCAAGAATGTTCTTAAGAATGGTTGGTGAATACGGGCCCTGAGATTTCAAAACTCTAAGCACTTGGGTTCAGTTGCTAATGGTACAGCGAGCCTTTGACTTCAGGGCGTTTTTGTTAGCCTATGTAACAAAAAATCGGAATATAATTATGTACATGAGCCCTGAAATCCGAATAACCTTTCGAAAAAAAAAGACCTTTACCTTTTCAGCGCTATATGGTGCATTGCTTGGAAGGGAGATAACTCGTGATTAAATACTACAAGCAATTACAATTATTGCTCCCCCTAACATTTCTATGCGTTTAAGTATAAGCGCATAACTGATAGAATACAACCGACTCGTCGTCCTCTTCCCTTCACAATTCTTCTTTTGAAAAATAGGGTCTTCTGCAAAGAGTTTTGTGCGCGTGGTAAAGTAATATTGTGTGAAATTAATGTTTCCATAGCAATAGTATTCGGCGACATTTTAAAGCCTGCCTCTCTCTCTCTCCCCAATTACTTGGTTAACTTTCATTCTGGGACGCATTTACAGAGGTCCCTAGGAGTCATGCTGCCGCTATGGAGCTTTTAGAGTCTTGTCTGATAAAGCCAGGGTACGAAATCACGACATATCCTTTTCTGGGCAATCGCTCGCATTGGTTGAACGTCCATGGTATCCGAATTACCCAAGGAAGTTTTTGGAAAATTGTAAGACTTACAGAGTCAATCTCTAAACGACCTTCCGTTTTACTAATCAAAGCTTTAACTAGGCTGTACGACCTTCCGTTTTACTGAACGATGGTTGGACCCTAGGCCACATGACCTTCCGTCTTACGTAGAAACCGTTGAACCCCCAGACCAAACGACCTCCCGTTTAACGAGAAACACAATAACCCCGAGGCCACACGACCTTCCGTTTTACTAAGCAACGCTATAACCTGCCCCTGGCCACACACCCCTCTGTTTTACTAAGCAAACAGTAATCTGCCAGGCCGCACGACCTTCCGTTATACGAAGCAACACTGTGATCCCCCCACACGACTCCCGTTTGCTGAGCGAGACTATAATCCCCAGACCATAGGCACCGCTGTAACCCCCAGGCCACACGACCTTCCGTTTTACTTAGCAACTCTGTAATCCCCTCCCGCCTGGGCCACACGATATCCTGTTTTACTAAGCAACGCTTTAAGCCCCCCTCCCCCCGGCAGCACGACCTTCCGTTATACTTAGAAAAGCTGTAATCCCCCCCTCCCCGACCGCCCGACCTCCCCTTTAACTAAGTGAGGCTTTAGCCCCCAGGCCCCAGGCCATACCGCATCCTGTTTTTCCTAGCAACGCTGTAATCCCCAGGCCGCACAATCTTCCGTTTTACTTAGCAACGCTGTAGCCCCCAGGCCGCATGACCTTCCTTTTTATTGAGCAACACTGTTACCCACAGGCAGCATGATCTTCTGTTTTACGAAGGAACGCTTTAAACACCCCTCTCGGGCCGCGACGCTGTAATCCCATGGCCGCACGACCTTCCGTATTACTTAGCAAGGCTTTAATCCCCAGTCCATACGACATCCTGTTTACCTGAGCAACTCTGACCCTGTAACCCTCCAGGCCACACGACCTTCCGTTTTGGTAAGCCCCGCTGTAAACGCCCCCCCCCCCCCCCGGCCGCACCACCTTCCGTTTCACTCAGCAAGGATTTAAACCCAAGGCCATATGACATCCTGTTTCGCTAAAACGTTTTTTGCCCACAGGCCACAGGACATCATGTTTTACCAGGAAACGCTGTAACGTCCGTACCAGACTTACTACCTTCCGTTTTCCTTAGCTACGGTTGAACCATGGCCGCACCATCTACCGTTTCACTAAGCATTGAATGATCCAAGAGTCCGCACTTCACGTTTTTGTAAGCAAGACTGGGACCCCTTTTTAGAACTCTTCTTTCACGGTATGCTGTTTTACTACCAGTAGGAAACGCTATGATCACCAGACCAAGGGGACGGTTTTTACATCGTGATACATAGTTTGCTTAAAATTTGAAAAGAATAAACTTTATTGTCGTCGCTTTCCACGATTTTTAGCCTTTTCACGGCAGTGGCTTACCTATTCATGTCTTATCTGACGGTTTGACCAGTACTAGACTGGGACTCTTTGGTACCTTGCCATACGACACTCCTAGACACTCTTATGTGACCAGCTCCGGGTGTCAAAGAGAGTTTCTCACAAAGACAATCTCAGGTGCTTAGTTTTTGACGAGCCTCACCCACTATAACCTAATACATAAGTCAAATCAATCCATAATTATGTAATGACTTGCTTGGTAATATACATTGGGTTATAGAAGGCAAAGTTTGCCAAAATCCAAATGCCTTTGAGTCCAACACCTTAACTCCTTACCAGACGACAAATTTTTAAACTTGTTCAAATTGAAAGCATTTGAAGACGACAAATTAAATGTAGCTCAAATGCTGTTTTTTTTTTTTTTTTTTTCTCCGAAAAATATGGGGAAAAAGGAGAAAATGCTGGTTATAAGCATTTTCGCCTTTCTCACATTGTGTTTAAAGACATTCTTCTTAGGGTCGTCAAAACACGGGATTGTTTGGTAAAGGGTTAACCGCTAGGCAATGGAGGACCCTAAAACATGTCCGACGAAACAACAATTTTGAACTCTGGTCCTTCTTTCGACGATTGTTATGTGGGAAAACTGCCAGTGGCATGGGGAGAATATATGTACTGGTTAAAGAAACTCTAGAAAAGCATTGATAGGTGCACTTTTCGCCGCGATATAACTGGCATAATGTTGGAAATGGCGTTAAACGCCGTACAAACAAACCAAAAAGAATGTTGAAACAACCAGATTTTTTAATCGTATAAAGATATTGTTAAGTAGAAATACAAGATGGTTAAAAAAAAAGAAATGACTGTACTACATCATTTCCATGCAGAAGAAAAGTTTAGGAAAACACTGGGAAAGAAGCAATTACCTACACGTGTAACAAATAATTATTTCTTTTCCCTCCGTGTTTTCTGTAGAGTGCACCCTTTACTTAACAATCCTTGTACATGAATATGTGAGCTGTCGTCGTGATATGACTGAAATAATGTTGAAAGCGGCGTATTTCAGCAAATATTTACTAGTTAAAAATAAATGAGCAATGCTCTGTAAAAAGGGGGCTTTATGCATCTGCGAAAAGTATCGATCCAGGTCAGCCTGTGCAGTCCCTGCAGGTTGACCTGGGCCGAAACTTTTCGCTATTGGTTAATTTTCCGTATGTCCAAGGACCACTCAACCTATGATTCCATTGGTTGTTAGACAAAATGAATTTTATGAATCCTTGATTACGTGATGGTTTGCTTGGTAGTATGCATGACGGAGATGCATTAAGCCCCCTTTTGCCAGAGGAGCATGGCTCAAATAAAAATGATATGTTCTGTTTCTGATTATTAATTTAATCAAACATAACGTTGTTTTTTTTTTCATAAGTGTGAAAGGAGCATGGCCCAAACTGACAGCCTCTCATCGATCTTTATGTATCAGACGATTATGGGCGGTATAAATCAGTCAATGTTCAATGGGTACCAAGTTAAGCATTGCATTGACGTAAGAAACGGTGAGTGTATATCTACGTTCATTGCAGTCTGATCTTGGATCTAAATTGTCTGCGCTTGAGTTCTCAGTGAAATGTTTCGATTAGAATACTGGTTGAAAAGCTTACATATCACAGTCTTTTAATATTTAACATGTATCAAGCCTAGCCATTCAAAAGCCAGCTCTCATCAGCAATCCAGTCCCCAGCTTTCTGATTGGATGGACGTCTGTTTTTGTCTTCCAGTGGGAGAAAAAAGTGAAATTCAAATTACCTCTCTTGTTAGATAAAAAAAACAAGGTAACGAAATTGCAACTGGGTCCTTTTATTTGATTTTCTTTGTTTTTATCCTTGCTTTACTAAAAGATGTTGCGATTATTATATTTTGACTTATGATGTATATGTAAAGTCTTCGTAATATTTGAAAGTCGAATTTCTCTCACTTTTACCATTGAAATGCATCAAATAGATTGAACTTACGGTTTGATAAATTTTGAAGAAGATATTTAAATCAGAACATTCCGAACTGGTGCAAAGGATATCAAGGATAAAAACCAAGTAATACCAAGGGAAGTAACTGTCTTTTGTCTCCCATTCTGTAACTAGGCTCTGAAATGTGGCGGTAAGTCCGGAATTTAGAACAGCTTAATGAAGGTAGGCCCTGGACGGAATTGGGAATATACATGCATAGATATGCACACCCACACAAGAGCTCCCCCCCCCCACACACACACACATGCACACCCATCTACATAATATTTAAATCTAAGTGATTATATAGACATTTCTCACATTACTAGTATTTTACAATTTAGTCGATAGAAACAAAAACCAAGCATTGGCCAAAGGATACACTCATTTCCTTAAATTTTTTAAAGCCAAAGAAATGGTTAAAAAACAAGAAAGGAGCAGAGAGCGATTTTTAAGCATAGGTAGCTCCTTTTTTGCCCTTAACGCTGAGAGGGCGAGCCATGCTCTGGCAAAAGGGGGCTTAATGCATCTCTGGGATATATTATACCAAACAAGTCATTACATAATTATAGATCCACGAAATCCTAAATTGTCAAACAAGCGAATAATGAATAAGTAAACTGGTCCCTTGACTTGCAGAAAATTGACCTACATGTATAAGAAAAGTATCAGCTCAGGTTGGTCTGCGCGAGTGCGCAGGCTAACCTGAATCGATACTATTTGCGGGTGTAATTAACCCCCTATTCACAGAGCATGGCTCAGGGTATAAGAACATTGATGAAAAAGGAGCAGTTGCTCGTAGCAAGAAATTTGTTACTTTATCTTTTTGTCTTTTATGTGTCCGGTTTTGGTTTCGGTTCGATAGATAGGCTGTTGTGGCTTTATCCTTTACTAAACAATCCGTTGGTTTAACGGCCTTAAGAAAGACGACTTTTAAAACATTGCATGAACAGGAGAAAATGCTGGTAGATCTAACAATTGTTTTATTTATTTCTAACAAGGCTTTCTAGCTTTTTAAAGATAAATTCTATCATCTCAGCCACATTCAGCACTTCAGAGCACAATCCTGTGTTTCAATGACACTAACGAAAGAGGCCTTTGAAGGCTGGGTAGGAAAAGGAGAAAATGCTGGTTACCAGCATTTTGACCTTGTCCCACAGAGTTTTCTCCTCTTTCAAATTCGAATTCAAGCCTTAGGGCCTATTTCATTTCGTCGTCTGCAAATGCTTTCAAATTGGACAAGTCTAAAATTTTGTCGTCTGGTAAAGTTTCAAAGGGTTAGAGCAATGGGACAAGCAAAATTTAATGTTCTTGAACTTTCTGACTGGTTCTCGAGATGTGTGGTCGAATGGTTGTATTGCCTTCACGTGTCATCCGGCTATATAGGTGTCTTGTCTCAATCTTTAACACCTGAGTAGCCGACCAGAGAGTGATTGAATGGTTGGCAGTGCCTTCCTGTTCCAACTTGCTGTTAAGGTATTTTGTGCTAATGTTTCAGTTTCTGATTGAGATGAGAGCTCGGTCACATGATCAAATGTAAGTAGAGAAAATGGCAGTCATCAGAAAAGGTGAATTAAACGGTCATAGAACGATTACACGATTGCATATGAAAAGGTTTATAAATACTTGTACCCCTCCATTGAATAATCTGAAAAAAAAAAAAGAATACATGAATTTAGAAAAGCACACAATTACCCCTGTACCCAACAACTCCGCGACCCTGACGGAGAAAGATTTGCAAACTTTGTGGGAAAGGGCAAAAATGTTGATAATCAGCATTATATATTTATATTTTTTTTTTTACTCTTTCATGGATAGGCCTAATTCTTATTATTTAAACCCAAATTTAATTGTCGTCTGCAAATACTCTCAATATTGACGAATCTAAACTTTTGTTGTATTATATAATTATTCATCAATATAAAAACAAGTTAAGATGAAGAACCAGACGACCAAAATCAAAGACATAATTGTACATCCCGTGCGAGCAACTGCTACTTTTTCCCTTAGTAAGTTTCTACAACTTCAATATAAGTGTTTTCATTTTCCTCAAATGCTGCTCCTATGTGTCACTTAACCCTTTCGGCACCATAGGCTAAAACAGTGACTTTTGCGGACGGCATAGATCAAGATCAGACTGCACAGCACGTGCAGTCTGATCTTTGATCTATACCGTCCGCTTGTGTAGTCAAGCCTATACAATCAAAATCTTTGTAAGTTTCAATAGATTGTAAATACTTAAAGTCGATTTCGGTAGATCTGAAATAGTTTGTGTGGTAAAAAGCTTGATTTGTGTTAAAATTGAGACGCAACACATTACTCTATTCCTCTGTAGCTTGCACTTCTTTTTTCTCCGATTCCTGTACATCCTGTTGTTGTTGTTCGTTGACTTCCTGTTTTTCGTTTACTTCCGGTTTATTTCCTTGTGCGTCAGCTGGTTTCTCGCTGGTTTTCGTATCTTGGATACTCTGAAAACCGTCTGTAACGACAATAAAGAGCACTGAAAGGTACAGGCCTTTTTTGTTGACATTGATGCACTCTGCCTTTACAGTTTCCAGCTTAACACGGTTATAATGGTAAGCTAAAGTCTGGAAAAATAGTAATCACGGATTTGTATTTACCAGATTTAAATTCGGGAGAGAAAGCAGGCACGGTCTTTAGCATTATTTTTATAGCAACTTAAACAATCATTAAATTCCTTTTCAAACAAATATGTAGTGGTATTATATTGCTTGGTGTCAGCACCTCCACTTTTAACACTCCCCCTTCCTGTTTCCTGTTTACACTAAGTAGGCGCTCAAGTAGTACAAGACATTTTAAACACTGGGAAAGTAGGAAAATTTTCTAAACATTTTATTCATTCGTAATTATATTTTCTTTTGTAGTCTCTATTCGACTTTCCTTTGTCGTATTTTAATCTTCCTTTCCTGAAACCTTCATACCAAAGAAGTCGGTCAATGTGTATGAGGGGATGGGTTAATTACTTTACGGCATATTTGATTGATTTTCATTATCCCATAAACGTTTGCTTTCATGTGACTGCAGAATGTTTACTCTCATAGTTATATTAC
The DNA here is from genome assembly GCA_946811185.2 of Hippopus hippopus. Classification (NCBI taxonomy): domain Eukaryota; kingdom Metazoa; phylum Mollusca; class Bivalvia; order Cardiida; family Cardiidae; genus Hippopus; species Hippopus hippopus. The sequence continues at coordinate 34,704,578 of OX328099.1, read as the reverse complement.
TTTTATCTTGTGATGTAGCCTCATAGGATAATTCTATGTTGTGTGCCCCTCTGAATTTGGCAAAGCCTCTAAGGAATATCACACAATCAATAACACGAGTCTATAATTTAAGATCGTATTCAAATAAAGCATATACACGATGACGCAATATCCGATTCCATTAAAATAGACGGAGTTACCATTTACTAAATGTAACCGTAGGATTTTTTTCTTTTAAAGCTTGAACAAAAAAGTATTACTCTTACTTAGCAGTACTTAATTTTTTTTCTTTTGATAAATGACAAAAATAATGATAACGAGAAAGAAAATCTAGATATGTCTCTTTAACTCTTAACAAACGACAAAATTATAGACTGGTCCAAATTCAAAGCATTTGCAGACGACAATATAAATTTGAAAAAATGAAATTTGGTTTGGGTAGAAAACATTGTGGGAAAAGGAGAAAATGCTGCTTACCAGCATTTTCTCCTTTTCCCACAATGTTTTCAAAGGGCTTCCTTCTCGGGGTCGTTAAAAGTCGGGATTGTGTGGTAAAGAGTTAAAGGTTAAAACTTAAAACAACGATATCGTTTGAGCTGTTTGTACTACAAATCAATAGGACTTTGTTCCGTATAAAATGCCGGCCAGGAGGTCGTATGGCCGTAACAAGTAGATTGGATAGATTGAGGATCACAGACATAGATTTCTTCCTATACAAGATACCCTGACCTCCCCTAGGCCCTGCTTATCTTTTACCAAACAAAGCCCGCGTTTTCACTACCGTTTAGAAGGAGCTGTCGAAAACAGGACCCTGGGAAAGAAGGCTTTTGGACAAATTTCGGGGAAAGGATCTTCATATACCATACCGGTATTTCTATATCAAACATTCCCGAGCTTTATTGAGCGTGGGAAAGATTGCGATTGAAAACATTGTACCGGTAGGAAAAAGAGAAATGCTGGTCTCCCTGTTCAATGGTGTTTTCTGTGCTTTAAAATACCATCATTAAGTCATTTGAGTTGTCGTCTTCTAATGCATTTAATACGAACGTGTCGTTTTGCAGTTTGATAAATAGCTGATCCTTACCCCATCCTGACAAAAATTTACTCTGCAGGTATCCACAAAAAGGGATCTTAAATTTTAAGTTTACTGGATTGAATTGACTGGAACCACTTGGAGAGAAGCGAGAAGTGTAGACTAGGATCAGACTGCACATGTGTGCAATCTTATCTTGGTCTACACTTTCTGCATAGTGAATACATTTATTGTCGTATGGAGCAAAATAAAGGTAAACTTTAGACAAAGCAAAAGTTATTATAGGTGACACAAATGAGAAAACTGTTATGGAGAGGGAGAAAACGTTCTTTATTCTAAAATATTGAAAAAGGGGAACATTTTATTACACCATGTTTTCACTATTAACCTACTAAATAAGTTCTGTGAAATCTTCAACCCGATAGTATAAAACACAAATGTTGCTATATCAAAGTTATTTTTTGGGAGAAAATATCTTCTTATCGGACAGTGTAGATCAACGATCAGACTGCACGTTCTGTGCAGTCTGATCTTGATCTATACTGTGCAAAAAAGGTCTTTGAGTCTCGCTTAGCAGCCTTATAATGAATGGGTCTATACTAAATGGATTTTAAAAAAGTGCTTGTAACAAAATTGAAGTGTTTAAAGTTAGATACAAATTCAAGAGTGCCTGACAATCCTTAAAATAACATTACCTTTCGCTGAGAGGCACTTATGTAATTTTTACAACATTTTAAATGTTCATGTTTTTTATTGCCTCTTGTATTATTGTAAAATGCAACGAATTATGATAGGGTTTCGTTATCTCTGAAGCAATGATATACAGCTTAAGAATTCTTCCTGTTTCGTAAGCATAATATTTATGGAGTTATACAGAAGAAGAAGAAGAAGAAGGAGTAGGAGGAGGATTGATTGAATTGTGTTTGACACCGCTTTCAACATTATTTCAGTCATATCACGGCGACAGCTCACACATTCATGTATTTCACCAGCACTAAACTATGGCTCTGAAGTGTCTTGCCTAAGGACACTTCAAGGAAAAACCCAGTGGATCCAGTGAGGCTCGAATCCGGGGCCTCCAGGTCACGAGTCCTGCACTTTACCACTGAGCCACGCAGAACCCCAGAAGAAGAAGAAGAAGAAGAAGAATGATCTTAAGCTACACCTCGTGCTTAAAGATTCGAGGTCATATATACAGTCAATTTAAACGTCAATTTCAATTCTAGATTTCAATACGAGTAATCTTTATTGGCTGAGGCAGGAGGGCCAAGCCAATGAGATGGCTCGTCTTGGAATCTAAAATGAGAAGAAATATTTAAAATCGTTAATAAATCTGATTCGCTGTGTATTATCCCTTACATGGTGCTTGTTATTGGACTGAAAATTTCAATTCGAAACGTACAATGCCCGTAAAACTGATTCGAGTGTTTTAATTATTTTGTTAAATGAATGTCTTATTTGTGTGCCATGAAATAAGATCTTGGCAATTTATAGCGTTTCACATATCAATTGAATTATGTATTGAAGTTGTTTGTTTACTTAGGAATGGGCTTCATGCACAGGTATTTTTCCTTCATGCATCCATCTGAAATGTGTGTTTGGAGCACCTTTCACAATCAAAGTTACTTTCCCGGTCAGTCTAGATCTAGATCAGGCTGCACACATCGTGTCAAGACATCCCGGACAAAAGGAATCTTGATATTACACTTATTAGGGTTTCTATTCTAAGCTGAGGATTAGGAGTAGTAATTCAAATGGTGGTGTAGGATGTACAGAATATGACATCTGTTGGCATTCGAGATAAAATTTTATTAACGAGTCTAGAAAAAATGTTTTTAAGCGAGTTTCTGGCGAGCTTAGTGACATTTTTCTAGACGAATTTGATAAAGTTTTGTCTAAAATGTTATCGAATGTGAGATTCTTTTCATAACATACCGATATTGAAAGAATTATGGGTCAGAATTTGCCAAATCAAATATTTACACGAGGGATTTTTTACAAATAAAACCCTACTCCTTACTCTGAAAGCAGCTTAAACGACGTCATAAGTGACGTCACACAATACTTATCTCAAACGTGTGTGAGATAAGAAAATTCGTAATGATCATATTACACTGGTAACAAGGGTTATTAATTTGTAGCACTATTGATCATGATGTGTTAAACATATGCCTTGTACTTTGTGTACTGAAATTTACATGAACCATATTCGCTTCTTTGACAGATGTTTACAACAAGGACGAAAATCAGTTCCAGAGAAACTTGCATATAATGATTTTGTTTTGAATCTAAAGATGATAAAATTATACAGCTTTGTTACGATCATCAATTTTAAAAGATTATTTCACAGAGAAATGTTGGTTTAGAAATGAGGCGTATGATTTCTGAGTTCTGACCGAATACGCAACTATTTTCTTTTCTCAAACTTGTGTAAGACAAGAAAATTCGTAATGGCTGTCTTACATTGAAAACAAGTGGAGTTATGTAATAAAAAAATGTGTTATCCTTCTGGCAGCATGTTAGTCATAAGATGGCCATATCTTACTTAATTATGTCTGTCACGGGTTTGATGTATACCAGGCTGGAACTCTGCAGTACCTTGCCCAAGGACACTCCCACGTTAAAAACGCTGCCAGCATAGATTAACGCTTTTCCAAGCGAAAAAGTTTTAGAGTTGTCCACATTGAAAGCATTTGCAGACAACATAATAAATGTTACTCAAAACATTAAATTTGTCTTTCAAAGGGTAGAAAACATTGTGGGAAAAGAAGACAATGCTGGTAACCAACATTTTCTTCTTTTCCCACAATGTTTTAAAAAGCCTTCTTCATCAAGGTCATTAGATCTTGGGACTGTTTAGTAAAGGGTTAAACAAAGATTTACTGATAACAAATCCGACATATTAACCCTTGACCGAACTATCCCTTGTTTTTACAACCCTGACGAAGACAGCTTTTGAAAACATCATGGGAAAAGGAAAAAAAATAACGGCCACCAACATTTTCTTTGTTTTCCCTAATGTGTTTTTACCATTTCAAAGATAAAAACTAGCATTTTCTCCTTTTCCCACGATATGTTCTGACGCTTCAAGGACAAATTCCATAATTTGAAACATGATTTGATTGTCGTCTGCAAATGCTTGCTCTGTGGTCAGGTACAATTTCTTTTGCCTGATAAACAGTTAAATTCCTCAACTATATCTGTAGATAAAAAGCTACAAAATTTTCCTCTACAGATTACAAAGCCATGCACGTATTATACAGGAGATAGGCGCGTTGGTTGCATATACATTACAATAAAAAAATATCATATCATTAAACTTTAAAATGATCGATTATCGATAATTTCTTAAGTCTTCTGTGAAAAGTGCTCTGTGAAAAGGGGCCTTAATGCATCTGCGAAAAGTATCGACCCAGGTCAGCCTAACTGACCTGGGCCGAAACTTTTCGCTATTGGTCAATTTTCTGCACGTCAAAGGACCAGTCTATCTCGTGATTTAGTCGGTTGTTAAAAAAATGTTGACATTATGGATCCATAAGTGTGTGATGGCTTCCTTGATACCATGGATCACGGAGATGCATTAAACCCCCTTTTGCCAGAGCATGGCTCAAATATGTGTGAGCAGCACTTTGGAAGAAGGGGGCTTAATGCATCTCCGTGATCCATTATATCAAGCAAGTCATCACATAATTCTTGATCCTTAACATCCATTTTGCCAAACAACCAACAGAAATATGAGGTAGATGAAATTTGACCGATTGCAAAAAGTGTCGATTGCACAGATTGGCATTGTCGATTGGCATGGGTCGATACAGTTTGCAGATGCATTAAACTCCTTTTTTTCACAGAGCATGACTCACACAATTACGAGGTACAATAAAAAAAGTCTAGGCCTCTTGTACTTTCGGAATATCCAGGAATGAAAAAATGGCTATTACTTTTCAATATAAGTTCCCTTCATCTTGATGCAGAGTGTCAGAGTGTATTATAACTGAAAGGGCGCGTGCGGAGTTTTCCAGAGAGATGAGGTCGATATTCGGCAATGCAATTGTGGACGAGCTCGACTGTCTGGAGACCTTCGCCTGGTCGCTACGCATCATGTGTTCTGCGCTACCACCATTTATGGATCGCAGTGCTCAGTGAACAAGAATTCCTGCAAGCCTGCTTCAGATACATTGTGCACTGCGTTGAAATATATTAAGCAGACTGATTAATCATACCTGTCGAGAGACTTAAAGTACGATTTGTGTTTTTGCCAAATTTATGATTGCTGTCAATCCTTCCTTTTCTTTCCCTGTATGTGTAATATTTTTTCATTCCTCAAATATCTTTCTGTCATGATTAAACTGTACATGCTAAATTACTGTTCACCTGCACTATTCTTAGATCTGTTTATGTTAAATGTACTATGCAATATCTTCTGATAAGGAGGCAATAAAGAATTGTATTGTGTATTGTATTGTATTGTATTGTATTGTATTGTATTGTATCCCTTCTAAATAGAAAATTTTATCCTGGTCACCCAAATACTTATTTACTGCATGTATGACACCTTCATTGCTTCCCAATTTGCGATCACGAATGTTAGTTTTCAGCTTTGGGAACAGACAGAAGCCAAAATGGGCTAAATCAGGAGAATATCTGGGTTGAGGAAAGACTTCGAACCCGCATTCAGTGGCAACGTCCATGGCAACTTGTGATTTGTGAGCAGGTCCATTGTCCTGCAAGAGCAGAACGCCTCGAGTCAAATTTGTCGGTTTGACACACCCTTCTCCTTTTTACAGTGACTTCCTGGTGTAATCAAAAGCGTCAGAATGCCATTCTCTCAACCTATAACCTTCAATAAGATAAAAGTATTGACTGATCTGGATTTTGTGTTCATGTCCTAAATCTAAGTATACTGGGTTGAGAACTTGTTGATCCTACGTCGTATAATTTATGGCTCCATGGCATCAAACAGTTCAAGAATTGCATTGCAACTTGCGCGGTATTGTAAGATAGCATGACTTGGCAAGTGTTGGTTCAAAGTCATTCAGAAAACAGCCGCTGTGAAATAATCTTACAATGTTGAAACGACGAAACCCCCTTTAACAACGTCGAACCAACTTTCGTTTCAGCCAATGAAATCTTCATGCAAATACCATCATGTAACACCAGGAAGAATCTCCGCCAAGCCAAGATTCGAACTTATAACAAGTTCTATCTGATTGGCACAACATAATTTGTTTGACTGCATTTTGCTTACAAAGGCAAATGCAGTTAGTTTGTTTGCTGAATGCCATCTCCAACATTATTTAAGTTTATCGCGGCTGCCAGCGCAACTATCCATGTTTTTCCTGCGCTTTTTTTTACCGGCACTTCGCACAACATCCATGCCTAGGAACTCCCAAATTTTTCACATAAACATCATAGAAACAAATTTTTGTTGAGAGAGAAAAATGACTTCTGTCACAGTGACCATCATCCCGGGAAAGAATTTGGCCATGTTAGGGAATTGGACCAGCGACCCCTTGCTTTTCCAGCCCTGTGCGTCACATATAGACCTACCGGGTTCGTTTCATATTGTAGTATCGATTGTTGCAAGGTATCAGACAAAGCACGTCCGATTGATGCCAGTTTATATTTACATAACCTTACTTGAAAAAACCTTTAACTCATTACGATAAGCAGAGGCGTTTTGTTTTTCGTTTTGCTATTGATAATCAAAACATATTGGCAAAAGGAGAAATTGCTCGTTGAAGGGTCCTACGTGTCTGAGTGGTAGTGTGTAGGACTTTTAACTTGAAGGCCCCGGTTTCGAGTCTCACTGGAAGCATTGGGTTTTTCGTGGGGGTGTCCTCGGGCAAGATACTTCAATATTCTAACAGATTATCATTATTTAACATAGGTGTCTTAAAGGCCGTAGCTGAAAAATTTAAATTTCTTTCAGTAAGAGATGACCTTAAATGTGATCCTGAAAGTATCTGCTTTTAGTGACTCGTTTACCACCATTGTCTACTTAAAACGCTTATTTTGGACAGTGAAGATCAAGATCAGACTGCACAGAACGTGCTGCCTGATCTTGGATCCACATCGTCTGCTATCTGAACTTAAAGGTTGACTCAAACCGTCTTCAATTGTGGTGGAAATCTACTTTCACAACTCTAAGTTTTTAAGTTAGCAGGAGTCCTGCGTAGCTCAGTGGTAAAGTGTAGGACTTGTAACCTGGATGTCCCGGCCTCGAACCTACTTGGAAGCACTGGATTTTTCGTGGGAGTGTCTCGTGGGCGAGGCCTACCATGTTTTCTTCCCTTTCCATAACATATCCCATCAATTGCACAACATTTAACTTGTCTTCTGCAAGTACTTTCAATTTGGATAAGTCTAAACTTTTGTTGTCTGGTAAAGACGTGAAAAAAAAAAGGCCGTCTGCAGGAGGGCATGTGTCCAAAGATGAAAATAATTCGTGCTAATGCATTTTTATTGTTCATTACGAGGTAGATTTGAACAGTCTACGTTCGACTTAAATTGATCTTTATCTCTCTCTGCATACCTGAGGAAACATTTTTGAAGATAGCCATTTTATCACTTGCAAGCTTTTTTGATTTTGAAAATTCCTATCATAATAGGCTAAAATGAGTCCTTTTTAACATTGAAATGCTTTATAATGACCGTATATTGCTGAAACAACAACGACGACAACAACAACAACCACAACAGCAGGAGCAACAATAACAGCAGTAGAAGGAGCAGCAGCAGCAGTGACAACAACAACAACAACGACGACGACGTTTGTATTAGTTTCATTTAAATCACAGAAATATTGTTCTCTAACAAAGCAGACGGCCTTTGAAAGCGCTTTCGGAACTAAAGCATCATTCTCGAGTAGTAAAAAATCGAGACTGCAAATCCTGTCACTGTTGATATTTTATGTCTTTATGATTTTCGAACTTCGACAGTTTGTACTGCTTTGTTTTCATGAAAGGCGTATGTTTTTTTTAAAGATATTTCCACAAAGCTCGTTTGCTGCAGATGCACTGGTTGTGACCAGTTTCGACAGGCGAAAATTCACAATCACAATTCACAACTCGCCCCCTATTCTACTTAATGAGCAGTGCCATGCAGAACCCGAGCCTACTACTGGTGAAGCCCATATGAGAAAAAATGAGTTATCGCCGTGATACATACTGAATATATCACATAATGTAAAACACTCTAATTATAATATTTCTGAAAACGGCCTTTATCAAGAAAGAAAAAGGTAGAATTACTTCGCACGATCACGGCGAGCGACGTAAATCTATGGTTTGAATAGGGTAAGTTTTTCTTTCTTCATAAAGGGTACTTATACAAACATGGCGAGCAATGTAAACTTACAGTCTGAAATGATTACGTTTTCGTTTCTTCAAAAATGGTACTTTGTACGATCAAGGCCAGCGACGTAAACTTACAGTTTGAAATGATTACATACGTTTTCATTTCTTCGTAAAAGGTTGTTTTCACGATCACGGGCAGCCATGGTTTGAATATGTTACGTTTTTTCTATCTTCATAAAGGGTACTTTTTACGATCACAGCGAGCGACTTTAACTTATAATTTCAATAGATTACGTTTTTCTTTCTTCTGAAAGGGTACTTTGCACGATCACGGCCAGCAACGTAAACCTATAGTCTGAATAAATTACGATTTTTTTTCTAGACAAGAGCCGTTTGCCGAAATATTGAAAAAAAATAGAGTTTTATTTTATGTGATAATATACCCAGTTCCATAAATAAGTGTGCACATTAAAGTTAGGTTTTGGCCACCGCTCTCGTTCAGGAATGGAATAACATTCCTGATGCAATGATTTTACGTTATGTAAGATCTATGCGACGTCGAATAATTGCCTGTATCGACAGCAGAGGTGGCCATACAAGATATTGATTGAAAAATTACAAGAACTTTAAGAAAAACTTAACTTTAATGTAACCTTAGTCTTTGAGTACTTTTGCAACTTTGATTTTAGTACCACCTTCATTTAAACTGCAAAAATCTAACTTAAACTTTCTGTTAGTCAAAATCTGATTAGCCTGGCATTTTCTACAGACTCTGAACTAAAGTATGATACCAAATTTGTTGGTCTTCAGTAAAACATGCGACGAGAAATAAAAGAAAATTAAGTGCACACTTATTTATGGAACTGAGTATATATTGTACTTCGATTCCCCGTAGAATTATTTCTCTCTGTGACAATGACTGAATAATTTTTGAAAGAGGCGTTCGTCACCATTCAAATAGATAAACTACCACCAAAAACATAGGCCGTGAAAAACCCCTTTATACTCATTCTTTGATTGAGCCCAATTAATCTTTTTATAAGGGGGGGGGGGGAAAGAAGGGAAAATACTTTTTATCGCGTCACATCATAAGATAAAGAAAATTGTCTCGGATAGCTACGAGCCCAGGTAACACTCCCTAACGACCAGAAAAAATAGCTCGAGTTTAGCGGTTCGATAGCGGAACTTAATCAAAGCACTGAAAGCACTGCTAAGTTGGAATGCGGTAAATGCAATACCAACTTGTTTCTTTCTATGTTTTTTTAACGATGTCTTTGAAACCTTTCTTTCTTATGGTATTCCTACTTTTCATGAGGTCTATAGATACCTCAGTTTATTTGAAATGAAAGATTGCTTCGTTGGTGATTAGAGTAGTTTGCTTCAAAGTGAAACATTTTCATATTACATGGCTGAAAGTGAGGAATTTTGAGAAACCTGATCGGACATCTGACAATTTTCACACGGAAAACAAAAGAAAATGTGATATTTTGGAAGAGTTTACAACCTGAACTTCAAGCACATGCCTGCTAACTTTCGACCATGATATTTTTTGCAAAACAAGACCTTTTTTTTCTGTGAAAAACAAATGCCTCTGTAACAGCCAATTATCTGGTGAATGGCTTTGATGTTTGACTTCGACCTTGTCAGATTACTATGACCTTGTCATCAGCAGATCTCTATCCATGACTGTTACCTTCGTACCAAATATGAACATTTTTATTTAAATGTTAAGTTTCTGTGATAACTTTTGAAGAAAGGATCAAAATATTGACATTGACATTGGACTTGTAACCCTCATTATATGCATATTGACAGGAAGTACATTCTTACCGTGATCTGGGTTAAAAGTTGACTTTGGTCTAGGACATGTGACCCTCATAAGGTGCATATTGACGAAAGGTGTCTACATGAAAAATATGAGCATTGTTCAATGCAACTTGAATAATTTTGGAGAAATAGGGAAATGCTAAGTTTTTACCAGATGGACACCAAAACGACATTGTAAGGCTATGTCTCACTCACCACAAGCGGGCTCGACAACAATATGCTTCCGATCTTTCGATGTGGGGCATGAAAATCATATCCGATGTAGATAAACAGTTGTGCAACACTGTTAAGATATGGTCCGATCATTCCAGAGAAAATGGACTTGCGAAGATCATTCAAGTCAAGATTTTTGACAAACCTTAAATTGTGATTTTGAAGTTTTAAGCCAAGGAGTTACTGCTGCAACAAGCACAACTATAGCTGACCCCTATAACATGTATTATGCTGCCTAAAAATTGGATGTATACTAATAGAGACTCAGTCTGCAAGTCAACTGTGGACAGACAGACAGAAAGTACAGGCTTAAACAGTAACAAGAGCGCCGCATGCTAGTGCCACGCTCGGCTGTGGGTGCTGGATAGTGAAAAAGATCTAAATCGAAAATTGGACGAAATTCTTACAAAATGCATTTGGAGTTATTTCCCTTGATGGCATAGGTTGCTGTTTTGATAGTGAACATATACTCCGAGTTTCAAGAAAATACAATTAGTAATAATAAATCGCGTGAAATCAAGTAAACGCTACTGCTCTTGAAATCGGCAGTTTAGTTTTTATACAGTGACCTCTCGAGACACAATTTTCACGCCAGTCGCAAACTAAAACTTCATTCCTGCAACCTTTATACACGCGACGATTGATACATCGACTCGATATTTATTGTTCGTGATCCAAAATTAAAAAAATCATCGATATTAAAACTGTTTACTTAACCCCAAGATGATTCTGTGCATCCACCAACTATCAAATGAAGTCAATGCGCGCTGTAGATACTTGATTTCGCGATATTAAGGGAAGTAATGAAATGCAAATAGTTTTAATCGAAAGAGTTTTTTATGTTAATAAATATTCACAAGACTTTGTCTCCCTTCAATGACGTTTTTAACAAAATTATTGACAAAATGTATATGAACTATTTTCTTAAAGTGTGCAATAAGGCCGTTTAGAAAGTGAAACTAGGCCGTTTGGAAACTGAAACTTGTTTTCTGAGAAATAAAGATCACGTGATTACCAAATAAGCAAACACCGAAGCACAGCGACATATTCATACGCTGTCTTTACTTTCTTTTTGAATCTTTTAAAAACAAGTCTACGAAGGTTTTGATGGCTATTTATGCATATTTGTCCCGAAAGTAATACATGTCCCATATTATTATCTTCGGTTATTACAAACGGGTCGTCCATGGCAAGTTGAGATGAAAACCAGTCCCTGGTGTATTCATATCCTTGTGTTGTGTTCTTCGGGTACCCGGAATGAATTATTCTGTTTTCATTTTCCGGTTTTGCTAAATCTAAGTTGGCATGCTTCGCATTCCAACTTAAAAACCAGACAGATATCGATCCACGTGGAACTGTCCTTTGGCAAGGCACTTTAAAGCCTTAGTTCATCCCTTTACAAAACAATTCCGAGTTTTAACGATCCTAAGGGATTTACGCTTTTGAAAACATTGTGGGAAAAGGAGGAAGTGCTGGTAACCAGTATTTTCTCCTTTTCCCACAATTTTTTTCTACGCTTTCAAAGACAATTTGGGACACATTTTATTTGTGGTCTGCAAATGCTCCCAATATGAACTAGTCTATAATTTTATCATCTAGTAAAGGGTTGATACCCGTGAATCAATGGGAAAACAGATGTAAGTGAGCTGCCGCCTTGAAATAAGTAAAATTGTTGAAATTCGGATCAATGTTATGAATTACATTACTCATCCTTTGCTGCAGACATTTTTAGACTTTAATCCATCGTTCATTCAAATGATATTTTTAAAACCGATCTTTGTACCCTTCACCTTCGAAAACTTGTGTATTTTTTGTGTGGTGTTTAACGCCGTTTCCACCATTTATCCTGTTGTATCGGGGAGGCCAGTGCACATATCTATGCTTTTCTGGAGTTTCTTTTACCATCGCATGGCACAACTTTCTTCAAAAGCCACTGGCTGTTTTCTCACATTAAAATTTCCCAAAAATGTTCAACGGTAAGAGAGGATTGAATCCTGTCGCGATGATTATCATTTACCCTCGGAAAGAAATTTGCCGAGCTAGGATTCGAACCAGCGACCCCTAGGTCCTGAACGCTACCGACTGCGCGACCGAGCTCGGCTTAGGACACCTAGAATTGTACACAACATGTACCTTTGTTTGTGTTTACTTCGATATGTCTTCATATTATTTATATTTTATTTCATGCTTTCCGGTAGTTTATCGAGAAATAACGGTGAAATATTTTTCGATATTTCATGGTTACGACCAGTGAAAAATACCGATTTTATATTCCTACTCTTCAATTGAGGGCGGAAACAGTGGTTCCCGCACACTAGTTACCTAGGTAAATAGCGCGTGTCATTCAACCAGATGGAAATATGACGTAATTTAACCTACATTTCTCGCGCTTTACGTAATATTGCAATGCGTTGCTATGGGAGGTACGCCATGGGGAATAACCGAAAAGAACTCCACTGGATTTTGATGTAAGTTCACCCCAGAGAGGATTAAAAGCATGAAATAAATAGAATATTTGTTTTTTTCGGTGAAAGATCGAAATTTATTTCGTCTCGTGAACATCATCGGTTTGCGCCACTCGTGAAAATATTAACGATGATGTTCACTCGATTAAATAAATTTCGATCTTTCACAAAAAATATCCTCTATTTATTTGTAAATGGCCGAAAACTTATAAATTATTTTGTCGTTCATACCAATGAATGAAACTATAACTGTTAAGTGATACATACCCGTATTTTGTGTACACATAAACTGTGTCCGTATTACTCAACCATTCTAGATTATCATCTAAATTTAAATTTCGAGACGAGACATGTGGTTGGCTGAGACGTTATGTCCCAGCCAATCAGATGGTTAGTCTTGGAATTTTGAAAACAGAATAGAACTAAAACTGGTCGTTTAGTTTGGGCCCTGGATTTACTGACATCAAAGGGTTCTATAGTCGTCAATAATACAAACAAGTGCCATCTGCGCTTGTTTTTGCGTACACCAGCTCTATATAGACCTGATAACATGCTTTTGTTTGTCTGCTATTTTGCGCCGTTTTTCAGCTTTAATTCAGATATATTGCGGCGGCCAGTGCACCAGAAGGAATTGTTGGTTTTGTGTTTAACCCTGTTTTCAACTTTATTTCGGTTAAATCGCACCGGCCAATGTACTTGTCTGTGCCTTCACGGAGTTTTTTTCCGAGTAGCCTACTTCACAAAACATTATATAAGGACACTGGATGTTTTTCTACAAAAACCTAACCAAGACAATGCTTAACGGTGGGAGAGGAATAGATCCTGTTGCTCTGACTATCATAAGTGATAGGACAAATTGGGCGAATTGGCAATCAAAACAGCGGCCCCTTACTTCCTTTTAACCTGAGGAAGACAGTTTTTGAAAATATTGAGGGCAAATGAGATAGAATTGTGGCATTTTTCTGCTGGCATTTTTTACTCTTTCCACAAATTCTTATTATGCCATTTCAAAGAGAAAACCCGTTAAAGTCGCACGCAACACTGAATTTATCGTCTGTAAAGGCTTTCGATATTGACAAGTGTAAACTTTTGTCGTCTAGTAAAGAGTTCACAGAGAGAGAGAGAGAGGGGGGGGAAGAGAGAGAGAGAGAGAGAGAGAGAGAGAGAGAGAGAGAGAGAGAGAGAGAGAGAGAGAGAGAGGGGGGGAGTTACAAACATAGAAATGAATGAAAATCATCTTACCTTGTTTATTTGCTGCAGTATTTCCATCCTGATTACTCGAGTTGCCCGTGTCCCGGGGCGTGGCCTGAGACTGTCCCTGCGTCCCTGTACTCACTTCACCACCTTTACTAGCATTACAGCCCATTTTTGGTCAAATAAGATATTTTTGTGATCACGTAACTTTTCCTTTTAGAAGATAAAACAGGGGTTAAAAATATATATATCTCTGCCTTAACTTACACGCTGCAAATATTCCGAGTTGATTCACAAGTTAACTCAAGCTTATTGTGTGCTCAGAGTCATTAAATTCCAACAGATTTAAACCACACAATGAACTAAAATGTTTCAGATAAAATAAAATAAAACTAGCGTGGCCAAAAATACATTCATCAAATATTTCTCAAGTTACTTCTTTTCTTAAGAGACCGTATCTATTTTCTGTTTTGGTTTTTTATTTTGTCTCAAATCAAATCTCAGGCTGTTCACCGATAAATGAGAACAAGCTAAGGCCTTGTCCCCGCGTTGTTTATCGCCAGCAGTTTTATAAAGGGGGCTTTAGTGATAAACTTTCAAAATGAGACAATAGGAAATAAACATTGGGAGATTTTTGTTTACCTCACTGTTTGAAGTCGTCATGACGATCTGACATATCCCTGCTGCCTCTACGATCCGTATTAGCTTTCATCCTTGCTAAATTTAACCCTTTACCACACAATGCCGAGTTTTGAGTTAAACGACCCTGAGGAAAAGGCACTTTGAAAACATTGTTGGAAAAGGAGAAAATGCTGGTAACCAGCATTTTCTCCTTTTCCAACAATGTTTTCTACTCTATTAAAGACAAATTCTGTCATTTGAACTACATTTAAAGTGTCGTCTGCAAACGCATTGAATTTAGACCAGTCTAATTTTTTGTCGTGTGGTAAAGAGTTAACTCTTTACCAGACGACAAAATTTTAGACTTTTCCAAATTCAAAGTCTTTGCAGACGACAACTAATATGGAGTTGAACACATGGGAATATTTCTTAGAAGGGTAGAAAACATTGAGGGAAACGAGGAAAATATTGGCTTTATCAGCATTTTCTCTTTTTTCGACATGTTTTTTTTTAAAAACAAAAAAACTTTTTCATCAGCATTGTGAAAACAGGAATGTTTGGTGAAATAATCAGTAGAATCAAGCACCATTTTTAACCGAATTGATTTAAAAAATGGGCTCTTTAAACTTTAAGTGGGCACCGAAAAGGGTAGAATAAAGATCAGATTGCAAAGAACTGCAGAAGTGCCGTCTGATCCTAGTCTACACTATTTGCAAACTACGGAGGTCGAGATTGGCTCAATATGTGTGTAAACACGTGGCAGTTTCATCGACAGACGAAATGTACTTTGAATACCCTCGGAAAAGTACACATGTCTTTTAGATATCAATTTTTCTTTCCTGATTCGAGTTCGTTTTGTTTTGGCCGGAATATCTTGACGTATCGGATAGTGTAGATCAAAGACGAGACTGTATGTACAGTACAGTCTGATCCTGGTCTACTCTGTCTTTAAAAGATGCTCTAATAGGCGCGTCTACCATGCGAGTACCTAACAAACAAATGGACAGTATTAAGTCATAAACATGACTCAAAAATTAGAACTTGACTTTGGAAGAGTAGAAAACATTGTGGGAAAAGGAGAAAATGCTGGATACCAGCATTTTCTCCTATTCCCACAATGTTTTCAGAAGGCTTCTTCCTCAGGGTCGTTAAAACCAGGGATTGTTTGGTAAAGGGTTAAATACAGCGAGTGTACTGCAATTTATGGTTGATTTTGTAATCAGAACATATCGAAAGCGCTGACAGTATAGATGCAAGATCAGAGTGTAAAAGCTACCCACCTCCTTACCAGACGAAAAAAAAAGTAGACTCGTCCAGACGGAAAGCATTTGCAGACGACAAATAAAATGTTGCCCAAATGATCGGACTTGTGTTTGGCAGGGTAGAAAATAATGTGGGAACAGGAGAAAATGCTATAGTTACCAGCATTTTCTCCCTTTTCAACGATGTTTTCAAGTCATTTGCCGCTACTGAGGACAGATATGAAAACGTGGTGGGGAAACAAAACATTGCAGTTTTGTTCCTTTCAATGAATGAATGAATGAATGACCCATTCTTTTTACACTAAAACATTGTCAACTGCTCTAGTATTTAGTATGTCTTTTATATACGGTCTGTTTGGTAATGTATTAACTCTATCACCGCCAAATATATGAATACGACCCCTTTCAACGGTTAAAGATACAGATTTTTATCTTACAGGCTTGATCAAACTAGCAGACTGTAAAGATCTACGATCAGGCTGCACGTTCTGTGCAGTCTGACCTTGATCTATGCAGTCTTCACAGGCCTCTGTTTTCGCCTATGGCGTTGGCAGGTTTTAAGCGTTGATATGGATGCAATGATTTGGATAGAAAATCCAGCATGGCAGACTCGAAGCAAAGCTTGCAAAATGTATTGGTTCACACAGGATTCGAACCCGTTTACCTAGTCAAGATGCAAATAGAAAAAGACCTAATTCAGTACTGTCAATCTGTTCCTCCATTGCTAGGATATTAGAATGGTCGACAATAAATCTTATCGATTGTAAAACTTCGTCAATTTCGGATGTCGGTGAGAGAATCGAAGAGAAGGAGATATTGATGCTTTAAATCTTGCATTGTGCTAAAGGTAGTCTACCTAATGTTCAACGAAGTTATGCAAAAGGTCGCGTTCACGAACTTTGCGAGGGGCAAATAAATGCGCTGTGTCTGGCAAAAGTAGAGAGAGACGGTGGGGGGAGGGTATTGCATCTACGTGATACATTATACCAAGCAAGTCATCACATAATTATGTATCCATAAATTTCTCTTTGTCTAACAACCGACCGAATATCGAGGGAGTCTGGTCCTTTAACATGCAGATAAATTATATTTTCCCCGATTCTCTTTTTGAATTTCGTCATATCATTCTCAATCATAAGTGAAGATTGATAATTTTGTTCCATTTCGTAGTGACGAGCGTACCTCGAAATTCAAGTAAGAAGTAGCGTAGGAATACACATATCCCGTGTTAACAATCTTCTGTAGGCTCTAGAAGCAGCCAGATAAAGCAGTGTGGCGGAAGTATGTAATCTTATGCATGTATAAATGGATTTATACTGTATTATTCTAAAATACAAAATGTCCAAACTCTTAGATAACATACCTTTACTTAACCCTTTGACAGGTGTTTATCATGATAATTTTAAAAAAATAAACAAATAAAATACGTATGAGCTATGCTCTATGAAAAGAGCGCATAATGCATCTGCAAAAAGTATCGACCCATGTCAGCCTGCGCAGTCCGCGCAGGCTGACATGGATCGAAACTTTTTGCCATTTGTGAATATAATGCATGTCCAAGGACAATTCTACCTCCACAGCTAGTCAGTTCTAAAACTAAATTGATTTCATGGATCCATAATTATGTAATGTCTTGTTTTGTATAATGCATCACAGAGATGCATTAAATCCCCTTTTGCCAGGGCATGACTCATATTTAAATCTAGTATCGGAGAAATCAGGAACAAACTGAACTGGCTGACGCAGCTATGTTTGAGTACCTTTAAAAGAAGGGCTCGATACGGCCGAGTTTTATCTGTTGTTTTATGAGTGATCGCATGTAAAATTGGAAATTTAATCTTGACGGTGAATTTTAGCACAGGATTTGAGAAACGTATTCATACCTGTACAAACCACTTCCGTCATATATATGTAACTTTTGATGTAACTTTTGAGGAAAACATTGTAACAAACAGAGAACTTGTTTATCTGTACCTGTGCAATGTTGTGGAAGAGAAGTTGAATGCTATCGCATAGCCCGAGATAAACCATCCCATATTCTCTGTGACAAAAGAGGCCAAGTTTTGCTCTCTCTTTTTCCCCCCAGTGTTTTCTACTGCGTGAGAAAGAAAAAATCCACCAGTCGAGCCCTTTTTTAAATTTGCAAATACTTTAACTTTTGGATGAAGCAAAATGTTGTTGTTTGATACAGATGAGTCTTGCTCTGTTAAAAAGGGGCTTAATGCATCTGCAAAAAGTTTCGACAGAAGCTTTTTGCTTTTGATAAGTTTTCTGCATGTCTAAGGACCAGTGTACCTCATGATTCATTTAATTGTTGTACAAAATGGATAAAATGGATCAATAATCATGTGCCGACTTGTTTGGTATCGTCTATCACGGAGATGCATTAAGCCCCCTTTTGCTAGAACATGACCCAGATATAAGTTACGAACGTACTTATCCCTGTTAGAATGCTTACAACATTCATTGATACAGTATCTATATATGTGATCTTACTTTCCTATTCTGCTCAGTATGAGATCATACCAGTTTTAGGCTGGCGCTCTGTATTATCTTGCCAACGGACACTCGCACGAAAATCCCGGTGCCATGGGTTAGAACCAAGTCGAGAACCCCTTTATCTATTACTGTCCAGCAAGTGGAACTAATGTATAGCATGGATATTCATTAACCCTTAACCTGCTAAATAAGTAAACCTAAACTTTCAAGCTTAAAGTAAAAAACCAAAATTTTGCTATTTCTAGGAAGTTTTTGGGAAAAATATCTTCTTATCGGACTGTGTCGAAGCAAGATCAGAATGCACATTCAGAGTTAAAGCTTTGAATTTTTGACAGCAAGTTCGTGTTGTATATAATAACGGAGTTCAAGGGTCGTTATAAATGATGATGGTGACTTATTATTTCAGGAAAAAAGAGGATGGGGATAGGGAATCACTTTGAAATACGTAAGATCAACCCTTGTACTAAGCAAGACCTTAAAGTACATATAACCAGATTAGACCACCTTTTGCGGACAATATAAATCAAGATCAGACTGCACTTACTGTGCATCCTGATCTTGGATCTGTACTGGTCGTTTAATTGTGAAATAGTCTGGCAAAATGCCTTTTTATTTGCAAAATTTCGGTCTTGTTTCTTTACAAACAAACTCCATTTTTAGTTTATTGAGCACCTTTTGTGTTCAGAGCCGCAATGGCATCGTGTTTAGCAGTTTGGTTTCTTATACTTCGTATTTTACATAGGCTTACCTCCAACTTATCTTAGAAAAGCTTGCTTTAGAAGAACCCAGGTCCCGGTTTCACGAAAAATCTTCAGTGTCTTATTTTGCCCAAAGCTACTAATGGACTCAGTTTCTGACTTATGTTGAGCTTGTAATTTCAGACGCATTTCACTAACATTAACAGACTACTGTAACGTTCTCAAATCATGAGTTGACATAACGTTTCACACTAAACGCAGCAAAATAATTGACTTAACTCAGTTTACAGACTTAACCCTTTACCAAACAATCCCTGGTTTTAACGACCCTGAGGAAGAAGCCTTTTGAAAACATGGTGGGAAAAGGAGAAAATGCTGGTAACCAGCATTTTCTCCTTTCCCACAATGTTTTCTACTATTCCAAAGTCAAATTTCAATTTTTGAGTCATGTTTATTTTGTTGTCTGCAAATGCTTTCAATTTGGACAAGTCTAAAATTTTGTCGTTTGGTAAAGAGTTAAGACCATTTTTTTTGCTGAGTTTGCTGATTTTAGTCTAGAACATATTGTCAACTCGGGATTTGAAATTTTGTGAAACTGTGCTGACTATTTAAGTATAGGGTATTGGTATTGTTATTGAATACACGTGTACGTCGTCACAGTATTTAGTCGCCGTTCCCATTCAGCTAGATTTTTAATTGATTATTCAGTAAGATTTGTATAGCTCCAATTAATTATTTACATAAACTAATCGAGTGCATCCATTGTCTAGTAGAAAACTAACACCCTTTCTTGACGGGAAATTTAAGTCTCCAAAACATTTGCGAAACGTTTTTATAAATGACGGAAACTTAAAAATCTATTAAAAAGTTTGTGCTTCAGTTTTCTGGGAATAAGTATGTATTAGTTTTACTTCGGAGAGAAATAATGATGTTAACTTTGTAATTCACCCGTCATCGTACAGGCCAATTTTAGATCTACTACGACCATTTAACAGTCAAAAGAGAATCTAATATGAAGGAACGTGAGTTGTACTCAAACCGGTATTTGCCAAAGCTCCTTTTCTTTCGATGATTTCAAAAGCTGTCTTCTACACTGGACTTTCTGAGTCGTATGTGTGTTGACATAATATGCAAACTTATAACAAATCTTGTTAAATGAGGGAAACGCCATATGTACGTCAATCGGAAGAGAAATTGGCTTAATCATCAAGCTGTTGATTTTCCAATATGACAGACCGTATATAAATTATTGGAACTTGTTTGATTGAAAAACAATACGCATATCAAATCAACGAAAACAGCTATGTGTATGGATTGGTTCCTTTGCCCTTAGCCAACGCCGGAAGCTCAGTCCGTAACGTACAGGGCTTGAAACCCTGGAGTCGGTTGTTCGATTTCGGATGGTTGTTGATGATCTCTGCGACAGTGTGAATTCCTCTCGCATTGCTAACGCTTTTTTAGATGAAATTTATGCGGGAGAGCAGGGATTGGCTTAGGAAGAACATTGTGCAAAGTAAAAGTAAAAAAAAAGAAAACCTGGGAAACATTGATAGGTGCATTGGCGCCTCTATAAAAGTTAAAGATGTTGAATACAACGTTTAAAAAACAAACAGACAAGCAAAGGAAGGAAGATAGAGAAGGAGGAAAGGAAGGAATGGAAGGCTGAAGCGCGGGAGGAAAGGAAGGGAAGGGAAGGGAAGGAAGGAAGGAAGGAAGGAAGGAAGGAAGGATAAAAAAAGGAAGGATAAAAGAGGAAGGAAGGAAGGGAGACAGAGAAGAAGAAAGGAAAGAAGGAAGCAAGGAAGGAAGGAAAGAAAAGGAAGGAAGGAAGCTTACCTTTTAAGTGGGAGACTCTTGTGAAGGGGTAGAGTGTCGGCTTCTCACATCAAAGGTTCCAGGTTCGAACCCCGTAATGAGCAGGGTCATTCTTTGGAACTACCCACGACACGGCTCGGGTACTGGTTAAAGTTTAGTCTAGGGAAAAATCATCGAGAGTGTAAGAACTTATATCACCATCGGCGTAAAATAATAGGTTTAAACTTAACTAAACCGTTAAATGTTTTCTCATGGCTGGGACAGCACTAAGCTTGCAGTCCGCAGTGCCTTGCCAAAAGACACTACTAATTTACTTACGCCGCCAGTGGAGATCGAAACAAGATTTACCGATTACAAATCCGACCCTTAGCGACTCAGCGATAGAGGATCTCTTTGAACGAAAACGACCAAGACAATCAAATATAACTCTTTACCATACAACCAATTTTAGTCTTGACCAAATTGAAAGCATTTGCAGACGACAAATGCAATGTGGTTCAAATGATGTCATTGTCTTTGAAAGGGTAGAAATCATTGTAGGAAAAAGAAAAAATGCTGGTTACCCAGAGTTTTTTTTTTCAGCAATTTTCCTTTTCGGATTCATTTAAACACAAGATTGTTTAGAAGAAACGGGAAGGCTTTTTAGCTGGAAAAAGTAAGTTGCATACCAGTTAATGAGGATCTTTGATCAGAATGTATTTTCTCTGCAGCCTAATCTTGATCTACAACCGCTAAAAAAAGAAAACAAATATTAATTTTACATGTAATTCAGGTACTAGTACAAAATCTGTGCCCTCTGCATAATGATTTAGGTCCTATGGGCTTCATCGGGCAAATAAATCCTGCTGTCACATATTTTGAAAACAGTAGAGCAATGCTCTTGCAAAAGGGGACTTAATGGATCCCCGTGATGCATGATACCTAGCAAGTCATCACATGTTCATGGATCCATAAAATCAATTTTGTCCAACAATCGACTGAGTCAAAAGGTAGACTGGTTCTTGGACATACAGAAAATTGACCAATAGCGAAAAGTTTCGGCCCAGGTCAGCCTGCGCGGACTGCGCAGGCTGACCTGGGTCGATACTTTTCGCAGATGCATTAAGCCCCCTTTTCACAGAGCACGGCTCAGTAATTTGTTTACTTTTTAATTCTTTTTATTGGCCTGTAAATCAGGCGCAGTCACAGATAAGAACATATTGTTTAATCCTTGTCCTGCTGGAGAAATGAAATGAACCCGATTGTTAAAACTCAAATTTTGCTATTTCAAAGTTATTTTTATGGATAATTTATCCTTATCGGACAGTGTAGATCACAGATCAGACTGCACGTTTTGTGCAGTCTGATCTTGATCAACACTGTCCGCAAAAGGTCAGTATTTCGAACTCTTTACCAGTCGAGAAAATTTTGCACCAAACTGAAAGTATTTGCAGACCACAAATTGATAGTGACTCAAATGACAATTTCAGTCTATGATAGAGTAGAAAACAATGTTGGAAAAGGGTTTCTCCTTTTCCCACAATGATTTTAAAAACCTCTTTCGGGATCGTTTAACTTTTGGATTGTGTGGTAGCGAGTTAACGAAAAACAACGCCAAGAAGTGGTTTGCATGGTATTTGAGGTGAGGTCCGGTATACAGTTACATGTTAGCCATTATTTCATAAAACAAACCCTTTGCAACAGAGGGAGAAAAGAGATCGAGAGAGCGAGCGAGAGAGAGAGAGAGAGAGGGAGACAGACAGACAGACAGACGGACAGACAGACAGACAGAGAGTTACTGGTGTGTTTAAAGAAAGAAATAATGTAGTTCATTTATTTATCTAATAAAATTGCAGTCTTTATAGGAACTTTATCAGTTATTATTTACAATCTAATTAAAATCTTCATTCCCCTCAATAACTGGCTATTCAAAAGTATTAAGCTAAGTTGACACGCCCTTGTGCCTTTTCTCCATTGTGCCTTTTCTCCATTGTGCCTTTTCTCCATTCATCACTATCTAATAGTAGATGTATTTCGCGTAGAGTGTGCATAAAACTGAGTCAAAATTCGAATCAGTTCAATGCCTCTTTCGCTACATACACACAAACTTTTATAAACGTATTACAGAAAACGTTTGCAGAAGAAAACGTTTATCATGAGAAATTCCTTCATTTTTCACATTGTTACCTGCAGATTTGGATCGCCAATGCGTTTCGTCTTTAAACCATCATCACACAATTTACGACATGGAGTAATCAGCTATTGTAAACATTGTAGAAGTAGGAGAAATTTTCTGTTCCATTCAGTTGCTCGTTTACCGACAACGTTTTTCAAACAGTTCAATTTACTCTACCAAAATTAAAGATTTTATACGTTTCCAAATTCAAAGCATTTGCAGACGACAAATTCAGTGTGACTGTAACAAATTCAGTGTGACTATCAATCAATCCATCCATCCATCCATCCATCCATCCATCCGTCCGTCCGTCCATCCGTCTGTCCGTCAGTGAGTCAGTCGATCAATCAATTAATCAACCAATCAATCAATCAATCAATCACTTTACAACATCAACTATTATACACAACCAAGTAAGTGGGCTTTGAACACTAACTAATCCTCATTTAACCTAGACGCACATAGGTAACCTTGTGGTAATATATAGTTAAACGTCACCTAAACGAAGGGAGTTATCTTCGAAAGAGTAAAAAAACATTGTTAGAAAAGGAGAAAATGCTGGTAACCAGCATTTTCTCCTTTTCTAACAATGTTTTCAAAAGCCTACTTCCCCAGGGTAGTTAAAATACAGGATTGTTTAGTGAAAGGTTAAACTAGACTTATGTCCATTTTTAAGTTTCAATATAAGGGGGTAAAGATTAGGCTAAAGAACCGATAAGCCTGTGATAAGCCCAGCGCGTGATAAGAATAAAGTAAACGGAGCACACTCCTTATTTCTGATAAAATGATAAATATTTTATGAATATACTCCAAAGCTGATAATTTCCAAATATGGTAGTTATTTGGTTTTCGAAAAAGAAAATCGCTTTTGGTGTGTTTCAACAGGTACACCCATTTGCCGATTAAACCCTTAGGGTGCTAAGCGAGACCCAAGGACCTTTTTACGGACAGTGTAGATCAAGATCAGACTGCAAAGAATGCGCAGTCTGATCTTGGATCTACACTGTCCGATAAGGAGATATTGTTCCCCCAAAAATGAATTTAAAATAGCAAAAGTAAGGGTTTTACTATCGTACTATTGGCTTGAAAGTTTCAATTCACTTATTTCACAGGTTAAGGGTTAAGTTTAACATAATAGCGCTTTGCGGACAGTGTAGATTAAGATCAGACGAAAAAAAAAACGTGTAATGTTGAGCCCATATTGCCTGATATGGCCTGCAACACGCGAAAAGGGACATTCGGACATTTGCGTAAAGTGTCGTATCGGATCAGCCTGCGCAGTCCGCGCAGGCTAATCCGAGACGACACTTTACGTTTTTATGTAATTTTCTGTTTTGCGCTAGTCTACTGTAGCACAAAATCTAATGTAGTCGTAAAGTGCCGTCTCGGATTAGCCTGCGCGGACTGCGCAGGCTGATCCGAGACGACACTTTACGCAAATGTCCGAATGCCCCTTTTCGCGTGTTGCAAGCCAATGACTGAATGTTGGTACAAAGCAACCTTGAAATATTTGAATAATTTGGGTCTTCAGAAATTGTACCATTTATATGTTGCGCACTCCAAGGGTAAAAAGAAATCGTAAATATTCTAAACGTGACCTTTTTAAAAGAGTTCTTGATTGATCTATAGTTTGATTGTTTCGTTTTAACACCGTTTTCAATAATGTTTCAGCTAGGCAACCGAGGCTAGTGTACCTATTCATGCGCTCCTGTAGTGTCTATCTGTTCCAGGTCTACGCACTACATCCATTCAAAATGTAGCTAATTTGGATCAATAATTATGTGATCGCTTGCTTGGTATCATGCATCACGGAGATGCATTAAGCCCCCTTTTGCCAGAGCATGACTCATTTACTATGGATTCGAAATCTTTCGACGGCTAAAAATACAATACGGTGACACTCGGAAAGATATTTTATCTCATAGTCTTGACGATATAGATACGAGATCAGACTGCACGTTCTTGACCCTGATCTTGATCTATGCCGTCCGCAATTTAAGCCAGCGTGGCGCTGAAAGGATTTATCTAGAAAAGAAGCTTGGCCAAACCCGGGATTCGAACCCGTAACATCTTGATAAAGGCCTTAACGACTGGGCAAATGGAGCTCTGCAAGCAAAAAATGAAGATAAAAGTTCACACCGACAGTAAAAAAAATGTTTGAAAAAAAAAAACAGACAAGATAACAAGTTTTCCCAGGTACAATAAAAGCGAATTCAAATTCTTGTTTCACATACAGTCATGCATTTTATTTTGAGCATAAATGATCAAAGTGTTTAGAGATTGCGTGTCACATGACAGTTTACCTTAGATGTGGTTCTGCTACGTATCGTATCATTGCGATAGTCTGTCACTTGACAAAGGTTAAATGAACGGGTTTTCGGTAGAAATATATGAAATGCGACTTGAATAAATCATATAAACGAAAAAAACAACATTCCTAAGTATATATGAGCCACACTCTGTGAAAAAGGGGGGGGGGGAAGTACGGGCGGATCCGGGATTTTTTTTTCCGGGGGGGGGTGGTCCGGAAAATCGAATAGATCATTACATGTCAAATTTGCTGCTGCATAAAATGCTTGTATTTCTTATCAGTGTATATACCGGTATAATAATATAGCTGCGAACAATATTACTAGAAAAACTATGCAAGGAAATGCTCTTGGAATAATACTTGGCCAAAATTTCAGGCAGACAGCGGTTACTTTGAAAATTCTAGTGGGGTCCGGACCGACAGCTACGTGTTTCGACACATGTCAGTCTTCGCTGACAGCTGTCTGACCAGGGTCGATTCTTTTCGCAGATGCATTAAACGCCCCCTTTTTTACTGAGCATGGCTCATACATACAATAATTCCGAAGTTCATCATACCCGTTCTGAGTCGTTATTTTGGTTTTTGATGTATATAGGAATTCCAGTAACGCATTATCGACGTTTAAGTGTACCAACATGTTCTCTACATATCCTTCTTAGATGCATATCACAGTGTCTATTCACAGCGTCTATAAACGTTCTATCATCTTTTGACGACTTTTGTCCTCTCGCACGAGGATGACTTTGAAACAATGTTCAATAATTGATCCCATGAGGTTTTACGCTGTTTCAACATTATTCCAATCATATCACGACGACAACTCACTCATTCATGTGTGTCATGCGGTTCACCAGTACTACGCTTAGGCTCTGATATGTCTTTCCCAAGGAGATTCCAACTAAAACCTCAGCGCTTCGAGTGAGGATCGAACCTGGGGCTCAATGTTTCGAATCCACTGAGGTATGCAGGACTCCTTGAGACAATGTTGGGTGTAGGACTGGTAGAGAAGCACCAGTAAGGCACTGGTAGTTGCACTTGTCGCCGTAAAAATAACTGGCATCCCGTTGAACACTGCATTAACATATCAAATAAAAACAATGATAGGTTTAACGAAAATCAAAAAAAAACTTGAAAACCTTCCACATATATTTTACCTATTTTACGTCGCGCTTGTAATCAGAAATCTCGTATAGCCTAACCATATGGCTCTTGCTATGTGGGGACGTCCATTGGAATGGCAAAGCCCTAATAATCGAATACTGATGAAACACAGGAAAGACATTAATAAGCATAAGCAGCTGTGATACGACTGAGACGTTGTTGAAAGCAGTTTAAAACACCTTGCAAATAAGTATTCTATGCAATCTCCCATTAAGCCATTTGCATAAGCATTTTAAAAGCTAAAGTTCATTCTTATGCAATTAAGTTGTAAGACTCTTTACTGATGAAACGATATACTTCAGTAGCAGCAAACTTGTCAAATTTAGTTAAGTCTATAGTATTGACCATTACAGATCCATAGGCGAAAACAGTATTTTTTGCAGACGGAATAGATCCGTGATTAGACTACACAAAAGGCGCAGTCCAGTAAAGTCCGTTCCAAGTTTTATGCTTGTACTAACTTTCCACTGGATTAAACAGACCTCGCTTGATAAAGAGCCTGTATGCGAACGGAGACGAGCGGATTGGAAATTTTGTTTTTTGTCAAATGCCTGTTAACGCTATCCTGCAGGTGTGAAGGATTCTCAAATGTTACATGTAAAAGTAGTTCCCTGGTCTTGTCATTATGTTTTGTTGCTATTTATAGATTTTTTTTAAACGTCGTCGACAAAATTAACTCGTTTCCCAGTCCTAGATTCTGATATCTGTTGTACTTCCTCAACTGAGAGGGTATCCTGAACCACGTGACTCTCCTCCTGCTTGGAGTCATCCAGAGTAATGTCCCCTATTGACGAATTCACCGCTCTATCATTACTTTCGTCGGCTAGATTTGAATCATTGAGATCCTCGACAATGTCAGCAAGGAAATGTTCATTTTCTTCGAAGTCAGAGGTACTTTCAGACCTTACGCCCTCCAAATCGTGAAAGTATTCCTCAATTTTGATTGGTCCCATTCTGCATATTTCAATTGGTGGATGGAGCAATAGAGGATTATTTTCCAGAACTGATGACGAGTACCTATAGCCCCAGTCAAGTTTGATCAGCTTTCCAAAGTCACGTGGTAGTAATCTGAGACGATTGTTTCCCAGCCATAGACATTCGAGATCAACTAATTTGCACAGGGAATCCGGTAACTTTATCAGCCTGTTATAACACAATATCAGCGATTTTAGATTAATCAGTTTTTCTATTTCTTCCGGAAGTGTTATCAACAAATTATCACTTATATCCAAGAATTGTATATTCGTCATGTCGCACAGCTGTACCGGAAATACGTCAAACTTATTGTTTGCCAAGTGTAGACTAACTAAGTTATTCAGCCGACCGAAACCGTGAGGTAAACATGTCAACAGATTGTTGCTTAGCGACAGTCTCTCCAAACTATGAAGCAGACATATTTCTTTTGGGATCGAGACTAACTCATTGGTATCCAGCATAAGAATGCGTAGATTAATTAACTTTCCAATGGAAGGAGGAACCAGTGGTAAACGGAAGTCTAGACAAGCTTCTCGGTTTGGACTTAAATCTAACACTTCTAAATCCATCATTGAGAACAATACGGCTGGTAAATACTGTAGGTCCTTTCCACGTATTCGGAGTTTCCTAAGTCCGAAATATAAAGGGTCGGTGGTCTCTACTCGAAGTCTCAGATCCTTGAGCACTTCTTTGTCAGTGTAGCCAAGTCTGTAGGTCCGCGCCATGTTAAACACGTTCATCTCTCCAGGTTACCTTCAGTTTTATGAAAAAAAAAAGGAGAAAAGGTTATTTTCGTGTGTCCAGATTTCATCCATTTCCAAACAGGTATACGTGTTATAAAGACCCTAGAGAAGAAGGCTTTTGAAAATATCGTAGGAAAAGGAAAAAATGTAGCCAGTCTCTTCGACAACGTTTTAGACTCTTTTACAGACAAATTCAATCATTTGAGATTCCGTCATTTTTCGTCTATTTTCGTCACTTTTTTTCAAAATTTAGATAAGTTTAAAATTTGGTGGTGAGGTACAGAGTTATATAATACAACAAAAGGACCTTTTTTTAAAGTTTTAGTTTCATGATGTCACCTTTGTAAGTCTGTACCACACAATCGTGACTTCAAACGACCCTGATAGAGATGACTTGAAAACATTGTGAGAAAGGGAGAAAATGCCGATAACTAGCATTTTCTCCTTTTCAAACAATGTTTTCTACCCTTTCACAGATAAATCCAATAATTTTTTCTATGTTTAATTTTTGCCTGTGAGTGATTTAATTGCGGACAATTCGAAAATTTTGTCGTCTGGTAAAGAGTTAACCCGAGTATTTAACTCTTTATCACACGATGATATATATTTGAGCTACGCTCTGGAAAAAGGGGGCTTAATGCATCTCCTTGATGCATGATACCAAGCAAATCATCATATAATTATGGATCCATATAGTCTTACAATTGTCTGGATCCGGAGGTAGAATGGTCCTTGGACATGCGGAAAATTGACCAATAGCGAAAAAGTTTGGCCCAGGTCAGCCTGCGCGGAGTGCGCAGGCTGACCTATGTCTGATACTTTTTGCAGATGCATTAAGCCCTCTTTTCACAGAGCGTGGCTCATTTTCCTGTTTCCCTTTTGTATTAGGAAGGTATTTGCAGACGACAAATTAAATGTTTCTCAAATGTTGGAATTCTTCTTTGATTGGCTTTGAAAATTATGGAAAAGGGAGAAATTGCTGGTTATCAGTATTTTTTTTAAAATTATTTCCCTTTACGTTTCTAAGGGCTTTCTTCCCTAGGGTTCCTAAAACATGAGATTGCCTGGTACAGGATTAAATAACTATTTATTACCAAGATGTGAGCGGAGCTTTGGTAAAAGGAGGCTAAACACATCTCCATGATACTTAATACCAAGTGGATCATCACATAATTAGGGACCCATAAAATCCCTAATGTAACAACCGACTGAATCATGAGGTAGAACAGTCACTTGACATGCAGAAAATTTAACAATAGCAAAAACTTTCAAACCATTACACAGGCTGACATAGATAGATACTTTTGTAGATGCATTTAACCGCTTTTTCCCAGAGCCAGGCCCATGATCAAGGAATATCCAGATTGAGAACAATGATCTAAACTGGTGGATTTTGAGCATTTTTGCTACGATCTGACGTCACAAAGGCTTGAATAGAAACCGATTCCTTCTACAATGTACATCTATGTTAGCATACCTTATCTAAAATTGTTACAATATTTTGCATATACATGTATATATATAGACAATTTCAGTGCAGTTTAATTTCTTTCTGAGGACGAATGATAGTCACTGCAACAGGTCTCATTACTCACTCCCACTGATCATTGTTTCATTGATGGGAAAGCAGCCAGTGGCTTATGAAGAATGTTGAGCAAAGTATATGTAGAAGAAAATCCAGGAGAGCATGGATAGGTGATTTGGACTTCGGAAAATAACTGAACTAATGTTGACAATGGCAT
This sequence comes from Hippopus hippopus, assembly GCA_946811185.2. Lineage (NCBI taxonomy): Eukaryota > Metazoa > Mollusca > Bivalvia > Cardiida > Cardiidae > Hippopus > Hippopus hippopus. Next base: position 34,674,590 of record OX328099.1, on the reverse strand, counting down.
TAAAAACCTAACAAACAAAAAAATCCACTTACGGCTTATACGCTTCTCTTTGTTGTGAGCTGTCAAAACTATACAAAAAGAAACAATTTCCCATATTTCAGATAGTTCCAATATTCAAGCAAAACCATCTCACATTAGTTGAGAAATTCCACATTGTTATAACAAAATACTAGTAATCACAGATAGGCCTGATGCCATAATAAAATATTTTATCCCAGTGCTCCACATCTTGTAGTCTTTATACCTTAACCCTTATCCTGTTAAATAACTAAAATAAAATTTACAATTCAATCGTAAAAACCCAAATATTGCTATTTTGAAATAATGTTTTGGGGAATAATATCTCCTTCGCGGACAGTGTAGATCCAAGATCAGACTGCACTTTCTGTGCAGTCTGATCTTGATCTATACTGTCCGCAAAAGGTCAGTGAGTCGCGCTTAGCAGTCTAAGGGTTAATATCTGATCCAAACGAGAGAGAAAAAAACTATCCCGGTTAGTTTTCCGCGTTTTCGATTTCTCATCCCTTTTAATGCTTAACCCATTTACCCACTAAAACAGATTAGCAGCACGCATGCGATTCTGATTCAAAACTATCCTCCTCAAATATGGATGATAAATATTGATGAAGTTTTGATACACGAATTCCAATAACATACCTCTAGCCTATAGACAAACTGTTAATTGCGAGATACATCTCCATTAACCACAATGTTTTCAAAAGTGGTACATGTATATTCTATGACGAGAACAATTGTGTGCAGAGGGTAAAGTCCCATCTATGGACATTTTCCCGCACTGAAAAGAATTCCAAACTGCACGTCAAATGCTGTTCAGCCCATAAATTCTCCCTCAACAAGCCGAACAGTGTAGATTCAAGCTCAGACTGCACGGAACGTGCAGTCTGATCTTTGATCTACGCTGTTCTTAAAGGTTACAACATAAAAGAGTGACTCGATTTTTATGCACAAAACTCCACCCAGAGTCCAATTATTTCCAAATTAACATCAATTTATCTGAAATTTCTGTTAGCTGTTACAACTTGTATTTAAATAGAAGTTTGCGAGGGTTTTACCTACTTATTATTCAATTTATTCAATACTAAACCCTTTACAACATTAACCCGAGTTTTAACGATCCTAAAGAAGACGACCTCTGAAAACATTGTGGAAAAAGGAGAAATTGCTGGTAACCAGCATTTTCTCCTTTTCCCACAATGTTTTCTATCCCTTCAAAAAAGGAATATCAAATTTTGAGTAACATTTATTTTGTAGTTAGCAAATGCTAAATCCATCTGGATAAGTTTAAAGATGTTGTTGTTTGGTCAAGGATTAACCATGTATCTGTACTGAAATGTTTCGGTTTTATGGGAACATTTCACTTTCTTTCAAATACAGGTTAACAATTTACCACATGCAAACGACTTTTTTTACATCTTGCAGAAGATCAATTTCGAAAACATGGTGGCAAAAGAAAAAAAAATGGTAGTGACAAGCAGTTTCTCGGGTGTCATAATGGTCTCATTATGATTCTCATTTATCAAAGATTAACTTTCTACCAAATATTCCCTAGTTTTAACGATTCTGTGGAAAAAATCTGTTTTTTAAGACATTATGGAAAAAGGAGAAAATGCTGGTAACTACCATCTCCTTTACCTCAATGTTTTCTACTCTTTCAGTGACAAATTTCGTCGTTTGTCAAAAATAGGATTTGTTGTCTACACATGCGTTGAATTTGGAAAAATGTAATACTAGTATATGGTGGTCTGGTTGAGGATTAAAGCATTTTGATTACCCATATTTCACGATGATGGGTTTTTAACCCGAAAACTGCTAAACAAATGAAATAAAAATTTCCACCTAATAGTAAAACCCCAAATATTTCGTTTTTAACGTCGATTTCACCGGGAAAAAAACCCTGTCGGATAGTGTAGATCAAAGATCAGACTGCACGTTCTGTGCAGCCTGATCTTGATCTACATTTGCCGCAAAAGTGTCTCGAGTTGCCATTAGCAGGCTAAGGGTTACATGTCGTCGGCCACAATCTTCACCATCTATAACCTACATGGGCTCGTAATTTATAAGACAAAGTGCCCAACTCTATTACTTGTCGAGCACTACCCGATGTCATTGTCAGTATTTCTCTCATATTTCTAAACTCGAACGAAAAATGTCATTGTATGTATATGTGCTGTGATAATGTACATCTTGTATAAGTTAAAGAATAAATGTTAGTTCAGTTCAGTTCATTTCTAAATTGTTTTCGTCAGGTAAAAAGTTGATACTAAACTTTTGTTTTGATACATTTTTCTTTGCTCACAGACTCCCCAAAGTTAACACGCTACAAACGTTTCAGCTTTTATGAAGAAATGACAACTGAAATAAATAAATAAATAAATAAATAACTAAACAAACAAATAAATAAATAAATAAATAAATAAATAAATAAATAAATAAATAAATAAATAAATAAACCTGATACAAATAAAACGAAATAAAAAACGCACGAACAAAACAAACAAGAAACAGAAAATGAACTAACTAATAAATACCGCTTGTAAACGACTTTTTTACGTTATGAAGTACAACTCTTAAAAGATATGGTTGCAAAAGATATGTTGCTCGTAACGACACATATTTTCATGTATTCTAGTATTAAACCCCCCCCCCTCCCCCCTTTTTTTTTTCGTGTTGATGGACAATATTTTACAGTGATGTTTCAAAGTCGCCTGTTGCAAATTTCTTTCAAGGACGGAGATATAATGAGCTGATTTAAATAATAAAAAAATCTTTACGATACATAAGACCGGTACTACACGTTTTTCACTTTAAGCCTGCTCCAGAAACATTTAGACTTTTGTGGTTTGTGTTCACTTGAAAGTCACGAAACCAATCCCACGTTTTAATGGCCTTCAAATGATGACGAAGGAGAAAAGACTGGTAATCAATATGTTCTCCTTTTCCCACAATATTTACTACACTAGATCTATCAAAGACAAATTATTTGATTTAAGCCATATTTGATATGTCGTCTGGAAATTTATATATGCTTTCAGTATGGATATATCTAAGTTTTAGAGTTTTGTCGTCTAGTCAATTTGTTCCAAGAAGGCAGATCTAATGAGTTAAATTAATAAAAACTTTACCATGTACACAAGATCAGCTCCACTCTCTCCTCATTTTAAAGCCTACACCCAAAACATTCAGATTTTTGTGATGTTCGTTCATCTAACCCTTTACCCAAAGGGCCGAATGCTTTGGGAAACATAGTGGGAACGGAGAAAAATCCAAACAGCATTTTTTTCCTTTTTTCCTTATTACCACAATATTTCCACTCTTTCCAAGAGAAACTCAATTTTCTTACCCACGTTTGATACACGTATATTACGCGTATATACTCTCAGTTCTAGATAAATGTATTTTTTTTTTTCGTGTGGTAAAAAATTTAAGTATTCGATCATTGGCTGGTTGATTTTGTCAATAGGAATTGTAAAAGTAAGATTGAAAAAGTCTTTATTTACAAACTGCTATATAAATATTTAAGTTTTGTTTAACTTTCAAGGTGTTCAATACCTAATTCTTCCGATCAGCACGGATTTAAAAACTGTTATCAGTTTTTTGTTTATTTTTCCCATTTAAAGGGTAAATAATCCTTGGTATAGACTTTTTGGACTTTTTGACTCGGTCCAAATGGCTTCCATCACGCGAAAAGGGGTATTCAGACATTTGCGTAAAGTGTCGTCTCGGATCAGCCCGCGCAGTCCGCTCAGGCTAATCCGAGACGGCACTTTACGACTACATTAGATTTTGTGCTACAGTAGACTTGCGCAAAACAGAAAATTACATAAAAACGGAAAGTGTCGTTTCGGATTAGCCTGCGCGGACTGCGCAGGCTGATCCGAGATGACACTTTACTTAAATGTCAGAATGCCCGTTTACGCGTGTTGCAGGCCATTAATAGAAAGCATCTACAGACGACAAACTATAATTATAGTCTGTGGCTTAGATGCTGAGATTTGTCTCTGAAAAAAAAAGTATAGAACATTGTGGAGTAAGGCAAAAGTGCTGGTTATTTTGCATTTTCTCCTTTTCTCACGGTGTTTGTAAAGGTGTCTTTTTCGTTGTCGATACAACACTGGATGGTTAGGTAAGGGGTATAATTCTTTAAATGCCGAATATGCTGAGAGCAAAAGTCTTTGCCAATAAAAAATCTTTGATTAAGTAATTAAGAATAAAAGCAATATTTGGAAATCTTGCCAAAAACACTCTCCTAACAACCCAAACTCGTCCATGCAAAACTTTGACCAAGAGAGACAAACTTTGACTATTTCAGACCCATAGGCGAAAACAGAGGCCATGGTCGCCTCGCACACCTCAGGTGGTAGAGCATAGGACTTGTAAACGTCAAGTCACTTGAGTCTATCGGATGAAACGTTAAACCAAGGTCCCGTGTGACGGTGCTATATACTGAGCACACTAACCCTACGTTTACACCATGTTTCCGACAGCCCCGTTTCTGACAACCGTGGACAAAACGGGATTGAAGTAATACAACGCAGAGGAACGGGATAAGCAAACTTGATCGCATCAGAACTTACCAGCACGTAACAAGATTCAGAGACGATCCGTGTTTGGACGTGGAAGCCCTTTTTTCACCGGTATCGATCAGGCCGTAGAAGAACGCAACGATCAACCCATTCCGCTACGGTCTGTTAGGTTTCTCATTAGCACCGGGACTGCCGCGGCAAATTTTTTGACGGTAAAAAAATACGGTACAGCAACCCTGGCGATCACGATCTGACAAGTTTGCTTATCCCGTTCCTCTACGTTGTATTACGTCAATCCCGTTTTGTCCACGGTTGTCAGAAACGGGGCTGCCGGGAACATGGTGTAAACGTAGGGTTCCCTCCACGGCTTGTCACGGATACCGTGAGGTACTGTAAAGAGACTTAACCAAACTTGTAAATGGAGAAAAGAACGAACAAAATCTCACGGCACACCACTTTTCGGACAAACGGGGCTGCCGTGGCTGCCGGTAACATGGTGTAAACGTAGGGTAAGGAACCAGGCGTAACTTAGGACGGGTTTCGTTCTGTATCTGCACTATCCCCCGTAAGATAAATAACAGCCTTCAGAAGGCGTCACCCATATAGGCAACCGGTGGCGACGATAAATAAACGGAAAATCAATCAATCAATCAATCAATCAGAGGCCTTTTGTGCACATAGATCAAGATCAGACTGCACAGAACATGCGCTCTGATCTTGAATCTATACAGTCCTGTCGAGTAGTCGAGTCTACAAAACTTTACTTTTTCTGAGTTTCAGCAGGTTGTATTTTCAGCCCTGAAAGAGGTCAAATTTACGGCGAGCCATGCTCTGTGAAAAGGGGGCTTAGTGCATCTGCAAAAAGTATCGAACTAAGTCAGCCTACGCAGTCCGCGCAGGCTGACTTTGTGAGAAACTTTTTGCTACTTGTCAATTTGCTGCGTAGCAAAGGACCATTCTACCTCATGATTCAGGCGGTTGTTAGACAATATAAATTGGATGGATCAATAATCATGTGATGACCTTTTTAGTGGAATATGGATCACGGAGATGCAATAAGCCCCGTTTTGCAAGATTATGGCTCATATATTTGAAGCCGACCGAATTAAGATAGCTTTTTGAAGTATTGTAATTACCAATTGGGGATCAAACCAACTGTTATTCAGCAAACACTTCCAGCAAAACCTCTTATTTACCCCTATGTTACTATCAACGACTTAATATCCTGTTGCACACAGCAAAGATCAAGACCAGACTGCACAGAACTTGCAGACTGATCAACGCCGACGAGAAAACATTTGAGGTCTTAATACATGAAAAGGGGGTTTAATGCATCTGCAAAAAAGTATCGACCCTGGTCAGCCTGCACAGTCCGTGACCTGGATAGAAACTTTTTTATGGGTCTTTTTTTTTATCGGTAGATTTTCTACGTGTCAAAGGACCCGTCTTCCCAATGATTCAGTCGGTTGATAGACAAAATAGATTTCATGGATTCAGAATTATTTGATGACTTGCTTTGTATAATGGATCACTGAGAAGATTTTGCCAGAGTGCCTCTTACATGTAAGCCATGCTCTGCTGAAGGGGCTTTTTGCATCTCTGTGACGTATTATACTAAGAAAGTTATCACCTAATTACAGATTCCCTAAAAAAATCCATTTCGTTTAATATAGAACTGTATGAAGATACACCTATAGACTGGTCCTTTGACACGAAGAAAATTCAAAGATAGTAAAAAGTTTCGGCCCATGTCAGCTTGTGCGGGCTGCGCAGGCTGACATGGGTCGATACTTTTGTAAATGCATTAAGCCCCCATTTAACAGAGCATTGCTCATATATTTGAGTTATAGAGCGCCGAATAAACGTAATAACACTTTTGTTTGTTGCTTGTAATTGGCGTTTAACGCTGTTTTAACAGCTTAGATTATATCGCAGCGGTCAGTGCACCTACACATGTGTTTCCTGGCTTTCTCACACCAGGACTGAGACAACCTTTTTCCCAAGCCTCTAACTACTTTTCTCAAACGCGTAAGAGGTGAGAGGTGGAAATCCACCGGAAAGAAAGTTTGGCTCGACCGTTATCGAGCCCGCAACCACCAAGTCACGAGGCAGATACGCTAACCACTGAGCTACCGGGCCGGTAATGAAATTAACAGACATGTCCAGTCTGGAAATGAGACCGAAATAATGGCATTTTCAAGGTTGCACTTGCTCAAAATATCTCCGCAATTAGAACATTATAGATTAGACTACACGTTTTTTATTTTTTGCATTCCGATACTGGTCCAGGCAGACCGCAAAAGTAAAGGACCTCTCGATAACTCTTTCACTACTAAATAGGTAGCCGTCACTTTTTAATGACTACAAATACAGTTCCGCTGCAAGATGAAGAGACACTTCGGCTATAATCTAGAATTACGGAGTGGACAGTGTAGACCAGAGATCAGACTGTGCAGTCTGATCTTGATCTACACTGTCCACAAAAAGCTTCTTGTGTAGTCAACAGTAAGGAAAGAGTTAAGATGTAATGTGTGAGCATAATGCGTGTTCGCGCTATGGGAAGGGAAATAACCGCAGAATAACATCCTATTGATATTTCTAGGTTATCTATCTTGATTTCAAGGACAATCGAGTCTGCTCTCCGATTTCGAAGCAAAAAGCAAAAGTTAAGTGCTTCTGTGGTCAGTTAAGACCAACTTAAGAATGCGTGTAACAAACTGTCCGATCTACAGTATATCATAAGAGATATTTTAAAAAGATCTGATTCAATACTAGTATCTGTGTTGTTTTCACCTTCTGAATGTGGTGTATCAGTTGTACCAAATGCGTTTGGTTGGTAGTTGTCCTAAGTTGTCCTACACTGTTTTATTGATTTACATGAGTCATGTTCTATGGAAAGGGGGTTTAATATGCACAGGCTGACCTCGGTCGAAAAATTTTGCTATTGGTCAATATTCTACATATCAAAGGACCAGTCTACTTCATCTACCTCATGATTTAACCAATTTTTACACCAAAATGGATCCGTGATATGTAAAGACTTGTTTGAAATAATGCATCACGGAGAAACACTAAATCCCGTTTCCACGAGCGCTAGTCATCTCTCAAATGTGTGTCTGCTGTTTAATGATGTTCTGAAAACTGAGTAAAATGTTGCCTCAGCGCTTTATGGGTACTTACAATAATGTGATGCCGGTGTACTACTACTACTACTCCGACCACTTTTTATACTTTTACTACTTCAACTACTTGTATTATTACGGGCTTTTGCCCGGCTTAGAATGTTACTTTCGCACCCAAAACGTGAAAGTTAGTTTTGCTTCCTTTGTTGTCTACCCTAACACATATATTTCCTTCTTTTTATCGATTTATTCGTCCTCTAGTTACACTCCTTCCCCATCAACCCATGAATCCGTCCGTCCGCCTGTCCGCCAATCCATCCATCCATCAATCCCATCATCCATCCATCCATCCATCCATCAATCCCATCCATCCATCCATCCATCCATCCGTCCATCCATCCGTCCTACCATCCATCAATCCATCCACCCGTCTTACCATCCATCCATCCATCCATCCATCCACCCACCCGTCCGTCCTCCGTTCGTCCGACCAATAACTTACCCACGCACCCGCCATCTATCCATCCATCATCCATCCAGCCATTTTTCACCAGCACCACAATTGCTGCATGCTTTTGATGCTAATGATGCACTGAATTCTTTTATCGTTTTCTAATGCCATAAGCTAAAACAGGATATTTTTCGTGCGCATAGATCAGGATAGACTGCACTGATCTTGGATCGAGCCTATAGGATAAAAATCTTTCAGATTTTCAGTTGACTTCATTTTCAGTTGTCGAAAGAGATCGAGGATTTATTTGGCACTGACACAGTACAGAAGACATCGTAATTAATTGTGGATTCTGTTCAGTTATCCCTTAAAACAAATATAGATGATGATAATAGTAAATAAATACCATTGTCGACATAGTAGATCACAATCAGATGGCACAGAATGTGCACAGAATGTGCTGTCTGATCTTTGATCTGCACTTTCGTGTATTTTGTGCGATATTTTTGCCAGGGTAAAGTTGGGATTTCTAACATCCTGTTTTATTTTCATTGAAAAGAAAGATAAGACTTCATTTATATGTCACATGAATTCTTCACCTACCATAGACAATACAAAAAGTTTTGTGGAGAGTTGAGAGTGTAGATCAAGATCAGATTGCACAGGACAGGCAGTCTGATCTTGGTCTACTCTGTCCATTACTTTACTCTAGATGATGATCATATTATCTATCCACTTTGCATTGGAATTGCATTTGTAGTCATTGAAAACTTGATTTTATTTGGTAGTGAAGGAGTTCAGGGCCCGGTTTCAAGAAAGAAATTAAGTCTCTTATTCTACTCAAATCTACTAATGGTCCCAGGTTCTGACTTAAGCCGAGTTCGTTATTTGAGATGCATTTCAGTGACATTAACAGACTGTAGTAACATTCTAAAACCCTGAGTTGACACTATGTGTCAGGTTCAACTAAGCAAAATAAATGGACTTAAGTGAACAGACTTAAGTCCATTATTTCGCTGAGTTGAGTCTGAAACGTTATGTCAACTTTGGATTTGAAAATGTACCATAATTCTATTATTGTTGGTGAAATGTGTCTGGAATAACAAACTCAACTTAAGTCAGAAAATTAGTCTGTGGATTTAAAGACACATCTTTACAGCCAGAGAGTAAACAAACACTGTTAAAACTTTACAGTGTGTAGAATCTAGTTGGCTGTGTAAACGTAGATAAAAATCGATAAAATGTGTATGAGATAAAGAAACGCAAGGGATTTGTCTTCGATTTCAACCGGAAACTGTGGTTTTAATGTCTAGGGATAGCCTCCAGAGAATGAAATGCATTTTCTATCCGTCGTAATCTGTGCTACCTTGCAACCGACAGGGGTAACATTTGGCACAAAGATACAAGAATGATTATAGTTTCATAAAATAAAGATAAAATTGGTTTAAAAAAAACTGAATGAAAACGAGTAAAGATGCATCTTTAAGTAAAATAGACTTACGTTTTTTCGTGAAACCGGGCCCTGGTCTCAAAGATATCGCTTTTTTAAATTGATTTTGTCAACCATTTAGGAGATAAAAGATCGATTGCGTCATACCATTAGTCCTTGAGACATTTACATTTCCGTGTTTCCGGAACAAAATTAGCGCTATTTAAAGTGCAGAAAGACGGGGCTTGTTAGTTTTCATTTTTTTTTTTATAAAGATCCTATATCTTTAAAATAACTCGCATTCCTCAAACTGCTTTGTAAGACCCATGTATTTCTCTAGCAATTTGATTTTCTACCAGGAGTCTCATAAGACCTTTCATGTTTCAGACAGTTGACATTCTCCCGAGTCTTTAGTGGGTCCCCGCCGTTAACAGTGCTCCAGAGTCCATATTGACCAACCATTTCTACTTTCATTCTTTGTTTTCTTCTAGACTATGAGAGTAGCAAAATTTCTGATTGGCTAAACCAATGGTTCAGCCAATCAGAAGTTGTGTTACTTTCAAATTTAGAAAATTCTTGAGAATAAGACTAAAATATTCTTAAGAATGCTCGGTGAATACGGACCAAGCCCCGGTAAAACGTCCTGTATTCTTCTTGCAGTACAACATACCCTCGAATGCCTCATACGAATCCTTTAACAACTGATTTCATTTCGCTTACTAGCTGATATTTTCCTAAGTCTCACGTTTTGAGCTAAGTATTTCTCGTACAGTTAACATCCTCCAAATGGTCCTCGTATGAAACCCGTATTTTTTCTGAGAGCTGACTTGCCACTATAACGGAACGCGTAGTCTGATGTTGGACCTATACCGTACGTGTGTTTTGTCAACATATGATGAAAGTCTTTTTGAGATTCAGAGGAATGTACTTTTAGCCGCCGACAGAGGTCGAGTTAATATCTTTCGTAAAGAAAGTATCACCCCTCAATGCGCCTTTGCTTGTCTTTGCGGACAGTGTAGATCAAGATCAGACTGCACAAAACGTGCTGTCTGATCTATGATCCACAATGTCCGCTTTGCCGATACTTTCTGGACAGAAAGCAACGTTAAAAATGGAGCTGTTTTTGGTCTTATTTCTAGACTGAAAAGTTTATTCTGTGCCCTCAGGTTAAATATTTTTTTTTACAGACGATGAAAGACATGTAACTAAGTTTCCAGTTGCAGGCGGCTTTTAACGTCTTACAGCAGATCTGTCTAAAAACATTCTGGCAAAGGAAGAAATCATAGTTGTTTAGTTTTCTCCTTTTCTCTCAATGGTTCCACATTTATTTTACACTTTTATCCAAATTTCCCAGTTTATTTCATAAGCATGATTACAAATTCGTTTTACACATTCTTTAAGGGCGAAATTTTATCATCAAGAAGCCCATCTCTAATTTTACGATAACGATGGAATTTCGGAAAATTAATGACGTTCATCATTTATTCATGATCAATTTATACCTATCTTCAAGAAATGTCAGTTTGAATTTCATGTAAGCTTGAAAACTTTTAACAAGCAATCTTGACTTCTAACGACCGTAAGAAAATCTGCGTTGAAAACTTTGTGGGAAAAATCCTGGTAACTAGTATTTCCTCCTTTTTCACAATGTTTTCTACTTTTTCAAAGACAAATCCCATCATTGGAGCCACATTTTTGTCGTTTGCAAATGCATCAAACTTGTCTAGTCTAAAATTCTGTTTTCTGATAAAGAGTTACAACGCTATTTTATAGAAAGTACGAGTTAAAACATTGATCTACCGTTATCCAGCTGAATGGTAATGATAAGGGAGATAACCGTTGCCAAATATCTACTGAACGCGCTGCTGGTCTCAAACGACTCATCATGCTTCTGTTTCGAGTCTTTAAAAATCTTTGGAAAACAGGAGTAGCAGCGCGTAACGGTCAATAGGTTCAAGTATATGTAGTCTTTTGACCGTCTTGCACTTAGTTAGGTTGTGAATTGATTGATTGATTGATTGATTGATCAATCGAGGGATCCGTGACGATGAGGAAGGAAATGAAAAGGTAAGAAAAAGGTACTATGACTTAAATACTAATGAAAAGCGTTGAACGTGTATCCCAATTTAGTAAAAAAAAACAACAGAAAAAGCCTGTATGTATATGAGTTTATCCTGTATCAAACAATCCTTTGCCTTGACTACCTTGATGATAGAGGCTCTTGAAAACATCGTTGGAAAAGGAGTATAATTATGCTTGTAAATAGCATTTTCTCATTTTCCCACAATCTCCGGATTCCTTTAACCTAACAAATCTGAATTTCGTCGTTTTAATAAAGAGCAAACCATAAATAGAGGATCTTACATGAGTGTTTATGTATACTTTTATTTTTAAACATGGACACGTGAACGGTATGTAGGCTACAGGTGATGATGTAGGATATTTTTGTCTGTCATTCGTTTAATGTGATGAATAGAATCTCACACTCGTGTTTATGTTCTGTCATTTTTATCAAACTTGTTGACTAAAATGTATTTGACGCTCGCCAGGGTTCGCGTCATACAATTTCAGTTAACTCGTTTGATAAAAAAAATGATAATACATAAACATTCATGTAAGATCCTCTATATCTCAAATGCCAACTTATGTCAGTTCCCATATATATATATGCTGTATTACGGAGTTCAAAAGTTTACTGCAACATTGAAATGCCAGTTGCAGACCATCACATGGGATATCATAATTAATCTTGATGTTTATAGGGATTGATGTATATATTTGAAGTTTACCGTTTAATTATCACAAAAAAAAATCTAGGTACTTTTGCATGTGCAGGGAATATTTTTGGGAGCATGCAGTTTTAAAAAAATGATAAAAAAACGCTCGACTTTCTCCAAAGTGGATTCCAAAATTGTCAAGTGCATTTAATATGTCATGAACATAATAACTTTTGCAAATAAGCAAACAGTTTTGTTATCTTGAAAAATACGTCTAGGTGCTGTTGCATGCACTAGGAATATTTTTGAGAGCATTCAGTTTGAAAAGATATTGACAAATAGGCCTACCCAACCGTTTTTCGTGGAAGAGTACGAGAAATGTCACGGTACATATGAAAGGCGGCTACTCAGACTTCCATTATCGTACAAAACTCTAAAATGTTTTATCAACGAATTTAGTAAGGTAACAGCTAAGAAACCGAAATAAATGAAAAGTATATGAAAAAAAAAAAATAGTGTTTCTTTTATGGGCTACGTGGCGTCCTAAGGTATTTATGGATTTCTTGCCGGTATTTCGCAAATATTTGATGGAATTATGACGTCATATCTGATGTCAAAAAAATGGACGGAGTTACTTATCGCATCACGACCGTCCCGATCCTGTCGCGTTGTTGTTGCGCTTAGAACTACGGCGATTGTAGTCTCCCCATACTATTACGCATCCACTAAGGCACAGGATTTCAGGCTACGCTTACTCTACACTTACTGCGTTGCTGCTGCGACCTTGCTGCGACATAAGCGCAGAAGCTGTGCTTCTGTTGGAACGTTTCTGTATAAAATCGGCGCTTTAACTGATTTGGAAGCAGTTGACCATCGGCCTTCGAAGAAAATGGATTAAATTGTTTCAGTAGCTGTGTTTCAGCTTGCAATTATGAGCAATAGATTGATAGAATTTGGTGTTGAGAGGCAAACCAAACGGAGACAGAAAGCCAAAAGGTTGTGGGTCCGTCCATGGCTGTTTGCAGGGAGAAAGCTCCAATTTGGTCATCATAACCAACTTATGAGAGAATTCTGGATGGAATACAACACTTCATTTCCAATTATATGAGAATGTAGCCTCACATGTTTGATGAGATCTTACAAAGAGTTGGTCCCAGAATCCGGAAGTGTGACACTATCTTTAGGAAAGTACTTGAACCAGGTGTGAAGTTGGACAAATATCTCGACGTTTTGTTTCGATGCACTGGGCTAGCGCTATGTTACTTGCACTGCGGCTACGATACCACTTTGTTCGTGAGTTTATAGCTACGCTTTTAAACCCGTGCCACCCCAGGGTGGCGATCCCATTACGTACAAGAAAAAATGAAGGACGTCGCAGTGCGCGCAGTGCGATCGCAAGCATCGCCACAGCAACGCAGGGGCATCGCCAGTAGAGGGGTTGGGATGGTCTAAAACGTCGAGCGAAGGCACACACATTGAGCATGCACAAAACAAACGCCGTCGCCCCTAGTTCTGATAAGAGCGCAGTGGGATCACCGTTAGATCGCCTTAACAGCACAATTAGGCCTCCTGCAGGCCACAGGAGCTAGACCGGCGCGCACAGAGGTCGCAGTGAGAACGCTGTGATTGTCGTTGGCGCTTAAGCCCCTGTCACACTATACGGCGTTTCCACTGCGTTGGCACGGCGTTGTTTAATTTCCCTGAGTGCCATGAGATCGTAGGAAAAATCAGATTTTTTTCGCGAAGACGGAGATATCACGGCGTTCTCACCACGACCAAGGCGTTGCTACGGAGCTCCTATGGTGCGTTATCGCGTTCCTATGGAGTTCTTCTTGGCGATTCTCTGCACTCTCACAGCGCTTCCACTGCGTGCTCTGCGCATTCACGGTGCTAATACTGCGTGCACTGGGCGTTCTCAAGGCGCTCACACTACGCTGACGGCGTGTTCTTGACAATCGTTTGAACTATCTCTGAAAACGAATTGTATTTATACACACTTATTATTCTGTGCTCTAGATAAGACAATGGAGAATAAAACTATGCTCGAAAAAAGGAAGGGGGGGGGGGGGAAAGCAGGACATAAACCCTAATCCTCTCAAACAGAAGCAAGTCAACCACCGTCACCTCATCAACCAGCACTTGCCCGGCTTGCTGGTGAACATCAGCCTTGATAAATTGAGTGTTTATTTGCATACTTCTTCTACTATATGTTCGTTTTTGTCAGACAAAGACCTATGGACGCAGTAGAAGCGCCTTAGAGGCGCAATGATCGCCGGATCAGCTCAGAGGAGTCGTTTTAAGAGCGCAGTAAAATAAATAACAGCGCTGTTGACGCGCCGTATAAGCGCCGCTGACGCGCCGTATAAGCACATTAGAAACACAGTGACGTCTCAGAGCACGCGGTACAATCTCCGTGCAAGCGCCACCGACAACCATAGCGTTCGCACTGCGACTTCTGTGCGCACCAGCGGAGCTCCCGTGGCGTTAGGGGAGATCCTACTGCGCCTCTAAGACGACCTTAAGATGATCCCACTGTGCTCTTCTCAGAACGCCGAGCCACGGCGTTTGTTTTGTGTATACTCAAAGTGCGCGCCGTCCCTCGGTGTCCTAGACGATCCCAACGCGTCTACTCGCGATGCCACTGCGTTGCTGTTGCGATGCTTGCGATCGTACTGCGCGCACCTCGGCGTTCTGCTTTTTTTCTTGGACGCCGTGGGACCGCCGCCCTGGTGTAATAGAGGTTTTACACGGAAATTGTACGGCGTTCCTTGAGATGTCACTGCGTCTCTACTGTGCCTATGTACGGCGCATCAACGGCGCGTCAATGGTGCGTAGCTGGCGCTTAAACGGAGTGTTATTTAGTTTACTGTGCTCTTACAACGACTGTTCGGAACTGCCACAGCGATCCATGCGCTTCCATGGCGCTTCTACGGCGTCCATCGGTCTTTGCAACACAATACAAACGAACAAATTTTAGACTATGTATGCATGTAGATATACATTCCATCATGAATGATGTACGACAGCAAACAAATTAGGTACACGCCGTCAGCGCAGTGTGAGCGCCTTGAAAACGCCGTGAAAGTCCTATGAACGCAGTGTGAGCAGCGTGAAAGCACAGTGCACGCAGTTGAAGCGCCGTGAGAACGCAGAGAATCGCAAGAACTCTGTAGAAACGCAATAATACGCCATCGGAGGTCCGTAGTAATGCCTTGGTCACGGTGATAACGCAGTGACATCCCCATCTTCGCCAAAAATATGCGATAGCTCCTGCGATCTCATGGCGATGTGGGAAATTAAAGAACGCCGTCCCAACGTAGTGAAAACGCCGTATTGTGTGAGAAAGGCTTTACAACGCTTTTGTGGCGCTTCGAGTCCACGGCGATCGCGCTCCGTAAATTTTAAGCAAGGTCAAAACAAGCGCCTGCTACGATTCACGACGTTTTGATCAAAATTTCGAAGCGTAGCGGAATCGCCGCTCAGTGAAATGGGGTTTTAAGTCCAAAAACTTGCCATATTTCTGCGCTTCTGTAGCGTTTTGGAAGATTTTGGAGAAGCCTCATAATCGCCATGAGCCAAGTGAAATTGTTGCCGAGCGGAATGGTGGTATCAACAAACAATAAAAGTGCAAAATATGAAAGCCCACAATACTATTTATCGTTTTCGAATACTTGACATTATTCTTTGTAATTTGATATACAACGACAAAGGAGAGGTCACAACTATAAGCATAAAAGGTAGAAGGTTTAAAAAGAACGTGATTAATTTACAGCAATGGTTCAATCCTTTCTAGCGGACAGTTCAAAAGTGCAACGTACAGCAGATATACGGAATATTATGCTGTAGTGACTTTCCTGGCGCATGTATTTGATTCGAGCCGCGTGAGACAATTTGATGTCGCGCGAGACCAAGATCGAGCGAGATGTCAAACTTTTCTTGCGCGGCGAGAAGCAAATACATGCGCCAGGAAAGTTACTACAGCATAATATTAATTTTATTATATACATTCACCTTTCGACGAAAAAATATTGCAATTGTTGACATTTTATTCAGAAAAAGGTAAGCAAAATAAAAACAAATAGTGGTGTAATAGCCAGTAACTTCATTTTTATGTATTGTGGATGAATATTACAGCGTAAAATTCTAACCAATCAAATTGCAAATGTATACATGCGTATTCTGCTCGTGAGTTGCGTCATCATGACATCATCATACCATATTTGGAACCGTATTTCACAGTGTGTTGATACGGATTCTTTTTCCCTGTGTGGTGTTTTACTCGCGAGCGACACATGTACTTTCTCCGGAAAATTTTCAGGTATATAATAAAACAATATTCTATATCAGTCTTTAATATTTGACATTGTTCCCTGCAATTTTGAGTCAAAGACAAAAGCAACATCAGAACCGACAATATGAAGGGAGGGGGCTTTCAGAGCAAGTAATTATTTTACAGTGATCCCCATCAGCGCCCAGTATAAAAATACATTGTAAATTAGAGTACAATATTCTATCATTTTTGAATGTCAAAGATTATCCTATATGATTTGATTCACAACGACAAATGCGACCTGGGTCCGTTTTCACTAACCAATAAAATTCTTTGCGTAGTTTTCATTATTTTTCTAAACCTGAAAGCAAGTCAAGTTCTGATTGACTAAACCAATGTTTAGTCAATCAGTATTTTTCAGAATTATACTAAGAATGCTATTTAGAATGGTTTGTGAAAACTGACCACGAATAGATGATGTCAGTAAAGGGAAAGAGGTTTAAGAGCAAGAGATTAATTTACAGCGATGTCTCAATCTCCTTTAGCGGACAGTAATATCGTAAGATTAATTTCACGATGAACATCGAGGGTAATGAAAAAACATGATATACTGTAGAAAACGATACAAGAGGGCTAGATAATGTTCTATTTACTTCCATTCAGTCTCTAGTGTTTTTTATTGACATTAAATCTAGCCACGCTACAGGAAAACCCCAGTCCGAAAATGTCAGACAGGCATGCACTATTTTCACAGACAATTTAAACTTAAATTGTAAATTCCAAGACTATACGTCTGTTGGCTGAGACATTTAGGCTTGGCCATTTAGACGACACGTCTTAGAATTAAAAATAACTGTTTTGTTACGTTTTTTTTTCAGAATCAGAACAAGATTTGAAACTTTTGGTGAATCTTTCAACGGTTTTTTTTCACCATACAGAAGATACAAAATGTAAGCTTTGGCTTTACTGAAATGAGGTAACATTTCTCTTTAGATTAGATCAGAGTATAGAGTAAGCCATCAATGAAATAAATGTATAGAACAAAATCTTTCGGTGCCACATAAATCCGTAAAAAAACCCAACCGATTTTACAGCAAGTAAAGAGACTTTTTTTTGTCAGATTAATAACAATGCAGATTAAGTGGCTGATGGTACTGATCCAAAATCAGATTTCGCTTTCTGTGCTGTGTGATTTTGATCTACACTGTCCGCTAACTGCAGCAAAGAGTTAAAGATTTACTTTTTGGAGTGTTCGTAACGTTACAATTTCTTAACAGTAATGTGGTCTGAACTCTCTGAACTTTAACATGGTTACAGTACCAGACTGCAAATGTGAAGAAGACAGATGTCACAAATCATTCTTAAAAAAGAGGTATGTACATCTATTTTTTCCTTACCTTTGATATGTTTATTACTAATACCAGTTTGGAAATACTACAACATCCTTCTTGTTAGATATTTATTGAATAAATTGAAACGTTTCAAAATATTGATGTTAGGTAAATGATATTCGATGGTTTAATACGCTTTTCTGAAGACATGTCGTCTTGCATTTGTCAATCGAAAACGACTGAGTCCGGTCATTCGTCCTTGTGACCGGCTTAGTTTCCGCAGGTACAAAGACCAATGGTCCGAATAAGTGGGGGTAAATCTTACCTGAAAATACTGCTCCCACACTAGAAGTTATATTAGGGGTACGCAGATTAATGTTCTGATAAAACAAATCAAGTGGGTGAGTGCAAAATTTATGCTAGATCAATTGCTTTTATCAGACGACAAAATTTGGGACTTTCCAAAACGAAAGCATTTGCAGACGACAAATTAAATGTAGTGTATTGATCAATTTTGTCTTTGAATGGAAGGAAAAAATTGTGGGAAAAGGAGAAATGCTGGTTACCAGCATTTCCTACTTTTCCTACAAAGTTTTCACGTGTACTTTTCCCCAAAGTCGTTAACATACTGGATTGTTTGGTACGCTAGGTACTCCCTTTCCTGATTGGGATCTAATTCTTAGTGCCAGGTTTGGCCATGTGATTGTTCAGTCAGTAGCGTACATAGTTTGAACCCAAGGAACCGCTGGTTCGAATCTCAAGCTTAACTAATTTCTTTCTGAGGACTGATGATAGTCATTGAGAGAGGTCTCATTCCTCTCTTACCGCTGACCATTGTTTCGACGATGGTTATGCAGATGATAGTCACTGCAACCGGACTCATTTTTACTCACCGCTGATCATTGTTTCGAAAATGGTGATATTAAAAATTAGCCAGGGCTTGGGAAGAATAATAAGCAAAGTATTTGGAAAAGAAACTCCAGGAAAGCACGGATATGTGCACTGGCCACCGTGAAATAATAATAATGAAAACGACGCTAACACCGTACAAAGAAACAAATCATTAACGTTATAATAAAATTTTGTAGGAAATAACTTCGAAAACAATCCCGCAAATCATGAATAATCAATATAAAGTGAAAGTGCAGTGTATGAATACAACTTAGAATATTGTTGCAAAAGCGCACAAGCGATTTCTCCTTCAGCCGTTATATGTTCGAAATTTTAAGATTTGTGTGCTGCGACACAAAAAGTAGTCCCTAGGTGGTATTGGGTTTAGAAAATGATGTGGGCGAAAGTTCATGTTTTTTTATGGTCGCCATGGTAATTGTTTAGTAGTGTTTTACGGTCAAGCAATCTCCAGTCGGTGTAAAACGCTTGATGAAAAAGGTTTGTTATTGGCAAGGGAATTGTCGTGGTTGAGATGTTTGTTTTGGTGCGCTTTCGGTCATTGAACACACACATATAATGAAACATGCTATGTGAAAAGGGAGCTAAATGCATCTACAAAAAGTATCGTCCCATGTAGACTAAATTTTATGACCCATAATTAGGTCATGACTTGCTTGCTATCATGCATCACGGGATGCATTGAACCCCTTTAGCCAGAACGTGGCTCATATACTGTAGTTCTAGTTGATTGAGTTGATTAGCTATTTACCAGCCGTCAAAATTTTACACTTGTCCAACTTGAAAGTATTAATTTTGTAGACGACAAATCATATGTTTCTCAAATGATGGGATTGTTCTTTGAAATGATAGAAAACATTGCGATAAAGGAAGAAGGAGCTGGTTTCCAGCATTTTATCCTTTCCCGTTAAGTTTTCAAAAGCCTTTATCCTGAAAGTCGTTGAAACAAGCGATTGTCTGTAAAGAATTAATAGTTTCAGCATAGTAAGCAACAACAGGGGACCTTTGTGGACTGTATAAATGAAGACTAGACTGCATAGGTCGTGCAGTGGGATCTAAGATATATAACTTCTGCCGGTCTAGTCCAGCATGTAAGAGAGAAATGGTTGCTTTAACCAAAAGAAAAAGGTGCAGATCCTTGAATGAAATATTGAATCCTTTCCCAAACAATAAACTCCACATTGAAAGTAATCGCAGACGACAATTTCGAAATTAGTGTAAATGAATTGTAGTTCTCTGATTTGGTAGAAAACATTGTCGGAAAAGGAGATAATGCTTTTTCCTTTTTTTCACGTTTTCAGAAGCCTTCTTCCTCAGGGTCGTTAAAACCCGGGATTGTGTGGAAAAGGGTTAAAATGTGAGATGAATTCAATTTGTAAAAAATCAGATAAATACGTTAATGATTAGCTTTGAACGAACATGTTTTTAAAAAACAGTCGAACCAGCCGTTGTGGTTGCCTTAGTTAGCAGTCTAAAGTGCTGCTACAACGTTTTCTGAAAGTAAAAACAACTGTCTCATTGATCTTTTGACTTACACATACACGCGAATGCTTAAATATTTTGAGGCGTACTGACGTTTAGAGTAACCTTGTGTACCTGAACTGCTGTAGATACATCCTCACAGTTAGAGAGAGAGAGAGAAAAAAAAAAAAACTCTGATAAGACTTGAAAGTGTGTGGAATGGCTCTGTTAGAATGGCTCAGCTGTGACGAATAAATAAATTACCAATATATATCGTATAAATGATAGAAAAACACTAGAAATTTGTCTTCATTTAAAACCGGAAACGACAGTAGCGATTGATTTGAAGGCCTCAAAAAACATGAAATGCATTTTCTATCAGTCGTAATCTGTGCAGTCTTGCAGCCATTAGGGCATCATATGGCATGAAGATACAAGAATCATTATAGTTTCATAAAATAAGGATGAAATGAGTTAAAAAGTGGCTGAAAACGAGTATAGATGTATCTTTAATAACTGTAATTTCTGAATCTTTCAAAATTTTAACGCTCTACCATACGACAAAATTCTATACTTTTTCAGATTGAAAGCGTTTGTAGCGACACAATAAAAATGGCCCTTATCACAAGATTTGTCAATGAAGGGTTAGAACAAAATTGTTGGAAAAGGAGAAAACGCTGGTTACCGGCATTTTCTCTTTTTCCTTAATGATTTCAAAAGCGCACATACTCGGTATTTAAACACGGGATTGTTTGGTAAAGCGTTAAGATATTTCGCCCAAAAAGGCCTTAAAAGTGAAATAAATGGGTATTTTCTGATTTCTAAAATACTTATCGCAGATGTATTTAGGACTATTACAGTTAACACAAGCACACGTGTCTACAACATGCATGTAACATTATTTCTAATTTACGTCCGGGACAAAAACCTAAAATGACAAGCATTTCCTGTGATATTCTCAATTTGAAGTTGTTAGACGATATGGGATTTCCGGTGTAGAGGCAAAATTTTCATTTCGGTTTTAGACACCAGTCGATATATTTTTTCCTCCCCTTTTCATTGGAATAAGATTGACGCCTGTATTCAAAAGATAATTGAATCAGATGAATTCAATTTTTGGCTAATATCGATAAAACCTTGTGCACAGCCCGAGGCAGTCCTTTTGTCAAAGCCCTTTTTATACGTCATGTTCCGCCTTTTCTAAGGTAAGACATCGTTGATAGGGGGACAGCCATGTCTGATATAAAAAGCATTCCCAGGAATTTAATATTATTAAAATCTGAGACAGTAACATAAATTCAACGTAGCCGCATTGATGGCTTTGACTTTCGTTAAACTATCGTTTATAAGTGAACCATGCTCTGTGAAAAGGGGGCTTAATGCCTCTGCAAAAAGTATCGACCCAGGTCAGCCTGCGCAGTACGCGCAGGCTGACCTGAGTCGAAACTTTTCTCTTTTGGTCAATTTTCTGTATGTCCAAGGACCAGTCTACCTCATGATTCAGTCGGTTGTTAAAGTAAGGTGGTTATTTAATATTATGGATCCATAATAACATGATGGCTTGATTGGTACATTGCACAACGGAGATGGATTAAGCCCCCTTTTTCCAGAGCATGGCTCAAGTAAATAGCCGCTCTATTTTCATTTTAAAAATAGCAAGGAATAACTTCTTTTGGTGAAAATTTACGAAAACATATTTAAATGAACCATGCTCTGTAAAAAGGGGGCTTAATACATCTGCAAAATGTATCTACACATGTCAGCCTGGCCAGTCCGCGCAGTCTGACATGTGTCGAAAATGTTTGCAATTTGTAAATTTTATGTATGTTAAAGGACCATTCAACCTCTAGATCCATTCGTTGTACGTTCGGGATAAAAAAAAAGGGGGGGGGCTAGATATATACTACTTGATTTTTTGGTCATTTTGCAAAAAATCCAGAGGAATACAGACAGTTTTTGACCTATGATGTCACATAATGCATATATACTTCAAATGTTAGAAAATTCAAATATAAGCTGAAAACAAGTCTTAATGGGGGGGGGGGGGGGCAGAACTAAAATTGATAATTTATCGATAACGACAACGACGGAAACCTCTTGCCTTTTAGTTTAGTACCTTGCAGAAACATTCTTGTTCTAAAGTTCATGACAAATGATCATCTGGACTAATATGGTGCCTCAAGCCTATATCTGTTTTTCCCATTTTCTTGCCAGACATCTCTTGTTAATCAGATTTCTGGATTTACCCATTTCTGCATGTAACCGTTTTCACGACCACCTTTCATCTTTAAAGGAAAAAAAAAAAAAACATCGAGACAAATAATTAGGTATATCTATAGCAAGCTTTTTCTCTATTTTTTCAGACTATGTGAATGTATTTTACTTGTCGACAAGTTTATCCAAGATTTTTAAGGTTGTATTATTAGAGTCTTTGTTTGAATAGTAAAAAAATCGCATTTTCAAATGTGGGTAGTGAGAGATGTACAATTTCTTAAGGTTTTCTTTGTGCTAAAGTAATGTTTCACTTTACAACTTTTTGTCATTTTCACATGGAAACACTACAGATTTAAAATGGCACGAACTACACAGAATACATATTGCATATTCAGATATGAAAATTATTTGTTTTATGCGAATATGCAAAATTTCATTCAGGTGTTTGAAGTGCTGCAATTTTTAATGCACAAGAATACTAAGTTGGTGAAACGAAATCGCAGAAGTAGTACTGTAGAGACCCTTACGACTAGCAACTTATGAAAAGAGCAAAGGAGACAAAAACAAAACGAAATAGGCACCTATCTTTGGCAATCAATGAACAACAAAGAGACTGAGGCATCAGACATTTCAAAAGTTTTCCTCGGCCTGATATCTGGATTTGAAAGCACCTTGCGTTACAACTCAGACACCCAGTTTATGAATAAGAACAGAAAACACAAACCTATTATTACAGAAAAAACAAACACAGATCTACATTGGGTTTGACAGGGAAATCATTATAAATAAGCAAAGAAACATCGGAGAGAACAAACCATTATTGAAAGCTAGACATCTGGGAATAGCTGTTTTCCACTCAACAGTAAGGTATTGACCAGAGATGGTCAGTTTGTAACGACCGCATCGTTTGTAATGAGACTTTCAAGTGGCCACATTTTCCAACCTTTCTAAAATGTACTCATATTCTAAGTTTGATTCGCTCCCTACTACACAGGGATGACATAGGGCTTCTGCTGTAACTTGCGTTTCAAGAACAAATGATTTCATACTAATGCTGCAAAGTACTACTCAATGCGCTTCTGCGGACAGCGTAGATTAAGATCAGACTGCACAGAACGTGCACTCTGATATTGGAGCTGCCTTGTTCCGGCGCGGTGTTATATTTCTGGTGAAAAGAACTTTAAGTCGCCTAACTTGGGGTTTTATATTTTGGAGGAAATTTTCATTAAAGGTGGGTATTTAGATTTTTCACATCTCACCAAATTAAAAAATATATATACCACTGAAATTTATATGAAAAAACAATACAAATCATCAATAATTAAGAATCATAAAATTACAAAAAAAACTTTTTTTGATGGTGTTCCCTTAAAAGGCTACGTAGCCTCTTAAGGTATTTTTAGATTTCGCGCCAGAAATCAAAAATGCGTTGTGGGAATGTCAAGTTACTGGCACGTGACTAATGACGCTTAAATTCCATTACATAACAAACATGTAATTATTTTCCATAATGTCTTCTTCGGACGCTATGTTTGAAGCTTCGTCTGTGTATTTCCGGTATGTAAATGAGCGAGTTGCTCATATAAAAATAGACCGTGTTTCCCGTCGGTGTCGACCTGGGCCGTAGTAAATCTCTAATTTCTATTGTTGTCGGATGGTTTTCGACTACTGGGGTTTTATGAATGATAATTAAAAGGCTTTGGGAGTATAAGGATGATTTTTTTGTATTTTTGTAAAATTTTCGTCCCAAAATCTGAAGGGCCACCTTTAAGCTATGTAGTAATTTAGGGATTAAGCTGATAATTATTCCCTATTTCCTCGCTGTACTATGCTGTTCAAGTAAGCATTAGAATGACAAGTAAAACTTTAGTTGCTGTAGAGAACAGTGTAATCAAGATCAGCACATTTAGCCTGATTTTGGACCTAATCTACATTGTTTGATATGAGATATTATTCTAAAAATGGACTTTACATATCATTTTCTGCTTTATCAAAATATGTCCCATATATTTATCTAGTGCTGTAAGGGTTCAATTTCAGTAGAGTTTCAATTCATTTATTTGTATCTAAAGGCCATCGCTTCATCATACAAGATATTATACATACAATAAATGTTTCAGAGTCGCATAATTATGTATGTATATATCTATATGACTTGACATAAGTTGGCATCCCAGACAAAGTCCCACTAAAGTGGGACTAAAAAGAAACGATAGCAGACACCTAGCGCGCCACTGGCGAACTCAACAACACCCGCCGGACGAGTTCAATAAAACTTCATCCCAAACGCCATTTGTGTCTTGTCCTTTTCATTACATAACAGTATCATAAAGGGAATTCATGATAAATATTAAATCAAGATGCGATACCTAAATACTTATGAATATTGGAAATCTTTTAATTAATGACTTCACCTAAGGCCCCTGTAATATTATCAATTCAAGCCTCAAATGTGTGTGTGAGATATACAGGATTCGACATACGCTGGCATTTGAGACAACATTTTATCGAACGAATCTAGAGAAATGCTCTTAAACGGGCCTATGGAGAGCCCAATAAACCCAACACCAAAAGAAAGGAAAATAAAAAAGTGAGATTTTTATTAAATATAACTATATCTCGCACATAACAGGTCGAATGTGCAAAACTATACATACATAGGTGGTAATTTCAATAGACAGAACCAGTGTGTTTCTCTGCAAGAAGTACAAAATTACGTCATATATGATGTGACACAATGGTTATCTCAAGTGTTGAAAATAAGAAAATTCGTAAATGGGTAGAGCTACATGATACTGAAAACAAGGAAGGTTATGTGATAAACGAAAAATCTGAATGGTTATATTGCACTGGAAAAAATATAGGATCTGACATAAGTTGACATCCGAGATAAAACTTTACTAAACAAATACAGAAAATACCATCCAGCAAACCTCTGGTGAGGACAACTACATCCTTGCAGACAAGCCCAATGAAACCCCGTCTAAAAAGCCAGAATGTCAGACTCTATTCAGCGCATAACGATATCCGACGAATAGCCTGTCAGGGTGACGACGCTGTTAAACGATCGCCTGTAGATAAAATGCTTGGAAACCAGTTCCCTAAGAATGTTCACATTAAGGACATACTCACTGTACAGGGTCTTTCATGGCTCAGTCGTAAAGTGTAGGACTCGTAACATGAGGGTACCGGGTTTAAGCATCACTGTACACACTGGACTTTTTTCGTGGGAAGTGTTCTTAGGCAAAAAAATTCAGAGCCCAAGCCTAGCACTGGTAAAACCAAGGACATATGTGATAATATGAGCGGTCGCAGTGATACCAGTGAGATAATGGTGAAAGCGGCGCTAAATACTATTCATTCAATCAATCAGTAGGTAACATACACTACCTTCTAATTTAATTCAAGTCGCGCAGAATGCCAATGTCCATATTTAGGACAATTGTACCATGTGCTACTTCCCGAATTAATTCCAGTCGCAAAGTATACCAATGTTTACATCTAGAACAATCATACCATTACTACTTCCTGAATTGATTCCAGTCCTTAGATACTAATGTTCAGTTTTAGGATATCATGCGCTACCAAGTTTTCTAAGAGGACAGGATAGAAATTGTTCACATCTAGGACATCACACCATGCCTTACTTCCCGATTTTATTCCGGTCGTATGATAGAATACAAATGTTCACTTTCAGGTCAAGTATACTATACGCTACTTCCCGATTCAAATCAAGGCATACATGATACTAATGTCCACATCTAGGACATCATATCATGTGCCCTCGCGATTCGATTTCAGTTGAATAGAATAGCAATGTTCACTTTTAGATTAAGCATACTATGGACTATTTCCCGATTTAATTCAAGCCATACAGGATACCAATATCCACATCTATGACACCATACCATGCACTACTTCCCGAGTTGATTTCAGTATAGAATACCATGGACTTCATACCGATTTGATTCAAGTCGCACATGGTACAAATGTTCACTCTGTAAGTCACGCTACTTAGCGATTTGATTCAAGTCGCACAGAATACCAATTCAATAAGGCCAAAAATGATTTCAACATCAGTGATTCATACGATACTTGTACTGGTTTTAAACGTGCAAATAAACATTTTGACGTACAAAGAATCTGTTCGGTTTTGTCTCTGTATTTTTTAATGTATAATGCAGATGCGGAATACTAATAGTGAGACTTCAAAAATTGTCTCGAAAAAATGTTGAAAGAAGATTTCCAATTTATTTCCGGAATTTTTGTCTGATCCAAGCTAAAAACAGCTATTGATTGAGATTTCTCCCTAAGTTTGAAATTAATCTAGATGTCAATTATCAGGGATGGGAGCAAAGAGAAATAGACGTCGCGAGACGGTTCCATAATACATGTATTAGTATTAATTTTGTCAGAAATGTCTTGGTAAAGATTTGTTAAATTTGTTGTTTGAAGCTGTTTTTAGTTTAGAGTTTCTTGCTATACAACAATGAAACCAGTCTTTAAGCCTATTATCATGACTGAGAGCATAGAGAAATGGTAATCGAGAAATAGTTCCATGATACCTGTATATTTGTCAGAAAAGACTTGAATTGTTTCTTTTTAGCTCACTCTGAGCACAAAGTGCTCAAGGTGAGCTTTTGTGATCGTGCTGTGTCCGTCGTCCGTCTTGCGTCGTCCATCGTCAACTTTAAACTTGTGTACGCTCTAGAGGCCACATTTTGTGTCCGATTCTCATGAAACTTTGCCATAATGTTTGTCTTGATGATATCTCGGACGAGTTTGAAAATGGGTCATGTCAGATCAAAAACTAGGTCACTAGGTCAGATCTTAGAAAAAAACCTTGTTTACACTCTAGAGGCCACATTTTCAGTCCGACTCTCATGAAACTTGGTCAGAATGTCTTTCTTGATAATATCTCGGACGAGTTCGAAAATGGATCACATCGGGTCAAAAACTAGGTCACTAGGTCAAATCTTATAAAAACCTTGTGTACACTCTCTAGGCCACATTTTCAGTCCGAATCTTTTGAAAGTTGGTAAAAATGTTTGTCTTGATGATATCGTGGACGAGTTTGAAAATAGGTCATGTGGGGTCAAAAACAAGATCACTAGGTCAAATCTTAGAAAAACCTTGTGTACATTCTAGAGGCCACATTTTCTGTCCAGACCACTTGAAAGTTGCTTAGAATGTTTGTCTTGATGTTATCTCGAACGAGTTTGAAAATGAGTCACTTCGCATCAAAAACTAGGTCATTGGGTCAAATCTTTGAAAAACCTTGTGTACGCTCTAGAACCCACATTTTCAATCCAAAACTCATGAAACTTGGTCAGAATATTTGGCTTGATGATATCTGGGACTAGTTTGAGAACGGGTCACATTGGGTCAAGAACTAGGTCACAAGGTCATATTATAGTAAAACTTTGTGTACACTCTAAAGGCCAGATTTGCAGTCCAATACTCTTGAAAATTAATCAAAATGTTTGTCTTGAAGATATCTGGAACAAGTTTGAAAATGGGTCACTTTGCATCAAAAACTAGGTCACTGGGTCAAATTTTGGAAAAATCTTTTGTACGCTCTAGAGGCCATATTTTCCTTCTAATACTCATAAAACTTGGTCAGAATGTTTGGTTTGATAAAATCTCGCATGAGATTGAAAATGGGTGATGTTGGGTCAAAAACGAGGTCACCATGTCAATTTAAAAAAAAAAAAAAATCTTGTATACACCCTAGAGGCCACATTTTCTGTCCTATACTTATGGAAATTAGTCAGAATATTTTAATTGATGATAGATGAGATTGAAAATGGGTCACATTTGGTCAAAAAGTAGGTCACCATATGAAATCTCGGAAAATCTTTTTGTACATTCTAGAGGCCACATTTTCTGTCCAATAGTCATGAAAGGTGGTCAGAATCTTTGTTTTGATAATATCTGCAACAAATAGTAAAATGGGCTATGTTTGGCTAAAAAGTAGGTCAATGAGACAAATTCTAGAAAAAGCTTGTGTGCACGCTAGAGGCCAAATTTCAGTTTAATACTTATAAAAGCTTGTTAGAATGTTTGTCATAATATCCCGGAAAGGATTGGAAATGGATCATGTTTGGTCAAAAGGCTCAGGTGAGCGACTCCAGGGCCATCATGGCCCTCTTGTTTGTTTTTGTTGCTTGAAGATGTTTTCAATTCAAAGTATCTGGCGGTATTCTCACACTTTGTTACAAATTCAAAAGTCAATATTGAGGGATAAGGGCATGTATTTAGACATTTTGGTACTGTTCCATGACATTAGTATTTGTCAGAAAAATCTTAGAAGATTTGTTGTCGCCGTTTTTAAGTCATAGTTTCTGGCGGTATCCTTGCTAAAATATTGAAATTAATCTCGAAGTAAATCATCAAGGATGAAAAAGAGAGAAACAGATATAGTGAAGGTTTTGCGTGATTTTGGTATTTGTCATGAAATTCTGGGAACTAAAGATGTATTATTTTTGTTGCTATTGTTTGCAGCTGTTTTCAGGTGAGAGGTTCTGGCTCAATCCTCTCCAAAACAGTTGGAAAAGTTCCATGGTTTTAGTTTTTATCAGAAAAGTTTTGGAGCAGATTTTGTTATTTCGTTGTTGTTTGGAGCCGTATTAGTGTAGATTTTTTGGTAGCATCCTCACTAGAACAGTTGGAAATTATGTTGAAGTCAATTAATTAAGGGTAGGACTGACAGAGATAGGCATGATCAGGGCGGTTCCGTGATGTTGTTATTTGTCAGAAAAGTCTTGGAACAGAAGATTTCATAATGTTGCTATGAACTCGTTCGTTAAAAAAGTCAGGATGTATTTACCGTCTAAAAGTTTTGTTCTAAATGATGGTAGTTTTGATTATAGTCTAACATCATGTTGCGGACGGCGTAGATCAAAGATTATACTGCACGTTTTGAGTGTTCTGCATATTTCTGATGATGTACTATGAGCTGTCATGAGCTCGTATTACTTTTTTTATTATATACCTCAAAATTTTTCGGCTCAAATACATGCGTCGCACGCGAATAAAATATCATACACGACAGAAAAAAAAATCCGTATCTACACACTGTGAAATACGGTTCCAAATATGGTATGATGACGTTAGAATGACGTATCTCACGCGCGATATATGTACGTATTCATTTGCAATTTGATTGGTCAAAATTTGACGCAGTAATATTCATCCGCCATCCACCTTTGGTCTCGCGCGATACCAATTTTTCTCACGCTGCTCGAAGTAAATACAAGCACCAGGAAAGTCACTACAACATAATATTCCGTATGTATTTTACAGGGCATTCATATGAGAATATGGTAGCTTCTCTAAAAATTGTAAGAGAAAAGAGATCATGTTTAACTTGTTCAAATTCGAAGCGTTTGCAGACGACAAAAAAAAAATGAAATTTGTCTTTAGAATGGATGAAAATATTGTCGGAGAATGAGAATAGTACCTAGCATTTTCTCATTTCCTCACAACGTTCTTAAAGCGTTTTCCTCAAGGTGTTGAAAACTTCAGATTGTGTGGTAAACTATTAACAATAAAGAGGTGGATTCAGTGATTTTGTGCAATTTTATATCAGACTGCATAGATCGTTCTGTCTTATCTGGGACCCACTCTTTCGATGTGTGTCATATTTTGATATAAATGGCTTTGATATTCAAATACCTTTGTCCCTCTTTCGACTGGAAATACGCAATCTACGTAGTTCAGTGAGTATGACATTTGCGCACTACTTATGGAAAAAGTCGCTGTATCATCAGAAAATTGATAGCTAATAAAGTATTTTTACGACAACAAGATGAGTTTTTCAATAAATATCTGTCATAATTATCCGAACAAATAAGTGGAGCACCGGTACCTTGGTGATATTCAAGTCAAGTCGAGTCAAATCTTGATTTGGTTAAAAAAATACGATGCTTTATTACCTTGTCAAAGTCAAAACATAAGTATTAATAGTAACCAGTCAACGAAGAGAAAGGTATAATGATCGGATGAACAGGAAAGAAATATTTTTGTATCATCATAGCATGTATAATAGTAGAGCATGTAATCGTTAGTGCAAGGCTGATTGGAGACTAACAGCAAGATAAACGAATTCAGCGAATTTGTTAAAAAATACAAACACTGTACACTGTACAGGATAAAAATGAATAAAGTAGACAAAGGAATCAAACTAAAATGAAGCGATATGCATCCTCAACTGTATGTGTATTTTATTTTATGCATAGTCATTTTTTAAAATATCTTATGCATAGTCTTTCATTACGTAGTATACCATGATGACGATATAACTGAAATTCTGTTGAAAACAGCTTCAATGCACTACATCAGACACCCGCCCAATTTAAGACTAGTTCCTGTCGGAAGTATTATCAGGCGACAAGTTAAATGTGGATAAAAAGCAGCATAATTATGATGTTCGTTTTTATTCTGAAGATTAATATTGAAGCGTCATTACTATACTATAAAGAACTGTGCAGTTAGATGCAGTTTTTCCCCTCTAAATTTGACCATTATACCTATATTTCTGTACTGGAAATCTTTGCATGTGTTTTGTATTTGTTTGCATGCTTGTTTGTGTACGCGATCATTTACTCCATCTGTTATATCACAGGCCTTTGAAGCTCTTTTGGTCTATCACGGAACACTAAAATTGTCCTTGGTCGATCATCGAACGCTTATAGGCCATTGGTGTATCGCCTGTATATCACGAAATATATACTCAAATTTTCATTAACACCGTTCCTATAAATAGCACATTGGTGACTCCCTCTATATCGTATATAGTAAGACAAGGTGTGAAATGAAATCGAAAAAAATTTGACCCTCGTCCCCTTTCAGAGATAATATTTAACAGAAAATGGAAAAATAAACCAAGTTACCGGTGCAGATGGGTTCACAAGTGATTTTTCTTCTGTACTCTGACCCTCGAAAGTTCCAAACGGCTCTTGTCATCAAGCAATAGCTCTCATCTCAAAAAAATCAAAAAGCTTCCTCATTTTCCGGATCGCCATGCGCTGACGTCATACAATTCGTTATGACGCAGCGAATTATAACTCACGTGAATTTGCTATCAAAAGACGCGCCAAAGCTTTTGACCAATGAACGGTAAAAACGCATTTGAAAATGTGCGAAATGGGAGATGAAAGTCTTGAAACTGAATTAGATCAAAAGATAAATTATATCAGACGAACTGTTAATTTAATAATTTCATCAATACACCAACAAAAAAATTTTCGATCTATGTTTGAAAACAAGAATTTAATTCTTATTCGCTGCAGGATTACAAATAGTGTGACGTCAGCGCATGGCGATCCGGAAAATGTGGAAGCTTTTTAATTCTTTTGAGATGAGAGCTGTTTCTTGATGGCTAGAGCCGTTTGGAACTTTCGAAGGTCAGGGTACAGAAGAAAAATCATTAATGAACCCATCTGCAACGGTAACTAGGTTTATTTTTCCGTTTTCGGTTAAACATTATCTCTGAAAGGGGACGGGGGTCAAATTTTCTTGGGAATCCCCAATGTGCTTTTTATAGTAACAGTGTCCGATAATGAAAATTTCGTTATCCCTTGATAGACCAATGGAGCGTCAGAGACCTATGGTTATATCGAATACATGTTTTTTTTTTCCATGTTGAAAGGCTTTTTCCAGGATTATGCATTCATACCTTGAAGACAGAAGGTTGTTGTTCATGGTAAATACATTGTTTTCTTTTATTGATGGCTGTTTATTTGTTTGAACAGTTTGTGTTTAATGCCATTTTAGACAATATTTATAAACGCGGCGATCAGTGCAACTGTCCAAGCCTTGCTAGAGTCTCTGTTACAAGTACTTAGCACAAAATATTGTCCCACTTGCTTTTTTTCCGCATAAACAATGACGAAACAACATTCAGTGATGAGAGAGGAGCGAATCCTGTCGCTATGACTATCACCAATTCTTGAATAGAATTTTGACAAAACTGGAATCAAACCAGCGACCCCTGTTTTCAAGCCCTGTACGCTATCACCTGAGCTATCAGACTTGGCCTTTTGATTAACACTTTATCAGAAAACAAAATTTTCTCCTTTTCCCACCGTGAATGCTTTCCATAGCCAGCCTTCTCGGGATCGTCAAATATTGGAATTGTTTGGCGAAAGGCTAATTAACCCTTAACCTGCTGAATAAACTAAATAAAACTTTCAAGCCGATAATAAAAATCCGTAGAATTTATTATTAAACTTATTTTTTGGGGACACATATTTCCTCATCGGACAGTGTAGATCCAAGATCAGACTGCACGTTCTGTGTAGTCTGATCTTGATCTACACTGTCCGCAAAAGGTCAGTGAGTCGCGATAAGCAGCTAAGGGGTTAAGACTGATATAGCCTATCTGTTTTATTAGTGAGCTGAGTTCAATAGATTCTTTCTGTATCTCATTAACAGATCGCAGACCCATAGTTTACTTGTGTATCTAAATCAATGTTGACAGCAAATAGATATAAGCGAAATTAGCTTATTTATTCGGCACTTTTCTTTTTTATTTTCAAAGAATCGTAAATTAACCATTAACATTGCCATTAGATTTATTTTTGACACACGGTTTTTGTAGAGCTGTGTATATAAACCCTTCATCGACGAGACCGGTTGCGCAGTCAGTAGAGGACAGGACTTAAAACCGAGGGATCTCTGGTTCGAATTCCTAACTTGGTGAATTTCTTTCCGAGGATTGATGATAGTGATTGCGACAGGATTCATTCCTCTCTCACCGCTTGTCATTGTTTCGACAATGGTTATTTGGGAAAGCGGCCAATGGCTTTG
Organism: Hippopus hippopus; assembly: GCA_946811185.2. Classification (NCBI taxonomy): domain Eukaryota; kingdom Metazoa; phylum Mollusca; class Bivalvia; order Cardiida; family Cardiidae; genus Hippopus; species Hippopus hippopus. The sequence goes on along the minus strand of OX328099.1, from coordinate 34,641,330 downwards.
GAAGGATATTGTGTAGAGCACTGGTTACAGAAACTCCAGGATGATACTGAAATAATGTTGAAAACGGCGTAACCACCAAACAACAACAACAACAACTCTTCACCACATAATCCGAGTGTTAACGATAAATGGAAATGAGGCTTTTGAAACGGTTGTAGGAAAAGGAGAAAATGTTGGTAATTAGCATTTTCTCCTTTTCCAACAATGTTTTTTTTTTCCCCGTCAAAGACGAATCTTATCATTTGAACTAAATTTTATCTGTCGTCTGCAAATGCTTTCAATTTCGATAGGTGTTAAGTTTTGTCATGAAGAGCAAACTCTGTGATACTAACGTATTTATGCCTTCTGAAAAGTAATGTAGCAGACGATTTAGAGAACATCTTGCTAATGTGGATATTTAACTCTTCGACTGCTAAGCGCAACTCCAGCACCTTTTGCGGACAGTGTAGATCCAGATCAGACTGCACAGAACGTGCAGTCTGATCTTGGATCTACACTGTCCGATAAGGAGATATTTATCCTTTGAAATAGCAAAATTTGGGTCTTTACTATTGGCTTGAAAGTTGCATATCATTTATTTAGCAGGTTTAAGGTTATCACAATATTAAGGTTTGATACATATCGCATGTATTAATACGTATGGAAACATTGTGTCAGAAGGGGAAGTCACATGTAACGATTCATAATATGAATGATAATGCCCCAACCTACATGTATCTGGATCTATAAATGATGATGACGAATTCAATCGACAACGATCATGATGACGACTGCGACGACGATGATGAAGAAGAAGATGATGGTGGTGGTGATGATGATGATGATGAATAGATAGATAGATAGATAGATAGATAGATAGATAGATAGATCAGCGACTTTCAAAATGATTTTGTCAGTAAGACCATAGACTGCCTTTTCGAATTTCCTCACGATTTGTGACAGAAGAAACGTTTCCGACGCGAATGATTAAGCGTCACGCTATTTCCTGAACGTGGTATCGGCGCCACGCCAGAGTTATGGCAAATCGATGGCTGAGACTAATGCAAGACGGAATCAGTGTCCATTTCCATAAACGGTAGTTACCTAAGTGCTTCCATTTGTGTCACAGTAGAAACTGTACCAAAGGATCTCCATCCATATATGGATTTACACTTATGATGTACTCTTATATCGGTCTGAATATACAGTACATGTAAAACATTGGCGAACTGGAAAATTTTGCGATTTCGCGAGTATGAAAAATTCTCAAACTTTTCTGTTAGGATATTTTTCAACAAAATATATGTGTTTATTACCTCGACAACGTCTGTTTATGTCAAAAGTTGGGCTAAGTATCACCTTGCGTGATGAAAAATTAATACTTTACAATAGTATTTTTTTTGTGGTGTAGGCCTAAGTAAAAACTATCCTCAATAATAAATAACTTGCTTATCATTAGTAGATTATACAACTGAACATCAAAGTGAAAGTACCAAGACCATAATTATCTCTTTGTAGAAAGACATTCCAATGCATTCATTAAGCCTTACACAGCTATAAGCGAAAACAGGTGCATTATCCGATGATATAGGTCAGGATCAGACTATGTAGAACGAGCAATCTGACCACGGACCTATAAAATCTGCTTGTTTGGCCTCGTATAAGATAAAACTCGGTGGGATATATTTTCAGCCGTTGAAAGAGGTCGAACTTATAATAATGGCCAGCAACACGCTAAAAGGGACAGTCGGACATTTGCGAAAAGTGTCGTCTCGGATCAGCCTGCGCAGTCCGCGCAGGCTAATCCGAGACGCCACTTTACGACTGCATTAGATTTTGTCCTACAGAAGACATGCGCAAAACAGGAAATTACATAAAAACGAAAAGTGTCGTTTCGGATTCGTCAGCGCCGAGTGCGCAGGCTGATCCGGGACTACACTTTTCACAAATGACTGAATGCACCTTTTCACGTTTTGCTTGCCATATATGTCAATCTGAAAGAGGTAACTGGGGACCTTCCGAAATAAATTAGCAAAGGACGACTTTGAAAAATGTCAAAATGAAATATGGATATTCAACACGAATTAAAGTTTACCTAATAATCACAGTTCTTTTTTAACGAGAACGGCATTTTAATACATTTTGGGAAAACGAGAAAACGGTTGTAACAAGCACTTCCTCCTTTTTCCCCACAATGTTTTCTACCCTCTTAAAGAGAAATCCCATCATTTTCGACAAATTTACATTACCGTCTATAAATTTCTTCCGAAATGGACAAGTCTAAAATGGTGTCGTCCAGTGAAGAGTGAATAAGAACATGTGAAAACACTGTAGTAAAGTAAGAAATTGCTTGCTGTGAGTGATATCTCTTTTTCCTGTGGTGTTTTCAAAATATGACCGCTGAAAGAGGGTAAATTTCGTCTGTTTAAGACAACATAAAAAAGTTGGTTAATTTTAATCAGTGACCCGTCTTTTTATCTGGAATTTCTTTGCCAAATCAATTTTTCTTGTCTCGAAAAAAATGACAAATAATTCTTTCAGACTAACTTGGCACCTTTCGTCGATAGCTCTTAATTCGCCATCTTTCCCAAACAGCTTCTTGATTAATTTCAAACTTGTGATGAAGCAAAATCAATTTTGTCTCCCACCTTCTTCTCTGAAGATTTGCATTTTGATGATCTTATAAGAGACACAGATAAACTGTGAGGTCCTTTTACCTTTTTTTCAAAATGAACATTGTCAAATGTAAACCATTCGTTCTATGGTCCTGTGGGTTTCATATCAGTTTATTCAAATGTGATTGTTTTTAGAGCTTCTCAAGTACTAGGCTGAGAATCTACAGTATCATACCCTAGGACACTTTCTCGTAATCAGAGCAGGCTGCGGGGGCCGATGTGAAGACTGCATTAAAACTATATTTCAACGCTGAAAAATTTTCCAAGACGACGAAAGTTTAGAATAATCCACAATACATTTGCAGCCGACAGATCAAATACGGTTCAAAAAATAGGATTGTCTTTGAAAGGACAGGAAATATTTGGGAAGATCAGAAAATGCTTGTTACTAGAATGTTTTCTAAATATTTCTTCCTCAAAATTGTTAAACCTCGGAATAGTTTGGTAAAAAGTGGAGAGGGGAAAAAATAAACAAATTTCACTTTGGCACTATTTTTCAATGTATTCACGGGAGAGAATGGTTTGGGTGGAATTTCACTGGAATACAACCAGGTACTACAGCGTAATCAAGCTTTATCAGAATTTGTCCCCGAGATGGTGGACAGTGCAGATCCAAGATCAGACTGCACATTCTGTGCAGTCTGATCTTGGATCTACACTGTCAGCTAAAGCATTTCAATAGCCCCTGTCTTCGTAAGGGCAAAGCGGTGTGAAAAGGACTGCCAAGACGATTCCTTCCAGGAACAGAATCGAGAATCAATCGATTGCCTTCCGAATGAGATGTGTTCTGAAGATTGTGTGCAATTAAAACATCAGACTGGGGCAAAACTACAGTGTTTTATGATGACATGAGCAACCTCATCATCATCGTCGTTTGCCCTTTTCGTATTATAATTTTTTTTCTTTTACAGTTCAATTCAAAATCATTTCCATGTATCACTTTGTCTTGTATCATGCAAGCGCAACTGATATTGTACTTCGTAAAAACCATAATAAATAAGCTATGCTCTGTAAAAAGGGGGCTTAATGCATCTGCGAAAAGTATCGACCCAGGTCAGCCTGCGCAGTCCGCGCAGGCTGACCTGGGCCGAAACATTTCGCTATTGGTTAGTTTTTTGTATGTCCAAGGACCAGTCTACCTCAAGATTAAGTCGGTAATTGCAAACAGTGGTCATTATGGATCCATGACTATGTGATGGCTTGATTGGTACCATGCATGACGGAGATACAGTAAGCCCCCTTTTGCGTAGATCCGTGTACACCAACCATTCTTAGTTGTAATCTTAGTTTTATTTGAGTTTTAAATGGTAACACAATTTATGTCTGACTTACCAGGTTGGTTTAACGAAATAGGACTTTGTTACTTTGAAGTTTATAAAATGCCTTACTCAGAATGGCATATAGGTCCGATATCCTATATAGAATATAGGTCCGATATCTCTTACATTTGAGGGAATGCAAATAATTTTTCTTACACTTTCGTTGTGTCGTGGATTACAAAAATTTCTCTGTAAATTATTAATCTTGAGTTGTAATTCCAGATTAGTCCTCATTGAAATGGATGTATTTTATAAAAATTTGAAAATAAATAAATTTCACTGACACGTCAGTTGTTACAACGAGAGCTATAACTTGTTTAATGTCTTAGAGGGCGTTTTGTTCAAATTATTATATGCAGTAGGCCTTTCCTACTGGAACCTTCCTTTGGTTTATTTGTTTGATATTAAACATCTTTCTTGACACCATTTCAGTTAACTCGCGGCGATCGATGCACCTATCTATTCGTTTCTGGAGTTTTGTCTTTATCAGCATGTCGCACAACATTCTTTGCAAGTCACTGGCTGCCTTCAGAACGCGTCAGCGAACGCTTTAAATCAAAGATCAGACTGCAGGTTCTTTGCAGCCTGATCTCGGTGTAAGCTGTCCGAAATAAAGTTTGCTCACGATAGTGAAAGATTTAAAAGCGTCTACACAATAACGTATACCAGAACAATTCCAGTCAATTGTCGGTCGGGTTTAAACAAACTTGTGCTTTTAAATTTATTGAATATTCTTTTATTCTAAAATGGGCCATTTTTCAAAATTGCAAAAAGAGAGAAAAATCAAATAAATCAGTAGTTGGTGTCAATTATTTTTGCCAATACAGATATATCTATACGTTCTTTTACCTTTAAGTCCCAATATTTGTAGAACGATTTTACAAATTCGTTTTGCGATCCGTTATAAGAAAACAACGTGGCAGTTAGAAAGTTCCTTTAAAAAAATAATTTGACTTATTTTCTTATCGTTTTTGAAGCCTCCAACAATTTCAAATCAAATATTGGGCATATAAAATGGCCGAAGCCCATACATGGGTATATAATGGTTTCAAACAAGACGCCATTTTGTTATTCTCTTCCTTAACACTTCCATAAGAAAGATGGCTTTATAAACATTGCGATCAAAAGAGAAAATGTTGGTAGCCGTTTCTCGCAATGTTTTCTACCCCTTCAAGGACGAATCCCTGGTTCGGCCAATTTCTTTCCGAGGATTGTCATTGCGGCAAGATTCATTCCTCTCTTACCGCTGACCATTGTTTCGACGATGGTTATATGAGAAAGCAGCCAGTGGCTTGGAAAGAATATTTTGCTGAATACTGGTAAAAAGAAACTCAAGGAAAGCATGGATAGGTGCACTTGTCGCCGCGATATAACTGATAATTATGGCGTTAAACACTATGCAATCAATCAATCAATCAATCAGTCAATCAATCAATCAATTAATCAATCAATCTTTTAGAATAAAGGATATTAACGGGAAAACAGACTGTATGACCAGCAACTAAGATTTTGAAAGGGAGTCTTAATCCATCGATGCCGATCAACACATTCAGAGCCGGCCTACATAATCGGAGCCTTTGTTTATTCATATGTCAATTTTGTGTAATTTTTATCAATTCTTTGCCAGCAGCGAAACAAAAGTTCAAGACAATAATTCACGCTTTTTGGACAGCAAAACTCACTTTTATTTGCTAATTTAATGGCAATATCAGTCTGAAATTGGGTTCCTGACTTATTATTTCGGCTACGGTCAACCCACGGCACAAATGATCCAGTGAACACTGTACATATTCTACAACTTTCCACGGTGTAGAAAACACATTGAATGACCAGAGCATTGCATGACATTCACCTATTTTTTTTTTAATTTAAATACATAAGAACTCGTAAGTACAAAAAATGGCAAGCTTAGCTGTTTTTCAGTTGTTTTTGAGCCGATATTTTCGGAACCGGAAGACCAACACACAATTTTCTTGTCGGAGCCATTGGCTCTGAATATGAAGTTTCCTACCCGTGGGCCATGTCATGGTACCAATTCACCAATCCATGCATTCATGTGGTTTCTTTCTCAGAAATGTGCTTGTTTAAGCTACTTGCTGTTTAGTCACCCTCCCCTCGCACACATATAGTCCAAGTAATAAGCGACTAGAAATGAGTATGTCCTGTCGTAGTGACTTTCCAAAAATGCTGGAATAAATTCTACTCGAGTCGGGTATTCGATCTATCAGTCTCTTAATTACCAGGTGGGTTAGTGCGTAGCTCAAGGGGTAAACGTAAAGGTTTCGTAATCAAGAGGCTCGGTTGATCCTTAGAGGAGCCTCTCAGTTTCTAGGGGGATTTCCCTGACGCAAGACACTACAGAGCCCCAGCCTAGTACTTGTGAATCTCAGGAAATACATGAATAGTAGACCTGTCGCCCTGATATGACTGGTATAATGGTGGAAACGGCGTAAAACGAAATCCTACAATCAGGTTCGTATCCTACGACAGAGTGGACGAAGCCCGGCAAAGATCACTGGTAGTATACGTACATTTGAGAAAATGACTGAATTGTGTTTTTCGCTGCTTTTAATATTATTTCGGTCACATCTTCACGTCTCGGTGAAAGCCCACTCATCCACTAGGTTTCACAAGTGCAAGGCTAGAACTCTGACGAGTCTTGCCAAAGGACACTTTCATGGGTAAAAAGGTCAATGAGTGAGGATCAAACCCAAGGCATTCAGCTTACAAATGCTTTCATTACTAAGCCACACAGGACCCCCTTTTAGAAAATTTAGAGCTAAAACCAATTCCCTTTTATTCCCAGAATTTTGTTTCTGTTATTTATCTATGCGCTCTTGCGGGCATTGCAGATTAAGACCAGACCGCATATAGCGTGCTTCGTGTTTTTGATCTACAATCTCCGATAAAGAGTGACTTTTTCCAACAAAAAAGAAAACTTTGTAAATGTAATAATAATCATGTTCCTAACTATCGGCTTGAAGTTTTTTTTCCTATAAATTCAGCAGTTTATCCCTTTACCCAACGATCCTGTGTTTTACGAAAACATTGTAGAAGAAGGTAAAAAATGCTGGTTACCACCACTGTCTCCTTATTCCTACAACTCTTTCTGCACTTTCACATACATTTCCTATTATCGAGTCATAATGAATTATGTCGTGTGCAAACTCTTGGAAATGGATGGTTTTGTTAGGTGGTAACCTTTAACAATTAAGCGCATCATCTGGAGATAAATGCATTTCCCCTGTCATGACATTATCTGTACGTTAATAGAACTGGTAACAAAATCGATCGTTTCAGAGTCATAAGTTCAAATATATTGAGTATTACATCTAGCACCATACAAAGGTGTTTAATTAGTCGTTTTGACGCTTCCATTTCCCCTTGTGAGTTGAATGTATGTATATTGTATATGAACCAATATTGTTAACAGCAAGAGCCCGGTATCCCGATTATCGACACCTTTTGTCCTTTGAGGAATCGAGTGGACAAAGTTCTCTGCATGGTGGCTTTTGCCAACTTTCAACAGTATTTCTCTTATTTCACGGTGACAGCTCACGAACTCATGTTATTCTCGAATTTCTCGAGTGCTAGGCCAAGGCTCGTACTCACCGACCGATTTAATTTACATGCGTAGAGCCATTCTAGATTCAGAAAGTAACGCAATTTCTGATTAGCTCACAGGGACTCGATCCTGTAATTGTTTTGATATCTTGTAAGTAGATATAGACAAGGGGTCGAACTTGACCGAAGGACAGATATTACCGGGTTCGAATTAAGGTCCAATTACAAAGTCAGTTTTGATTCAATTTTGTCATGAAATGTACCAAATCACAGCTAAATGAATACGTTCTTCGATGATGCTACAGATTATAACCATAATCAATCCGTTTACCGAACACAGATCGAGATATCGAGCAAATTAGGGTCAATTTCGCAGGTCGGACACGACCGTGCAACTGGGACACCACTCTACTTCCAGGGCTAAATGCCACATCTCAGCCATTGACAGCCGGTTTTCCTACCACGCATCGATTAAAAACATGTTAATAAATAACTTACAGGCAATAAATTTCTGTTTCCTCCGAAGTCAACAGCGTTTTCAGGTTTATAATCTTTCAAATTGAAACCGATGCCATTTTGACAAGCTTTCATCTGTATGCTTTGGAAGATTTCATTGGTCAGCGTTGCTGGTTCTCTGCCCTCCACTAATTATCAATTACAAAACCGGTACTCTTACAGTAGAGCAACTGGGCGAAATTGAAACTGAAAGTAGATTTCTCTGTAGGAATTGGGTTTCTTTTGCTTTACTGAGGGTAGATTTCGAATAAAAGCTTTAGTTAAGTGAAGAAAATTATCTAAAGAGCCAGTTAACAAGCATTCCGGATTTCTACGATTAAAAGTCAAAACTCGCGGTAAATGACATCATAACTTGAATCCCGCTTCATAGCGGTAGTAAGACTGAACCGGGTCCAGTATCAACCAATCAAATTTCGTTTTACAAAAGCGTCGTTTCGGTCTAGTATGGCGTTAAATGGAAATTCGTTGCGATAAGGTAATAAATAATTGGTTTTGTTCCTGGTTGATCAATTAGGAAAGAAATAGTCGTCTGTAAGTTACTTATTAATAAGTTTTTAATCGATGCGTGGTAGGAAAACTGACTGTCAATGCCTGAGATGAGCATTTAGCCCTGAAAGTAGAGTGGTGTCCCAGTTGCACGGTCGTGTCCGACCTGCGAAATTGACCCTAATTTGCTCGATATCTCGATCTGTGTTCGGTAAACGGATTGATTATGGTTATAATCTGTAGCATCATCGAAGAACGTATTCATTTAGCTGTGATTTGGTACATTTCATGACAAAATTGAATCAAAATTGACTTTGTAATTGGGCCTAAATTCGAACCCGGTAATATCTGCCCTTCTGTCAGGTTCGACCCCTTGTCTTTATTTACTTACAAGATACCAAAACAATTACTGGATCGAGTCCCTGTGGATTAGCTAAGTCGCTTGATTTAGCCAATCAGAAAATGTCGTTACCATTGATTATCGAAAACTCTTGAAATAAAACTGAAAACTGTTAGTAGATAGATATTTACCCACTTTGGGCATTTTTTCCTAATTTTTTAATTTTTTGATTAATTTTTTATAAAATGTCCTAGAACGGGTAATGATTTTGTATGAAAAATCTATTTTCTCATAATTCTAAAGAAAATAAATTTTATTACCAACTAACCAACGCATCAATTTATCCACTAACCAACGCATCAACTAATATATATCATGACCCTCATATGTGTCGACGCAAGATAAGTCTATGCATGAGGGGCCATCTAATTACTATATCCATTTTACCATAAATTCAAAAATAAAGATAAAATTTTTTTGAATTTTTTAAATTTTAAATTATAAATTAATTCAAAATGGAGTCGTTAAAGGAGTTTTTAAAAGAGTTAAACTTAGATAAGGAGGTTAAACTTATGAGAGCAGTAGATGGAATGGAAGAAAATTTAATAAACATGGATACAGCTAAAGATGAAATTAAAAATTTAATTTCGGATAAAGAACTTTTAGCAAAATTCGCTATACTTTTAGCTAATTATGTTAATAGTATTTTAGATTCCATAGACCCTAAAATCAATCAATCCGTAACTTTAAAGGCTATGTTTTTTTCTAAAATTCATAGCGGAAGAAATCGCTCTAAGAAATTTTTAAGAAATGTAATTTGGGCAAGTACTGGAATTAAATTCGATAAAAAAGTAACTAGAAACCAATTGTTATGTAACTATATAACACACCTTTTTGATATGTTTGGAAAAGAAGATTTACCAAGAGTTCCTACACGCATTAGAGAATTAAAAGAAAAAAAGATAGTAGTTATAGAATCTGGGTATGGTATACGAAATAAGGGAATTGAAGATGTTAAGTTTTTATTTTAAGAAAGTTTTTATAAATATAATTTAATCCGTAAAATTAAATTATATTTTATGATGCCCCCAAGCTAAAGTATCAATCTTGTCTTCCAAAACAAACCTTTTATCATCACTTGACCCTAACGCTTTTTTGTTTAACTCTTCAGTATACATATTATGCTCCCTACTTCTTAAAACAGTCATCTTTCTATACTGGTCCTTTTCTGTAAGCAAACACTCTTTGTAATTATTAAAGTTTATCTCTTTCTTAACAACTGATTGTTTAACACCTTTACATCTTTTATCTTCCTTACCATCTAAAGTTTTATAAGCATACATTTTTGCTCCTAAACCAACAAACTCAGTCATAATTTTACCACCTAACTCATCTTTAAACATTCCAACTACTCTAGCATTACAATCATTTTTTAAGAAATGGTCTTTAGGATAATTGCTTGTATCAAACATTTCAACCACATCTTTCTCCATATCCTTATATAAATCCTCAGTTTCTATTTCGAGAATAAAACTATCTGTATCAGTATAACACATTCTAACCTTTTCACCATATTTAGGTTTAAAGTAATTATAAAAAGTTTTTTGCATATGTGTTTTACTAATGTCTAAAATGCTTAATCCTGAGTAAATAGGTTTATTATATTTCAACTTAGTGTTTTTCATGTGTACCGCTGTTAGGTTTTCACCGAATATTTTTTTGTGCTCATAGTTTGGTTTTGCTACTAATTTTTTACAACGCTCTTCACTAGAAACCAGTTCTATAGTTACTCTGTTTCTCAGGTTTTCCATAGTTTTACCAAAAACTGAATTATTCATTAATTTAAAAAAATCTTTCTCGAAATTATTTTTAGCCGCTTTTCTTAGTTCAATGTTTGTATCAATATATGATTTAAGCCATAGGCTTTCCTCAAACTTAATTCCTCGATGTATTTTAGTAATTTTTAAACCTAAATCAACACATGTTTTTAAAGTTTCATGATGAATAATGTAATTTTCTTTATTATTTAAGTTTGGAATAAGTTTTTCTACCTTTTCTATTTTTAAACGTTCAGGTGTTAAAGGAAGGTCATTATGTAAATCGTGTAATTCTTTAGGATATTCTAAATCTACTTCTAATATACATGGTATTTTTTGCCAAATTTCTAATTCTTTATTTGTCATCCATTTAAAACCATGTGTAGGAAGAGGACGACTCATTGCCCAAGGATAAAGACTGTTTGCATCTATATATAATAAATATTTTGATGGTTTACTAGAGTCATATAATTCACCCATATACTTATTATTTGCTTTTGCATATCTTTTACTACACATACTAACACCACCTCTGATACCCTTTTCAACCATTAAAAGCATATCAGGATCAGATAAAAGCTCTAGGTTTACTTTCGTTATTTTTAATGCTGCATCCCAAGCTAAACCAGGAGCTGTATAATACCAACTAGGGTCTAAATTATAGTTTTCACGACAAACATCTCTAAAGTTCTCAAAAACATCCGCTAAAAGCAATACATCTATTTTATTGTAAAGTTCTAAGTAATCCTTCAACGTTTTCATGTTAAAAGTTTTCCAAACCTTTTGCGCATGAGCATAATCTTCATCACTAATTCCTTCTTTGTTTAAGCTTGAGTAAAATGCTTCTTTAGGTGGTAATTTCTCTTCTTTAAGTTTATCAAATGAATCTAGGTACTCATAAGGAAAAACTCCTTTTCTCCTAACCAATGGTAGGAGATTCTTAGTGAAATATTTCGATAAAATTTTTAATTGACTTTCTTCTAAGTTACTCGAAAGCTTATCTAAACTAGAACTCATAAACTTAAAGCTATCAAGAAATCTAATTTTATGTTTTATATATTTTCCAACCCAAATATCTTTACTAAAACTAATATATTTCTCTTCATTATTTGGAATACAATCAATCTTCCCTTCAGATTTACCAAGACATTTAATAAAAAGATGAGCGTCATATCCACTAAGATTATGAAGGTATATAGGTGTGAAGTTAGGATTTTTACCCTTTAGATTGCATTCATTGTGTGCGGCACCTCTATATTTACCCGTAAAATGGCAATGGTCTCTTACTCTATAATTAGCATGATTAAACTCCCCACCACAAATCCAACAATGTGTTTCTTTCTGGTACTTTGCTTTCTCTGATTCTGTTATTTCAATAGGTTTTGGTTTTTGGTAATATTCTTGATGAATTTCTCGTATATCATCTTCTAACCAGTTTATAAAAACTTCATTAGCATTTTCTCCAACATAACTTCTTTCTATAGGCAACCTAACATTATTATCAAAACATTTTATAATATAGTAAAAACTACAAGGTACATGCTTTTGACGTTGCATAGTATAACTTTTTTCTGGGTTTGGTTGGCATGTGTGTATTGGTTCCAAAACACTTTCAAAATCAGCGTATACAACAAAGGGAACCTCAAGTTTTCTAGAATGGTTTTCAAAAGCTAACCAGGTATCTGGTTTTGGCATTTCTAAAGTAATAGGCTCGTGTTCGTTACAGTATTTTTTATGTTTTTCCAAAAGTTCTTTACTACCAAAATGATTTAGACATCGTTTACAATATTCTATACCACCATTGTCACTTACTTGTTTTCTCATTAATCTATTAAAGTTTTTTATGAGAGCGTAGTGCATGTTTTCCTCATTTTTAATAAAAAGAAGGTCAACATGTTTACTTTTTTCACATTTTGTAAGCCTAAGCGGATAAATATATTCCTGATACCCATATACATTTACACTAATTTCAGGATTTTGTTTTTCAAACTTATCGATACCCTTAAAAGAAACAGGATACTTTATTCCCTCCATGTTTAAACTACTTTCCTTTTCTTTCAAAGCTTTATCAACTATTTCTGGATGATTGTCTTTTGGATTATCCTCTCTTAAACAACACCATAAAAAGCATTTATTATCTTTATTTTTCATATTGATAACTGCTTTTTTGTTAGCAATCCATTTTGGTAAAGGTAGCCAACCATTAGCTCTTAAAGGAACATAAGTAGCTGTGTGTATTTCTAGTTTTACGATACTTCCAAAAGTCCAACCACTACCTTCTCTTTGGAACTTAGCTAAATTTTCCAAAACTTCATCTATCATTGTATTCAATAAATCCTCTATTTCTCCCCTGTTTAAATTTAAATGTTGGCTACTATGAAAAGCACGTTCCACGGGACCCATGTCAATATCTGTCATTAACCACATTTTACACTTAAGTACAAGTTTAACCTTTGTTTGTAAATTATTTCGAAGAGTATTTATAAGAGGCGTCCACGTTTCTGCGAAAAATCTTTGCGGGTTATAATTTCTTCTACCCTCTATAACATATTGATTAACAAACTCTCTAAATGCTGAGCGCTCTCTTCTAACCTCAAACGGTTGTCTTGGTGGATAATTTTCTCTAACATTCTGAACAGTTTCATCAAAAACTTGTGGTAATTGGTTTTCTTCCACATTACCAGTTAACCAATTAGTAAAATTATTAATTCTTTGTTGGATTGATTGAGGTATAACATTCGTTACGACCCTCCCAACATTTGATGCAGCTCTTCTAGCTATATTAGAAATTCTATTAATCCATGACATTTTATAAAGTAAATATAATTTTCTTATCTTATCATCAAAAAATTTTTTGAAATTATATATATATTAAATTCTATTAATATATATATAAAATGAACGATAAAATAGAACTTATACATAGATATACCACTAATAAATGTGAAATAAATGATAAAATAGAATTTATGAAAAGATATACTAGAGCTGAATTAATAAAATTATCTAAAAACAAGGTAACCAGAATACATGGTGAAAAAACTGAAGACAATATGGTTAAATATGAGATAGTTGAAAGACTTGTTGGTAGGGGTATCAAACCTGATTTAAACAGAAAACTAATACTAAAAATTTTTTGGCATAATTGTAACATAAAAGGACATTGGTAATTAAAATCTTTTACAAAAATTTTATTATATCTGCATATAAATATAATAAAATTAATAAACGTTAATCTTATATTTATCTTTCCAAACCCTTCCATTCCAATTCTCAATCGTTTGTGGACTGCGGTCTATAAATTGACCTGCCTTATAAATTGATTGAAAGGTTTTTATTTCTCCAGTTTCAACATCCTCTAAACTAACTTTCTTAGGATTTTTCATAATAGTTTTTAATCTATCAAACTTAGGGTCTGTGCTTTTTTCTTCTTTAGGTGATTCACTCGGATACAACCCATGTTCTTTCACCAACTCAACTAAACGTTTTTTATCCCAGTATGAGTAGAAATTTATATTATTTTCTTTAAGAATTTGTTTTAAATCTGTAGTCTTTATCATTTTTATATAAAAAGAAAAAAATCTTAATACACTACACTCATTTTATTTCCATCAGACTGAAAGTTAATTAACCTATCACTAATAATAACAGCATATGCCTCTGTATTTGCAAGCACATTTTCAGTAAAATGTGTTTTGATTTGGATATCAGTGACAGAGTATTTCAATCTCTCACTCTGTTTGGAAACATCAAACAAAAACAAAGGATAAAGGGTTTTATAATCTGAGGGAGTAATGTTAGGGTTTGACACCATTTCATTCATGTTATAAAACTTAGACCTAAATAGAGAAGCATCCCCATACACTCTACTAAATTGGTTTGCGGTAAAACTGAGATTATAATCAACAGCGGGATATCTAGTAGAATTTAACGTAACATAAATGTTTTTAACGTTTCTATGGTCAAATATAGCTGGATTTTGTTGTTGGTCACCGCTTTTACCAGTCTGAAAGCCAACAATGATAAAACGTGGCACTTCAGGTGATGATTTGACAGCAAGTCTCCAGGTAAATGATGTTGACTCGGGAACCGCAATAGAGTCACACTGTCTCATTCTATATCCAACCGGTATTTTTTCTTTTTTCTCAATAATTTTATAAAGTTGCATTTTCTCTTCATCTGCAGGTAGCACGTGTGGCATAAACCAAGATACTCTAAGTAAATTAATTCTACCATCAGCAGGAGCAGCACCATCTCGAAAGACTGCGTCATTATCATTATTTCTCGTTAATGTGAGAGTTTGCTTCATTCCATACAATATCTTATCATAATCATCACAAAAACCAAATATATGTTTTAATGGAACTCTGAAGCTAAAGGTACCTCTTGGAAGAGGGTTATTAATAATATAATTTCTTCTTACAATAAAACCAGTGTTTCCGGCACCCGCGTTAGCTGCTGTATCTTTATACCATAATTGATTTAACCCTTGTGATTTAGAGAAATCATCCGGATATTTTAACAAACCAAGCATTGTAGTAGCCTGACCAGGATTCAATACAGATTCAATCTCCATACCCGAAAGTTGATACTTAATATTTTTAAAAAGATACATGAGACCATTGTTTGTTAAAGAAATATTAGTGTTAGCATCATAAACTGCTCCATTATCACTTCTTACTAATTCACCTATAATAAGTAAATAACTTTCACTAGGATGAGTAAAAATATCTTGAGTCTCAATGTTAATCCTAATTTCTCCTCCTGCGTTGTTGAGATTGGTACCAGTGATTGGTTCATACTCATAGTGTTCATACTCAGCAATACTATCATCTTTTAAAATTGGTTCGGTTATTTTTAGAATATCCATTTTATAATAGTGATTATAATTTTTAAATGAAATAAAAATTATAATTGTGTTACTTAAATTTCAAACCAAAGCTGGGGAAAAGACTTAATTTTAGCATCAACAAACACACCTCGAAGTTTAATGCTTTTTGCAGTATCCAGTATAGCTTTAGGATAAACTCTATTACCGTATACAAGTTTTATTTCAGGTATACCCCAATTTTTTAAATATTTATTCACCTTTTCCTCAATCTCTTTCATCTTGGTTACATTTTCAGGAGATAACTTCACAACAGCTTTTTTATAACTATATTTCGTTTTATTAATTTCAAGGATATCACAATCTTCTATGTTTAAAGAAGCGCCTACTATTTCAATAGTAGCGGTACCGTATTTTTCATGATCTACACGATTAAAATTTAATATAGACATTTTTTTTTTTATAATGAATATAATTTTCTTAACTTATCTATATATTTTTTCATACTGTTTTAATACCCGCTCCACTGTTTAATCTTTTAACTAAGTCTTGAATAGCAATGGCACTCCCATCTATTAATGTGCTAATGTTTTGCGTTGTAGGAGTATGAGTGGGTTTTGGTGTTGTATTATATTTTTGTAAAATTTGTTTCGATTTTGGTGTTAAAGCTTTCGTAACTAATTTTTTTCCTGCTTCTACTGCCGCACTTTTTCCAACCTCTAGAGCTTTCTTTGCTCCTTCCTTAGCTACACTCTTTCCTACATCAAGAGCAGAAGACGCAATTTGTTTAGCTGCACTACTAGTAAAAAGCCTCGCTAAAAAGTTAGCAATACTATCAAAGATTCCGGAACCACCGTATGAATATCTTGTTTTAAATCCGTGTTTCTTAGTGATTATCATCTTTTTATAGTATAGACATTAAATTTTTATAATCGTGTGAATTTAAAACACCTTGTCTTTTTAATTCATCGCAAATGCTTACTACCTCATTTCTTACACCTGTATTACCCGCTTCTTTACTTGCCATCAACAGGTCTAGTCTTTCTATTAATGCGTTAGGGTCAGATGGGATAACAATTCCTCTTCCGGATGTTCCCATATCATACCAAAAGTTGGAAAGCATGTTTTTCCATTTATATGATTTACCACTTTTTGGATAATTAGATTTTGGGTTATTATTTTTATAGAGGGTATTGCTTTTTGACATTATCTCCTTATAATTTTTAAAATCCTCATCATTATAAATATTTTCGTCTGGTTTTTTAGATACGATTAATTCCCATAAACCAGGGGTACCTTCATAATAATCATCGCCAACTAAAATATCATCGTCTAAAATGCCAACTGGTGTGTTGCCAATATAAAATCTACCATTTTTATCATATAACCCATACGTTGTATCAGCTTCAGACTTAGTAGCAAACTTTCTTAGGTACTTCTCCGCAAGTGGCCCAACAAAAACTGGATAGTTCTTTTCTTCTTCCATTTTTTCCATTTTTTTCAGTTTATCCATATACCACCTAAGCTGTTCAGCTTCATTTTCTTCTGGTTTTCCATAAGCTGTGATAGATGGAAATGCTGGAAAAGTAATAGCTTCTGGTAATTTTTCTATACCTTCTTTAATAGGTTTAAGCTCCTCTGTAATCTCCTTTGTTGTAGCTTTTTGTGATTCTGTAATAGGTCTAAAAAACTTTGACAAATCGGTTTGAAGTTGTTGTTCACCTGTTCTCTCTGCTAGTAGATTATCACGAATATTCTTTTTCGTTTCGAGATACTCTTTTACAAGTAAATCTCTTTTTGCAGGGTCAGTTATTTTTAGAAATGACATTTTTAATTAGCAACATATTTTTTTATCATAGATTTTATCATAGATTTTAATATATAAGAGCATATATAATGCTTTTATATATTTATTCATCTCCTATTTCACATTGACATTTACATCTAAAACTTGGTAATTTAGGTAACTTAAAAGGTATACTAGACATTATGTTTGTTTTCGACAAGCCTCCGAAAGGACTCCCTCGCTTCTTGCCTCCCTTTCTCAATCAAACTTTCCTTTTCTTCTGTTGTTACCTTCTTCTTAAATTTACTTCTTATTTCACTCTTCATGTCTTCATATTTATTCATTTCATCCATTATCAACTTAAACTCATCATCAGATATGTGGTTATCCATTAAAGCCTTTGATACATGATTATCTATAGTATTAAGCTTAGCAGCAGCAAGAGTTTGTATTTTCAAATGTTTTTCAGCTTTACTAGTAGTTTTCCTAACAAATATTTTACTAACCAATGAAGAAAGACCGATTACCCCAGCAGCAGCTTCCAAACCTACAGCAACGGGTGCCGCGGCAACAGTTGAAAGCAAAATAACACCTGCACCACCTAACGCTAATGAAACAACAACCAATGCACCTTCAACATTATCAACTACTTTAGCCATTCTAGCATATTTCTTATTCAATCTCTCCCTTTCATTTATTTCCTTCTTTAGAAAATTTTGTACTTCAGATATTTTTTTAAGTCTATAAGAATGACCATTATCCATTGTTTCCATTTCAATAGGTGGAGCGCTTGCGGTACCTGGTTCTTTGGGTAATATAGGATATAATTTATTAGGGTGTTCCTGATTTGTATCTGCCATTTTATTAATATAGTAATTTTTTTATGACAAATATTTTAGATAGCAGAATAACTCTCCCCCAGGTATTTCAATTGGTTTTTGTGAGAAATTATAAATGTAGACTAAGATATCATTAACATCATTATCAAGATGTATACCATTAGAAATGGTTAAACTATCTTTCCATATATTACTAATAGATATCACTACAACTCCTCGTGTAGTTATATAACCAAATCCTAACGGAACTCTCATACCATTATTAGGAGGAATCTTGATAGTTACTTGTGAGTATATTTTCCATTTTAGAGAATCTTGTTTTAAGGGAGGATATCTTACTCCATGTAAATGAGGTTTCCAAAATATAGTTTTATGTTGGGTAGTAATATTAGGTTTTATACCAAATTTATGTATATCCATTTTTATTTATTGTAAATAATATTTATAATATAGCTCCTAAGATAGGGATATTAGCAAATGGACTATTAGGTCCAAGTAAAAGCCCTTTTCCATCATACATTTTTCCTCCTTGCTTTAAATACAACCCATCACCAACAGACTCTAATCCTTTACCTTTGTATGGTTTTAAGTATAATCCACTTCCATCAGTTTCAACTTGACAAACACATCCTCCTTTTTTAAGATAAAGACCTGACCCCATAGCTTTTTGAACACCTGTTTGAGCTAATCCAGAAAGAGCACCAACACCTAAAGCTGGTAAAACGGTTTTTGCAAGCATCGGTAAAGCCCTAGCAGCTAACCCAGCTAACATTCCGAGGAAACCCCCTTCTATTTTCATGTTATATTTAAGTTGTTTTGTAGTCATTCTAATAGTTATACCCACACCATCCTTATAGGCTTTAGCCATTTTCTTCGCTTGTGAATTGGTAATTGCTAAAACATCATTACCTTGTAAATCTTCATGGCCTAAACGAATACTTACTGGGCAACTAGCTTTAACAGCATGTTGAAGTTTTTGTTTTTGTCCTTCAGATATATTTACTTTAACATTAGTGTAACTTGTCATTTTATATACGAGTATTTTTTTATTTAGCTTATCTCGCTTCTCTAATATGAAACCTAATCGTTAATTTTTCACCTCTAAGATTTAGTAAATTACCATCTTGGTCCGTAATATCTACATTTAGGTTATGTATTTCATCTAACGTTATTGGTAAGTATACTAAATTAACTGGTGACTCAATTATCTTATATCCAGGTGCAACATCTGGGAAAAAAGAGTAAATAGTATTTTTTGTTGTACCATTAACGTAACTTCCTGAGATAATATCTATGTTAACTAGCAAACTATTTATGCTAAGAATGTTTACTACATCCTCTGACTCGTGAAATCCTTGCGTATATTTAGCTCGAGTAAATCCTAATACTTTAGCGATGGAACCTGATTGATTAAAATCTACTTGATAACCATCATCAATAATAAGAACAGACTTTAGGGTATTAGTGTTCGCAGAAAAGTTAATAGGATACTCTTCATTAACTCTATCGTAATGACCATTTTTTCTCATTTCCTGACGAATCGTATCATTAATGTCAACGAGGTCATAACTTCCTTCAGGTATTTTTATTTTAATCCATGTGGTGCCATTGTCTGGAGAATAAACGAATGTGTTGTTCGTTTCATCAATGTTTGGAAAAGAGTAGTAAGTTTCAAGGTTTACCATAGCTATTTCATATACTTTATCCTTTTCCAGTTGAATTGGAGGATTAAACCTTGTTCTAAAACGTGTTTTGTTGCCGCTTACTATGATTTGAGACGATGTTTTATGGTTCGTATTTTTTACAATTTGTCCTAAAAAAAGTTTTTCCATTTTATAAGTATGATTATATTATTTAACAGATTTATTTCCATTAATCGTAATCTTTTAACTCCTCTATATCCTCATTTATGAGGTTACTCATTTCATCAATTTCACCAAAAATATCGTTTAACAATGATTTTTTTTCATATTCCCAATTTATTGCATCCCACTTTCCCTCTTTTATTTCCTTTTGTATTTCTTCATCGTGCTCCTCTAATTCTATTATTTCTTGTTCTATATTTTTTATCAACAAACATATTAGATTAGACTTTTCATGTTTTACATAATCTTCTATATTATTTATTCTTGATATTTGTTGTAATTTTTCTATTGTACACTCCTCCAACTTTCTCATCAATGCTACAAGTTCCCATTTAACTTCATTTGTAGATTCTGGTAAAAACGATACTTCCATTTTTATTATTAATATTGTTTAAAAAAATTATTTTCAATTTTTTTTTTTTTTTTTATACTGATTTAGGTATGTAGAAGTTATCAAGACCGTTTCTATACTTTCCATCATGTTTTTTACTGGTTAAGTCAATAATAGCAAAACCGTGTGGTCTTTCCCATGCCGTTTGACAAAACTTTCTAAACTCATCCTTAGGCATATCTTCACCTACATGATCGCTATAAATATGATAAAGGTTTTTTAGGTCTTGTGGGAAAAGGCAAATAAAATTAGTGTTTTCTCTAATAGTTTGTCTCGGTAGTCTAAAATAATTCTGGCAGAGGTAAAAGCAGTCAACATTACTATGCCTTCCTCGAATGTAGTAACACTCACATTTATTTTGCTTTTCTAAAAGTAAATCATCGAAAATTATTAAATTTTTATTTTCTAAGTTTAACTCTCTCGGATCAGGCACATCACTCGTATTTTCAAAGAAGTTGCAATTTATATCTGATTTGTTTTTAATCGTTTTAGCCCATTCTTCAATTAAAGCTATTGGTGGAATGTTTAGTTCTTGTATGTCATCACGCATGTTAAACAATCTTAAGATACATTCTTTTGGTAGTTTTTCTTCAAAAGCCTTTTTTAGTATTCGGTATTCCGGTTGAAAAAGACTTTTTCCAAAAAAATTTAAATTGTTGTAGTCAAGCCAATCTGGTCTGAGTAAAAGGTTTATCAATAAAGTAGTTTTACCACATGATGATTTACCTACAATTAAACCCCTAATACTTTTTGGGAAAAGGGAGTGATTAAATCTCTTTGATAGTACTTCATTCCATGATAAGTCCATAATATCCATTTTTATTTAAATATTTTTATTTTTTTATATAAAATAAAATGTACTGCGTTAAATGTAAAAAACATACAGATACGAATGATATAAAATATTCTGTTTCTAAAAATGGAAGAAATATGATGCAGGGGAAATGTGTTATTTGTGGAATAACTAAATCACAATTTATAAAAAAAAAACTACTGGGAGTAGTATATTAAATAAATTTATAAATAATTTACCCGTTGAAATGCATCTACCAGGACACAATTTTACAGGGCCAGGTACCAAACTAAATAAAA
This sequence comes from Hippopus hippopus, assembly GCA_946811185.2. Lineage (NCBI taxonomy): Eukaryota > Metazoa > Mollusca > Bivalvia > Cardiida > Cardiidae > Hippopus > Hippopus hippopus. The sequence goes on along the minus strand of OX328099.1, from coordinate 34,619,833 downwards.
GACTCAATCCAGATTTAACACCAAAAGAGTGGAGTAAACCTATAAACCGTGTTGATAAAGCTGCTTATCACCATGATGTTTGCTATCTTCAACACAACGATACTGCTACAAGAAACGCAGTGTGTGATAAGAATATGTTAACAGAGTTAGAAGGTATTTACAATCCTAGTATTAGAGAAAAAATGGAAAGAGGTTTGGTAAGTAGACTCATTGGAACGAAAATGAAATTTGGAATGGGAGTAAAAAAAAAAATTTAGCGGAAGAATTACATAAACCCGTAAAAAGAAATTTTAAGAAAAGGAGAGTTAGAGTAAACGGTATAGATAGGATATGGGCTGCGGATTTAGTAGACATGCAAGCATTTTCTAAGTTTAATCGTGGTGTTAAATACCTTCTCGCTGTCATTGATATCTTTTCTAAATATGGATATCTGGTGCCATTAAAAGATAAAACAGGAAAATCTGTTGCTATAGCATTAAAAAGTATTTTTAAGGAGAGAAAACCTGAAAAAATGTGGGTGGATAAGGGTAAAGAGTTTTATAACAAAGATGTAAAAGACTTGGTTGAATTATATTCTACTGAAAATGAGGAAAAATCAAGTGTGGTTGAGAGATGGATTAGAACAATGAAGGAAAAAATGTGGAAGTATTTCTCCGCTAACTCTACAAACGTTTACATTAATGTGCTACCGGATTTGGTTAAAAAATATAATAACACGAGGCATTCATCTATTAAGATGACTCCGGTAGACGCTAGTAAAAAAGAAAATGAAACGATAGTTTGGAGAAATCTTTACCCCGATCATTTAGAAATAAAAGACTTTAATCCTAAGTTTTCCGTTGGAGATAAAGTAAGGATAACTAAAAAGAAAAAGACTTTTGAAAAAGGTTATACAACAAGATGGACTGAGGAGGTTTTTACAGTTTCTGAAGTAAAACTTACATCACCTATAACATATAAAATTAAAGATTTTAATGGAGAAGAAATACAAGGTACCTTTTATGAACCTGAACTGCAGAAAACCAGTCAAGAGCTGTATAGGATAGAAAAGGTTATTAAAAAAGGAAAAAAGAAATCTCTTGTAAAGTGGAAAGGTTATCCTGATGAATTTAATTCATGGGTTGACAATAAAGATATTAGAAATATTTAACTATAAAAAAATGCCAAATATTTCAATTGAAAATGTAATTTTACCGAATAAACCGTTGAACAATTTTGAATTAGAGGGTGCCGTTAAAAGATTAAAGATTCCTTATTTTAGAGGAGTTTTTTTACTAGATACATTACCGAGAAAACCGAGTAAAAAAGAATGTGGTATAGTAAACTTTGATAAAAGTAATGGCCCTGGTACACATTGGGTCGCTTGGTATAAAAATGGTAAAACTAAAATTTATTTTGATAGTTATGGCATACAACCACCTATTGAAATTCGAGATTATTTAAAAAGCCCAATACAGTACAATACTGACCAATTACAACAAGCTGGACAAGTATTTTGTGGTCATTTATGTTTGTACATTCTAAAAGAGTTATCTAGAGGTAATCAGTTTCAAAATGTTTTAAATAAACTTTTTTAGTACTATATAAAAAAATGCCTGTTGACAAATTTGGAAGAATGAAAGATGATGGTGAAACAAGCGGTGATGGTGTGTCACTCACTTACATAAATAATAATTTTTTACGTAAAGATGGAACAACTGTTGTTAGTGGGTCTATAGACATGAATGGTAATACATTAACGAGGATTAGTAATCCAGTAAATCCTCAAGATGCAGCAACTAAGGCTTATGTTGACGCCAACTCAGAGTTGTTGATTGAAAACGGAGGATACCACGTTACTGGATATTTAAATATGGGTTTTAATCCGATAAGAAATGTTAAGGACCCAACAGAACCGAGTGAAGCTGCTACTAAAAAATATGTGGATAATGTTGATAAAGCCTTCGTTTATAAAGATGGAAGGTGGTATGAGGCAGATGATGCAATCTCAATGGGAGGACGAGTAATTAACAATCTCGGAATCCCTACAAGACATGACCAAGCCTCTAATAAGTTTTACGTGGATACCGCTATTGAGGCGGCTACCGCGGGTGAAAAAGCTTTAACAAAAAAACAAGATGGTTCCTATTCAATAGATGGTGGAATAGATATGAATGGTAACTCGATTACTAGGTTGCCAAATCCTGTATCCCGTGACTCTGCTGTCAATAAAAATTATGTTGATAATGGTGGAGCTATTATAAAAAATCCGGATGGGAGTTTCATGGCGGTGACTGACATAGACCTTCAAGGTTTTTCTATAAAAAACGCGGCAACCCCAGTAGAAGAGAGAGATTTAGTGACAAAATCCTATGTGGATAAAAAAGTATCTCTTCCTTCTCTCATAGGTCCTAAACCTATTATAACCGTGTGGGCTGAAGAAAACGGACCATTAGGGGTTGGTAATTATGAGTTTTCATTCGGTAATGGTAATTCAGGTAGAAAGCATGGATTAGGGGGTTATTGTATGACTGCTCCAGGTAGAATCATAAGAGGAAGTTTAACGGTTGTTAAAGATAATGCTAATGTACGAGGAGAAGAGATAAAAGTTAATATATCGATAAACGGAAATGAGCAGGTTGATTACTCTATTATTAAAAAAGCGGATGAAACTTGTAGTTGTGTAGTTTTTCCGAGGGCGTTGGAGGTAAAACAATGTGACATCGTAAACTTTATTTCGAGAACAGATAGTCGTAATGTAACACACGCTTATATATCTATTTTGATAGAATTAGACTTGTAAATATATATAATATATTATAAAAAAATATATTATATATTTATTTAACTTTTTTCATATCATATAAAATATCCATTAATCCAGCAATAATTAATTCTAATTCTTGTATACGCCTATCTAGTTTAATTATTTGTTTTTTAATAATATCATTATTAATAGGTTTATCTTTTTTCTTTGAAAATAACTTCAGAAACTTCATTTTAAATATTTTATAAAATTCTTTTAACATAAGATTCTGTTCTACATATGGAGCATTTATTATCTGCAAGTTCATTACATTTTTCACATATTGATACATGGCCACAGTTGCAATATATTACATTAGGTTTAACTTCATCACATATGATGCAAGATTCTGAGTAAAATGTTTTTGAAGCGTTATTTATAACTGTAATAGTTTCTTCTTGTTTTTCACGTTCTATGGGTATATCAGGTTCATTGAATTCTTCAGATTCAGATGATGAATAGTCTACATAATCAGAGTCAGGGTCAGATTCACTCAACCAAGCTAACCTTTTATATACTGATATTTCTATTAAAACCACTTTTTCTCGCAAACGCCAAGTAGGAAAACAATAATTAAAATAATATTTAATCGCTTCTATTGTTTCATTTAATTCCTTTATTAATTCAGAACTATTATTATAAACTTTAAAGTGAAAAATGTTAAGTCTCCTTATATTTCCAAATATTCTTATATATATTGAAACAGAATTAAATGGAAATGGCTGATCGTTTCTTGCTAAGCTATTACTATAAATATGGTAAAAAAGACCTTTATATCTTGATAAAACATTATGTATAGAGCTAATTGGAAATTCCTCATTTATCTTATAACAACCAGAAATAATATCATTTTTTCTATTAGTTAAAAAATCGATATTTATTGGTTGATCGCTCATTTTTTTTAATTATTTTATATAAAAATATTATTAAATTCAAAAAATTATTTCCTACACATTGGGCATTTATTTAAGGGTTGTATTTTATCACATTCCTCACATATACATAGATGTCCACATTTTTTGAATGATATATTTGGTTTATTAATGGTACATATAATACATTTATTTTCTGAAAAAATTTTTTGTTTTATTCTAAATTTTTCTGGAGGCATCACAGGTTTAACTTGCATATTTAATTCAAAAGGTAAATTAGTAAATTTTATAAATGGTGAACAATGCATAAAGTATTCAAAACATTCATAATCATAATCATTTGATTTAAAGTTATGTTTTTTATAATTTTCATTATTATATTCTAAAGTATCAATATCATGATCATAATGTACTAAAAAAGTATTACTAAATCCTAAAGCAATATTAAACCAATATGTACCTATTGTGTTATAATATGTAGTTCTATTATCCATAATACCAATTAACATTTTATTTTTAAGATTGAAATTGATATGCCCATTTTCTTCAAGTTCTGCAATAAAATCGGAACACCCCTCTTCATAAAGTTTTTTACTATAGTGATAATAAATTACTGATTTTGCTTCATATAAACAATAAGTATGAGATGTATGATTATTTATACCAGGGAAAAATATTTTACTACCTGTATTATTATAAACAGGTTTATTTGTAATATGTTTTTTATAAAGATTATCGTTTAAGTAAAAAATATGAGACCTACCCAATAATTTCTTTCTATTACTTAATTTGTTTCCTTTATATTTTTTGTGAAGTCTTTCATTTTCTTTATGATACTCTTCATCAGTTATCCATTTAGTAATTGTATACTCATTTCCATTATCAATAATATAATTAGGTTTTTCTAAATCATGTAAAACTCTATCTTGCACCTCCATTTTGAATTAATTTATAATTTAAAATTTAAAAAATTCAAAAAAATTTTATCTTTATTTTTGAATTTATGGTAAAATGGATATAGTAATTAGATGGCCCCTCATGCATAGACTTATCTTGCGTCGACACATATGAGGGTCATGATATATATTAGTTGATGCGTTGGTTAGTGGATAAATTGATGCGTTGGTTAGTTGGTAATAAAATTTATTTTCTTTAGAATTATGAGAAAATAGATTTTTCATACAAAATCATTACCCGTTCTAGGACATTTTATAAAAAATTAATCAAAAAATTAAAAAATTAGGAAAAAATGCCCAAAGTGGGTAAATATCTATCTACTACTGTTGGTGAACAGGGGCCATAATGTTCTCTGCAGCGGCCAAGCCTAGACTGGTGGTCGAGGATTGATACATTTACTACCATTTTCTGTTGGTCTTTGGAGTGACCAGTTATTCTAAATGGTACTCTAATATTCGACAATTTCTGAATTTCAAAGAAACGGAATTTCTGACAGGCTAAACCAAAAAGTTTAGCCAAACAGAAAATGTGTTACTTCCTAAATTGAGAATGTTATATAGAATGGTTGGCGAATACGGTCCCTGGCCTTGGAGCGAAGCCACAATCTTCCTCCAGACTGACGGACAAGCTTTAAGTGAATCCATGCTAATTGTCATTTGACTCAAATGGGGGGAATAGTGAAACTTTATTCGCCTCCTTTGTTAGATAAACGCTAGGTATGACCAAAAAGGGTTGTTTTATTTGTTTATGTTTTTATGCTTGCTTCACTTAAAGGTGTTTGGTTTGATTTGTGTTTTATGTGTAGGGCTTGCATGGCATTTACAAATGGAAGTTGGTTCACAATTACCATTGAAATACATGAAAGATATGGAAATGGCGAATTCCGATGGCGAATTCTCTTGCTGAACATTTTTAGGAAGTGCAAAGGATGTATAGGACAAGTTGGCTTCTTTTTTAAAAAAAAGCCAGGAGAGGTCAGCATCCGTGTTTTCAAACAAATTATTGTCTTTTAATTTCAGTATATTTTGGTACATGTAAACAAACAAGAAAGGCATTAAATGTATGAAGAAAAAAAAGCTGCTGCGTAGAAACCTCTCATGCATTACATGGCAGTCACATGACCTTCCCGCGTTTTCAAGTCGCGTGATCTTTACCCGCGGTGTTCTCTCTCTTTTTCAACGATTTTTTTTTCTTTTTTGCTTAGATTTATTTTCTTAAAGAAAAAATTCAATTATTGGAGAGGTCATTTGCAATCAAATCCATGTAACAAATCTTTTTTGAAATACGTCATATAAAAACAAACCACGTTTATTCCAATTTCAGTTTTTGATTTCGGTTTATTCATAAAACCATGACGAAATAGACTGTGTATCAGAACAATTTCGCAAAAAAAATGGATTTAGATAGCATTTTCTGAGGCAGTCTGCCTTTTAAACTCACCCCTATTGGAGAGGTCTGAGCTGATGGCCTCTCCAATAAGAAAACCATAAAAACCTATGTTGACACACCACTGTAACACTGCGCCCGGGTTGTTATAATCAAATGTAGTCCAATTTGAAAATTTGACACCAAGCACTTCTGCTGCACTGTTTGATCCGTGAAAATGGAAGGACAGGTCTAAAATTTGTTTCTGGTGATGAGTTGATGATTTTTGTGAAACTGAGTGTAAGTTACTTATATCTTGTGGTACTGTGTGGTACCTGTGACCACATAAAGAAGCATGGTCTACAATCTAGAATGGGCCTATATCATTGTGATTTTTCAAGGGTAGTTGTCTTTTAGGTAGAACAGGAGAAGACGCAATATGTTAGGGTGCCATTTCTGATCATTCTTGTTTAGGCATGAATTTATGTGGTAGAATCAAAGAGCAATGCTCTGGGTTTGCGAATAAAGGTATAGCAGATAGTCAAAGATAGTGACGTTCACTCGATTTTGAATATAGCAAAAAATCCGTGGTATGACACCTAATTCGAACCTATTATTAGCTGGAGAGGAATCAAGGTAAGTGAACAATGTCTTCCATTGCTGAAAATGCGATATGAACAAAGTTTCAAAATACTTGTCATAGATCTTCATCGTTCCTTTATGGTTTATCACTGACAATTAATGACGTTATGGTCTATTGTTTTATCGTTAGTATATAATGGTGGTTTTCCAAGATGACCCATTTTGGTAAGGTGATAAAGAAGGGTATTTTGCAACGATGATGTTCAAGGTTCGATGCCTGCCGTCAGCACTGATCGTTTCTCATTGCAGAGCCTCAGCAAAGCACTGTTGAAACCTAGGACAGCTTTGAATAAGTCAGCTGTCGCAGCGATGTAACTGAAACACGTTGTACTTGTGGCATTTTGGCGGGAAAACATGCAACAAACACGTTGAGTCGTTAAACATATCAAATATATTTTAAGTATTGTGTGCATTATTTTCCTTGAACAAACATTGTGACGTCATAATTCATAATACATAAAAATGTTCTATAAACAACAAACTAATGGTAGCATTCAAAATTAACAAAAGTATTGTTAAATCAAAGTAACAATAAAGCCCAAAAGTAAACAAAGCGGGCGTTTAAATGTATTTGAATTTATATAATACCATTTAAAAGTATGGAAATTATTGTGAAGATGACAATCTGTCATTGTATGGTCGGTCCAAGAGTTAGTTGCTGACAGAGAAATTAATTTCAAAACTAGGTTAAAACCTGCCTGGCAGCTGTGTCTTTTGTTTACTTTTTGCCTGATTTTGAAATTCTTTTTTCTGCCAGCGACTAATATATGGCCCGACCACACGATAACAGACTATCATCTCTACAATATTTTTCATACCTTTAAATGGTATGATTTAAATTTAAATGTATTATGACACCTGCTTTGATATTTTGGCCTTTACTGGGCCTTTAAGTTAAAACCCCTGTTGTGTCTTTATCGAACAATAAAATTATGGAATCGCCCAAGTTGAAAGCAATGGAAAATGACAAATAAAAAATGTAGCTAAATTGACACAATTCTTATCTGACATGTGTGAAAAATTTGTACTGGTTAATGGAATTTCATCCATTTTCCGCACTGTTTTCAGTAAAACGTATTTCATTGGAGTCATTAAAGCACGGATTTGTTTTGTGCTGGCATGTGTATGTTATTCCAATAAACTTGTAAGAACGGTAAGCTTGCAAAAGGGGGTTTATAGCATCTTCGCCATGCATTAAACCGAGTAAGTCATCACATAATTATAATTGGGTTGCAACACGTGAAAAGGGGCATTCAGACATTTGCGTAAAGTGTCGTCTCGGATCAGCCTGCGCAGTCCGCGCAGGCTAATCCGAAACGACACTTTCCGTTTTTATGTAATTTTCTGTTTCACACAGGTCTACTGTATGAAAAAATCTAACGTAGTCGTAAAGTGCCGTCTCGGATTAGCCTGCGCGGACTGCTCAGGCTGATCCGAGACGACACTTTACGCAAATGTCCGAATGCCCCTTTTCGCGTGTTGCAACCCATATATGAGCCATGCTCTGGCAAAAAAGGGCTTAATGCACCTCCGTGATCCATGGTACCAAGCAAGCCATCATATTATTTTGGATCCATAATTGCCACCTTTTTTTAACAACCGGCATAATCATGAGGTAGACTGGTCCTTTGATATACAGAAAATTGACCAATAGCGAAAAGTTTCGGCCCAGGTCAGCCTGCGCGGAATGCGCAGGCTGAACTGGGTCGATACTTTTCGCAGATGCATTAAGCCCCCTTTTCACAGAGCATGGCTCATATGTATCCATAAAGTCCATTTTGCCTCGGAACCAACTAAAGCATGTGGTAAACCGACATGCAGAAAATTGATAAACGGCAAAAAGATTCCGATTCAGGTCAGCCTGCGCGGACTGCGCAGGCTGGCCTGGGTCGATACTTTTTTTCTTTATAATATACATTAAATCCCCTTTTCCCAGAGCATGGCTTATATTAAAAAGAAAACAAAGACACCAAGTGTGTACAGCGCTAGATCTAGTACAACCGATGGAGCCAATGTTTGTGTTGGAACATCTTAGTATAGACAAAATGAGAATATCAAGTCTTTCGCAATTAATTACACATTGAAGAGTGGAGGTTTTGATCTTATTTCACGGATGCACCGGCTATGTTGTCTACTCTATTTGCAAGAGCTGCTGTCACCACCCATTTGATATTAACTTCAGTTCTAATTCTAAATTTCAAGACTAGCCATTTGATTGGCAGAGACTTTCTATCTCAGCCATTCAGATGGCTAGTCTTGGAATTTAGAATTATAAAGATATTTAGAATAATTGATGAATATTTTTGGCCCCTGAGGTTTGTGCATGGGGTTTTGACCTACACAGCCCGAAAAAAGTATCTCATGCTTCCCCTTGGTATACCCTCTTGACATGCACATTTAAGATATTTAATAACCTTTGAAAATGTCATATTAAGTTGATATATTAATACATTTACAGCATCATGATAACAAACAATTTTGTTATTAGAAATTTATCCATTTATTAGGCTAGATGTTTACCACGCTCTGTCCGCCTTGTTTGAAAGGAAAGTTTCTCAAAAAACTTTTGTGATGACGTCATGTACTTTTGTGTTATTCACATAATTCATACTTATGCTGCAGTGGCACAAGGGAGAGGTCTGGGCCGCTGTTGCTCGGATTTTTAAGTTCTGCAGATTCCAACTAAACCAAATGTCCACTTACTTTTTAAACATTTTTAAAAATAGAATTTATTCAGGACAACACAAAGTCGTTGACACTATTGACCATCACTTCAAAAACGACGATAGGATCAATACAGCTCATGTACTCATATACTTTTCCACTGTAGGGAAAAAAGGGGAAATGGCCTAAAGAACTTCAGCAGCACATTCTGATACTTTTAAACAGCAGACGAACTGATCAAGTTTGCATTTTGCATTCATTTGTAAAAAAAGGAAGACTGGATATTTGTTTTTGCAGAGGAAATGGTCGAGAGTTGTAAAGTGGCAGAAATAATATCAGATGGACTAAAATAATCGCACGTCTAACAGTAATGTGAGACAGTGTCAATACTGTGTGACGAGACGTGTCTTCTGTCAAATCAACGAGTCTAAGGTCACAGCAATCTCGTTCTAGACAGGAATATTCGTTATTTTGGAATACGGCAGTATTGTTTAACCCCTAATAGCGACCAAAATTAAACAAAGTGTTTATTAAAATGCATTTAAGTTTAAATCGTACCATTTAAAATTATTGATTATTGTGAAGATGGCAACCTTTTTGAGGACGGTCGGTCCAAGTGTAAGTCGCTGACAGAAAAATATATTCAGAAATTAGGTGAAAAGCCTCCAGGTCTCTCTACCTTTCGTTTCCTTTTTACCTGGTTTTGAAATTCACTTTTCTGTCTGCGACAAGTATTTGGACCGATCGTACTAGCAGATCGTCATCTTCACAATAATTTCCACACTTTTAAAAGGTATAATTTAAATTCAAAGGCATTTTAACAGCCGCATTGTTTACCTTTGGCTGCTATTGGGGCTTTAAGGCCATATCATGAACATAATTATATATATGATGGATAAGTAGGCCTACCCCATCCCCATCAAAATCGTTTAAGAAACCTCAAAACATATTAATGAAACTACCAGACAGATATATTTCGAAATGATTAATCTTTTAACGAATAATCCCTTCTTTTAAAGACCCTGAGGAGTATAACTTTTGAAAACACTGTGTGAAAAGTAGAAATTGCTGGCAAACAGCATTATTTTCTCCTTTTCTCGCATTGTTTTCTAAACTTATACATAAAAAAACATATCATTTCAGTCTCAATTAATGTTTGTCTGCAAATACTTTCAATATAAGTCTAAAATTTTGTCGCCTTGTTAAGAGTTAAGAAACCTACCATCATATTTTTCTGTGCGCGAGAACAACTCGGCAGATCTATTTCAATATAATTAATCAAAGTGAAACGACATTGATTTCAGTACGCAGCGTCTGGATTTATCAATATCATCGCTGTGATTCGTGTTTGGTCAATTCCAATCTCTCACACACCGGTGATATTGCATTTATCGCCTGATCAATCTACATTTGTCCTATTTCACGTGAAGCATTTACTGAAATTTCCTTTTTGCCACAGATGATTAGGTAGTCAATGAAACATGCGAGGGTTATTCAAAAAGTTAAATTTTATCATTTGAGTGTGTTTTTTATTTGTCATGCAGTTAAATTTTTGCTTGTTTATGTCTTCAGAATTTTCACGACGATATCTGTAATTGGAATATGCTCTACAATTAACCAGCGATGTATCTTGTGTTTTCACCAATTACTTCCATTTTCATATCTTTATGTGTAACACTTAAAAAAATAAATGCTTTGCTAATAGACTTAATCTATAATAAAAGATTTAACAAGCTAGTCAATGGATAACAATAAACATTAACTGAAAAAAGTTATGTATGGATCAGTCGTAAGGTACACGTAATTAGAAAACATGTTTTTAGAACCAATATGTCATTTTCACACCATGAATCTGGATTTGCTTTTGTTAGATTTACCCGTCTAACGTACATTGTAGATATGTAATATAAACAGGCACAAAAAAATCCTCAATATCTTATCACTGTGTGTGCTATAAATGGTGGTACAAGTAATGAAATATTGCGAAAAAGGAGACATTGTTTCGATTCATCAAACTATTTCAAACAATGATAAGATATACTCAGCTGTAGATGAATAAAAATACAAAAGGAACTCTGTTTGTTCTGGAAAAAAATGTCACAGAAAAATAAAACCTTCTGATACATTGAACACCCCTCCTTCATTAGAAAACCGGTACAATCAACTATTTGTGATTAACAGTAGTACAAAGACTCTATACAGTCAAATAGAACTGCGACAACTACACAGTTATTGGTGACACATGTAAACGAGAAATGGACAACCCTTTTCTTTCACTGGTGAACTTTGCCTTTCGGGACCATTATAGGCCTACCAACCTTAGCGAAGATTGTAAACCATGATCAGCCTGAAGATCGTAAGAGACGAATCTAAGGCAACATTCTACGATGTCTGAATAAGCGTTTAAGCCTTGCAAAATCTAGTTTTAAACGTTGATTGGATTCCTAATATTGACTGTTCCGATACATACAAAATTACCAACATCCCAAACGCTTAGAGGGAAAGCCCGAAATCTTAGAACACACCCAGAATTGAAGTGCATGCCTTCCAGATAGACGTCTATATCAGCCGTACGCACCAGTATTGGCTGCGTCATCAGCTTCAACGGGTGACGCGAACACAATTCTAAATACTTCAACCCCTATATTGTTGCCCTCTTAAAATATTCCGCTCTTAAGTAAAGCTCTAGCTCAGCATTTTATTTGTTGATATAAATCGTAATAGCCAAGTATCGGAGAGTTTAATCTCAAGTAATGGTTTTGTGACCATCAGACTCCCTTTAATCTTTATCTTAATAGATACATTTTTTTCAAGATTACCAGGAGATATTTAGGTTTTAACCTTTATTTGCTATATGATAATTCGTTTTGTTATATCTGTAACCCCTAACAAAAATGTGTTATTATTTTGAGTAGCTTTCGAAAAGTTAGTCAAATATAGGATCTGGCATGAGTTGGTGTTTGAGATAAAATTTTATTAAACGAGTTTAGGAAAAATGTTATTAAGCGAGCCTTTGGCGAGTTTAATAACATTTTTTCTTCACGAGTTTAATAAAATAATAACAAAAACGCCAACGAATGTCAGATTCCTTTTATCACATAACGATATTTCACAAATTATAGATCAGAAGATGTAATTCTATCTATAGATGCACCCGCCGTAATATCTATAAAACCATTCACTTCTATGAAATACGTACAAAATGACGTCAAAATTGACGTCACACAATTGTGATATCAAACGTGTATAAGATAAGAAATTTCGTAATGGGTATATTACACTGAAAACAAGGGAGGTTATTTGATAAAATCGGATCTCAGCTTTGATATATATGTACAAAGTTACTCTCCTGTATCTAATATCATTTGAAAACGTTATTAGAAAAGGAGTACGTGTTTGTCATATATAAGCCATTGCTACTGTTCCCAAAGTATTTTGTATAAAATTACACATGGCACCACCGTCTCCTGAACTGTTTGCCATTTCATTAGTCAGTAGCATGCCCAGAAATAATCGACAATGTAGTGTACGTGTTAAGCGTATCTTTCTACTCTTTTCTTTTTATCTTTTCACTCTTTACTAGAAGACAAAATTTTAGACTCGTCCAACTTGAAAGCAGTTGCAGACGGCAAATTAAACGAGAATGATGCTGGGAATTTACTTTGAAAGGGTAGAAAACATTGTGGCAAAAGGAGAAAATGCTGGTTAACAGCATTTTCTCCTTTTGCCAGAATGTTTCTAAAAGCATCCAACCTTACAAAAGGTCTTTGGAATTGTATAATAAAGGATCTAAAAAAAAAAACGATAGGTTGCCATTGGAACCAATGTCTCTGTTTTTCGCATATGTTCTAATCCTAAAACCGGCATTACAATAGAGATGATAGTTGTTTCCTAAATCGAAAACAAAATTTCGGCTGCAGTTTCGAGTTAAGATGCTGCTTCGAATAACATATTTATCAAATGACCTCGAGTGTTAACGTCCCAAAGGAAAACATACTTTTGAAAACATCGTTGTAACAGGAGAAAATGCAAGTAACTATCATTTTTTCTTTTTCCTACAATATTGTCAAATCTTTCAAAAACAAGTATCATTATTTGCTTCACACTGAATTGTGCGTTTGTAAATTCTTGCAGTTTGGACAAGTATAAAATTTGTCGTCTGCTTAAGGAATAATAGCAAAGTCACATTGTCGTATGACAATCACTTTACATTGTTTCCGTATATGTTTTCCTAAAAGACAAAATAGAAATTCTACACATAACAAAGTCAACAATAACAGTGCTCTCTATTTACAATTACTTAACAAAAGTACTTACAAAGTGTTCACCCAAGGAATGTATCATTAACCTTTTACCACACAATACCGACTTTTAACGATCATGGGAAAGAAGCCTTTTGAAAACATTGTAGGAAAAGGAGAAAATGCTGGTAACCAGCATTTTCTCCTTTTCCTATAGTGTTTTCTACCCAATCAAAGAAAATTTGCACAATTTGACCCACATTGAAATTTTCGTCAGCAAGTGCTTTTAATTTGGACAAGGCTAAAATTTTGTCGTCTGATAAAGGGTTAACCAAATGGATATTTTCAGTCGGGTAGACAGACCAAGATCGGTATTCATCAGCCCTTTTTAATTTCATTTTTAGTATAATTCCAGATTTAGAAAGTAACGCAACCTCTGGCGAAACCGGTTGATTTAGCCAATCAGACATTGTGTTATGTTCAAATGTAGAAGACTCTTGAGAACAAAACGAAGAATATTTTTAAAAAATAGTTGGTGAATAATGACCTTACTAACTGCACATTCAAGGCCCTCTTGCCTCTGGAGAAATTTCTACAAACGTGTCGCTCAATGCTTTAACACTTATCCTGGTAAATAACTAAAATGAAATTTTCATTTTGATAGTAGAAACCCAAATATTGCTATTTCAAAGTTATGATTTGGGAAATGATATCTCCTTATCGGATAGTGTAGATCCAAGATCAGACTGCACGTTCTGTGCAGTCTGATCTTGATCTACACTGTCCGCAAAAGGTCGGTGAGTCGCGCTTAGCAGCCTAAGGGTTAAGAATTAAAGTGCATATTTGTGCAAACAACACTTACTAGCAAAATTGCATAGTTGAGACAAGAACTGATGGAAGGTGGGTAATCATTTTAAAATGGTAGTTATTTTGTATGGTGTTTTACGTCGCTGTGAACTTCATTTCAGTGAGTCATGGCGACAGATCACCATTTCATGTCTTTCCTAGGTTTTACAAGCATGGATCGGAGCTCTGCAGAGCCTAAAACGTGTGTTCCAGCAAACATGACCACAAACACAGCAAGGCTCGAACCGGGACTCCTTGTCTACAAATCCAGGAACGTTTTCAGAAATTCTCATTTAATAGAACAGATAAGAACTTTCTTATTGCTGTAGCAGTAAGGTTCATTGGCACAAGACTGATACCCTGGGTTAAGACATCAATACTTTTTTATCACTCCTAAACGGTGTCTCCTTAAATCTGTAGTAATAATCTCTTCCGTAGTTTTTGCCGAAGACACGTCAGAATACATACAAGAAAAAATGATCAGACTCGAACCATGTACGACCAGAATTAAATTATGTTTATAATCGATCAATCAGTCGATTTGACGACATAAAATCAGGAAAGATTCCTTACGACAGTTGACAGATATATATTTGGGACTTTTCCTTTTGTAGCTCGTCGTGATATGGCTGAATTTGTGTTTGAAATCAACTTAAACACCGCCAAATCAAAACTTTTGGTGATGTTTGAAATATATTTGATACAGGAAAAAATGTTAAAATAAAAAAAAAAAAACCCTGTATTTGCTACAAGGTTCTGTAGAAAGCATCTCTACTTTAGTGTTCTTTTATATACATACATATATAATTCATTTTATAAAGCTCGTTTCTGTGCTATGGGAAGTCTTTGGAGAACAAAAAGACATAATTCTTGATTAGAATGAGCTTGAAAATTTCGAAAATCCTCAGGAAAATGGCACAAACCTATCTCCTATTATTCATCTTTTTTGTCTAACCCTTTCAACGCCAAAGATGAACACTCGGTCATTTGCGGGCGGCATAGATCAAGATCAGACTGCGAAGAGCGTGTAGTCTGATCTTGGATCTATTTCGTCCGCTAGTTTAGTCAAGCGCATAAGAAAAAAATCTGGGAATCAGTGGATTGTATTTTAAGACGTTGAAAAAGGTCGAGTTTATACATTTGGCACTGAAAGAGCTAACCATGTACCAAACGATCTTTCAACGCCAAAGGTGAACACTCGGTCATTTGGGGCGGCATAGATCAAGATCAGACTGCAAAGAACGCACAGTCTGATCTTGGATCAATTTCGTTCGCTAGTTTAGTCAAGCGCATAAGATAAAAATCTGAGTATCAGTGGATTGTATTTTCATACGCTGAAAAAGGTCGAGTTTATACATTTGGCACTGACAGAGTTAACCATGTAACAAACGATCTTGTGTTTTTCTCTTTTCAAAACAACGTGCTTTCTTTCTTTCAGTAGAACATATTGCTATCAAATTCTCTTCTTATCTAAAGCATGAATTAGACTTAGCTTACAGTTTGCACACAAACTCAAATGAGCAATTGAGTTCGACGTTTATGAAAATGTATTTTAAGCGATTACAGAATTCACTTTTACACAACAGTCACACTAAGAAATTTTGCTCTTCGTTTGTTTCTTTGGTGTATAAAGCCTTTTCAACATTGTTACGGTTATATTGCGGCGGCTATTTCAGCTATCCATGCCTTCCCGTAGTTTCTCCTAGCAGTACTTGGCACAATATTATCCTCAAGCCACTGGCTGCCTTCCCACTAAACCATCGTCAAAGCAACTATCAGTGGTGAGAGACGAATGAATCCTTTTGGAATGATTATCATCAATCCTCTTAAAGAAAGTCGCTAGGAGAATCGAACCAGCGACCCCACGCTTTAAAACCCCATACCTTAATGACCGAGCTACCGGACCCGGTCCTTAGCTTTGTCAAGATCTTGTTAGCAAAGCTGCTAGAAAATAACTTCAATCTATTACCACACTAGCTGCTTTAAGACATACAAAGAAAAATATCAGATGGCGCGAACCGTTCACAATGAAAGGAAATACCTCTTTAGAGAGATGTTGCAAACAGTGTGGTAACACAGCAATTGCGAATTACAAACAAGTTCTTTCCTATATAATTCTTTCAAATACCGTTTATTCCCTTTGTAGCAGTTAGTGTGGAAATAGTTTAACCTTATATTCATTCATCGTTTTTTTCCGGCAAAGGTCTATTTGTGTTTGTGTGCATGATATGTACAAACAGTAAGTGGATAAGTTACCCGTAAATTCCTACGCTATATGTCAGATTTCTATATTAGTTTTGAAATTTCAAAATGAAATGGCATCCGTCTTCATTAGAAAATTAATCGGAAATAATCGACAAGAGGGGGGGGGGGGCGGCCCAGAAGCGAAGACAATATTGTAACGCAACTCATATTATTCTTTTTATAATATTTTAAAAACCGACCCGGTTTTACTAAAAAACCTTAAATCTCTCTCTTTGTGTGTGTGTGTGTGTGTGTGTGTGTGTTGGGGGGGGGGGGGGGGGCTCAAATTCAATGACGGACTCAGTTACTGACTTAGGTTTGTTACTTGAAAGGCAGTTCCCTAGCATTAACAGATATTATTGCATAAAATGTGCCTTTTCAGGCCGTTATAAGCATGTATTAATGGGTAAAAACCGGGCGTTAACGAGAGAAAACGTGTATTAATCAGTAAATTCACGCACCGTTAACGCCCAGCTTTGTACTATCAATATCCTCGATTCGGGCCTACCTTGTAAACAACGTTTGTTCTTGTCAGAACTCCCCTAGACTCCGACCATCAAACTGTAGGAACTTGTACCATGTTAGATCCTTTTCATGGCTTGTTTTCGATGATATTAGAACACCACAAACAAAATTTTGCACAGGATCTCAGTTTAATCGAGATCTGAACAAAAAGTCACTCGTGAAATGTTCTCTAAACCAGCTATATCCCACCCACTTTTTAACGTGATCGGTGATTCCCTCGCTTGATGTAGGTCGATCCCTCTTACGTCTTTCAGTTACAGAAATTCATATCCACCCATTCATCCTAGTTGTAATCGTCCTAACCTTGTGCAAGTTTATCCCACATAAGTCCACTTTGTAATAAAAATCATTAGAAGTGAATTTACACCGAGAGAATCAAAACTGTCATACAGGACTAACGGCCCTTCACTGCTCGTATCAAAAACTTCTTCGCCGACTTCCGGTTTTGACCCATTTAGGTACTGTACATTTGAAGTTCGCTTATTTGCATTTCTAAGGAAATACTTTTGCTGTCTTTGTAAATTATTGCTAAAATACCTTTACTTTATGCAATAATAGCATTAATTCACGTTTTTTTCTGTCGTTAACATTCGCAGAGGCCCTCAAAATACTTTAACACCCTCGTGCTTCGCACTCGGGCGTTAAAGCATTTTTCAGGCCTCTGCGAATGTTAACGGCCTCAAAAACGTGAATTAACCCTATAATAGTAACGTTCTCAGTTTCTGAAATAACACAATGTATTAGACTCAGCTCAGTAAAATAAACAGACTTTACTCATTCAACAGACTTAAATCCATTATTTTGCTGATTTGAGTCTGAAACGTTGGGTCAACTCAGGATTTGAGAACGTTACTAAAGTCTTTAAATTTTAGTGAAATGCGACTCAACTCGGAAAATGAGTCCGCCAGCTGATTTGAGCAAAATAAGAGAAACTGAACTGTTTCTTGGGGCAGCAACAAATTCCATACACGTGAGATGGACTACATGTATGTAGTGGCAAAACCGAAAGTTAATTCTTTGCTTTGTTATACTAGTTTATTAATAGAGAAATAAATGGACAACTGAATAAAATTAAACAAATTAAGAGCTGTAACTGTTATGATTATTTTACCACGGAACCCTGTTCTCACCTAAGCACATTGCGAGAAGTACCATAATATATTTTGACAATTTCCGGTAAAGTTTTAGGGTAACACCGTCGCTAATTTGGTTGAAAACCCCTTACCGAACGTCCACGAGCTTTAAAGACCCTGAGAAAGGATATTTTTCGAAAACAATACTTAGAAAATGAGAAAATGCCGGCAAAAAGTTCTCATTTCCTCACATTTTCTTGTACCCTATTAAAGACAATTTGTTCATTTAAATAAACCACATTTAATTTATCGTGCGTAAATGCTTTGAATATGAAAGAGTCTAACACTGTGTCGTCTGGTGTAAAAGTCGGTGTCGCTTGTATGTCAGTTTGCAGAAAAATGAACAATTTGTTACAACCAAAAATTTACAACAAAACCCAAATGAAACGTGCCAACAAATACGGTGAAGGCGTTAAGCTTAATGAAGTCAAACAGACAGAGGCATCCGACAGCGTGAGAGCTCTTCAGATTCTACCGATGTATTTGTCCATATGCCCAAGCCGAGCCTCGGTAGCTCAGTCGGAAGCGTGCTGGACCAAGGTCGCTGGTTCGATATCCAGCTCGGCCAATATCTTTCCGAGAATTGATGATAGTCACTGCGACAGAATTCATTTCGGAAGCGTGCTGGACCAGGGTCGCTGGTTCGATATCCAGCTCCGCCAATATCTTTCCGAGAATTGATAGTCACTGCGACAGAATTCATTTCTCTCTCACCGCTGACCATTGTTTCGATGGTGGTTGTGCGGGAAAGCAGCCAGTGGCTTGGAAAGAATATTGTGCGGAGTGCAGGTTAAAGACACTTCAGGAAAGTATGGATGCACTCACCACCGCGGTATAACTGAAATAATGTTGAAAACGGCGTTAAACACCATACGATAAATCAACCATATGCCCAAACACTTTTCCCAGCCTAGCTCATTAGCATTTATTACAGAGAGGTACGTATGCCAGTCATAACAATGTATACTAAGAAAATAAGAGTGAAACCATACATCATGAAGAGTGGCTATTTGGAAATCTAATAATCGATGACATTAAGAATTGTTTGATAGTATCAAACATAAAAGGGTGATATTTGTTTAAGTCCCTATGTTCAAAGTAAACAGTAAAACTTCGTCATACAAAGTAAGCAATTGTTCTATCGATAAATTTATGATCTTTAACAACTTCTGCGAAAGTCTTCTAGCAGTAAGATACAGGGACTAAAACCAATCGTAGCAACCACCGCTTCTTGACCATTCCTGGGTTTGTATTTACCAACCATTCTTATGAACATTCTCTGTCTTATTCATCAAGATTTTCTAAATTTGAAAGTAACACAACTTCTGATTGGCGGAACCAAATGGTTCCGCCAATCAGAAGTTGTGTTACTTTCAAATTTAGAAAATTGTGGAGAATAAGCCTAAGAATGTTCTTAAGAATGGTTGGTAAATACAGACTCTGATCTCCAAATCTCCTTCCGCTTTCACCTGACCTAAACTCGTAAATCGACGTCCTTGTCTTAAAAGCCACACTGTTTAAAATAATTGTATGTTTTATGACCCTCAGGATGATGGTTTTTGTGGAAAGTAGAAAGCTGCTGCCAATCAGCATTTTCTCCGTGTCCACAATGTTTTCTTCTTTTTCGAAGAGAAAGGCTTATATATCAGTTCTTTTTTCCTCTAAAGTTTGGAAATACTTTCAAATTGAACAAAGTCTAAAATTTTGTAAAGCGTTTCCATATATAGTTTCTTCCAAAAATGTCTGAATAGAGCAATTATTACATTTAGCTTAAAACTATAAAAAAAAACACTACACGGGTGGCTCCATTATGAACATTATCTAGCAATGGACTGTGGAATTGAAAAAAAAAACCACTAAATCTTTGATAAATAAGGAATTAATTTAGGTGTATTGCACTTTTCAGCAGCAATCCATTTATCAGGAACGTCTCTTGATAAAATTCAACGCTATCTTTAGAGCAGAAGATAATAATAAACTATGTAAAATCAAAAACCTTGAAACACAGATTTCTATTTATTTTTAATGCATTATGCCATACTGGTAACCAACAATTTCTCTTTTTCCTATGTTTTCTACCTTATCAAAAATAAATCATAACATGTCAGACACATTAAATTTGATCTGCATATGCTGTCAACTTAGGTTGAGTCTAAAACTTTGTCGATTAGCAAAGATGTTAGTCCATAACTATCATCTCTAACTGTTTAAAGGGAGCTATTCAGATTTTCATAATCTCACCAAACTTTAAAAACGATTTAACATTGAATCATATAAGGCGAAAGCAGGCAAATCATCAGTAAGAGAGAAAGACAAAAGTAAGAGAAAATATTTTTCAGGGGTATTTCCTGAATGGGCTATGTAGCCTCTTTGGTACTTTTATATTTCGCGCAAGAGTTTCCCCAAAAAACTTGTGACGACGTCATACGATCAACAATACGCGTCGATCATTAGGTTTTGTATTCAAATTAGTATGATGACCACATATTTGATGTAATGAAAGTACACGGACTTATCGATTGCCGAACGACTATATTAGTTACATACGGTCAGGTGACAGGGGACTTGAAAACTTATTCACGGCTGTGGTGAATCATGTCGCCCCGAGCGGAAGGCGAGGTGGGCGACATGATTCACCACAGCAGTGAACAAGCTTCCAAGTCCCCTGCCACCTGACCGTACAACGAATTCATTATACTGCAAAGTTTTACCATTCCAACGTGTAAAGGCAAAATTTCCCTGTTTTATGGCTCACGAATTGAGTACGTTGACGAAATCGAATTTCCCTTCTGAGTGCCCCAATTCAATGAAAACTGACGTCACTGAGAGCTGACGTCACTGAAACCTTGGTAAAACGTGCAGTTTGGTGCATAAACTTGATGATGTCACCGCGATAGACATTCGATGTATTATTATTTGAACATCGATTTAAATAACTTCATGGTAAGTAACTATGCATTTTAATGATTTATTGGCGAAAGTAAACAACCATTGGTTGCCTGAAACGACCATTAGGTTATCCTTTTAAGGTTACAATGTATAAGTTTCGACACTTAACAATTTGCTTACTTGACGAAGGGATGGCTCGTTTTAACCTCGTGTATTTGTTTTAGAATGAGAACAAACCATAATACATATGGCTATATTCATTTATTTTCAAAATTCATCCATTCTTTCCGCTTTAATGAAAACCATCAAGGGAAACTATTAATAATTTGGAGCAGGCTATTCAGTATGTTTGTCTTGTGGGCGGCTCGTATCGATCGACGCCTCCATTTCGGATGTTGTGTTGAAAGTGTAGATATGTATACGGGGCTCCCGAAACTGCTTTTCCCTGGATATTTCCAGTGTACACGACGTTATGTTCCAGGCATATAATCCAATCAGATTGCGAGAAATTTCTTTCCGATATAATAATAGATCCCGTTATTTAAAGGCCAAAGTTGAACCCTTTTACTGTAATCGCAAAGATTATATCATAGTACAGAAAAACATCTCTAGTTGTATTTATCGGTGTTTTAGAAGAAATTTAACGAAATAGGAACTAAATAGATCTAGACCCCTTTAATCGTTCACCATACAACAAATTTTCAGACTTATCCAAATTGCAAGGAATTGCAAACATTAACCAAAATGTGACGCAATAGGTTAGATTTGCACCTGTAAGGCTGGAAAACATTGGGGGAAAAGGTGAAAATTCTGGTAATCAGCGTTTTCACTTTTTCCGACAATGATATCAAAAGGCTTCTTCCCCAGGGTCCTTAAAATACGGGATTTTGAGGTAAAGAGTAAAGGGTACTACCTAAAACTATTTGAATTATTGCAGGGTATTTTAATTATATTACTTAAAATTCCACATTATTAAAAGATTGTCGCCATGATGACCTACCATAGCGATAACTGAAATTTTGATGAAATATGATAGCTCTATATAAAATTACAGCCCTCTTTAATAAATTACCTTCTGTAAAATTCGAAGATTAGTTTGACTAGAAAATAAAAACGAATAATCATTGAATTATCAATATAGTCCGTGCAGTCTGATCTTTGTCTACATGCTTCGATAACAAGATACAGTCAAGGACTCAGCATTACGTCAGTCATAACACGTCGACAGTTGCAGAACATGATTGCCCTGGGTTTTCACCAGTACTAGGCTAGGGCTCTAAAGGGCCTTGCCCAAAGGCACTCCCATGGAACCCACTGCTTCCAGTGAGGCTCGAATCCGGGTCCTCCAGGTTACGAGTCATAAACTTAACCACTGAGTGACGCAAGACGCCTATTTTAAAGATACAGTTAAACCGTATTACAACGACACATTTGAACGTCTCGGTTAACAGGTTGATTGTAATGCCGTTTTTAACATTACTTCAGTTATATCGCAGCGGCTAGTGCACCTATCTGAAATTTCTTTTGCCAGTACTTCGCGCGATATTCTTCCCACGCCACTGACTACTTAAACTACACATAGCCATCGTCGAAAAAAAAATGAACAGCGGTGCGAAAGAATAAACCCTATCGCAAAAAACTATCAGAATTCCTCGGAAAGAAATTGGCCAAACTGGCAAACCAGCGACTCCCTGTTCTCCAGTCCTGTTTGCTACCGACCGCGTTACCGGGGCTATGCGACAATCTTTTCTGCAGGAAACCGGAACTTTGCTGTTCCAAATGATAAGACCCATGTCAAATGCTAAAAAAATACAAATACAGTATCATTTCAATAGCGGGAAAATGTGGCAGAGTTGAAACTGCTCAAGATGGTTTACAGTAATTTTAGAACCTTCAAAAACTGTTTAAGGCTTTGAAATATTGTAGTTTTAGACAAGTTTCTGTCGGTAACTGAGCTTTTTGGTGGAATAAGTGTCAGCCTAACAGGGTTCATCTGTTACTGCATAACCTGTATCACAGACATTTGATTCTTCACCAAACGTCGAAGTATTGCAATTGTCTATACGTTAAGTAAAGTATTTGCAGACGAAAAATTTGGTTCATTTTAAGATATTTGTTTTTGAAATAGTAGAAAACAGTGTGGCAATTTGGAAATGCTGGTAACTAGTTCCGGCTCTCAAATATCTTTTTTTAAGGGTGTAAAATTTGAAAACGTGAGTCGGCCATTTCAAAAGTATCTTTTGGGCATTGTTTTTTTCTAATCTAGTACTAGTAGATGAACAAGGTAACAGCGGTAGTCGTTCTGCCCACACGGCATGTTCAAAATACTGTTAGAAAAGTGTTCATCAAGAGCTTAACTGAAATAAAAGGTTTGTTGAAAAATACGTTCTCATTCATACCATATGTAAAGAAGTACGAAAGAAAAGACAAGGTGCACGCTTTTATCACATAACCTCTGTTATTCAATGTAATTAAGCAATTGACGAAGTTTCATGATATCTCACACACGTTAAAAGATAGAATTTTGTGACGATTTGTAAGAGCCATATGTGACGTCTTTTGTTGATAGTCCTGAGCACTATGTGTTATCCCCTCCCCCCCCCCCAAAAAAAAAAAAAAAAAAAAACGTTAGACACAAGTTTCCTGGTCGATTGAACCGTCAAAATTTATCTCAGTTAAGGTAAGATTTTACAAGTACCCATACAACTTTATATGTCATTCCTTCGAAACTATTAAATTAATCCTGAACGTACACTCCTGTCAAGGCAATGGTTAGATCTCACTCATGAATATGCAGGTTTCGCATATAGATCCAATCGCTTTAAGTGTAAATTCTGAGATACTGTTATGTAATAAGAAGAATCTAACATTCGTTGGCTTTTGAGAAACTGGCTTTTGAGAAACAGTTTTCTATTAACCTCGTCTAGAAAGTATGTTTCAAAGGCTTGCTTAATAACATTTTTCTAGACTCGTATAATTAAACTCAGTCTTAAACGCAACGAATATCAGATCCTATATGTCAAGCATGCTAATATATATATATATATATATATATATATATATATATATATATATATATATATATATATATAGAGAGAGAGAGAGAGAGAGAGAGAGAGAGAGAGAGAGAGAGAGAGAGAGAGAGAGAGAGAGAGAGAGAGAGAGAGAGAGATGTATACCAACTACTAGTAAAACAAAACCGTAGTTTTAAATAAAACCACATAGAGCTCTATACTAAATATACGCTTCTTCTACCATTTCAAAGTTTTTGAGCATTTCATCAGTTAAATCCATGGAATCGTATGACGAACTGTCGTCCTGATATTGTTTCATTAAGGAATATGGGCCGACACGTAATAAGTTCGTATCACTTTTAAAGACACCAATTTTCCTTACAAAAGGTCCCGTTTTTTTCCTTACGTCAGACTGTGTATCACCAATACGGAACGTAGGGTGTTCATAACCACCTGCTGATTTGGATTTGATTACTTCCTTGTGTCTGATCTGGGATGGAGACACGCTTGACTTTCGTCTGGTTTTAACAAGCTCTTGGTTCAATACATTATCATCTTCATTTTTGAAAGACGATGGAAAAACAAATACAGGTTCAGTATTTCTCCTTGCCTCACTCCAGTCACTTGGAACATTATCCCAACTTAGACTCAGTGAGCTATCACCCGATTCCATACAATCTGAGTGTACTTGACAAAATTCACCCAAGCTGCATTTACATATTTTTTGCACTTCATTTTGAGCTAGAAGTGCATCTAAAACGTTATCATTTTGTCCCGGAATGCTTCTGGTATCGTCGTTGTTTCTAAACTGAATACTAACGTCATTATTTACATCTATTACAGATTCACTCGAATCTCCTATGTCTATTGTACAATCACTTTCAGAACATACTGATAAATTTTCTTGATAATCATTTGGGTCAATAATTGAGAAGCCCCTGTCCTGCACATGTACACTGTTTTTATCAGCTGTCTCGTCGTTGTTTGACTCTCTGTGAACCAGAACTGTCGTCACGTGTGTATTGCTTTCTGGATTGTCCGTGGAGCTTTGCTCATTCGAGGAAACTGTTCTGCGTTTATCACTCGGGGAATCTTTAAATGCTGGATTATCCACACCACTTGTGTCACACGGTACTTTGAATATGTTTAACGTTGGATCACAGCTTCTTGAGGTTCGTTTTGAGGTCAGAGTAGGTCTGTAAGTCGAGTCGTAAATCTCGCGTAATTCTACAAAACTATCTTTTGGTCTTATATTCGGTAATGACGAAGTTTTCATCCACGATTCTGGATCTAAAATTCTTCTTAATGCTGAGCGTTTTAATTTGTTTTCTGATATGCGTTCAGGTTGACTTTCTTTACTCGTTCGTCGAATGCGTCTTTGTAAATCCTGCGACAACCTTCGGCCGAACGAAACTATACTACCACTTTGCGACAGAGAAAGAGAAAATCTATGTTTGCTTTTGCGACGTTCTGTTACAACTTTTCGCAAAGGTACCTCAATGCCTCTGAAATAATTTTTTCTGAACTCTTCAATAATGTGCTCGTACATTTTCTCTTTGTGATCCTCACCTGGTTTAAGTTTTGGCTTAATGTTATTGAGATACCGGTCTTTGATTTCACAAAATAAGACAATAGACATCATCATACCAAAGAAGCCAACTCCCATACAAATTGGTCCAATATACACTAGTATCCTTAATGGACCCGGTTCTCCAAGAACATTACGCACTGAAGTAGGTTCGGTTGTGTTAGAATGATATGTGTAGTTTTCTCCTCGGTACCATGGCAACAGAATCCCCGGCTTATAGCCTATAATTGTCATCAAAATACCACCAGTCACAACGATTAGACCGAAAAACGCAATCAGGAATGTTCGAACACAGTAAGGTGTTTGAAATATATCACCAATATGAAAAGACCTTTTTGGGGCTAAGGACCTGTGTCTTGGTTTCTTATTTGAGTCACCAATGGTAACATGGGCACGCGTGACATATACTGGCATGACGTCACTTCCGCTTCCCGCAACATGGTACAGCCAGGGACTCAAGATCGTTGTGATGAGTGCATTGCATCACGCGGTCATATCACTAAATCCTTTAAAAATTCCATTCCTCAAAGGACACTAACTCGCCAGTGACAAAATCAGCTTTCCGTGTATTAACGCTAAATCAGATACGATACCTTTATTCGCCATAACAACATTCACCGTACACAATAATCAAACATACTCAAAGTCTGAAGATATCAACGACATTTCACAGTATGTCCTATTCTTTTCAAACCACGGATGGTATATTCCAAGCAAAAATACACCGACAAAGTTTACGTTTATATGTACCGCGAGTGTAAGGGGCAAAATTAAGAAACTTCGCCCAGGCTAAAATCGCCTCTAATTCCAAAAGCCTTGCTATAGACAATGAAGCACAAAATCTTATCTCTTTTATTTAATTCGTTAAAAAGCTATAATCCCCTTATTTCCTCTTCCGACTGACAGATATTGGTTTTTTTCAGCACTGGTTCCATTTCACGCTTATACGATTGTATATCAAGTCAGCAATTCCGTGAGACACTCTTTCCAAACAATTAATTGAATTTCTCCGCCGCGGCAGGATCAATCGCCAGTATGTCCGTCTTTTTTTCTCTCATAAAATGTCGGACTCCTGTAAGTAAACAGAAAATATTAATTAGTATGTACCTGCTCCTTTAGTTTCCCATTGTGTCTGACATTTGCTTATACTTAAGTGTTTACCGAACAACCCCGTGTTCTATAACCCTTATCCTGCTAAACAACTAAAATGAAATTTTGATTTCGACAGTAAAAACCCAAATATTGCAAATTCAGAGTTAACTTTTGGGGAATAATATCTACTTATCGGACAGTGTAGATCCAAGATCAGACTGCACATTCTGTGCAGTCTGGTCTTGATCTACACTATCCGCAAAAGGTCTGTGAGTCGCGCTTAGCAGTCTAAGGGTTAAAGCCACAGTTACATATACTTTTTTGAAAACACTGCCGGAGAACGAAGAAAATACTGTTCAACAGTATCTCCTTCTTTTCCAACTATTTTTTCTACCCTTGAAAATACAAATCCAATGATTTGAGTCACAATTTAACTTGTATGCAAATGACAATTGAGACTTTTAGAGGGACTATTTAGATCTTTTCAGTCAAACAAAACTTCTTAACAGTTTTACTAATGGTTTATGTAAGGCAATCATTCCTCTCCCACCGCTGACCATTGTTTCGACGATGATTATGTGGGAAAGCAGCCAGTGGCTTGGAAAGAAAATTGTGCGGAGTACTGGTAAAAGAGACTCCAGGAAAGCATGGATAGGTGTACTGGCCGCCGCGATATAACTGAAATAATGTTGAAAACGGCGTTAAACACCGTACAATCAATCAATCAATCAATGTAAGGCAATAGCTGACAAACCATTTTAGCCATGCTCTGTGAAAAGAGGGTTTTCGTGCATTTGTAAAAAATACCGAAACGTTTTGGTTTATAAAAAGTCAATTTTCTGCATATCAAAGGACCAGTGTTCCTCATGATTCAGTAAGTTGTGATACTAAACGAATTTTAGGGATGTATTATGATGTGATGACTGGATATCATGTATCACGGAGATGTATTAAGCTCTCTTTTCACAGAGCACGGCTCATTTACTTTCGAAAATTTTAGAGGGCACCATTCAAATTTTGATCGTCGAACAAAATGTTTACGATATTTTTCACTTATGTAGTAGAGCAATAGCAAGCAAACCATCATTTATCTGTGTTTTACAATAAAAAATTACAGTATAGAAACCTTAACCCTTAACCTGTTAAATAAGTGAAATGAAACTTTCAAGCCTATAGGACAAATGCAAATTTTGCTACTTTTTTAGGTTATTTTTTTGGGGAAAATATCTCTTCATCGGACAATGTAGATCCAAGATCAGACTGCACGTTCTGTGCAGTCTGATCTTGATCTATACTGTCCATTAAAGATCCTTGATTCGCGCTAAGCAGCCTTAGGGTTAATAGGCTGCTTTTGAATTGTGTCATTTAGTACAGAGTTAGTCAAACAGTCACCGTTAAGCAGTAAGTAAGACCAATTTATTCATATGTTGACGAATTTTGGTCAGACTTTTTTTACAACGTGTTGGAAAATATAATTGAGTCATGCTCTGTGAAAAGGGGGCTTAATACATCTCCGTGATCCATGGAACCAAGCAAGCTATCACATACTTATGGACCCACAATAGCCAATTTTTTAACAACCCACTAAATCATGAGTTAGACTGGTCCTTGGACATACAGAAATTTGACCCATAGCGAAAAGTTTCGGTCCAGGTCAGCCTGCGCGGACTGCATTAAGCCCCCTTTTCACAGAGCATGACTCATTTATATCTGCGTTATAACTGCCCCTTCTTAACAGTCTGATCATGATCTTACACGATGCGTAAGGGAAGATGAAAAATGTGAAAATTTGGGTATTCTTGCTCTCTTTCTTGGGTACTTTACTACTGTATATTTTTCAACCTTATTTACATTTTCATGAGTCGTGCTCTGTACGGCGTGAAATACGTTGCAATATTGTATCAGGTAATATATATCTTCCATATTAAAAATATGAGCCATGCGCTGTGATAAAGGAGCTTAATGCATTTGCGAAAAGTATCGACTGCGCAGGCTGACCTGGGCCGAAACTTTTCGTATTGGTCAATTTTCTGTATGTCCAAGGACCAGTCTTTCACACGATTAAGTTGGTTGTTAAAAAAAGTGGATATTATGGATCCATAAGTATGTGATGGCTTGCTTGGTACCATGGATCATGGAGATGCATTAAGCCCCCTTTTGTCAGAGCATGGCTCATATATATTGTATATTAAGATATTTATTGTCTATAACGAAAAAAAAAAAGGGAGTTCAATACAACTCCGTGATGCATTATACCGAGCAAGTCATCACATAATAAGGGTACCCATAAAACCCACTTAGTCTAATAATCCACTGAATCCTGAGTTAAAATGCAGTAACGTGCAGTAAATTTACAAAGAGCAAAAAGTATCGACTTATGTCAGCATGCGCGGACTGCGCAGCCTGGCATGAAACGATACTATGTGCAGATGCATTAAAGCCCCTTTTCACAGAGGATGACTTACATCTGTTGTGAAACAATATCTGTGTTTTATAACAATCTCCATTCCTGCTGGGATGAAAAAAAAATCCTCGTAACCAAGGGCTCTCAGGAATAGACTAATTGGATTCAAACCAAACCCTTTACCAGACGAAAGACCTGTCAAAATTGACAGCATTTGTAGATTACACACTAAATCTGGCTAAAAGTATGGAAATCTGTCTTTGAAAAGGTAGAAAACATTGGTAACCAGCGTTTTCTCCTTTTCCTAGATTGTTTTGTTCAGGGTCGTCAAAATCCGGGATTGTATGGTCAAAGATCAGAATGCAGGTTCTGTTCAGACTGATTATGATCTCTACCGTACGACAAACCTCACCGTAGCACGCTTAGTGGCACAAGGGCTAACTGGATGAAGCACAGCATAACCCCTGACCCTTTACCAAAACGACCCCAAGCCGTTTTACTAAACGACCACGTGGTATCAGGACCCTCGAGAAAGAAGGTTTTTAAAAACATTATGGGAGAAGGAGAAAATGCTGGTAACCAGGATTCTCTCCTTTTCTTATATATTTTTTTTTTTCTTCTTTCGATATTACCAGCTTGTATCTGAACCATGTTTATTAACTTGTAGTATGTTGACGAGTCGCCGAAAAAAATGCATTTCTTAATGGGCAGGGTACAGCGAAAAGGGGGTTTACTGCATCTGCAAAAAATATCGACGCATATCAGCATGCGCAGTCCGCGCATGCTGACATGAATCGATACCTTTTGCTCTTTGTAAGTTTTATGTATGTCCAAGAACTATTCTACCGTACGATTCAGTCGGCTGTAACAGAAGTGGGTTTTATGGATCCTCTTATTATAAATTATGTGATGACTTGCGTGGTATAATGCCTCACGGAGAATCATTAAACGTTTTTTCCCAAGAGCATGGCTCACTTTAGTTGGCTGTAAAAGAGGTAAAAGTTTACAATTCACGAGAACATAAGGTATAAGATTCTGTGAAAAAGATGACAGATGCATGGTCCAGAAAGAAAGACATTGCTAGTCATTATTTATCAGAACGACGCCATCGACTCCCAAAAAGAAGTTTCCACCGTACCTGGGTCCGTACTCACAACCCTCGGGTTACAGGCTCCATGGGATACCACTTTACGACGGGAGTTCGATTGATAGGTTGATAGACAGATTGAATGTTGTTTTGTGCAACAGTACTTCACCTCTAGGTTGTGAACACTACACTTTCATCACTAAGCAAACTAAACCAAGAAGGACCCCGCATTTTCCGGTTTGTTTACTTGTATGGTGTTTAATTGATACCGTTATCAACATTATTTCAGTTATATCGCAGCGGCCAATGCACTTATTCATGCTTTCGTAGAGTTTCTTTGCACCAGTACTTTGCACTTCCAAAGACACTTGCTGCTTTCACTCATAACCTTCGTCGAAAAAATGATCAGCGGTGAGAAAGGAATTCTTCATCTTGCAATAACTGTCCCTGCATTTCCAGATGCCGAAATTGAATAAAATTTTCAATGTTACACAAGAACATTCCGACCCTGACTGGTAAATTCTACTGAAAGCCAATTGACCACATTGGGTAGAGAGAGAGAGAGAGAGAGAGAGAGAGAGAAAGGAATGACTCAGTATGAGAGTGTTTTTATGTTTTATCGCTGACAGGACGTTCCACATTCCGACAAATTAACTGAAATTAGATAATCGTGTGCGTTATCGAATTCCAGACTTCAATATTGGGACAAATAATCTCCGGAAACATCCATATGGCCTAAAAACCTCGATTCCTTTTACTAGCTTTTTGAAAACATTCTGAAATTTGCGCAAAGAAGCATTATTACGCGGTGAAATAAACATTTACTGACTAACTTATTTCCGAAATGTCGATTTCAACACTCTTTAATCTTTCAACTGTTCAATAAATAAATGAACATTTGCTAGCAAAAGCAAAAATATTGCCTTTTAATAACTGTGTTGGCTGGAATAAATCTCACCGTAACAGACGGTGTAGATCGAAGATCAGACCGCATGTTCTGTGCAGCCTGATCTTCACCTACACTGGCTGCAAAAGCTCAATTTGCAGTGTAAATTTCAACATACATGATTATTAACCCTCTCCCAAACGGCAAATTTTCGACCAGACCAAATTGAAAGCATTTTGCAGATGACAAATTAACAGTTGCTAAAAAGATGATTTTTCTATATGATAGGGTAGAAAACATTGTGGGAAAAGGAGAAAATGCTGGTTACCAGCATTTTCTCCTTTTCCCACAATGTTTTCAAAAGGCTTCTATTCCTGACCCGTAAAAACCAGGGATTGTTTGGGAAAGGGTTAAGAAATGTTCATGTAAAACGACTAATGCTTAACACGAGTGCCTTCGATTTTTTTTGTTTGAATTGTGTTTAACATAGTTTTCAACATTACTTCAGTCACATCTCGACGGCTAGTGCACCTATCCATGCTTTCCTTGAGTTCCATTTGCTTGTGCTTCATACAATCTTCTTCTCAAGCCGATTACTGCTTTTCCGCACGAACATCGTCGAAACAATAAGCAAGGGTGAGTGAGAAATCAATCCTGTCGCAGTAACTATATTATCAGTCTGCGGAAAGAAATTGGCCAAGGTGAGTATTCGAATCCCCGACCCTGTGGTTTCAATTCCTGTACGTTACCAATTGAGCTACCGAGCCCGGCCGACTTTGTTGATTTGGCGTAACAAATGTTTTAAGTCGGACACATCTTCGAAGGGTTAACGCTAAACATAACGGAAAATTTCAGCCTAGTCTAAATTCAAGGCATTTTCACGTGAAAATGTAAATGCACCTGCAATGAGCCAACTTGTTTCTCAAAGGATAGAAAACACTGTATGAAAGTGAGGAAATGCGGTTTACCAGCATTTTCTCTTTTCCACACAATGTTTTCAAAATCCTAGCGTCTTCAAAACACGAGAAAGTTTAGTAAAGTATTTAGGTGTTTTCTCTCTTACATCGAGGTCTGTTTTGACTGTTTTATAATATGATATTGATTCATGGGAAGCTTATTTTTTTCGCCAGCCAGAAATTCCTCCCCCGCCGGCGCACTTTGTAACTCTTGAAACCCTATACACCTCTCATATTTGAATATCAAAACCCTTTCACGCTTAACAATAGGACAATTTTTTACTCTTCCAAATTGAAAGCACATGCACACGACAAAAATAGATATGGTCCAAGTCTTGGAATTTGCCTGTAAAGGGGAAGAAAAAATCGTGGAAGGGAGAAAAAGCCAGGATTTTCATTTTTTCCAAAATGTTTTCCAACCTTTCGAAGACAAATTCCAACATTAGAACAAAGTTCGATCTATTGTTTGCACATGCTAAAAATCTGGACAAGTCCAAAATTTTGCCGAAGAGTTAACGGTTAAAACCGGATACTGACTTGTCCAAAAGACACAAATAATATGAGCCGTGTTCTGTGAAAAGGGGGCTTCATGCATCTGCGAAAAGTATCGACCCAGGCCAGCCTGCGCAGTCCGCGCAGGCTGACCTGGGCCGAAACTTTTAGCTACTAGTCAATTTTCTGTTTGTCAAAGGACCAATCTACCCTATGATTAAGTCGGTTACAATCACCTTTTACCAAACAATCCCGAGTTTATACGACCCAGAGGGCGAAATGTCTTTAAACAAGATGGCAAAAGAAGAAAATGCTGGGAACTAGTATTTTCTTTTATTCCCACAATGTTTAGCACCCCTTTAAAGAACACATAGAATTATTTGTCAGATTGGAGGCTTCCGCACACAGATAAATGCTAAGTACAGAGCACTTTATCATCTCCCAAAATCTTGCCTATTCCAGTCTGTAAGTTTGACCGTATATATTAGAGTTGTTCTCTGTCAAAAGATGATTTAATGCATTTCTAAAACTTATCAACCATTGTCAACCTGCACAGTCAACACAGGTTATCCTAGGTCGAAACTTTTTGTTTATTTTCTGCATGTCAAAGGTTCATTCTACCTCATGATTTAGCCTGTTTTTTGACAAAATGGATACATATTACCGCACGACTTGCTCAGATTCAGTGCATCTTCGAATCCACCAAAATCCCTTTCCCAGAGAGCACTTTACATACCATCTTGCAAATTCGAACAGTAAGATTTTATTAGAATAACGAAAAAAAAACCCTTTAAATTCAGAGATCATCCAAGAAAAGAGTGGTCTCTTACAACATGCGGTCTTTAAATACAAGCTAAATTAGATTCAAGCAGGGATGCAGTGAAAACAGTGATATCTTAAAGAATTAGGTCTCTTGGACAGGTCCAAATGTATGATTTTTTCCCCCGCCAGATGTCTTTCATCCGTTAACAATTAAATACCGCCTCTAAATTTAATCTATATACAGAACGTTTGAAGCTCCAATATGCCATCACGATCCACTATCTCGCATTTCAACAGTCTAGCGTTCTCTCAGTCTGAATAATCTTTAAATGCCCGAAGCCATTATTGCCTTTCTTTTGACCCATACAAGTTACCAATCGAATTTCTAAAAAACTTGTGGATTAAACCTGGGGTACCTTATGCGTAAATCATTTCCTTGGTTAACTTACTTTCTTCTGCTAAACTGTGTCGCCTGCGGGAATATGCGGGCAAAAATATTTAATTAAATAGAGTGTAGTGTGTTAATTATTTTTCTGTACCACTTGAAACCATTTCAAGGAGAAGACTTTGAAAACATCCTTTTAAAATATGGAAATCTACACAGATTAAGACTGAACACATGCAAAACATTGTGACATATGGAAAAATGGCTCGTTTAAAGCATCTTTTAACTTTCCACCACCTTTTCACGAATAAACTGTTACAGCTGAGTTATTTAAACGTTTTCATCATTTCACCAACCCCACAATGTAGCACGTTGCTCAATGAAGCTCCGACGCGACAAAC
Organism: Hippopus hippopus; assembly: GCA_946811185.2. NCBI lineage: Eukaryota > Metazoa > Mollusca > Bivalvia > Cardiida > Cardiidae > Hippopus > Hippopus hippopus. The sequence goes on along the minus strand of OX328099.1, from coordinate 34,585,603 downwards.
ATCGCAAGCGGGGGAGGGCGGGATTCGCGTTTCATGTTTTAATTTCTAATCCTTTACCAAACAATACCGACTTTTAACATCCCTGAAGAAAAGGGCTTTTTTTTGTAAACATTTTTGGAAGAGGACAAAGTGCCTGAAACTACTGTAGAATTTGTCTCCTTTTTCCACAATGTTTTCTACTCTATCAAAGACAGGTATCCTCAATTGCGTTACGTTCATTTGGTCGTCTACAAATGCTCTCAATTCGTTCGGTAAAGAGTTAAAGGACCTTAGATCAATAAACCCTTTGCCAAATAATCCAGCGTTTTAACGATAATGAAGACAGTTTTTTTTTTTTTTTTCAAAACAATGTGGGAACAGGAGAAAATGCTGGTTACCAGCATTTTCTTCTTTTCTCACGAAGTTTTCCACCCTTTAAAAAAATCCAGCATTTCAGACACATTTCATTTGTTTTCTTTAAGTGCATTAAATACAGACGGCGCTACCGGACTCACCTCAACAGTATATAAAACCATTTCTAAAAGACTATTCCTGACACGCAATTTCAGCTCCTAAACACCCTTTAGTCCATCTAAATCCTTTCTACTTATTCAAATTGAGAAGAGTAGAAAAAACAGAAAGAAAACAATAGCTCCATTTAAGAAAAAACCGAGAAAAATCGATGAAAGTGATGGAACCGCCAAAATTAAACAAAATGTCTCAATTTGTAAAGAGATATTGTCAGAAGTCATCGGTGACAGAAGTGACAAGGTATGAAAATCTTCTTCTAGGAGAAATAGATTTCAACCCTTAGGCTGCTAAGCGGGACTCAAGGACCTTTACAGACAGTTAGATCAAGATCAGACTGCACGTTTTGTGCAGTCTGATAATTGATCTGCACTGTCCGATAAGGACATACTTTTCTCCAAACAAATACCTTCGAAACAGCAAAATTTGGGTTTTTACTCTCGACTTGAAAGTTTAATTTTATTTACTTGTCAGGGTAAGGGTTAAGGGTGCAACGCGAAACTAATAAAAGTTCTTGTAATGCTTTCGAAATACTCTCCGATGTATTTGCGTGTCTCCGTTATGGCGCGAAATTAACCAAATTTAAGCGTTAATTAGGAAAATTTCTCTCGATTTTCGCATCGACTTTTACATCTTCCCGCGAGTGTCGGCTGCGCAGAATAAATCTGTGCCGAATGATGTGGTTTCTGACGCGTACTTGGGAAAGAAAATCGGTAAAACCCTTCGCTTTGTATTAGACAATTAAATTCTAGATTTGTCCGTATATACTCTTTCAGCGCAAAATGTTAACCCTTAAGCTGCCAAGCGCGACTCACTGACCTTTTGCGGACAGTGTAGATCATGATCAGACTGCACAGAACGTGCAGTCTGATCATGGATCTACACTGTCCGATAAGGAAATATTTTTCCCCAAAAATAAAACTTATTTAGCAGGATAAGGGTTAAAATTGGCGTCTGTGGACGGACTTGTAAAAATACAATCTAACTGAGAAATATCGTTATCTTATAGACTTGACTATAAAAGTAAGCGGCATAAATTCTAGATTAGACTACACGTTCTGTGCAGTCTGATCTTGATCTATGCCGTCCGCTAAAAAAACCTGTTTTCACCTATGGCTTTGAACTGGTTAAAAGCATTTGCGGATAACAAACAGAATATGGTTCAAAGGTTGGTGTTTTTTTTTTGGAAAGGTAAACACGTTATGGGAGAAGGAAAAAGTGCTGGTAACCAGTATTTTCTTCTTTTCTCATAATATTTTCTAAAACCTCTGTCAGGGTCATCGAAAGTCGAGATCTTTTGGTATAGAGTTGAAATGCTATATATGCACAACGAAATTTCCAGCCAATACTCAAACCCAAGTATTACGATTTCAAAGTTCTTTTTACCTGGAAAAGACTCAATTTATCCGACAACGTAGATTCAAACAGTGATTAAAAAGTCTGATGAGGGTAGAAGAAAGCAGAACAAGATCAGGCTGCACGAATGTTGACCTAGGCTTATCTTGGTCTACACTCTTCGCAAAGTACATCAGTGGTAAACCAACAGGATATGCATTATTTTTTTTATTATAAAAACCCGGTTTAATTAATTTCGTTTAAACCTAACTCCAAGGCGTAAAATGTTACATTCGTGTTTCTCAGACTGAAAAAGTACTTAACTTTATTCTGACACTATTCTGCACCGTTTTTAGACAGTACATAATCGAATACGTTATCCTGACACTATTCTGGACCATCTCTCAGATAGAGTATACCCGAAGCATTATTTTGCTATATTCTGGACTTCTCTTCGAATGTGTATACATTATCCCGACACTATTCTGAGCTTTTCTCAGGTAGTGCGTAACTGATATCTTATTCTTGTACCATTTTGGACCCTTCTAAGACAGATTTGAGACCATTTGATTATTCTGACTCTATCATGGACCTCTCTCAGACAGTCCGTAACTAATACATTGACCTTACACCGTTTTCTGGACCTCTCTCAAACAGTATGTAAGCGATACGTTATCCTTGCACTATTCTGGATTTCTCTCGGACTGTGCGTAACTGAAACATTATCTTTACACCATTCTGGACATCTCAGACAGTATGTAAGCGACACAATAACCAAAGACCACTCTGGACCTTTCTCAGACATTATGTGACCAATACATTAGCCTTACACCGTTCTGGAGTTCTCTGAGACAATCCGTAAATGATACATTATCCTGAAACCATTCTGGACCTTTCTCAGACAATATGTAATCGATTGCCCTTACATAATTCTGGACCTCTCTCACATATTCCTTACTGATGCATTATCCTAACATCATTCTAGACCTCTAAGACAGTATGTAAGCGGTACACTATCCTTACACCATTCTGGCCCTTTCTCAGACGGTATGTAACCAATAAATTATACTTACACCATTCTGGACCTCTCTCAGACAGTCTGTAACTAACACATCACCCTAAACAATTCTAGAACTTTCTCAGACAGTATCTAGCCGATACATAGTGAGTGATTGACCGGACAAGTTATACTGACACCGTTTATGTTAGTTTGAATGCATCAGATAATAGAATTACATCAACACATTATCTTACCACAATACTCGTCTTTCGAAGAAATTAATACACGGAGACATATTATTCGTAATCATACTATTTTAAAACAGCACATGAGTAGCAATATCATTCTGACATCCTCATGTCTGATCATTCTAAAGCGAGAACAAAGTCGATAGCATTACATTGATATTACGTAATAATTGATCAAATAATCACGATTCTTTGCCTTACTGGTCTAAAAGTTTATAATCGGTCTCATTATTCTGAAACTATCATTGATTATTCTGTAACAGCACTTTAACGTTCCTTGAGAGAGTTGGACAGAGGTAGGACATCGGCCTCTCTTATCAGAGCTCCCGGGGACGAAATTTGCGAAAAATAAGTTTTACTGTGTGTTCACACGATACTGATAAAAATGATCCCATGCATTATCCTTTACTATTAACCGGGAGTCCTTTGTATGGGATTCATTGCTATGTCTTTCTAGTATACACAATACGTTCGAGGTATTTTCAAACATAAAACTACCTTATACACCTGATACAATGAAAACAAGAGTGTCATTGGTCCTAAAGCGCTAAACCCCAGAAAAGTGATCTGAGTTTGATAGACTTGAATGGATCCTGGTAAAATAATGGTATTATAATGGTATAATCGTATTATATAGGCGAACAGCAAGACACTTGGGCAAGTAATGCAGCCCCAAGGGTTTTCCCAAGGATTTGACCAAGTGATCTAGTTTTCATCTCAGGTAACCTAATTTCAGGATTTATTGTAATGGTGTCAAGACAATAATTCTTACCAAATTTCAGAACAATTGGGCAAACATGGGCAAACATGTGGTCTCTAGAGTCTACACAAGGTTTTTCTAAGATTTGACCTTATAACCCAGATAATGAGTCAATGTGACCTAATATCAAACTGGTCTTTAGGTATCAAGATTAAAATTTTGCCCAAATTTCAAGTCGATTGGGCGAGAAGTAAGGCACCTAGAAAGCACACAATATTTTCCAAAGATAATGACTTAGTGACATAATTTATGACCTGGGGTGATTCGATTTCACACTTCTCTGTCATAGTATCAAAACAATTATTCTAATGAAATACAAAAACAATTGGGCAAGAAATGTAGCCTCTAGAGTGCACGCATTTTTTTTTTTATTCTGAGATTTGCATAGTGACTTAGTGTATGACATCAGGTGACCAAATTTCGTGCTATGGCCTTTAGAGTGCAAACACTGTTTTTCTAAGGTTTGATCCAGTCATCTATATAATCATCCCTGGAGACCCAAAATCAAATTTTTATGAGATATTGTTAGGACAAATATTTTGACAAAAGTTCAAGACGATTGAAAAAGATATGTGGCTTCTAGATTGAACACGAGGTTTTTCTAAGATTTGCCCTCGTGATCTTGTTTATGACCCCAGGTTACCCTATGTTGATCGTATCCAAGATAGTATTGACGCAAATATTCTGACCAAATTTTAAAAGAGCAAGAAATGTAGTTAGTCCCTAGCATGCACACATAACTTTTCTAAGAATTGTCCCAGTGACCTCATATATGATCCCAGGTGATCCAATATCGAAGTTGTCCAAAATATTATCAACACAAATCTTCTCAAACATTACGTCATCGTGCGAGAAAAGAGACTTCTGGACCACACACAGTGTTTTTCTATGATATGATCTAGTGACCTATATAATGACCCCGGATGATCCGATATCTAACTTGTCCAAGATGTCATGGAAACAAATATTCTCACAAAATTTGGTCGAACTTGAATGTGATCTCACGAATCACACGGCCTGTAAATTACCGACTGAAGTGCTTGGATGTGATCTCAGGACCACTGAAGTACACGGCCTGTACATTATTAGTTGTACGGTCAGGTGGCAGGCGACTTGGAAACTTGTTCACGGCTATGCCTTCGGCTCGGGGCGACATCATTTGAACAAGTTTCCAAGTCCCCTGCCACCTGACCGTACAACGGATTTATTATACTGCAAAGTTTTGCCATTCCAATGTGTATTCAGCGAAATTTCCCCGTTTATGTACTCACGAATTGAGTACACTGACGACATCGAATTTCTCTTCAGAGTGCCCCAATTCAATGAAAACTGACGTCACTAAGAAATGACGTCACTAAAACCTTGGTAAAATGTGCAGTATGGTGAATGAACTTGGTGATATCACTGCAATAAAAATTCGTCTTTTTTTTAAATTTAAACATGGATTTATACAGCTTCAAGGTAAGTAATTATGCATTTTAATGATTTGTTGGCAAAAAATAAAAGACCATTTGTTATCACAAACGACAATTTGGTTATCCTTTTAAGGTTACAGCGAAAGAGTTTCGACACTTCACAGTTTGCTTACCTGACGAAGGGATGACTCGTTTTAAGCCCGTGTATTTGTTTTAGAATGACAACAAACGATAATTTTGTAACTATAATAATTTATTTTCAAAAATAATCCATTCTTTCAGCTTTAATGAAAGTCATCAAGGGAAACTAGAAATAATACGGTGCAGGCTACCCATTATGTTTGTCTTGTGGGCGGCTAGTATCGGTCAACGCCGCCATTTTGGATGTTGTGTTGAAAGTGTAGTCATGTGTATGGGGCCTTCAAAAGGGAAACTACTTTTACATGGATTTTGCCGGTGTACATGACTTGTATGTACGGGGCATATTATCCAATCAGATCGCAAGAAATTTCTATGCAGTATAATAATATTAGTTGTACGGTCAGTTGGCAGGGGATTTAGAAACTTGTTCACGGCTGTGGTGATTCATGTCGTCCCGAGCCGAAGGCGTACAACGAATTAATTTTACTGCAAAGTTTTACCATTCCAACGTGTGGCAAGCGAAATTTCCATGTTCTATGGTCTCAAAAATTTAGTACGCCGACGAAATAGAATTTCCTTTCTGAGTGCCCCAGTTCAATGAAAACTGACGTCACTGGGAAGTGACGTCACTGAAACCTTGGCAAAACGTGCGGTTTGGTGCATGATCTAGACGATGTCACTCCGATAGACATTCGGCGTATTTTTATTTAAACGTGGATTTAAACAACTTCAAGGTAAGTAACTATGAATTTTAATGATTTGTTGGCAAAAGTAAACGACCATAAGTTGCCTCAAACGTCCATTAGGTTACCCTTTTAACGTTATGCACAATGTATGAGTTTCGACACTTCACAATTTGCTTACCTGACGTTGGGATGGCTCGTTTTAACCCCCCGTGTATTTGTTTTAGAATGACATCAAACGATAATAAATGTTAAGTTCTATATTCATTTATTCTAAAAAATAATCCATTCTTTCCGTTTTAACGACAACCATCAAGGGAAACTAGTAATAATATGAAGCAGGCAACTCAGTTATGTTTGTCTTGTGAGCGGCCCGTATCGATCGATCGACGCCGCCATTTTGGATGTTGTGTCATGTATACGGTGCTCCCGAAAGGGAAATTGCTCTTACGTGGCTTTTGCCAGTGTACATGATATATATGCTCGGGGCATATTATCCAATCAGATCACGAGGAATTTCTTTGCAGTATAATAATAGCGACTGAACTGCTTTGATGGGTGGCTAAGGAACAACATAGTGCGAAGTACTGGTAGAGGAATCTCCATTGATAGGTGCACTTGCCATCGTGATATATCTGTAATAATGTTTTAAACAACGTAAGGCACCATATAAAAAAAAGTACATGAATCAACGTATAAGTATACTACAAAACAAAGAGTTCTTTGAGGCCTCTAAGTTTTGTAGAAGCTTGTAAATCATTTTGATGAATTGAATAATCTTTTACGCATTTTTAACAATATTTCAGTCTTGCTAAGGCGACAGCTTCCTAATTAATGTATGTTCTGGGTTTCATCAGTACCATGCTAGGGCTCTGAAGTGTCTTGGCCAAGTCCTTCCTGTGAGGCTCGACCCTGGGGCCTTAGTGTTTCGAATCCTATGCTTTACTGCAGAGTGATGCAGGACTCTTCTGTAAATTCTTGGCCGGACAGGACGACGAAAGACAAGAAGCCCGTAACTTTAAATCCCTTATAAAACAATCCAAAGTTTCGGCGACCCATAAGAAAATGGCTTTTGAAAACAGTGTAGGAAAAGGAGAAAATACTGGAAATCCTTTGGAATCAATTCGTGGAAGTTCTTTTTGCAGAAATCTAGTAGATATGACTTCTGTTTGAGGGTAATTGTTAAATGCACTTCAAGTACTCATAAACCCCTTCAACTAAGTACTTCAGATGCGTGAGCGCATGACGATAACGCATCTAATATTCATTAACTGAACTGAAATTTTACACTCGAAATATTTGCTTCAGTGATCCAATCTCCCACGGACGTTTTGAACTCTTTTATATTTATATAAATTATGGTGTACGAAAAAAAAACTAATACCAAAATAAAAAAGACACCGTGTATCACGCAAACTTGAAAACATCGCGGCAAATGTAGATAGTGCGCATTCTGAGCGATTTCTACATTTGTTTCGATGTTTTCAAGTCTTAACTACAGGTTTTCTAACAAAGGAAAAGGTTTGACAATTCCCCATGGGCAGAACTTAAGCAAATCAATTCCTCGTTTACAACGTGTTTAACGCCATGTTCACACCAATCGTGAATCATAAATTGATACATTCTCTGAATGCTGTATAGCTGATCACGTTTATCGATGGTTGCCTGGGAAAGCAGTCAGTGGCTTGGGAAAATATTGTGCGAAGTACTGGTAAAAGAAACTCTGCGGAGAGCATGGAAAGGTGAACTTGCAGCCGCAATAAAACTGAAATAATGTTTTAAACGGCGTCAATCACCAAACAAACAAATAAACGAATAAGAAAACTGATTTTTTTTTTCAGCATTACAGTTACTTTTTCTTACTGTGTCTATACAATTTCGCCTGCAAGATATACCACTAAATAACCAAAAGCTCTCACCAAATTCTCAAGTTATATTCAAAAGTTGATTGATTGACTGGTTGATGAAATGGTGTTTTACACTGCTTTCAACAAGTTTTTAGTCAATTCACGGCGACAGCTCACATATTCATACATTTCCTGGATTTCACCAGTACTAGGCTAGGGCTCTGAAGTGTCTTGTTCAAGGACACTCCCACAAAAATCCCAGTGGATCTAGTGAGATTTGAACCCGGGACTTCCAGTTCATGAGTCCTACACTTTACCACAGAGCCACGCAGGTTCCAATATTTGAAAGTAATAAGTACATGAATTAATATTCATGGCTATTTTCTCTTCAGTTCAATCTGTTTAGCATTAAAGTTTTCAGTGCTATAGACTAGAGTCGGGACCTGTGCGGACGGCAAAGAAAATAAGACTGCACAGAAAGTGCAGTCTGATCTTGATTTAATACCGTTTAAGCCTATGAGATTAAAAAAAGTCATTCTGAGTTGCAGTGGAATGTGATTTCAGCCCGCGAAAGCGGTCGAGTAAATATTTGGTAGTGATAGAGCTACAAATAATCGAAAGTCTTTGGCATGTACAATATCTGTTTTTCCGGTAGGCTGTCATATCTTCAGAGCCATGTGTCATAATTTCAAAACTGTCTACCAAATGGTTATGTTTAAAACCCGCTCAAACGGAAAGACTCGTCCAAATAGAGAGCATTTTGCAGAAGTAAATGTGGCACATTAATAGGATTTGTCTGTTAAAGGGTAAAAAAAAAAATGCGGAAAAAAGGAGAAAATGCTGGTTTTCAGCTCCTTTTTCCATAATGTTTTTTTTTTAAATGTTTTGTGAGGGTCGTTAAAACAAGGGATTACTCTGCAAAGGGTCGACTATCTAATAGCTGAATACTAATGAAAGATTACCTCTGCCAGAGAGAAACTCACTACTATCAACAACCTGTTAAGCCCAGTGAAAGATTACCTCTGCTCGAGAGAAAGTCACTACTATCAGCAGTCTGTTAAGCCCAATGGAAGATTACTTCTGCACGAGAGAAAGTTAATACTATCAGCTATCTGTTAAGCCCAATCGAAGATAACTTCTGCCCGAGAGAATGTCACTACTATCAGCAACTTGTTAAGCCCAATCGAAGATAACCTCTGCCCGAGAGAATGTCACTACTATCAGCAACCTGTTAAGCCTAATGGAAGATAACCTCTGCCCGAGAGAATGTCACTACTATCAGCAACCTGTTAAGCCCAATCGAAGATAACCTCTGCCCGAGAGAATGTCAAAACTATCAGCAACCTTTTAAGCCCAATGAAAGATTACCTCTGCCCGAGAGGAAGTCACTACTATCAACAACCTGTTAAGCCTAATATAAGATTACCTCTGCCCGAGAGAATGTCACTACTATCAACAACCTATTAAACCCAACCTTCTGATGTAAATTGGCAGCAGACGACTTTGAAAACACCCGTTTAAAATAGGGGTGATAATCATGGATTAATTTTTTCTATACAAAAATAGATGTGAAAACGTTTTGGGAAAAAGAAAATATTGCTTGTTTCTAGATCTATATGCTTTCAACGTAGATCAGTCTTAACTTTTGTTGCCTGGTTAAGAGTTACTGTTAATTTTGTGAATAATATGTATCGTCTGCGCATGCGTGAAATACGGAAGTCGTATTTCACGTGACTATCCATAAATAGGATTTTGTGGGTGAATAGGTTGATGTGTATGCGCAGAAGAGCTAGGAAAATAACCGAACGCTGACCATTAATTTCTACACGGATAAATTTGCCAAAAGGCATTCTTGCAATTACTTGATTAGTTCACGAAAGTTCTCCTCAACCAATGTGATTTACTTCCGCCCGTCCGTCTTGCAGACGGTAAATTGTACCTTATCATGTTTTCACATGCAAACGTTTAATGTTAATTAACCGCCGATAAGGTAAGCATCGCAGCATTGAAAAAAAAAATGTACAAGATAAATTGTTGTGTGTTATGTATGGGCACTTTGACAGTTTTCTAAGCCTATCATTGATGCATCTTTGTTTGCAATGTGGAATGTGGAAAAAGAAGCCACTCGTTTTGTTTCTTTCTCTCTCTGTCTCTCTCTCTTCATATAAGGTCAGATATCTGACTTAATATATTGAGCCAGTCAGACAATGATTGATATTTATTGTATGTCTACATCCCGTATCGACCTTAGACAAGATTTTGGAAACATCCAAGAGGTAATTAACCGTCAGCCAAATGCCTCCACTCGTATTTCGTACAAGTCGAAATTCATGGTATCTGGAGCAGAGAAGAATTTAAATAGAGCGCACACTTATAAAGCTGGCGTTAAAACGAAGTCAAGAAAACAACCTGATAATGTAGAAAGTGTTCGTTAGGGGCAGTTCCTTAATCTCACAATGCTTTCGAGTATCTTTTACGTCAGAGGAGCTGAGAGTCGTGCACTCCACGTGTTTTGCAGTCTCCTAATAAACTTGCAAAATGTAATTCTTGTTCCTTTTCGAAGACAAGCTGTATGAATGGTTGAGACGTTCTGCCCCAGCCTAACAGATGGCTTGTCTTCGAATCAATAATGACAAAAAATTTTTGATTGGTTTGACAATTCGGCCTCTGATCTACATCTAAATTTCGCTGTATGATAAGGGTCTGTTCTCCATTGATTTTACCATTAAGACGTCTAGCGATTGAATGTTGCATTTATATATTACGAAAAGACGTATGATGTAATGTCATTTGTATGCATTCATTGTCTACTTCCGTTCCAGAAACTTTAGAGTATTACTCTCATAAATTGACGCCGTTGTCAAAAGAAGGAAGGAATCTACTAAAACGAATGATCAAGCGTTGTTTTTCAAGGTAAGGCACGGGCAAAGGGACAATAATCATGTCTTTTATCATGACATTTTCAAGAACTTGATATTACTAAATTTGAAATAAGTCAATAACTTGACTGAGCCACAGTTTTCTTTTGAGATTTTTTTAAACTATCGTTTAAACTTTTAACTAAATAACTACTCTATTTTTTCATTACAGTGGCTAGTAATTATCCTTTTGCAGGGAGTTTACAGAAAATAAAATTAAATGATTTGGGGGAGAAAATGTGAATTTAAACGAATATTCTTCTCTTGAAAATAAACACAATATTATTGCTTTATTTCTGTTCATTAATTCATTCAAATATATATGAGCCATGCTCTGTGAAAAGGGGGCTTAATACATCTGCGGAAAGTATCGACCCAGGACAGCCTGCGCACTCCGCGCAGGCTGACCTGAGCCGAACCTTTTCGCTATTGGTCAATTTTCTGTATGTCCAAGGCCCAATCTATCTTATGATTGTTTCAGTTGTTGAAAAAAAGTGGCTACTATAGATTCATAAGTATGTGATAGCTTGCTTGGTATCATGTATCACGGAGATGCATTAAGTTTCCTTTTGCCAGAGCACGGCGGCGCTCAAACAAAGGGGGGTTTAATGTATCTTCATAATGCATTATACCAAATAAGTCATCGCATAATATAGGTCCATTTTTTCCAAAAATCGACTAAATCTTACAGTAGAATGGTCCTTTGACATGCAGAAAATTTACCAAAAGCAAAAAAGTTTCGATCCAGATCAGCCTGTGCGGACTCATCAGGCTGACATGGGTCAAATATTTTTGCAGATACGTAAAAGCCCCCATTTCCAGAGCACGACACATAGATTTTTTTTATGCTAGAAGCACTATCCATGTCTTAACGTAAATCAATGGTTGGCTTTAACATATTTATTACAGAATATATGTATAAAGTGATAAATACAAATAACATAATTGTTGTGAGCTTTAAACATGAACTTAATACAAACAATATATCGCAATCGATAAAAGAGCATTGAGACAACAGAATAGTACCCAAAGACAAACATGAATGAGATGATAGAAAACTTGATGACAGTAATTTTGATGAAAGGTCGGCTTCCATAAGATTCTGAATCCCGTAGGAGGGCAATCTGGTATGCTTCAAGATCTCCAGACGCAATCAGTTAGCCTTGGTAACGGAATTCGAAACAAAAAAGTCTGTTTCAGACTTCGGTGGTGCCCTAAGTTTATAACAGACGAATGAGATAAGTATCCATTTTGTATACTGTGAGGTGATAGTATTATCGAAACTACTTATTCGGAAACTCACCCTCACCACATCTCTCTCTCTCTCTCTCTCTCTCTCTCTCTCTCTCTTTCTCTCTCTCTGTCTCAGTGTTTTTAAAAACTCTGTAGGGTCAGATAGGTACATAGATAGTTGAGTTTTTAGCGCTGTGTAATAGAGCACTCGGATAGTTTCATCATTTACACAACGAAGCTATTTAATGCCTACGTATTCTCCTTGAAACAAAGAAAGTCCTCCTTTTCTCCCAATAGTTAAAATTTTTTTTTTTTGTTTTCAAAGGCATCTACCATATAGCTACAAAAAAAAGCTTAATTATACGAGTATTCAAGGCTAAGCTGACGATAAAGGGCTAAAAAATCGAGTTAATAAAGATCTATATTTCCTCGCGGAATAGAACATTTTGTTGCCGGAAATACGCCTCGCAGTTCCGGTTGAAATACCAACAAGCTATTAAAGCGGAGCTAAAAAGAAGTATGAGAAAGAACAACAAAACGTGTCAACCCTTACACTGCTCAATAACTTAATTGACATTTTCTAGCCATTAGATCTAGTAAAAACCCAGAATATTACAATTTCAACGTTTTTTTTTTTAAAGAAAAGTATCCCTGTGTCGAAGAGTAAAGATCAAACATCAGACTTCATATTCAGTGCAGTCTGATCTTGATCTTCATGTCCGCAACTGAGTAGCGCTTAACAGCTTAAGGGTTCAATCCGAAACAAGAGATGTGATTCTTGGGGGAATCATGTTTTATTGCTTGACAGATAATTCTGCATCGTTTATTTGCTCTTTCGCCCCATTTTATATTACCCCGAAATCTCAGGAGACGTTATAAATAGTCGGATAAATGAATCCTACAACCCCTCCGAGAGAGGTGCATTATGGCTAATTATTCGTAGTGTCACAATTGATGTCAATTCTTTTATATGTTCAGAAAATACGTCTGGTTTCTTTTTATTCCTTCCAGGTTCGTTTTGCAAATTCTAAACCTATTTGGCTTGCGAAAAGGGGCATTCGGACATTTGCGTAAAGTGTCGTCTCGCATCAGCCTGCGCAGTCCGCGCAGGCTAATCCGAGACGGCACTTTACGACTACATTAGATTTTGTCCTTCAGTAGACATGCGCAAAACAGAAAATTACATAAAAACGGAAAGTGTCGTCTCGGATTAGCCTGCGCGGACTGCGCAGGCTGATCCGGATGACACATTATGCAAATGTCCGAATGTCCCTTTTCGCGTGTTGCAGGCCATTTGATCTCAAACTCGAGTATAATCTTACAGTGATATGAAACAGCAGAGCATTGATTACTGAAAATAACTAAAGCATAACGAAGGTTTGCCAGTCTCATCATCGGTCCTTTATGCCGCAAACAAAAATTACTTGTCAAATACCGATAAGTACATAGAGGATACTTGTTTTTTTTCGGTGAAAGATCGAAATTTATTTCATCGAGTGAACATCATCGGTAATATTTTCACGAGTGGCGCCACTCGTGAAAATATTACCGATGATGTTCACTCGATGAAATAAATTTCGATCTTTCACCGAAAAAAACAAATATTCTATTTATTTCATGCTTCTAAGCCTTTTTTGGGAGACTTACGTAAAAATCCAGAACAGTTCTTTTCTGTAATTCCCCAGGCGTACCCCCTCCGCATTGCAACGCATTACAATATTACGTAAAGCGCGAGAAATGTAGAGTAAATGACGTCATATTTCCATCTGGTTGAGAGGCACGCGCATTTTACCTAGGTAACTAGTGCGCGGAAACTTCTGTTTCCGCCTTCAATTGAAGAGTTAGAAAATAGAATCGGTATTTTTCACTGGTCGTAACCATGAAATATCGAAAAATATTTCACCGTTATTTCTCGATAAACTACCGGAAAGCATGAAATAAAACAAGGTATACTTTTCTTTGCAGTCGTATACACTGCAAAATTATATTCAGTGAAAAGGTGCATTTTGGGTGTTTGAATAACGGGGTGATCGTTTTGCCATCGGTAAAGCCCCTGTCATACTATACGGTGTTTCCACTGTATTGGTACGGCGTTGTTTATTTTCCGAGAACACCTTTAGATCACTGGAAAAACTGGATATTTTTTTGAAGATGGGTGTGTCACGGCGTTCTCACCGCGATCAAGGAGCGCCGATGACGCGAAATAGAGACGCTGTGATATCTCAAGAGAACGCCGCATAATATCCGCGCAAGTGCCACCGCCAGCGACCTCTGTGCGCGCCGGCGGAGCTCCTGTACATTTCTAGGAGACCTTACCGTGCCGCTAAGGCGACCTTACGGTGATCTCACTGCGCTGTTATCAAATCACCGAGCGACGGCGTTTGTTTTGTGAATGCCGCTAGGCGTTCTAGACGATCCCAACGCGTCTACTGGTGATGACACAGCGTTGCTGTGGCGATGCTTGCTATCGTACTGCGCGTACCTCGGCGTTCTGCATTTTTTCTTGGACGCCGTGGAATTGCCATCCTAGTGTGACGGGGGTTTGACTCTGTCTGATTTTATTACATCAGATATGACGTCATCATAATTTTATCATACTGATTTGAATACCAGTCCTCATAATCGACGCACGCTATTGATCATATGACATTCAAACAAGTCTTCGCAAAGTTTTGACGCGAAATCTAAAAACACCCTAAGAGGCTACGTAGCCCATTAAGGATACCATTGAATTTTTTGCTTACTTTTGTCTTTCTTCTTTACTGATCCTTTGCCAGCTATTGGCTTGCTTAATTCGGTGATAATTACTTTCTGCGTCCTTATTCATTGTTGTTTTGCATAGTCAATTATGTTGGCATAGAGCTGGTTCAGAAACGATAAATTTGTGTTTTGCTGATCTATGAAGATTTAGAAGACATTGCCAACCAGTTTATCCATTTCATACGTATCATAAAGAATTATCTATTGCACGATCAAGTGCATTTTAGCCCAACAAGTACATACTTAAATTGGCCTACGTTCTAGGAAGACAAGTAGAAATGGGGTAAATATAGTATCAGTTCTTGTCATTTCCATTAGGATTGATGTAAATCGACGTTAACGGTTTGCTCTGCCTTTTTTCGCATATAGCACAATTAGATTGAGACAACCCCTTATCGAGTCTGCTACCCACTGTTGTCGTCCAGAATTTTCCTACAGGTCTCACAGGGGGCATCCCCATAAGCAATAAAACCACAGCCTTCTGGGCTGACCAACCCTCTTTTCTTTTGTCCCTGCTTATCAAGTTATTTCATACATAAGTGTTACGTGTGATGAAAAGCTTAACTTTTATTCCTCCACATCATCGCTAAATACTGCTCGACAAACCCGCTTTGCAGGACTCTAACCCTTTCTCACACAATCCCGGATTTTATCCTCCCTTGGATGGGGTGGCTTTTGAAACCCTGTGGGAAAAGGAGAAAATGGTGGATACCAGCATTTTCTTCTTTTCCCACAATGCTTTCTACCATTTGAAAGATGAATTCCATCATTTGAGCTAAACATAATTTGTTGCCTGCAAATTCGTTCAATATCTACAAGTTCAATATGTTATCCTTTGTATGTGTGTCACTGACCTATACCGTAATGGATTTATATATATTCTCCTTGTTGATGACGAAAAACTTTGTATAGTTTAAGTCAATAAAATATTCTGTTCTGTTCTGTTCTGATAAAGACTTTAGTCATTCGACTTGTTGACCTCTGACGTTCGAGAACGCCCATCAAGAATTTCAGTTGTCTCTGTAACCAATATAGGCTAGTGGGTCAACTTGAATATCGAGTCATCAGAGGGAATTCTATTTCAAATTTGTTTTCCAATAAAAACAAATATCTAACTGCCTCACTGCGACTACAAGTGCAAATTGAAACAGTTGTATGAGAACAGACAATCAATTTGTGAGCAGGGCTATCAGTCAACTGATGTTATAGCGGAACCGGAAATACAGGGAGCATCACAGTCGAAAAAGCATAATAAGAGCAACGTAAATCATAGCAACTTTTTCACATACATTCTTGACTTATTTCACATGTACAATTTTATAGAAATATAGCCTTCAGAATCCAAAATTTAAAGATGATTATTGAACATTTATTTCGCATAAAGATCACGACGTTCTTATCGAACATTTATTTCGCATAAAGATTATGCCGGAACGTCGTGCAGGAGTAAAGCGTCGGCCGCTCACATCAAAGGTTCTAGATTCAAATTCCGTGATGAGCAGGGCTCAACCTTTAGAAATATCAACATCACGGCGGAGGTACTGGTTTAGTTTTCATTAGGAAGCAATCATCAAGGGTGATTAATATACGTTGTGAGAATTTGTTTTCACTTGTTTCGATGGCTAGTAAACAGGCTTAAACTAAGAAAGAGCCATGGAGAACCAGGCTTCACTACATTGAAATTCAAGACAAACATAACTATTGAGCAAAGCTCTGTGGACAGAAGGTTTCATGCATCTGCCAAAAGTATCAACCCAGGTCAGCCTGCGCAGTCTGCGCAGGCTGACCTGGGTCGAAACGTTTTGCTTTTGGTCAATTTTCTGCATGTCAGTCAACCAGTATACCTGATTTAGTTGAATGTTACACAAAATATTTGTTATGGATCTATAATCATGTGATGACTTGCTTGGTAAAAGACCTATTTGCCAGAGTTATAAGTCACCTGTCGTCCTGGTATTATGTAGATAATACCGTTGAAAGCGACAGTAAACCCTAATAAAAAAGAAACATAAAAAATAAAAGATTGATTTTCCGAAGTGTTGTTACTTTTGATTATCTGTTTTCAGTTTCCTGTGCTTCACTGGTTTCTTTAACCCAAATTGACGAAGGCTAGGAGAAATCCGGAGAAGCCAAAGAGCTTAGGTACTACATCCCGCCGATACAACGGTTCAGAGTTACAGTGTCAGTTATTTTTTTCCGAATGCACACACGTTCCAGTTTTAGCAACCAGACATGCACATTTACATGCACAAACATATACCAGTAATCTCTGATGAGTCATAGTCGATCGATTCTCCTTTGCTTGCTATTCTGTGACATTTTCAATGGGACACATTAATAGACACAAAAAACCGAAAGAAATATAAAGAAAATACGGGCTCAGAGACAGGAAGAAAACACTGTGACCAAAAACAGAAAATGCTTATCTTGAGCAACTTCTCCTTTGATCATAATGTTTTCGGAAATGTAAGCGTCGAAGGGCGACTTAATGACGGAAAGGGCTAATTCAAATCCTGCATGAGGTCGATCTGTAAAGCCTCAATATCTACCTGACATAATTAATTTGACTTGCGTAAAATATCTGCAATTAAAGAACATACTTAACCCTTTTCCACGATGACAACAGGATTTTAGCGATATTTAAACTGATAGCGGTTGTAAACGGCAATATCAACTGGGCACAAAATGATGAGTTTCGTCTGTGAAAGAGTAGAAAATATTGTGGGGAGAGGAGAAAACGCTGGTAACCAGCATTTTCTCCTATTCCCATTATGTTTTCATATACTTTCTCTTCCCCATCTGGGTTTTTAAAACACGGAATTGTTTGGTAAAAGATTCAAACATTAACCGGAGAGTACTGTTGGAGGATCTCTTTCTTACATGTTTTGCACATTTTGTGAGTCTGTTTTGTCGAAATGAAATGAATTGAAAATATTTCAAAGATATTTTTTGTCAAGCACTTTATGATAATTATAATGATGATGAATCTTCAGGATTTGGGTCCTTCCGTGCTCTAGATACTCTATAAGAATTGATAGATAGATAGATAGATAGATAGATAGAGAGAGAGAGAGAGAGAGAGAGAGAGAGAGAGTCAGTCGGACACAAGGTGGTTTGGTTACAAGACCCTTGCTCTACTGACTATGGGTTTGATATATAAAATCACTTGTCTTACATTTAAGGTCTACGGCCCCTAACTCTCATATTAAAAGACGGAAGCTGCCGAAATTATCCGGATAGCCTTTACGACAACGTCGATGTTACACATTATTTACCGATGAGTTAGGGGTCGTAATCCTTGAAATACAAGGTAACTATTTTGCAGCCCCTCTTTCTTGAAAACAGAAACGGTGTACACATTTAATTCTCTTTTCTTTTTGTTTTCGTAACCTAATCTTTGCTGGTTTGTGTGTTGTTTTTGGCACTCTTTTAGTTATATCGCAGCGGCCAGTACACCTGCCAATGTTTTCCTAGAGATTCATTTGCAAAACATTCTTTTCAAGACACTGTGTCAGTCTGTCTGTCACGGTCTGTCTGTCTATCTGATCCCCTCGACAAACTGTTACATACCCATGAATTTACCTCCTGAAATGTAACTTTCAAGGTAAGCCCTCTGATTGGCTGAAATATTCTGTCTATGCCAATCAGAAGGCTAGTTTGACAAAAAAAAAACTGATAAATGAGCGCCCTTCCATCTTTGCAACAAAACTCACAAGAAAGAAAGAGGGGATATTAGATTTACTAAATACATTATCAGAATAGGGAGAACGCGGAAGAGCCTATTGAAGCGAAATTAAATTATCACGGCTCTGGGACATAAATGACAAGACTGAAGCACGGAAATAAATATTAGATCTATATTGCGTCATGTTCAGATAAATCGAAACCATATTTATTATCATAACATGACAGATTGACAGAAATGCCCATCTAAAAATCCATTTGCTTGTTTGTTTTGATTGTTTGTTGGCTTCTTTGTTTGTTTTGTTTGTTTGTTCGCCTCTTTGTTCTATGTTTATCACCCTTTTCAGCAACATTTTCTCAGTTATGTCAAGGCAGCAATTGCACATATAAATAATTAAGCTGTGCTCTGGCAAAAGGGGTTTTAAAGTGTCTCCGTGATACATTATTCCAAGCAAGTCATCACATAATTATCGATCCATAAAATTCATTTTGTCTAATAACCGACTGGGATAGAATGGTCTTTGGACATGCAGAAAATTAACAATTAGTAAGAAGTTCCAACCCGTGTCAGCCAGCATCGATTGCTGCCAAGGGTCGATACTTTTTTTGGCAGTTACATTAAACTCCCTTTTCACAGAGCATGGCTCATACGTTACTGACATTTTTTTTACCGACATGTACTTAACCCTTAGGAGCCTAAGTGCGACTCAGTGACCTTTTGCAGACAGTGTGGATCAAGATCAGACTGCACAGAACGTGCAGTCTGATCTTGGATCTACACTGTCCGAGAAGGAGATATCATTCCCCAAAACAAAACTTTGAAATAGTAAATTCGAGTTTTTACTATCGAAATAAAATTTAAATATTATTTTAGTTATTTAGAAAGATATGGGTTAACACAACACTAGCAGTGTCATTAGAATTATTTGGTAAAAAATTGGAAGCAAATTATTACTGTGCGCTTTGTTGGACTGGATTGGGTTTAACTCTTTACCAGACGGCAAAATTTAAGACTGGTCCATTTTGAAAGCATCTGCATACGGCATTTGAATTGAATCTCAAATGTTGAGATTTGTCTTTGAAAGGTTAGAAAACACAGTGGGAAAAGTAGAAATGGCTGGTGCTTTCGTCAAGGTTGTCTACATTGGGGATTGTGTGGTATATAGCTAAAGGCTGTTTCGCCTCAAAATACTTGCTACAAACACAGACTCACTACAGGGAAGATGTGTTTGAAGAAATACAATGCCCCTCGAATGGCAAAACGCAATATCCTATAAGTTTTTAATCCTGATCCTGCTAAATAAGTTAATTGAAACTTTCATGCCGATATTAAAAACCCGGATAATGCTTATTTAAAACTTATTTTTTTTTTTGGAGAAAAGTATATCCTTATAGGACAGAGTAAATCCAAGATTAGCTATCAATGTGTGACATTTTAATGAAAAAAGCAAACATCAAAAATATTGAAAGTGTTGACCTAAGAAGCATTTTAAGATAAAACGAAACAAATGGCGATAACTCTGTCAAAAATGACCGAATGAAAAAAAATTATGTATGCGCGCTACGGTACATGGTATCGATCATACTGTGAACATTTAGTGAAAGTTGCATGTAAACTGTAGGAGTTAGAGACCATAACCATTATGAGGTAAAATGAAGTAAAGGAAAGTAACTTCTCCAAATATGACCGAATAAAAAAAGTCCGGAGAATATGCGATACAAGAATCGACACAAGTTGTGCAGAGAAAAAATGCTTACTGCAAGCTATAGCTGTGGCTCTTTTTTCCAGCTTTCATTTTGGTATCAATGAGGATAGAACGAAAAAAAAAAGATAAGTTTATAATATGATATGATTTATTTCATGATTTTCGGTAGTTTATCGAGAAGTAACTGTAAAATATCTTTCGTTATTTCATGGTTACGACCACTGAAAAATACCAACTTTACTTTCTAACTCTTCAGTTGAGGCGGAAACAGTAGTTCCCGCGCCCTAGTTACCTAGGTAAACACTGCGTGCCACTCAACCAGATGGAAATATGACGTAATTTACCCTACATTTCTCGCCCATTACGTAATATTGTAATGCGTTGTTATGCGGGGGGGGGGGGGGGGGGGTTGTACCGCCACGGCGAATTACAGAAAAGAATTGTACTGGATTTTAATGTACGTCAACCCCAAAAAAGGGTTAGAAACATGAAATACATAGAATATTTGTTTTTTACGGTGAAAGATCGAAAATTATTTCATGCTTTCCGGTAGTTAGATCTAATCGAGAAATGACGGTGAAATATTTTTCGATATTTCATGGTTACGGCCAGTGAAATACCGGTTTTATCTTCTAACTCTTCAATTGAAGGCGGAAACAGTAGTTCCCGTGCACTAATTACCTTGAAAACAGCGCGTGACATTCAACCAGATGGAAATATGACGTAATTTACCCTACATTTCTCGAGCTTTACGTAATATTGTAATGCATCGTTATGCAGAGGGGGTACGCCACGGGGAATTACTGAAAACAACTGTACTGGATTTTGATATAAGATCCCGCAAAAAGGGGGTTAGAAGCATGAAAGAAAAAGAATGTTTGTTTTTTTTTTTATTTCATTTATTTATTTCATCGATTTCACACACAAAAAAAACCCCAAATATCCTCTATTTATTTTATCGAGTGAACATCATCGGTAATATTTCACTCGAGGCTGCACCACTCGTGAAAATATTACCGATGATGTTCACACGATGGAATAAATTTCGATCTTTCACCGAAAAAGAAAAACATGCCCTACTGATATTGTAATATAATAAAAAATAAAATAAGAAGTCTGCCACCTACACGTGGGTTGTAAGGTTAGCACTTTACATGACGACAACATTCTGGATTAGACTTTTCCAGAGTAAAAGTGACTGCAGACGGCATATTAGATATGACTTAAAAGATGACAGAAAAAAATGTTGAAAGAGGAGAAAATGCTGGTTACCAACTTTTTCTCCTTGTCTCACGATATTTCCAACAGTCTTCTTCTTCTGGATCGTTTAAACTCGGAATTGTTTGAAAAAGGATGAAACAGCTGATAAGGTTATTTGTTTCCTGTCTGGAACATTTTTATAACAAATTCTAGACAACGTATTACAAAATTAGCTCCTGCCATATCATATACATATTAGCCATGCTCTAGCAAAATGAAGCTTACTGAATCTCCGTGATGCATTGTACCAAGTAAGTCTTCACATAACTATGGATCCATAAGATCTATTTTGTATAACAACTGACTGAATCATAGGTAGAATGGTCCTTTGATGTGCAGAAAACTAATCAAAAGCAAAAAAGTTTCGACCAATGTCAGCCTGCGCGGAATGCGCAGGCTGACATGGGTCGATAGCTTTTTTGAGATACATTAAGCCCCTATGTATGTGTGCCGCGTTCTAGCGAAAGGGAATTTAATGCGTCTTCGTCATGCTTTATGTAAAGGAAGTCGTCGCTTAATTTAGATTCAGTTTATCTAAAAGGAGACTGAAGCCTTAGGTAAAACGGTACTATGACATGCAAAATATTTACAAATACCAAAACAAGATGTCAGCAGGCTGTCATAGGTCGCTACTATTTGCGGATGCATTAAAACCCCATTTCATAGAGCATCTTAGTATCTTACCAACCAGCAATCGCACCTGTTAGTCGGGTTTTGCGATACTCTTTGATTCACCTTTTCACCAGGTGGAATTTTTTGTAAACCCGTCTATGTTGAAAGTATTCGCAGAAGACAAATGAGAAAAGACGTTTCAAAAACACGGGTTTTGGACAAATTGCATGTACATGAGCCATGCACGCGCAAAAGGGGGCATAGTGCATCTCGATGATGCAGAATACCAAGCAGTTATGGATCCATAAAACCAATTCCGAGAAAGAACCAACTGAATCGTGAGGTACACTGATCCTTTGACATGAAGAAAATTGACCAATAGCAAAAATCATCGACCTAGGTCAGCCTGCGCAGACTGCCTAGGCTGACCTGGGTCGATACTTTTTGCAGATGCATGAAGCCCCGTTTTCACAGATCATGGCTAAGTCATGTATTGCTGGATTAGTTCTTCTAATGTCAGATACTATACAACCTTATTACCCAGGTATAGCACCTGTTCGTCTGTTTTTTGTGAAACTCTTTTTTTCTAACTCCCGTCTATACTGAAAGCATTTGCAGACGACAAATGAAAAGGAACAATTTCTAACACGAATACTCGGTAAACCATTATGAAATTAGCGCTAATCATGTCAGATATGCCACAATCTTATTACCCAGCTATCGCACCTGTTAGTCTGTTTTTGTGATAGTGCGCGATTCGTCCCTTTACCAAACGGCAAAATATTAAACCAGTCTATATCGACAGTATTTGCAGACGACAACTGATAAGAAACGTATTCTCTTATCATGACATAGACTCTATACATGCGAACCACGCTCTGTAAAATGCGGGTTTAATGTATCTTCAAAAATTATCTTCTTGCGGACTGCACAGGGTAATATGAGTCGATAATTTCGGCTATTTGTAAATTTTTTCGAATATCATAACACCAAATTTTTCTCATGATTCAATCGGTTGTTATATTATACACTAAATGGAGCTTACGGACCTATAATTATATGAGATTTTCTTGGTAAAATGCATTACAAAGATGCATTAAACCCCATTTACCAGAGCGTCGCTCATGTATATTTTACAATTATATTACAAAGGTATCACACCTGTTTGTCTGCTTTTATGAACTCTGTGATTACCTCTTTCCCAGACGGTGAAAATTTATATACGTTCACATTGAAAGCATTTGAAGACGACAAATGAAATTGATTTTTACATAATAAGGGTTTGAGTCTATCCATTATGGAACTGACTTCTATCATACCAGAACTATGAACAACAAAATGAGCCATGCTCTGTGAAATGGGGGCTTAATGCATCTCCGTGATCCATGGTACCAGGTAAGCCATCACATACTTATGGATCAATAATAGCCACCTTTTTGAACAATCGAGCCTATCCTAAGGTAGACTGGTCCTTGGACATACAGAAAATTGACAGATAGCGAAAAGTGTCGGCCCAGGTCAGCCTGCGCGGACTGCGCAGGCTGACCTGGGTCGATACTTTTCGCAGATGCATCAAGCCCCCTTTTCACAGCTCAAATATCTTTCTATTCATGAAATTATTCGGGTGACTCTAAGAGCGCCATGTAATCCCCACAGATGTTTTCAGTCCAAAAAGTCAGACCCAAACAAATTCAATTTCAAGGTTATTTTTGCCCCTAATGTCTAAGAAAAGCAGACAGTGTGGATCAACGGTCAGACTGAACGTTTTGTGCAGTTTGGTCTTGATCTACACTGACTGCACAGGCATCCATTGTTGTTAAAGGTGCCTTAGTGGTTAATACTCTTTGCCAGAGGTCAAAATTCCAGACTTGTCTTTAGCGACAGCATGTGAAGACGACAACATTTCTTATGAAATGTTGCTAAAATAATGGTATTTACATGTACCTAAGAAAAAAATGATAGAAAATATGAAGAGAAACAATGCAGGTTACCAGCATAATTTCCTTTTGTCTACAATGTTTTGGAAAACATTCTTTCTCGGGCTAGTAGGACCACTCGATCGTTTTGGTAAAGAATTAACACTTCAAGTACCTTTCCCAACCGTAGGTACCTTTGCGATCAGTGTAGATCAAGATCAGACGGCACAAAATGTGCATTCTGACCTCTGATCTGCACTATCCGCTTTACTGAGACGTTCTGGACAAAAAGCAACCTTGAAATTACAATTACTTGGGTCTTGTATGGCTTGCAACACCCGAAAAGGGTCATTCGGACATTTGCGTAAAGTGTCGTCTCGGATCAGCCTGCGCAGTCCGCGCAGGCTAATCCGAAACGACACTTTCCGTTTTGATGTAATTTTCTGTTTTGCGCAAGTCTACTGTAGCACAAAATCTAATGTAGTCGTAAAGTGCCGTCTCGGATTAGCCTGCGCGGAGTGCGCAGGCTGATCCGAGACGACACTTTACGCAAATGTCCAAATGCCCCTTTTCGCGTGTTGCAAGCCATATGTAGACTGAAAGTTGCCGCTGGGTTGATCAGGTCTTGAAAGGTTGTACCCTTTACCACACAATCACGATTTTTAACGACCAGGAAGAAAAAGCCTTTTGAAAAAGAAAAATGAGGGAAAAGGAGAAAATGCTGTTAATATTTTGTACTCTTACAGCCAAATCTCTCAATTCCAGCCAAATTTAAACTGTTATTTGCAAATACTTTCAGTTTTGATGACTCCAAAGAGTTGATATACATATGAACCATGCTCTGGCAAAAGGGGGCTTAATGCATCTCCGTGATACATGATACCAGGCAAGACATAACCTAATTAGGGATCCATAAAAATCCATTTTGTGTAACAAATGACTGAATCATGGGTTACACTGGTAATTCGACATGCAGAAAATTGACAGATAGCAAAAAGTTTCGACCTAGGTCAGCTTGCACGGACTGCGCAGGCTGACCTGGGCCGAAACTTTTTGCAGATGCATTAAGCCCCCTTTTCACAGAGCATGGGTCATTATATAATTCACTAATGATAAGGGTAAGCCCTTTATAAAACATTCGGAGAGAAGAACTTTTGAAAACATAGTAGAAAAATGATGGTAACCAGTATTTTTGCCTTTTCCCATGAAGTTGCTTTTTGTGTCCTTTCAAAGACAAATTCTATCATTTGAACCACATTTGAACTGTATCCGTGCGTCTGCAAATCCTTTCAAGTTGGACATATTAAAATTCCTGTCGTTGGGTAAAGCGTTAAAAAAACATCTCGACTAGTGATGCTTTCACCAAAGGGTTCGCACTTAAAAAAAACCCCCGTCTACTCTCATTCTTTATCCTGTTCCTGGTTCATTTTTATGAGCCATGCTCTGGCAAAAGGGGGCTTAATGCATCTCCGTAATACATTGTACCAAGCAAGCCATTACATACTTATGGATCCATAACAGCCACTTTTTTATAACATCCGACATAATCGTGAGGCAAACTGGTCCGTGGACTTACAGAAAATTGACCAATAGCACTGCGCGGACTGCGCAGACTGACCTGGGTCGAAACTTTTTGCAGATTCATTAAGCCCCCTTTTCACAGAGCATGGCTCGTATGTCTTTCTATAGATCGACCCTCTTCTTATCTTAGTACAGATACCAGCCTTAGATAAAAAAAAAAAAATGATAACCTTGGGTGATCTTGACATAAACACGTACCTGTAATAGTTTGTTTGTTACTTAACATTTTACCAATCAACCAAATTTTGCAAACGTCAAATCAAAAGTGGCTCAAACCTATTGGATTTGCCTTTTAATGTTTAGAAAACATTGCGACAAAAGGAGGAAATGCTACAGGGGTTGTCAAACTTACAACCGAAACTTAGAAAATTGCTGCTCAAACGTTCAATACTATATAGAAATGTAAAATAGACTTTTTTTCGGTAAAGAAAATAGATCAAGAATATTTCACATGATAACGGACAGATGAAAGTTATTATATCAAAGATCAGACTGCATCTTCTATGCAATCTGATCTAGATTTAAAGTGTCCTTAACAGGCAGTCTGATCTTTATCTGCTTTACTTGCAATAACAACTTTAGTTGTGCTCTAGAGCGCTAAATAAATGAACCATGCTCTGTGAAAAAGAGGCTTAATGCATTTGCGAAAAGTATCGACCCAGGTCAGCCTGTGCAGTCAGCGCAGGCTGACCTGGGCCGAATCTTTTCGCTATTGGTCAATTTTCTGTATGTCCAAGGACCAGTCTATCTCATGCTTTCATCGGTTGTTGGACAAAATGAATTTTATGGATCCATGATTATGTGATGGCTTGCTTGGTTTAATGAATCACGGAGATGCATTAAGCCCCCTTTTGTCAGAGCATGGTTCATATATATTTACGTGAAACAAATTGTGTACTAAACAAAAAAAGCGTTTCATTTCTTCGAAGACTGGTCTCTAAAGAAATGAGCCATGCACTGGCAAAAGGGGGTTTAATGCATCTCTGCAGTGCTTGAACCCGAGCAAGTCATCACAGTATTATAGGTCCATAAAATCCATCGTGTCTAACAACCCACTGAACCATGCATAAAATTTACAAAACGCAAAAAAATTGGATCATCGATACCGCAGGCTGACCTGGGGCGATACTCCTTGCAGATTCATTAAGCCCCCTTTTCCCATTCCATGGCTAAAAAACTTGAGGAATTTTATAATGATAATAGTTAACCCAGTCACAGGATTTACTTTTGACTCCCTGAACACTAAATTACGGATAATACAAAATACGAATAATTGAAGGAAAGGAAAACATCCTTTTCACAAGTGTTCGGAAATTATTGTGGCGAAAGCAGTATTCGCTACTTACAAAGAATTTTCCCCGCAATTTGTCAGAGGATGTCAAGGGACGTTATAAAATCGTATTTTAACAGTAATCCGTTACGAGACCGAAATGTTGACATTCAATGTTCCACTTACTGATGTAACTACACTGTCCCTTGGATCCTTATTGATCGATTCTTTTTCAGCTATACAGTTGGCTTTAACCTACTTCTTCGTTTTAGTCTGGAATGAATAAATATTAGTTTTAGACTGGACATAATTTTTCTGCGGGCACCTGCCGGCTTATTTGCGGGCCCATATCCCGCGGCGCTTACTCACATCTTACAAATGGATATGATCTATTTTATCCTTTAACTATTACTGAGCAGTATACGTATTTCAGTCAAACCAATACAAGCAGCAACGGCTCTTTTTCCAGGGATGGTCTAAATCATTAAAATCTAATCTTGAAAAGCATACGAGTATAATTGAAAACTTCACTTTTCAATTGCAGGCGTGGTTACTTTACATTATTTAACTTCATATTGAGCCACAAAGTGATTCAATAATAATACTGCAGTACCTCTTACGCCGTCTGTATTTCAAAAAAGATTTTTCTTGTTAACTCATAATTGTTTAAGTAGCATTAACCCTTTACCAGACGACAAATTTTTAGACTTGTCCAAATTGAAAGCATTTGCAGACGACAAAATAGATTTGACTCAAAAATTGAAATTTGCTTATGGAAGGGTAGAAAACATTGTGGGAAAAGGAGAAAATGCTGGTTACCAGCATTTTCTCCTTTTCCCACAATGTTTTCAAAAGGCCTTTTCCTTAGGGTCGTTAAAAGTCGGGATTGTGTGGTAAAGGGTTAAAATTCGAAATCATTTCTGGTTGATTCAAAGTAAGGTTAAAATGCAGAATTGTGAAAAATACCTGTACTTCAGCGCTGGAATTAAAGTCTTGATATGATATTTCACACGCGTCGTAGTGGGAAATGTTGATTGGTCACGGTCAAAATTAGAAATGACTACAAAAGGTCCGTTTTGAGCACAATTTTGGAGAGAAGAAGAGTTTTTCGACACAGCAGTTGTGTGAGGTTGTTGAAAAAGAAGAAAAAGGATTGCGAGAAAACGGCCTGGTAACGTTCTATTTTTTGTTACACCCATAGACTCAGACAGAGTATTTTGTTTAGAGTTTCAAGTTGACTTGGAATTTTCCAGGCTAGTCCCTTAGCGTTACCTTGTGTAAATTTGGGATGTAGACTAATATCGCATATTTTGTCAATTTTTTCCTGACCATACCACATATCTATAAGAGTTAGTAACTTCATCATTCACCAGTAGAACATTATGATTGGGCTGGGGGAAAAAGGACTAGGCTGTTGCATTAACCCTTAACCCTTAATCTGCTAAATAATTGAAATGAAACGTTCAAACCGATAGTAAGAACCCATATTTTTACTATTTCACAGGTATTTTGGGGGAAAATGTCTCCTCATCGGATAGCGTAGATCCAAGATCAAACTGCACGTTCTGTGCAGTCTGATCTTGATCTACACTGTCCGCAAAGGGTCTTTAAGTCGCGCTTAACAGACTAAGGGTTAAAGCGCTCTTCAGTATCTTTTTAAAAATAATCCTTTAGGGTCCATAGCTACCAGCCATTCTAACTCGCATTCTTAGTCTCAATCTTGAATTAGAAAGAACGCAATTTCTGATTGGCAAAACCAACTGGTACATGGCCAAATAAAAACTGCGTTACTTTGAAATTTAAAAAGGACTGATAAATAATTAGAAAAAGAAAGATATCAAGACTGGTTTGTGAATATGGGCCCAGAGGTTTCGGTCCTTATGTTGTCGGCCACGAGGAATACAGCCTAATACCGTGATACGCTACCTTAGCCAGACTCTATGTGAAAGTTACAAGCAAATCTGACATATTACCATTAATTAACCATTGAAATGATTCCCGTATCTGCAATCCGAAATCATATAATGCAATATCCGACTCATTTGATTGGTCCTTTATGTAGGTCAAAGGTACTGTTGGTGGAATATCACTGATGTTTGTTCTTAGGCTCTTTATATGTATAGCAGTTTCCATCTCCCGCTCACCACCTGTTAACGTGATTGAATAAAAAGATTTCACGACGTATGGTATACACGTAAACTACTAGCAGAGGGTGAGAAAAACCGGTTTCTTTTGAAGCCATTGCCAATTTTTCAGATCGAAACAACAGTTTACTTACTTTTTGTCACGGAAATGTAGTAACCGCAAAGGCTGGTAAAAAGTTGAGAGAGAGAGAGAGATCACCAAACCTTGCTTGCATGCTTGGTAATCTTCCTTCCTTCCTTCCTTCCTCCGTCCCTCCAGACAATAGTAAGTCTGCTCTAGATTCATAGGACACAAATCATGATAATGGCATGCAACACGCGAAAAGGGGCATCCGGACATTTGCGTAAAGAGTCGTCTCGGATCAGCCTGCGCAGTCCGCGCAGGCTGATCCGAGACAACAAATTCCGATCGTGTGTGAGTTTCTGTTTCACGCAAGTCTACTGTAGGACAAAATCTAATGTAGTCGTAAAATGCCGTCTCGGATTAGCCTGCGCGGACTGCGCAGGCTGATCCGAGACGACACTTTACGCAAATGTCCGAAAGCCCCTTTTCGCGTGTTGCAGGCCATATGATGGAACAATCTTAAACGTAGTTGAGCGAAGCAAAAGCAATCGAATAAACCAGTCTGCAAGATTATGAATAAATAACATGGTATGAAACGTGTGATAATGAGTTACATTAACAACAATTGGAGTTATTATGTATTTCGTCACATTATATAAATATTACATAATAAACAACGACAATAAATATAAAGTCGGTGACTTACAAAGGGGCGTTGCAGACATCGTAGATCGAGATCAAACTACGCAGAACGTGGAGTCTGATCCTTGGTCTATATACTGTTCCCTTAATTTTCATGAGATCGTGAGTCCGTTGTTTAAATCCTTGCTAGGCAAACTGGGCCTTGAAAATATGAGTAGCTGGTAAAATGTGTTACTTCCATTTTTTGATCTGAAATATTTTTGAAACGTAACTTTACAACCGGATCTTAATTCTTAACCAAAATGACAAAATTTTCTACACGCCCAAATTGAAATAATTAGTAGAAAGGGTAAAAAATATTATGGGACAAGGAGAAAATGCTGATTATCAGCATTTTCTTCTTTTCCCACATTGTTTTCAAAAGGCTTCTTCCTCAGAGCAGTTAAAACACGGACAAGTTTCGTAAAGTGTTAAATACATATACCTAGACGTGCAGATCAGTGGCATCATAAAAGTGAAAAAATATCACTCTACATTAACACCCTTGTTGTGAGTGCCTAGAAGTATCTCGATTTGACAGTTCTAATGAGTGCCCACAACAAAGGTTTTTGTGAAGAGAGAACAGAAAAATAATTTTCTGAGAGTCGAAATATTCCTATTAGCTTCATTTCTAAAAAAATAGACCAAAAATTTGATTTAGTTCCGGGATTGAAAAACCAGAAATCGGATAAGACCAAAAGCTGGATACAATGATTAATGGCCCGGTGTATCACGGAAAATCTGAATCTATTAAAACAACTCTTGTAGCACTGAGCCGTGATTTTATTTCGTTTTGTGGACAGTGAAGATCAAGATCAGACTGCACAGAAAGTGCAGTATGATCTTTGATCCACACTATCCACCTTATTGATACGACTACGGATACTGTGACAGGTTTTTTTTTTAAATTCCATCATCAGTATTTGCAGAATGTATACCTGAGAATGTCCTTTTCACTTATTTAACAATACAAGGGTTATATAATAGACAAATATGTCATCTAGCGGACTCTTGTTTATTGGAGCCCAATGCCGGTATGTCAATAATGAGCACTTGGCTTATGACCCATATGTGAAGATTCGAATCTTCGCTCGGCCAAAATTCTTTTCGAATAGAAAAAAGCAGCAATATCTCGCATGATCAATATGAACTACCGACTTTTTTTTTTCTGAAAGCTTGAAACATCCTGCAAATATTGCGAGATATCCGACGGGCACATATTCAAATTATCGCATTCTGAAATTTCTAGTATGAAGATTTAACCGTATTTGAAAATAGGTCACAATGTATAAATGGTACTTTAACCAGCTTTCAACATTATTGCTGTCATATCTCAGGCATATCAGTCCGATTTCAATATTCAAGTCATTGCTCATTGTAAATATTCGTATTCTGAATCTCACAAGTACTAGGCTGAGGGCTGAAAGGTCGTGCCCAAGGACACTATACGAAAAATCCAGCGCCTTCAATGAGGATTAAACACTGGATTGCCATATCGTGAATCCTACATAGATCTTCACTAATGGGCCACACTAGACCCCCTGTAAATAGGTTGGACAACCTCGATTAATCTCGAAATAACACGCCCCCATTTTTTCAAAGTCCAATTACGTCAAAAGTCAGTTTTACTCCTAGAACAGGATTATGAATATTTCAAGAGAATGGGTGCGTTAATTAAATTTTTGACGCCGTTTTTTCATTAGTCTTTTACTCGTAAATCTTTCAAAAAAGAATAACTTCTTTTAACTTTCTTCTCTAGAGTTTAATGCCTGAAAATTAGTTCATCCCTGTACGTTCGAGCGCAACTTGCGGTCTGATCTTGAATCTGTGCTATTTGTTATTTCTGTGAAATTCTAACCAAAGCAGTCTTGTGACTTCAACAAAATTTTAAGACTCAGACATACTGAACACAGTTGCAGAACATAAATTCAGTGTGGTTGAAATGATAAGATTTGTCAATGAAAGGGTAGAAAACATTGTGAGAAAAGGAGAAAATACTGGTTTGCATTTCTTTTTTCGGGACCGTAAGACACTGGATTGTTTGGTTCAAGAGTTAAACGTTAAAAGTTCTGGTAGATGGAAGGATTGTTTTTCATCAACAGAGTTCAGAATTTTTAGTTAACAAAACCTTTTTCTCTAAAACTTGAGCGTTTTGATTTATCTGCGGGAGCCTACAGAAGAGCACAGTGATTGCTACCTGGCTTTAAGATGCGCACACAACTTCACGATATGTACGGTCGTATGAAGCTTATAGATAGAGATATAACTCATGACGAGTAAGATCACCTTTTGCCAAAATGTTTTTTGAAAGTGGCTTGCTGCAAGAAAAACAAAAAGGGGGTTTATAGTGTTAGAGTCTACCTTTCAACCCTTTACCAAACAATCGTCTTTTAACGACCGTCAGGAAAAAGCTTTTGGAAAAAACCGTGAGAAAAAAAGAAAATGTTAGCGACTAGCACTTTTTCCTTTTCCCGCGATGTTTTCTATCCTCAAATTGACGCAGAGAATCAAATGAGATGCATTTGTTTGTCGTTAGGAAATGTTTTCAACTTTTGCTCGGTCAATCTTTTTGTTAACCAGGAAAAAAATAAACTTAAATATAGATCTATATGCAGAATGTTCATCCATAGAAAAAAACAAACGGAAAAGTGAGACTGGAGAAGAACCCGTCCCCCCAAAAAAGAGTGTCTTTTTTTAAGGGCTATCGTCTGCACCACTACAGAAAAAAAAACAGGTAACATCATCATTAATAAATCTTATACCTTCTGACGTAAATTCTTCCCTAAATTCTACGAACTTAATGTCCAATAAGCGTCATGCTCGTGAAGTCTTGATATCCATATACAGAAAAGACAACCGGTAAGTGTCTTAACAGATTGTCAGCGCACCTGATCCAAGATTGTATTACGTCATTTCCCATATATGACTGTATTGCATTTGCTAAGACTTTTGATTGTCAAAGACAACCGCAATACCATTGAATTCGTCTAAATTTATATTTATGCCTTAAAGTAAGTACCACGTGACACAAATGTTCACAATTTTGAAAATATGGCTAGAATTTTGTGATTATCGATAGGAATCTGGTTGTGAGACATGCATTCTTAAGAGAGAGAGAGAGAGAGAGAGAGAGAGAGAGAGAGAGAGAGAGAGAGAGAGAGAGAGAGCGCATGTGGTAAAAGGAGAAATTGCTGAGTTTTATTTATGATATAGACCTCTTCTGCTCTATTTTGTTTTGGTACATTTTGTACAATATATCAAAAACAGCATTTATGTAAACCGAGTTAAAAAACAGTTCTTTATACGTGTTTAACCGGAAAGCTCAAGTCGAATTACCATCAACAAGAAAATGTCTCTCCGCAAGGTAAAGTAAATCTGAAAAGGATGTCGCGGAACTAAATACTGTACAATTGTACGTTTTGTAACCGGAGAAAAAAATCACTACAAAATACCTTAAAAGTAACCCTTTTTCATAGCTTTATTTCTAGAAGTGCCACATGACTGAGAGCACGTATTTTTTCCAGTACTTTCCTCTTATTTCTTCTTGCGACCAATATATGTCAAGATAGGTTTTATTTTGTCTATTGTTACCCTTGAATGTTAAGTTTTACTGTCCAGTTCAAGGCAGCTCTGACCACTCAACAACTAAACAGCTACATAAATTAAATGAAAGTTTTCAATGGTCAGTAAAAGTCCAGATATTTCGATTTCATCTTTTTTTTTTTTTTGTCGTCGCAAGAATCATTGTAACCGAAAGTCTAGATCAAGATCACACTGCACATTCTGTGCAGTCTGATCTTGATCTTTACTGTCCGCACAGGTGCCTTGAGTCGCGTTCAGCAGGAATAAGGCCCTTAGCTGTTTCCCCGTACTCGTTACAAAGTTTAAACCAACAGTAGACTGATGCATCTGACACTATGGACGAACGTTTTGAATACATATAGATCTACAGGCAGTTACCATCTTGGAATAGAATGGAAAACACTATGTCTAATAAAGGAGTAATCATTGCTTGGTATCAGTAAAACTGACTTTTCCCACAATATTCAATATTTTCAAAAACTATCAATCAAAAAGGCGTGAAAAGATGTTATTATACAGTAATGGTGTAAGGTGTGACAAGAGCTTTGCACGCGTGTGTCAACACTCGGCTGCGAGTTCATTCTAATTGAAAGAGGGGCATAACTGTGTCAAAACTGTCATGAGAGTTACCTGCACTTCCGGTATTGGTTCCCCTTTTGATAGTGCAAGACTAGCCAAAATTTGAAGGAAATATCTTCAGTGACAAAAGAGATATGAAAAAATTACATCAAAGCTTCTGTACGACTACGCCGACGCCGACAAGGATGTGACAATATCTCGAAGGTTTCTTCGAAGAGCGGCGTGCTAAAAATATAATTCTCACCGTGTTATTCTCATTCACCATTGACAAACATCAAGAGTATTTCCAAAACGTAAAACAGTCTCCACAACACTATAATTCCAGTCATTTTTTACACATTATAATCTCTGTGTTATAACTAATACATCGATTTTCTTTTTTTCTTCAAGCGAGTGCGTATACCCTTTAAATGCCACATGAAGCAAATACAAATTTTCAACCAACAATCAAAACCTGAAAACTGCGATTTTACAGTACTTTTCGTCGGAAAAACTCAATATTTATCGGACAGTGTAGATCCAAGATCAGACTGCACGTTCTGTGCAGTCTGATCTTGATCTGCACTGTCCGCAAAAGGGCATTTAACCACGATTTGCAGACTAAGGATAAAGTCATCAAACAAGGACAAAGTAACCTATAGCACTTACTCGCGTATTGGTACCACGAGAATTCCCTCATTCATTTACGGTTAAAATCGATTTCAATTAATTCTCTTGTAGCAATGGACCATATCGGAAGCTTTGCAATCGCCGTAGATAAAGATCAGACTTCACAGAAGGCAAAATCTGATGCTAGATTTACAGTTTACACCGTTCTTCATGCTAATTTGTTACTAAAAAGGGTTCTTTTTAATTTGTCATGTGTAGTTAAATTGAACTTTAAGCCGTAAGGTAACAAAAATGGCCAAATTATCTATCTTGCAACGAAATAATGAAACCTTTAGACTGTTTAGCGTCACCGCACGAGGCCTTGCAGAAGGAACAAATCAAATTCAGACTGCACAGAAAGTAAAGTCTGATCCTGATCTACACTGCCCGATGAGTCGAGATGTTGCCGGAGAAAAGAGCTTTGAACTTGCAATACTTTGTTTTCCGCTCGCCAAAATTTTTTCATGAAGTTTAGTTTAAAGGGAGTTATTCAGATTTTCATGATTCAACAAAACTTAAATAATGATTTCTCACCGGAGAAAGTAAGCCGATAGCTGGCAAATCATTAATAAAGGGGAAAAAAGTAGTCTAATGGTATTCCCTTACTGGGCTACGTAGCCTCTTTACGTATTTTTAGATTTCTCAGAGCAGTTTTTGAAAAAAAAAAAACTTGTCGGAATGCCACGTGGTCAATAACATGCGTCGATTACGAGAATTTGTAATCAAATCAGTATGATGACGTCATCGTTTGATGTCACTAAAGTAGACGGAGTAATGTACTGAGTGCAAAAAGATCATCCATTTATTTAAATGCTTCAAACTGCACCCTTTCATTGGATGTAACCGCACAATTTATACAGTTGCAAAGATAAACGTGTCTAGTTGTATTTATCGGTATTACAAAGGAAATCTTTATTGTCGACGGAAAAAGTAAATAGACCCCTTTAATGACTAAAAATGCACTACATTTGTTCTAAATATGTACATGAATCATATTCTGTGAAAAGGCGCTATAATGTATTTGCGAAAAGTATCGGACCTGGGTCGAAACTTTTTGCTAGTGGTCTATTTTCTGCATGTCAGAGGACCATTTCACCCTATGTTTCAGTCGGTTGTTAGACAAAATTGATTCTATTGATCCATAATTACATGTATATACCCATTTCTTTGGTATAATGCATTACGGAAATGCATTAAAACACCTTTTGCCAGAGCGCTGTTTACATGTATTTTCTAGTTATTTATCATTACCCTTGTTGGTTCCATAAAGTAAACCTTGCAATTATTTATAGACAAATAAATCACTTTCTCTGTATATTATCATTGGCTAATTTGTCAGCGATGATACTCTATGACGTAGCGGTAATTCTATCAAATATCACTAGATCATTTTGTCGTTTGATGCCATCATTTCCGCCGTCGTCAAGGTAACGAAAAAACATAGTCGCAGATCATTATTCCATAATAGGCGAGACAGTGAAAGAGAGGTAGTGGTTGAGACTGAACTTTCAACTCCTACGCTGCAAAGCGCGACTCAAGATCCTGGTGCGGACAGTGTAGATCAAGATCAGACTGCACAAAACGTGCAGTCTGATCTTGATCTACACTGTCCGATAAAGGAGCTTTTTTCCTCCCAAAATATCTTTGAAATAGCAAAGTTTAGGTTTACACTAACGGCTAAGTTTCATGTCACTTATTTAGCAGGTTAAAGGGTAAGCAAAAATGTGTAATGTCGACCTCTCTCGAAGGCTGAAAATACACGTTACAATCTTGTGTTAA
The DNA here is from genome assembly GCA_946811185.2 of Hippopus hippopus. Lineage (NCBI taxonomy): Eukaryota > Metazoa > Mollusca > Bivalvia > Cardiida > Cardiidae > Hippopus > Hippopus hippopus. The sequence goes on along the minus strand of OX328099.1, from coordinate 34,549,250 downwards.
CGCCGTTTTCAACATTACAGTCTACTGAAATTCAGAAAGACTTCCCTAATAGGGTGTCTTTGGACAATAAGTTTTTGGAGATTTTGTATGTATTCTATGAAAAAGTCTTGTACGAGTATAACGTGTTGCAAAATTTTGTGCCACAGAGCTGATGATACAAACTTTTTGCCGCAGTCAATTCGCAAAATTATTCGTGCCATAAACTGGTAATATTTGTGCAGCAGCGGAAGTTTTGCAATATTTGTGCATCAATAAATGTGCTATATGAAGCTCAAAATGCCACAGTCGAGGTCCTGCAAAAATTATGCCACAGTCCAAGTCCTGTAGAGTTTTTGTCACACTACAAGTGCCAGGTACGTAGTAATCTAGTATTTGTGCCACAGTCCAAGTTCTGTAGAGTTTGTGCCATAACACGTAGTGATGTTATAGGTATGTAACAGTCAAAGTCCTATAGATTTGTGCCAAACTACCGGTGACGAAACCTTTCTGCTATGGTCAAAGTCCTTTAAATTTGTTCGAAACTGTAGGTGGTATAATATTTGTACGAAAGCCCAGGTCCAATGGAATTTATGGCAGATTCTAGGTGATAAAATATTTATGCAACAGTCCATGTCCTATAGAACTTGTGCCAGACACCTGGTGGTCTGATGTTTGTGCTACAGTTCATGTCTTATTGAAGTGCTAGACACCTACTGGTCTGCAGCCCGGTTTACTAAGGTACTTACGAACAAAATTTGCGTAAGTTTTACATAACTATAGTATGGTGGCATATTTCTGCCATGACATACGAGATAACCATCATGATTATTTTAGAAAACTATTGCGATATGTCAAAGTTTTCTGGAAATTTTATCTAAATAAAATGAAAAGATAAAATTTCCAGGAAACTTTGATTTATCCCAATAGTTTTCTAAAATAACCATGATAGTTATAGTTACGTAAAACTTACGCAAATTTTGTTCGTTACTACCTTAGTAAAACGGGGCCCAGGGTGATCTGATGTTTGTGCTACAGTCCAAGTCCTTCAGACGTTTTGTCAGACACCTGGTGGTCTAATATTTGTGCTACAGTCAATGTCTTGTTTAATTTGTGCCAAACACCTAGTAATCTAATGTTTGTGCTACAGTCCAGGTCCTGTTTAACTTGTGCAAGATACCAAGTGATCTATTGTTTGTGCTACAGTCCATGCCTTGTTGAACTTGTGCCACACACCTGGTGGTCTACAGTCCATGTCCCGTTGAACTTGTGCCAGAAACGTGGTAGTCTGATGTTCATGCTACAGTCCATGTCTTGCTTTTGAACTTGTGCCAGACACCTAGTGGTCTGATGTTTGTGCTTCAGTCCATGTCCTATTGAACGTGTGCCAAACACCGAGTGATCTGATGTTTGTGCTACAGTTAAAGTCCTATAGAAGTTGTGCAAGACACATAGTGATCTGATATGTGTGCTGCGGTCCAAGTCCCACAAAAGTTTTTGCCACATTCCAAGTAATATAAAATTCGTACGGCACTTGAAGTGATAACTGTGGCTAACATAGTCAAAATCCTAGAAAAAGGTGAAAGTATGTATTACCATGTAAACTTGCATAATATATCCAACTGATATGATATTTTTGCCACCAGTCCAAGTACTAAAAATTTGGGCCACAATCGAAATTATATAAAATTTGTAATCGATAATATTTTGAAAACGAACATCTTTCTTAGATTGTATTCGTGAAAATATATGCTTGTTAAACTATGGTCTGACACATGACAACTTGTCATCACTAGCAATTTATCGTTTTGCTGCAATGTTGTCATACGTGATCTGCAAAACGAAAGGAGTCGTCTGATGGTGGCAATGTAGTCATAAACACATTATTTCCATTGCGATAATTTCAATACGTCATCCTGACTCTCTTATTGTGGGTCATAAATATCCTCCATCCGCACCCCCTACTGGTGTTGAAAGTTATCCTGGTGTAACTATGCCTATAAAGCTCATGATCGTTTTTGGGACAAAATTACTCTTTATGGATGCCTTGACTGCATTTGTTACGGGTGCCGTGCGATTTTCCGTGCGATTTTCAGGTATCTTAAGTGGTTATGGGATACGTCGTACGTACTTACCGTGCATAGGAACATCTTGTAAATTCTTGTGCTATCCTTCAACGACGGATAGGGTCAAAGCCGCACGGAGATCGTACGGAGATCGAACGGAAATCGTGCAGTCATCGTGTGATCTCCGCACGGGGCAAAGGCCTCGCAGAGATGGTACGGTGACTTTGCGAAGTGTCAGATTACCATGTGATTATACAGGCATTGCACGGGCACCGTGTAGCAGCCTTTGCTATAGCCGCGCGGGAGGGGGGGTATGACTATTCCACGATTTAAAAGTCAAGCATTCACAATTCAAAAAAAGATCTTTCTGGGTGTTTTTTTCAGATGTTGAAAGAGGTCGAATGTATAGATATAGCGCTGAAAGAGTTGTCAGTTGAATGTTTATGGATGTAGATAGTTTCGTTTTTATGTTTTATGATCCTGTTATTATTTCAGAATTATCGATGTTAAATAAAGTCAAGTTTTTTTTTTCCCTGTAGTTAAAGCGAAATACTGTAGATCGATATAATTGCTTGTATAGCGTAATTGGTCCATTTCCCATGATGCTTTTTCAAAACTTATTTCTTTCCATCAAATGTTTGCCTTATTTTCAAGATTTGTAACAGTTTTGCTGATGATAGGTGCAAGAAAGATTACACAGTTATATGTTCAATAGCATGATTTTAAATAATTACTCCTGCGTGACTCGGTGGTGAAGTTGGTGTCAGTGGTGACGAATTTATTTCTGGAGGTTGATCGGCACCAAAGGCTCTGGACTAACGTTGGAGTGTCCTTTACTAAGACAGTTTTGAGCCACATCCTATAACTTGTGAAACCCAGGACACACATGAATAAGAGAACTGTCGCTGTGATATGATTGAAAAAAAAAAAGTGTTGAAAGTGGCGACAACATAAAACAAATCTAAACACGTAAAACAACGCTCATCTAGTGTTACGTTATGCAGAACGGGTGTTTTCGGCATAAATCACAATCAGTCTGCACAGAACGTGAAGTCTGATTTTAGATGAATGATCTTAGATCCATACCGTCCGCTTTCTTAGTTAAGCCTATAAGAAATCTTTCTGAAGCTAAGTCGATTGTATTTACAGTCGTCGAAAGAAGTCGGGTCTAATTATATGGTGCTGAAAGAGTAATGACGTCTAGCACAAACTTTATGTGCCTTTTGTAGACTAGAGATTTAGATCAAAGTGGAGAGGACCTGCAGTCTAATCTGGTTTCTAAACTGACCACTCCTTTGTGAGATACGGAAACCAAACTACTTGTATAGTATGCTTCTGCATAGCTCTGTAACAAGCAACGAAATCATAGACTTGTCCAAATTAAAAACACAATTCCGAAAGTCTTTACGTCTTTACGATAGAATTTGCGTTTATTTATCGGTTACCCATACGGTCGACACCCCCTGAAGGAAGTTAGGTTTGATACGGGGGATAGTGCAAGATACAGGACGAAACCCATCCTAAGTTATTCCTAGTACTCAGTGCATCGCACTGTCACTCGGGGCCTGGGTTAAACGTCTCATCCGAAAGACTATTTGTAATTTTAGATGGTCAACCGTGGGGATCGAACCCACATCCTCATGTGACCCAAGACTTGATGTTTAAAAGTCCCACACTCTACCACTTGAGCTATACGGGCTGGTCTCTTTACATCAATATAATGTTGAGCTCTTTAAAGAAGGAAAGTTATGATAGCTTAATTACCTCCCTTTACTGAATGCAAATGAGATAGGTAAGGCAAAATGTTTGGTGCTTGTGTATGTATATAATGTGGGGACCAGCCCGCACAGCTAAGTTGGTAGATCATAGGACTCGTGAACGTAATGTTTCGGGTCACTTGAGGGTGTGGGTTCGATTTCCACGGCTGGCCATCTAAATAATTAGTAATCTTACAGATGAGACGTTAAACCGAGGTCCCGTGTGACGGTGCTATACACCGAGCACGTTAAAGAACCATGCGTAACTTAGGGTGAGTTTCATCCTGTATCTTGCACTATATCACGTAGCAAAACTGTTGCCTTCAGGTGGCGTCGCCCATATGAGCAACCGGTAGAGACGATAAATAAACGCAAATTCAATCTATCAATATAATCTGGGGCTATTCAAAGTGCATCGAATGCCGGATTCTTCAGTCTGTTTGCCAATCAGGCACCATCGCCATCCTCGTCTGGGAGGAATGGAATGTTATTTCTTACCTGCAGATCGTAACAAAAAAAAATCCTTTTTTTTTAACTTTGCAATCAGGATGCAACGGAAATAATCTAAGTTCGCTAACATAATTGCCACAATAATTGTTTAATCAATGTGAAAAAATTTACGTTTGGACATGATTCAGAAAGGTCCGATATAGTTTGTGGATCTTTAATTAGCATTGCGAACTTGTCAATCTATGCCATCGAATCACTTTCCAGGCCCAAGGGCCCGGCTTCACGAAAAAACTTAAGTCTCTTATCTTACTCAAATCTACTAGTTGAGTTATTATTTGTATTTGCATTTCAGTAACATTAACACACTGTAGTAACATTCTAAAATCCTGAGTTGACACTATGTTTCAGACTCAACTAAGCAAAATAAATTGACTTAAGTGAATTAACAGTCTTAAGTCCATTATTTCGCTGAGTTGGGTCTGAAACGTTGTGTCAACTTTGGATTTGAGAATGTTACATAAGTCTGTTAACGTTAGTATTATGCGTCTGGAATAACAAACTCAACTTAAGTCGGAAAATAAGTCTGTTTGCAGATTTGAGTATAATAAGAGACTTAAGTTTTTTCGTGAAACCGGGCCCAGAACTCCGTCCTTGAAATAAATTTGACTTTCGTTGTGCTGTTTTACGTTTTTTTTTTTTTCGAAGATGTTTTTAAAATCTTCTGCTGGAAACTTTATTACCAAACGATGAAATTTAACCCCTTTACCAAACAATCCCTAGTTTTCACGACCCTGGGAAAGAAGGCTTTTGAAAACATTGAGGGAAAAGCAGAAAATGCTGGTAACCAGCATTTTCTCCTCTTTCCACAATGTTTTCTACCCTATCAGAGACCTAAAGCTAATTTGTATCCATTCTGAATTTGTCATCTCTGGATGCTCTCAGTTTGGAAGAGTGTAAAATTTGTCGTTTGGGTTAAAACATTCCAAAAACGAAATCGTTTGCAGAACACAAATTATATGAAATTCAAATGATAGGATTGGGCTTTGAAGGCTAGAAAACATAGTGAGAAAAGGAGAAAATGCTGGTTACCCGAATTTTATCCTTTTCCCACCATCATTTCAAAGGCATTCTTTGTAAGGGTCGTTAAAACCCGGGATTGTGTGATAAAGGTTAACAGAGAATACAGAGCTTCATAACAGCTTTTGTAGTTTATGTCTATGGATGCACAGAACCACTTAACTGCATCGATGAAGCCAAAGTATATAAACATAGTCCGGAACACTTCTTTTGATTCAAAACAAAATAGATAGATAGATAGATAGATGGGCAGGCAAGTGGGCAGTCGGTCGATCGATCGATCGATTGATTGACTTTAATATACATTTAGATTGACATAACACATGAAGCGCCATGCACGACTGCGCAAGAAATAAAATGTCACAGGCTTTCATGAAGTGTTTTTGATATATATAGAATCTGGGAAAAAAAAACCCTAAAAAAACAAACGTAAGTTCTTCATTAGAGCTCTCTCAAGTTATATGTATTTGAAAACAGTGCCGAAAACCATTTAACTGCATGATTAGGGCCAACGCAAATAAATATACCGTAGTGTGACTTTTTCAGTAGACTTCAATAATTCAGATGAACACTGGAAATTTTCATTTCTGTATGCCAATACTTGCTTCCAAGCAGATTTTAAAGCACAACTATGAGGCGAAAGGACAGCTATTTTCACACAAATTCATCTGATTGGTCAACTTCTTGCAGTTGCCAACTGTTTTACCCCCTACTTCCTAAACGAGGTCTAAAAGTAGATTTCTACTGCAACTGAACCTAACTTTGTAAAACAAAATAATATCAGGAAGTGGACGGTGTAGATCAAAGATCAAATTGCTCGTCATGTGCAGTCTGATCTTGATCTACTTCGTCAACAAAAGTTATTTAAGTCTCCATCGTTAAAGGGTCAAGTCCCTATGTCTTGAAATCCAAACATTGCTGTCCAGCTGGAATGCTAAACCACATGTAAGTCCCACCTCCCTCTATGACGACATCAAAATATGTTTATCGTAACTAAAGTTAAAAATCGGAGTGGAGGGACAAAAATCAGCTCGGTCAATTGATCACAGTGTTAAAATTTAAACACCATCGTTATTTTCGGGGAAAAACAATCAATTCATCTACTCTGACAGCCTTATATTAAAAAATATACATACAAAAACTCAGAATCTAATGTAATACTCTTTAAACATATTTATTTTACGATTGAGAAACAAGTTCTTAGAACTTCTACTAATCTCTCTCGATTCTGCTTCCTGGGAACTACACCAGTACTCCCGCCTAATGTGTGGGCCAGTGAAGGACCCCAAAGCTGACACCCGCTCCCGGGTATCGAACTCGGGACCTTATGGTTATGAGGCCGACGCTCTACATCACACCACGGACACCACAGAATATGTAATCAATCAATGTAATACTCTGATTTATTAGCAACTAACACTAATTGGTCCTTCAAGTACAGTTAGCCTCTCTAAAATCGGAATAACCTGATAAAACTTTGCGAGAACAAGTGGCTCAATAGGAATACTAAAGAAGCTGGTAGCTCTGTCTTATTATCCACTTGCTGCGGCAATATGTGACAAAGAGTAACCAAGCTACACTTTCAACATAATCCTTCAAATTTGAGGATTGCTTTCTTCCTGAACTGGTGTTTCGCACCACCCCATACAGTATTTCAAAGAAATATACCATGACGAAAACTCTCGTTTTCACGTGTTTTCTGGATCGCCAGTACTAGGCTTGGAGCTTTGCAGCGCCTTGTCTGATGATTCTACTTCGCGACAGACGCCGTCAGCTGCGGTCATACCTACCTAGAACTTCTCGGTAATAATTCTAAAGGCTTACCAAGTACAGTCCCGTTCTCACAGTCACGGTAGGGGCCCTGGCTCCTTCGATTAAAAATACCATGTAAACCGGTATAGAGTTTACATTCTCAAACGGTAGATAATGTACAGAAAACCAAAATTGGCGGGTACTTTCGGAGATGTTTCAAAGAAAAATAAACGCACGGACGGACGGACGTACGACGGACACAGGGCCATGGCATTAGCTCGCTGGCTATCGGCCAGAAGAGCTAAACAAAGGAAGACGGCGTAAGAAATACTGGAATATGACTACCGAAAACGTTTTTATTGTTCAGTACGTAGGGAAATAATGGACAGTTACCACGCCAGCAATTGTCTCTTTTACATAATTGTTTTGCATATTATTGAAAAGTGAATGTCTTCAATTAGATATATATTTTCATGATTAGATGCTAATCCAACTCTTCGTCATGGCATTGAAAATGCTGAACATTATTTTTTTCAAGGGCTCTCGCTTTACAGACATAAGAATCTCACTTTTCCAAGTAAAGCAACAAGAGTATTTCATCCTCTAAATACTATAAAACTTCTTTTCGGCAGTGCTGACCTAAGTCACGACCAAAATTGTTTACTATTTGAAGCAATTCAGTTGTACATTAAAGAATCTAAACGTTTTTCGTAATTTTCAGTCTATTTTTGTAACTGTTAATGACAACTTTATAAAGTTTTAGGCAATCACAAAGAACACCATCTTTTTTCTTTTTCCTGTTTTGAACTTTTCTTTTTTGTTTCTTTTTTGTTATTCTTTGTAATCTTTCTATTTTAACTCTTAGCTCTCTCTTACTGCGTTTCTTTTCTTTCTCATACGTCAGTGTTGTTGTATTTGTACATAACGTTGTTAGAACTTTATAATTTGTGTTGTAGGGGAAGGGCCAATTCTAAGTTGTGAGAACTTGTGGCCCAACCCCATTTCAACTTATGAAATAAAATATATTTAAACTAAACTAACTCTTCGTCGGAAAAGGGGCAGCTGCTGCTTAAATTGGTATACTTATATATGCATAGTAATGGTTTTTAGGGTAACGCATAAAAATTATTAAATGACCACTTAGTACAAGAAAAGCGTTATACTCTAACATAAACTTGTAAAGATGTTAACAGGCGATAACGGGTATTGACGGTAGCAACTCTTGTGTATTGGTGTAATAAAAGGGCCCGCAGATCTATAGATCCACAGAGTTCCGCAGAAAAAACATGACCACATTCCAACCATTCACCAATTACTGTTATTCAATTGAGGCTCACACCAGCAAGTAGGTCAAAAGCACGCTTCTGGTGTCGCACCACTGCGGGACTGCTTCCGGGTCGTAGTATTCAAAAGTAATCCCATTGGAAATTTTGCAGTAGCACTTTTGTTGCACTGTTTCATGGAGCTGAGAGGGCCTGGGGTATATAATTTCGATTACTTTAAATTTAGGCAGTGGGGGATCACTTAGATGTGTTTTTGTTGTATATTGACTGGATTATTTTGTGTCAGTGGAGGAACAAAACTTTGGGGTCATGGCCATGAATAGGTGTTTTTGAGAAGACAAATTCTAGGGTGCGTGTGTTTGTTGAGATTCAGCGACAAACGCAATCGGTCGACATGTTATTTTCAATGCATTTTTTTGAAGGACTATGGACGTAATTTTGAAAGCAAGAGACTGAAAAGCCAAAGGTTGGCCATTAAGCGATCTGTGAAGCTTCAAAGATGGTCGATTCCACTCTATTTTCAATATGGTAAAAAAAAAAAACCGTGGTGTGACACCTTTTACAACTACGCAGATTGAAGAAAATGTTGAAGAAACGAGTAAAGGTGAAATGACGGGTCCATACGCCCTTTCTCACGATTTGTTTATTATACGGCTAACTGTGGAATCGCAGGGAATTCTAAACATTTGCTTCCATTGTTTATTTGTTAACGGATTTTCCTAGCTTATTAGCAGATAGAATTAAATCTATAGAGGATTAATCGTTCTATTAATATACGTATCGTAAGTGCATGTTTTGTTCTTCGTTCATTAAGTAGGTCCTTTAGCAAAAAAATCCGTGTTTGAACGACAACAAAGGCGTTTGAAATCATGCTGGGAAAAGGAGAAAATGCTGGTAACCAGCATTTTCTCCTTTTCACACAATGATTTTTCCCCTTCTTACTACTAACCCCATCCTTTGAGTAAGATTCAATTTATTGTCGGCCATTACAGTCACGCATTCGATTCAGTAACGTAAAAATATGCCGTTTGGTACAGAATAAAATCATATAGACTAAATTAACCCTTTCAGCGCAATAGGAGCTAACACGGACTTTGGCGGACGGCATAGATCAAGAACAAACTGTACAGAACATGCAGTCTGATCGTAGGCCTATGCCTTTCGCTTGATTAGTCAGGCATGTAGATAAATATCTGAGTTTCTGTGGATTGTATTTGCAACTGTCGTGAAAGGTCGAGTCTATACATATGGCGCTGAGAGAGTCAACCCTTACCAAAGGTGTCCGTGGTTGTGAGGTAGAGCGTCGGCTTCGTAACCATGAGGTCCCGAGTCCCGATACCCGGGAGCGGGTGTCAACTTTGGGAGATTTCATTGGCCCACACATTCGGCGCGAGTACTGGTGTAGTTCCCAGGAAGCAGAATCGAGAGAGATTAGTATAAGTTGTAAGAACTTGTTTCTCAATCGATGTAAAATAAATACGTTTAAACTAACCCTTACCAAACAACAAAATTTTGGAATTGTCCAAGTTACGAACGCGGACGACAAATTAAATATGGCCCAAAGGATGGAATTTATGAGCAAAAAGGTAAAGAACATTGTGATGACAGACAGACAGACAGACAGACAGACACATTCAGAGAGAGATAGAGACACACACACAGAGACAGAGAGACACAGAGAGAGAGAGATAGAAACACAAAGAGAGAGAGACAAAGAGACAGAGACAAAGAGACAGAGAGAGAGACAGAGAGGCAGAGAGAGAGAGAGAGAGAGAGAGAGACAGACAGACAGACGGAGAGACACACAGAGATACAGATTGGAGAAAAGAGGGGGGGCACAATATGTTAAAAAGAAGAATGGGTGCACAATTCTGGTTCTTCATGGAATAGATCCCTTACTTCTTGTAAGCGTCCGATGTAGGCTAAAACATCGAAGCAGATGACACTATCTCTAACTCTCTTACGAGTTCATCTCTGATTTTGTAAGAAACACGGTTCTATGAAAATTTCTTGCTAGGACACAGGGGTACTTGACTTTTGACAAATCCCGTCTTCTATAGCCTAATATATACTCAACAGGAAGAAAGAAACGCACGGCAAACATTTTATGCGTTAACTACTGAACCGCTCATGATACAGGTCTATAAATACTGGTCATATTGTAGTGAACTTTTGGCCATTTGTCGAAAAATGTCATGTCTAGCTCTAAACCAGACATTGTATCCATTAAACAGTCTTCGTTATATATTATTTACCCTGCTTTTCTTTTTTTTCCGTTTAGTAAATCAGTCAAAGAGTTTGACTGCATTACATGACCGCAAGTCATGTGTCAGATGTCGCACCACTGGGATTTTGCTACATCGAAAAGAACAGTGAAAATTACCACATTTGACCCTCTGCTGTACCCTTAATGGCGAACCCACAGCTTTGTTGTTTGTTTAAATCAAATATATGAGCAGTGGCCTACAAAGGGAGTTACAAAGGAAATGACAACCGATTATGGTATTTGCTATTCCATAATCAAAGTACTGCAAGTATTAATAGAAGGTGACTGTAGAAGTATGCTAGCAAATAGGTTTTAACAGTAGACCATTTTATTAAAAATTCATTCATCTGATGGTTGAAAACATTGCGTTATTAAATGCTAAATGTGCACCTTTCAAAGATTGATAACAGTATTTTATAACTGTTTTCAACAAAATCGTGTATCTAACACGTGTCGCATGCGTGTTTACTTGTTAGAAAAGCGGTTTGGAGTGTATAGACTGTTGTTTGGGATGTTTTTTCGAGTGGTTTGGGGTTGTTCTATCACTTATTCATCTGCGATGTAGATTTTTTAACCTAGACCATGTAAGAGCTACGAAACGAGGCCAATTCCAAATCTAGAGCTAATTCTATGACATTCTATGACATTTAACTCTGAAGTTCATTGTTTGTGTAATTGACTTGCAGTTTTTCAATTCGCATGTTTTTCAATTCGCATATCAAATGACACAGATGCGTCTATTCATTGATCTACGAAGATCTATATTTCTTGAAACAGAGGAGTGATTCATTGTCACAGAATTTCAGTTTGTCGGTTGACATAAGAAGGTGAATCCAAGAAGGTCATCAACTTCTAAAGATGACAGTAAAAAAAAAAAACAAGGCCCTTTCTTTTGTAAGACCATGTTCCTTTTATTTTTTTAGTCATAGGCACAAAAAAAAGACCCCATAGAAGTAAGCTTGAGTTCAATTTCCATCGAATTCTCATATCAACACTAGAATTTCGTTTCAGACAGTCTTTTTTTTTTCTCATTTCATCTGATAAAACAGGACTTTTGACCACAACAACCCGGAAGCAATTTGCAGTGTTTTCCGCATAGTTCTCAATTAGAATGGAGAAAGTCGTTACTTTTACACTGAATAATGGCAACATGTACGTATTGGCAACTATTCATTTAGCTCGTGGCTACGAGAAAATTAAGTCGGCGCCTCGGGTTACTAAGTCGTGGCCACTAAATACGTGTTCTTACATGTCCCATTTATGATGCCATAGTATAGCCACACAAGATGAATGGAGATATTTTCTTTGAAATTTGTGATCACGTTGACTTCACGTGACCTCCCAAAATAGTGTTACACAGGTTGAAATTATGTTTCCGATTAGGACAGAGTTGTGTCGGTACAGGCTATATCGGGATCGTCAAAGCGACGCCGTGTCTATTTCGGTCTAACAATATAATAATGTTTCCAGAAATAGAATTTTGCATGGGATATGCGCTAAATCCTCCCGTTTTAGTAAGAAGAACTGATGTGCGTATTGCTACCTAAAAAAATAAAAGCATTTACAAAGGAAATAATATACTCTAACCCATAGGCTGCTAAGCGCGAGTCATTGCTCTTTTGCAGACAGTGTAGATCAAGATAAAACTGCACAGAAAATACAGTCTGATCTTGGATCTACACTGTCCAATACGGGGATTTTTTTCCAGCAACAAGAACTTTGTAATCGCAATAATTCTCTATATACTATTGGCTGAAAATCTTCGTTCTATTTATTTAGCAGTTTAAGGGTTGAAATATTTACAAACCATAGGCTCTCGTGAGTTCCTTCAGTGTATATTTGGCCCCTTGGCGTATCGTTTTTTTTTTCAGTAAAATATTAGATCTAGTTTCGTGTTCGAACGTCGTATGATGTATCTTGGAAATAGAATTGCTTCAGGGACAAAATTAATAGAAGTATCAAATAATCCGAAAAAGACGGGCCAGTAAGAAACACGAGGGCCTAACAAGACGAAAGTAAACCACTACGCATTGCAATAAATTTAAACCAAACATTTGGAAAAAAAATATTCTCAGAACCGTATCGATCTAAACTAATCATATTTTGATGGCCTGATCGGTGTTTTAAACTCGAGTCCGCACGAGAGATCACAACAAGAGGGTCATGATGGCTCTGTATCGTTCCACTGACTTATAAACAAAATGCATTACACGTAATTGGCATCGACCGAGTTATTTAGCCGTAAGAAGGCCATATAGAAATAACATTTCATTAAATATATGCCTAGCAAAAAAGGAAATCGTCCTACCTTTTTCACATGTAAGATGATGTCAATGAATACAAGTATATCTAACAAAGTATTGTTCATACCAAATATCAATAATCTCTGAAAAGCAGTATTTTGACAAGAGAAATTTAAAAAAAAATCTAGTGGCTTTTTTTTTACTATGGCACATTTGGTAAAGTTTTTTTAGAAAAAATAAATGATACAAACCATGCTTCATTTGATTATTCAACATCAGAGCATAACCATTAACATCAAAATAAATCATCATGAATGAATAAAGAACATTTCCTATCCAAATAGCTAGATTATACGAAACCACTTATGTTACAGTATATGACGACAATCAAGGAAAATAGGTGGTAACATACTGTCTTGAGGATAAAAGGAGTTACTTCGCTTAAAGATTATAATCTTAACTATACCTTGTTATCACCATTAATTAAGCCAGACCAAAATCAGAAGGCTCATTGCTGGAAAAATTATATCAAGAAATCTGAAAGAGGTCAACCAAAGGATCATTTTTGCAAATTTGTAAATAATCCTAATCTGCGATTTTGAAGAAGAAGATATTTTAAAGATTTTCAATATTTTTCAGTTTCGTTGCCACGGCAACTAGAGTTTTTTCATACAATCAAACTCTCTCCATTCTGAAGAGAGCAATGACAAAATCATTTCTGTAAGATTCGTCAAAGTTAGGAGAATGGTTTTGACAGAGAAGATGTTTAAAATGAAAGTTAACGCACGCATGCACGGACGCACGAACGGACACGGGGCCATGACAGGTTTACATGCCTTCAGCCAGTGGAGCTAATAAAACCGTTTATTTCATGCTTTCCAGTAGGTTATCGAGGAATAACGGTGAAATATTTTTCGATATTTCATGGTTACGACCAGTGAAAAATACCGATTTTATATTCTAACTCTTCAATTGAAGGCGGAAACAGTTGTTCCCGCGCACTAGTTACCTTGGTAAAATGCGCGTGCCTCTAAACCAGAAGGAAATCTGACGTAATTTATCCTACATTTCTCGCGCTTGACGTAATATTGTAATGCGTTGCTATGCGGAGGGGGTGTGCCACGGGGAATTACAGAAAAGAACTGTACTGGATTTTGATGTAAGTCCCAAAGAGGGTTAGAAGCATGAAATAAATAGAATATTTGGTTTTTTTTTTCGGTGAAAGATCGGAATTTATTTCATCTCGTGAACATTTGTGCTGCACCACTTGTGAAAATATTACCGATGATGTTCACTCGATGAAATAAATTCCGATCTTTCACCGAAAAAAACAAATATCCTCTATTTCTTTACAGGTTAATAACAAGAAAAAGAAAGATACTGTTTATGCAGTTTTAAACAGTCAATGCTGTGCAGCTTTTCTGGTGATATATTCAGTATGACAAAACCGGCCTACATGTACATGTACTTGTTAATGTGTATGTATGCTAAATACATGAGATTGGCTTTTCACTCAACACAAAATACCTAAATAGTGCATCTTCAAAAGCCTTTGACCAGAAAATCGCACAAAGCACCTGGCAGTGTAGGTCCAAGATCAGAAAATACGTTCTGTTCAGAATGATCTTGGTCTTCACTGTCAGATATAGGACGCAACTTCAGCTCAAAGCACACTTAAAGGTAAGAAGCCATCACAAATGAACATCTAGATTATATTTAGTTCCCTGTTTTAAGGGCAATTACGGACTAATTACAATATTTTGCCTCAATTACAGACTTTGATCACTTTTATGTCCACTCATAAAGTTTTGTAAGCCATGTAACTGTAATTCACGGTAGTTTGATCTAGAAATTACATGTAACTTATATAACTCATCACGGAACACTGTGAAGCACGTGATGACGTCATGTTATTGTCACTGAAGTACTTAAGTCCAGGTGTTGAGGTAAGGATGTAGAATGCCGTTTCAATTTTTAAAGGGAACTTTGTAGAATCTTTTTGATACAGTTTGATTTTTTTTAAACGCGGATACGATGCACATTTCTCTGCAAATGTGAAGAAACTGGGCAAATACTTGCTATAGAAAGGTGCAAATTTGGCATTCAGTCACTCAGACAGTCACTCCGTCTGTCTTTATGAGATCTAATATGACAAAATCACACTTATTTGAATACAATCCCGCACAATTCTAGTGCGAAATCTTAAAATACATTAAAGGGAAATACCATCGGAAAAAAATTTAAAGATACCCACATTTTGTCTTTCTCCTTTACTGGCAATTTGCAGGCTACCATCTTACTAATTCAGTGATGAATCACTTTTATACTTTTCAGCTATATACTGTTTATAATACCATCTCTTTACCAAACGACAAAAATTTACACTTGTCCAATTGGAAGTATGTGCAAACGACAAATCATATATGACTCAAATGACGGGTCTTGTATTTGAAAGGATTTAGAACATTGTGAAATGGAGGTGTAAAAATGTTCTTTTTTAATCAAATGCAATAGGTGTATATGTTTATGAGATTACGACGTCGTGATGGAACAAGCAGAGACAATGAAAATCAAAGTGGGCGGACCCATCAGGCTAACTGTAATGACCCTTTAAGAACCAGTCCTGAGTTTTAACGACCCCGATCATCAAAAAAGGTCTTTTTAAAACATAAAGGCAAAAAGGGATGCTGCGGGTAACCAACGATTCCTCCTTTTTTCCACAATGTTTTCAACCTTTTCAATGGGCAAACTACATCATTTAAGTCATTTGTAAATTGTCGTCTGCTATTGCTTTCTATTTGGACAAGTCTAAAATTGTAGCGTTTGGTAGAGTTAACCCTTTACCACACGACAAAATTTTAGACTTGTTCAAATTAGACTTGTTCAAATTGAAAGCATTTGTTAACATGGCTCAAATGACGCAACTTTTCTTTGATAGGGTAGAAAACTTTGTGGGAAAAGGAGAAAATGCTGGTTACCAGCATTTTCTCCTTTTCCCACAATGTTTTCAAAAGCCTTCTCTTTAAGGGGCGTTAAAAGTCGTCATTGTGTGGTAAAGGGTTAAAGAAGCTTGCAGTTTGTGATCGAAACCCTCCTGACGTGGTCAGTTACCTATCGAAGCCAACCTGAAATCAAACGTGTAGTGCTAACGAACTTTGACTAAAATAATTACATTTTGTGTTCTGTCAGATCGGCTCCCTGTCGTTGACAATCATAAGTCAAGTTTTTTTTTTTTATCATATCCGTTTATATCTACTGAAGGACACTGACCGTTAAATCAGTGAAATTACTATAATTAAATCCTATTTCAGTCTCTAATCAGTCTTCGTTTAACCTCGTAAAAAGTCCGGATTGTTTTATGTAACGTATATGAGCAATGCATTGGTAAAGAGAGTTTAATGTATCACCGCGCTGCATTATAACTAGCAAGTCATCATTTAACATTGAATCCAGGAAACATCCATTTTGTCTAACAATCGACTGAATCCGGAGGTAGACTGGTCCTTTGACAAGCAGAAAATTCCAAAGGCTGACATGAATCGATACTTTTTTCAGATGCACAAAGCCCCCTTTTCACAGAGCATGACTCATGTAGGAAACACACAGGAAGTCATGCGGTATACATCTTAAGCATTGGACACTACTATATACATACGGATCCTCCCCTGCTCCATGCTTAACCTTTACCAAGTGTCACAATTTAAGCATTGTGACTCCACAAAGCTTGAAATCGGTTGCAAACGATTAATTCATTATGGCTTAAATGAAAGCACTTGTCTTATGGTAGAAAACATTGTGGAAAAAGGAGAAAATATTGATTACCAGTATTTTCTTCTTTACCTACAATGTTTTCAAAAAACTCTCTTCGTCAGGGTCGTCAAACATAAAATTGTTTCGTAAAGCGCTCAAGGGGCATAATATACATTTACTTGCCGTCGAAAGTTCTTGTGTAAAACACCCACAAATAGTTACTAATTTAATCTTCTGTGCTCGCGTAAGGAAGCTTGTCAGGTGCATCTGTGAAGAAGGCGCAACGTTGGCGTTTAAACAACGGTCGTGTGGTCGTTTTGTAATGGTGGACCCCATCTGTTTTTATGAGAACAGATATGACGTCAACGTACATTTTCTTTTTTTTTAAATTCAATCCTACACACGTACATGTTATTAAGCATGTAATTCGAGTGAACCTTTTCGAAATTTTGAAGCGCAATCTAGAAATATCTTTGCAGGCTACACGTCACTTAAAGAATACTAACGTTATACGTGATTATCTTACACTTCTCTTTTTTATTCGTTACTGTACAAGCTGTCATCCTACTAAATTCAGGAATAAAACAATTTAAGTGTGTTATGATTTTGAAACTCTGAATATGCTACTTTAAAGGGACATTTAACCTGATTTCGTTCCACATTTTTTACAACTGCTAATATTCATATCCGTGCAAATATAGCCTAAACAATAAACCAGATAGAAAAACATGTGGAAAATACGAAGAATGACAGAGGCTATTGTCGTACTTTTACTGTTAAAGTTCCTTTCCGTTAGTATCGGTATGCCTTTTATTGCAAAACAATGTGTAAATAACATTGGGTTCGGGTTCCGCCGGATGCATTTTTTAAGCATTTTCTCCCAACTGAAGGTAAACAACTTACGTCCTAATGAATTTTCCTTACAAAGTGTCAACTTACTTCTCAAATTTACCCCAAATTTACGGGGGAAAAATCTGAGTCAAAAGTGAACAATGTGGGTTTTAAAATGCATTAAAATTCAAAATACATTTCAAGTTAAATAATACATTTTAAAAATCTTTAAAAGTACTGAAATAACTGTGAAGATGACGGTCTGTTATTTTATAGTCGGTCAAAGTGCTAGTCCCTGGTAGAAAAATGAAATTCAAAATCAGGTAAAAAGTACACAAAAGATAGAGCAACTGGCAACTTTTTCCCTAATACTAAAATTCATTTTTTTGAAATTCCTTTTTTGAAGACAGGTAGATCTATGGTAATTTCAAAACCATAATTTCCATAGTAGCTGAAGAAGCTTATAGGAAAGACTGGTAGATCTAAGCACATACTGTATCATCTATGCAGCATGATCTTGATCTATAATTTGTGAAAACATAATTGAGGTGCAGTTGAGACTTACACACTTAAAGCCTAGACAAAAGAGAGTTTAATTACTGGTACAGTTTTGACCCAGGCAAAGGCAAAACGTTTGGCCATGTAATTAATTGCAGGCAGAGCACTGCCATAAAAATGCCCAATTGTCACTTTATCCGTAGATAAAAATCGAAAAGTAACACCCAGGGAAAGTCTACTGGGAAATCAAGTGGGATCATCGCCTGTAATCAGATAAGCCATTAGACAACGTGTCTTCCTTGAAGAAAGTGTCGTCTGCTGAGTAATTATTTTGTTCTGCTTCATCTTTTTTTTTTTATCCTGGGTACCACTTTGGTTTTCTTTGCTTCGCGCATTGCTTCCAGAACTAGACGTGCTTTGCATCAGGTACAGATTATCTGCCGGTAAACCAGACCAAACGTTTAAGTTTTTAAAGCTACCAAGCCCCAGTGGCTCGGTACTAACACGCTGCGCTAGAAATTCAGTGATTGTGAGGTCGAACCTCAGCTCGGCCACGACTGTTTCGGAAGTCTGATGATGGCCAAAGTGAAAAGATTGATTTCTCTCTCAAAACCAAACATTCTGTCGACTTTCTTTCAGTGTGACAGACTTTTTTCTATTGTTTAAACATTATTGAAAATAGTGTAGGAAAAGGAAAAATTGCTGGTTCCAAGGTCACCAGCAAGCAGGAGGCGCACAGGGGCCTAAAGAGTCATATTTATTGATTTTGCTTTTGCGAACGGCGCAGAATAAGATCAGACTGCACTGAACGTGCGAACTGATCTTTTATCCTCGCACTCATTACGTTCAGTCTGACCTGTGACCAAAAAGTCTCCATGTTAAAACCAGATTTCGATTTCCATTTGTCTAAACTCTTTACCCGATGACCAAAATTCGAGGCTTCTACGGATTGAAAGCAGTTGAGGACAACAAAATTTATTGTGGCTCAAATATGGGATTTGTCTTTAAAAGGTTAGAAAACCCTGTGTGAAAAGGAAAAAAAAGGTAACGATCAACCTTTTCCCTAGGATCTGACAGGAGTTGGACTTTGAGATACAGAGGATATTTATTTACTTCGGTGAAGATCGAAATTTATTTCATCTCGTGAACATCATCGGTAATATTTTCACGAGTGGCTGCGATTGCGCCAATAGAGAAAATATTACCGATGATATTCACATGAAATGAATTTCGATCTTTCACCGAAAAAATCAAATATTCTGTTTATTTCACTCTTCTCTCCGTTTTTTTTTTTCTTGGGATTTTCGTCAAAATCCAGCACAGTTGTTTTCGGTAATTACCCGTGGCGTACCCCCTCCAGATAGCAACGCATTACAATACTACGTAAAGCGCGCGAAATGTAGGGTAAATGCGCGTGAATTACGTCATATTTCCGTCTTGTTGATTGGTAGGCACTGTTAACCTAGGTAACTAGTGCACGGGAACTACTGTTTCCACCTTCAATTCAAGAGTTAGAAAATATGAAACCGGTATTTTTTACTGGTCGTAAATATGAAATATCAAACCATATTTCACCATTTAGCGAGCTTAATAACATGTTTTCTTGGCGAGTTCAATAAATGTTATCTCAAACGCCCACGAATGTCAGATTCTTTTTATCACATGACGATATTTCACAAATTATAGATCAGAAGATGTATCCACGGTAATATTCATAAAACCCACTCACTTTTATGAAATACCACAGGCCTTTGAAGCTGTATTGGTCTATCACCGAACACTTAAATTTTCCTTGGCCGATCATCGAACACTTAAATAGCACATTGGTGCATCGCCTATTTATCAAGGAATATACTCAAATTTTCATTAAGACCGTTTCTGTAAATAGCACATTGGCGACTCCCTCTATATCGTATATAGTAAGACAAGGTGTGCAACGAAATCGAAAAGAAAATGACCCCCGTCCCCTTTCCGAGATAATATTAAACAGAAAATGGAAAAATAAACCGAATTACCGATGCAAATGGGTTTACAAATGATTTTTCTTCTGTACCCTGACCCTCGAAAGTTCCAAACGGCTCCTGCCATCAAGCAATAGCTCTCACACAATTCATTATGGCGCAGCGAATTATAACTCACGTGAATTTGGTATCAAAAGACGCACCAAAGTTTTTGACCAATGAACGGTAAAAACGCATTTGAAAATATGCGAAATGGGAGATGAAAATCGTGAAAATGGATTAAATGAAAAGATAAATTATATCAAATGAAACATTAGTTTAATAATTTCATCAATACACCAACAAAAGAATTTTGAAAATAAAAATTTAATTATTATTCGCTGCAGGATTATAAATCGTGTGAGGTCAGCGCATGGCCATCCGGAAAATGTGGAAGCTTTTGAAACCTTTTTAGATGAGTGCTATTGCTGGGTGGCAAGAGCCGTTTGGAACTTTCGAAGGTCAGGGTACAGAAGAAAAATCATTTATGAACCTATCTGCACCGGTAACTAGGTTCATTTATCCGTTTTCGTTTAAATATTATCTCTGAAAGGGGACGGGGGTCAAATTTCTTCGATTTCGTTGCACACCTTGTCTTACTATATACAATACAGAGGGATTCACCAATGTGCTTTTTATAGTAACAGTGTCCGATAATGAAAATTTCATTATTCCTTGATATACCAATAGAGTTTCAGAGGCCTATGGAAATACGTACAAAATAACGTCAAAACATTACGTCACTATTGTGATATCAAAAATATATAAGATATGATAATTTGTAATGGGTATATTACACTGAAAACAAGAGAGGTTATTTGATAAAGTTATTTGACAGCAAAATAAGGCTTCCGAATAAAATGCATAACAATGGTTAGTTTTATCTTTGGTCCGTACCGTCTGCCTAGATACCATTATTGCCGATAGCTGACCAAGACTTTATAGAAGTTTTTCTTTATATAAGAAAAACAGACAGACATTTCTGAAACAACCCAAACCCTGTTCTGCCAGACATATGCAGCATGTAGTTAAAACTAGACAGCGTAATGTAAATAAAGGGTACGTCGTATCTCAAAAGTTGACGAAGAATGTAGATTTAGCTTAGATCCAAGATTAGCCTGCACATCGTTGAACGTGCGGTCTGATCTTGATCTACATCGTATGTAAAAGTAAGAAACACAGCTAACAGCGATTTTCTTTACACGGAAAAAGATAGTTCAACCCTTTACTACACAATCCCGACCAATAACGATTCCGAAAAAGACGGCTTTTGAAAACATTGGGGGGAAAGGAGAAAATGGAAAATGCTGGTGAATGACCAGCATTTTCTCCCTTTCCCACAATGACCAGTCGTTTGGTAAAGAGCTAACCCCCCCCCCTCCCTTTGTGAATAAACAAAGTAAGCGTTTTCGTCAGCTCTTACATAAAAAACAAGAAAATGTTTATTCAATACTGATTTTGCAAGAATCTCAAAAAATATCGGACAGTGTGCATCCATGATCAGACTGTATGTTCCGTGCAGTCTGATCTTGATCTACGCTGTCCGCAAAAGCACCAAATAGTGTCATAAGCATGCGCTAAGAGTCCGCACTGTCAATTGACCGAGTAAATAGAAAACGTGACAGCTATGTCTTACGTATCGATAATGGATCTTCCGCTGGGCTGCCCCAGAATAGAAATTGAAAATTGCGAATTTCTCAAGTGAATAGTCTGTCTGTTTGTTTCTTTATTTGTATGTATGTTTGTTTGTTTGCCTTTCTGTCTATCTGCTGTTTAACACCATTTTCCTAATATATCAGTAATTTCAAGGCAGCCAGTCCAACTATACATGAATCCTGTACACGAAATACTCAAGGTACGAAGCAAGCCCTTGTATTTCATTCAATGGCGTTCCAGAGTTCAAAGCAACCATTATTGAGTTCTTGAAGTTTCTTAAGCAGACTGCGCACAACGGTCTTTCAAAGTCATCAGCTATTTTCAAGCACGAATAACGACAAAACCGTATTCATGCATAGGTGATCCCCTCCCTCTCTCTCTCTCTCTCTCTCTCTCTCTCTCTCTCTCTCTCTCTCTTTCTCTCTCTCTCTCTCGCTCTCTCTCTCTCTCTCTGTACTGGCAAAACCCAGGACAGATATGTAAACGTAAGCTGTCGACAAGATATGAGTGAAATATATTATCGGGAGAAAATATATTTTAATTTGTGAATTAAAAAAAAACAGCAGCTGCTTTGATTGTAAAAATCAGAGAGAGAGAGAGAGAGAGAGAGAGAGAGAGAGAGAGAAAGAGAGAGAGAGAGAGAGAGAAGCAGAGGCAGTTGGGAAATGTGCAAAAGCAATTAACTTGTAACTGTATTACGTAAAAAAGACAGACGGCATGCTGGCCTATCCTAAGACCTATTCATTTGTTTTTTGGCAGAAATATTTGGAAAATGTTATTGATGATCTGGGTCAAGTAAGGTGCGATGTTTTTAGGCCAAGTAGGCAATGCTAAATCATTGGAGCTATTTTTTTTCTCATGGGAGAAAGGAATCAAGTTCGCAACAAAATATTGAGTAGGACTTGCAAGGTTTTCTTGTGAGTGGGGGACCTGTTTTAAAAGCTAAGGTACTGGCTCATATTCTTTTAAAACCAATTTACGGTCTCTAAAGTTTTGCCCGGTAGCGCGGTCAGAAACGCACAGGGCTTGAAACGCAGGAGTCGCTGGTTCGAATCCGCAACAAATTCTTCCCCGACTATTGATAATAGTCATAGTGACGGGATTCAATCCTCTCTAAATTTTTTTCAACGGACGGTTTCTATGAGAGAAAGCAGCCAGAAGCTTGAGCAGAATATTGTCCGAAGTTCTGGTTAAAGTAACTCCAGGAAAGCACGGATAGATGCACGGTCACTCTATTATTGTTGAAATAACGTTGACAACCGTGTCTCAGTAAATATCAAATAAAAAAATACTTGTCTTTCGATGGACGATCAAAATTATTTCATCGAGTGAACATCATCGGTAATAATTTTCACGAGTGTTGCTATTTGCTACTTCATGCATGTGTCCACAGCTTGTGCCGAGCCCCGGTAGCTCAGTCGGTAGCGTGCAGGACTTGAGAACACGGGGTCCAGGGTTCGATCCCTGGCCATGACCCCTGGCTCGGCCAATTTCTTTCCGAGGATTGATGATAGTCAGTGCGACAGGATTCATTCCTCTCCCACCGCTGACCATTGTTTCGACGATGATTATGTGGGAAAGCAGCCAGTGGCTTGGAAAGAAATTTGTGCGAAGTACTGATAAAAGAGACTCTAGGAATGCATTGATAGGTGCACTGGCCGCCGCGATATAACTGAAATAATGTTGAAAACGGCGTTAAACACCATACAATCAATGTCCACAGCTTGAGTCCTTTCGGATAGATTTTTTTCGAAAGTAGTAAAACCGAGTTTGGTTCAACGGGGCATGAGGAATGTTAAAAAAGTGGTCTGCTGCCAGTTTGTTCTCTGCGATAACGAGTTCATCCAGTACCAACCTGTATACAGCAAACACCTCAAGGACACATCAAATGTACACGCTAAAGACAGGTAACGTTACATATGTCGCTCAGTACATATGTTATTTCCATAGGAATACCATATGGCCTGCAACAGGCGAAAAGGGGAATTCGGACATTTGCGTAAGTCTACTGTAGGACAAAATCTAATGTTGCCGTAAAGTACCGTCTCGAATTAGCTTGCGCGGACTGCGCAGGCTGATCCAAGACGGCACTTTAAGCAAATGTCCGAAAGCCCCTTTTCGCATGTTGCAGACAATTATATGCCTGCCGAGCCCGTTAGCGCAGTCGATAGAGTACAGTACATGAAACCAAGGGATCGCTGGTTGTAATCTTCAGCTCGGCGAATTTCTTTCCGAGGATTTATGTCAGTCATTGCGACAGGATTCATACCTCTCTCATCGCTGATCATTGTTTCGACTATTGTTATATGAGAAAGTAGTCGGTTGCTTGGGAAGAATACCATGCGAAGTACAGGTAAAGAAACTCAAGGTAAACATGGACAGGCACACTGGTCGCTGCGATATAACCGAAGTTAAACGTTAAACACCATACAAACAATCAAAACAATATATGCCTGTTAAACACAGACTGTCCGCTTTTGAGAGGTGGCCAGGCTTTGCTGTAGTCTATTTGTTTTGAATCGAATACTGCATATTGCTTTTTATCTTGATGTGTTTACTTAACCTGTAGGCTGCTAAGTCTGACTTAAAACGCGCATTGCAAACATTGTAGATAAAGATCAGTCTGTATAGAAAGATATTTTGAGATCTTTTCGTCGCAACGAACTTTAAAATCACAATTGCGGTCTTTTCTCCGCTCACTAGAAATCTTTATTTAACTGATTTCGAAGTTTAAAGGTTAAGATTTAAAAAAAAAAAGACTGATTCTCTGGTCTAAGTCCATAAATTGCTTGCAAGTACATCTGACAACCATGGTTGGCAAGGAAGTACCGAATGCGTCTTTAATTGAATAATTGAATTATGAAATAATTAACCCTCAAGTCGATAGTAAAAAACTCAGATACCGTTATATCAAAGTTATTCTTTGGGGGAACGTATCTCCGCATCGGACAGTGTAGATCCAAGATCAGACTGCACGTTCTGTGCAGTCTGATCTTGATCTACACTGTCCGCAAAAGGTCTTTGAGTCGTTCTTGGCAGCCTTAGGGTTAAGTAGGTTCGCAACTTGGAATTAAGTTCGTTGAACAGTATGATTTCTTGAATCGCACCCAGGCGTTTACTTTGAACCATGACAAAGGTTTGTTTGTATTTACATATGGTGTTTAACAATGTTCATAACATTACTCAGTTGCATTGCAGCGGTCAGTGCGCTTTTCCATGTTTTCCTGTTGTTTCTTTTACCACTAATTTGCACAATAGTCTTCCGAAACCATTGGCTGCTTTCTCACAGAACCATAGTCGAAATAACGGTCAGCGGTGAGAAAGGAATGAATCCTGTGACTAAAATTATCATCAATCCTCGGAAAGATATGGGCTAAAGCTTGGAATTCGACCCTGCGGTTTCAAGTCCTGTAAATTATGTTTGCTACCGACTGAGCTGCTGAGCTCAATGGGTGAACAAAGGTAAAATTTTTCAAGCAATTACACTTATATATCTCACGCTATGTGAAAAGGGGGCGTATTGTAACTACAAAAAAGTATCGATCTATGTCAGCCTGTGCAGTCCGCGCAGGGTCATGGGTCCAAACTTTTTGCTTTTTGTAAGTTCTCTGCATGTCCAAGGACCATTCTACCTCCAGACTCAGTCAATTGTTAGACTAAATGGACGTTATGGATACATAATCATGTATTAACTTGCTTGGCAAAATGCACCATGGCGATACATTAAACCCCCATTTGGCCAGAGCATGGGTCAATTATACAGGTTACGGTGCTTTTTGCAGACAAGGTGTAGATCAACAATCAGACTGCAAAGAACATAAAATATAGGATCAGATCTAAGCTAATTGATATTTTGGATAAGAATAAGTTCTTTGCCGACAAGAGCCTTTGATCAGTTACTGTACTTGCCATTTTAGGATTTACAAACTAAATTTCAAATCACATAGATCTCAAAGGCAGCCGGTTGCACAAGGGTCCGTAGTTTGACTCCTGTCACCCATAGACTGTATTTTATAAACAAGGGATTTTTCTTTATACAGCCCGTTACTCGCCGCGCATTACAAGAAAAAACAATGTATCTTTTCTAGGCTAACAGTTATTCTCCTTATTCTTTCGACAGCTGAGAGCTAAAATATTTTTCTACCAGAAAAACACAACTGTTTGTCAGTGGCTAATGCATTCTGGCTGCTACAGTCGCTCGAACTTGTAAACTCGCTAAAAAATCTGCGCAATTGACAAGGGTTCAAACATTCGACTTTCAAGATATAAAATGCACTTTAGATCCAATGAAACACAGCATTAGCGGCACACACCCTTTAAACATGTTTCAAAATATCACTGACCTATAGTATTTGTCTTCAATAACGACGAAACGCCTCAGAATTCGTTGAATTTGTGATCCAGGGGCAAATTTCGTACAGCTGCTGACATCTTGTGTCACTTGACACTGTTTGGAAAGAGAAAGTTCATTGGTTGATATGTACTGACAGTAGCGCATTCAACCAATGAAATTTCTCGTTCCAAACAATAATAGTCTACGGGTGACAGGAGTCAAACTATGAGCCCCTATGGTCGGTTGAAGAACAGAAAATATCACTTTAACAATATGGAAAACATTGTTAGGAAAGGAGCAAATCGCGTCTTTTCCAACAATATTTTCAAATAGTTTTCCTCGGCATGGGTATCATGGGAAACTCTAATTTATTTGGATAAACGTTAAATGTAGGAAAAAAGGGGTGTTGCTGAATGGAAAGATTGAACAGTATAAAGATGACAGGTCTAAAATTTGGCTTTCAAAATGAGTCATAGTCTTTGGAAAGGTGATTTGATGCATTTGCAAAAAGTATCGACCTACCTTAGCCTATACAGTACATGTGACGGATTGCTTTGTATAGTGTATTAAAAAGATGGTTTAAACCCCTTTTTCCCAGAGCAACACTCAAATATGGCGTGCAACATGCGAAAAGGGGTATTCGGACATTTGCGTAAAGTGTCGTCTCGGATCAGCCTGCGCAGTCCGCGCAGGCTAATCGGAGACGGCACTTTACGACTACATTAGATTTTGTGCTTCAGTAGACTTGCGCAAAACAGAAAATTACATAAAAACGGAAAGTGTCGTTTCGGATTAGCTTGCGCGGACGAAACGACACTTTACGCAAATGTCCGAATGCCCCTTTTCACGTGTTGAAGGCCATATATTTACTACTGTCTTGAAAATGGGACTTGAAGAATACAAATGCAGTCCCGAATATTTTCATTCATTTCTTTTCTAAAAAGCAGGTTGTTTAATAACATTCAATACTTTAACTTCTACTGTACTCTCTCTCCTTCTCTCTTTCTCTCCTTCTCTCTTTCTCTCTTCCACACAAACTACCTAAACTCTTAAAATAATCAAATGAAATAAATGCATCCCACAGCAGGCTAAAGCCCTTATTTCACATTTACAGTTTTGATCCCAGTTGAGAGGTCCTGCGCCGTTATTGACCCGGGATAAAAAAAAATTAGGGCCTGTCACGGTACTAAAACGGTACTGCCCGAATTTATCAAGTTTGAATATGGTCAGCTCCGGTGAGTCCCGGTTGTATCAAACTACTAAAACAACCGGAACTGCATTCAAGTTCATCTACGTTCGTCACACTTTGCTCGGTCAGCCAGGGTTATAGTTCCAGTTTAACACCGTCAGAGACGATTATTTCCAAATCATTTAACCGGAACTCACCGACATCTTAAACTAGGTCAGTGAGAACGGGGCTCAAAGGTAACATCTCACGCGGATTTTTCCAAATTCATCCGCAGCAATTTTGTTGCTTGTAATATGCTAACCATTTATACAGTGTATTTACAAAGAGATATCTCACATCTGCACTACATAACAGTTCCTTTGTCTGCTTTCAAATAGAAGATTCTCTGTTTTTCTCTTCCAAAAAATATAAGAAAAACAAGAGTTCCGTTTATTGTTTGCACTGGGCTGTTTACTTAGCAATTCCATTTAAGTTGCACCAATATAAACGGAACGGACCCTTCATCTTTCGCAAACAGATAGACAGAGATAAAAGCACGTATTACCTCCGTCCTTTACCATAGAATATAACAGGGCCGCTATACTTACTGACTTTGAAATGTATTGAACGAAATCAACATAAAGCTAGCTGAATAGAAGATGTTGGTTCATTTCATTACCGAGCTGTTTAACCCTTTACAGAACAATCCAGACTTTTAAATACCCTGAGAAAAAAGGCCTTTGAAGACAAAGCTGGAAAAGGAGAAAATGCCATGTAACATTACAATTAAAGCTAGAAAATGAATAGCATTTCGCTTGTCGTCTGCAAGTACTTCGTACATTCAATAAAGGCCAAACTCTCTGCGCAGGCTGACCTTGGTCGATACTTCGTGCAGATGCTTTAAAGCCCCCTTTTAACAGAGCATGGCCCAAATGGTCTTTTATATAGACAAAGTTTCACGAATAACGAGGTCGATATATCCAGTAAAATAGTGGCGAAAGCAGTACATCTGTAATCGATGGTCCTAGAGTTGACCATACCGATAAACGTAAACTCACAGATATCAACTAATGACATACCGCTGGTCCGATAATGAGAGGTTTCCGTTACCACACTTGTAATTTGTGTCGTGGCGGGAAATAATGACAACAGGAAACAGGAAATCTGAAAACTTTTTTTTTCCTTTTTTTTTCCCCCCTATAGGTCTTAGCTGTATGAGATTGGAGTCCGTATTCATCAAACATTCTTAAGAATATCCTCAGTCTTGATCTCCAAAATATTCTAATTTGAAAGTAACACAACTTCTGATTGGCTAAACCATTTGGTTTAGCCAATCAGAAGTTGTGTTACTTTCAAAATTAGAAAATATCGGAGAATAAGACCAAGAAAGTTCTTAAGAATGGTTAGTGAATACGGACCCAGTTGTATCTGCTCAATGGTATTGGAAACTAGGAGTTTCTTTGTAACAAGCAATTCTCCTTTTTCCATAAAGCTTTTAAATCATTCAAAAGAATGACAACCGGAATCAGGAGATCTAGCATGTTTTCAGAGTAATTGGTGGATTGAAATAAGTATTGCTGTACACTGAACTGTTCTTAAAAGTCATATCGACTGCAATGGAATGAAACAAATCAAACAATGGAGAAACTAAACACAAAAGTGAGTGGCTCCATGGAAGTGATCTGCTTTCGAAAATTTCCCTGACTGGGCATAATTATCTTTACAAGAATTTGTTAAGTCTGTAGAAGAAATTAAAAAAGAAGAAAATAAACAGAAAGATTGACCAAAAAACTATTAACAACTTCATCTATATCATTAAAAGTATACAAGGCGTGTTCAGGTAAAAAGGGACTTAATGCATTCCTGTGATGCATGATACCAAGCAGGTCATTTCATGATTATGGAACCATAAAATCTATTTTGTATAACAACCGACATAATCATGAGGAATACTAGTCCTTTGGACATGCAGAAAATTGACCAATAGCAAAAGTTTGCAACTCGGGTCAGCCTGCGCGCACTGCGCAGTCAGACCTGGGGCGATTCTTTTTTGCAGACGCATTAAGCCCCTTTTTCTCAAAGCATGAGTCATATTCAAATATTATCTTGTCCATTCTTGGCAACAAAGTTGTCAAAATTCCCTGACACCGCATATTCATCTTTACAAGATTTTGTTAAAAATGTAGAAGGAATAAAAAATAAACAGAAAGATTCACTAAAAAATAATTGTCATGTTTATCTATATCATTAAAAGTATATGAATATGGTTTATTCCATTCTTGACAACAAAGTTTTAGACTAGTCTGCATGAATCTGCCGACGACAAATTGAATGCGCCTCAAATGTTAAGATCTTCTCTTCTTTTATTTCTCTAAAGAATATTGTGAGAAAAGGAGTATTACTGATTTTTAGCATTTTCTCCGTTTTAACACAATGTTTTTTCAAAAATTCTTTTTCTCAGACCTGTTTATCACGGAACCTTGTAGAAGGAACATGACTTTACCCTCATCACGTGGTTTCTTGTGGTCGCGGTGGTTTCATTATGCACTGCACAGTAATCAAGATCAAAGTACTGCGAGGAGTGTGGATAGATTCATTACCCCCTGCAGGCAAATATTAAGTGTCTAACAGCCGATCATATTCGAAACTGTTGTGGGAAAACCATACCCCGTAATTCGCTAATCAATTTTCAAAAAGAGACTATTTCTTTTAGTTTCTAAATAAACTGTAAGATCGAGCCCTTTTTTATGAGCCAGTCGGTAACGTGGAGGCTCGAAACAAGGGAGTTACTGGTTCGAACCCGAGCTCGATCAATATTTCTTTCCGAGGATCATTGTTTCCAAGATTGCTGTATCGAAAAGCAGCCATCAGCTTGGGAAGAACATTGTGCAGAGCACTTGTACAAGAAAAACTAGGAAACTTCGATATAACTAAAATGATGTTGAAAACGGCATTAAACAAAAGGAAACACGAATCGTTTACTTTGAATTGAAATATTTGAAGGATGCGTCATACAGTTGTTTTTATATAATCAGATAAGCGCATCCCCCACATGCGCATTTAAGACAAAAACCACAAAAAATAAGATTGCTCAGATCTAGAGATCAAAATAAAGATAGCATGGAGGAGTTAAATTCTGATGCTTATCTATATTATGTAACATTTAGTCCTGAAGCCCAATGGTGATGCGGAAATTCCAATACCAGAGCAAACATGTCTGTCTGTCTGTCTGTCTGCCTGCCTGCCTGCCTGCCTGCCTGTCTGTCTGTCTGTGTTTCCCACAGGAAAATGCAGACACCATTGCGTGGCGCTTGATAAGTCATTTCTAGCTATCTGAAGGGAAGTTACATGACTTTATTTTCATATGTACTGTTGGGTTATTATTATTTTGTCGTTGTTGCTGTAGGTTGCTATGCCCCCGAATAAGTTAAAATTGCTAGTGTTAGAGATCAATGTAAAACTGGCGGAAAAATGCGCCATGATTCTAAAGAAAAAGAATAAAGTCACACTACAGCTTCCCAAGTCAGTCCCTGAAGCGATTTTTCTAAAATCGAAAACAGTGCACCGGTTATTCTATTCCGATTACTCAAATGAACGTCTTGAATAGCTGGTACACTTTTTCTTGCTTGGCACTTGATCTGACGACAAAAATATAATTTTCTAAATTATCCATAATTCCCTTTTAAAACGGTCTTTAATTCTAACTTGCAGTTAATCTAATACCGATATGCAAGTCGGTATATATCCATAACATAATATATATATATTGAGCTAAAATAATCAATGGCCACCAGCCGAAAATTGTAAGATATATCTGTTTTCACGATGTGATTCCGCCTAAAATTTGTTGGCGATAACAAGAATTCGTAAAATTCATGTAAAAGAAAGAAAGAAAGAGAGAAAGAAAGAAAGAAAGAAAGAAGGGGGGAAAGAAAGAATCTGTACCTCTCATACCATCCAAAGCATGCTTATGAATGAACACTCAGATAAGTGTTTATGATCTTGGTCTATATTACATCATTCACTCGCACGATATTTTATAAAAAAAAATGTTGAACGTAATGGCTTCATGCAGCGTCTTTTCTTTGATGGTAGATCTATAGGCTTCAGGCAATATTTTACTTGCTCTTTGCGGACAGTGTACACTAAAACCGCTACGGAAAACACGCGGTCTGATAATATGAACTGCGCTGTCCTCGGATATTTCGAAAAATATTGTGACGACACCGGCCCCGTGAAAAAAAAAGAAACAAGTCTACATTAAAACCAATCTCAGCGGCTACCTGTATTAAACAACCAAACGTTAACTAGAACTGTCGCAAAGCAGACAAAAATACCCCCTACTAGCAACTTGTCACTGAAGCAGCACAATCAGAGAACGGAAATGATTTTCAAAACTCTATCACTCTATGAAGTAAATGATTGCCAAAGCTGCAACAGAAGAATTTGAAAATGTCCTTTTAAATCTAAGAATATTCAAAGTGAACAGAGGTCCAACAGATGGATATCTTATATTGAAACATTGTGGCAGTAGTAGAAATTGCTCGTTACCAACAATTTCTCCTTCCTTTTTTTGATCTGCGGGTAAAACGGGGAAAAAGGGTCACCTGCTTGGGGGTGATGCGTTAAGGGGAATATTCAAGTTTGCATGAACGAAAGATCTGATAGCTTTCCAATCCTTTACCGCATGTTATGATGCACCTGCATAGGACTTTCTTATCTGTTAACGAGAAAATTTTAGACCGGTCCAAACTAAAAGTTTTTGCAGACTACAAATTAGATATGACCAAAAGAGTAGAGAACATCGTTGGAAAAGGAGAAAATGCTGGTTACCAGTATTTCCTTCTTTTTCCACAATGTTTTCAGAAGCATACTTTCTCAGGCTCGTAAACATCAGGGATTGTTTGGAAGAGAGTTAACACTATCACTATCACTATCTATTTTATTCCTTCTTTCAGCAATTTCCCCATTCGTCACAATGTTTTCGGACGCATTTTTGTACTCAACCTCAGCTTGTGCTAATAACTATGATTTACAAGAATGTTTTTGTAGTCGCCTGTTTCAAATTCATTTTCAAGGGTTAATGAACGTAATGTATAACAGCGACATGCTGGATCAAAGAAAGACTTTCAAATACATGTACAGCATAATCATTCTAACAAGAGTACCCTGTGCGAATACCGACGCTCGCCCGTAGTTGCTTTTTCGGTGAAAATTCCAAGATGAAAAAGGGGCATTACTGTGTTTAAAAAAAAGCTCGCATTAACCTGTCCTTATTGTATGGATTTCCCTTTTGATGATTAACAAAAAGCCCAAGTTTTCAGTAGATATCTAGAGTTATAACAGAGATATGAGAAAATGTTAAAGTTTTGGCAGCACCACGACGCATACGACACCAACGCAGATAACTCAAGGGCTTTGACAATACTGATTATCTCAAGTCCGATTGATTTATCTCTCTTTGAATGCTACTATGTATATAGGTTAAGAAAATGAACAAGTCTCGTGAAACAGCGCGATACTATCGAAACGTACACGGTGCCCATAACGTAACCAAATCGTTAACTGACCCATAACGGAAGAGAAAATGAGAAATGAAAGTCTAAATATGCTTATGAGACACTGCATCGGAATGAAATGGCCTGCAACATGCGAAAAGGGGCATTCGGACATTTGCGTAAAGCGTAGTCTCGGATCAGCCTGAGCAGTCCGCACAGGGTAATCCGAAACGATACCTTCCGTTTTTATATAATTGTCTGTTTTGCGCGTCTACTGTAAGACAAAATCTAATGTAGTCGTAAAGTGCCGTCTCGGATTAGCCTGCGCGGACTGCGCAGGCTGATCCGAGTCGACACTTTACGCAAATGTCCGAATGCCCCTTTTCGCTTGTTGAAGGCCAAATGTGCATCTGTAAGTACAGATGGTTGTGTTTGATCGAACTTCGTATATGACGCCATCGATTTTTGTTTACACGTGGTCTCGGCGGTAGATCTAAACGCGCCTTTAACTTGAAGAGCTCCGCTAACGGAAATAAGACGTATTACTTCGCGTTTTATTCGAAAACAGTCGAAGTAGAAATCGATCAGTCTGTGCGTTCGATTAAGTCTGATCTTAAATGAACGTGGCTGCAAAGGCTCTTTCTTTTTTTAATGACAGACTGCTAAGCGTATAAAAAGGAAATTTTACATCAGAAATCAGAAATCGTCTTAGGTATTAAATTTTAAATGTTGTTTTTCGCAAAATATCTGACAGAATCTCGGGGCGTGTTTATGATCAGACTGCAGTCTAGGGGCAGACTGCAATTATGGCTCATTTATACTATTCATTCTTAATACCACTCTTAGTCTAATACCAAATAATTTTCTATATTCTAAAATAACACAATTTCTGATTGGCTAAACCATTTGGTTTAGCCAATCAGACATTGGGTTACTTTCTTAATGTAGAATCAGACAGAGCATACGATTTAGAATGGTTGGTGGATACGGACCCATGATCTTGATACTCGCTATCAGTAAAAATCATATGAAACTGCACCTTACAGACTAAAGGTTTTAGGTATTGTATCTCCACTTGCCACATTATAACTGAGAGGCGTTCTACGAAATGGGTATTGAATGCTTCCTTGTGATACATTATACCAAGCAAGTCGTCGCATGACATGGATCCGATTTCTTCAAACCGTCTGAATCATGGGGTAGAAAGAAAGAACAAAAATGCACAAAAAATGTCGTGTCCCGGTAGCTCAGTCAGTAGTATGCAGGACTGGAGAACAGGAGGTCGCTGGTTCGATCCCCGGCTCGGCCAATTTCTTTCCGAGGATTGATGAGAGTCATTGCGACAGGATTCATTCCTCTCTCACCACTGGCCATTGTTTCAACGATAGTTATGTGGGAAAGCAGGAAGTGGCTTGGAAAGAATATTGCACGCGGTACTGGTAAAAGAAACTCCAGAAAAGCATGGGTAGGTGCACTGGCCGCCGTGATATAAATGAAATAATGTTGAAACGGCGTAAATTGCAATACAATCAATCGATGAACATGCATAAAATTTATAATTAGCCAAAAGTTTCAACTCAGGACAGCCTGCACGGACTACGCAGGCCGATACTTATCGATATCTTTTGCAGATTCATTAACCCCCATTAATTGGCTTGAAACACGCGAAAAGGGGCATTCGGACATTTGCGTAAAGTGTCGTCTCGGATCAGCCTGCGCAGTCCGCGCAGGCTAATCCGAGACGGCACTTTACGACTACATTACATTTTGTGCTACAGTAGACTTGTTCAGAACAGAAAATTACATTAAAACGGAAAGTGTCGTTTCGGATTAGCCTGCATAGCGCATTTCTTTTTCCTGTACTTCGCCTGTTTATCTAGGGTTTTTTTTCTTTCTTCCATAGATTGATTTCAACAGCAACGATCTCTTCGAATTTAGACTGTTCAGTCAGTTGTCGAGAATAATCTCACCAAATGATCAAAATCAAATACTCGGTGGTGTTTTATTTTTCTTAGGAAAACAGGATAACTTAAAGTGCAACTTAGCACTTTAGAAATCATTAAAATTATGACGTCTGTTTGGCTTGCAAAATACACGTCAATGATAACGTGTAATCGTGATTGTTGTTGTTGATTCAAAATGTACTAAATAACAAGATAGCGGAACAGGATACGAGAGATAAAATTGCTCATCAATTCAGATCTGAGGCAGACACCATACAGTCAGATCTGAAGTTAGGATCTAAACTATGCTTTTACCCCTTGTAGGTCCTAATGCAGCTATTCAGAACGGCGTGGATCAAGATCAGACAACACAGAGTGTGCAGCCTGATCTTGGATCTTCTTCCACCGCTTCGTAGCTCTATGTATAAAATGTTACCAAAATTAACCCCTTTACTTACAATGGAATTTTTCTAATTGAAAAAGTTATAGAAAAATTATGACAAAATAATTTTTGTTTAAGTTCAATATACGTGTCACAGCAGAAAACCTTTGAAAAAAATCATGGCGGAAGAAGAAAATGCTTTGTTCTGTGGGCCAAAAGTTCGATATTTCAGATACAATAAGCGACGTTTTAAGTCTTACAGCAGACAACCTTTGAAAATATTATGACAAAAGGAGAGTCTGCTTTGTTCTGTCAATGAAAAGGTTCAAATTTTCATATATCGTTGACGGCGTTCTATGTCTCACAGTAGACAACCATTGAAAACATTTTGGCCAAAGGAAACATTGCTTTGTACTGTCGGCGAAAATGTGAAGTTCAACATTTTCAGATACAGTTGACTACGTTTTACGTCAAACAGTAGACAACCTTTGAAAACATCATGGAAAAAAAAGTAATTGCCCGGATATCATATATATTAACGGTTTCAACCTTAACCCTTTACTAAACAATAAAATTTTAGACTTGTCCAAATTGAGAAAACTTTCAGACGACAAAATCAATGTGACCCAAAAATTGAAATTTGCTTTAGGAAAGGTAGAAAACATTGCGGGAAAATGAGAAAATGCTGTTCACTAGCTTTTCTTTAATCCAACAATGTTTTCCAAAGGGTTTTTTTTTCCGGGGTCGCTCGGGACCGTGTGGAAAAAAGGTTAAACCTTATCCTGCTAAATAAAGGAAATGAAACTTTTGAGCCGATAGAAAAAACCCAAATTTTGCTTTTTCAAAAGTAATTTTTTGGGGGATTTATATTTTTATCGGACAGTGTAGATCAAAGATCAGACTGCACGCTCTGTGCAGTCTGATCTTGATCTACATTGTCCGCACAAGTCAGCGAGTCGCGCTAAGCAGCCTAAGGGTTACTATATATTTCACTGGAATGTTTTCCCTAAGTCTTCTGCTGCAATTCTGTACCAAATGACAGCAGTCCAGACTAGTCCAATTTGAGATCATCAAATTTGTTTCAAGTGACAGGATTTGCATTTGGAAGGGGAATAAAACATTGTGGGAAAAGGAGAAAATGCTGTTTACCAGCATTTTCTCCTTTTCCCACAATGTTTTCAAAAGCTTTCTCTGTCAAGGATCGTTAAACCCCGGTATTGTTCGGTACACGGTTAATAAATACATTTTCAACAGCCGCATCTTTTCTTTTGATATTTTTTTCATCATGTAAAAACAGATTTTATAGATCTTATCGTCAATGTACATATCTGCTATAACAGAAACTACTTGAACCTTTTTAAACCCATTAGCTCACTAATTTTTGGGCACAGCCTTTTTTTCCATCCCTAAGAAAGAGGCCTCTTTTTGGAAAGATTGTGTCAAAAGAAGATATTCCTCGAAATGAGCATATAGATCTAGTAACATGTTGACAATTGGAAAAAAGAGAAAACATTGCAGTGACCATTCTTAGCAACTGCTTCCTTTGCTTCGTTGTCTTCAAAAGTTGCATCCTGTTAAAAGACATTACAAATTAGTATCTGTCTTCCGCTTGGTTGAACCTTGTGTGTCATCTGATCCTACTCTGAATCTCTTGAATCTACTCTGTTCGATACATTGTGAAATATTCTGACCAAAAAAATGCTAAAATAAATTGAAATATAACGATGGTGACTGACCAGACCAACTTAATTTCCTAGTCGACGCAGAGTTTATTTAGTTAATTATTATTACATACTTATCTTCTAATAAACACTTTGTGTCATCCGCTGTGCATGTGTGGGTGTTTTGAATCACGCACCTTCCTGTAATGAACGGGAAAAGTACTCTGCAATACTTATATAAAGTATTTCCAATAATTCTAGGAATACCATAGATAGATAGATAGATAGATAGAGAGAGAGAGAGAGAGAGAGAGAGAGAGAGAGAGAGAGAGAGAGAGAGAGGATCTTAATCTATGTTTTCCTTCAAAATATTGAAAATATTTAATATTGACTATCAAATTTCCATTGATTTTCGTGTTGTTATAACATGCGTTATTCAGTTACCCAATTGACGAGATTTTCTTCGAAATAATCTAATTCTTGTCACAGAGACAAAAATTATTTTTCCCATTACTCATTTTTCTCCCCGGATGATGACATCTTATTCCCGATGCGCTGTACTTATGAATCCACGACGTTTCCCCTTTAGGCTGCCTAGCCCGACTCAATGGCTATTTTTGGACTGTGTATATCACGATCAGTCAACACTGAACGAGCAGACTGATCTTGGATCCACACTGTACGATACAGTGAGATTTTTTCTTCAAAAAGTCCATTGAGATCGCATTGAGGTCGCAGTATGATGGTTGTTATAATTGGCTGAATTTGTATGATTTGTATAGTCGTAACATTATTTCAGTTTTATCGCCGTGGCAAGTGCTACTGTCCATGTTTTCCTGGGATTTCTTCGCAAATTATTCTTCTTAAGAATCAACATGAAGCCCCGGTAGCGCAGTCAGTAGCGTACAGGACTCAAGAACAGGGGTTCGTGGGTTCGATCCCTGACTCGGCCAATTTCTTTCCGAGGATTGATGATAGTCATTGCGACAGGA
Source organism: Hippopus hippopus (assembly GCA_946811185.2). NCBI lineage: Eukaryota > Metazoa > Mollusca > Bivalvia > Cardiida > Cardiidae > Hippopus > Hippopus hippopus. Next base: position 34,511,668 of record OX328099.1, on the reverse strand, counting down.
TTCATTTCTTTCTCACCGCTGATCTTTGTTTCTACGATGATTAAGTGGGAAAGCAGCCAGTGGCTTGGAAAGAATATTGTGCGGAGTACTGGTAAAAGAAAATACAGGAAATCATGGATAGGTGCACTGGCCGCCGCGATAAAACTGAAATAATGTTGAAAACGGCGTTAAACACCATACAACCAATCAATCAATCAGGTTGATAAAAGCGACTCAAAGGTCAGTTTAAATCAAAATCAGACTTTACTTTCTGTGCAGACTGATCTTGATGTACACTGGTAGCAAGAGCAACTAAATCCGAACGCAACACTTAACTCTTTATCTGGCGATGAAAATATAGACTGGTCAAAATAGAAGACGCTCGGAGACTACAAATCAAGTGTGTTTCAAATGACGGGATGTGTCTAAAAGGGTTCTGCCAAAGCAGAGATTCTGAGACATTGTCCCACTGACCGAGAGAAATGTCCCATCAAAGTGGACATAGGTGGGACAGTATTAGTTGTACGGTCAGGTGGCCGGAGACTTGGAAACTTATTCACGGCTGTGGCGCTTCAGGGCGACATGATTCGCCACAGCCGTGAACAAGTTTCAAAGTCCCTGGCTACCTGACCGTACAACGAATTTATTATACTGCAAAGTTTTACCATTCCGATGTGTATTCAGCGAAATTTCCCCGTTTTATGTACACACGAATTGAGCACGCCGACTACATAGAATTTCCCTTCTGAGTGCCCTAATTAAATGAAAACTGACGTCATTGAGAACTGACGTCACTGAAATCTTGGTAAAACGTGCAGTTTGGTGGATGAACTCGATGATGTCACTGCGATAGACATTCGTCATATTTTTATTTAAATATGGATTTAAACAACTTCAAAGTAAGAAACTATGCATTTTAATGATTTGTTGTCAAAAAAAGACCTTTTGTTACCACACACGACAATTTGATTACCCTTTTAACGTTACAATGAATGAGTTTCGACGCTTCACAATTTGCTCACCTGACAAACGGATGGATCGTTTTAACCCCGTGTATTTGTTTTAGAATGACAACAAACGATAATATATAAAAGTATATTCATTTATTTTCAAAAGTAATCCTTCTTTTCACTTTAATGACAACCATCAAGGGAAACTAGAAATAATATGATTCAGGCTACTCAGTATGTTTGTCTTAAGGGCGGCTCGTTTTGGTCGACGCCACCATTTTGGATGTTGTATTGAAAGTGTAGTCATGTATACGGGGTTCCTAAAAGGGAAACTGCTTTTACGTGGATTTTGCCAGTGTACATGACTTGTATGTACGGGGCATATTATCCAATCAGATCGCGAGAAATTTCTTTGCAGTATAATAATATCCATTTCAAATCATTTGGGCACTTTGTCTCGATTGCATTTTGTCTCACTTTTTTTGAAAACGTTCTCTATTTCGTGCAAGTTTATGGTAGGCCTACATGTGTCCCTTCTCAGAATAATCTTTCGCAGAACTCTGCAGCATCTTTTTTTTCACCTTTTCCCACAATGTTTTCAAAAGCCGTCTCCCCCATGTCTTTGAAACTCGGGATTACGTGGTAGAAGGTTAAAGGTTTATCTCTAACTTAACGACCATGAGAAAAGAAGCCCTTAGAAAACATTGTTGGAAAAAGAGACTATGCCGTTAACCAGCATTTGCTCCTTTTCCAACAATGTTTTCAACCCTTTCAATGACGACTCCAACAATTTGAGACACATTTAGTTTTTTGTCTGCTAATGCCTTGAGTTTGAACAGATCTAAAGATTTGTTGTCTGGTAAGGGTGTAAGTTATTTTTACGGTATATTGATTCACACGATATTTACTCACTGAAGGACTGACAAACAGTTTTAGCCCTGATAACTATTTACTTTCCATTTTCTCTTATTCTCTTCGATGGGAAAAGGGACTACGCCTTTCCCCATTTAGTAAACATCTTTTGACTGGAAAATTGATTTAAAAAGTGTCTCGTTTTTCATTTAAAAACTATTGTGTACTTAAATTTAGAAATAAAAAGATAAAAATGTGTTCTATCTGTTTCGAAATTACCCTGTGTCAAAACATTTTAAAGAATAAGCCATGCTCCGGCAGAAGAGGATTTAATGTATCACATTTTTATGGATCCATAAAATCAATTTTGTCTAAAAACAAACTCAATCCTGAGGTAAACTGGTCCTTTGATCTGCAGAAAATTGATCAACAGCAAAAAGTTTCGATCCATATTAGCCTGCGCGGACTTCGAAGACTGACATGGGTCGATACCTTTTGAAGGTGATTTGAACCCTCTTTTCACAGAGCATGGTTCAAATATTTTTGTTACATGTAATAAATAAAGTTTATTTCATCAGCTTGTGGTTAATATGGGGAAATATTTGCCGAAAAAGGGAAAGGTATGCGAAAATAACGAGTGCCGTAAGGCACGAGTTATTTTCGCGGACTTTTCCCTTTTGAGGCAAATATTTCCCCATATTAACCACAAGCTGATGAAATAAATCATATATTATATTTCCTCTGATTATTTTGTCAACGAATGCCACTTTTAAAACTTAAAAACTTAAAAAACTTAAAAAAGTAGTTCCAGATTTTCGGCAGGAGGAAAATATTCACTGTGACGGGGAAATAATTCCCCCCAGCTTAAATTACGACATTTCTTTACCCATAACATTTCTAAAAATAGACACATGCAATATAATATATTAAATTTATTCTTTTACATTGAATAGTTCCGAAAAAAAAAAGTTCAAGCACGTTTTCAACATAGGCTACATGAAGAGAACTTGATGTACAATTAAAATTGATTTTGCAACAAAAACAAACTTCAAACGGGACACGTCCTTTCCTTTGCTGCAGGCTGCTTTTGGCACAAAAACAACTTGCTGGAAGCCATTTCTATTAGGGCGTTTATAATTGAATAATTATTTGATTGATTATATGGAGTTTAACACCGTTTTCAACATTACTTCAGTTATATGGCGACGGCCAGTGCGCCTATCCATGCTTTCCTGGAGTTCTTGTACCAGAACTTCGCATAATATTCTTTCCAAGCTACTGGCTGCTTTCCCAGATAATCATCGTCGAAATGGTCAGCGGTGAGAGAGGAATGAATCCTGTTGCAATGACTACCATCAATCCTCGGAAAGAAATTGGCCGAGCCAGGGATCGAACCAGCGACACCCCAGTCTCATACCCTGTACGCTACCGACTGAGCTACCGGGGCTCGACTAGCGTGTTTATGAAGTAGTAGGTTAGGAGTCATCTCTTTACCAAACGACAACATTTTAGACCCGTCGAAATTCAAAACATTTGCAGACGACAAATCATATGTCGCTCATATTGTGGACTTTACCTCTGAAAGATAGAAACCAGTGTGGGGAAAAATGAAAAATTGCTGGTTACCAGCATAATCTCCTTTAACCACAATGATTTCAAAAGCCTATTTTCTCGAGGAGGACGGGGAGGGGGAGGAAGGAGGAGGAGATTACTCTAACTGACAGAGTGACCGAAAAGAAAACGCAAAACTTCTTTGGCCACGTACTTGAATTGATCTAGATTTTTCCAAAGTGTGATACTTACCTTGATTTACGTGACGGTGGCCATATTTTGCGCACAGTTTACAAAGTAGGTGCAGTCTGATCTTTTTCTATATTCTTTTTTAAAGTTTCAATCTTTTGATAATCCTTAACAAAAATCATACATTCGAACAATTTTTTTAGTACACTTATCTTATGCCTGTAAAAATGACGCAATTTCGCAGCATATAAAATAATTGTCTCGCGTGAAATGTCACGTACCATGGATTTTTTCCCGCTTTTTCAACAACTTGGGTAATTACTGAAGCAAATTAATGACGGGTACCAGCTTTAAGCTTTCTTGAAAATCAATAACGTATGGTTCCCGGATAGCATTGTGTAGACCAGCAATGTAGACAAAATTGTATGGTTTTATGTGCTTCAGGCCGTTTTCTGCAGAATATCGGTTGTATCACGATGTTCAGTTAGCTTAGTTTTGGTTTCCCTGCCGAGGTCGCTAGCTCAGTAGGTATCGTATAAAGTATGGCACTAGGTGGTCGCTGGTTAGAATGCTTAGTTTGGCCAATTCCTTTCCGAGGATTTATGATAGGCAAAGTCATCGCAGTGATTCATTCCTCTCTCACGGTTCATCGCTGTTTCGACGGTGGTTATTTTTGAAAGCAGCTAATGGCTCGGGTAGAAAATTATGCTAAGTAATGGAAAAAATTCATGGAATAACATAGACAGACGCACTGGCCACCGCGATATAACTTAAATAATTTTGAAAACGGCGTTAAACCACCATACAATGAACTAATCATTATGTTTTCTGGTAAATGTTTATCACCTCTGAGCAAAACATTTTCTACGAAACAAAGATCTTGCCACTCCAATAAGTAAGAAATGGCTTGGTTCTAGGCGTTAACGTTGTACTTAACTCTTCACCAAACAACAGAATTTCAGACTTGTCCAGTTTGAGAACATTTCCAGACGACAAATTTAAATGTTATTCAAATGCTTGGATTTTTCTTTGAAAGGTTGGAACACATTGTGGAAAAAGGAGAAAATGCTGGTTACCAGTATATTCTCCTTTAACAACTTTGTTTTCGAAGGGTTTCTTTCTCAAGAGATTATTTTGTCAAGGGCTAATATTAAGATTTTCACTCGGGTAATTTGAACATGTCAGCATGTAAATAGAAATGTTTTGGTTAACAAATTAAGAAATACATGTAGTTAGGAAAGCATGGTAGCATATAACGAAAATGCAAAATAACCCGGAGGGCTGATATGAAATCTTTGAAGTTGTGGTTGCTAAGAAGCAAAAATTTACATAACTTTTGAAACATATTTATAACAGACGGTTTTCAAAACCCGGAATTAATTAAATAAAAAAAAACACCTAGGCCTACAAACACACAGACAAAAAAAAAAATGAATTTAATTTCATTTATTTTCCACCTTGAGGAGATTTTGAGGCGGTTTGAAAAGAAAAATAATTGGAAACACTTTCTATATATTGTTATATTCCCATTAACGAAACTCTATGGGGGCCGATTTATCTTGGCCTAGAGTTACGAAAATCCATGGTGACACGAGGCGAAAAAAAATCAATGATACTTTCCTCTTAACTGTCTGTGCCAATCAAACGAACTTGACTGTTTTTGCGCAGTATAACTGCAATTAAATATGATTTTGGTCATACTTTAGGATCAAGCAGGGGACGGTGTAGATCTAAGATCAGACTGCACGTTCTGAGATCTTGACCTACGCCTTTCGCAAAAGATATAGCGAATAATATAAAAGGCTAGATAAATACAGCGTAAGTGTTCTCTCCTGGCCACGGCCTTTCCGAAACACCTCATGTATCCCATCCAACTAGATGTGAACTAGCTTGAATCCCAGAGGTAGTCTCGTGTGTATCGGTACTCTACTAACGAAGAAGAGCTGGAGGCCTATACCCGGATCTCCTACTAATCGATTCTTACTCTCTCATGGTCCTTACCAGACATACCTAGAGCACGACAGGACCTTAATCTAACAGTAATCACCATCAGATGCTAATGTCCTGTCTACAGAAAAAGAAAACGATAAATTACGGTTTCAAACTTCTTTTTTTTTTCGCCTAAATATCTTTCCGTAACGAAAAATGTAGATTCAAAGTCAGACTGTACGCTCTATGCAGTTTGATCTTCATCTACACAGTCCACCAAAGTGCCTGAAGTCTCGCTTATGAGTCGAAGGATCAAATCTCCTTCCTTCCCCCTTCATATATATTTTTCATACCTGTTTTCGAAAAAATGATGTTATCTCAATTGAAGATAAGATTTTATATGACTGAAGCAATAGTGAAGACGGCATTAAACACCATACAACGTTTACTATATGGCCTGCAACACGCAAAAAGGGGCAATCGGACATTTGCGTAAAGTGTTGTCTCGGATCAGCCTGCGCAGTCCGCGCAGGCTAATCCGAAACGACACTTTCCGTTTTTATGCAATTTTCTGTTTTGCGCAAGTCTACTGTAGCACAAAATCTAATGTAGTCGTAAAGTGCCGTCTCGAATTAGCCTGCGCGGACTGCGCAAATGTCCGAATGCCTCTTTTCGCGTGTTGCAAGCCATATGAAACGCAATTCTAATATTGGCGTTTGATGAAGTATTTCTGGTGTTTTCGTTTAATACTTTACCAACCAATCCCGCGTTTTATAACCACCCAGAGGCAAATTGGTTTTGAAAACATCATGAGAAAAGAAGAAAATGCTGGTAAACAGCATTTTCTCCTTTTTCCCACAATCTTTTGTTCCATTTTAAAAAAGTATCATTTAATCCACAATCAACTTATCGTCTGCAAATGCTTTGAATTTGGACAAGCCTAAAATTTTGTCGTCTTGTAAAAGGTCAAAAGAACGTATACAACTCTATCAAGTTGTTTGGTATGGTGGCATATTTCTGCCACGAGATACGAGATAGCCATCTTGATAATTTTAGAAAACTATCGCGATAACTAAAGTTTCCTGGAAATTTTATCGAGATAGTGACAAGTTTCCTGAAAAAAAAAATCACGATAAACTTAATATTTTAACGCAAATTTCTCAATCGTGCACGAAGCTAACATTCGAGATAAAATTTTCTTGATAGTTTTATCTGTTTCTCGTTGTCTATAAATAGAAAATTTATCATTTGGATGAACTCGATAGTTTTTGACTTCACAAGATTGCAGTAAGTGAAAATTCGAATCATTAACAATTATTGTAGCTTAATTGGTAAATTTTGACAAGATTCGAAATGAACAGAAGTCTGTAAAATCACAAAGACGACTCGAAATGCCTCCTACGAACAACTTTAAAACTATTCAGGGAACAGGAGAATTCATAAGGTTGTAGAAGAAGATGTTCCGAAAGCGTATCTTATTATAGATACCGTGAATGTCAGTTATGGGCGCGAAAGCAAAAATAATCATTATAACAGAATTTTCGCGATATTTTTATCGTGAAAAATTTTTATTACCTAGATAATATTTCCAGGAAACTTTGTTTTATCACGATAGTTCTCTTAAATTATCGCAATACCTATTTCGTATCTCGCGGCAGAAATACGCCACCATAGTTTGGCTTTTTTTAAACCTCTTTCGCTGGCTTGAAAAAAAATGCGCTGCGTTGAACTGGGAATGCTTCATTGAAGCCACGGAGAGGTGTGCGTATATTCATCAGCAAATTTGACAAAACACTGAACGATGTGCGTCAAGATCTGACAGCATGATCTTTGCAGTCTGATCTTGGAAAAAAATGCAAGCAAAGGAAACTTCGATTTTCATGAGGATGTACTTTTCCACTCTAGTCAACATCCGGAGGTAACATGTATTGAAAAAGTCATTGTATCTTGATTACAAGGGAATAATCAGTGCGTGGTAATTACCGCTAGATTGCTAAGTGCATGAACGAGACGGGCCGAGTTGGGCAAAATTGCCAAAATGTTTAGGCCATGCTCTGTGACAAGGGGGTTAAATGCATCTTCAAAAAGTTTCAACCCAGGTCAGCCTGCAGAGCCCGCGCAAGCTGACCTGGGCCGATAAGTAACCAATTTTCTTCACGTGAAAGGACCAGTATACCTCATGACTCAATCGGTTGTTAGACAGAATGGATTTGATGAATCCATAATCATATGGCCTTCAACACGCGAAAAGGGACATTCGGACATTTGCGTAAAATGTCGTCCCGGATCAGCCTGCGCAGTCCGCGCAGGCTAATCCGAGACGGCACTTTACGACTACATTAGATTTTGTGCTACAGTAGACTTGCGCAAAACAGAAAATTATACAAAAACGGAAAGTGTCGTTTCGGATTAGCCTGCGCGGACTGCGCAGGCTGATCCGAGACGACACTTTACGCAAATGTCCGAATGCCCCTTTTCGCGTGTTACAAGCCATATGATGACTTGCATGTTATGGTGGATCACGGAGATACATTAAATCTCCTTTTCCAAGAGCATGACTTACTTCAATGCGTAAATGGTTATTTCTGCCAGCATCTACAAAAAAAAATGAGAGTGTATTCCTATATCCAAGATCAAAATGCATTTTCTGTCCATTCTAATCTTGATCTTAACTTTCGCAAGAAGTGTCGTAAGTAATACACAAAAGGACAAAGCATACAGAAAGCAATTGGAAAATAATATTAACGACCAAAAAGTTTCTACTGAACTTTGAGTATTTACAAGTGAACTGTTAAAGTGATTGGAACCTAAATTGGTCTTGGCAAGTTGTAAGATAATACCTTAGGAAAGACTGGAATATATATCAGCTATGTTCTCTGAAAAGGGGTTTAATGCATCTGCAAAAAGTATCGACCCAGGTCAGCCTGTGCTGTCTGCATTTTATTATTTTTTTAGTTTATATTTTTTAGGAAAACCTCACTAAGGCATGACTGTATACTTTATTAGTTGTACGGTCTGGGGGCAGGGGACTTGGAAACTTGTTTACGGCTGTGGTGAATCATGTCACCCCGAGCCGAGGCCCATAAACAAGTTTCTGAGTCCCCTGCCACCCGACCGTACAACGATTTTATTATACTGCAAAGTGTTACCATTCCAACGTGTAAAACGAAATTTCCCTGTTTTATGTACTCAGGAATTGAGTACGCTGACAGAATAGAATTTCCCCTCTGAGTACCCCAATTCAATGAAAACTTTATCACTGAGAACAGACGTCACTAAAACCTTGGTAAAACGTGCAGTTTGGTGCATAAACTTGATGATGTCACTGCGATAGACATTCGACGTAGTTTTATTTAAACATGGATTTAAACAACTTCAAGGTAAGTAACTATGCATTTTAATGATTTGTTGGCAAAAGTAAACGACAATTAGGTTATCCTTTTAACGTTATAATGTATGAGTTTCGACACGTAACAGTTTGCTTACCTGACGAAGGGATGGCTCGTTTTAACCCTGTGTAGATCTATTTGTTTTAGAATGACAACAAACGATAATACGTGTAACTTCATGTTACATGTTACTTACTTACTTATTTTCAAAAACAATCCGTTCTTTCTGTTTTACTGTCAACCATCAATGAGAACTAGTAATAATATGGTGCAGGCTACTCAGTATATTTGCCTTGGGGGCGGCTCGTTTCGATTGAAGCCACCATTTTGGATCCTGTGTTGAAAGTGCAGTTATGTATATGGGGCTCCTGAAAGGGAAACTGCTTAAAAAATTACGTGGATTTTGCCAGTGTACATAAATATATGTTCAAGGCATATTATCCAATCAGATTGCGAGAAATTCCTTTGCAGTATAATAAGTAGTTAGAGAACGGGAGGAAGGGGCACAATAATAAAACAAAAACCATGTGCCATAAATGGGATGCGAATCTCCAATTTTCAATAGTCTGGCGATCCCATTGACTGAGCTATACAATTCAGGTCATTCAATACAAAGGCCACTGGCCAATTGTATTTTACATAAGACCCTAACAAGTCTGGTGATGTAAAGTACATGAACTTTCCAAGTTGGTAATAAGAGATTGAACAAGATAATTTAAGTGTTTTAACGAACACTTTCACTTCGTAGTTTTTTTCAGGAAGCCAAGTTGTCTCCGTTTCTCTATCAAAAGACTATGACACTAGCAGCGAAAATTTGAGAAGGTTTTTCATAATTTATAACTTGGATCTAAAGCCAGATACTGCTCTACATTTAATAAAGATGACAAATGTTGAAAATGTCGCCCCATGCTGTCTACACAACTAACCGTTTGGTGGCAAGTCCTTACTAAAAGACTTAAAAAGTGTTTTTGTTTGTTTGTTTGTTTGTTTGTTTTTTTGTAAGGCAATCAAAGGCCTTATAACAAACGGAATAAGAAATTATAAAAAGAAAGAAATAGAAAAATTAGATATACCCCATTCTGGGGTCCTACTTGGCTCATTTGGAAAGTGTGGGACACGTAATCTAAAGTCTCAGGGTTCGAGCCTCACTGAAAGCACTGGGCTGTTTGCGGGAGTGTCCCTTGGTAAGACCGACAAAACCAAGGACATACATGAATATGTGAGCTGTCGCCGTGATGGAAAAAAAACTGAAATAATGTTGAAATCGGCGTAAAACACCATTTAATCAATCAATCAATCAATTGTTCAAACTGTCGAGAACTTACTGAATTACACTCCTTACAGTTATTCGTTTTGTTTGTGTCTTTTTTAAGCCGTTTTGAACATTATTTCCTCTGTATTGCAACGACCAGGCCACCTATCCATGTTTCCTGGAGTTTATTTTACCAGCACTTTGAACAAAACATTCGTTCTAAGCCACTGGCTGATTTCCAACCCAGACACAGTCAATACAATGCTCAGCAGTAGGAGAGGAAATGAATCTTGTCGCAAGACTATCGTCAATCCTCGGTAAGAATTTGACCGACCTTAGAATTGAAAATGCGATCTTCGTTTTAAAGCCAAGTATGTTATCGACTGAACTACTGGGTTTGGGGCACAGGAAATGAAATCAAGGGGTTTTAATAACCTATCATCATATATCCCGAGTAAAAAATGAGTAATGGGGAAATAAATTTTGTCCCGGAGGAAAAAATTTGATTATTGCCGAAGAAATTCCTTAACATGATCCGTTGATAACGGGGTTACAAAATAACGCACGAAATAATATCACGGAAATAAATAGAAAAAAAAGACAATATTTATTACATTTGAAGAAAAAAATGATTAATTGCAACCTTCTGTGTCTTCCGCTCCCCTCTTTCTTTCAGTAACCATTACTCTCTGTTGTGCGCCCGACCGGGTAGCTCAGTGGTTATCGTATCTGACTCCCGACTTGGTGGCTGTGGGTTCGATATCCGGTTGCAGCAAACTTTCTTTCCGGCGTTTTTTTTGCCTCTTACCTCTGCATATGACAATAGAAGTCAACAGCTTGGAAACAAAGTTGTGTCAGTGCTCGTGTGTAAAAGCCAGAACAGATGAAAAGGTGCACTGGCCGACGTAAGCTGCTAAAACGGCGTTAAACTCTGATACAAACAAACAAACAAAATCCGTTGTGTAGGCTCCCCCCTCTCCCTCTCTCTCTCTCTCTCTCTCTCTCTCTCTCTCTTATGATACTAACTCGACTTATGTTTTGTTCAAATACATTTTGTGCCTCGTTTGCATTGTGTTTAATATTGTTTTAGTGTGAAAAGAACAGGGCGAATAAAGGCATTGTATTGAGGATGTTTTTAATGCTTTACCAAACAACCCCATGTTTCTACAACCCTGAGGGAAAAAAGGCTTTTGAAAACATTATGTGAAAAGGAGAAAATGCTGATAACCAGCATTTTCTCCTTTTCAACAATTTGTCTACCCTTTGAAAGACATTTCCTCATTTGAGCCGCATTTACCAAGAGTTTGTCTTACGATTGTGCCCTCCAATGGCGTAGCGCTCTTCAGGCACAGTACGAAAATGCGTTACGCGAAAAGAGGTAGACGTGTGGCATTTTATCACTTTAGAGAATAATGCCATTGACATTGATAATTCTTCACCAAATAAAAGCTCGTTTTTAACGACCTTGGGGAAGATGACCTTTGAAAACATTGTTAGAAAAGGAGAAAGTGCCAGTAACCTGCATTTTCTCCTTTTGCGTTTCCTATTCTTTCAAAGACAAACATCATTATTTGGGCTACATCTAATTTGTCCTCTGCAGATAATTTAAATATGGGCATGACTATAATTTTGTTAAATAGGAGTCTTTATTTGGAGTACGTAATGAGAACTATAAACCTTGTTACGCCCTTGCTAAATACTGAAAAGTCTGAAAACTCTGACAAAGAGTAAAACGCCACATATGACAATCGCTAGCACCGCCTGCTTCTCTGTTAGATTATCTCTGTTCGTTTCTCTGTATGTATTTCTGGCTTCGAGAATAACTCGCAACAAAAAATACACGGCGTAAATTTTAGGATTTTGTCCAACTTTGTGGCCTTCAAATTCTGAGCCAAGTGTTCCACGACCTATGCTGTCGATTGTGAAGAGAAGAGACTAAAATCAGACCGTGCATATATCATCATCATCATCATCATCATTATTATTAGCATCGTCATCGTCGTCACCAACGTCATCATTGTCGTCGTTACCATCGTCATCGTCATCATCACCACCGTCATGATAATTATTAAAGCCATCATCATAATGACACTTTTGCCAGTGGTTAATTGCATAATTACAAGTTTACCTCGGCAATAAAAAAGCCTTAATTCAACGTCAACAGTCAACGGGTAAACGGAGAAAAATTATTAACAAAAATGTACTCACCGGTTCTCGCCAAAATTCACTAAAGCAAACTTTGTACTCAATTTTATTTCCCATTTACGTCAACCCTTCATTTTTAAATTCATTTTTCCACGCACACAATTATTTACTGAATCGCAACAGATAAAAGCGTTTAGAATAGACGAAGAGACAAATGTCGCACAATGAACACAAAACCTATTCCAGAGTGTCGCATTCCCACACTGCGTTTCATTCACTAGTTCAGCATCGCGTTATTTCCCGCCAATATCTAGTCTAACACGACGGCGTTGGGATCCAAGGATTTCCGAGTCCAATAGCGCATGATGAGAATATTGGAAAATGGTTTACTTTTTCCCCCGTCCGAGTGTGTGTGAACTAAAGTTTTTTCCTCTTTCAATCTTAATCATTTACTGGAGACAATCTTGTGTTTTAAAAAGGCTGATGAAAACTTTGGACGAAAAATAGAAAACGCTGTTAAAGGACATTCATTCCCTCCCACAAAATTTTATAATTTTTCGATGACATTTTTTTTTTCATTTTTTGCCACGTCTAATGCATCCTTTGCAAATGCTTTCAATATGGACGAGTCTAAAACTGTGCCGGATGGACGAAACCTGCTGAATTCAAGACGATCAACCGAACTGAACATAGCTCAGGAATCATTTAATAGCATGCACATTGATAACCTAGTATCGACCAAAAGTAAACAATGCAGGAGTTAAAGGTTGGTATTTAGATTTTTCACATCTCACCAAATTTAAAAATATATATATATCACTGAAATTTATATGAAAAAAACAATACAAATCATCAATAATTAAGAATCATAAGATTACAAAAAAAAATTTTTTTTGATGGTGTTCCCCTAAAAGGCTACGTAGCCTCTTAAGGTATTTTTAGATTTCGCGCCAGAAATCAAAAAAGCATTGTGGGAATGTCAAGTGACTGGCACGTGACTAATGACGCTTAAATTCCATAACATAACAAACATGTAATTATTTTCCATAATGTCGTCTTCGGACGCTATGTTTGAAGCTTTGTCTGTGTATTTCCGGTATGTAAATGAGCGAGTTGCTCATGTAATAATAGAACGTGTTTCCCGTCGGTTTCGACCTGGGCCGTAGTAAATCTCTAATTTTTCTTGTTGTCGGATGGTTTTCGACTACTGGGGTTATATGAATGAAAATTAAAAGGCTTTGGGAGTATAAGGATGATTTTTTTGTATTTTTGTAAAATTTTCGTCCCAAAATCTGAAGGGCCACCTTTAAAATACATTTGAACTTACCATTTAAAAGTAAAGGAGTATTGTAAAGATGAAAAATTATTATTGTACGGTAGGTCCAAAGGTAAGACGCCCGCAGAGAAAAGAATTTTAAAGAATTTTAAAACTAGGTAAAAAGTTGACAAGTGGCTCACTTTTTTGGTGTAAAATTTCTATCTGATTTGAAAATCATTTGCGAACAACGCACGATTTTAGACGATGTTAAGTCCAGTAAATCGTACGGTAATTATACGGTTCCGCACGGCTATCACAAGGTTGAAGGTTGCCGGATGGTGCTCGTGCAATGCCCGTTGAATCGCACGAATATTGAGCAGCCATCCTCTGGCAATTTCACGACGATCGCACAGTCATCGTATCATCTCCGCTCGGTCTCTGAACGGAAGCCGCACGGGCCTTTTAGACTTTCTGTGGTGAGAACGTTTTCAGTATAACCTCCGTACGGTTTTGCTCCTATACGTTGCCGAAAGATAGCACAAGAAATCGAACTATGCTCGTATACAATATCATACACCTACGGTGGCTGAAAAACCGTACGGAAAATTGCAGACAAACAAATTGCACAGCGTTCGTGGCAAATGTAATCCAAGCATTTGCTGTTGACATAAATAAAACGAGTAAAAGCTACATTGCGAAAAATGCACGTATTGTTTTTTAACTCTTAACCGAACTCTTTCTATATTAGCAATTACGTACACGTCCATTTCGAAGGCCTTTGTAAAAATCAGGTTAAAAATACCGCAGCACAAGTAATTGGTGTTGTTTTTAAAGGGTAACATAAGGGAACGGGAAAAAATGCCGAAAACAAAATGCTTTTCTCCTGCATTTTCTCCTTTTCCAACAATATTTCCTTAGCCTTCATCCTCAGCGTCTTACAGGATCGTGCAATTGCAGATCAGTAGAAACGCTAGCAATATTGAAGGACTGTTTCTAGGCACTTCTAACGAGCATTTGACCCAGAAAGAGGTTTCGAACTTAAAGGGGGCTATTAAGATTTCTTCGTTCTCACCAAACTTCATAAATGATTCATCGCTGAACATGGCGATAGGTTGTAAACCATTAATGTATAAAAGAAAGAAAATTATAGGAAAAACACTGTTTTTCAGTGGTATTTTCTGCGTCAGCCACAAAACTTAATGTATTTTTGGATTTCGGCCCAGAGATTCGCAAACGGGTTTGTGGGAATGTCACGTGATCAAATATACCACAGCAGATTAAGTGGGATTTTATCCAAGTAAGATTGATGGTGTCATATTTGATCTCATAAAGATACATGGAGTTATCGACTACAAAGAGAACAATACGTTATTTACGAGTAAATCCATGCTTACACCTTTTTTCTGTATACACACATGTAACCGCCCAGTTTCTCAACGTTTGCAGAGACAAAAAAATATAATTTTGCAATATATGTATTTATCAGTGTATAGCAAACAGAAACATTTTAAGAGACAGAAAAAAAATCTAAAATAACACCTTTCATTCAGCAATCGGCAAAGGTCCTTGAAATGGCAAAAGTTTAAATGAAAGGGATATACATGTACGTGTATAATAAAACAGGCTTGTGTGAAGTTATTTCCCTTTGTAACGTGACTCTTATTCTTTGACTGTATGAATTTTAAAACCAGTTAGGAAAAAAAGTTACCTAGTCGTGCTATCGTTTGTTAACTTTTTGTCTGGTTTTGATATTCGATTCTCTGCCTTCGACTGACATTTGGACCGACCGTAAAATAGCAAATTGTTTTCTTCACAGTAATTTAAATGGTATGATTTGAATGCATATTAACATCCGCATTGTTTCCTTTTGTAAGGTGTTATACATGAAAATATGTGAAAACTGAACGTGAAAAGAAAACATTCCACGCCACCAGCATTATTTTTATTTTGCACACATGATTTCTAAAGTGGTTTACCGCAAGACATCGAAAGCATCCGTACATTGGTGAGGGGGGAGGGTGAACATGCTAACCCTCTACTTAACATTGGAATTTTAAGCCGTTCCCAATTTTGAAAGTATTCGCATAATAAGAGTAAATGCGACTCGATTGATAGGATTAACATTGTTCAAAAGGGAAGAAAACATTGTGGGGATAAGAAGAATATGCTTGTTACCAGCATTTTTTTCCAACAATGTTTTCAAAACTTCTTTTCCTCATGGTTTGTAAATAAAGGGATTGTTTGGTAGAGGGTTACAGGGTAAGTCGCTTATGCTCTGACAGAGATTACAAAAGTTTAGTTATGTAGAAGCAGCAAGTTTACCAATTCATGCAGTCTTATTTTTTCAATTCAGTCACTACAATTAGAGGATTTCTGTGAAAGCCACCAGCTACTTTTCTGACATAGACCCAAACTGTGTATATTTGACCCCTGTTGGTTTGCTGCTAATCACCCTTTTCAACATTATTTTAGTTATATCAGGGGTGAGAATGTGAGAATGTATCCTGTAGCACAGACTATCATCAATCCTCAGGCAGAATTTGTCCGAGCTACAATTTGATCCAGCAACCCTTGTGTTTCTGGTCCTATAGCTTACAGACTGGGCTTGATTTTAGACAACTGCTTCATAAATTAACCCTTTACCAAAAAACAAAACTTTACACTTGTCCAAATTGAAAGCATTTGCAGATGATACAATGAATGTGACCCAAAAACTGAAATAGACTTTGGGAAGGATAAAAACATTGTGGGAAAAGGAGAAAATGATGGTAACCATCATTTTCTCACTTTATCTACAATGTTTTCAACTCTTCTTCTTATACTTGTTTAAACTAAGGCTTGTGTGGTAAAGGGTTAAGACTACAAACTGTTCAAGTGTGAGAGAGGGAAATAATTCTAACCAAAATGAAAACAAACAACTGAAAAGGAGACAACTCTGGTTACCAGCATTTTCTCATTTTCTATATTGTTTTCAAAACTCTTCTTCATACATTTGTTTAAACTAAGGCTTGTGTGGTAAAGGGTTAAGACTACAAATTGTTCAAGGGTGAGAAAGGGAAATGGTTCTAACTAAAATGCAAACAAACAACTGAAGCTGTCCACTTTCATGGACATTATTTATTGCTAAAATAGGGTAATTACAATTCTAGTTGTATAAACATAGGATAAAATGAGTAAATGCCCTCTGCCAAACATCAAAATTTTAAACTTGTCTAAACTGAAGGCATTTGCAGACGACAAATTATATGAGTCTCAAATAATGAAAGTTTTTTGCTGAAAGGTTAGAAAACATTGTGGGAAAAGGAGAAAATGCTGGTTACCAGCATTTTCTCATTTTCCCACAATTTTTTCAAAAGCTTCTTCCTTCGAGGTCATTTAAACTCTGAACTGTGTAATACAGGGTTAATTAAAGCATTAGATCAAATTACATACATTCACCTTTGAAAAACAGTGTAAAGCAGTTCGAATATCACATCTGCCATGCTATTTGTTACCAAAAAAGTAGTTCTTATTCATGTAGTTATAACATGTAAATATAGAAACCTTATATTGACGCGCATTTAGTCTTAATCAGATGACAAAATTTCACACTTGTCCAAATTAAAAGCAAAAGCAGATGTCATACAATGTGTAGTAGAAGCTTTCTTTTCATGGTTGTGAAACAACTGGATCATTTGGCATGAGATAAAACTTTTTTTTTTTTAAACTTGTCAAATTTATATTAGCTGTGCTCTGTGAAAAGGGGTTTAATTTTTACTGCACAAGAACAATTTTTGACTTGTAAAAAGTGACAGCATTTGCAGGCAAAAAGATATATGTAAAAATTTGAATTTTGTTTTTGTTTTGTTTTGTTTTGGATAGTGAAGAAAACATGGTGGGTTACCAGCATTTTCTCTTTTCCCCAAATTTTTTTCAAAAGCTTTCAGGGTCGTTTAAAGTAAATACTGTGTTAGAAAGGGTCAATGTACCTGCAAGAGTCAGATGTTGGCCTGCAATGAATGCACAGAGGTAGAAAATAATGTAGGAAAAGGAGGAAATACTGGTTACCACCACTTTCTCCTTTACTTACGATACTTTCACAAGCTTTCCTCACTAGGGTTGTGAAAACACAGGAGTGTTTTATGTAAAGGACTAGACTATCTTTCCTTTATACTGAGAGTTTTGCATGACTACTTGGTCAACTTCTATGTTACAAGGCAGAAAAAAATTGTAAATTACCACTTCATCATATTACCATTTCATAAACTATAACAAATGTATACATAAAACACTGATCTTTAAAGCTGTATCTAAAACTATTCAAGTAAAAATTGAAGAAAAATACTGACTTTTTCATGAGATTGGATCTAATTTAATAATATTAACAAGTATTACTAAATCAACTACTGATTGTCCTAAACAACTACTAACAATTTCAATATTATGTAACCATATCCTCATCCAATTGACAGTTTTTTGCTGAAACCAATCAGCAGCAGTTCTGAATATATGCAGATTTTAATAACAGCAAATAGTCTAATATAATTGCATTCTTCACGCTACAAATAAATATTGGACGACAAAATTTTGCACTCGTCTAAACTGAAAACATTTGCAGACAACATTAAATATGGCTCAAATGATGGTATTATCTCTTTCATTGCATAGCATTGAGCTAAAATTTGTATAAATGCTGCTTATCAAAGTCTCCTTTTCCCACAAAATTTTGGAAGCTTTCATCTTTAGAGACCTTGAAACAAAACACTGTTTGGTAAGAGGTTAAAAACACTCAGTAAAATTTCAGAACTGAATTTGCAAAAGCATCAAAAGAATATTAGGCAATATACATCCACGATAAGTCTGCACATTATTTGCTGCCCAATCTTGCTTGATCTTCATATATTCATTACAGCAGCGCTTTGCACTCTAAATGTACATGTATTTAGCTGTGACTCAATTTACCTAAAAATCTTACTGGGAAAAAGGGGTTTTTTGTTCAATCAGACAAAAGCACTACAAGTATACATATTGTAAATCTGCACAATACATAAAAGGTATTTACAACTTTAGCATAAAAACATATATATACATGTAGTTTGATCACAAACATGTTTGTATGGTATTTTCATTTAGCTGTCATCATTTAAAGACAAAATTCCAGTCTACTCAAGATTAAATAATTTGTAGACAACATATTTCATATTTCTCAAAGGCCAAAATTTGTCTTTGCAATGGTAGATAACATTGTGGGAAAAGGAGAAAATGCTGGTTACTGGCATTTTCTCCTTTTTCTGCATTGTTTTCAAGAGTTTTTTTCCTTAGGGTTAATGACATTCTAAATTGTGCTGTACATGGTTATAAAAAAATTACAATACAAAATAAAAAAAAAAATGATCAGTTTGGATTAAGACAATAATAAAACTTTTTAGTGTTGTAAACAAAAACATGAGCTTCTGAGGATGGCATAGATCTAGATCAGACTGAATAGAGCATGCAGTCTGATTTAGGATCAAGGTACCATGAGAGATGAACACAACCCAAACAAACCATTTGAAGTTGCAATTAAAGCTTTTGGAAAAAAAATACATAACTGGATCTATGCCACCACATGTTTAATCAAGCCCTCCACCATTTATGACAGAACCCATGTTTTAATGACACTGTGGATAAAGCCTTTTAAAAACTCTGCGGGAAAACAGGAAAATGCTGGACACAAGCATTTTCTCCTTTTCCAACAATGTTTTTTCGACCATTTCATAAATGATTCCTATGATCTTAACTATGTTCGATTTGTCCTCTGCAAGGCTTGTAATTAAGATGAGTGGTCTGGTAAAGACTCAACTCAATCCAAGTCTTCATGACCCTGAGGAAAAAGACATTGTGGGAAAAGGAAAAAATACTGTTAACCCTTTACCACACAATGCCGACTTTTAACGACCCTGAGAAAGAAGCCTTTTGAAAACATTGTAGGAAAAGGAGAAAATGCTGGTAACCATTTTCTCCTTTTCCCACAATGTTTTCTACTCTGTCAATGACAAATTCCATCAATTAAGCTCATTTTAATTGTTGTCTACAAATACTTTGAATTTGAACAAGTCTACATTTTTGTCATTTGGTAAAGAGTTAAGCAACATTTTTTGTGTTTTCCCTCAAGGTTTTCTACCCTTTCATGGACAACTTTCATGTTTTGAGCCAAAGATATTTTGTCATCTTCAAATGCTTACAATTTGGACTGGTATAAAATGATGCTTTTTGGTAAAGAAATAAGGTTTAACTCTACACCAAATGACATACTTTTAAAATGTTGCTAAAAAGTTGAAGTTTGTTTAGATTTTGTTTAGCAAGGTTTATGGCAAATCTTAACAAATACAGCTAATTTTCAATCCTTCAAATATGGCTATAAAATTAAAACATAGATAAAAATGTATAAAGAAAATATGAGGAATTGCAAATTTCTTGAAAAATTTCCTATTCCATTATTAACAGAACAGCTGTTATTGCGTAACTAAGGACAAATACAATTTTGGCACAATAAAATATAGTTTTCTCTATAGCTCAATGGTAGAGTCGGTTGTGGGTTTGAGTCCTACCGCAAAGATTTTTTTTTTTTTCAATTTTTTTTTTGTATTTCTCCAACTTAGAGTAAACAGTCACTTTGTTATGCTTTCTCCTCACAAAATATCAACTTTCCCCCAAAACCAGGTTTAATGCCCTTTAAAATCTTTCTGAGATTCAGTGGGTTGTATTCTAGCTTGAAAAAGGTAAGGTTTATATATTTTGCACTAAAAGAGTTTAGTCAGATATATGATGCTATCTAAGTAAACAAAAGCTGCACAAGGCAGTATACAAACTGATCTCTGATCTCTAACAGTCTGATCTCTGATCTCCACTATCTGGTCTCAGATCTCAACTGTTTTCTTGTAATACAGTTTGGCCTAAAAACAATTTTTTTGGAGAGTTTTTTTTTGTCTAAACTGACAAAATGTCCATTTCGTACTTTGATCTCTCTCTTGCCTGTTTGTGCTTTGCTCAATATTCTTTCCAAGCCACAACCTACTTCTCTAAAATTAATGTTAAGATCAGGCTGAAAAAAAACTGACATCATTCTGATCTTGGATCTGCACTGTCTGATTAGGGTGAGTCTGATATTGTAGAAACAGCTCCGAAGCTGCAATATAAGGACAGTAAAACCTGTCTTAGTGGCCAACTCTAATAAGCAAGCAACATGTATTGACCCTTTACAACACAACAAAACTTAAGCAAGCAATACGTATTGACCCTTTACAACACAAAAAAACTTAAGCAAGCAATACGTATTGACCCTTTACCACACAACAACACTTCAGCAAGCAACATGTATTTACTTTTTCCACACAGCAAAATTTAAGCAAGCAACATGTCATGGTTGTTAAAACTTGGGACTGTGTAGTAAAAAGTTATATACTTTTCCTCTACAACCAAAAAAAAGTATTTTCATATAAAGAATAACATATTTTTCCTAGGTACAGCAATACAATACTAAGTATTAGTTTTAAACTTTCAAATGCAAAATAAATCAAATGCACATTTCAAGTTAAAAGATCTTTCAACCATGAAAAATAGCACAACACAGGAAAAAACTAAAGATTCTTAAAAAAAAAATCCCTTACTGAAATAAACAAAATACAAAATTATAGCACTATCTGAAGTAAACTCATCATCAACAAGGAGCTGAAAAGCCAGCTGTATTAGATCTGGATATATTGAATAAAATCTATTCAAGGCAAAATCAAAACATAAAAACACAATGTGGGTGCCAACACTTGCTGTTGGTACTTTTTCAGCAAAAAAAGGAGCACATCTGTGTAAAAAAAATAAAAAAAATTACCTACCTTTTCTGGTATGGGTTCACGTTTTGAAAGTTGACAACTAGTCCAATTTGAAGGTAATACATGTATTGGTTGGTTGGTTGTATTGGGGTTTAACGCCACTTTAACAGCTAAGGTCATATCATGGCAGTCGGTGACGTACATGTGTTTCCTGGCTTTCTCACACCAGTACTAACACAACTTTCTTTCCAAAGCCACCGACTACTTTTCTCACATGCTTCAGCAGAGGTGAGAGGCGAAAATACGCCGTAAAGAAAGTTCGCCTCAACCGGGTATCGAACTCACAACCACCAGGTCATGAGTCCGACACGCTCACCACTGAGCCACCCGGGCGGGCTAATACATGTATCTTAATAACAACAGATATATAAGAAATTGTCAAAGTGTTCTCACAATGAGGCTGACATTGACAGATGCGCAGACAATGACATGGTACAACAATACCTTAAAAAAAAAAACAACCGAACAAAAATTACAAATTTACATACATTAAGATACAATAATACTATCTGAGGAAACATATTCTATGTTAACTCTTTATTACAAGACAAAATTTTAGAATTGTCCTGATTGAAAGCTTTCACAGAAAATAAACAATGTAAACACAAAAACTGTTTACAAAAACCTCTTCCTCATGTTGGTGTAGGTTTGATATAGATGATAATACATACAACTGTTGGTAATTCAAAGTGCAGGTATACATGAGTCTAAAATAACTGACTCAAATTATATCTAATAAAACAGAAAACCTAGACAAGCCATGTGAAATGTAAACTTCACAATAGAACTAAATAAAAGTACACAACAGTTTGCCAAGAATAAACTCTTTTATACTTTTGTTTTCGGACTTTAAAACATAGTCTGAAACACTGTGGCAACTCCAATACAACCAACATTAAAGGTTTTTCAACAAGCTGTTTGATATCAGTCTTTTTGGGATACAATTCCCTATATAATGGAGATAAATAAGCTGCTCATAATAATTATATGTAATTGTGACTCAATACAGTTTCACGTCATGACTATTTCAAACATGACAGACACCAAAAACAATGACAATGTTCTGTTTGGCAACAGATTTATCACATAACTACCCTTATTTCCACAGGAGAATAATCATTACAAATCTTACACATGTTATACATATTTGAGATAAACAGGACAGTTGTTGGTCAAAGCTTCTGTAATCATTAGCAAGTCTAAAGACTAAAACAGTGCTAATCTAAATTGTCTTGCAAGTATGAATTTCAGAATTAATTCTCATATCAAAGTTGTCATTTTTTATCTGTATAATTATTTAAAATGAAAGAGTGATAATTTGTTCGCTTCTTTAGAACTATTTATCTCCCAAGATGTACATGCGTCAAGGAAGCAAAAAGATCTTAATCATGTAAATTGCAATACACATTTACAAAGTGTACAGGAATGCTTATGTTTCAACAGAGAATTTGACAGCTGTTGACTTTTGAGGTTTAATTTTATTGAACTTGTCAATAAAAAAATGTTATTGTGCTTGTAAAGGCTGGCTAAATAAAATTTTTCATGACAAATTCAATAAAAATTTATCTCTGATGCCAACTTACATTAGATTCTTTATATATACAGTCAACTCTCATTATGTCGAAATCGCTTATCTCAAAACTCCTGTTATGTCAAAGTCAACGCTTTGTCCGAACTTCGTGCCTCTTTATTCTATGTTGATTTTTGTTTTTATCTCGAAACCGTTGCATCCAAAAAACTGTTATGTCGAAGTAATTTTGAGAGCAATTTCGTACCTCGGATCATATTTTCATCCGTATACATCCGCCATTGTTTGTAGATAATAGGGTGCCAATTCACATGATACGATATTATCTTAATTGATTCATTAGATATCGGATTATAAAAGATGTGAATAAGTTTTTAGCATAGACAGCGGTTCATGTAAGACTTACACACATCATGAAAAATACGCTGAACAATAGGGGTTGTTAGTTTGTCTCTCTTGCTAATTGCTCATCTTTTTGGAGTGAGCAAATTGTCTTTATAACATAATCTTTATATGTCAACATTGTCATGTATTAAGTCGGTCTGCATGAATGCGGCTAGTACATTTCTTGAATGCCCATAATGTCATCAGGAATGCAACTTGATTGCCGAGCAAACCAGCAAGGGACCTTTAAAGTTCCAGGGGATAACTGCTTCAGTCATTTGACACATAGGCATGATAGGTAAGCTTGATGTGAAGTTAAAAAAAAAAGCCATTTTAGAGGTTGTTTCACAAAGCCACGATTACAATTTATTTCCGTTCTATTTTGTGTTTACTTCCGGTTTTCGGTAAGTCTGTCTTCAAATTCTTATATCGAACTCCTGATACGTCAAATTATTTTTATTGTCCCGAGGGATTCGAGATAACGAGAGTCGACTGTATCTCATTATCACTTTTCCATACAAATATACATTTTTCACTGAGAAATTACCAAATTATACATGTTCATTTGGTAAAATTATACCCCAATCTCACCATAACAGTTATCAGCTTTATCCTATACAATGACTCTACCTTATCCTCATGTTTCTCCTATTCAATGCTTCCATTGTTCACAGGATCTGCCTTTACAAATGTTTCACCCACATTTTCATCTTGGTCTTTGTGTGAATCCTTACAGGTGTAACAAATTCCAATGGTTGGATGCAGAAAATTATAGTAATTTGCTATGAAGATCAAATGCAACAGAGCACTAATAAACAAAACCATAGCATACAATTTTATGTCTACATCTGTCCTTAAAAACCCAAGGATTATAAATACTGCACTCTCTATATACAATACAACATTGTATCCAATCAGACGCCACTTAGAGGGATAATTCTCAACATCTCTTTCGTACACATTGACATAGAAAAGCATACATGTAATGGAATACAATGCGGTATAGCAAATTTTGCCGACTTTACGCATGCATGTGCTCTTAGTATGCAACAGACCCTCAAATTTTGGCTGATGATAACACCAAAGCCAAAAAAATACAACAAGAAAGTGAAAATTTACCAATGGAACACCTATGACCAGAGGTAAAGCAGCAATAAACATTGACATTGACACCATCCGAAATGTCATTCCGCCAAGAACTCCCAAGTAGTAAAAAAAGTAAACCAGCAAATGCATATCCTTCTTTTCCCTTCCTGCATCAGGCTGGACTCTTGTCGTGCGGTAATGATCAGCATATGCCAGGGGCATGAAAATCAGAGATGTTATGATACTTCGCCCTAAAATAAAAGTATAATTATAACAATAAAGTCTCTTGTAAAAATGCAAGAAAGATCAAGTTGGAAAATCAAATCTGTTTTAAAATTGGGTTTTCTTTTTTCAAAACATTTTGTACAATTGTGCCTGTCTGTCTATGCATCACAACAAAGGACCCACCTCTTTCCACAATGAAATTTTTTTTTTCTCTTTACAAAACAAAAAAATTGTTGCCTCAATTGAAATCATAAGCAGATGACGAAATAGATGTGACACAAAAATTTTAATTTATTTTTGAGAAGGTACAAAACATTGTGGAAAAAGGAGAAAATGCTGGTAACAAGCATGACTCATACAAGTTAACAAGCATTTTCTCCTTTTCCCACAATGTTTTCAAAAGCCTGCTTTCTCAGGTCCACTAAAACTTGAAATTGTGCAGTAATGGGTTTAAACTTTACCAGATGACAAAAATTTTGGACTTGCCCACATTGAAAGCTATCTTTGAAAGGGTTGAAAACATTGTGGAAATGGTTAAAATTTTGATCATCAGAATTTCCTCCTTTTCCAGAATGTTTTCAAAAAGCTTTAGTTTGTTTTAATATGCTTGTTGAATTAAAATATGACAGTGATGGATTTATGCTTAAATTTTTTTGCAAACATTCCTGTCGCCTTTTATGATTTGGATAATATTTTTAGGCCAATGAAAGAGGTCAAATTTATACACTTGGTGCTAAAAGTAAATTTCAAAAACTTTACATGTACTCACCAATTCTGCTATTAAGAGTTGTTGGACTCCTGGCAAAGATAAACAATTGAAGAACAGCTTGTGCATAGGTTTCAGTGAAAGCACAGATGAAATTCAAAGCAGCATAATCCCTCTTGGTGTTCTTCACTTTCTCTTTATAATAATCCTTTTGGCTTTGTACTGTCCTTTTCTTGTATTTGTAGTACATATGCTGTATTATTCTGTCGTGAAAAAACAGTGAACTCTCTCAAACCGTTGACTTGAAGTTAACCCTTTACCACACAACAAATTTCTAGACTCATCCAAATTGCAAGCATTTGCAGACAACAACTTTAAAGTGGCTCAAATGATGTGATTTTTGTTTCACAAGGTAGAAAACATTGTGGGAAAAGGAGAAAATACTGGTTACCAGCATTTTCTCCTTTTGCTACAATATTTTCAAAAGGCTTCTTTCTCAGGGCTGTTAAAGGTCAGCTTTAAGTGGGAAAGGTGTAATGTTCATCAGATGACAAAAGTTTAAACTTTTCCAAAATGGAAGCATTTGAAGGTTTAAACTTTAATATGTCTCAAATGATGGAATTGTATTTGATAGGGTAGGTATGGTAGAAAATATTGCGAGAAAAAGAGAGAATGCTGGCTATCAGGGTCTTCTTTGGAACTGTCAAATCATATAATAGTTTGGGAAGGGTTAAACCTACAGGAATGGTCTGTGAAAATGGAGTTTAATGCATCTGCAAAAAGTAGACACAGGTCAGCCTGTGCAGTCTGTCCTGGCTGACTTGTGTCGAAAATGTTTGCTTTTGGATATCTTTCTTCATGTCCAACGACCATTTTACCTCATAACTTGGTTGGTTGTGAGACAAAATGGGTTTTATGAAATCCAGAATTACTTGCTTGGTATAATGCATCATGGAGGTGCTTTAAAACCCCTTTGCCAGAGCATGGCTAATATATTTGAGCCGTGCTCTGGCAAAAGGGGGCTTAATGCATCTCCGTAATCCATCATACCAAGAAAGCCATCACATACTTATGGATCCATAATAGCCACTTTTTTTAACAACCGACTCAATCATGAGGTAGACTGATCCTTTGACGTGCAGAAAATCGACCAATAGCGAAAAGTTTCGGCCCAGGTCAGCCTGCGGGACTGCGCAGGCTGACCTGGGTTGAAACTTTTCGCAGATGCATTAAGCCCCCTTTTCACAAAGCGCGGCTCATTTTGTATTGACCATGAATAAAGTTCTAAACTCTCCACTATTACCATCTGGAAACCTAATCGACACTTGCATGATCATGTGGGTAGTTCCAATTTTCAAATGGTTGATCCCTGTCATCATATGACCAAAACCTGTAACCTCTACCTAGAGAGGCTAGTGGTCTACACCTATACTACTTTCTCCTACTCATACTGTATGAATCTGCAGAAAGATAAGTGTATCTGCATTGGCTACAATAGCCATATATTAGAACAAGAGGCCCTCATGGGCATTTTAATCACTCTAGTGGCAGTTACTGAACAGTGTTGATATACTAATGTACAAGAAACAATGAAAAACACTAATTTAAATAAAATTTACCTATTTATCATTAGCTCAAGTGCATGAACACATATTCTCTTCTATTAACTATTTATGAAAGAATGACACTGAGGGAGAAGGCTTTTGAAAACAAATTAGTGGCCATCATTTCCTTCTTTCCTTAAAATGTTTTTCTACCATTTTCAAACAAAATCCTACCGATTGCAGAGGTGTAAAATTCCACTCTCCCGCTCACATTGGCAATTGGTCATTGAATTTGGCCGAGTACAAAAAATACTTGACTAGCCCGAAAGGGGCATTTTCTGACATCTTAAAGCCCGTAAAATTCAGCAAAATTTCGGATGGAGAACTGCTATTGAGGTTTTGTCTAGTTACACACCATTACATGCATACACACCTTACAACGCTAATCAATCAAATGTCAATTTATCCACGCCCCATTTGCATCCAATGGTGTGCACACTGTTGACTGGCTTGAACCCGCAGCAGTCAAGGTGACATCATAACACAGTATGTTGAAACAAACAAATGGGAGAGAAGTCACAGAGAGATTTCCGTAAATTTTTTATTTGCTTGTTTGGGTTAATGCTGTTTAAAAAATTATTTTGGTTATATCGCCCTGGCTAATGCACCTATCCATGCTGTCCTGACGTTTCTCTACCAGCACTTCGAACAATATTCTATCCAAGTCAACAGCTGCTTCCCATATAAACTATCGATAAAACAATGATGGGCAGTGACAGAGGAATCAAAACTGTCACAATGACTATCATCAACCTCAGAAAGAAGTTAGCTGACCTTGGGATTCAAATTAGTAACCCCTGGTCTACTAACTGTGCTACCAGGCTCGGCTCCCAAAATTTACCTACAAACTACAAAATTATAGTCTCCAAAATTATAGTCTCGTCCAAACTGAAAGAAATTGCAGAGGACAAATAAAATGTTGATGTTGCTCAAAACATAGAATTTGTGTTTCAAAGGGTAGAAAACAGGGAAAAAAGAGAAAATGCTGATTACCAGAATTTTATCCTTTTTCTCCCACAATGTTTCCAAAAGCCTTCATCGTCAGGGTCGTTAAAAGTTGGGATTGTGTAGTTAAGGGTTTAAAGGTAAAATTCCTGTATCTGAAGCTTACCTTACAATTATGCCTAGAGACAGCAGACCTAGGATGATTCTTCCAAAAACCTTTAAGGCACTCCAAGGGCCCTGCTTGTTTTGTTTTGCTTCTGGTACTTGCCTCCTTCCTGCTGTAAGATCTGTCATCTCTTCCCCAGTAGCATGGGAGTCATTAGAGTCATCAGATTTATGTGAGGAGTGGTCAATATACCACCAAGAAAGATCAGCAAAGATAAGCAATAACCCAGGCCCAATAAGGAACGCCAGCGTAAAATAGAAGTAGTAGTATTCTCCTGAAAATAATCATGAAAAAATCTGGTATCACTTACTTTTTACAAGACCTACTCTTTGACCCAACCTGACCCATTTTCAAACTTGTCTAAGATATCATCAGGATAAGCATTCTGATCAACTTCATGAGTATTGGACTGAAATGTGGCCCCTAGAGTGTGACACTTTTTCCAATTTGTCCAAAGTATCATCAAGAAAAAACTGTCGAACTTTCATTAGTATATGGCAGAAAATGTGGCTTCTAGGGCGTACACAAGGTACACATTGTCAACAGATGAGGCACTAAAGATGATGGACACAGCCCAATCACAAAAGCTTACCTTGAGTTCTTCATACTCAGGTGAGCTAAAATGATAACCAAATATTCAATATACATGTACTATCTAGCTTTAAAAAACACTTTGGGGAAATGAACAAGAGGGCCATGAAGGCCCTATATTGCTCCACTGGCTAATTAGTCCAAGCCATATATACCAAACATTACAATTCTATGCCAAATGGTTTTGAACACAAAAGCCTATTTTGAAAGTTGTGACCCAAGAGCAAACCATTTTTGACTGGAGCTATAATTTTTTGAATCCTGACAGAGGTCTACAAGATAAAGTCACATGCCTAATAATATTAATTATTTCATTATGAAGTCCCATGAAAAAAATTATGTCTGCCAGTGTGGGGCCAAATTTGACCCTAGGGCTTAAATTTTGGCTATCTTGGTAGAAGCCCGCTAGATAAAGCTACATGCAAAATTTGGTAGCCCTAGGTCTTATGTTAGGAATGAACGAGAAGATTTTAAAATTTACACTATATATAAAACTTATAACCTCCTTGGGCAGGGCCAATTTTTGTACCCCAGGATGAGGGCTATAATTAAAATATCCTGGTAGAGGTCCATTAGATAAACATACATGCAAAATTTACCAGTCCTAGGTCTTATGGTTAGGAACAAGATGATTCTGATAGATTTCATTATGGAGGTCCATGTAAAACTTGTGTCTGCCAGGGTGTAACCAAATTTGACCCCAGGGCTATAATTTTGGCTATCTTGGTAGAAGCCCGCTAGATAAAGCTACATGCAAAATTTGGTAGTCCTAGGCCTTATATTTTCGAACAAGAAGATTTTTAAAATTTTCCCTATATAAGTTAAAGGCCCAACAAAGGCCAAAATATCAAAGCAGGTGTCATAATACATTTAAATATAAATCAAACCATTTTAAAGTATGGAAAATATTGTGGAGGTGACAGTCTGTAATCGTGTGGTCTTGCCATATGTTAGTTGCTGGCAGAAAAAAGAATTTTAAAATCAGGCAAAAAGTAAACAAAACACACAGCTACCTGGCAGATTTTAACCTAGTTCTAAAATTAATTTCTCTGTCAGCGACTAACAGTTAGACCAATCGTGAAATGAGAGATTGTCATCTTCACAATAATTTCCATACTTTTAAAGGGTCTGATTAAAATTTAAATGCATTTAAACAATCGCTTTGTTTACATTTGGCCTTTACCGTTACTTTAATGTAAAACTTGTAACCCTGCTAGGGCAGGGAGTATTTTGACCCCTGGGAATCTTAGGACAGGTCCATTAGATGATACTACATGCCAAATATGGTAGCCCTAGGCCTCGTGATTTAGAACCAGAAGATTTTTTAAAGTTTTCTATATATAAGCCTATGTAAAACTTGTAACTCCCGGGTCAGGGCCAATTTTGACCCCAGGGCTATATTTTAAAAACACTTGGTAGAGGTCCATTAGATGAAGCTACATGCAAAATTTGGTAGTTCTAGGCCTTATGGTTTTGGACAGGAAGAATTTCAAAGATTTTAATATTTTTCAGTTTTGTTGACAGGGCAACTTGAGTTTTTTACAGGAATCAAATTCTTTTAAGAAATGCTTAAAAGGACCATGGCAGGATCATTTCTGTGAAGTCTGGTCAAAATTGAACAGGTAGTTTCAGAGAAGAAGATGTTAGAAAGAAAAGTTAAAGCACACACAGATGCACACACAGACTGACACACAACAGAAATAGGGCCATGACATAAGCTGGCTGGCCTTTGGCCAGTGGAGCTAAAAATTGCTACCTTTTAGTATACTTGACTATATACATTTTTTCTCCTAAACTTTTCAACATCAAGTCTGGAATGCATTATCACTCAATTCTTGAAACTCCAGGTTGAAAATAAACTTTTCCGGTGACCCAACATTAAATGTCATTTTCATCTGGCATTCTAGCTACTATGTGAGCTACAGGCTTGGTTTTAAAACTTAAATAAGAGGGTCATGATAGCCCTGTATCACTCCACTGTCTAATAAGTACAAACCATATACACCAAACATCACAGTCCTAGGCCAAATGGTTTTGAACTGGAAAACTTATAAAGTTTTCTCTATAAAAGCCCATGGGAAACTTGGGATCCCAGGGTGTGTCCATTTTTTACCTTTAATTATGATTTTGAACTATAATTATGAATTATAATTACTTGAATCCTGGTGGAGGTCAACAAGATACTGCCAGGGCGTATGGTTATAAATAAAAAAAATTTCAAAGTTTCCCCAATAAAACATGATTGATTGATTGAATGGTGTTTAACGCCGTTTTCAACATTATTTCAGTTATATCACGACAGCCAGTGCACTTATCCATGCTTTCCTGGAGTTTCTTCTACCAGTCCTCTGCATAATTTTCTTTTCAAGCCACTGGCTGCTTTCCCACATAATGATCATCAAAACAATGGTCAGCAGTTGGAGAGGAATGAATCCTGTTGCAATGACTATCATCAATTCTCAGAAAGAAATTGGCCAGGCCAGGGATTGAACCCAAGACCCCCCGTTCTCAAGTCTTGCATCCTACCGACTGAGCTTACAGGGCTCAGCTCAATAAAACATGAGAGGCCAGGCTTATTTCCATTCCAGGGCTAAATTTTGAACAAATTCAGAAGAAATCCACTAGATGAAGCTAGGTGCCAAATTTGACAGCCCTATGCCTTATGTTTAGGAAGAACAGGATTTTTAAAATTTTCCCTATAAAAGCCCTTGTAAAACTTGTGACCTCCAGGACAGAACCAATTTTGACCCAAGGGCTACAGTTTAAAGAATCTCAGCAGAGGTCTATCAGATGAAGCGGCATGCAAAATTCGGTAGCCCTAGTCCGTATGGCTTAGAATCAGAAGATTTTTAAAGTTTTCATTATATACTGAACCAAAAAAGAAACTTCCCCTGTGTTTAAGTGCAAATGCAATGTTATTAAAAAAAATCAAAATATCAGATGACCTACTTATATTCGGGCGAACGATTATGTGTCCGATAAAACAAATTTTAACTCGACTGAAAGCATTTTGCAGAAGAAACCCGCTGAAAGCGATTTTCACGTGCATGCACGGACCAGTATAATTCGTGTATATTTTTTGAAACCTTTCAGTCAAATTTTATAGACTTTCACGTCAATAAGAAAAAGACGTTGAAAAAAATTAAATTCTTTTTAGTTTTCTTTTTTTTTTGATATGCCTAGAATTCCGCAAAATTTACGCGAACGTGCCATTGGCATGCTTAATGCTGGTATGACGATGAATGCTGTTGCTATGAATATTGGATGTTCTACTCGTGCTATTCGACACCTTAGGCAACGTTTTCAAGCAACAGGGCGTACGGAAGATCGACCACGTAGTGGATGTCCTCGCGTCACGACGCGCGGCCAAGACCGCTATATTCGGAACACCCACCTGCGCAATCGCTTCCAAACTGCCACAGCCACTGCTGCTAACACCCCTGGTACACATAACAACCGTATATCTGCCCAAACTGTGCGCAATTGCTTGCGCGAGGGTGGGCTACGTCACGTCGTTCATACGTTGGTTGTGTTTTGACGCGACATCACCGCGTAAATCGTGTTAATTGGGCACGTACACACCAACGCTGGCTTAGACAACAATGGAATAGCATTCTTTTCTCTGACGAGTTCAGGTTTTCCATTCATCGAGGTGATGGGAGGGTTCGAGTATACCGTAGGAGAAATGAACGTTATGCCGACTGTTGCGTACTTGAACGAGAGTGTTTTGGGGGTGGGGGTTCTGTCTTGGTCTGGGCGGGCATTGCACATGGCCTTCGCACTAATCTCGTCGTTATCGAAGGGAATTTGAATGCCCAACGCTACCGAGATGAAATTCTTGCAAGGCATGTTATCCAACTGTTTCAAAGTAATGCCAATATCACTCTTTTACAGCATGATAATGCCACAAGCCATACAGCTAGGGACAATGTGAATTTCCTCAGGGCGAATAACATTGCATTTATTAATGACTGGCCTGCCAAAAGCCCTAATCTGAATCCCATTGAACACCTTTGGGATAATTTGGACCAGCGTGTTAGACGTCACCCTATTCCACCGTCAAACGTCATTCAGCTAAGACAAGCCTTAAATCAGGAATGGAACAACATTCCACAAGCCGAAATCAATACACTTATCCCTTCTATGCGCCAACGATGCAGTCCTTCATGCTGAAGGTGGTCATACCCGGTATTAATTTGTGATTTTGGTGAGCGACCCCCTCCGCATTTTAACTAGCATTTCACTACTTTTGGATAAACCCTCAGCAATAATTTTTTTCAGACAAAGTTGCAATAAAATACTCTTTCAATGCATATAAATCTAGTTTAATCCCGATTTTCATATTTGTGTATATCTGCACTTAAACACAGGGGAAGTTTCTTTTTTGGTTCAGTATATAAGCCCATGTAAAACTTGTGCCCCCCGGGGCGTGGCCAATTTTGACCGCAGGGCTATACTTTTAAGTAATTTAGTAGAGGTTCATTAAATGAAGCTACATGCATATTTGGTAGCCCTAGCCCATAAGGTTTATGACAAAAAGATTTTCAAAGATTTCCAATATTTTTCAGTTTTGTTGCCATGGAAATGAGAGTTTTTTACAGGAATCAGTTCTTTCAAGAAATTTTGAAGAGGACCATGACAAGATCATTTCTGTGAAATTTGGTCAAAATTGGAAGGGTATTTTCATTTATTTGATATTAAAGTTAACTCACACACGGATGCTCGCATGACAGACACAGGGCCATGACATAAGCTCGCTGGCCTTTGGCCAGTGGAGATAAAAAATTCATTAACTGGACTTTTAAGGTAGCAAAAGAGCTTAGCTGTTGGATTTCAAGATATTTTGCAGGGAATTATCTCACAAAATATTTCACAGAATAGAAAAAAAATTAGAATGCATCTTCTTTGGATTCTAATCTAGATCTACATGGACAAGTAAAATTGTCCCAGATACCCTTAAGAAGAAAGTTTTCTAACCAACCACAGGTTTACATATTAACCTTCAACCATGTTCCATGCTATATCAACCCTGAGAGAGAAAGTCTTTGAAATTATTTTGGAAAAAGGAGACAATGCTGGTAACCAGCATTTTCTCCTTTTCCAACAATATTTTTTATCTCACCAAAAACAAATTTCAGTTTTTGAGTCACATTTAATTTGTTGTTTGCAAATGCTTTCAAATTGGAGTTTACACTTTACTAGATGATAAAAATTGCCACCCCTGTCTGTTTTCTCAACCACATGAGAAAAAGTACCATGTTCCTCTATTTACACTTAGTCAGATAACACAAAGTCCAATATCCATCTATTTACTCTTTATCAGATGACAAGAGTGGCAAATTGTCACAAGATACGCCCATCCCACCGCCAGTTGTCGAGAGGGGATAATAATCGTAAAGGGCAGGTAGAGGAAAATAGTAGTGCAGCATAAATCATGTAAGTGATTGAAATAGGCATGAATGTCTCCTCTAATGTTAAGGAAACATGCATATAAAGTTTCAGGTCATTCCAACATGAAAAGACAAAGTTATATTGTAGAGAAGCATGAAAAGCTGTAAAAAAAAAAAATAATGAATAGGGAATAATTACAAAAGGGCATTAGGTAAGGTTACGGATCCAGTGCATTGCACTATTTGTAACTGCATCAAACATGTTTACCAAGTCTCAAGTCAATTTGACTTGAGGTGACAAAGTTCCGTTCCAGACAAGCAAGAAATACTGTAAAAATGAAGATCAAAGTGGAATTACTCAAAATCCACGCTAGGTAGAGTTACTGTTCTTGCGCACTGTACTCCGTAATATTGCAACAAACATGCATACCAAGTTTGAAGTCGTTCTGACTTGAGATGACGAAGTTATATTCCGGACAAGCACTAAATGCTGTAAAAATGACGATCAAAGGGAAATAACTCAAAGACAGCATGAGGTAGAGTTACAATTCTTGCGCATTGCACTTCCAAATATTGCAACAAATAAGCATATCATATTTCAAGTCATTCTTACTTAAGATGACAAAGTTACGAGGGTTGTTCGATATGTAATGTGTATTGTACGATATCTCAAAAGCATTCGACTCAAATAGTGAAATGAACATTACATCCCTTCAAAGTATTCTCCGCGGTTTGAAATACATAATTTCAATCTCTGAATCCATTTCTGAAATGCATCACGGTATGCTGATTTAGGTAGACCTCTGAGGCACTGACTGATGGCTGAGCCAAGGGCTTGTCGGGACTTGTAACGACGACCAGATAAGAACTTTTTAAGTTTTGGAAAAAGGAAAAAGTTGCATGGGTTTAGATCTGGAGAGTATGGTGGGTGTGGCAAGACGGTAACCTTCTCCGACTTCAAAAATTGCTTCACAAGCTCAGATGTATGTGATGGAGCATTATCATGAAGTAGATGAACATGCCTAAATCCTGACACAGTGCGTCGTTTAAGATAATATTTCTTGACCTTTTTTAGTATAACATCTCAGTAATACCGACCTGTAACACTTTTGCCCTTCGGCACCGGCATTTGTACGGCTGTACCATCACATGAGAAGAATATGCAATACAGAACCTTCTTTGTGCTTGTGCTTCTTTTGGCAACTACAGGCCTTCTACCGTGTTTAGTTAGCCATATTTTGTTTCCAATTTTTCTTACTGGTTCGAAATAGTGAACCCATGTTTTGTCACCAGTAACAATGTTTGCAAATTGTCTTTGATTGAATTTGGGAAACATTTTGAGCAATTGCTTAGCGGTTTGTACTCGTACCCGTTTTTGGTCATCTGTCAATATATGAGGTATCCATCTGGCAGAAATCTTTCGTACTTTCAAAATACGCTTCAAAATGAAATGCACCCGCGATAGCGATATGCCAACAGCGTTGGCAATATCACAAATCGTGTATCTGCCATCACTTTCAATTATTTCCCTGACTTTTGAGACATTTGCCTTGCCTGTTAAAGTCACAGGTCGGCCAGATTTTGCTGCATCTTTGACAGACTCTGTGCCAGTCAGAAATTTCTTTCTCCAACTACAAACTGTCTCATAAGATACCTTATCAGACCCATAAACTTCCCCCAATTCAGTAAAAATCTGCATTACTGAATGACCGAGTTTAGTGCGAACTTTTATATAAGCTCTTATTTCTTCAATATTCTTAATCTGTTTCCCAACCATTTTTACAACAGTGGTCAACAACTAGCTCTATTGAAATGACTATAAGTTTAAAACTATGTGGAGCTGAAGGCTCGTGTTTATACCGTTGGAAAGGTATTGAATAGAGCTATTCAAGCGTATCATCATCCACGAAATCGTGCAAAGCGTTATCGCGCTGTGGTACGAGGGCTGTCCCAAAATAGTGTGGACTCCTCTAATAAAATTGTTTATTATAACATTAGAGACAAACGCTCTTAAGAGCATATGAATACAGGATTTATGACGGACTATGTGAAATTTCAACGTTCTGGCTTAAAATATAATTAGCACAGAGAAGTTTAATTTGCACCATTCATATAACCCCAGCCCACACTTTCATAATAATTAGACGTCAACGTCATTAGCGTTACTCCTTTTCGAAATACTCGCCGTGGTGATCGATGCATTTTTGGTGCCGCACAACCCACTTGTCGTATACGTTGGTAAACCAGCTTGTCTGTAGTCCGCGAAACACTCTAATTGTTTCTTGTTTAAGCTCATGTAAGTTTTCAAACCTATGTCCTCGTAACTGTGACTTAAGATAAGGAAAGACATCAAAATCTAGCGGGGCTAGGTCAGGGCTATAAGGGGCATGCTCAAGTCTTTGAAAACCCCAAAGACCCAGTTCCAATAGTGTGTGTTTAGAAGTGTGGCAAGGAGCGTTATCCTGATGGAAGATAATATTTTCTAAGTTGTCAATAAGTCCCGATCGCTTTTTTCGAATCGCACGCATGAGGTCTCATCTGATGACCTGAAAGTAAAAACGAGCTCAAACTGCGGACACTATGTAATCAATAATTTTGATTTAAAAATAGTTTGAATGAACAAGTTATTTAGAAGCGGTTTCCGTTCATGAATGAAATGGAAATAAGTATAAAGTGTGGACAGATTAATAAACATTACCTTTGTGTAATATGTGGAGTTTACCGTCTGACCCAGTGGTACAGCGTGGCAAAGAAGAACGCCCTGTCT
Source organism: Hippopus hippopus (assembly GCA_946811185.2). Taxonomy (NCBI): domain Eukaryota; kingdom Metazoa; phylum Mollusca; class Bivalvia; order Cardiida; family Cardiidae; genus Hippopus; species Hippopus hippopus. The sequence goes on along the minus strand of OX328099.1, from coordinate 34,474,935 downwards.
GTCTATGAACACGATGAACATATGCTTGCCCATGGATTTAACTACCTTGGCCTTTTTTGGAGGTGGGGAATCTGGGTGTTTCCATACACTTGATTGTTGCTTGCTTTCGGGATCATAATAATGAAGCCATGTTTCGTCGACTGTGATAATCTTGTTCAAAAAGTCCCGATCTCTCGCATACCGTCTCAAAAAGCGCCTAGAAACATATACACGTCTTTCCTTTTCATCTGCAGTAAGCAAGCGAGGCACCCATCTTGCATAGACTCTCGACATGTTTAGTGTCTCACATAAAATCCTGTGAACAGATGACTTGCTGATTCCGACAGTTTCCCCAATCTCTCGCACAGCCATTCGCCGATCCCCTTCGATGACGTTCCTGACGCTGTCTACTATACGGCTGTCTATTTCTTTTGGTCTACCCGACTCCACACATTTTGCCTCTCTCCATCCTTCAAAAAATCTTTTGTGCCATTTAAATAAGAGCGAGCGAGAAACAGGTTTATACTTCTCCGTAGTTTGCAACTGTTTAAACGTCTGTGTCGGTGTCATTTTTAGGTCAACATAAAATTCGATCACATTTCGGTGGGCCGCCATTTCCTTTGACGTCGACATTTTTTATTCTTTCCAAATAAGCTACCATTCGTGTTTTCGCTATGAATTCTTTCAAAAAAAGGCCACATGAATGGTTTCTTTTCAGGAATGACGTCATATTTGATAACGCAACGTGCATTATTCAGTTTCACGCAATTCTATCGAAAACCTCTGATATTGAAGGCTAAAGTAACCACACAGTTAAAACCTTTGATAAAATCTTGGGTGGGGCCGCAAAATGTAACCTGTAAATAATATTTGCATGTAAAATAGACTCAACTGTATATAACTACCTCACTATTTCTTCTTCAGATGCGCAAATGATTAAAATAACATCGGTAAAAATATCATGAAAAAAAAAACGCCAGGTTCCGGAAAATAAAAAGTTGTCCACGCTATTTTGGGACAGCCCTCGTACAATACACATTACATATCGAACAGCCCTCATATGCTCCGGACAAGCAAGAAATGCAATAAAAATGAAAGGGGGAATAACTCAAAATTCCTGCTAGGAATAGTTATGGTTCTTGTGCACTGCACTCCGTAATTTTTCAACAATCATGCATACCAAATTTGAAGATGTTCAGACTAGAGATGACAAAGTTATATTCCGGACAAGCAGAAAATGCTATAAAAATGACGATCAAAGGGCAATAACTCAATGTTAATCCCTTTACGCTCTATCAGATACCATTTTTTTCTATTTTTCTTTACCTGCAAACAAAATCCATTTTTCACCTATTTACCCTTCACTAATAACAAAAAGTGCTATCCTCAACTTTTTACTCAACTAGACAACTCATTGTCAAAACTATACTGTAGGCTTTGGCAGACAAATCAATTGAGGCTCAATGAATGAATATTTTATAGAAAGGATAGAAAAAATTACAGGAAAAAGGAGAAGATGCTTATGACAAGCATTTTCTCCTTCCACACAATAGTTCAAAAGGCTTCTTCTTTAGGGCAGCTAAACCCTTTGTCATACAATCCCGACTTTTAACGACCCAGTGAAAGAAGCCTTTAGAAAGCATTGTGGAAAAAGGAGAAAATACTGGGAACCGGGCTTTTCTCCTTTTTCCGCTATGTTTTCTACTCTTCCTAAAATAGATTTTAATTTTCTAGTCCAACTTTTTGTGTCATCTGCAAATGGTTTCAATTTGAATTAATCTAAAATTTTGTAATTTGGAAAAGGGTGAAAGACAGTAAATCTACCTACCACTTGTTAGATATTCTATTGCCAGAAGTACATCTGTCACAATATCAGCTATGAAAAATAACAGACTAAGACCTGGGATTAGGAGAGACAGCCAGCCACATACACCAAACTCAGACCTTTCTATCTGACCATCAATATCATTCCATCTTTCAGCATTAGGATTTGAATCTGTGACATCATAAGGTGCATCAATACCAATTTCTGCCCCACTGACATCAGACTGAGAACTCTGGTCTTTATTTGAATTAGGCTGGTCAGGGCTCAATTCTATACATGACTTTTTATTTGGTTGTTGTGTCAAACGTCGTGGAATAAAGTCACTGACATCACCCATTTGTTAATTGCTAATAAATGTATTCCTGTAACAAATTTAGAAAAAAAAAGGCTTTCAAAAGAATCTGTGACCCCTTATCAGACAGTGTAATAAACATAGGTACACCTGTATGCTTAAAAAACGTTTCTTTAAACCTATACAAAACAATCCTGAGTTTTAACAACCCTTAGAAAAAAAAGCTTTAGAAAACATTTTGGTAACAGCAGAAAATAACTATTGTGATACTATTACTATCTAAGCAACCACCATTATGATACCATTTCTTTGGAGCGTCTAACTATTGCTGTGCATCACAACTAACCCTAACTCTCATATTACAAGAGGGCCATGATGGCCCTGGATCGCTCACCTGAGTCAATAGGCGAAATTCACTCCACATGCATAATTCAATTTCTGACAAATTGTCAGGTCAACTGAGCTTAAAATGTGGCCTCTAGAGGCGTCCACACGGGATTTCCGTAAGTTGACCTAGTGACCTAATTTATCACCCCATGTGACCCAATTTAGAAATCATCAAAAAATTTATCAAGACAAACATTCTGAAGTTTTCAAGATAATTGAGCCATAAATGTAGCCTCTAGAGTGCCTACAAGGTATTTCTTTAATTTGACCAAGTGACCTAGTTTATGACCCCAGGTGACCCAATTTCAAAGTCATCCAATATTTCATCAAGACAAACATTCTGACCAATTTTCAAGTCAATTGAGCAAGAAATGTGACCTCTAGAGTGCCCTAAAGGTATTTCTTCAATTTGACCTTGTGACCTAGATTATGACCCCAGGTGACCCAATTTTGAACTCATCCTAGATTTCATCAAGACAAACATTTTAACCAATTTTCAAATCAATTGAACAATAAATGTGGCCTCTAGAGTGCCCAAAAGGTATTTCTTTAATTTGACCTAGTGACCTAGTTTATGACTCCACATGACCCAATTTAGAACTCATCTGAAAATTTATCAAAACAAACATTGACTAATTTTCAAGTCAATTAAGCAAACAAGAGGACCATGATGGTCCTATATCGCTCACCTGAGTACTAAGCAGTAAAGGTTTACAATGAAGATATATACCAAAAATTGAGGTTCAAGGCCAAATGATAATGAAACGAGCGGCAAATTGTCGCAAGATATGCCCGTCCCACCGCCAGTTGTCGAGGAGGTATAATAATCGCAAAGGGCAGGTAATGCAACAAACATGTTTACCAAGTCTCAAGTCAATTTGACATGAGACTTCAAAGTTCTGTTCCGGACAAGCAAGAAATACTGTAACTAGAGGCGCTTGAGCGCCTGTATCGCTCCACAGGCCTGATATTTCTATAATGGCGAAAGGAAGTTTTTAACAATTATCATTCAATCCTGCATTTTAGCTCACTGAAGAAACAATTTGGCAGACAACCACCATAGGAACTTACCTGCAAAACAACAATGAAATCCAATGAATAGTTTTAGAGAAGAAATTTTTCAAAGATTTTACTTTATACCATAAAAGGAAAATGAGTCTCCCATAAAAGCCATGTTTTTTGACAGATCTTTTTTTTTTAAGGAATTCTGTAAACCTGTATCTAAGGAACATTCCTGCAAAATAATAATGCTATCCAAATAGTGGTTTGGGAGGAGAAGATTTTTAAAGGTTTTTTACTTTGGTTGCCATGGCAACCAGAATTCTTCATGGAACACAATTATTTGAAGGAATTTGAAAGAGGACCACCAAAGGAACATTCCTGTGAAATTTGGTAAAAATCCAGCCAATAGTTTCTGAGGAGAAGTTTTTTAAAGAAAAAGTTTACGGACGCACGCACAGACGAACGGACGAACGAACGGATGGACGAACGAACGGACGGACGGACGCACGCATGGACGGACGCATGACGGACACAACGCCATGACAATAGCTCGCTGGCCTTCGGCCAGTGGAGCTAAAAATGAAGATCAAAGTGGAATTACTCAAAATCCGCACTAGGTAGAGTTATTGTTTTTGCACACTGTACTCAGTAATATTGCAACAAACATGCATACCAAGCTTGAAGTTGTTCTGACTTGAGATGACAAAGTTATATTCCGGACAAGCACTAAATGCTGTAAAAATGACTATCAAAGGGAAATAACTCAAAGACAGCACGAGGTAGAGTTACTTACAATTCTTATGCACTGCACTTCCAAATATTGCAATAAATAAGCATACCATATTTCGAGTCATTCCTACTTAAGATGACAAAGTTATGCTCCGAACAAGCAAGAAATACTATAAAAATGAAGGTCAAAGGGGAAATAACTCAAAATTCGTACTAGGAAGAGTTATTGTTCTTGTGCACTGCACTCCGTAATTTTTCAACAATCATGCATACCAAATTTGAAGATGTTCAGGCTATAGATGACAAAGTTATACTCCAGACAAGCAGAAAATGCTGTAAAAATGATGATCAAAGGGAAATAACTCATAGACAGTACGAGGTAGAGGTATGGTTCTTTCATACTGCACTCTGTATTATTGCAACAAACACAGATGCCAAGTTTCAAGTCAATCGGACTGGAGATGACAAAGTTATGCTCCGGACAAAGAACTATTCTAAAGAACTTTCTAATTCAAGGGCAAATAACTCCAGTTGTTCTGGTCCGATTAGACCCATAATCGAACTCATCCGTGATCTTATGGTCATAAGTATTTTGACCAAGTTTGATGCTGATTGAGTAAAAATTATAGATGCTAGAGTGTAAACAAAGTCAAATATAGCAATTTTTCTAATTCAAGGGCAAATAACTCCAGTTGTTCTGGTACGATTAGACCCATTATCGAACTCATCCAAGATCTTATGGTCACATATATTTTGACCAAGTTTAGTGATGATTGGTTAATAATTGTAGATGCTAGAGTGTAAACAAAGTCCAATATAGCAATTTTTCTAATTCAAGGGCAAATAACTCCAGTTGTTTTGGTACGAATAGACCCATAATCAAACTCATCCGTGATCTTATGGTCATATATATTTTGACCAAGTTTGGTGCTAATTGGTTGATATTTGTAGATGCTAGAGTGTAAACAAACTCAAATATAGCAATTTTTCTAATTCAAGGGCAAGTAACTCCAGTTGTTCTGGTCTGATTAGACCCATAATCAAACTCATCCAAGATCTTATAGTCATATATATTTTGACCAAGTTTGGTGCTGATTGGTTGATATTTGTAGATGCTAGAGTGTAAACAAAGTCAAATATAGCAATTTTTCTAATTCAAGGGCAAATAACTCCAGCTGTTCTGGTCTGATTAGACCCATAATCGAACTCATCCGAGATCTTATGGTCATATATATATTTTGACCAAGTTTGGTGCTGATTGGTTAATATTTGTAGATGCTAGAGTGTAAACAAAAAAACGTGAACAGACGACGGATGGACGACGGACAGACGGACAGACGACGGATGCCGACGGTCGGTGAGTGATCTGAATAGCTCAACCTGAGCACTTCGTGCTCAGGTGAGCTAAAAATGTGGCCTCTAGAGTTCCCTAAAGGTATTTCTTTAGTTTGACCTAGTGACAAAGTTTATGACCCCAGTTTAACCCATTTAGAACTAATCTGAAAGTTTATCAAGACAAACATTCTGAATAATTCTCATATCATTTGAGCAATAAATGTGGCCTCTAGAATGCCAACAAGGTATTTCTTTAATTTGACCAAGTGACCTAGTTTATGACCCCAGGTGACCCAATTTCAAATGCATCCGATATTTCATCAAGACAAACATTCTGACCAATTTTCAAGTCAATTCAGCAAGAAATGTGACCTCTAGAGTGCCCTAAAGGTGTTTCTTTTATTTGACCTAGTTACCTAGATTATGACCCCACGTGACCCAATTTTAAATTCGTCCTAGATTTCATCAAGACAAACATTTTAATCAATTTTCAAATCAAATGAACAATAAATGTGACCTCTAGAGTGCCCACAAGGTATTTCTTTATTTTGACCTAGTGACCTAGTTAATGACCCCAGGTGATCCAATTTTAGAATCATATGAGATTTTATCAAGACAAACATTCTGAACAATTTTCAAGTCAATTGAGCAAAAAATGTTGCCTCAAGAGTGCCCACAAGGTATTTCTTTAATTTGACCAAGTGACCTAGTTTATGATCCCTGGTGACCCAAATTAAACTCATCCGAGATTTCATCAAGACAAACATTCTGACCAATTTTCAAGTCAACTGAGCAAGAAATGTGGCCTCTAGAGTGCCCACAAGGTATTTTTGTAAGTTGACCTAGTGACCTAGATTATGACCCCAGGTGACCCAATTTCAAAGTCATCCAATATTTCATCAAGACAAACATTCTGACCAATTTTCAAGTCAATTGAGCAAGAAATGTGGCCTCTAGAGTGCCCTAAAGGTATTTCTTTTATTTGACCTAGTGACCTAGATTATGACCCCATCCTAGATTTTATCAATACAAACATTTTAACCAATTTTCAAATCAATTGAACAATAAATGTCACCTCTAGAGTGCTCATAAGGTATTTCTTTAATTTAACCTGGTGACCTAGTTTATGACCCCAGGTGACCCAATTTTGAACTCATCCTAGATTTCATCAAGACAATTATTATGACCAATTTTCAAGTCAACTGAGCAAGAAATGTGGCCTCTAGAGTGCCCTAAAGGTATTACTTTTATTTGACCTAGTGACCTAGATTATGACCTCACGTGACCCAATTTTAAACTCATCCTAGATTTCATCAAAACAAACATTTTAACCAATTTTCAAATCAATTGAACAATAAATGTGACCTCTAGAGTGCCTACAAGTTGTTTCTTTAATTTGACCTAGTGACCTAGTTTATGACCCCAGATGATCCAATTTTAAACTCATCCGAGACTTCATCAAGACAAACATTCTGACCAATTTTCAAGTCAATTGAGCAAGAAATGTAGTCTCTAGAGTGCCCTAAAGGTATTTCTTTAATTTGACCTAGTGACCTAGATCATGACCCCAGGTGACCCAATTTTAAACTCATCCTAGATTTCATCAAGACAAACATTCTGACCAATTTTCAAATCAATTGAACAATAAATGTGGCCTCTAGAGTGCCCTAAAGGTATTTCTTTAATTTGACCTAGTGACCTAGATTATGACCTCAGGTGATCAAATTTTAAACTCATCCTAGATTTCATCAAGACAAACATTTTAACCAATTTTCAAATTAATTGAACAATAAATGTGGCCTCTGGAGTGCCCTAAAGGTATTTCTTTAATTCAACCTAGTGACCTAGATTATGACCCCAGGTGACCCAATTTTGAATTCATCCTAGATTTCATCAAGACAAACATTTTAACCAATTTTCAAATTAATTGAACAACAAATGTTGCCTCTAGAGTGCCCACAAGGTATTTCTTTAATTTGACCTAGTGACCTAATTTAAGTCCCAACTTGACCCAAATTCAGACTCGTGTGAGATTTTGTCAAGACAAACATCCTGACCAATTTGCAAGTCAATTGAGCAAAAAAAGTGGCCTCTAGAGTGCCCACAAGGTATTCCTTTAATTTGACCTAGTGACCTAGTTTATGATCCCTGGAGACCCAAATCCAAATTCATGGGTGATTTTATCAAGACAAACATTCTGACCAAATTTTTGGTCATTTGAGCTATAAATGTGGCCTCTAGAGTGCCCACAAGGTATTACTTTAATTTGACCTAGTTACCTAGTTTATGACCCCAGGTGACCCAATTTTGAACGGACTGAACATGTGCTCAGGTGGGCTAACAAACTTAGAACAGGTTCACTACATACCAAAAAACAAAGCTCTCTGTCTTCCAGTTTTAGACAAGAAGAATTTTAAAGTTTTCCTTCTTTGTTCCTATGTTGGAACTTGTGACCCCCTGGGTGGTGCCAGTTTTGACCCCAGCGGCATCATTTGAACAAACTTGGTAGAGGTCCACTAGGAGATGCTACATTCCAAATATCAAAGCTCTACACCTTCCAGTTTTAGAGAAGAAGAATTTTAAAGTTTTCCTTCTTTGTTCCTATGTTAAAACTTGTGACCCCAAGGGCGGGGCCAGTTTTGACCCCAGGGGCATCATATGAAAAAAGTTGGTAGAGGTCCACTAAGAGATACTACATACCAAATATCAAAGCTCTACGCCTTCCAGTTTTAGAGAAGAAGAATTTCGAAGTTTTCCTTCTTTGTTCCTATGTTCAATCTTGTGTCCCCCGGGGCGGGGCCAGTTTTGACCCTAAGGGCATCATTTGAACACACTTGGTAGAGGTCCACTAGGAGATGCTACATACCAAATATCAAAGCTGTATGCCTTCAAGTTTCAGAGAAGAAGAATTTTAAAGTTTTCCTTCTTTGTTCCTATGTTCGAACTTGTGACCCCCGGGGCAGGGCCAATTTTGACCCCAGGGGCATCATATGAACAAACTTGGTAGAAGTCCACTAGGAGATGCTAGATGCCAAATATCAAAGCTCTATGCCTTCAAGTTTCAGAGAAGAAGAATTTTAAAGTTTTCCTTCTTTGTTCCTATGTTGGAACTTGTGACCCCCGGGACATGGGCCAGTTTTGACCCCAGGGGCATCATATGTACAAACTTGGAAGAGGTCCACTAGGAGATGGTTGATGCCAAATATCAAAGCTCCACACCCTCCAGTTTCAGAGAAGAAGAATTTTAAAGTTTTCCTTCTTTGTTCCTATTTTCAAACTTGTGACCCCCGGGGCGGGGCCAGTTTTGATCCCAGGGGCATCATATGAAAAAAGTTGGTAGAGGTCCACTAGGAGATGCTACATACCAAATATCAAAGCTGTATGCCTTCCAGTTCAGAGAAGAAGAATTTTAAAGTTTTCCTTCTTTGTTCCTATGTTCAAACTTGTGACCCCCGGGGCGGGGCCAGTTTTGACCCCAAGGGCATCATATGAACAAACTTGGTAGAGGTCCACTAGGAGATGCTACATACCAAATATCAAAGCTCTACGCCTTCTAGTTTCAGAGAAGAAGATTTTCAAAGATTTTGCCATTTTTTCCCTTTTTGTTGCCATGGCAACCAGAGTTATGGGTGGAATTCAATCTCTTGAGCAACTTTGGTAGAGCTTCACCCAAGGAACATCCCTGCCAAGTTTCATCAAGATTGGCCAAGCAGTTTAGAAGATGTTTAAAGGAATTGTGGACAGACGGACGCCGGACAACGACCTGTCACAATACCTCCCCTGAGCACTTCGTGCTCAGGTGAGCTAAAAAGACAGAAGCTGCCGAGATTGGCCAAATAGCCTTTACATAAACGTTGATGTTACATGATATTTACTGCTGAGTTAGTGAGTTTATGGCTCCTAACTCTCATATTAAAAGGTGGAAGCTGCCAAGATTGACCAAATAGCCTTTACGAAAATTTCGATGTTACATGATATTCACTGATGAGTTAGGGGTCCTAATCCTTAAATAATTATGCATAAAAGTGCACATAATATGTACATTATTCCATAGAACTAGATACATTTGTTCATTTATTATAATTTGTCCAATAATTAACCACTCTTATAGGTGAGCAGTTTAACCACAACAGCTGACTTCGCATAAAGTATTATTACAAGTTTTTGTATTTTTTGGAATAAGCTGAATAGGGGCTAACTCCTCATTATGTACTACTCTATCAATGATTTTGATAATAATTTCTACGCTAAAAGGAAACTGAACTACCAGTAGATATAGAGCAATCTCATGAAATTGCCAACATGGCAACAAAGATGTGCTGCATTAGTACATGCAAAAAATATCTTCAGTAATTCACTAGGAGTAAATGACTCCTACTCTTGTTATGGATGGTATTTCAGCCATAAAAGAGCAGAAATTTTAAGTAGGGCTCAATTTTGAAGACATGTTTTTATCAAATAGCAGAGGAGAACAATTAATTTCCTTATACAAAAGAATCAAGTCTGGATTGAATGAATGATGCATTTTAATCGCTAGTCAAATAGGACTTTTGACAGACAAATCCCATCTTTTGAGTAATAATCTTTTGTTGTCTGCAAATGTGTTCAATACAACAAGTCTTGCATTTTGATGTATGATAAAAAGTTAAGGAAAAAAAACCTATCATTAATTAGGAACTAATTAGAATGGTAACCAGTCATTTTAACAATCTATGATTTCTACACTCAGTCATTTCAACACTTTATCATTTCAACCCCTACCTTGGCCATTTCCACATCTGGTAAATTTTTCATTTGTAACAATAGTTGTTTCAACACAAGACATTTATTTTCCTGAAAGAAACAAGTTACTGTCTCTGGCCATATGTTCTAAAATGCACTGATTTTTGTTCTTTTACGTTACTTGTATTTAATTATTAATTATGCAACAAACTATTGGGTAAGTTTTAATAATTGGCTCTACTGGTCTGGTTGATTATGCACCTGGTTTTTCGAAAATACCACCAGCTAGTTGGTATTTTTTAAATTTACTTTAATTAGGATCATATCCTGTATATCAATCAGTTCGTTTATGAAATGTTTTTCTGTATTTGATAATTAAAAGATAAAAACATACCCGAAAAGTATGAAAAGTATATAATGCGGAGGAAATAAATATCATAACAAAATAATAGAACAGCCCGATTAGCTCAAGTGGTACAGCGTAAGACTCATAAATGTCTAGTCTCGGGCTACTTGAGGGTGTGGGTTCGAGCCCCACGGCTGGCTGTCTAAAATTTCTAATACATCCAAATTCAGTTAAAGTTCCTCAGTTGCATTTTTCCATGTCACAGCTAATTTTATTCATTTGTAAGATGTAATGAAACCTAAATGAGTGTTTTTAAGTGAAACTAAGGTATAATGCACATTACAAACAATAAGTGTTTAAGAGCATTAGAGTCACCAATTTTTATTTATGCAGTCATTTATAACTCTAATATGACCAAAAGCAAGTGTCACAGGGAGGGGTCTAAACATATAACACCACCTCAATGATTAATAGTAACACAAATGTTGATTAAATGTACTGTTAATATAAAGTATCCCTCTCGAGGATTAACCCAGAAACAAAAATAGTTTCTTCTAAAGTAGTTCTTAGTACCAAAAGTACAAGTGTTTGGTGTCACAAAAAAAACGAGTGAACAATGTTACAATAATTTGCTAGCTGAAACCATTCACGTATCTTGTGTAAACTTCACTGTTGATATACTATTCATAGCAGGAATATGTATATTTTCATAAAATCAGAACAATGGCACGACAAAATGCAATTTGACTCAAAGATATTTACACTAAATTGATGGAACTGCTCTTTTCGATAACCTTGTGAACTACGTTACGCAAGCACCCATGCTGAAATAAATACTGTGGTAGAAATAAACTGCTAGCCAAGGAACCTCTAACTTGCCTCTAATCAGAAACTTTTACAGATAAAACACTATTGATGTGAGTCAACCAGTAGTTCAGGATTACTTATAATCGTGAATTACGTAACAGTGAACTACGTTACATGGTTTAACAAAAAAAGCTTTGAAAAAGTCACAAAACAAAATATTTAATAAAACAAGGCCTAACTTTGAATACATTTAATTCACATGTGACATAATATGTACATTTGATAGCATATCCTTGTTCTTCCTTTTTTTCTGAATGCAAGCAAGGTATTAATGTCTGTAAGTTATTTTCTTCCCTTATTTTTATGTTTTTCTGAGAATATTATGATAATAAATTATGAATTTCAATATTCTTTTTTGTACAATAAATGATAAATAGATTTGAAATGACAGATCTATGTATATTGGTGAAATAAGGACCTTCAAACATTGTGTAACATAGTTCACAGAGTGTATCGTAATTCATATTTTATTCTATTGCAAATGATTACATGTATGACTAATGCTGACAGGCAAAGAAAGCATTGGGAGCTAAAGAAGCTTGAAAAAGCACCGAATACATGAAAAAGGAAACAGACCACATCAAAGAATGAGCGACACTCTGGCAAAAGGGAGTTTCATGCATCGTCGTGATGCATTATAAAATGCAAGTAATCTCTAAATTATGGATCCTTAAAATTCATTTTGTCTAACAAATTGACAGATAGCAAAAAGTTTCCACCAAAGTCAGTCTGTGTGGACTGGGCAGGCTGACCTGTGTCGATACATTTGCAGATGCATTTAACCCCCCTTTTCAGACAGAAAAGTTGATAGAAGAAAGAAGAAATTCTGAGACTGAAGGAAGAAACTTAGATGATTCGAAATTGAAAAATGACAATTCAGACAATGCTAATACAGGGTACTGAGACTCAATTGTAGCAGACCACGAATTGATGAATAATGAATCAAGTTAGTCAATAATATTACTGTAAAAAAATGAATTTTCAAAGGCAAAAAAGGAAATCTACCGGTAATTCAAAACTCCAAAAAAAAAAAATAAAGAGTCAAAATCTTACTTGGAAAGGTCAGAGATTTACAGAAAAGAATACCAGTTTAAGGAAGTAAGATTTGGAAGTTGAAAGTTGCCAATCAGAACTTTTTTCAGAAAAAAAAAAAGTACAATTAAATGATAATAATGTTGTCCCCAGAGATTGTCTTACATTAAAAAGTAAACCACTAAGTCAGGTTCAAGGCCTCAACATCTCCCCAGTATTGAAAAGGAGGATTTTGAAAAAGCTAGAGTTTCAAAAATGCCATGTAGAAGAAGTGAAGACACTGATCAGTCATTCCAAACAAAGCCAAACAACGTCAAAGATCACTTATTTATGTTCTGTGTAGAAAGATAATGCATGGCCTGTACCAGCACCATAAAAAAATGTTGCTGAAGTGTATAAAGTGACAGAATGAGTGGTACACATTCAATTTATAAATGTGTTTCATGAAGTTTACAAGATTATTTCATGTTAGAAATACATTTGAAGTCAAATAAAAATCTGTCTAACCAAAATAAATTGTGTTTGTTTTCGGGAAGCATTGCTTGAACTACGTTACACTTATCTACACTTTATTACTACCATTGCGAATACTAATCAATCCTTAATTGATATTCAGTGGTGACCATAAATAAGCTGAATATCAATCAATCAATCAATCACAACACATTTATTGAATGTGTCCTTTGATATACTGGATAAATATGAATTGATGAAAAACGTTTAACTATAGTTTATTTACTGATAAAGTTATTGTAGTAAAATACAGTATGTGAATTCCTTGACAAGTTGAGATGAAAAAAATGAAAAAGAATAATCTTTATAAAAGATAAGACGGCATATATTGCCAGCAAATAGGCAGGGGCCTTTAGAATAAACATGTCTTAGTCTACATTTTTGACCACAGGAGCCCTTAGAATAAACATGTCTTAGTCTGTATTTTTTACCACAGGGGCCATTAGAATAAACATGTCTACATTTTTAACAAAAACAAATTTCTATTCATTCTTTTATTTATAGCTAAATGTCAACCTACAGCTGGCATAAACAGTACACATTCATGTTCATGTACACAGGTCATGTAAAAGACTGGTAAACCTACATGATGTAATCAAGCTATAAATAGACACTGGGCATGATTACACATATACATTGTTAGGCTGGCAGGAACCCAACTAATTTCATTGGTGATAACTGTTTCAACCTGTCATTCTAGCTTATCAAGCGGATTGAAATGGCTAAACAAAACATTACTGTATTAAGAAATGAAAAAAAAAATGTAAATGGTAACTACTCAATGTGGAGAAGCATGTGACATGCAGATGACGCAACATCGATCATATGACAAATACATATGCTCACAAAGGAAAACACTCTCTATTTATAGGACAGGGTTGGCTTCGACTCAAGGATGAAAAGTGTTTTTTCACCCTCAAATTTTTTTTTCTTGCCTTTTCTTGTTTTAATAGTGACAGGTGGTTGTGTTGTTGATGAAAAAGGGCAAACTGACAAAAGCCAAAGAAATATATAGTCAAAAGAATTTTTTGTCTCTTTAAAAGCAAATTAAAATATGTATTGTTGAATCATCTGAAATCGTCATAAATTGAATTTCATAACCATTTTGTTTTTCTTGTAAGTCACATGATATTGTATTGATTTTGAGGCTGATGATGTCATATCATTTATTTGTAGTATTATCGTCTGTGAATATTGCAGGAAAATAGGGTTTAGATAGGCATATCAGCGAACTGTAAAAACTAATTTTTAACACACCTCATTCCACTTGGGCAAAAACCCTCACCATAAAAACGATTCCAGGACATTTCCGCCCATAACAATTTCGGCCCATTACATTTTCGGCCCATAGTCTGTATACCACTTGAATGACACTTAAATGTTTCCTTTCATATTTGTCTGTCAGCTTGCATGCTCCTACCTGTCCGGCTATTAGTCTGTGTGTTGATTGATTGCTTTTATACGACATTGTTTCAACCCCTGGTCTTACATTTTCAAAAATTTGCCAAACAAAACGCTACGTTGTGTATTGGGCAAAGGGGACTTGTGTCATTGTTTAGAATAACATGGTGGCATTTCCATACTTGTTAACTGGCCAATCATAACTAATTTCAAACACAATTTCAGTTGATGAACGTATTTTACTACGGATATTTATGTCTCCCCCGTCAGGATCGGGAGACATATTGTTTTTCCCTGTGTGTCTGTCTGTCTGTCTGTCCGTCCACAGGAATTTGACATTCTATAATGAAAATATATGATTAAATATGAAAAAAAATACTCCCCTATATATAAAGAAACACAAGGAATGCAACACCTCGATTATCCTCCACTACACAAAAATGCCTTACCCACCCAAAATCACCAACGAAACAAAGAGTGATCACAATTTCCTTTACCCTAGCGACAGACAACACAAAAATGTACCTGTGACATTCGGCGATCCCTAAGTAGACACCTTTTCACCGGAGATATCCGTCATTTTTTACAGCTTTTTTGACAATTACAGTCCATCGAGGAGGCCATTCGCTGACGTCACTATTTTGTAAGGCCCGCAGAAAATACTACTTTCGTTTTCATTATTATTTTCGTTTTAAAACATATTAATGTACATCGCATAATACTACATATTTTTCTAGAGGTAACTAGCAAAAATATTTGTCGGTATTCTTTTTTAAAGAAAAGATATTTCACTTGTGTGAATAGGGAAAAACCCATCAGGGGACGTAACTCTGTTGACATTAGCCTTATTCGACTGGTCATTTTTCGTGAAGCACGGAAATGAAAATATCAACCCTTTAACAAACAATCCCTGGTTTTCACGACCATGAGGAAGAAGCCTTTAGAAAACATAGTGGGAAAAGAAAATAAACTGATGGTTACCAGCATTTTATGCTTTTCCCAAAGTCTTTTCTACTCTATCACTAACATAATCCGTCATTTGATCAATTTGTTGTCTGCAAATGTTTTCAATTTGGTTTAGTCTAAAATTTTGTTGTTTGGTAAAGAGTTAAGCTCCGCCTACATTTGGGTGTTTGTTTAGTGCTGCACAAACTTTACTACGATTTGAGAGTGTAAGGTTTGTGCTTCACAAAAGTTTAAAAGGTCAGAAAAAAGTGTGATGTAGGTTGCAAAACTTGGGAAAAAGGAATCTCTAGAAAATGTTTACTAATGCACAATCTAGGGATCAGAGTCAATAAAAACTCTCACGGGGATCGAATCAATGAACATGTTCACGATCGAACGGCCGGAATTGAACCAAACACTGTATAACGTAAATCCAGCGATTTGAAAAGAATTTTAAAAAATTGGTTGGTTGGTTGTATTGGGGTTTAACGCCACTTTAACAGCTAAGGTCATATCATGGCGGTCGGTGATGCACATGTGTTTCCTGGCTTTCTCACACCAGTACTAACACAATTTTCTTTCCAAAGCCACCGACTACTTTTCTCACATGCTTCAGCAGAGGTGAGAGGCGAAAATACGCCAGAAAGAAAGTTTGCCTCAAACGGGTATCGAACTCACAACCACCAGGTCATGAGTCCGACACGCTCACCACTGAGCCACCCAGGCGGGGCAATTTAAAAAAAAGGGGGTATAGAAAAAATAATATTGTTCTTTTTGAGAGAGAGAGAGAGAGATCTACGGACCAAAAAACATTATTGATGCCATATGATTTACAGCCAGAGAGAAAAGAGGGGGAGACCTACGGAGATAAAGACAGATAGATCTACGGAAGAAACCTCAAAATTAATTTAACATTATTGATTTCCCTTCCTAGTGATTCCAGAGACAGACAGACAGACAGAGAGGGCGGACTTACTTTCATACTATAGCAAACAGAAAAAAATTTAAAGAGTTAAAAATAAAAATCTTACAGGTGTAAGGTACAGGTCTATTATAGGCGAGACAGGTGTGAACAACAACCTGTTAGTGTGAAATTTGTTGTATAAACAATGACAGAATAAATAAATAGCCCTTGATTTAAGAAAACCATTACGCAAAGTTATACTAATTTTTCCAATATGCAAAATAGGCCTTGTTTCATTATGTTGTGACTCTAGAGTCGAGTTCATGGAAACCAAGGTAAAAGCGCATGCGCTGCATTATACACTATAGTTTTATCGTGAACTCAGCCACAACATTTACTGCGGGCCTAATGTAGTGACGTCAGCGAATGGCCTCCTCGATGGCTAGTAATTGTCAAAAAAGCTGTAAAAAATGACGGATATCTCCGGTGAAAAGGTGTCTACTTAGGGATCGCCGAATGTCACAGGTACATTTTAGTGTTATCTGTTACTAGGGTAAAGGAAATTGTGATCACTCTTCGTTTCGTTGGTGATTTTGGGTGGGTAAGGCATTTTTGTGTTGTCGCTGGTAATCGAGGCATTGCATTCCTTGTGTTTCTTTATATATAGGGGAGTATTTTTTTCATATTTAATCATATATTTTCATTATAGAATGTCAAATTCCTGTGGTCCGTCACAAATCGTGTCCGCTCTATAACTTGAAAACCTTTTAAGATATTTTGATAAAACTTCACACATTTGTAAAGCACCATAAAACAGTGCCATGCACAAGAACCATAACTCTGGCTTGTATATTTTTCGAGTTATTTCCCTTTGATTATTTTCCTTCACAAATCGTGTCCGCTCTTTAACTCGAAAACCTTTTAAGATGTTTTGATAAAATTTCACACATTTGTAAAGCACCATGAGAAGAAGTGTCATGCACAAGAAGCATAACTCTGGCTTGTATATTTTTCGAGTTATTTCCCTTTGGTTCATTTCCTTACTCATTTTACATACAATTTCGTGTCCGCTCTATAACTCGAAAACTGTTACAGATATCTTGATAAAGCTTCCCACATTTGTAAAGCACAATGAGATGATGTGTCATGCACAATAACTCTGGCTTGTATATTTTTTGAGTTATTTCCTTTTGATCATTTTCCATACAATTTAGTCGCTGCTCTGTAACTTGAAAACAGTTTGAGATATTTTGATAAAACTTCATACATTTCTGAACCACAATGAGACGATGTCTCATGCACAAGAAACATAACTTTGGTTTGTATATTTTGTGAGTTATTTCCCTTGATTATTGTTCTTACTCATTTTACGTACAATTCTGTGTCCACTCTATAGCTCGAAAACCATTAGAGATATCTTGATAAAGCTTCATATATTTGTAAACACAGAGAGATGATGTGTCATGCACAAGAACCATAACTCTGGCTTGTATATTTTTTGAGTTATTTCCTTTTGATCATTTTCCATACAATTTAGTCGCTGCTCTGTAACTTGAAAACCGTTTGAGATATTTTGATAAAACTTCATACATTTCTGAACCACAATGAGACGATGTCTCATGCACAAGAAACATAACTTTGGTTTGTATATTTTGTGAGTTATTTCCCTTGATTATTGTTCTTACTCATTTTACGTACAATTCTGTGTCCACTCTATAGCTCGAAAACCGTTAGAGATATCTTGATAAAGCTTCATATATTTGTAAACACAGAGAGATGATGTGTCATGCACAAGAACCATAACTCTGGCTTGTATATTTTTTGAGTTATTTCCCTTTGATCATTTTCCATACAATTAAGTGGCTGCTCTATAACTTGAAAACCGTTTGAGATATTTTGATGAAACTTCATACATTTCTGAACCATAATGAGACGATGTGTCATGCACAAGAAATATAACTCTGGTTTGTATATTTTTTGAGTTATTTCCCTTTGATCATTTTCCATACAAATTCGTGTCTGATTTATAACTTAAAAACCATTAGAGATATTTTGATGAAACTTCATACAATGAGATCCACAGAACCATAACTCTGGTTTGTATATTATTTCAGTTATTTCCCTTCCATTATTTTACTTTATATCAGATACTCGTTTAGTTTGACTGACTAACTAACATTAACTTTCACCGCTCGCACTGTGTGTTTGCATTGTTTTTCCTCAACTTTATGGTGTTTGTCCTCGCTAGTGCTCACAAACTTTATATTGTTTGTCCTTGCTAGTGCTTTTACCTATATGCTAAACTTATTTGTTTTCATGAGCCATTTATTTTACCGTTTTTTGGCAGGAAAGAGGAAGTTCCTAAAATAAATTGCTGATAATTTGTTTGTATATACAGTCGACTCTCATTATGTCGAAATTGCTTGTCTGAAAACTCCTGTTATGTCAAAGTCAAAGCTATGTCCGAACTTCGTGCCTCTTTATTCTGTGTTGATTTCTGTTTTTATCTCGAAACCACTGCATCAAAAAAACTGTTATGTCGAAGTAATTTTGAGAGTGATTTTGTACTTCAGATCATATTTTCATCCGTATATATCTGCCACTGTTTGTAGATAATAGGGTGCCAATTCACACGTTACGATATTATCTTAATTGATTCATTACAAGGGCTGTCCCAAAATAGCGTGGACAACTTTTTATTTTCCGGAACCTGGCGTTTTTTTTTCATGATATTTTTACTGATGTTATTTTAATCATTTGCGCATCTGAAGAAGAAATAGTGAGGTAGTTATATACAGTTGAGTCTATTTTACATGCAAATATTATTTACAGGTTACGTTTTGCGGCCCCACCCAAGATTTTATCAAAGGTTTTAACTGTGTGGTTACTTTAACCTTCAATATCAGAGGTTTTCGATAGAATTGCGTGAAACTGAATAATGCTAGTTGCCATTATCAAATATGACGTCATTCCTGAAAAGAAACCGTTCACGTGGCCTTATTTTGAAAAAAATTCATAGCAAAAACACGAATGGTAGCTTATTTGGAAAGAATAAAAAATGTCGACGTCAAAGGAAATGGCGGCCCACCGAAATCTGATCGAATTTGGTGTTGACCTAAACATGACACCGACACAGACCTTTAAACAGTTGCAAACTACGGAGAAGTATAAATCTGTTTCTCGCTCACTCATATTCAAATGGCACAAAAGATTTTCTGAAGGATGGAGAGAGGCAAAATGTGTGAAGTCGGGTAGACCAAAAGAAATAGACAGCCGTATAGTAGACAGCGTCAGGAACGTCATCGAGGGGGATCGGCGAATGGCTGTGCGAGAGATTGGGGAAACTGTCGGAATCAGCAAGTCATCTGTTCACAGGATTTTACGTGAGACAATAAATATGTCGAGAGTCTGTGCAAGATGGGTGCCTCGCTTGCTTACTGCAGATGAAAAGGAAAGACGTGTATATGTTTCTAGGCGCTTTTTGAGACGGTATGCGAGAGATCGGGACTTTTTGACTTATCAGAGTCGACGAAACATGGCTTCATTATTATAATCCCGAAAGCAAGCAACAATCAAGTGTATGGAAACACCCAGATTCCCCACCTCCAAAAAAGCCCAAGGTAGTTAAATCCATGGGCAAGCATATGTTCATCGTGTGCATAGACAGACAGGGCGCTCTTCTTTGCCACGCTGTACCACTGGGTCAGACTGTAAACTCCACATATTACACAAAGGTAAAGTTTATTAATCTGTCCACACTTTATACTTATTTCCATTTCATTCATGAACGGAAACCGCTTCTAAATAACTTGTTCATTCAAACTATTTTTAAATTAAAATTATTGTTTACATAGTGTCCGCAGTTTGAGCTCGTTTTTACTTTCAGGTCATCAGATGAGACCTCATGCGTGCGATTCGAAAAAAGCGACCTGGGCTTATTGACAACTTAGAAAATATTATCTTCCACCAGGATAACGCTACACTTCTAAACACACACTATTGGAACTGGATCTTTTGGATTTTCAAAGACTTGAGCATGCCCCTTATAGCCCTGACCTAGCCCCGCTAGATTTTGCCGTCTTTCCTTATCTTAAGTCACAGTTACGAGGACAGAGGTTTGAAAACTTACATGAGCTTAAACAAGAAACAATTAGAGTGTTTCGCGGACTACAGACCAGCTGGTTTACCAACATATACGACAAGTGGGTTGTGCGGCACCAAAAATGCATCGATCACCACGGCGAGTATTTCGAAAAGGAGCAACGCTAATGACGTTGACGTCTTAATTATTATGAAAATGTGGGCTGGGATTATATGATTGGTGCAAATTAAACTTCTCTGTGCTAATCATATTTTAAGCTAGAACGTTGAAATTTCACACAGTCTGTCATAAATCCTGTGTTCATATGCTCTTAAGAGCGTTTGTCTCTAATGTTATAATAAACAATTTTATTAGAAGAGTCCACGCTATTTTGGGACAGCCCTCGTAGATATCAGATTATAAAAGGTGTGAATAAGTTTGTAGCATTGTAAACAGCAGCTCTTGCTAATTGCTCGTCTTTTTGGAGTGAACAAATTGTCAATATTGTCGTGTATTAAGTCGGTCTGCACGAATACGGACATTAAATTTCTTGAATGCTCATAATGTCATCAGAAATGCAACTTGATTGTGCTTTTGCTATAATGGCCGAGCAAACTAGGAAGGACCTTTAAATTTCCGGGGGATAACTGGTTCAGTCATTTAAAAGAGAGACATGATAGTTAAGCTTGATGTGAAGCATACAGTCCAAAAAAAAATGCCTTTTTAGAGGTTGTTTCACAAGGCCACGACTACAATTTATCCCCGTTCTATTTTATGTTTACTTGCGGTTTTCGGTAAGTCTGTCTTCGAATATTTATGTCGAACTCCTGATATGTCAAATTATTTTTGTTGTCCCTAGGGATTCGAGATAACGAGAGTCGACTGTACTAACATTGTCAATGCTTTGCCTAGTTCTGTAGTCTGCAATGCCACGAAAATATTTACTTTTACTAAATGTGTTTGCTACCAATGGACAACTTGGGCTTAGCCTGTGCTACTGCTCTTATCTATACTGTCAACCTATATCTTTTCATGAGTGCTTTATTTTTCTGATTTTTGTGTGAAAGAGGAACTTGTGAAAATAAATCCATACTGTACATTGTCATACATGGATCCGTGGTGATAAGATAAACCGACTTCCTTGGTTACTGTTGCCAAGGGCTCCCAAACAACCACAGTAAATACATATACAGTATAGCAGATAGGCTACTTAAATCGTGCTGTCATGACTGTTTCTCGCAATAAAATTCCAGAAAAAATAATTCTATCATAATTATGTTTCTGCCGATGATGAATTTTCGGTAGAAATTTAAAGATGCTTGCACTA
The DNA here is from genome assembly GCA_946811185.2 of Hippopus hippopus. Taxonomy (NCBI): domain Eukaryota; kingdom Metazoa; phylum Mollusca; class Bivalvia; order Cardiida; family Cardiidae; genus Hippopus; species Hippopus hippopus. Next base: position 34,453,248 of record OX328099.1, on the reverse strand, counting down.
ATTTACACAAAGATACATGTATGTACAAAAAGGGTCATTTACGGGGCTACGGACAATGTAAAAAATCTACTTGTTTTAGCAAAGTTTTGAACTTCAATATGAAAAAAGAATAAAACATCTCAACAAAACTCTGTTTTGCCACAGAATAATAGAATTAAAGATACTTATCATTTTCATAAGGCTAACACTGAATTACAAGCATTTCGTGAACATTATAGATTGTCTGATTCTACAGAGACCTGTAAGTTTATGAAAAATTGACTATGACTTGACTATGAAAAAATTCAATTTCAGGTTAAGGGAAAAAGGGTTGTCTTATGATTTCAAAATGTGTTAAGTGTGCTGTCAATTAACAAACTTGTTAATATCAGTGACGGTAGTTTGTTTTATCTTATGATATACTGAAGACAACGGCTGGTCAAGTTGATTAGAGCGGCAAATTGGTTTGCAACCAAACACATTTCTTATCAGTTAACAGTTTACCGACACATCCTTTGAAATGGCAGGTGTGCTAATCCACTTTAATACGACTAAGTAAAAAGTTTATTTAATAACTTAAGTTGCCTTTTTAGCTGAACCTCCACCGGTACAGAATAGAGTTAGACTTAATTTAAAAACTGAATTCTACTTTTAGTGAGGAATATGTAGTGAGGAATACACGTCAATATGCTTATTGTAAATAGCAGATAGTTTTAATCCAAGATCAAACTGCATGTTATTTGCAATCTGATCTATATCTACACATGTAGCATATTCTTCATGCACCAAGGATTAAGATTAACGTCAAACTGAAACATTGATGACAAGTGCCACTTTTTGGATGTGCATAGGTTACTTAAAAAGGTTAGCTATTCAAGTAAATGTATTATATTTTGATTAGTACTTCATATAGATCTATTTTTACCTTTGTTTTACACTTTAAAACATTTTTGTATCTTTCCAAATCTTTCAGAGGGGAAAAAAACTAAAGCAATAATTAATCCACTGTGTAATGTAGCGCTGATCAGGGCTCCGCGCTTGTTCGTCCCAAAACCAGTTCGTCCCTGGGCTTATTCGCCTGGGCTTGCTCGCCCAGGCTTGTTCGTCCCACACTACCTTATCGATCTTATTGGAATGTACGGTGCTATGTGCATTCTAAAATGAATTGTTATTTTACAAAAAAAAGTATGTTGAATAAAACTTACCAATGCTTTGTTTTGCCTTTCTCGACATCGTTTTTTAAACAGAACAGAAACTTTATTAATGATTCAAGACTTGAACACACAAGGTTTCTGCACTGCCTCTTGCCTACGGCTAACTGCCTTACCACACAATATAAGTTGAAAATCCATATGTATCTATTATTTTTTTTTTTACTTTAATATCTCTTTAAACGTAATGATGGGGATGACTCCATTGGTATTTTTCTTTTACTTTAGTTTCTTCTCTAAACGTAACGATGGGGACAACTCCTTTGATGTTTTTTCTTTTACTTCGGTTTCTTCTCTAAATGTGATGATGGGAAGGGCCTTTTTTGAAGAGTTATATAATCTTCGGTTGAGTAAAATGGTCGGCGATTATGTGCAGTTTACACATTTTCATAATCAAAATCAGTGAAGTATCCCCTATTAACACCTTTGGTTAGCAGATACATAAGTTGGGACGAACAAGCCCGGGCGAACAAGCCCAGGGACGAAAAAGCCCGTTACCCTGATCAGAACTCTTTGCATATGTCCCATTTTCAGTCATTATCATAATTCAAACTTGTCTACAGCCTCTGCGTGATCTCACATCAGCGGTACACATTCAAAAAGCACATATTTTAAACTTTTTCTTAAATTCAAACGTTTAAAACACAAAATAATTAAAAACTATCGCATCCCTCCAATGCTAACAGTCGTTTGTTTGGGAGCCGAAATAGCAGACAACAAGGCTGCACATCGGGTAAAATAAATGCGATGACCTGATTGGTCAAATATCGATTTCCACGGATCCATGTATTGTTTTGCCTAGTTCTGTAATCACCCAAAAACATGAAAATAAATGGCCGCAGAGAAAAGGTTGGTTTACAATATTATTTGCTTTTCTTTTATGAACAGTTTATCATTCATCCATCATTGATTGATATCGGCTTGAATAAAGCGTGCACACATAAGAAAAGCTTACGAGGCTAACGGTGCTGACATGACCTTAAATGTATACGTGGACATTAAGCAAGAAAATCAAAACCAGATTCTCACGAGAAAACCAGTTTTCAGGGTTTCTTCCAAGACAAAAACGTATTCTGTGCGAGAAAAACTATCTAGAAAGTTGAAATTTTGAGTATACAAAACAGTTGCCCTACTCTCATAGCAACAACCAACAAATACGTAAATAAAGAATTGGCACATCTCCATGCTGAGCTGCAGATTTATTGTTCACATAATGCTAAAAGCAGAATATCTCATGATAAGGCTCACCTATTATTAACCTTAATAGCTTTTTCCTTCAAGATCATTTTAAACGAATTATGAAGTCAAATTGTATTCCCAGTACTTCTTGTCAACATATGTCTAGGGACAGCAATTGCCACAAAACATTGAAACACAGTTCACTGCAGAAAATCTGCTTTTTTGCATATGCAAAAACAAACACACAGATCAGCAACGCTGTACCCATCTAGCATGATCAGTGCCTTTGTTTTCCCTTTTTATAGAGTACAATCCCACTACTTCTGATATCTGGAATTTCAAGACCCCAATCATCTTCTGTGGCTGTACAGCCTTTTGTGTCAACTAGATTGTTTGCTCTAAAAATGACCATTATTTCAGTTAGAAATTGCCTTGGTGACATATCAATCCTTCTGACACCAAACAGGGGGGAGACATCTGTTTTTTTGTAGAAAAACAAGTTCTAGTTCATTATGCAGAGCTTTCATTAAGGACTAATTTTAGGAGTGTTGAAATTCCAAATCTCACCTCGAAATCCTTTTTTTTAATGAGGATTCGGGAAATTATAGATATCTCAGTATTAGCACAAATCTAGTTTTTCCCTGATTTTGCCAGGGTCCAGATGAAAATGATAATTTGAGCTTCAATCAAACATCACACAATCCTTCTAAAAACCCTGTATTGTTTAGAATCATTACATACCCACAACATCTATATTATTTTTCCTCACCTTTTACAAAAATTTAAGAGCACTCACGCCGACAAGTAAAGACCCCCTCCCCTACCCAATTTACGTTGTGTTTATTTTTTTTTTCATCTGTCATCTGATGTTTTTCGTAGTTACTGATATTCCAGCTATTGAATTATATAGAGTTTATGAAAGTCAGCTATTTAAAGTTGTTATCAAGGATAAAAAAAAGTCAGTCTGAAGGTGTTATGATCGGACAATGTCATTTTGATACTAGATTTGTCATGGGTTTTCATGTTTGTTTGCCCATGCCGGGTAATATCTTAAAAAACATTTAGAACAGAGTGTTTTCAAATACACACTTTGACTTAGACATGAAAATAAAAATTACATTGTGATATGATAAGTATTTCAAGATCCAAGAAAAGTGATTTTGTTGAAGAAATTTTACACAAGCTTTTATAGCATAATGTCAGAAACTTCTATGGATAACAGTTACTTGGTCATCACCAAAGGCACTTATTAGAGTATTATTACTAATTAAATATCTCTGTCGGTCTAATTTGATTATAAGCCCAACATGATAATAAGATACCCGTTTCACATGTACTTTGTTGACAAGGAGATTGGATTTACAACACCTGTGACAATAAAACGCGATGAAGCGTGTACCTGAAATCGACGGATATCTTAGTCGGTATGTCCAAATGGATACTGGTTATGTAAACCCTTCACTGAAATTAGAAGGTCCCCAAAAATGACTCGATGATACAGAATGATCAAATTCGTCTGAATAAAGAAAGCAAAAGATCAACAAATGATGCATTTAACCTGACCCTTCAGTGCAGACGGAGACCTAAGTATCTGTATGAGAGAGCGTAGATCAAGATCAGATTGTAATTTTAAAGTTAACTATAATCTTTGATATATAACATAGGTCCTCTACCCGATGCTAAACTTAGATCAAAATTTGACTGAAATTTATGAGAGTAGAAATTGAGTTCTAAACTCTTCCACTGTCAATGGCGACTTTAGTAACCTTGTGGATGGCGTAGGTCTAGACCGGATTACACATGATGTAAGTCCGATCATAGAGCTACAAACCATAGATTTAACGTCCACTGTATGATTATATTGGTTTCCCTTTGCTTATATTGTCCACACCCTTTTACCATGTGTAAACATTCTACCAGGACCTAAAATAAATAACCAAAATGTTGATTGATGTATCAAACACAAAAAATTTTCAATAGGGAAATTTCATGCACAAAACAAAGATTCGTAAGATCGTGCAATAATTATGATACACCAACTATGGGCCGAAATTGTATGAGCCGAAACTGTAATGGGCCGAAATTGTTATTGGCCGAAATGTCCAGTCACCATTAAAACTACAAATTAATATTTCAAGACAAAACCTGATTTGGAAAAAGGTAACACTTCCACCACGATTTACTCTTAATGGCTATTACATGACTATGTCAACAAGGGTGGTTAAAGGTCAGTCTATGTCTAACAGGGTTTTCCCTCAGCTCTAAAAATTGGGGGTCATTGTGACCCCTTGCCTCATTAGTTGAGGGTCATTTCTTTAACTTTGGGGGTCAAAATAAATGGGTCTTCGTCAGGCACAGATTATAATGCATTTCACTTTTAAACTCCACAAGAAAGTAAAGTCTGTAAGTGATTTCTAACGGAACGCTCGATTTCAATTTTTGACAGACATAACATTCTCGTCCGAATCGCTGCTTGATGTGGCTTGATCGGCAGCTGTAGGAAGCAGACGATAAAAAAGAATACTAGTTTACTTCATCGTGACATTGTTTTCCTCAAACAGAACTGACTGGTAATGTGTATTTTTATCTACCGGAAGTCGCGTAAAATAAGCTGTAAAATACAGAGAACCCAACTATGACTTTGAATGGGTCTGTATTTACGACACACGTCCATTGTACTTAACTGCAATAATGCGTAAACCAGTCTTATTCTGTAAACAAATTACCTGAAAACCACTTTTATCTAAAATAAACCCTGTAGTTAAAAAAGGAATGGTGTTCCTCTGATAATGAAGCAAGGGCAGACTTGGATATATGACGATTTATTCAATATTCCTAGATGATTAAAATTTTGGAAAGTTGCGTCACTGATGACGCGCTGTCATTTATTTTGGGGGTCATTTCATTTAAATTCGCATCATTGACGCAGGATTTGTGTGTCATGGAAAACCCTGGTCTAAAATGGTGGTTTATTCTCACACTCTGCAAATATACCTGCATAACAAAACAGCTGCTCTGTGTTGGATGTGTTGTGCTCACAAAAATATTTTTTGAATTATTTGAAAATGAATTGACATGTCTTGTGTACTTGAAGGGCATTAATTGTTTAACATGTACAGGCAAATGGAGTGTCATTTTTACCCCTGGTTTAAGTTGGTAATTACCGAAGATTAACATCGCAATTGTCAGTGTGTCATGGGTATTTTACAAGAGGCAGAGTTTCCAGAAAGAATAACTAACTCAATTTTAAATACTTAAACAAAGGACTATTGACATTTCTCTTTAATATTTCGATTGAGGATATGCATATCGGTTTGTGTCCGAGTAATAGCTACTTCCGGAAGATAGTACGAACCGTTACTATGAATCCTTAAATTGTTTGAAAAAGAATCGCCAAATACAAAATAACTAATTAAAAAAGCTGCTTATAATTATTTCTTACCTTTACAGTACAAAATTGTTTAAACAACAAACGCTGCAGACCGATACTTTTGTAAAGTCCGGGATCCTTTCGTTCGGTTTTCACGGAAGATGATGCTGTGTTATCCCCCTTGCACGCCGAATTTGGTTTTCCCAGCGACACCTATAAATAACGGGATAGGGTCAAAACGGCCCACTTCCAAAACGGCCCGGTCCAAAACGGCCCACAATACCGAAACGGGCCAATGTTACGGGTACCAAAACGGCCCACTTTTGAACTACGAATTACTGTTTAATTTGCACCAATTTTGACAGAGTGAATTTTATAAGTTCTTTACTCTTATCCTCTTTCAAATAATGAATTTTATTTATTGATCTTGGGCCTCGTTTTACTTGTGTGGGTTGTACTCTGCATTGCTATCCGATGTTATAATGCGAGTTCAATTTTCCTTCCCTCCCCCCGTTCTTTTCTCATGATCAACTGGAATTCTTCTGAAAAATGAATACGTTGTGGTTTGCTTTCCTACAGTCTTTTTACATCAGTTATGCACAAATTACTTATGTTAAAAACGACAGCTCCAAACATTCTAGAAAGGATACATCTCTGTACATGTTTCAATAAATTCGTAGCAGGAGACCATCTCGCTCGATTCACATGATCAAAATTCATGTTATAAGTAAATTTTATAAAACTAAATATGTTGATTTTATAAAAGTAACTGTGTGATCCAAATGACGGCTCTTCAATAGCTTTTAATTAATGACAAAAAAGTGGGCCGTTTTGTTATAGGGCCGTTTTGGTACTGGGCCGTTTTGGAAGTTGGCCGTTTTGACCCCAATCCATAAACAAGCTGGCCTCTTTAATCAAAGCGTTGAGAACACTGAAGTCGTGTTTGTCAAGGAAACCATTGTGTGGAATTAATAATTTGAAAGAAAAGGAGAAATATTATTCAAATATTGGCATGAAAGTCAACCTACGAAGCAAATAAATAATTTTTTCGTTAAAGGGAGTGTACTCGCGACAAAGTTAGGATTATTTGTGTATTGGTGGTCTCCCATTGATCATTAGGAGGAGTCAGGAGTAACGTCCCTTGACAATAGGATGCATGGTGGATAGAGAGAGAAACCATGTGAATATATCAAATAAAATTAAGTTTGTAACTGAAAACTATGATTTTGAAATATATTTGACCGTTAACATTTAATTCCCAACATTAAAATCAATTATTTCGGTATATAAATATTCATGCCCGATCAAATGGAGTAGCGCACAATCATGGGACGAACAAGCCATGGGACGAACTGGTTTTGGAACGAATAAGCCCAGGACCAAGCGATCAGTAGACAAATTTTGTATATATCATTGCGCCAATAGAAAGATATGGGCGGGTGAAGCTATTTTCAATCAAGAATTAATATTTTCACGATCGATGGCCTCACTCAGTGTATTTTAACATGCTATTTCCAATTATATATCTGAGTGCTACCCAAAAACTCATTTGTCTGAGAAAAATTGAGTTTAATTGGGTTTATTTCCTTCGACTTTGCACAAAATACGATACAGAGCTCCAGATAGAGGGAGTGATTTTGGTTTTAAAATTGAAATTGTTAATAATTCTCCACTAAACCCTATGTTGTGGGTATTCATTAGAACTGTCTTATCGAGACAATTCTAATGAGTACCCACAACATAGGGTTTCAAAGAGAAATAATGGATTTAGAATACCATCACTCCCTCTTATCTGGAGCTCTGACGATACATGGTCTTCAAAATTCAATATTGAACTCATAGTGGTATTGTCTTCGACAAATACCACAAAAAAGAAGCCAGGAGAGGTCAGCATCAATGTTTACAAATATTTTATTGGCTATTAATTTCAATATATTTTGGTACATGTAAACAAACAAGTTGGACATTCAATGAAAACTCAGCGTAGAAACTTCTCATGCAGTTCATGGCAGTCACGCGATTTTCTTCCCGCGTTTCCAAGTCGCGTGATTTCTTCCCGTGATGTTCTTTCTCTTTTTTTAACGAAATTCTTTTTATTTTTCCTTTTGCTCAGATTATTCAGCTTCATTAAAAAAAAAAAAAAAGACACAATTATGAGAGAGGACATTTGCAATCAAATCAATAGAACAAATCTCTTTTGAAATCCGTCAAATAAAAACAAACCACGTCTATTTCCTATTTCAGTTTTTCGATTTCGGTTTATTTATAAAACCATGACGAAACAGACTGTGTATCAGAATAATTTCGCAAAGAAAATGGATTTAGACAGCAATTTCTGAGACAGTCTGCCTTTTAAACTCACCACTGTTGGAGAGGTCTGATGACCTCTCCAATAACCATGCACCCTCTGTGGTAAAGCGATAGCCTAATATTTACGGCGGGAATATTCATAGTTTGTTCTGTTTGAGCAGTTTTGAAATTTAAGTTGTAGAACTAATCTAGATCTAAGTTTGTTTTCGGCAGCAGTCTTGTCGTGACCATCGATTTTCTATTATCGCGTACAACAACTAGCCTAGATCTACATCTAAAAACCATACGCAGAATCCATTGTCGTAATTCGATTTTACGTTTTCACATGCACGTTTTAATGCCACGGTTAGGCAGGGATTGTATGTATAGAGCGTATAATAATATGAAAAAGGCAAAGCCTCGATACGAACGACGTGAATGATTTGTGGAACAGATATCTAATAATTCGAATGACGACCTAGATTCTAGATCTTGAAATCAAAGGGTTTTGACTTCGAACTCCGGCTTTGCCAAAACTAATTTCGAGCGTTGTCAAAAGTAGAAAGCATGGTTCTTTCGTCGATGTATGTATGTGAAATGGGGCCTCGGATTCTCTTAACAAATTAAGACAATTTCTCGGCAATTTTGTTAATTTAGATCTAGATCTATATGATCTATATCCAGAAAAAAAAAACTTGGAGTGATTATTGGTTCACGTACTTTTAAAGAACATTTTACGGACATTTCATCACTGCATGTAGATCTAGATGTATAAGAGAGAGAGAGAGAGAGAGAAAAGAAAAGACAAAAAGAAAGAAATTCGCGGTCACATTTTCACATTGCATGTAAAAAGGAGAAGGGAAAAAAATAACTTCACTTTTTATAGATCTATATAATTCCATGGAACACTGAGCACTGTCTTTCTGCAATACCACCAGTGGCTTTGATCGCCAGGTATCATATGTGACAGCCACTTATGAAGGGTTTAGTTGGTGATTAGGTCAACTGGATTGTTTCCACCGTTACCCGGCAGCTACCTTAGCGACATCTGATCATTCTAAGACCTGATTCACATCTTGATCCCTCCATCTTTGGAGAATTGTGATGTATTTTTCGGCTATGATTTTCAACACTTTAATAGATCTACTTCGAAATTATTTCACTTGTAGATCTGTCAATGACGGCAAGACACCTACCCATGGTTTACCTGTCCCAGAGTTTCTTTATTTTAATGAGAGTGCGTAGATCGCCAAAAATCAAATTATTTGCAGCTTTCCTTTTTCACCCCATCCCCATTTTGTATGATAACTGACTGAATCACGAGGCATGCATACTGGTTCTTTGACATGCAGGAAATTGATCAATAGATTTAGCATAGAGTTTTGATCCAGGTCAGCTTGTGCGGACTGCACAGGCAGACTTGGTCGATAGTTTTTGCAGATGCATTAGGCCCCATTTCAAAGATCATAAATCCGACTTTCTGAGTAAATGGTACTTTGAAACAGTCAAAAAACTAGATCTAGTTTAGTCAGGATTTCTTCGACACAATATTTTCCGCGAAAAAACGGCTCGTGCATGACGTAAAAATAGCATGATTAATGACGTCATCATTTGCTAGCATAGATCATTGCGTATATTTATACAAAATAGACGTTTAATACGCTGAAAGTAAGCAGGAAATTAGATAATTTGTACTCATTAAACTGACAATCATTTTTAAGTAATCATCCGATCGGTAGATAATTATTCTCATTTTTGACCTATGGTGGCATATTTCTGCCGCGAGATACGAGATAGCTATCATGATAATTTTATAAAACTATCGTGATAAAACAAAGTTTCCTGGAAATATTATCTAGATAATAAAAATTTTCACGATAAAAATATCGCGATAATTCTACCTGTTATCATGATTTTTTTTGCTTTGGTGCCCATAACTGACATTCACGGTATCTATAATTAGATACGATTTCGGAACATCTTCGCCTACAACCTTATGAATTCCCCTTTTCCCTGAATGGTTTTAAAATGTTCGTAGGAGGCATTTCGAGTCGTCTTTGTAATTTTACACACTTCTGTTCATTTCGAGTCTTGTCAAAATTTACCAATTAAGCTACAATTATTAATTATTCGAACTTTTACTTACTGCAATCTTGTGAAGTCAAAAACAACCGAGTTCATCCAAATGATAAATTTTCTATTTATAGATATCGAGAAACAGGTAGAACTATCACGATAATTTTATCTTGCATGTCAGCTTCGTGCACGATTGAGAAATTTTGCGTTAAAATATTAAGTTTATCGTGATTTTTTTTTTTTTTTTTCCAGGAAACTTTTCACTATCTCGATAAAATTTCCAGGAAACTTGAATTTATCGCGATAGTTTTGTAAAATTATCATGATAGCTATCTCGTATCTCGTGGCAGAAATATGCCACCATATTGACCAGTCAGGTAATTGTGCGAAAGATTGTGATTCGTGTGAGGCTGTGCAACCAACCGGAAGACACTCAAATTTTAGTCATACCCTTCTAGATTTAGACTAAAACCCAGAACGAAGTCGGAATTTTATTTTTAAAAATCTAGAACGGTGTTACCGCAAAACGAGCTTCGCTCGTTACGGACTTCGACCGTAACTCAGCTGTCGCTCGTTATGAAAAAGACAAAGCCTGAATACGAGCGACGTGTATGATTTGTGGAACAAATATCTAATAATTCGAATGACGAGCCAGATCTTGAAATCGTTGGATTTTGAGTTCGAATCCCGGCTTTGCCAAAACTAATTTTGAGCATAGTTAAAAGTAGATGATGCATTTATGTTTCTTTCGTAGATGAAAACATGTGAAATACAGCGAACGGTCCCGGATTCTCTTAATACTAAGGACAGTTCCCCAACAATTTTGTCAATTTAGGCTTAGAGTCAAATGACTTGGATTGATTATTGTTTCACATACACTTTATGTAGACATTACCTCGCTGCACGTAGATCTAGATCTATATAAGGAAAGACAGAAAGGAAGAAATTCACGGTCACATTTTCACATTGCATGTAAAAAGAGAAGGAAAAAAAAAATCTTCACTTTTTATAGATCTAGATCTATATCATTCCGCGGAACACTGCTGTCTTTCTGCAATACCCCCAGTGGTTTCGATCGCCAGAGAATCATATGTGACCGCCACATTTTGAAGGGTTTATTTGGTGATTAAGCTCGACTGGATTGTTTCCACTTTTACTCGTACCGTGCTACTGCAGCGACATCTGATCATTCTCGGACCTGATTCACATCTAGATCTCTCCATCTTTGGAGATTTATGATGTTTTGTCACAGTGCGTCCTGCTTATTTTTCGACTATGATTTTTACGGAGAATCAGTCAGTAGGCTGGGAAGAATACTGAGCAGAGTACTAGTAAAAGAAACTCCAGGAACGCATGGTAGGTGCACTTGCTGCCGCAATATAAATATACTCACGAAAGAAGGAAAACACACACACATACACACACCCACACACACACACACACACACCTCACACACACACACCCACACACACAAACGGGAACCTTCTTTTCATTTCTTCGTTAGTAGATCAATATTATAATTTTAAGAAATAAGTTCTACCGGTTTCAGCCATGCAAGGGATTTTCAGGAAATGTCCCGAAGAAAGATTCGCCGATTTTTGCGGATATAGATCTAGCAATCCGTATTTGTGACCATCAACATTTTAAAGGTTATAAATGAAATAATGTTGAAATCGACGTCAGACACGATACAAACAAAAGATTCTGCATGGATTGTAAGCAGTCGGCTTGTTTTATTTGAATATAGACAAATTAAGGATGATTTTTAAGTAATAATCCGATCGGTAGATAATTTTGATCATTTTTTACCAATCAGGTAAATGCGCGAAAGATTGTGATAAGTGTGACGCTGTGCGACCAACCGGAAGACACACAATTTTTAATCACCCACTTCTCATTATCTCCCGCTAGATGGCATTCTACAAATACACATCTATCTAATTTGGGCATTCTGGGTACAGAACCGGACTACTTTTCAAAACGACAACCGTTACTTTGAATTTCAGAATCAAATAAACGTTTACTCAAAAAACGCTACCTTGTGCGATTCATTCAGCCATGATCAGCTAGCATGTAACCTATGAACCGGCCGTTTATTACAACAGACCCTACAGGCTTGAGTAATAGCTTCGGTATAAGCCCTACTTTTCCCTAGTATATGGAATCGGTGATGCGTCATAGCAGACAGGTCGAATCTTCGAAGAAATTGACATGCGCAGACAACGATCCACTTCTAGATTTAGACTAAAACCCAGAACGAAGTCGGAATTTTATTTTTGAAAATCTAGAACGGTGTTACCGTAAAACGAGCTTCGCTCGTTATAAGATCCCTGGGTGAAGTGAGCAGTCAACGACAAAATTTTCGACCTGTCCAAAATGAAAGCATTCCCATGCGATAATTTCATGTATTTTAAAGGGGAAAAGTTGTCTTAAAAAGGGTAGGGATCGTATATGTATATATACGATCCCTGGAAAGGGTAAAAACATTGAGAGAAAAGGAGAAAATCATGGTTTAAAGGATTTTCTTCTATTCCGACAATGTTTTCAAAAGTATTCTTCCTCAGGTTCATTAAAACTGGGGATTGTGTGGCAAAGGGTTAAGGTTCTTGTCTCCGTAATAATGTTCTGGGTATTTTATAGGCATAACCATGTCCGTAGCGAGCACGTGTCAAAATTGCAAACATTTGTTTGTGTAGGTTAAATTATGTGTTTGAATGCGCTCAACTGCCACATATTGTCCTGTCCACAATAAAAACATTTGCCTTCGACAAATTAAATGTAATTCAACATGTAGTTCAAAAAGGAAAAGTTTACTTGGGGGAGGGTAGAAATAATATCGTCATAATGTCCTGGGTATTTCAAAGACATAACCATGTCGTCCCGAGCACATAACTAAGTTGCCAACTTATTTGTTGGCGTACGTTGTATGTGTGTGTGCGCAACTGCCACGTAGATCTACCTGCCCAAAATGAAAACATTTGTATGCGACAAATTAAATATAATTCAAAATGTAGGTCAAAAGGTAAAAGTTGTCAGAAGAAGGGTAGGAAACATTGCGGGAAAAGGAGAAAATCCTGGTTAGCAGCAGTTTCTCCTATTCCCATGCACAATGTTTTCAAAAGCATTCTTCCTCGGGGTCATTTAAACTGGAGATAGTGTGGCAAATGGATAAGGTTGTTATGACCGTAATTATGTTCTGTGAAATTTAGAGGTATAACCATGTTGTCCCAAGCACATATCTAAGTTGCCAGCTTATTTGTTGGCGTACGTTAAATTCACGTGTTTGCATGCGCGCAACTGCCACATATCGACCTGTCCAAAACGAAAATATTTGCATGCGACAAATTAAATGTCGTTCAAAATGTAGTTCAAAAGGAAAAAGATGTCTGAGAAAGAGTAGAAAACACTTTCGGAAATGGAGAAAATGCTGGTTATCAGCATTTTTCCGATTCCCACATTGTCTTCAAAAGCATTCTTCGTCAGGGTCATTAACACTGGGGATTGTGTGGCAAATGGTTAAGGTTCTTTTCTCCGTCATAATGTTCTGGGAACATTAGAGGCATAATCATGTCGTCCTAAGCACGTATCTAAGTTGCCAACTTATTTGTATGCTTCGTTGAATTTATGTGTCTGTGTGCACGCAATTGCCAGGTATTGACCTCTCCAAAATGAAAACATTTGCATGCAACAAATTAAATGTAGTTCAAAATTAGTTCAAAAGGAAACAAAATGTCTAAAAAAAAAGGTATGAAACTTTGTGGGAAAAGGAGAAAATCCTGGTTTAGAGCTCTTTCCCCTATTCCCACAATGTTTTCAAAAGAATTCCTCATCAGGGTCCTTTAAGCTCGGGATTGTGTTGCAAAGGTTCTAGTCTCCGTAATAATGTTTTGCGTATTTAAGAGGCATAACCATGTCGTGCCGAGCACGTTTCTTAGTTGCCAGCTTATTTGTTGGCTTACGCTGAATTACGTGTTTGAATTCATGCACTCAACTGCCATGTATTTACCTGTCCAAAATGAAAACATTTGTATGTGACAAATTAAGTGCTTTTCAAAATGTAGTTCAAAAGGGAAAAGTAATCTGAGAGAGGGTAGAAAACATTGTTGGAAATGGAGAAAATGCGGGTTTACAGCATTTTCTCCTATTTCCACAATGTTTTGAAAAGCCTTTTCCTCAGGGTCAGTAAAACTAGGGATTGTGTGGCAAAGAGTTTAGGTTCTTGTCTCCGTAGTAATGTTCTGGGAATTTTAAAGACATAACCATGTCGTCCCGAGCACGTACCTTAGTTGTAAACTCATTTATTGACGTACGTTGAATTTATGTTTTTGTGTGCACAGAGCTGCCACGTATCGACCCGTCCAAAATGAAAACATTTGCATGCGACAAATTAGGTGTAGTTCAAATTGCAGTTCAAAAGGGAAAAGTAGTCTGAGAGAGGGTAGAAAACATTGTGGGAAATGGAGAAAATGCGGTTTTACAGCTGGGATATTTGAACTCGGGTACTTTTTTATTTGTTAACACTTTGCAGCCATAACATATGAACCTAGCAATGCAAGTCTGCTACTTACTACCCTTCTGACATCCTGAAAAGAAAGGCTCTCTCTTAACTTAGCAGAAACGATCTCCTTCTCCCTCTGCCAGATCGAACATTACCTTGAAGCTGTGATATGCTCGCTACCTCGCTTTTGCATTTGCATTTCTTCTTACAATCGTAAGCACATCCAGGCTTGGATGACTACTTAAAGCTCACCATAGCGACGACATAGTTTACTGTCAGTACCAGAGCTGGATCTGTTTTTATGATTGAAAACATTACAACATTGCAAAGAGTTAGGAATGTATCGGTCTACAGGTACTTTCAGAAAGCCTACCTTTAAAGATTTTGGAACGATTGCCGTTTGAAATGTTTAAATAATCGTGTTGGTTTCACGTCTGACGCCATTTCTATATACGGTGATTCTTCGAGTACTGGCACATTTTGGTCTGCTAGTCTCTCAATATCTTTCGTGGACACTCCAGTAAGGTCGGGACATCTAATAATACCCCGTGGTGTGTTTAAAGAGGTATGTGGCTTACATTGAGATGGAATCGAAAAAAAAGTTTTTAACTTTAGGAGTGATTCTATGTGTACTTTGTTAGTCATTTTGATTTGTAGTCTACATATCATTGTTGTCTGCATTAAAGGTGTTCAGCCATATCATTACGGGCTCAGGGCACATAATGTAAATTCAGCACATATTCAGGGCTAGAGCCTTGCTAGGCAAAGAATATTATAGGGGTAAAAACTACATTTACAAAGAAAAGAGGTTACTTAAAGGGCAAATCAACAAGTTTCAGATATGGTTAATATTCAAATCTACACTTATCAAATGGTAACCTGGTAATGTTGTAATTAGAAAAAAAAAATTAGTAAAAGTACTTTTTTTCAATTCATATTTCTGCTTATTAATTTTTATTACATCGCTTATCTCCCTTACTTATTGTTGCGTCCCTTGAGTTGTGACGTCATAGGAGAGCTTGTTTCAATATGGACGTTGTTTACGATAGTGAACTGAGCGATATTGAAGACGAAGAAATAGACGATTCTGGGCAGGTAAGGCCGTACATGTACGAGCCAATTTTTAAAGAAACTTATTAAGTTTCTGGTGATGAGGATAAAAGTAACTTTTCGCCTACTGATGACGAAAATGACGATGTTGTGCCGGACTTTTCAACGTGTTGAGTATCGCGCGCTATTGAAATACGTCTATTACGGGGCGATGGCGAACATCGCTTACAGAAATAATATTCTATACATGATAGAATTAAGTGTATGGCATAAACTTTGTTTCACGTGAAGCATTTTCAGTAGATTAACGGGCGGAATTAAACAAAAAAAAAAAAAAAAAAACAAGACAGTTCCCCGACACTTTAGTTTCATGTCAAATAACCTTTTTCTTGACTTTTACGATTGATAATCGTGAGATGTTAGTTCTAATTATTTGTTAAATGGGTCCTTGTTGATATTTGTACCTTGTAAAGAATTCTGTAAACATTGACGGGTACAAGCTTATTCTCTCATGGGTGAAGGGTTCCACAATAAATCACGATTTTCATGAGAATAAAAATATTTTGAAATGCTGTTAACCAGCATGAAATTTGATAAAAGAATATGTTCCGAGATTATTAAGAGTTAATTCTCAAAATTATTTTGAAAATTATTTTAGTTGTATTTCTTACCATACAGAAATACATAAACATCAGAGAGAGGGAGAGGGGATCTACCTGTGTGAAATACTTTTTTGTGTTTACCATGTCCACATGATCCATTCAATGCAAAAATTTATCATGCATGTATAGCTATTGTATATTCCATATAGAGCTTCTCTGTGAAAGTCTTAAACTCTGAACTGTAAGCCGTGCGAAAGGATAGTGTAAATTTGTTCACTTCTTGTTTGTCTTATGCAAATTGTTTCAATTTGGGTAAGTCTCAAATTGGTCCACTAGGGACTGAGCGGTTAATAATGGCATTCCGGTCAAATTGCAGTATAGACGACTTCAGATTCATTGTAAAAACATAGAAAGAGCTGGTAACTATCAGTTGCTCCTTTATCCACAATATTTTCTATTTTTAACTCTTTACCAAACGACAAAATATTAAACAGGTCCAAATTGAAATCACTT
This sequence comes from Hippopus hippopus, assembly GCA_946811185.2. NCBI lineage: Eukaryota > Metazoa > Mollusca > Bivalvia > Cardiida > Cardiidae > Hippopus > Hippopus hippopus. The sequence goes on along the minus strand of OX328099.1, from coordinate 34,436,481 downwards.
GCAGACGACAAAATAAAGTTAAATATTTCAAAAATTGAATTTTTGTTTCCAGCAGAGTAGAAAACATTGTGGTAAAAGGAGAAAATGCTGGCTACCAGCATTATCTCCTTTTCCTACAATGTTTTTAAAAGGCTTCTGTCTCAGGATCGTAAAAACTAGGGATTGATTGGTAAAGGGTTAAATATAAATCCCACACATTGGGCACGAGTTCTGGTTTAGTTCCCAGGAAGCAGTATCTGAAGAGATTAGTACGAGTTGTATGAACTTGTTTCTCAAGAGATATAAAATACATGTTTAAATTGTTACCAAACGTCAAATTTATTGACTCAACCGAATTGAAAGCATTTGGAGTCAACAAATTAAATTTTACTCACATGTCTTTAATGTGGTAGAAAACATCGTAGAAAAAGGAGAAAATACTGGTTACCAGCATTTTCTCCTTTACCTACAATGTTTTCAAAAGTTTTCACCAGGGTCGTTAAAACAAAGGATTGTTTGGTAAAGGGTTAAACTAAGTTAAACTAAATTCCAATAAACAATCACATTTTATCGGTCATATTTAAATGCTGTGGATTTGAAATATTCTAATTTTTTTATCCTTTGGTTTAGAGTTAGGCTAAACCCTTACACAGATGGCAAAGCTTTAGACTTGTCCACTCCACACCGAAAGTATTTGCAGACCACAGATCAAATGTGGCCTTGACAATAGGTTTGAGGGTAGAAAATATTGTAGGAAAAGAAGATAACTCTGGGTATCAGGACTTATTCCTTTTTTCACCCTGTCCTCAAAAGTCTTCTCCATTAGGGTGGTTGAAGGTCAGAATTTTGAGGTAAAAGGTAAAAGAATTGGTGTGTGAGCCTGGTCAAAAACATTCTGTTTCCTAATTTAAAAAAAAAATGTGTTATTTTTAATTTCCTCACTTTTGTCTGATTATTAGAGAAAATGACCTGTGTCAAATGTGCAATTTCAAAATGTTCATACTGACATGTTCAAAACATTTTTCTCAGTAGCCTGTCTAGAAGACATAATATGGATGGGAACAAGGAAATATCCACAAATCAAAATTGTATAGATATAATTCAAAATTTGTTCAAAATGCATGTAAGTTGTCAAATCATTTTTAAGAGTGAAATGTCAAAGAGAAGTAGTGTATGGGATAAAAGCTGTAACATGGGTTTACTGTCACCAACAAACATTACAGTGTAAAGGGGTGAGATATGCAAATGTTATGTAACCATTTCCTGTATTGTTTCAACTGGTCGGTGATGGATTAACATTTATGACCATGACTAGGGGTAGCCAGATACTGACTTAACCCTTTACCATACAAACCCTAGATCTAGTTTCCAATACCCAAAGAAAGAGTGTTTGAAAAACAGTGTGGGAAGAAAATGATGTTTGCTGTTCAAAGAATGATTATTATCCCTTGAAAGTTTACATCATTTGAACAATGTCGACTTTGCTATTTGCAAAATTTATGTTATGAATTTGGATGAATCTATAATTTTGTTAAATGTTGAAATCATTTGGAAAAGGGAGAAAACGGTAGCAATTTCTCCTTTGTCCAGAATGAAGCGATAATGTAGAAAAGGGTAAAATAGTACGAATAACAATTCATGTATTCCAATTTCGAGAAAAAAAGAAATTACCTACTTCATGTTGGATTTTCTTTTTGGAAATTGCCGTTGCGGAATGTCTGTCTTTCGGAGTTTCGGTTTAAGGCCTATCTCCTTTTGACTCGGAGTTTCGAATAATGTCGGCACAGCGTCAGGTTTTAACCGCAGCCTAAAATTCCTATAACCAACTTCTTTTGCGAGTTTTGGACTTATTAAGAACTGACTGTCATCGAAGTATTTCAGACACAATTTCGAATGAACCGATGGCAAAAAATCTGTCGCTACTGTCCGGACCCGGTTTAAACGTTCAATCCAGTTTCCTCCTTTTTAATTCCTTCGGAAATTTGAACATACTAATTCTCTGAGTTTCAGAATCGACGTTGCAGCCATAGGCTGCACCATTTACCATTTTTTCGGCTCAATTCTCAGTTAATACTCAGATATCTGCATACAATCATCCGCGTTCCTACTGTATGTCTACTGACGGTATACACAGACTGACTCGACAATGACGTCACACATGCACGGGAGATAAGCGAATCAGGGGAAGTAAGCCATGTACCATTTTTAGGGCCGTATATCAGCGTGACATTTCGGCCGTGGTTTATGGCATGTTACAGGGTGGTATTTATGAAAAATGGCGGACACATGTTTAACTGACATCATTTGCAGCTGATTAAAGGAAAAAAACAGTCTGGTCAAAATATTTTTGGATTTGCCCTTTAAAGTAAATGAAAATTTATATCCCGTTTTTAATATATATTAGAGATCTATATGTAGATCTATGCAACAATCAAGAACTAACGAGAAAAGAAAAAAAAAAAAATGTGTAAGAGAGGAAAAAGGAGGGAAAAGAAAGAGGCCTAAGAATAGAAACTTGAAGTGCATCCTGACCAGTATCAAAAATTATTTGCAGGCTGACCGTCTATTCCACTGTGCCAATAAGGCAGTTGATTTCTGACTGAAAAAAATCTTTTTATACTTTACTCCTCACCTTTTTCCAAATCAAATTTAACAAAGGCGCTCAAGTACCCCGTTGAAAAATAAATTGGCATTGTTTGTAAAATAGTTTAAAAGTGAAGTTAACGTCTATCTTCAAGGTGTATATGTAATCCTTCACAAACCAGCACATGATACATGCTATAACACAAAGAAAGTGGTCGCGACTATGAATGAAAGGGTGTCAGAAGATCGAACTATAGGCCTTTCATCCCCACCCTTGTTTCACACTGAGGATAACATGTATGATCCTTCAAACTGAAGCTGAATAAGACAGAAAATTCAAATTGAAACGGGTTCGGAACAGGGACGAAAGGCCCATAGTCCGATCTTCTGACACCCGTTTCATTCATAGTTGCACCCCATTTCCTTGTTTTATGGCATGCATCGACAAGGAATATGTGCTGGTCTGCTAAGGATCACATACAAGTCTTTAAGATAGACAATTACTTCACTTTTAAACCATTTTCTAAACAATACCAATTGATTTTTCAACCGGGTACTTGAGGTCCTTTGTTCCATTTGTATTGGAATAGGGCGAGGCGTGGAAACATTTAATATCTAAGTTTGGATTACTATACCAGTCTATAACTGCACTTCTGTCTTCTGACATCAATTTTGTCATTCCGATTTGAAGACAATTCCATCAAGACAGGGAGTGTTGTGTCGTAAATGTCATTTCTCTAATATATACATATATTATTATATGTTAGATTTCTAATATATATTAAAAACGGGGTGTAAAATTTCATTCACTTTAAGTAACCTCTTTTCTTTGTAAGTTTACTTTTCACCCCAATAATATTCTTTGCCTAGCCAATCTCTAGCCCTGAATGCGTGCTGAAATGACATAATGTGCCCTGACAAGTAATAACGTGGTTGAATACCTAAAACGCTATCAACAATGATACGTAGGCTTGAATCCGAAATCGGTTTCCACGGACGGTCATCCACTTATATATTACATTTAGCTGCATGCAAAAACCAAATACAACTTTGCATAAAGTTTGCCATACCATACCAGTCCATAACTGCACTTCTGTCGGAATAATATCAATTTTGTCCATTAGGAGAGTGTTTTGTTGTTTTTATTTTTGCTTCTAAGGAACAACAGCCCACTTTGTGTTGTAAATGTCAAAATCATGTTTATGCATGTCGGCTAGTGTCATATATCAGTGGATTGTCACGGAAACCATTTTCAGATTTCTAGTCGCCGAACAATTATTTCAGCTATTCTAGGGGTTCAACTATGTCATTGCGTTCACATGAGGCACATGTCAGCTTGCGACATTTTTCGGGCCAGAGCCCTGGCTAGCAGTATGCATTTGAAGAAGCAATGGGATGAATCTCCCCTTTTTCTCTCTCAGCATAATCAAGCAGTGAAAACAGATGAAACCTTCTCAACTATCAGAATGAATGAATAAATGGTGGATGTTTTATGGCCCGTCGACAGCTAAGGTCATATTGCTCGTGTTAACAAACTTAACCATGTATTTACCTTAACGACACACAAATGTTCGCACGCATCCATACTGCGCATGTGTTTTTGTCATAGATAGTGAATCAGAAGTGCACCTATGTATTTCTCGCACATTAAAGAGGTAAAAGAGCAAAAAAAGAAACGTTATCATTCTAATGTGTGGAAAAAAAATACAGTATACAAAGAGCATAAAACATGTATATACATGAATTTTTAAATCACACTGCAAACTCCAATGGTAGCATAATTTGTTTAACCAGAAAAAAAGGTATAAGGTCGGCTTTCAGTTCTACAAGTACTTTGATTCCGTCTTAAATGCGGAAGACGGCTTGTTCAGATGTCCCGCTCACACCTCTTGAAAACGCACACCAATAGAAGTCGGTTTTGATTTTTCTTCTGCGCACAATCCTACAAATATAAAGAAATATAATTGATTTTACATATATCGGTCTTTAGAGCATTCCTTACAGTGACTATGTATGAAAAAGATTGTGTGGATTTTCACTTCAGTGGACGCTTTCAAAATCGTATGCTGCAAATTTATTTTAAAGGGCATCGATTCAGTAAATACAGCAGGTAATGAGTTAGAGTGTATACAAAAGATATTTGGTAATGAAAGGTGTGTAAAGGAAATATTTGAGTAAATGTGTGTACAGGTGGTATTTGGGTAAGAGTGTGTACAGGAGATATTGGAGTAACTAAAAGTGTATGCTAGAGATATTTGAGTAAAAGAGTGTACAGGAGATATTTGATAAAAAATGTGTACAGAAGATATATATGAGTAAAAGTGTGTAAAAATATATATAAAGTGTATACACGAGATATTGGAGAAGATTTGTAAACAGAAGATATTTTAGTAAAAGTGTATACTGGAGTTATTTGAGTGATTGAATGTGTGTATATAGGAGATATTTGAGTAAAAGTGTTTTAGGAGATATTTGAGTAAAAGTGTGTACAAGAGATATTTAGTGTAAAGTGTATACAAGACATATGAATGGAGTGTATTAATATGTATGAGTAAAAGTGTATACAGGCAGTTTGTCTTTAACATTAGTTATGTGAGATGAGTGAAGAGTTAAAGTGTATACAGGCGGGATGAATAAAAGTTAAGTCAGAAGGTAATGAGTTAGATAGCATATATATGATATTATTAGATACAAAAGATATGGTAAGGAGTGTATTGAGAAGTATACGTCAAAATTTATACAGGCGCTATGGACCAAAGTTTATACAGACAAGAAAGTTAGAGTGTGTACAGTATTAATTGTGTGGTCAGGTAGCAGGAAACTTGTTCACGGCTATGGCTAATCATGTCGCCTCGAGGTGGCGATATGAATTGCCATAGCCGTGAACAAGTTTCCAAGTCCCCTGTCACCTGACCGTACAACAAATTTATTATAATGCAAAGTTTTAACATTCCAACGTGTATTCAGCGAAATTTTCCTGTTTTATACTCACGAACTGAGTACGCTGACGAAATAGAATATAAAAACAGTCGTCTAAATATCTTCTCCATTGATCCCGTACTAATTTTGCAATTACGTTACCCATTTCATGTTTTACTGTTCTGTAGAGTATTTCCTCTAAAAACCTAAGGACAAGAGTAGTATATGGAATGGCCACTTTAGTTCCCATTGCCGTACCTTTGGTTTGATTGTAAAACGATCTATCAAAAGAAAAATGGTTGTTTTCAAGAATAATTTGAAGACTCCACAAAATAAACCGTTCTGACAATTCTAGATGCTTATTCAGCCAAAAGGAAATAGACTCTAGTCCTAAAAATGTGTGGAATGTCAGTACATATACTTACGATGTCAAAGGAAACGAGCTTGGTTTGCGCTGCCCAGGACATTTTCAGGAATGAAATTAAGGAAATCAATGTCATCTCGTAGGTAGCTGTGTACCTTTTGCAAATAAGGCGTCAGTAACTTATCCAAAAGAGAGACAAGACGACTCGTTTCGCAACAAGAGCCTACTACAATAAGTATAAGTGTTAAGTCTATATGATCCAGAATTTTAATAAAATCAGAATGGTTCTTAAAACAAGAGTTTTGAATAATTTGTTTTTTATGTATTTTAGGTCCGTCGTAGAACAGCAGAATATGAAAAGGGTAACGTTTTTGCAAAATTCGTACTGGATCAATGGAGAAGATATTTAGACATCGAAAGATAAAGTTTATTTTTGTAGAAACCTAATTTCTCTCTCTATAAGGATATAATGTTTAAGATACAAACCAATGATTATCAGTAACCCTTTCTTGATACTATGGTCATCAAAATAAATATTTCTTTATCGACTGACATATGTATCAAGTCTACGGACTTAAAACAGTATCTAAATTCAAGTCATGCCATCCAAAACATACTTAAATTAATACCCCATTTTCCTTGGCTCGTAGAATATTCATTATTGTTTCTGATATAAGTGTTCGTAATTCCCGTCTAAAAGAATTAGCCTCCTCGTTATTGACAGAAACTTTCCAATTCAGGTGACAAAAACGGGATTTACAAAAGCATTACAAATTCCAATAAACAGTCTTTTAACAGTGAAAAAAATTAAAAGACTAAAAAACCTATCATACCGTTCGTATGCACCCACAAATAAATCCTAAAAACAGTGAAGTATTCGGATTACTGAAATCTAACTTGACTCTTCTACACAGGGATGAAAAAAATGAATAGTTAATCACAGACACTCAAATCATAAAATGTATAAGACAGCTCCCGAATCTTAAACGCCTTATAACGCGGTCGGAATTCAGTCAAGACACCGCCGCTTGCGTGAAAAAGAGTGTCAAGAGAATAACGGTGCGATTACGTTATTCAAGGTAATAACATCAAATTTGTTACTTTTTACTATTTGTGACATTGTTTGGTCATTTTCAAAAATTTCAAAATTATTTTTGATAATTCCAAACAGCTTGAAAACAGTTTGTGTCTTTTTCAGAATCTTTCATAAGGGAAAAAACCCTTTTTAGCATTAATCAATCCATTGTGTAATGTAGCGCTGATCAGAATTCTTTGCACATGTCCCATTGTCAGTGATTATCAGAATGCAAACTTGTCTACAAGATCTGCGTGTATCTCAAGTCAGCGGTTCACGCCCGCAAAGCACATATTTTAAACTTTTTCTTAAATTCAAGCGTTTAAAACACAAAATAAATAAATATTATCGCACCCCTCCAACGTCAACTGTCGTTTATTTGGGAGCCGAAATAGCAGACAGCAAGGCTGCTTATGGGGTAAAATAAATGCGATGACCTGATTGGTCAAATATCGATGTCCATGGATCCATGTATTGAGTAAAAGTGTATACAGGAGACAACAAGACAAATTTATGATGCACAGCATCATAGAAGCCGCAATCTTTTGGTGGACAATTTCAGAAATATTGACTCTCTTGAGAAATTGTGGTTAAATTTTTTGTATCTGTTTTTACCCCCACTCCCACCAGCGGAAAATCATGACAAATGGTACTAAAATGCAAGGAAAAAAGAAACAGAAAATAATATGTACATGTATTCTAATTCTTAAAAGAAATTTAGAGAAGAATCTTCAATAATCTTGTTGATATATTATTATTATAAAGTGATTTTATCACGTAAAAGCATCGGAATTTTTAAATTTCTACTCGAAATTTGAAAATGGAGAAATTGCACATTCAAATACAGCATTTTCCATTTATTTAATGATTTTAGAAAGGAAACTTCTATAGCGGCATTAAAGGCAATACTACAGAATTATTTAAGTTACCAATTATTCAAAGTGATAATAAGATCGTTATTCACATATGATGTTTACATGTATTTACAGTTCTTGTCAGTGATCTCTTCTTTGTGTTTCTTTGTTTTTTACAATAAAAAAGAAAAAAAGGAAAGAAAAAAAAAAAAGAAAGTATTCGACAACTTTTTTCTAAAAGATGATCTTCTTGTTTGTCAAAAAGTATCTTAGCATGCTTGTAACACAGTGAATCTTTACATTTCTACTCTAGAAACAAAAACTTTTGCATGGCATCTCCAAAATTATTCTGATCATAGCCTGCACAGTTGGCACAAACCACGTTTCTTTTATTCCTGAAATGGCAGCCACACACACACACACACACACACACACACACACACACACACACACACACATTTTTTAAGTCTTTAAAGATCTGGATCTATTCAACCACAACATAATAACTATTACTATACATATTTCGTTTAATAAACAGTAGTTTGAACCATTTTCTGCATAGGCCTTGTACAAACCTAGTGTAAAACTTCTAATGTAAATTTCAAGAGCTATTCCAAACCTTTGACCAGCAGCGACGTAAAAAGTTGTATATTCACATTAATAGGTTCTGTAATAAATTTAACCCTTCGACTACACAACGAAATAAATACACTGAGTAAGGAAAACAAACAAGATTTTCTTTTATGTTTACGAAATATCTTATAGAATATTTAAAAAATATTACACGGGCTATGTGCTGTCTGATCTTCATCTATTTTCGTCATTTTCGAGCAGCTTCAACCCTTAGAGCACCAGGCACCACCATGATAATTACTGTAGTCAATGTACATCACGATCCATACGTCATGTTTCAAACAGGCCTGGTTTCAAGGGTTCTGTAGATCAGGACCATACCGTACAGCACGTAGAGTCTGATCATAACTGCTTCGACACGCAATACAGTAAATGCTAAATTTTGCAGGTCTCATAAGATAGATGTTTCGTGTAACAAAAATCCATTGGGCTAATGTGTAGACGAAGGGAATAAAAAGGGTTATCTTTTCACAAGTATTCTATAAATAGCTGATGTAGACGCCTCTTGTGTAGGCAGGTAACCAGTCTATACCTTGATCAAAGGTTAACCCCCGTTTCATCCTTTACAAATTAAGATTGGACGAAAAACTTGTACATAAAATTGCTTCTGATTATCATATTCTAAGATGCTCTCTATATCATAATCATCATTATTTTGTTTTGTAAAAAAGTAGACAAATGCGAAAACCATTGAGAGGTGTGAAAGCTTGTGATAAACCGAGAGCATAACGACTTCGTTTGGGAAAATAGAAGGAATCCTATATATTTGAAAACTTCGGGGGACTAGCCAATTAAAGGATGTTTATCTTTCTGCATTTTTTATTGTTATTTGGGAATGAACTATATATTGCAAGAAAACCAGGTTTGAATTTCATGTAGGCCTGTTGGAATACTTAAGAAAGAGTCATGTGGAGTAATTCTGTCTCAACAACACAACATTATTAGAAATTTTACAAAAATTATCACCTATCAAATAATTACTGATAATCTACATGGTAAATAGTTTAGGTACATTCCTACTGGAAGCCGCTTTCGAGCGGCTTCCAATGAGCTATAAAGTGTAAACAGAGGAGAATAAGTTACAGGGTTTATCTAAACTTAATGCAGGCGGTTGTTCCTTTTAAAGTGTATACAGGAGGAAATAGGTTAAAGTATATACCAGGCAATGTTGTGGAACTCCTTACTGTGATCTCATGAACCTCACCACAAACATCATCAGACCTGTCTGTGTAACCGGAGTCGCATGTGATGATACTTATTTTGCTGATTTTTCTCGCTTTCTCCACAATATCTGTAAATAGGAATTAGGATAAATTAACCGAGCAAATTTTGTCTAAAGAGCTATAAACAAAATAACCTTTTAAGGATAGGGCACCCTTATGGGATTCATGTAACGTTCGTGTAACATCGCCTTTCATCGCCAGAATCGTACGGATTCGGCTAAGACTCGGGTAATCCGTAATCGAGGCGGGGACCAGTGTCTCTCGTCCGATCGATTACGGATTACCCGAGTCTTAGCCGAATCCGTACGTTTTTTCCACGATGCAAGGCGATGTTACACGTCTCCCATTACGGTACCCTATCCTTAAGGTAAGTAAATGGTATTAAAGTTATTAAATGTGGCCATTGCTTAATATTGGTGAAGACGAGTGGTTGCTATCAAAGTTTTGTAAAGTGAAATGGTTCTTTTACTCAAAACATCAATAAATCGAATATATATGTAAGCAAACTTTGCTCATTCGTTCATCTGATAAGCATACATAGTACGACTGTCAGTTAATTACCATTGTATCCGTGCAATAAACCTATGCAGATTTTCTCGTCTTACACCTGCTTGAGTTAATCACTATTTCACACCATATATAATTGTTTATTATATATCTAAAAAATTTCCGGCTCAAATACATGCGTCGCACGCGGATAAACTATCATACACAACAGAAAAAAATCCGTATCTACACACTGTGACATGCGATTCCAAATCTATTAAATCTATTAAAATTATTTAAACTATTTCCTGCCCACAGTATTTCCAAAACACTATAAACCCTAATTTCCTAGTTAAATCGTCTGTCAAAATTGATAATCGCTGTAAATCGAAGGTTTGTCTTATTTTAGGATTTTTGACCAAGCTGACACATGTAAGCTTCCTGGGAACTTTTAACTTTTTATCCCGGGATTTACAAAGTTGTCAAAGCAGTGAGACGTCCACACTCGTGAAAATATCCCTTTGCATATAAATATTACAAGGGCTGATGGATAAGTTGTGAGCCTGATGTATATTTTGGAGGACATACTGCATTATTTTTCAACATAATTCCCTTTGGTATATATACATTTTTACCAGCAATGTTTAAGGACTTAGATGCCACTTTTAAGGAAGTCTTTTTCTTGACCTTTCAAAAAGTCCTACTCTGCATAAATGACGTACCGGAGATGGCCTTTTTTCGATTTTGGAAAAAGATGAAAGTCCGGTGGAGGGAGGTCAATCTAATAAGGCGGATGTGCAATCAAAACAAAGCCACAATCGTTCATGGTAGCCATGGCAATGACAGACTTGTGAACAGGGGCATTGTCCTGTGGAACAACATACCTATACTGAGTTTTCTGGGGAACTTGAGTCTAATGTGTTCTCTCAACTGCCAAAGAAATGATATATAATATGTGCAATTATTTGTTTGTCCCTTTTGCAGATAATATACCACCAGAATTCTATCAGCATCTCCGAAAATCGAGGCCATAACCTTTCCAGCTTATAGAACAGTCTTTGCTTTCATCCAGGGTGCTTCAACCGTATAGACTGTTGTTTGACCTCTGAAGTGAAATGATAAACCCACATTTCATCCATAGTTACAAACCTCTGCAAAAAGTTATCAGGATCTGTTTCTAAAAGGTTCAGATTAGCACGCGACAAAGTCCGGCTGGTAAGCTTCTCAGCAACTGTCAGAGGTCCTAGTACCCGACGGGCTATTCTACTTACTAATTCGGGAGTAACTAATGACGATCTCACACTTGCTGTTGCCAGGACATGTCTGTAAACAAAATATGCTTTTTTTGGCACATGAAACCATACCATTTCACAGAGACACCGCTGTACAGTGAAAAAACTACCTGTATGGTGTGCAATGTCATATGACGGTGTTATTGGACCATATATCTATAACGACACGATTAATTCCAAATGCTTACCGTGGCTTTTGAAAAACAAGTGTGTTCCTGCACTCGAAGAGAAGCCCCCTAGTTTTTGCAAAACACGTGGTTTATACAGGATGGTGCTTCAACACACACACATTTAACACTGTGATAGACTCTTTATACGATATGTAGGGTAATATCAAAACGATATTCGGAGGTAAAATATTGAGGAATTCGTGACCTGCGCAGAGTCCTGACCTCAATCCATGCGACTTTTTCCTTTGGGGGTTATTCAAAGTTAAAGGTCTACAATCCCATGCCAGACATGTTTGATAAAGAATGTGAAACGTGAAATCAAGAAAATTGATATAGGAATGTATGCTAAAAATATTTACAATTTCATCGTGCGTGTTCTGCATGGAAAGAGTATAGAAGGCGGTCATACTGAAAAAGTCATGAATTACTAAAATGACGTCAATGACAAAAACGTACTTTTGGTTTAAAGTCTGTATAAAAATGTGTAATGTAATGAAAATTGAATATGATTATCACACAAAAAACTTACAAATTTTATGTACATGTATATATATATTTTTATCTCTTCATCTGAAATTAAAAGCTATATTCTAGACGAACAAATGTGTTACCTTACTTTCCGGACACCCTGTAAATGGTTTCCTTGTTAACTGACATAGTTGACTTGGAACTGAGTGTTACTACTTGACAAGACTGTTTAAAACGATGTTTTAAAACCTTTTCATTCGTAACCCTTTCAATATTTTTTATCAATTACATCTGCATTGTCAACATTACCTTGGCATCTGCAGTTATCCCAGATTCAGTATTTCGAAGTAAAGGTGGTTCATGAAAGGGTCTCTGTCTTGTACTAACTGTAAAACTACTAACTGCGCAGGCTGACCAGGGTCGATACTTTTTGCAGATGCAATAAACTCCCTTTTCACAAAGCATGGCTTAAATATAAATGCCACCTATGGACTTGCATAGTTGAAAAAACGCACACAACTTCACTTCCACAAATTCAATTTTTATGCATTTTTATATCACGGTGGCATTTTTTAGGAAAGCATAAATGTCCTTTGAAATGATCACAGTGCTTGTTGCTAAATTATTTCTTGCAAAGAGTAGAAAAAAATTATCTCTTTCAACCGCAAAAACACATTGCGATTAAAACAGCATTATATTGTCAACGAAATTCGAGACCATATGTTACGAATAGGGCACCCTATGTGGATTCCTGTAACATCGCCTTTCATTGCCGAAATACGTAGGGATTCGGCTAAGACTCGGGTGATCCGTTAACGATCGGCCGATAGATGCTGGTTCCTCGCATCGATTACGGATTACCCGAGTCTTAGCCGAATCCGTACGATGAAAGGCGATGTTACAAGAATCCCATTAGGGTGCCCTATCCTTAAATTTAAACCTAAACATCTTTTCACCAGGGTTTTAAATTAGGGTGTTTTGTAATGTAAATACAGGTTAACTTACCTCAGATATGCCCTGCCCTTTATCACATAATTTGATGGTGTTTCCCTCAAATAGCAAACGATTGTATGCACTTGAAATCACATATTTTGATGGTGTATTTCTCAAATAGCAGACGATGGTAATCACGTCATGGGAGCGCTTTGCAAGACGCTTGACCAAAATGTCATAACTCAGTGGCTATGGGGGATAATGAGCGACTTCAAAATAAACGCAATTCTTTGTACCTTTAAACTGGTTTTTTGGTAGTTTGGCATAAGTAGATTTTTTCTCGAGTTTTGACCATTGTTATCATTGTCATCAACTACGCAATTATCGAAAATTCATTATTGTTGCAATTTTTTAAGGTCTAATTCATAGGGTACTGGACTATAAAATTCGAAGCTAGGATAACCTTGCATTGATCAGCACATACATTGGAAACTGTACTTTGGAATGACACACGGGTACTGTCCCGTAGCTCTAGGTCACAGTAGCCTGGGTCCAGGTGGTAATAACTTTTCAATCACTCTTTATCGCGGTCTCCATTCACGGTCTGTACAGATCCGTGGCAAACTATTTATCGGTTCTGTCATTTTTGACAAAAGTAACATCATTTATACATGTATAATTATATCGTTTATATATAAACGAAAAAGTGATCGGACTGGAATCAAGGCTTAGGTCAAAGTTACATTTATGACAAACAGCTGATTATTTTGAGTGTATCGGATAAAAGTGTTTTACTTCAAAATAACAAAATATTTTAACAGTGGTAAATCAAAACTGACTAGCAAAACGTAGAAACCTTTAACTAACATAAATAGGTAGATGTTAGTAGTAGTAGTAAAAGAAGGAACTATGTACATGTATATACAAACAGTTCTGCGAAACATGCAAATCGCCTATCTAGAATATTTATTTTGGGTTCACTGAATTCAATAATAAAACTACAATGGCAAATTTGCAAAATATTTACTTTGTGAATAGATCTGAGACACAACTTTTCATACTAGTTGAGACTTGCAAGAGTTGTATCCCGACCAATCCAACTTTTAAGAACTTCATCATATCTATTTTATGTCACTGCCAATGTAGAAAATATTCTGTATCCAATGACAAACTAGAATTATCATTGAAAACGACTCAATCCCTATTAAAAATTGCGTTGATATATAAGAGTTTTCCACAAGTTAGGTTAATAATGCTTCGAGGTACATTTCTTTATGTTACGATTAAATTTTGAATAAAATTAAAATCGGAAGACTATTATACGGGAATTCGTTTTACACGATGTTCAGTCAATCGAATTTCTGGCTAAGAACACTCTCATTTTTCCATAACGATATCGCTGGAAAACAAAAGAATTCATCTGCAGGTAATAGTTTGTTAGACCTTGGTCCAGAGATAGCTCAAGCGACCAAACGATCACAATATAATAGCTTGCAACACGCGGAAAGGGGCATTCGGACATTTGCGTAAAGTGTCGTCTCGGATCAGCCTGCGCAGTCCGCGCAGGCTGATCCGAGACGACACTTCAAGGCTACATTAGATTCGTCGACAAATCAAACACCATTTGCAGGGCTCTATAGATCAACTAAAATACAATTTACAAATTATTTTATATTACAACCATATGATCATATGAACCATGTTGATAATGATAATTACAGAGACAATGATGATGATGATGATGATGATGTTGGTGATGCAAACTGTATTCCATAAATATTAAAAATACGTATACATACTGCTTTGTCGCACTTGCAAGTTACACTGAACACTGCTGACAAATCAAAACACAAAATTCGCAAAAGATCGAACATGAATACGGTACCATAGAACTTCGTCTACTAGGCGCGATTTAATAGACTTTACGGACGGCTTAGAATCAAAAAAATCCGACTCCCGCAGAACGTACAGTCTGCTTGTTTGATTTTTACCTTCAAAAAGAACTTTGAAATCGCGATATAATTGGAATTTTCTTTTGATGGGAAAATTATCTCTAATTTGTTTAAGTATTAGCACAAAGGCTTAATGGCTAATTTTAAACATACCAAGCTTCAGGACAATCGACAAATCTGGCTCGCGTATGAAAGATAATAAAATTCCTCTCTAAAACGTTATGAAAAACAATGTGGGAAAAGGTGCAATTGGTTGTAAGAAGCAATTTCTCCTTTTGCCACATTGTTTTTCATACAAGGAAGAAAATTTTAGCATCAGCAATGGGTTTAACAAAATTATATAGAACAGAATGGCACAGTAGTTATGGCAACACTTGGTGATAAAGATCTTCAGAGAATTCACAAGGTAAAGATTAGAAGAAATATTCGGCAAAGACTGTAAGCTGCTAAGCGCGACTCACTGACCTTCTGCAGACAGTGTAGATCAAGCTCAGACTGCACAGATCGTGCAGTCTGATCTCGATCTACATTGTCCGGTAAGGAGATATTTTTCTCCAAAAAGTAACCTTGAAATAAAATTATTCCAGGTTTTTACTATCGGCTTGAGAGTTTTATTTAACTTATTTAGCAGGATAAGGGTTAAAAAATGTATTTGGCAATTTAAAATTCTTTTATTGTTTTCCTGTCTGAAACAATAAAAGATGAATTCAAACCGACCCTTTTTGACAGGTGTTTCCAAACCCTGCCTTCATGAAAACGCACATTGATGTATGTTAAAGGACTGTTCTTCCTCATGACACAGTCGCCTTTTAGAAAAAAAAAATGGATTCATATTACATGTATGTGACGACTTACTTTGTATACTGCATGACAATGTAGAAAAAACAATTTTCCAGAAGTGCCTCTAGCATGTGGTAGGGTAACGGGGACAAAACAATGGGTAAAGGAAATTATGTCTAATTGTTAGCATAAATTGATATTCAAAAAATATAATCTACTTCAAAGTAGATAAAATCATCATTGGTCGTATTCGCCTACAATTCTTAAACAAAATAAATTAATTGTAAATTCTACGACTAGTTATCTGCAAAATGTCTTAGCCGATCTGGGTTGCCTTTAGTGCGTAAGAAATTTGCATACACTGTTTAAGTAAGCAAGATTCAAGTCAAAAAATAATTTTCGATAAAGTGCATAATTTAAGATTTGAGTAAATACTTGCATAACTTTTCGCCAGCTCATACCTTTGTGTAAAGCAGGGATTGTATGCGTGTGTATAGGATAATTTGCGTAACACTACGCAGTTTAATGAAACATAGGTCGGATTTCTAGTCTCGGAACTACGAATTAGGATTGAAGTTAGGCAACCCCAGTACAAATACATATATTCAGTCTTCAAACAAATGTGAACTATTGATTTTATTTTCTCTGAAAACAGTGCAGCTGTAGTTCCGATTGCTGGAAAAAGCAAGGAAGCGTAACTGCTGCTTCATTTTTCTGCCAAAGCATAGTTCATCCCATGAAATGAATCTGGTATGAAAGCAATTGTATTCGAATTTACAAAATCGAGATTTCTCTGTTTAGTCCAAAACTGCTCACTTTGAAAAAATATTAACTCTGTACCAAACAATCCCTGATTGAGGAAGAAGCCTTCTGAAAAAAACATTGTGGGAAAAGGAGAAAATGCTGGTAACCAGCATTTTCTCCTTTCCCACAATGTTTTCTACTCTTCCAAAGTCAAGTTTCAATATCTGAGTCACATTTATTTTGTCGTGCGCAAATGCTTTCAATTTGGACTAGTCTAAAATTTTGTCGTTTGGTAGAGTTAATTGAGTGAGCTAACTTAATGCTTAAGCGTTTGGTTGCGTTCAGACGAGAACAGGTCGGGAAAAAAATACCCGGTCATAAAAGGTCAACGTTCTCGTTGACCGTGATGAGATCGTTATGAGTGTTAGTAATAGGAACAGTAACGGGGATATCTAGAATGTTAGTTTCTAACTTATGTCTCTCTATGGGTAAATGTGCTCGGTGACTATCACTCCGCTCTAATTTACACTCGTCCGTCATTTGATTCACAAACGCATTCACTAAAGCATTGTCTTCTACACTAGAAATGTAGTTCTCTAGCGCTTCTAAGTCAGTTTTTACTGGCATAGGTTCTACTTCTACAATGGCAGAGTTTTCAAAACCACACTTCAGTTTAAAACTATCACCTGTACTCGTGATTTCGACTGGAGTAAACAGGTAGTCACTATCCTGGAATTCTGGAAAGTCTTTCATGTCCTTTGTTCTTTTTTGCTTCTGGAAAGCTTCTTTTAGTTCAGCGCACAAAGCGTCGTTTTGTTTGTTCTGTTTCGTTGCTATGTCAACGATGGGTGTTTTGTTTAAGAGGCTAACAGATTTGTCGCTATCATCGAACTTTGTTTTTGACTCCATGACGGAAATTTCATTGACGTTTCTGTTGGAGTCTATGCGCTTTTTCGGAGTGTCCCGTACAAACAAAGGGTCTATACCATTCAGCCACCACGTCATCATTTCACCTTTACCCTGTAAGTGGAAATTTGCGTAAAGTGTCGTCTCTGATCAGCCTGCGCAATCCGCGCAGGCTAATCCGAAACGACCTTTCCGTTTTTATGCAATTTTCTGTTTTGCGCAAGTCTACTGAAGAACAAAATCTAATGTAGTCGTAAAGTGCCGTTTCGGATTAGCCTGCGCAAACTGCACAAGCTGATCCGAGACGACACTTTACGCAAATATCCGAATCCCCCTTTTCGCATATTGCAGGCCATATTTGAACATCAACATGTAACTAGTACAAATGACACCAGGCAGAATTTTTATATATCAGACTACACCCCGTTTCAAAGAAAAACAATTGCTTGTTAAAAGCGAACTACCCCCCGTTTTGATGTTTTCAAACCAACTCGTATTTGTTATGTAAACAGCTTGGTTTAGATCTCTTTATTTCACATCGATTGTGAAACAAGTTTTTTCTCCTTATATGTTTTTCCTGGAAATCTTAACAAGGACTCGTGCCAAGATGTGCATAATTCCAGAGGTTGACCCCAAGGAATTCGAGAACCTTTGGTGCGAGAAACCCACGCTCTAACACTATACAACTGTCTCTCATAAAGACTTAAGAGTGCTCCCTGTAAAGAATTATTCCTTAAAGCACTCAATCAGTGAAATGGACTTTCTCAATCACGAAAAACAGACCAATGCATACAGTTTTAAGGATGTCTTTGCCAAATATTTCACAAAATAGCGGGCGTTGTAGATCGTGATCTTCCCTGCATGTAAAAAGCACTGACATTTGATGTATATCATATACAACACCAGCTAAAAATGCACTCTAGGAGTCAATGAATTGTACATCGGGTCATGATCTATGCAACCCTATCCTACACGATATGTCTCAAGGAAAAAATAAACCCAACGAATAGAATCAGTGTCTCGGCATAGTGTAACTTCTTGTTAAAACTTTTGATATTGAATAAGAATTGATAAAGAGACAATAAGCTTGAAAACTGCAGCAGACGTAAAAAGCCTTAACTATTTACCAAGCCACAAAATTTCAGATTTGTCCAGATTGACACCAACTGTAGATGTCCTTATAAATGTCACTTAAATATTGAAATTTGTTTGTAGAAAACACTGTGGAACAAGGACAAAATGCCGGTTACCAGCATTTTCCTTTTTCTACAATATTTTCAAAAGTCTTCTTCTATAGGGTCGTTAAAACTGGAGATGTGTGGTGAAAAGTTCACAAAGTATTAATACCTTGATTGGAATGGTGCCCCGTTGTTCCAATATGTATTTCCCAAACTTTGTGAGCTCATCGTATGTAAAGTTACTAATATGTATTCTGTATGCTAAAGAAAGAAAAAAGAGAACTTGATTAACTCTACCTGAATATGTTTAGTAATACAAGGATAATGCCTTTTGTGATAAGAATCTGTGGTAAAGCTCGAAATTAGAAACTTTTCATTCTGAATTGTGATAATCAAAAGTACTCAGACATTCTTAAAGATCAAATATGGGTATATTAAATGGATAAGAAAAGCTCAAAACAATAAAATTATGTATAGATGAGAGTAGATCTAGATCAGAATCAACCGTAGAGGGTACAGGCTGATCTTTATCTGTTCATAAAGATGGCATAACCAAGGATACAGGTTTAGTCAGTTCAATACAAAGTGGGTGTAATTACGCGCCAAAAGTAGCTAAGTTTTGAAGAGTAAAGACATAACTGCTTCTTCCAATATATCATCAAATCTCAATTAACGTGCATACCTCAATTATCGTGCAATGAAATGCGTCCCATACAGGTATTAAAACAGGTGATATTTTACCGAATGTTTTGGTTACAGTGTCTGAACAGGTCACGTGACTTATAAGACAATGCAAAAATTTACAGTTATGAGCTAAACAGCTGCAAAGAAAGAAAACTGTTTTCAAGCAATAACTTTTATCTTTTTTTCTGTCTAAAATGTAATTAATGAATGAGTAAGGGTATTCTGCAAAATCAAGGGTTTTAATTTTTAGTTAGAATGAGCTAACCTCATTAAATTATATTACGTTACAAATATTTGATTTTGCAACTTTTTCGCTAACCAGTGTATCCTTTGATTGCATGCACGATAATGTAATTAAGAAGTGGTACAAAATGTTACGAAGGTCAACATGGCAACATTTCTCAAGAAATACTGTTGATATGAACAACGGAATCAGACCAAATTTCATTCAAAGATAAACAAGACAAATTTATGATGCATAGCATCATAGAAGCCGCAATCTTTTGGTGGACAATTTCAGAAATATTGACTCTCTTGAGAAATTGTGATGACATTTTTTGTATCTGTTTTTACCCCCACCCCCCACCAGCGAAAAATCATGACAAATGGTACTAAAATGCAAGGAAAAAAGAAACAGAAAATAATATGTACATGCATTCTAATTCTTAAAAGAAATTTAGAGAGGAATCTTAAATAATCTTGTTGATATATTATTATAAAGTGATGTTTATTTGGGGAAAAAAAAACACGTAAAAGCATCGGAATTTTTAAATTTCTACTCGAAATTTGAAGATGGAGAAATTACGCATTCAAATACAGTATTTTCCATTTATTTAATGATTTTAGAAAGGAAACTTCTATTCTATAGCGGCATTAAAGGCAATACTACAGAATTATTTAAGTTACCAATTATTCAAAGTGATATTAAGATCGTTATTCACATATGATGTTTACATGTATTTACAATTCTTATCAGTGATCTCTTCTTTGTTTCTTTTTTTTTTTACAACAAAAAAGAGAAATAGGAAAGAAAAAAAAAGAAAATATTGAACAACTTTTTTCTAAAAGATGATCTTCTTGCTTATCAAAAAGTATCTTAGCATGCTTGTAACACAGTCAATCTTTACATTTCTCCTCTAGAAACAAAAACTTTTGCATGGCATCTCTCAAAATTATTCTGATCATAGCCTGCACAGTTGGCACAAACCACGTTTCTTTTATTCCTGAAATGGCAGACACACACACACACACAAAAACATTTTTTAAGTCTTTAAAGATCTGATCTATTCAACCACAACATAATAACTATTACTATATATATTTCGTTTAATAAACAGTAGTTTGAACCATTTTCTGCATAGGCCTTGTACATACCTAGTGTAAAACTTCTAATGTAAATTTCAAGAGCTATTCTAAACCTTTGACCAGCAGCGACGTAAAAAGTCGTATATTCAACGTAATAGGTTCTGTAATGAATTTAACCCTCCGACTACACAACGAAATAAATACACTGAGTAAGGAAAACAAACAAGATTTTCTTTTATGTTTACGAAATATCTTACAAAATGTTAAAAAAAATATTACACGGGCTATGTGCTGTCTGATCTTCATCTATTTCCGTCATTTTCGAGCAGCTTCAACCCTTAGAGCACCAGGCACCACCATGATAATTACTGTAGTCAATGTACATCACGATCCATACGTCATGTTTCAAGCAGGCCTGGTTTCAAGGGTTTTGTAAATCAGTACCATACTATACAGCACGTACAGTCTGATCATAACAGCTTCGACACACAATACAGTAAATGCTAAATTTCACAGGTCTCATAAGGTAGATGTTCCGTGTAACAAAAATCCATTGGGCTAATGTGTCGACGAAGGGAATAAAAAGGGTTATCTTTTCGCAAGTATTCTATAAATAGCTGATGTAGACGCCTCTTGTGTAGGGAGGTAACCAGTCTATACCTTGATCAAAGGTTAACCGCCGTTTTATCCTTTACAAATTAAGATTGGACGAAAAACTTGTACATAAAATTGCTTCTGATTATCATATTCTAAGATGCTCTCTATATCATAATCATCATTATTTTGTTTTGTAAAAAAGTAGCCAAATGCGAAAACCATTGAGAGGTGTGAAAGCTTGTGATAAACCGAAAGCATAACGACTTCGTTTGGGAAAATAGAAGGAATCCTATATGTTTGAAAACTTCGGTGGACTAGCCAATTAAAGGATGTATATCTTTCTGTATTTTTATTGTTATTTGGGAATGAACTATATATTGCAAGAAAACCAGGTTTGAATTTCATGTAGGCCTGTTGGAATACTTAAGAAAGAGTCATGTGGAGTAATTCTGTCACAACAACACATTATTAGAAATTTTACAAAAATTATCACCTATCAAATAATTACTGATCATCTACATGGTAAATAGTTTAGGTACATTCCTACTGGAAGCCGCTTTCGAGCGGCTTCCAATCAAGGCCTGTCCAATTTATAAAATATATGACATCATATAAAAAGCTGGGTTCTGAAATACACGAACTCCAGTCTCCTTACATGCACGATAATTGAGGTGAAGAGGATACTGTTTCTGTTTCCACGATGTCTCGTCCAGTTCCAAAAGTATCTTTCTTTATGTTACTTGTTCAAGTTTTTGGTGTAGATCAGTTTTATTGATAACTTTGCTGTTGCGTCATCTACACTAAACTGTATAAATATTTAAAGCCGTTCCTACAACTGACAGCTTCAGAGATAACTGTCGATAAAAGGAGTACTTGTAGCCAGCAGATGCTCCTTTTTCCGAACAGTAATACAGTTGAAAAGCCGTTATTTCCATTTCCTTCATATTTTCGTCCTCTCTGAAGTTTTATATTTTAATATGTTGAGAAACAGCGTGTGCAGTAGAGGGCTCATTTAAATTTTTTATCATGTTAACAATAACTTGCAATACAGTGATCATATTATTTCATATTGTCAGTTTTTACTTAAAGTGTCTTCCTCTTTGAAATTTCAGAAATAATGTAAGAAGAAAAAATTTCAACCCTTTCTGAAACTATTCCGTGATTTTGCGACGCCAAGAATGTGTGACTCTATAGAATTTTGGTATAAGAAGAAAGTGCTGCATTTTCTCATAATATTCTCTACCCTTGTTTATAGACAAAAAACCATTGAGCCATTTTGCGCCATTATATGTCGTCTGTCACTACTTTCGACATTGTCAAGCGTAAATTTTGTAGTCTGGTAGAGGGTTAGAATTAAATAATTTTTTATTATCCAGTACCTTCTCCATTCGACTCCATCCGACTGGCCGTGTTAACGGTATCGCCAAATAAACAGTACCTCGGCATTTTTAGGCCTACCACACCAGCACACGCCGCGCCTGCCATAAAAAAAGAAAAACAAACAGAATTATGGAATGTAAACGGTTATCCGTTTACCATAGAGCCCCATGTTTAAACGAGAAAAGCTTTTGAAAACATAGCGGGGAAAGGAGAATATGCTAGAAACCAGCATTTTCTCCTTTTCCAAAAAGGTTTTCCACCATAGGAAAGAAAAGTACATCATTTGAGCTGTGTAAAATATGTCGCCTGTAAATCCATTCAATTTGGACCAGTGTTAAACTTTGTCTTCTAGTAATGAGTTAAATTTTTACTTTTAAAGTTATTGAACGCTAAAAAACTTTATCAGCCAAAGACTGATGAGCGTCAGATGAATGTAAAGAGTTTATCAGTCTGAATTTGAACATTGAGCACTGAAAGAATTAAAAGACATAGTCAGCCAAAAGGCATTGGGTGAGAAATAACTGTTAAGACTTATCAGTCTGAAGCTCTTTAGTGCCATATAAATTTAAAGATTTTACTAGTCTAAAGCGATTGAAAACTAAATAAATGCAAATACTTTATCAGTCTAAAGCAATTTAGAGTTTATTAGTCGAAAGTCAGCGATGGTCAAAGTAAATGTAAAGCTTGTATCAGTCAAAAGCCATTGAATGCTAAATTTAATATATTCGTCGGTTAAAAGTTATTGAGATATAAACAAATGAAAGGCTTTATCAGTTGAAAGCTATACATGGATCCGCGGTGATTATGATAAATCGACTTCCTTGGTTACTGTTGCTAAGGGCTCCCAAACAACCACAGTAAATACATATACAGTATAGCAGAAAGGCTACTTAAATTGAGCTGTAATGAGTGTTTCTCTCGATACAATTGCGGGAAAATATTTCTATCATATGTTTCTGCCGATACTGAATTCTCGATAAGAAATTTAGAGATGCTTGAACTAATTTACACACGGATATGTACAAAAAGAGCGCATTTCGGGGCTACGGACTACGTGATAGATCTACTTGTTTTAGCAAAGTTTGAACTTCAGTGAGAAAAAATGAAACACCTCAACAAACCTCCGTTTTGCCACAGAATAATAGAAATAAATATAGTTTTTGATTTCGTAAGACTAGTTAAGTCTTCTCAACATTATACTCGATAATAAATAATACTGAATTACAAGGGTTTCGAAATATTTATAGATCGTCTGATTCAACAGAGAGGTATAAGTTTAGAAAAAATTTTAATTTCAGGTTAATGTTTGTCTTATGATTTTAAAATGCGTTAAGTGTGCTGTCAATTAACAAACTTAGTAATATCATTGACGGTAGTTTGTTTTATTTTATGATATACTGAAGACAACGGGTGGCCAGGATAATTAGAGAGGCAAATTGGTTTGCAATCAAACACACTTCCTATCAATTAACAGTTTACCGACACACCCTTTGAAATGGCAGATGTTCTAATCCATTTAAATACGACTAAGTCAAAAGTTTATTTAATTAACATAAGTTGCCTTTTGAGCTCAACTTCCACAAGTACAGAACAGACGTTAGACTTTTTCATAACTGAAATCTACTTTTAGTGAGGAATACAGTGAGGAATACACGTCAATGAACTTATTGTAAGTAGCAGATAGTTTAAATCCAAGATTAAACTGCATGTTATTTGCAATCTGATCTATATCTACCCATTCAGCATATTTTACACGCACCAAGGGTTAAGATCAAATTAAAACATTGATGACAAGTGCAACTTTTTTGAATGTGCAGAGGTTATTAAACGAGGTTAGATATTGAACGTATTTTTTCTTCATTAGTATTTCATATAGATCTACTTTTACCTTTGTTTTCCACTTTAAAACATTTGTGTCTCTTTCAAAATCTTTCAGAGGGAAAAAACTATAACAGTAATTAATCCATTGTGTAATGTAGCGCTGATCAGAACAAATGTCCCATTGTAAGTCATTATCATAATGCAAACTTGTCTACAGCCTCTGCGTGTATCTCGCGTAAATGGTACAAGTTCGCAAAGCACATATTTTAATTTTTTCTTAAATTCAAGCGTTTAAAACACAAAATAAATAAATAATATCGCACCCCTCCAACGTTAACAGTCGTTTATTTGGTAGCCGAAATAACAGACAGCAAGGCTGCACATCGGATAAAATAAATGCGACGACCTGATTGATCAAATATCGATTTCTACGGATCCATGTATTGAGTGCAAACTAATGTAAATACCGTCAGTTTAAAGCTATTTAGCGCCAAATAATGCTAAGATTTCACCAGTCTACAGCAACTGAGGACCTATTAAATGTGACGACTAAATCAATCTAAAGCTACTAAGCGCTAAATAAATGTAATATCTTATCAGTCTGAAGCTACTGACTGCCCACTTCATGTAAAGATTGTAAACACAGCTAAATTACCAGTATAAGGGGTAAGTACATTTATATACCTATATATGATCTCAGTAAAATACGGGCGTTATCGAACTCACCAATAAAACTCAACAGAAAACTTTTCCATATCAATCTAGCACCTTGTGTAGAGCATAATTGTGTACACGGACTACTTCTGTGTATTGACGTTCGTGTCTTTTCGACAAATTCCTAACACGTGCGGCCCGCATGACGAGCACGAAAACTCCATTTTAGTGTATTTATAGCCATTTCACCTATTATTTGTCATCTATTTTTTTAACACATCGTTTTTATGCTACTGTTCGATACTAATGAACTTCAGAATCGCGATTAATAATCACAAGTTTGATTTGCCTCCTGCGTTAAAACGAAAACAAATATACTGTTCTTGATAGTGACAGTAAATAGCAACCACCAAGAAATAGTTTTTAAGCCACAATTGCCTTTTTTCTGGTAGCGGCTCAAGGACAGCAACCACCCTTTTTAAATGCATACTGATCTATGCAGATCTACCGTTATCTATATATATTCATCCTCCATTCATAAATATTGTACATATATATAACGAAATGTAGTTCTCTGACTTTTGGTTATTTGTGTTGAATTTGTGATGTTTCTTTACAGTTATTGTGGTGAGGTATATAATAAAAGGTATATTACAACAGTCTGCATTTCTGCGTGGTCGGATCATGTCTCGTTGCGCGTGTAAAGAGGTGCGCATCGGATTTGACCTTTGGTCTCATCCAATACGCACCTCTTTACACTCGCAATTCGACATGATCCGACCACGCAGAAATGCAGACTGTTGTGATATTCCATATATATCTGAAATCTTATATTAAAAACAGAAAACGTCACAACAATGATTTCTTTGAGGAACAAAGAAAATAAAATGCATTTTCTACCAGTAGTAGTCTACGCAACTATGCAACCGTCTGGGGCAATATTTGGTTTGAAGATACAGAATAATTAAAGTTTGATAAAATAAAGATGAAGTGAGTTACAAACTGGCTGAAAACGATTATAGATGTATCTGTAAAGCTACAGAGCGCAAAATGAAAGAAACATACGGGAAAGTGATAGATCATACGCAGCGATCTTAAAGTGCTTATATCACATAAGGTATAATCAAAGTTAAGACTTCTATGGAGTCTGTTATATTAATCGTCGAATGGTGTATTACGCCACTTGCCACTTGTTTTTTTTTCAGTCATACCACGGCAAGCTCACGTATTCATGTATTTTTCACCAGTACCAGGGGCCGGGCTCTAAAGTGTGCATGCACTATGGTCTTAATCTATATCTAATATACCACATCGGAAAAAAATCAATTTACGTGGACTCTTTCTGGAATTCTAGTACTAATGACTCTTGAAACTTCAAGAAAAACACTTGCTTGTATGTTGTGAATTCATCATTTACTTTCGAAATGTATTATTATTATTATTATTTTAAAATATCATCAAATAAAAATTAAAGAGATATCTTCACTCGTTTTCAGTCAGTTTTTTTAACCGCTTTTTTCTTTATTTTATGAAACTATAATCACTCTTGTATCTTCATACCAAATACTGCCCCTGATGGTTGCAAGGTCGCACAGATTACGGCAGATAGAAAATGCATTTCATTCTATTGCGTCTAGCCATAGACATAACATCCACAGTTTCCGGTTTAAATCGAACACAAATCCCTACAATTTCTTTACCCCATACACCTTATATTGATTTTTTATCTACGTTTACACAGATAACTAGATTACAACACCGTCAAGTTTAAAGGGCAAATCAACAAGTTTCAGATATGGTTAATTTTCACATCTACACTTATCAAATTGTAACCTGGTAATGTTGTAATTAGAAAAAAAAAAATAGTAAAAGTACTTTTTTTCAATTCATATTTCTGCTTATTAATTTTTATTGCATCGCTTATCTCCCTTACTTATTGTTGCGTCCCTTGATTTGTGACGTCATAGGAGAGCTTGTTTCAATATGGACGTTGTTTACGATAGTGAACTGAGCGATATTGAAGACGAAGAAATAGACGATTCTGGGCCGCTAAGGCCGTACATGTACGAGCCAATTTTTAAAGAAACTTATTAAGTTTCTGATGATGAGGATAAAAGTAACTTTTCGCCCACTGATGACGAAAATGACGATGTTGTGCCGGACTTTTCAACGTGTTGAGTATTGCGCGCTATTGAAATACGTCTATTACGTGGCGAACATCACTTACAGAAATATTATTCTATACATGATAAAATTAAGTGTATGGCATAAACTTTGTTTCACGTGAAGCATTTTCAGTAGATTAACGGGCGGAATTAAACAACAACAAAAAAATACGGTTTCAAGACATTTCCACGACAAGACAGTTCCCCGACACTTTTGAAGACATTTCCCCGACACTTTAGTTTCATGTCAAATAACCCTTTTCTTGACTTTTACGATTGATAATCGTGAGATGTTAGTTCTAACTATTTGTTGATGGGTTCTTGTTGATATTTGTACCTTGTAAAGAATTCTGTAAACATTGACGGGTACAAGTTCATTCTCTCGTGGGTGAAGGGTTACACAATAAATCACGATTTTCATGAGAATAAGAATATTTTGAAATGCTGTTAACCAGCTTGAAATTTGATAAAAGAATATGTTCCGAGATTATTAAGACTTAATTCTCAAAATTATTTTGAAAATTATTTTAGTTGTTTTTCTTACCATACAGAAATACATGAACATCAGAGAGAGGTAGAGGGGATCTACCTGTGTGAAATACTTTTTTGCTGTTTACCTTGTCCGCGTGATCCATTCAATGCAAAAATTTATCATACATGTATAGCTATTGTATGTTACATGTATAGCTATTGTATGTTCTATGTAGAGCTTCTCTGTGAAAGTCTTAAACTCTGAATTGTAATTTGTTCAGTTCTTGTTTGTCTTATGCAAATTGTTTTAATTTGGGCAAGTCTCAAATTGGTCTACCGTCTACTAGGGACTGAGCGGTTAATACTGACATTCCCGTCAAATTTCAGTATAGACGACTTCAGATTCATTGTAAAAACATAGAAAGAGCTGGTAACTATCAATTGGTCCTTTATCCACAATATTTTCTATTTTTAACTCTTTACCAAACGACAAAATATTAAACAGGTCCAAACTGAAATCACTTGCAGACGACAAAATAAAGTTAAATATTTCAAAAATTGAAATTTGTTTCCAGCAGAGTAGAAAACATTGTGGTTAAAGGAGAAAATGCTGGCTACCAGCATTATCTCCTTTTCCTACAATGTTTTTAAAAGGCTTCTGTCTCAGGGTCGTAAAAACTAGGGATTGATTGGTAAAGGGTTCAATATAAATCCCACACATTGGGCACGAGTTTTGTTTTGGTTCCCAGGAAGCAGTATCCGAAGAGATTAGTACGAGTTGTATGAACTTGTTTCTCAAGAGGTGTAAAATACAAGTTTAAATTGTTACCAAACATCAAATTTATTGACTCAACCGAATTGAAAGCATTTGGAGTCAACAAGTTAAATTTTACTCACATGTTTGGACTTGTCTTTGATGGGGTAGAAAACATTGTAGAAAAAGGAGAAAATACTGGTTACCATCATTTTCTCCTTTACCTACAATGTTTTCAAAAGGTTTTTCTTTCTTCACAAGGGTCGTTAAAACAAAGGATTGTTTGGTAAAGGGTTAAACTAAGTTAAACTAAATTCCAATAAACAATCACATTTTATCGGTCATATTTAAATGCTGTGGATTTGAAATATTCTAATTTTTTATCATTTGGGTAAGGGTTAGGCTAACAAAATTATAGATTCATCCAAATTCATAACATAAATTTGGCAAATAACATAGTCGACATTGTTCAAATGGTGTAAACTTTCAAGGGATAATAATCATTCTTTGAACAGCAAACATCATTTTCTTCCCACACTGTTTTTCAAACACTCTCTCTTTGGGTATTGGAAACTAGATCTAGGGTTTGTATGGTAAAGGGTGAAATCAGTATCTGGCTACCCCTAATCATGGTCATAAATGTAAATCCATCACCGACCAGTTGAAACAATACAGGAAATGGTTACATAGCATTTGCATATCTCACCCCTTTACACTGTAATGTTTGTTGGTGACAGTAAACCCATGTTACAGCTTTTATCCCATACACTACTTCTCTTTGACATTTCACTCTTAAAAATGATTTGACAACTTACATGCATTTTGAACAAATTTTGAATTATATCTATACAATTTTGATTTGTGGATATTTCCTTTTCCTATCCATATTATGTCTTCTAGACAGGCTACTGAGAAAAATGTTTTGAACATGTCAGTATGAAAATTTTGAAAATGCATATAATTTGACACAAGTCATTTTCTCTGATAATCAGACGAAAGTGAGAAAATTAAAATAACACATTTTTTTTTTAAATTAAGAAACAGAATGTTTTTGACCAGGCTCACACACCAATTCTTTTACCTTTTATCTCAAAATTCTGATCTTCAACCACCCTAATGGAGAAGGCTTTTGAGGACAGGGTGAAAAAAGGAATAAGTCCTGATTCCCAGAGTTATCTTCTTTTCCTACAATATTTTCTACCCTCAAACCTATTGTCAAGGCCACATTTGATCTGTGATCTGCAAATACTTTCGGTATTCCAATTTCAAGAAAAAAGAAATTACCTACTTCATGTTGGATTTTCTTTTTGGAAATTGCCGTTGCGGAATGTCTGTCTTTCGGAGTTTCGGTCTAAGGCCTATCTCCTTTCGACTCGGAGTTTCGAATAATGTCGGCACAGCGTCAGGTTTTAACCACAGGCTAAAATTCCTATAACTAACTTCTTTTGCGAGTTTTGGACTTATTAAGAACTGACTGTCATCGAAGTATTTCAGACACAATTTCGAATGAACCGATGGCAAAAAATCCGTCGCTACTGTCCGGCCCCGGTTTAAACGTTGAATCCATAGTTTCCTCCTTTTTAATTCCTTCGGAAATTTGAAAATACTACTTCTATGAGTTCCCGAATCGACGTTGCAGCCATAGGCTGCACAATTTACCATTTTTTCGGCTCAATTCTCAGTTAATACTCAGATATCTGCATACAATCATCCGCGTTCCTACTTAATGTCTACTGACGGTATACACAGACTGACTCGACAATGACGTCACACATGCACGGGAGATAAGCGAATCAGGGGAAGTAAGCCATGTACCATTTTTAGGGCCGTGTATCAGCGTGACAATTCGGCTGTGGTTTATGGCATGTTACAGGGTGGTATTTATGAAAAATGACGGACACATGTTTAACTGACATCATT
Organism: Hippopus hippopus; assembly: GCA_946811185.2. Classification (NCBI taxonomy): domain Eukaryota; kingdom Metazoa; phylum Mollusca; class Bivalvia; order Cardiida; family Cardiidae; genus Hippopus; species Hippopus hippopus. The sequence continues at coordinate 34,406,191 of OX328099.1, read as the reverse complement.
TGCAGCTGATTAAAGGAAAAAAACAGTCTGGTCAAAATATTTTAGGATTTGCCCTTTAAACAGCGTTTGTTTACTCTCTGGCTGTAGAGATGTCTCTTTAAAAGGTTACTTCCTAATTAAAGTATTCTTTACTTGATGAATTGATGGAAAAATTAATTGATCGATCAATGTATTGAATAATTTGTTGAATGATTAGTTGACTTATTCATTGATTGATTAATTTAATTCACCACATAATCCCAAGTTTTAACGCTGGTAACCAGCATTTTCTCCTTTACTCATAACGGTTCCTAACCTTTCAAAGACAAATTCAATCGTTTGAAACACATTTAATTTGTCGCCAGAAATTGCTTTCAATTTGCTTAAAACTTTATTGTCTGGTAAAAATTTCACTCCTTATCTCCTACACATAACCTGGTCACCTTTTCCCTTACATTCTGACGTTGATTTGTCAAAGATAATAACGGATAATATTAAAAAATAATTTCCAAAAATCTATGTTGACGGTGATAAGGAGAACGTCATAACAAATGAATTATTGGCGCCTGAACTCAGGCTACCTATCTACGACTATTTCGCCGTCCTTTAGAACACTTTTGAAACTATATATGAAAATTTATAATTATGATCAAATTGTAATTTTGTAATTTTGCGTCATTATTGTACGAGTATATGCATTCATGAATAAAATGAAAATTAAATTTTCGGTTTAAGGAAAAAAAAAAACATTACCAGAGTGTAATCCAACTCGAATTTTCAGAGGTTCTCCCTCCATGTGAGGAATCACAAATGTTCGGCATGCATCTACCAGGTCTATGGCCATATCCGCAATTTCTCGGGCATGGAATGGTGTCGCTGATGGTATGCCAGATACAACCATATCTAAAATATGCAATGGAAAACATAAACTGTGAGTACTATTTAGGCCATGCTCTGTGAAAAGGGGTTTAATGCATCTGCAAAAAGTATCGTCAAGATCAGCCTACGTAATCCGCGCGGGCTGATCTGGGTCGAAATCTTTTGCTATTGGTCAATTTTCTTTAAGTCAAAGGATCGGTCTACCTAATGATTAAGTCGGTTGTTAGACAAAATGGATTTCATGGATCCATATGGCCTGCAACACGCGAAAAGGGGCATTCAGACATTTGCGTAAAGTGTCGTCTCGGATCAGCCTGTGCAGTCCGCGCAGTCTGATCCGAAACGACACTTTCCGTTTTTATGTAATTTTCTGTTTCTCGCAAGTCTGCTGTAGCACAAAATCTAATGTAGTCGTAAAGTGCCGTCTCGGATCAGCCTGCGCGGACTGCATAGGCTGATCCGAGACGACACTTTACGCAAATGTCCGTATGCCCCTTTTCGCGTGTTGCAAGCCATATTATGTGATGACCTGCCTGGTACAGTGCATCATAGAGATGCATAAAACCCCATTTTCCCAGAGAACCACTCATTTGTTTACATTTACAATCAGCCCCGGATAACCGTGCACGCGGGAAAACATCATATGATGTACAAGAGAGATGTGAGCTTCATGAATTGAAATTGATACAACAGAAATTACTTTATGACCATATTGCCACATGCAAGCAGCTGCTGTCGTCTTGCAGACCATATGTGAAAATATTGTGGCAAATTATGACAACACTTACTCTGTGATGAACGGACAGTGTTAATTAAGACTAGACTTCACCGAGTAAGTATTCCGGTCTTCTGGCTATCAAAACTCTCTGCCTTGATAGCCGCAAGATTCCATGTTATCCCTTTAGCTATCATTGTTTCCAATTTGATATAGCAATTACGAATTTTCTCATCTTGTAACGCGTGTAAGATGACATCTGTTACGTAATAGGAGCACTGCTTGACGTGGTTTGTTATACAGAGGATCTTCCATGAGTGTTCATTTAATACCTAATCTCTTTAAAGCATTATCTATAACAAATGATCGACCAAGCCTTTTTCGTCCAATCAGTGTCGAATTTTTGGCGAAATTTTCTACATCTAAAAGCTCCTTCGACCACACGTATAGCGGTTTAAGGATACATCTATAATTGTTTTCAGCCAGTTTTTAACCAATTTCATATTCATTTTATCAAACTAGAATCATTCTTGCATCTTTATGCCAAATCTTGAAACTTGAAAATTTGATTGAACGCCCATTTCCATGTATAAGATACATACTCAATGGCGTTATACAATGAAAAATCATTATTCTAAAAAGATAGCAATATATAAAATCACATGTCATGAGCCGAATTTCATGTTAACATCACATAAAATAGTTTAAGACAGTCCTTGAAATACTAGTATAGTGATTTCAATTTACGTTTGAAAATGTCTACAGACTTGGATTGCCTCAGACTAACTGGTAATTTATCCTACAATTTTGGACTGATAGTGCTAAAACTTCTGTCAAAATCTTTTCCTCTTATTAAAAGGAACAAGATAACCACCAACAGATGATTCAGAAGATCTTACAGTACGTTTTGACACCTTATAAGACAAAAGTTCTGTTAAATAAGGTGGTGCGTGTCCTACAGAGCAGTTGTACATGTATGTGAGTATCTTTAAATTGAATCGTGCTTTAATCAGAAGCCAGAGTAGATCAAATAAAGCTTGTTTTGAACTGTCCTACTTGGAACAATTCAGCACAAGTTTAGCACACATGTTTTGTATGTACGTTGAAGTTTTGATGATTCAGTTTGTGAAATGCCATAAAGAGCGATGTTGCAATAAACTAAATGAGATATTACCAAAGATAAAACTAGAGTTTAAATGGCCTCCTTTGACAGATATTTTCGAAGGCTCTTAATCTTGAAATAATTTAACATTGAAGTTTCACACTTGTTGCCCTTCACGGTTGCAAGGTTGCATCGATTAGGACCGATAGAAAATGCAATTCAATTTTTTGGGGCCATCAAAGCTATCATGTTCTAATGTTTCCGGTTTTAAATCGAAGATTTCCACTATACATGTATGTGACATGAAGAACCTGACATTTGTGGGCTTTTGAGCTAGATTTTTTTTTCAAACTCGAATAAAAGTGTAATCGAATTCGCTAAATAGTATTTTTTACTAAACCAGATAAAAATCTTATCTCACTTGCAACTTTTTTCAGATCCTAGGTATTTCATTCTATGTTATGGAACATGGGAATACAAAAATTCCTCCCTAGCTAGTCGTTTAAAAAATGAAAACATAAAAAATAAGGGTCATTTAGTTTCACTGTAGTTTGTTAAGGGCAACATAAACCTCACAAACTAGACAAAATCAGACTTAAAGAACGTGCAGTTTATTCATTGAATTATATTGTCTGTTGTATTGAGAGATATGAGGTCAAAATACCCTTGAGTTGACAGTTTAACTATTGCAACCAAAGAGCCAACAAACCATCGATGTTGACGACTCTATTTCATGCAGTATACGCATTATTTACATACAGGCATCGCCGATGGTTTCCACCTTGTAGACGTCATACTTGTCGATGATCTCGTCAAAGGTGATATATAGCTTGTTCAACAGGGCAACAACTTCCATTGGAGTACTTCTACCGGATATGGTCGTGAACCCCACAATATCACTGGAACCAGATAAGATATGATAAAAACACATATATCCATGACCCGTAGTTTTGTTTTGGGGACACAGAAGCATTTTTCAACGGCATCCCATAAGTTGATTTAACTTATTGCAATACAGTTTGTATCAACCTCTGAAAAGTTTTTAGACTCAGTTTCGTGGCACTGGTTTACGAACAGCCAGAAATGCATGTACAAACGAACGTGGTGCCATAATGTAACTTCAATATTAGCAAAGAGCAACACAGATCCAAGCAAACCAGTTAGTGATTTACCTAATATATTGCGTATATAATTTAATATCAGTTGTTTTCATGAATATTGGCGAGTTCTGATTGGCTGAAAAAATTTTTTCATAGCTCCATGAAAAAAAAATCGCGTTGTGCCGGAACTATTTTCGCTGAAGGTTACTTTTGCGGGTCCTACACACTGCTGTGTTCATTTACTTTCGTTCTATTGGTTAATTTTCAGCACTGGGGATCTGAAAACTGCTTCCCTATTGTATTTTTGCGCCATACAAATATGACTGGAAGGGGCTTTAGAAAATCCAACGTTAGATTTAAAAATAAAGAAAATGAATGCAGTTTGTATGTTGTCTGTAATATTAAATTATAAGGAATGAAGAGAATTTTCTTTTTTTCATGGAGGTATGAAAAACAAAAACCTAATCACACTTTTTTTCATACCTCCATGAAAAAAAGAAAATTCTCTTTATTCCTTAAATGATAATTAGTCACAGATAAGGAATAAACAGAACTTTCTGTTTAACGCCACGGGATTGTTATAAGAAGATTCGGATTTTTTCACAGACGACAGGGAGTATCATTGGGCGAGGCCCTGTGCAGCCCCAGCTTATGGAATTTTGCTTGTGAAGCCATGGAAAGACATGGATAAGTGACTATCGCCGTAACACTATTGAAATTCTGTGAAAGCGGTATGTCTACGAGTTATTGTATTTTATAGAAAGAACAAATACAGATGACAACCAACCTGAAGTAGATCGTGCAAGCTTCGTGTATTTGAGCCTGGACAGGCTGGCCGAGGCGCAGTTCATCCGCTACTGACTTGGGCAGCATACCTACGAGAATGTATTGAATAAGTCACCTGTTAGCATTTTTCAAAATAATATGAGGGAGAGTAATATCATATTCTTGATAGTTGGAGACAAAATACACTAGTACTCGTAGACACAAGTAATCAGTTTGAAAAATCAATCTAGTGATTTCGGCAGTATGGAGACTGGAGAATGTATGAGTAAATCATCTTTGGGTATTTCAAACGATTGTGAAGGGCCAGTAATATCATTGAAATTCTCGATAGTTCAAGATAAAATGTACTAGAAGGAACAAAAAGATTACCAGCATTTTCTCCTTTCCCACAATGCCGTCAAAGGCTTCTTCCTCAGGGTTGTAGAAACACAGAATAGTGTGGTAGAGGGTTCAACAGCATTTTGACAATAATTTTTCTATATGGCACAATGAAAGTCGTCCTTATTCTCCTAAATTTCCCTAGTGTATGTATTCATGTTAAGTATCAATATTACTTATGTTTCAGAAGGTCATGAATTATTAGTATCTATTTGGAACGTTGACCGAAAGTTAAACTCTTAACGGATTAGCGAAAACATAAAATGAAGAGGGAGTATTTAGATTTACCACTATACAAAAAATAGATATGTCAAAATTGTAAATATTTACAGACGACAATAAAACCGATGCTAAAATGATAGGATTTGTCTTTGAAAGTGTTGAAAACCTTTTAGAATATGAGAAAATGCTGATTACCAGCATTTTTCTCTTTTTCCAAAAATGTTTTCTAATGACTCTTCCCTCAGGGTCCTTAAAACACGGAATTGTGTGGTAAAGGGTTAATGGTGTCTTCCCTCAGGGTCCTTAAAACACGGAATTGTGTGGTAAAGGGTTAATGGTGTCTTCCCTCAGGGTCCTTAAAACACGGAATTGTGTGGTAAAGGGTTAATGGTGTCTTCCCTCAGGGTCCTTAAAACACGGAATTCTGTGGTAAAGGGTTAATGGTGTCTTCCATCAGGGTCCTTAAAACACGGGATTGTGTGGTAAAGGGTTAATGGTATCAGACTCATGTAGGTATAAACATACTGTACAATAATCGGTCCGTCTTTGCCTTCTCAGCCACGAGGTCCTGAGTTCGTTCTGCAACAAGCGACTCCAGATGTTTCGAATATTTCTCCATCTAAAATCATGTGTAAGAAAATAAAATTTAAGAAATGTTAACTTACAGGGTCGTGTTTACAAAGAATTCTACAAATTTATGTTAATTCCAAGACTTGCAATCTGATTCACTTTCACAAAACAGACCGTTATAGCAATTTATATGGGTATTTTGGGTAATTATTTTATTTTTGGTAATAGTGATACTGACGATGGTACCTAAAACCCCTTACCAGATCAAAAGTGTGCTGGACTGAATTCGTTAATCTTTTTCATTTCAAAACGGTCAAATGTAGGTTGTGACAAAGAAATAGAAAAACAAAATAAGAACAAGAAATATAAGCCTAAGTACAATAGGAATAAGCAGAAAAGAAACAAGAAGAGGTATTTAAAAAAAAGAAATAATAAAGAAAAATTAAAAAAAAAAAAAAAAACAAGGAGAACATGGACAAAAGCGGTTGCCTAATATTCGGTGAAAAATTCCATGTTGAAAAACGGCCACAACTGCGTAAAAATACTTTGATGGTTTGCCCTTTTTCTACAGGTTCCCCTTTCAGTGGTTTACATCTTGTCCAAGTATTAAGTAAATGTCTTCAGTAATAACAGAAATATTATAAAATATCAAAGTTTTTGCACGACGACACAGACATAGACGACAAATAGCCGAGCTTACAAGAAGAACAAAGAAAAACAAAAATCGTAACGATCAAAAAGAACGAGATCTGGACGAACGAGAACAAAAAAGAACAACAACAACAAAGGAAAGGATAATGAGAGAGAGAGAGAGAGAGAAACACGAAATACAAAAGAAAAGAAAGAATGAGACCAAGATGTACATACAAGAACCAGACGAAGAACAACAACAAGAACACAGCAAACCAGAAAGAACGACGACTACACGTCAAAATCAACAAGAACAAAACGACCATGAAGGACAAGAAGCACAAACACCAACAGAACTAGGAGAAAATAAAAAGAAGAACAAGGAATGCACCATGGCCATCATTAAGTCCACTGGGCTCAATTTGCTCGGGTTTATACGCTGGATAGTTTTCTTGACAACGTCAAATGTTGGTCGAACGTCTGGGTCAACATTCCAACATTGCTCAATCAGCTGAAATATATTTTTTCTTACACGTAAACAACGTTACAACGATATGCGGTATCTGTGCGGAAGTCTGATGTCGGAATGCTCTCTTTGAACCATCCACTTTTGGACGTATGTCCAATAGTTAATAATCATTAGTAATTTAAACAGTGGTAAAGGGGTACAGCACCGACCTCTCATATTAAGAGGTTCCGTGTTGGACTCCCGTAATGACTGCGTTCAACCTTCAGCAATATCAATCTCACGGCGCGAGTACTGGCTAATGTTTCCAAGAAGCTTTCAATCATCAAGAATTATTAATATCTAGCTGTAAAACTTGTTCCAAAGTCAATGTGAAACTAATATAGCGTTAAACTACAGTACACAGATGAGTTAATCCCCCCAAAAATGGTTAGAAACTTTTAATGTTGATTCGAATATGATAGCCAGATCATTACCGAAGTGGCAGTGTGAGTCTACGAGTTAATGTTTCTATTTAGCAAGACAAAAACTGATAATTCAAGGCATGGTATTGCGATGTGATACCGGTAGTACCATCTAAGAGTTGTGTATCTACAGAGAAATGGTACTTAGTACTTAAAGTTATGAAACTTATTTTATTTCTTTAAACGTTCTGTATTTGACAAGTTTGTATAAAATCAGTTCTGTACTCTAAAGTGATTAAATAATCTTCACAAAGTGAACTTTTACCAATGTGATATTTGCATGAGATTTATTTTTAAAATTGGAATTCAGGAGTGGTTCTGAGGGAAAAAGGACTTGTTTATAACGGACGACGCACGACAAATTCAGGACATTGACCGAACCTTCTTGAAAGCCCTCCATTAGCAACGTGTGTTAACGTAAACTAAAAACGGTGCGACAGGAGTTTCGATTGCAAATAAGAGCAGCTAAAATAACCACCCACTTTACAGATTCCAAGGCACACCAATCATCAAGTGAAATAACCGAGATTTCGAACAGTTCCTTGCTAAAATGATCGAGATATCACTTTTATTCTCTAAGGATAACCAATTTTAAATACAGTCAATGACATACTTACGGTCAGGTATGGTGATGGACACGGACACGACTCCTCTGACTCCTCGGTAGATTCCGGAGACAGATCGGGAAGTTCCGGTCGCCATCCGGGACCTACATAAGTTGGGTCTTCATCCTGAAAATGTGTTGTTCAAAAGTCATTTTGTTGGGCATTACTTTACTCTTTCAACAAGGTTTTCCAATAAAAACTTGTCAAGTCAAATAAAGCTGTAGGCCTTTTAGCCGTACACTTTAACATTTATTATGCTTGGCGTTCGACTGGAAAATGTAGGGCGCAATATTGTCACTAACTTTGTTGGCTAGTACGTTGTTTTCACCAGTAGTTCTGTCATGTACAAGCCATTTATGACTTCCTATTTAAATTAACCTTTAAACTCGTATAATTGCGTGCTTCAATAATCGAAATTTCGGGTTTTTTTTCCAAGAAATAAGGAATATAGAGCACAGAAAAGATGGAAATTGTACAAATAAATATGAGTCATGCACTGTGAATGGGGGGCTTGATGCACCTGCAAAAAGTATCGACCCAGGCCGCGCAGGTCGAGATGGGTCGATAGATTTTGCTAATTCTGTTTGTCACAGGACAATATTAGCTCATAGTTTAGTCGGTTGTTAGGCAAAATGGATTATATGGATTGCAACACGCGAAAAGGGGCATTTGGACATTTGCGTAAAGTGTCGTTTCGGATCAGCTGCGCAGTCCGCGCAGGCTAATCCGAGACGGCACTTTACGACTACGTTAGATTTTGTGCTACAGTGAACTTGCGCAAAACAGAAAATTACATAAAAACGGAAAGTGTCGTTTCGGATTAGCCTGCGCGGACTTCGCAGGCTGATCCGAGACGACACTACGCAAATGTCCGAATGCCCCTTTTCGCGTGTTGTAAGCCATTGTGGATTCTTGGCTGTATACTTTCTTGCTTGTCACCACGCATCATGAAGATGCATTCAATACCTTTTCCCAGAGCACCGCTCACATAAAAACTAACGTACCCCATACGGATCGTTCCTGGTGGCTATTTCAATAAGAATAATAGCGAATGCATAAACGTCGCCGGGACCTGTGGCTAGGTTGCTCTTCTCTGTGCGTAACTCCGGCGCCTTATACACCTGCGCTCGCTTTTCTTGATAAAAATAGTCTTCATCTTCGGTCACAACGTCCTCGTCATTGTTGGCAAGCATCTCGTCGTGTTTTCTGAAGGTCACAAGTCCGTAATCTGCGATTCAAAACATTACTTAATAGGTATTATGAGAAAAGCTGAAAACTGTTATAAGCGACTTAAAGAATAACTGTCTGAAAGATTAAATACATTATAATCTTAAATGACTTCGAAAACATAGCTAGAAAAGGTGGCAATATTTGTTAAATGCGGTTTTGTTTTTTTTTTTCTTTCTTTCTTTCTTTCTTTCTTTTTTTCTTTCTTTCTTTTACAACGTAGTCCATGAATGGACGCTCAAAGTATTTATTCAGCAAACAGATAAACATCTAATATTTCGACAGTGTCATGACTTTTACGTAGCTAGATCACAAAGTATCCATTCTTTTTTAAATCTTATCTGACCCACTCACTACTATTTTGTGAAAAAAAGTTTGTTAGCAAGTCATAATGGATGATTGCCTTTCGAAACATTGTTTGTGTTTCCATGGGGCAATATTAAATCAAATGCCAGGTGCATTTCAAGAAAAGGGTACTCTATAGCTGTGTGCTTTTATGTCTTTCAACGAGTAGCGGAAATCACCTACCTGTTATTTTCACACACCATCTATCGTCCACAACACAGTTATTAGACTTCATTCGTCCATGGTATATCTTATGACTGTGTAAATAATGCATACCACGTGATATGTCCGCAGCGAATGAAAACCTGCATCGAAATAAAGTATTAACACTTAGGAGTAGGATGAGTTGGATATAAGTAGTTGGTCTTGTGGACAGTGTAGATACAAGGTAAGACTGCACAGAACAAGCATCCTGCTCTTGGATCTACAGAGCAAGATAAGGTCAGAGATATACTTCCTGATATATACCCAATGACGCATCCGCAACCGACCGCAATCTTGTAACAGAAGCAAGCACATAGGCCTGCTTTGACTGTATCAAGATCTAAGACTCGGTTTATTAAAGACATGACAAAGCATTACAATATCATTGATAGGTAGAACAACAACAACAATCATAATTTGGTTCTATTCATTTCTGCATTGAGTTCATCGCTTGTATTCATCTAGGACACTAACAGGAATCTGGACGACACTTTCATCAAGACTTTAGTTTAGTCCAAATGGAAAGAGAATATATGAGAACATTTGTCAGCAATGAGATTATTTTTCTTTACTTTGCTTTACTGTACTTTATTCTAGGACAGACAGACAGACAGACAGACAGACAGACAGACAACACTTAAGCAATTACCGAAAGGCCCAGCTTAAAGGTACATCATCGTTCAGTAGAACGTCACTAAGACTTCCTTTCGGACAATACTCTGTGAGGATACAAATGTGAGGCGCAACTACACTGGCCCCAACAAACTTGCATAAATTCGCGTGATCGCACTCTCTGAAAAAAAAAAGGGTATATTAGCCAATGACGCTTTCAGCGCAATAGACGAAACTGTTTTTCTTGTTATAATCGGGAAGTCCTTGTCCAAACTCCGCTGCCGGCGATTGTCACGTGAGCGAGTCCTTTGGCAAGACACTGAGACTAACAGATCTAGCCTGGTACATGTGAAACGTATAGGAAAGATACGGCTAAGTGAGTTGTGGTCGTGATATGTTTGAACAACTGTTGATAGCGGCGTTTAAATTTGTTTAGACCATTTACATCGTTCACTTTGTCTAAATAAAAAACACGCACAAAAAGTAGAGTAATACCTGACATCTCTGACCTCAGATCTGACCTGTTTAGACAGTACAAACTCTTTCTTTCTAATTTCTCTAAGTGTGCAAGTTCGGCCATCACTGAAATAAGACGAAATAATATCGGTTAGCATTTGGCTTGACATCAGCTTGTTTGGAGTTTACCCAATTAAATTACAATTCTGTCTTTTTTGCTCTGATACCAAAGATAGCTTTGCATATCGCTGATGGAAAGGGAGAAATTTCTTGTGAGAAGCATTCGTTCATGTTTGTCCTCGGCAAGGCATTCAGCGGCCCAAGCCTGCTACATCTGAAACATTGGAAAGATAGGAATATGTGAACGAACTGTCGCCGTAATGTGACTAAAATAATGTTGAAAACAGCGTAATACCACGGTCAATTAACCAATCGATCAATGAGCAACAATTAGTCGTTAAATTATCCTACACCTTGTTTAACTCTTAACAACTTTATAGTTATCGAAATTGAAAGTATCTGCAGACGACAAAATACATTTGACTAAACTGGGAGATTTACCTTTGAAAGGGTACAAAACTGGTAACCAGCATTTTCTCCTTTGACCACGATTTTAAGAGCCTCCTCCTCCAAGGTCAGCAAAACCCGGAGCTGTTTGGTGAAGGTTTACTGCGTTCTGTTTTGCTCCTTGCGAATAGACTGGACCAAGATCAGTCAACATGTCTACCTAGTCTGATCTCACTCTGCTCTCTCCGATGCTCATCATAAATTTAGTTAAACCCATAACCATATAAATACGATTTCTAATAGTTTTTCATGTAGTTTATTACATTTTCCAACTCTTCACAAATCTAGCATTTGAAACAGTTATGCTAGATTCTTCTCGGTCTACAATTACCCTGTACATTCTTTTTTATGCCCACGCAGGTCTTTAATTGATGGGGAAAATCTATTCTATCTTATTCTTTTCAGTTCCATTCTATTTAACAATTCCATTCCCAGTATATCGTAAAAGATTAGAAGTAATGTTTTCTCACTATTTGCATGTTTTGGCGAACATTTGACGTCTAGCAGCGTTTGATGCCATACTGTAACCTGTCCCGTCACTGGCCGCTATACTGAGGTCCATTGTACTTCCTATCATACTACCAAAACCTCCCCTCAAACCGTCATCTGTAGATGAAACATGACCTGGGTCTGTATTCACAAACTCTTCCAAATTGCATTCTCAATCTAATTCTAAATCTACAAAGTAACCCAATTTCTGATTGGCTAAACCATTTGGTTTAGCCAATTAGAAACTGTTACTTTCAACCTTGGAAAATTCTCGAGGATTACACTAAGGATATTATTGAGAATGGTTGATGGATACGGGGCCTAATATAAAACACTGAAGTACTGAATAAATAAATGAAATGGAAATTAATAGTCAGTATTACAGATGCAGATAATGCTGTTCAAGGATGTTTTTACAAATGTAAAGAAGCTATAAAGTTACATTCAGTAAAAAGATGCAATTCTGGGCTACTTCAAGCACAATAATGGCGGCTCCGTTGGTAATATGCAGAGGTAACGGAATGTTGGTATTTCACTTGATCAAATCGGACCATAGGCTGGATTGAAAACAACTCGGTTGCAATAAAATAATGGCAGTGAGTTTTTAATTGCCGTTTTTATTTAGCGAAAAAAAACTACATATCAGAAATAATTTACGAGTATGTATCCTAAATGTCAATGGACATCTGAAAATAGGACTACTTTTAAAAATGATTCATAGTCCAATTTATACTTATCCCATACCCCAACAGCACAATTTAGATTCGGTAATGACTATTTTGCACAAAAATATGGCGTGAAACACGCTGCAATACTGTATCTGATAATATATGTCTTCCATATTAAAAAGTTATATTCTATATTAAGATATTTATTGTCTATAAAAAAGATTTATTATGTATGAATGATGTGTATATATATTGCGTATATGATATATTCATTGTGGATAAAAATATTTATTGAGTAAAAATTATATATTGAGTATAAAATATATTTATTGTGTAAAAAAAGTTATTTGTTGGGTTAAAAGATATATATATTGTGTATAAAAATATTCATTGGGTAAAAAAAAATATACCTTGTGTATAAAATAAATTTATTGTGTATCAAAAAATATTATTGAGTGAAAAAATATATGTTGTGTATAACATAAATTTATTGTGTATGAAATATTTATATCTTGTATAAGTCACGAAAATATTTATGTGCGAAATTAAAATTCATTTGCTAGAAATAATTTATATATATGGTATCAGAAGAACTCGTACCCTTAGCTCGAGGGTAATGAGTTTTCGTGCGTCTTCCGATCTCCTGTCGAACGGGCATCTGACTCGGCCACAAGGCCTGCAGTCTTAACATGCAATTCAGAAAGAATGCTATGTTTTGCTAGGATCAGGATTCAGTAGTTATCATCAACAAAAACACACGCAAAAAAACCTAAAGCAGAGCGTTGATTAATTGTTATATGTTGTTTAACGCCGTTTTCAGCAATATTTTAGTTACATCACGGCGGCCAGTGCACCTATCCGTGCTTGCCTGGAGTTTCTTCTTATCAGTACTCCGCACAATATTCTTTCCAAGTTACTGGCTGATTTCACGAATAGCCATCTTCGAAACATAGGTCAATGGTGAGGAATGAATCCTGTTGCAATGACTATCATCAATCCTTAGAAATAAATTGGCTGAGCCGGAGATCCAACTTGCGACCTCCTGTTCTCAAGTCCCGTACGCTACCGAGTACCGAATGAGCTACCGGGGCTCGGCTCCAAAGCCACAGGGAGCAAGTCAGCACACAACTTCAAAATACATTATGGCAAACAGATAAATTACCAAATAAGGGGAATTTCTGTGTTTTGACACATTTTCTTACAAGCCCTTTCGTGCTTTAAGATTTTTTAGTTTCTATGGCAAATACCACTATCTCTGAGACACCTGACCGAACAGTTTTGGACTTGTCCAAATTTAAAGCATTTAAAGATTAAATATTAAATATGGTTCAGATTGTGGAATATGTCTCTGGAATAGATATCATTATTAGAAATCGAGAAAAGGCTTCTGAGAATATATTTGGAAAAGGATAAAATGCTGGAAACCAGCATTTTCTCCTTTTCTAACAATGATTTCTATTCCAGAGACGTATTCTACAATTTGACTTAGTGACTCATGAGTTTAGAATGCAAGGATCTTTTGCTTACATCTTACAGCCTACATCGTCATCTATGAGCCACGCAGGATCCTGCAGAGATATAAACAATAACACTGAAGGACCAAAAATACTACATCATTTTTATTTATCCATTAAATTATAACAAATAGATGCAATGTATTCAACATACTTTATGATATGTTAATAAATGAGCCACGCTCTGGTAAAAGGTGGCTAAACGCATCTCGGTGATACATGATGTCAAGCAAAGTCTTTTAATAATTATGGATATATAAAAATCCATTTTGTCTTACAACTAACAAAATCATTAGGTACGATGATCCTTGGACATGCAGAAAACTCTGCTAACCAGCATTTCTCCTTCTTTCACCCTTTCAAAGACAAATCTGTCTTTTCAGCCAATTTGGAGAAATCTAAATTTTGCCATCTGACAAGGATTTACAATTTACAAGGTGGAAAAATTCTATAATGCAAATGAAAATCTTTGTAAATGACAAATTAAACGTGGCTCAAATTACCAGGAATTGTATTTAAAAATTAGAAATCACTGTGCGAAAAGGAGAAAATGCTTGTTACCAGCTTTTTCTCCTTTTCCCACTATGTGTCCAGAGGCCTTTTTCAGAGTCATGAAAACTCAGGATTGTTTGCAAAGGGTTAAAGTTATTCCAGATATATTTATAATGTTATCATATCAATCCTTAGAACTCTAAAGTAACCCAATATTTTCAGTCTTCTAAAGGCCCGAACAATTGAATTTCAATGTTGCTATTACCCACGATGTCTCAAAGAAAACAGTGTAGATCACCAGACTGCAATGTTGTGTTGTTTAATCATGGCCTTTACAGGCTACAACCTCAACTACAGTTGTGAAAAGTGCTGCAACAATAACACTTTACCAAATAACACATTTTAGACTTGTCCAACTTTGAAGGACTTGCAGACAAAGGAATAAATGAGACTGAAAAACTGAAAGTTACTGGACACGTAGAAAACATTGTGGATAAAGGAGAAAATGCTGGTTACCTATGTTTTCAGAGGTCTGAGTCAGATGCCCCGTTCGACAGGAGATCGGAAAACGCAAGAAAAATCATTACCCTGGAGCTAAGAGTACGAGTTCTCCAGGGTACGAGTTCTCCTGATACCATATATAATTTTTTTTCAAGCAAATGAATTTCTATTTCGCACATAAATATTTTCGTGACTTATACACGATATATATATTTTATACACAATAAATTTATTTTATACACAATATATATCTTTTCACTCAATAAATATTTTTTTTTTTACACAATAAATTTATTTTATACACAAGGTATATTTTTTTTTACCCAATAAATATTTTTATACACAATAAATATTTTTTATACACAATATGTATCTTTTAACCCATTAAATAATTTTTTACACAATAAATATATTTTATACCCAATATATAATTTTTACTCGATAAATATTTTTATTCACCATGAATATATATTATACACAATATATATAAATCATTCATACATAATAAATTTATTTTATAGACAATAATATCTTAATATAGAATATAAATTTTTAATATGGAAGACATATATTACCAGATACAATATTGCAACGTATTTCAAGCCATACAAAATAGATCTCATTTTATTCGCTGATCAAACTAGATCACATGAAATTAGGCAATAAAACGAAAGCATGTAGTGCTACGCTTGAGGCCGCCATTATTGGAAGCCGCTCGAAAGCGGCTTCCAGTAGGAATGTACCTAAACTATTTACCATGTAGATGATCAGTAATTATTCGATAGGTGATAATTTTTGTAAAATTTCTAATAATGTTGTGTTGTTGTGACAGAATTACTCCACATGACTCTTTCTTAAGTATTCCAACAGGCCTACATGAAATTCAAACCTGGTTTTCTTGCAATATATAGTTCATTCCCAAATAACAATAAAAAATGCAGAAAGATAAACATCCTTTAATTGGCTATTCCCCCGAAGTTTTCAAACATATAGGATTCCTTCCATTTTCCCAAACGAAGTAGTTATGCTTTCGGTTTATCACAAACTTTCACACCTCTCAATGGTTTTCGCATTTGTCTCCTTTTTTACAAAACAAAATAATGATGATTATGAAATAGAGAGCACCTTAGAATATG
The DNA here is from genome assembly GCA_946811185.2 of Hippopus hippopus. NCBI lineage: Eukaryota > Metazoa > Mollusca > Bivalvia > Cardiida > Cardiidae > Hippopus > Hippopus hippopus. The sequence goes on along the minus strand of OX328099.1, from coordinate 34,390,084 downwards.
ATAATCAGAAGCAATTTCATGTACAAGTTTTTCGTCCAATCTTAATTTGTAAAGGATAAAACGGCGGTTAACCTTTGATCAAGGTATAGACTGGTTACCTCCCTACACAAGAGGCGTCTACATCAGCTATTTATAGAATGCTTGCGAAAAGATAACCCTTTTTCTTCCCTTCGTCTACACATTAGCCCAATGGATTTTTGTTACACGAAACACCTATCTTATGAGACCTGCAAAATTTAGCATTTACTGTATTGTGTGTCGAAGCTGTTATGATCAGACTGTACGTGCTGTTCGGTATGGTCCTGATCTACAGAACCCTTGAAACCAGGCCTGTTTGAAACATGACGTATGGATCGTGATGTACATTGACTACAGTAATTATCATGGTGGTGCCTGGTGCTCTAGATAAGGGTTGAAGCTGCTCGAAAATGACGGAAATAGATGAAGATCAGACAGCACATAGCCCGTGTAATATTTTTTTAATATTCTATAAGATATTTCGTAAACATAAAAGAAAATATTGTTTGTTTTCCTTACTCAGTGTATTTATTTCGTTGTGTAGTCGAAAGGGTTCAATTTATTACAGAACCTATTACTGTAATTATACAACTTTTTACGTCGCTGCTGGTCAAAGGTTTAGAATAGCTCTTGAAATTTACATTAGAAGTTTTACACTAGGTTTGTACAAGGCCTATGCAGAAAATGGTTCAAACTACTGTTTATTAAACGAAATATGTATAGTAATAGTTATTATGTTGTGGTTGAATAGATCCAGATCTTTAAAGACTTTAAAAATGTTTTTGTGTGTGTGTGTGTGTCTGCCATTTCAGGAATAAAAGAAACGTGGTTTGTGCCAACTGTGCAGGCTATGATCAGAATAATTTTGGAGATGCCATGCAAAAGTTTTTGTTTCTAGAGTAGAAATGTAAAGATTCACTGTGTTACAAGCATGCTAAGATACTTTTTGACAAGCAAGAAGATCATCTTTTAGAAAAAAGTTGTTGAATATTTTCTTTTTTTTTTTTTTCTTTCCTTTTTTTCTTTTTTATTGTAAAAAAAAAAAGAAACACAAAGAAGAGATCACTGATAAGAATTGTAAATACATATAAACATCATATGTGAATAACGATCTTATTATCACTTTGAATAATTGGTAACTTAAATAATTCTGTAGTATTGCCTTTAATGCCGCTATAGAAGTTTCCTTTCTAAAATCATTAAATAAATGGAAAATGCTGTATTTGAAGGCGCAATTTCTCCATTTTCAAATTTCGAGTAGAAATTTAAAAATTCCGATGCTTTTACGGTTTTTTTTTCCCCCAAATAAACATCACTTTATAATAATAATATATCAACAAGATTATTTAAGATTCCTCTCTAAATTTCTTTTAAGAATTAGAATACATGTACATATTATTTTCTGTTTCTTTTTTCCTTGCATTTTAGTACCATTTGTCATGATTTTTCGCTGGTGGGGGGTGGGGTTAAAAACAGATACAAAAAATCTAATCACAACTTCTCAAGAGAGTCAATATTTCTGAAATTGTCCACCAAAAGATTGCGGCTTCTATGATGCTATGCATCATAAATTTGTCTTGTTGCGCTTTACCTGTCCCGATATCGTAGTGCTACGGGCAGGTACTCCAGACTAATCATCGTACTGATTTACATGTGAATCCACTCATGTTATTGATCACGTGACCTTCCTACAAGCCTTTGCTAAACTCTGGCGCGAATCTAAAAATACCTTAAGGGGCTAGATATGTATCCCATTAAAGAAATACCATTTAATTCTAGAAATATTTTTCTTACTTTCGTCTATCTTCATTAAAGATGGTTTGCCAGCTAGCGCCTTACTTAATTTAGTGATTTATCATTTTCTAAAGTGTGACAAGATTACAAACAATTGAATAGCATTCTTCGAAACAAGAACGTAGACGTGTAGAAAATATGATAAATGTTTCAGTCATTTATAATTTTCTGTGAAATTTTTTATCCCGTTTCTCAAGGGGTAAGCCGTTATTGCTAAACGAGAGATATACGAAATTTAAACAATTTTGATATGTTATTGTGTAAATGCAATGTAGTTTGGTTGATAGAGTTACTAGTTTATCGTTTTGACGTTACAGGTTTAAATTCCAGCTATAGCAAATAATTTGTGGTATTTTTTTTTTCGTCGTTAGATACGTAAATACGTAATCAGGAAATACTGATTCGGCTTCCGTTGTTGGTCGTTTGTTGTGACGAGCACTGCTGAACCTAAACCTGATTTTTATCAGAATTCGCCCTCGATATAACAATTGAAATTCTGTTTTAAGAGGCGTGAAAAACAAAACACTTGTATCAAAGGGAGACAATTAAGCACACCTTGTCTGATGTCTTCATAAGGGATAATCCAGCTTTCATCCCACAATAACTTTCTCTTCTGGTACTGGAAATACTACAAAAATACAACAAAGTTAACCATTTTCCTATCATATGCAACTATGAATGTACTCTGTGGAGAGCGAGAACCAAGATCAGACTGCAGTTATCTCTATGGTTATCTCTCAGGACCGTAGGAACTAGGGAGGGAGGCTTGCAGAGGCTTACCCCCCCCCCCAAAAAAAAAAAAATGGATATGTTTGTAAAATGCTTATTGACGATCTTTTCTTTCCATTTCAGTCAGAAACCAATAAATGAAGAAATAAATAAATACATGTAAATAAATAGCAAAAAACCAAACTTGGCTAAGCATCGTTCTTTGGGTTATATTAAGCATGCACGGGCTTGGTATTACATATTTTTTCTATAGGCCCCCACCTCAAATTTGAAAATGCTTCCTACGGCCCTGTCAACCACAGATTGTAACGTTATTTATATAACTTTCATAAAATGTCTATTCTTACTCAAAGACAAAAAAGCACTTATTGATGTTTGAAAACGAACTGAATAGTTAATCGATGTTTGTCCATGAAACTTTTTTGCTCCTGTTTTACATTTAAATAGATCATTAAACTTAAAATATGTTTTTAAAAAAAGTTTACATGTATTTATAACGGTCACAGTTTTCAAATGGCTGTGTAAATTTCTTAATAATCTGTACTCGTGATTTATTGGAGAAGACAAATAAGAAGACAAAAAATGTGGATAGACGACGTGTTGTTTGAACTTATAGAAATTTACCTACCAGGAATATGCCAGCAATAATTGCCAAGATAAGGAAACCAGAACCACCAATCAGGGCAATTTGCCACGCCCTGAGGGGACATTTACCGCAATCTTTTGGACAAGATTCGCAATCTTCGCCTTCTTCCGTCTCGCATTTGCTATCTCCACATTCTAAAATGTGTTAAGTGCAAAGAAGGCTTTAAGAAGAATAGAAAAATGCATATCATTTTCTATAGAGGTTTTGTGAAACAAAAAATAGGAACATCAAGTTATTGGTATACACCATTATGAATTTCATGGCAAAATATTTTTTATCCATTTTACAATACGGATAGACCACATGAATTTATATCGAGTACATCAATATACATCTATGTCCAGAAGCTGGGGTACAAGAAGAAAAAACTGTTCGCGAATAATGTATCTTTTGTGACAATGTCTTTTAAGTGTACACCTGCTAGACGCAAAACGTTGTCTGTAGGAGCTAATATGTCGGAAAGATAATCACGTTGCCTAAATAAAGCTCTACAAGAATCAATGCAACAACAAACAATGTTTGTCTAACACGACATGATGACCTTGGAATATATAATGTATAGCCTTAGAGAATGCAAACTGTTTTTGGGTGATAAAAATGAATCTTTCTTACCTGTTCTTGGAAGAACGTTGATTTTTCTTTCCAGTGCAATCTGGTACCCGGCGATTTTAAAATGGGCAATGAGTGAAGTTACTCCGAGAGTATACAGCCCAGCGACGTCACATGTCCAGTTTCCAGTGTTGATGGGGCCAACTAGAAACAGAAGATTGTCACTTTTATTAATCATAGCTTGACGTACTTTCACACAACGTAGAGTAAAGCTAACCTAGGTCAGGCGCCAATAGGCATTTTTTTTTTTTTTCACTCATCACTCTTTCTTAAGATCTCTATAGATCTTAGACAATAATCTGTTGATCTCTTCCATAATCACTCATTTTTTACAAAATAACGTCAGAAGTTATGAGTGGAAACAAGAGCACAGCATGCGTGTGCCAACCCTTGATTTCATATGCTTTTTCAGTGAAAATTTAAAAAGGCCCATAACTGTGACACAAAAATATTTGAGTTTTACCCGTCATTTTGGTATGGATTCCCCCTTCAATAGTTAACAAATAGCCTACATTTGAAGGAATTATCTTCAGTAATGATAGAGGTTTTAGAAACAGAAAAAGTATGCGCACAACGACCAGACGATAACGGGACTCTAATAATACCTCCACGTTCTCTTTGAAAACAGTCAAGCTAAATTATCAGACTGGAAGCTAAGCTGAGTGGAGCAGATGCCAGCTCTATACATTGAACAGAGCATACATCAAAAGAAAATATGGGGTAAGATATAATTATAGATAGGCACAACCGTCCACTTAAATAAGTTGTTGGAAATCCTCCCTCAAGTCGATATGTCAACAAGGGATTTGTAATTTTGTCAAACCGTCTGCTCTTACAACGAACTGGCTGACTAATAGTGATACATGTATATGGCACATTCGCCGACAAAAAGATCTAGTCTAGTGTTTGCCTGTCTGTCTGATGATAAAAAAATACAACCGACAAAACATTATACCTTCAAATGTAGGCTATTTGTTAACTATTGAAGGGGGAATCCATACCAAAATGACGGGTAAAACTCAAATATTTTTGTGTCACAGTTATGGGCCTTTTTAAATTTTCACTGAAAAAGCATATGAAATCAAGGGTAACCCATCAATTATCAGCAGGCTTTCAGTTAAAAATGGCAGATTATATTTTTTCCCAAAATAAGTCCATAAAATGCAATTTGCATGCAAGATCTACATCGGAAAAAAAATAATTAGCCCCCCCCGTTATACTATAAGCCGAACGAGGATGATAATGATTACAAGTATAGACCATTTTGTCGTTATGAAAACAAACACTTGCCTCTGAATCATCTATCTAAAATATTTTTTTGGAAATTTCTTTCTACCTATTTGATTATTCTACAAAAGCGACAAGGAAAACAATCAGGAATTCACGGTTTATCTAAAGATTTTGTTCATTAAACTCTAAGTTAATTTTGTCATCTTATAATAGTAGATATAGTAAAACAAAAAGAACAGCCCACTATCCCACGGAAAATTTGAAAACGTTCACATGTTAGGCCGAGCAAATTGAAAATCTAGGTTCATGAAAACTTATCCTTACTCACAAACATGTATGTTCTTTTGTTTCAATACAGCCACTTTCAAAACGCATTTCCGAAAAAATAGAATTTTACCTTAAAAGGAATACCTTCTTTTCCTAAAATAATTTCTTTCAAGAATAATATTATCAATTCTCTAAATACAGGATGATTTGTATTATATCTTTTTGGTTAGGAAAATTGACAAACTTGCTTACTGGTTAAAGATTAAATGAATTTATAAAGGTATATAAATCCTAAAATATTTCTATTTCTATGGACTTACAGGTGAGCTTCGTGAAAGGAGAAATTGACTGCTTGTATTGTTATGCTAAATGTGTACTTAAAGTTACTAATGAATCTAAATAAATATGAAATTACAAAAAAAAAAAAAAAGATTTTACTATGATTTGTTATTGTTTAAAGCTTTACTCCAACTGCCCGTCACTCCTCGGTGGCTAAAGCCAAAATGCTAATGAAAATAATGAAAACAATGACAGAAAGATTTGTAAAATAGCAGTGACGATTTTCTTACACTTGACTATATAATCATTTAGAATAATACCAAAATGTTCCTACTTAAAACATCCGAGTGAGTAAATGTCGCCCCACTGGGTTGGATCCACGGTCCACACAGTCCATTGGCTGTTTGTGCGAGCGGACACGAGTGTATGTTGACATGCCAAATACAGCAGTTTGACTTGGTAGCATCCTTGGCTTCACCAGGACACTGTGTTGTCTCACACCAGTTTTTGGCTTCGGTACCAGTGCTATAACAGAATCAATCACATGTATATATACAAAGTGTGTAAAGTCATGTCAAGGTCTACCTTTACCTAAAACAGTAATATCAACTAGATCATGAGACTCAACTTAACCATAAACATACCTGAGTAGACATCATAGATTGAATCAAACGGAACAAAACTTGCGATCAGGGCCTGGTTTCACGAAAAAACTTGAGTCTCTTATTTTGCTGAAATCCACTAACGGATTCACACGGGTAGGAAACTTCATATTCAGAGCCAATGGCTCTGACGAGAAAATGTTGTGTTGGTCTTCCGTTTCTGAAGATGTCGGCTGAAAAACAACCAAAAAACAGGTAAGCTTGTCATTATTTGTAATCATGAGTCTTTATGTCTTTGAAATTCCAAAAAAGGAGAATGTCATGCAATGCTCTGGTCTTTCAACGTGTTTTCTACACTACGAAAAGTTGTAACAAGTGTACGATGTTGTCTGAATCATTTGTGGCGTGGGTTGACCTTAGCTAAAATAATACGTCACTGACCTAAATTCAGTCTATTATTGCCATATGATTTGCAATTAAAAGAGAGTCTTGCTGTCCCAAAAGCGTGAATTAATGTCTTGAAATGTTACATTCACTGCTGGTAAAGAATTGAAAAGAAATAGCACAAAAATGATGAAAATAAAGAAGGACTCCGATTATGTGGACCGGCTCTGAATAAGTAAGTCGGCACCGATTGATGAGGGCTTCCTTTCAAAAATTTAGTTTTCTGTAAAAAGTTACTTAGGAAGCAGGCTTTGTTTTTCCGTTAATACCTTTTAGTCCAAAATGTAGTACTTTTGTTGGATGGAACATGACCGAATTTATGAAAATACAAAGGACTGGTCTTGTCACTATTGAAAAATCCTGTCGAAAATTAATCTATCTGAATTTTGAAAATACTTTTGTGTAGCTTTTGATTAACACAATGGTTTATACATGTATATAGCATTTGTCACGCTTTCGTCGTAAGTGCAGCCGGCACGTAAGCAAAAAAAAAAAAAGAAAAATATTTGGCATCTTCGGAAGACTCTTTGGTCTTGAAACAGTCATTAAAAAGCTAAATGGAAAATGTACCGACCGTAGCAGAGATGATGAATAGAAAAAAAAATTTACAAAACGTGAGAAATACAAATGACCTATTCGCAATACACGCTTCAGGGTATATGTGTGAACTCTCTTAACTCTTTTTAATACTTAACACTACACAACAGTATGTCAGGTGGGTGGGGTATATACAAGTTTTTAACAACGAAAAAGAATCTGTTTCACAAGCACGTCAAGACCAAAAAATGTTCTTAGATCCCTGATTCTGATAGTACTTACTCAGATCTTTCAATGTTCAATTAACCAGATGCATATTAGGTCAGAAAATGTCACATATCAGTTATCTTTAAGCCAATGATAAACAAACATCCATTTAAACAAACAAACGATCACGTTTTGTGCAGTCTAATATTGATCTAAACTGCCTGCAGAACCAACTAAAGTTGTGACAGGCACTTTAAGGGTTCATAATGAATAGCTTCGAGTTATTCATTTTTCTTTTTCCGTCCTAGATATATGTATGAATGTCCTAAACATTGTCGTTTGCACTTGTTTCAGAAATCTCACACCAACCCCTCCCCATTTCTAATGTAGAAAAATCATTCACTTTACGCCGTAATTAGATTGAGATTGCAGCGCCAATATCATGATTTACTGAGTGTGTATGCAATTACCTACTTTGAGTCATTATTTAGGACAGGCAGCTTGAAGGGTCTTTGAGCGGTTTATGTAAATTTGGCACCTGTTATGTCATGGGTTTTCGTGTTTTGCCGTGCCGAGTATTTTTGATTAAGTAAAAAGTGAAATTCTGAAAAAAAAAAACCTGCGTATTGTCCCGTTTTATTCGTATCCATTTCGTCTGCACATGCTTAAAAGGATTTCGGACATCGGATATTTTTTTCGGAGCAAGGTTTTTCGAAACTTTAAGACTTTTAATGCTTTCTTTAAGCAGACGTACGCGTAAAATACATCATGAAAATTCCCTAAACTGTTCGAAAAAATACTCGGCACGGCAAAACACGAAAACCCACGACAAAGAAGGTGCCAAGTTTACATATTTCGCTTAAAGACCCTTCAAATTGCCGTTTTCTCATAAATAATGACTCAAAACAGCTAATTTGCATACACACTCAATATATCATGATATTGGAGCTAGAATCTCAATCTAATTACGGCGTAAAGTGAATGATTTCTACATTAGAAATGGAGAGGGGTCGGCGCGAGATTTCTGAAACAAGTGCAAACATCTGCTACGGTCGGTACATTTTCCATTTAGCTTTTTAATGACTGTTTCAAGACAAGATAGTCTTGCGAAGATGCCAAATATTTTTTTTTTTTTTTTTGCTTACATGTGGGCTGCACTTACGACGAAAGCATGACACACGATACATACATGTATAGATCATTCTGTTAATCAAAAGCTACACAAAAGTATTTTCAAAATTCAGATAGACTAATGTTCGACAGGATTTTTCAATCGTGACAAGACCAGTCCAAATTGTATTTTCATAAATTCGGTCATGTTCCATCCAACAAAAGTACTACATTTTGGACTAAAAGGTATTAACGGAAAAACAAATCCCGCTTCCTAAGTAACTTTTTACAGAAAACTAAATTTTTGAAAGGAAGCCCTCACCAATCGGTGCCGACTTACTTATTCAGAGCCGGTCCACATAATCGGAGTCCTTCTTTATTTTCATCATTTTTGTGCTATTTCTTTTCAATTCTTTACCAGCAGCGAATATAACATTTCAAGACATTAATTCACGCTTTTGGGACAGCAAGACTCTCTTTTAATTGCAAATTATATGGCAATAATAGACTGAATTTAGGTCAGTGACGTATTATTTTAGCTAAGGTCAACCCACGCCACAAATGATTCAGACAACATCGTACACTTATTACAACTTTCCGTAGTGTAGAAAACACGTTGAAAGACCAGAGCATTGCATGACATTCTCTTTTTTGGGAATTTCAAAGACATAAGAACACATGATTACAAATAATGACAATCTTACCTGTCTTTTGGTTGTTTTTCAGCCGACATCTTCAGAAACGGAAGACCAACACAACATTTTCTCGTCAGAGCCATTGGCTCTGAATATGAAGTTTCCTACCCGTGTTCAGTCTCTGATTTGCTGAGCCCAAGCTATAGCCGAGCCCCGATTGCATAGTCCGTAGCGTACATAACTTGAAACAAGGAGGTCGCTGGTTCGAATCCCTAGTCCGGCCAATTTCTTTCCAAGGATTCTTTTTAGTCATTGTAACAGTCAGTATTCAATCCTCCTTCACCGCTGATTATTATTTCGACAATAAAAATGTGGGAAAGCATCCAGTGGCTTGAAGATAATGTTGTGAGAAATACTGGCAAAAAGAAACTACAGAAAAACATGGAAAGGTGCAGTGGTCACGGCGATACAACTGAAACAATGGTGAAAGTGGCGTTAAACACCACACAAACAAACAAATCAACCTAACTATGGTTATTGTAATGAACGTAACAATTTCCCAAGGCCCAGCTATACGTACAGATTGAACATACCCACAGCCGTGCTCATAGCGATAATTAAGTATGGACTGTAATATTCGTCTTCTCTTAGAAGACGTCGTTAATACAGCAGACGACTAAATTTAAAGGCCTACTAGTGGCCAAAAGTAAACAACGCGGGAGTTTTATTCAGCACATACCAATGTGTATCCAGCGAAATTTCCCTGTTTTGTGTTCTCACGAACTGTGTACCCTAACGACATAGAATTTCCCTTCTGAGAGCCCCAATTCAATGAAAACTGACGTCACTGAAATCTTGGTAAAACGTGCAGTTTGGTGGATAAACTTGATGATGTCACTGCGACAGATATTCGTCGTATTTTTATTTAAACTTGGAGTAAGACAACTTCAAGGTAAGTACATGTAACTATGTATTTTACTGATTTGTTGGCTAAAGAAAACGACCATTAGTTGCCTCAAACGTCTATTAGGTTATTCTCACAACGTTACAATTTCGACACTTCACAATTTGTTTACCTGAGGAAGGAATGGCTCGTTTTAACCTCGTGTATTTGCTTTAGAATGACAACAAACGATAATATATGTAACTACATTAGTTTATTATCAAAAGTAATCCATTCTTCCTGCTTAAATGATAACCATCAAGAGATGGATTTTGCCAGTGTACAGGAATGTATGTTCGAGGCATATTATCCAATCAGATCGCGAGAAATTTCTTTGTAGTATAATAATGAAATCTGTGAAAGTTCCAGTCGCTGGCAGAAAATGTATCGTAAACCTAGAACAAAAGTCGACAATTTAGTTTTTTTGATACATTTTTCTGCCCGCAACTGGAACTTTGACAGGTCGTAGTGGAACACATTGTTAGACTTATATAATATCCATACTTTTAAATCTAATAGTAAACCCTGAGGCTGCTAAGCACGACTCACTGACCTTTTGCGGACAGTGTAGATCAAGATCAGACTGCACAGAACATGCAGTCTGATCTCTGATCCACTTTGTCCGACAAGCACATAGTGTCCCCAAAAAATACCTTTGAAATAGCAAAATTTGGGTTTTTACTATCGGCTCAAAAAATTATTTTTTCACTTATTTAGTGGGATTATGGTTAAAATTTGTCTGCAATATGACCCCCGAATCATTAATGAGTCGTGCTCTGTAAAAAGGGGGCTTAATGCATCTGCGAAAAGTATCGACCCAGGTCAGCGTGCGCAGTCCGCGCAGACTGACCTGGGCCGAAACTTTTCGCTAGAGGTCAATTTTCTGTTTGTCAAAGGACCAGTTTACCTCATGATTAAGTCGATTATTTAAAAAAGTGGCTCTTATGGATCCATAATTATGTAATGACTTGGGCTGGTATAATGTATCACGGAGATGCATTAAGCCCCCTTTTGCCAGAGCATGGCTTATTTACATTTGGAAGCGGGTGTGCCTTCAAAAATTGTCCACATTGAAAACCTTGGCATACGACGAATTCAGTACGGCTAAAACGGTAGAATTTGTCATTTAACGTAAATGAAATATTATTATACTGCAAAGAAATTTCTCGTGATCTGATTGGATAATATGACCCGAACATATATATCATGTGCACAGGCAAAACCAATGTAAAAGCAGTTTCCCTTTCGGGAGCCCCGTATACATGACTACACTTTCAACACAACATCCAAAATGGTGGCGTCGATCAAGATTGAGCGCCAAACTGCACGTTTTACCAAGGTTTCAGTGACGTCAGTTCCCAGTGACGTCAGTTTTCATTGAGTTGGGGCTCAGAAGGGAAATTCTACTTCGTCATCGTACTCTGTAAGTACAGAGAAAACACTGGAAAGCTCGTTCGGAACAGATTTCATAGGTGTCTAAAAATGATTTTAGTCATCCTGAACTTTCCATGGCTTTGACTCTTTGAGTCGCATTTAATAAGTCGTCTGCAAAGGTTTTCAGTATTTTGTACCCAAGTTAACCGTTTATCCTTTAGGAAGGGTAGAACATATTGTGGGAAAAGGAGAAAATGATCGTTTCCACGATTTTCTCCTTCTCCCACAATATTTTCTACAGTCTTCTTTCTTTATGTCGTTGAGACTCGGAACTGTGTCTTGAAGGGTCGTGTTTTATTTTACCAGCATTTTCTCCTTTTCCCACAATCCTTTCTATCCTTCCGGTGACAACTTCCAGTATTTCAGCCATATCTAATTTGTCGTCTGCAAATGCTTTCAAAATAGAAAAGGTCAAAATTTTGTCATTTGGTGGAGTGATAAACGGTTACCTCAGGTACCGACAACTGGCTTCCGTATTCAACACAGAGTGTTTTGAGGTTTTGACTAACTGCGCCCTCCATAAGTCATCCAAATACAGTATGTCCAACTGTGTAAACCCACTGAACACTACTCCCAGTAATTTGTTAGTGATTTTCAATGGAACGAAATAAAAGCAGTATCGTGTTCTTCAGTATTTTACATTTGATCTAGTACACAGAGCGCGAACAAATGCATAATTGTTGCAAGATAAAACTTGAAACTTTTGAGGCAGACAAATTTCTTTCATCCCATTGTAAAACTGAAACTTTAAAACCACTGTAAATATATTGCACGAACCGTATCGGTCAATGCTATTTTACCAGCGCGGTTTTTTCTTTTTTTCAAAATTCGATCACTGAGTTTCATTTACCAATAAGAGTTGTTCAATATACTTCCCGAAATATCTGAAATATACTGACAAATTGTCAGGTGTCGTGTTCAGCAAATAATGCAGTAGGCCACCTTGTGTTTTATATAACGGTTGTCAATTATCAAGTGCCTGTGATCCAACACACGAAAGAAAATGTCTCAATAAGTTAGGCTACTTAGTGAAGCTATGTTCTTCTTTATAACTTACTTCGGCGCCGGACATTTACTACCCAGTATAATTCATCACAATTTTTGGCACGCAATTTTCTATTTCGTTACAGAATCAGAACAGTAAGCTTAGATCCTGAGGCAGACGTCATGAGACGAAATCTGCCAGAAAAATATGAGCCATGTTCTGAGAAAAGGGGCTGTATTGAATCTGCAAAAAGTATCGACCCATGTCAGCCTGCACAGTCCGCGCAGGCTGGCTTAGGCCGAGACGTTTTGCTATCTGTAAATTTTCTGAATGTCAAAGGACGATTCTATCTCATTATTTAGTCGGTTGTTAAACAAAATGGATTTTATGGGTCCACAATTATGAGATGACTTGCTTGGTATAATGCATCATGGAAATTTATTAAGCCTCCTTTTGCCAGAGTATGGCTTACGTTATTATCACTGGACACCAAAAATATCTGATGACGTTGCAGTTCACGCTATCGTCTTTTTCGTTTCATGTCAAGTCTGACCGAGGACAGCAACACTATAGGATGTTTTCTGATGTTTACCCCTTACAAAACAATCACGAGTTTTTCAAAACCCCGGAAATGCATACAGCTTTTGAAAACATCGTGGGAAAATGAAAAAATGCTGGTTTCTCAAAATTCTTTTTTATTGCTGTTGTTGTTTTTTCCCTTCACTTTCAAAGAAAAGTTCAATCATTGGAGCAGGATTTAGTCTGTGCAAGCAAGTGCTGTGAAGTTGGAAGTGTCTAAAATTTTGTCGTATAGTAAAGGATTAAACATTCATAATTTCTCTTAACCCTTTACCACACGACAAATTTTAGACCTGTCCGAATTGAAAACATTTGCAGATGACAGTTTCAATGTGGATCATATGAAATGATTTTTCTTTGATAGGGTAGAAAACATTGTGGGAAAAGGAGAAAATGCTGGTAACCAGCATTTTCTCCTTTTCCCACAATATTTTCAAAAGCCTTCTCTATCAGGGGTGTTAAAAGTCGTCATTGTGTGGTAAAGGGTTAATAAATCTATTTGCAACGCTTTACTGTGCGGGCCCTGGGTACGTCCACGTAAACCATTAACCCTTTCCCAAAAAACAAATTTTTGACTCTTTTATATTCAAAACATCCTCAGATGATAAATCCAGAATTGTTAAAAATGAAATTAGCTCTCTGATAGGGTACAAACATTGTGAGAAAAGGAGAAAATGCTGGTAACCAGCATTTTCTCCTTTTCCCACAATGTTTTCAAAAGCCTTTTTTCCCAGGGTCGTGAAAACCAGGGACTGTTTGGTAAAGGGTTAAAAACAATGTCCCCATATCAGACAATATGGCCATCTCGAAAACCAATAATTGGATTCATCGATAATTTCAGTTATATAAAAAAAAAGAAAATGGAGGTGCAATCCAATTAAAGTATCATAATTCCAAAAGCGCTAAAGGAATCAGAATTGCGCCGCCGAATTATTAGCTCTTACGCTGCTAAGCGCGACTCACTGACCATTTGCGGACAGTGTATATCAAGATCAGACTGCACAGAACGTGCAGTCTGATCTTGAATCTACAATGTCCGATGAGGAGATACCTTTTCTGAAAAATGCCTTTGAAATGGCAAAATATGGCTTTTTTACTATCAGTTTGAAAGTTTCATTTCATTAATTTAGCAAGATAAGGGTTAAAGTCCAATCTTTTCTGTAAAACAAGAGAGATATTTCTATTGTAATTGGGCTGCAAGGGCTGTTATAGGATATGATGTGACCTCAATAAGGTTGAGCCAGGAATGAAAATACTTTCTAAGTACAACTTTATACGCAGATGAAAGACCCGAAATCCTACTTTCAGATACCATTTTCGGATGTTGTTGGCATTTATATCGTTAAAAGCGTCTGTATTTCAAAGATTTATAGAACTAAAACCACAAACCAAATCTACTTCCACCTGAAGCAACGAAAATCCTTAGTAAATAAGAATAATTTATGTTAATTCAGATTAAGTTTAACCATATTTAATTCATCAAATAGTTACAACGTTCCAAGAACAATATTCTAGAATAACAAAATTAAGTAATGAAATGCATAAGAATGAAAGCTAAGCTTATATAGTTCCTCTCCAAACTCCGGGTAACAGCTTAAGCTTATTTCTAATGCCATGACTATAAATAAAGATAATTTGAGTGAAAGTTAGGAGAAAAAAAAAAACAGCAAATACAAAAAAAACAAAAGCAGATAGGTCTTGAGTCAACTGGAGGTATTTTTACATACTGTTGTGTTTCTCCATGACCATCACAGATAAGCAGACATTAGTTGCTCTTAATAAAGGACGCTAAGTAAAATATTGCGATAAAAGCAGCTGTATCATATTAGATTTTTTTTTCTTTATTTATTATTGAAAACCAGAAATTCCACCTTCACTATTAGAAAACGACATATACGAAACATGTACTACAAGTGAGTAAATCTTCTGCTATGACTGATATAAGTATGAACTGCAGGAATTAGTCTTTTATTATGAAATAGATCAAGATCATCATCGCCAAATGATGGCAAGTTTAATAGTAACTCTGGTAATTGTACTGATACTTTGGTTTAAAATATCTTTTAAGTCTCAGTAAAATCGGCATTCTATGACGTAATACTGAGTTGATTCTGCTAAACCGCATCTACAAAGAGGCGACTAGACTACTGAATTCCGATTTGAAATTTTAAAAAAAAGTATGCAAGAAAAACGGACAAGCACTCCACAGGCTGACTCGGTATGTGATTTTGAACCACGCCAAAAGCCTATTTGCTCTTTTTCGGAATCTACTTCCTGACAATAATTGTACCGTAGGTCTACTGTTTCATGCCCATCAGTCTTTTCATAGATATATTTCCAATCAATCATGCACCATTCTAGATAATTGGCTGGTTCTACGTTTAGTCCAGCCTATATGATTGTTCTCTGTTTCATCAGACTGATGATCGAAAGATGTCGAGTTTACATAGTTTTCCGCTGCATGAGTAAACGAGGACTGAACCATAATTATCACAGAGTCCGTCTTTCAATATATCGTGCAAAATTCCATGAAAGTAAATGAACCGGCAATTCATTTACCTGTTTCTGGTCTCTTTCTATTTTCAACGTAGTTATTAACTGATGCATAAACGTGCTATGTTTGCCATACTATTAAGTTGTGCACACTTTTCATTTACTTCGTTAATTTGACTTCTTTCAACAGACCGCCTTCTTTCAACACGACAATTGGATGTACTGAACAATTTCTCATTATGCCACAATCTTCTCACCTAAATTCATGTTGACTGTATATGTTTTACAAGGACGTTTGTTTTTCTAGGTAGTCTGCTCTACATTTAGATTTTCTACAGGAGATAAAGGGGGGGGGGGGGTTCTAAACAAAAATCCTATTAGATGGAAATGTCATACTAAACTGACAATACTCGTTACGTTCCAATTTTTATTGCATGCATTGGAGCATGTAATAGACTGTCAAATTTTGGCGGACAAATTGGAAAATATTCTATGTGCATTCTACTTATTTTTCCATAGAGCACACTGACATAGGAGACGTCAGTTTTATGTGATGTGTTTTCGGGTTTCCTCGGTAAGATAAGAAAACTAGCATAACAAAAGTTTGTAGAATCTAATCTTAAAGCCTCCATATTATTTTGATCTTCTATCTTTTCCTTCAACAAAAAGATGAAATAGTTCAGAAATATTTATAAGTCGAATAAATCGGTGATAGGTAGTTAACAGGCTGCATTTTCTTTGATGACATTCCGTCGTAAAAACAAGCTTCAAGTTGCATGAAAGTCAGAAGGTACACCTGGAGGAGAAGACTCGATGACGATGTTTCACTGTCGGTCTTTTACAACTACTCTAATTACATCTCCGTGGTGCATTATACCAAGCAAATAAGCACATAATTATAGATCCATAGAGTCCATGTTGTCTAACGACCGACTGAATTCTGAGGTAGAATCGTCCTTGAACATGCGGAAAACTGACCAATAGCAAAAGGTTTCGGCCCAGGTCAGCCTGCACGGAGTGTGCAGGCTGACCTGGGTCGATACTTTTTGCAGATGCATTAAACCTTTTCACAGATTATGGCTCGTATAGATTGTAACAAAATCCTGAACATACCTTTCATGTTGGCATTGAATGGGCAAGTGATAACTCCGCGTATTGGCTGAGTGATAACTGTGAGATCTCGCCTCTTGTCATCGATCAAGCCACATGGTGAAAAGCATGTTTTGTTTTGCAAATGGTGACGGAAATGTCACATCTACTTGGGCATCCTCGTATGAAAAATACCTCCCAAACTTACTTGAAGTACGTATATCAGATATTACCTCGAAATATGTATAACAGGGGTTTTCTATAAATATATTTTAAATTAAAGATAATTTAAAGTTTTTTCAGGAAGAAAATGACAACAGTTTGAAACTATATATTATCCGTGTAATAGGCCTACGCTATTTTGTATGCCCATTGAAATTATTGAAAAATGAATGGAGCTTCAAGCCTTCTAAATATGTTGAATATGTAGATGCTTTGTTTTTACGACGGTTGAAACAATTTAAATTATGGCATAGTGGAAAGTGCATCGTGAAAAATTAAGAAATGCTAGTAGCCAGCATTTCTTTTTCCGACGTTTTCTATCCTTCCAAAGAAAAGTCCCTCTGTTTGAACCTACCTTTTTTTTTTGATATGTAATCCGCAAACGCTTTCATTTCGGACGAGTTTAAACAGTTGTCATCAAGTAAAGATTTAAGACTGCTTTCTTTGTGCAGAATATATAATTGGCATGGGAGATCCAAGATCAGACCTTACGATTAGTGCCACTATCCGCATGTCCCAATTTCACGAAAGGACAATTTATCAGCCAGTTTTAAGGGCTCAGATATAAGCTACTAAACGAAAAGAAAAAAAAATCAGTCGATATCGGGCTACCGGGTTACCATTTCGCTTTTATCCAAATCGAGCAGTACTGTTTGTGTCCTTCAGAAGACAATTCTGGAAAATAATATGAAAAGGGAGAAATTACCGGATAAGAGAAAGTCATAGCCAAAATGTTTGCACTTGTCTACATGTATTTAAAGTTAAATCATATTTATTAGCTATCTTTACCAGGCTGTTCTTTTAAGTTGTCTGTTGCAATTTGTTTCAATTGTGTTTTCCAAGCTAAACGGAGACAATATTCTTTCAAACCACATCGTTCTCTTCGAACTCTCTCGATATGACAAACTTCCGATACAATACTCAGCGGCGAAAAACGTATAAATTGTGCCGTCCTTTACTTGTATCAAAATATCTAGTAAATCATTCTGTCTCGGCCTATCAGAAGTCTAGTCTTGCCTTGTTTTGTTGGGAACGATATGGAAAACGGTTGTTGCTTACCTCGGCCGGTATTTACCTACCATTCTTAATGACACTCTTAGTCTAATTCTCAAGAGTTTTCTAAGTTTGGAAGTAACGCAACTTCTGATTGGCTAAACCAAAATACTTTAGCCAATCAGAGATTGCATTACTGTCTCACTCTAGAAATTGGTGGTAATGGGCCCGGGTGTTGCTGATCTCTTTGTCAGAGTTAAACTTTCATTTCATTGGCGTGAGATTTGGACAATTTGGGCCACCCTCTCAAAAGTCTTTTGATGGGGAACGGTCTATTTGCCACACTCAAGTTTTTTTACTTTTTTTTTTCCCATTCGCGTCTAATCTAAATCACATTTGTGCGGGCAAACCAGTCTTGAAAAATAGTTCCCCGCAACGTTTCAAATTTTCTATGCCTATGACGCTGAAGTGTTTGGTATTTTTTTTTTTTTTTTTAACATATTTTTGCCACAACGGCGCCTGAGAATGAATTAAAACTTGTTTCTCCGTACGAGCAATAAGATGGCAGCTAAATTATTTTATTATCCTCGCTGTCTATCGGAATCTCACACGAGATTTGAAGGGATTCATAATCTAGCCAAGACTTCATTAACACGCGTCTCTTGTGGTTACGTGATCATGATCAATGCTTCCCTATTTAACCATAAATCCGACAGTGCTGATGTTCGACGGCTCTGTATCAGTCACAATAACAACAAATCTGTGCATGAATTTATACCCTTACAGTGCAAATAAGTTAAATAAAAAAGCCCATATTTTGCAATTTCAAGGTTTAAACAAGAAAAAAAAACCTTACAGAATAGCGGACAGATAGGTAGATTCTAGACCATATTGCCCGTTCTATACAGTATCATATGGCTTGCAACACGCGAAAACGGGCATTCAGACATTTGCGTCAAGTGTCGTCTCGAATCAGCCTGCGCCGTCCGCGCAGGCTAATCCGAGATGGCACTTTACGACTACATCAGATTTTGTGCTACAGTATTCTTGCGCAAAACAGAAAATTACATAAAAGCGGAAAGTGTCGTTTCGGACTAGCCTGCGCGGAGTGCGCAGGCAGATCCGGGACGACACTTTACGCAAATGTCCGAATGCCCCTTTTCACGTATTGCAGGCCATATTGGATCGAGTAACTTTACTCTATCGATAGAATTCGCAAAAAAAATGTGTTTTTATGTATCTAAAGGTTAAACACGCCCAAGACATGGGAATTTTAAAGGGTTAAATTTTATATAAAATATCTCACAGACTATCAGCTATATAGGTAGATCCAAGATCAGATTGCATGTTCTGTGAAGACTTATTATCTTGTATTAAAAGTTTTGACACAAAAATAAGTTAGTTTTCCAGATAACTAGTTTTGATTCAAAACTATATATCTGAAAAAGTAACAAATATTTGTGTGTACATATTTAACGGGTGAAACAGACCAGGCAATTACAAAACGATTTCATCTTATGTAAGAACATCTCACAGATTATCAAGTTGATAGGTAGATCTAAGATCAGAGTGCACAGAACGTGCAGTAGGATCTTGAATCGAAAACATCTGCTAAAGCAACATAAATAGTCTTTGGACAGGATAGGATTAATTTGTTATTGTAGAACTACAATATTTATCACTCTGACGTATTATCATCAATTTTATACGCAATATTTCACTCCTTTGACAAGTTATGTTGTCATACAACCCACCATTAAATTCACACATAAAAACTTTGTTATGCCAGTACGCAATAACGATTCCAGTTTCGACGATTCTTGTTTCAAAATTGCAGGAATGTACTGTACGAAATTCGGATTCAGCTACATAGAACATTATGACAAAAGAACAAATTGTTCCTCCTTTTTTCATGTCAAAAAGGTTAGATAAATTCAGAAACGTGAACATACGGGATGTTATGTTGCTCATAGTAACTTTCCTGGAGCTTGTATTTGTATTATTTTTTTCTGCAAGAAGCAAATACTAGTACCAGGAAAGTTTCTACAACATAATACTCTTTTTATTTTATACCTATAACTTTCAAATGCAAAATGTTGCGATTATTGAAATTTTATTCGAAAACGATGAACAAAATAAAAGAAATACGGTTTAGTGGGTAATGACTCCAGTTTTATGAATGGCGGGTGAATAACATAGTTGCTACGGTAACATTTTGAGCAATCAAATCGCAAATTAATATATACGTACTGTGCACGCGAGACACATCATACCATATCTGGAACCGTATTTGATACAGTTTTTGATAACGATTTTTTGTGATATTTTGTCCGCACGCGATGTGTGTATGAGTATTTGAGTAGGAAACTTTATAACATTCCCCCCCCCCCCCCCCAAAAGCAACATGTATTTAATGCAGGTGTATTGAAAGTTATTTCAATACTTCGATCGGTCACGTCCAAATCAGCAACGAATATTTGTTTTTTCAACGATCTTTGACTTTAGCCTTTTATCCTAAACCAGGTCCAACCGGGAGTTTGGGCGACTGGCCGCTTAAAATGTGTATGCTATAAGAGAAGGTATTTCTGTATCGCAACTTATGAAAACCAATTATTGTTAATCCAGTTTTGTAATCAGAAATTTCTGTCGTAGTTTAAGGTTAAAAATCTGTACTTTAACCTATAAGGCGCTGAACCCTGTATGGATTTTTTTAAAACTCTTTACCAGACGACAAAATATTGGACTTGTTCAAATCGATAAATGTGGCTCGTTTGATTTTATTTTTCTTTGAAAGGTTAGAAAACATTGTGGGAAATAGGAAAAAATGCTAGTTACCACTACTTTCTTCTTGTTCCACAATGTTTTTAAAATCTGTCTTTCTAGTTCGTTACAACTCGGTATTGTGTGAAAAAGTGTTCGTTCGGTTTTTTAACCAGATAAAAGTACTTATTTATCGCCTTTCATGGAATTAAATATTTCTAAATCCTGTTTGGTAGCAAGGGAGATTTCTTCCGTAGTCGACCGTTCAAAGCCTGTACCTAACTCATACAGAGATGAACTCAACTTTTTCTCCATTTGCGGAATGTAGAGATCAAAATCAGACTGTACAGGTTGTCCTGTCTTATCCTGATTTTCAAATCGCCCTTATATTTGTAAAATGTACTAAGACCAAGCAGCTTGAAATTGCCATGTACTTTTTTTTTCACCTCGGTTCGATTTTAGTATTAAAACGTTAGCCTTCGACCAAGTGTATTACAGAAAAATGCTTCCACTGCACTAACAAGAAAATATTGATACATAGCATCAAGGTCGCCGCCAAAACAATTTTTCCGGTCGGCCAAGATCGAAACACTGTAGCAGAACTTGCAGTCTGATCTTGAATCTACACTGTCTGATATGATGATATTTTTCTCCCAAAAATAAATTTGAAATAGTATCAGTCGGGTTTTTGATATAGGCTTGAAAGTTTCACTTGATTTATTTAGCAGGATAAGGGTTAACGTTGTCCATTGTCCGTAAAAAACACTTGGCAGTGTAAGGTATAAAGACACTTGGCAGTGTAAGGTATAAAGACACTTGGCAGTGTAAGGTATAAAGACACTTGGCAGTGTAAGGTATAAAGACACTTGGCAGTGTAAGGTATAAAGACACTTGGCAGTGTAAGGTATAAAGACACTTGGCAGTGTAAGGTATAAAGACACTTGGCAGTGTAAGGTATAAAGACACTTGGCAGTGTAAGGTATAAAGACACTTGGCAGTGTAAGGTATAAAGACACTTGGCAGTGTAAGGTATAAAGACACTTGGCAGTGTAAGGTATAAAGGGTGCAGCCATCAACATTGTTTTGTTTACTTACATATGAGCCATGCTCATTAGGGGACTTAATCCATCTGCGAAAAGTATCGACTTAGGTCAGCCTGCGCAGACTGACCTGGGTCGAAACATTTTTTTTTTTTTTTGTAATTTTTGTAAATTTTCTGCTTGTCAAAGGACCAGTCTACCTCAGGATTTAGTTAGTTATCAGACAAAATTGATTTTACGGATCCATAATTATGTGATGAATTGCTTGGTATGATGTATCACGTAGATGCATTAAACTACCTTTTGCCAAAACGGTTGTGAAGAAGTCCTACAGCTTATATCAGTTACTCTGGATGATTACTTCAATGAAACTTTAACCAGTACTCGCGCCTTGCCCTGGGCAGTTCCAAAGGTTGACCCCCGCTTATCGCGGAATTCGAACCAGTAACCTATGCAGCAGTAGACTATAAAAGTATCCTTGGAAATTATGGAAAGTCAACATAATTAAAGGTTTTTACCCTCTAAAGGAACTTCAAGCTAAATTTCGTTTTGGAAAAACCTTAACAAACACTGCTTATTTTCATTCGCGAGCAAAAATGGCTTTAAAATTAAAACCTAGACAGATAAGAAATATATGTAGAAACACGAAGATTTGCCAATTTTTCTTCTAATTTGTAAAATTTCCTATTCCGTAGAGCCGTTACTGCATAACAAGGGATAAATACTTTTTTTTAACAAATGATGTATTGCCTTCCTCCAAAGCCTAGTTGGTATGGTCGCCAGCTTTGATTTTGAAGGTCGTGGGTTCGAGTCCCACCGGAGGAAATTTTTTTTAGTGTGGTTTATTTTCCCTTCAGTAAAGGTAAACATATCACGTACGTATGATTTTTTCTTACAAAATATAACCCCCGCACCTCCCAGAAAAAAAATGAGTCAAAAACTGGTTAAATCTCCCTCTAACTACAAAGTAAATAAGAGAAAAAAATCCTCTGTCAATACTGAAAACTCCCAATATTGCAAGTTCATTTTTTTTTACCTCTGAAAAATCTGACTGTAGGGCCAGAATGAATCAACTATTAGACTGAGCGTTTTGTGCAGTCGCAAAAGCGCATAGAGTCGCGCTTAGGAGCCTAGGCGTCATTAATTGAATATATCGGATAAAGGTGTAAAATTAGAAAATTAAAATGTTTCTCTTTCTTCCTCTGCAACAAGGTTTTCGAGGATGGCCAGCTATAAATACGAAAAGAAAATCGTCTACAAGGTGTTGTGTGATAAGAATATTAAAACTAACTTCTTTTCAGCTTTGTTACGTTTATGTTAACAGGCTGGGGCCTTGCCTTTCCCCTACGTGCATAGCACAAGAAAATCTGTAACATGTAGACAATATAATGTACTTTGTTGAACGAAACGAACCACAGTTCTAGAGAGATAATTATATGTTTTCTGTAAAACTGTAGACAGCCAGATATCTCTGAAACTCCTTCTGCGGCAAGTACATAAACCCCTACCTCTTTCTACGGCTAAAAATATAATCCATTGAATCTCGGAAAGATTTAGTTTGTAGGGTTGACATAGCAAGCGAACAGCATAGATCAACCATCAGACTGGGCCTTTTGTCGAGTCTGATCTTGATCTATACCGTCTGCGAAAGTTCCCGGATTTCGTCCATGGCAATGAAAGGGTGAAACTGATTGTAACGATACTTTTGTCTAGATAGAAGTAGATTGAAAAATCAATAGCATAATTTTTTTACATGCATTTTCTTTTTCCTTTGTTTTATGGAAAATTAAACACAACTCTCTCTCTCTCTCTCTCTCTCTCTCTCTCTCTCTCTCTCTCTCTCTCTCTCTCTCTCTCTCTCTCTCTCTCTCTCTCTCTCTCTCTCTCTCTCTCTCTCTCTCTCTAACGATGTGATAAGATATCGTGTCGGCTACCTTAGAAGGATTTACCATTGCCACTCTTAAACTTCATGTAAACAGGTTTTGATGTAAGGTGTATATGGGCAATAGTCTGTGAAAAGGGGGTTTAATGCATGTGCAAAAAGTTTCGACCCAACACGTGCAGGCTGATCCGAGTCGAAACCTTTTGCTGTTGGTATATTTTCTGTCTGTCAAGGTACCAGTCTACCTCATGATGCAATCGGGATGTATGAAAAATTGGACCTGTCAAATGTGATGACTTGTTTAGTATCCGCAATGCATTCTTTACCACAAAGCAAAATTTTATACTTGTGCGAAATCTGCAGAAGATAGATTTGAGGTGACTAAAATGTTGAAATATGTCTTTGAAAGGATAGACAAAATTGTGGGAAAAGCAGAAATGCTAGTTAGCAGTATTTTCTTCTTTTCCCACATAACGTTTTCAAACAGCTTCTTTTCAAGGGTCGTTACAACTCGGGATTGGTTCTTAAAGGGTTAACGCATATGACCTAAACTCGTTTCCAACATTATTTCAGATATATCACGGCGACAAGAACATCTAACCACGTGTTCCTGTATGTTTTGGATATCATCTTTTCCAAATCACTGTTTTTTTTTAAGTGCTGATCTAAATGATTAATCCATTTACCACAAAATCCCGAGTTTTAACGACCCTGGGGGAGAAGCCTTTTGAAAACATTGAGGGAAAAGGAGAAAATGCTGATAACCAGCATTTTCTCCTTTTGCCACAATGTTTCCTAACCTTTGGTCGAGCTTGATATTCAAACTTGCAACCCCTGGATTACAAGTTTGTGCATTACAGCTATGTAACCGGGGCTCGGCTACCCTTAAGCTAGCCGTATGTTTCCGTTTCCAATTTTTGTCACAAGATGTAGATTCGGTCTTGCTTTGATAAGTGTCATATGACCCAAATACATAATGCTATGTTTTGTTCGATGCAGGGTTTATAATAGGCTGTCATTTTAGATGAATAGACAGATCAATGGTCACTCTTTTATTTTCGTAAATGAGAGAACGTCGAGATTTTTTTCCCTTCTTTTCAAAATTCGGTAGGTCAGAATTATTTGTTTGTTTTTTAGGGCTTTCTTTTTCGCATGTTGTATAATGCCGTCTCAATAGTATTTCAGTTATATAGCAGCAACCAGTGCTTTTTTTTTTTATTTATCAGAACTTCGAACAATGTTCTTCCAAAGCCACTAACTGCTTTCCCTCAAAACCAATGACGAAACATTAATCAGCCGTGCGAGAGGAATGTTGACGAGAAACCATATTTATCTAATCCACAGTTAATTCAATAAAATCTTTTGAATGTGATGGAATATAAAAATTTGTCGTCTGGTAAAGCGTCAGTTCTTTCCGAGGTTTGTTGAAAGTCTATAAAAAATAGTTCACCCTTCTCTCATACCTTTGTACATCGTTTCAGATTGATGCTTTTGAAAAAAAAAAGAGAAGCGTGTGGCTTTGAGACAATGATGTCTGAAGCACCGATAAAGAAGCAACATAAACACATTGATACTTATCTTTGTCGCCGTTTTTTTGTTGTAAGATTTTGTTGAAAACGGTGCTGATACTCTACCACATCGCAACATGTTGAACCCGTCCATATTTAAAGCATTTACAGACAGCAAAATGGATGCTGCTAAAATGGTGGGTTTTGTTTCTGATAAGGTTACGAGCATTTTCCCCTTTTTATCACAACGTTTTCGAAGCCATCTTCTTCAGGGTAGTCAAAAGATTAGATTGTTTAGTAAAGGGTTAACCACCAAAGAAACAAACAAACAAGAGAAGTTCCAACATTGAAACGGATCACAGTTCCACACAGGGTACAACTTACAGCATAAAAGATAAATATCTATATAGGTGAAAATATCGAATTTTATTCCCGTCAAAGAGGCTTCTCATTTATTTTTTTATATATAATCGAACTAGAGTCTTTAAATGTGTTTGGTTTAAACATATTTTATTTAATATAATAGTTACATACATGTTAACATTCTAAAAATTCAAAATACACGAAAAGGATTGGAACGAAAGCTGTAAGCTTGAAAGTGTTTCATCACTGTATATGGAAAGGAAATAAATGGCAAAATATCAGTAACTAAGAAAGAGTGGTATATATATTTTTTTAATTGTGTTACCTTCATGGAATACGTTGTTGTTGTTTTTTTTAAATCTGTTTTAATCTTTTGTTTTTATTTCGCGCCAGAATGTAGCGATGCTTTGTGGAAAGTCATGTAATCAATAATGCGTCAAGCACATAGGGTCGAATTGAAACAATTTACGATGACGTCATTGTTGATCTTATGACATTGAACGGTGATTCCGATTGTAAAACGACCATACCGTTATAAGTGAAATTCCTTTGCGCTTGCAAAGAAAATATACTTTGTAGTATTTATCAGTGTTTAACAAAAAGGAGGAAAAAATTATTCACAGTAAAAAAAAAAATGAAGAGCCCCTTTCTTTCCCCCCCCCCCCCTCCCCTTTTAAAAATCGAACACCTCGAGCACTATATTTTTTCTCATAAAAAGAAGACACAACATCAATCTAAGAAAAACCTCTCGTGTCAAATTTAGAACGTTCTCAATTTCAATTCCCGAAAACCAATTACGAGAGCAAATAAAAAGGAATTCGATTTCGCCTAAACATGCACTAAAATTCAAACCGATAATAGCTGCGTATTTGTTTTGAAGTCATAATTTTGGCATTAGTTCACGTGTTAGATCATTTTCCAACTTTGTCCAGGAAAAAGTGAAATTAATTTAACTTTTAACATCGCAATAAACCCTTTACTAATAAAAAGAAATACATCTTTTCAAGCCCCGAATAGTTAACCCTTTCGGCGCAACAGGCGAAAACGGTGACTTTTGTGGACGGCTTAGATCAAGATCAGACTGCACAGAACGTGCAGTCTGATCTTTGATCTATACCGTCCGCTTGTGTAGTCAAGTCTATACAATCAAAATCTATGAAAGTTTCAATAGATTGTATTTAGAGCCGTCGAAAGAGGTCGAGTTTATTTTTTTGGCGCTGAAAGAGTAAACCATTTTAGCATCTTTCACAACTGTAGTTGGTAATGCAGCCAGCATAGACGCACAGAACGTGCAGTTAGATCTATGATCTATCTACAGTCCACTTTGCTTAACCCTTCACCAGACTACAAAATTTTAGCCTAGTCCAAATTGAGAGCATTTGCTGACGACAATTTCAATGTGGCTCAAATGGGGCAGTCTTTCTTTGATAGGGTAGAAAACATTGTGGGAAAAGGAGAAAATGCTGGTTACCAGCATTTTCTCCTTTTCCCACAATGTTTTCAAAAGGCTTCTTTCCCAGGGTCGTTAAAAGTCGGCATCATGCGGTAAAGGGTTGTTAATGGACAATAGCAACCATGAAATTGCAATTATTTGGGTCTTATTTTTCGACTGAAAATGACTGTAAGATTTTTCGGCGCTCTAAGGGTTAACAGCTATTGAAGATAATGTTTAACCTTTTACCACACAATCCTGAATTTTAACGACTGTGAAATAGAAGGTCTTTAAAAATATTGTGGGAAAAGTAGAAAATGCTGGTAACCAGCATTTTCTCTTTTGTCCACAATGTTTTCTACCCAATCAAAGACAGAAATCACCATTTTAGCTATAGTAAATTTATCGTCTGCAAATGCTTTCAATTTGGTACAGTCCAACATTTGTCGTTTGTTAAAAGGTTTCAAGGCGACTTACAAGCAACGACTGCTTCTCAAACTTTTATTTCAGTAAACATTCTGTAGAGGCATTTTATTTTCCTTCAGATGTCTTTCCTTTTCTCTGACAGTTGAACCGATCCATAGTTTATCTAGAAACATGGCCTACAAGGTTGGGTCAACAACATGATCCATGGCGGAGGGCTTCCTTATTGAATTTGAAATGGTGTAAGAAAGAAGACGAGACCGGAAGTGTCCAAAAGAGTTTAGACAAATATCAGTCTCTACAGAAGCCCTATCTGATCTTGATCTACACTTCTGCAAGGGACACCAGAGACACCGATACAGGGGTTACTATAGTTGGTGTGTGTATCGTAAATATCAGAATATGTCCTCAATCTTTTCAACATTTTGCAAGAAAAACTGTTTGCCGAATCTTAAATTTGTTATCCCTATTGATGAAAGAAAGAGCTCTTTGAATGATACCGCTACATGGCGGAACAAACAAAAACAAGTTTATGAGCAATAAGATCATAATCATCAGTATCATCGTCGTAGACATCATCAAAGACATCATCAAAAACATCATCAGCCACAGTTCAAAACTGCTCGCTAAAAGGCACTATTCTGTCAAATTGATTCATGTAATTTGAGTCGACTCCATTAGAATGTACTTTTATAAAATTGTTCATTCCGAATAGTGAAACTGTCTCTTCATTAATTGGTCTTCGTGCTTTGAATGACCGGTGTTAACCCTTTACCAGACGACAAAAATTTAGACTGGTCCAGTTTGAAAGTATTTGCAGACGATATACTAAATGTGACGCAAAAGGTCGATAATTTCTGCAAAAGGGGAGAAACCATGGTGGGAAAAGGAGAAAATGCAATTTACCAGCATTTTTTTTTTTTCCCTTTTCCCATAATGTTTTCAAAAGCCGTCTTCCCCATGGATATAACAGCAGATTTAGATACATTTACCCATGACCTTTACAGAGAGGAACCTCATTTTTCTAACCTACAGGAATGAGGCCACGATTTCGAGTCTCAGCTCGGTACAAAGTCTCAGCTCGGCAACGTACGTCGAGATTTGATGAGAGTCTTTGAAATGATGAAAACGGTTTCTATACTGAGCAAAATCCTAGTTCTTGTTTACGTTGCAGAGTAGGGTAATTTTGGATATAACAGCTTCTTCCGATACTTTTTCTTATGGCCTTTTATAACTAGATAGGACTTCATTGTAATGCACAGCTATTAGGTTGCGAGTTCGAGTGTAGACTCAATAAAATTTTGCCTGGGCAATCGATGTCGATGTCGAGATTTGATGAGAGTCTTTAAAATGATTGACACGATTTTCTCCTATACTGAACACAATCTTGGGGGCGGGAGGTTCATTTAGTTTTTATGCCGTAATTCAAAATTTTACAATAAAATTTAGTGAAAAGGTGTAATTTTGGGCATTTGAATAACAAAATGCTCGTTTTGCAATCGGTAATTCTGTCTATTTCTATGAGATTAGATATGACGTCATCGTACTGATTTGAATACGAATCCACGTAATCGATGCGAGTTATTGATCACGTGACATTCCCACAAGACTTTGCATTATCTCCGCTAGATGGCATTCTACAAATACACATCTATTTAATTTGGGCATTCTGGGTACAGAACCGGACTACTTTTCAAAACGACAACCGTTACTTTGAATTTCAAAATAAAATAAACGTTTACTCAATAAAACGCTACCTGGTGCGATTCATTCAGCCATGATCAGCTAGCATGTAACCTATGCACCGGCCATTTATTAAAACAGCCCCCTACAGGCTTGGGTAATAGCTTCGGTGTAAGTCTTTTTCCATGCATATGGGATCGGTGATGCGTCATAGCTGACAGGTCGAATCTTCGAAGAATATGACATGCGCAGACAACGCAAGACTTTGTGATACTCAAAACGGGAGGGGGCGGAAAACTGCCATCTCTCGGTTTTCCCCATTGTTGCCCATAATTCATATATATTATGCTCTATTCATCTACAGATACAGGGATCTTATATATACTGAACCAAAAAAGAAACTTCCCCTGTGTTTAAGTGCAGATATACACAAATATGAAAATCAGGATTAAACTAGATTTATATGCATTGAAAGAGTATTTTATTGCGACTTTGTGTGAAAAAAATTATTGCTGAGGGTTTATCCAAAAGTAGTGAAATGGTAGTTAAAATGCGGAAGGGGTCGATCACCAAAATCACAAATTAATACCGGGTATGACCACCTTCAGCATAAAGGACTGCCTGGCATCGTTGGCGCATAGAACGGATAGGTGTATTGATTTCGGCTTGTGGAATGTTGTTCCATTCCTGAATTAAGGCTTGTCTTAGCTGAATGACGTTTGGCGGTGGAATAGGGCGACGTCTAACACGCTGGTCCAAATTATCCCAAAGGTGTTCAATGGGATTCAGATCAGGGCTTTTGGCAGGCCAGTCATTAATAAATGCAATGTTATTCGCCCTGAGGAAATTCACATTGTCCCTAGCTGTATGGCTTGTGGCATTATCATGCTGAAAAAGAGTGATATTGGCATTATTTTGAAACAGTGGGATAACGTGCCTCGCAAGAATTTCGTCTCGGTAGCGTTGGGCATTTAAATTCCCTTCGATAACGACGAGATTAGTGCGAAAGCCATGTGCAGTGCCCGCCCAGACCAAGACAGAACCCCCACCCCCAAAACGATCTCGTTCAAGTACGCAACAGTCGGCATAACGTTCATTTCTCCTACGGTATACTCGAACCCTGCCATCACCTCGATGAATGGAAAACCTCGACTTGTCAGAGAAAAAAACGCTATTCCATTGTTGTTTAAGCCAGCGTTGGTGTGTACGTGCCCAATTAACACGATTTACGCGGTGACGTCGCGTCAAAACACAACCAACGTATGGACGACGTGCACGTAGCCCACCCTCGCGCAAGCGATTGCGCACAATTTGGGCAGATATACAGTTGTTATGTGTACCAGGGGTGTTAGCAGCAGTGGCTGTGGCAGTTTGGAAGCGATTGCGCAGGTGGGTGTTCTGAATATAGCGGTCTTGGCAGTGCGTCGTGACGCGAGGACGTCCACTACGTGGTCGATCTTCCGTACGCCCTGTTGCTTGAAAACGTTGCCAAAGGTGTCGAATAGCACGAGTAGAACATCTAATATTCATAGCAACAGCATTCATCGTCATACCAGCATTAAGCATGCCAATGGCACGTTCGCGTAAATTTTGCGGAATTCTAGGCATATCAAAAATAAAGAAAACTAAAAAGAATTTAATTTTTTTCAACGTCTTTTTCTTATTGACATGAAAGTCTATAAAATTAGACTGAAAGGTTTCAAAAAATATACACGAATTATACTGGTCCGTGCATGCACGTGAAAATCGCTTTCAGCGGGTTTCTTCTGCAAAATGCTTTCAATCGAGTTAAAATTTGTTTTATTGGACACATAATCGTTCGCCCGAATATATGTAGGTCATCTGACATTTTGATTTTTTTAAATAACATTGCATTTGCACTTAAACACAGGGGAAGTTTCTTTTTTGGTTCAGTATATATACAATCCCTGACAGATAAGATGTGAACAGGGATTATAATGACCTTTTTTTTATGTTTAACGCCGTTATCAACATCAAGTTGTATCGATGCGGCCAGTGCAAATACCCATCCTGTCCTGTAGTTTGTTTTACCAGCGCTTCGCACAATATCGTATGAATTTTATCATCCATCCTTGAAAAGAAAATCGCCGAGCTGGGAATTCGAACCAGCGGCCCATTGGTATGGATTCCTGCACGACATAAGCTACTAGGGCTTATATATATGATGTTTATATCAAAGACGCAATTAATCACAGTGCCCATTCATTCGATTAAGGGGCTAAAAGAATACAGAAAAAAATGACCGTGAGTGAATGACCACGAGGGAACACACTAAATGAAAGAAATAAGACAAAAAGTGAACCCCTACACGTCCCCTTTGTCAGATGCACAAATCCATTGTATATTGATATTGTCCTTGCCAAGTCGCTTTTGCAGACAAGGTAGATCCAAGATCAGACTGCACAGAAGGTGCAGTCTGATCTTGGATCTATATTGACTGATATGGCGAGAATTGTTCCGGTGGAGAGACCTTCGCAATACTTACCTTTCATTATCCCCCGCCGAAAAGGCGGCTGCGGATATGATAATAGTGGCCGTCAGTCCTTCGGTCCTTCCGTCCCTGCGTCCTTCCGTCTGTCTGTCCGTCCTTCCGTCCAACTTTCTTGTCCGAAGCATAACTCAAAAACTATTAGAGGTGTAAACATGATACTTTACAGGTGGATAGGTCTCATCAAGGAAAGTGCAGAGCACAAGAACCTTAACTCTTGATTGCATAATTTAGAAGTTATAGCCCTTCGTTATTTTTTCTTACTCAAATCTTGTCCAGAGCATAATTTGAAAACGACATGAGATATAAACATGAACTTTTACAGGTTGATAGATGGCATTAAGGAGAAGTGCAGTGTACAAGAGCCATGACTTTCAGTGCCATAATTTAGGAGTTATCGCCCTTTGTTATTTTTCATACTTAAATTATGAACGGAGCATAACTCAAAAACTATTAGAGGCGTAAAAATGATACTTCACAGGTGGATAGACCACATTGAGGAGAAGTGCAGTGCATAAGAACCATAACTCTTGGTTGCATAGTTAAGGAGTTATTATCCTTTGTTATTTTTTCTTACTTAACTTTTGTCCAGAGCATAACTTGAAAACTACATGAGATATAAACATGAAACTTCACAGGTTGATAGATGACATTTAGGAAAAGTGCAGTGTACAAGAACCATTACTTTCAATTACTGCCCCATGATTTTTTCTTGCCATAATTTTGTCTGAAGCATAACTCAAAAACAATATGAGGCGTAAACATGATACTTCACAGGTGCATAGATCACATTGAGGAGAAGTGCAGTGCACAAAAAAAAATATTACTCTTGTTTGCAGAGTTGAGGAGTTATTGACTTTTGTTATTTTTTCTTACTTAAATTTTGTCCAGGGCATAAATTGAAACTAAATGAGATATAAACATGAACATTCACAGGTTGATAGATGACATTTAGGAGAAGTGCAGTGTACAAGAACCATAACTTTCAGTGCCATAATTTAGGAGTTACTGCCTTTTGTTATACTCTCTTCCAAAAGAAAATGTGCACTTTGTTTTCGGCGATTTTTCATTAACAGTTTTTCTTAATGCTTATATATTTGATACCAAAATCGAGATCAGATCATGTACAATATAGCCATTATTTTCGATTTTGAGTTCCGGTCGCATTAAGAGTACTTTTGATCACGAGAAAGGACTGGGTGTTAAAACGAAAGTTACAAAGTTACTCAGAAAATCAGAACTTGTGCAGTTTAGAATTTCATGATGCTCAAATTGGGATCTTAATGTTTATTTTAGTCAGTATCGTGTGTGGCCACCGCGGCTATTGATGTAAGCGACAATGTGACCTCGCATGGACCTAACGTAACGTCTGATAACGACGGCGGGAATGTTATTCCTTTCTTGAATTAAGGTGTTTTCGAGGTCCTATAGATTGTGGATGTTGCCTCTGGATCGCACCCTTCTACCAAGATAATCCCAGAGGTGCTCTATCGGATTCATATCCGGTGAGACAGCAGGCCAGGGTAGCCCGTTAACCTGATTTCTGTAAAGAAACTGTCGACTTCTCTGTGCAACATGAGGCCTTGCATTGTCATGCGTCAAAATTGCAGGCCCATGTCTTTGAAGGAAAGGAACTGCTTCAGGCTCCAGAATCTGGTCAATATAGCCTTGAGCATTGAGGTTGCCACGTACAACAATTAGATTTGTTTTCCTTCTTCCCATGATTCCACCCCAAACCATTACACTCCCACCCCCAAATGTATCACTCTCAACCAGACAACAATCAGCTAAACGTTCTCCTCTTCTTCTAAAAACTCGTGTGCGACCATAATGGTGACTAAGATTAAATCTAGACTCATCAGAGAATAGAACTCTAGCCCACTGCTGTCGCCCCCCCACAATAGAAATGCCGTCGGGCCCACTGAAAACGAGCAGCTCGATAACGTGGTGTCAGGACTTGTCCCACATAGGGCCTCCTAGGCCTGATGGGTACCCGAGCTTGCCTGAGCCGGCGCAACACGGTCTGGCTGCTGATACCGTACTGCCTTGCAGTACTTGACGCTGTTTGAAAACGAAGTCGAAGGTGCATCAACGTTATAAATCTGTCCGTTCGAGGATTTGTAGCCCTGGGTCTACCAAATCTGGGGCGATCTGCCACCTCTCCTGTTTGCTGAAAACGTTGGTGCAACCGAATCAGCGTGTTTCTGTGGCACCCTAACGCCCTACTCACGTTAGAGACGTTATCGCCACGAACAAGCATCATCAATGCTTGAATTCGCTGGTTTTGATCCAGTCTAGGCATGTTCAGTGACAAGCGCTGTTAATTCAAATGTGTTTTTCCCTAAGTAGGAGGTATATGGATTATATCCATACACATTTCCTGTGACATGTACGTTCGCTTCCGGTTGCACGTGCAAATCGGGCAAAATTATGTCTTACTGTATAAACCAAAAATCTCTTCATAACACGGCATAGATTTAATACTGAATCGATGGCAAGTTTACTTGAGGTAAAGTGTTCCAAATTTGAAAATAAAACGTCTGCTTATTATTGAAATATTCAACATTAAAAAATACACACTTTTTTTTGGAAGTGAGTATATTTTTCAGACTTAAATTTTGTATAATTTAAAAATCATAAACGGTATCAATTTGAGACTTCAGAGGTAGGCAGATTTTATTGAGGAGAAGTGCAGTACCATGATTTTGGAGTTATGTCCCTTTGTTAATTTTTGAGTCTCAATGTTTCTTTGGATCATAACTCGAGCTGTATTAACTTCACCGCTGGATAGTTGTCTCTGAGGAGGAGTGCAGTACACAACCAATGATAACTCTACCTTCCATATCTTTTTCTTTATAGCTCTTTGTTGTTTTTCAGATTTTTTATCTGTCTGATTTCATATGTGTTTACACTTGACAACTATATAAGAAAAGTGTACCTTGTTGATTTTTTTTTTTTATTGTACTTTGTATTTAGCATCGCCAGAAAATAATTCTTAAATCTACCTGTTTTAGTCTTTAAACCAACCTACAAGAAGACACACATCTTTTATTGAGCAAGCATTCGGCGGGGAATGGCCATGTTAACATGGCTCTTGTCGAATTGGCTGAACTTTCCATATTGGGCAGCTTTAAAAGTGTCAGTATCTTCTACATGTAGGATATATCAACAGAAACAAAAGGCATACATGTATTTCCTTTCACTACATAACAAATGGACAACCTAAGATGATGTGGATCAAATACTGCGTTACTTGAAAAAGAACAACTATATCAAACTACAGCAACAATCTTCCTCTTTCCCAGCTTTGAAAAAAAAAATCACCATTGCCCAACTTTAAAGAGAACTATGTGACAATGAAGCTTCGATGTTTTACGACCTATCTATATTTTTTTGACCGAGATCTTTCATGGCTCGGTGGTTACAATGTAGGCTATCCAGAGTTTCTAGGTTTGAACGCCGCTGTCAGCACCGGTCTCCCCTGGACATATTTCTGGGTAAGACAATGCAAAGCCCCAACCTACTATATGTGAAACACACGAAAGGCGTGAATATGCACGCTGCAGCTGTTACATAACTGAAACACGGTGGAAAGCGGATAGAACAACAATCTAATAAACAAACTGTCAGTTATGATCTTATTTAACTCTTTACCAGACGGCAAAATTTACGACCTGCCAAACTGAGAGTATTTGCAGACGAAAACTTATATGTGGCACAAATAACAGTTTTATCTGTGAAGCGCTAGAAAACGGAAAAGGAGATAATACTGGTTAACGGCATTTCATTCTTTTCCCACTGTGTTTTCCAACGCATTCACCTTCATGCTCATTAAAATACGGGATTTATATTTGGTAAAGTACGAAAGTACTAAACTTGCCAAAGCAGACACTGTGTACTAGACAAGGAAAGATGGACTTAGAATATCAATATATTTATGGTAAATAGTACGCTTGTTCAGGCGGTAATTGCATGTTTGTGGTAACGTCGAAAGCTTTGATTTACACGACTTGTTATTTCCCGCCTTTTTCCTAGAATTCGGTGAATGCAGAAATCGATTCTTTTGGCCCGGTATCGAGCATTATTCCTGTCTAATTGCACGTTTCCAAAAATTTGTACACAATTTACTGTCTTGGCGAAAACAAAAATTCTACGCTTAGAAAATCACTGACAATTTCGGTGCTTGAGCGGACTATGTAGATCAAGATCAAAGTACACAGAAAGGGTAGTAAAATTCTGGAAAATAAAATGTTCACCCCTATAAAAGGAGCTATATGTTTAGATTTATGATGTCTCACCAACCTTAAAAATGATTTATTACTGAATTCAGTATGTAGCCTATTAAGGTAAATTTAGATTTCTTGCCAGAATTTCGCAGACTGTGTTGGAATTTCACATGATCAATCACACGCGTCAGTCCTGTGGGTTCGTATTAAAATAGGTAAGATGGCGTCATATTTGATCTCATAAAAATAGAAAGAGTTACCGATTGCAAAGCCACCAGCCTGTTATTTGAAGGCCAGATTTGCACCTTTTTGCAGCATGTGTCAGTCCATTTCTTAACATTTCCCGGAGAAAGCATATACTGTACCATTTCTGTTTAAACAAAAACTTTCTACTCGAAGCAAAAAATCGAAAAAAGGCCGGTTTAAAGATTTTTAGCTACATCAGCCATAGAAGTTTAATCACAACCTTTGGCCATTCTTAATGACACAGAATGTCGATTTATTCAACAAGGCGAACAAAGATCGTTGTCGTAGTCGTCTTGCTGTTCTTGGTGTCTGGAAAGCATGTTTATTGCTGGTACTAGCCTTTTCTCCTTCTCGCACTCTGTATTCGAAGACGGTCTTCCTTTGGGTAGTAAAACAAGGTATATTTGGTAAAGATTTATGGCATTGTCCTTCAGTGTACGAATTTAGGGGACATTAAAAACATCTTCACTTATCACATTCATAAAAATTGCAGAGTCGCTGAATTTAAACAGTTCTACTGCTAAAAGCATGTGGAGGATAAGACTGAATAAAAGCTTGAAAAATGTTAAGGAGAATAAGAAGAATGTTTTGGAAGGAAAAGAAGTTGGACGGGAAATATGATAAACCAGGGAAAACAAATGGCGGCTACATGAGGGTTCTAAAATATTAGGACCTGTTCAGGGTGACATTAAATCAAGTTTATGAATTGAAAGATCGGTGACATCTGTGACCTGTAACTGAAAAAGCTTCCAGCAGACAGAGCTAATATCTTAAAAGAAAATAATACAACAGTGTCCTCCTATCGATAGATGAAGCAATGAAAGCAAGACAAAAACTAATTCAAGATATGAACTGATCCCCCAGCCAGAGCCCAGATACTTACAATCAAACTGTTCTAAAATCCTTCAAAATCATAATACCAGATAGAGTGATAAACACAAAACATGAACAAGACTTAATTATTATTGTGGCGCCGCATGAGATACGGCACTGTATTTTTATTCGCTTTTGAAAAGTGCCTGTGGAGGTAGCCATATTGTTTAATATATGGACTGGTTCAGTTTTTTTTTTTTAAATACATGTAAAAATACGGTACTTTCATTACCAGATCGAGCCCGTACCAACTTTGTTTTGCTATTTGGACTGATTTTTTTGTTTTTTAACATGTAAAATACCTTACTTTCATTGCCAGATCAATAAAAACCAGATCGTATCCCAGATGGCCCAGAGTTTAAATTTTTGTCATGTAGTATCACCACGTGGACCTCTACGAAGTTTGTTCAAGTAATGCCCTTTGCGTACAAAATTTAACCCGCTGTAATGTGCCCTATTTCAGAAACAACTTATTTGCGGCGCCATTGATGTTATGCATCAATATTTTCTTGTGTGTGTTTTTTTTTTTTAATCTTAACATCCGAAACTCCAATGCATAAGTTCTCTAATCAACTAAAATAAATAAGTGTGCTGCTGGATACTGTTGTACTGGGTATTGATGATTTCAAATAAGTCCACGTTACGTTTGAATTTATGAATTTTTATAGCACTGTATACAACTCCCTCTAAACGCTGCATCATGTAAAGCATGAAAGCTTTGCAATAAAATCATCTGTTATTAATTATCAATAGCTAAGAGACCATTTGCTTGTGAAAATTTACAGTGGTTAACAAACAAGACGCTGACCAGCTAGCCAGCAGTCATCTAGAGGTCAAACATGCCTACGAGTTTCCGGGCTTTGCCATCTAATTTCCGGTTGGGGATTGACTGGCACAAAGTCTTATTGTATATGTGCTTCCGTTTACAAATTTTGTCTATGCTATTCCTTTGCAGAACTATCACATATTCTTAAGATCATGATGAAGACAGATTTTGAAAACATTACCGAAAAATGAGAAAATGCTGGTAGGCGGCATTTTCTGCATTTCCCAAAACACTACGTGCCTTTTTCAAGTGCATTCCTGTCACTTGACACGTAGTTGTATTTCATTTGTTTTCCGTATGGACGAGTCAAAAATTCTGTCGATTGGTAAGTGTATTAAATCCTTCATTTGTTAGATCCACATTCCAGTAAATTAAATGTTGATTTGACAAGAATATTTGATACAAGTCCAATCAAACGAAAGAAGAAACTAATTCGCTCAAACTTCTGATCGTGTTGACTAATAGGATATGGTTCTATAAGTGTAAGTCAACCTTTAATTATATTTACACTTCTTTATATAAATGTTGTCAAAAATATTTTAGGGGTGATGGAAGGGGGAGAGGGAACTAGAATCAGCACGTTCATCTGTCTGTCCGCCTATGGTCATGAAGATATGTATACCTATTTGTGCCACAGAATCTTCTTTAACCTCTGCTGTCATTGTAATGAAATGTTGTAGAGCTGTTTTAAAGAAACTGGAGAAGTGCTTAAATACCTCTTTACCAAAAAGCTCGTGTTTTAACGACCCTGATGCAGACGTTTCTTACCAAAACACATCATGGAAAAAGAAAGAAAATGCTAGAAATCGGCAATTTCTCCTTTTTTCTGAAATGTCTTCTACCATTTTAAAGACAAACCCCATTACTTAACCTACATTAAGTCTGTCGACTGCAACCGCTGTCAAACTTGACGAGTCTTAGATTTTGTTGTCAGCTATTTTCGGTGGTCTCCTTTGAAATGTTAAAGAATTATCTCTCCCTTGAAATAAGACGATTTTAGGCGTACTGCACGTCTGTTAGACCATCTGTTGTCATTAACGAAGCACTTGGCGGGGGTATTAAACCACTTTTGAGGACATTTGGAGCAGTTTAGAAGCCTCCACTTTGATAATCTTTTATACTTGTAGGAGGATATCACCAAAACTGAAAGCCCTTTCAAGATTCCTTCACAGAGTATGGTAAGTTACATATCCCGAGTTTTAACGGCCCTGAGAAAGAGGCATTTTGAAAAAGAAAGTGTGGTAAGCAGCATTTTCTCCTTTTTCCCCACAATGTTTTCTGACCTTTTAGGGACAAATTCTACCAATTTTCGTGCTATACAGCAGACCACTTTTGAAATCATAGTGACAAAGTGAGAAAAAATATTCCTATCTAGCTATGTCACATTTTGCTATATATTTGAAAAAAAAAACTAATTATGCATCTGCACCGTCCGCTTTTCAGTTAAGCCTGAAAAATATCTATCTGCTTTTCAATGGACTGTAGTTTAAACCCTTCGATAAAAGTTGGTTTTATTCACTATGAGCTACAAGAATAGGTCGTAGAGCTGTAGATGTTTTAGTACAATATGACAAATTAAGAAAAGACTTGGCCTTCCACGGTAAGAAAAAATCTTCTAGCTTGATAGAGATTTTCGTCTGAGCCCAGATTTACTATTTCTGATCTCCGGTTTGTATTTCATTGGATAACTTATCGTCCTTTTAAAGTCAGCTTTAAGATTGTGGTAATGAAGAGTGATTATATCGCAACAGATA
Source organism: Hippopus hippopus (assembly GCA_946811185.2). Classification (NCBI taxonomy): domain Eukaryota; kingdom Metazoa; phylum Mollusca; class Bivalvia; order Cardiida; family Cardiidae; genus Hippopus; species Hippopus hippopus. Next base: position 34,350,714 of record OX328099.1, on the reverse strand, counting down.
AATAGATGTGAGGGTTGAATTAAGATTTCTTGTGTTGTCTACCGAAAGTCCAAATATGATTAAAACTGTTTACATGTATATAAATCATTATATATATTATTGGAATAGATAAGCTTATCATAACATGAAACAAATTTGAATAGCAGACTTTGAAAACATCACGGAAAATTAGAGTTGCCAACCTGATCTTGCTCTACACTATTCGCAAAGACACGATAAGGAGGATATGATTTGATACTAGCATAATAAACTTACGTTATGTTTGATATCCCGTTGAAATAGATAAGGTTGTCTGTGTAGAAACTGTCATAGACGATCAGTTCAAAGGTCAAACTGAACTGCTCCTGTGCTTTAATCGTTTGATCTAGCTCCGATATCCATCGTATGTCAAAACCTGAAAAACAAAGAAGAGTTATCGTCTTTCAAGAACAATTCTTCTCTTTTACCCACATTTTTTGTGTGTGGACTTTATGGGCCGGTTGCATAATACACGTTTAAAGATAACCTCGAGTTTAAACTCGAGTTTTATGCTATTCCATTGTATAAACATAGTTTACTAAGTCCAGGACTAACAGTTAAACCTATAGGTTTTCTTAAACATATTTTATTCATAGAATTACACAGAAAAAGAGATCAGTCAGTATAATAACAAGAATAATTCTATAAAATGGATTGGAACGAAAGCTAAGCTTATATAGGTTTTCTTTATTATAGTTTAGCTTAAACTCAAGTTTAATTTATCCACGTAACATGCGAAATCTAAACCTGCATAGAGGTAGGTTTTAGCTTCAGTTTAAGGTAAAAGTCGTAACTTACTTCACTTTAGAAAGAGAAGATGGCAAGCAATATTCTATTTTGGATCCAATACCGGTATGTCCGAATGCGGATTAGCCTGTGCAGGGCGATTTGGACGATTTGCCTTAGGATGATTTATAAATCTGACGAAAAATATTTGGGTACAATATTTGTTACTCGAAGCTCTGGGTTTTTCGTAGGAGTGTCCTTGGGAAAGACACTTGAGAGCTCTAACCTAGTACTGGTGAAGACCCAGGGCATTTCAAAAATGAGAGTTGTCGCCAAGATATGTCTGAAACAATGTTGGCAAAAAACAACATCCAATCAATCAAATCATAAAGATCAATCACGTATATCAGGATCTAACCCCAAACACCGTTTTTTTTTTAAACTCATGTCAACCTTTGGACTTCGGACCAATGTGTAAAAAAAAATATAAAAATACATTTTGGAAATGTGGGAAAAAGAGATATTGCTCGTAACGAGGAAATTGCCATTTTCCAGCAAAGTTTTCTCTCTTTTTTTTTTTTCCAAACACTTCTACAAACACCGAGCCGAAAAAAGGGATAAATGATTTTTTGACAATGGACGGGTGTCATTCTAATGTGGCTTGGATAACTTGCCGTAATATTTATCTGACCAAATTGTTCTACATCCGAACATCATCCTTACCAGCATCTCTGACGTAGTGTGGGTAAACAAGATGAACAATGACCAAAATTATTATTAAATTTGAGCATTGCTGACCTTTATTTTTCCATTCGGGTGGACAATATAGACAACCATCAGCCTACACATCTCAGTCCATACCTTCCTCTGCTTAAGCAATTTGTTTTTAGATAGATTCGGGGGGAAAAGTGAAATGGTTCGGATAAAGAGAATAAATTAACTCTTCCTGTCTTCCTCAGAATATGAGTTTATTAATCAAAGGGTTATAGATACCATTCAAATGCAGATTAAGAGCCTCCCAGTATTCTCTTTTACAATCAAAATGAGAACAGTTTAGTGCAAGACCAGTATTCAAATACTATGCAATCTGATCTTAATCTAGGCCTCACACAAATCCAACCGATGTATTGCTAGGTCATGGAAGGCTGTGATGGTTGATTATTTTGGATAGAGACACTTCTTAACACTTTACAAAATAAGTGTTTTTCTGGCTTCCGGGAATACGGATTTGAAAACATTGTGGAAAAAGGAAAAATGCTCATACCAAGCATTTTATCAAACAATGTTTTCAACTCTTCCAGAGAAAAAATACATCATTTGAGCCACAGTTATTTTGACGCCTGCAAATGATTTCAATTTGGACGAGATCAGAATTTTATTGTCTGCTAAAGAGTTATTCTCATATTCCATATAGAATTCTACAATTGTTTTATCTTATCATGTAGTGTACTTAGACGGGCATTGTACCAAGAGATCGATCAGTATATCTCATATATACAAAGATATCTATATCGTGCTGTCTGATCTTGGTAAACCTTTTTTTCGTGTTTCTGTATTCTCTGATCCAGAAATAATAACAATCTAGTTTAAAGAAGTAATGGCTCTTCTTGTTCATCCACCAGCAGCAGATCGTACTGGATAGCGGCGCATTCAAGCCGGTATACAGACTCCGTCGTGCATAAGCACGTGCAGAAATGTGTCGTTGTCTAGGCAACAGCGGTGCGCTGAACAAAATCTACCCGTCGTTTAGTCCTACCACAAGGATAGCTAAACCTAGTCTGGATAGACTGGGGCTAGGTAGACTCGAGCTAAACTACCGTTATGCATATCGGGTTAAAATCCTGGTCTACCCAAACCTGGGTTAGGCCTTGTTCCAGTCTTAAATAAACCTTCGTTCTGCAACCGTCCCTATATTTCTGCAACATTTTTTCCCAGGCTTTCAATAGCATTTCGGCCATATCACGGCGACAGCTAACTCATTCCTTCCTTGTTAGGATTTCACCTGTATCAGGCATGGGCTCTCCAGAGCTCTACACAAGGACAATCTGTACAACGCGATCAGCCTTGCCATTGGGAATAAAAGCAATGTTTTTTGCTTGTTTTAGATAAACGCTTTAATAAAACAGCCACGAATAATCTCGCTTTCTCACTACACCAACAACATCACTGTATATACTGAACAAAATAAGTAACTTCCGCTGTGTTTAAGTGCAGATATACGTAAATACGGAAAGAAAGGTTGAATTATTTTTACTTGTATTCCAAGAGTATTTCAATGTGAATTTGTGTGTAAAATTTTACCACTCTACGTTTACAGAAAACTGATGAAATGGTTGATTAAATGTGGTAGGGGTCGTAGACCAAAATCACACATTAATACCGGGTATGGCCACCTTGAGCATCGAGTACTGCCTGGCATCGTTGGCGCATAGAACCGACAGGTGTGTTGATTTCTGCCTGTGGAATGTTATTCCATTCCTGGATTAAGGCTTGTGTTAGTTCATTGATGTTCGACGGTGGAATACGGCGACGTCTAACACGCTGGTCCAAATTATCCCACAGGTGTTCGATGGGATTCAGATCTGGACTTTTGGCGGGGCAATCATTTATGAATGCAATATTATTCGTCTTGAGGAAATTCATAGTATCTCTAGCTGTATGGCTTGTGGCATTATCATGTTGAAACAGACTAATATTAGCATTATTTTGAAACAGTGGGATGACGTGCCTCGCAAGAATCTCATCTCGGTAGCGTTGGGCATTCAAATTTCCATCGATCACGACGAGAGGTGTGCGATAACCATGCGCAATGCCTTCTCAGACCAAGACGAAACCTGCGCCCCCAAAACGATCTCGTTCAAGTACACGACGGTCAGCATAACGTTCATTTCTTCTACGGTACACACGAACCCTGCCATCACTTCGACTCGTCGGAGAAAAGAACGCTATTCCATTGTTGCCTTATCCATTGATGGTGTGTACGTGCCCAATTATTACGATTTACACGGTGACGCCGCGTCAATACACAGCCAACGTAAGGACGATGTCCACGTAGACCACCTTCGCGCAGATGATTAAGCACAGTTTGGCAGGTATTCGGTTGTTATGTGTACCAGCGGTGTTAGCACCAGTGGCAGTGGCAGTTTAAAAACGATTGCGCAGTTGTGTGTTCATGATATATCGGTCTTGACTAGACGTCGTGACGCGCGGACGTCCACTACGTGGTAAATCTTCTGTACGCCCTGTTGCCTAAGGTATCGAATAGAACGGCTAGAACTGCCAACAACCCTAGCAACCTCATTCGTCGCTATACCAGCATTAAGCATCCCAATGGCACGTTCACGTAAATTTGGTGGAATTCTAGGCATATCAAAAAGAAAGAAAACTTAATAATATTCTTTTTTTTTTTCAACATCTTTTTCTTATTGACAACTAAGTCTATAAAATCAGACTGAAAGGTTTGATTTTATAAACACGGATTATACTGGTCCATGCATACACAAGAAAATCGAATTTAACGTTTTCTTTTTTGTGTAATACGTACAATTCAGTTATAATTGATTTTATTTGACATATAATCCTTCGCGCGAACATATGTTGATTTCTTTTCATTACATTTAAAAAAATGTATAGAAATCGGAAGTTTCTTTTTTGGTTCAGTATATATTAACGGCGCTGTGGCAAAAGGGGATTCAATGCGTCTCTGCGATCCGTTATTTAAAACAAGTCATGATATAATTAGGGATCCATAGAATCCATTGTCTAACAACTAGATGAACCATGAAGTAAGTTGGTCCTTTGACATTCAGAAAATTGATCAATAGCAAAAAGTTTCCACCCATGTCAGCCTGAGCAAGGGTCTTCAAGATTTGTAACACGCAAAGCATGTCTTTTTTTAAAGAGGCCCTTATACTCATTTTCAGCCAGTTTTGACTCATTTTGTCTATATTTTATCAAGCTATAGGCATTCTTATATCTTCATGCCAAATATTGCGCCTGACGGTTGCAAGGTTGCTTAGATTACGGTCGATAGAAAATGCATTTCGCTGAGTTGCGGCCTTCCATGTAAACAGACTCGTCGTTTCCGGTTTTTGAATCGAAGATTTTCGATACATCCGTTATACACTCGGGTAGATTCGTATGATGATCATGCATTCTGTCACGTGACTATATTTGACCTTCGCCCTGCGTCTAATGAGGTAAACAATGGAAAATGGAGGCTTCTCTGTTGCAGCCTCGATTTTCAGACGGAGGTCGCGGCATATATGCAAATTACACCGTATCCGACTCTAGGCGGAAACCAACGATAAATTTCCGTGACGCACCGCCATTGTTGACAGCTTCGATCGTCAGCCAGTTTTCTTCTGACCAATGTTCAGTTTCTAATACAAATCTCCGTGTTTCTTTTTTTCAATTACACCATATATGTCAGTAATTTATCCATGTTTATACAAAGGGCTGATTTCTGTACCATTCTAAATTGTTTGAAATTTAACAGCGTTTTTGCTCACCGGCTTTAGACGGGCATCTTTAATGCAAAAAAATACCACTGTTATAGGAAAATCTGTCTTGGCAAGCATCACATCTATAATACTGAAATGTTCCTTATATTTATGGCCAGTAAACAAGAGTTTCTATTATTAAATATATGTAAGTTTGTACACAAGATACTGGAAATAAAAAACAGAGTTTGTAGTTCAGGTATTCAGAGTAGTTCAGAGTACGTGTTCCTGATATGGTCTATATACATAACAAACAAATAACTGGATATGAATATTTTATAATAAATATCAAAAACTAATGAAAAAGCACCAACTTGACCTACCGTGAGAAAACAAATTTTGACACCAAGTGACAGGTCGTCACTGTGCAGAATTCCAAATCACATACAATGCATACTTCCCGTCCTACACTGTGATGTTACTCTATACTTTTGGGGACAGCTCTCATTATCTGATTCATGTTTAACATGGGGAGATATTTCATGTACTTATGTTATTGTGTTAGGAATTTTTTTTCTCTAACTATATTTTAATCATGGTTTACGGGGTATTTTTCAATGGGCTTGACTTAATTATTTAAAGCACTGAATGGGAGCGAGAATCTAGCCTGTTATCTAGAATTTCTCCTTTTAACACAGTTCTTCGACCAATACCTATATTTTTTTTTATAATATTATCTCAGGTTTTGTTTTCATTTAATGTTTTTGGTTACATTATATTAGATAAAATTGTATTATATTTAATGTATTATTGTTCGCTAGGCAAGAGGCCTAAATACTCGATAAACTAAATCCAATAACGTTAAAAATTTTCTCAAATCTGAACGCCATTATTCTCGCATATTGCATTTAACTCTTTACGTTCTGCACTATTGCCTCTCGTGACTTTGTCTAGACTTAATTGGTACTCACCTACAAAAGGAAACAAAAAATGCCTAGCCTACTCTCTTTACAAGGCTCATCAGAGGTTGCAACACGCAGGAACGAAGTAAAAAAGTTTTCGCTTAGCTAAACACCATCAGTCTCGTATGTTTCTGGAACTTTACGTTCTGCACTATCACCTCTGGTCTGAATAACTTTTCATCTCAAAAACTTTATCTACTCTTTTACCAATGAACATTGAGGTTATGACAATCACGATATGAATTGAAATTTGGTGCTGCTCAAAGCCACTAGTCCCACTGTGTTGCATGAACTTTACCTTTCGTAGAATACTAACTGATTTCTAACCGCAGCTATGCTTAACTCTTATTGAAAACTGATGACAGTCATTGCAACAAAATGTAATTTCTGTCACCTCTGAACATTATAATCCCATAGGCACTACAGCTGCTCGAAAAGAAGGGCTGATAAAAGAAAGTCCAAAAATATATGGACAGGTGCAATGACCGCCATGATACAGCTGAATTGTTGTTGAAATACATGTAAAAACGTTTAACAGCAAGCAAATAAACAGCTTGTATAATCGCCTCTTATGTCCTAGGGCAGACTAAAATTATTTGTCCTCTCCACAAATTCGGTCTGCTCTTCTCGGAAAGGGTTTCAGAGAGTGTATCCACCAACCATTCTAAATACTGTTTAATCTTGAAGTCCATGGCGAGCCATCTAATTGGCCAAGATAGATCATTACAGCCACTCGGATGGCTGGTGTTGTTATTCAGAATCAATACTGAATATAGAATGGTTTGTGAATACGTTATCAGACGTCGCAAAAGCAGGATACGTGTTAAAATAATCGTCCAGCTCAAAGCAATCAATTTAAGATATTAAGTGAACCTTAGTTTCTGTACTGCCACCTCTCGTGTCTATGAAGGAACTAAATTGGTCGTTTTATTGTGGCATTAACCGCAGGGAAAATAGAATTAATCGACATTCGTGGCGAGCTTATAGAAATGTCTTTCCGACTTTATTGCACGTTTATTTCCATGTGACATCATTTGTGATTGGGACCAAAAGCAGTCGACGGACTCCAAGAAACGTTGGTCGAGTATTTTAAGACTCCTTGAATCGTTACCTTTGGGTATTTTTTATGATAAAAGATCAGGGGCCATATTCAGTAACGATTCAATTCCAAACTTAAGGGCTAGCTGTGACGCTGTTGGGTCAGAAAATTCAGAAAAAAAAAGTTGAAACTGAAATAGTTGGTGAGTACGGCTCCGGATTGCACAAAGCGTACACTCTTCAATTTGGTCTACATTTTCATTACCGCAAAACGTTTGCACAGACCGTATTAGAATTGCAGCATTTGTGACCAGAAGTTTGCTGTCAAGTGTTTCAAGATTCAAATAGTTTAAGGACGCCTCGGCAACAAATCTAGTATATCGATAGCTCCTGATAGAAGTAGTGGTTAGATACAGAATTTTTAGTCACTTTCGGTAGTGAATCAACCAAATTTGGGTATGAAGGTAGTTGGAAAATGTGTAAGAGAGGGTCAGAATTCAGAGAGCAGTACACGTTTTCATTGACATGTATAATATTAGAGAATTATTTAACGTGATAGAAAAAGTTCTTCGACATCACATTCAACAAGAAAAGTCTCTACGCCAATAATAGTTTGGTGAATGGGCTTTAATGAGAAATTAAATAAAACAAAATGAAACTAATTTAGGGCGAATGAGTTTTCACACCGATTGATTTCTGTGTTTTGTTGCTTAATAAATAAATTCTCAAAGATCGTTGACTAACAGTAATTTATTTCTGTTATAAAGATGGATGAATTTATATATTGCAGTATCTATTACGATACACAAAACTAATAAACACGAATCTGAAATCTGAAATGAGTCTACGAATAAGCATACTGTGAACTCGTGCTCTGTATCTGTTACAAATCCGGCACAATTGTTCAGTGCGAGGAAGTCTGTTTGGTTCAAACGTACCGAAAATTATACGAAGTCGTGAGTCGATAGCATCATGTCGCAGAGGCAATTTCTCGATGTTTAAGTTATAAAGCGGATCAGCGTTAGGAGCCATTTCCATGAAACTAAATGCAGATATAGGTGACACAACAAGTAACTGCGAGTACTTTCGATAAATTTTCCTAGCTTTTGAGGAAATAACCAGTTAGTTCCTTTTTTTTTCAAAAGTCTGATTGAAATATCTGGCTTCATTAAAATATTTAACTTAACAATATTTCCGAATACCCCAACTCGTATAGCAGTTTATTATGCAAAGTTTTAAATTATTCATGTTTTATATTGTTATTGTGTTACTCTGCCGAAGAACTATAGAAAGCTGAAAAAAAAATACAATATTGGATCTGACTTTTCCCAACCAGTATTTAAAAATTTCATGGACACATTGTTGAACAAAAAAAAGAGCTAAATCAAAAGCCCCTATAACTTTTGCTAAAATTGCTTTGCATTAAATGCCTTTACCTGTGTGAATATTGTGAGAATAGGAGAAAATGCTTACCATCATTTCTACATTTTTCATGATGCTTTCTGTCTTTTTCAACGACAAAATATGATCGTTTGAGTTACTTGTAATTTGTCGTTTGCAAATGCTCTCAAATGCACGAATTTTAATCCTTGTCACCTGGTAAAGAGTTAAATGAGAGGAATTTTGGGCGTACATCTTAATTATTCAGAGTATTCAATGCAAAAAAAGAACATTCAAAATGATTATTGCAATGTAATACAGAGGGCGTGCGCAAAACCATACTCATCGTTTCGTTCGTCTGCTCTTTACGGTTGTTTTTGGAGTATTACCTTTGCAGTCAATTGGGACCGTGTTTGTAGCACTCGCAGTCTCGTCCCAACAATGGTAGTCTGTGTTTCCGATGCCGTGCCAGGCACCTGTCAGTAAGGGAGTTGTCAGTATCTGAAAATAAAATGTGAGACATTTTAACATTAACATTATTGACTCTTGTTACCTGCACCTTGCACTTGTGATTGGCCATGATGGGCAATTGCCTCACTCTTTCAGTGCTGAACTCTATTAAGGACATAAGTCACAGTTTTCCTTGCTCACCGCTTTGCACAGGTTTCGTTGTTGAAACTCTTTTTATATTCCATTGGCTTACTTTAGCAGTAAGATAGTACATTTCTATCTGTAATACCGGCACGTCGGTTGTCTTTTAAAAATCCAGAAATCACAGACGCGACAGAAAAATGGAAGACTTTTAAAATAATTGGTTGGGGTGCAAAATTACGCCAAAATAGACGTTTATTATATAGGAGGTAATTCATTTTGTCAATAACTTTTAAATAGAGCACAGGATCTCTTGCAAATGCCCCGCTTGATGTATATATTTTTTTCGCAAGGTATTACAAAGTACTATTTCTGTCCACGGAAAAAAAAATATTTCAGAAAAATGATCAGAAAATAAGTCTTTGTTGACACTTTAGAACATTTCTAATTGCTACTGTGATCTAACTAGTGCCTTAATTCTTTCGATTAATCCTTTTTACTATTGGCAGACATCATATTTCTAAGAATAATAATCTTTCATCAGTATTTGTTACTTTAAGAACCTTATTTTTAGGTTTGAATTAAAATCTATTTTCTGTAATTTTGATAAGAGTTATCTCCTTTGAAGAACTGTATCTTTGTACATTTGTACTTTGCTCCGCAACATGTGATTTCTTTTCATTTTTTTTACCCCACTTACATTATATTATCATCTGAGCGAAAATGAAAAAAGTATATCCATAGGAAAAAACTGTGACATATGTCCTTAACCCAACCTCTTTCAACGATTAAAACTAAAATCCAGAGAAACTCAAAACGATTCGTATCTCATCGGCTTGGCTTAACAAGGGGACGGTATGGATCCAAGATCAGACTTTAAGTTCCGTGCAGTCTGATCTTGATTCGTCCGCATTCAAGCTCTTGTTTCCGCCTATGGTGCTGAAGGGGTAAACATTCAAGGTTTATTTGGTAACAAGCTTTATTAGACGCCCAATAATGTTTGACATACGGCGTTTATGCATTCAACTGTTTTATCCGTAGACGTTACAAATCCAAAGGCAGTCTTGGTCTTAAGTCTACGACCTAACTTGCTCATAATTATGTACATCAATCAGTTATTCCTGATAAAATATGCATGACATATGGCGTTTATGTTTTAATTATTTTCCTGTAATCAGAGACGTTATATGTTCAAAGAAAGTCATTCACTAATGAAAATTATTGAACAATTATTTTAAACGATAACACTCGACAAAGCTTGCAACCTGTACAAGTTCAAAGGACGACTAGTCACTAAATCGTGATTATTAAACCATTATTATAGAGAATAAACACTTGACCAAGTTTGCTTTCCTGGCTTGGGTGCCACAAAGGTCAACAAATGGGTACACGGCACTTGATGATAACGCTTGATAAAGCTCCGTCTCCTATATGTGATATTCATTCTAACCTCAATACCCTACAACCTATTTTGACAAATTAACTTCTGCAGACAACTTATTGGATCGGGCAGCAGACCACTTTCGTAAAACTTTGTGGCGAAACAAGCAATTTCCAATTTATCCACAATGTTTTCTAATTATCCATGTATAGTTTGTTTATTTCAGTTATCAATATTTAACAATGATTGTTCATTGCATCTTCGCTAGCCAAGGGAGACGATCGCCACGCTGCTCTATTCACCTGTGGCTGATCGAGTAGAAATTTGTAATCCCCGGTCACGATACGCCGTCTACTGGATTTTAATAATTATTATCCCTAGAACTGCATGATCGGAAACCAATCAAACGTCGCGTATCATATTTCGGCAAAATCTACACACGTATTTTGACAGCCCTTCATCTGGTATCCTTCAACTTCATTTAACTTATTTGTTACACTGAATGTTGAAGTAAATATTGTTCGTCTATATTTTCTTTTTGGTAATGATTTCTAGCATATCTGACAGTTCTCTCCCCCAGCAGCCATTTTATAGTTGCCTAGCTAATGATGAATACCAAATGCAAGGCGCTATTTGATTGATGCATTTAGAACAGAATGTGACCAATCTCGGGGATTACAATTTTCAACTCGATCAGCTATGGGTGAATAGAGCAAAGTAGTGATTATAAACCTTGGCTTGCGAAGATGGTTTCATTGTTGTCTGCCGAAAATCTATACCAGGATTTACTGATTTTGGACATATCACTCACAAACATAAATTAAACTATTTTATAGAGACAATACCTCTTATTTCCACCAGTGGACTCTATAAGTTAAAGTAACAATAAAGCCCAAAAGTAAACAAAGCGGGTGTTTGAATGCATTTGAATTTATGTCATACCATTTAAAAGTATGGAAATTATTGTGAAGTTGACAATATGTCATTGTACGGTCGGTGCAAGTGTTAGTCGCTGACAGAGAAATTAATTTCAAAACTAGGTTAAAACTTGCCAAATAGCTGTGCCTTTTGTTTACTTTTTGCCTGATTTTAAAATTCTTTTTTCTGCCAGCGACTAACATGTGGTCCGACCACACGATAACAGACTGTAATCTCTACAATGTTTTTTATACTTTTAAATGGTATGATTCAAATTTAAAGGTATTATGACACCTGATTTGATATTTTGGCCTTTACTGGGCCTTTAAAGGCGCGTTTAGACCTACTACCGTGACTACGCATAAACAAAAGTCAATGGCAATATACAATTTATACAATTAAATGCAACTATCTATACTAACGAGGGCGCTTTTCATTGCAATGCAGTGACCCATAAGTATAGTTATTCAGGCTTTAAATTCTCATTTTGGTATTCTCGTCGTGGGTTTGTCAATGTTTTAAATACGTTACGGGCACCGTATCTGTCCTAATGATATCGTGCTATTTCGTGAGACTTGTTCATTTCCTTACCAAATATGAACAAGGGTGCTCAAAGAGAGCTACGTCTTTCGGATAGGCGATAATTAGTGTTTTGCCAACGACGGTTAGAAATGTCTTCTTCTAAATGACTTTACTAACATTCTTGGAAAAGAAGCAATTCCTTGTTACAAGTGATTGCTCCTTTTTCCACGATGTTCACAAAATCTGTGGACTGTGATAGCGTAAAGAAAGTCATATTTATAATGAAATGGGTGAACACTCTAAAAACAAAGCTTAACTCTTTACCAGACGACTAGACCAGCGGGTCTAAATTGAAAATATTCGAGGACGGCAAAACTTATGTGGCCAAAACAAATGTGTTGTCTTTTATACGAATAATAACATTGTGGGAAAAAGAAACATGTTCTCAAGCATTTTCTCCTTTTTCAAATATTGCTTTCAAACACTTTTTTGGCGAGGGTTGCCAAATCACGTGACTGTTTTGTAAAGAGTTAATGTATTTGATAAAGAGCACATTAAAAGGACTTCGCGGCAGTTAAGTCGATTTATTTATTTGTACAGGGAATTGTGTGACCATTATATGATATGAACGCTAAGTATCTTCAAATGGACTATGAATTGTTTTAATGCTTTGGTTGCCCTAACAACCTTACCATTACATAGTTATTTGAGCCATGCTCTGTGAAAAGGGGGCTTAATGCACCTCCGTGATGCATGATACCAAGCAAGTCATCACAGTATTACAGGTCCATAAAATTTATTTTGTATAACCTATTGAATAATGAGGTACATTGGTCATTTGACATGAAGGAAATTGACTGAAAGCAAAAGGTTTCGGCCCAGATCAGCCTGCGTGGACTGCGCAGGCTGACCTGGGTCGGTACTTTTCGCAAATACATTAAGCACCCTTTTCACATAGCATAGCTCATTTTATTTTGTTATTACAAATACATTAAATTTTGTTACAAAAAATATTAGACGACGTAAGTGATACTGGAATATGAACACTAAAACTCTTTCATGCCGCTTTTCAATATGACAAGAAATAATATAAAGTAACCTCGTCAGCAGTTGTCTCATATTTCAGCTAGATGCATTTTGTAAGGTTAAACTCTAATACAAATTATATTTGGAAAAGGAACACCCGCTGCTAAATATTATGCGGCTGAAACAATGAGCCATGCTCTGTGAAAAGAGGACTTAATGCATTCGTGAAAAGTATCGACCCAGGTCAGCCTGCGCAGTCCGCGCAGGCTGACCTGGACCGAAACTTTCCGCTATTGGTCAATTTTCTGTATATCAAAGAACCAGTGTACCTCATTATTCCGTACACATGGTTTGTTATACAAAACGAATTTGGGGGATGTATAATACTGTGATGACTTGCTTGCTATCATGTATCACGGAGATGCAATAAGTCCCGTTTTGCCAGAGCATGGCTCATCTGTGTTAGGCAACAGCTTGGTCACCAATCCATGCACTGGCTATAATGCACGTTGCTTAACTGTCAAGGAGGGACAAGCATCAACCTGTATCGCCATAATTACTGGCTGCTTCGCAGTTGATTGATTTTCCGTTTAGGCTGGCAATTATGTTACGGGGGATAGTGCCAGATACAGGACGAAACCCATCCTAGATTACACCTGCTTCTTGCATGGTGTACAGTATTTAACGTTTCATCTGAAAGACTACTATAAAAATTTTAGATGTTCAGCCGTGGGACTCGAACCCACATCTTCATCCCTCAGTTTGTCGCTTACAAGTGCCACGGCCTACCACTTGAGCTATTCGAACTGACTTGTACTGCAGTGCTGGCTTTAAGCCCTTATATATAACTGTTCTTCGTGACACATGTAGACATAGAGTAATGCGTAACGCTAAAAAGAATATAAAATTACCAATTAGTACAAGAAAAAAAAGATTATTTCCTGTTTTATCCATTTACTATGGTGTGAAAAAAACGCCATAGGGTATCGATTAGCAGTAGTAACGCTTGTATATCGATGCAATAAATGTGCCCAAAATAGGCCAGCAGAGGTCCTCCGAATAAACAATTCCATAATTTTGACCGATTGCCAGTTACTTTTTATTCAGGGCATAGTAGGTATAACACGTTCTCAGTTTATAACATCATCATGAACGTAGACCAGGATCAGAAACCATTCCCATCATTATCTTTTTCAAAAACAGCAACAGCACCGTTTAAATATTTCCAAACGATGACATTTCAGTGTGGTATAGAACACAACTTGTCTTTAAAATTACTGGAACGGAACTGCTTGTTTCTGTCCACAAAACGTGATCAAACTGACAAATCATGTACAGTACAGTGTCACAAATGATACCTTTTTATCCTTTCTACGCGAAATAAATCACTACGACTTTTTTCAATAACTGAAAAGTACAAGTACACTATTATTACAGCAAGTTTTGGTAATAGTTTACAACGAAACGACGACACAGACGATCCTTCATAGAGCCAAGATCAGACTGCACGTTTTATATAGTCAGATCTTGGACCTGCGCCGTAGGGATTTCATCGCGTTTGTGCCAAATGGACGTCGCAAGAAAAAGTAAACTGGTAAAACTTTTCGCTTACAACATAAAGTTTCAACTCGGGTCAGCCTGCACGGACCGCCTAGGTCGACATGACTCGATACTTTTTGCAGACGCCTCAAGCCCCCTTTTCACAGTGCATGGCTCATATGTACATTACGATTTTTGTAAATATTTAGAATGAATCAAGAATACAGTCGGACTATGTAGTTTAAAGATCTGACCATATGACTTGTACAGTCTGATCTTTGATCTACGCCGTCTGCGAAAGCTCATTATGTCCAGGACTTTTCCATTCGCATTTGCGCCAACTTGGCATCGCAAGGCAAAACAGGTTTTAAAGCGGAAAAACAATAATAAACTAAGCTGAACCTTTGGATGCCTTTCAAAAACTCTCCGGTCATTTTTTCTGTCGGACAATTTTCTCTGTCTCTTTATATAAGTTAACTTTATTATGACGTTACATCTTTCGAAGACAGATTTCGCCTTGAGATGACTGTCACATAATGAGCGGATGTTCATCGCCTGTATGAAACCTTAACTTTACCGGCTATTTCTCTACATTTATCTAACACGTTCAAGTGACAAACAGGTAATACTTGATGAAAAGCAACATGCTTTTACCAAATTATATAAAAAATAATATAGGAAGAGTAGCAAATACTTGTCACAAGCATTTGCTCCTTTTCCTAAATTGTTTTCAAAAGCTGTGTGATGCAGAGGGCATGGAAAGAGTATTGGTGAAATCAGGTGATAATGGATGTCTTGCGGTAGATATTAGCATCATCTGACGGAATAACCCGATAGGGGTAATTCTGCTTCACAAAGCAGTAGACGACCATCTTGCAGCTATTTACTGAAATTGACATTCAGAGATCGTTAAGCAAGGCTTCAGCCTGTGATTGTTACGCTGTTCTAATAAAAAAGTGTGCGCCACACAAGCACTGTAGTCAACTAATGTATTACATTTTATAAGAAATTTGCAAAGGCCGACGATGGTGGTGTCCGTGACCATGAGGTAGAGCGTTCGATTATCGGGAGCGGGTGTCATCTTTGAGACTGTTCATTAGCCCACACATTCGGCGCGGGTATTGGAGTGGTTTCCAGGAAGCAGCATCGAGAGAGATGAATATAAATCAATGCTCAATCTTGCTTTCACGATGGCTATATGGAAGAGCAGCCAATGGCTTAGGAAGAATATTGTGTCATGGGATAAGAAGCTCAGCTCAAGGGATGCATGGATAAGTGCACTATAGCCGCCGCGATATTACTTAAGTAATGTTGAAAACGTTGTTAAACACTATACAAAAAAAAAGTTGAATAAACTAATACATTCGAAAATGTGGCAAGAAGATTTTTGGTCAGAGTTTCAGTCCGCGATTGTCACGATATCCAACCTAAAGTGCACTGTGTACCGCCGTGCAAATGGTATTGTCGCTGTGCTCACTCTATAACCTTATTACCTCCTCAGACAAATTTGTTGCAGACGACAGTTTTAAAATATCACTGTAAAATACGGATAGTCAACATGTTTTACGGTGTAGTTCATATATACTCGCTAAAACATTGTAACAAAAGCCATTTCTACATTTGCCATGATGTTGTCAAACGTGGCCTACTTCAAGACGAAAAAGTCACTAGCGGGTAGGAAATGATTGATCGAAACAATGCGTTTTTTCGTGCAGAAATCGAAAATAATGAAAATAAATGCATGAATCTAATTACTTTTATATAATTTGGCCGATCCTGTACATGTACCGTAAACTTCAATTCCAGATCCTTTGAGAGATATTCCAGTAAATACATCTTCTAAAATCGCAAAACATTGAAGCTCTTTTTTAGGACTGAATTTCGGAGCAAATTGTACCGTTTGCCATCGTATCCCGGACTGTTGCACCCACAACTGTCCGCCCTGGGGTGGTTAACATTTAGTTTTAACCTATTTATTTTACATCGATTGTTAAACAGTTTCTGCGACTCATACCAGTCACTATTGATGGCCTGACGAAAAAGAGGAAAGTTTTAAATGTCGACCCTGTCTGATTTCGAACCAAGTAACTTTTTTGTAAATGGCCGAAACTGTACCCCTACACTTTGTCCTTACTCCAAAGGACAGTTACACTAAGATTTAGACTAGTTATAGGAAGGTATAAATGTGCCATGCTATGTGAAAAGGGGGCTTAATGTATCTGCAAAAAGTATTGACGCAGGTCAGCTTGCGCAGTCCGCGCAGGCTGACCTGGGTCGAAACTTTTTGCAGTTGGTCAATTTTCTATACGTCTAAGGACCATTGTACCTTTTGATTCAATCAGTTGTTATACATAATTGATTTTATGGATCCAAAATAATATGATGACTTGCTTGGAATCATGCCTCATGGAGATGCATTAAGTCCCCTTTCTCCCAGAGCATGGCTCAAATAAGTACAGACAGGGAGGTTCCGCATCATAATTGCACTGGGTCATCATCAAGGAGAAAGACATTGAGTATCATAAAGATAGATTTTCCCTGGATAATTACATACGGGCAATCAAAACCCTATTTTTGTGTGTGTGTGTGTGTTTGTTTCTTGGAACGGCTTGAAGGACTCTAAATTTTTTGCCACCTTTTTTTCAGAAAGAATTTTTATAGTAATAATCATTATCACTGTATTTCACAATCCCGTATTTTTATGATCTTGAAGATATCATTTGAAAACATCGTAGGAAAAGGTAAAAATGCTGTTATACAGCATTTTCTCCTTTTTCTACGATGTTTTCAAAGGGCATATATTACGTAGAGTCCTTTGGGGGAAAAAAAAACGTAGAAAAGGAGTAAATGCATTTAACAAGCATTTACTTCTTTTCCAACAATGTTTCCTACCCTGCCTGTCAAAGATATATGCCATCAGTTAAAGCATGTCTAATTCGTCGTAAGCAAAACCTGTCAATATGGACAAGACTTATATTGTGTTGTCCGTTAATGAATTCGTTTGCATGGTGTTTAACGCCGTTTTCAACATAATTTCAGTTATAAATTGCGCGGCCAGTTCACCTATCCATGCTTCCCTCGGTAATGAGTGAAGGCATGAATGTTTACTCATTAGGGGAAAAAAGAAACACATGTGTACCATTAGAAATAATACTGGCGAGTGGCGACACCGAAACCCGACCCCATCACCTTAAAACCATAAGTTTAAGCCTCCAACCACTGGGCCACAGTTCATCAAAGTCCAAGATTAATAACTTGGCACGAGTTAGACTGAAGTAAGACAGAACCCGATGAATTTAACATCCACAGGATCGATCAATGTTCACAGATGTGGTGATACAGGTGAATTATCAAATGATTATGCAGTAGCTCTCTAGGGTTTCGAATCATTGTTAAATTACACTGCATTAAATCTTCTATGCTTATGTTTTCAACAGCATGGAATGAGTCAGTACTAGTAAAACAATGCTACAATAAAAGCGTTTTAATTATACCTACCGGTACTCATTGACGGACAGGGTATGTAATGGCATACAAAACCAGCAAACAATGGGACCTATAGACCTTTCGACTGGTTAAGGTTTTAGTTCTGGTTCTTAGTAAATTGCCATCATTGTAGACAATTATTCAAAAACTTGTTTGAACGAAATCTGTTTAGTTATAACTCCATATACATGTACATTCTATATTCAATGATAAAAACTTATTTACCCTTTTCTTTAGTTGTACGTTTAAGATGTCCATCATTATGATATCATTGACAATATTGATATTTTCAATTGTTCATATCTAAGGATGACTGTCTTTCAGAATATTCGGCTTGAATGTAAAATCTCACGTTTGACCTACCTCAGTATTATCATTTCGACGGCAAAAGTACAATCCACTAAAACTCGGATACATTTTCATGATTTAACAGACTGTATATATCCATGATCAGACTGCATGTTCTGTGCAGTCTGATCTTGATCCATTTACATGAGCCCTTATTTTGGACTTTGGCGCTTGGTGAAGGGTGAAATCGTTGAAAGCGTAATGCTTTTAAACGAAGCCTATGTAGTGTAAATGATATAACGTTTATTGGCTTGGAGGGTATATGTAATATTGTTTTGCTGGTGTTTTTTACATTTTGCAACACACTATTTCAAAGTTTTAAATTATAATTGCAAAAGAGAAATTAATCAAATAAGTTTTTTTAACGTTTATTTACTAAGTTTGCAATTGTATTTGTGTACGGTGCCAATTCTTCGTTGATTTTACTTACTCTTATTCCTTACGATTTTTTTTTTTTTTTGTGAGGCAATCAGTGACAGAATACGGTTCGTTAAATTTATACCATAATTTCAATCCCAAATTAAGTAATTGAGCGTTTAAGACAAATTGTCAGGTATATTTTACTTTTTAAAACTAGTTTCATGTTCTTAATGCAGATCATTCTGCATCGAAACGACAAGTCAAATAAATTGAAGACGTGCTAAAATGAGAAAAAAAAAAAAGAAAAAATAATACAACGTGAAAAGTTGTTAACGTTCGATGGTTATAACTGAGTATTTCTTTAATATGGTCGCCATTATCCCTGAAAATGCTTACAATATTCAATATCAAAATGTAAGCCCATGTTCTCCTAACTATATTGATTGTCCGTCATCAAAATTTACGACCCACTTTCTCGGATAATATGCAATGTTCATTATCAAAATTTATTTCCTGTATCTCCTACAATATTCTTTGTCTGTTATCAAAATGTAATGCCAAGTATCTCCGATATATTCATAATCTGTTATCAAAATTCATTGCCCTGCATCTCCGACAATATTCATATCCCGTTATAGGAATTTATACCCTAAGTGTCCAACAGTAATGATAATCCGTTTTCAAAATTTTATTCCTGGTATTTCTGACAGTATTGATTGTATGTCATTAAACTTAAATGCCGAATATCTCTGACAATGTTCATCTACCGCTATCAAGCTTTAAGGCCAGTTATCCCTGACAGTATTCATTGTTCGCTATCAAATTTAAAATCACGCATGTCCGACAATATTCATCGTCAGTTTTCAAAATTGTACTACTATTGTCTCCGACAGTATTTATTGTATGTCATAAAAATTACATGCCGAATATCTCTGACAATGTTCCGTAACTAAGTTTAGGGGCCCAGTATCTCCGTCACTTTTCATTGTCCGTTATCAAAATTTAAATGTCATGCATGTCCGAAAATATTAGTCGTTCGTTTTCAAAATATCCCAACGATATTCACTGTGTGTCATAAAAATTACATCTCTGACAATTTGAGCCGTGCTCTGGCAAAAAGGGAATTTAATACATCTCCGTGATGCATCATACCAAGCAAGTTATCATATAAGTATAGTCCCATAAAATCCATTTTGTCCAGCAACCGACTGAATCATAAGGTAGAATCGACCTTTAACATGCAGAAAATTGACTAGATGTAAAATGATCGATCGAGGTCAGCCTACGCGGACTGCGCAGGCTGACCTGAATCGACACTTTTTGCAGGTGGATTAAATCCCCTTTTCACAGAGTATGGCTCCTGTATATTGTCCGTTATCAAGTTTTAAGGCCCATTCTCTTCGACAAAATTCATTGTCTGTTATCACACTTTAATGTTCTCTACTTCCCACAACATTAATTCCCGTTACTAAAACTAACGGTGTTTCTCCTAGATCATTTATGGATCGCAAAGTCCAGTTCTGGCAATAATCATTATCCTTTACCTAAATTCAGCGTGCAACATTTCTTACAACAGATATGTTACACCTGTAGTCTTGTATCTCAAGAAAAATAATGAAAAGGGTGAGGCAGGAGAAGAGAGTTACAAATCAAATGATGTCCGATTTATATAGAGGATATTTGTTGGGTTTTTTTTTTCGGTGAAAGATCGAAATTTATTTCAACGAGTGAACATTATCAATAATATTTTCATGAGTGGCGCAGCCACGAGTGAAAATATTACAGATGATGTTCATGAGATGAAATGAATTTCGATCTTTCACCGAAAAAAACAATTATTCTATTTATTTCATGCATCTAACCCTTTTTTTTTTTTTTTTTGTGGGGGGGGGGACTTACATCAATATTTAGTGCAGTTCTTTTCGGTAATTCCCTGTGGCATACCCCATCCGCATAAAACGCATTACAATATTGCGTAAAGCGCGAGAAATCTCAATCTCCGAGCAGAGTTGTCGTTCGTTACTCTCACCATACATCTCTGCAATGGGCTAAATGACAAGAATTTTGTCAAACGGAGGAAAACATGTTTTGTTACTGTTTAACTGTTTCATGTGTAACATTATAAAGTAGATAAAGGAAATATGATTCTGGATACATACTAGGTGCATTCAAACTGATAAATTTACCTGTATACAATGGAACTATTTTTTCGAGCTTCTTTACTGATCAGAATCTTATGCCAATTGTAACGAAAATGGCTGCGCCCATGAATGATGACAAAAGTTTTGACACACCGATGGATCTAAGCTTGTAAGATTAAAAAACAAGTTATCGTCCTTTAAAAGACATTAAGCTTTTCAGAAAATCCCTCTTTTTCACATTTCCTACCACTAAGTCTGATTGGCCGTATGCTGTTTGAACAGCACACAAAACCATCGATATTGGTCTTTCTTTCACCGGCGTTTGTGTCGCCATTTTGAGTTATGGTCATGTGACGAAAATATCACGTAATGACGGACTACTTTCTGAGCCAACTACAGAGGTGAATGGGAATGATCCGTAGTGCAAGAGAGTGGAGAAATGTAGGGTAAATTACGTACGTCATATTTCCATCTGGTTGAGTGTCACGCACTGTTTACCTAGGCAACTAGTGAGCGGGAACTACCGCTTCCGCCTTCAATTGAAAAGTTAAAAAATAAAAACGGTATTTTTCTCTGGTCGTAACCATGAAATATCAAATATTCCACCGTTATTTCTCGATAAACTACCGAAAAGCATGAAATAAACTGTATTATAATCCTCATTTGGTGTAGGATTTGAATTTGGGTAACTTCTCCGACGACGATTGCCAGAAAATGAAACAAGTACTTCTCTTCTTGTCAAACTACGGTTTTAAAACTTTGATCGCAAAAAAAAGTGAACACATATTTTTATCATAGCCATTGTTAAAGCTTCTCAATTTTGCATTTTTGAAATTTTGACTCAAAGGTAGCTGCGTAAGTTTTGTGACTAAAAATATGACGAGAAGCATGAGAAGTTTCAAAACTTACACTTGTCCTTATAGGATTTGATCAGATTGTTGGGAAAAATGTCACAAACGTTACCCCAGTCGCACTCTCTCCGCTAGTTGTCAACGATCTCTTTCTGTGCGGACTTTCTTTTGTTGTATGGTTCTCGAATATTTTCGTTAACTAGAAACTCGCTGAAATCAGCGAAAATCCTGAATAAGCAAAATTGACGAAAGTTCATACCGAGGATTTAACATGGAATCACAATATTGACTTGGCGAATCAGAACTGCTACTACATGGTTTCCCGACATACGACATATACTTTAGACAAACAATACAATAGTTGTATGAGATTATTCCTGTTAGATCAATCTTTGCCACGAAAACTGGCCAATATTTGATATCAATTTATTATCATATTGATCTTGATCTAGCATACCAGTGTACCTCAAGATGTAATTACAGATTGAAGTGAAAGCAATCACCCAAAGACAATATTATCCCAAGATGGAATGTATAATCATGTTTTTCGAGGATGAAATCTGATCATTTTTTTTTTATTACTGTTTTTTTCAACGTTGTTTCAACAGTTTTTTCACTGATCCACAGAGAACCTGTATATAAGCCATGCTCTGGCAAAAGGGGGCTTAATGCATCTCCGTGATGCATTGTACTAAGCAAGTCTTCACATCAATATGGATTCATAAAATCCATTTGGTCCAACAACCAGCTTTATCCTGAGGTAGTTTGGTTCTTGGACATGCAGAAAATGAACAAATAGCAAAAAGTTTCGACCCATGTCATCCTGCGCATCCTGCGCAGACTGCGCTGGCTGACATGGGTCGATACTTTTTGCAAATGCATTAAGCCCCCTTTTCACAGAGCATGACTCACATGCACTGCTTGTTGTCTATACAGGTACGTGTACAGGTGATGCCCGTGATCTTGTACATGTAGATCATCTATCATAAATTTTGTGCATATCACAATACGCACATCCCATAACAATTACTATAGCATGTTAATTAATGTATATTTGCACAAAAATCCTTAAATACTTCAGTACATGGCATGTGATATGCTATGCACAATATCCACGATAATTGCTTTGCCATATCGTATATTGGACACCATTCGTAAAATCCATCGACGATATATATCATAATGTCCATGATGAATTTTATACTGTAGCGATTCTAATGAAGGAAACAAATGTCTGCCTGGAAACAAAATGATTTGTAATGGTTACATCAAATATAAACAAAGCAAGTCTGCCAGACGACATCTTATTAATTCATATCACTATGTAAGACTATGATTTATGGGAGACTAGTAATTGATAGTTAGCGCCTTGGAAACAAAGTAACTCCTTGTAATTCGAACCTTTTTTTTTCGAATTTATTTGATTATTCGAAATATAGACTGGAGTGGATATGCCAGAGAGAAATAGTGCAGCAACGGCATTTAATGACCATGTGAGCGATTAAAATTGCTGCGGAGAAAAATACATATGCAACCAAAACTGTTTTGGTCATTTCGTGCCATTTCTTATATCTTTCTTGAATCATTTACACAAAAGAGTCAAAAGTCCTCAGATGAAGATTTCATTTAAACAAGAGATTATCGTTGATATATTAGTCATAAACCTGTATTCTTAAACTTATTAAATGGTATAAATTTTACTGTGTTATTTTTACAAACAATACACAACAATATACAGTAGCATTTGAAAGTGTTACATATATAATGAAACACCCTGTATGATGTATTTTTCATTCATTCGCAACAAAATGAAAACAGTAACCCCCTTTTTTCAACCTTTTCTACATGCGCTTTTGCGGACAGCGTAGGTCAGGATCAGAGTGCACAGAATGTGTCGTATGACCTCTACAAAAACTGAGATATTCTGCATGGTTACCAGCATTTTCTTCTTTTCCCACAATGTTTTCAAATGCCTTGTTCTTCGGGATCGGTAAAACAAGTGATTATTTGGTAAAGGGTTAAGCAATTAATTCGGCGTATGAACTGAAAAACAATAACTTGTGAAAATCTATAAAGAAATCAGACTTAAACACACCTGCTGCCATAGGCACTCGTTAAGTAAGACTCTACAACAAATGTTTATCAGAGTTACACCCATAGGATGATACCATATAAAACAACGATTTTCAAAGTAACACGAAAAATAATGCCAGAGCACAATTATTTATAAAAGTCAGACTCGTACTGAAATTAAACCGGAAAGCAGCTGTTTGAAATGAAGTGAAATGTTTGAATTGAATTGTTTGAGTAAGACCTAAGTATAATTGTTGGTCATAGCCACTCAAAACTTAATCTTGAGCACAACTATTTACCAGAGTCACACTGATAAATTCATACTAGTACATAAATGTTTGTCAGTAAGTAGGAAGGTAAGACCTAATCTCAACTGTTTTTAAATTCATGCAGAAATTTGACCAGAACATAACTGCTTGTCAAAGTCACGAAGAAATTAATTCCAGAACACAGTTATTTTCAAGGTCACTCAGAGATTAATATCGAAACACAACTGTGTTACGTGAGACCACTCCTTCATGCATGGTTTCATCCCGGTTTAAATACAATACCTAACAACTGCGTTATAGAGAATTCTCTTTAGCTCAATGGTTATGGTATTGACCTTTCGTCCGGCCGTTCTAGGTTCGAATCCTGCCCCGTCCCTGTATTTCTGCTATGCATTTGTTCATTTGTTTCTTTGTTACGGACTTTGTTCGTAAGATTGGGGCTCCTCCGGGATTGGCCATTGAGCCATTAATCCCATTTGTTGTCCAAAAACGGACTTTCTGCCTAATAAGGCTTTGAGTCATCAATAAATGATGACTTTAAGAGCGGTGTATGGCGGGAGACCACTCCTTCATGCATGGCTTCATCCCGGTTTAAATACAATACCTAACAACTGCGTTAGAGAGAATTCTCTTTAGCTCAGTGGTTATGGTATTGGCTTTTCGTCCGGGCGTTCTAGGTTCGAATCCTGCCCCGTCCCTGTATTTCTGCTATGCATTTGTTCATTTGTTTCTTTGTTACGGACTTTGTTCTTAAGAACTGTTTAACAAAAATGAGTAAGACCTTAACTCAACTTTTTTTTTTTTGTGAAGTAAGACATTAACACCGGAAGACAACCGTTTTCAAAGTCACTCAGAAATTAAACCGGAACACAACTATTTTTAAGTCACATGTTCGTTCAAGTCACTCAGAAATTGATACCGTAATACAACTGCTTGTCTAAGCTACTCACAAAGCAAGACCTAAACTCAACTGTTTTCAAAGACACTCAAACCATAATACCGGAACACAAATATTTGTAAAAGTCGGTACGGAACACAACTGCTTGTCAAAGTCGCGAAGAAATTAATTCCAGAACACAGTTATTTTCAAGGTCACGCAGAGATTAATATCGAACACAACTGTTTAACAAAAAATAAGTAAGACCTTAAAATCAACTTTTTTCGAAGTAACATAGACATTAATACCGAAAGACGATCGTTTTTAAAGTCACTCCGAAATAAAAACCGGAACACAACTATTTTTAAGTCACGTGTTCGTTATAGTCACACTACTGTTTGTCTAAGCTACTCAGAAAGTAAGACCTAAACTCAACTGTTTTCAAAGACACTCAAAGCATAATACAGGAACACAAATGTTTGTAAAAGTCACTCGGAAATTGATACCCCAACACAACTGTTTGTCAAAGTCACTCAGAAATTGATACCGCTACACAAATGTTTTCAAAGTCACTTAGAAATTAATTTTTGAACACAAGTAAATGTCAAAGACGCTCATAAATTAATAATGGAACACAACTGTTTATCGAAGTCACTTAGATACTGGGACCGGAACACACCTGCTTGGCAAAGTCACTAAGATAGTTAGGAGGAGACAGTCCGTTGAACATTTTATAAAAGAGAATCAGTTTGTGTTTTCGCCTCCTTTGGCTTAAAGTTTCCCATCCAGTTTCTTGGTATAAATCACGGATAGCAACTAGTTTGGTGCAGCCTGTTACTATGCGAGCCACTCCATTTTGAACTTTATCCAGTTGATCTTTCAGGCCCTGAGAAAAATTGTTCCATACAACATCACCATATTCAAGGATAGGCCTGATAAATGAAAAGTAAATAATTTGGAGAGAAAGACGCTCGAGACGCGTTTTTAGATGCCGCATGATTCCAATACTTTTCCAGGCTTTTTCAACAGATTTACTAACATGAATGTCCCAAGAACCATCATTGGAGAGGAAGAATCCCAAATGTTTATGGCTGGTAACAGACGGTATTTCTATATTTGACATAAACAGACCTGGATGATTAGGCTTGGAACGCTTACGAGAAATTACTAAAGACTCAGACTTAGATGGATTAAACTTGACCAACCACTTCTGAGCCCATTGATTAATTTTGTTGATGTCTGATTGTAAAACTCTTCCTACTTCATCCGGATCACCTACAACCATTGATAAGTTGGTATCATCTGCAAACAGGTTAATATTACCCTGAATGTCATCTACTATATCATTTATGTAAACTAAAAACAAGAGAGGTCCGAGTATAGAACCTTGGGGGGCACCGGCTTGTACACGACTTAAAGTTGAAACACCGCCAGGCGAAATAACCCTTTGAAAACGATTAGAAAGGTAATTGGAAAACCAAAATAATAACTTTCCACGAATCCCTGCTCTCTTTAGCTTAAAGAGTAAACCTTCATGCCAAACTTTGTCAAATGCTTTACTTACATCGAAAAATAAAACTCTGAATTCCAAACCATCATCCAAAGCTTTACAAATGTGATTATAGAGACAAGCAACTTGGTTTACTATCTTAATGTTCTTGTTCCTCAAACTGTTGGGGAATCATCATCTTACAATCTTCGAAGACCAAATAACTTGCGAACCATTACTTGCAGAACCACTTTGTTCAAAAATTCATTCTTGCCATCAGTGATCAATGATTGGAACTGTTTATCAGATGAAACGAAAAATGCCGGAACGTTGTGTGCTTTTAAATATCGCTTAAACATGGATAAACCGAACCCAAACAAGCTTTATTTCTTTTGAGATAGAAAAACTCAGATCATACATGCTAGGTTACGTAATAAGTGTAGTTGTCTTAATGAGCATTTGTATTTGAAAAATATAGTCCAGTCGTCCCTTTGTAAATGTGGCTCCGTTGAATCAACACATCATTACTTTTTTGAATGCCCGTTTTACCGAGAATTAAGAATTAGTTTAAACGATGATATAAGTACAATTACAAGAGTTACTCTTCAAGTAATTTATATGGTGATGAAGATCTTAATCAACCCGATAACGAAAAAATATACTTATATTAGTCAAAGCAGAAGATTTACTTAGTATAATTATGGCGTTTTCTTTCTTTGGTTGTGAACTTCCGGCTTCCAAAACTCAGTCTAAATGACAGAGCTGCTTATATCTAAATAAGTAACTGCATGTTCTTTTATTGATAGCATCCAATATCTACTGATCTGTGATGGTCATGGAGGAAGAAAATAGCTTGTGAAAATTACCTCCAGTTTTGGTCCTCCAGTTAAACACTCCACACCAATCTGCTTTTTTTCCTGTTCTATTTTTTTCCCACGGTTTTCTCTCAGTAGCTATCAAAATACCGTTATTATTTTTCTTACTTTATACATTATTATCAACCAGTAACTGCGTACCTGGAATTTTGGAGAAGAACCATATAAGCTTTGCTTTCGTTCCAATCCATTTCGTCAGTTATTTTTTGTTATTCTATTGTCTTTAAATGCTTGTAATTAATTGATTAATAAAATATATTTAAACTAAAGTCACTAAGAAATCAATACGGAGCACAAGGGTTTTCAAAGTCACTCAGAGATTTATATATAAACATGACAGTTTAAAAAAGTAAGACCTCAACTCAACGGTTTTCATAGTCACTCGGATATTAATACCGGAACACAACTGTTTCAAAGTGACTCAGAAATTAATACCGGAACACAACTATTTTTAAAGTCATTCAGAAAAAAGTACCAGTACACAACAGTCTTTCAAAGTCACTCACCGTGTGTCAAAGTCATTTGAAATTAATAACGGAACACACATGTTTGTCAAAATGGCGCCAAACAGTGAGGTCGTGTGATTTTTCACTCTGGGTTATGAGGTTCGAAATGGTGTTACTCGAATTTAATGAAACACCATTTTTTACATATGAAACGTGGAGCATGTGATCTTTAAGTAAAATATTTTAAGGATAGGTTAACACCTTGAAATAAAGAATAATTTGTGTTTAAATTTATGGCATATATTTCCTCTTTAGAGTAGTCCGACAAAGTAAGCACGGTGAGCACGTGCACATACCTATGTAATACTTATACCAATAGACTAGCAATAGAAGAGCCTACACAATAATTTACAAAATAGTTTACGCGGATTTCAAAATGGCGGAAAACGATAACCAATTGCTTGATGTTAATATTCCAGATAATAAGGTTGTGAGCTACGCAAACGAGGACAGTAGTGCTTGTGCTCTTGCTTCGGCTTCAAGTGAAAATAGTCAACCACCAAAATATCCAAAACGCAAAGCGTCTCCGCTATATAAAACAGCTACCAAGAGAACAACGCTAAGCCGAAGTTCGACTTCCGCTACCACTAGTAAGTCAGCAAGAGTTCCACGCAGCCGTTAATTGATGCTTTTAGGGATCCTAAGTTCCTGAATTCTATAACACCCTTTATCCACTCAATGATACTGCCTACGATTGAGAAAGCCATTGAAACGGCCGTCTCCACAGCGGTTGAAAAAATCAAATATGTTTGACAGCGTTATGGAATGGAACAAAAAACTAAAATATACTTTCTGTTGAAAGCCAAAAATCCATTATAGCGGATCAACAAGCACGGATGGTTGATAAAGGGCGTGTCTTAGAGGAGAAATTCAAGTCTTTAATCAATTTTGAACAAAAATTAGACAAATTCGAGTAAGAAATCAAGTCCATTTAGATGGCCTTAAACGAACTAGAACAGTATGGTAGACGCAACTCCATCAGGATTCAAAGTTCAAGGCGGGCAACAAACTTTCCGAGTCGGAGCTGAAAACCTAGGTCACAGCCTACTTCAACAACACTATGCTGAAAAATTATCCACAATGTATGTATATATAGTTTCTATTATCGATCGTAAATACCGCAACACAGCTGTTTTCAAAGTCACTCAAGAATTAATACCGGAACAGTACCGTTTTTAAAGTCAGTCAGAAATTGATACTAGAACAAAAATGTTTGTCAAAGTCACTCATAAATTAATACTGAACCACCACTCTTTGTCAAAGTCACTTAAACGGAAGATTTATCTCATTTCTTCCAGCATGCGATTCTTTTCGTTTTGTAGCAAACCCTGTCCTGAAAAATTGTGACAAAAGGAGAAATTGCGCATAATGAACAATTCACCTATCGAGATCGTTTCAAAGCATCGAGATGGCTCTCCTGCGTTCTTTTATTGCTTAATCAAGCCTAGCTGCTATCAATGTGACAGACTCTGTTCGAAAGTGTGGTAACATAGATGTTTTAAAAGAAAGACCGTTTACCTACCTAAAACAAACTGCATAATAAAACCATGTATGGTAGAAAAGGACCGGGACAATTTTGTCTGTTTTCTTCAACGGAATAAAGTTGTATTATACCTCGCGTATGACTTGTCATAGTGATAGAATGAGGTCATATCTTCGAATCTTTTATAAAAATGGGGATTGTCAACCAAGTTTAGATCTTGAAAAAAATAAATCTCTCTACTATTTTATGCACTTTTTGGAACAATACAAAAGAATCTTACGGTTTAATGACTTCATCATACAGCATCTGAGGCACAATGTATGAACTCATTTGCTGGATAAATCTACTTATTAACATGTGATGAATTTATTCAGTTATCTGCAATGCATCCCCGCCATCGCAAGTATCCTACGTCAAGACTTCCTAGTTATCAATACGGACATCGTCTATGACTTGAAGTTTTGTACATTCATCAATAAGGTGTGTGTAGGGATGAACCGTGCTAAGCAGCTGCAATTGTACGCTGGTGAGGTGGCTTTCGATGAAAATAAAAGAGAGCTTCAAAATGCAAATTCAAATACATGGCACTCGTATATCAAGTGGCAGATCAATAAAAACTCCATTCACACAAATAACTTGTTTTTATTTGGTTGTTTTTCTCTTCTTTTCCTCGTTGTCCAACAAGCTTCATTTAAATCTAAAGCATTTGCAGACTACAATTTAAATGTGGCTAAAATTGTAAGATTTCTACTTGAAAGAGCAGAAACATTGTGGAAAATAGAGAAATAATGCTTGCCATCATTTTCTTTTTCCTCAATATCTTTAAAGGGCTTAAGGCACGGGACACTAAGTTGACGTAGAAGCAGTCAATATAGGTTGAATTTGGTGGCTCTAGTGAATGTAAGTGCGAATATGTCTGCAGCTGTTGATAATTTGATAATGTTCTGTAACATGTAAAACTGAAATATTTTACGATTGAAAAAAAAAAAAATACAAATAGTAAAAGAACAATTTTAACGTCAAAAAGATAAAAGTGTTCCTGGAGATAAGTAATTGAAATAAAAATTGACTATCGTGAAAAATGTATAAATTTTCAAAACAAGAGCTTCTCTGCTGAAGATATTCTTTTCAAAATTCTACAAAACAAAATGTACAACGACTGTGCGTTAGTATAACGCTGTTAGACTAGCAAATAATCTCCTAGATTTATCGAAACTTTGGTCGTACAATTACTCAAATTCTCTATACGTTGTACTCCCAAATGGTATTTCTCTTCAGCTCACGATAGAAAATTAGGCAGGTTTTGAAAATGAAATTAAACTTTTAATCAATATCCCGCATCAAAAGCTTGGAGAGGAGTTGATTTTTTTCCAACTGAATTTGACAGTTGAAAACGATACCTAGCTTATGTAAAACGTCTCGTCGAGATGTCCCAGATATCGCTTACCATCTTTTTTCATTGCATTGCATTGCTCTCTCTTTCTCTCTCTCAAGCAGTCATGTCTACATCAGATTAAACAACTTGACAAACTGAGAAAACATTGTCTTTTCTTTAAAACACAAGCACGGCGTGAGTAGGTACAATATATCAAGGAAGTCGTTAAAACTATGAGGATGTTAGTCATAGAAAACCAGTGACTGATATATGTATATCACGTGAGTTTATACATGGTCTATTTCTGGAAATACTTCCTTAACCCTTTACCAGACAACAAAATTTTAGCCTTGTCCAAATTGAAATCATTTGCAGACGACAATTTCAATGTGGCTCAAATGGTGCATTTTTTCTTTGATAGGCTTGAAAACATAGTGGTTACCAGCATTTTCTCCTTTTTCCACAATGTTTTTCAAGGGCTTCTTTCTAAGGATCGTTAAAAGTCTGCATTGTACGGTAAAGGGTTAAAGATATTAAAGTTACTGTGGGTAACGATATCTAACAGACTTCGTAGACTGATAAACTTTTCGGTATCTTATAAGGTGGGCTGAAACCCCCCCCCCCCCAAAAAAAAGCCATTATTTTGAAATTGGAGTTTCTTGTTTTTGAAAACTGTCGAATTAGCAATAAATGTTTTATTTGCTGGGTGCTCAAACGGTTAACTTCGCTTATCTTTGTCGGAGGTCTAGATGAAAAAAATATTGCAGTATTTTTTCCCTTCGTCTTTTCCTTTCGTGTTTACCAACCTTGAGATAAAAAGGCTTTTCTTGCAAAAAATGTAATAAAGGATAAAATACCAGAAACAAGCATTTTCTCCTTTTCCCACAACGTTTTCACCCTTCGAAACACAAATCTGAGCATATGAGTCACATTTGATCAGTCGTCTACAAATGGTTTGAGCTGGGACCAGTCTAATTGTTTTTCGTCAGTTGAACAGCTAAAACACAAACTGGACACACAGTAGAACTGCCTCATTGTCCTCGTGTTTGGGACACATACATTTCCTCATAGACAGGATACTAATCTTGCCCCAGTCGATAGCCACTAGATGCAAACACTGTCAAAACCAGAAATACCATGAACAATCATTATTCTAACTGTATTACTTTAATCAAATGCAGTACATCAGCCTTACTCGATTACGCCAATTTCATTAGTTGCCTTTCTCTTTCCCAACAATTTAACTATGTTACGATGTTACATTCCGATTTTCTACAACGTCTTTTATTGAATTATAATAGCATCGTTACTATCTTGCGTTCAATATACCATACAACACCCAATCTACATCATTAACTCAATTTTCAAAAGTGGACTGTCTTGAAAAAAAAATCCAAACGATTAGATAATTGTGATGGTCCTACAGAGCTCACATGAGGACCTAAGTAACAAGAGGGCCATGATGGCCCTGAAGTTGCTCATTTGAGCTTTTTGACCAAACATGACCGTTTTCTAATCTCTTTCGAGATATTATGAAAAACATACTAACAAATTTTCATGAGATTCAGACTGACAATGTGGCCTCTAGGCTGTTCACAAACTTTTCTAGAACTTGTCTTAGTGACATACTTTTAGCCCTACATAGCCCATTTCAGACACGTAGATATTATCAAGACAAACATTCTGACCAACTCTCATGAGTATTGGACAAGAAATGTGGCTTCTAGGGTGAATACAAGGCTTTTCCGAGAACAGACCTGGTAACCTAGTTTTTGACCTGAGAAGACGGATTTTCAAATGTGTGCGAGATATTAGCCAGAGAAACATTTCGTCCAACTATCATGAGTATTGGACCAAAGATGTGCCCTCTTGAGTGTACACAAGGTTTTTCCAAGATTTGACCTGGTGACCTAGTTTTGACCAAATGTAACCGTTTTCAAACATGTTAAAGATATCGTTAAGACAGACATTCTGACAAAGTTTTATGAGTATCGGACAGAAAATATGGCCTCTGAAGAGTATACAGTGTTTTTTCTAAGATTTGACAAGGTGATCTAGTTTTTGAACCCATGTGAACGATTTTCACACTCGTCTACGATGTCACGAAGACAAAGATTTTGACCAATTTTCATGGGTATAGAACTAAAAATGCGAAAATGCGGCCTCTAGAATGAACACCTTTTTCTTTTTTTAAAGATATGACCTCATGATCTAGTTGTTGAATTTTTAAAGTTGTTAAATTTTTAAATTTGAGTTAGATATCACGAAGACAAACATTCTGACCAGCTTTCATAAGTTAGAAGCGAGATGAAACATCAATGCGTATTTGATTGTAAGCGAGTAGAAGAAGTAAATAATAGCTAGACTAAGAAACCTAACACAGACACTGTATATCTGACGGCGATTATTAGTTGAGGAAGTAATTAATCATGTTTGAAAATCTGGCATAGCAAAAGAAAATCTGTTTGTAAATGAATACAACAAATCTTATTATTTATTCCGTTTCTGTTCCATCTTTCTAATCTGTGCCTATATAATTCGATAAACTAATTAATAGTTTAGGTAGGGTACATTTAAAAAGTAATGAATGGTGATATAGATATTGAAAATCGATATTTTCGTTCTAGAACTATGCAAGCACGTGTTCACTGGCAGTTCGCTCCCGTGCACATTTAGAGCTACCGCTGAGGACACAACACGTTTTTAAGCGCTATTGTTGATACGATTTTTGTCTTGCTGAAGACCGTTTTTGAAACATTATAACACGTGGAGAAACTGGTCGAAACGAGCAATCCCATTTCCACAATATGTAAATTGGGAAGCCCATGATTATAGAATGAGTAACTGTTGCGGCGCGCGGACGTTAACTCAAACGGGTAGAATAACAAGTTTTCCTGAAAAGAGTAGATTATTATTAGATTATGAATTTGATAAACAATTAAAAGCTCCTAAGTTAGAAGTTCTATATCATTGTTGCTTTAATGGCCTAGCTGCCGGGTAACATTTTCTTAATTGCTGTTGTTGCTTTTTAATGGTGGTGGTAGTGGTGGTGGTGACATAACAATACGCCATTTAAAAAAAATAGCGGTATTCCAAATTGCAGCTCCTCTTTATAAATTTCTGTACTTAATTGAAAAAGTAATGATTCGTCTATATTTGATAATCTACATTGTGATAGGTCAGTATGGTTAAAGTATTTAGCAATCAAGCTATTTTATTGATATTCCACAAACTATATTAAGAAAAGGAGCCAGAAAGAAGTAGATGTATTTGAGAATAAGGAAACAATACAGGAAAAGGCTGTAATTTCTACAGTAAATATATTTATGACATTATACATTTTCGCACAACGTTTGTTACCGGCCGTCTACCACAGGGACTTTGAAAAATTGCATTTTTATGGCAATAAACACGCATAAGTCAACTATGCCGTACAAAAAAAAAAATACACATGTATTTAAGGAATGAAGAGAACTTTTTTTGTTTTCATGGAGGTATGAAAAAAAAAAACCTAATCACACTGTATGAAACCGCGAAGCGGTTTCATACAAAAGTGTGATTAGGTTTTTTTTTTTCATACCTCCATGAAAACAAAAAAAATTCTCTTCATTCCTTATAATTCAATATCACAGACAACAAATATGCACTTAAATTTTACTCTACTGCTTTTTTTGTAAATCCAACATTGCGTATTTATTTAATGTCCATTTCATTGATAATTCATAGCGCGGTAAATCTGCTCGTTCATGACGTAATAATGACGTAACCCATGACGTCATTATAGTATTGAACATTGGCAGATTTAGTAGATTTATTATTAGAAGTTCAATACGCCAGAAGTAAGTTGAAAGTAAGTTTGTTAGGACCCAGCAAAGTGACAATGAGTTTAAGCTCTCTCTTTGAATTTACTGTTGGATATTTTTTTCAATGTTCAGAGAAAATAAATTTAGCTAGCAATTTGAAATTCGGACTGGATATAAAATCAGACAGAAAAACATTATTGAATCTCGTATACATGTTTGTTTACACTAGTTTGACTGCGAAAGTAGTTCCGGCACTGCTTATTTTTTTTTTCATGGAGCTATGAAAAAATTTTTTCAGCCAATCAGAACTTGCCAATGTTCATGAAAACTAGATCTATTAATATTGAATTATAAGAGTAATGATGCTCACGAAGTAAGGTAATAAATCATGATATAGGTTTAGAGAGTTACAATGTTTTACGTGTAGTCAAGACATTTGGGTCTAATGTGAATAGCGTTCCAGTTATTTGAAATCCTTATTTCAGGAATCTTTCAAAACGCTGAATCGAATTCGTACTATGTTACAGAGCAGCCAATAGAAAGAGCGTTGTGTGCGGCGCTGGTAAGGAAATATAAACCAGGGATATTGCTAGCCCTGTATCCAAGTTGTTTCTTAGTTATGTGAGAGAGGTACGGGGCAAGTCCATTCCCCGAAAATTAAAAAAAAAAAGCAATCAGGGCGTGATAATAGACTTTATATAGTACTAAATTTGACAGTAAAACTCTTTACCAATGGACAAAATTTAGGACTGTCTTTATTCAATTATTTATTATATTATTTCTGGTAACAAAATAAATCCGGCTTAAATGATGGAATGGTAGAAAACGCAGCGAGAAAAGGAGAAAATACTGCTAATCAACGCTTTCTCTTTTTCCAAGAATGTTTTAAAAGCCTCATTGCTCAGGGTCGTGAAAACATGGAGTTGTATGGCAAAGATTTAGGGACCCAATAAACTCTTCACTCTGCAAAAACCTTTTCTCGAGCTTTCCTTTTGTCGGAAACATATGAGTCTTGCTCTGTGAAAAAGGGGCTTAATGCATCTAGTGTTGATCCATGTCAGCCTGTGCAATCAGCGCAGGATGACATGGGTCGAAGTTTTAGTCATTTGTAAGTTTTATGTATGTCCGAAAACCATTCTACCTCACGATTCCGTCGATTGTTAGACAAAACGGATTTTATGGATTAATTATTATGTGACAACTGACTTGGTATAATGCCTCACGGATATGCACTAAACTCCGTTTTCCTAGTTGCTCCTATGGATTCAGCCGCATACTGACCTATGGGCAAGCTCTGTAGCAACCAGTTTTGCAAAACTGGTTGCTACAAAGCTCTACGCGCATGTCAACAGAACAAGATCTTCATGACCTGTTTATTTGAATCAAAGCGTATTGATTTAACTCATATCCCATAAAACAAATTTGCAGCAGATGACTGTGAAATGATCTGCCATATGGGCTCACATCAGGATTTCCTGATAACAAATCCAACGTTCAAACCGCCAAGCCGGGGTGGATCTTTCCAATATACCTGGACCACCTGAAGTAAGCCCGAACAGTTTATATTTTGATAAGTAGGGAAACTTACTGTCAGTCTACACAGATAAAATAAACATGATCATTTCCAGATAAACGAGAGATAAATAATCGAAATAAATGTGTAAGTAATTTAATCATTAAATAACTGTAAGCTGAATTTCACCGATGTTGAATTAGAAAAATTGTTGACAATATGTAGAAATGATTTATATTAAGTATAAACCTTTATAATTGGTGTTTATTTCTCTCAAAATAGATCGAAACAATGTCAGACACACTGAAAAATGAACGCGTTAGAATATTTATGGTTTAATGTTGCTTCTTTTACATCTAGGTTTGTGAAAATAATAACTCTCATTCATGAACTACAAGATATCAATATCAAACTAGAACCTGCCACCCAGTGAGGTTCGCTTGATAGTGTTCGGTGCATACCCGACTTCATTACTGGCAATGATGGTTTTAACAGTGTGAAATGACGTGCACTATTTCATGTGGTTTTATGTGAGCCAGGTCCTGTGAAAAAGGGTTTAATGCATTTGCTAAAATGCACAGAGCACGAGGGCTGACCTGAGTCAAAATTTTATGCTATTGGTAAATTTTCTGCATGTCAAATCATGCGTCTACCTCATAATATAGTCGGTTGTTAAACCAAATGGCCTGCAACACACGAAAAGGGGCATTCGGACTTTTGCGTAAAGTGTCGTCTCGGATCAGCCTGCGCAGTCCGCGCAGGCTAATCCGAGACGGCACTTTCCGTTTTTATGTTATTTTCTATTTTGCGCAAGTCTACTGTAGCATAAAATCTAATGTAATCGTAAAGTGTCGTCTCGGATTAGCCTGCGGGGGCTGCGCAGGTTGATCCGAGACGACACTTTACGCAAATGTCCGAATGCCCCTTTTCGCGTGTTGTAAGCCAAATGATCAAATATCATGTGGTGACTTGCTTAGTATAACACATCACAGTAATGCATTTAAATCCCCCTTTGCCAGAGAACCGCTAAAATTTTTTGTCCCTATATGTTTTGTGAAACAGTAACTTTCACAAAAGCTTTGTTCAGTTAACGAAGAGAGAGGGTTCAGCAAACAGCTGTATTAATGAATGTATTATTTATAGACAATAACTCTGCACATAACCGGTAACAGTATGTTTTGATTAGTATTAATGGTGACTTCAACAGCATATCATTTATATTACGGTGGTAAGTGAACCACTTCATGGAGTTCTGGTGTTTCTTGATCAGGACCACACACAACATTCTCTCAAAGCCACTTGCTACTTTCCCGTTTTAAAAATAACATAATAGGCTTACATGGTTTTTGTGGTATTTGTCGAAGACAATACCACTATGAGTTCAATATTGAATTTTGAAGACCATGTATCGTATTTTGTGCAAAGCCGAAGGAAATAAACCCAATTAAACTCAATTTTTCTCAGACAAATGAGTTTTTCGGTAGCACTCAGATATGTAATTGGAAATGGAATGTTAAAATACACTGGGTGAGGCGATCAATCGTGGAATTACTAATTTTTGATTGAAAATAGCTTCACTCAGTCATAGCCTTCTATTGGCGCAATGATACAAAATTTGTCTACCGATCACTTGGTCCTGGGCTTTTTCGTTCCATAACCAGTTCGTCCCATGGCTTGTTCATCCAATGATTGCGCGCTACTCCATTTGATTGGGCATGAATATTTATAGATCGAAATAATTGATTGTAATGTTGGGAATTAAATGTTAACGGCCAAGGATATTTCAAAATCATAGTTTTCAGGTACAAACTTAATTTAATTCGATATATTCACTTCGTTTCTCTCTCTATCCATCATGCATCCTACTGTCAAGAGACGTTACATCTGACTCCTAATGATCAAAGGGAGACCACCAATACACAAATAATCCTAACTTTGTCATGAGTACTCTCCCTTCAACCAAAAAAGGTACTCATTTGCTCAGTAGGTTGACTTTCAAGCCAATATTTGAATAATATTTTTCTTTTTCTTTCAAATTATTAATTCCACACAATGGCTTCCTTGACAAATACCACTTCAGGGTTCTCAACGCTTTGATTTAAATCCTAATAAGACTACTTGTATGCTGATAGAAACTATGCATAGACTTAAACAGACGCAGAATCTTAATTTGAAAGCACTTGGCAATAGAATAGAACATGCAAATTCACAGAAACATTTGGGAATACTAGTATGTACTGACAGTGCACTGTCCTGGAAGATTCATATAGACAAAACATGCGCAAATTTATCAACGAAATTACCTCTGCTTAAACGAATTAACTGCTTTTTGACTCCAGAAATGCGGCAAATCGTTTATAATTCATATATAACCCCATATTTCGACTATGGGTGTATAACATGGAATCACTACAAATCTGCATTTGTAAGCAGAATAACGCAAATTCAAAAAAGAGCTGCAAAGATAATTCTAAACAAACCCAGGAGATCCTGTTCTAAGGAAAATTTTGCCTCATTTAAATGGCTTACATTTAAAAGTCGTTGCATATACTTTACTATTTTGACGGTTTATAAAACAATAAATGGCTTAACTTCTCCTTACATGTCAAGTCTTATAAATTTAAGTAGCAATCAGTTTTACAAACTTAGATCAAAAACAAACAATGAAATTTCTCATCAATGCATTCCCAAAAGTATAAGAAAAAAATCTTTTTCTATTCGTGGTATGAAGTATTGGAACTCATTCCATTGCATATTAAGTCAATTACTAACTTCGACTCCTTCAAAAGAAATCTAAAAAGTTATTTAATGTCTGTAAATGACTTTTCGTGATATTTCTACATGTACTTGTTGAAACTTTATTTTTTTTAAGTTCGTAATCAATATGTATGTCCAAGTATGAGTATGTGCACCTGTGTGTGTGCGTGCATGTTTGTAACCAAGAATATTGCGTGTGCGTTGTTTTTTTATCGAAGGCCTTATTGTAGCTAAATAATTCATACCTGTATGCTGATGTTATCATGTGTGATGATACCTTAACAAGCTATCTTCGTTAAATATATTATTATTATAATTATTATTATTATCTAAATCGGGCAACGCAGTCGAAACAATATCTGTAGGTGAGAAAGCAATAAATCCTTATACGAGTACAAGACCTGTCTTTAGTCCTCGGAAAGAATTCTTGTTGTGCAAGGAGTCAAATAGAAAACTACCAAATCCTATTACCTCTTTTCGGCCTGACCGGAAGTAACGAGCGAGAATTCAGGCAGACTAGTTTCGACTTAAATAGGTTAACAGCAGGTCTAAAAGTCGCAAAACTTAAACTTTCTCACATTTGGACTCGGCTGTTAACCTAGAATAGTAGAATCGGATCTCACTATTGTCGCCTTTTTTTTATGTAAACACGGAATCGAAAAGAAAGATTTTGACAATTGTCAAGACAAAAAACTTCCAAGTTTCTCATTTTCGTAAGAACATTTTATGAAAAAGAGTCCAAACAAGAGTGAGTGCCTAATTTCTAATTCCTTACTTCCGCCTAGGTCGAAGCATAATCCGGGTATAACCCCGTAGAAACCCCTTGTCTGTCTGTCTGTCTGTCTGTCTGTCTGTCTTTCGGTCGGTCGGTTGTTCGGTCGACTGTTTTTTTTTTTGTTTAGTTTTTTTTTTTTCCCACCGCCGTTTTCAACATTTTGCAGGTATTTTACGACAACTCGAACATGTTCATGCTTTCCTTGAGTTTTTTTTTTTTCACCAGTACCTCGCACAGTTTTTCCTTCCAAGCCATTTGCACCTTTTCCAAATAAAAATATCAAAAGAATTTAGTGTTTTTATTCTGTGTTACCAGGGTCCGGAAAGGAAAAACAAAAACAACATGTATCATCCGTTAAAAACATTAACTTGTCATGTGGAAAAAGAGGAAAATGCTGATAACAAGCTTGCGAGCAGCGATTAGAGTTAGCTTTCTTACCGGCGAGGCTGACTTGAGCAACTTTACCATTGTAAACAATTGTCCTTGACTTTGGCTTCCCCTTGGTCAAGTGTCGACCACTGGACTTGACCTTGTCAGCACCATAAGCGACCTTAGCGAACGACATAGAATAAGATCAGACTGCACAGAACGTGCCGTCTTATCTTGAATCCATTCTGTAGCTTGTAGAGTCAAGCCTGTCGGATAAAAGTCTTTTTTTGATTTCAGTAGGTTGTCCTTACAGCCGTCGAAAGAGGTCTGGATTTTATGTATTTGACGCTGAAATAATTTTTCTTAATATATGTAAATTCAGTGACTTACAAAGACTAAATGAATTTGAGTCCGGAAATTATCGTCATTCCCCCGCTTCTTCCAAATGTAACGTGCACTACAGTAGGTCACCAATTTAAGCAATACAGACGCATAGCACGTTATTATTACTTTTACAGAGATACATGCATAAAAAACAGCGCTGGGCAAGCTCTTAAATGCCTCTATGGTGCAGAAGTTATTATAATGCCAATAAAATTGACATAATAAAAGCCATTATATACCTTTGTAAGGGTATGTCATGCAATAGTTAAATGGTCACTATAATTAGATAAATTTCTATATGTGTGACACGCAAGAAAGGAATGGAAGTCGTCTCCTACTACAGACCAAGTTTTCACTGTCAGTGCCTTGCTTTTCCAGGCAGTTTATCCAGTATACCCTGCAAAATAACCCCATTACCAGAGCGGCAGACAGAGAATTTTATTGATAGACTCGTACGAAGGTCATCGTCATACAAAAACACATGTAAAGAATATAATGTAAATGAATTTTAAAACCAAGTAAAACAATAAACAATAGATAGAGCAACTTGGCAACTTTTTACCTCTAGTTTTGAAATTCATTATCTGCAAGCGACTTACATTTGGATGGACCATGCAATGTCAGATTGTCATCTTCACGATAATTTATATACTTTGAAAGGTACGATTTTAAAATTGGGTGCATGTTAACATCCGCACTGTTTATTTTTGGCCGCTACTAGGTATTTAAGCTTCTAAAAAAAAACTTGAATCCGAAAAACTGCAGCTATAATACTCAGACAAACACATTATTCTATCACGGATGCCCTGCAACTCACATTGAATTTCAGATTTATTTTACATGAATTTGCTATACGAATTATTAATAAAACCGAGGAACTAACATTCAAATATCATCAGATTTACTTTTGTATGTGTTATATTAGTTGCTTATAAGTAAATCATAACATCGTTTTTATATCACCAAGATCATTATAGATGATCTTGTACACTATGGATACTGATTGTTTTTCTTCAAAACATTTGTTGTGTCAATAGATATGAGTGTATTAACCCTTCTGATTTTTTCTGACTTATTAAATTTAGAAACTGAAACGAAAATGCAGCATGTAAAGCGATTCATTATTACCCTGCATGCAAAAGTGTACCTGATGACCTTTGACCTCTATAACTCGCTAATTCCCCTCTAGCCAGGTGGCAAACTTTGACAAAGTGCTCAGGAGACATTGGGATTTCAGAAAAGGAATAGTGCCAAAAATTCGCCTGAGAGGGCGGGGGCTATTGGCTGCTCAAGGTCTATTACTTCATATTCTCCCCTTCGCTAGGAAACAGTGGTTCACAATCTTCAGGGCTTTGGATCCTGTCAAGCTCAATCTACCATAATGTGCTTTTGTCCGTTGTAAAGACACAAACTTGCTTCACTGTCTAACCATTACATTTCCATTTCGTTAATCTAAAGAATTATGTCGGATTTCAGTCATTTGATCTAAGCCGAAATGTGTTCTGCAAGTGCTTTCAAAATGGATAATTCTAAAAAGGGGTTTGGGGCAAAAATTAACCCATCTGCTCTGTGCCTTTAATTGTTGGGAGTGTAAATACACAACTGAGAGAGGCCAAAAGTTCATTTCATTCATATTGCGATGTTTGCCCTAAATGAACCGAAGCTAAAGCAGTATGTGACTTGACAGTGCAATGTCATCACCAGAAACAATCATGCCAAATGCACATTTCATCTACCAAGAGGTCTTAGGGTAAAACTCGACCCTCTGCTTTGTGGCTGAACTTGTTGGGGGTGTGAAAACGTGTCATCCTTGAAGACAAGAGTGTTGAGGAAGGCCAAAAGTTCACTTTATTCCTATTGCAACACAATCTTATCGCCTTAACGAATTACATATACAGATGTATGTGACTTCACTTCACAACTTCCCAACCCATGGGAATTTTTGTCCTTTCAATGAAAGTCACTTCCGACATGTTGGACACAGATTTATAAATCGTTATCATCTGCAGAGGACTTTGATCGCCTTGAAGCAGACCACTTTTGAAAAACATAATAGTAAAGGGGCAAATTGCTCGTTCCGAGCAATTTCTCCCTTTGCCACTATGTTTTCATATATATTCATAGAGCCAATCTTAATCCGTGTTTAATGTCGATTTTTCAAGTATTCTGCTGCAAGTTGTTTCATGGCGGCGATGAAGGCAGATATAATGAGTTAACGATCTATCTAGGCACGACAACAGTCTACTATTGTCTTCTTCGATAGACATTCGATTTTTATGTCAAGTACAGTATACAACATCAGTGTATCACAATGGCAAGCTTTGTCCACGGGATAGCATTCACTCCTGATGAACTCGTTTTACAGGAGTTGGCATAGATGTAGATTAACTCTCTTCAGCAGATGACAAAATTTTGGGCCCATCTATATCGACACCACTTGCAGAGGACAATCTTGATATGCTTCAAATTTTGGGATTTGGGGGAGAAAGTGTAGTTAACATTATGAGAAAAAGGGAAAATGCTGGTTACCAGCATTTTCTCCTTTTTCCACAATATTTTCAAAAGCCTTCATCTTCAGGGTCTTTAAAATTCGGGATAATGTGGTAAAGGCAAACAAATGCACGTTGAGATGGTCACGTGGAAGAAATTTTCTCCTAAAAACTTTTAATAATGACAAGATATTGTATGTTGTACATGTTAATAGCATTTATTCTGTTCCTATACATGTGTTCTTTATTGTGTACCTCATTCGTGTTAGAATTCTTCGTACATTTCGAAACGATTTTCTAACAACTGATAAATTGAATTGGTGAAAAAAAATAAAGTTCTGGATAGTTTTTTTGCAGATTTTTTTTTTTACAGTGGCAATTTTTCGAACAATGAATTAGAAATCAGAAACATTTTAGGAAAAATACGTATTCAATGCTAAAAACATTGACCAGTATATCTCTAACTTCGCATGACGACAGAGTTTAAGTCCTTTTCATGTTTTTTCACTTATAGCATTGAAAATATTTGACTTGTACAAATTGAAAGCATTGAAAATATTTGACTTGTACAAATGGAAAGCATTTGCGGACGACAATGAGAATGTGGCTCAAAAATCAAAATTTGTTTTGGGACGGGTGAAAAACATTGTGGAGAAAATGCTGGCTACCAGCATTTTCTCCTATTCTCACAATATTTTTAAACCCCTTTCCATCAGGGGCACTAAATCTCAGGTTTGAACGGTAAATGATTAATGAGTTAACGATTTATCTGAGCAACATTCTCCCCGTGTCCTCAATTTTCCATTTTTATGTCAAGTACATTGTAGACATACGACGACAGTACCTAATAATCGCGAGCTTTGTATGTGGAATTGGATGCACTTGCGATGAACTGGGAAAATTTCTATAAACTGGAGACAACAAGATTTATATATAGTTTAAGCATTCACTACAAAAAGGAAATTTTACACGTTGGAATGTCACGTGGGGGTGTTTTACACCTATCATGTAATAAATTTTCACAAATTATAGCGCAAATTTTCACAAATTTCTTGCTTAAATTGCTCATCCATTTCGATATAAAGCTATTAACTTTGTTGATAATAATATTGTTGGGGAAGTTAGTTCTTTGAAATGATAATCGCAGAAACTTTGCAGAAGGATTTCTTTTCCTACGGACTGCCAATTCATTCTCGCAACGAATTACAGTGGAAAACAGTATTTCCGACATCAGGAAAATAACAAAGGCGTGCTTTGTACGTGGCACTGGATTCACTCGTGATGAACCGGGGAATATCTCTTTTCTATCACACTTCATTTGCAAGCATAAAGGCCTACAGCCAATCTTTCTCTGAGACAAAACAGAAACGTAATATTATTGAATTGTGATGATGTACTTTACGTTTACATTTATTACTTATTCTGTATGTCTTTCCTATTTGAATTCCTTATCAATTTCAATATAACACTGTTTGAAATCAGATTGTAAAAAGAAAATACTTCTTGAAAACAATTTCGTTTTAAGATTATTTTTGTCAAGGGAATGGCAATTTTCCTTTGTAACGAATTACAAGTGAGAAGCAATACCGAAGAAAAAAAAATAATAAATGTATTCAGTACTTCACAGAGTGCTTTATTTCCTTATTTCGTGAGAAGAGAAAATTTCACACAGCTAACATTTCACAAAATCGTAGCTTGACTTGTGC
Organism: Hippopus hippopus; assembly: GCA_946811185.2. NCBI lineage: Eukaryota > Metazoa > Mollusca > Bivalvia > Cardiida > Cardiidae > Hippopus > Hippopus hippopus. Next base: position 34,306,242 of record OX328099.1, on the reverse strand, counting down.
GAACTTTTCTCCTAGCGGCAGGCCAGTTTGTAAAACATTCAGGCAAAAGGAATTGCTCGTGAAAGTTTTTTCACGTGTACTCGTGTATTGGGCCTACCTGTATTTTACAGGAATATTTTAAGATCGTTTTAAAAGGAAAAAATCGCTGAACAATAACACACTTCTTAACATTTTTTCAACTTTAACTCTATAGCAAACGACAAAAATTTAGATTTGTCCAAGCTGAAAGCATTTACAGACGACAAATTCAATATAGCTAAAATAATGGGAATTACCTTTGAAACGGTAAGAAAATTATGTTGGAAAGGGAGAAAATGCTGGCCATTACCATTTTCTCCTTTTCTCACAATGTTTTCAAAAGCTTTCTTTGTCGTAGTAACTAAACCAGGAATTGTGTGGTAAATGGTAAATACATTACATCATTAATAAATGTGCAGCAGGTGAATTTCATAACATATCTATAATAGTTAATACACACGAACTAAAGATTACTACAGGATTATATGAGAAAACATTCTGGAAATAGGACAAATTTGTCTAGCGAGACCGAAAACCTCGTGCGTAGGAGGCTAGGAGCTAAAATCAACCCCGACGCTGTTTGCTTTATTAAACTTAAATAGAAAAGCTTATTTGTATCTTTGATGACAAACTATAATTTTCACCGTTCTATTGATCTCTTCCAGCTAGGCACATCTTCAGCAAGTTTGCGGGATAGTTTAGATTATGATCACTTTGCACAATAGGTGCAGCTCGATCTTCTGTACTCGTCCTCCGATACTTTGTGAGAGATAATCTGTCATGTGTGTGTGTGTGTGGGGGGGGGGGGGTTGATTCTGTAAATTTATGTCCATTGCCGTTGGGGTATTATGTAGGCGTTTTTTCTATGGTGGGACGTAAATGTCCATTTTCCAAGGAGAGATGAATAAAATGTGCACCCCAACCCCCATTTTTTCCAGGGGAGGGGGGGAGGCGAGTTTGATGTGCAATTATCACGGTAGACGTCCATCATTTTCCTTTGCGTGGGTTTTGTAAATGTATATTTACTTTTGGGCGAGGTATTGTGGTCTTACTCTTAAAGCTTCAAACCCTATATGATAGAAAGGATCATTTTCAGAGAAACACAATCGAAACAATTTATGGGCTTGTTTGATCCGAATATCTATCAAAATGTCAGATAGTGTAAACCCAAGATCAGGCTGCGCGTACAGTGCATTCTAACATTGATCCTCACTTACCACGAAAGCAACAACAGTTGAGCTTGAAACTCTGTAAGTTAACCTTTTTATAAAATTAACTCTTTACCAGTCGACAAAACTTAAGATTTGTCCAAATTGAAAGCCTTTGCAGACGACAAAATAATTTAGCCCAAAAGATTATTTCTTTCTTTGAAATAGTGAAAACATTGCGGTAACAAGAGAAAATACAGATTACAAGCATAGTCTCCTTTTCCCACAATGTTTTCAAAAGCTTTCCTTCTCAGGGTCGTTATAACTCGGGGTTGTGTGGTAAATAATAAAGGAATTTGACCCCAAATAATCGTAGATCTGGGCTGTCATTATATTTACAAATTCCGTCAGAAAATTCCTGACATGTAAATTCTATTCATTTATTAGAAAATACAATTAATCCGATGGAAAAAAAAAACTGTATCGATCGTTATCAGTATTAATGGCTCAGTCATTACTGATTAATCCTTTCCAAAACAACAAATTTTAGACTCTTGGAAATCTGCAGACGACAATTTAGAAATTGATACAAATGAGCTGAAGTTCTTTGATAGGGTAGAAAACGTTGTGGTAAAAGGAGAAAATGCTGGTTACCAGCATTTTCTCCTTTTTCCACAATGTTTTCAAGAGTCTATTTTCTTCATGGCGTTAAAGCAAAACAGGAGATTATTTGGTAAAGGGTTAAAAACGTCAAAACATCATTTACTGCATTATCGGAGAAAACCAACTCCTAGCTCTGTTAAACCATGTACCAGACGACAAAAGTTTAGACTTTTTAGCAGATTTGTATGGCATACCCGCTTACTGTGACCGAACTGGCCGAAACCAAATGCATCATGCGTAACGACCCATGGATGCGCGCTCACTTTTAGTTTTGAATAGCTGAACTGCACTGTCATTGGTTTGACCTGAACAAAACACACTGTCATACACCCTAGCGCTCTACTCATTCTACTTTCAGTTTTAGCTAGTACACCACAACCTCGTTTTACTATCGTATATTCAGCCCTACACGTTTACATACAGTCATAAATCTTAATACCAACAGAAAACCACATGTGATTGACGGATCTATTCGCTACTCCTCAATAAGTAAAAAAAAAAAAGTTACTGCGCGTCCCGCTTGGCAGAACAACTTCGACTTTCCTTGCCCTTAGTAGCCCCACCAACTAATTACATATACATGTAAATGCATTACATGTATTGGAAATTTCATTTTTCATTACACTATATCATAGCTTAATACTGTTCCACAAATCCGCTTTTCAGGACTTTGAGTCCTTTGATTCCAAATTAGAAGCATTCGCAGCAACTAATTGAATGTTGTAACTCAAATAATGTGATTTGACTTTAGACGGTTAGAAGACATCGTTGGAAAAGGTAACCAGTATATTTTCCATTTCCGACTATGTTTCTTCAGAGTCGTTAAAACATGGGATTGTTCGGAAAAAGTTTAACTCCTTACCAGGCGACAAAGTTGTAGACTTTTCCATATTGTGAGCATTTGCAGTATAATTCTAATGTGATTCAATTAGTGCAATTTGTCCTAGAAAGGGTAGAAAACATTGTGGAAAAAGCAGACAATGCCAGTGGGAAAAGGAAAAAATGTGCATTTTTGTTTTCGAGTGCCCTCTCACTCAGGGTAGTTAAACCAGGTAAAGGGTTAAAAAAAAAACGTCAAAACAATAAATACAGTATTAACAGGAAAAAAAAGTATGTTTTGTATTACTGATCAGTGTTAAACAAAATAACAATTAGCCATGCCCTGTTAAAAAGGCTTTCAATGCATCTAGAGAAAATATCGACCCAGGTCAGCCTGCGCAGTCCGCGCAGGCTGACCTGGGCCGAAACCTTTTGCTATTCGTCATTTTTCTGCATGTCCAAGGTCCAGTTAACCTATTAACTCAGTCAGTTGATGGATAAAATGGATTTTATGGATCCAACATTGTATTATGACTTGTTTGGTAATAATGCATCTTGGAGATGTATTTAACCCATTTTCCCAGAGCGTCGATCAAATATGAAATTCACATTTCCAGCCATTAGAAAAGATATTTAGTACAGCGTAGTTAGTTCTGAGATCAATTTCACCTTTTTTTCTGTTTGGTTTTGTCTTCTTGGCAGCCTCACTTTGACCCACAGTCTTCTTCACCATTTTTTTTTTTTTCCAAGATACACGACACCGCGCTAAATTTTAATATGTACACGCATCATTCTTTCTCTGGGTCTTTTAAACACGGGATTCATACGTAAAAACTTAATTCATTTCGAAAGATACCAGTCTGAGTGATATCACATTTCCCAGTCGGGTACTAGAGAGGATTTCCATTTCTAAATACCCAATAAATTATCTTTGTCTATAACCGAAAACCTGTCTAGAGACCCATTTATATCAATTCTTATTTGAGGGAGGGGGGGGGCATTGTCTTAGTCTACACTGAATAGACGGATTTCGATATTTTCACACACTGGAAAAAAAGTCTGATGTCTGCAACTTGAAGGAGTATTTTCTGATAGAATATCTCGCAAAACTTCGTCTGGCTGTTTAGATCCGGCATTATCTTACTGTTTGGACTTGTCTTACTATGTTGAACGGTAACGTTAAAGTCAAAAAGACTTTGTCATGGCCGGTAATCTTCTTATGCCGACCAATATTTAAGATGTATTTAAAATGGAGCCAAGAAACTTGCGATATCGAGCCAGGGAATGGAAGGAGATTGAAAATGTAAACAAAACAAAACATCGGTCATATATTTGTACCCCCTGAGCACTGTATGTGTCTTGTTGGAGAAAAAAATGGTAATTTGATACCAAATAGATATAACGATGCTTGATAAAAAATATGATCCAAAATCAAACTTTTATCTCGCAAACAATAATATCCACTCCTTAAATTAGTGGGATAAAGCAATAAAAATGAAACCTATAGGGATTCAACGTCTATTTTCGGTTTTGATCGGGTCTGTGTCAAAACTTTGGTTCAAACTTTTGTAAAGAAATGCAATAATGTTGAGCATGGAACACAAAACACACAAAAGACTAGTCAGAGAACGCAGTAGACGAACAGAGAACGCAGTTGCTCTAGGCTCCACCGAAATTCTTGCTGGTAGTGAGAATCAAAAGCATACTGCATAGACCTAGCAGTCTGATCCTGGACAGAGTCTGGGACAATGTTTTGTGTCCCGTGCTAACCACAAATCAGCTTGAAAACGCAATAATCAGGTTGTTCCTATAACTGAAAATACAAGGATCGATAAGTAATTCATTTATACAGCAGTCTGTGTCGACTTGAACATAATTATCAACTTGTTAGAAGTTACATCTATTATTCTTATTACCTTTGTTATTTCGTGTCCAGAATTTCGTCAATTTAAAAAAAAAAAAGTTTGCTAAAAATTTTGTTCGGTGATTTAAGCTATACTGACCTTATTTTACTTTTTCAAGCTGTCAGCGAATCATTCTGGGCTCTTTTGAACCACGACTATACCGGGTGCCCTATCCTTGCAAACTCTTTGAACACGTAGATATACGCTAAACCCTGGGATCGCATTCATCAACCACTCTACATTTAGTCATTTAAAATTCAAAGACTGTACATCTGATTGGCTGAAATGTTCTGTCATAATTACCTGGCACTTTACCAAACAATCGGATCCCGTATTTCAATGAATCTGAGAAAAAATCTTGTTTCTGAAAACATATCGGGAAAAGGAGAAAATGCTGGTAACCAGTATTTTCTCCCTTTTCCATATTGTTTTCTATCGTTTCAAGGACAGATACCACCATTTTTACCACATTTATCTTTGTCTGATGCAAACACTCTCAATTTCGAGTAGATTAAAAAATTTTTTCTGAATAGAACATTTCATTAAAAAAGACCTGTACAACGTACTTCGACTTACTACATAATATACATATCTTTACAAACAGATTAAATAGTAAATGTAACCACGTGGTTGAATTTAACATTTTGATTTAGGTCCGGCAAAGATTTAACACAGCAGAGAGACCCCCATAATCAAGTGAGGAAATAACACGTTACTACGAATGTTTTCACTTTATGACAAATTTGTTGTCGGGGTATGTTTTGGTGATCCATCTTTTCTGTCTTTCTGTGGTCGGAGAACGACACTCGTAATTTCCCGGGAGGATCTCAATTATGCTTCGTTTCTCTCAATTAACACTGAAGTCTTTATCAAACAACAACATATCAGACTCGTCCGTATTGGACGTATTAGCAAGATGTTGCACAATTTATAGCATTTGTCTTATAAAGGATAGGGAAAAAATGTGGGAAAATGGAGAAAATGCTGGTTGCCAGCATTTTCTCCCTTTACCACATTGTTTTCGACAGCCTTCTTCTTCAATGTCGTCAAAACGTGTAATTGTTTGGTTGAGGATTAATGTCTTGTAGACTGTTTTGACTGCTATATTTACCAAGTTAAATAGAAAGTATGGGACGGATTACCGTCAACAAGATATATTGCCGCGATGACAAGTAAATCTAGCTTTTTCAAATTTCTTTTCGTCGCAATTATACCTTACTGTATCGGACAGTGTAAATCCAAGATCAGACTGCACCGTTCTGTGCAATTTTATCTTAATCTAGGTTGTCCATACTTTTAAGCGCAATTAGTCTCTCTTAGCTCCCTTAGGGTTGGTGTTTTGAACACTGTATTTTGATCATACTTTTGCTGCTTTGTTTACCGAGTTCAACCGTAAGTGTGGTGGAAAGACTTGCAAAAACAAGATATATGTCCGCGATGACAATTAAATTTCTTTAGTCATTCTCACATTACATTAACCCTAAAACTGCATAATGAAATAAAAAACATTTCTGAGCCAATAATCAAAACCTAGATACTGCTCTCATCTTGATCTACACTGCATGCGAAAGCCTATTGGGTAGCCCTCATCCGCTTTATGTTTAGACAACACAGCCGCTCTATGCTCTGTTATATTTGGCTGCTATATTTACCAAGGTAAAACCGGAAGTATGGGGCGAATTGCTGTCAACAAGATATATTGTCGCGACGACAAGTAAATCTCCGAAGTCATTCATGGAATACATTAAATGTAAACCATAGTTGTGACAGGAGGTTATAGTTTTCTCTGGGGCCGTATTCACAAGTCATTTTAGATTCAATTTCATATCTACATTCAAAGGCTAGCCGTGTGATTGGCCAGTCTGTGGATAGTTGGTTAAAATAATTTGTCGTTCAAAATGTCAATTATTAAACAGCGACACTTGTCTAATGAGATTTATAATGCCTTGTATGTCTCACTCTTTAAGGGTGTGTGAGTGGGTATCCTCCTAGGCGTTGAATTTGTGATATGGATGTCCAAAGATAGATTTTCGCTGGCAGTACTGGTCTCTCGGGAGTGTCGTTTTTGCAAGGCACTTCAGAGCCCAGCCTTGTGCTGGTGAAACATGAGAAATATATAAATAATTTTATAGCCGTGATAATGATTGCAACACAGATGAAGGAAGAGTAAACACAATTTAAAGAACTAAATCTGTTATGGACAATTGGCCTACTGTAAACCGCATCTTCACATCTGACCGTTTTTTAAAGGTAATGACCTTTCAGGTCTCACCTTCTTATAGCAACTGTCAGACTAAAGACGAATCACTCCTTTGTTTCAAGAAAAAATAGTTCCTGACAGATCAATGAACGGACGCATCTTTGTCATTTGATATGTGAAAATAACATGCAGATTGAAAATCTGCGCAAACCAATTACACAAACAATGAAATTCTGAGGTACATGTCACAGATATAGCTATTGATTTGAAAATAGCCTCGTTTCGCTGCTTTGACATGACCTAGTTCATAACGTCTATATTGCTGATGAATAGGGAAGAAAAACACCTCAAACCACACGAAAAACCACCGTTATTGCACCCAAACAACTTTCTTAACACCCGCAACCGCATGCAAAACGCTTAGATACAAGATTTAATGGAGAATGGTTATAAAATAATGCTATCAGCCTTAGGAAGAAATGTCAACCGTCAGCTGAATGAATCTTTAATAAGTTTTGTCCACTCTTAAAACCTATTTGCTTATTTATACCTTCTATTTGTAGTTTCAGTACTTTGATTCAGAGATGTTACAATTTTGTAGTTTTGTATAAAGAGGTAAAACTTGACATTAAACTTGAATTATTTCTATATACTGTGACGTTACATCACTCTGCAAATAAAGTAATTTATAATACCACCAATCGGTCCATAGACATCTTCAAATCAGTATTTTAAACATTACGTCGCTAAATGGATTAAATGGCATTGTAAATCAATAGAAAAATCCAAGTGCTGCATTTCTAATGTTCTTTTCTCCCTGAAAAATCTCAATCACAGTACCGGACAGTGCAGATTTAAAATCAGACAGCAGTTTTTTAGCAGACTGGTCTCAATCTACACTGTCCGCAAAAGTGCATCGAGTTGTGCTAGTAGCTTAAGGGTTAATCATATTTCGTCCGCCTCAAGAATGGTAACATTGGAAGCAGGGCAAGAATTGATATTTAGAGAATAGAAATAAACTCCGTTTTGATATCTGTACATGCTGTGACGTTTTACATCTCTATAAGCAAAAGTTATTTGTTTCTCTACCAATGAGTCAAAATACAGTTTATGAACCAACATTTTGGCATTAGCATTTTTTTCCATCGCCAAACAAGAACGATGGCTTTTGAAGAATGATTATTTCCCACGTAAAAAATAAGTTTTCTTTCAGTTTTCGATCCCCGGCTCGGCCAATTTCTTTCCGACGATTGATGATAATCATTGCGACAGGATTCATTCCTCTCTCACCGCTGACCGGTAAGCAGCCAGTGACTTGGAAAGAATATTGTGCGGAGGACTGGTAAAAGAAACTCCAGGAAAGCATGGATAGGTGCACTGGCCGCCGCAATATAACTGAAATAATGTTAAAAAATGCGTTAAACACCATACAATCAATCAATCAATACGTTTATAACAAAAACGATTTATATCTACATGCAGTGACGCTACATCAACACAAATACGGTAAAATGTCTTATTACTAATACTTTGAAAGACGTCCTTAACTCTTTACCAAACGACAAAATTTTAGACTTGTCCAAATTGAAAGCATTTGCAGACGGCAAAATAAACGTGACTCAAAAATTGAAACTTGACTTTAGAAGCGCAGAAAACATTGTGGGAAAAGGAGAAAATGCTGGTTACCAGCATTTTCTCCTTTTCCCACAATGTTTTCAGAAGGCTTCTTCCTCTGGGTCGTAAAAACCAGGGATTGTTTGGTAAAGGGTTAAACCAATATTTTATTATTACTTTCTCTAGCACCTGAAAAAAATGAGTGGTTATTTTCCAAAAACTTAAGCTGTTTTTGCAAACTCGATTTGAGCTACGCTCTGACAAAAGGGGGTGTATCATCATTTATTTTATCACATAACCTCCCTTGTTTTCAGTGTAATATACCCATTACGAATTTTCTTATCTCATACACGTTTAATATCACATTTGTGTGACGTCATTTTTGACGTCATTTTGTACGTATTACATAGAAGTGAATGGGTCTTATGGATATTACCGCGGATGCATTTATGAATGTTTTTACATCATTTAATCTATATTTTGTAAAATGTCGTTATGTGATAAAAAGAATCTGACATTCGTGGACGTTTGAGATAAAATTTTATTAAACTCGTCACGGAAAAATGTTATTAAGCTCGCCAAAGGCTCGCTTAATAACATTTCCCTTGACTCATTTAATAAAATCTTATCTTAAAAGCCCACTCATGTCAGATCCTATATATCTCTCAAGTTAAAAAAAGAAAAGAAATTTTGTTTCCTAACAAAAAACTCGATTTATTTCTACATGCAGTGATGATACATCATTACAACTAAAGTAAAATGTCCTATCACCAATACGTTGTGAGACATCTTAAAACCAATATTCTATCATTATTTTCTCCAGGGCCTGAAAAAATGAGAGGTTAAGCAAGATATGTCATTTTCCAAAAAAATCAAAGCTGTTTTAACCAACTCGATTTATTTTTACATACTCATACGTTAAATCCCTTTTCTCTAAACAGCTGCTCATTTGTCTTTGTATCATTGACTCCATATCATTCCTTAGCCTATCAGTGTACTAAATTTACGCCCCATGCAGTTAGCCGCTTTTAGCTCTTTACCACGCGACAAAATTTTAGGCTTGTCTAAAATGAAAGCATTTGCAGTTGACATATTAAATACCACCACAAACATAAAAAATATCTTACAAAGGGATAGAAAACATTGTGGAAAAAGGAGAAAATGCTGGTTACCAGCATTTTCTTCTTTTCCCACAATTTTTTCAATAGCTCTCTCCGTCGGGATCGTTAAAACCAGGTTTTTGTGGTAAAGAAAACTGAGAAAAAAAATATTATCGGCAGAGAGGCAATCGCTTATATCACAATATTAATTAAACCCATTATTGTACATGTGAACATAAAACCAGCCAATAAAACATTTACAGGAACCCAAAAAAGGACAAACATGAAGGTACGCAAATGATGTTGTTTTTTTTCAAATCGATTGGGAAAAAAATAGAAAAATAATCAATCGGTTTGTACATAAAGCGGGCAAAGACAAAACGCCCAAGATCCATGATCAGAGACCAAATATGCGGATTCAGGCCCGAATTCACCGCATATTGCCATAAGATTACAGTTTGTTTGTTTGTTTGCTTGGTGCTTAGAGCCGCTTTCAACATTATTTCAGTGATATCCCGGCGGCCAATGCATCTATCTATGCTTCTCTGGAGTTTCCTTTACCAGTACTTCGCACATTATTCTTCCAAAGCTACAGGCTATTTCCCAGATAAACATCGTCGAAAAAATAATCAGCGGTGAGAGGGGAATGAATCCTGTCACAGTGACTATCCTCAACCCTCGGGAAAAAAATCGGTCGAGCTGGGGATTGGAACCAGCGACCCCCTTGTCTCAAGTCCTGTACGCTACCGGCAGTGCTACCAGGCTCAGCAGTCTTACCAGTTTAAAAAATTTGTGCAGTCTGATCTCTCTCCACACTGACTATAGTTGTGAAAGACGATTGAAATAATTTTGATACAACTGATCGGGAAAAAAAATCGACAGTATTTCGTCAAAATAGTTATTATGGGGTAGGTCTATAATGGCTATAGAACCATTCGCATCTTTCAGACAAGAAGGGGAGAAAATAATATACATTATCGATACCCTATAGGCTTCCTTAACTCTTTACCAAACATCAAAATTTTGGACTGGTCCAAATTGAAAGCATTTGCAGACGACAAAATAAATGCAACTGAAGTATTGAAATTTGTTTTGGGAAGGATAGAAAACATTGTGGGAAAAGGAGAAAATGCTGGTTACCAGCATTTTCTCCTTTTCCCACAATGTTTTCAAAAGGCTTCTTTCTCAGGGTCGTTAAAAGTCGGGATTATGTGGTAAAGGGTTAACATACCTTTAACCCTTGAACTGCTGAAAAGGTCAATAAAAAATTTTTCAGCAAATGGTAGAACCAAAGTATTACGACTTTACCGTTCTTTTCGCTGCAAAGAAAAACATGATATTGAATAGTGTAGATCCAAGATCAGACTGCACGTTCTATGCAGTATGATCTTGATCTACAATTGAGTCGTGCAAAGCAGCCTTAAGATTGCAATTCTCGGTATATTACGATTCCTTTATAGCTTTCTTGTCTGATGATTCTCTATCAAACATAGTGTCTTCAGCATAAAGACGTCTAGAGATTTGACTTTTATAGAGTCTGTATGTGTGAACTTTGTCTTTCTCGGCTTTCTGGCTTCACATTCTTAGGCGTTGTGCCTGTAGTTTTTTTTTTTTTTAGTTAAACTAGTCTATTTGCATGGTAAAACCCAAAATGATCATAATATGGCTGATCGATAGAGTTGCTTCTTCGTTCGATCATCTGATTTATACTGAAATGAATCTATCGATTTCCATCTACAAAGCTAAACGTACAGATGATTCCTGTAGCTGAAATCAAAACTTAACTGTCCTCTTATCCTATTCTTTTTTTTTTAATAGTAATTACCTGGGATAACTTTACATTGATTTCTTGACGTATATTTGTGTATACGAAATACATATACACGTATATAAATAAGTGATGGAGTGCGACTGATTGCAATGATTTGGTTCTACGATCACCTTAGATAGGGGTATACTGCAATGGATCGCAAAAGTCTTTCACAAATGCAACAGGGATTGTTCAATAACGGCGATTGTTGCATAATTAAGTCGCGTATGATTGTAAGGGCGATCTTGCTTTTACATGCTATAGTTTCACTAGCGATTGATGTGAGGTCAACCATTAATGTGAGGTCAACCATTGATGTGAGGTCAACTATTAAACTACTGCTACCGACTGCACGGCCAGACAATTTGACCATGCGATCAGTCGGGTATTATTTGGATGAGACCGATTGCACGATCATGACATGGTCTTACGAGTGATCGTTCGAGTGACCGAAGGTTTTATGCCACCTTACTTTGGAACTTGTCAGATCAATTCAAGGCTTACGGAAACTAAACGAAATTCCCCCAAAACAAACTATAAAGGCCATACCTAAACGTATACAGAATGTAAACGTGTAGTGGCAGAGGGTAGCAGAAGGGTTGGCTCCTAAGGTACAGCTGCCATCGTTCTTCCTTCAAGGCTGAGTACCGTTCACAGATATTTCCTACATTAACTTCAAGGGAAAGTTGCATAGTCTCTTACAGTCGTACTACGGTAGAACAACGTTGCACTTGTGATGTCAGTTGTTACACAACAATCTCAGAGTCGTATGATAAACACAAAATATGCGATCTACTTTTTTCAGCGTAGCTGTATAAACTGGCTTTCGACCTACTACCCGTATTAGTCTCGAATGAAAAGTAAGTCATTTCAGATAGGTCTAAAATGTGTACAAGTTTATTCTGCGGGCCTATATGCAGATCCGTTTATGACACCTAAGTATAAGGGTTGCTGCCTTTAATCGATACCCTGCTGTGCGTAATCAAACCTTCACAAATGGATTTGATAGGGGATAATCCTTTTCTTATACTACCTGGAACTTCAATATTTTTTTCATTTATTACCCTATAACCCATTAATGTTCAGTCTACATGTTTTTTTCAGCGGCAACTGTTCCCGTGACGAGTTGGATTATCTTCAAATTAAAAATTTTGTTTTTCAGCAATATGCAAAACAATGAAGAAAAATAGACATTTACTGGCGATGTTACCTTTCATTATTTTTCTTCATACCGAACTACAAAAGAGTTTCAATATTCATATCCCTGTAACTCTAATGCAGTCTATCTTTTTAAAAGACTTTTCATGTTATTTTCAGCAGTCTGACGGTTAACAGAGATACACTTTTTTATTTTTTTTTTGACAAAATATAGATTCCCTTGCTTTGGTATTAGATATACCTACCTTTTAACTCTGTACCATACGATCCAATGTTTCAAAGACTCTAATGAAAGGGTTTTTTAAATTTAATTATTGTAGGAAAAGGGAAAGCATTAGTAACCAGCATTTGTAATTTTCCCGCAATGTGTTCCCCTTCAATGACAAACCGTTTACCAAACAATTCCGTGCTTTAACGACTCTGTATTTTTTTTTCTTTTTTCTACACGGTTTTCTACGATTTACCAAGCGATTCCGTTTTTTATCGACTCTGTGGAAAAAGGCATTTGCATACATTATCGAAAAGGAGAAAATGGCAATAACCAGTATTTTCTTCTTTCTCCCACAATATTCCTTACCCTTCAAAGACAAAATCTCATTATTTGAGTCATGGTTAATTTTTCGCCTACAAAATGGTTCCGATTTGAATGAGACTAAAATTTTTTCGTCTGGTAAAGAGACAGTGCAGTGAGTAAAGTACTTCAGTTAGATCATAAAATTCAGTAGGTTACAAAGTGTAATTCCTATTTAACCTTTATGCTGCTAAATAAGTTAAATGAAGTTTTCAAGCAGATAGTAAAAACTCAGATGTTTCTATTTCAAACTTATTTTTTTTGATGAAAAAAATATCTCCTAATCGGACAGTGTAGATCACAGATCAGACTGCACGTTCTGTGCAGTCTGATCTTGATCTACACTGTTCGCAAAAGGTCAGTGAGTTGCGCTATGCAGCGTAAGGGTTAAATTGCAGAATTAAATTCACTGTCTGTTGTCATTAATATCAGCCCAATAGACTGGCTCACTGTCAAAGACAATTCTATTCCCTCGACGTCCTGCACGACCACAGCTTTTTCCATGAACGAGGATTTGTGTTTTATGCAGAAGTCTCTGCGTCAGATTGATTTAACAACTCTTGTGAGGTAAAGGGGAAAAATGTGTCACGTGACTATGGTGGCATATTTCTGCCGCGAGATACGAGATAGCTATTGCGATAATTTAAGAGAACTATCGTGATAAAACAAAGTTTCCTGGAAATATTATCTAGATAATGAAAATTTTCACAATAAAAATATCGCGATAATTCTAACTGTTATCATGATTTTTTTCTGCTTTAGTGCCCACAACTGACATTCACGGTATTTATAATAAGATACGTTTCGGAACATCTTCGTCTACATCCTTATGAATTTCCTTTTCCCTGAATGGTTTTAAAGCTGTTCGTAGGAGACATTTCGAGTCGTCTTTGTGATTTAACAGACTTCTATGGTGGCATATTTCTGCCACGAGATACGAGATAGCTATCATGATAATTTTAGAAAACTATCGCGATAAATTCAAGTTTCCTGGAAATTTTATCGAGATACTCAAAAGTTTCCTGAAAAAAAAATCACGATAAACTTAATATTTTAACGCAAAATTTCTCAATCTTGCATGAAGCTGACATTCGAGATAAAATTATCGTGATAGTTCTATCTGTTTCTCGATATCTATAAACATATTTTTTTTCATTTGGATGAACTCGGTAGTTTTTCTTCACAAGATTGCAGTAAGTAAAAATTCGAATAATTAACAATTGTAGTTTTATTGGTAAATTTTGACGAGACATGAAATAAACAGAAATCTGTAAAATCACAAAGACGACTCGGGATGCCTCCTACGAACAACTTTAAAACCATTCAGGATAAAGGAGAATTCATGACGTTGGCGACGAAGATTATAATTTATTGTTTATCCGCCAAATTTGCGAGCATTACAAGAGCAATGAAAATACAAACAGAATACATAAGAAGGGGGGGTGAAAAATAAGAATAAGAAACGGAGAATTCATGACGTTGGAGACGAGGATGTTCCGAAACCGTATCTAATTATAGATACCGTGAATGTCAGTTATGGGCACGAAAGCAGAAAAAAATCATGATAACAGTTAGAATTATCGCGAAATTTTTATTATCTAGATAATATTTCCAGGAAATTTTGTTTTATCACAATAGTTCTTTTAAATTATCGCAACGGGTATCTCGTATCTCGCGGCAGAAATATGCCACCATAGACTTCTGTTAATTTCGAGTCTTGTCAAAATTTACCAATTAAGCTACAATTGTTAATTTTTCGAATTTTTACTTCCTGCAATCTTGTGAAGTCAAAAACTACCGAGTTCATTCAAATGGTGAATCTCCTATTTATAGATATCGAGATACGGATAGAACTGTCACGATAATTTTATCTCACATGTCAGCTTCGTGCACGATTGAGAAATTTTGCGTTAAAATATTTAGTTTATCGTGATAATTTTTTCAGGAAACTTTTCACTATCTCGATAAAATTTCCAGATAACTTTAATTTATCGTGATAGTTTTCTAAAAGTATCATGATAGCTATCTCGTATCTCGTGGCAGAAATATGCCACCATACGTGACTGTTTCTTTTCTCTTAGTACATTATAAGTAGAGTGAAAATTACCATATTTGAGCATCTGCTGTACTTTTATTGGAAAACCCAGAGCATTGCTGTTTGTTTATATCTAATTTATGTCGAGAGAACTCAAACTTGGCACCTAAACCGAATGTGTTTGTAGTTATTCTGCCTCATATACAAGTACCCTCGAAAAGTTACAGCGGTAAAAGGCCTTTCCTGGTAGTAATGCGTGTTCCTTTTTGTGGTCATAGACACTAAACAGTTCCCCAAGAAATAAGAAAAGTATGCATAGTTTACACATAAATCACTGAATCAACACAAGAGACACATTTTATACATGTTCCGCCACTTTCTCTGATAAAACACCGCAGCAGAAGTGCTTGCTATCAAAGTTTTAAACAGGTAATTTTGACCTCTAGGACCCGGAGGCAGTTTGCAGTGGTGCGACACCAAAATGCTAAAAATGAAGAAATTATGGTATCCTGTTCCATTCCCTTTAACTCTTTCATTGCCATAGGAGAAAATAGTGGCTTTTTTGACAAAGGCTGTTCATTTTTTTTTTTTTTTTTTTTTGGGGGGGGGGGGTTGAGGGGGAAAGGGGGTATTAGGGATTTTATAATACTGAATATGACATCATAACAATAATGATTTTGAAAAGTAAACGCAAACGAAAACGGTAGATGTGGAATTGCATCCGAAAAAATATAATTAAAGAGAGAGAGAGACTGCGTGAGAGAGGGGGAGAGAAAGAGAGAGAGAGAGAGCAAAACAAAAAGTAGGGAGTAATACAGCAACTTACAAAGACCGACAGACAGAAAGACAGAATGAATAAACGAAAACTTCTATGAATGGATAAGGAGAAACATGTCTGTACCGATAAATGGAGCACACATAAATCAAACTAAGACCATAGAAATTAATGTCATCAAACACTATCGTTGCCGTGAAAATATAAATAATGCGAAAAAGAAAAATAATGAAAATTAACCTTTTCAGCGACCTAGGCGAAACCAGGGGCTTTTTGCTCATGGTAAAGATCAAGATCAGACTGCACGGATCTTTTTTCCTGGGCTTAATGGACTGTATTTTCAGCCGTCCACACAGGTCGAATTTATGTGTTTGGTGCCAAAAAGGTTATCCTTTTACCAAGTAATCCCGTGTTTTTACGACGAAGCAGTTTTTGTAAACATTGTGAGAAAAGGAGAAAATGCTGGTAACCAGGCATTTTCTCCTTTTCCACGGGGTTTTCTACTCTTTCAAAGACAGAAATCCTGACCAGAGCCATATTTACTTTCTCGTCCGCAAATGCATGGATTGGACGCGTCCATAACTTTGTCGTCTGGTCGAGTTAAACAGTCCCCTCCGAGCCCAGAGTTAAAGTAAGAATATTGGTAAACAGACATTATGGTCAATACAAACTTTACTTTTTGTTTGTTTTGATATATGAATAACGCACTGGTTGAACTTAAAAACCAGGAAAGAGAAAAACGTCGATGGTCTTGCTTCATATTTGTACTGTCTGAGTTCAAATCATGAAGGGGCGATAAACTTTGTTTGGGGTTGACTTATTACTCAGTAAGGCTAATATTACGGTATCGGAGACAGCAGAAAAGATCAAATTGCACAGACTTACAAGCCAAATCTTTGTCAAGATAGATGGGAAATCGGGCTATGAAAGATTTGAATTATCACTTCCATGCACAAAATACATGTAGCTAGATGTATGGACATAGTAGAACAGGATCAGTTGCATGTTTCGTGCAATCTACCTTCGGACCTACAACATCCACTTAATGTCAGAGCTAAAACTGTCAAGAAATACCAAAAGTTTCTGTTGATGTTGTTGTTGTTGTTTTTTAAACACTGAATGAATGACAAATTCGATCATTTGCCGATAGTAGCGGTTTTTTTTAATTGCAGACTTAATAAAGGTCCAAAAGACGTGGATCGGGGTAAAAATATGTTAATACATTCTGCAAAGATCAGAAAAGATTTATGAATAGTAAATTTGACGAACAAAGCGTCCATCACACCTTGATAGGCTGTTTATCATTTTTGCATTCACCCTTAGACTGTGAGATCAATAAAACTTGCATGGTACGTCGACAGATAAAACTAAATTATTATAACTCCGAAGCTATTTTCGTAAATTTATCATACAAAATATCGGACATTGTACATCAAAGATCAGACTGCACGTTCTGTGCAGTCTGGTCTTGATGTACAATGTCCGCTAAAGTGTTGAAAATCGCAGTTAGCATGCTTTGGGTTGGAAACTGATAAACGAGACAATACGAGAACAGAATCGAAACTACATTTCCGTAATCCTTCATAGCAATGCAAAGCCACATTCACGCTGTTTACAAGCTTCTCATTAAAATTACATTAGATTTCTTCGTTGTCAACTTGATTGAAAGGTGCGGTAGAATACGCAATTTCTTCAATCGTGTTTCGTTCTGTCTCTTTATGACGCTAAGTCTCTCTCTCTCTCTCTCTCTCTCTCTCTCTCTCTCTCTCTCTCTCTCTCTCTCTCTCTCTCTCATCTTTTCTTTCTATCTCTTCTCCCAATGTAATCGATAATTCGAACCATAAATTCTAAAAGTTCTGCATGTATTAAACTAAACGTAATAAATTGCCTATATTTAGACTTATTTGACCTTATTGAACTCGAAATTTGATAAATACAAATCGTCTTTCGCTGGACATGCCCATGTTCGCTTATAAATAACCCTTCACCAAATAACCTCGAGTTTAAACAACCATGAGGAAAAAATGCATTTGTTTTCCTTTTTCCACAATTGTATCTACCCTCACAAAGACAAATCCTATCATTTAAAACATATTTGATACTGCAAATACTTTCGGTGTTGACAAGGCTAAACTTTTGTTGTCTGTGTCTAGTAAAGAGTTAACCATAAATTCAAGAGTCATTCATTTATCATCAATTTATATAGAGATAACCAAGTAAAAAGTGCTATAGTGTCAGGTTATGTTTAAGACATTAACATATGATCCATGCTCTGTGAAAAAGGGGCTTAATGTATTTGCGAAAAGTATCGACCCAGGCCAGCCTGCGCCGTCCGCGCAGGCTGACCTGGGCCGAAACTTTTCGCTATTGGTTAATTTTTGTATGTCAAAGGACCGGTTGTTACACAAAACAGATTTTAGGGATGTATAATACTGTGATGACTTGCTTGGTATCATGCATCACGGATAAGCATTAAGCCCCCTTTTGCCAGAGTAGGGCTCATATATATATAAGGATATTGATCATTCATATTATTTGAACACTTCTCGACCACTGTATGTTTGGTGCTGGGATGATTTTAGCCACTTTGTTGCTTGCAAATACTATCTGACATGACAAGTCTAACATTTAGTCATCTGATAAAGGCGAAAAGATTTAAGGGAAAATTCAATTAATACTGACAGTTTAAAAGAAATTGCGACAATCAAATAATATAACTGATGTTCAAAGATAAACGCTTGAGTGCCAAATAACTGAACTATGTTTTTTAGTAATTAAACATGAGTCAATTGTCACTCTCTGACTAATGTGTAGTCGGAATATACAATGTATCGCAAACTACTCATGGAGTTTATAACCACGATCAGATTGTGTGTAATGGTAAATCTGATCTTGACCTACAATGACTGCAAAAGACCTGGAATGTCTGCAAAAGCAGCTAATGTCGTGCCGGGCACTAAAAAGGGTAAAATGTCAAGTTCCATCGCACATAACTTACACACTTTGTGACAAACATTTTCTTAATTGAAACACCTATATAAAATGGTAATGTGCGGGTCATCGCAATTTTCCCCTTAACTAAGTGTTGTATTTTATAAATCATGATCGGTTTTGTTCGGTACCTCGGGTGATGGGAGCTATCAAGTCAGATGTTGGTACGGAATCGGCAGAGTTGTGACGAGTGCCACAAACTGATGTTTGGGGATAGAGTACATCAAAACGTGCAGTCTGATCTTAGACCTACACTCTCCGATTATGACGCTATAATGCTTAAAAAATCCTTCAAACTGAAATATATGGGTTACATTTAACGGTCCGTAAACGCTCGTTTAATTTATTTTGCGCTTGAAGGGTTATAATGTACTCTTAAAATTTT
Source organism: Hippopus hippopus (assembly GCA_946811185.2). NCBI lineage: Eukaryota > Metazoa > Mollusca > Bivalvia > Cardiida > Cardiidae > Hippopus > Hippopus hippopus. The sequence goes on along the minus strand of OX328099.1, from coordinate 34,287,051 downwards.
TAATAACAAGCATAATGAAATATATATTTTCATTCCACAGCATTATTATATATATCATTCTTCGGCAAACATATCTCACTCGAATTTACGTCCAGATCGTACCTGAAAATCTGAGCATTCTGATATGAATCTACACCGTTCGCAAAATCACCTTACGTTGTCCTCAGTTCCTTAGACTTAAGGCAACTCATATATGGCCTGGAACATGCGAAAAGGGACATTCGGACATTTGCGTAAAGTGTCGTTTCGGATCAGCCTGCGCAGTCGGCGCAGGCTGATCCGAGACGACACTTTCCGATCGTGTGTGATTTTCTGTTTCACGCAAGTCTACTGTAGTACAAAATCTAATGTTAACGTAAAGTGCGGTCTCGGATTAGCCTGCGCGGAGTGCGCAGGCTGATCCGAGACGACACTTTATGCAATTGTCCGAAAGCCCCTTTTCGCATGTTGCAGACCTTATTATTTTTGTATTGGAAAACTTTGTATAGCATTTCACAGTAAGGTCCTAATGTTGGTTAGTTGGTCACAGTTCGGTCTAACTGATCAGCAAAAATGTACAATAACCCCAGCTTGAACTTTTAAAATTGATTTTGACTTCTCACACAGGTGCTCGAAAATCATTTCAAACTGTGAACCGTTCAGTAAGTAAGTCGATAGAACTTGCAGATTACATTTGAGAGGTGTTCTGACAAAAGGGGATTTTTTGGATCTCCATCATGCACCATATCAAGCAATTTATCACATAATTATGGATCCAGAAAATCCATTTCGCCTAAGTAACACCCAACTCAATCATGAGGTAGAATTGTTCATGGACATGCAGAGAACTTACAATTAGCAAAACGTTTCGACTCATGTCATTCTGCTCCTGCTGCGCAGGCTGATATGGGTCAGTCCTTTTTGCAGATACCTTTAACCCCCTTTTCACAGAGTATGGCTCATATCTATTGGCATGTGATACGTAATAGATTAGATTGTTACATATAAAAACTGGTTTAAAGACCAATAACACCACCATTATAGAAATATAGTATAATAATCATTATTTAGGATATTTTATTTCCGATCTTAAAAAAATCACACCAATCGCTTTAATACTGTTTTAGAAAATCGCTCTAATTGAGGTCTTGTATGAAATGCTTGCAGTTTCGTGTTTATAATACTGATGTGTCGTCACAAACGGTCGGTCTTTGTTTTGTCTTTGATAATTGGCCATAGTCCAAGGCGTTTCAAAGTCAAAGTCTCCGATTAGTTGTCTTGTAAAAGATTTTCCCTTGTTTGAATTTTTCTTTACGGGGTAAGTACATTTGTTTGTTTGTTTGATTTTATGGTGTTTAACCCTTCTCCTGCTATATAACTACAGCGAAATGTTCAATTCGATAGCAAAAACCCAGTGTAGATTCAAGATCAGACTGCACGTTCTATGCAGTCTGATTTTGATCTACGCTGTCCGCAAAAGGTCAGTGAGTCGCGCTTAGCAGCCTAAGGGTTAATGTCGTTTCAACCTTACATTTCAGTTATACCGCGGCGACCAGTTCACATATCCATGTTTTCGTAGAATTTCTTTTACTTGTACAATATTCTTCCCATGTGACTGGCTGCTTTTCGACATAACCATCGTCAAAACATTGAAAAGCGGCCATTAGAGAGAAATGTATCCTATTGCAATATCTGTCATCAATCCTTGGGCAGAAATTGGCCGAGCTGGAGATTCGAACGAACGACCACTGGTCTCAAGTCTTGTATGCTACCGGGTGTGATACGGGGCTCGGCAAGTGAACTCATGTATCTACAAATCCAAGGAAATGTACGCATATGTATTTGAAAAGAGCACTATGTCGCCACATGATACTGAAGGTATGGTCATAACAATTTTGACATGACTGGTATAGGCCAGGGTCTCTTGTTACTGACAGGCATAACCGGACTTTAACTATACAGCCCACATCAGAAGCAAGTGTTAAGGATTTTTGTCAACCCATAACAAGCCATCTTTTCTATGCGAACAATGTCTTCGAACATTTTTCTTGCAGCCATTTTTTAACGGACAAGCTTTTGCAGATGACAGATCCATTGTTCTGATAGAATAACAGAAATTGGATTATTCTTTAACGCTTCATCACACCATCCCGAGTTTAAAAGACCCTGAAAGCTCTAGAAAACATTGTGGGAAAAGAAGAAAATGTTGGTAACCAACATTTTCTTCTTTTCCAGCAATGTTTTCTACCCTTCACAAGACAAATACTTCCATTTGAGTCAAAGCCTGTAGATGCTTCCATCTTGGAGAATTATAAAGTTTTGTCGTTTGGTAAACGGCTAAGATTGAAATATATTCTTGATTTATTCCTGTCGCAACCAAGTAGTCAAAAAACATCAATTTGCTTAACTTCGTGAAGTGGAAGTCTGATCATATGATAATGTATATAATCTGCTGATAAGAGAAAAAAAACATCAGAGGTGATGCAAATTTACTTTTCTCCATCAGAGAATCTGTATTCATCACGCAACCATTTTTAACCCGTATCCTGCTAAATAACTGAGATGAAACTTTTATGCCGATAGTAAAAACCCAAATTTCGCAATTTCAAAGGTATTTTTTGGGGGGAAATACGTCCTCATCGGACAGTGTAGATCAAAGATCAGACTGCATGTTTTGTGCAGTCTGATCTTGATCTACGCCGTCCGCAAAAGGTCAGTGAGTCGCACTTAGCAGCCTAAGGGTTAATCCAGGAGTATCTGCCCTTTCCTAAGTGAATGCACAATATTTAAGCATAAGAATATTTACTTTCTGTGTATCGACTTGCGCGATATAACTGCAGTACTTAAAAAACACGAGGTTTTAAACATCAAACAAACAAACTTTTGGCTACAGTCTTTTCAAATGTGCTTTACTTTGTTTCAACTTTACCACAAAAACCCGTGCTTTACCAACGCCGAGGAAGAAGGTTTTTGAATGCATGGTTGAAAAAAAGACAAAATGCTGGTCTGGTAACCAGAATTTCCCAAATTTTCAGCCCTGTTAGAAGAAAATCCAATCATTTGAGTCACAATGGACGTTTCGTCGGCAAATGTCTTCAGTTGGACAAGTCTAAAATTTTGTCGTCTGGTAAGGACGTTGCCAACAACTTTAACGTAAGCAGTCGGTGTAGCTAATATACTAAATCATTCTTGGAGTTCGTGTTCTGCACGTTTAAGCTCACAGCACAGTTTCTAAGAAACTTGCTGCTTTCACTCGCTTTTTCATTTCCCAGATAAGCACAAAGTTGAATTAATATTTAGAGTTTTAGCGTTGACAGATGATTTAATCATATAGCAACAACTGTTCATGATCAAAGTCGTCAAAACAGTGTTTTGCCGGGACGCTATTAGAACTCACAACCCACATGGTACCAGTCTTCTATTTTACCAGGGAGCTCCCAGGGCTCGAAAATCGTTAAACTCTTTACCAGACAACAAGATTTTCAAAAGCCTTCCTCGTCAGGGTCGAGTTTTTTGGTAAAGAATTAACCAATAGATTTTGGTTGGTCAAAAACAAACTTGTATAGTATGGTGAATGAGTTACTACACGGTATGGCTCGTTTACGTTCTAATAGATATTAGATGAACATTAGTTTTCCATTTACCTTGTTACATGCCAGTGTAAACGGCATGATGGTACCTACCGTTCTCTAAGATTCCAAGCCCCAGTGGATCTGAATCAGAGCAGGGATGAGTTTGCATTCCATAAGTTGTACGATCGAGCCCCGACACGTCAAATATATTTCTCTGATCCGACAATGAAGTCAATTATAATAGAAATAATTTTGTATCATATAAACTTCACAGTAGTGGCTTGAAGTAAAAAAAAAAAAAATGGGGGTGTTGATAGGTATTTGAATTTAAATCATACCATTATAAAAGTATGGAAATTATCGTGAAGATGACAATCTGTTATTGTACGGTCGGTATAAGTGTTAGTAGCTGGAAGGAAAATGAATTCTAAAACCTGTTAATAGGTAAATAAAAGATAGAGCGACTTCCCAACTTTTTACCTAGTTTTAGATTTAATTTCCTGTCAGTGACTAAAAGTTTGACTGATCGTATACTAACAGATTGTCATCTTCACAACAATTTCCATACTTTCAAATGGTATGATTTACATTTAATTGCACTTTACCACCACCACCATCCCCCGTTTTTAACTTTTGGCCGCTATTGAGCCTTTAATTTTATTCCTAACGACAATGTATTAGAACGGTCCAAATTCAAATCAATCGCAGGCGACAAATTAAATGCTGCTCAAACGATGGTATTTGTCATTAATATGATAGAAAACATTGTGAGGAAAGGAGAAAAATGCCGTTAACAAGCATTTTCTCCTATTCCCACACTGATTTCAAACGCCTTTCTCAGGGTCGTTGTAACACATGCTTATGTGGTAAAAGGTTAAAAACGCGTCTGTTTTTCTTTTTTAATATTTCGGCCTACGCCCTTTGTCAAAAATGAAAAAGCGTAATTCATCCAAACTCTAAAATAGATCATTTTGAGTCGCTCGCCATGTTGTACTATCTATATATTTTAAAAGAATTACGTTTTTCTTTCTTGATATTTAAGCCGTTCGCCGAAATATTGAAATAAAAACAGCATTTTAATCTATGCACTGAAGTGCACTTTAATTCCCTACAGAATCATTTCTCAGTGTGATATTCCATTTTGTATCAATCCACTGGTCAGTGCCCCTTGGTAAGGTACAGCAGCACCAGAGCTAGCTTACTATCGAATCTTAGGAAATGATAGATTGAATGAATGGTGTTTTACGCCGCTTTCAACATTATTTCAGTCATATCAAGGCAAAGCTCGCTTGTCAGTGTTTGTCCTGAGATTAACCTACACTAGCCGGCTGTGGCTCTGAAATGTCTTACCTAAGAACACTCGGTGCCCCTGCTTCCAATGTGACTCGAGCCCGGGGCCTCCAGGTTGCGAGTCAAACACTTTACCGCTAAACCATGCAGGACCCCGAAACCCGGAAAAGACATGGAAATATTGAGCTGTAGCCGTGATATCACTTTTACTATTGAAAGCGGTACAGAAGCCAATGTAAATAACAAAACAAACATAACAAACATAAAAGCCTCTGTCATTCCACTATATTTTACTGACATTAATCATAGATGTGGAGAAGTAGCCAAGGCTTTGGTAGTATTAGTAGTATAGTAGTATGCACATAGTAGTATGCACAGTATATAGTCCTTGTAGATAGGCTTAATGATCCTATAGATGGATATGTAACGGTTAGCCGCAGTAAAATTAGCCCATTTAGCATCAAAAGTCAAAAACAAGTGCATTAGCGGACGGCATAGATCAAGATCAGACTGCACAGAATATTTAGTCTTATCTTGAATCTATGATGTCCGCTTGTTTAGTCATGCCTACAAAATTTAAAAAATCTTTGAGTTTCAGTGGACTGTATTTTCAGCCGTCAAAAGAGGTCGATTCGCGCTGAAAGAGTACTTAGCCTTTCTAGCATAGAGAGTCAACAGTTGTTATCTTTTTCAAATTGTGCTACAAATGTATGAGCCATGCTCTGTGAAAAGGGGGCTTAATGCATCTGCGAAACGTTTCGACCCAGGTCAGTCTGCGCATTCCGCGCAGGCTGACCTGGGCCGAAACTTTTCGCTATTGGTCAATTTTGTATATGTCCAAGGACCAGTCTACCTCATGATTAAGTCGGCTATTAAAAAAAAAAAGCGGCTGTTATGGATCCGTATGTATGTGATGGCTTGCTTGGTATAATGAATTCCTGAGATGCATTAAGCACCCTTTTGCCAGACCATGGCTCATATAAATGTAGTGCATTTACAATCGATGGTTTTTGTTTTTATACGGTTCGCTTTCAACCGAGTCAATTAAGTTAACCATTACGGATCCTATAGAACAGCTATTATCAAAATATGTTATCGTCTGCGCTATAGAATGCGTTTAAAACGTAAACAAATGATTCTTTTTAGAGGGTAGTGAAATACATTCTGGCGAAATAAGCATTCAAAACAGCTGCCTTTCTTCTAATCGCTCTCCTTACAAAAAAAGGGGGTGAATGGTGATGCTGCTGTTGGTGGTTACAGTGATGATTATGACGGTTTTCATTACAATAATCATCGGTACTGTCGTCACTATAACCTGACAATCGCAAAAAGAAGAAGAACTGTCCCTTTTCTGATTAAGTCGTAGATTTTCAGTTAGAGCCCACTGTAGAGTATATAAGATCAAAGAGCATATCTAGTACATGAAGATGGGATCTCCTGCTTTTGAAGCTGACGTGTGGAAATAACTTGAAAAATCAAATAAGATTATATACTTACAAAAAGGCAAACCGTAACTAAGTTTCTTTCCCACTGCATTATATCCATTTCACTTGCACGTGAATCGGCTACAAAATCGGTTCCACTTCCCTCAATGTTTGATCACATATTTCAGTGACTATTCAAAAACATTTAAAAATTCTGATAACAAGTCCTCAATAGCATCGAATGTGCTGCAAAATGTTTTCCGGTGTTTTCTTTTTGTCTTTTTTCACATCCTGAGAGTGAGGATTTAACAATACAGTAATCCGTTCGTACGCGCTGATCATGACCTGGCCTCCGTAGAGATTACAGATTACAATACACTGCTTCGAATCAACGTAGCGCAGCGTTTTGATTGGTGCGATTGTTTTTGTCACGTGATTTCATGTTAAATCGGAAAACAATTTGTAAACATCACTTCGGATCATAATCACAAATTAATTTTTTCTTGGGGGATTAAAAAAAAGATAATATATGAGGATATCCGCAGACCTGATGCACTTAAAAATCAATTATTAGAATGCAAGTAGGACTAAAGAATATTTCAGTCTATGAATGTAATCTGGTAAGTCGAATCGGATTAGTTGCCGAAAAATTCAATTTGTTTTTAAGCAGAGAATGCACACTATTTAAAAGGCCCTATGGTTTGTTTGTTTGTTTATTTTTCTATATGTGTAAAACCACTTATAAATCTGTATATTATAATCAGTGCATGTTCAAAAAAACAAGATTTCTCCGTTATGTTATGACGGAATAATTTTAAACACCAATACAACTGTTATATACCACCAGCGAACATCGATTGATACGAAAAATACTAGCACAATTTTGCAGTGCGTTGAAAGTCCGCTTCCCTGAGCGAAATGATAGTTCCAATAAGCGAATGAATATCGGGTAACAGAAAAAAGTAGAGCTTCTAATTTAACCCATTTACCGACCGACAAAATTGTGGACTTGTCCAAGTAGGGAACTGACGACAAAATTAAATGTGGCTGAAAAGATAGGATTTGTTTCTTTAAGAGTAGAAAACATAGAGGGTAAAGGAGAAATGCAGGTAACCAGCATTTTTTCTTTTCTTACAATGTTTTCAAAAGCATTTTTCCTCGGAGTTTGTTAAAACAAGGGACTGTTTGGTAGAGCGTTAAAGTTCTATCAAAAAATGTCACAAATACAAACAAAGCACCGATTTTTCCCCACTGATGTTTATGTTTACTCGACTAACAGCTATGTCAACTTGGCTTCCATTATACTTGTGGTCTGCTTGTTTGTCGAAGGAAGCAGCGACTTGGAGTTCCCACTTAACCTTTTGACTGTTAAATATATGTTAAAAAAAGAATATCCAGTCAATACTTAAAAGCCTAAATATTTCAAATTCAAAGCTGTTGTCGTCTAGAAAAATCCACCGTATCTGACAGACTGCAAACTTTGTAGTCTAATCCTGATTTACATTGACTACAAAGAGCGTTTTGAGTGACGCCTAGCAGCTTTTGTGTTAACCTCAATCTGAGGAAAATATGTTATCCTAATTTTCATGATTAACACTAAAGGTAATTGTTTTTTGACAAACTTCGCCCACCATAAAGGTCAGGGTCCGTCAAATTAACCAGATCTGTTTTGCTTTTATACAACCTACATATAATAGGTCTACATGTATATTACTACTTTAAGTACAGTGATATTTTTGAAATACAAGAGCTTGCAGTAAGAAATTACCATGACTGGGCCAAGTTTCTTTTGTAGACGATGTATATCAAGATCAGAATGCATTCACCGTGCAGTCTGATCTTTGATCTACATCGTTCAGTAATTTCTGAGATTATTATGAAGAAATAAAAACAAAATTTCAATATCCCATTAATCTATTCTGTAAAAAAACATTCATCCATTTAGATCTAGCTTATTTCATACTCTAAGGACTTCCCTCAGTCTTTAGAGACCTGACCCTTTTGTCTTGGTATGGTGAGATTCGGCAAACCTCTGATAATCCGTTGTTAAAATTCCTCGGTTGTATCACGTAGCTTGATATGCACCTACACGGTACATTTCTTCGTCGGAAATACACTGCATTAATAGCGTTCTTAAAATCGTAACACTCCACCTAGAAAATGAAAACACTAGTCTCAATTTTCTAACGGAATCTTTCTCAATACGTTTCCGTTCACATAACAGTTTGTACAATTACTTTTTAACTTGGTCCATCTATTCTGTTGGTTGAATAACTCTTATCCTGCAACTTGTCACCTTTGCGAAACAGTGAAATCGAAAATCATTCCACACATCAGTACACTCGAATCTTGGTATGCACTGTTCGCAGAATCACAAATTTTGATATACTCACTTTTATTAGCATTTGAAAAAAAAAAGCTTCAAATAGAGAAAAAGACTGTTTTAGACTTTCAGTTAGCAGGATAAGAACTCCATAAATAATGGAAATAACGGCTATTGTAAGGATACCCCCGTGTCCCACCCAACCGAAATTCGCTGCGAAATAATACCGAAAATCTAGAAGGCAATTCGCAGTATTCGTTGAGTTTTTATTCAGTGAACTCTTAGTTGAACGATTTTGCACCGTCAAAGCAACGAAAAAATAACGAACTTGCAGCGAATAGCTCGAAAAGCCAACGTCATTAATCCGAATTAAGCCTTATTTCTTTCTGAAACCTCGATGAATTCCTACCGTTTGAGTAACGACTATAACGAATATTGAACGTTCACCAACCGCTTAAACCGCATACTTAAGAAATCGTAACGAATCGTGTGCGACACTCAACTGAATATAACGAATGTTCCCGAAAATTCTCGGCGAATCAGATTTCATCATGTTTTTGCTCCGAAATTACAGGATGATTTTTTATTGCTGCTAGTATTCATTGGTGTAGTAGCGTTCAGCAGTTACTATCTTTGTAAAAATTTCATTTTGGAGTTTGAGGGCTGCTATCAGCTGCTGCCTCTGTTCATGGAGAGATGTGACAAATCCACTGACTGATTTTAATTTCAAAAATTCAGTATATATTTTGTACAGCCCATCATCTGCAAAGAGTATGAAGCTATAAACCAAAATACAGGATTCATAAAAAGGTAGCCCGGTTGGTACCTTGTTCAAACGCATTTCGAACGGTAGTCACGGAAAACACGTTACGGAATCGATATTAACGTCCGGCGATCATAACCAAGTAGCAAGAATCGTTGGGGAATCGTTGGCCTTTTCGGTCAGGTCGGTACGTTAACGCAGCCTAATCGGAGTGAAAGCGGTAGAGATTCGGTACGAATATGACGATTGTTCCGAACAAGGATTCGCTGCGATTTATTAACGCCAGCAGAACGAAAGGTCCGAAGGTCAAACGCATGCCTACCGATCCCTCTGCGAGCCTTAAACGAACCCATTCCGAAAATTAAGATCGTTGCATTCGTCGAAAATTTTTGTGCATGCACAAAAATATTTTTGGCGGACAGCGAACATCGACGAATGCCGAACGAAAAACAGCGAATACAAACCGTTGGCAGGACGAACATTTAACGAATAGGCCGAATTTAATTCGGTAGGCATTCGGCGGAATTTTCGGCTAGGTGGGACACGGGGGGGATAGAGGGAGGATGGCCACGACCTTCCCTATCCAATATACGTGAATAATAAAGTTTTTTTAAAAAAAGAAAAGAAGTAATTTTTTACTTGGTCCATCTATTCTGTTGGCATTTTTCAGCGACGGGTTGCTTATCACCGTCGCCGTTCTTGCCGTGGCTAATCGATTTACATGAACGTCGCCATGTTTAACTCGCGTGATTGGCAGTGTACATTTTAAAATGGAAATCTCCTTGATACAGACGTGGTTAGATGGAACTACGGAATCGGCCGGCTTGTGACGAGTGGGTATGTTGAGTTTACCCTTGTAAACTTGCGAAAACTCGTAGTTCGAATTATCAGTATAGATCTAGATCCATTCAGATTATCGAAAAAATGTCTCAAAACTGTTACATTTGATATACTACATATGTTTATAGGATCTTAAGCACTATAGGTTCATGTCTATATGTTTTTTTAAGTGCAGCAGCGATAAGAACTTCTGTTACACTATTTTCACAGGCACGTCTGTTCCGGTCAGTACTTGAACTTGGCCGATATTTCCCCCCATTCACACAATGGAGTCAAAATTTTTGCTTTTCGGTTTCGTTAGAACATTGGATCGTTCGATAAAGTGAAAAAAATTCCACACAATATAGTTATATAGTAATATGGCTGGTCGATTGATTGGCTTTTGTAATTGACTATATGATCAATGTAGAAGCAAGTCTATCGTTTGCTATCTGTAAGGAAAATGTAAACGATGCTAAGAACCTAAATCGTCCGTGCTCATTCTCCACTTTTCCTGCTTTCTTCCCCGTTTTCTCTCTCATGTTTCGTTATGGCATTTGATTAAACTCATTTTTTGAAATGATCTATTAGATGTGAAATATGTATGTGTATGTACGAAATGCATGTGTATGCATAAGTATTCAATAAAATCTTGAATCTTGAATCTATATAGTTGTAATTATAGTTTACTCGAATAATCATCCTTGGCTGTGTAGAGCTTTAAAATAACTGATTAAACCTTTCTCTTCTAAATATCGCTTTCATAAGATTTATATTACATTTTATAAAGAGTGTTCTCTTCTTTTCGATTTTCATAGGTGTCCTATAAATTTTCATACACACTTGTCAACCATCTGATTTTCACTTAACTCTACCAGACAATAGAATTTTAGACTTGTCCAAATTCAAAGCATTTGCGGACTGCACGTCAAATGTGGCCCAAATAGTATGATGTACCTCCGAAAAGGTAGAAAACATTTTGGAAGAAGAAGAAAATGATAGTTACCGTCAATTACTTCTTTTCCCTGAATGTTTTCAAAAACATTCCGTAAATCATTGGTTGGTTTCTTCAGTTAGACACTGTAACCTACAGACCATTTGACAGTCTATCGTTCTCAGGGAATGTAAGTTTTCATTTCTCGAAGTGAAGCATCCATTTGACCTTTTCTTTTAGCTGCTGCACGGTTTTTTTTTTTAACACTTTTAGTTCATTTAAAACATCGTGGGGGACAAACCGGTAGAAAATGCTGGTAACCATTATTTCATTCTTACAGCATCACTACTTTTTCAAAACAGAAATCCCGACATTTAACCCTTTACCAGATGACAAAATTTTAGCCCTGTCCAAATTGAAAGCGTTTGCAGACGACAATTTCAGTGTGGCTCAGATGGTGCAATTGTTTATTGACGTGCAGTCCGCAAATGCTTTGAATTCACAATGTTTTCAAAAGGCTTCTTTCCAAGGGTCGTCAAAAGTCGTCATTGTGTGGTACTGGGTTAAGAAACATTCAATTTGTACAATCGGTCGGGTACAAAAGATACAGTAGCAATTTTAGTGTCCTATACGATCCTTTGTTCAAATCAAATGACAATTTGCCTGGACTCGGGATACGGGAGATGACGTGAACCAGTTATATTAAAAGTAGCACTATATGATATTAGAAAGTGACCTTTTATGTAATATTCTTATAGTCTTATGCTTCTTGTTAACTGTACCATTATGTTATTCAACTGATGAACTCTTCCCCTCTCTCCCTCCCTGCTCTCTCTCTCTCTCTCTCTCTCTCTCTCTCTCTCTCTCTCTCTCTCTCTCTCTCTCTCTCTCTCTCTCTGGGGCGCTCAATTATGATACTAAAAAAACCGGAGTATGTACTTTTTAATGTATTGTGCTTGAAATATGAACAATGCTGTCTTTTCCCTCAAATAAACTTAAAAAAACGTGACCTTTTACAATGGTGGTTATTGTATTGAAGTATAATGTACATTAGTTCTGAACTTCCGACAGTTGTTTTCACACAAGAGTGCTATGTTTGTAATACGAAAGCTGTTGGAATAATGAAAATAACTGCAATGAGAACAGCAAAGTGAGGCGGTTTCCAAGTGAATTAGAAAGTTTTACTCTCCAAAAAAGACTCATTTTTTTCTGTCATTTTTTTCTAATCATTAACCCTTATCCTGCAAAATAAGTTAAACAAAACTTTCAAGCCGATACTAAAAACCCGAATTTTCTTTTCAATTTTTTTTTTTTTGGAGAAGAAATATCTCCTTATCGGACAGCGTAGATCCGAGATCAGACTGCACGTTCTGTGCAGTCTGATCTTGATCTACACTGTCCACAAAAGGTCAGTGAGTCACGCTAAAGACGTTTGAGGGTTCATTGATCCACCCCTAGAAGGCTTCAAGCATTGTCCACCTTATTTTTGTTTTGCAGATACCGGCGAGTTTAGATGTAGATTAGACAGCACATAACGCATGGTCTGACTCTACGCCACAGTGCGAAATATTTTGTCAAAAGCATCTTTTAACTCTCCAAAAAATTTATGACCTGCCCGAATTAAAGGCATTTGCAGACGACATATCAAATGTGGCTCAACAAATAGGATTTCTTCTGGAAGTACTTGAAAACTATGAGGGAAACAAGAAAATGCTCGTAACCACCATTTTCTCCTTTTGCAAACGCTTTCAAAATGTATGAGCCTAGAATTGATGTCATTTTGGTAAAGGATTAATACGGTATTAAAACTGCATAAAAATCTAGAGAATTTGAATCATACTAAAGGGGGGGGGGGGGGTGGCGGCTTCGAGTTCCCTTTGAGTTCCCTCTTTCACAGAAGACAAACTTTTAGACTCATACAAACTGAAAGCATTTGCACGCGACAAATTCATAGTAACACAGAAGATAAATTCTGTCTTTGAAATGACAGGAAACACTGTGGGAAAAAGAGAAAAAGTTGTTTACTTTCTTTTTCTCCTCTTTCCACAATATTTTCAAAAGCATTCTTCATAAAGGTCGTTAAAACTTGTAATTGTGTGGTAAAGGTTTAACAATATACGTGTATAAGCCAACGTTTTTTTTTTTTTCCTTGCTAGTTTAGTTTTTTTTTTTCTTTTTTCTTCTTTTTTGTTCTCAAATCAGTCGACATAAAATACATATATCACAAATCAGTCGACGTATAATACATAATTGGCCTGCAACATGCGAAAAGATCTTTGGGACATTTGCGTAAAGTGTCGTCTCGGATCAGTCTGCGCAATCCGCGCAGGCTAATCCGAGACTGCACTTTACGTCAACATTATTGGAGAGGTCATCAGACCTCTCCAACAGTGGTGAGTTTAAAAGGCAGACTGCCACAGAATTCGCTGTCTAAATCCATTTTTCTTGCGAAATTGTTCTCATACACAGTCTGTTTCGTCATGGTTTTGTAAGTAAAGCGAAATAAAAAAACCAAAACAGGAAATAGACGTGGTTTATTTTTATATGACGAATTTCAGAATAGATTTGTTATATTAATTTGCCATGGTTGCAAATAACCTCTCAAATGATTGTAATTTTTCATTAAGCAAATAAATCTAAGCAGAAGAAAAAATAAGAAGAATTTCGTTAAAAAAGAGAAAGAAGACCGCTGGACAAGATTATGCGACTTGAAAACGCGGAAAGAAGGTCAAATGACCGTCTTGTAAAGCATAGAAAGGTTTCCACGCGGCGGCTGTTTTACTTGTTTGTTTACATGTACCAAAATATATTGAAATTAAAAGCTAATAAACTATTTGAAAACACTGATGCTGACCTCTCCTGGCTTCTTTTGTAAAGAAGCCAACTTGTTAGTTGTACGGTCAGGTGGCAGGGGACTTGGAAACTTGTTCATGGCTGTGGTGAATCATGTCGTTCCGAGCCGAAGGCGAGGTGGCGACATGATTCACCACAGCCGTGAACAAGTTTCCAAGTCCCCTGCCACCTGACCGTACAACGTATTTATTATATTGGAAAGTTTTACCACTGCAACGTGTTTTACGCGAAATTTACCTGGTTTTTTTTTGTTTCAAAAATTGAGTACGCTGACGAAGTAGAATTTCCCTTTCGAGTGCCCCGATTCAATCAAAACTGACGTCACTGAGAACTGACGTCACTGAAACCTTGGTAAAACGTGCAGTTTGGTGCATAATCTTGATATTAATCTTGATCGACGCCGCCATTTTGGATGTTGTGTTGAAAGTGCAGTCATGTATACGGGGCTTCCGAAAGGGAAAATGATTTTACGTTGGTTTTGCCAGTGTACATGATATATATGTTCGGGGCATATTATCCAATCAGATCACGAGAAATTTCTTTGCAGTATAATAATAGATTTTATCGTACAGTAGACTTGCATAAAAGAGAAAATCACGCGCGATCGGAAATTGTAGTCTCGGATCAGCCTGCACGGACTGCACAGGCCGATCCGGGATGACACTTTACACAAATGTCCAAATACCCCTTTTCGCGTGTTGGAGGCCATATATCATAATAACCAATTCATTAGCTCTGAGTGGAAGGAGGGGGGTGGAATCAGATGACCATGGATAATATTCTTGAAAAACAGGGATAGTCAACATGAATCAAGAATACATATGAGCCATGCTCTAGCGAAAGGGGGCTTAATGCATCTTCGTTATACATGATACAAGCCCAACTCATCACATAGTTATGGATCCATAAGAGCCACCTTTTTAAATAACCGACCTATCATGAGGTAGATAGGTCCTTTGACAAACAGAAAATTGACCAATAGCGAAAGATTTCTGCCCAGGTCAGCCTGCGCGGACTGCGCAAGCTGACCTGGGTCGATACTTTTCGCAGATGCAGTAAGCCCCCTTCTCACAGAGCACGGCTTATATAATACAAGTAGGCTATAAACATTGATGCTGAATACCTCGATTTGAACGATAGGCTATATGTCAGATTCAAATCCAAGTAAATGTTATTTTCTCAACCAAAAACAATAAAACAAAGTCACAGCGTTTCAAGTATCCAACCATGATACATGATACAAAATTGCGCTTATAAATATCTGTTGACCTATAGTTTGGGACAGGGAATAATCTGCATTTGTTTGTATCGCTAACTCTTTTACTACCAAATAGGCCTTTAAAATGAATTATAATCTTTCCATGGCTACTACGAAAACAGCTTTGCTGCAAGATGAAGAGACAGTTTTGGTCATAATCAAGAATAGAGTAATGGGCAGCGCAGATCATAGATCAGAATGCACGTTCTGTGCTGTCTGATCTTGCTCTACGCTGTCCACAAAAGCTTCTTGTGTCGTATATATAGATTATATAATTAATAATAATAAATTCATATACTCTTTTCAGTCAAACCAATACATGGATCCGTGGAAATCGATATTTGACCAATCAGGTCATCGCATTTATTTTACCCGATGTGTAGCCTTGTTGTCTGCTATTTCGGCTCCCAAATAAACGACTGTTAACGTTGGAGGGGTGCGATAGTATTTATTTATTTTGTGTTTTAAACGTTTGAATTTAAGAAAAAGTTTAAAATACGTGCTTTGCGAACGTGTACCGCTGACGTGAGATCACGCAGAGGCTGTAGACAAGTTTGCATTATGATAATGACTGACCGTGAAATTAGACATTTGCAAGGAGTTCTGATCAGCGCTATATTACACAATGGATTTATCAATGCTATAGTTTTTCCCGTCTTAAAGATTCTGAAAGAGACAAAAATTGTTTCTAAGTGGAAAACAAAGGTAAAAAACATATCTTTATGGAATTCTAATGAAACGAAAATACGTTCACTTGAATATCTAACCTTGTTTAATAACCTCTGCAAATCAAAAAAGTGGCACTTGTCACCAATGTTTCAGTTAGACGTTAATCTTAACCCTTGGTGCGTGAAGAATATGCTGAATGTCTAGATATAGATCAGATTGCAAATAACATGCAGTTTAATCTTGGATTAAAACATTCTGCTATTTACAATAAGCATACTGACTTGAATTCCTTACTACATATTCCTCACTAAAAGTAGATATCAATTATAAAAAAAGTCTAACTTCAATTCTGTACTGGTGGAAGTTCAGCTCAAAAGGCAACTTTTATTGATTAAATAAACTTTTGACTTAGTTGTATCACAGTGGATTAGCACATCTGCCAAGGGTGTGTCAGTAAACTGTTCATTGATAGAACTTGTGTTTGATTGCAAACCAATATGCCGCACTTATCAACTTGACCACCCGTTGTCTTTAGTATATCATAAGATAAAACAAACTACCGTCAATGATATTAACAATTTTGTTAATTGACAGCACACTTAACGCATCTTAAAATCATCAAACATCCCTTTTTCCCTTAACTTGAAATTGAAATTTTTCATAAACTTACACCTGTCTGTAGAATCAGACAATCTATAATTTTTTTCGAAATGCTTGTAAGTCAGTGTTATTCAGTTGAGTATGATTTTGAGACGACTTAACTAGCCTTACGAAAACAATGGGTATCTTTAATTCTTTTTTTTTTTTTTTTTTTTTTGTGGCAAAACGGAGGATTGTTGAGGGGTTTCAATTTTTCAAAACACTGCTAAAGCAAGTAGATCTATGACATAGTCCGTTGCCCCCGTAATTCGCACTTTTAGTACATATTCTTGTGTAAATTAGTTCAATGATCTTTGAATTTCTAACCGAAAATTCATCATTGGCAGAAACATGTGATAGAAATATTTTTGCGGAATTTTATTGAGAGAAACAGTCATGACAGCACGATTTAAGTAGCCTATCTGCTATACCGTATATGTATTTACCGTGGTTGTTTGGGAGCCCTTAGTAACAGTAACCAAGGAAGTCACCACGGATCCATGTATATAATCATCCCCTGTGAAGATTATATAGACATGTCTTTAAAAATCAAGCATGTATAATAATAGGTTAAATATTCTGAAATCACACATAGTTAGGGCCTATAAGCATTTTAACGAATTTCTTGAGTGGGATGGAGATGGGGAGAAAGGAGAAAGATACTAATTTCTGTTCCCAAAATTCTCTTTTTTGAACATAAGTTAAAGTATAAGTCATTTTACACATTCAGATTTATAAATATTTACACACACATAGAAAATGAAATGCGCAATGCATAGAAAATGAAATGCGTACAATATTCTTGTCGTTGAGTCTCGGTATGTTCAATAGATACGGATAAAACTCAATGGGTATAACGCAGTGGAGCACCGTGTCCGAAATGATGCGTTTTACTCAGGTTACGAAACCAATCTACATAGAATCAACTACACAGTTCAGATGGAGAGAACTACAGAAACACACCAAATTTTGCACAATTATACGAGTGGAAATATTGCAGCCGATGAGTGCTTTTGCTTGATACTATCTCTATGCGGTGTTGATGAGCTTGAAAGGAATTTTCTCTCTGGTATTCAAAGTATCCGAAAAAGACATCCCGAGTTATACAATCAACTATGCAATGTTTATATGGGATATTTTGACATAAAACCTTCACAGCTTCCCACGTTCCTTCCGGATTTGGATCGTGCTGTTGAAAATGGTTACTACGCAACAGATTACGATTCGAACAATGTTGGATTCGAACTTGATCTGGAGTACGCCTTGAAATTGTCCGAACAAGAATACACAAAGTTAAACAACATCAGTCCAAAACCAAGATCTAGTGGTTCATCTTATGCTTGTGCCCTCAAAACTCTTTCTTATGATCAGAAGAAAGAACTTAAACATCTCCCTTCTCAGACAATTCACAGACAAGCTATGGCAAATACCCAGGAAGTGCCACCAAAAACATCGGAAGACCACACACACAATTTTGCAAAAGAGAATCAGACTGTCGATATGATCCAAGATACAGAGGTTCCAGGACAGAAAAGGCGAAAGCGCAACCGAAAGAAAAACTCTGTTCAAAGACCTTTGTCCAACCCTCCAGTCATCTACTGGTTCCGTCGAGACCTTAGAATCTATGATAATCCTGCACTGGTTGCTGCGGCTCAGACAGGAGGACCAGTTATACCTGTGTTTTTGTGGTCTGACAGAGAGGAAGGTCCGAAACAAGCTTTAGCTACGGGTGGAGCAACTAAATACTGGCTGTATATGGCACTACCAGCTCTGAATTTGGACTTAAAAGACAGATTTAATAATTGCTTTGTGTTCAGGAAAGCCGACAGTTATCTGAATGAACTTCTTGAAATTATAGATAGCTCTGGAGCTAAAAGTTTGTATATGAATGATGTGTATGAACCATACTTAAAAAGCAGAGATGATAAAATATGTGCTGTGCTGAAATCTAAAGGTGTTAAATGTGAAAGGTATCATTCCTACTTGCTACATGAACCAGGGTCAATCAGAACAGAATCTCTATGCATGAGAGGTATAGGTTCAGTGACACATTTTATGGAATGTTGTCGTCAGTCTTCAACAAGCCCAATAGGTTTACCAGTTGATCCTCCATCATGCTTACCAGCAGGTTGTAACAGACCAGAATCTATGCCTTTGGAAGCACTTGAGTTGGGGAAACTTCCTCGTCGCAAAGATGGCACAATGGTAAGAAAAGTTTGAAGCCAGTCAAAAAAATTTCATTTGTTTGTTTTTTAATTTTATCAAGAGAATTTGATTGGTCAAACCCAGCTTTTGGGTTTATTTGGATTTCCATGTACAAGGTAGCAGGGTTCAATCTAGGCTGCGTTTTTGCGCCAATGGCGCGATTTTAAAGTCCTTGGCCCATTTTTGAAACTCCAGTGTGCCGGATCGGCGCAAAATCCAATGCATCGGCTCTTTTCCGATTCCGTTGTGCGACGCCATTAACTTTTTTTTAGTATAGTTTTTAGCGAGTCAGTGTTAGAAGACGCTTTCCGCAGTATTTAAATTTCACTGCAAAGCGTCGCAGCAACACGGAGAGCGTTACTGGTATTCGGATATTCACGGCACATGAACGAACGCGATGAAAACCAGCTTTTGAAAACATGTCGGCAATGCAAACACAGAAATGAATCGCACTCGTCACAACTCGGCCGATTCCGTACCTACTTCGGATTTGATGGCTCCCATCACCCAAGGTATGCCGAATGAAACGAATCAGCGATTTCTTTTCTGGCGGAAATTCCGCCAAACAAGCGAAAACGCAGCAATCGGGTAAAACTGATGGTGAAAAACAATCAGCTGATGCAAAAGCTGGGAAATCGTACGCAAAAAAATTTCAAACTGAGTGGCTACAAAAGCCTCAATTTCACTGGCTTTGTTACGACGATGCAAAAAAATTGTAATACAAGTTACTTGTATAATACAGCAATCATTTAAAACAAATTATTTTTTGTGTTGTTACATAATTTGACCTCTTAACAACTCAATCACTATCCCCATACACAATTAAGCAGTAAATTATCTGGATTTACTTCCTTTATATGGTAAGTCAGTAATAATTGAGCTTTTAAAATGCCAAGATCCTGGTTATTTGGTTGTTAAAAAGTGCTGGCCCATCTCAAAATACTGGTGGCCCCTTTTTAAAATATTGATGGGCCACTGGCCCATTCTGACAAAGTTCTAGATTGAACGCTGAGGTAGAAACAATTTACTTCCATATATTTACATTAAGAATCTTGTTTAAAAAGGAGCTGTTGTAAAAGTAATGTTTTGTAATCATCCAATTACAAAGAGGGAAAACACGTTAAAAATGAAAATGATTGTTCAGATACATTAATAAATGATTCACATATGAGCAAAGGTTTTGGGTATGAACATAAACCATTGACTGTTTGTTCTAGCGATACTTCATTGGTTTAGAGCCATGTACCAGAGTGATTCTGTTAAACATGAATGGTAAAAATATAGATCTAGTTGTAGTTATAGCTAACTTTTTAAACCAATTGCATCTTTGTTTATTCACAGATTGACTGGGCCAGAGTTATAAGAGAAAGTTGGGATTTTTCAGAAAATGGTGCATGGGAAGCTCTCCAACTATTTTTCAGTGAAGGTAAAAGCGAGCTAACTTTTTGTAGACACACATGAGTGGTAGTTCATGTCTTTACAATACAGGATGACTTATTTGAAGAAATCCATTTGGATAACAAAGCAATTGTTGCTCAAATGATGGGATTTGTCTATGAAAGGTTAGAAACATGACATATGGAAAAGCTTCTCTTCAGAATTAAAAACACATGGAAATGCTTTTGTAAAGAATTGAGTTGAAGAAACAACAGCTGTACTGCAAAGTGGGTCAGCTCACTGCTGCAAAAAAAGTCAACAAAAATACAAACAGTAAGTTGCCAGAAGGGATATCAATAAATTCGAGAAAACAGTAACTGTTTCCAAAAGAAAGATATGCACTGGCTACATGTAATGCATATGGATTTATATTATGACTCCCAAACAGATATTTTAATGAAACATTTCCGAACTGCTAGTGCTTGTACTATCCCTGGAGACTAAGTCAGTGCTCAGGAAGAAAACTAAGCTTCATGTATCCATTCAGTGTGGCTACTTTGTTTTCTTTTACAACTGTTTTAGCTCACATGAGCACAAAGTGCTCAAGGTGAGCTTTGTGATCGTGCTGTGTCTGTTATGCGTTGTCTGTTGTGCGGTTGTCAACAATTACCTTGTGTGCACTCTTGAGGCAACTTTTTCAGCCCAATACTCATAAAACATGGTCAGAGTTATTGTCATGATAAAATCTCAGACAAGATCGAAATTGGATCACATCAGGTAAAAAAGTAGGTCACTGGGACAAATCTTAAAAAATGTTGTGTGCCCTCTAGAGGCCACCATTTCAGTCTAATACTCATGAAACATAGTCAGAATGTTTGTTTTGATGATATCTTGGACAAGTTTGATATTGGCTGACTTCAGGTCAAAAAGTAGTTCAAATCTTAGAAAACATGGTGTGCAATCTATAGGTCACATTTTTTGCCAGATATTCATGAAACTTGTGGGAATGTTGGTCTTGATAACATGTTTGACAATTTCCGAATTGGGTCACTTCAGGTCAAAGAGGAGGTCACTGGGACAAATCTTAGAAAAACCTTGTGTACTCTCTAGAGGCCACATTTTCTGTCTGATATTCCTGTACTTTGGTCAGTATGTTTGTCTTGATGATATCATAGACAAGTTTGAAATTGGATTACATCAGATCAAAATGTAGGTCACAGGGACAAATGTTTGAAAAATTTTGTGTGCACTCTAGAGGCCAGATTTTCAGTCTGATACTCATGAAACTTGGTCAGAATATTCGCTTGATGGTATTGCAGACATGATCGAAATTGGGTCACATCAGTACAAGAAGTAGGTCACTTGGACAAACTTACAAAAACCTTGTGTACACTTTGGAGGCCAAATTTTCAGTCTGATACTCATGAAACATGCTCAGAATACTTGTCTTGATGACTTGTAGTACAAGTTCCAAATTATGTCAGCTCAGATGAAAAAGTAGGTCACAAGGACAAAGCCTAGAAAAATCTTGTGTACACCTAGAGGCCACATTTTCAGCCTGATACACATGAAACTCAGTCAGAATGTTTGCCTTGATGGTATTGCAGACATGATAGAAATTGGGTCACATCAGTACAAGAAGTAGGTCACTTGGACAAACTTACAAAAACCTTGTGTACACTTTGGAGGCCAAATTTTCAGTCTGATACTCATGAAACATGTTCAGAATACTTGTCTTGATGATAACTCAGACAAGGTTAGAAATATGTCACATTGGTCAAAAACTAGGTTCTAACTTGTTTGTCTTAACACAGGTATCAGGAGATATGAGAAAGAATCATCAAGAGGTGACCAGTTGAACACATGTAGAATTTCCCCCTACTTACACTTTGGTCAGATCAGCCCAAGAACAGTTTTGTGTGAAGGTCGACACATGAAGTCTCCGAAGTTTCTGCGTAAACTAGCATGGAGAGACCTTTCTTACTGGTTGTTGTCTGTTTTTCCAGATCTACCAAGTGAGCCCACTAGGCCCCAGTATATAGTAAGTCAAATTATATAGAATCCTCCCCTGAGAACGCTTTAGGTTAGCATTTATTCACATCTAGATGCAGCCCGCCCAGGTAGCTCAGTGGTTAGTGTATCTGACCCATGACCTGGTGGTTGTGTGTTCAATACCAAGTTGAGAAAAACTCCTTTTTCGGGATTTTTAGCCTCCCATCTCTAATGCATATGAGAAAAGTAGTCAGTGGCTTGGAAAGAAAGTTGTGTCAGTACTAGTGTGAGAAAGCCAGGAAGCACATGCAGAGGTGCATTGACCGCTACGCTTTTAAACGGCATAAAGTTCAAATACAAACCAAAACAAACTTTCAGATGCAGTAACACTCTATACCAACCAAAAGAATTTGAATACTATGAGCCATGCATAAGGAGGGGAAAGAGTTATTAACCCTATACCAAACGACAAAGTTTTGGATCTGTTTAAATTGAATGCATTTGCTGACAACAAAATAAATGTGACTCAAAAAGTGATTTTTGATGTGGAAGGGTAAAAAGCGTGGTGGGAAAAGGAGAAAATGCTGTTTACCAGCATTTTCTCTTTTTCCCACTATGTTTTCAAAAGCTTTCTTTGTAAGGGTCGTTAAAAGTCGGGATTGTGTGGTAAAGGGTTAACAGTGCTTGTATAAATTACCCTAATAGGACTCCGTCTTGCAAGTACCCACACCATAAGTTTTAGGCAGCGAATACATATTATTGTTACATTAATTCCATAATACAGTTTTATTGTTTTACCAACCGCAAAAGGCTTTGTTGGTCTTACAGCAGAGTGCTTTTCAAAGTGTTGAGATCAAGGGAGAAATTGCTTGTAAAGAAAATAAAGAGAGAGCATAATATGATAATCTGTTTATTGAATGTAAAATTATGAATGAGACATCAAATGATAAATAGAGACATGACCAAAAAAAAAAAAATTGACAGAATAGCGTGTAGTAAAGGATGATGACAATTATGATACTTTTAGCATCAAAGATGGAGTAAAAACAAAGCACACCTGAAGGCGTGGCAGAAAGGAAATACCGGATACCCGCTGGTCGATGCCTCGATGCGACAGTTATGGTTGACAGGATGGATGAATAATTATATGCGACATGTAGTGGCCTCATTCCTCATTTCCTACCTACATTTCTCCTGGGTGGAGGGCTACCTGTGGTTTCAGGTACGATAAATGTAAATTGTAAAAGAGCCATGCTCTGACAATTGGGGGTTCAGTGCACCTCGGTGGTGTATTACACCAATCAAGTCATCACAACTATGGATCAATAAAATCCATTTTGTCTGCAGCAGATCAAATCATCATGTAGAATGATCCTTTAACATGCAGAAATTGACCAATAGCAAAATGTATCAACCCATGTCAGCCTGCGCGTCAGACTCTGCAGGCTGACAAGGGTTAATACTTTTTGCAAATGCATTTTACCCCGTATTCACAAACCATGGCTCAAATGTGTTTGAATTGCTGTAAATGCCCATTAACGCATTTCAGGCTCTGCTTATGCATTATGTATTTACTAAAGTATGTGAGGGGGACCAGGCATTTTCCTCCCCAGTCAAATTTCATCAGTTACAACCCAGGGTAGGATTAAAGCTTGTTCAAACAAGATTTGAACCAAATATTCTTGAAAATATTTTCTTATTCTATGGAAAAATTGCTAGTTGGGATGTAACAGCATAAAAAGAAAATTGTGATCACTGAGTTTGAATTTGGGACCCTAAAACTACAGACAGGTGTTCCTTCTGACGAAGCCTACAGCTTATAAAATGATTAGCAGTGTGTAAAGATTAAACGGGTTGACGAATCACCGAAATACCACAAAAACACCAAAATACCCTTATTTTTATCCATGGGTTAAGAGAACTGATATTATTATGTATGCAGAATTTTTCTTTTTTTTCTTTTATAAAGAAAACAAACTTTATCAAAATATTACTCATTACTGAGAAGAATGATTTCATTAATATACACCGATCGTTGATTCACGTTAAGAACAATCAGCGAAACGTGCATGTCTGGTCTGTACCTGTACGCCAATCTACACTAAAGAATTATCAATATGACATAATCACTTATATTTATTTCATTAATTGATAAACTCACACAAAAGAGAACACTAATCAACTTCATTTACCAAAGAAGTAGACCCAAATCAGAAATTGCATGAGGTGGGTCTCTGATCCATCTAAACAACCTAGTATCACGGCACGTTCAGTTCTCTTGTGTTTAAGTGAAGCAATCATAATTGATCGTGTTTGGCTAACATTATTCTGTTTGATGTGGGAGTTTGTCATTGTTATGTTTAAAGTGATACAATTATTATTAGGTAGAATTATAACTGTCTTATCAGTTGACGTCTGGTAACATGTTAACCATGGATTCAAAATGGCTGCCGGCTTCTGTTTTGGCGATGTTTTGATCTCATATTCCCAATATAAAAAAGGAAAACTATTTTTTCCAGCATGCTTATGGATAAAGATCTACAGCTTATTGTTATCAAAACGTTTTTCATATGTTCTTTCATATGTTCTTTTATATGTAGACAATTCATATTCATGATTATGCACAACTTGTATACTTATGGAATGTAGGACGTTTTGGCTACTGACGTTTTGGCCTGGACATTTTGGCCACGGACGTTTTGGCCAGATGAAAATACAGAGTAGGACGTTTAGGCCAAATGTGATCTCTGCGATCTTGTGATTTTGAGCCCTATAAAACATGATTAAAAAGACTGTAGGAAAAGGAGAAATTGCCGTATTTGACATATATGGATAGGTTGATTTTTTTTTTTTAAGTTATTGGCGTTACAAAAAGTTATCTTCATTTTTTACTTGATCGATGTCACATATAAGTACTTTCAAGTGTTATTTTGCTTAAAATTATACTCTGATATGGACGAAACTGTCTTTCATGATTGATTTTATTGCCAATTATTAATTTTGTTAAATTACCTTGATTGAATAATAACTTGAAATTGCTGTTTGCAGCAACAGTTTGCAACAAAGAATGCAAAATCTAAGCAGTCTGCTATGGAAGAATGGAAATGAAAGTATGTTTTGGCCAAATGTTGTTTTGAAGTAGAAAAATGCATGATATGAACTATTACGCTTTTCTTTTTTCTAAAACTGTATATTTAAAAGCATAGAAAGTTCATTTATTGCATTTTTCGTGGTAAAAATACATTTGGCCAAAACGTCCTACTTTGCTCTTTCAGCTGGCCAAAACGTCCTGGCCAAAACGTCCGTGGCCAAAACGTCTGTCCACCATACTTGTGAAGTAGTAAAGATAATAAACCATGAATACAACCCATAGACAACTTTGTTTCGCAACAGAGAACCATTGGAAACATTGTGATAAATAAAGAAATTACTTGTAAGAAGCAATTTTTCCCATATGTCACAATGTTTGCAGTGTAATCATGTTTGAACCTTGTTTTTACATTGATTATTCATATTTTACTGGGATGTGCTTGAGGTTTCATGGTGTACACTTGTAACATTAGTTAGCCCTTTACCAAATAATCTCAAGTTTAAATGACCTTCAGGAAAAAGCTTTTGTAAACAAAGGAGAAAGCACTTGCAATATGCAATTTCTCATTTTTCTATAATGTTTAATAAGTTATGTAAAACATGTATAATTAAGTAAGCCACATTGAGTTTCTTGTCTGTAAATATTTTGATTTGTCTTCTTTTAAAGACTTAAATGAAAGGTATAAGCAAATTTTTTCTTTAGGACACTCTACTAGATGCTGATGTTGCCATTAATGCGATGATGTGGCAAAATGGTGGAATGAGTGGTCTGGATCAGTGGAACTTTGTAATGCATCCAGTAGATGCAGCCATGACCTGTGACCCCAAGGGAGAATATATCCGTAAATGGGTCCCAGAATTGTCTAACTTGCATGAGGACTTTATTCATCAGCCATGGAAAGCCCCACCGTCTATCCTGAGAAGGGCTGGTGTAGAGCTAGGTATTTATTAGTATTTTTACCCGCAATTTATAAAGTCACTAAGCCTGTATGAAGTCTTGCAATGTGTTATTCTATGATTTTATAGGAAAAGCAATTGTCTCCAAAGCTTATGAATATACATGTGTAATATGTGGGACAGGTTGTGAATATATATGTGGGAATAAACCAGCCATATCTAATCCTTTACCAAACAAATCTGTCTTTTAACGACCCTGAAGAAGAGTGTTATTGAAAACTTTGTGCGAGAAGGAGAAAATCCATTTGCCCATAGCGTTTTTATATATTTCTAGTCAAATTCAATCACTTAATTCACATTGAATTTGTTGTCTCCAACTGGTCTCAGTGTTTACATTGTTTTATCACTCCATTTGCCCATAGCGTTTTTACATATTTTTAGTCAAATTCAATCACTTAATTCACATTGAATTTGTTGTCTCCAACTGGTCTCAATGTTTACAAGTCTAAAATTCTGATTTATGGTAAAGAATTAAGTAATCTCTGGCCCACCTTTTTTTTAATGACATTAGCTTATTGTTACAGGGACTGGCATATTAGACATTTACCAGACAACAGACAGTAGACTTGTCCACATTGAAAACAATGTAGACGGGTCCAACGAATCACCAAAATACCAAAATACCACCAAAACACCAAAATACCCCTATTTTCTTTATATTCTTAAGATAACTGAAGTTGTGGTTTTTGACCAAATTGTGATTTTATTTATGAAGGAGGATTAGTATTAAGCCTAAGGTCAAAATAGCAACATGTTACTGAAGGCTGCCGTGAAGAATGTGCACCGGAATAGCCTACCGGCTGTAAATGTCCACCGAAATACCGGCTTTACGCGCTAAAATTGGTCAATTCAGGGATTACACCTCCGCAATCTCACTTCAGTAGCTTTTGTACATGATTGATGTGTCTGATCTTTATCCATTAGTATGCTAGAAAAAAAAGTCATTTTCCTTTTTTTACATTGGGAATATGAAATTAAAACATCACCAATCAGAAATCTGGAAGCCATTTTGAATCTGTAGTTAGCACGGCACCCAGGCGTAAATTGATAAGACAATTACATTTCCGGCGATAAGATAATGAATAATAACCATATTACTTTAAAAATAACAATGACAAACCTACACACCAAATAAATTGGATTATGTCAGCCGAACATCTTCAGTTATGATCGCTTCACTTTAATAGAACAGAAGAGAACAGAACGTGCTCAGAAACTTTGTGTTCATCGGATCAGAGACTTAATCATGTAATGTCTGATTTGGGCTTTACCATCTACTTCTTTCACAATGAAGTGGATTAACACTCTCTCTTGTGTGTGTTTATCACTCAAATAAATATAAGCGATTATGTCATATTGACAATTCTTTAGTTTAGATTGTCGTAATCAAGATAGAGTATTTCGGTGTGTAACAGGGCAGACACGCGAGTGTTTCGGTGATTGTTCTCCATGTAAATCAGTGATCAGTGTATATTAACAACATCGTTCTTCTCAATAATGATTAATACTTTGATTAAGTGTGTGTTCTGAAAAAAAAATCCTGCATACTTTTGCCAGTTGTTTGAACCCAGCAATGAAAAATAAGGGTATTTCAGTGGTATTTCGGTGATTGGTCGGACTGTTTGCAGACTACAAAATATTGTTGCTTAACTCTTTATCACACAATCCTGACTTTTAACGACCCTGAGAAAGAAGCCTTTTGAAAGCATTGTGGGAAAAGGAGAAAATGCTGGTAACCAGCATTTTCTCCTTTTCCCACAGTGTTTTCTACCCTTCCCAAACCAAATTTCGATTTTTTAGTCACCTTTATTTTGTTGTCTGCAAATGCTTTGAATTTGGACCAGTCTAAAATTTTCTGGTGTGGTAAAGAGTTAAATGAAGTTTGTTCTGAATGGGTAGAAAACAAAGTTTACTCATTTGGCAGAACTGCTGCTGATTCTTCAACTCTACCACTAACCAAAAGATCCCATGTTCTTTGGACACTGAACAAAGCTTAATAAAAAAAGCACATGAAAAAGAGAACATGTTGGTTACCTGCAATTTCTGCTTACCCATATCATCTTAACTCTTTACCACACAATCCCGACTTTTAACGACCCTAAGGAAGAAGCCTGTTGAAAACATTGTGGGAAAAGGAGAAAATGCTGGTAACCAACATTTTCTCCTTTTCCCACAAAGTTTTCTGCCCTTCCCAAAAAGAATTTTATCTTTTGAATCACATTTATTTTGTCGTCTGCAAATGCTTTCAAATTGGACTGGTCTAAAATTTTGTCGTGTGGTAAAGAGTTAAAACACTGTTTTACACAAGGCTTTAAAAAACTGCTACTTGAGTAAATCAGATATAGTCAGTCCACTTTTAGCCAGACTCCACTATATCATGGGAAACAGAAGTGTCCGGATAAACGAAGCTTGACTGTAATATGTTATTGAAACTTTGTAAATGGTACCATACCTAAATCTTGATATGGCTATGTATAAAAACATATGTGATTTCTTTTACTTCTAGGTGTAACCTACCCTCATAGAATCATCACTGAATTAGAGGAGGCCAGGGAACAGTCCTTGCGTGATGTTGTGGCAGTCAGACAAAAATTTCCTGAAATGGTCTGTCCTAGAACAGGAAATGATCTTGTGAAACTACCTTCTGGTGTTAGAATCCCTGTTATAACAAGAAGGGAATTTAAATATAAAACTGATAATCCTGATTCTAGAGAAAATCCTCACAGTGCTGTACTTCGTGGGTACAGGGGAAGAAAGAGAGATGAGCTAGTAGAGTTCTTAAATCAGAGAGATTTTCTGGCCAGTACTATGAAAGAGTGTGCCTCAAGGCATGAGAGAGGGCAAAAATTACAGGATTTATCTTTTTTATGATCATATATCATCAAGTGTTGTCATAGATTTATCCATTAGCATACAATTGCAGTTGTTTTTGCATCCTATCATTTTAGAAAGGGTAGAAAATACTGTGGTCAAAGAAGCAATTGCAGGTAACAAACAACTGCTCTTTTTTTTTTCCCATAATATTTTCCGTATCAAATCTCTCAGATTGTAACTTTTACTAGTTATGTCAAAACACAGTCTGTAATCAAATGGTTTAAAAAAACTTTATGCGTTGTGACATTTTGATCGTTCAGTACCCTAGTTTGATGATGTCACTGTAAAAGCAAAAGTCATTGACTTACTTTTATATGTACTTGTATATAGCTAAGATGTTGTGCTTAGAAAAGCACATGACCCTTTTTATCTAATTCATTACATACTAATATTTGCTTGTGCAATTTTGTAGCACTCTGAGAGAGTGAGAATACCTCATAACATAATAAGCTCATGTTCCAAGCTTTATTTTTATGCATAGTTTATTTTCGTGTGGTTTTAGTTATTCATAATAAACATTATACACAAAACAAAACCAAAATTTCATTTGTTGATGTTCACCATCATTGATGATTGTATTTTCTACTTGTGGTGAGATAAATATATGGGGAGTTCAACCTGTTGTTTGACATTTCCATGTAAGACTTAACCCTTCCCAAATCATTTTTATCTTGTATTAACCATGCTGCTCAAGGCTTTTGAAAACGCTGTGGTAAAATAAGAAAATTCTGGTAACCAGCATTTTCTCATTTTTAGCTCCACTGGCCAAAGGCCAGCGGGCTTATGTCATGGCCTGGTGTCCGTTGTGCGTGTGTCCATGCATGCGTTAACTTTTATTTCAAACATCTTCTTCTCTGAAACTACCCATTCAAATTTGATGAAACTTCACAGAAATGATCCTGCCATGGTCCTCCTCAGAATTTCTTGAAAGAATTTGATTCCTTCAAAAACTCTGGTTGCCATGGCAACAAAACTGAAAAATATTAAAAATCCTTGAAAATCTTCATGTCTGAAACCATAAGGCCTAGGGCTATCATATTTGGCATGTAGCTTTATCTAGTGGACCTCTACCAAGTTCCTTCAAATAATAGCCCTGGGATCAAAATTGGCCCCGCCCCGGGGGTCACAAGTTTTATATGGACTTATTAGGGAAAACTTTTAAATCCTTCTTGTACCTAGCCATAGGGCCTAGGGCTACCAAATTTGGCATGTATCTTTTTCAAGTGGGCGTCTACCAAGCCTAACTTATAGCCCTGGGGTCAAATTTGGCCCGGCCTCAGGGGTCACAAGTTTTATATGGGCTTAGGGAAAACTTTAAAAATCTTCTTGTACCTAGCCATAAGGCCTAGGGCTACCAAATTTGGCATGTAGCTTTATCTAGTGGGTCTCTATCAAGGGTGCCCAAGTTATAGCCCTGGGGTCAAATTTTGCCCCGACCCGGGGGTCACAAGTTTTACATGGGCTTTTATTGGGAAAACTTTAAAAAATCTACTTGTACCTAGCCATAAGACCTAGGGCTACCAAATTTTGCATGTAGCTTTATCTAGTGGGCCTCTACCAAGAGGGCCCAAATGATAGTCTTGGGGTCAAGTTTGTCTCCACACCAGGGGTCACAAGTTTTACATGGGCTTTTGTGGTGAAAACTTGATAAGACCTAGGGCTACTAAATTTAGCCCTGTCCCATGGGTCTCATGTTTTACAGGGCCTTTTATTGAGGAAACTTTGAAAATCTTCTCGTTTATAACCACACATTCTAGACCTGTATTATTTGGTATGGGGCTTTATCTTGTGGACCTCCACCAGGTTTCAAGTAATTATAGCTTTGTGGTCAAAAATGGCTTTGCCCAGGGGTCATAACTTTCTCGTAGGATTTTATAGAAAAAAATTTGTATGTCTTTAAGTTTGAAACAAATTGGCCAATATTGTAATGTTTGGCTTGTAGTGTTATTACTTATTAGCCAGTGCAGCGATACAGGGCCATCATGGCCCTCTTGTTCCACAATGTTTTCTACCTTTCCTAGGATGAATTCCTGCATTGGGTGCACGTTTTATATGTGATGTGCAAATGCTGTCAATATGAATAGTGTCTAAAATTTTGTCATCTGTAAAAGAAGTTTTCAGTTGAATCTATTCAAATTTAAGTTCTAATGTGGGGGGCAAATACTGAAATAGGACAATATGCACTGTGCAAGCACCATAACTGTCGTTTCCTGAATTACTTCTTGTAGGATAATTGAACTCTCTGCCAATAATTTGTTAGCATAACATCTTACAAAATGTGGGCATCTTAAACTTAAGATGTACATTTATTGCTGTTTATCTACACCTTCCACTGATGCAGGACAAATCATTGTGTAGGTTAATTTGCAGCCTTTCAAATTATTATCATTACAATGTAAGACTATTTTGTTTGCACAATCGATAAGATTTTCAAGTTGCATGCAGGTGTTTCAGTCAAGCCCTTCTCAGACACCATTTGTACAAAGCAAACCACAGCTTTAATGCCAAGTTAACATTTGGTTTGCGACGAGTTTATGGCGCCTGTACGATTCTATGTGGGCTCCATACGGCGGCTGTTCAATTATTATGCAGATACGTGGGCGCCGTTGCCTGTACATTTTTGTTTTGCACCACATAATGACAAGTTTTTTTTTTTAAAAATCAAGCCTCTAGTCCAAAGACAAGTCATGGTAGCATTGCACGACCCCAGTACGGGCAACACACGGAGGCTGTTCGATAAACGTGTTGACAATGCATGATTTTGGGCAGTCAACTTGGCCAAAAAAAATGAAGGATAATCGTATGGCCCAATCTTGGCTATCGCAAGGTTGTCGCACAATGCCTGTGTGATTTCTTTGCGGGGTTTTGCACAGTTTCCATACAATCTCCGTACCACATTCATACAGCTTTGCTCATATCTTTCAACGAAAGGGATTAAGAGAAAAATTAAGTACAGTTGTGTTTTTGGCTCTTGAGATAGAACTACTTCGCATACAATTTCTCATATAGATTGATTGAATGTATGGCATTCCAGACTGATTTCAATATTACTTCACTCATATCATTATGGAAGCTTGATCATTGCGTTTTTCCTGTTTCACCAGTGTATCTACTCTAGGCTAGAAGCCTGCAGTGACTTACCTAGGGACTCTTAATCATAAAACACATTGCTATTGTACAGGATAAAACCCAAACCCCCACATCACTAATTCCAAAATTTAAACACTGAGCAATGCATTATCCCAACATTTTACCTTTTGTCAGAACTTTTTTTAATTGCTGCACAATCCAGAGTTTTAATGTTCATGTACTTTAATGACCACGAGATAGAAGGCTTTCGAAAACATGGTGGGGGAAAAAAAATAATGCTGTTAACCAGCATATCTTTCCTTTTCCCACAAAGTTTTCTTCCCTTTCAGAGACCTTTCCACTGTATGAGACAAATTCATCAGTTGCAAATGCTTAAAGTTTCGCAAGTCTAAAATTTTGTCGTTTGAGAAAGAGTTCAAGACAATTTGACAATTTAAGGACCTGTGTGACAGTGCTATACACCGAGCACATTAACTCTTTACCACACGACAAAAAATTAGACTGGTCCAAATTCAAAGGATTTGCAGACGACAAATTAAATGTAACTGAAAAGATGATTTTTGTTTTGGATGGGGAAGAAAACATTGTGGGAAAAAGAGAAAATGCTGGTTACCAGCATTTTCTCCTTTTCCCACAATGTTTTCAAAAGCCTTCTACAGGGGCGTCAAAACTCGGGATTGTGTGGTAATGGGTTAAAGAACCAGGCGTAACTTAGGATGGGTTTCATCCTGTATCTGCACTATACCCCATAACAATACTAACAGCCTTGGGGGGTGGGGGGGAGGGTCGCCTTTATGAGCAACCGGTGGCAACGATAAATAAATGCAAAAATCAATCAATCATGGTCATCACAAGATTGTTTATAATTGCCTATTACTCAATTTTGTTTGACGGGCAGTTGGACGACCTTTCATTGACAAATAAAACAAAACAAAAAAAAAATACACAAGAGATTCCTCGATGTAATTTTAAAACACATTAAGACATGGGCATGGACAATGCCCCCCCCCCCCCCCCCCCCCCCGTTAAAAACAAAATTATAACATTGATATATTAACCTGTCCTCCATTGCAAACAGTATTTTCAAAAGTCCCTTATTTGCATGGCAATAATGAATAAGTAATTTTTAATACAACAACAGAATTTTATTGCTTTAGTCATTAAAAGTACATTCAGCATATGTATAAAGAAAAAGCAGACATGAATAGGTTAACACCCAGAAACTATTTCGTGCCTAAAGATCTATGAGTGATGTTTTACAAATTACATTTTTTTCTTAGACAGCGATCCCCATCCACCCAAAAAAATCAAAGATAAAATAATAGATAATAATATACATAAAATAAAAATGAAATAAGAGTGAAATTTTTAGTAGATCTACATGAATGAGAAAACAAATCGAAAAATTTGTGGTCAGGAAATCATTTCGTGGCAAACATTGAGATCGAGACAGTATCGCATATTTAGTACAGTCTAATCTTGATTCACACCAGCCACAAAATGTAACTTAAATGAAAATCTTAGAGTGTTTGGTAGGTACATATAATATCAAAATGAGAAAAATAAGGAAAAATTTTGAAGCTTGCTTTTGGTTAGATATTTTCAAGTTAGCGGACAGTGCAGCATCAAGACAAAACTACAATTTGCACAAACTGGTCTTGATTCACACTGGGCAAAGAATATAAATGTATAAGCTGTTATATTCTACATCCACTGTGAATATAGAGCGCTAGGTATAGGTAGGTTGCGGTTCATGGGGACCACCTGAATTTTGAAATATGTTAAAAAATGCTTTAGCTGTTGTACTGAAAATTTGCATTAGTAATACTACCTTTACCAACTCTGGATGAAATTTTATGAATTTTTGATAAGTTAGTTTGACTTTTTTGCATTCAATGCAGTGTTAAAAAGTATGAACAAAACAGCTTAAAAAGGTGGGAGGGTTGAAGGCTATTCCAAGTAAAGGGTTTACCTGTTTATGAAAACAATTCTTATGCAAGTACAGTAACTGTGGTCGTCTATTGTTTGAAAAGTAAAAAACTTCAACTTTTGGGGCCCTGATCTCATTTTTAATTTTGGTTTTATTTTGATGATTCAATATTGGAGACTTGTACACACTTGTTTACACTTTGCTTTCTTTTCCACGCTCAACCATAGATGTTTTTTTTTTTCCCCTGAACCCAGTCAAACTCTGGCTCACATCATGTAGTAAAGCATACAACAATAAAATGAAGAAGGGTGCATTGTATAGAGTGGTTAAGTTCCATAAACAAGCTCAAAAGTATTGTTGTAGATGAATTCTTACGGTCAAAGGAACACGGTGTCTTTAAGACTACCACCCTAGGAGTGTGTCCATAATATAACAATATAACTGAGCTAATTTTAGGCGAACTGAAAAAGTCGTAGCCAAAAACAATTCAAAACAAACCATGAAAGACATTTCTGTCTAAGTTTCAGGTGGTTTGGAACACATATCTCAACAGAAGTGGTATTAAAACTTAAAGCCATACCGAAAATAAAATTTAATCAAATATTGGAGAACAGACACCAAAATTAATTAAGTATGAAAACATTGGACAAATCATTTTAGACTTCAAAGTTTGAATTAAAGTGACGAGAGCAATATCTAAGGTAAAGTAATAGAACTAAATCATTTGTACAAAAAACAATTTCAGGGCCTCATATTTAACTGATATGAGGTACTGATGTCAAGCATTTGTCCACTTATGTTTGCTGTTCTGGTCACTGTGCGAAAATGTCAGAGAATGTTAAGCTTAAGAGCAAAAATTTAACACTACTGGAATAGGAAAAATGTTCTTTCTTGCAGAAGAAGAATTCTAATTTTCAAAGTTGGTAAGGTCATTTTAAAAGACCTCGAAAAGTTTCATAAAAATTGATGCAGGATTTTTCAAGTTATTTCAAAATTCAGGGGGTCCCTATGAACTGCAAGCTACCTTTAAGTTCATGTTAAAAAAAAAAAACCATTATAACGACCCTCATACTTTAGTTATAAAGTTTCAACATAGCTGGTAGTGTGGGGCTAGGGTCGGACATCGCCTTCGGTGCATTCCGATCCTGATTCACGTTGGCCGTTTGTAGATCAATGTGCTTTAAAAAGTTCATTCATGGATCTTATATGTGTAAATACGATCCCTGGTTCATTCTAAAAAAAAAACCATTAATAAATGCCTTCTGAAGCTTATTCTAGTCAGCAAAATTCAACGTAATGAACAGTCATGGTAGAGTCAAGCTAGGACTGCAGTTTTCTGCAGTCCGATCTCGCCTCACATTGCCTGCAAATCATGGTTATAAAAAACAGTAACATATTCTTAAAATCAAATTTTGTGACAAACCAGACAATCCCTGAATCCTGAATTATCGCTGAACACCTTAAATCAGGGATCGTATATTTTGTATATGATGCCTGCTCTAAATGCTAAAATACTATAAATTATAATTATCAGTAACATGTCATTTGAACAGAAATGTTGGGGTTCTTGATCAACCTTCACCAGATCTACATTTTGCAGACGACAGTGACATCTCACCGGACAAGTCTATTTACTAGATCTACTCTCGTCTTTCATTTTCATTTCACAGAAAAATATTGTCCTCGGTCCTAGAACACTCCGTTATAAGTAGATTTTTCAATTTCACATAATCATCTTAATACGACCGAAACATTAGGCCTAATTCCAGATTTAACTGTAAAGAGGACGCGGTATATTTCTGTTCACGAAGGGAGAGAATAAATAAAAGGCTATTCTAAATCCACCACATTTACCTCCCGCTATGATTTTGTCGCCATCTGCAACAGGAAGTTGTCTCTTGTTAAACTCTTTGAAGTTTGTCAAGAAGTTGAAGTTGATATTTCCGCTGTTAAGTATGTCGCTTTTATATTAAGCTGGTTGAAAATTCATCGCTTTTAATTATGTAGTATAGTAAACTTTAATCAGCCAGGGTTTACCCAGCCTCGATTAAAAGAAAAAAGAACTTGACGAAACTGTCGAAAGTTTCAAAGTGGGTGGGGGGGGGGGGAATTTAATCGTTAATAATATTCTGCTTATTCGGATTATATCGACTGCTTCTGAAGAATCACATGATCTTCTTTTGAACTTCCCCACAAAGCTTGATAAGATTACAAGTAGTTCTGTTTGGCTTAATACTGGCAAACGCCCACCATTACAACAGTTCTACAGGGTATCCAGTTAAAACGTCGCCCAGTCTAAACGTCCCTCAGTCAAAACGTCCAACTTTTGATTAAAACGTCCCCATTTCCATTCCAAATTGGTTAAAACGTCCCCCTAAAATAACCCCTTTAAACGTCCCTGTATATTTTATTAAAGTTATTATTTTGTTCTTTCGATTAGTTCAGAAAACGTACAGTCGATTAGGCAGTAGCGGATCTTGGGGTATAGCGGATAGGTCGTTAATGTTTTACAGAGAAAATCTTCTGTCGGCATGTAATAGAACAAATCCATGTACCATTGAAAAGAATGATATTTCCACGATAGATTGATGATGTTTTTTTCACAATATGCATTTGTGACGGTATTCTAATCTCTCAAAAACCAAAATGGGGCAACCGGAAGTTCAATTTTTTTAATGCAGGAAAAAATACAGCAGACGAAACCTTCAATCAAATTTTCAGGTATGTAAAGTTTAAATCACGAGTTTTTGGTATGAAATGGTATATAAATATGTCTTCTTTTACCACAAAGAATACCAGCTCCATGTATAAACGCGTGACATTGCATATTGACCTAAAGATACCACACCCGATTTGGTCAGTAGCGGATCAGCCTTGCAAGGTAATGTTTATATGCAGAACTTCAGAGGGGCCTTCCCAAAATCAATGTTAATTGTCAAACCAGTGTAAAATGTGAATTGAACTTAAT
Organism: Hippopus hippopus; assembly: GCA_946811185.2. Classification (NCBI taxonomy): domain Eukaryota; kingdom Metazoa; phylum Mollusca; class Bivalvia; order Cardiida; family Cardiidae; genus Hippopus; species Hippopus hippopus. Next base: position 34,250,045 of record OX328099.1, on the reverse strand, counting down.
CTGTAACTTTTTAAAATGAGGATGAAGGTCTAGAAAATATTAAATATAGGTCACTGTAAAATCAGGAACTGTACTTTGTGATAAAGGGGTTTATGTATATCTGGTATTGGTTAAAACCAGGTATCTTGTCAAAACTGCACGTTAGGGTGTGTTGATCTTCATCTCTGATCAAAATGTTTGTAGACTAGTTTATATCTTGCATAAATTGTAATAATTATGGTCATTGTGACCAATGCATGGTGGAAATTTAGTGCCACTAGCACTTATATCAACTGATAAATAGACCTTTTACAAAAAAAAAAACAGTAAATGTAAGTGGTAAAAGCTCAAGCAAGGCCAGTGTGAATTTGTGCATTAATTATATGAAGCTTTGTCTTGTTTCAGGTACTCATGACTGAACCATCTGATAACTGTCTTCTTCAACAAAGAAAAATCAACCCTCAGTTCTGCATGCAGCGGCATTGCAACTGTTTTGACAGAAAACTCAGTAATTCAAGGCTATTGTGCCTTTGAAATAAAGCCACCACAAGCTGAAACAAAAACAAAGTTATTGGTCAATAGAGAATACTCCAATATGAATGACAAAAATGCTTGTCTACTGTGGATTCCAGATTTATTGATATTTGATACAACTCTACATAAAATGGTCACAGATCAACAAAGAAATCATATAATATCTGATGTAGCAGGTTTAATTATAGGTCATCTGCCACTAAGACTTGGATCATTGACAAGTTGTTTTTATGATTTATTGCGGACTGTAGCAGATATAATTATATGCCTAAGCAACTAGAGTCTTGAAAACATCGTGATAAGAGGAGAAAATGCTTGTAACCATCATTTTCTCCTTTTACTTCCCTCAAGGTATAGCAAACTTTTTAGAAACAGTAATTTGAGCCATATAATTATAATTTGTCCTAGAGCTGCAAATGCTTTCATTTTGGAGCAGTCTAAAACATTGTTGTATGCTTAAAGAGCTAAATAAAACGATGTCTTCAATGCCAAAAGGCAGTGTAATGAATATTCAGGTTACTGATTATTTATTCTAAGAACTGTATCTGGGATTTCATCAGACAGTCAAAGCTTTTTACATCTTACCATGGAGCTTTTAGTATAAAGCAGCATACAATTAGCTGTAACTGCATTATATAACTGAAAACCCTCCTCTTTTGAAGCAAATAACTTGCCAAAATATGTTGTAACCACCCCCCCTCCCATCAGACAGATATTCTTTGTATGGCACACTTTACTCAATATACAGGGGGTGCAAAAGTAGGTATACAGTGTATAATTAGTGACATATTATACACTGTATACCTACTTTTGCACCCCCCTGTATTCTGTATCAATAGGTAAAACTGTTGTCCTAACTAGCATATCTGCAACAACTAACTTGCTGTGCCTTCTTTAATTGGTTTCATCTTCCTTGTATGGTTGTGGATTGTTTTATTGATATTCCTTACAAAAGAATAAACAGCCATCCTCAGATATAATTTAAGACAGATTTTAACATACATGTACATGTTTGGTTTGAAAAAAAAATGACAATTGATGAAAGTGCTCATTATGATCAAGTTGCGCAACATTGATTTCCCTGCAATACAAACCTGTTTATTTCATATTGATGAAGAAAGATGATATGTCCTGTACTAACAAAATATTTGGGAACAAACTGTGTTGTACGTTAATGATGTCAAACTATTGGCTGGAGTCTTTCTAGAGAGCATGTTTGTTTTTTATGAGCTTTCAGTGAAAACAATGAAGCAAAAAATGGTGAAAATGCTGATCATGAGGAATTCTCACTTATAGTCAAAACTTTTTTTTTTTCAAATTTCACCTAAAAAGAATATCATATAATGAGAGACAGAAATTAATATAGTTACTGACACAACCATGGGTTACTGATTCATGAATGTGTCAGTATACCGGTTTGACTAGTTTATACTGTTTTAAAATTCCACTTGAGTGCAACATTCGATATCATTAAACAGTGAACTGATGTAGTTTACCACTCTTTATCTCTGACTTATGCCTTGAAATTGCCTCCCCCCCCTTTTCAAATACCATTTAAAAAGGATGCTGTTTTCTACTTTCAACCATTTTACTGAAGCCAATTAACCTTACAGTCTATTTCGTGGCCTTTTCAATTACAATTACGGCACACAAAAAAAAACTCCCTTGCAACTGGATTGGCTGGGTAGTGCTTACCTTCGATCCGAAGGGGAGCTCCGATGTTATTTTTTGATTGTTTCTCCACTCCGGAGACCCAATCACAAAAATAACATCAGAGCAAGCCTTCAGACTGAAGGTAGGTAGTGCTGAGACTACGACTAAAATTGTTAAATGTTAAAAACAATCTTGGCCTGTCTGTGAATCAAACTCTGGATCCATGTAAATATATCAAAAGTGCACCACCAACGATTTAATTGTAGATTTACGGCACTTGACAGCTTTCAGACTGATTTGAGATGACCCCTCAACTACATTAGTCTATACTATCCGTTACTACCCAAAGCTATCCGCTATTGACCTAATTAGCGTCTTTGAAAAAGAAGGTATTTTTTATCGTTAAATGATTTTTCAGCTAAAAATGTGGACTGCTTTTGAAAGATCACATATTTTGCTGTCGAATGGTATCATTTATTATCCCATATATGATGGATTAAAAACGTACGCAGTGATAATTTCGTTAGCGATCCGTTACTGCCTAAACGACTGTACATATTTGATGTTAAACATTATGATGTCATTTATTGTTACCAGTCATTGAATTTTAACCCATTTCCTGCCGCACTTATAGTTCTTAAGAGGCACAACATTAATTTTCGATATTTCTTTATGACATTCAGCTTAATTAATATGACTTAAATCATTAATCGATATCGTCATTGTGTTTTTCAATACCAGACTACCTTCATGTGCGTATGGATCCTTTTTTGCGATTTTTAGCTAATTACAATCAAGGTTGTTTAATGTAGGCTAAGCAGAATCAAGATTTTATATAATGTAGGCTAAGGGTTAAGGCCCATATTGTCTCCCTACATGAATGTTTATTCGACATGCTCAAACACCCCCTAGACTGGCTATTTAATGCATCCCTGTCTACAGTGTTCTAACTTATTTGTGTACAGTTTCCATTTAACCCTTATCTAAACAATCAGAAGTCTTAACGACCAAGAGAATGAAACATTTTCATAACACCGTAAGAAAAGGACAAATGCGAGTAATCAGCATTTTAATCTTTTTCACCAGTGTTTACTGAAATATATTTTTCTGTTGGGAGTAAATAAGGTAAAGAGCAATCACTGTTTAAGAGCCACTGGCGTGTTTTACAAAAATGTTTCAATCTCTGCTCTTTTGTTGGCTGTAAAAACAGATATGTTAGTGGAATTGTATTATTTTTTATTTATGTCTTTTTTTCCTGCATTGAAGGACAGTCCTAGACAAAACCTATCAATTTAACAAAAAAAAATGGACTCTTCCACGATTAAAGACATTTTAAAACAGCTCTGTTCTATAAGTCAAATTCGCTTTAGAAAAGATAGAAAACTGGGGGAAATGGAGAACGCGTAGGTACCTGGCAATATCTCCGTTGCCAATATGTTTTAAACCACTATATTAGGTTTAATTAAATTGAGAACTGAGAGTGTAAAAGCACTGTGTAATAAGGAGAACACACCAGTAACCAGGATATCACCTTTTTTAAAAGTAGGGTTGGTAAAGGGTAAAAAAAAAAAACATGCAGATGATAAATACAATGTGGTTGAATAGGTAATAGGGTCCGAGTGAGAAAGTATAGAACACATTCCGGTTAAAAAGGAGATGATACAAAGCCAAGGAAACTCTCTCTCTCTCTCTCTCTCTCTCTCTCTCTCTCTCTCTCTCTCTCTCTCTCTCTCTCTCTCTAACATGCCTATAACCTATATAGCATATATGATAAACCACACGAAATGTCCTGCCGTAAGTGTTCATTGAACTTGGACTCCACACCATAGCATGCCGATTTCAACCCACACTACCCTATAAGATCCCTGATGTACCTAAATGGGTTTATCAGACATAAATACAAAGCAGAGCTCTGCAAACGACAAATTTACCACGGCTTTGCTCTAATGGTGAATGTGGTCTAAGAAAGCATTACAGGAGAGGGAGATCGTTTGTTACCAGCATTTCCTAATTTTACACACAATGGTCTCAAAAGTCCATTTCATCAGTGTCGTTAAAACATGGGATCCTTTGGTAAAGGGTAGCCTGGGTTCAGTTTGATCACGACAAACTAAATTTCAAACTAACCTTGCCTTATATGTGCATGTCACACATGGTGTAAGTGAATGAAGTCATGTATAAAATTTCAAACTGATCTGATCACATACATGTGGTAGACGGACATTTCGGCGATGGACATTTTGGCCAGGGTGCTTTGGCCCAGATGTTTTGACCTGCTGAATGTGCAAAGTAGGATGTTTTGCCGAAATATTTTTTAACACAGAAAAATGCAGGAAAAATGAACTTTCAATGCTTTGAAGTGTACATTTTTTGAAGCAGAAAAACATATTCAGTTACTTTCATGCATTTTTTTTTTGCATTAAAATAACAATTGGCCAACATACACTTCGACTTTGATTTGCAATCTTCTTTAACAAACTGCTTAGATTTTTAGCTCACCTGAGCACAGCATGCTCAAAGGGAGCTTTTAGGATCACATGGTGTCCGTCATGCGTCGTCAACAATTCTTTAAACATCATCTCCTCCTAAACCGTGGGGCCAATTTGGACCAAACTTGGCTGGAATGGTTCTTGGGAGGTCCTCTTTAAAAACTGTTCACAGAATTTGATTCCATCAAAAACTCTGGTTGCCACGGCAACCAAATGGAATTTTCTAAGAAATTCTTTAAAAATCTTCTCTGAAACCACTGGTCAGATTTTGAAATAGTTCCACAGAAATGTTCCTTGGGTGACCTTTTTCAAAAATTGTTCGCGAAATTTTGATCCGTCGAAAAACATGGCCGTAGTGGGGGGAGGCTCTTTGCACTCGTGTGGTGTCAGACGTTGAAAAAGTACAAATAGGCTATTGTAGATATTTTCTAGGTGTAAATTCATCTGTAAATGACTGCATGGTTTTAGGAGAATGTGGAAGGTTACCCCTTTTTGTTGATTATCACTATAGGTGTATCAAATATTGGTTGAAATTATTGCATATGCCCAGCCATAGATATCCCAAAAACTGTTATTTTATGTTAAAAGATTTAGATGATCTAGGTAGGTGTACATGGGCGTCATTAGTGAAACATCTTTTATATTTATATGGTTTTGGCCTGGTTTGGTTATCGGAGGAAGTAGGCGACTTAGATGTGTTTTTGAGGGTTTTTAAAATAAGATTGAAAGATTGCGCACAGCAAAATTGGCATGAAAACATTTTGAACCAGTCTAGATGTATGACGTACAGAAATTTTAAATCAATGTTGGAGCCAGAAAAATACCTTAAAATTGACATGTTATACCCATTAAGGCGATATTTAGCTAGATTCAGATGTAGTAGTCATAAACTTGATGTTGAACTTGGACGACGACATGGAATTCCACTAAACGAGCGATTTTGTCACTATTGTTTAACACAAAAGGATATCTTCTGCGTAGATGACGAATTTCATGCCTTTTCCCAATGTTTTCAGTTTGAAGAAACTAGAAATGTCCATTTATATTCTTGGTATAAAGGATACGCAACCATTGAAAACTTCAACCGACGTATGAACACAAAAGATGAGTTCATTATAAGAAATTTGGCTATTTATGTATGTAAGATCATGAAAACCAAGGACGATTCAAATGGAAATTATTAATGCATGAAAGATGAAGTATATCTTACATAGTATTGATCACGATCGGCCAACATAGATATGTTGTCTGATCTTGGTCTATACTAATTTCGGCTTAAATTAATCCTATCCATATATACACTTACAAAATTAAGTTTTGTATACAGTATTGACCACGATCGGATGGCATGGACATGTGGTCTGATCTTGGTCGACACTAATTTCTATTGAAATCTATTTGGACCCCTTTAATAAGAAACAAATGGTTTTGTATAGTGTTGACTCTGATCTGCTAGCATGGACATACGATCTGATCTTAGTCTATGCTAATTTCTACATCTTGATCGATATAAGTAGAAAACAACCACTATTATTATCATCTTTTCTTATTCTACTATACTAGTTGTTTATTTCATACATCTGTATATATCTATTTAACTGATGAACGCAACTCAGTTTATTTATATGTAAAATGCAATATATTTGTATAATGGGCTGGAGGCCTTAATGTATATGAATAAACATATTGATTGATTGATCCAGCACCCAACAGCCAATTGCAGGAATTATGTTGGCCAATGAAAAGACCAAGAAAGATTAACTTCCGAAAGGAACCCTTCAAAACCTACAGCATCACTGAAAACTACATCAGATTTAGACATTTAAAAAAGAAAAGAACCCTCAGTATCATCCCAAGTTACAAAATCAGTCCATAGGTTAAACTTTGTGCACTTTCATGTGGGTGAAATCAATGACCAATAAATAGAACAGAATAGAATGAATTAAAATTTGTGGATTAAATTCAAGTCACTGAAAAATTAATATAGGTCTAGTCTACAATGAAAAAAAGCCACTGGTAAAAATTTGCCTGTAGGTAATAAACAAACTTCGAACCTGCCATTCCATATTGAAAAGCTGCTGCTTGTATTGCACGTGAGCCCAGGTGTGTGCCCTTATAAGGCAAGAGCTTTAGCCATGAAGTTATCCAAAGGCTCAACTTTGCCTCAATTACAGTATATCATTTCATTTTTCTTGACACATAAACAGCCGATGAAGGATAGATCAACATGAAACCAGCTTTATGCACATGTCGTGTGAAAAAAAATGCAAAATTGAGATACTGTTTTAGCCTATTGTGCAATGTAGATCAAGATTAGACTACACAGGATGATGATAGGTGTTATTCTGCCCAGCACAATCTGGAAACTGAAACTGATTTTTTTACCTTTCAGAACCATCCATATTCTATTTTGAACTTGAAGGTAAGGTATACTAGCTTTGTAGCTCAACAATTACCTAAATGTGTGCCCTCTAAAAGGCCACATATTGAGTTGGATATTCATAAAACTTTGTCAAAGTGTTTGTTTTGATAATATCTGGTACAAGATTGAAACTGACATGTTGGGTCAAAAAGTAGGTCACTGGGACAAATAGTAGAAAAACCTTGCACTTCAGGGGTCACACATCAGTCCAAGACTCATGAAATTTAAGCAGAATGTTTGTCTTGATTAATTTCTTCAATAAGTTTGAAGCTGGATCATATTGGATCAAAAAGAACGTCCCCGACACTCATGTGTTGACATCACAACCAGGATGACTTCAACTTTATCAGTCCTAGATGACTTTACTCAGGTGAGCACTTGAGGATAAGTGGCCCTCTTCTTTAATGGTCTGTCAAGGTACTTAGTAGTGATTCTTTTATAGTGGCATTTAATACATGTTTTACAAGAAAAATCATTGTCTTCTGGTTTACTTTACCCTATGTTTTCACCATGTTCCCGGCAGGCACGGCAGCCCCATTTGTCCAAAATGTGGTGTGCTGTGAGATTTTGTTTGTTTTTTTCTCCATTTCTAAGTCTCGTTGAGTCTCTTTACGGTATCCTTGACAAGCCGTGGAGGGAACCCTATGTTTTCACCATGTTTCCGGTAGCCACAGCAGCCACATTTGTGACAACCGTGGACAAATCGGGATTGAGGTTATACGATGCAGAGGAATGGAATAAGCAAACTTGTCTGACCGTGATTGCCGGGGTAGCCGTGCAAGATTTTTCAACTGTCAAAAATTTGCCACGGCAGTCCCGGTGCTGATGGGAGACCTAACAGACTGTAGCGAAACGGGTTGATTGTTGCGTTCTATTACGGCCTTATCGATAGCGGTGAAAACAGAGCTTCCACGTCTCTGATTGTCTCTGAGTTTTGTTATGGCTTGTCACGTGTTTGTAAGTTCTGATGCAATCAAGTTTGCTTATCCTGTTCCTCTGTGCTGTATTACATCAATCCTGTTTTGTCCACAGTTGTCAGAAACGTGGCTGTCGTGGCTGCCGGGAACATGGTGTAAATGTAGGGTTAGAAATCAAGTACTGAATAAGATTTTTTTATTTTTCTTTTTCCAGCTTTAGATCTGATCAACACAATCATCTAGCGGTTTTCTATAATTGGCATAATAGAATCTGAAACTGAATGGTCTTTGCTAAAGGTAAGTAAAAATGGTATCTCTAACACAGATAGATTGCAAACCATCTTTATATTTTATATTGAGATTTACCCTTCATTTAACAACCTTGAGTTTTAACATCCATGAACAAGATGGCATTTGAAAACCATATTAGTACTTTAGGAAAAAATGCTGGTAACCAGCATTTTCTCATTACCCCACAATGTTTTTCTTCCCTTTGAAAGACATGCTATAATTTACATGTATTTCACATTTAATTTTTTTGCCTTTGACTATCAATATGGACAGTTCTAAAATCTTGTCATTTGATCAAGGGTTAATCATTTAAAACTGATTATATGAATATCTGCATAACTATTCTTATAATCATGTAGCAGCTGACCCTTTCCAACTTTCAACGACCCTGAGAAATAGTCTCTTTAAAACATTGTGGCAAAAACAGATGTTTTAATTTTTGGACTAGTCTAAAATCTGATGTATCGTAAAGATTTAAAACAGGGAATAAGATGGGTAATTATGATCAATTAGTAGAAAGTTCATGGATAATTGATCTCTTTCAATCATACCATAGTCCAGAAAGACATTGCAACCTGTAGATCACATTCTTATCTTTTGCTTTTGAAAATAGTGTAACAGAAGAAGAAATCGCTCGAAATGAGCAGTTCCTCATATTGCCATATTGTTTGCACATGATCACATTTTACCTTTATTTTGTATGTATGAACCATTTACCGAGCAATCCAGAGCTTTAACGCCCCTGAGGTTGAAGACTTTTGAAACATTGAGGGAAAAACAGTAGGTACTGGTAACCAGTATTTTCTGCTTTTCCTACAATGCTTTCTACCCTTTCGGAGTCAAATCCTGTCACTTGAGCCACATTAAATTTGTCGTCCGCAAATGCTTTGAATTTGGTTAAGCCTTAAATTTTTTCGTTTGGTGAAGAGTCAACTCTTTACCACACAATCCTGAGTTTTAACGACCTTAAAGGAGAAGGCTTTTCAAAACAATGTGGGAAAAGGAGAAAATGCTGGTAACCAGCATTTTCTCTTTTTCCCACATTGTTTTCTACCCTATCAGAGAATGTAAGTTTGTGTGTACCAGTTTTAAATTTTACACTTTAGGGTGTTTTGAATTGGTCTTAAATTTGTTGTGTGGGAAAGGGTTAAACTGTGATTCACACTGATGATTATGCTCAAGTTTTTTGTATCAGGGGCTTCGATTCTGAAAGAGGGCACAAGTGTTTTTATATCATCATTTCCTGTTGAAAGAGCTGTAGGGAAAGAAAGTCATGAATATTTCATGCTTCAACCCTTTTCTTAGCTGAAAGAATTGGGCAGTGAGCTGTGAGAAGGGGATTTAATGTATCTCACTTATGATTATACCAAGCAATTCATCACATAATTATGGACCCATAAAATCCATTTTGTCTAACAACCAATGGAATAAGGAGGTAGAATGCTCCCTGAAAATTGACTTACAGCAAAAAGATAGGAACCAGGTCATCCTAGGCAGACTGTCCAAGCTGACTTGGGACAGTACCTTTTGCACATACATTAAATCCCCCCCTTTCACAGAGCATGGCCTAATTAAACTATACCACCTGCAAAGGACTAAATTTGAAAACACTTAGGGAAAAGAGAAGCACCTACTTGTATTGAGTGATTCTTCTTTTTCCACAATTGTTCTATTTCCTTAGTGTTTTCACTATTCCATTCAGTCAGTGGAAGGTATTTTCATACCCCTCCAGTGTCTGTCCTTTGTATATAATGTCCAAGATTTGTTGTATGTCTTACTAAATGCTTCACGCCTGGCCAGGTAGCTCAGTGGTTAGGGTATCTGACTCATGATCTGGTGGTTGCTAGTTGGATACCCAATCGAGGCAAACTTTTTTTCCGGTGATTTTTCGCCTCTGACCTCTGATGCATGCCAGAAAAGTAGTTAGTGACTTGGAAGGAAAGTTGTGTCAGTACTGGTGTGAGAAAGCCAAGAAACAAATGTGTAGGTGCACTGACGGCCTTGGTATTACCTAAGCTGTTAAAACAGCATTAAACCCCAATACAAACAAATACTTAATACTTCAGACTGTTTTGTAACAGGCTGAAAGGACAAAAGGATTTTGTGTGCTATATTGGATTCTACAGATATAGTGCTGACTAACTGCATGAAAAATGCATGACATAAACATTTGTCTCCAAGTCTCGACACTTAAAACAGATTTTCATCTGAGCCATGTTTCATATTTTGTCTGCAAATGCTTTCAATATTGACAAACATAAAATGTGGTAAAAATTTGGTATAGTCTAAAGAGTTCCGTGTGGCTCAACTAATTAGATTTGAATTGAATGGAAACTACTCCTGGAATATAAGAAGTTGCTGTATAGAACAAACTCTCCTTTTACCATAATGCTTTCAATGAATAACAACTACAGGGACATAGAAACGTGATGATTCTGGTAATTGATGAGCTAACCTGGGCAAGCAGTATTACTACCCACAACAAAGAAACTTGTATTTATGCAACTTGTTCTATACCTATTGATTTGTCAGAATGAGTTTTACTGTTTTACATCAGTGTGTATATAATACTGCTGTGGTTTATTTCCTTATAAGCTGTATCAGTTTCTGCCATAAACACCCATCTGTTCTGCATGTCTCATTGGTAAAGTGTAAGACAGCGTTTCAGAAAGTCTGTGTTTTTTAGGCAAAAAATGAAAGGCTAACACAACAAAGTACATCACATCTTCCTAGATGCGACATAAAACAGAACTAAAAAGTAACATGAAAGATTGATTCAATCGATATATCTTAAAAATCATCAAGTTTATAACTGCAGAATCATATCAAATTCACTTTCTACCACTGAATAAAATTTGTGTCCTGTTTACACTGTAACGGTCTAAAATGCGACACTGTGTGACACTGCTCTCGCCTTGCCTCTATTACTGTATGAAATCTGTACTTCATCCTCATTGTCCATATTATAGACCCTGCTTGGTCATGGTCACCGACTTGCTGGAGTAATTGGGATGACAGACCACTCATTGTTTTAACTTGTACCTTTAATGCCACACTGTCATATAAAACTTTTAGCATTATGCGACATTCTTACGAACAAAGTCCGTAACGAAGAAACAAATGAACAAATGCATGGCAGAAATACAGGGACCAGGCAGGATTCGAACCTAGAATGCCCGGACGAAAGGCCAATACCATAACCACTGAGCTAAAGAGAATTCTCCCTTACGCAGTTGTTAGGTATTGTATTTAAATTGGGATGAAGCCATGCATGAAGGAGTTGTCTCCTGTAACAACATCTACAAAGGGGAACAACATGGGGGGAATTAAAGGTTAAAGACCATTACCCTTAAAATTTCTGAATGACCCTCTAAATTCAAAACAGGGAGTCACAGATGACCCCCAAAATTAAAGAGCTAGCAGAAACACTGGTAAGACTCATAACCTTAAGGCCCTTGGTTCAAGGCTCACTGTTTTTCTAGGGAGTGTCCCCAGACGAAAAAATACTTCAGAGCCCCAGCCTGTGAAACCCAGGACATTCGGAAGCAAGATATCATGTTGCCATGATATAACTGAAATAATGTTGAAAGTGTAAAACACCATTCAGTCAGCTGCTGTAAAACAAGTTTTGTTTCAGCTGCACCAGTTATGTGACATACTGACTCATTACCAGACAGCAAGATCTTGCAGCTATCCTGTCAAATATGGATCAAATGATTGGATTTGTTTTTAGCTTACCTGAGCGCAAAGTGCTCAAGGTGAGCTTTTGTGATCGGCGTCTGTCGTGCGTCATCAACTTTTACTTTTTGTGCACTCTAGAGGCCACATTTTCAGTTCAATACTCACGAAACTTGGTCGAAATGTTTGCATTGATGATACCTCAGACGGGTTCGTAAATGGATCATGTCGGGTAAAAAACTAGGTCACTAGGTCAAATCTTGGAAAAACCTTGTATACGCTCTAGAGGCCACATCTTCAGTCCAATACTCTTGAAAGTTTTGTAAGAATGTTTGTTTTGATATCTTAGATGTGTTCGAAAATTGGTTATGTCGGGTCAAAAAAACTAGGTCACTAGGTTAAATCTTAGAAAAACCTTGCGTACACTGTAGAGGCCACATTTTCAGTCAAATACTCTTGAAAGTTGGTCAGAATGATCTTCTTGATGATATCTCAGATGAGTGTGAAAATGGGTCATGTCAGGTCAAAACTAATCTTAGAAAAACCTTGTGTACCCTCTAGAGGCCACATTTTCAGTCCAAAACTCTTGAAAGTTGGTTAGAATGTTTGTCCTAATGATATCTCGGACGAGTTTGAAAATGGGCCATGTCGGGTCAAAAACTAGGTCATTGGTCAAATCTTACAAAACACTTGTGTACCCTCAAGGGGCCACATTTTCAGTCAAATACTCATGAAAGTTGGTCACAATCTATGTCTTGATGATATCTTGGATGAGTTTGAAAATGGGTCATGTCGGGTCAAAAACTAGGTCATGGGTCAAATCTTACAAAACACTTGTATACCCTCTAGAGGCCACATTTTCAGTCAAATATTCATGAAAGTTGGTCACAATCTATGTCTTGGTGATATGTCGGACGAGTTCGAAAATGGATCATGTCGGGTCAGAAACTAGGTCATCAGGTCAAATCTTTAAAATAGCCTGTGTAGCTCTAGAGTCATCATTTTCTGTCCATTACTTATGAAAATTAGAATGTTTGTCCTTATGATCAATATAATGAAATTGAAAATGGGTTACATTAGCTAAAAAACTAGGTCGCCATGTCAAAATTGGAAAAACCTTGTGCGCATTCTGGAGGCCACAATTTCTGTCCAATATGAAAGGTGGTCAGAATCTTTTTTGATAATATCTACAATGGGAAAATAGGCTATGTTTGGCTAGAAAATAGGTCACTAAGAGAAATTCTAGAAAAAACTTGTGTACAACCTAGAGGCCAGATTTTAAGTCCAATAATTATGAAAGCTTGGTAGAATGTTTGTCATGATATCTTGAAAGAGATTGAAAATGGGTCATGTTTGGTCAAAAGCCTCAGGTGAGCGACTCCAGGGCCATCATGGCCCTCTTGTTGAAGAGATGGTAAACATTTTGGGATAAGGAGAAAATGCTGGTTGCCAGGATTTTCCTTCTCCCACAATGTTCAAAAAATCTTCCTTTGGTCCTATAAAAGGGTATCAACTGCAAAAAGATTATTGAATGAATAGCATAAGTGAAACATAGCTCTCAAGAGACAAAGTTTTTTAACGAGTGTTTCACTGCTTCATCACAAAAGCACATTTCTGAATGTTTTATTCTCTGGCATGATCATCCTGTAGTTTTTGACCAAGACTGAAAATATTATAGCATTTGAGGTCCCTTTCCCCCTTTTTCAAAATGCATATGCTTTTACAGGGTAACATTGTTGGCTGTAAGAAGTTTATGTCAAGCTTGTGTCTTGGTTTTTTTGTGCAAATGATGAAAGAAAGTCAGGGCTATAATTGATTTTACAACTATTCCTTGGTCAAAATAGAGCAAGGTGTCATAGACCAAGTGGTTGGTAATTGTAATGGGTCAAAGGTATGAATTACAGTGTGATTGACAGTTGCTCTAAATGATGTTACTTGTCAAAATTTAGTATAAATAAGTTGAATAGATACTTGGGTACAATTTTCTACTCTTAGTTATATTATTACATGAAGGGGGGAAAAACAAACTCTCTCTCACTGAATTGAATTAGGAGACAGTATAGATTTGATCTGTACCGAAGGTTTCATGAGAAATTTTGCATTTGCAGTACAAAAGAGCTCTGTGAATTAGATTATCATATTACAAAGAAAACTGTTTGTAAATCTTTTATAATTTTCATGACTGTGTATATCATCTAATCTGACCTCATATACTGTCCACTTAGTTATACAGGCAAACACACCCTTGAAATGTATTGTTATCCTTATTTAGGTCTAGTACAAGTTATTGCTTGTCCAACTTCTTTCTGAGCATTGATGATAGTCATTGGAGAGGATTCATTTCTCTCTCATCGCTGAGCATTGTGTCCACAAGGTCTATTTGGAAAAGGAGCCACTCCAGCCAGTGGCTTGGAAAGAATGCTTAGTGCTGGTGAAAGAAACTCCAGGAAAGTATGGGTATGTTCACAGGCTGCTGTTATTTAACTTAACTCTCTACCGCGTGACAAAAGTTTAGACTTGTCCAAAAATGAAAATTTTTGCAGACGACATAAAAGGTATTGAATCAAAAATTGATAATTTTGAAAGGTAGAAAACATTGTGGGAAAAGGATAAAATACTGGCTACCAGTATTTTCTTATTTTCCCACAATGTTTTCAAAAGCTTCCTTTATTAGGGTTGTTAAAAGAGGGGAATGTGTGGTGAAAGATTAATGTCGTAAACACTAAGCTAACAAACAATTGTTATAGCCACTGTACTCAGCTCATAATGCTCATCTGAAGTCACATAACTACTGTTTAGTCTGCAAACACACACTTTCAATATGGACAAGTCCAAAATTTGTTGACTTGTAAAGGGTTTATTACTCTATTGAACAGGGAGAGTGACATTTTAACTGTGCGAAATGAAAGGTCAAGTCCTGTTTCATTGTGGGATATTACGATTACTATACAATTATTTAGACATTGTATTAGTAAATATTATAAATATCATAACTTTTTGAGTAAGTTGATTGGCCAGGGCCCTTTCTATGTGAAAAAATAAACTTTACAATGTTTTGATGGGCATAGAGGCCATCCAAGAATGAAAGCTGCTTGAGCTTTTTGCTATTCTTAAATGGATTTCACATCTTTTGCTGCAAGAGAATAAAGGTTGAATGTTAAGCTTTGCTGTCTAGGAAGAACATCTTCATGCAAAATCTTTAAGATAAATTTTTAGATAATGCAGTCCTTACTGAAGAGTTTTATTTACTTTAAACTAAGGGTAATCATTAACTGTTAAAATGATAACCCCTAGCAGAGGGGCAGGTAACCCTCAGAATATTTTTGACACTGGTATACCCACTTTTTTTTCCCCACTATAGAACCAAGTTCACTCCAGTGTTGCTAATAATTATGTGGTGCTGTTGAGCATTTTGTAATGAGCTAAATCCTTCTTGGCACATGCTTTTTGATGCTAGCATGTTAATTTATCCTTAAGTCAACTTTTACCAACTGAACAAATTTTAGACTTATCCATATCATTATTTGTATGAATGGTGCTTTAGGTCAACTACAACATTAATTCAGTCGTATAACAGTGACAGCTTTGCAACCATATATGTCCTTGGTTTCACCCGTTATATGCAGGTGCCCTGAAGTATCTTACACTATCTTCCCAAGGACATCCTCACAAAAACCCTATTTCTTCGACTGAGAGGACCAGGCAGGGCTTCCAGATTTTAAGTACCACACCTACTTTTTCCAACTTGTTTTCTGTTCCATTAGACGAACCCATCATTTGAGCCACTTTGCCTTTGTTGTCTACAAAACACTTATGCATTCAGTATGGAAAGAGGGGTCCCGCATTCAGCTCACTTGTTAAGTTACGATTCAGCTTGCAAACTGAGGATTAGGTTGAATAGGGTGATCATCTATCTAGTTGGCCACTTTATGGGTCTAACAGGTTAACAAAATATCTGATTAATTGTACAGAATTTTACATCATTTACATCAGGAATGGAGTCAGTATAATTTGTGGCAAAATAGTTGATGTTGATACATCTTGAATCACAGGACCCACTGTTATTACAATGCTTGAGAAGAAATCTATTCAAAAAGAAAAAAAGTATTGGAAAAAGGAAAAAAAAATGTTTTCCACCATTTCAAACTAAAGTCCCATAATGTGAACCAAATATACCCGTAATTTTTGTAGTGGAATGCTGTAAGTTTTATTTTCTGATAAGTTTAGGAATTCATTGTCATGGCATAAAGAGTTGTCCTAAGACATCACAAGGGTTATTCTACTTACTAGCTAATGTGTCAAGGGAAAGAAGTTAAGCCGATTGTCTAATATGCAGGGCAGTTTTTGTAATATTCTGTATTAATTTTGTGACATCAAAGACAGACAAAAAAGAAGGCTAGTATTTTGTCTATGAACATTTATGAACGGAAAAAAGTGTGGTAGATAAGTAAGTTTTGTTGTTACAAATATGATTTATAGTTTCACTGATTAAGGTCTTTTTCTACAGGTCATTTTGTCCAGAGGAGTGGGGGGGAGGCATGTAAAAGCATTTCTTTCTGGGAAAAAAAGGCCAAAATATTACAAGTTTCAGTCTCTTTTTGTCAAATCTAGTATGTGTAGATAGTGAAGATCTAGATCAGACTGCATATGCTTTGCAGTCTGATCTTATTTTTTACGACGCCTGCTCAAAGTAAATTGTTTCAAACCTCAACAACTTATTAAATGGAAGCAATTAGAAAAAACTTGTGAGAGGGAAATGGTTGCCAGACCACAAAATATAAGACTTGTCCACAATGAAAACATTATGGCAGAGGACATATTGTACATAGCGGAAATGGTGACATTTGTCATGGAAAGAGAAGAAACAGTGTGGGAAAAGTAGAAATTGCTTGTTACCAGCATTTTCTCCTTTTCCCATAAAGTTTCAAAAGACCTTTTCAGGGTCCTTTAAACATGGGCTTGATTGGTAAAGGGTGAAGCTATGCCTGACATACTTTTATTGTTTCAATTCATTGACTGTTTTCTGCAGTGATTGTTATTTACAAAATAGTGTAAACAATTACGGACGAATTGAAGTTTACTCGTCATTGCAGTTGATGATAGCATTTCTAAACATTGTAAGAAGAAAGAGCTTGATTATGGTCTCTCCTTTTCTCATAAGTTTTTGGTTTAGTCTGAAGTAACATGTGTGGTAATCTTGCAAAAAATACCAATCAGTTTTACAAGTCGTGAATTTCTTAATCAGTGACTTGTGAGTTTCTATATTTAGTTACAAATTATGAGAAGGCTGCTGTTTCTTTCACCAAATTTGGAATTATGTTGTGTTATTTTTGGAACCATGAAAATGCTTTGTGTGACTGATTATGATTATCAATAAGCACATATTTGGTAATTTGAGAAGTTCGCAGCATGCATTTAGAGTTTCAACATGCAGTTAGTAATTTGAGAATGTCATTTTCAGGAAATTCATATTAGTAGTGGTTTCAAGACTTCAAAGAGGACTTGTCTTTACCCAAGTATAAATTGCCTGTTTTTTATGATTTATGAGAAAGAAAAAGATGCTACGGGAATTAGTGTTCTTTGTACATAATTGAAATAAGTAAACAGTGTGTAATATTATTGATTGGCACTGTTACGGTGCTTTCCGTATTTTTAACATTCCAATTAAGTCTTTACCAAATAACAAAATTTTAGACTTATCCAAATTAAAAGCACTTGCAGAAGACAAAATAAATGTGACTCACAATATGAAATTTGTTTTGGGAAGGATGAAAAACATTGTGGGAAAAGGAGAAAATGCTGGTTACCAGCATTTTCTCCTTTTCCCACAAGGTTTTTAAAAGCTTTCTTTTTCAGGGTCGTTAAAAGTCGGGATTGTTTGGTAAAGGGTTAAATGAAAATGAAACAGTATGAAAATTATAATAGATGATTCGGATTTGCCAAAAAAGGTGACAATTGATTTTTGGATTATTATATGGAGGTACCTACTGTATTAAAATCTTAACACTTTATCATGCAACAAAATTTTAGACACATTCAAAGTAAAAGTACATGTCTTTGTAAACTTTAGACAAATCAGATATGTCTCTAACAATAAGAAACATCATGGAAAAAGAAGAAAATGCTGGTACAATATTTTCTAAAGCCCTCCACCTCAAGGTTGTTAAAACTTCGGTTTGTTTGGTAAAGGGTTAAAAACGCATGACAAATTTTAGACCTTTCCATCTTAAAAGCATGCGCAGATGACAAATTTATAGATGTGTAGTAGCTTTAACTCTTTACCAAACAACAAAATTTTGGATACAACCGAATTGAAAGCATTTGCAGACGACAAAATAAATGTAGCTCATATGATGATTTCTGCCTTTAAAAAAGTAGAAAACATTGTGGGGAAAGGAGAAAATGCTGGTTACCAGCATTTTCTCCCTTTCCCACAATGTTTTCAAAAGGCTTCTTCCTGTGGGTCGTTAAAGGTCAGGATTGTGTGGTAAAGGGTTTAAAAGTAGAAAATACTGTTGGACAAAGGAGAAAATGCTGGTTACCTGCACTTTCTAGTTTTCCCGTAATGTTTTCAAAAGTCTTCCATCTCAGGGTGTTTAACCCTTTGCTACACAATCCAGAGTTTTAACAACCCCCAAGAAAAAGAACTTTTAAAAACTTAGGGAAAATTATTAAATGCTGGTAACCAGCACTTTTCGTTTTTCCCACAATGATTTGTACCTTTTCACGGACAAATTCTATAATTTATGTAAAATTCAATTTGTTGTCTGCAAGAGCTTTCAATTTGTACCGGTCTAAAATTTTGTTGACTGGTCAAGTGTTAAAACATGGGGTTGTTAGGTATTGATAAACAAATAAATTACAGTTTCTTCATTTTCTTTCTGTTACATATTTTGTGTTTATGTTCTCTGTACTTACCTAACTGTCTAAAAATAGCTTGTGTGGTAATGGGTTACCTATAGTAAGGAACAGCTGTAATAGAAAACATGTAACATCATCATTGTACCAATTATTGACAAACCCATATAACACCATGGCCTAGTGATACACAGAAATTGAAAATTACCTTATCCGAATACTCGATCAACAAGAGAATGTGTTGTCAATAGAAATAGTTTCATGGACTACTGTTAGAAATGACAGGACAAAACAGAGTTCCCCGCATGTGAAGCCCGTACTGATGGCGTCTGTGGACACACAGCCACAAATAGGGCTTCCACATTTGGTGTATCTGACCGACGAGGGAATATTTTCTTCTGTCAGTGTTATTAAGAATTCATCTGATTCGCCTGAAGGTGAGAAGGGTTTTTTCGCTATATGCTGTTGCTTGTCATTTTGGCCAAATATGAGGATAAAACACAGCAAGCAGGTTACTACACATGTTAAAGAGGTAAGTGGATAAAATTACAATTTCAGTCCTTTCATTGCCTTGGGAGACTAAGTGATATTTGAGTGCATGTACTGTCTATAAAAGCTTGGTATGGTTATGGTATCATCCCTGTTTCTCCCCCCCCGTCCCCCATCCTTGTTCTTCAAGGACCTATTTTGGAATCAAATGCTAAATTTCAAACTTGTTGCACAGATGCAATAAGTAATATTCTTTATTAACTCTAATATCTAAATTTTGAACTAGACTAAATTGAAAGCAATTACAGATGACAAACAAAAATGTAGCTCAAATGATGGTTTTTAGCTCCACTGGCCAAAGGCCAGCAAGCATATGTCAATGGCCCTGTATCCGTCGTACATCCTTCTGTGCATACATGTTTGCATGCGTGCATTAGCTGTTATTTCAAACACCTTCTTCTCTGAAACTACACATCCAAACTTAACAGAAATGATCCTGTCATGCTTGTCTTTAGAATTTCCTGAAAGAGTTTGATTCCAATAAAAACTCTGGTTGCCATGGCAACCAAAGTGAAAAATATTGAAAATCAATTGAGAACCTTCTTGTCCAAAAACAAAAGCCCCATGGCTACAAAATTTGGCATGTACCTTTACCTAAATAGACCTCTACCAAGTTTCTTCACAGTAAAGCCATGGTATCAAATTTGGCCTGGCCCCAGGGTCACAAGTTTTACACAGGGTTACATAGGGAAAACTTAAAATCTTCTCATACCTAGCCATAAGGCCTAGGGCTACCAAATTTTGCATATAGCTTTATCTAGCGGGGCCTGTATGAAGAGGGTCAAGTTTGGCCCTGCCACATGCGTCACAAGTTTTAAATTGGCTTATAATATTATGGTGAAAACTTTAGAAATCTTCCTGTTACTACCTAGGGCTACCATTTTTGCATGTATAGTTATCTTATGGACCTCTTCCTAGATTATTCAAATAACAGCCCTTTGGTTTTAAGTGGCCTTGCTCTACAAGTCACAAGTTTTACATTAACTTGTATAGCGAAAACTTTAAAAAATCTCCTTGTTTATGACTGTGAGCTTTAGGTGTAATATTTTATGGATGTTATCATCTAGTAGGCCTCTTCCAAAATTGGCCCCACCCCATGGGTCAGTGCTTATAGAATGAAAATTCTAAAAACCTTCTTGCTCCAAACCATAAATCCTAGGTCTACCAAACATTGGCACATAGCTTCATGTTGTGGTTCACTACTGAATTTGATCAAAATGTAGCCCTGGGATCAAAATAAGCTTTGTCTCGGGGGTCTCATGTCTTACAGGGCCTTTTATTGAGGAAACTTTGAAATTCTTCTTGTCTATAACTATATATTCTAGACCTGTATTATTTGGGATGAGGCTTTATCTTGTGGATCTCTACCAGGATTCAAGTAATTACAGCTCTTCTAGTTTGAAATCAATTGGCCAAGAATAGTATTGTGGTGTGTAGAGTTTTACTTACTGGCCATTGGAGCAATACAGGGCCATCATGGCCCTCTTGTTTTTCAAAATGTTAACCTGTAACCAATTAATGTATGTCTATAAATATTTTTGGATAAATCAATTTTAGCAGCAATAATAATGCTAATCTGGATTAACATTTATTCCAGAAAATTTCACATATCAACATGTATGACAAAAATTATAGTCTGCAGTTTGTAATGTGTTTGATTATTTTCCAAATGACAAATTTTCTAGACTCATCCAAAATAAAAGCACTTGCAGAGGACAACTAAAATGATACTTGAAAGATGATATTTGTCTTTAAAGGGATAGAAAAGATTGTGGAAAAAAATTGATTGGATTGATTGAATGGTGTTTTACGCTGCTTTCAACATTACTGCAGTCATATCACTGTGACAGCTGACATATCCATGTATTTCCTGGTTTTCACCAGTGCTAGGCTGGGGCTCTGAGGTGTCTTGCCCAAGGACACTCCCACGAAAATCCCAGTGGATCTAGTGTGGCTTGAACCCGGGGCTTCCAGGTTGTTAGTCCCACACTTAACCACTGAGCCATGCAGGACCCCTTGTGGAAAAAGAAAATGCTGGTTACCAGCATTTTCTCCTTTTCCCATAATGTTTTCAAAAGGCTTCTTTCTCAGGGTTGTTAAAACATAGGATTGTTTGGTAAAGGGTTAAGTAATTGATAAATAATGTAATACATAAATATTGTTTTCTTTTATGATCCATCTTTGATCATATTGTACATCGTGTACATGACTGTGTGTGTTTCGGTTGCATGATTTATTTGGTAATAAGGAAGTATGAAAAAATAGAGATCCATCCTATAGTGAACTATAGCTGCTTACAGTGCCATGTGTAACTCTTTTATTGTGATCCCAAATTATTGCTTTTTTCTGAATCCATATATTTTATTGATAAATATTGATTGATTGATTTATTGATGGATGGGTGGGTGGGTTCGTCGGCCGGCAGGCTAGCTGGTCGGCGGTGGGTGGGTCGGTGGGTCGGTCTGTCTACATATTCATGTACAGGATTTCACCAGCTTTTGGCCAGGACTCTGAAGTATCTTACCCAAGGAAGCTCCTTCAAAAACCCCCAGTGCTTTCAGTGAGGCTCAAGCCCAGGTTATCCAGGTTACAAGTCTCATAATTTACCAGTGAGCCATGCAGGACCCTAAATATTGTTGAAACGCATAACACTGATCTCAAGCAAAAATACAAAAATGTTGATCAAAATTAGTTTAATAAAGAAGTTCTGAACCAATTCTGGAAAATGAATAGGAGTTTTTAACCCATTACCCAAAAATTACTAAGTAAGAACGACCCTGTTGAAGAAAGCTTTTGGAAACATTGTTGGAATGGAGAAAGTGCTGGTATGCAGCATTTTTTAATTTTTTTTTTACAATGTTTTCTTCCCTCCAAATGAATTTGATTTTTTTTGAGATGTCCAATTTGGCAACTGCAAATTGCCTTCAGTTTGGACAAGTCTAAAATTATTGTAAAATTATTTAGTAAAACGTTAACCCTGTACGTTCCCATGTTTTAACAACTTGAGGAGTTTGGCTTTTGAAAACATTGTTGGGTGGGGAGAAAATGCTAGTAAGCAGTAATGTCTTCTTTTCCCGCAATGTTTTCTACCCTTCCAAAGACGAATCTTAACTTTTCACCCGCAAATGATTTCAATGCAGACTAGTTCAATTTACAATTATTTTGATTTTGATAAAGAGTTACACTTACACCTTGTGTGGTAATCAAAATTTGACATTTTTAAGGATTGCCTTTTATAAATCAAAAAGCTTTACAGATTTAAGAACCATAGCCTATTTTGGCTGCTTTTGCTGACAATTAGATAGATCAAGATCAGATTGCACAGATTAATTTACATGTATTTGATCTTGGATGGGGCTGTCTTAAAATACATGTGTTTGTGAGTTATTTTGACTAAGAAATTGCTCAAAATTATGATATATGGGTTATTGTTCACAGACAGAAATATTATGCATTTCACATTGGTGCTCAAAAGGTTTAAATCTACTCCACAATCCACGACCCTAAAGAAGAATGCCTTTGAAAACATTGTGGGAAAGGGAGAAAATGCTGGTAACCAGCATTTTCTCCTTTTCCCAAAATGTTTTCTACCCAATCAAAGAAAAGTTGCACCATATGAACTACATTGAAATTGTCGTCTGCAAATGCTTTGAATTTGGACAATACTAAATTTTTGGTGTCTGGTAAAGAGATAAAAAAGCTGATCGATATTAGACAGACTTAACCCTTCACCAAACAACAAAATTTTACGCAGGTCCTAATTGAAAGTATTTGCAGATGACAAAATTAATGAGGCACATATGTTTGGGTTTGTATCAGCAAGGATAGAAACTTTCTGGGAAAAGGCAAAAATCTTGCTTACTTGGATTTTCTGCTTTTCCCACAATCTTAACAGCCTTTTTCTTCATGGTCCTTAAAACTCGGGATCGTGTGGTTAACTGTTTACTTGACTTGTCCAAATATCATTTGTATACAACAAATTTAATGTGGCTCAAATGATGGGATTTTTGCTTGACAGTGTGGAAAACACAGTGAAAAAAGGAGGAAATGCTTGTTCCCAGCCTTATCTGCTTTTCCCACACGATGATTTCTTTGGGGTCAAAAAACAAGGGATTGTTTGGTAAGTGGTTAACCCTTTACCAAACAATCCTTGCTTTTCACAACCCTTTCAGAAAGCTTTTGAAAACATTGTGGGAAAAGGAGAAAATGCTGGTGACCAGCATTTTCTCCTTTTTCCGCACAATATTTTCAACCTGATCAGAGAGCTTAAGTTTATTTGTACCAATTTTGAATTCATCTTTTGCAGAATCTTTTGAATTTGAAAGAGTCTAAAATTGTTGTTTGGGAAAGGGTCTAGCTATTACACAGACTACAACAAAAGAATGATTTCTGATAAAAAGAGAGAAATGAAATAAGTAAATGTACAAATCAAAGTTTGTTTTGTAGAGAATCAAGCAAACAGAATGAGCAACTGAGAATTTGCTTGTTCTGAAAAAGAGTTAATTTAACCCTTTACAAAACAATCCCTGGTTTTTACGACCCAGAGGAAGAAGCTTTCTGAAAACATTGTGGGAAAAGGAGAAAATGCTGGTAACCAGCATTTTCTCCTTTTCCCACAATGTTTTCTACTGTTCTAAATTCAAGTTTCAATTTTTGAGTAACGCTTACTTTGTCATCTGCAAATGCTTTCACAAAAAATCATTACTTGTAGAATTGTTCTCAACTTGCCTCTGATTTAGTGGCTCAGATTGAACAGGAGTAGTGGAGAGACTTGATTCCTAAAAAGGTTGAGGTGCATGTTAACCCTTGACCAGACGACAAAATTGTAGCCTTGTCCAAATTGAAAGCATTTGCAGACAACAATTTCAGTGTGGCTAAAATAGTGCAATTTTTCTTTGACAGGGTAGAAAACATCGTGGTAAAAGGAGAAAATGCTGGTTACCAGCATTTTCTCCTTTTCCCACAATTTTTTCCAAAGGCTTCTTTCCCAGGGCTGTTAAAAGTCGGCATTGTACTGTAAAGGGTTCAGGTAATTGTTATAATAATGTCTACCTAATTTCTCAATAGATTTCAGACAAGATAAATAGCTCAATGCTAATCTATGCATTTAAGTTAAAGATTGATTATCTAATCATACTAAGTGTTTATTTAGTCAACCAACCAAACAATTACTGGTATTTTTTAACAGAAGTCTTCAGGATCATCTACCTTTTGCATGCAAAGATAGCAGCATGAGGCAGTTTTGAATGCAATGTATGATAGATCAAGATCAGACTGCATGAAATTTGCAGGCTGATCTGGGATTTGAGTATGCATAATGATTTAACCCTTTACCAAACAATCCCTGGTTTTTACGACCCAGAGAAAGAAGCCTTCTGAAAACATTGTGGGAAAAGGAGAAAATGCTGGTAACCAGCATTTTCTCCTTTTCCCACAATGTTTTCTACTCTTATAAAGTTAAGTTTCAATTTTTGAGTCTCGTTTATTTTGTCGTCTGCCAATTCTTTCAATTTGGACAAGTCTAAAATTTTTTCGTTTCGTAAAGAGTTAATAAGTGAGATTTTTTAGCAAACAACAAAATACATTAACCCTGAATGCACAGATTATAGACAGACATTTTCAGACTAGAAATTTTAACAACATTGAGGAAAGAGGCTTCTGAAAACATTGTGGAAAAAGATGAAAATGTTCATGTAGCTTTAAAACACAGGATTGTTTGGTAAAGAGTTAACATGAGGTTGCATGATCTGCACATACTGTTGATGTGCAGTATCTGCAAAAGAACCACAGTTTGTTATCGGCTGACTACATGGTCTTAACCCTTTACCAAACAATCCCTGGTTTTTACGACCCTGTGATAGAAGCCATTTGAAAACATTGTGGGAAAAGGAGAAAATGCTGGTAACCAGCATTTTCTCCTTTTCCCACAATGTTTTCTACCCTGCTGGAAACAAATTTCAATTTTTGAGTTACGTTTATTTTGTCGTCTGCAAGTGCTTTTAGTTTGGACCAGTCTAAAATTTTGTCGTTTGGTAAAGAGTTAATCCATAAAGCACTTTTCACAACATAGTTGCCTTTGCCATCTATGTAGATCAACATCAGACTTCACAAAACTTGCTGTCTGATCTTCGATCTAAACTGTTCACTTTGTTTGGACATTCCAGGCAAGAGCAACAATGAAGTTGCAAATATTTGGTCTAATTTCCAAACTGAAAATGCCTGCTGGATCTATTTGACAGTCTTGGGGTTAAATTCTGTAAACACCATCTGGTTTCATGAGATGTCTTAACCCTTAACCACACAATCCCGACTTTTAACGACCCTAAGAAAGAGGCCTTTTGAAAACATTGTGAGAAAAGGAGAAAATGCTGGTAACCAGCATTTTCTCCTTTTCCCACAATGTTTTCTACCCTTCCCAAAACAAATTTTTATTTTTCAGTCACATTTATTTTGTTGTCTGCAAATGCTTTCAATTTGGACTGGTCTAAAATTTTCTCGTGTGGTAAAGGGTTAACTAGCATTAAGAATTATTTGAATGATATTTGTGGATAAGGAGTGAGTATGTTTTTTCCAGTGGGTATTGTGTTTGAAAGTCCTTTGGGTGAAGACCGTTTAACCCTTTCCCAAACAATCCCTGGTTTTCACGACTCTAGGAAGGAGGGCTTTTGAAAACATTATGGGAAAAGGAGAAAATGTTGGTAACCAGCATTTTCTCCTTTTCCCACAATGTTTCCTACCATATCAAAGACAGAAATCGTCATTTGAGCTACATTTAAATCCTTGACTTAAAATTCTTTCAGTATAATCCAGTCCAAAATTTCGTCATGTGGTAAAGGGTTAAAGCCTCATCATAGTACTTGACCTGTTGCTGTGATAACCATTGAAGTATTTGAAATTTGTGGTTAACACCACATATTTGATCACATCAAATCAAACTGTTCAGAATATGGAGCTTTATTTTGGAGCTTTGAAACATATATTTTGGTCTCTTTTATTTTTAGATAATAATATTGATTGATTGATTGTATGGTGTTTAACGCCGTTTTCAACATTATTTCAGTTATATCGCGGCGGCCAGTGCACCTATCCATGCTTTCCTGGAGTTTCTTTTACCAGTACTCCACACAATATTCTTTCCAAGCCACTGGCTGCTTTCCCACATACCCATCGTCGAAACAATGACCAGCGGTGAGAGAGGAATGAATCCTGTAGCAATGACTATCATCAATCCTCAGAAAGAAATTGGCCGAGCCGGGGATCGAACCCACGACCCCCTGTTCTCAAGTCCTGTACGCTACCGACTGAGCTACCAGGGCTCGGCAGATAATAATATATTTTCATTTCATTTGTTGGGCACTCTCAAGGTTAGGAGTTTATTTATTGCACCTTGTCATGATAGAACTTTTCTTTATAGCCCTTTACCAAACGACAAGATTTTAGAATGGTCCAAATTGAAAGCATTTGCAGACGTCAAAATTAATGTGACTGAAAAATTGAAATTTGTTTTTGGAAGGATAGAAAACATTGTGGGTAAAGGAGAAAATGCTGGTAACCAGCATTTTCTCCTTTTCCCACAATGTTTTCCAAAGGCTTCTTTTTCAGGGTTCTTAAAAGTCGGGATTGTGTGGTAATGGGATAGTCTGCAAACATAATAGGATCACTTTATGAAATCATTGTGTTTTCTCAGGACTGCCCTTAACTTCTTATCTAACAACAAAATTTTAGACTTGTCAAAATTGAAAGAATTTTCAGATGAAAAATTTACTCATATGACTGGATTAGCCTTTGATAGGATAGAAAACATTGTGGGAAAAGGGGAAAATGCTGGTTATCAGGCTACCAGCATTTTCTCCTTTTTCTACACTTTTCAAAAGCTTTCTTCTTTGGGGGGTCATTAAAAATTTGCAGCTCATGGCCTTTGAAGATAACCTTATGAAATATGGATTAACCAAATAATTAAAATTGAAAATTAAATACAGTATCGTAAGTGCACTTTCTAATTAAGCTCATATTTTATACTTATTTAGAGCAGCATATGTGCGTAGTGTTTGTCCTTTTGCCACAATCTTTAATTCTAACGAGGTCTGCTGCTAGGCAAAGGAGGTATCTGCAGGTGTTAATGTTACAAAAAATGTAAAATGATTTCCTGTTTATTTCGGCATTTGAATAATCTTTTGCCTTGTACATAGAAATATTTGTAAAAAACTAAAATTTGAAAAATTAGTGGCAACAAAGAATTAGGAAGAAATTTGATCTACCATTTACAGATGTAGTCAAAGATAATTTGATTTCAAGAAATGGAATTTTTTATTTCAAATATCATCATATTAGAAAAAAAATGGATAAATTAACAATTGACAATCAACTTCTTGCACCAAATATTTTGTAATTTGCATAAAACAGGAAAATAAATAAGTGGAACACTGTCTTTAGTTCTTGTCTCATGAACTTTTTGATAATGTACATTTGACAGGGCTCGACATTAACGGTTGTCCGATGGATTTTGGCAAGTGAAAAGTTGCCTCGGACAACTAAATTTTAAATCTGGTTGCCTGATGGGACAAGTGCATTTTAAAATTCGCCGAACCTCGATAGCTCGGTCGGTAGCGTGCAGGACTTTAGAACACGGGGTCCAGGGTTCGATCCCTGGCTACGACCCCTGGCTCATCCAATTTCTTTCCGAGGATTGATGATAGTCACTGCGACAGAATTCATTCCTCTTCCACCGCTGACCATTGTTTCGACGATGATTATGTGGGAAAGCAGCCAGTGGCTTGGAAAGAAAATTGTGCAGAGTACTGGTAGAAGAGACTCCAGGAAAGCATGGATAGGTGCACTGGCCGCTGCGATATAACTGAAATAATGTTGAAAACGGCGTTAAACACCATACAATCAATCAATCAAGCATTTTAAAATTCAATTAGAGGAGAAAAAAATAATTTGTGAATGCATAATTTGCGTGTCGACGATGGAATTCCGGAATAGTGTCATTTTGACAGCTGACTTCACTTGCCGATTTTATCTATACCTTAAAGAAATAAATTGGTAACATACTGCATATTAAGTTCCGCCCACTTAGTCACAAAACCATGCAAAAATGACTCTGCCTATCTCATTAGACCAGAATATGTTGATTACTATAGTCTTAAGGAGGTTTGTAAATAGCAAAGTGGTTCCACCCGATTGATCCCATTTTCGTCGGCGTTTGAAATGTTCCACTTGTATTCAACTTTTACTAGTAAAATGAAATTATGTACCCAACTAACTGTAAATTAATAAATGGACATTTATTTTAATATTACATTTAATCGAATTTGAAAACTATTTCAACAAAATAGAGTAAACATGTCAAACAAAGTTGAAATTATTCGATTAATATATATCGGGCACTTAGGAGTCGAACCATTCACTTCAAAATGCAGACACCTCTAGAGAAGTTTGGCTTCAAGTCGTCCGCCGATTTCATGACAGAAAAGACTAAAAAGGCGAGCCAAACACAAGAAAAGTATGAAAAAAATACCAGAAAAAGAAAATTTGTACACAGCTGGTTGGACCAGTTTTCATGGCTGTGATACTGCGAGTCTGAAGACCTCATGCATTGTGAGCTGTGCCGCAAATATGCTGCACTCTCCAAGTGTTCAACTTCAACTGCAACATGTTTTATTAATGGGACGAATTCTTTGAGAATAGACAGTATTAAAAGTCACCAAAAGAGTGCCAGTCACTTCTCAAATGAACAACGTTTTAATATAGAAGTCTTAAAGAAAAAAAAATTATCCGTTTTCACGACCTATACTGGTGAGGTATGTCATGAATCAGAGTCATGCAGTCAAGTGGAATTTTGTGGTGAGGGACCCCGGGAAGTTAAAAGAAAAATAAAAACAGCAATCTGAAAACATATTTTGAGTAGTTTCTTTTTTACCCCCAAATTCCCATCATATAAAGGACAAGTGAAAACCTGGTAAGGACAAGTGGTTTTGCAAGGTACTTGTCCGACTGATCCAGTAAATCAAAAAGTTAATGTTGAGCCCTGTATGACAGGGATTTTTTTTTTTAAACTCTTTACCAAACGATAGAACTTTAAAGACTTAGTCCAAATTGAAAACATTTGCAGACAACAAATTAAATATAGCTGAAATGATGGTAATTATCTGTTAAAGTGTAGAAAACTCAAGGTTTTCAAAAGGCTATTGCCTCAGGGTTGTTAAAACTGGGGATATTGTGTTAAGGATTGGGCACCCAAAAGGGATTTGTGTAAAATTGCCTTTCATCGCTGAAAAATGGTACGGATTCAGCTAAGACTCGGGTAATCTGTAGTTGATTGGCCGATAGACGCTGCTTCCCTGCATCGATTATGGACAGGGCTTTTTTTCCAAAAATTGGGAAGGGGCCTTAGCCTTTCATTTTGGGAAATTCAAGCGTGATTTTGGCCAAATTGGGAAAAAGCAGACATACTGTCAGTTAGGTACATCAATAAAACAAAGTAATGGCAGTGTACATACATACGGTAAATAGAAAGTTGCAACTATTTAATAATTAAACAAATTCAACAGTTACACTATAACTGCTTAAACCATGGCCAAATATCCCACAGTATTTGCACATATAGGCTTATAGCCCTTTTTAACACAACTGTGGTACACCCATGGGTACCGTAGTTAATACTTCAGCAGAACTGCTTTCCTGCCATCATATGATACAAGGGAATCATTATCTGTGGAAGTTACAAGGCTAGGCTTGGATATTGTGTCTGGAGATGTAGAATTCGCATCATGTGTGGTGATAATGATTGTCTAGTCTTCAGACGACGGGAGATGGGCAATGTCCGACAGAACCGGCACTTCAGATTGAGACTCAGTATGCGGAGATTTGATTACCTGCAGATTGATCTGCAAAGAAATTGAACATTTTACGCCGAAAGTAAAAAGGCTGCGCTGGCCTTTATCGTCTGCAGTACTTTTAACAAGCTTTTTTTAATATTTCCGGGTTCTTGACATGTTTTACTTGGATGCAGCGTGTTTGTTTTTCTTTAAAATACGTTTACTGCAACCGAGTAAGAATGTGTTGCACGGTGTTATGTTTAGAGATCTGCTTTTGTCGGCTGTAAGTTTTTACAAAAGACAAATAATTATATAACATGTCAAAGGATTTAACATTGAATGGAAACAAAATGACAACTGCGTCAAGTCTACACGTGGTGTTACAATGTGCAAAAAATTACTCGGTTCGGTTAAGGTCGCCTCCATTAAACAAACCAAATGGCACGAAGAAATCGCAACATTTCGGCCGTACTGCAGCGCAGTCGGCCGAGTCATTTCGGTAAAAATCAATAAAATGCCTGCTAAATATCGAAAGTTTTATGTCTGATCATGTGAAATAGCTTTCGAGATATTGGTATTTTAACTTACTTAGAATTTCAGCATCGTATTATGAGAAATTCTTTCAGCAAAATTGGGAAATTCTTTCACCTGTATTGGGAAAAAAAGGTGCTTTTTACAATTGGAAAGTCACCGAATATTGGCCTCAATTATAGAAGGAAAAAAAAGCCCTGACGGATTACCCGAATCTTAGATGAATCTGTACAATTTTGGTAATGAAAGTCGATGTTACACAAATCCCATTAAGGTGCCCTATCCTTAAAGTATCGTACTTTCCTCAGACAACTTAATGTGTTTTTCAGTAGAGGAAATAGAAAACAATGCATAGACGCCAACTTTCGAAAAATTTGTGGCAAAAAGAAAAATGCATCGTAATAATCAATTCCTCTTTTTGCTACAATGTTTCACATCAACTCGCATTGTTTTAAACCTTATCCAAGGTCTAATTTTCAAGGGTCAATACTTTTTACAGATGTTTGAAACCACTTTTTCATACAGCATGACTCAAATTTATGCGTACCCTGTGTGTGTGTGAAAATTCTTCTGGAATGCGTGGATAGATTATGTATTGTGGGCACAGTGATGTAACTGAGGTACTGTCAAGAAGCAGGTACATGTATTAGAGACCAAGATTTGATTATTTGTTCAAAGTTTTATATTGATGTCACACAGCCATTCTTACACAATTGGTTTTACAGACCAAGAAAAATCTACTCTGGGGCAAAATAATCTTGTAATTAGGAATAAATTTAAAGTCCATGTCTCTTAATATTGTTTTGGGAAATTTTCAACAGGATTTTCGAAGTTATAAAGAAGTCAACATAG
Source organism: Hippopus hippopus (assembly GCA_946811185.2). NCBI lineage: Eukaryota > Metazoa > Mollusca > Bivalvia > Cardiida > Cardiidae > Hippopus > Hippopus hippopus. The sequence goes on along the minus strand of OX328099.1, from coordinate 34,218,472 downwards.
TATCCTGCAATTAAGGAATTGAGAGTTATTTTTGTGACAATGGAATACCATGATTTTCAATTTATGAGCATTCCATGAATTTTTTGTCAAATCTTCCACTGTGCATAATTGACTGAAATGGACACGTGTAACTAAACCTAGCACATGATTCAATATATTTCACTGAGAAGTAGTTATGTTGGTGTCAGCTTGTCCATTTGTCTCTTTGTCTTCCTGTTATTTAAGTTTGTTAAAAAGTATTTAACTTACTACCAGATAGCAAAATTTAAGCTTTTTTGGAAATTTAGAGCATGTACAGACAACAACTAATGTGACTTACATGAAGGAACTTGTTTTGGGAAAGAGATCTTTGTAGGTAAAGAAGGAAATGCTGCTTACCAGTAAAGTATTTGCAGACCACAAATTAAATGTGTTATATAATGGTTTTTGTCTATGAAAGGGTAGAAAACAGGGAGGGAGAAGGAGAAAATGGTTAATAGCACCATTTTCTCTTTTTCCCACCATGTTTTCAACAGCCACTTTTATTAGGGTCGTAAAAATCAGGATTATTTGGTACAGGATTAATGGTAAAAGCATTGTACAGTGAAACCTTGGTAGTTAGTAGCGCAAGGGAACGGAGTTTTTATACAAACTAACAGTAGTACAAAACCAAAAAGTGTGACTGTGTTTGGGTTTTTTTGCTGCCGTTTACAGAAACAAACAATCTGATTTAAGTAGCATGTTTTGCAGTACCCTAAACTGGTACATATTACAATAGTAGCCTTGCGGATCGTTGGTTCACGGAGCTGAGGTCCCATCAAGAAAAATACCAAAATTGTATTCGAGTATCTGTAGAATTGATTGCAAAATCGGTTGTAAATTTCAGCTTTTAGTTAGCGTCATAGAAAAAAAACATCATCCAATTCCATCTAAACGTTTAAAAGCAAAATCGACCTTGAGATACATGTACATCACTATCCCTTTTAAAATTGAATCATGCAACTTTGCTGGGTTTGTCAAAAAATGATTGTAACATGATACAGTTGGTGCCAATTTGCAGTCACATGGTTTGAAAATATTGCCACATGATCTAGTAGATGGCCTAAATACATCACCTTATGTTTGTTAGTAAAACTGCATGTAAAAAAGGATTTTTGGGGGGTGGGGTTAATGGTGTTGAGTAAGAAGGTGCTGATTACATCGTTTTCAGCTCTCGAATATTTCTTTCCATTCAAAACTTCTATTTTGGAGATAAAAGATGACATAGGAGCCATATCTGACTTGAGGTATTTACAATGAAAATTGATGCCAAGCAAGCCACTAGATGGCGCTGACGTTTATAATGAAAAAAAAAATTATCTGTTGTTTTTGCGTTTGTTGAATTTCTTCGGAGTGATTTCTCTTTTGGAGATTGAAGCACTTGGAGCACTTCAGACCGTTATCATTTGTTTATCCCATGTCAGATATCTTAAGGATTTTCGGAATTGTTAATTGTCATTTTAGTTGATTAATTGATGTTACAAACCAATAGACGCCTTAAGTTACATTCGTAGTTCAAAGCTGATTTGTACCATTGACATCCCCAATCAACAGGTGTGAAAATCAAGGTTGGTCGCGACTTTTCACACCTCTGTAAGCTTGGAAGTGGGTCAATTGATATACGGACTAAAGGTATGAATTTGTGTTCGAAAAATATTTTTGGGGCATGAAATATGCTACAAACTACGAACCACCGATGTGCTAAATATCTGGAGGAATTTAACAATGATAAAGAAGGATAAATATCGGGACCAAAGATGGCATACAAACTAACACATACCTAACCAGCGACGTGCAAACTAACGAGATACCACTATATTTAAAATCCAGAGGTTCTGGATTTGATCCCAGCAGGCAGCACTTATTGCTCTTAACCTCCCTTTGGCAAACCACTGCAAAGTACCACCCCAAGCTTCTAGTGAAACCCTGGAAGTACATGAATATGTGAGCTGACACTGTATCATAAAAGAAATACTGTCAAAAATAGCTTTAAACACCAGACAGGCAACAGAAATTATGTGTAGCTTTTTTTTTCTTGACCAAAAAAGGTAACTCTTTCTAAATACAGCTTGCAGGTGGAGTCAGGTGGTTTGGAGTAAGTTTGTTAATTGGCATCCTTTTGTAATTTTAGTTTATTGTTTAACAAACTTGATGGATATGTTTACATGTGTAACATTCATGTCAGCCAAGTTCAAATTTATATACATGGTTACTATTATTATCTTAAGCATCTCAGAAATTACTCTCATGAAACAGGTTGTAAATTACCATGTTGTAATCATTGAGTTTTAATCTCTTTACTTCACAATCTGCAGTTTTAACGCCCTAAGAAAGAAGCCTTTTGAAAACATTGTGGGAAAAGGAGAAAATTTTGGTAAACAGCAGCATTTTCTCCTTTTCCCGCAATGTTTTCTACCATAACCAATCATTTTTGCAACAGTCAAATTGTGGTCTGCAAATGTTTTCAATTTTGACTAGTCTTCTATTTTGTTATGCAGTAAAGAGTTAACAAATATTTTTTAACCGGCCATTATGCGATAACCAGCCTTTAAACCTTTTTCCTCAATGCTGTCTACCCTTTCAAAACAAAGTCTTGTTATTTAATTCACAGTTACTTTGTTATTAATACAGATAACTGTCCCAAAAGGCGATGTTATTTTTTGACTGGTCGCCTCTGGGTACAGAGACGATCAATACAAAATCAGTTGAAAGCTCCGCACAGATTTTGTGCGCAAGTTTGAACTCTTATAATTTCGCAAATAGAGCACAAAACTAGGATTTAAACATACCTGGTATTGCTTGCATATTTAATAACTCTTCGTTTGAAATACAAGTACTTTCAATTTAAACGCTGAACATAAGAGAAAATCGTTCATTTCATCTGTTACTCCAGTTGTTTACATTCCCGAAAACACAGCAAATGGCCGCCACACATGATAAATTTTGTCAGTGATTTTTCCGAGATTTACATGCTATAAACGACTTATACAAGCTCTTTATGTAATGAAGGGTTTAATAATTTGTCTTCGGTCATGTTTGTTACTAAAAGTTAATTACATTTCTCTGCAATACAGATTAAACCGACGAAACAGAAAGTCAGTGTAGCACTTTATCTTTACTACCAGAAAATTTACGATGGACTTGAGACGGTACGGTCTACAATAAATGTCCAAATATGAAAAAAAATCACTGGAGCGTCTCATTATTGAGACTACTTTGTTATGTGCAACTGAATGTTTACCAATGAAAGAAAGCTGTTGTTTCATCTCATGATACAAGGGTAAGGTGCCAAGAGAAGGGGTTAGTTCAACATGTAAATTGTTGGAAAATGCATTCCATTCTCTGAGGCATTGATTGTCCTTATATTGATAATGGATGATCCATCTGGCCCTGAAATTCCTTTAGAATCAATAAACTTCTGTGTATTCAATAAAATATGGTGACAATTGGAATGTGCTGAGCCAGATAAAATATTTACAGTTAGGCAACTGAACTGCATGATTATGGAACCTAGTCAATGACTGTTGGAAAGAGTGCTATGGGACACATTTTTTTTTTCAGAGTCATGTAGCCTATATAATAAAAGGTCTAGGGCTCACAAGGCTTTTAGTTTGAACTTGGTAAACATGTAGGTCATAATATAATAATTATATTGTACTAATGATAGTTTAACAAGTAGACAAATAAAAAATTAAGTACATCAGAAATCTTACTATGTGCATTGTTAAGTTGTCTATCATCCCTTCTGGTTGGGGCTTTGGATCCACTTTGGAGTTTGTTTTGAGTTTAGACCATAATCATTATTCGAAGTAATTCAACACCAGCCGTTTACTTACTTGAGTTTCATGGGTCGGTATTCACCGACCTTTCTTAAGAAAGTTCTGAGCCTTATTCTCCATATAATTTTCTAAATTTGAAAGTAACATAACTTCTGATTGGCTAAACCATTTGGTTTAGCCAATCACAAGTTGTGTTTCTTTGAATTCAGAAAAGTATGATGAATAAGACTAAGAACATTCTCAAGAATGGTTGGAGAATATGTACCCTGGACTAAGCCAGTTACATTATCATGATTGTGGATGAGCAGCTATGACTGCCCCAGTAAGTTTTGTTGCCTGAAGGGAAGCCATTGCTGTCATCATGGTCTTTATTATGACAACTCGAGGAATGAACCCTCTTCCTTCCATAACAGTTACTGCTGATAATTGCCCACACTCAGGTACTTTATTTGGATTTAGGTTCAACTTTGTATTGAGTAGCTTTAAATGGAACTTTATGCATAAATGGATGTGTTTTTATCAATCTCTTTACCTTATGATCCTGAGTTTAAATGACCCTTACACAGCAGAATTTGGAAAGCATAGTGGAAAAAGGAGAAAATGCTACTAACCATCATCTTCTCCTTTTCTCATGATGTTTTCTACCCTTCACAGACATCTCATAATTTGAGCCAGATCTATTTTGTCATCTGCAAGTGCTTTCAATACAGACAAGTCCAAAATCAGGACACATAAAAATGTATTCTCACATCATTCTATTAGTTTGTCAGTAGTAAATTCAGTTATTATACTATTAATGCATCCAATTTCAACAGTAGAATCAGAATTTATCTGCTACTCTATACACCGATGCCAGTAATCAATCAAACTGACCATTGGTCCAGACAGGATACTGAGAGATGGATAGCGGGCTGGGTTTTGCTTGCTAACAAAATGGTATCAGATTACCATAGAACTCTTTATTATGCATTAAAGTTTAAGACTTCTTTCAACCTGGAAGCACCTGCAGACAACAAATCCTCTAATGTCTTCAAAAGGGTAAAAATCTCGTGAGAAAAAGAGAAAACAGTGGATACAAACATTTTCTTCTTTTCACACCATGTTTTCAAAAGCCCTCTTTAACAGGATTGTGAAAATTTTGGATTATGTGGTGTAGGGTTAAGGCAAAAAATCTTGATCCCTCTTCCAGATTTTGTAGAAGTTCTGCTTTCCAAAATAAACATCTTTGAAACCATGATCATCACCGAGACTGGAATATCTTGTTACATTGACTATCATTGGTTGTTGGAAAGGATTTGACCAGGCTAGGGAATCCAACCAGTAAGCCCTGAGGTTCAAGCCTTTTTGTCTGTTAAAAACTGAGCTCTGCTCTTGGCAGATAAGTATGCAAGGATAACTAAATAGAATATTCTGATTGTAAAATCAGTGATTCCTCCGTTTCATAATGAGGAGGTTTCCTTTTGTCACAGTTATTTCTTGTGTTCATACATAGATCCTTAACTATTTACTAAACAATCCCATATTTTAGCAACAGCTGAGGAAATAGGTGTTTGAAAACAATGTTGGAAAAGGAGAAAATGCTGAGAACCAACATTTTCTCCTTTTCCTACGCTGTTTTCTTGTTTTTCCTAAGACGAAATACATCATTTGAAATACATTGTCAGCTTCAAATTCTTTTAATTTAGACAAATCTAGAATTTTGGAGTTCGTAGAGAGTGAGTTCATGTTGATTTAAACCTACATTACTGTGCATTATGATTGTACCACAGTACAATGTTAAAATAACAGGTTTTGAAAAGATTTGGAAATTTAGGAATAATGTATCCCTTTACTACAAAAACCCGTGTTTTAACAATCCTAGGGAAGAAGTCTGTAGAAAATGTTTCGGGTAAAACAGAAAACCAGCATCTTTGTAACCAGGTTTTTAAAGTTGCCTGCAACAGATTTATATGGGATGGTAATGTATGAGAAGTTTTAACCCTTTACCAGACAGCAAAATTTTAGCCTTGTCCAAATTGAATGTATTTGCAGACGACAGTTTCGATGTGGCGCACAAGGTGCAATTTTTCTTTGATAGGGTAGAAAACATTGTGGGAAAAGGAGAAAATGCTGGTTACTAGCTTTTTCCCCTTTTCTCACAATGTTTTCAGAAGGCTTCTTTCCCAGGGTTGTTAAAAGTCTGCATTGTGTGGTAAATGGTTAAAGTTTACTATAAGCTGTAGTAAGGTATACTGTAAAGGTTTTTAGAGCTACTTTTTTCTTCAAAGAGAAAGAGGGAATTTGTTATGTATGTAAGCCTAATTGATCCTGACTTGGTTTACTTTGATAAAACTTTGGCCAAAATGAAAACAATATGTCCATTATTTGTACACAATTACTTTCCTAGACTCATGATCTTAACTCTTAAGCTGTTAAGTATGACTCGCTGTCCTTTTGCAAACAGTATAGATTAAGATCAGACTGCACAAAACGTGTAGTCTGATCTTTGATCTACACTGTCGGATAAGGAGATATTTTTCTCCAAAACATAAGTTTCAAATAACACTATTCGGGTTTTTACTACCGGCTTGAAAGCTTTATTTAATGTGCAGTCTGATCTTTGATCTTCACTGTTGGACAAGGTATTTTTCTCCAAAACATAAGTTTCAAATATCACTATTTGGGTTTTTACTATGGGCTTGAAAGCTTTATGTAACTCTTTACCAAATGACAAATTTTTGGACTGGACCAAATTCAAAGCATCTGCAGACAACAAATTAAATCTTGTTAATATGATGATTTCTGACTGATAGGGTAGAAAATATTGTGGGAAAAGGAGAAAATGCTGGTTACCAGCATTTTCTCCTTTTCCCACAATGTTTTCTATAGGCTTCTTTCTCAGGGTCGTTAAAAGTCGGGATTGTGTGGTAAAGAGTTAACTTATTTAGCAGGATAAGGTTAAATTGTGCTGTAGGATTCCATAAGACTACAGTGAGACCTGTCCAAATTTTCAAGAGCGTTGGGGAAAGAATGGCATGACAAACATTATTATCCTCTAATTGAACCCTTAAAAAGCTGAAATTTAAACTCTTCACCAAAGACAATATCTTAGACTGGTCCAAATTAAAAGCATTTGCAGACAACAAAATAAATGTGACTCAAAAATTGAAACTTGACTTTGGAAGAGTAGAAGAGATTGTGGGAAAAAGAGAAAATGCTGGTTACCAGCATTTTCTCCTTTTCCCACAGTGTTTTCAGAAGGCTTCTTCCTCAGGGTCATTAAAACCAGGGATTGTTTGGTAAAGGGTTAACCCTTAACCACACAATCCCGACTTTTAACGACCATGTTTAAGAAGCCTTTTCTCCTTTCCCCACAATGTTTTCTACTCTTCAAAAAAAAAAATTCATTTTTTGAGTCAATTTGTCCATTTGTCTCTGCAAATGCTTTCAATTTGGAACAGTGCAAAAAATGTCGTTTGGTAAAGAGTTAATGAAATGGACCTTTCCAAGTAGAAAAACCGCACCATTATATAGCTAAGAATGTCAAGGTTGCATTGGTCAGAATATGTAACAAAGTCGCTGACAGTGGAGATACAAGGCCAGACTGCATGTTCTCTACAGATCAGTTTTACTCTAGACAACCAGTTCAAAGACAGCTTAACCTGATTCAGCATGTTTAAAGTTAAGACGGCACAAAACAGTTGATTTCAGTTCTCTGGTCCACATTGAAAAATAGTATTATGGATGCTCAGACTGAATCAACCTTGATTTTGGCAATATAGAGGTATTTTTTCTCAGATGAAAACTTCCCAGCTCACTTATTCAGTGCTCTGACAGTAAGAAGTTTTTCTATGGGGTAATGGATAAAGGAATCTTGGAGAAAGAGGAGGGGGGATGGTGTTTTTGGAAAAACATATGTACTGGAGTTCCATGGGAAAATATTTGTTCAAGAATTATGAAATTACTAAGCCGTATCTGTAGGATAATTCTAATAAAAGCAGTGCCATGCTTAAATGTATGAGCAAATATTGTGAAACAGTATGTGAGACTGGAGTAATAGTGGTGTTTCTTTTTTTATCTGTATGGTAATGTTCAATCAATTAATTTATATACAAGTAATTTAAGCCATTCATAATGGCAGAAATGTGTGTTTAAAAGCTACCTTAGCGGAAAGCCTGTGAAACATTGCACAGTAAAAAGGAGCAGCTGCATGTTACAATCAATATAATGATAACAACTATAATTGTGGGCTGCAAGAAAATGCTCCTTTTCCCACACCTGTTTTTCATTTGTCTCGCAAAAATAGAAATTTTGCTTTTGGTAACTTCAATTTGTGTTTGTTTTTATAAATTATTAAATGCAATGTCAGAAGCTTAGGTGATATTGTGGAGTAAGTTGTGAATCTAGATGACCGAAGTATTTTTGTAGTTTTGTATTGATGGACTATGACATTGGATAAGTTGAGTCTGTACCTGACGACAAAATCTGAGACTCGCCAAAATTAAAAGTACACTGAGTACATTTAAAAACGCACACTTGGGTTTTGAATTAATATCTCGGACAAAAATGAATCCAAGACAACGAAAATTCACCATGTCAAATAGTCATATTTAATGGCTCATTGCCCAAAATTTCATAAAAATCAAATGAATAGTTTATCTCAAATCAAAAGCCTGAATTTGTGTAGTCAAAAATTGAAATTTACGAAGTTGATATTTGAGTGTGACCACCATGAATGATCATAAGAATTGATCTAAGTGTGTGTTGTACTCGTGGTATGTGACTTCATCAACCTCAAAACGAGATCCAACTCCCATTAGGCACTGATTCAAGAGTGGAACAATATTCCACAGAAGTGTATAGCGGCCCAGGAGTTGTCTATGCGTCGGCGATATCAATATTCAATTGGTGTATGTGGTGGTCACACTATTAATTTTGTGAATTTCAATTTCTGAGCACACAAATTCAGGCTTTTGATTTGAGATGAATTATTTGTTTGATTTTTATGAAATTTGGGGCACTGAGGCATTAAACATGATCATTTGACATGGTTAATTTTCGTTGTTTTTGATATATTTTTGTCCGAGATACTGATTTAAAACCAAGGTGTGTGTATTTAAATGTACTCAGTATATTTGCAGACAAAAAATGGAAAGTGACTTCAACAGTTACCAGCATTTTCTCCTCAATGTTTTCTACCTTAAGGTTGTTAAAATACCTGATTGTGTGGTTAGAGGTTAAAGAGATAGGGATACGGGCAATTTCTTTGGCTGTCACTTTGCATTAAATTTTATTTGGATACTGTCTTAGTGAAGACATGTCAGGCTTGAAGATTTGTATTGGTGACTCAGAATGACCATTATTATTTCCCAATAAGCGCTGATGAAAATTAATTGAAAAGGATGCATAAAACTCTGTCCATCTGAATGCAATTTTTTACCCACCTATCTTTTCAAACTCTTGTCTGATTATAAAGATAAGCTTGCACATGAGGCAATATGCAGAGCAGAGGATTTTGACACCAAGTGAGGCTCCAAAGTGAAGGTTACCATGTAAGGTCAAAGCAAGTTTAACAGTATGCGGGCAGGTAGCTATCAAGGCATCACCTTTTAATCTTTGCTGTGACCTTGACCTTAGAGCTTCATATGTGAAACTTCTGCTCTGCATGTGGTCCCATCACAGTGCACACACATTGATGTGAAATATTTTCCAAATGAGACCAACGATTCAAGAGATATTGAGCAAACATGAAATTACTAGCAGACAGATCAGACAGACATACAACCAAAAAGACAGATAGACAGACAGACGAATGGATGGACATCCAGGGTATAACAATTATGCCCCTTCAGGTATATAACAAAAATAGATTTAGTTCAGTGACATAGATTATAATTGTATAAAATCGCGAAACATCAAAAGAGAAGTGGAGAGTGCAGGCCAAGATTAGATTTCACATATAATTATGCAGATCTTGGTCTATGCTCTCTGAGCTATTTCCACGGACATCATCATAATAACATATGGCGGGATAAATATTAATTTCCAGATTTCCAGGGAAGGATGTAAAATATGTCATAAATTGATGTGGGAACTTCGTGAAACTTTTAGTGGGTCTTATGCCATTGTAAGATGGACTCTTTGATGTCCCTGATAAAAGCAGTTTTCTATCAAGATTTGAGGTGTTTTGATACTCATAAATGTGTTGTTTTTTGTTTTCCCGCTTTGAGTTACTCACAGGCTTGCATTCCGTCCTTGAAAACTCTGGGGTTTTTTTCCTGATGAAAATGCATAATTTTCATGTGTGGTTTTGTGAATTAATCACCCAATTACTTGCATCATGCAGATTATTTCACATATTGCTTTTTCCAGGCAGTCCTAGCCTTGAGGAAGAAGGCTTTTGTATACATTTTGGGAAAAGTAGAAAATGCTGTTAACCAGCATTCTCTCCTTTTCCCACACTGTCTTCTACCCTTTCAAAGACAAATTAGCCATTTAACCTTTTACCAAACGACAAAATTTTAGCCTTGTCTAAATTGAAAGCATTTGCAGACGACAAAATAAGCTTGACTCAAAATTGAAACTTGACTTTAGAAGGGTAGAAAACATTGTGGGAAAAGGAGAAAATGCTGGTAACCAGCATTTTCTCCTTTTCCCACAATGTTTTCTGAAGGCTTCTTCCTCTGGGCCGTAAAAACCAGGGATTGTTTGGTAAAGGGTTAAGCTGCATGTAATTTGTTGATTGCAAATGCTTTGGATTTGGACAATTCCAAAATGTTGTTTCATTAGAGATAAAGCCTTGTAAGGGACGTACATAGGTTTTGAAAACATGCTAGGCAAAGGAGCAAAGACTAAGTATTTGCTCCAATCCATTGTACTTTTGTTTTTCCTTATAGTGTCGCCTGATTTGAAGAGGTTGCAGACCCAAGAACTGATTGCGCACTTTGTGCAGTCTAATCATAATCGAAATCCTGAAAAGCATTACCCGTAATGCTTGTAATGCTAGACAAGCACTGCAAATTGGTTTAAACTATTCATTTCATATTGATTGTAAAACAAGTACTTACAACTTAGTCTAATCAATCTCCATAGTTGCTGTCTGGAAACCTTGACAAGTACTCACTCTGTGATGTGGATTGTTCCAAAGATTGACCCCACTCATCATGGGATTCAAACCCAGAACCTTTAATGTGAGAGGCCAAGGCTTAGAAATTACCCCTACATTAGAGTAGCCCACTGTAAATTCAGAGTAGACACTGCTTAGTGCACGATCTGAAGCAGATTTACATTGTTTTCATGATGAATCAAGGTAATAATGTATATATCCTTAGCATGTCCAAGTTGTGTTGGCATTAAAACTAAGAGAACAAGTTGGAATGACATAACACAAATGGGATTAGGAGAAAATGTATTTGTTTGTGCTGAAATGGATCATTTACATTGGCAAGGAAATACATCGGGTTAAAATTTAGCCATATAGTCTGAAGAATGATCCTTCAAAGTTATTGTGTGTTAATGGATGTTTTCATTTATCAATTAGCTGTTTTTAAGACGCTAATTATACAGCTCTCTTTGTTCTAATAAGAAAGAAATCTGTCGTACCTAGGCTACTCTTTGATTTTAATTTCACATTTTCAGAAATGAACTTATGGAAAGATTTGGGGTTCGAAAAGTCAACACTGTTTTTGAAAATACCTCACAAATATAACAGTACTACTAAGTTAGTCGTTCTTAAAAATACAATATGTGCAGTCTGATCTTGACCTAAACATATAAAAAAAGCACAGATTTTTCAGTTGTCCATAGCATGCTGTTTAACCCTTTACAAAACAGTCACACGTTTTAATTATCCTGTAGAAGAAGGCTTTTGAAAACACTGTTGGAAAAGGAGAAAATGTGAGAAGTCAGCATTTTCTTCTTTTTCCCCACCATGTTAACCTTTCAAGACCAAATCTATCCTTTCAAAAACAAATTTTGTCACATTTGTCTGGTCAGATTTTGTCATCTTGTAAAGTTGAAGTACATTTTTGTAGATGGTTGAGTAATGAAGATATATTGGTGTACATTCAGCAGGAAGATAATTATGGTTTAACCCTTTACCAAACAATTTTATTTCATTGACCTGGAAGAAGTAGGCTTTGAAAACATTGTGGGAAAAGGAGAAAATGATTGTAACCAGTGTTTTGTCCTTTTTCCCCACCTTATGTTTTATAAAGACTTAGTACGAGTTGTCTTTGCTCCTTGATTATTTCGAGTGCCATGAAATTACTTGGATTTCCATGGCCATGTGGTTACATATTTTGTACAAAATGACAAAATTTGAGACTTGTTCCATTTGAAAGCATAATTGCAGACCATAGATTAAATGTGGCATACATGACAGGACTTTTAATCAAAAGGGTAGAGGATATTACTGGAAAAGGAGATAGTGCTGGTTACCAGCATATTTTTTTTTTCCTATGGTGATTTGGGAAGCCTTTCTGACTGCAGAGCGGCTAAAAATACTAGATTGTTTGATAAAAGGGGAAGTCAGTGTCTAGTTATGGAAAGCTCTGGGTTTGATCTGGTAGAACTTCTGGAAACCTCGCTCTATCATGACCCGCACAATATTGCACTCTTTACTAAACCACAGAATTGTAGATTGGTCCAAATTGAAAGCATTTGCAGAAGACAAACCAAATGTTGCACAAATAAGGAAATTTTTGTTTGAAAGGATTGAAAACATTGATGAAAAAGGAGAAAATGGTGGTTTCTACCCGATTCCCAAAACAAATTTAAATTTTCAAGTCACATTTATTTTGTCGTATGCAAATGCTTTCAATTTTGGTCAATAAAAAGTGGGATTGTGTTCTGAAAGGTAAACTCACTACAAAACAACAAAAATGTAGACTTGTCAAAATTGAAAGCATTTGCAAATGACAATTCCATTGTGGCTCAAATGATGAAATTTGTCTTTAAAATGGAAGAAAATATAGTGGGAAAAGGAGAAAATGCTGGTTACCAGCATTATTTTCTCCTTTTCCCACAATGTTTTCAACAGTTGTCTTTCACAGGGTCGTAAAACATGGGATTGTGTTGTAAACAGTTAAAGCACATTAACTCTTTACCACACAATCCCGACTTTTAATGACCCTGAGAAAGAAGTCTTTTGAAAACATTGTGGGAAAAGGAGAAAATGCTGGTAACCAGCATTTTCTCCTTTTCCCACAATGTTTTCTACCCTTCCCAAACCAAATTTCAATTTTTTAGTCACCTTTATTTTGTTGTCTGCATATGCTTTGAATTTGGACCAGTCTAAAATATTCTGGTGTGGTAAAGAGTTAAGATGCTCCTTGGGACAGTAAAGCCAAGATCAGACTGGCTTCCAAATACTTTCCATTGTCTTGTCTGATTAATTGAAATTTTTATATGTTGTAATAGTTTGAACTTTTTAGCTCACCTGAGCACAACGTGCTCAAGGGGAGCTTTTAGGATCACCCGGTGTCCGTCGTCCATCGTCAACAATTCTTTAAACATCAACTCCTCCTAAACCGCTGGGCCAATTTGGACCAAACTTGGCTGGAATGTTCCTTGGGAGGTACTCTTTAAAAAATGTTCACGGAATTTGATTCCATCAAAAACTGGTTCCCATGGCAACCAAATGATATTTTCTAAGAAATTCCTTAAAAATCTTCTCCTCTGAAACCCCTGGTCAGATTTTAAAATAATTTCACAGAGATGTTCCTTGGGTGACCCTTTTCAAAAACTGTTCGTGAAATTTTGATCCGTCAAGAAACATGGCTCTGGTGAATGGGGGCTACTTGCACTATACAGAAATGAAGAAATTCTTAAAAATTCTTCTTCTCTGAAACGGCAGGTCAGATTTTAAAATAATTTCACAGAGATGTTCCTTGGGTGACCCTTTTCAAAAATTGTTCGCGAAATTTTGATCCGTCAAGAAACATGGCTCTGGTGAATGGGGCTACTTGCACTATACAGAAATGAAGAAATTCTTAAAAATTCTTCTTCTCTGAAACCGCTGGTCAGATTTTAAAATAAGTTCACAGAGATGTTCCTTGGATGACCCTTTTGAAAAATTGTTCACGAAATTTTGATCCGTCAAGAAACATGGCTCTGGTGAATGGGGGCTACTTGCACTTTACAGAAATGAAGAAATTCTTAAAGATTCTTCTTCCCTGAAACCGCTGGTCAGATTTTAAAATAATTTCACAGAGATGTTCCTTGGATGACCCTTTTCAAAAACTGTTCGTGAAATTTTGATCCGTCAAAAAACATGGCTCTGGTGAATGGGGGCTACTTGCACTTTACAGAAATGAAGAAATTCTTAAAAATTCTTCTTCTCAGAAACGGCTGGTCAGATTTTGAAATAATTTCACAGAAATGTTCCTTTGGTGACCCTTTTCATAAATTGTTGGCAAAATGCTGATTCGTCAAGAAACATGGCTCTGATGGGGGGGGGGCACTTGCACTATATGGACATGAAGAAATTCTTAAAAATTCTTCTTCTCTGAAACGGCTGGTCAGATTTTGAAATAATTTCACAGAAATGTTTCTTGGGTGACCCTTTTTGTAACATGTTCGAGAAATTTTGATCCATCAAGAAACATGGCTCTTATGGCTGTGGGCTATTTACACCTTACGGACATGAAGAAATTCTTAAAAATTCTTCTTCTCTGAAACTGCTGGTCAGATTTTGAAATAATTTCACAGCAATGTTCCTTGGGTGACTCTTTTCAAAAATTGTTCACAAAATTGTGATCTGTCAAGAAACATGGCTTTGATGGTGGGGGCTATTTGCACTACTGGGACATGAAGAAGAATTTCTTAATTCTTCTTCTCTGGAACAGCTGGTCAGATTTTGAAATAATTTCACAGAAATGTTCCTAGGGTGACCCTTTTCAAAAATTGTTAGGGAAATTTTTATCCGTCGAAAAACAACAGCCAGTTGTTGGCACCTGCATGTGGTTCTCTTGTTCAACTTATGTTTTTAGTCACTATCAAGCATGTGCTCTTCTTCAAGAAATTGTCCTTGGGTGATCTATCCAAAAATTTATCTGCAGAATTCTGATTCATCAAAATCATTGCTGTGGTGATGATTGTAGGGATGGTGACAGATTTTGAAATGACTTTTACAGGTGACCTTTTCAGAATTGCTTGGCAAAATAATGATTTTTTTTCCAAAGTTTCAATACCTCAAAAAAAAATTGGCTATCGTCCTCTCAGAAATTCAGGTGAGTGACCCAGGGCCATCTTGGCCCTCTTGTTTGAATGTCTATTCATTGTAATCCTTTATCCAGCAATTAGGTGTTTAAACAACCCATGCCACTGAGATTTTTACCTCGCCTCAGCACAACATGGTCAAGGGGAGCTTTTAGGATCACCCGGTGTGCGTTGTCAACAATTCTTTAAACATCAACTTCTCCTAAACCGCTGGGCCAATTTGGACCAAGCTTGGCTGGAATTTTCCTTGGGAGGTCCTCTTTAGAAATTGTTAACAGAATTTGATTCCATCAAAAACTGGTTGCCATGGCAACCAAATGGAATTTTCTAAGAAATTCTTTAAAAATCTTTTCCTCTGAAAACGCTGGTCAGATTTTAAAATAATTTCACAGAGATGTTCCTTGGATGACCCTTATCAAAAATTGTTCGCAAAATTTTGATCCATCAAGAAACATGGCTCTGGTGAATGGGGGCTACTTGCACTATACAGAAATGAAGAAATTCTTAAAAATTCTTCTTCTCTGAAACGGCAGGTCAGATTTTAATGTAATTTCACAGAGATGTTCCTTGGGTGACCCTTTTCAAAAATTGTTCGCGAAATTTTGATCCGTCAAGAAACATGGCTCTGGTGAATGGGGGCTACTTGCACCATACAGAAATGAAGAAATTCTTAAAAATTCTTCTTCTCTGAAACCGCTGGTCAGATTTTAAAATAAGTTCACAGAGATGTTCCTTGGGTGACCCTTTTCAAAATTTGTTCGCGAAATTTTGATCCGTCAAGAAACATGGCTCTGGTGACTGGGGGCTACTTGCACTATACAGAAATGAAAAAATTCTTAAAAATTCTTCTTCTCTCAAACGGCTGGTCAGATTTTGAAATAATTTTACAGAGATGTACCTTAGGTGACCCTTTTCAAAAGTTGTTCGCGAAATTTTGATCTGTCAAGAAACATGGCTCTGGTGACTGGGGGCTACTTGCACTATACAGAAATGAAGAAATTCTTAAAAATTCTTCTTCTCAGAAACTGCTGGTCAGATTTTGAAATAATTTCACAGAAATGTTCCTTTGGTGACCCTTTCTTATAAATTGTTGGCAAAATGCTGATTCGTCAAGAAACATGGCTCTGATGGGGGGGGGCACTTGCACTATATGGACATGAAGAAATTCTTAAAAATTCTTCTTCTTTGAAACGGCTGGTCAGATTTTGAAATAATTTCACAGAAATGTTTCTTGGGTGACCCTTTTTGCAACTTGTTCGCGAAATTTTGATCCATCAAGAAACATGGCTCTTATGGCTGTGGGCTATTTACACCTTACGGACATGAAGAAATTCTTAAAAATTCTTCTTCTCTGAAACTGCTGGTCAGATTTTGAAATAATTTCACAGCAATGTTCCTTGGGTGACTCTTTTCAAAAATTGTTCACAAAATTGTGATCTGTCAAGAAACATGGCTCTGATGGTGGGGGCTATTTGCACTACTGGGACATGAAGAATTTCTTAATTCTTCTTCTCTGGAACGGCTGGTCAGAATTTGAAATTATTTCACAGAAATGTTCCTAGGGTGACCCTTTTCAAAAATTGTTAGGGAAATTTTTATCCGACGAAAAACAACAGCCAATTGTTGGCACCTGCATGTGGTGCTCTTGTTCGACTTATGTTTTTAGTCACTATCAAGCATGTGCTCAACTTCAAGAAATTGTCCTTGGGTGATCTATCCAAAAATTTATCTGCAGAATTCTGATTCATCAAAATCATTGCTGTGGTGATGATTGTAGGGATGGTGACAGATTTTGAAATGACTTTTACAGGTGACCTTTTCAAAATTGCTTGGCAAGATAATGATTTTGTTTCCAAAGTTTCAATACCTCAAAAAAAAAATTGGCTATGGTCCTCTCAAAAATTCAGGTGAGCGATCCAGGGCCATCTTGGCCCTCTTGTTTAATCGTTTCAAGACAATTCCCACATTATTATCCATATCAGAATATTGTTGTCTGCAAATATTTTCAAAATGGATGAGTCCAAAATTTTCACCTATAGTAAAGGGCCAATCAGAACCAGAGTGAAAGACAGTGCCTATGGCAAACAAATTACCTCTCAGGACAATCATATAGAAAAGTGTGATTAGTGATGGGGGGGGGGGATATGATCTCTGTTCATCCTTTATGAGGATAATGTGTTTGGTACAGTGCTTGTTGAGGATAATCAGTGAATAATTGAGGTATGAAATGCTGCTGTTGTAAAACAGAAATAATGCTGATACTGAACAAAACACCAAGCAACCTGTACAAGCTGCAGCTGTATGAAAGAGTTTAGAATTTCATAATGTTGTATCAATGGAATCTGGATACTAAATGCCAAATAACCCTTTCAATGATAAACCCTTAGGCGTCCAGGAACAACTCGGAGATCTTTTGCTGACAGTGTAGATCAGACTAGACTGCACAGGACGTGCAGTCGGATCTTGGATCTACACTGTCCGATAAGGAGTTACTTTTCCCCAAAAATTACCTTTGAAATGGCAATATTTGGGTTTTTTAACATTGGCTTGAAAGTTTCATTTACCCTGTACTGCACAATGCCGACTTTTAACAACCCTGGGAAAGAAGCCTTTTGAAAACATTGCGGGAAAAGGAGAAAATGCTGATAACCAGCATTTTCTCCTTTTCCCACAATGTTTTCTACCCTGTCAAAGAAAAATTGCACCATTTGAGCCACATTGAAATTGTCGTCTGGAAATGCTTTCAATTTGGACAAGGCTAAAATTTTGTCGTCTGGTAAAGGGTTAACATATTTAGCAGGTTAAGACTTAATATGATATGCTCATTCTCAATCCATAAAATACTAGTATTGAAATCACGTTGCTATTTTCATCAGAAAATCTGATTTAAATCATATAATGTCAATTGAGTATCAGACTATAATGGTCAGTGCAGTGCGCTCGTGGTCTGTGCTGTTTGTAAAAGCACCTATAGTCATGGTAGTCATAAGTAGTCTTTCAAAAATGTTGTGGGAAAAGAATCATTTGCTCTTTTCGTCTACAATGTTTTCTTCCCCTCCAATGACAGATCTGTTTGTGCTGCATTAATATTTCATCTGAAAATATGTTTCAGAAGTCTAAATTAAGGTCTATGGCCTCTAACTCTCATATTAAAAGACGGACACTGCGAAGATTGGCTGAATAGCCTGTACGAAAATGTCGATGTTACACGATATTTACCGATGAGTTAGTGAGTCTACGGCCCCCAACTCTCATGTTAAAAGACGGAAGCTTTCGAGATTGGCGGAATAGCCTTTACAAAAAAGGTTGATGTTTACCGATGAGTTAGGGGTCTTAATCCCTAATTTTGTCTTGCATAGATTTAACTCTTTACCAGACGAAGAATATTGGACTTCACATTGAAAATATTTGCAGACTGCACAATTAAATATGGCTCAAATGATGGCACTAATTTTGTGTATGAAAGTGTAGAAAACATTGCGGAATATGGAGAAATTGCTGGTAATCAGCTTTGTTTCTTTTCCCACAATGTTTTCTCTAGCTTTTTTTCCACAGGATTGTTACATGAAAGGATTGACTGGTAAAAGTTAAAGGTTAGATTTTGGAATAGAGACAAAGCAGAAATGATTATGCATGATGCTGAAGTGATATCACAATCTCTCAGTTGATATTGGCTCATTCTGAATCCTTAGTTCATCGTTTTCCCATGTGAAATGTGCATCTGTCCCTAATTATAATAAATCTGTCTAAGACAGTTATGACATGCTATTAATGTGGCATTTGACGTGGCTCTGGGTGGAGTGCAACCCTATCTTTGATGCAGATAGAGTGTTTCCTGAATCATGAATTCAGTAATATCTCAAATTCATGCCAACTTCAAGGTCATTACATTTTGTCTAAAAGGAAAAGATGTACTAGGCACTTATAATTAACCCTTTACCTAACAATCCAAAGTTTTAACGACCCTGGGGAAGAAGTATTTGGAAAACATTAATGGGAGAAAGAGAAAATGATGGTAGCCAGCATTTTCTCTTTCTCCAGCAATGCTTTCCTGGTGAACCTTTTAGAGTCCGGTTTCATTTCTTGATCAGCATTGAATTTGTCTTCTGCACTTGGTGTGTTTTACTCTTTATCAAACAATGTGGTGCTTTTATGACCCCTGAGGGAAATGGCTTTTGAAACCATTGTAGGAAAAGGAGAAAAATGCTGGTAACCAGCATTGTCTCCCTTATTCAACAATTATTTATACATTTTGTAAAGACAAATACCTTCATTTGAGATGTATTGAATATGCCAATTGCCATCTGCATGTGCTCTCAAATTGAACAAGTCAAACATTTTGTTGTTTGGTAAAGAGTAAATGAATGCACTGTGACAGTTGAGTCTCTTTTATCTGTATGCCTCTGTTTGCTACTGTTTGCTACAAATGTTTCCAGATATTTCTGGATCAATGAACTGAAATACAGACCTTTTGGCTTGCATGTTGTTAGGAGACACAATGCATCATAATATGTTTACTTTTTTGAATTTTAATGATATTGTAAATTTTGTACATGTTTGTGACTGTTGTACCTAATAATATCCATAATTATTTGTATAGCCAGACAGGAGTAAAATTGTTTCTTAGTAAAAAATGCAAATCAAATAACAATTAAACATCAAAGGCTTGTCACTTCATTATTGGTATTATGCGCATGGATGATATCTTGAAATGACACTTGATGACGACATGAAGCAGTCCTTTTTTGGAAAACAGTTCTACCGTCTTTGACAAATTACATAACATAACACAAAGGTAAATGATACTTGACTGATACCTCAGCGGTGTTATTCACAAGTATTATATCAGTACTAGTCTGAAATTAAAGTATTCTTTGTCAATCTATGAAACCTGTGTGCAATCATTATAATGACCCAGAAAAATAACATGTTATTGTGTGTTACTCTGTCAGGTTAATTTGGTAAGGTTTCTACTGTTTTTGTCAACCCTTTGATCCAGATTTTTTTCTCTCTGTCAAATGCAGGTTTTCTGAACAAAAGTAAAAGCTGTGCAGCAAAGATATGTTCCTTGGTATTTTTTTTCTGGGTAGTGAGATTTAATAGTAGAGCCTTGATAAATGCAGCTCAACTGAAAACTTTGGATCGTTTTGTATAGGGTTAAAAACATGTGAATTTGCGATTAGTTGTAGTCATATCACATTATGTCCTCTGGTTTATACCAGGCTTCAAGGAGCATAACTTTGTCTTGGCCAAGGGGTCCTGTGTGGCTCAGTGGTAGAGTGTTGGACTTGTGACCTGGAGGCCCAAGGTTAGAGCCTCACTAGATCCACTGAGTCTTTCATGGGAGTGGCCCTGGGCAAGACACACACCAGAGCCCTAGCCTGGTACCAGTGAATGATTATACATGAATATGCAAGCTGTCACTGTGATATCACTAGAATAATTTTAAAGGGGCATAAAACACTCAGTCGGTAGGGTAGAGGACATGAGAACAGGGCATTGGTTCAATCCCAGCTTCTTTAAGAGGATTGATGATAGTCATTGTGACAGGATTCATTCCTCTCTCACCGCTGATCATTGTTTCGACGATGGTTATCTGGGAAAGCAGCCAGTGGCATGGAAATAATATTGTGCGGAGTACTGGTAACAGAAACTCTAGGAAAGCATGGATAGCATGCTGCGATATAACCGAGTTAACTTTGAAAACGGTGTTAAACACCAATCAATCAATCAATCTGTCTTTGTCCTTTTTCCTGGCCATAGCAGCACATTGGACCCTTTTCCAAATAATCGTTTGTTTTTATAACCCTGAAGAAGGCCTTTGAAAACAGTATGGGAGTAGGAGAAAATAATGATAATTTTGAAAACAATGTGGGAACATGAGAAAATGCTGGTATTCAGCATTTTCTCATATTCCCATAATGTGTTCTTTCTTTCCAAAGACAGAAATAACTGTTTGAGCTACATTTATTTTTGTGTCTAGACGCTCACCATAAATTGTTAGGAGTGTGAAACTTTACTATTTGGTAAAGAGTCAAGACTAAAGAACTCCAGGATGGTGATGTTTCACAATCGGAGAAAATGATTATTCATCCTTGAAAATGGATGTTGAAAATATCAAAAAAGACCCAAAAGTAGATTTTGTTTCTGCATCATTTTCAGAAGAATCTTTACCAAAACCAATTGTGATATATTGCCTAAACAGAACAAATATCTTGAGTCAGAGGGTTTTTGCTGTCACTGCATGAAATGTACTGTATTGTCTTTTAACACACTGTGGGCCTTACATTTTCCAAAAGCGGGGCAATAAATAGAGGTAAAACAACATAAAATTTCAGAGGACAAAAGATAACATTACCGTCCGGATTTTAGTCGGTACCAACGGTGAAGTGATCTACATTTGAGAACCCGTTGTATAAATGTAATACAGTAAAATCTCGATAATTTGAAGTCTCAAGGGGACAAGCAAAATATTCGAATAATCGCAGTTTTCGAATTATCCAAAATATCCGTGGAAAACATAAATTCTGTTCAGGATAGGCAAGTAAAGTAAACATCTACGACCCCCGAGCAATAAAACTGAGTTTTTGTTCCCTTTTTTCATAATATTCGAAGAATATCATATTGAAAGGGTCATTTTCTCTAAATGCAGCGGATCTGACCATATGAGTTCTTGGAAATAAGTCACGTTTAAATTCCTTTCATTCTGTAAGGTATTGGAACGGTCGGTGCTCTAGTTTTTTTTTTTAAATTCGTAAAATTTGCCCCGTTGTATTCGCCCCCATTAACTGTCACCCCACGGGAAAGAAAGCGCATTATTAATTTTTTGACCTAAGAAAACAGCAGAAAGTAGGATATAATATGGTATCAAAAATATTTAGTCCTACACGTGTATGGATTTAAGTTCCTCGGACACCGATGTTTCAATGAAATATCTTTGAATATTGCGATTTGAAAAGTGTTGAAAACGATCAAAGAATAAAGGTGGGAAAACCCGATGCTAAAAATAGATAGACATGAAAAATGATAAAAAATGAGACATTGTCCGATCACAAACGCTTTAAACTGTCTTTTTAGCGTCAATAATGACTTTGAACATGTGATGTATGCACATATGGCAAAAAAATGAAGTCGGGGATAAAATCAGTTGTCTAATCAGCAATGGAATACTCGAGTGATTTTACAGAATGAAATATCAAACAACATAATCGAAGGAGGGGGTGGTAGAAGCAAACATGTCAAACTTAACATAATTAACCTCTTATTATCAAATCAAAGTCAACTCCTTTTCAAAATCGTAGTATTGTATTGTAGTATGAATCTCAGGTAGTAATTGTCATAGATTGTAAAACTTACACTACACTGTAGACGGGCCGACAACTAAAATTCCTTTGCTAGGAAAAGTGTGAAAACAATTAATTGAGAGGTGAGAAAATAATGTGTTCGAATTAACATTCAATTTAAAGAGATAAATTTGATGACAGGGACCAACACATGTGTTCGAATTTTCAGATTATCGAGACTCGAAATTACCGATCTCTTTTTGGTGCTATATAGTGGAGTTTTTTTTGGGACTGGAAATTCCTGAAAAATATGGGGTCCTCGAATGTTCAAGATTGGAAATATCGAGGTTTTACTGTGTATCAATTTTACCGCCAGTCAAGATTTATTTGCACATTAGTAAGCATTCATCATTAATGTGAGACATCAGTCTTTGGTACTTTCAATTTCTTAAAGTTTTTCCAAGTTAGTTGACAAATTTTGTGTTATGGGAAGTTTATAAAGTTATCAGAAGTATACCAACATTCGGATAGTCAGGTGTTAATGACATTGATTTGTGAAGTAATTGGGATTATGCCAATGCCATAAAGTTATTCAAGCTGGTTTATTTCAACTTTAGCAATGAAATGGCCGTCTGGTTAGCCAATTATTTGGTTGGAAAAACCTGGGGGGAGCATTAATTAGAGGGGAAGCGATAATAAGAAACATTATGGTACATGTTTTACCTGCACGCTGGGCGTTGTCTGCACATGTCATATTCTTCGAAGATTTGACCTGTCTGCTATGACGCATCACCCATCCCCCGAATATTCGGGAAAAGTAGGGCATACAGCAAAGCTATTAGCCTATTACCCAAGCATGTAGGGGCTGTTTTAATAAATGGCCGATGCATAGGTTACATGCTAGCCGATCACAGCTGAATGAATCGCACCAGGTAGCGTTTTATTGAGTAAACATTTATTTCATTTTGAAATTCAAAGTAACGGTTGTTGTTTTGAAAAGTAGTCCATTTCTGTACCCATAATGCCCATATTAGATAGATGTGTATTTGTAGAATGCCATCTAGCGGGAGATAATGGCATAATGGGCAACAAGATTTACACTTTTACTCAAAGCATGAAATTTTGTTGGCAAAAAGTTTGAAATAGTTCAAGTAATGGAACTTGTTTTTGAAAGAGCATAAAACAATTTGATTACTACAGTAAACCCTTGGTAGTTCATAGTGCAAGGGACCGGAGGTTTTTATATGAACCAAACGTAGTATGAATATAAAAGTGTGACTGTGTATTTTTGGTGGTGTTTACTGAAGTAGACAATTGTATTTACATAGCATGTTTTGCAGTACCCTAAACTGGTACCTATTACAATGGTAGCCTTGTGGATCATTAGTTCACGAAGTTAGGGTCTGATCAAGAAAAATGCTAAAATTGTATTAGAGTATCTATAGAATCGATTGCAAACTCATTTTTAAATTTCATCAGTTAATTAGCGTCATGAAAAAACATCATTCACTTCCACCCAAATGTTTAAAAGAAATCTGACTTTGAGCTACATCACTATCCCCTTAGCAATTTTAAAATTGAATCATGTGACTTTGCTGGGTTCGTCAAAAAATGATTGTAATGTGATACAGTACTGTTGTCAGTCGATTTGCAGTCACATGGTTTGGAAATATTGCCACATGATCTAGCAAATGTCCTAAATATGTCATCTTCTGTTTGTTAGTAAAATTGCATGTAAAAAAGGATTTTAGGGGGTGGGGTAAATGGTGTTAAGTAAGTAGGTGCAGATTACATCGTTTTCGCTTCCGGAATATTTCTTTCCATTCAAAACATGTATTTTGGAGATAAAAGTTCAGTTTGGAGCAATATCCAAGTCAAGGTATTTACAGTGAAAATTAAGGCCAAACAATCCGCTAGACGGCACCGATGTTTATCATGTGGAAAAAAAATATTTGTTGTTTTTGCGTTGTTGAATTCCTTGGGAGTGCTTTCCCTTTTGGAGATCAAATCACTCAGAGCACTTCAGACTATTATCAATCGTTTATCCCATGTCAGATATTTTTAGGAATTTCAGAATTGTTAATTGTCATTTTGATTGATTGATTGATGTTACAAACCAGTTGATGCCTTTAATTACATTTGTAATTCAAGGCTGATTTGTACCATTGACCAACAGGTGTGAAGATCGAGGTTGGTCCCAACTTTCCACACCTTTGAAAGTTTGCAAGCAGATCAATTGATTTGGGAACTAAAGGTAGGAATTTGTGTTCCAAAAATACTTTAGGGGCATAAAATATACTACGGACTTTGAACCACCGACATGCGAAGTTTCCGGTGGATAAATATCGGGACTGAAGATAGCATATGAACTAACACACAGCTGCGAACCAGCAACATGCGAACTAACAAGATTCCACTGTACCATTTTCTCCCTGTCTCTCAATGTTTTATTTTCTCTTCCATAACAAACCCAAACATTTTATAAGCCAAAATGTACTTTACCTCTTCTGCGATCAATACTTTCTGAAATTTTGTTATATAGTAAGGGTTACTAAGATTCATAAAAAGTTAGCAACAGAACTTCCTGGTGGACAGGAAGGGTGAGGAGAAAGACAAGGAAAATAATGGTTGAATAATACTGTATTGGGTTTATTGATCTGAGAGTGGCTGCTGAATCAGACAGCAGAAAACAGAACAATAACACCATGATTCAATGTACACTGTGTATTTAGGCTGATTAGTCTCCTTTGCTCAACATGTGTTTGCTTGTGTGATAAATAATATTGGTATTGTTTTTTCTGTGAATTTACTGGAGGATTTTTGTGAGGGTTTTTGACAGTATTTTTATGTGATAAGAATTATGGAATAGAGAAGTATCTTTTTATTTGTGGTTTTCCAATTCCTTTTGATGAAGCTGAGCCCTGGTAGCTCAGTCGGTAGCTTACAGGAATTAAGAAGGGGTAGCTGGTTCAATCCCCTGCTCAGCCAATTTCTTTCCAAGCATCCATGATAGTCAAAGCGACAAGATTCATTCCTCTCTCACGGCTGGCCATTGTTTTGACGATGGGTATGTGGCAAAGCAGCCAGTGCCCTGGAAAGAATATTGTGCAGAGACATGGTAAAAAGGAAGTCCAGGAAAGCATGGATAGGTGCACTGACCGCCGAGATATAACTGAAATAATGTTAAAAACAGTATTAAATAACATACAATCAGTAAAGTACAACCCTTTTGATGAAAGAGTGAAGTCTCACACACTTAAATGAAAGATTTTAAGGTTTTTGAAAACAATGTGGAGAGAGGAGAGGTATCTGGTAACTAGTTTTCTACCTTTTCAAAGACACATCCCATCATTTTAACTCTTCACAACACAATGCAGACTTTATACAGCCCTAAGGGAGAAGTTTTTGACAGCATTGTGGGAAATTGAGAAAAAGCATTTTCTGCTTTTCCCGCAATGTTTTTAACCCTATCAACAGTGTTGTCAAAATAAGCCGATTGGCGATCGAAATCATCGCTTAAAATCGCGTTTGGATCGGTTAGTTTTGCTGTCAATGTGAGTTTTTTTTTTGACCGCCTGGCTTGGTTATATTCGTTTAAATTCTGTTAGGATCCTTGAATTTTTAAGATGTTTTATGATAAGTGCAAGCTTAACGAGAAACTTTTACACGCCATGTCCTTAAAAAATATTCGGAAAAACAAGTGTAAAGATAAATGCTGCTTGTATCACAATCGCAACGTCTTGTAACCTACTAGGTCATTGAGACACTCTTCAAAATCAAATTGCTTTGTCAAGCGTCCAGTTGTTACAGTTTTGGCCGATAATTGTCTTGAGTTATCAAGGCGCGGATTTTTTTTTTTTTTTTTAAACATATCTCAGCCTGCTGAAAAAAGAAAGAATACACCCGAGGAACATCCAGAAACACAAAGCGTATATGAAACAAAGCACCAGTGCCCCTCTCAGCAAAATTGGAAGGATGATTTCAAAAGGATACTTCATGACGAATTTTGCATCATCACTCAGGCCCCTTCGTCACTGGATTGATGCAGAAACTTAAAACTATGTACATGCTATTAAAAACATGATATAAATGATCTACTGTATTTCTACCATTTCTGCAGCTGCTCGGTTGTTACTTTTGTCATAAATTTTGGCGTATTAGAGATGGGAGAAATATTGAGACTTTAGACCCCTGACCATTTAGACCCCATTTTTTTTCTATTTAGTGTGACACTCTTGGGACACTCATACTTATATTTCTGTTTTTCATATCCCTATAATGTGTCTTTCATGCTTGGCAGATGATTTTAGCGCTTTATAGGAAAGGTGGCCAATGCACTACATGGTACTTATACAGTTGTCAGTACTGAATTTCTTGTGACACAGGCCTAAATCTATTTTCTTTTCACATGTATACATTACATACTTTGCTGATATCCCATCTGTATTTAGTCATTTTTGATTGTATCGCACAAAAAAGTCCATAATTATCTGGGTCGTATTCGTAGGTGTTACGTGATTTGCATCCAAATTTTTTAAAAGGTACAATAGATTATTGATGCAGAGGAGCAGGATGATGATCTGTTGGCTCATGATGTAGCCATTCTACAAAACAAAGCATACAAAATGCTGATGAAGCTAATTTATTGAAAGAAAAAAGAATCAATTGAAATAATAAAAACAAGTTGATCAATCAAAACATACTTTTTTGTAACTTTGGAGGGATCCCTGATAATCAGGAGGGCACCCAGATAATAAAGTTAGGAATTCAAGATCCCAAAGAAAAAAATTTTGTGTCGAACTCCGAAAGCCGATAAATTTGCTAAATTTCGGCTTTACAGTGGATTGTTATGACTCAGGTATGTTGTCAGAAATTTAAAGGTTGCTTAATTTTTTCACAAGTAGATGGAAAAAAAAATAGGAATAAATTGCACAAATATACAACTCGTTTCAAGGCATATAACTGCACCAATACATTTCTTACCCAGTTAGATCTCTGCGGTAGTAAAGCTTGAACAAGTACATATATATTTTATAACCTCAAGGGTGATTCTGATTTATTCTTTTCTATACATACAACGTAGGCATGAGAATATGCATTTATAATAGCAAAGATGAAAGACACTACACGCCAGAATTGCAAATTAAATGAATGACAAATTTAGAGTCTATACACAGATAATTTTTAAACAATAAAAAAATAAAAAATCTTTCACTTGTATTTCATATCTAATGGCAGTATTTTTCTCAAAAAATCCACTTTTTCCCAGTGCAAAAAGCTTAAGAATATATTACAAATGATCTACGAGGGTTGTTCAATATGTAATGTGTATTGTACGATATCTCAGAAGCATTCGACTCAAATAGTGAAATGAACATTACATCCCTTCAAAATATTCTCCGCGGTTTGAAATACATAATTTCAATCTCTGAATCCATTTCTGAAATGCGTCATGGTACGCTGATTTAGGTAGACCTCTGAGGCACTGACTGATGGCTGAGCCAAGGGCTTGTCGGGACTTGTAACGACGACCAGATAAGAACTTTTTAAGTTTTGGAAAAAGGAAAAAGTCGCATGGGACTAGATCTGGAGAGTATGGTGGATGTGGCAAGACAGTAACCTTCTCCGACTTCAAAAATTGCTTCACAAGCTCAGATGTATGTGATGGAGCATTATCATGAAGTAGACGAACATGCCTAAATCCTGACGAACATGCCTAAATCCTGACACAGGGCGTCGTTTAAGATAATATTTCTTGAGCTTTTTTAATATAACATCTCAGTAATACCGACCTGTAACAATTTTGCCCTTCGGCACCGGAATTTGTACGGCTATACCATCACATGAGAAGAATATGCAATAAAGAACCTTCTTTGTGCTTATGCTTCTTTTGGCAAATACAGGCCTTCTACCATGTTTAGTTAGCCATATTTTGTTTCCAATTTTTCTTACTGGTTCGAAAAAGTTAATCCATGTTTCGTCACCAGTAACAATGTTTGCAAATTGTCTTTGATTGAATTTGGGAAACATTTTGAGCAATTGCTTAGCGGTTTGTACTCGTACCCGTTTTTGGTCATCTGTCAATATGTGCGGTATCCATCTGGCAGAAATCTTTCGTACTTTCAAAATATGCTTCAAAATGAAATGCACCCGCAATAGCGATATGCCAACAGCGTTGGCAATAGCGATATGCCAACACCGTTGGCAATATCACGAATTGTGTATCTGCCATCACTTTCAATTATTTCCCTGACTTTTGAGACATTTGCCTTGCCTGTTACAGTCACAGGTCGGCCAGATTTTGATGCATCTTTGATGGACTCTGTGCCAGTCAGAAATTTCTTTCTCCACCTACGAACTGTCTCATAAGATACCTTATCAGACCCATAAACTTCCCCCAATTCAGTAAAAATCTGCATTACCGAATGACCGAGTTTTGTGCGAACTTTTATATAAGCTCTAATTTCTTCAATATTCTTAATCCGTTTCCCAACCATTTTTACGACAGTGGTCAACGACTAGCTCTAATGAAATGACTATAAGTTTAAAACTATGTGGAGCTAAAGGCTCGTGTTTATACCGTTGGAAAGGTATTGAATAGAGCTATTCAAGCGTATCATCATCCACGAAATCGTTGAAAGCGTTATCGCGCTGTGGTACAATACACATTACATATCGAACAGCCCTCGTATTTTATAAAAAAAAGTTTAATATTATTTTATCCAAGGAGCAAATGTAATGTTTTTTTGTAAAGACTGAGAAAGAAGAAAGAAGGGATTTGCATGCAAGGAGATGGCTTCCAAGGTGTTTAGAATTGCTGAAATTCGATTTTGGCCGGGGGGGTGGGGGGGCTTTGCCCCGGCCTGATCTGTTAGAATTCAGTTTTGATCTGTTATTCAAAAACATTTTGACAACCCTGTATCAAGAACAAATTCCGTCATTTGCGGCATCTTTAATTTGTTGTCTGCCACCCTTCCAATTTGGACCAGACTGAAATTTTGTGGTATATAGTAGGTCATCCTCCAGAGCTTTTATTTCCGACTTTACCTTCCACAGAAAATTCCCCATGAAAATGAGTGATTTGAGAGAAATGTTTGTATTGATTTTAATACCTGTATGACATTTTCTGTTTATGTTAAGAGCATTATGTTATCTTTAATTGGCTTGATGTTTATACCTGCAGTAGATCTCTCACTTTGAACCCATTACCTGACAAATCTGACAGTTGCAGCTTTGTTCACTGCCTTCCTTTGTGTAGAAAAGGTTTTAAACAATTATGGGAAAAGGAGCAACTGCTTTTGACCTGCCATTGCTCCTTTTATTGCAGTGTCAGTACAATTTCAGATGGGTCACAATGAGTTATGGGGAACTGATCAACCCTTAGCCCTTTACCAGACGACAAAATTTTAGCCCTGTCCAAATTGAAAGCATTTGCAGACGACAATTTCCGTGTGGCTCAAATGGTGCAATTGTTTATTGACAGGGTAGAAAACATTGTGGGAAAAGGAGAAAATGCTGGTTACCAGCATTTTCTCCTTTTCCCACAATGTTTTCAAAAGGCTTCTTTCCAAGGGTCGTCAAAAGTAGTCATTGTGTGGTAATGGGTTAAAGGGTCTTTTGAAACTAAAGTTACCCTAGTGCCTAGTGCCACATTCTGTGCAGTCTGATCTTTGATCGACACTGTCAGTTTAGTCGTTCTTGACAAGAGCCACCTTTAAATTACCTTTATTTGGATCTTATTTCTGGACTAAAATTGTCTGTTTGGTTTACTCAGAGGACAATTAGTATACTCAATCCTGGACTGAGTCATTCACAGAGAAATGGTATGTTTTGATTGACTGCAGTGCTAAAGTTTTGACAGTGCTTACAATATGCAGAGATTTTCCCTCGGAGTACTAACTGAATCACAATTATAGTTACTTTTATGGATAGTCCCGATTAAGATCTAATTGTGCAAAATGTGAAGTCTGGTCCTAGATCTACATCATATGTCATCTCTTTTATTCATTTTCACAGACCAAACCTGTTTATTGAAACTTGCTTCTCTCTCAGAGGGTTATCATCCCACATAGGTAATTTGTGTGGCAAACTTGTTAACTCTTTACCAAATGACAACATGTTAGGCTTGTCCAAATTGAAAGCATTTGCAAACAAAGAAATTAAATGTGACCCAGATAATAATTTCAATCTTTGAAAGGGTAGAAAACACAGTGGGAAAAGGAGAAAATGCTGGTTACCAGCATTTTCTCCTTTTTCCACAATGTGTTCCAAAGGCTTTGTTCCAAGGGTTGTTAAAACCGGGATTGTGCCACAATGTGTTCCAAAGGCTTTGTTCCAAGGGTTGTTAAAAACGGGATTGTGCCACAATGTGTTCCAAAAGCTTCTTCCCAAGGGTTGTTAAAACCGGGATTGTGTAGTAAAGAGTTAAATAAAGACCTTGATATCCAATAGGAAATCATACAGACAAATTTTAACGGAGAAGGCACAAAAAGAAGTGCAACAATCTATTGATCAGTATTCAAAGTTTGTGACACAAAGAAACAATATGCTGCATCTTTAGGTGAGAGAGATTGGCGTATCACCTGCATTGGCAGCTGAGCTAATGCTCTTATGCATTGATCATACACCATACGACAAAAGTTCAGACTAATGACCAAATTCAAAGTACCGGTATGAGCAGATGAGAAATTCAGTGTGACTCAAAAGATGACACTTGTCTTTGGAAATGCAGAAAAGATTATAGGAAAAGGAGAAAATGCTGGTTACAAGCATTTGCTCCTGTTACTACAATGTTTTCAAAAGCTTTCTTCTTTTCACTTTGTCAAAAACATTGTGAAAAGGGTATGAACTAACTACACTGCCATTTTAACCCTTAGCAAACAACAAATTTTAAGAATTGTCTGAATTCAAAGTATTTGCAGACGACAAAGTAAATATGATTGAAAAATTTAAAACTTGTTTTTTTTTGAAGGGTAGAAAACATTGTGGGAAAAGGAGAAAATAGTGTTTTCCAGCATTTTCTTCTTTTTCTACAATGTTTTCAAAAGCTGTCTTTCTCAGGGTCTTTAAAACTTGTGATTGAGTGGTTAAGGGTTAAGCCAGCTTAAATGGATCAATTAAAATTGTATGAAAAGCACAATGTGTTTTAAATTGCTCAAGGAAACAATTTGTTTTCAAATTGAAAAATTACTCATTTTGAGCAGTTTCATCATCTATCACTTTGTTTCGCAAAAGCTTCAGCAGGGTCGTTTTTATTGCAGATGACTCAAGAAACAAGATGTTGAGGGAAAGGATTAAAACATGCTTTGTCAAAAACAGCAGCCCCATGCAAAATGTGAACTGGTAGAATGTTGACGCTAAAGTATTGATTTTAGTCCCAGTTTGCTTTCTCAATTTGTAAAATGCATCTAATTTTTCACATATTTTGCATGTACAAGAAACAAAATTGCTAAATCGTTGATTCATTAGTTTTATTTGATAAAGAAAAAAAGAAAATATCCTTGGATTCTGCACTGCCATTAATTCTTTGAGGACCAAAAGGTCAGTCTTTTCAAAACAAGTGTATTTAACTCTTTGCCAAATGACTAGATCTTGTACTGGACCAAAATGAAAGTATTTGCGGACAACAGATCAAATTTAGCAGAAATGATGAATTTGACTCTGAAAGGGTAGGAAACATTGTGGGGAAAGGAGAATAAGCAGGTGCATTTTCTTGATGCTTGGCTTGATGTTATTTCAGAGGAGTTTGATTATGGGTCACATCAGGTCAAAAACTAAGTGACTGGGACCAATCTTTGAAAAAACTTGTGTACCCTCTAGAAGCCACATTTTCAGTCCAATACTCATGAAACTTGGTCAGAATGTTTGTCTTGATG
The DNA here is from genome assembly GCA_946811185.2 of Hippopus hippopus. Lineage (NCBI taxonomy): Eukaryota > Metazoa > Mollusca > Bivalvia > Cardiida > Cardiidae > Hippopus > Hippopus hippopus. The sequence continues at coordinate 34,186,318 of OX328099.1, read as the reverse complement.
TTATCTTGAAAATGAGATCAAAAATCAGTCACGTCTGATCAGTAACTAGGTCACTCGGACAAATCTTTCAAAAACCTAGTGTATGCTCTATAGGCCACATTTTCAGCTCAATATTCATGAAACTTGGTCAGAATGTTTGCCTTGATGACATCTTATACAAGTTCAAAAATGGGTCAGGTCGGGTGAAAAACTAGGTCACTAGGTCAAATCTTAGAAAAACCTTGTGTACACTCTTAGAGGCCACAACTTAAGTTCAATACTCTTGAAATTTGGTCAAAATGATTGTCTTGATGACATCTTCAATGAGTCTAGAAAAAGCTTGTGTACAAGCTAGAGGCTAAATTTTCAGCGCAATAATTATGAAAGCTTGTTATGATGTTTGTCATAATATCTCGAAAGAGATATAAAATGGATCATGTTTGGTCAAATTGCTCAGGTGAGCGACTTCAGGGCCATCATGGCCCTCTTGTTTCTCTTTCCTTTATTGAAGAAAACTCTCTCTGGACTTTGATATGGCTCTAAAAGTGCCTTGGAAGGTGCCATATTTTCAGGGTCTGCTGGGTATTCCCAAAAATGCCTATTTTGCAGTCTTCAGACTGCATTTCCAGACTTTAAAAATGTATTTCTTTAAAGGGAGAATATTTTGAAGGGATGAAATGAACGAAATGGTTTGCATTTAATATAATGTGTCTCATAGACACCCAGTGACTCAATTAAATGAACGACCCTCGTAAAACTGAACTTGCTTGGAATCAAACATGTCCAGTATATTTTAGGAGCAACTACAGCCAAGAATTGGCAACCCACATGCTTTGCTCTTGTTAGCTGGGCTATTTTCAAAGAAAACATGGAGGAATTGTTGTAGCCCTGGCGTCGTTTGTATAAGTGTCATGGTACAAAAACTTTGACATTTTGTAATATCTCTGTTATTACAGAAGATATTTACATCATACTTGAACAAGTTGTGAACTATCTTTAGGGGAACCCATACAACAAGGGCAGATAACCATCAAGTAATTTTATACACAGTTATGCTTCTTTTTTTTTTTAAACTTAAAATTTTCACTTAAAATCCGGCAAATGAATAGGAGCATTGGCACCTGCATGTGATGCCCCCTTTTCATTTGCCAAAAATTTTTTCAAAGTGTTTATACTTGTAAAGAGGTCAAGCCAACACTTTACCAAACAATCCCATGTTTTGTAGACCCTTAAGAAGAACTTGGCTTTTGAAAATATTGTGAGTGGAGAAAATGCAGGTAACCAGCATTTTCTCCTTTTCCCACATTGTCTTCTACCTCTTCAGAGACAAAAATTTCTATCATTCCAGTCTCAATTGATTTGTCTTCTACAAATGCTTTTAGTTTGATTTAATGTTCAGTTTTATTGTCTTGCACCTTAGAGTGGAGGTGGCACTTGCACAGTTTTGCCATGAGTGAGATCGGAATGCTGATAATGATCTGATAAAAGATGATAATACAATCATATACAACATTGTGTTGATAGGGAATTTGGTTGATGACCAGAATATTATATAATCAAAATTACTCTTTCCTTCTTAAGGGAACATGACTGTTTTGACCGTTTCCCACACATCAAAAATATGTAGACATATTCAAAATGAAAGCCCTTGCAGACTACAAAAGAAATTTGGCTCAAATGATAAACATTGTCTGTAAAAGGATAGAAAACATTGTAGGAAATGGAGAAAATGCTGGTGACCAGCATTTTCTCCTTTTCTCACAATGTTTTCAAAAGCATTCTTCTTTAGGGTCGTTAAAAGTCAAGATTGTGTAGTAAAGGATTAACTTTTTACCACATGACAACCATTCAGACTAAAGATGTCCAAATTGGAAGCATTTGCATATGACTAAAATATTTGACTCAAAAATTGAAGTTATTTTTTCAAGGGTTACCAGCTGGTTACCAGCATTTTCTCTTCTTTCCCACAATGTTTCAAAAGTTCCCTTCTTTTGGGTAAGTAAGTCTCTAGCTTGTTTTGTAGAGGGTTAACCTTTAGAGCAGGGAATAAACCTTACAAGGCTAAATTGTTCATCTTGAAATAAGACCCTAATAAAGAGTAATGTGGTGTCCGTAATTGTGAGATAGAGTGTCAGCCTTGTAACCATAAGGTCCTGAGTTTGATACCAAGGAGTTGGCGTCAACTTTGGGCCCCACATTCGGTACGAGTACTTGTGTATTTCCCGGAGACAGAATTGAGAAAAATTCAAGAAATTATTTCTCAATCAGTGTAATATAAATATGCTTAAAAATGAAAAAAACTGAGAGTAATTTCATGCTTGTCTTTGAGCAGAATATCTAAGCAAAGTGGCCAGTTTAGATCAAAGTTCAGACTGGGAGCTTTATGTATTCTGATCTTGATCTACATTGGCTGCGAAAAGCAACCCGAGTAGTCAAAGGGGCTGTAACCATACAAAAAATCAGTGTTGAAAAAGAAGCTGCTTCCCTGTTTTAGCTGTCCATACAATGCACCAACCTTCAACTGATGCTGATTTTCTGTATTTTACAAGTATGTTTATGAAGTCATCTGCCACAAGAAATCTTTAGGGAGTCATTGAGCTACTGCTGGGACTAAGTACTCTGTACTTTGGGGGATGGCAGATAATGAAGTCATTGGAGAGTAAGGGACAAAGAAGTAATTAACTGTTGTATCAAACAACCCTTTGTTTTGCATCCCTGAGGCTTTTGAAGGTTTTGTGTTTAACTCTTTACCACACGAGAAAATTTTAGACTGGTCCAAATTGAAAGCATTTGCAGACGACAAAATAAAGGTGGCTGAAAAATTGAAATTTGGTTTGGGAAGGGTAGAAAACATTGTGGGAAAAGGAGAAAATGCTGGTTACCAGCATTTTCTCCTTTTCCCACAATGTTTTCAAAAAGGCTTCTTCCTCAGGGTCGTTAAAAGTCGGGATTGTGTGGTAAAGAGTTAAAGTAGAAAATGCTGGTTACAGGCCTTATTTTCTTATTTTGTTCCACAATATTTCAACCCTTTACCAAACGACAAAATTTTAGACTCAACCTATTAGGAAGACTTTGCAGAAGACAAATTACAAGTGGCTAAAATCAAGGTTTTTGTTCTTTAACAAGGAAGAAAACACTGTGGGAAAAGGAGAAAATGCTGGTTACCAGCATTTTCTCCTTTTCCCACAATGTTTTCAAAAAGGCTTCTTCCTCAGGGTCATTAAAAGTCGGGATTGTGTGGTAAAGAGTTAAAGTAGAAAATGCTGGTTACAGGCCTTATTTTCTTATTTTGTTCCACAATATTTCAACCCTTTACCAAACGACAAAATTTTAGACTCAACCTATTAGGAAGACTTTGCAGAAGACAAATTACAAGTGGCTAAAATCAAGGTTTTTGTTCTTTGACAAGGAAGAAAACACTGTGGGAAAAGGAGAAAATGCTGGTTACCAGCATTTTCTCCGTTCCACACAATGTTTTCAAAAGGCTAATCTCCTTCAGGGTCGTTAAAAAATCAAGATTGTGTGGTAAAGGGTTAAATCAAAATCTATTCATCTATCATCTAAGCCACATTTTACTGTTGTCTTCACATGCATTCAAAATGAACAGGTCTAAAATTTCTCCATAGGGATTGATAACTAGGGTAAGGATGTAGCCATAAAAATAATGTAATGATAGATAATTTGGGAGCCATAAAAACTTTTTAAGCTGTGATACAATGTCATGAATTTGTACCTCATGAATATTGATAAACTAGAGGCTAATTATTTCATTGAATATGATATTTATAACAGCAGATGGACTGGTCTCCATATTTAAATTTATTGATTAGATAATCTTATGGCAGAAGACTGTGGAACCAGTCATTGGGGTGGGCATAATGTAAACAGACTGCAACAGTCCAAGCTTTCATGGTCAAATGGATTATTGATATTGAACTTTGTATGGAGGTAGCATTGTTTTTGTAGTGGATGTACAAGTGGCTTGTGTGAGGTGGCAGTGTTAGTGTAGTGGATGTTCAAGTGGCTTGTGTGGTCAGAGAGGGGTGAAACAGTGTTCATTGTGGTGAGGTTTTTGGATTGTATTGATGTAATAAATCTGTGCTATCTGATCTTGATTGAAATTTTTATTATAAAAATGTTTTGCCAATCATTTAATCCTGTCTTAGAAAACAATTTTAGACTCTTCAAAATCAATAGCATCTGCAGGTGACAAAATGTGATGATGGTACAAATAAAATGAGGTTTCTGAGAAGATACAAAACTTTATGGTAAAAGGAGAAAATGCTGGTTATCACCATTTCCTTTTTTTCCCACAATGTTTGCCAAAGGCTTCTTTCACAGTTGCATTAGAAGATTAAAATGGGGGGGGGGGATAAAGGATAAAATATTTTAACTCTATTCCAAATAACTAAGTCATAGCAAATCAGCAGAAAAAGACTTTTGAAAACATCATGAGGAATCCCATCATTTGAGCCACATTTAATCTATTATCTGCAATTTTTTTTTAATTTGGACCAGTTTAAAATTTTGAGGTTTGGTAAAGAGTTAAATACTAAAATCTGTATTAACCCTTTACTAGATGACAAAATTTTAGCCTTGTCCAAATTGAAAGCATTTGCAGACGACAATTTCAGAGTAGCTCAGATGGTGCAATCTTGTTCTGATAGGTTAGAAAACATTGTTGGAAAAGGAGAAAATGCTGGTAACCAGCATTTTCTCCTTTTCCCACAATGTTTTCAAAAGGCCTCTTCTACAGGGTCGTGAAAACTAGGGATTGTTTGGTAAAGAGTTAAAGTTGTATAAATTTTAGGAAACCAAGTACACCATATTTCTGCCATAATGTCTTAACTAAATGGACCATGTAGATCCGAGATTAGACAGCACATTTTGTGCAGTCTGATCCTGATCTACATCATCCATAACAACTGAAGTAGCAATAAGCACTAAAAGTTTATAGCGAAAGTTACTGAACAAGTTAAATCATTTTGCCAAATTGTGATTGTAAGATTTGTTTGATGTTTTACACAGTTTCAACATTATTTCAGTTATATTCCTGCTACCAGTGCATCTATCAATGCTTTCTTGGAATTACTTTTACCAGCACTTTTGCACTATATTCTTTGCAAGCTACGAGCTGCTTTCTGTCGTAACCATTGTCTAAATAATGATCAGCAGTGAGAGACAAATGAATCGTTTAGCAATGACTATCATATGATCAATCCTCAGAAAGAAATTTGCCAAGCTTGGGATTTTGAATCAGCAACCCCTCAGGTTACAAATCCTGTTCTGACTGTACTACTGGACTCAGCTAGATAAAATAGAAGAAGAACTTCAAGGGTCTAAGTGCAAGTCTTGCTGGTAATGTGAAAACCACTCTTCAGGAATTCTGGTTTTCTCACAACTTTATGGTATTTCATAATTAGAAATAATAACAAAATAGGAGACTTGTAGAGATTAATTAGATAGCAGCATATGTCAATATCAGTACTGTTGCCTGTATTAAATGACTGTTATGTGCTATCACAACTGTTAAACTGCAATGGGTTTCTTGGAAACATTATAGGAGAAGGAATACAGAAGCAGTTCTTTTCTTTCAAAAGTTTTTCTTGTATATTTGTCCCTTAACTCTTTACCACACAATTCCTTAGTTTTAATTACCTTGAGAAAGAGAGCTTTTGAAAACCTTGTGGGTAAAGGAGAAAATGCTGATAACCAGCATTTTCTCCTTTTCCCACTATGTTTTTCACTCAATTTAAAGCAAGTTTCATCATTTGAGCCAACCTTGATTTATCACCTGTATATACTTTGAATTTGGACAGATACTCAAAACATGAAATCTATCTTTCAAAAAGAAAACATTGTGGGAAAAGGAGAAACTTCTCATTGGCTCCAAAGCCTGGGTTTTTTTTTTTGCTCTGTACCCACTATGGGCAATATGTAAAGTGCTTTCATGGTTAGTGTAGATCTAGATAAGACTAAAGAATATGTTGGCTGATCTTTGGTCTGCACTGTCCTCTATTTTGTCTGGTAAAACAAGCTAGAAATTTTGACAATTTGGCATTTTCTCGCAACTAGAAAGGTTGAGCAATTAGAGATTTTATAAACCAGAGGTGGAATACCATTGAAAACATTGTGGGTGGTTAGTATACTGCGGGGAACCAGAATTTTCTCATTTTCCCACAATATATTTAATTGTTTCAAAGACAACTCCAATCATTTAAGCCACAACTGATATGTAATCTGCTGTAGGTTTCATTTTGGAAGAGTCTAATATGTTGCTGTCTGGCACTGAGTTAACCCTTTACCACACAATCCCTAGTTTTAAGGACCCTGGGAAACTGGACATTTGAAAACATTGTGGGGAAAGGAGCATTTTGTCCTTTTCCAACAATGTTTTCTTACCTTTCAGAAACAAATCCAATCATTTGAGTCATGTTTAAATTATCGTCTGCATATCTTTTCAATTTGGACCAGTCTAAAATATTGTTGTTTGGTAAGAGACTGGATCCCAGTATTGTCAGTACTTTGATAAATTTAGGGAATGTCTGCCAAAGTTGAAAAATGTCAAGGGTAATGGGAGAAAATTTACAGAATAACTGGGTGCCTGAATTAGCTCAAGGAGAAATATTGGTTAATATTTCCGGGACCTGAGCATATTGAGCATAATTATACATGAAATGAGTTACTATGACACAACTGCACAGAAATATGTGTGTAAAGACATTAATTGATTGTCTGGAACAATTAGGGTTCATCAACTTAACCTCCTATCAAACCATCCAGTTCTGAGGACCCTAGGAAGAAGCCTTTTGAAAACATTGAGGGAAAAGGATAAAATGCTGGTAACCAGCATTTTCTCCTTTTCCCGTAATGTTGTCTACTCTTTCAGAGACCAGTACCATTATATTTCAGTGACTTTACTTTCCATGAATTATCTAAGAAATTACACGAGTTTTACTGTGGATTAAGATAGATAATTGATAATGAAGATTAACCCATTACTGACAACTAAATTATTTGTATTAGTGTGACCTGCCACATACTGTGATAAATAGGATTAGCCTGGATTACTGTGATTAAGTGGTTTAATGAAGGATTAATTTAAGGTTAATCATGTATCAGGGGATGGTTTTAGCAGTGCACCCTAACAGGGACCAGTTTTCAATGGTAAGTCCACTTTTTGATGCTTATTTCTGTTTCAGTTAACTTCTTACCAAATGACAAATTCTAGACTCCCCAAGATGAAAGCATCTGCAGAAGTCAAATTTGTAAATGATACAAATTAATAAAATTTCTTTGACTGGGTAAAAACATTGTGGGGAAAGGAGAAAATGCTGGTTATCAGCGTTTTCTCCTTTTCCCAGAATATTTTTAAAAGCCTTCTCCTTCAAGGTCATTAAAAGTTAGGAACGTGTGTTACAGGATTAAAACCTTAATGCATGTATTTAGCCAACTGCTATTTACAGATCTGCGTAAAACCAGCACAAGTTATGCCAAAAAATATTTTCATTTCATCCACCTAAAGTGAACCAATTTTGAACTTGTCCCAGATATTACCATGACACCAAACTTCTGAGAAAGTTTCATGAGTATTGCACTAAATATTTGGATACTATGGAACGTGGTCAGAACGTTTGTCTTGATGATATTTTGGACAATTTTGAAATTAGGTCACAGGTCAAAAAGTAGATCAGTGGGACAAATCTTTGAGAAGCTTTATGTGCATTCTTAAGAGGCCTGTATTTTATGTCCAATTTTCATGAGACTTTTTCAGAATGTTTGTGTCTCAATGATATCTCAGACAAGTTTAAAATTGGGTCACTTTGGGTCAAAAAGTAGGTCACTGGGGTAAATCTTAGAAAAAAAACCTTGTGTACACTCTAGAGGCCACATTTTCAGTCTGATACTCATGATATTTGATCAGAATTTTTGTGCTGATGATATCCTAGACAACTTGACAACTTTGAAATGTAGTAACACTGGGTCAAAAAGTAGGTCAGTGGGACAAATCTTAGATAACCTTGTGTGCACTTTAGAAGCCACATTTTCAGTCTGATACTCATGAAACTTGGTCAGAATGTTTGTCTTGATGATATCTGAGTACAAGTTCAAATTACAGTCATGTAGGATCAAAAAGTAGGTCACTTGTACAAATCTTAAGCCTTGGTCACACCGAGCTAATGGACGAGTAAAGGATAAAAAATCATTTTATCCGTTCGTGTCCGTTCGTATCCATTTTATGTCCGTTTCTTATCCGGTGAATCCGCTACTTGTCCGGCGATGTCCGTTCCGTCCGGTGGGAAGTTTTGAGCATGTTCAAAACTTTCCACTGGACAAAACGGACAGAGACATGCAAATGATAGACTTTTGATGCATCTGACAATTTAAACCCTCAGCATGTCACGTGACCGGTACGTTCCTCGTACGTTGGTGTTCGGTACATTTCCGTTCATCATACGTTTTGTCCAGTTCTCATGCGTTGCACTTCTGTTTTATCCGGTACAAGTCCCTTGCTCGTACGGTGATATCAGTTAATAGACCATTTATTATCCTGTACATATGCGTTAAATGTGCGTTTTTTTCCGTTACACGTGCGGTACTCGTGCGGTCATTGTGTGGCTTCCTCGCTCCACACACCGATCGCGTGAGCCTCGAGCGGCAGAGGAGATGAATTTTGTTACCGGATAACCAAATTCTGCATGTTTTTGTCCGTTTCCCCCCTGTTACATATCCGTTAGCTGGTCTGACCAAGCCTTTAGAAAAACCTTGTGTGAGAGATCTAGAGACCGTATTTTAGTTTGATCTCATGAAACTGGTCAAAATGTTTGTCTTGATATTTCAGGCAAGTGTGAAATCAGGTCCAATTGTGTCAAATAATTGGTAACTGGGACGGAATCTTAGAAAAATCATATTTGCACTCTAGAGGCCATATTTTCCAACTGATTCTCATGAAACTTTGTTACAATGTTTGTCTTGATATCTTGGACAATTTTAAAATTGGATCATTGGTCAAAAAGTAGGTTACTGAGACAAATGTGAGAAATACCTTGTGTGCACTTTAGAGGCAACATTTCCAGTGTGATACTCAAGAAACTGGGTGAGAATATTTATTCTTATGATATCTAGTACAAGTTCAAAATTTGGTGAGGTTGGGTGTTGAGGAATATTGTGCAGCAATCTGTCAGTAAAGCAGGTGGTTAATTATGGTGACCTTATGAATGTAAGTATGATTGAGATCAAAGACCGGTGTGAAAGGTTATCCCTTGAACAAATAATCCCAAGTTTTACTAAAACTTTGAGAAAGAAACTTTGAAAATATTGTCGGAAAAGGAGAAAATACTGGTAACCAGCATTTTCTCAGTTTTCCACAGTGTTTTTCTAACCTTACCAAGACAACTCCTTTCAACTGTGCCACATTCAATTTCGCCTACAAATGCTTATAAACTTGACAGGTCTTAGCCGTTTGGTAAAGAGTTAAACTGTTGATAATGATAATTATGAACCTTTCTGTTTTTCCATAAAAAAAGATGAAAATTATAGGCTATTTCGGACTAATTATATCCCTATTTATACTAGACTGTTCTCCAAGATCATGCTGCTTATTCTTTACAGTCTGATCTGAGTCTATACTGTCTTCCAAAGAACCATAAGATTTGATGAGTATTCTTAGTTTACTCTTGAATTACTGAGAAAAGGTGGGGGTTGATATTCTAATATTTTCATAATAGATTAATTATACCATAATTATACAATAATTTTGTACTTTGCATTATTTTAATTGCAATTGCACCTTGGGCTATGAAGCATTACTTTCTTAAAATGTTTTTGAGGATGAGAATAGCCACAGAGTTCCATTCAAGCAAGGATCCTTTACAACTAATTGGTTGGGTTGTGCAAAACTGACTGATCAGAAACCTATGATTCTTTCCTTGTGTAAAACAAAGGCATTACTAGCTCCTGGACTTGCTGAAGGCCACCACGCTTATGTCACAGCCCTGTGACAGAGTTTGTTTTATATGTGGCAAGGACCGTCTGAGCTCAGAGATTGTGCACCTGGTCAGTGTCTAGTATTTTGTATAATTTTATGGCAGAAAAGAAATGAGCCCTAATAATTGCATCTTGTACCTTCCTGACTGAAACTGTTTGTTTTTGGTACTTGTATCTTTAAAGGATCAATATGGCTGTGAAAAAGAAGTCAGGTAGATGCTAGTTTTCAAGTATTTTGGTTGCAGTCTCATGCACCACAAAAAAATGAAATTTTTTCATCAGCCATAATGTTTTTCACTTGTTTTCAGGTATTTATCCTGTATATTTTAGGTCTGTATATATTATAACCATTATGCAGTAAACAAAGGGTCAATATGATAAAAAGAAGGCAGCTAGGTGGAAGGAAGTTTTGAAGTATTTCTGCTGCAACAAAATAATGAATATTCCAGAGAAAATTGATTTTCGATCTGCATCACCAGACAGGCTCTGAATTTAATGGTATATTTTGAAAACTGGTACCCTACATTTTAATGATTTTTTAAAAGTTGTCTGAGTCAAGCAGGGAAGCGCAGTCTGTAACAACTATAGGACTTGAAGCCAAGGGGTTGTTTATCGGATTCCTAGCTTGGCAAAATTTCTTCCTTGGATTGATGATAATAATTGCAACAGGATTAATTCAGGTTTGCAGTCTATAAGAGTTATGTCCCTTCTGCTGCTGAGATGTGGTTAAAGCAGTCTCTTTCATCATAAAGCTTTTCCAGACAACAAATTATATAAGTCTAGAATGATGAGATCTGTTCATGAAAGGTTAGAAAAAAAGGTGGGAAATGGATAAATTTGATGGTTACAAGCATTTCTTTCTTTTCAAACAATGTTTTCAAAAGCCCTTTTTCTCTTGGGTCTTAATACTCAGGATGGTTTGGTGAAGGGAAAGACATCTTGAATGCCAGGATAGGGAGACTGGCTGCATTGATATCAGATGAAATGATTTTATACTTCGTAAAACCTTTAACAAACTGCATGGTGTGTAAGTCACATTTTGCATTGTTTTTTAGTTGCCATTAATAGTCATGATAAATTACAGTGTTTTGTCTAAGGAATGTGTCATGTTAACTCTATACCAGATGACGTTAATCTTAGCTTGTCCATATTGAAAGACATTTGCAGATGGCAAAGTCAGTGTTGAGGTTGAATGGTGGAAATGTTTTTTTTTGGAAAGGTTAGAAACATTGTGAGAAACGAAGAAAATGCTGGTTACCAGCATTTTCTCCATTTCCCACAATGTTTTCAAAAGTATTCTTCCTAGGGTCCTTAAAACTTGGAATTATTAATTTTGGTAGCTAATGGGTTATTGAACTTTTCTTTGTCATTCGTTACAATCCAGGGTAAGTATTCAAGAACCTCTCTTATGAAGATTCTTAGTCCGATTCTCAAGAATTCTATAAAGTTGAAAGTAAAACAGTTTGTAATTGTCTAAACAAAACAATGTAGACATTTCCCTTTCAGTGGTATAGACAAAGTTTCTAACATCACTCACAGCAAATACTTATCAAAGTATGTGTCTTATGAACACTATTTGTATGGTGTTTAATGCCGTAATATTATATTTCATGTGTCTATTTTTAGAAATGTTATGGGTAAAGAAATGTCGTAATTTAAACTGGGGGGAATTATTTCCCCGTCACAGTGAATATTTTCCTCCCGCCGAAAATCTGGAACTACTTTTTTAAGTTTTTTAAGTTTTAAAAGTGGCATTCGTTGACAAAATAATCAGAGGAAATATAATATATAATTTATTTCATCAGCTTGTGGTTAATATGGGGAAATACTTGCCTCAAAAGGGAAAGGTCCGCGAAAATAACTCGTGCCTTACGGCACTCGTTATTTTCGCATACCTTTCCCTTTTTCGGCAAATATTTCCCCATATTAACCACAAGCTGATGAAATAACTCTATTTCATCATCATTTCAGTTTGATTGTGACAACCAATGCTATTATTCATTCTTTCCTAGCGGTCCGACAAATCACCGAAATACCGAATTACCACCGAAACACCGAAATACCCGTATTTTTTATTGTTGGGTTCAAATAACTGACAAAAATGTGCAGGATTCTTTTCTTTCTTTTCTTTTTCAGAAAACATACTTAATCAAAGTATTAATCATTATTGAGAAGAGTGACGCTGTTAGTATACACTGATCATTGATTTACATTGAGAACAATCACCGAAACACTCGCGTGCCTGACCTGTTACACACCGAAATACCCGATCTCGATGACGACAATCTAGACCTAAGATTTATCAATTTGAAATCATCACTTGTACGTGTATTTCTTTTGAATGATAAACACACACAAAAGAGAGCGCTAATCCACTTCATTTGCGAAATAAGTAGATGGTGAGACCCAAATCAGACATTACATGATGTAAGTCTCTGATCCGACAAACACACAAGTTTCTCGGCATGTTCTGTTCTCTTCTGTTCTTTTAAAGTGAAGCGATCATAAATATTCGGCTAACATATTCAAATTTTTTTGATATGTAGGTTTGTCCTTGTTATTTTTAAAGTAATATGGTTATATTTATAATTTTACCGGCGAAATTGTAATCGTCTTACCAATTTACGCCTGGTGCCATGCTAACTAAACATTCAAAATGGCTGCCGGTTTTCTAATTTGGTGACGTTTTATCTCATATTTTCCAACTTAAAAATGGAAAGCTATTTTTTCTCACATACTTATGGATAAATTTCAGACACATCAATCTTGTACAAAAACAACTGAAGGGAGATTGCGGAGGTATAATCCCTGAATTGACTAATTTTAGTACGTGGAGCGGGTATTTCGGTGGACATATACAGAACGGTGGGCTATTCTGGTGCACATTCTTCACGGCGGGCCTCAATAACATGTTGCTATTTTGACATTAGGTTTAACACTAACCCTCCTTCATAAATGAAATTACAATTTGGTCAAAAACCACAACTTCAGTTATCGTAATAACTAAAAAAATACGGGTATTTCAGTGTTTCGGTGGTATTTCGGTATTTCAGTGATTCATCGGACCCTTTCCTAGTGTTTCTTTTACCAGTTCTTTGCCTGCTTTCTGACATATTATCGACAGTCAAAATGACAACCAGTGGTGAGAGAGGAATGAATCCTTTGGCAACGATTGTCATCAATTCTTGGAAAGAAATTTGCCAAGCTCGGGATTTTAACTTTTGCAGCAACTTCTTGGTTCACTACCAATTGGGCTACCTTTTTTTTGAATCCCACAAGGAAGAAATAGGCTGTAGAAAGTATTATTTCCAAAGAATACACAGTAGGATTATAAAACTGAGGATATTGAGATAATGTGTAAATCATTAAAGGCCCAGTAAAGGCCAAAATGTCAAAGCAGATGTCATAATACATTTAAATTTAAATCATACCACTTAAAAGTATGAAAGATATTGTGGAGATGACAATCTGTTATTGTGTAGTCGGGCCATATGTTAGTCACAGGCAGAAAAAAGAATTTAAAAATCAGGCAAAAAATAAACAAAAGACACAGCTACCTGGCAGGTTTTAACCTAGTTTTGAAAATAATTTCTCTGTCAGCGACTAACAGTTTGACTGACCGTACAATGACAGATTGTCATCTTCACAACAGTTTCCATACTTTTAAATGGTATGATATAAATTCAAATGCATTTAAACACCGGCTTTGTTTACTTTTGGCCTTTATTGTTAATTTAATGCATCAGTTTTAACTCTAAACCGTTTACTAGACAACAAAATTTTAGCCTTGCCCAAATTGAAAGCATTTGCAGATGACAATTTCAGTGTGGCTCAAATGGTGCAATTTTTTGTTGATAGGGTAGAAAACATTTTCCTACAATGTTTTCAAAAGGCTTTTTTCCTAGGGCGTTAAAAGCCTGTATCGTGTGGTAAAGGGTTAAGTCTTATCCAGTGGATGAATTTGAAATTACAGACGATGATTGAAATCCAGCTGAAAATGGTGGTGTTTATCCTATTAACATGTAAAGGAAAGAAAACTTAGTGGGAATAAAAAGTAAAATATTGGACTGCCCTGCAAACATTTGAGAAAAGTACATCAAATTGCTTTATGAATAGAAGAAGGAGGGATAAAAAGGGATTAGGAAAGTTGTGGCTCAAGTTATCAAAATATTACTAAAAATAGTCAATGCTTTTACACTATCAAGGTTTTACACGGATTAAAGATATTTTGTACTAACAAAACGCGATAATTGTGGCCTTTGTTTACAAACACTGGATCAGTTCAAAACATTCAAATAGGGAATACCAGGGACGAAGCAGTTACATACTGGTAATTTTCAACTCGAACGAGCAAATAGCGCTGTGGTACAGTGGTCATAGTGACTCTGCTACCACCCCTGCGGATCGAGTTTGAGTCACAGAAAAACTTTTTTCTTTTTAATCAAGCATTTTGTTTTTTAAGGTAAGTAAATGGTTACATTATTTTTAATTGATCGGCGTGAGCCGGACGATTAGAGAGACCACAAATTTCGAAAACCCGTCTGCTGAGGGCAAACTGATCTAACTGCAACTCGTGACAGCTTCTACTTACAGTCTTATAACACTAATACTAGCTGTTGTGACCTTATTTCATTGAACTTTTAACCCTGATAACAACTTATGAATGAAACAAGAGAGAATAGATGGATTTCAGTTAGGCTAAAAATAGTAACACGCTTCTCATTTAATAACATGTGGTCAGTGGTGAAAGCAAAACATTGGGCTGATAAGCACAGATTCCCATATGTCTTGTAGTGAAATGGTATAATATGAAAGGTTGTGATGGCAGAATTAAAAGATTTACAGAGTTTCGAACAAGTTGATTTATCTGATTACGCCAGAAAACTTTCATCATGTGATTTAGCTGTGTACATGGAAAAATAAACACTTGACACTGGAGACATTTTACTTGTACTATACAACATTGAAGAAATATTGTGGTGGAATGATGTAAAGCTTTAGCCAGGCATTGTCTGTCCAGATATTTATCATTACTTTCTTGATAACCCAAATTACTACACAAATGATGAAAATATTAACCCTTTACCAAACAATCCCGGGTTTTCTCAGCTGTGGGTAAGAAGGCTTTTAGAAAAACATAGTGGGAAAAGGAAGAAAAAGCTGGTTACCGGCATTTTCTCCTTTTCCTACAAAGTTTTCTACCCTATCGGAGAGCTTAAGCTCATTTGTACCAATTTTGAATTTGTCGTCTGCAGATACACGTATGTTGAATTTGTCGATTGGGAAAGAGTTAAATGTTACAAGGCTACTTTCTAAAGTACATGTACGTAATATCTTCGGAAAACCCAAAAATATTTCATCTGGAAGCGGCAGACCCTTAAGCTTGCTTAAATCTTTACAACACGATGAAGTTTAAGCTATGTCCGAAATTTTGGAAGCACTTGCAGACAGCAAATGAAAATATGCACAGGTAATGAGGTTATTGTTTTATATCAGAGAAAACATTGTGGAAAAATAGAGAGAAAATGCTGGTTATTATTTTCTCCTTTTCCTGAACGGTTTTCAAAAGAAATTAAAACACAGGATCATTTGAAAAAGGGTTATTTCTTTACTAACTGACAAAATTTTTAGACCGGTCCAACTTGAAAGCATTTGCAGAGCACAATGATTGAATGTGGCACAGATCCCAGGCTCCGCCTATTTCTTTCCAAGGATTGATGCTACTCATTGCGACAGAATTCATTCCTCTCTCACCGATGATCATTGTTTTGACAATGAATATGTGGGAAAGCAGCCAGTTGTTCACAAAGAATATGGAGCAAAGAACTGGTAACAGAAACTCCAGTAAAATATGGATATGTGCACTGGCCGCAGTGCTAGTAAAAACACTCCATGAAAACATGGATAGGTGCATTGGCCAGTAAGACATAACTGAAATGAAGTTGAAAGCGGTGTTAAACACCATTCAATCTACAATCTATCTTTTGTAAAGTGTAAATGGATTGTAAAGAGTAATGTCTCTGGTGTTAACTCTTTACCAAACAACAAAGAGTTTAACACATCCAAATTGTAAGCATTTGCAGCGAATGTGGCTCTAATGATAAAATTTGCTCCTGGAAGGATAAAAAACAATGTGAGAAAATCTATACTACATTATCCTTGAGTGCACCGAATAGTCCAAGATTTCTCTGAGGGTTTTCCTGTATCGGGATCTATTTACAGCTCTTTCCCATACCTCCCTTTTCCAAAGAGGGGATTTTGGAATTCTGTGTTATGAAATTTCTTTTTCTTTGTCTGTTACTACAACCCATTACACAACAGCTATTCACCATATTTACTTTTGGAATGAGGTAAATCTACACACTGACCATCATTGACCAGTGTGTAATTCATATTGAAATGGAGGCTTATCAGTTAGCTTCTTGCCTCCGCTACATATTTTTCTGGTGCTCAGTCAGGCGTTGCGTTGCGAAACTGAAGTCTATCAAGGAGTATCAGATTATGTAAGCACATCTCTTAGTCGTCTGCTGTCCATATTATTAGGCAAACTTCGAGTGATCTGTTGATCAGGTTATACATTGTTATGGGATCAGCGGAGTTTTGACGAGTGCTTTTCGTACATATAGCAGGTGTTGATAAGATGATAGGTCATTTTGCCTTGAGCAGGGATAAAAATTGCAATGGAACGGAGTTTTACGGAAACATTGCTTTAAGATAATTTGAACATTTAGATTGTTTTGTCTTAGAGCAAACTGGTGTATATGCAACTGGAAACAGCTGTAAGTTTAAAATAGTATTCAGCTGTTGGTCGTTTATTGTTACCGAGGTGAAGCTGTGAGGGACAAAGGATGTAGAGATGTTTAAGGGATATGACCCTAGCTGAGAGGTCATTACGTAAACATTTTCAGAATGAACTGGTTATCTCACGCTTGCAACCTTAGTAACCAGACTGTCCATTCACAATACTGACCAGCATAGATCTGATAAGCCATCCTTCAGCTTAGGATGTATTAACCCTTAGACTGCTAAACACGACTTTATGACCTTTTGCAGACAGTGTAGATCAAGATAAGACTGCACACTACATGCAGTCTGATTTTGGATCTACACTGTCCGATGAGGAGATATTTTTTTTCCTAAAAATACCTGCGAAATAGTTAAAACTTTGGGTTTTACTGCAGCTTGAAAATTTAATTTCATTCATTTAGCAGATTAAGGATTAAATCGTTTTCACAGCTCCTCTTCCTCTCCTTCCATCCACGGCACGGCTCACTAGTAAACATGTTTCTTCTCGGACTGAAATCAGGCAGTCAAATGTTGACTAAACAATCCTGTGGGGCTTTAAAATGTAGTGAGAAAAACTGCATGTATTCAGCATGTTCTCTTTTTCCTCACAGCGTTTTTTCATCATTTGAAAGAATTTCAACATTTTGTAATTTCACGGGTAGAATTGAAGAGAACATTTTCATAGTGGAATAAAAGTGAAAGTGCAAAACAAATAAGCTTACTTAACTTCATATTCTCCATGTCTGAATCAACTGACCAGGTAAAAAGGCTTTTTCGGAGAGCCCAGATTCAGACCAGACAGCGTAGAACATGCAATCAGATCTTGGGTTCGTTAGGCCAGTTTTCTGAGATATTCTAATCAAAACAGCAGTGGTCCTGTAATAGTTAGGCTGCTTTTCCACGTTTTACATATCTATTTCATTAGTTCAGTGCTTTAAGTGTAAAACTCAGTTAGATGTTTGTCTGATTAGCTACTCCATATTAGTTGATTCTCATCCTCCATATTTCAGATTAAGAGTCCAAGGTTCACTGTAGTGATGCTCTTGCTCATTAGAACGACTTTAATACAATGACCTGTGTTGTCTAAGGACTAGTAAAGTTGCTTTTGAAGACAATGAAAGATCAAGATCAGACTGTCCTTTGAATGCAGTGCAGATCAATAAACATATTTATAATTATATCTAAGATCTTAATTCTCTGTCTATGTAGGATATGTATATAAAAAAAAACGACCATGAAATTGCAATGTTTGGATATTGTTTTTTTCTGATTGAAAAAGGCCATAACTGGGTGCTTTAACTCTTAACAAAACTATCCCGTTTTTGATGACCAAGAGGAAGACGGCTGTTAAAAACATTGTAGAAAAAAAGATGCAGATAACCATCGTTTTCTCCTTTTTCCACGAGTTTTTTTTTTTTCCTGATGATTCAGATCATCAATTGGTCTACATTTGGTCTACATATGATTCATATGTGCAAATGCTTTCGATTTGGACAAGTCTAAAATTACATCATTTGGAAAAGGGGTGAGGGTTGGGAAGATATTACATTCTTTGAAACAAATGTGGAAGAAATTGGCTAGCCAATGTTTTGGACAGAACGATCTTGCCCAGATCAATTTAGCCAGTCAAAAAAATTAGGTAGGACAGCTTGTCCAGATAAACATGATTGCTTCTTAAAAATAGAAAAAGTTAAAGGCCAACTTAAAGCAAAAAGTAAACAATTTGTGTTATAAAACAGGCATATTTTATACAAGTATGGATATTACTGATAATATCTGACAATGTATTGCTGTACAGTTGTCAAAGTTGCAAAAGCTACAGAAAAGAATATTTGTATATTGTTAAACTTTTTTAAAAGGTTGATAAGTACTGTTATTTAGGATGACTGATATCTAAAGCTTGATGATGGGTACTACTGATCAGAATTGTCACATATATTTAACGTTCTATTGCTGTTAACCGGCAAACATATATCTGTAGCATTCCATTAAACTACTAATTTCTAAAGAACAGTTAAAAAAGGGGGTTCCTACGTGGCTCTGTTACAAGGTATAGGATTTCTATCTCATACATAGTTCAGACAACTGCCATTTGATTTGTGATTTCAAACCATTGCAGTTATTCAGTTTCGACCAATTACAGCGCTGACAGCACTTTGATTTTTATATCATATTGAATATTTGTACTTATAATTAGTAGTCTCATTCATATTTAATTGACATCATACGAGATTGCACGATGATCCTTGTGAAATTTGGGAAAAATGAACCAAGACATTTCTTGCAAAGGAATTGATGCTAGAAATAGCTTAGTGTTTTAGACTTCTAAGATGACTTTAGCCACAAATTTCTGGCTACCAGTTTTCTTCCTGTTTCAGGGCTTTGACAGTAGAAAAAATGTCTACTCACTTTTCCCTACTGTTGGGAACTTAACCATCTCGGAAGCTCGACTGGACCAGGATTTAATTTGGAGCATTAGTGGGAAAAAAACAGATTGGAGAACTAAAGCAATCTGAGTGGAAAAGTTACTGCAGACTTGCGGTCTTGGTAGAATAAATATTTTTTTTTTAAATCAGACATTGCAGTTCAAGAAGCCTTTGAGCAGTGAATAATTGCGGTCAGCAACGAGGAAGCAACAGATACGGAATGTTAAGAGGCTTGGGGTACCGATACGGCCAGTGAAAATGAAGAGATACGGATACTGCTGGTGAACGGGACGAGAGTTGCGCATTTATCATTGTATTGTTGTATCAATCATACAGAAATGTGTTTTAAAACAAGAAAAAAAAATAATAAAATGAATTAGAATAAGATGCAATAATAACAAAAAAATATCAGTAATAAAGTATAATCGACAGCTTGTAAAAGTTTTAAGCCTTTTTTAATGTACATTTTCATTAAAATTATCGGATAATTTACCTGTTCTACCCGTATACGAAGATAGAATGCTCTGAATTATTGTAAACAAGGGCCACGGTTATCGCGTTCCATTAATATGTGCTTAAATGGACTAGAAAGGTAAATAATTTTTATTGTTCTTTTTTTCTTATGACTTTGGGTCCAGCAATGGCTCAGTGGTGAAGGTCTAGGATTTGCAGCCTAGAGCCCCGGGTTTGATCCTCACTTGAGATGTTGGGTTTTTCATTGGACTGTCCTTGAATAGGACAGTCTTCAGAGCCCAGGGCAGGTGCTTAGAAAAGTTGAGTTCATCTTTAACTGGGATTGTGCTCAAATTTTCAATTTCATTAGTGCTTCTGCAAGTATGTCAAGAAATAAAGACTTGCATTGAATAAGAAGAAAAAAAAAGAGAAGCTTAAAAGTTACGAAATTGCCCTGTAAAGTGTATCAAATCAGGTCTATATAGTTTTGAAATTCCATGCTTAGCTGAGATAAACGCGAAGAAAAGTTTAATCAGCACCTACCCTGGCTTAATTAGTACAGTGCTGTTGAAACCTAGGGCACACAGGAGTCGTCCACATTATGTACTTGTAACTTAAATAATGTTGAAAGCAGCATAAAACATCATTCACTTACTCTATCAATTCTAATCTAATGTTAGTTGATGCTGGTGATGATAATTTGAAACCAAATTTATATCAGGTTTTATCACATTATTTCTTTCACTGACATTACGGCCTTGTAGCTGTTGTGGAGGGCATAGATCAAGATCAGGCTGCACAAATCATGTAGTCTGATATTTGATCTACACTGCTACCAGTGTTAGTTTTTAGCTCACCTGAGCACAACGTGCTCAAGGGGAGCTTTTAGGATCACCCGGTGTCCGTCGTCCGTCGTCAACAATTCTTTAAACATCATCTCCTCCTAAACCGCTGGGCCAATTTGGACCAAACTTTGCTGGAATGTTCCTTGGGGGGTCCTCTTTAAAAACTGTTCACAGAATTTGATTTCATCTAAAACTCTGGTTGCCATGGCAACCAAATGGAATTTTCTAAGAATTCTTTAAAAATCTTCTCCTCTGAAACCGCTGGTCAGATTTTTAAATAATTTCACAGAGATGTTCCTTGGGTGACCCTTTTCAAAATTTGTTCGCAAAATTTTGATCCGTCGAGAAACATGGCTCTGGTGACTGGGGGCTACTTGCACTATACGGATATGAAGAAATTCTCAAAAATTCTTCTTCTCTGAAAGGGCTGGTCAGATTTTGAAATAATTTCACAGAGATGTTCCTTGGGTGACCCTTTTCGAAAAGTGTTCGTGAAATTTTGATCCGTCAAGAAACATGGTTCTGGTGACTGGGGGCTACTTGCACTATACAGAAATTAAGAAATTTTTAAAAATTCTTCTTCTCTGAAACGGCTGGTCAGATTCTGAAATCATTTCACAGAGATGTTCCTTGGGCGACCCTTTTCAAAAACTGTATGCAAAATTTTGATCCGTCAAGAAACATGGCTCTGGTGACTTGGGGGGCTACTTGCACTATACGGCCATGAAGAAATTCTTAAAAATTCTTCTTCTCTGAAAACTCTTGTCAGATTTTAAAATAATTTCACAGAAATGTTCCTTTGATGACCCTTTTCAAAAACTGTTCACAAAATTTTGATCCATCAAGGAACATGGCTCTGATGGGGGGGGGGCTACTTGCACTATACGGCCATGAAGAAAATCTTAAAAATTCTTCTTCTCTGAAACGGCTGGTCAGATTTTGAAATAATTTCACAGAAATGTTCCTTGGGTGTCCCCTTTCGCAAATTATTCGAGAAATTTTGATCCATCAAGAAACATGGCTCTGATGGCTGTGGGCTATTTACACGATACGGACATGAAGAAATTCTTAAAAATTCTTCTTCTCTGAAACCGCTGGTCAGATTTTTAAATAATTTCACAGAAATGTTCCTTGGGTGACTCTTTTAAAAGATTGTTCACAAAATTGTGATCTGTCAAGAAACATGGCTCTGGTGGTGGAGGCTATTTGCACTATAGGGACATGAAGAGGAATTTCTTAATTCTTCTTCTCTGGAACGGCTGGTCAGATTTTGAAATAATTTCACAGAAATGTTCCTAGGGTGACCCTTTCAAAAACTGTTAAGGAAATTTTTATCCATCGAAAAACAACAGCCAATTGTTGGCACCTGCATGTGGTGCTCTTGTTCGACATATGTTTTTAGTCACTATCGAGCATGTGCTCTTCTTCAAGAAATTGTCCTTGGGTGATCCATCCAAAAATTTATTTGCAGAATTCTGATTCATCAAAATCATTGCTGTGGTGATGATTGTAGGGGTGGTGACAGATTTTGAAATGACTTTTACAGGTGACCTTTTCAAAATTGCTTGGCAAAATAATTATTTTGTTTCCAAAGTTTCAATACCTCAAAAAAAATTGGCTATGGTCCTCTCAAAAATTCAGGTGAGCGATCCAGGGCCATCTTGGCCCTCTTGTTTACTAGAATCGGCTCCAAATGCAACATGAATATACTTTTAGACCTTGAGAAAAATTGAATCCATTTAGTCAGCAGCGAAAGAATTTACCCCTTTACCAGACGACAAAATTTTAGCCATATCCAAATTGAGAGCATTTGCAGACAAATTAAATGTTATTCAAAACGTAAAATTTGTCTTTCATAGGGTAAAAAACAATGCGACAAAAGGAGAAAATGCTGGTAACCAGCATTTTCTCCTTTTCCTACAATGTTTTCAAAAGCCTTCTTTCTCAGGGTCGTAAAAGTCTGCATTTTGTGGTATAGGGTTAACGGAATAACTCTTTCTGAATCACTACCAATCACCTGCAAAATCAATATCCTTTGGCATTGCTATTATCAATTCTGTGCTATTACTCATAGTTTACCATAGCACTAATACAGCTGACCTTGTATGATTCAATAATCTTATCCCATACCCATGCTACTTTTTGTGCCCCTGACTGGGACACATGAAAATATTTTGGGATATTTTGGGATATGTTGCTTTTTCCACAATGTTTTCATTATGCATTAGAGGTTTAATTCTTTACCAAACGATAAATTTTTAGGTTTGTCCAGATCGAAAGCATTTGCAGACGACAACGTAAATGTGACTCATTAATTGCATTATAACCTTGTAAGGTTATAAAACATTGTGGGAGAAGGAGAAAATGCTGGCTAAAGATTTTGAAGAAGCGCCATGATCGCCATGAGCACAAATTGCAGCCCAGTGGAATTGGGGTATTATATGAAACAAAGTGGGAAAGGTGTATTGTATTTATATGTAGTTCAGTTTACTTTCAGTGTAGAATCTATGATCAAAAACATTGTGAGACATAATGGGGAATGAACCCCTTTTCAACTGTGCAAAAACAGTTAGAAAATATCCCCTACTATCTGATAATATGATGATGCATCATGATAGGAGTCCCTCAAAAGAAATAGTATTTTGATATTGATGCTCTATTAACTCATTACCAAACGACAAAATTTTAGACTGGTCCAAATTGAAAGGATTTGCAGACGACAAATTAAATGTGACTGAAATGATGTTTTTTGTTTTGGATCTGGTAGAAAACATTGTCGGAAAAGGAGAAAATGCTGGTTACCAGCATTTTCTCCTTTTCCCACAATGTTTTCAAAAGTCTTCTCTAACAGGGGTGTTAAAACTAGGGATTGTGTGGTAATGGGTTAATAGTATCACAGAAGTCAATTTGGGGTCTATAAGTGACCAGCCTCATTATGCATCCATGTTGACTCTATTTCACACCATATTTACAAAGTTGTGTTTCACAGATTGTTACTGGGGGTGGACCACTTTTCTACTCTTTACCAAACAACAAAATTTTATACTCGTCCAAGTCAAAAGCATTTGCAGACAACAAATAAAGTGTGACTCACATGATAGGATGTTTTTGGATTGGGAGAAAAGCATTTTATCCTTTTCTCACAATGTTTTCATAAGCCTTTTTCCACATGGCCATTCAATCCTTGGATAGTATTGTAAATGGTCTGCAACACGCGAAAAGGGGCATTCGGACATTTGCGTAAAGTGTCATCTCAGATCAGCCTGCACAGTCCGCGCAGGCTGATCAGAGACAAGACTTTCCGTTCTTAGGCAATTTTCTCTTTTGTGCAAGTTTACTGTAGTACAAAATCGAATACATGTAGTCGTCAAGTGTGACGTCTCGGATAAGCCTGCACAGTCTCGCGTAGGCTGATCCGAGACGACACTTTCCATTCTTATGCAATTTTCTCTTTAGTGCAAATTTACTGTAGTACAAAATCGAATACATGTAGTCGTCAAGTGTCGTCTTGGATTAGCCAGCGCGGACTGCGCAGGCTGATCCGAGACGACATTTTACGCAAATGTTCGAATGACCCTTTTTGTGTGTTGAAGGCCAAATGGACTGCTTTTATCTCCGGCATATCATTGATCATAGAGCATGTGTGTTACACTTAAGAACTCATCCTCAGGAAGATCATACGCTTTTTACTTATAATGTTATATCTTCAGTAAAACAGATGCAACTTTGTCATACAATAATAGATGGATAAATTGTCATGGTCAGATTTTCATAATTGTATGACCATTGATACAGCGCAGCCCTAATGAAATGGGTAGAAGATGGCTATTGGTTACAGAGGATTATACAGGTCATGACATTGTAAGAAATGTGATACCTGAATCCTATAAAATGACAGATATAAAAGATTATATGTTGATTGCAAACATTTTTGGAGAAAAACATGTCTAGAGAGACATGACTCCATCAATTTGCCGAACTTAGGTAAGCTCAGTTGGTGACAACATTTGCTTGAAATCCAAAGTTCCAGGTTTTACCCCCATGCTTGGCCAAGTTATTTCAAAGAATTGATAATGTCATTCCTCCATCACCCGTTAACATTTTTGTAATACTTTTTATGTGGGAAAGCAGCCAGTGGCTTGGAAAAAAGTTGTGTGAAGTAGTTTTAAAAGTCATATGCCATGAATGCATGGATAGATGCACTTACTGCTACTGCTGAAATAATGTTCAAAATGGCATTAACTATTTACCACAGAATCCTGAAATTTAACTTCCCCAAATAAAAAAGCTTTTGAAAACATTGTGGGAAAAGGTGAAAATGCTGGTAATCTGTACTTTCTCCCTTTCCCAAATTATTTTCTGCCCTATCTAAGACAAAATTCTGTCACTAAATGAGCCACCCTTGATTTGCAGTGTGCAATTCCTTTCAATTTGGACAAGTCTTAATTTGTCCCTTGGTAAAGGGTTAAACACCAAACAAACACAGTTGGTTAATCCAAACATTTTTTTTGCAATAGGATAAGGATGGGATACTATTGCATTTCATTAGAAAAGTGTCTCAACTTACTGTTTACAGGTTGGACTTTGTCGTTTCAACTACATTTGACAATAATTCTTGATTGCATTCACTCTTATTTTTGGAATATCACCTACTTCTGCCAGTTTATGTGACAAATTAATGTCCCCTATCTGACTAGACCTTGGCAGAATCTGAAACATATTGTAATGGTGACCATGTTTCTGTAAACTGTTCTGTTATGAAACCTTACTAAAAATCAGATTTTGACAAAAAAATTTTTTTTTTCAATAATGTTATTTTGAATAATGAGTGTTTATGATACTGTTAGGGGTCCTGCGTGACTAAGTGGTAAAGCGTGGGACTCCTAACCTGGAGGTTCCTGGTTCAAGTTGCACTGGATCACTGGATTTTTTGTGGGAGTGTCCTTGGACAAGACACCTCAGAGCCCTAGCTAGTACTGGTGAAACCCAGGAAATACATGAATATGTGAACTGTCACTGTGATATGACTGAAATAATGTTGGAAGCAGCGTAAAACACCATTCAATCAATCAATCAAACAATCATTATGTCATACTTTTAGTATGTTAGAAAATAAAACCAACCATATTAAAAGGTTACTGCCTGCAATGTAAACCAATACTGTTGATACAGTAAAAGGCAACATACTTTAATCAAAGTGCTGTCAGCACTTTAATCGGTCGACACTGAAAAACTGCAATGGTTTGAAATCACAAATCAAATGGTAGTTGTTTGAACTATGTATGGGATAGAAATCCTACACCTTATAACTGAGTCACGTAGGAACTCCTTTTTTTAAGTGTCCTTTACAAATTAGTAGTTTAATGGAATGCTAAAGATATATGTCTGCCAGTCGACAGCAATAAAACATAGAATGTAAGTGACTATTCTGACCAGTAATACCGATTTTCAAGCTTTAGATATCACTCACCATGAATAACAGTACCTACCAACCTTTCTATAAAAGATTAACAAAATACAAATGCATGTATTCTTTTCTGTAACTTTTGCAACTTTGGAAACTATACTGTAACATATTGTCAGATATTATCAATAATATCCATAACTTAAAATTGTATGAGTAAGTCGTATAGAACATGCCTGTATTATGACTATCAAATTGTTTACTTTTGGCTGCTCATCTTTATCTGGACAAATTGTCCTACCTAATGTTTTTCGCTGGCTAAATTGTCCTGGGCAAGATTGTTCTGTCCAAAACATCGGCTGGCCAATTTCTCCCACATTACTTTCAAAGAATGTAGTATCTACCAAACCCTCAACCCTTTACCAAATGATGTAATTTTAGACTTGTCCAAATTGAAAGCATTTGCACATGACGAATGAAATGTAGACCAAATGATGATTTGAATCGTTGAAACGGTAAAAAAACGATGGTTATCTGCATTTTTCCTTTTTCCACAATGTTTTTAAAAGTCGTCTTCCTCGGGGTCATCAAAAATGGGATAGTTTGGTTAAAACGCTCAGTTATGGCCTTTTACAGTCACAAAAACAATATCCAAACATTACAATTTCATGGTAAATTTTTTTTTTCATTTACATCATACATAAACACAGAACTAGGATTTTAAATATGTACATCTGTGATACTGATCTGCATTGCATTCAAAGGACAGTCTGATCTTGATCTTTTATTGTCTTCAAAAGCGACATTACTTGTCATGGGACAACATGGGCCATTGTATTGAATCATTTTAATGTACAAAAGCATCACTGCAGTGAACCTTGTGCTTTTAATCTGAAATATGGAAAGGATGAGAATCAACCAATATGGAGTAGCTGATGAGACAAACATGTTACTGAGAGTTTTACACTTAAAGCGCTGAATTAATGAAATAGATGTGTTAAGCGTGGAAAAGCAGCCCAAATACTGCAGGGTCATTGCTGTCTTGACTACAATATCTCAGAAAATAGGAATAACAGATCCAAAAGCTGACTGCATGTTCTGTGCAGTCTGGTCTGAATCTGGTCTGAATTTGCGCTTTCCGAAGAGGCTTTTTCCCTGGTCAGTTGGTTCAGACATAGAGAACATGATGTTAAGTGAGCTTTTTTTGTGTTGCAGTTTCAGGCTTTTTTTCCTCAATGAAAATGCTCTGCTCAACTCTACCAAAATACAAAATGTTAAAAATCTTTCAAACGATGAAAAAATGCTGTGAGGAGAAAGAGAACATGCTGAATACATGTATGCTGTTTTTCCCATACATTTTTAAAGCCCGACAGGATTGTTTGGTCACCGGTTAACAGACTGATTCCAGCCTTAAGAATGTCATTAAAAAGAAGCATGTTAGTGAGCGTGTAAAATGGTAGTGCCGTGGCTGGAAGGAGAGGAAGAAGGCCTATGAAAAGTTAACCCTTAACCTGCTAAATAAGTGAAATGAAACTTTCAAGTCGACGGCAAAAACCCAAATTTTTACTATTTCAAAGGTACTTTTTGGGAAAAAAATATCTCCTTATTGGACAGTGTAGATTCAAAATCAGACTGCGTGTAGTGTGCAGTCTTATCTTGATCTACACTGTCCGCAAAAGGTCATAAATTCGTGCTTAGTAGCCCAAGGGTTAATACATCCTAAGCTGAAAGATGCCTAATCAAATCTATGCTGGTCAGTAATGTGAATGGACAGTCTGGTTACTAAGGTTGCAAGGGTGGGATAACCAGACCATTCTGAAGATGTTTAGGTAATGGCTTCTCCACTAGGGTCATAACCCTTAAACAACTCTACATCCTTTGTCCCTTACAGCTTCACACGCTTTACCTCGCTAACATTAAACTACCAACGGCAGATTACTTTTTTAAACTTACGGCTGTTACCAGTAGCATCTACATCAGTTTGCTCTAAGGGAAAACAATCTAAATTTTCAAATTCTTTTAAAGCAATGTTTCCTTTCAAACTCCGTTTCATTGCAATTTTATCCTTGCTCAAGGCCAAATGACCTATCATCTTTTAAACACCTGCTACATATACGGACAGCACTCGTCACAACTCGGTTGATTCCGTAACTACGTATAACTTGATTAACAGATCTCTCGAAGTTTGCCAAATAATGGACAGCAGACGACTACAAGATGTGCTTACATAAGCCAATACTCCTTGATTTGCTCTTGTTTCATTCATAAGTTGTTGCTTTATCACTGACACCATTTTTTATAGCTGCATTGTAAGTAAACTGCTACAAAATTTCTAGTTTTTGCAGGACCGAGATTTTGATAATACTTGTACCATGGCATAATTCAATGATAAACAAACTGTAACCGCCATTTATTACATAACTTAAGTTAAGTATGGGATTACTTTAAGGCCTGTTTACTAACAGTTCGTATTATTGCGCTTATCTGGGTTAAAAGTAGTATTTATAATAAGGTCACAACAGCTGGTATTAGTGTTATAAGACTGTAAGTAAAAGCCGTTACGAGTTGCAGTTACATCAGTTTGCCCTCAGCAGATGGGTTTCCGAAATTTGTTGTCTCTCTAATCGTCCGGCTCATGCCGACCGATTAAAAAGTCCTTCGAATGTATGTTCTGTTTGTAAATTTAAATAGTTTAGGCTAGTTCAAAATAAGGTTTACATAAATGGGTTAAGGTATTGAATTGTGGTTTGAATTCATAGTATACATCATGATGAAGTCAAAGGTGTCACCCAGTAAATTGACCATGAACCACAAAATTGCCTGCACAACATATCCTTTGAGTCAGTTTCAGACTTGTCTGAATAGAAAGCTTTAATTGTAGATGAAATCTTAGATGTGGTAGAAATGATTGGATTTGTCATTGGAAAGTTAGAAATCAATGTGCGGAAAGGAGAAAATACTGGTGACCAGCATCCTTCAAGGTCATTAAAACTTGGGATGGTGCAGTAATGGGTTAGGCTACTCTTGTTCAATAAGCAAATAAGCAATACCAGTTTAGTGACAATCAAGGAAACATTGTGAAAGAGGGAGAAAGAACACATTATAATGAGCAATTTTCTGAGTTAAGTCACAAGGTTTTCATAGGGGTTTGAGACCATTTTCTGTATATTAGGGTAATCCGTTTCCAAAAGTCCGTTAGTTCACCTGACACAAAGGAGAAACATTTGAACAAAAGGTTTTTAATGCTGTGAAAAACATTGTGGTCAAAAGGGCATTTTCCTTTGAAATGTAATCTCTCCTTTTCCTGCAACATTTTCATGAAGTATTGGTTGAAGGAGTGTCAGAAGATGATTATACCCGTATTATGTATCCTATAGGGTTAAGTTCGAATGTTCATAAAATTCATCCAAGGTAATGTCCCATGAAATGGGTTTACTCATGCTACAGAATGATTTAATTGTAACTATTATTGTTTGTTTGTATTTTTAAATATTCAAAATTTTTGTGAGAAATACCACAGTGACAGATGAAATTTATATTGTATTGTTTTGTTTCTTGGGAACTGAGTTTTAGCCTTATTTAGAGAGGAATATAACATTGATTCTTAGGATGAAAGATATTGTATCCAAAAAGTCTGTAAGTAAATAAATGTTTTACTCTGTGGGTTTAGAGATATAAAGAATTAACCTTTACCACACAATGACGACTTTTAACGACTCTGAGGAAAAAGCCTTTTGAAAGCATTGTAGGAAAAGGAGAAAATGCTGGTAACCAGCATTTTCTCCTTTTCCCACAAAGTTTTCTACCTTATCAAAGAAAAATTGTGTCATTTGAGCCACTATGAAATTGTTGTCTGCAAATGTATTCAATTTGGATAGGTCTAAAATTTTGCCGTGTGGTAAAGAATTAATACCGTGCCAAGTTGCTCAGTCCGGAATGTACAGGACATGAAACCAGGGGGTTGCTAGTTCAAATCCTCTACTTTGCCAGTTTCTTTCCTTCGTGAGTGTTGCCATTGCAACAGGATTCATTCCTTCCTTACATCTGATTTGATCATTGTTTCAACAGTGGTCATGTGGGAAACCAGCAAGTGGCTTGGAAAGAACATTGTGCAAAGTACTGGTAAAAGAAACAATAGGAAAGCAAGGATAAGTGCACTGGCTGCCATTATATAATTGAAATAATGTTGAAATAGTGTTAAACATCATACAGATAAACAAAATGATAAATTCATAATTGATAAAAAAAACCTGTTTTATATGAGGGGATGAGGGGTTATTGCTCAGTTTTCCCACAAATACTGAGTTATAAGATGCTTAACTCTTTACCTGAGTTGGCAAAATTTTAGATTTTTCCAAATGGAGAGTGTTTTCAGAATAGAAACGAAATTAAGTATTTTCTCCTTTTACAACAATGTTTTCCAAACCTTTCTTTCTCTTAGTTGTTAAAACTTGGGATTATTTGGCAGAAAGTTAATTGGACAATCACAATTAATTACTTTTTAACAAAATGAAGCAAACATACCAAAATTCATTGGAATTTCACAGGAGTAAAACCAAGTAAAAACAAAGAGGCATTGATTTAGCACTGATAAGCATTTTGGGCTGGTGCAGATTTCCCAGATGTTTAAGATTTGTTGAAATAGATTAAATTCCTGCGCAAGCCATATTTTCTTACCACATAGTTTACCTTTTACCAAACAATGTAATGTTTAAATGAAGATTTTGGAAAACATTGTGGGTAAAAAGACTGTAATCAAAGAATTGTAGTTTGAGCCTGGTTGATGGCACTGGTCAGTTGGGATTAGTCAAGGCACTGCTAAAGCCAAGGCACTGTTAACCCTTTACCACACAATGACGCCTTTTGACGCCCCTGAAGAAGAGGCCTTTTGAAAACGTTGTGGAAAAAGGAGAAAATGCTGGTAACCAGCATTTTCTCCTTTTCCCACAAAGTTTTCTACCCTATCAAAGAAAAGTTGCGTCATTTGAGCCACTATGAAATTGTCTTCTGCAAATGCATTCAATTTCAATAGGTCTTAAATTTTGCCGTGTGGTAAAGGGTTAAAGCTCTTGCAGAGTAATGGTGAAACCCAGGGTAAACATCGTAATTTATTCATTCATTTATTTATTAAGTCTTATTGCATTGCTTTTTGCACCTGTCAACTCACTTCTGGAGTTTCTTTACCAGCATTTGGCAGTATTTTGCAGTCAAATCCTTGAAACAATGTTTAGTGCAGATAGAGGAATGAATCCTATTCGAGTGACTATCATGAACCCTCTAAGAGCTAGGCCAGGCTGGGTTTTGAGCTCATGGCCCTTGGTCAATAAGAGCTGTAATTTATTTACTGAGCCATCAGGTTTATTATGGCTATGTGGTTTAGTGATCCGTCTCTAGTATATAACTGATACATTGTTGAAAGCTGTGTAAAACACCATCAAACAGGTGAACTTCTTTGGCAGGTTGATGGGTCATTACCACTAGACAACTGTTTTTGTCAAGCAGCTGGCCCCTTTTTTGAAAACAATATTGCTGAAGGAGAAATTGCTCATGATGAGCAACCCAAAGAAAGGAAAACATTATGGAAAACATTGTGGAAAAAGGAGAAAATGCTGGTAACCAGCATTTTCTCCTTTTCCCACAGTGTTTTTTATCCTATAATAGACAGAAATCATCAATTTAACTTCCAACAATATGTCATCTGCAAATGTTTTCAATTGGTAGAGTCCAAATTTTGTTTGTTTTGGAAAAGGTTGAGTACAAACTGAGAAGGTTCATTTCATTTCTATAGCACTGCAAGAGTTGAATCAAAATCTGATTTACATTGAGATAAATGATTGATTGTATGGTGTTTAACGCCATTTTCAACATTATTTCAGTTATTTTGGGGCGGCCAGTGCACCTATCCATGCTTTCCTGATGTGAGAGAAGAATGAATCCTGTCGCAATGACTATCAACAATCCTTGGAAAGAAATCGGCTGAACCAGGAATCGAACCAGTGACACAAACACACACCCCCACGAGTATCGTTTTTAGGCTGCTTTTAGTCAGAATGGCTTAGTATAGCAAATAGCATAGATTTCAAAGATCAAACTGCATGTTTTGTGATGTATATATATCTTGATTTACATCGGCCACAAAAGCAAACCATATTTTGTGATGGACCCTGTACTAGTCGAAATATTTTAGACCCATCCATGTTGAAAGCATTTGTCGATGACAAATTAAAAAGGAGAAAATGCTGGTTAGCAACATTTTCTCTGTTTCCAACAATGTTTGCAAAAGTTTTTTGTTATGGTTGTTGAAACTCGGGATTGCTTGGGAAAGGGTTAAAGGGTAAATCCCTATAAAGGATAAAGTAAGATAGGTAATAGGGAGACTTTGCTCCCAAAAGACTTTCCTTACACTGTACCATATACTTGATTAACTCTTTACCACTCGACAAAATTTTAGACCTGTCCAAATTGGAGGCATTTGTAGATGACAGTTTGAACGTGGCTCATATGAAATGATTTTTCTTTGATAGGGTAGAAAACATTGTGGGAAAAGGAGAAAATGCTGGTTACCAGCATTTTCTCCTTTTCCCACAATGTTTTCAAAAGCCTTTTCTTTCAGGGGCGTCAAAAGTCGTCATTGTGTGGTAAAGGGTTAAATTGTAATCAGCTGACTTCATCAGATATTTAGTTAAAAGGGGGGGAGGGGGGGGGGCAAGGTTTTTGTTACTATTTCTTGTGGAAGAAAATGTGGGAAAAGGAGAAAACACTGGTGGTCACTAGGATTTTCTTCTTTCCCCATTCTGTTTTCAAAAGTTTTTTTCCCACAGACTCAATTTATGCAAGTTGGAATTGTTTGGTAGCCCAGTTAAGAGAAACACCAAATTGTGATTTACCTTTGGATAAGGATTAATCTTTGTAAATTATAAAGTTATACAGGTAATGGGGAGCTGTTGCTGCCAAAAAACTTTCCCTACACTGTAGATCTATACTAGATTTATTTCTAATCAACTGACTTCATCAGACATTTTGTGAAAGAGAGGGACAAGGTGTTAGCTTATATTTCAATATCAGTTAGCAGTTAGGTGTTTTACACCTCTGAGTGCTGTGTGATCTGTTTGTTGAGGATGTAACTTACTTAGCTTATGCAAAGGTAATTTATGCATTTATATAAGTTTTATAAAATTATGGTAATGTTATGCTTTTTTTTTTTATTGTAAATGCAGACGATAATTAGTTTGCATGTTCAAATAATGACCTGCCAAGCCCCCGTGTAGCTCGGTCAGTAGCATGCAGGACTTGAGAATAGGGGCTCGCTGGTTTGATCCCAGCTATGCACAGTACTGGTAAAAGAAACTCCAGGAAAGCATGGATAGGTGCACTGGCTGCTGTGATATGACTAAAATAATGTTAAAAATGGCATTAAACACTATACAATCAATCAATTAAGTATTGACCTTGGTATCATTCTATATTGGATTTTATTCTATTATTTCAAAAGGAATCATTCCTCTCATGTGGCTGCAAAAAAAATGGTAATTTCATTGTTAAAGGGGCATCAACCCTAGATTTTGATCCCCATTTTGTTTTTTTTTGGGGGGGGGGGGGGGTTAGAAAGTTGATATTGTGTAAGAAAAGAATCAGTAGAATGTGATATTTTACCCTAAGTTGGGGAAAAACAAACAAAAAAATACTTGTAGAAAAAGAATGCACTTTGTGGTACTCATACTTACAACCTTCAAAAAGATACTTGATGATGCTACCATGAGAGCTATGGGGCCAATTATTATACATGTAATATGCCTTAATTTTAAACCCATGTTTGCATGCAAATGAAAGTAGTCTTTGGTAAGATTTTCAAGAAAACTTGCAAATCAGAATTTGGCTTTATACCTCCTAAAACATCATCACCTACAGATCACTTTTGTAAAGTTAGAGGCAAAAGGAGAAATTCCTTGTAATAAATTTACCTTTTTGCAACAAGTTTACCTCCAATATTATACCAGTATTTCTACTGATTATTAAAGAGGCCCTGATACTCATTTTCAGCCAGTTTTAACTCATTTTGTCTTTATTTTATCAAACTATAGTCATTCTCATATCTTCATGCCAAATATTGCGCCTCACGGTTGCAAGGTTGCTTAGATTACGGTCGATAGAAAATGCATTTCGCTGAGTTGCGGCCTTCCATGTAAACAGACTCGTCGTTTCCGGTTTTTGAATCGAAGATTTCGATATGTCCATTATACACTCCGGTAGATTCGTATGATGATCATGCATTCTGTCACGTGACTATATTTGACCTTTGCCCTGTGTCTAATGAGGTAAACGAAGGAAAATGAGGCTTCTCTGTTGCAGCCTCAATTTTCAGACGGAGGTCGCGGCCTATATATGCAAATTACACCGTATCCGACTCTAGGCGGAAACCAACGATAAATTTTCGTGACGCACCGCCATTGTTTACAGCTCCGATCGTCAGCCAGTTTTCTTCTGACCAATGATCGATTTCTAATACAAATCTCTGTGTTTCTTTTTTTCAATTACACCATATATGTAATTTATCCATGTTTACACAAAGGACTGATTTTTGTACCATTCTAAATTGTTTGAAATTTAACAGCGTTTTTGCTCACCGGCTGTAGACGGGCATCTTTAATACTTATTCTGGCATACTTTTAACTCTTAAACAGACAAAAGTTTTTGACCTTTCCAAATTCAAAGTATTTGCAGAGCACAAATAAGATGTGGCTCAAATGATGGGATTCAGCTTTGAAAGGTTAGAAAATATTGTAGGATAAGGAAAAAATGCTGGTTACCAGTATTTTCTCCTATTCCCACATTGTTTTCAAAAGCCTTCCCTTGAGGGTCAGTTAAGTGGGGAATTGTTTGGTAAAAGGTTAACCCTTTACCACACAATCCCTACTTTTGACGACCCTGAGAAAGAAGCCTTGAGAAAACATTGTGGGAAAAGAAGAAAATGCTGGTAACCAGCATTTTCTCCTTTTCCCACAATGTTTTCTACCCTTCACAAAACAAGTTTAAAATTTTCAGTCACTTTTACTTTGTCGTCTGCAAATGCTTTCGATTTGGACAGACCTAAAATTTTGTCGTTTGGTAAAAGGTTAACTGTTGCATGTCTTTGACCCTGTACATTCAGAGTAAGAGTGAACAAGGAATCTTAGTAAGTAAAGGGTCCTTATTCACTAACCGTTCTCAAAATCTTCTTTGTCCAATTTTAGATTTAAAAAGCAACACAGCTTCCAATTGGTTTAGCCAATCGGAACTTGTGTAAATACTTTCAAATTAAGAAAATTCTTGAGAATTACACCGAGATATTCTCAAGAATGTTTGGTGAATACGGACCCAGGACTTGAAACCCAGAGGTTGTCATTTGATTGATTGTATGGTGTTAAACACTGTTTTCAACATTATTTCAGTTTTATCAAGACAGCCAGTGCACCTATCCATGCTGTCTTGGAGTTTCTTTTTACCAGTACTTCACAGAAGATTCTTTC
Organism: Hippopus hippopus; assembly: GCA_946811185.2. Lineage (NCBI taxonomy): Eukaryota > Metazoa > Mollusca > Bivalvia > Cardiida > Cardiidae > Hippopus > Hippopus hippopus. Next base: position 34,150,932 of record OX328099.1, on the reverse strand, counting down.
CAAGCCACTGGTTGCTTTACCACATTACCATCGTTGAAACAATGGTCAATGGTGAGAGAGGAATAAATCTAGTCACAATGACTATCATCAGTCCGACGAAAGAAATTGGCCAAGCCAGGGATTGAACTAGCAACCCCCTGTTCTCGAGTCCCGTACATTATACCCCCATTCCACTAGGCCGCGATCTAGGGCGCTCTCACAGCGCGCCGTAGATCGCCATGCAGAGCGCCAAGAACGCTAACAGATCTTTAACAGATCGCCAAGATCGCCATCAGTCTACTCCCTTGCACAAAGATCCGTGGCGATCTGTTCAGAATGCCGTCACATCGCTACTTAATCGCTTAAATCGCTATCAAAACGCAACTTGAACATAAACATTGTAACTGGAGTGCTATTGGATCGCTCAAGAGCGCAAATGTTTGCCAGTATGCCGGTCATCGTGCTCCGATGTGATCCGATAGCAACCATTAGAGATGAAGTAGTGCTCCATTGCGATCAAGTGGCGATATGATGACGCTCCGATACGATTAAGTGGCAATATGATAGCGCTCTGTTACGATCAAGTGGCAATATGATGGCACTCCGATCGCGCTTTTGGAGGACAATATAAAAGAGTGTCTGTCTCGGCTATCATCATTTCGCATTTGGAAACCACCAGGTGTAGGTACAATTAATTCTTTGGTCAAAAGTTTTAAGTACAGTATGCCACCCAGGGGAAGGAGCGAAAAGGGCGTCAAAGCCTCAGGTCGCTAACGGAGCGAAAACAGGTCGTATAAGGTCGCAACTCCTAGCGAGGCTACGATAGTGACCATGTACAGTTCAGTCGCTATCGGATCTCAATGGTCGTTACTTGATGGCGAGCAGAGCATCATCTGGTTGTTATCTGAGCGGGAGTGTCCTCATAATCACCAATCCGGCAGTGATCTGAGGCAATCTACGGCGCTCTGTATGAGCGCACAGAGCACCGTAGATCGCTGCCTAGTGGAATGGGGGTATTACTGACTGAGATAACAAGGCTAGTTAGTTGAATTCCTTGCTTGGCCAAATTCTTTCATAGAATTCATATGATGGTCATTGCAACAGGACGTATCCTGTCCTAATGCTAAATTGTTGTGAAAATGTTAATGTAGGAAAGCAGCCAGTGATTTAAAATACTTTTTGAAGTTCTGGTAAAAGAAACCCCAGGAAAACATGGATAATAAAATTGTGCAATGATCTCTACCATAAAATAAATAATGGCATTAATTTCCAGAGAACCTAACAAAGATCAAAATGCAAACTGACCTTGAATTACATTGATTGCAAAAAGCATGTAAAATGGTGCTTGGAAAGCCACACATAATTGGTCAGGTTGTGCTTCCAAAAATGGAGGACATCCCATGGAGTACAAAGCATACCAGTATTGTAAATTAAAGGCTATTTTTGTCAGAGAATCATACAAAAAATGCAGGCAGTAAAGATCTGAGATCAGACCCCACTTTCAGTGTAGTCAGATCTGGATCTATGCTGTCTGCACAAGGGATTAGCGTGGGTTAAAGGCTTGAAGGGATAACATCTGTAATGAGAGTGTGGCAAAGATTCCATGAATTCCTTGCCTCACATTTTTATTGTAGATTAGAATATTCATGAGAGATATGGATCAAAAAGAAACAAGACCCATACGTCTATGCATACCAGAGTTTCCAGTTTTGCATTACTCAGAATGCTTGCCTAACAATGAAATAATTAACCCTGCAAAGAGAGCCAGTAATAAATTTAGTTACTCTTTAACCCTTTTCCACATAGTCACGAGTTTTAACGACGCTTGGAAAAAGCCTTTTGAAAACATTGTGGGAAAAGGAGAAAATGCTGGAAACCAGCATTTTTTCCATTTCACACAATGTTTTCTTCCCTATTGCAAACAAATTCAATCATTTGCGCCACATTTAAATTGTCATCTTGCAAATACTTTGAATTTGGACAAGTCTACATTTTTGTCGTGTGGTAAAGAGTTAAGTGCAGTGTGGATTGAGAGCAGACTGCAGTTTTTAGCTCTACTGATCAAAACCCAGCTATTGCATAGGTTCAGTTGTTTGTCTGTCCGTTGTCTGATAGTCTTTTTCTTGTTCACATGATAAAAGTTTGCAATTATGGTTTGATTTTCGTAAAATTGCAGTTTTTAGCCCCACTGGCCAAAAGCCAGCTTTTGTCATGGCCCTGTGTCTGTCGTGTGTTTGTTCCTGCATGCTTGCGTTAACTTTTATTTCAAACATCTTGTTGTCTGAAACTATCTATACAATTTTGACCAAACTTCACAGAAATGATCCTGCCATGGTCTTCTTCAGAATTTCTTAAAAGAATTTTATTCTTTTAAAAAGTCTGGTTGTCATGGCAATAGAACTGAAAAATATTGAAAGTCTTAGAAAATCTTCTTGTTTGAAACTGTAATTGATTGATGGTATGGTGTTTAATGCTGTTTACAACATATATCAGTTATATAGCAGAGGCCAGTGCATGTATCAATGCTTTCCTGTAGTTCCTGTTACCACAGAAACCAGAGTTTTAAGGACCCTGAGAAAGAAAGCCTGATAACCAGTATTTTCAGCTTTTCCCACAATGTTTTCTAGCCATATAGAGACAAATTACACAATTTGAGCAGCATGTAATTTGTCATCTGCAACAGCTTTCAACTTCAGTGAATCTAAATTTTGTCAGTTGGTAAAGGGTTAACCTGAAAAGTAAACAAGAGTTCTAATCACAATAATGTATTGCCAAAACTGCCAATTAAACTTCAAAGCAATTGGGCATTCTGATCCAGCCCTGTTCTGGCCTTTGTTCCAGCACAAGTAAAACAATGCTTTGTTAACAAATTACCGTGACGATTGTATTTTGAGATCATGAAAAATAAACGCCAGGAATGGAACAACAGAACCTACATTTTCTCCACTTATCACTATGACCAATACGTAAAATATGATTTTATTTCTCTTGAAATGAAACCATATGGGAAAGCTGCAACAACATTAATGTTTCCTAAAGATATCTATGACAGTGAAAGAAAGTTGTGATTGTTAAGGATAGGGCATCCTAATGCGTATTCCTGTAACATCGCCTTATATCGCCAAAACCGTACAGATTTGGCTAATACTCAGGTAATCCGTAATTGATCGGCTGATAGATGCTGGTTCCCTGCGTCGATTACCGATTACGGATTACCCAAGTCTTAGCTGAATCCATAGGATGAAAGGCGATGTTACACATATCCCATTAGGGTGCCTTATCCTTAACCCTTTACCAGATGACAAAATATTAGCCGTGTCCAAATTGAAAGCATTTGCAGACAACAACAGTTATTTCAATGTGGCTCAAACAGTGCAATTTTCTTTGATAGGGTAGAAAACATTGTGAGAAAAGGAGGAAATGGTGGTTACCAGCATTTTCTCCTTTTCCCATTATGTTTTCAAAAGGTTTCTTTCCCAGGGTCATTAAAAGTCTGCATTGTGTGGTAAAGGGTTAAGAAGAGTTGCAGTTTCATAGTGCTGGCTGAATCTTCTTTTAAGCAGCCTTTGGGAATGAAGTGTGTGAACAGTGAGATTTCTGATTTTACAGTCAGTCTTTTACTGACTTTTGATTGACAGGACCTGCCCCCATACCAGTGTATGAACTCTTTACTCCATTGCTGACTTTTTCCTTGAAATTATAGAAGGCAGTGAAAACATTGTAGAATGTGGAAAATTACTGCCACAAGCAATTCTTTCATTTGTCATGATGTTTTGATTGACAGGTTGAACTTAATGTAATGATTTCTGCATGGTTCTAATATTTGTCTAGTTGTATGCTTCATTTGGACTACCTAGAAATTGGGTAACTACTGAATATACTATGAAGAAAAAGGGAAAAATTGTCTGTTCTGGAAATAATACAGCAATAAAGTTTGCAGGAGACTTTGGGGAGAGTAATACTATCCTTTGTCCCTGCTTAGCCCTTTACCAAACAATGACCCTGGAAAGAAAAGTCCTATGAAAACATTTTCCCACAATGTTTTTTGTTTTTTCAGAGACAAATCACATTTTTGTAGCCATGTGTACCGGTAATTTATCTGCCACAAATGCTTCAGATTGGGACTAGAATAAAATTTTGTCAACTGGGAAAGGGTGAAGAGTACCATATTTTTATGTGATGAGTTGTGTGGCCATTGTGGCAACTCCTTGAAAGCTTAGGCAATATCAGTGGGCATTGAGTGATTGATATGTGATCTTTTGGGTTTGTCAGATACATGTACATCTTTACAGCCAGAGAGTAAACTAACACTGTTAAAACTTGATAGTGTATAGAATCTAGTCAGCTGTGTTAACATAGATAAAAAATTGATATTAGGTATATGGGATAAAGAAAACCAAGGGATTTGTCTTCCATTTAAAATTGGAAGCTGTGGTTGTGATGTCTTTGATAGCCTTCACAGAATGAAATGCATTTTCTATCTGCCATATTCTGTGCAACCTTGCAACCATCAAGGGCAACATTTGGCATAAAGATATAAGAATGATTTTAGTTTCATATAAAGAGTAAAGATGTATCTTTAACCCATAGAGGGCAAAATAAACTTGAAGATACATTTTCAGTCCAGAAAAAAGACCCAAATAATTGCCATTTTAACTCTTTATCACAGTCCTGAGTTTCAACAATGTCAAGAAAGAAGCCTTATGAAAAGATTGCGGGAAAGGAAGAAAGACCCTTAGTGTTAAAGGAAAGAAAATGGACAATTTCTGACAAATTGTTGTTTCAGTGTCATTTTGGTAATATAATCCAAATACTATTTTTGGTCCTATTGATAAGAATTCTTCTTTTGTGCAATTGATCTTGTGGTACTGTCTGCCAAAGCCTCTAAAAGTTGTGTGAGGCATTATACAGAAATCAATGTTGACTTCTATGTGTGTGCAAGTTTGAGTGACAGACACAGCATTTCTAAATTGTTTTAGGGGTTAATGAGGGGTTAGAAATAATGGATTTAGAAGATGCAAGCACTGAGGGATCAGTAGTTCCTGTAAATAATTGCCTGAGGCTTTCTCAATGTAGGAGGGCAGTTATTGTCTGTACATTTAGTGTGGAAATCGGAACTTCGATCTTATACACTATTTGTTTGATTTTAGTGTAATTCTTAGTTCAAAGACTAGCCATCTGATTGGCCAAGCATGTTCTGTCTCAGCCAATCAGATGACTCAGTCTTTGAAGTTTAGAAGTTTAGAAATGTATTTAGAACTGCTGGGTATTATAGCTGTGTTACAATTTTCCCACATATAATACTAGTTTCAAAACACATTAGTACCAGTAATCAGTAATTAAATTGGCGAAGAATAATCACTCATGCCAATCAAAGAAGTCAGGAATCTAAGGATGACATTTGGAAGATTATTGTATACTACTTGATTTAAATTGTGAAATTGCTTTACAATGACTGAACTTTACTGGAAAAATTGAATTTGGGTTGATGCTGTTAGAAGACCTGGCAAAATCTGCCAGCCATGAGAAAGGTATTGCAGAATTTTTAATTATCTACGTAATTTTACTTTGTATATTTATTCTTAGTCACAGAATCAGCGCAGATGAGGGTATTTTTGAGTTCAAAGAGCAATATCATATTGGGTCTTTACAAGAAGTATGTTGAGGATAACTTATCAGAATTGTATTAATAAAAGGAGTCTTACTTGGACTTAAAAAGCAGAGGTAAAAGTAAAGAAAATTTATAGTTCAATTACTTTTGCCCACAGGATAGATGAGGAATCTTCACTGAATTGGTCTTTGAAAACATACGATTGTGTTAATTTGAAAAGACTGGTTTTGATGACCCTAAGGAAGAAAAGTTTTGAAAACATTGTGGTAGAAGGAGAAAATGCTGTTAACCAGCATTTTCTCCTTTGCCAACAATGTTTTCTGTTCTACTCTTACAGTGAAAAATTGTAAATGAATAAAAGAGATCAAACTCCAAGTGTCATTTTGACAAAAATATTTTAATCCCGACTAGTTTCGGTTATTTCAAACCTTTATCAAGGGACATATTGTTTATCATTAAAGGCTGATGACATCAACGTCACATGACGTCAATGGCAACGATGCCAAAAAATGGCAACGACTTTGGCACACACATATATTCACACGCACGCACGCACGCACGCACACACACACACACACACACACACACACACACACACACACACACACACACACACACACACAAGTATATATAATATGTATCTACAGCTTTAGTATATTTAACACAAACAGGATCAAAGAAGATGCAAAATTACAGGAAAAATGCCAATTTAAAGCTTAAATGATTGACTCCATCCCTGAAAGAGTAGAAAATATTGTGAGAAAAGGAGAAAATGCTGGTTACCAGCATTTTCTCCCTCACCCACAATGCCCCCAGATGCTCTTCACGTACAACTGTTAAAATCCAGCAAAGTGTGGCAAAGAGTTAAGAACACAAATAGACCCAATATTATGTTAAAAAAAAATTCAACAGCAATGCAAAAGTTACTAGAGCTTTATAGGTTACATGAAGCAACCGTAATAGAGTGTGCATTAAGGCAAGATCAGACAATGCAGTAGAGCAGGCTGATCTGAGTAATATGTATCTAAATTAAAGTCATCAATCATATTGTCTCAGATTCAAATTAGCACTAATGATAATTAAACTGTTACCAAACAACCACATGTTCTAATAAACCCCCTCCCAAAAAAAAAAAAAACGGGAATATGAAAACATTGTAGGAAAAGGAGAAAAAGCCAGTAAACCCGCATAAAAATCATGACATTTGACTCACATTTGAATTGTGTCTGCAAATGCTTTCTTTATGGATGAGTCTATAATTTTGTGGTTCATTATAGAGCTAAAGCTTATTGTAAAGCTTGTGGTGCTCCTTGGTGTAACAGAAGAGGTCTGATAAGGCACATGTCCTTGCTCAATTAACTCTTTACCAAAAGACAAAATTTTAGACGAGTCCAAATTCAAAGCATTTGCAGACGACAAAATAAATGTGGTTCAAAAAATGGAATTTGTTTTGGCAAAGGTAGAAAACATTGTGGGAAAAGGAGAAAATGCTGGTTACCAGCGTTTTCTCCTTTTCCCACAATGTTTTCAAAAGGCTTTTTCTTCAAGGTCGTTAAAACTCGGGATTGTGTGGTAAAGAGTTAAAGGCATAAAAGTACCAAATTGAAATAATAGATTGTATCATTCTTGTCTTTCTCCTTGCAGATTGCCAGATGGAGTAAACTGTGGAAACTTATACAAGATGGAGAATGTGATACTTGTGCTGATTTTGTGATAGATAGTGACCTTGACCTTGAATCTAATTCAACATTTGACCTTAAGGTTAAAAAGTTCCTGATGGATAAATCCATCCTGAAAGTTCATCTCCCAAATGGAGGCTTCAACATGGTCAAATATGGGGATGCCACAGATGTGAAGGTTGGTAACACTAAATTTCTAAATAATCGTTTATTGTTTCCGTAAGGTTACATGGGCAATATTCTGCCAAGGATTGTTCAGAGAGGGGACAATTGTCCCATAAACTTGCAGAAAAAGGGGATATTCTCAACACCAAAAAGGAGACAAAGGCACACAAGGGTCAAGACTACTTTTAAAATGAACTTGAAAGTAACAAAGTCTCACCTGTGTGAAGTATGATGACACATTTTTAGCTCTACTGGCTGAAAGCCAGCAGAGCCGAGCCTTGGTAGCTCAGTCGCCAACAGGGGGTCGCTGGTTCAATCCCTGGCTCGGCCAGTTTCTTTTCCGAGGATGATGATAGTCATTACAACAGGCTTCATTCCTCTCTCATGACTGACTATTGTTTCGACGATGGTTATGTGGGAAAGCAGCCAGTGGCTTGGAAAGAATATTGTGCAGAGTACTGGTAAAAAGGAACTCCAGGAAATTATGGATAGGTGCACTGGTTGCTGCAATATAACTCAAATAATGTTGAAAATAGTGTTAAACACCATACAATAACAATAATAATTATGAAAGCCAGCAGAGTTATTGCCATGGCATGGTTTTTGTTGTTTGCCCATCTGTCCATCCATTGGTCTTTTTCTTGGTTATGCGATAAAGTCTGTATTTGTGGTTGGATTTTAGTGAAACTTGAACAGTTTGTAATCATGACTACCTTGAACCCTACTGATTTTGAAAAACAATCTAACAATCAGTGAGGGAAAAGTAGCCATTTTAAGTTGCAAATGTACATTTCTTGTTACCTGATTGCATTTGTGGTCGTATCTTCTCGAAACTCACACAGTAATGAGTTCCTTCATATCATTTATAGCTTGAACTGTATTGACTTTGCAGAAAATATGACCATCAGTAAGGGAAAAGTAGCCATTTAAAGGTGAAAATTTACTCTTTTTTTTTTTACGCAATTAAGCATGCTTTTGTGGTCATATTTTTGCGAAACTCAAACACTTTCTTGATATCCTCAGTAGCTTGAACAATGTTGATTTTGAAAAAAATCTGACATTTAGTAAGGAAAAAATAGCCTTTTAAAGTTGAAAATTTCTTGTGTTTGCTGTTATGTCCGCGTTTGTGGTTTGATTTTCATAAAACTTGCACACTTGCTTTGTATCATCAATAGCTTGAATCCTTTTGATTTTGAAATAAAATCTGATAATTAGTGAGAGAAAAGTAGCCATTTGAAGATGAAAGTTTACATTCCTTATTTATGGATAAAGTCCCCAGTTTAGTTCTGATTCTTTTGAAACTTGTACAGGTCATTTGTGTCATCAAGGAATTGAATCCTATTGAAATTGAAGAAAATCCAACAATCAATGTTATTTCACTATTTGTTCAATTCACCATGCCTACATAATAATGTATGCTAGAAAATAAGTAAAGTCACTGCCAGCAGAGTCATTCAAGCCCCAAAGGGCCTTTAGTTCTAAATCAGTGGGACAATGTCCCTGTTCTCTCCCCTTTGACAGAACTCGTTTACAAATATGTACTCTCTAGAAACCACATTTTGAGTCCGATACTCATGAAAGTTGGTCAGAATGTTTAGATAAGGTGATATCTTGGATAAGGTAAAAATGGGTCATGTGCTGCCAAAAAGTAAGTCACTGTTTCAGATCTTGAAAAACCATATGTACACTCTAGAGGCCACATTTTTAGTTCAATACTCATGAAAGATGGTCAGAATGTCTTAATGATGCCTGGATGACTTTGAAAACAGGTCATGTTTGAACAAAAGTAGGTCATAAGGTCAAATCTTTTGGAAACCTTGTGTGTACCCTATAGGCCACATTTTCTGTCTCATACTCATGAAAATTGTACAGAATGTTTGTCTTCATATATCTTGGACAAAGTAGACAATGGGTGAGGTTGGGTCACAAGTAGATTGCTGAGACAAGTCTTTAATATACCTTGTACACATGGCCACATGTTCAGTCTAATACTCTTGAAACTTGGTCAAAATGTTTGTTTTCATAATATCTATGATGTGATTGAAAGTGGGTCGCATCAGGTCAAAAAGTAGGTATACACTCTATAGGTCACATTTCCAGTTCAAAACTCTTGTAAGTTTTTCAGAATGTTTGTCTTTATCATATCTCTGATGAGTCATCATTGGGTGACATTGGGTAAAATAGCAGGTCAATGGGACAGACTTTTGAAAAACCCTAAGTACACTTTAGAGGTTGTGTTTTCAGTCCCATGCTCTTGAAAGTTGGTAAGAATGTTTGTCTTGATGATATCACAAAGGAGTTCCAAATTTGGTTACATCAGGTCGGAAAGCAGGTCACTAGGACAAAACTGTAGAGGCTACATTTTCACTCTGATGCTAGTCAAACTGGGTCAGAATGTTTGTTTTGATATCATTAAACATTTTGAAAAAAGTTCATTAGCACATATTAGAGAAATTTGATAAGGCGCACAGGCTCAGGTGAATACACCAGCCACCCCAAAACCCTAACTCTTTACCACACTATAAAATTTTAGACTTGTCCAAATTCAAAGCATTTGCAGACAACAAATCAAAGGTGGTTCAAATGATGAAACTTACCTTAATTGGGTAGAAAACATTGTGGAAAAAGAAGAAAATGCTAGTTATCAGCATTTTCTTCTTTTCCCACAATGTTTACAAAAGCTTTAATTATTAGGGTCGTTATAAGTTGGGATTGTGTGGTAAAGGGTTAATTAGTAATGATTGTCCATATTTTACATGGGCGTTTCCAAATTCATGTTTCAAATTTGTTTCCTTAAAGATAATGCAGTTTCTGTCAGTCAGGCATCTCATGATTGTGATGTTTACCTGGATAATCCAGGTTGCTTATAATTTTTTTTCAGGGGAATCTTTCTCCTACCTTAACATTTTCACCTTTCCAATCACAGATAAGAATAAATTCTTTGGGTTAGATACTTCACCCTTAACTCTTTACCAGATAACAAATTTCAAGCTTGTCCAAAGTGAAAATTTTTGCAGACAGTAAATAAATAATTGTCAACTCAAACATATTTGTCTGTCACAGGGTAGTGAAAATCATGGGAAGAGGAGAAAATGTAGGTTACCAGCATTTCTCCTTTTCCCACAATGTTTTCAAAAGCCTTTTCCCTCAGGATTGTTAAAAGTCCAGATTGTGTGGAAAAGGGTTACGACACCTTAGTCCTTTACCACACAATCTGAAGTTTTTACACACCTCAGAAAGAGTGCTTTTGTGAACATTTTGGAAAAAAGGATTTGTATTGGAGTTTAAACGCCATTTTTACAGCTTAGGCCATATCATGGCGGTCAGTGACACACCCATGTGTTTTCTGGCTTTCTCACACCAGTACTGACACAACTTTCTTTCCAAAGCCACTGACTACTTTTCTCACATAGTCATCGGAGGTGAGAGGTGAAAAATCGCTGGAAAGAAAGTTCGCCACAACAGGGTATTGAACCCACAACCTCCAGGTCACGAGTCGGATACGCTAACCTGAGCTACCCAGCCAGAAAAAAAAAAGAGAAAATGCTTGTAACAAATTTTGTTGTTTGTGAAAGGGTCAAAGCACCTGTAGTTGCCTTTGTGGCCAGTGTAGTTTCAGACAAGACAGCACAAAATGTTCAGTCTGATCTATGATATACACTGTCTGCCTTGCTGACACACTATAGAGAAAAGCAACTCTGAAAGTTCATTCATGAAAATAAAATGTTTTGTTGGGTTTCTTTGATGCTGGAAGGGTTAACTGCAAATTTTTGTGGTTGTTTTCCCCTTAATTTCTTGTCAGTTATTCCTGTAGGGTGGACTGATTCCTAGACACATGAATTCTGAAAAAAAAAACCACGTTACTCTTGTACTGGATGATAATAAGGAAATTGAAGGGTTAACACACAATCAAGCAAATTAAAGAAATTTATTCTGTCCATCAAACAGCTTCATAAAAAATGATGGGGGAAAGGAGCAATTGCCTTTAAAGAGCAATTGCTCTTTTCGCTATAACTTTTTGCATGTCATCAATTCTACATTTTCCTTGTTTACAAATTTGTATGGTTGGTCTGAAGGCAGAAGAATGAATTTTCAAACCAGGTAAAAAGTAAACAAAAGATATAGTGATTTGGCAACTTTTTACCTAGTTTTAAAATTCATTTTTCTGCCAGCTACCAACTCTTGGACCAACTGGACAATAACAAATTGTCATTTTAGTAGTAATTTCCATACTGTAAAATGGTATGATTGAAATTTAGATGCATAATCAGGGTTTCTCCCAGAGCGTGTTTCTTGTGTTTTTGACGCAATGATTTCTTAGCTGACGCACTAAAATTCGTCGTGTGCGTCTTTTCTGATGCAACTAAAAAAATATCAGTTCAATCAAAACAACAGTTTATAATGCACACCATGACGTCAAACCGAAATACTAAGGGGCAAAATAAGGTTCGTATGCAGGGAAAGATTTCATACGCCATTATTATTTTATACTGAGAGTTTATGATACAGTGCCCAGTGTCTGAAACCAATTTTATTGATAATTTATTGATAAATAGCTGCCAGTACTGCACAATAAAGAATTAAAGAACATGAATTGCTACCAACTGGCTTCTCTCTGACACATTCACACATTTGTTGCTCTTGTTTAGTAATTATTAACTAGGTACGGAATGACTACAGAAAGGTCAATTTGTCGCCCCATTTTAAACTAGTACGATCTGTGTATTCCAGACGCTTTCTGAAACAGAAAGGACTTGTTGTCCCTTCCACAAGTAAACACCTCAAAAACGTGAAAAAAATTGAAAAATCAACAAATGCAGTAAATATCCGGGTCTTGTCAGACTAAGAATAATAGTTTCAGTTCCGAGTCGGCAGAGTCACAGGGAAAGGTCCCTAAACGTGAATTTAAGAAGGTGACCCTCAAGATTTTTGTATGACCCTAAAAAATTTGGAATAGTGGTCACAAATGACCTTCAGAAATCTGAAGCTGGGACAAACACTGCATAATTTTAAACAGGTATTGTTTACATTTGCTTGCCACTGGGCCTTTAAATAGCATACTTTTTCAGAAGGCATTATGAAGAATTGCAGTATTTGATAATAATAATAGTCCTGTATCCCTCTACCAGATGATAAACTTTTAGACTTGTCATAATCCAAAGCATTTGCAGATAACATGACTCAAAAGTTGAAATTTGTTTTGGGAAGGGTAGAAATCATCGTAGGAAAAGGATAGATTGATTGATTGCTTGATTGTATGGTGTTTAACGCCGTTTTTCAACATTTCAGTTATATCACGGCGGCCAGTGCCCCTATCCATGCTTTTCTGGAGTTTCTTTTATCAGTACTCTGCAGAATATTGTTTCCAAGCCACTGGCTGCTTTCCCACGTAGCCATCATCGAAACATGGGAAAGGCGAAAATGTTGGTAACAAGCTTTCTTTTACAGGGTTGTTAAAAGAGGGGTTTGTGTGGTAAAGGGTTAAAACTTAATATTAAAGATGACCAAAAAGACTTTCCTATGATTTACTCAGGAATGTTTTTCAGCTCCAGAAATAGTCAAGGATTCATTTGGCAAAAAAAAAAATCAACTCTTTACCCTCTGCAGACCACTTTCGTCCTCATGTTGTATACCAATTTTCTAAATATTTTTAAAAAGTATAATTTTACCCGTGTTAAATCATACTTGAAAGTATATTATCTTTTATTATATTCTTACCAGTGAATTACTTGGATTTCACAGTGAATAACACCACTAGTGATTATAATCATGGTATCATCATTAGTGATGACATAGTTTTAGAATGTTTGCTGGAACTACTTTTTTTTCCCTATATTGCTCATATTGTACCATTCTTGATCATTATTAGAATTAAAAAAAGGGTGAATTAGGAATGCAATAAATAGGATATTCAAATGGTTGTGTGTGATACTAAAAATCTGTCACTTGAATAGAGTTCGATGCGGTTAAAAAACTTGTCCTTCAGACTCATTTTCAGTCCCACTGGCCAAAGGCCAGTGAGCTTTTGTCATGGCCCGGTGTCCGTCGCGCGTGCGTCCGTCCGTCCGTGCGTCCGTCTGTCCGTGCATGCGTTACTTTTTTTTTCAAACTTCTTCTCTGAAACTACCCATCCAAATTTGATGAAACTTCACAGAAATGATCCTGCCATGGTCCTCTTTAGAATTTCTTGAAAGAATTTGATTCCTTCAAAAAATCTGGTTGCCATGGCAACAAAACTGAAAAATATTGAACATCTTTGAAAATCTTCTTGTCTGAAACCATAAGGCCCAGGGCTACCAAATTTGGCATGTAACTTTATCTAATGGACCTCTATCAAATTCCTTCATATTATAACCCTGGGGTCAAAATTGGCTCTGCCCCGGAGATCACAAGTTTAACATGGTCTTATATAGTGACTGTAATTTAAAATGGTAATCAAGGGAAATAACTCCTGTTATACAAGATAAAGTTTGTAACTATTTACCTCCCTTGATTATCAAACTGCAGTTGGTATTCAAGTTTTTGGAGAGGAAATGTTCTGTTTTAAGGGAGAGTGATTTATTTTGATGCTAATAGTTATGCTCACATGAATGCAATGTTTAATTTAAAGTTTCTATCACTCAAATTTTTTCAGAACTTTACCTTTCATGCTAATGAATAAACCTGCTTGTATTCACTAACATTATCTTTGCATTTAAAAAGATATGACTGTTTTTGTTTGACGGGCGGGGTGGAGGTTATGTTTTCAAAGTAAGTTTATTACCATACAGACTTTAATTTTATGCTGTATGTCTCTGTCAATGCCAGTTAAGCGCATGATACGTTAATTTTACTCTTTAAGAAACGACAATTTTTTTTTACTGTACCAAGTTTAAAGTCATTGCAAAAAGACAAATTGAATAGAGCTTAAATGACTATTTCTGTCTTTGGTAGGTTAGGAAACGTTGTGAGAAAAGGAGAAAATACTGGCTGACAACATGTTGTCCTTTTCTCACGATGTTTTTGAAAGCCTTCTCTTTCAGGGTCGTTAACACTTCGATTTGTGTGGTAAAGGGTTAAAAAGCCAGTGGAGTGATACAGGGCCATCATGGCCCTCTTGTTTCAACCGCATCACACCCCATTCTAGTGACAGATTTTTAATATCACACATACATGTAACTAGTTGAATATCCTCTATGTATTTGACAAAGATGTTTTCAAAGTCTTGTTAGCTCCACTGGCTGAAGGCCAGCAGGCTTATGTCATGGCCCGGTGTCCGTCATGCGTCCGTCCATGCATGCGTGCCTCCGTCCATGCATTAACTTTTATTTCAAACATCTTCTCTGAAACTAAACATCCAAATTTGATGAAACTTCACAGAAATGATTCTGCCATGGTCCTCTTCAGAATTTCTTGAAAGAATTTGATTCCTTCAAAAACTCTGGTTGCCATGGCAACAAAAGCGAAAAATATTGAAAACCTTTGAAAATCTTCTTGTCTGAAACCATAAGGCCCAGGGCTACCAAATTTGGCATGTAGCTTTATCTAATGGACCTCTCAGAAGTTTCTTCATATTATAGCCCTGGGGTCAAAATTGGCCCTGTGCCAAGGATCACAAGTTTAGCATGGGCTTTTATAGTGACTACTTTAAATAGTAATCAAGGGAAATAACTCCTGTTATACAAGATAAAGTTTGTTACTATTTACCTCCCTTGATTATCAAACTGCAATGATACATAATTGATGTTGATATTTAAGTTTTTTGGATAGGACATTCTCTGTTGTCAGGGAGAGTGATTTATTTTGATGCTAGTAGTTATGATCACATCAGTGGAATATTAAACTTAAAGTAAGGTTTCTGTCATTGTTTTCTTACCTGTCATGCCAATGAATAAACCTTCTTGTATTCACTGACATAATCTTTGCACTTAGGAAGATACGACTTCTTTTTTGTTGGGCAGAGGGGGGGTGTTATGTTTTCCAAGAAAATTTACTACCGTACAGACTTTTTATGCTGTAGTCTCTGCAATGCCATTTAAGTGCATGATACCTTAATTTTACTCTTTAAGAAAGGACAAATTTTTTGACTGGACCAAGTTTAAAGCCATTGAAAAAGACAAGTTGATTGTAGCTTAAATGATTATTTCTGTCTTTGATAGGGTAGGAAACATTGTTGGAAAAGGAGAAAATACTGGCTGACAACATGTTGTCCTTTTCCCACAATGTTTTCAAAAGCTTTCTCTTTAAAGGTCATTAACACTTCGATTTTGTGTGGTAAAGTGTTAAAAAGCCAGTGGAGCGATACAGGGCCATCATGGCCCTATTGTGTTGCACATTGGTTTGGCAATAGGTATCATGAAACAGAATTGATACATCTTGTGTAGTTGGTAAATCCCAAGGGTCAAGACTGTGATATTAAAGTATATATAACCATATTGGCTCCAACTATTCATCGGTTTGACATGAATAATAATGAGCAACAAGTCAATTTTTTTTTTATCATAATTATGTTTAAAAATAACATACATGTACATGTTCATAAGACAATTACTAGATCTAGTACTAACAGCATCGTTCTCTATTTATTCACTCGGTGTACAGATGTTATCAGTTAAAAAATATTCAGAATGAGATGATGGATAACTCATGTGGAAGGCAAATGTTTGCTCACCTATATCATCACTTCTCTTTTATCTAACATAGTCATAATGACAGATCTTACATTTTCTTGGAGGATAACCCTTGACCTATCACTCAGTCAGTCTTACCTGAAAAGGTTTCAACATGAATTTGAGGTTCAAGTAAAATGGACTAATCAGCTGTAATTGTTAAATAAATGTACTTTTTATCAAACAACTGGAGATTTAAAGAAACCATTTTACTCATTTTAAACCAAATATAACCAATTTCGTTGATATTTTATCAAAATATAGTCATTCTTGTGGCTTCATGATAAATATTACACCTGGCTGTTGCGAGATTGCATAAATAATGACGAATAGAAAACGTAATTTTGGACTTGGCTCCTATCCACTCCTATTCAATCGTGGATACTGCATGATGCTTGTCCTGTGACTGTGTTACAGTGTATGACCTTGGCCTTGCATATTCATGTAGCTGGCAAGAAAGTGGAGCCAAGACGCACTACACGGTCTACTGTTGCAACAATCTATGTCAAAGAACCAAACAGCAATTTACTGGAGGATGTCGAATTTTTTAACAAGAGTGCCATGGAATGATTTTAAAGACATTAGAAATGTTAATTTCGTATAAGCATATTAATATTTAGCGTTTTTGGATTGCTGAAAGAAGGGGAAAAAGACATGATACTACCAATATACGAGTGCACCATTCATTTCCCATGTTGAAAGAAAAAGTAATCTACCTTTCTATTTTTTTAAGGGGGGGGGGGTATGTAAATGACTCTCATGATGCACTCCCCCATTGTTTACAATTTTGACCTGATATAATTTTCTCCCGACCAAGATTCATTTCAAATAATAAATCTGAAACTTCTTTTCATTCTTTGGGGCCATAGATATTGCTAATTTATTGATTTAAACACATTTCTAAATTTGGCTAAAATGAGTAGATGGGAACTTGAAACTGCTGGTAACCAGCATTTTCTTTTTACCAAATATTTTCTTAACTTTGAAAGACAAGTCCTTTTAAGTGAGTCATTAACCCTTTACCACACAATCCCAAATTTTAAAGACCCTGACAGAAAAGGCTTTTAAAAACATTGCGGGAAGAAGAGAAAATGCCGATAAGCAGCATTTCCTCATTTTCCCATAATGTTAAATCATTTTGAAGATAGAAATTATCTTCTGAGTAACATCAAGTTCGTCCTCTGGATATGTTTTCAATTTGGTAGAGTCTAAAATTTTGTTGTTTGGTAAAGACTGAAGAGTAAAATTATGTCTTGTCCAAGTGCTGTCAATGTAGACTCGAAGATTTTGTGGTCTGATAGTTTCAGTCTCTCATGGACATTATATATATTTCCTTGGAGGTTAACCTTTGACTAGCTGTCACTAATCTATCATAGATGGATTTCAAATTGATATGAGCCATGCTCTGGGAGAAGGGGGCTTAATGCATCTCCATGATGCATTATATCAAGCAAGGCATCACATAATCATGGACTCCCAAAAAAAACATTTTGTTTATAAATTGACTGAATGTTTAGGTAGACTGATCTTTTGACATGCTAAAAATCCAAAGATAGCAAAAAGTTTCGGTCCATGTCAGCTGGCGTGGACTGCGCAGGCTGATATGGGTTGATACTCTTTGCATATGCATTAAGCCCCCATTTCACAGAGCATGACTCATATATAGGTGGATTCATTATCCTCTGTTAATATGTTTACCAAATGACAAAATCCAAATTGAAAACACTTGCATATGACACATTGAATGTAGCTATAGTAAAGGGAATTGTTCCTGAAAGGGGAGAAAAAAAGTGGTGGGGAAAGGAGAAAATGCTGGTTACCGGCAATTTTTTTCTATTCCCCAACTCTGGTTTCAAAAAGCTCTTTCCTCAGGGTAGTTAAGAACAGGGTTGTTAGGTAAAGGGTCAATTGATATTTTGTCAAATGAAAAAATTGTAGACTTAACAAATTTGAGAGCTTTTGCAGACTACAAATTCAAAGTGGCTTAATCCTTTACCACACATTCCCGACTTTTAATGACCCTGACAGAAAAAGCTAAAATTGGAAAACACTGGGGGAAAAGGAGAAAATGCTGGATACCAGCAGTCTCTCCTTTTCCCACCATGTTTTTCACCCTTCCTTAGACAAATTTCAATTTTTGAGTCACATTTATTATTTGGTCTGCAGATGCTCAGATGCTTTTCATTAGGCTTGACTTAAATTTTGTTGTTTGGTAGGGACTTAAATGAAGGTATTGCTGAAAGGGTAGTAAACATTGTGAGAAAATACTGGTTACCAGCACTTTTTCCTTGTCCCACCATGTTTACAATAAACAAATTAACCCTGTACCTGACAAGTTTAGACTCAATTCAAATTGAAAGCATTGAATAAATGTAGCTGATAAATTTATTGTGGGTGAAATGATGGAAATTGGCTTTGAAGGGGTAGAAAACATTGTAACAAAAGGAGAAAATGCATTTTTTCATATCCTCACAAGATTTTCAAAAGCCATCTATCTCCGTTTTGTTAACTCTTAGGATTGTGAGGTTAAAGGTTAATTGTGTTTTCTGATTAGACAGAAGCCATTTCTGGACTTTATTTTTAAAAAAGGGCTTACTGCCATAGATGATATTCCTTGGGTTGATAATGGCACAATAAACTGTTATTCATTCTCTTTTTTCTGCAATTTGTTCAACCCTGTTCTTCCCCAAAATTGTTTTAACACTGGATTGTTTGTGAGAAGATGAAATCTTCTTTGCAATGTAGACTTGTCCAAGTTAAAAGCATTTGCAGACGACAATTTAACTCTTTACCAAACGACAAAAAATTAGACTGGTCCATATTGAAAGGATTTGCAGACGACAAATTAAATGTCACTGAAATGATGATTTTTGTCTTAGATGGGGAAGAAAACATTGTGGGAAAAGGAGAAAATGCTGGTTACCAGCATTTTCTCCTTTTCCCACAATGTTTTCAAAAGCCTTCTCTTACAGGGGCGTCAAAACTCGGGATTCTGTGGTAATGGGTTAACTGTGGCTCAAATGATAAAATATGCCTTTGATAGGGTAGAAACACACTGGAAAAAGGGGAAAATGCTGATACAGCTAACAGCATTTTTTCTCTTTCCCACATAGCTTTCAAAAGGCTTCTTCCTCAGGGTCGATAAAACACTGGATTGTGTGGTAAAGGGTCAAAAAGCATACCATATTATTTGCGCCTTGTTTGGTTTTGTTGTCTGGTAATGCTTCAGTTTTGGAAAAGTCTTAAAGTTTTATGTGGTGTCCGAGGTTGTGAGGTAGAGTGTCGGCCTTGTAACCGTAATGTCCAGAGTTAGATACCTGGGAGCGGATGTTAACTTTGGGATTTTTCATTGGCCCACACATTTGGCGCAAGTACTGGTGTAGTTCCTAGGAAGAAGAATCGAGAGGGATTAGTATAAGTTGTAAGAACTTGTTTCTCAATTGATGTAAAATAAATATGTTTAAACCAAATTCTTAAATTTTCTCATATGGTAAAAAGTTAACTCATTACTATACAGCTTTTGCCAAGTTGGCTCAAGTACTCATTACTATACTGCTATTGCAAAGTTGGCACAAATACACATGGTTTAAAAACAGTGCTAGAAAAGTGACAATGGCTTCTTTTCCTGGGTTGATAATGTTATTGTGGCACAACAAACTGTTGTTGAACTCTTTTTAAGTGCCAAATAATACCAACTTGACCTTTTTCTTTGGTTTGACTTACACCATCGGCTGAAAGTCAATGAGAGTTTAACCTGTAGACTTCACTAAATAAACAGACTGTATAGATCTAAGATCAGACTGCATGTTCTATGCAGTCTGATGTTGATCTATGGCATCTCCAAAAGCCCTTATTTCTCGCCTATGGAGCTGAGAGGGTTGATAACAATGTTCTGATCATACAATTAGCCATGCCTTCTGCCTCTGTGAATGTAAGAATGCCTGATTGGAGTCTGATGGACTTTTGGTGAATGTTTCCTGTCTCACCTGAAAAATGATAAGCTTCTTCCAGTATTCATGTATTCTTGTCTTTGTTTTGAGGTCAGACACAGCTGTATGATGAGTCTACAGTGTTTACCAAAGTTCATAGATAACAAGGACAGTGACTGGGAAAGGCTTGCGCCATGCGCCATAGTCACATTAAAATCCAAACTGTCACATCGTTTTTGCCAATGAGCGTGTTACGTCATGTTTTCAATCATAAAACGCTTATTGAATATTGAACCTATTTTGTCGTCTTGATGAAACTACCCTGATTTTGCCGTAAAATTCAAATTCAACAACTACCTAAGCATTAGAATATACCACCGAAAATTTAAAATTGCATGAAGGTCAGGGCTCCCTCCATCAGTAATTTCTTTCCCACAATGATCGTTTATTAACAGACTCATACAGACGATCCTAGCGAGAATCAGAGCAACTCTCAGATCACATCTCTCTCCGAGCCTATCCCAAGCATATCCATGGACATGCAGCAAACGTTTATCAGTGTATATCATGCTGATTGGGAAGGCCACTTTTTTTTCATCATGAATTAGAAAGGTAACATTCTCAATCAGCTTATGGTCTAATAGTATTTATGTTCCCTGCTACCCCAATTGATAAGTTCATTTCAATCATCATGCTATAGTACTGCTAAAAGAAATAAAAAGATATGAAAGTAGATCGCTGAAAAAACAAAACGCAAAAACCCATGACACAACAACGGTCAAATTGACACCGTCCGATCAGAGTTGTCTCAAATTGTTTCTTCATCATTTATAATGAATTTAAACAGTGAATTTACATAATTATATGTAAAGAATGATAAAGAGAAAAAAAGTTGTTTTTTTTTTTCTTTAATGAAATGAAAATAACAATGAAAGAGGGTGAAGGTCAGACTTTAGTCTTATGGAACAATGAAAGGGGGGTGAAGGTTAGGCCTTTGTCTTTTGGTGTCATCCTTATATTTCCATAATAACCAAGTAATTTTGACCCTTGGTCATTTCTCTTTGAGGCTTGGAAATTTCATTTTGACTCCTGAAAATTTCAGCCCAAGATTCAATGACTCTTGGGATTGAGGACCTTATGAGAACCCAGATGACTATGTTTGATTCCAAGCAGTAAATATAGAACCAGCATAAGCATTTAGCTACATTTTGACTTGCATTGGGATAGTACTATTTTAAAAAAATAAATGAAAGCAATTAAAAGATTTTGTGTTTTTTTCTTAAATTGTCACATTGGTTTTCGAAATGTCACATTGATTTTCCTGGAGGAAGGGACATTGTCCCATTGAAAATAATTCTTTCCTAATCACTGCAAGGATAGTGGGTTAAATACCTTAACTTGCTTTGTTACCCTGGATAGTTAGTGCTCACTGCCCACCGGCTGAAGAATTGATTGATGCATTGTTAGTGATGCCTCCAAGATGGTCATAATTAGCTCATTTGTTGTTCCAACATGCTAAATGCACATTCATTAGATATCTGTCTACCGGCTGAGTAATCCTTCCAGAATCTCAGTGGCATTGTATACCTTTCATTAGATCACAAGAGTTCAGCATGTTGAGGCCATTAAAGCAGTATTGGTATAGTGCTGAACCTGTTTATCTCTAGACCACTGTTCAGACATTTCAGCCAATTTCAAAGATGCTTAAGTATTCAACTCTTTACCAAAAAACACACAAAATTTTTACTTGTCAAAATTGATAACATTTGTAGACAAACCAATAACTGTGGTTAAAAAACAAACTGAAATTTGTTTTTGGAAGGGTAGAAAACATGCTGATTACCAGTATTTTTTTCTTTTTTCAACTGTTTTCTAGGATTGTCAAAATTTGGAATTGTGTGGTAAAGGGTTAAGGAATGAAAAACAGATTGTTATCTATGGGTTTCAATAATTTTGAAGAAAGCTTAAGGATATAGTAGAGTGAATTAGCAACTAACTCAGAAACTTGATGGTGTCATGGTCTGCTTTAATTCTATAAGAGAATCTGATCCACATCTGACACAAAGTTGGCCCTAACACTACAGATGTTTATTTGTTTATATGAAATGCAATATAAAGACGGGCAGGTGGTGTGGTCTGGTGAAAATAGCCAGCATTTGAAACAAGGATGAGTGTCAGTTATGAGTGTTTTCCATACAAGTGAAAGTTGGATCTAATAAGTCTGTTTGGTTCAGGCTATTACCATAAGAAACAATTACTTGGGTGTTTTCAGTGGATCTATCAGTAACATTTTGTGAAGATAGCCATCATTAGAAACACAGATTCAGTGTTTTCAAAAACTGAGTGAAAGTTAGATCTGTAAAATCTTTTGATATTTTTATATTCAATTTTGTATTATGTGGCTGAGATTCTTATGATACTGTCTGTATCTCAAAGGATTAGACTTAACACTTTACCACATGACAAAATTTTAGACCTGTCCAAATTAAAAGCATTTGTAGATGACAGTTTTAATGTGGCTCATATGAAATGATTTTTCTTTGATAGGGTAGAAAACATTGTGGGAAAAGGAGAAAATGCTGGTAACCAGCATTTTCTCCTTTTCCCACAATGTTTTCAAAAGCCTTCTCTTTCTGGGGGCGTTAAAAGTCGTCATTGTGTGGTAAAGGGTTAATAGACCTGATCATTGATTGGTTAATTCTTTACCACACGAAAAAAAGTTAGATTTTTCTAACTTGGAAAGCATATGCAGAGGACAAACTAGACGTGAATCAAAAACCGAAATTTATTTTTGGAATGATAGAAAACAATGTGGTAAAAGGAGAAAATGCTGTTAACCAGCCCTTTTTCCTTTTCCCACATTAAATTTTGCCAAAGCCTTCTCCTAATAGGGTAGTTTAAAGTTGAGATTGTGTAGTATAGAGTTATTTATTAAACAGAATGTTACCCCCCAAAAAAACCAATGAGCATTCTATGTCAAAGATGAACATAAAAGTACAGTGGCTTTTTTGTCAGAATATCCTGAAACTTAGTGACAGGGAAGATCAAAGAGCAGACTGCTTGCTTTCTGCAAGATGGTTTTGAATTCCATTAGCCTTAAAAGCAACCTTACTTGTAGTAAGCACTGTATTGGGTAATGTGTGCATTATTAATGAAGACAGAAATGATTTTTCAAATGATTGAAATTAAAGGATCTGTCAAAAAGATGAGCCCTTTACCAAGCAGTCCCCTGCTTTGATGACCCTAGGGAAAACAGCCTTTGAAATTATTGTTGGAAAAAGAGAATACATTGATTACCAGCTTTTCTCAGCTTTCCAGTATGAGTTTTACACTGTCAGTGTTAAATTCAATCATTTTGAGTCATATTTGAATTGTTGTCAAAAATGCTTTGTACAGTACAACTCCAAAATTTTGTTGTTTGGGAAAGAGTTGAGAACAATCTGAATATCATGAATTTTAAGTAGGATCTTCTTTGTGTATAACAATATGTCAAATGAAGTATCAGGCAGTGTAGATCTGAGACCAGACTACACAGTGTCTTTAGCTTCATCTTGAGCTATATGATTCTTGCAATCCTTTATTGACCTACATTACTCAAGCATTGTAGATAATCCTCAGCAGTGACAGCAGTTTGATTAATCTAACAGTGTTCTGTTGGGGTGGGGGAGATTTGGGGACACTGTCCAATTAACCCTTTACCAAATTATCAGAAGTTTAAATGACTTGAAGTAAGAAGCCTTTTGAAAACATTGTGGAAAATGGAGAAAATGCAGGTAACCATTATTCTCTCCTTTCCCACAATGTTTTCTACTACATGAAGGACTAATTTCATGTATGGAGTAACATTAATGATTTCTCCTATGTATATTTTATAAATTTGGACCAGTCAAAATTTTGTCATCTGGTATAGAGTTAATGTAAATTGCAAAACCAGCCATGTCATGAATCAGAACCGTCATATGTTATGAGCAATCTTCTTGTTGTAAAATGTTATTTCTGTAAAGTTACGTCAAATTACCTGACAATGAAATACCTTGTAAATTCAGCCTGTCTAAGTGATGTTGGTTACATCTTTCAGTTCTTGAAACATAATACTTAAGAGTTTAACTCTTGTAATTAAAACAAAGGGGACAATGATGGTCATGAGTTGCTCACCTAAGCCTGTCTGACCCAACACGACCCCTATCCAATCTCTTCTGAGATATTAAGACAAAATATTGGACTGAAAATTTGGCCTTTAGAATGTACACAAGGCTTTACTAAAATTGTGACCCAGTTTTGGACCTCACATGATCCATTTTTTGAACTCATCCTAGAAACCATCAAAACAAACATCTGACCCAAGTTTCGGGAATATTCGACTGACAGTGTGGCCTCAACAGTGTACACAAATCTTTTTAAAGATTTGCTGTGATGTCGTTTTGACCTGATATGATCTGTTTCCAAACTTGTTCAAGATATTATCAAGACTAACATACTGACAAAGTTTCATGAGTATTGGACAGAAAATTTAGCCTCTAGAGCATACACAAGGTAAAAGTTCATAACGCACAACCTATACAGCAGGATTACAAAAGCTCAAATTGAGCACTTCATGCTCAGGTGAGCTAACAACAAAATTTTAGACCAAAGTCCATAATGAAAGTTTTACAGGATGACAAATCAAAGATTGCTCAAATGATGGAATCAAGATTTCAATTTTAAGCATAGAAAAATTGTGGGAGAAGGAGAATTGCCGGTTGCAACCGCACTGCCCCTGTCCCTGTCCATGTTTTGCAAAGCCTTTCTCAAGGTCATTATAGCAAAGGATATTTTTGGAAATAAGGGTGATGCTGATACATCTTTTGCAATGAAGTTTGGAGTAAAATGAAAAAAATACAATCCTTGCTGTTTATGTAAAGCTGCTACATCACTGTAATTTTATGTATAGGATATCGACCGAGTACGAGGTCTTTCCATATAAGAACGACCTGGGCACGAACTTCACGTAACACCGAGAGCGTGAAGCACTCGAGGTGTTTTGTGAAGCTCATGACCTGGTTGTTCTTACATGGAAAGGCCGATGTACGAGGTCGATATCCGACTTACATACCGGCCACCATCAGTATTGAGCAGACGACTTAACAATCATGTCGAAAAGTATGGACCTATTCGATGAAAAAAGAAAGCGTATAACATGTTTTATAACTTCCGGGTATTTTTTCTTATTTATTTATCAGTTTTATTAGCTCCACTGGCCGAAGGCCAGCGAGCTATTGTCATGGCGTTGTGTCCGTCGTGCATCCGTCCGTCCGTCCGTCCGTCCGTTCGTTCGTCCGTGCGTGCGTCTGTAAACTTTTTCTTTAAAAAACTTCTCCTCAGAAACTGTTGACTGGATTTTTACCAAATTTCACAGGAATGTTCCTTTGGTGGTCCTCTTTCAAATTCCTTCAAATAATTGTGTTCCATGAAGAATTCTGGTTGCCATGGCAACCAAAGTAAAAAACCTTTAAAAATCTTCTCCTCCCAAACCGCTATTTGGATAGCATTATTATTTTGCAGGAATGTTCCTTAGATACAGGTTTACAGAATTCCTTCAAAAAAAAAAGATCTGTCAAAAAACATGGCTTTTATGGGAGACTCATTTTCCTTTTATGGTATAAAGTAAAATCTTTGAAAAATTTCTTCTCTATAACTATTCATTGGATTTCATTGTTGTTTTGCAGGTAAGTTCCTATGGTGGTTGTCTACCAAATTGTTTCTTCAGTGAGCTAAAATGCAGGATTGAATGATAATTGTTAAAAACTTCCTTTCGCCATTATAGAAATATCAGGCCTGTGGAGCGATACAGGCGCTCAAGCGCCTCTAGTTTTCTCACTTGAAGATTAATGAATCGTGGCTTGAAAATGAACCTCGTGAACATCGACCTTTGGGATTTTTAGCTCACCTGAGCATGAAGTGTTCAAGGTGAGCTATTGTGATCAGTCAATGTCCGTCGTCCGTCTGTCTGTCCGTCGGTCCGTCCGTCCGTTCACAATTACAAAAAAATCTTCTCCTCCTAAACCGCCAATCTGATTTCAATGAAACTTCACAGAAATGATCCTTAGGTGATTCACTTTCAGAATACTTCAAAGATTTGAATTCCATGAAGAACTCTGGTTGCCATGGCAACCGAAAGAAAAAACTTTAAAAATCTTCTTGTCCCAAACTGTAAGGGCTAGAGCTTTCATATTTGGCATGTAGCATCATCTAGTGGCCCTTTACCAAAATACTTCAAATTATGGCCCTAGTGTGGAAATTGGCCCTATGCTGTGGGTTCTCGGATTTCACATAGAGATAAAGAAGGAAATCTTTAAAAATCTCCTTGTCCCAAACTGTAAGGGCTAGAGCTTTCATATTTGGCATGTAGCATCATCTAGTGGCCCTTTACCAAAATACTTCAAATTATGGCCATAGTGTCGAATTTGGCTCTATGTTGTGGGTTCTCGGATTTCACATAGAGATAAAGAAGGAAATCTTTAAAAATCTCCTTGTCCCAAACCGTAAGGGCTAGAGCTTTCATATTTGGCATGTAGAATCATCTTGTGGCCCTTTACCAAAATACTTCAAATTATGGCCATAGTATGGAAATAAGGTAAAAGAAAAAGTTGTAAATGCTGGTAACGTAATCAATTACAATCAATGTTTTGTACCCTTTTTTACTCAAATTAGATTTATGTTGCCCTTTTGATGATATGATCAGCTATTGCTACAACTTTCCATTTGGATTAGTCTGTAACTTGTATCCATGGTAATAATGACAAAATTCAAGACTGATATAATTTCAAATTGTTGCACTTTCTGACTCAGGTGAGCGATATAGGACCATCATGGTCCTCTTGTTTTATTATTATTTGGGTAGGTTTGTTGATGCTGCACGAGTGAGTTCATTGCTCAGTATAGGTTCAAATTGATTGAAAAATTTAATGGATTTCAGCTTTTGCCGGTAACACTCTTGTGTTTTCAATTCTGCTGTCTGTCTGTTTGCACTAATTATCCAGTTCTATGGTGCCGTGGGTCAGTAATCATTGATTGATTGATTGATTGAATGGTATTTAACACCTGGACCTTGGGATCGAGCTTAGGACGGCTGGTCTCAAAGCGATTCTGATCATTCAACTACGGGAGTGATCGGACCCTTCAATTTGCATTTCGTTTGATTTCTTGAGGCTAGCTGTGCTGGGTCAGCCATAGAAGGAGAGTCTCCTGTGTTAGTTTTGCTTTTTGACAAAAAGAAAAAAAACGAGGGCCTTTTCGCTCCAGAGGCTAAACTGGGCTAATATGGACAAATCAACAGTCGGTCTCGTAGGAAATAGGGTGCATTAGAACCAAAATACAATAATATTGTAGACATGTTTTAGAACATGCGTTCGTCATTAATTTTTTCTCACTTTTGCTATTTAACTTATATGAAAAATAGAAAAATACGAAAAAATAAGTTGGGTTTAGGTATGAATGAATTAAATGTATGTAACAACAGAACTTAAGGAAAAAGCACTTTATCAACAATGTTTTAAATGTTGGCCTTAATGTAGCAGCACATTTTGTAAATAGGAGGGGATAGATTTTTCAATGATCGCTTTGAAAGAAATTATCAAAGAATTGCTGAGTTAGTCACCAATAAAAATCAAGATTAAAATCTGTCTTACCAGAAAGAAAGATATTTGCAAGATTCTTCCTGTTATTGAACAAATTCCTGAAAATCAATATCGCGCGAATGTCCTTCACGACCCTGTCTGTACGACCCAAGGTCCGTCAATTGCACTTGGACAGGTCTTTCTCGCACGGGAGCAGGTCTTTCCTGCACGTGGGCAGGTTTTCTATTTACAGAACAACCTGTGCACGTGCATAGATAGACCTGCGCTCGTGCATTCTATTGTTAAGACGGGTCGTTCTGAAAAAGATAGACCTGGTCCAAACAAAGGAGCTGGTATGTAAAGTAACTATACAATGCAAAAATATGAATGAACTATTTATGAATGAAATGTGTGAGATAATGCACAGGTAAAGTTCTAGGGTTTCCTTACACATTTCATAATTTATGGATGCAAAATGTTCTATCTTTAGACACACAGTTACTCTTTGAAGAGACTTGATGTTGATTGTGTTAAACTTTTCATGCTGGGGTTGTTAGAAGTTCTGATAGGTTTTGGTGTTGGTTGAATTAAACGTAGTGCAATGCAAATGATGTGATTATTTTGGAATTATTTTCAGTTATGGGGAAGCTTTGACCGTAGACAGTTTAGTCACAGGTCATCCAAATATGATTTGTTAGTGTTGTATGACTGGAACCTTTGAAAATGAACAAGCCAGTAAATGTTGAACTGAAAGGAAGATTTTTTATTTGATGGCGAAAAATGAAGAAAACATTCTGTGTACGAATCTAGGATTAATAATTATGTGTCGTGTTAAATGAAGGAAATAAAGTTGATTTCCTGTTAGAGTCTCTGTGTCACTACAGAAGATGAAGATACTGCAATTTCAAGGCTGATTTTGTCGGAATATCTGTCGAGAAAGGGGACTGTGGATCCAAGATCAGACTATACATTTTGTGCTGTCTGATCATGATCTTCACTGTCACCATAAGCAATTAAGTTTGGGTTCAGTGCTACAAGGTTAACACTTTACAACATATACCAAAGATTTAACGACCCTGAATTGGACGGCTTTTGAAAAAGGTAATCGAAAAGGAGAAAATGCTGGTAACCAGCATTTCTCCTTATCCCACAATGTTTTTTACCATATCAAAGACAGAAATCGGTTTTTCAAATACAATTATTTCGTTGTATGACTAGATGCTTTCAATTTGGTTGAGTTCAAAACTTCATTGTATGGTAAAGAGTTAAATCAGAAGCTGCTTACAGTATTATGGCAAACAAGCAGAGAGGAAATAATTAAAATAGTCCTATAGACTAGTAAACAGAGTTTGTGTCTGTAAATACATAATTCTCTGTCTATCTGGAATTTCTAGGAAAATGTTCTAAAGGCAACCAGGCATTAATTATCTGTGACTCATTTACCCTTTTTTTAACACTTTACCAAACGACAAAATTTTGGACTAGTCCAAATTGAAAGCATTTGCAGATGACAACATAAATGTAAATCAAAAATTGAAATTTGATTTGGGAACGGTAGAAAACATTGTGGGAAAAGGAGGAAATGCTGGTTACCAGCTTTTTCTCCATTTCCCACAATGTTTTCAAAAGCTTTCTTTCTCAGGGCCGTTAAAAGTCGGGATTGTGTGGTAAAGGGTTAAAGACTTTTATGATATAGCATTGTTACTGAATCATACATAATTTGATAGGTTAATACTAAGTTTGATTCAGCTAAACTCACTGGTCAGCTGTAAGAAATTCTATTGATTGATTTAGTTAGGATTTATCTTCTTATTTTACCAATTAATCAGCAGCAAGTCAGTAACCATCTGCATTGTACAGTGAGTGTCACTATTCATTATCAGACATCAAAATTCTAGACTCATCCAAACTGAAAGCACTTACAGATGACAAATCAAGTGGCTCAAGTCAAGGTATTTGTCTTTGATAGCATAGAAAACATTGTAGGTAACGTAGAAAATTTCTTGTAACAAGCATTTTCTCCTTTCCCACAATGCTGTCAAAAGTCTTCTTTCTTAGGGTTATGATTTGTGGTATTGTTTGGTAGAGGGTTTGAGTACTCAAATCATGCAGTCAGTTAGGGCCATGAGTTATTTCCGGTGACTCTTCTCAAGTACTACATTGGTCCATTAGGAATACCTTGGGTGATCGGGTGATCAAGTCCGTGGGCTGTATCAGGTAGCTTGATATGCACCTACAGGGTACATTTCTTCGCCGGAAGTACACCGCTTCACCATACTTAAAATCGTAAAACTCCACGTAGAAAGCAAACACTAGTCACAATTATCCATGGGATTCTTTCTACATACATTTCCGATGACAATCAGTTCGTACATTTTATTTCTAGCTCGGTCTATCAGTAACGTTGGCATTTTACAGCGATAGGTTGCTTATTACTGTGGCTTGCTAATCAATTGACAGTACTGCTAAAACCCAGGAAACATGAATATGTGAGCTGTTGCCGTGATACGACTTAAATAATGTTGAAAGCGGCGTAAAAAGCCATTCAATCAATCAATCAATCGATTTACATCATGTGACTGGCGGTGATTTCAAAATTGAAACCCCCTTGATATGGACGAGGTTAGATGTAGGTACGGAATCTAATCGGCCGAGTTATGATGAGTGTACATTGGTCCTGATTATGGGATTACTTGTTTTTTATCCTTGATTTTCTTGCACAAAACAGCTATGTTCTTGAGATAATATTTCAAGTAAATCTAGTTAGATTTGTTTTACATAATCAATAGATATGTAGTTCCTGATGATTAAGAACAGAATTTGATTTGAATTACATGGGGACCTTACACATAAATCATAAATCACAATTATATTTATCGCCAAGGGAACAAAGGATAAAAACAAAGGAATGCAGGTGAAAGGACCAATCTGTTATTTGTTGCAGCAATTTTGAATTTCAAGGGTCTTAGGCCTAAAAATCTCAAAAAGGCAAATAGCATAGATCAGACTGCATTTTCTGTGAACTGTAAACTCTTAAAATTCTCATGTGTCATGTGGATATGATGGCATGCCCCTTACAGCTCTGAAGCAAACATAAATTTCTTTTTTGGACAGAATAGATTTAGATCAGGCTGCAGTACAGTCTGAAAATTGATTATACTGTCTACTGTTTTGCAAGATACTCTGGAAAAAACTGTTTTCGACCCTTGATCAAGCAAGCCCATGTTTTAATGGTCATGAGGATTACAGCTTTTGAAAACATCATTGGAAAATGAGAAATGCTGGTTACACACAATCCCCCCCCCCCCTTCCCTATTTTTTAACTGTTTCATTTCTGCAAAGACAAATTTGATTATTCCAGCAACACCTGATTCATAATTTTCAAATATATTAAAGTTGGAAGTACATAAAACTTTGTCTTCTGGTAAAGAGTGAGGCGATAAAAAGATTAGATATGGAATCTTTTCATAGAGTAAAATCTGTTTATCTTGGCAGTATGTCAAAGTTAAAAAGCATTTCAGAGTAATATTTTGAATAAACCTGTTCACTAGTTACGCAAAATAAGTTTAGAGTTTTCTGGGTTACAAATATGTGGATTTGTAGGAATTAGAAAAGTTGAAATCGCTTGTTGGAGAGTTTCACATGGTGTGCAATGTGCAGAACATAAAGGAGCCATCTATGTGATGAAGGTTTGAAGTTGAACTCTACATTTTGAGAGTTACAAATGGTGTGCAATATGCAGAACTATGATATACCAGAGCCATCTGTGATTGTAGTCCATGTGGGACTATTTACTAGTATGGTGGTCTTAGATTATGGTCACCTAACAGTGGAGGTAGGTGCACTGCTGTACTCACATGTGAAATAGCTTTCATGTCAGGTAATGAGTTTAAGTCTTAGATAAGTCTTCCCTAGTATTTTACCTTCATCTTGTTGAGTGTACACATGGTAACTGCTTGAAGATCCTCTCCACATACTGTATACATGGATATATACATGTGTCAAAAAATTTGTGAATTACCGATTATAGACATTTTGCATATGGAAATGTTTGCGAATTCAAGACATTTGTTATTTGTTGGTATACTTGTGGTAAAATATGCAAACAGAAAAGTTCGCGAATTTTTCAAGTTTGAGAGCATCGCAAAAATTTCCATGTTGCAAAAATTTCCACTTATACAGTACTAGTGTATATGATACATTATCACTCATATATAGACCAGTATACATCTGTGACCAACTTAAAATCTTAACTAATGACAAAATTTTAGACTAGTTCAAATTGAAAGCAAATGCAGACAACAAATTAAGTGGCAGAAACGATGGAAATTGTATTGGATTTGGTTGAAAACATTGTGGTTACAAGCATTTTCTCCTTTAGCACAATGATGTTGAAGCTTTCTTTCCCATTGTCTGTGAAACACATTAGTGTTTGGTGAAGGGTAATAATGCAACTAAACTTCCCATTTATCCCTTTACCACACAATGTCGACTTTTAATGACCCTGGGAAAGAAGCCTATTGAAAATATTGTGGGAAAAGGAGAAAATGCTGGTAACCAGCATTTTCTCCTTTTCCAACAATGTTTTCTACCCTACCAAAGAAAAATTGCACCATTTTAGCCACACTGAAATTATTGTGGTCTGCAAATGCTTTTAATTTGGACAAAGCTAAAATTCTGTCATCTGGTAAAGGGTTAAAGAAACTAAATAATATGCAACTGTCACTGACTTATCTTTCCTTTCCATTTCAGGACATCATACGGCTAGTGGTTGGTCGTTTGGCAGCAGGAGAAAGATTCTTTGGAAAATGTTATGCTTTGAAACTTGTCCATACAAAGTCACGGCTATCCTTTTGGCTCCATAATAATCTTACCATGTACCAAGTCAAACAAAAATATGAAGCCTTTAAACCACCTGATGAATGGAGGTAAGTTACTTGGAATCTAATTTATATTCACAGTCTTCTGTTAATGCCTTTTGTCTATAAAAGTACACGGAAAGTACATGGAAGTATTGTTGACAGAGATTATGTGAAACAAGAAATATCTTTGAAAAAGATAGATGGCGTAAATTTGCCAGCAAATAGGCA
This sequence comes from Hippopus hippopus, assembly GCA_946811185.2. Classification (NCBI taxonomy): domain Eukaryota; kingdom Metazoa; phylum Mollusca; class Bivalvia; order Cardiida; family Cardiidae; genus Hippopus; species Hippopus hippopus. Next base: position 34,118,236 of record OX328099.1, on the reverse strand, counting down.
TGGGCCCTTAGAATAAACATGTCTACATTTTTTACCAATCACAAATTTCTATTTAATGATTAAGCAGTAGCAAAAAGTAGGTCAAAAGCCAGCACATTCAGCTACACCAAAAAAATATCCCATGCCAAAAGTAGAAGAGGAGGCAGAAAGATGTGTATGATAGTGGACTAACCAGATAAAAGACTTCCTCCACCATTTTCAAAACATGTAACCCTCTTTATTATACTGCAGAGAAATTTCTCGCGATCTGATTGGATGATATGCCCCAAAGATACATTCATGTACACTGGCAAAATCCATGTAAAAGCAGTTTCCCTTTCGGGAGCCCCGTATACATAACTGCACTTTCAACACAAAATCCAAAATGGTGGCATCGATTGGTATGCGCCACCCGTAAGACAAACATACTGACTAGCCAGCACCATATTTTTACAAGTTTCTTGGTTGTCATTAAAGCGGAAAGAATGGATTATTTCTAAAAATAAATTAATATAGTTACATATAGATCTATTACCGTTTGTTGTCATTCTAAAACAAATACACAGGGTTAAAACGAGTCATCCCTTCGTCAGGTAAGCAAATTGTGAAGTGTCAAAACTCATACATTGTAATATTAAAAGGATAACCTAATGCTCATCTGATGCAACTAATGGTTGTTTACTTCTGCCAACAAATCATTAAAATGCATACTTACTGTACTTTACCTTGAATTTGTTGAAAACCATGTTTGAATAAAAATACATTGAATGTCTATCACAGTGACATCATCAAGTTCATGCACTAAACTGCACGTTTCACCAAGGCTTCAGTGACGTCAGTTCTCAATGACGTCAGTTTTCACTGAATTAGGGCACTCAGAAGGGAAATTCGATTTTGTCATCCAACTCAATTGGTGAGACCATAAAACAGAAATATTTGGCTGAAGAAATATTGGAATGGTAAAGCTTTGCAGTATGATAAATTCATTGTATGGTCAGGTGGCAGGGGACTTTGGTGAATCATGTTGTCACCTTGCCTTCGGCTAGGGGCGACATGATTTGCCACAGCTGTGAACAAGTATTCAAGTCCCCTGCCACCTGACTGTACAACTAATAATGTCTTCTCATCCTAGTACTGGATCACTGGCAAGTAGCAGATTCTTGCCATGGGACAAACTATTAGACTAACCAGCATTCTTTCCTTTTCCCACAATTTTTTCACAAGCATTCTTCCTGAGGGCCATTAAAAGAAGAGATTATCTGGTGAAGGCTTAATGAAGGAAAATTTGGTCTGATGATGTCATCTGGAGACTTTATATTATTTTATTTTATTTACAGGTATGAATTGCGTGTAAGATACCTGCCCAAAAGTTTTCATGAGCTCTACGCAAAAGATAAAGTGACATTCTACTATTTATATGACCAGGTACTGAGTCTGTCTCTCTTTTGTATCCCTGTCTGTCTGTCAATCTGTGTGTCTGTGGTTCTCTTGTCTGTTTTTCTTCTTTTCCATCTCTTCAATAATTCCATGCCGCAAAGCGGGAAGGGATTATAGGAGTGGTCTTCGTCTAACTGTTCGTCTGTCCACACATCTGCCCATCTATAACACTTTCCTGTTGCTTTCCTCCATATCTCCTGAACTTTGGGACAGATTTTAACTGTTCGTCTGTCCGCACATCTGCCCATCTATAACACTTTCCTGTCCCTTTCCTCCATATTTCCTGAACTTTGGGACAGATTTTCAATAAACTTTAGTCAAATGTTCATCTTGGTGAGACCATAACTCTGTCTTCATTGTTGTTGGAGTTATTTCCCTTAGTAATTTTACAAATTGTATTTTTGTGTGGAGCATATACTCCAAAGTATCTAAGCTATTTACATAAAGTTTCATATGCAGACAGATCACATTCAGGACAAGTGCAGTGCACAAGATCCGTGACTCTGTCTTCATTTTTTTTGTTGATTTTTTATATACGCCGCTGGAGGCGTCGTATATTGGTGTCATCTTCTCCGTCTGTCCGTCCGTCCCTTCGTCTGTCCGTACGTACGTCCATTTCTTGTGAATGCAACTCCTCCCACATTTCTTGACGGATTTGGATGAAGTTTTCACAGAATGTTTGTCATCATGTGACCTATCTCATATTGTCAAGGTTTTGCGATTTGTGACTGCATCATGGAAAAAGGGGGCTTCATGTTATATTTCATTCCATTTCTTTTGAATGCAACTCCTCCCACATTTCTTGACGGATTCGGATAAAATTTTCACAGAATGTTTGTCATCATGTGACCTATCACATATTGTCAAGGTTTTGCGATTGGTAGCTGCGTCATGGAAAAAGGGGGCTTCATGTTATATTTCATTCCATTTCTTGTGAACGCAACTCCTCCCACATTTCTTTACGGATTTGGATAAAATTTTCACAGAATGTTTCTCATCATGTGACCTATCGCATATTGTCAAGGTTTTGCGATTGGTAGCTGCGTCATGGAAAAAGGGGGCTTCATGTTATATTTCATTCCATTTCTTGTGAACATAACTCCTCCCACATTTCTGGACGGATTTGGATAAAATTTTCACAGAATGTTTCTCATCATGTGACCCTGCACATATTGTCAAGGTTTTGCGATTGGTAGCTGCGTCTAGGAAAAAAGGGGCTTCATGTTACATTTCATTTTTCACCAATATCTCTTTAATTACTGGACATATCTCAACGGATTTTGATGAGATTTTCACAGATCATGTGACCTAGCGCATATTGTCAGGGTTTTGGAATTTATTGCTGTGTCATTGAAAAAGGGGGCTTCATGTCAAATTGAATTTTTCATTGATGTATCTCCAACTAATGGACATAATTTCATGAAACTTCATATTTTTATTGGTTAATCAAAGCCAATAACCAATGAGTCAGTCGTGCATCCGTCTGTCCATCCATCAGTCCGTGCGTAAACCTTTTAGATTAAAAGTAACACAATATATCCACAGGGGTAAAAGTTTTCCGTATTGTGACGGAATTCCGTATTTTCAGGGGCTGACCAGGTCATTTTTCCAAATCGTTTAAATCTGAGGAGAATTTTCTTTGGGGGGGGGGGGGTACCCCTTTATCTCGTATCTGTTGCAAGTCAATAGATTTCCAGATGCCGTATCAATAAAATTTATTACCCCACTGCATTTGCTTTGTCCGTGGCTGATCTCGGTCATTAATGTCTCCTGTCAAACGCACTCGCCTTAAAAACAATGAAATTCAAAGAATTTTGTAATTTCGGGGATAACTTGCACCGAAATGTTTACAGTCACTCACTCTTGCTTAGGGTTTCCCGATTCTAAATATAGATGCTGAACCGGAACGTTCTAAGGTTATCGTATGATGTTATATTGTTCGTGTCCAAAATGTTGCGGATGTGTTTTGATCGGTTTCCCGACTTTAACATTTTTGCCGCTAGGATTGTAAAACAAAATAAAGCATTAACAAAGCCCTTCGTTTTAGGGGACAAATATTGGCTGCAATTTGATTATTTGCTAGCGAAAGATGGCTCAGTTTAAATTATCTTTGTTCTTTTCAATAACAAATGGATGTCAGAGCTGGGGATCGGCAACTATCTTTCGAAGTTGACAGTACGTGCTACTCAAATGCCGTAGCGACCGAAAAAGGGGGAAAAGTTTCATTCATACACTGTAGTCCGATTTGTAGCGGTGGGCCAATGATTGACTATAGTCGAAAGTCAGTTGGTTTTGGCTTCCGATTGCGATTAGCTCATGAGAAATCCAGGAATCGATTGCAGTCGGTACCGAAGCTCGCTCGGTCGTGAAACGTGAATACTGGTTTGTAGCGCTTGGTTTTGTGACTGATATTAATCACACTCTAGGATTCAATATAGTGATAACAAACACGAAAATTGGTTGGAAAAATGAGAAAGAAATTTTTGTCCATGGATGTGTTGTCAAAACTCGACAACTCGGCAAGTTTCTTATTTGATCCCTGAGACCGGGTTTTGACGCTTGGAAATTTGAAATGACATGTCTTTGACGCTGAAAAATATTGACTTAATTGTCAATCTGACGCATGAAATTATCATCAAGAGCTTCATATAACCTAGCTTGTGCGTATCCGGCAGAAATATGGGCTAAACACGATCAGTATAAAATGTGAAGGACACGCGCGTGATCTAATGAAGCTGGCGAGTCATTTACGAGAACGTAATAACGGTGTTAATCCTCTGATCTAGTGTAAAGTGACAGATTTTAAAGTTACCTGCTATTCAAAATGACTAACTGATGTCAAATCAAGTGGTAATACTTCTCCAGAAATTAATTGACACGAAAAATTGATCGCCAAAAAAAACGTGAAAACCCATGAGACTACCATGATCAGCGTGACATCGTCCGATCAGACGGACTTCAAACTATCTTCTCGACTCTAATAATGAATTTAAACATTGAATTTGCACAAATCTCTGAATAAAACAATAAGTGGAATCTAAAATTCTGTCATGAAATTGTTGTTTATGAAATGAAAATATAGATCTAAAGGGGGGGGGGGGTTGTCGTCTGCAAATGCTTGAAATATGTGAATTTTTTTTAACTGGTTTGGAAATAAAAATTTAAAGATCAAAATAAATGATATTAAATAAAGTAAAAAAAATTTAAAGTACAAAACATCACATATTTATAAACTTGATATCATGTAGACAAATTGTCAAAGTATTTAAAGCAAAAAGGCATTCCCAGTTCAATGGAGAAACCGATTGTACAACCAATAGTTAGTTGGTTTGCTCTTCCGGTTACAAAGTGATAATCATTTTTGCATTTAAACTGATTGCCCCACACTGCGGATTTGATAGACTTTTTACAGGAATTGGACCAGTTCCATGGTATATCACTTACCTGCTTGTTTTAGCAAACATTAGAATTGATTTTGCCAAAAATGTTTGCACATTTTAGGAAAGGTTCTTAAAGTGTTTGAAGAGCTTTTAACAGTGAACATGTAGATGTATCTATAAAATCTTGTTTGGGCATGTTGCTTGAAAACAGTCTATCTTTTAATGGGCTGTCATTAAAACTTGATATTTTAATGAAATTAATATGTAGTTTAGATCTGAACCCCCATCCTTGTTTGTGTACCCCAAACTCCAGTTACCAAAGGGTGCAAAAACCTCAAGCTAGAAAATGCACAGCATACTCTGTCACATTCTCCCTGATAAATTAGCCATTCTTAAAGAGAGTGTTCTTTTCCTATTTGACAGGTTTGATTTTATTCTTCTGACAGAAATTTAGCACATGTGATTGCATTTTAATGAATCAAATATTAAATACTAGATATGTCCTTTCTCATACTTGTTGTACTTTCAAATACAAAACTGATGTAGGGCTAATCTGATTAGGTCCTGTGTACAAAATGGAGATAAAAGAGAACAAAAATAACATGGGTGCTAAAAACTTTGAGATTTTCTTAGGTTTTAGCATATCATATCTTTCATTCGTTTCAAGATTTTTTCAACTTTAAAATGCTAAAACTGGATCTCATTAGAGGTATTTGATGTTTATAAAATAGCTAAATCTCAGGAGCTTCCGGGGGCCTCCGGCCCCCTGGACCCCTGGCCAGGGCGTTGCCCTGGACCCACCGGGGGCCCTAGCGGCCCCCAGGCCCCCAGCTCAATTTTCAGTATTTTCAGATTTTTTAACTTTTACCCCTGTATCCATTGAGCTACCCAGGCAGGTGCTAGAAATTCCAACACTTTAGTCTCTATAGCTAGGTGTTTGAAATAGCAGCCATGTGGCGGCATATATTGTGACGACGGCACTCTTGTTCACGCTTGTTATTTTACGAATTGGATTTATGTGTTATTTTACAAATTGGATTTTTGTCCAGAACATAACTTATTTCCATTATTTTTGGGACTATTGCCCTCAGTTATTTTGCAAGATGGATTTTTGTCCCGAGTATTACTTCCAAAGTGTTAGAGGTATTGGCTTAAAACTTCATACACAAATAGATCATGTTGAAAACAAGTGTAGTGCACAAGATCCATAACTTTGTCTTCATTATTGTTGAAGTTAATGCCATTTGTTGTTTTACAAATTGGAATTTTGTCAAGAGCATAACTTTCAAAGTGTAAAGGCTATTGACTTCAGCCATCATATGCAGATAAATCATGTTGAGGAATAGAAGATCCACAACTCCATTATTTTTAGATTATTGCCCTTAGTTATTTTACAAAGTGGGTTTTTGTCCAGAGCATGTCCCAAAGTATAAGAGCTACTGGCTTCAAACTTCATATACAAATAGACTATGTTGAGGACAAATGCAATGCACAAGAGTCATAGCTCTGTCCTCATTATTTTTAGAGTTATTGCCCTTTGTTAATCCCATATCATTGAGGCTAGCCATTGGTCTAATGTTTAAAGCTGGACTTTCTTGTTTGTGTTTGCAGCTTTCCTGTTTGCAGACTTAATGTTTGTGGATTTAGTGTTTGTAGATATATTATCGAGAAATTATATTGGTGTACCTATTTTCTTTGAATTCATCAATGCAACCAAAAATAAGGATGGATGGATTGCTTGGTGTTTTATGTCTGTCAACAGTACTTCAGTCATAATACAATGATAGAAGGGTGATTATGAAAGGCTAAGTGCAATGAAGTGCTGTTTAGATCCAGAAGGAATCAAATCCGGGATCCCATGATTCAAAGTTAGGAGCACTCATAGCTTGACCATCTGGTTGCTTCTACAACCAAAGGTCCCACCACTCTGACTGTCATTCTGTGGCAAGGGATATACAGTCGACTCTCATTATGTCGAAATCGCTTTTCTCAAAACTCGTGTTATGTCAAAGTCAAAGCTATGTCCGAACTTCATGCATCTTTATTTTATGTTGATTTTTGTTTTTATCTCGAAACCATTGCATCCAAAAAACTGTTATGTCGAAGTAATTTTGAGAGCAATTTCGTACTTCATTTTTTCATTCATATATCCACCATTGTTTGTAGATAATAGGGTGCCAATTCACACAAAACGATATTATCTTAATTGATTCATTAGGTATCAGATTATAAAAGGTGTAAATAAGTTTGTAGCATTGTAAACAGCGGTTCATATAAGACTTATACACATCGTGAAAATTACACTGAACGATAAGGCTTGTTAGTTTGTCTCTCTTGCTAACTGCTCTTTTTTTTGGGGTGGGGGGGGGGTTGAACACGTTGTCAACATTATCGTGTATTAAGTCGGTCTGCATGAATGCGGCTAATACATTTCTTGAATGTTTATAATGTCATCAGAAATGAAACTTGATCGAGCGTTTGCTATGGCCATGCAAACCAGCAAGGCACTTTTAAATTTCCGGGGGATAACTGGTTCGGTCGTTTAATTAAAACAGAGGCACGATGCGTAAGCTTGATGTGAAGTCATACAGTCAAAATAAAAAGCCATTTTGGAGGTTGTTCCACAAACCTCCAACGACCCCATCCTATTTTATGTTTACTTGCGGTTTTCGGTACGTCTGTCTTCGAATTTTTATATTGAACTCCTGTTATGTCAAATTATTTTTGTTGTCCCCAGGGATTCGAGATAACGAGAATCGACTGTAGCTGTCCTTCAGACTGCCTTCTTGTTTAAACTGCATCAATAAAATCTGCCTCCCCTCTTTTGCTCCATTTATATTGCATGAAAAAAAGAAAATATATCTCACTGATCTGTGAGAGATTTTATTTGCTACTCACATCATGCTCTCATACTGTAGATATTCATTAGACATGTCTCTCCATAACTCAAGACAACAAGCAAGGAGCAGCTGACATGGACATGTCTCTGTAAAATATAGATTTCCAAATGAATTAACCTTTTACCACACTGAAAAAATTCAGACCTATCCATATTGAAAGTATTTGCAGACAACACAAGTTTAATGATTTGTCTGAAGGGTAGAAAACATTGTAGGAAAAGGAGAAATTGCTGTTTGACAGCATTTTCTCCTTTTCCCACAATGTTTTCAAAAGCTTCTTAAATCTTGGTCGTTAGAGTCAGTGTTATTTGGATATGTCCTTGAAAAGGCAAAAGACATTGTGGGGAAAGTATTTTCTCCTTTTCTCACAATGATGTTACAAGCTCTGTTCATCAGGATCCTGAAAACAATAGAGTTAACCCTAAAAGTGCCAAATGAACCCAACACAAATTTTCATCCTCGATTCCCAAATAATTGTAATTTCATAGCTGCTTTTGTCTAGTGGTTCAACAAAGCAGACATTGTAGATCAAAGATCAGGCTGCATGTTTTGTGCAGCCAGATCTTGATCTACACTGACCAGTAAGGTAACTAAGTGGGAAAAGGTGCTTCATGGGTTAAGTAGAGTTGAATCCCTATCATACCCCTCTCATCTGTGGCTTGGGTAATGTAATTATATTTGATCTCTAGGATGCCTCAATTAGTGTTGTCAATATCCAGCTGTGGAAATACAGGAGCCTAGAATAATTCCTGTCCCCAGAGAAGGGAGTATCCGATGGCCCCTGTCAGTCATTGATAGTATCTGTGGTGAAACTTGTGTTCAACACATTCCTTTCTGATTGTGTATTGATCCTCACTTTTTCCCTTTTATACAGTCCTGTGTGTAAATATGAAGAAAACACAATAAAAATGTGCAGTCAAGCTTTCTGCTCTTTTGCATGTTTAAAACTCTCTTCACATAAAAAATGAAAATTAGCATCACATTCATTATAATGATTACAATTGACATCTTCTTTGTGATATTATATGCTATAGGTACAGGATTTGTCCTTTGAGGTTAAAAAAGATTGTAGGTTAATGAGAAAATACAGGCCACCAGCTCAGGATGGTTTGGTAAAATATTATGGTGTTAAATTCGTAATTTGAGGATTTTCTGAGTGTACTCCTTGCATACAAAATGCACTACTGTAAGAAATATGTTCAAAATATGGATAATCAACATGCTCTTATTATGCTTTAACCCTTTACCACATAATCTCAAGTTTTAACTGGGGGAGATGCAAGAGGATTCAAATCCAACTATTGCTTTTTTCAATGTTTGTCAACTTTGCCAGGATGTCTTAACTGTGAGATAGTGTAGATGCACATTAAGACAGCGCAACTTAGTTTTGTATGTAGCTTTTTGTTAATACATGGATACACAGATATTAATTTCCATTTCATAGATAAAGCAATCAAAAGTTACGGTAATTCTTAAAGCGCAAAATAAATGAACTATAGTTTTATGAACGAAAACTAAGCAAAACACAGCAATTTCAAGGTTACAATTGCCGGAATATTTTACAAAATGGTGGACAGTATAAATCAAAGGTCAGACTGCACTTATTGTGACTTACACTACCTTCAAAAGGCTTTCTGATGTTCATCTAAATTGTCTATAAAACAATACATGTACTTAGATTTTATCATGCTAGTCGTGGGTAACAGTTGTCATTTGTCATTCTGGAAGTAAATTATGGAGATTTCCTTTTACAGCAGTATCTGATAATTAAATGGCTTGGAAATAATTTACAAAACGGCTTCCCTCTTTGTGATGAAGGTTTGAGACAATATGGATTTTATATCAGGTTTCAGGGGACGATGATAGATTATTTTGGACTCTGTTCCTTAACCCATCTCCTGTAAGGCTTAACCTCTTCCTGCACAATCCTATATCTTATCCCTTTACCACACCCGACCACCATGATATGACTTTAGCTGTTAAAGTGGCATTAAACCCCAATACAACCAATACAACCAACCTTTACCACACAATCCCGAGTTTTAAAGACCAAAAAAGAGGCCTTTTAAAAACATTGTGGGAACAGGAGAAAATGCTGGTTACCAGCATTTTCTCCTGTTCCCACAATGTTTATACTACGTACCTTCCCAAAATGAATTTTAAATTTTGAGTCGCATTGATGTAGTTTTCCGCAAATGCTTAGAATTCAGACAAGTCTAAAATTTTGACATTTAGGAAAAGGTTAAGGACCCATAGGAATGAGGCTTTTCAAAAAAATTTGTAGGAAAAAGGAGAAAATGCTGGTAATCGGCATATTCTCCTTTTCTCAAATTGTTTTCAGCGCTATTAGAAAACTCAAGCTAACCTGTATCAAATATGAAATTGTCGTCTGCAGTTGTTTTCAATTTCAAAGAGTCGTAAAGTTGTTGTTTGGGAAAAGATAAAAGTTCACCTTGTTTAACCCTTTACCAAGCACTCCTGATTTTACATGACCCTGAGAAAGAAAGCTTTAGAAAACATTATGGGAAAAGGAGAACAGGCTGGTAACCATCATTTTATTCTTTTCTGACAACACTTTCTATCCTCCCAAATACAAATTTCAATTTTTGAGTCACATCTATTTTGTAGTCTGGAAATGTTTTCAATTTTGTGGTTTTGTGCTCCCTAAAGTATTAACCTTTCAGCACATGACAACATGACAAAATTATGGACAGGTCCAAATTGGAAGCATTTCCAAAGGACACACACAGTAAATATGGCACAAGTAATGGGATTTGTCTGTAAAAGAAAAGAAAACATTGTGGGAAAAGAAGAAAATGCTGGTTACCAGCATTTTCTCCTTTTCCCGCAATGTTTTCAAAAGTTTTCTTTCTCAGGGTCGTTAAAACTCGGAATTGTGTGGTAAAGCGTTAAGGAACAATTTCTCATTTTGCCACTGTTTCCACTTACATTCATGTACATGTATTAACCCTTTAACATTCATGTACATGTATTAACCCTTTACCACACAATCCCTACTTTTGATGACCCTGAGAAAGAAGCCTTTAGAAAACATTGTGGGAAAAAGAGAAAATGCTGGTTACCAGCATTTTCTCCTTTTCCCACAATGTTTTCTACCCTTCACAAAACAAATTTCAAATTTTCAGTCACTTTTATTTTCTCGTCTGCAAGTGCTTTCGAGTTGAACAAAACTAAAATTTTGTCGTTTGGTAATGAGTTAATCCTTCAACCCTGTGTTTTTACAAACTTGAAAAGGATTATTAATTGCATGGTATTTGACTCTCTTTCCAACACTATTTAAGTTTTATCGTGGCAGCCAGTGCACCTATCCATAATTTACTGGAGTTTCTTTTTACCAGTGCTTCGTACAATATTCTCCACTAGCCACTGGCTGCTTTCCCATGTAATCATCATCCAGACAATGGTCAACTGTGACAGAGGAATGACTTGTGTTGCAATGACCATCATCAATCCATAGAGAAAAATTGCAGAGCTGGGGGTTCTGGTTTGAATTCCTGACATGTTAGTGATTTAGTCACAGGGCTCAGCACCTTGAAGAAGAACGCTTATGAAATCTTTCTGGAAATCTTCCAGAAAAAAATGCAACTATCAAGCATTTTCTCATGTACACTACATTTCCCACAATTTTTGTTGTTACTTTATCATTGACAAATTTAATCATTTGAGCCACATTTAACCCTTTACCACACAGCAAAATTTAAGACCTATCCAGATTGAAAGCATTTGCAGACGACTATTTCATAGTGGCTCAAATGAAGCAACTTTTCTTTGATAGGGTAGAAAACTTTGTGGGAAAAGAAGAAAATGCTGGTTACCAGCATTTTCTCCTTTTCCCACAATGTTTTCAAAAGGCCTCTTCTTCAGGGGCGTTAAAAGGCGTCATTGTGTGGTAAAGGGTTAACCCTTAGAGCCCTCCAAAAACCGAACAGCCTCTTTCAGTCTAGAAATAAGACCAAAATAATCACAGTTTCAAGGTTACTCTTGTCCAGAATATCTTGGAAGATTAGACAGTGTAGATCAAGTTCAGACTGCAGATTTTGTGCAGTCTGAACTTGATCTACACTGGCGGCACGGGCAACTAGGCGCTTTAAGGGTTTGCTGTCTGAATTTACTTTCAATATGGGTAAGTCTAAACAGTAACCACCTGGTAAAATATAAGTACAATACCTGTGGTTATGTTAAGTTGTTTAATTTCTAAATTTTCATCTTAAAATTAATGTCTTTTTACCCTACTTAAGGTTTTCTTAATGTATTTTTACCCAACTTAAGATTTATTATTTTTGTGGGAAGTGATGGTAGGGGATGGACAATGACAAAAATGGATTGAAAGCCACTAAAAAGATGAACAGCTGTTTTTCGTGTTACATCCACAGATAATGAGGTTGACCAGTGCATATTGATTACCTGACTACTGAGGCTTGATAATTAGATTCAGTAAACTCTTCACCTGAGAAGACAAAATTCCAGAATCATCCATATCAGGGTCATTTTTAGACAATTTCACAGATTAAGTGTGACTTAAATGATGGGATTTGTTTCTGAGAGGGAAGAAAACCAGCATTTTGTACGTATTCCCCCAACAATGTTTTCAATATCTGTTTTCCTTAAGAAAACAGAAACAAAGGATTGTGTTGTAAAGGGTTAACCCTCACAAAAGATGATTTAGGGTACTTTTGCAAACATTGTACAGCAAGATCATCATAGCTCAGAAAGTGCAATCTTAAATCCAGCATGTCTGGTGTTTTGTGAAATAGTTCGAAGGCAATGCCTTGAAGCTGCAATATTTATGACTTTAAATGCCAGAATTTTGTCCATTTCCTTTATTAAGCCTTTACCTCACAATCCCAAGTTTAAATAACCCATACAGAGAAGGCTTTTGAAATCATTATTGAAAAAGGAGAACATACTGGTAACCAGCATTATCTCCTTTTCACAAAATGGGCCATTTTTTAAAGACAAATCCTTTTGTCTTGAGATGATTTTAACATAGGCTAGTTTAAAACTTTGCTGTTTGATAAAGGGTTGATATAATTGGTTACCAGTTGTAGTCCAGCTTCCCCCTTTTGCATCAGTGTTTAATTCCACTGGCCAAAGGCCAGCAAGCTTAATGTCATGGCCCTTTGTTTCATTTCAAACATCTTCTTCTCTGAAACTACCCATCCAATTTTGACCAAACTTATCAGAATTGATACTGGCAGAGACAAATCCAATCAGTTGAACTACACTAAGTTTGTTGTCAGCAAATGATTTCTGTCTTGGCAACCCAAAACTATTGTAGCATGATAAAAAGTTAAGCAGTTGGGGAAGTAACTTGATTATTACCATGTTATATTTTCACACAACACTGTGCTCAACTGCTACGCCTTGAGACTTGTAAGTGAAATATCTTTGGTCACTTTAGGTTATGGGTTCGAGCCCCATAGCTTGCCAACTTAAAACTTACTAACAGTCTTTCGGAATAGACATTAAGCTGAGGTCAAGTGTGATGGTCCTATTCACCAATAATGTAAAAGATCAAGGTGTAGCTTAGAATGGGTTTCATTCTGTATCTTGCACTATCTCTCTTCACTTTCTTAGCAGTCTGCTAGGGCAGTTGTGTATATGAGCAGCAGGTTACGGCGATAAATATACAGAAAAATCAAGCAATCAAACAACATAGGACTCAAATATTAGGTACCTGATAATAGGAACAAATTATGTTAGCAAATTTATAATTTGTTGTTTTTGAACTCTTTACTAGGTGATGAAAACTTATACCTTTCACAATGAAAGTATTTGCAGATGACAAATTTCATTTTGCTTAAAGTAACAATAAAGGCCAAATGTAAACAAAGCAGGTGTTTAAATGCATTTGAATTTGTATCATACCATTTAAAAGTATGGAAATTATCGTTAAGATGACAATCTGTCATTGTACGGTTGGTCCAAGTGTTAGTGGCTGACAGAGAAATTAATTTTAAAACTAGGTTTAAACCTGCCAGGTAGCTGTGTCTTTTGTTTACTTTTTGCCTGATTTTAAAATTCTTTTTTCTGCCAGCAACTAACATATGGCCTGACCACATGATAACAGACTGTCATCTCCACAATATTTTCCATACTTTTAAATGGTATGATGTAAATTTAAATGTATTATGACACCTGCTTTGATATTTTGGCCTTTACTGGGCCTTTAAATGATGTTATATGTGAAAGGGTAGAAAACTATGTGGGAAATGGAGAAAATGCTGTACAACAGCATTTTCTCATATTCCCAACTATCATGGTTGTTGTTTTCAAAAAGTTTTTCGTCTGGATGGTATGTTCACATAATTGTGTGGTTTAAGCTGGTAACTCTTTAACGAACGACAAAATTTTCACCCTATCCAAACTTAAAAAAAAATTTTCAAACAACAAATTCGAAGTGGTGCAAATGCAGACATTGTCTTTCAAAAGGTAGATAACTCTAGTAAAAGAAAAAAAAAAATATTTGTCACCAGTATTTTCTCCTTTTCCAGGAATGTTTTGTTGAAAAGCTATTTTTCTTCTGGGTAAACAGTGTAAACATAATTGATGGGTCAAGGGTAAAAATGACCTTGCATTTTGATTTTTGCAAATAATTTCACCATTCGTCACAAAGTTTTTAAAATCTCCACCTTTGTATGAATTCTGTTGTATTATTTTCAAGGGAAAGCATTTGACAAAGAGATGGTTAGCTCACTCTAAGCTGGTGTTGAATCATTAGGCCAGCTGCAGGAAATGAATATGCTATGGTTGGTGGTTTGGGGAGATGAAATATTGTTCTCTCATGATATGAACACCCCCATTAACCATTTACCAAAAATTCCTGTTTTTTTTTTTAAACAACACTGCAGAGGAAGGCTTTTGATAAACATGGTCAGAAAAGGAAGAAAATATTTTCTATTCTTTCAATGACAAATCCCATCATTTGAGCCATGTTTAGTTTGTCATCTACAAAATGCTTTCAAAATGGATAAATCTTAAATTTAGACATGTATGTGGAAGTATTCACAATTATTAATGGAGATTAACTCTATACCACACAACAAAATTTTAGACTTGTCCAGATTGGAAGCATTTGTAGACAACAAAACAAACGTAGCTTATATGTGATGATTTCTGTCTTTGACAGTGTAGAAAACATTGTGGGAAAAGGAGAAAATGCTGGTTAGCAGTATTTTCTCCTTTTTCCACAATGATTTCAAAAGGCCTCTTCCTTAGGGTCATATAAAGTTAGGATTGTGTGATAGAGTTTAAGTCTTATATTTTTAAGGAACTTAAAAAATTAATTACAAAATAGGGATAGAATACATAGGGTTTTCAAAAGCATTCTTCAGGATTGTAAAAATAAGGGGTTGTTTTGGTAAGGGTCGATACATTGTTAGAAAAGGGCTATTTTGTGTTTTCCTTGGTGAATTATGAATCATACTAGAAAACAATACCTATTTTTTATCTGCTGAAACCATTTCCCCCATAATATCCTTGGCCGGCTGTGGGCAGATATTTTGTGTCTGAAGTAGATGTGAGTCCCACAAAGTCATTTACATCAGTCTGTTTTAGCCTTAACTCTGTACCACACGAGCACAATATAGACTTGTCCAAATTGATAGCATTTGCAGACGGCAAAAAAAAAAAAAGCTCAAAAGATGGAATTTGTCTATGATTGGGTAGAAAACATTGTGGGAAAAGGAGAAAATGCTGGTTACCTGCATTTTCACCTTTTCCCACAATGTTTTCAAAGGGTTTCTTTCTTAGGGACATTGAAACTCGTCAGTGTTAACCCTTTACCACACAATCCTGACTTTTAACAAACCCGAGAAAGAAAGCTTTTGAAAACATGGAAAAAGGAGAAAATGCTGGAATCCAGCATATGCTCCTTTTTTAGCTCACCTGAGCATGAAGTGCTCAGGATGAGCTATTGTGATCACTCACCGTCCGTCAGCGTCCGTCCGTTCACATTTCTTTGTTTACACTCTAGCATCTACAAATATTAACCAATCAGCACCAAACTTGGTCAAAATATATATGACCATAAGATCTCGGATGAGTTCGATTATGGGTCTAATCGGACCAGAACAACTGGAGTTATTTGCCTTTGAATTAGAAAAATTGCTATTTTTGACTTTGTTTACACTCTAGCATCTACAATTATTAACCAATCAGCACCAAACTTGGTCAGAATATATATATATGACCATAAGATCTCGGATGAGTTGGATTATGGGTCTAATCGGACCAGAACAACTGGAGTTATTTGCCCTTGAATTAGAAAAATTGCTATTTTTGACTTTGTTTACACTCTAGCATCTACAATTTTTAACCAATCAGCATCAAACTTGGTCAAAATACTTATGACCATAAGATCTCGGATGAGTTGGATTATGGGTCTAATTGGACCAGAACAACTGGAGTTATTTGCCCTTGAATTAGAGAGTTCTTTAGAATAGTTCTTTGTCCGGAGCATAACTTGGCATTTGTGTTTGTTGCAATAATAGGGAGTGCAGTGTGAAAGAACCATAACTCTACCTCGTACTGTCTATGAGTTATTTCCCTTTGATCATCATTTTTACAGCATTTTCTGCTTGTCTGGAATATAACTTTGTCATCTCTAGCCTGAACATCTTCAAATTTGGTATGCATGATTGTTGAAAAATTACGGAGGACAGTGCACAAGAACCATTACTCTTCCTAGCACGAATTTTGAGTTATTCCCCCCTTTGACCTTCATTTTTATAGCATTTCTTGCTTGTCCGGAGCAAAACTTTGTCATCTTAAGTAGGAATGACTTGAAATATGGTATGCTTATTTGTTGCAATATTTGGAAGTGCAGTGCACAAGAATTGTAACTCTACCTCGTGCTGTCTTTGAGTTATTTCCCTTTGATCGTCATTTTTACAGCATTTAGTGCTTGTCCGGAATATAACTTGGTCATCTCAAGTCAGAACGACTTCAAACTTGGTATGCATGTTTGTTGCAATATTACGGAGTACAGTGCGCAAGAACAATAACTCTACCTAGCGCGGATTTTGAGTAATTCCACTTTGATTTTCATTTTTACAGTATTTCTTGCTTGTCCGGAACGGAACTTTGAAGTCAGAAGTCAAATTGACTTGAGACTTGGTAAACATGTTTGTTGCATTACCTGCCCTTTGCGATTATTACGCCTCCTTGACAACTGGGAGTGGGACGGGCATATCTTGCGACAATTTGCCACTCTTGTTTCATTATCATTTGGCCTTGAACCTCGATATTTAGTATTTGTCTTCATTGTAGACCTTTACTGCTTAGTACTCAGGTGAGCGATATAGGACCATTATGGTCCTCTTGTCCATAATGTTTTCTATCTTTTCCAAAACAAAGGTCCCTTTTTGAATCACATTTATTCTGTGGTCTGCCAATTCTTTGAATTTGTACAAGTCTTAAAGTTTGTAGTTTAATAATGAGGTTATATCTGACAATAAATCAAACAGTGTATTACAGTGTTGGATCTTAAACTGTGAATGCTACGAGTATTATGATTGCTTTTCCTGTCGTTGTATAAATGCAAATTGTTTATATGACAACACAATTTTATATTCTTACAAATTCAAACCAGTTGCAGATGATCCATTAACCCTTTGCCACACAATGACGCCTTTTAACGACCCTGTAGAAGAGGCCGTTTGAAAACATTGTAGGAAAAGGAGAAAATGCTAGTGACCAGCATTTTCTCCTTTTCCCACAAAGTTTTCTACCCTATCAAAGAAAAGTTGCATCATTTGAGCCACTATGAAATTGTCGTCTGCAAATGCTTTCAATTTGGATAGGTCTTAAATTTTGCCGTGTGGTAAAGGGTTAAATGTGACTCTTATGGTGAGATGTGTCATTGAATGGATTGGAAATATTTGTGGGAAAAGAAGAAAATGCTGGTCACTAGCATGTTCTCCTTTTCCCACAATGTTTTCAAAAAACTTCTTCCTCAAGGTAGTTAGAGTTCGGGATTGTGTGGTAGGTTAAACTGTTACAAGCGTGAAGAGCAATAGAAGTAAAAAGAGTGGGGGAGTGAGTTGATCCTGAGGTATCAAAAGCTTGTGGGAAGTTAAAATAATATTAATCATAACTTCCAACATCTTTCCTGCTGGTTCACCATTAAATCTTTACCAAACGACAAATTTTTAGACTTATCAAAATTGAAAGCATTTGCAGACAACAATATGAACGTGGCTCAAATGATGAAATTTGTCTTTGATGGATAGAAAACAATTGGGAAAAATAGAAAATGGTGGTTACCAGCATTTTCTATTTTTCCCACAATGTTTTCTAAAGGCTTCTTCCTCGGGGTCGTTAAAAGTCGGTACTGTGTGGTAAAAGGTTTACTCTTTATCAGACAAGAAATTGTTATACTGGTCCAAATTCAAAGAATTTGAAGACAACATAATGAAACATGGTTAAAAATGATGGTGTTTGTTGTAGAATGATGGTGTTTGTTGTAAGAAAAGGAGGAAGTGCTGGATACCAGTGTGTTAATTTTGCAAATGACAAAATGCTGGATACCAGTGTGTTAATTTTGCAAATGACAAATTAACTCCTCACCACACAATCCCGACTTCTAACAACACTGAGAAAGAACTGTTTTGAAAACATTGTGGGAAAAGGAGAAAATGCTGGTAACCAGCATTTTCTCCTTTTCCCACAATGTTTTCTACCCTTCCAAGACCTAATTTCAATTTTTCAGTCACATTTATTTTGTCGTCTGCAAATGCTTTCAATTTGGACCAGTCTAAAACTTTCTTGTGTTGTAAAGAGTTAAATATTGCCCAAATGATGGGATTTTTCTTTGAAATGGTAGTAAACATTATGGTCACCAGCATTTTATCTTCTTTCCACAATGTTTTCAAAAGCCTTTGTCTTCAAGTTTGTTTAATGAAAGGATTGTTTTGTAAAGAGATTAACAAGCAGACAAGAACAAACAACAAAATTTTAGACTTGTCCAAGTTGAGAGCATTTGCAGACAACAAATTAAAGAATGCTGAAATGATGGAGTTAGACCTTCATAGAGTAGAAAACATTGTTGGTAAAGGAGAAAATGCTGGTTACCAGCATTTTCTCCTTTTCCCACAATATTTTCAAAAGGCTTTGTTTCTTAGGGTCGTTAAAAGTCGGGATTGTGTGGTAAAAGGTTATACGCCACACTTTATGTCAAGTGTTGAAATGTAAAGGTTTACCCAGACAATTTGACAAATTGCCATGAAGTATTTTCATTCACAAAAAAGATAAAAATACATACAATCTGAACATTTTCCAGGAGTTTATAGGCCCAAATATTTGTAAACAACTTCTGTTACCTTTTTCTTACTATGCCATTCTTTCAAAGCTCTGAACATGCAACTTTTCCGCTGGTCACTGTTAGGGCTGAAATAAGGACCGGACTACCAGCGGATGGAGTACAAAAGCAACAGTACCTGGGTACAAATTCATAAACCGTTCCTTGATGTTGAACTTTTAAACTTAGTGACTTATGTGAGAAACTGTTGGTTGTTCCAAATATTTAAAGTCTTCAGACTTTCCTCCCCTAGCTCATGGCTTACATTTTTACATGTATGCTTGAAATTCATGTTTCCTTAAGTCTTTACCAAACGACAAAATTTTAGACTTGCCCAAATTGAACGCATTTGCAGATGACAAAATAAACATTACTTATAAATTGAAACTTTACTTTGGAAGAGTAGAAAACATTATGGAAAAAGGAGAAAATGCTGGTTACCAGCATATTCTCCTTTTCCCACAATGTTTTCAGAAGGCTTCTTCCTCAGGGTTGTTAAAACCAGGGGTTGTTTGGTAAAGGGTTAAAAACGGTAATCTATATCTTCTGAAGCCCTGTTCTATTACATGTAAGTTGCATTATGTCTTTTGTTTATTTTACTCTTTACCACACAACAAAATTTTAGACAGATCCAAATTGGAAGCATTTCTAAAGGACATAGTAAATGTGGCTCAAGTAATGGGATTTGTCTGTTTAAAAAAAGGAAACATTGTGGGAAAAGAAGAAAATGCTGGTCACCAGCATTTTCTCCTTTTCCCACAATGTTTTCAAAAGCCGTCTTTCTCAGGGTTGTTAAAACTCCGGATTGTGTTGTAAAGGGTTAAAAATAGACTGAAATACTTCCAATCTTTATGTTGTCCTTGAAGTGCCTGCTTCACTTTCTTTCACAATCTGTATTTATGCGGGTACCTGGATACCCACAGATAATAGTCAGGCTGGTTTTCGGTTATGAAATTTGTACTGGATTCAGCCCTTGTCACAGTGTTTGAAGTCTGTTTGTGACAGTTTTTTTTTTTGGTCTTTCAGTCGATGTAAGTAACTTTCTTTAATGTGTGGGAAAGATTGCTTGAACCCATGAACCAAACAGTAAAATGTTTACGATGCTGAGGAAGCAGGCTATAGAAAACAATGTAAGGAAAAGGAGTAAATACTGGTAACCACAATGTTCACCAATCTTTCAAAGACAAAACAACTTATCATTACCATTCATTTCCACTTCCATAATTATTCTACCTGTAATGGTAAATTGGTGATGCAATTTTTCAAGTCTAAATGATTCTGTAATATATGTCTTTTTAGGTTCGGAATGACTACATGAAGGATCTGGCTGAGCACATAGACCATGATATGGCTATTAGGCTGGGTTGTATAGAAATGAGGTAAGATATTTTATATTGGAACCTCAGTAGCTGGAACACCTTTGGGACTACCTCCGATTCAGGGACTAGCTCCGATGTTATTTTTGTGATTGTTTCTCCGCTAGCCCCCACAGCAGCCACTCTTATGACCCATCTGGAGTGAAAAATTGAAACACCGGCATCGTTTCAAATGGCCGTATGCATCGATCTTTTCTTTGTCAGTGAACAGTAAGGTCCTAAATCGATAGACTGTTGATTAATCTTTACAAAAACGCCGAAAGTGTTACCTCCTTGTAATTCCATTATTTCGGAATGTTAATATCCATTGACCCACTTCCAAGGAAGTCAGACTAGGCTTGACATTTACTGCGCATGTTTCAGAAGTCACTTCCAGTACAGTAAAGTTATCTTTTTTTTTTCGGCATCTGTGTTACCAGCTTGGGCATTGAAAGGAAAACTAAATGTACTGGATGTGTATTTCATTTATGAGGATTCATATTTATCAGTTAAATTGATGATCACACAATATCATTTTTTCAAATCAAATTGACCATGCATGCGCAGTTAACTGAATTTATAGTGAGTGTTTGTTTACAAATTAGCCAGATGTGTTTATGTCAAATAAATGGTAAATTACAAAAGGATCAATGAAAACCTTGCACTTAACTTGGTGTCAATGTGAAGTTAAACCATTTATCTATGGATTCATGTCCATTTTCATAGCTGACAAGGAGATTAAAGACACATTAAGCCAACTAGAAAATGACGGGTAAGATTTTGAGATTTCCAGATAGCATGAAAGAAGGGCTGCAATGAAGGGTTGCCGAGACCCAATCAGAAAAATAATATCGGAGCAAACCTTCAAACTGAAGGTACTTTGGGACTAAATGATTTGTTCAAATTACTGGCAGTTTGACCAGTCCATATTTCAGACTAAGTATAAGGAGGTCAGTGAACAAGTTATGTGTATTCTCAATGCTTCTGTTTAGCTTTCATATTTGGAAATAATTCGCGGAACACTAAAAAACCATTGTCATTTACTTAGCACATATTTATTTAGGGGGGTTGTCCCAGAAGTTTGTAGACTTTTCCTATAACTCGACTATTATAAACAATTTAATACCAAAACTTGGCAACACATTATGGGATATATTATTGATATATGATACAAATATTATCCAAATACATTGATTGTGTAAAAAAGGTACAAAAGATTAACAAAAAACCCACTAACTGCCAATTGGCACGCAAGATCAATTTGACGTGGAGCTGGAAAGACACTTTAAATTTTGTCCATGCAGTCACCACCAGGGAGTAAATTTTTTATGACAAGCAACCCATTTGTTCTACTTGTCGATGTAGAAACTGTTTATTGAAGAAAGACAGAATCAGCAGTGTTTCAGTCATGCATGACATGCATTGTCAAATTTCCGGCCCTGTAGACGAGATTAATTCTTCAGAAACACATGGAAGTGAGCAGGAGCTGAAAGAACTAATGAGCTCTGGAAAGGAAGTTTGTCTCAGTTTTGGTTGTTAGTGCATTGTATCTATCTACATTATGATAGTATGATGAGTCAGTTTGACAAATTAATTGTCCGTCTGTCTGGTACCCTGTGCACTAGCAACAAACAACGTCTTTTCACAATGTGTTCTGCCAGACTTGGACACTCTTGCCTTCTTCAAAGTTAGAAAATTTTGCATACTATGATAAAACTGAACAACTTTTATTATGTTTATTTATGTTTATTTTAGACAAAGAGAACAGTAATACATTTTTCTTTCACAGATAAAAGGAAGGTGGTGCAAACAATGAAAATGCACTAATATTCGACCACATGGAAAAAGTTTAAGGTGACTTTTCAAAGCAGTGTCAAAGTGGCCTTGTGCTGTGCACTTGGTGGCAGTTAGTGGTGTTTTTTAAACCCTTTGCAATATTCTACACTATTATCGTATTTTGCTAAAAAATTGTAGTATGTATCAATGATGGAATCAATAATATATTGCAATATTTTGGTATTAAACTGTTAACAAATGGTTGAGTTGTGGAAAATTCTGAATACTTCTGGGACAAAACAAAAAAAGACATCAAAGAAAGGGTATTTATGTTGCAGAATATGTATTAATAGACACTTACCTCACATCATTCTGTTCTAATTATTACTGATATCTTACATGCACATGTTAAGATCAAAGTTGTGGTAAATAGAACCTGTTGTGTTGGAAATACTGTCTATAATATGATCATTCTTCAAAAGATGGCCTGTTGCACTAAAACATCTCAAAGACCTTGAAAAGCAAAAATTAAATATGTAGCAATCGTTTAATCATGGCAAGACAATTAAATGACAACTAAAGCAAGTGTTTATATTTTGCTGTGTTAAAATCAAGCACTATTTCCATCAAAGCAGGTGTCATAATACATTTAAATCATACCATTTAAAAGTAAAAGAAAATACTGTGGAGATGACAGTCTGTTATCGTGTAGTTGGGTCATGTGTTAGTCACTGGCAGAAAAACGAATTTTAAAATCAGGCAAAAAGTAAACAAAAGATACAGCTACCTGGCAGGTTTTAACCCTTTACCACACGGCAAATTTTAAGACCTATCCAAATTGAAAGCATTTGCAGACGACAATTTCATAGTGGCTCAAATGACGCAATTTTTCTTTGATAGGGTAGAAAACTTTGTGGGAAAAGGAGAAAATACTGGTTACCAGCATTTTCTCCTTTTCCCACAATGTTTTCAAAAGGCCTCTTCTTCAGGGGCGTTAAAAGGCGTCATTGTGTGGTAGAGGGTTAATCTAGTTTTGAAATTAATTTCTCTGTCATTGACTAACACTTAGACCGACCGTACAATGACAGATTGTCATCTTCACAATAATTTCCATAATTTTTAATGGTATGATATGAATTCAAATGCATATAAACACTGGCTCTGTTTACATTTGGCCTTTATTGTTACTTTAACCAATGAACGTAATATAGGTGTGAAACTCACTGACTTAATGTTGTCTATCCCTTTTTTCGACTTTTAACAGGTAGAATACATAGAAATATGAATGACTGGACTATGATATGTGTTCGAAAGTTCTAATTATGTGAGTGTGCAAGTTTTCAAAGGTAGAACAAAGTGAAATATATGGAGATTATGCCAGAAAAGAGAGCTTTCTTTGGTGTTTGAAATTACCCCAATTTGAGCCACTGAGGTTTGACTATGTCTGACACCTTTACAGAGGTGATGTACAAAACTATATTGTGTTTTCGCAGTCCTCAGGAATAAGGCTTTTGAAAACTAGAACTTTCTCCTTTCTCATATTGTTTTCTACCCATATAAAGACAAATCCTGTCAATTGAGCCACAGTGAAAAGTTATCATCTGCAAATACATTCATCATTTACAATCCTTTAGTTTTATTGCCTGGTAGGGGTTTGGGCGATCACATTGATCAATAACAGACATTGTCAGGAAAAAATCTTACTAGCAGAAACAATATTGGTAGGTACGTATCGTTTGAGTGAGCCTTGAAATTTAAAATCTTCATCACATCTGAGGCATAATTCTGTTTCACCAATATATCGGTTCGTAGATAAAATGAGATGTAGCTCGCGCATGCGCAGTCAGTAGCGAGTGTAATGGCGGTGATTTAATCACGAAGAAGACGCAGTCATCCAATTTAGTGGATTTTTATGTTTATTTTGAGTGATCGAGGTGTCCACTGTGGCCATCGATCTCAGACTCATTCGGTGTCAATTTCAGACCCGAGGAATACGAGTTACGGGTTGATACGCCCAGGGAATTAAATCTATTATCGGACACATGCTTTCATCATGGGCGAAACGAGCGGTAATTTGAATCAGAAGGACTCGTTGGCCGTCCCAGCTCAAACTGACAAGAGATCGGCTTCGAAAAAGGTTTCTTCTAAGCCTGCACCAGTTAAGCCGACGAAAGATAACACCGATTCTTCTTCTGACATAATGGAGAAGATTTTGTCAGGGTTGTCGGACATTAAACAACAACAACAAACTACCGACAAAAATTTTTCCCAACTTGTCGAGCGTATTTCTACGATCGAAGAATGGCTCGGTGGAGATTATTGTGAAGAAGCAGAGCAGGTTGCTCAGGAAGAGGGGGAAATCGCCGAGGATTCACCCTCCGCCACTAAACGTCGGAAAATAGAACCGGAATCGAGATTTTCACTTATGACAAAAAGACTGAAGGGTCACGAGATTACCGGTCCACCGATAGAGGAGACATTAGCATCAAATATTAATGATGTGTTTATAAATGGATTAAAAGAAGACAAATATAATAATATGATTAAGGAAGAGACACTTCCTAGGCCTGAGAACTGTACTGCTCTGCAAACTGTCAGATGCAATAAGATGGTGTGGGATTTCTTGTCTACAAATGGCAAATACTTGGATAGAAAGTTACAGAACACTGAAACTTCTCTTGTTAAGGCAGCTACATTGGTGGCTCAAGCTATAGACTCCATAGCTAAGGCTGAAATTGAAATAAAAGAAGTTGGAATTGACATTAGTTCACCCTTAGATGGGTGTCAAGATGCTTTATCGTTGCTTGGACATGCCAATAAACAACTCAACATGGCACGACATGAGGCATTACGTCCTGAAATGTGGAGACCATATTCACATTTGTGTTCTTCATCACAGCAGTTTAATGAATGGTTATTTGGTGATATTGAAAAGGCTGCTAAAGAAATAGAGGATACAGCCAAGATTGGTAGTAGGATTCAATACGACAACAACAATAAACCAATCAGAGGCCGACCAGTGTTTAGGGGTCGATTTATGCGTGGTTGTGGTAATTATAGATCTCCTGGTTATGGTAGAGGAGCCCCACAAGATTAAAAAAACAGAGGGTTCGCCCTGCATTCAGGAAACAGTAAAAACTCCAGTGAGTGAAGCTACTTCTTATATTGGGGGTCAACTGAAATATTTTTCTTCAAAATGGAAAGAAATTACTCAAGATCCGAAAATACTTGATATGGTACAACATTGCCATTTTGATTTCTCTGATACCCCACCAGTTCAAGAGAATTTCTCGCAGCAAAAGTTCAATCAGAGAGAAACCGAATTCATTAACAGGGAAATTAAAAAACTTATGGATCAAAAAGTTATAATTGAAGTACAGCCTCATCCATTACAATATTTGTCTCCTATCTTTCTTAGACCAAAGAAAACGACTGGTGAATTTAGAATGATTTTAAATTTGAAGAAGTTAAATGACTGTTTTCCATATGAACATTTTAAAATGGAAAATTTTGAGAATGCTCTTGAACTGGTGTCTCAAGACATGTACTTTGGATCTATTGACATTGAACATGCATATTATAGTATTCCAATAGCTGAAGAACAACAAATTACTTCAGATTTCTGTGGAATGGTAAAACTCATCAATTCACATGTATGCCAAACGGTGTTTCACCGGGACCGAGATATTACACAAAACTTATGAAACCTGTCTATGCTCGATTACGGTCAGAGGGACACATTAGTACTGGTTTTATTGATGACAGTCTGCTTGGAGGCAATACTAGTGAGAAATGCTCAGAAAATATTTTGGCTACTTCTGACCTAATGACCTCCCTAGGATTTCTTTTGAATCTTGATAAAAGTATTCTAGTTCCCACTCAAATTATTACTTACCTTGGGCATGTTATAGACTCACTCAAAGTGATTGTATATTTGCCAACTGAAAAGAAAAAGAAAATAGAGAGTGCATGTAGGGAAATGTTTCATTGTAAAAAAGCTACCATACGTGCCGTTGCTCACGTCATTGGGTTAATAGTTTCTAGTTTCTCTGCTGTCGAATTAGGAAAATTACATTATAGAGAACTTGAAAAGGGGAAAGCTTTGGCACTGAAAGAACAAAAAGGAAACTTTGATGCACATATGCGCATCTCATTGGTAATTAAATCTGATTTAAAATGGTGGGCAGATAATATACATTCTCAATATAGGAAAATAAGATGTGGGAATCCATCATTAGAAATGAGTGTTGATAGCAGTCATTTAGGATGGGGAGCTAAATTTGGTGATAAAATAATAGGAGGTCATTGGAGAAGAGAGGAACAAGAATTTCACATTAATGTTTTGGAAATGCTTGCTGTGTTATTTGCATTACAAGCATACAAGAACTATATTAAAGGACAATATGTAAAAATATTGTCTGACTCTTCAACTGCTGTAAGTTACGTTAATAATTTCGGTGGCGTCAAGTCGTCTCATTGCAATGAAATCAGTAAGAAGATATGGAATTTTTGCATCAACATGAATTGCTGGCTTCTTTGTGCACATATACCAGGTAGAGAAAACATCGAAGCAGACCATGCTTCTCAGAACTTCAATGACAACATCGAATGGTCTTTGGATGTTGATATTTTCAATGTTATCTGTTTGCAATATGGACATCCTTCAATAGACTTGTTTGCATCAAGACTCAATTATAAAGTTGATCAGTTCTGCTCTTGGAAGCCAGATCCATGTTGTACTTTTGTTGATGCATTTAGCATACCATGGGGCACATTTGAATTGTGCTATTTGTTTTGTCCTTTCAGCCTTGTAGGATGCTGCATTCAAAAGATCAAAACAGACCAAGCAGATTGTTGGGCAATTCTGCCTCTGTGGCCAACACAACATTGGTGGCCAATCATGTTAGAAACTCTGGTACAAATTCCACTTATTCTTCCCTGGAAAACAGGATTACTCAAACTAATGCATGCAGACAGTCGTCATCCTCTCGAGAATCACCTTGTTCTAGTGGCATGCAAACTGTCAGGAAAACCTTCGAAAGTCAAGGCCTTTCAAAAGCAGCTACCTGTGTGCTCATGGCCTCATGGAGAAAATCAACGAAACGCGAATATGAAGTCTATATTCGAAGATGGGTTTCATTCTGTGATAAACAAAAAATTGATAAGGTTTCAGTTTCTATAAATAATGTTACAGAATTTCTCACAGAAGAATACAAACGTGGGAATGGCTATTAGGCAATTAATACGGCTCGAAGTGCGTTATCATCCATGGGTATATTCAAAGACAAATTTGCAGCTGGAAGCCATCCTTTAGTGGTGAGATTTCTGAGAGGAGTTTTTCATTTAAGAAGACCCAGTGTTAGATATATCCATATTTGGAATGTGGACTTAGTGCTAAAATTCTTACAAAAGCTATCTCCAGTTAAATATCTAAGTTTGAAGGATTTAACTTTTAAGCTAGTCATGTTAATTGCCCTAGTGAATGCAGCTCGTGTACATACGATACAATTGTTAACTGTTAAAGGTTACAGGAAGTTACCTTCAGAGTTCATTTTTCTTTGTGATAGTTTTTTAAAACAAAATAGACCAAACTATAATGTTTTGTAAACATGCTTTGAAGTCTCATTTTATCTACGAACCGATATATTGGTGAAATAGAATTTAAAAATTAAACGAATCTTACCTGTAAGATGATGTTTGATTGTAATTCTATGAGACAAATGCCTCCCTCCCACCGTACAAAAAAAACTATAACGTTTTATCGTTTCCACACCAGATGCTCTTTGAAGACTGACTGCGCATGCGCGAGCTACATCTCATTTTATCTCCTCCCTCATTATTGTCTCATAGAATTACAATCAAACATCATCTTACAGGTAAGATTCGTTTAATTTTTAAATTATCAGTGATACCATAACCATCAAGGAATAAGGTTGTCAGCACTGTTTATTTCAACCCATTATATATCAAGATTAGTGAGGGGTGGAGCGGCATGACATTACATTTATCCACATGATTGTTTCTACTCAAGTTCAAGTATAAAAGGGCTGGATGCTGATAATTCAGGCAGGGCTACTTATTAAAACGAACCAATATCTTTTGTGTTAACCCTTTCCCAAACAACAAGATTTAGACACTTCCAATTTGAAAGGATCTGCAGGAGACAAATTTGAAAGTGATACAAATGACTGAAAGTTCTTAGGGTAAAAAACATTCTTGTAAAACAAAATGCTGGTTACCAGCATTTTCTCCTTTTCGTACAATGTTTTCAAAAGGCCCCTTCCTCTGGTCATGAAAACATGGGATTGTTTGGTTAAGGGTTAACACTTTACCACACAATGCCGACTTTTAAAGACCCTGTTAAAGAAGCCTTTTGAAAACATTGTGGGAAAAGGAGAAAATGCTGGTAACCAGCATTTCCTCCTTTTCCCACAATGTTTTCTACCCTATCAAAGACAGATTGCACCATTTGAGCCACATTGAAATTGTCATCTGCAAATGATTTGAATATGGACAAGGCTATTCAAAATTTTCAATGTTTAAATTTTGTCACATTGGCCTTCATAGATGTTCTTTTTTATCCACCAGTTTAATCCTTTACCAAACAGTCTGAAGTTTGACAGCCCCAAGACAGAAGGCTTTTTAACCCTTCACCAAACAATCCCAGGGTTTTAATGACCCTTGAGCAAGAAAGCTTTTGATAACATTGTGGGAAAAAGAGAACATGCTGGTAACCAGCATTTTCTCCCTTTCCTGTGATGTTTTCTACTCTATCATAGACCTTAAGCTCATTTACACCAATTTTGAATTTGTTGCCTGCAGTTGTTTCAAATAAGGAAGATTCTAAGATATGTGATTTGGGAAAAGGTTAAAACACCAGGAAAAGGAGAATAATTATGTAGGTAGCAGCATTTTCTCCTTTTCCTACAGTGTATACTTCCCTTCATGCAACAAATTTCAGATTTTGAGTCCTGTTTACTTTCTTCTTTGCTAATGCTTTCAATTTTGATAAGCTTAGAATTAAATTGTCCGTAAAGAGTGAAATGGACATTCTAAATCAGTATTAGAGATGCAGATATTGCAATTTCAACCCTTTACCAAACAATCCTGAGTTTTAATGACCCTGAGAAAGAATGGTTGTGAAAACATTGTGGGGAAAGTAGAAAATGCTGGTAACCAGCCTTTTGTCCTTTATCCATACAATGTTTTCTACTCAGTTAAAGGCAAGTTTTATGATTTGAGCCACCTTAGATTTGTTTTCTTCAAATGTTTTGATTTTGGACAAGTCTAAAATTTTGTTGTGTGGTAAAGAATTAAAAGCTGTTTTTGACAGTATAATCGGTAAAGAAGTGGATGGTGTGGATCCAAGATCAGATTGCACATTATTTTCAGCCTAATCTTTTGATCTTCACTGTCCATGTAGGAAATAAATTCCTGGTTCAGTATAACAAGGGTTAGCTATTAAGAATGGCTCAGTCAGCTGGCTAGCCTAAGTATTTAGAATAAGACTTGAATTACTTTATGCCCCTTTCACATCTATAGTTGCCTTTGTGGCCAGTGTAGATCAAGATTGGACTGCACAAAACATGCAGTCTGATCTGTGATCTACACTGTCCGCTTTGCGTAATCTTTATAGACAAAAGCAACCGTAAAAGTGAAATCATTTGGGTTTTTTTTTTTTTGACTGAAGATGGCCATTGGGTTTATTCAGCGTACTAAGGGTTAAGAATGCTTGGATAATATGATTCCAGGATATTTCTGTACTATTACTTAGATGGTTTTTTTTTTTATTTGTATGGTGTTTAACCCCATTTTCAGCATTATTTCAGTTATACTGCACTGGCCAGTGCAGCTATCCATGCTTTCCTAGGGATTTTTAGTACCAGTGCTGCACAAAGTAGTGTTCCAAGCCACTGGCTGCTTTTCCACATAACCATCGTGGAAACAATGATCAGCAGTGAGAGAGGAATGAATCCAATGGCAATGACTGTCATCAATCTGCAGAAAGAAATTGGCCAAGCTGGGGATTCCAACCAAGGACTCCCTGGTCTATATCCAACTGACTGCCCTTCAGGGCCCAGCTGTGTTCTACTGCTACATACACCAACCAATCTTCAGCCGTGAGTGGAGGATAGAACTGTTATAGTCACTCTCACCAAACCATAGAAATTTGGTACAGCCATGATTCAAACCTCTAGACCCTGTGTTAGAATCCCAGTGCATGACCTTAATATTTCAATAATTTGAAGGTGCATCTCTTTTTTCTGGAGACAATTAACCCTTTACCAAACAATCCCTGGTTTTTACAACCCAGAGAAAAAAGGCTTCTGAAAACATTGTGGGAAAAGGAGAAAATGCTGGTAACCAGCATTTTCTCCTTTTCCCACAATGTTTTCTATTCTTCTAAAGTCAAGTTTCAATTTTTGAGTCACGTTTATTTTGTCTTCTGCAAATGCTTTCAATTTGGACAAGTCTAAAATTTTGTCGTTTGGTAAAGAGTTAAGCAGTATAAGTTTATCAGAGTCCATAACTCTTTGCCAGTCAACAAAATCTTAGACTTGTACAAATCAAAAGCGCTTGTAGATCACAAATATAAATTACTCCAATGATGAAATTTTCCTACAATGTTTTCACATGTATTCTTCCACAGTGTCGCTGAAACTCAGGGTTACTGGGGAAAGAGTTAACCAATGGAATATTAGATAAAAAATATACTTTTTTGTCTTTGTTTTATTTCAGGCGTTTCTTCAAAGATATGCCTCAAGTAGCTTTAGATAAGAAGTCAAACTTTGAATACTTAGAGAAAGAAGTTGGTTTGAAACGATTCCTACCCAAGAATGTGATAGACTCAACTAAGGTAAGGCTTCTTACTTATACAGGCTTTTCAGTTTTGCATTTTTTGCATAGAAAGTAGTCTTACTCTCCAGAGAGGAAGCTTATGTTTGGGAAATTCATTAACCCTTTACCACACCATCCAGAATTTTAACAGCCCTGTGAAAGAAACCTTTTTAAAACATTGTAGAAAAGGGGAAAATGCTGGTGACCAGCATTTTTCTCCTTTCTCAGAATATTTTCTACTCTATCAAAATATTCCATCTTTTGAACCACATTTAAATTTTCATCTGCAAATGGTTTCAACTTTGACAAGTCTACACTTTCGTTGTGTTGCAGACTCTGCAAATGACTGGAAAATTTTACCGGACAGTCAGTCTGACAAGCATAAAAGTTGTACTAGACTGAATCAAAGTCTGTCGGATCGAAAAACACTCCACCAAATGAATTTTGTGGCTCGTGTAACCTGGATAAGTGGCTTGAACAATGAAAAATTGTGACAAACATCACCAAAAACAAAATCTCTCCTTTCCAAACTGTTTGGTAGGGAGATAAAGTTTTGCAGTTAAATGAAGACTATTTGAATAAAATCTTTTTTTGCTTGTCAAATAATCGATCCTTTGTGTTCTGTAAACTGGGAGGAAGTTAAAGAATATTCCACACTATAACACTATATAAGGAGTGGCTTTAGAAATTATGGGCAGCAACTAAGTTCTCCTACATATCCCGACTCATTCGCAGTAGATAGCATATGCTTGATTGATTAGCATTATATTGTGTGTATACATGTATGGCGTGTAATTAGACAAAATCAACCAGTACGCAACAAGGTGCTTGGTTTCTTGCAGGAGTGTCCTTAGGGAGGCTATTTTAGAGCCCTGGCCTAACACTGATGAAACCCAGGACACACAGAATAAGTGACCTGTCTCTATGATATGACTGAAATAGTGTTGAAAGTAGGGTTTACTCTTTACCACACAATCCCAACTTTATGACCCTGAGAAAGAGCCATTTTGAAAACATTATGGGAATTGAAGAAAATGCTGCTTGCCAGCATTTTGTCCTCTTCCCAAAATGTTGTCTACCCTATCAAAGACAGATTCCATCATGTGAGCCACATTTAAATTGTCATGGGCAAATGCTTTTAATTTGGACAAGTCTACATTGTTGTTTAAAAAAAAAAAATGCTTTTCTCATTTTTTGTACTTTGGTGAAGACTTAAGTATAACATGAATATTTTTCAGTAGAATCACGTTTCTAGCATTTGTAGTTGGAGTTAAAATTTTTTCTCAAGCTGAATAAAGGGAAGTAACTACTGACTAGTCAAAATAGCTTTATGGTATTTGTCTCCCTTGAATTTTGCCTACATCAAGAAGATGTGAGCTGTTGCCATTGGCTCCTTTTCTAATAATATTTCAAAAGCAAGTCATTGCAGGGATATAGAATAAGGTGATGTTACTCTTTAGCCCATATGTAGTATATCCCTCTTTCCATTTGTCCTCTGCAAGTGCTCAGTATGGGTCAGTCTAGATGTTGTTTTCGGGTAAAAGAGTCAATTCTATAATATTCACAGACAGCTGAAGAAACAAAAGAATGAAGGAAATCGAGGCTAAAATCACTTCATGTGAATAATTAACGTTCAAGTAGTTATCATTTATATAACATTCTTAACTGAAGATTCCACCAGAAGCAAAAATAGGTTGAAAGCGTTAAATATTGATTATCCTTAGAGCACCTTTAACAACAAAACGTACTTGTGTGGCCAATATAGATCAAGATCAGACTGCACAAAATGTGCATTCTGATCTTGATCTGCTTTGTCAACTTTGCTGAAACATTATGGACAAGATTAGCCTTGAAATTGCTACTATTTTGCTTTATGTTTTGACTGAAAATGTTCTGTACAACTTGGGGTTTATTCAGGGATCTAGGGGTTCAAAGATCTAATTATGTATATGAGGAAAGAGATGATATTTGTTCTGTTGTTAACCCTTTACCACACAATCCCGTCTTTTAAAGACCCTGAGAAAGAAAGCTTCTGAAAACATTGTGGGAAAAGGAGAAAATGCTGCTTTTCTCCTTTTCCCACAAAGTTTTCTACCCTTCCCAAAACAAATTTCAATGTTTGGATCATATTTATTTTGTTGTCTGCAAATGCTTTCAATTTGGACTGATCTGAAATTTTATCGTTTTGCAAAGAGTTAAACAATTATAACTTCTTTAATACCCTTGTACGGTTGTTGACAACATAGAAAAACATAGTGATAAAAGGGAGTAATTGCATGTGATAAGGAATTGCCCATTTTCCCTCCATGTTTTCCGTACTGTAAAAAGACCCAATGTTTTCCTTTCCTTCAACTCGTTTGTCTTGTGTGTGATTACAAAACATGCTGGTGGTTCCAAAAATAGCCAGTACATCAAACCTTTCCCAAACAACAAATTGTTGACGCTTCCAAATTGAAAGTAACTACAGTAGACAAATTCGAAATTATTGCAAATGAGCTGTAAATCTTTAACTCTTTACCAAACGACAAAAATTTAGACTGGTCCAAATTGAAAGGCTTTGCAGACGACAAATTAAATGTAACTGAAATGATGATTTTTCTTTTAGATCGAGTAGAAAACATTGTGGGAAAAGGAGAAAATGCTGGTTACCAGCATTTTCTCCTTTTCCCACAATGTTTTCAAAAGCCTTCTCTTACAGGGTCATTAAAACTCGGGATTGTGTGGTAATGGGTTAATTGGATAAAAATCTTTGGAGGAAAAAGGAGAAAATGCTGTTTTCTAAAGTCTACTTTCTCAAGGTCATTAAAAATTTGGATTGTGTGGTAAGGTTGAAGGATATAATAAGTGTGAGTTTAGTTCTCCTATGTGTACATTATAGTTACATAGTACTTAACCCAAGTGGATTATCAAGGCCATGAGAAGGTGAAACATGGAAGACTGAAGATTGCTTATAGCAGTTTCTTTATTTGTAATGCTGTTTTTAACAGCAAAGGCAGAGGGATTGAGTGTAAAACTTACAAATGAGAAGTGAAGTAGATCTTGTGGGACTAGACATACTTCCTGAGCTGTATGCCCATATAAGGAAAATACACAGGAAATACGACTGAACAAATGAACACAAAAGAGTATTCATAACTTCGATGATTTCTTTCATAGTGCCCAGTCCTTGATTTAGTAGACAGGAGACTGACTAATGGGTGTAACTTTAACCTATTACTGCACAGCTATTTTTTATGTCCCTATAGGGTACTGCTGTTGGAAAAACTTTGGGAAAAGGAGAAATTGCTTGATAGAATCAACACAATTTCCTGATCTGGTCAGGATCTATTAGCTCATTGGTATTGATAGACACTCAGGGTTTGTGAGTTTGTAGTATGGACTTAGTAAAAAATTCTTTTATCTGTTTGAGTAAAGTTACTTCTTTAGGATACTTCTAACTGCTGAATGTTTTTACAACTTTCTGAGATAAACTGGCTGTAATTACATTACATAACAAAATTTTAGACTTGTCCAAATTGAAAGCACCCGGAATGGGTGCTGGTTTTCTCCTTTTCCCACAATGTTTTCAAAAGGCTTTTTCTTCAAGGTCGTTAACACTCGTGACTGTGTGGTAAGGAGTTATACTGAGACATGATTAGGTAATGATATTAGCATTTCTCGGTATGTTACTGCCCGTATTTTATGAGCAATATTTATAATGTTCCAATACTAATGACGCAGTAATATGAACGCTTACAGGGAAACAATCTATGTATTTGTAACGCTTCACCAAAAAAATCCTGAGTTATATCAACCCCAAAGAAGAAGTGTTTTGAAAAAAGTTTGGCAAAAGGGAGAAAATGCTGATAGGCAGCAGTTTCTCCTTTTCTCCCCCCACACTGTTTTCTTCCCTTGTAAAGACATTTTCCTATCATATGAGCAGTATTTAAGTTAAAATGTTTGGTCTGGTAAAGGTTTATCTGAGAAATATACATGTATTATACAACAATATATTGTTAAAGCTGAAGTAACAGAGGAAAAAATTCTCTAGAGCAAATATTTCTGCCCTGGCCATATTGTTTCAAAAGGTTATTCATAGTAAATACAACAGCATGTAATTACCTATGTGGAAAAAGTAAGCTCTATACCAGAAGATAAGATTTTTGACTTGGTAATATTGAAAGCAGAAGATTTGGCTCAAATGGTAGCATTTGTCATTGAAGAGGTGCAAGCATTTTCTCCTTTTCCTATGATGTTTTAACCCTTTACCAAACAACCAACATTTTAAAACTTTACAGAGCCCTTAGCCTAGTACTGGGGAAACCCAGGAAATGCATTAACCCTTTACACAACTTTTCTTTGATAGGGTAGAAAACTTTGTGGGAAATGGAGAAAATGCTGGTTATCAGCATTTTCTCCTTTTCCCACCATGTTTTCAAAAGGCCTCTTCTTCAGGGGCGTTAAAAGGCGTCATTGTGTGGTAAAGGGTTAATATGTGAATGTCACCATAATATGACTGAAATAATGTTGAAAGAGGCATAAAAAACACCGTTCAATTTCAAACTTTTCCAAATTGAAAGCATTTGTAGACAAACACATACATGTAGCTCAAATGATGGAATTTGCTCTTAAAGGCCTGAAAATAATGTGGGAAAAAAGAGGAAACCAGCATTTTCTCATTTTCCCACAATGTTTTCAAAAGCTGTCTTTATCAGGTTTGTTAAAGCTTGAGATGTTTGGTTGAGGCTAAAAAAAGCGATCACCCTGAGAGCATTTTAACTCTTTACCACACAATCCTGACTTTTAACGACCCTGAGAAAGAAGCCTTTTGAAAACATTGTGGGAAAAGGAGAAAATGCTGGTAACCAGCATTTTCTCTTTTTACCACAATGTTTTCTACCCTTCCCAAACCAATTTTCAATTTTTCAGTCACATTTATTTTGTTGTCTGCAAATGCTTTCAATATGGACCAGTCTAAAATTTTGTCGTTTTGTAAAGAGTTAAAACATTGGATATATTGTACAGGGTTAAATGCCCACATTGGGAGGACTTTTAGTCAGTGGAGGCTGAAGTGGCCCCACAAAGTGAATTGGTCGTTCTTGTTTATTTCCTGAGTTATTTTACAAGAGCTAGTCATCATGGCTGCTGTGATATCGTTTGATCGAGAATGAATTATTGGGAAATTTTCTGTGGTATTTTGGATATTACACTGGGATGTGAAAAACTGTCTTAGCATCAAGCACTAAAATTGTATGTTTCTTTTTAGCCCACAGTGTTTGGCAAAATCAGGCTGCACAGAGCATGTAGCCTTTTATTGGATTTATACTGTCTGAAAGTTTGTTGACTGTACCAACCAAACCAAATATAAAACTGCATTGTAGTGGTGTTTGTGACTGAACATGTCCATTCCATTTATTTGGCACTTTCAGGATCATAATGATTATTGTATATGACTCATCATAGCTTTTTATGCAGCTATTTATCCCTAAGGGTAACGTAAATCAGAGAAGAGTTTTCTGTCAGGAAAGATCCAAATAATACATTTCAGAGGCATTGGTAGCCAAACTACAGCAAATAATATTGGACAGGATTATGATTAAAAATCAGACTGTATGCCAACTGAAGTCTGATCTTGATCCCTTCTGTCCAAGTTCAAGTTTCAGCATTTGTTTTCAAGTTGTGTGCAACAACAGGAAATTACTGATGTAGGCATTTGAGTTAGTGTGTTGGAATAGATACTGAATTGGGAAATTTATATGGAAAACTAGTTAACACTCACTTTGTGAAGTGGGTAATGAATATGGATTTACTTCTTTTCAGTCCAAAAACTTACGGAAGTCCATTCAACAGCATTTTAAAGCATACGCACAATTGTCGGAGTCTGAGTGTGTTTACAAGTTCTTCGAAACATTATCCATTGTCTGTAGATTCAACCAGGAAAGGTTTAAATGCCAATTAGGGGTAAGTAGCCAGTCTTTTGCTCTCTTCTTTTCATACACTGTTCTTTATATAGCAGACTAACCCTGTAGCAGAGTTTGTTTCTTGAGCCACTGTCTGCCTGTTATTGATGGTCATATCAACAACAGCTAACACTCAGTGCTACAAGGCAGAAAACTCAAGTTTAAGACTGATATAATGCAAGACTTGGAAATTATTAGTTGTGCACAAAGATAGCCCCTATCGCAAAAGATTAAATTCATGATTTTGTTCAATTGATCCTGGTTTGATCCAGGTCAGAATAATCTTTGTCATGAAAATATAGCCAAAGATAGAATCACACTGTTATTTTTAAATAGAAATTAATTCATTCTGTTAGGCACTGTTTGATTTGTGGATTTGGTGCATATGACAACCAATAGCTGCCATCGATAAGTTATGTGTTGCCTGTTGTTCATTTGACAGTAAGGGAAGATACAACAGGTACTAGGTTAAGATTATGCCATGAGCTGAAGCCTGTCAAGGGTCTATCTGTGGTTGACTCTTATTTTCTGATAAACTGCCAGCTAAATGTGAACCACAGAAATGTTCCTACCTTGTTTCTTTCACATTTTCTTTAAAACAGAAATTAATTCATGGAAAACTCAGGTACCCATGGCAACAAAACTGAAAATTTTGAAAAATCTTCTTTTCCAGAGGGTGGTTTATTTACAATTTTTTGCAGTTTAGTATGATTGAAACAGGGTTTGATATTTTTCGAAGATTTGTCAATATAATTACCACACCACTGTATAGAAAATGTCACAACAAATGAGGGAAATGCTCAGTACCAACAACCTTTATCATTTGCAGAAGATCTGAAAGTCTTCTCTCTGCCTTGCATACACAGATTAGGCTAGCATGATGTAACCTTTAAACCCTGAACTGCACCCTTTTAGATACTAGAGTATGTCAGAAAATAGGTTAAGCAAGATGATATCAAGACATGTAAAACGAGACAAAAATACTGATTTTGAATTGTGTGAAAAGAATTGCAAGCAATTTCTTCAATTCCCTCAACATTGTCTAAAACTTTGCATTGCAGAGATAAAGAAAGTCAGTTTTGTTTATGAATTTGTGAAGCTGAGCTTTTGTTACTGCCTGGGTAGAAGTATTATTGGATGAGTAAGAATAATCAATAAAATGAAAATTGAACAAAGAAATGGCATACTTTCTTTTGTTTTGAAGTCATGGTACTGTTACAGGGGAAAAAAATCTATAAATGTTGGATATTTTAGAAATTGCATGAAATTGAGGCTGAAAGAAGGTCACTGAAATAAGTATAATGTTTGAGTGGTTGCTCTTTACCAAATGACAAAAATTTAGACTTGAAAAAAAGCATTTTGCAGACAACAAAGAAAATTTGATACGAGATTTATGATGAGATTTGTTGTTGAAAGGGTAGAGAACATGGGGAAAAGAAGAAAATGCAGGTTACCAGCATTATCATCACTTTTTCCCACAATGTTTTGAAAAGGCTTCTTTAGGATAATTAAAACTGGATTTTTTAGTGAACTTTTTAACCAAACAACAAAATTTCAGACTTCTCAAAACTGAAAGCATTAGCAGACAGCAAACTAATGTGTCTCAATTAATGAGGGATTTGAAAGGGAAGAGAACATTGTGGGAAAGTGAGAAAATGCTGGTTTCACGTAATTATTGTTTTCAAAAAGCTGAGCCCAGTAGGTCAGTAGGTTACATGCAGGGCTTGAAACCAAGTGGTGCCAGGTTTCAAACCCAGGGTTTGGCCAGTTTCTTTTCAGGAATTGATGAGAATCGTTGCAACATTATTCAAAATATCCTCACACTGCTGATCATTGTTTTGATGATGATGTTTATATGGGAAGGAAGACAGTGGCCTGGAAAGAATAATGTGCAAAATACTGGTAAAAGAATCTCCAGGAAAGCATGGATTATTAGATACACCAGCCACGATGATATAAATGAAATAATGTTGAATGTGGTGTTGAACGCAATGCAGATGAAAAAAAAAATCAAAAGCCTGCTTAAGTAGGGTCGTATGAACACAATATTGTTTGGTAAAAGGTCAAGAGCTATTATCCAGTGAGTAATATCAGCACTATTCCAATTGGGACCTATTACAAATTGTGACATTTGTTCAAAGAAAAATTTAAACATGCTAGGAAATCATAGACAAGTCATTCCTAGATTTTGAAACTCTAGAAAATGTTGCAAACAATAAATTTATGCTTAACTCTTAACCAGATGATAATTTGTTAAGACTCCTCCATAATTGAAAACATTATGCTAAATTACAAATGACAAATTGAACTGTACTCAAATGAAGGGATTTGACATTGTAAGGATAGAATAGATTGGTGAGAAAGCAGAACATGCTATTTACCAACATTTTTTCATCCATTTCCTTTAACCTTTTCCCACACAACCCTGACTTAATGACCCTGAAAAAGAAAGCTTTTGAAAACATTGTGGGAAAAGGATAAAATGCTGGTAACTAGTATTTTCCCCTTTTCCCTAAGTGTTTTCTACCCCTCCCAAAACAATTTTCAATTTTAGGGTCACATTATTAGTTGTACGGTCAGGTGGCAGGGGACTTGGAAACTTGTTCACGGCTGTGGAGAATAATGTCGCCCCGAGCCGAAGTTTCCAAGTCCCCTGCCACCTTACCGTACAACGAATTTATTATACTGCAAAGTTTTACCATTCCAACGTGTGTTAAGCGAAATTTACCTGGTTTTTTGGTTTAAAAAATTGAGTACGCTGACGAGGTAGAATTACCCTTCTTGGTACCCCAATTCAATGAAAACTGACGTCACTGGGAACTGACGTCACTGAAACCTTGGATATACGTGCTAAAATGTGCAGCTTGGCGCATAATCTTGATGTTAATCTTGATCAACGCAGCCAATTTGGATGTTGTGTTGAAAGTGTAGTCATGTCTACGGGGCTCCCGAAAGGGAAACTGCTTTTACGTGGGTTTTGCCAGTGGACATGATATATATGTTCGGGGCATATTATCCAATCAGATCACGAGAAATTTCTTTGCAGTATAATAATTTATTTTGTCTTCTGTAAATGCTTTTGAATTGTACTAGTCTAAAATTGTGTCGTTTGGTAGTGAGTTAATGTTTTCTAAGGCCTCCTATCTTTCTCAAAGTAGTCAAAACATGGGATGATCGGGTTAAGGATTAACTCATTACCAAACGACAATATTTAAGGCTTGTCCAAATCGAAAGCATTTGCAGACGACAAAATAAAAGTGACTGAAAATTTGAAATTTGTTTTATGAACAGTAGAAAACATTGTGGGAAAAGGAGAAAATGCTGGTTACCAGCATTTTCTCCTTTTCCCACAATGTTTTCTAAAGGCTTCTTTCTCAGGGTCG
This sequence comes from Hippopus hippopus, assembly GCA_946811185.2. Classification (NCBI taxonomy): domain Eukaryota; kingdom Metazoa; phylum Mollusca; class Bivalvia; order Cardiida; family Cardiidae; genus Hippopus; species Hippopus hippopus. The sequence continues at coordinate 34,077,929 of OX328099.1, read as the reverse complement.
TCAGAAGTAGGGATTGTGTGGTAATGGGTTAAACTGTGTTGTGAATGTTGAAATCAAGTCAGGGATAGTTTTTACCAGTGTTACTAAATCAGAGATCCTAATACATCAGTGTATTTGCACCATAAGTCAAGGTTATAACAACCAATGATGTAGGTATTCAGAATGAATTCTATTGAGAATGAGACAATCCAAAAGTACCAAAGTACCCACAACATAGTTTTTTGTGAGACTGTGAAAATTATTTCTCTTTTAACAATATACCATCTGGAGACAATGTTTTTTTTTTTTGTCTTGAAGCATAATGCTCTAGCAAAATAGTATTGTAAAGGGAGAAAGTGCCCGTAAGGAGCAAAATTTGTTACAGCAATGTTTTCCACATTTATACAAGTATTTAACTATTTAATAAACAAAAAAAAAACCCCACTCAACCAGAGCTGAAAGCATTTGCTAAGGACAAATTAAATATATCTGAAAAGATTAGTTCTGTCTTTGAAATGGTAGAAAACACTGAAGGTAAAAGAGAAAGAAAATGCTGGTTATGAGCATTTTCTCCTTTTTCCACAATGTTTTTAAAAACTATGTTCTTCAGAGTCGCTAATCAAAGAATGACTGGTAAAGGGATATTGATAGTTCAAGATGTATAACATACAGAGGTGGTTTCAAGTCCTGTATTTTAAAGATCAACAATGAAGAAAATTTTAGACTGGTCTGAATCAAAAATATATAAGCCATGCTCTGTGAAAAGGGGGCTAAAAGCATCTGCAAAAGTATCGACCCAGGTCAGCCTGCACAGTCCATGCAGACAGACCTGGCCTAAAACTTTTTGCTATTGATCAATTTGGTGCATGTCTAAGGATCAGTCTACCTCATGATTCAGTTGGTTGTTAGAGGAAATGGGTTTTATAGATCCACAATCATATGATGACTTGCAAGGTTAAATACATGACAGAAATGCAATAAGCCCCCTATTGTCAAAGCATGGCTCGTTTGCAAAAGAAAAATAAAGTATGGCTCAAACTATGCAATTTGTTTTTGAAAAATATTTTGGGTGAAGGAGAAAATGCTTGTTACTGACATTTTCTTCTTTTCCCAATATGTTTTTATAAAACCTTTAGGGTCTTTAAAACATAGGATTGTTTGGTTAACCCTTTACCAAACGACAAAACTCTGGACTTGTGGAAATGGAAAGCATTTGTAGAAGACAAATTAGATGTTGCATAGTTAATGAAACTTGTCTTTGAGATGGTGGAAAACATTGTGGGTAAAGGAGAAAATGCTGGTTACCAGCATTTTCTCCTTTTCCCACGATGTTTTCAAAAAGCCCTTACCTCAGGGTCGTTAAAACTCGGGATTATGTGGTAAAGGGTTAAAGGTCTAGAAGAGAAGGGTTAAAGGTCTAGAAGAGAAGAAAAAGTTCAGGAAAAAACATCTTCAAGAAAATGAGGAAATGATATCAATAATGAAAATAACTAATAATGAATAAATTGCCTGTGGGTGCATGATTCAAATATCACCCTGTACTGCCATTGCTTGTCATTATAAGTTCTTGAAAAAAAATTGGTATGGTGCATGATGATTCCCATAAAACTGCAATTACAGAGTTGTGTGTGCTTTTTGGTTTAATTAAAATTTGCTTTTTGAGAACTTTTTATCATTTCTGTCTTTGCTTAGACATTAATTGGAAATGGTAAACAAAGTATCATTATTGCACTGAAGCTAAGGGTAAGAAGAGGATAGCTGTCAATTATCTTAAAGTAGTACATGTATCTTTCAGTTTTAATAAAAGTGCATTATTGAATTACTTGGGTTTTAATATTTACTGGGTAGACGGTTTCTGGATTTCATCATTCTTTTACTGAAATGGAGTATATGTTTCTTGTAATGAAAATGGTTTGTTGGGGGTAAAATGAATAGTGATGTGTAATGCTTCAAAGCTGAATAAAAGAGGCTTGGATTAATGTGCAGATCTGAGGTAATTTTAGATTCTTGTATAGAAACAGGTCTTATTCAAATCTTTATAGAAGGGGGTCACTCCAGTGAAGACTTGAGTCTTTACCACATTAGAAAAATGTAGACTTGTCCAATTTAAAAGCTTTTAAAGACAACAATATATAATCCTGAGTTTAACTCGTTACCAAATGACAAAATTTTGAACTGGTCAAAATTGAAAGCATTTAAAGACGAGAAATTTAATGTGGCTCAGTTGTGGAGATTTGTCTGTGAAAGGTTAGAAAACATTGTAGGAAAAGGAGAAAATGCTGGTTACCAGCATTTTCTCCTTTTCCCACAATGTTTTCATAAGTCTTCTTATTCAGGGTGGTTAAATTCAGGATTGTGTGGTAAAGGAGTAAACAGTTCCTGAGGAAGAAGGCTTTTGAAAACATATTATGTGAAGGAAAAAGTTGCTGGCAACCAGTAATTTTCCTTTTCCCACAATGTGTTTTCTACCATTTCAAAGACAGAAATCATCTTTTGGGATTTAATTTTTTTTTTTATCTGTAAATGCTTTTAATTTGAACCTGTCTAAAATTTGGTCGTCTGGTATAGAGTTAATACAGGTGTAATTGCAATTTAATGTTTCATCTACTGTCTTCAGATGAAATTCTTCTGCCAACTACAAGCCAGTAATGGGTTGTAACAATATCAATTACAGGGAAGAACAGAAAGTAGGGATTATTATGGCAACAAGACCCATATTCAGCAGCAATTTTCAGTATCATTCTTGTTGTCTAATTCTCAAGAATTGTCCAAATTAGAAAGTAGCACAATTTCTGATTGGTTTAACAAAATGGTTTAGCCAATTAGAAATAAAATAATGTTACTCTTTAAATCTAGAATAAGACTAAGAATGGTTTGTGAATATAAGCCCAGGATAATTTTTCATAAAGAGTTGCCTTTCCATTTACCACTACATGTAGGATAGCATTATGTTGACTGGATAAATTTCAAATAATGACAAATTTCTGTATCTGCTGCAAGGTTTTTGTGTTGGTGAATTTTGTTTCTTCATTTACCATAATGTTTGTTCAAAGGTTTTTATCTGCTGATCCTTCAAAACTCCTCTTGTATCTGTTTTCCATAAAGTTTTTGAAGCCTATAGAATCTAGACACATCAAAATCATATTGGAAAAATAATGTTTACAATTAAGAGCAAAGTTCCCAAAAGAAATGTTTCAGAGGTTTCTTATTGTGAAGGAAAAAACATCATGGGGTAGTATGATTATTGGAAGATGCCTTGAATCTTAGGAACTGATAAGCCGCAAGGGGCTTTTGTAGAGTGATAAAGATTGAGCCAAAGTCTGTGTATGTTTTGGATGGTTACAGAGAAATAGTTCCTTATTCTTTTATACATGTATAATTATGTTGAATTTCCCTGTACCAAAAGATTCCTAAGTTTTAGGTTCTTGAAAGCTTTTTCAAACATACAAAATATGATTATTTAAGAGTCAACTTATATTTTATATTTTCCCTGTTGAACCAATTGGACTGCCAGATTCCAGTGAGTGACTGATAGTTTTATTAGACTTTTTATCGTGGTAATAAAAGTTCTAAGAGTATCTGTTGGATCTGTCTAGATTTTTTCAGTTTAAGTCAAGCAAGATTTTATTTGACTGTTAAGATTCCTCTCCTTGTGATAGTATGAAAGTAAATAGATAGCTAATGGTAAGTATGGGTGTTTTTCAACTTTTAACTATGACTGTGCGTTTGAAAAAGGTTTGATCACATTTTCCCTGGAATTATCCAATAGAGGTATTTATTAAGATTTATCTTCCAGTTAACCCTTTACCACACAATTCTGAGATATGCAACCTTATGCAAGAAGGCTTTGAAAACATTATAGAACGATAAATTTCATGTTTTGAGATACATGTACTTTCAATTTGTCATCTGCAAATGTGTTCAATGTTGATCAGGCTAAAATTTTGTTGTATAGTATAGAGTTAAGAGTTACATTTTTTGTTTGGGAAAGGATTTAATACTTGGCAGAAATTATGCTAATGAAAGTCTACCTGGTTACAAGTTTTCCTTTCTCTGGTTTCTGTCTTTGTGTATCGTAAAGTGTTACCATTAAGTTCCTTGTTTTTTGAAGGCTGAGAAACCACAAAACATCTTGGTGCTACAGTGTTCTCCCTGTATCAGGACATTATGGTAAAAGCAGCCCCAAATAAAGGCACTACCATTGTTGTACCTGCCCAGTTCACTCATTTTAGTGGTCTATGAAGGATTTTGCTATGGTTGAACATTCATGTGATGGTCTCATTGTATTCATTATCAATTGTTGGCAGACTCAGCCGATAATTAGAGATTCAACTCCTTGCGAGTGAGAAAACTTTATATTCATGTTGAAAGCATTTTCATTGGTAAAATAAAATATTCACATGTTCAAATGATGGGATTTGTCTTTGGAAGGGTAGAAAACACTATGGAAAGAAGAGAAAAATGATGGTTACCAGCATTTTCTTCTTTTCCTACACTGTTTTCAAAAGCCTTCTGCTGTAGGGTCATGAAATCTCATTGTTGTTTGGTAAAGGGTTAAATGCTCCTACAAAATGCAGTAGATTGTAGCTATAAATGACCTATACCTATACATGTCATTTGATATTTTCATACATAATCAGTGGACCTTTGCAGCATCAAATCACCCTCGGAAAAGATTCTTAAAGTCAGGCTTATAAAATTATCAAACAGTTTGTCTGGTTTGCAGCAAATGAAGGAACTGCTCATTTCTCAAGCGCTGCATTTGCTGTTACCAAAATGTAAAAATACAGTCAACTCTCATTATGTCGAAATCGCTTATCTCAAAACTCCTGTTATGTCAAAGTCAAAGCTATGTCCGAACTTCGTGCCTCTTTATTTTATGTTGATTTTTGTTTTTATCTCAAAACTATTACATCCAAAAAACTGTTATGTCGAAGTAATTTTCAGAGCAATTTCGTACTTCGGTTCATATTTTCATCTGAATATAACCGCCATTGTTCGTAGATAATAGGGTACCAATTCACATGATACGGTATTATGTTAATTGATTCATTAGGTATCGGATTATGAAAGGTGTGAATAAGTTTGTAGCATTGTAAACAGCGGTTCCTGTAAGACTTACACACACCATGAAAAATACACTGAACAATAAGGCTTGTTAGTTTGTCTCTCTTGCTAATTGCTCATCTTCTTGGACTGAATAAATTGTCAACATTGACGTGTATTAAGTCAGTCTGCACGAATGCGGACAACAAATTTCTTGAATGCTCATAATGTCATCAGAAATGCAACTTGATTGTGCTTTTGCTATGGCTGAACAAACCAGCAAGGGACCTTTAAATTTCAGGGGGATAACTGGTTCGGTCATTTAAAACAAAGGCACGATAGGTAAGCTTGATCTGAAGTCAGACAGTAACATTTTAGAGGTTGTTTCACAAAGCCACGACTATAATTTATCCAGTTCTATTTTATGTTTACTTCCGGTTTTTGATAATGCTGTCAAATTCTTATATCGAACTCCTGATATGTCAAATTATTTTTGTTGTCCCTAGGGATTCGAGATAACGAGTCAACTGTATATCACTTTTGCTTCTTGAATGGAAGTTATTGTTATCTTAATACATTAGCCAGATGCTGCATCTGTTTTGCAGAGATAAAGACCAGAAATGCTTCTAGGATGTGCAATGAATTTTATGTATTCTCTTCCTTGCATTGATCAGTTAGTTCTGTGTACTGGCCCATACTTTTCTGAAAAACCAAGAAGTCACCAAAATGGGCAATCAAGCTTCCTGGTGTATTTTACAGGATTGATTGATTGATTGAATGGTGTTTTATGCCACTTTGAACATTACTTCAGTTATAAAACTTTGACAGCTCACAATTCATACAATATGTCTTTGGTTTCACCAGTACTACTCTTGAGTTCTGAAGAGTCTTGCTCAAGGACACTAAAACATGAAAACACGCAGTGCTCCCAATGATGCTTCAGACCTCAAAGTTACGATTCCTATATTTATCACCTAGCCACTCAGGACAATGCAGTTTTAGAGGAATATCAGTTATTTATATTACACAATTTACTTTGAGACTTTTTGCTAGAAAATGAAATTTCAGAATTGTCCAAATTGAAAGCATTTGTTTTGCAGACAACAAAATATATGATGTCTGAGTGATGGTGTTTGTCTAATAAAGGGATGAAAATATTGTAGGGACAGCAAAAAATGATGGTAACCGTCATTTTCTCCTTTTTCCACAATGTTTTGAAAAGCCTTATCCTTGAGGGTCCTTAACCCTTTAGCACACAATGCCAAGTTTCAATGATGAAAACACTATTTTCCACTGTTTCATAGACAAATTTCATTATTTGTTCAACATTTAATTTTGTTGTCTGCAAGTGCTTTGAGTTCGGACGAGTCGTAAATCATGCTGTCTGGTTAAGGGTAAAGAAGCCAAGGTTTAACCGTTACTTGTTGAGCTAAATGGAACATATTGGGCTAGGTCAGTGCAAAAACCAATTGAAACCCAGGAATAGGGGAGCTGTTGCTGTGATACAATTTAAAATAGCTTTGAATGTGGCATAAAACAACATCTATTTACAAGATTTCTACTTGTTATTTCTTTACCAGACAACAAAATTTGGGGTTAGCCCAAATTGAAAGCATTTGCAGACGGCGTACTAAATGTGGCTCAGATGAGTGAATTTGTCTGCGAAAGGGTATGAAAAATTGTGGGGGGAAAGGGGGGGGGGGGGGAAATGATGGTTATGAACATTTTCTTCTTTTCTGAATGTTTTGAACGGCCCTTTTTAGCTAGCATGGACGGAGCCTAGCAATGCCCAGCATTGGTGTCAGCATTGGTGTGTTAGTCTGCATCCACAATTTATGCTCAAGTTGCTTAAGAGCTCACATTTTCCAAACTATGTTACGGATTTGGTTCATAAGTGGCTTGCTAATAGGCTTGATGACAGAATGATATAGGTCCAAACTTTAATTATGCAATACCCTAGCCATTGTTCATGCCCAAGATCTTAAGGTGAAGGTCCCAGATTTTGAAATTTCAAGTTAAAGTTTTTCCAGAACTCTTTGTTTTCTTGACCGAATGATTGATTTGTTTCATATCTAGTATGATGATGGATATCGGTTCAGTTTCATTCAGCATCAACTATGCCTGTAGCCAAAAGGTCAAGGTCCAGCTATAGCACAAGCCCTGGCTTCAGAGTTGGTGTTGGATCTTCTGTCCTTAGCTAGGACTGTCACAGTTGCTGTTTAAAGTCCCATCCAGAACAAATAACTTTTCTAGGCAAACTGTGCTGTCTGATGAAAGATTTTGTTCTAAAGGGTGTTAGAACTTGTGATTGTGTGGTAAAGGGGTATTAGCTCTAGTGCTTTTACACAGGAAGTTATGAAAAGTATATATTACTTACTAGTTCATGTTATTTTTTTCCCCACTTGTTTACTGACAGCTTATTCACAGTTTGTCCTTAAGTACCTCATAAAGATTATTCTCACATTTCTAAATGGGGGGGGTTATAAGAATAGAAATTTTTTACTCTTTCATTTTTGTTGTTTTTGATAAGTGGGCAATGACGCAAACTGAAGATCCTGATCAGAATCTGATTCAGCTAGATCAGACATCCCAGAAAGAAGAGTGTGGCCCAGACCCTTAACCTGAAGAGGGCTGAATAAACCTTGTCCCAGACCCTTGACTCTTTACCAAACAATGCTGTGTTTTCACGATCCCGGGGAAGAGGCCTTTTGAAAATATTGTGGGAAAAGGAGAAAATGCTAGTTACCAGCATTTTCTCCTTTTCCAACTATGTTTTGTACACTGTCAAAAAACTCAAGATCATTTTGTCACACTTTCAAATTTGTCATCTGCATATGCTTTCAATTTGGAAGGGTCTAAAATTTCTCATTTGGGAAAGGTGTAACCATAAGAGCCCCAAATAAACCAAACAAATGTTTTCTGTTTATGAATAAAATTTCAAGGTTGCCCTTTTTCAGAATGTCTAAGCAAAGCAGGCACTGATGATCAAAATAGACGGATTATTTTGTGCACTCTAGTCTTGATCTGCACTGGCCACAAAATCACCCATATAATGTAAGGGGCTCTAAGGGTAAAATAATGTGATTTGTCATGTTTGGTAACAGTAATTCTCATTTAATGTTTGAGACAATGGACTGCAGTATGATCTTGATCAACAATTGGCAACAACTTAAATCTGAACTTGCCTTTCATGGGATAAAGATGAATTGAACTTAGGGAACTAATTGTAAAACTGTGCCTAACCCTTTACCACACAATCCCGAGTTTTAACGACCCTAAAGAAGAAGCCTTTTGAAAACATTGTGGGAAAAGGAGAAAATGCTGGTAACCAGCATTTTCTCCTTTTCCCACAATGTTTTCTACCCTATCAAAGACAGAATTTATCATTTTAGCTACGTTTGATTTGCGACTGCAAATGCTTTGACTTTTGTTGAGTCAAAATTTTGTCATCTGGTAAAAGGTTAGCTCTAAAAGAACACACCCAAGTTACAAAACTCTTAAAACTCTTTTCAGTGATCCTGGTCTAGGGTTATTGAGAGGCAAGTGATATGAATTAGTGCTATTTGTTTAGGATTAGGTCTGTTTGGATTAAAGTATGAAGGGAGGGAAGTATTTGTTTATTATGAGCTTTATTACTTCAAATGAAATCCATCTTTTTGTTTAACCCATAACTCCTGTATCAGATGCAAAAACACCTGACAGTCTGAATCAAAAGTAATCGCAGACAACAAACTAGATGTGGCTCATAAGATGGGATTTGTTTTGGAAAGTGTTGAAAACTTTATGGGAAAAGGAGAAAATGCTGGTAACCAGCATATTCTCCTGAGTTTCCAAAAGGGTTTTCTACACTTTCAGAACAATTACTGTCATTTCAGCAACATGTAAGTTGATGTTTGCAAATGCTTTCAATTTCGACAAGTCTAAAATTTCATTCTACAGAGTTAATAATCTTGTCCTTATTGAGTCAAATTTTGCTTTCAGAGGGATATTGCTTGTAATTATGCCATAACAGTTTCCTTCATTGATTCATCACTCCTTCACTTCCATCCTTTTGCCAGTTGCAACCAGTCCGTAAGATGCCTTTATTGCGGTAGAAGGTATTTGAAAACATGACAAGAAAGAACAAGAGGGCCATGATGGCCCTGTATCGCTCTACTGGCTAATAAGTCTAAACACTACAAGCCAAACATTACAACATTTGGCAAATTGGTTTTAAACTAGAAGACGTACAAAATCCTCTTTATAAAATCCAACGATAAAGTTATGACCCCAGGGCAAAGCCATTTTTGGCCACAAAGCTACAAGTACTTGAATCCTGGTGGAGGTCCACAAGATAAAGCCCCATACCAAATAATACAGGTCCAGAATGCGTGGTTTATACACAAGAAGATTTTCAAAATTTCCTCAATAAAAGGCTCTGTAAAACATGAGATCCCTGAGACAGGGCTAAATTTAGTGGCCCTAGGTCTTATGGTTAGTATCAAGAAGAATTCAAAAGTTTTTACTATAAAAGCCCATGTAAAACTTGTGCCCCCTGGGGTGGGGCCAAACTTGACCCCAAGGTCATAATTTGGGCCCTCTTGATAGAGGCCAACTAGATAAAGCTACACGCAAAATTTGGTAGCCCTAGGCCTTCTGGCTAGGTACGAGTAGATTTTTAAAGTTTTCCCTATATAAGCCCATACAAAACTTGTGATCGTTAGGGCGGGGCCAAATTTGACCTACAGGCTATAATTTGGGCACCCTTGGTAGAGGCCAACTAGATAAAGCTACACGCAAAATTTGGTAGCCTTAGGCCTTATGGCTAGGTACGAGAAGAATTTTAAACTTTTCCCTATATAAGCCCATATAAAAATTGTGATCCCCCACGGGGCAGGGCCAAATTTGACCCCAGGGCTATAATTTGGGCACTCTTGGTAGATGCCCACTTGATAGAGCTACATGCCAAATTTGGTAGCCCTAGGCCCTATGGCTAGGTGCAAGAAGATTTTTAAATTTTTTCTATATAAGCCCATGTAAAACTTGTGACCCCCGGGGCAGGGCCAAATTTGACCCCAGGGCTGTAATTTGAAGAAACTTGGTAGAGGTCCACTAGATAAAGCTACATGCTAAATTTGGTAGCCCTAGGCCTTATGGTTTCAGACAAGAAGATTTTCAAAGATTTTCAATATTTTTCAGTTTTGTTGCCATGGCAACCAGAGTTTTTGAAGGAATCAAATTCTTTCAAGAAATTCTGAAGAGGACCATGGCAGGATCATTTCGGTGAAGTTTCATCAAAATTGGATGGGTAGTTAAGAGAAGAAGATGTTTGAAATAAAAGTTAACGCACAAACACACAGACGCATGATGGACACTGGGCCATGACATAAGCCCGCTGGCCTTTGGCCAGTGGAGCTAAAAATTATGCAGGTTGCATATGTACCTGACTTTACTCGTTATTAGGTCAATAATTATACAAGTGTGGACGACATTAGGTTTTTTGAGCCCACTAAGTCTTACAGCGTGCAGATAGCTAGACTGTGACTGTCCTCCTAACTTCAGTTCTATGAACATGTATACTTTATTTACCTCATTGCTATATTGTTTGGTCCACCAGGAGTTTTACAGACCATAACTGTTATATTTCATGGATGGGTTATAAAGTAAACATGCATCATTGTCCCCCTTGGAATGGAAGGTCAGGCCATTCTGGAAAGGCTTAAAAATTCTGGAATTGTTGTGTTGTAACCATAATCTGTGCATAGATTTTGAAAAAGTGTAAGTTTTTAACCTTGATCAGTGGAAGTATTATTAGGATAAAGGTCAAAGTTGAAGGTCAATAATAAAATTATTGAAAAGGTCACAAGTGAAGGTCAAAGTATAAAATTTCAGTACCACAGTATTTTTCTCATGGCAGTTGGGGCCCTGCATGGCTCAGTCAGGTTGATGGGTAGGATTAGTATAATAATGAAGCATTCCTGGGTTGTATGAACAACCCGAATTTTAGCATAGCTGCTTACACTGTTTTCTGAAACTCTGTTTGTTTTAGGAAGTACAGTACTTGAAATCACTTTCATGTTCCAATTGTTGCATCAATGTCGTACACTCACCAATTTCTCTTGTTGAGGAAGTACTTCAAATAATTTACATATTTCAGTTGTTGAGTTGTAAAAATTGATATTTAACATTCTTCTTTTTTATGGAATTAGTTTCCTATATAATGCAATTGTTGGATTTTGGAATTCAGTACTAAATATTTGATTGCTTAAATGGCTTAAATGGCTGTGTATGCAGAAAGTAGCAGATGGATTTGAAATAAAAGTCATTCAGTGATACTGAAACAAATAGGCAGCTGATAACTTTAAAAACATCACAAAATATTCTTAGTCAACATGTACTAGCCCATTACCACATAGGCCCTAGTTTTAATGACATGGAAGATGACGGCTTTTGAAAACATTGTGGTAAAAAGAGAAAATGCTGGTAACCGGCTTTTCCTCCTTTACCCACAATGTTTTCTATCCTTTCAAAGATATTAAATCCCTCTATTTGAGCCTCATTCAATTTGTTGTCCGCAAGTGCTTTTGATTTTGACAAGTCTTAAGTTTTGTTGAGTAGTAAAGTGTTAACTTATTACAAGATGACAAATTTTGACAAAGATAAAGACAAACATATTGAAAGCATTTTCAGACAACATATTTAAAGTAGGTCAATTGATTGAAAGTTTGGTTAAGAGTTTTTAAAACCATTGTTGGAAGAAGTAGAAATTTCTGGTCAGCAGCATTTTCTCTTTTTCCCCCCAGTATTTTTATAATCCTTCTCCCTTAGGGTTATGAGAATATGCAATTGCTTGATAAAGGATTAAGGTGTCAATAATGAATACATCTAAAGTAAGAAGCAATATCTCTTTGTGCCAGACGGCTTTCAAGTGGGATCAGTTGCTAGAAAAAGTCTGCAGGTGGTAATGGGTTGGAGAGATTTCAAGACTGAGTATGTTTTCATAAGCTGCCATTATGCAAGATCCAGACTGATGATTACAAATAAAATTGGTGCTTTATGGTTAAGCCAGACAAATGATGCAATAAAATTCAAATTTTCCTCTCCAATCTTCTGCACTATTGAAACAAAATATATCTTTCACTATAGTACCATGACATGGTTATGAGCTAGAAACTGCAATGCCTAATAGTGAAGGATGGCCTAGTAATGTTAAAATGCAGAACTTTGGCCAACAAGCAAGCTGTTACCATGGTATGACTGAAAAGTTGTTGAAGGCAGCATGATACATTACTCAATCAGCTAACCCAATTTGGCTTTGATGGCTTGCTGAGTGGATAGGTGTGTTAATCCCCTGAGTCTTTGTGTGAAATACTGATCAAAGAAGGTCCTGGAAAGCTTTGATAGGGACACTGGCTGCCAAGATTTTAGTGAAATAATGTTGATTACTATAATAATAACAAACAAATACTGGAAGAGGTTCTCTTTCCTATTGTCTGTTGTAGCATTTTTGTGACCTCTTCTCCTCCAACAGTTTTCTACTAAATTGGTTGAGATTTTAATAGACAAATTCCTGCTGTGGGAACTTGTGCAACTGTAGATTTCATTGTGATTTGTTGGCTATTACAAGAGTTATGCCTTTTTGAATTTTTTTCCTGATCCATTGATGAGGCAACAAGTGGTATGTGTTGGCTTGTGACAATTCTAGTCAGTAAATGATAAAATGTTTGTTTGTGATTTGAAGCACTTATTGATTGTCAGCAGTATCAACAGCGATCAGAAAGATTGAACTGCAGGTTGTCTTTGAAATATATACATAGTTTGTGTATTTTCATCAACACTGCATCATTGGCAAGGTTGTTTTTTTTAAGGCTCCTTGCAATAAGCAAACAGTTGCCACAACTTCACCTTTGTGTTTGTGCATTTGTTATTGTGTGGGTTCATCCATCCTGATTTGTCCAAGCTGTAACTTCTACATTATTGATTTGTTAACTTGGGGAAAGTCATCTAAACAAAATAAATGTTTTCAGACTCAAGAAGAAGATTTACAAGTGATTTGTTTACAATTTTAAGGCTGCTTTTGGCAAGAATACCTTCTAATACATTATAGATGGTGTAGATCCAAGGTCAGACTGCATTTTTTGTGCAGTCTAATCTTGATCTACACTGGCTGCACAGGCAACTTAAGTTTTGAAAGTTGCTGTAAGGGATGAAAAGTGCCCATTAATTTTTGGTCATAAGTCAGGGAAATTACAGTCAGAGAGAGTTCCATTTTCAATACTGTTGTGGCAAAAGAATCATATGTATTGGGTATTATAGACTTGAGATCAGTGTGTGGTCTGATCTTAACCTACACTGTCTACATAAGTCATTCTCAGCATCCTAAGGGCTAATGATCTGAAAAAATGTTACCAAGGCTTTTAACATCTTCAGAGGCCAGAATAACAATTTTAATGAATTGTGAAATTAAAAGTTCTTGATTTATTGGCATATACTGAGGCTTTAAAAGACTGTCAGCTTTAAAATACTGAAGTAGTTTTAGTATTAGTTGAGAACACGAGAGTTTAGAGGAAGATCAGACCATATGTGTGTGTAAGCTGATATAAGTTAATGCTTTTTTGCACGATGCATTCAGTCTTGCATAATGGCTGAGACAGAGTTTGAAGGAAGATAATTCATAGCGTTACTTGAAGATCTTGAATTGCCCCAACTTTCTCAAGATTACATTTGATAACACTATGGTGTGCACATGTTTAACCCTGAGAGCATTAGGCATAGCTTGTGTTGTTTTTTAATGACTGAACCAAAATCAGACTGCAAAGAACTTAGCAGTCATATCTTAGATCTACGAGGGCTGTTCGATATGTAATGTGTATTGTACCACAGCGCGATAACGCTTTCAACGATTTTGTAGATGATGATACGCTTGAATAGCTCTATTCAATACCTTTCCAACGGTATAAACACGAGCCTTTAGCTCCACATAGTTTTAAACTTATAGTCATTTCATTAGAGCTAGTCGTTGACCACTGTTGTAAAAATGGTTGGGAAACGGATTAAGAATATTGAAGAAATTAGAGCTTATATAAAAGTTCGCACAAAACTCGGTCATTCGGTAATGCAGATTTTTACTGAATTGGGGGAAGTTTATGGGTCTGATAAGGTATCTTATGAGACAGTTCGTAGGTGGAGAAAGAAATTTCTGACTGGCACAGAGTCCGTCAAAGATGCAGCAAAATCTGGCCGACCTGTGACTGCGACAGGCAAGGCAAATGTCTCAAAAGTCAGGGAAATAATTGAAAGTGATTGCAGATAGACGATTTGTGATATTGCCAACGCTGTTGGCATATCGCTATTGCGGGTGCATTTCATTTTGAAGCGTATTTTGAAAGTACGAAAGATTTCTGCCAGATGGATACCGCATATATTGACAGATGACCAAAAACGGGTACGAGTACAAACCGTTAAGCAATTGCTCAAAATGTTTCCCAAATTCAATCAAAGACAAGTTGCAAACATTGTTACTGGTGACGAAACATGGGTTAACTATTTCGAACCAGTAAGAAAAATTGGAAAGGCCTGTATTTGCCAAACGAAGCATAAGCACAAAGAAGGTTCTTTATTGCATATTCTTCTCATGTGATTGTATAACCGTACAAATTCCGGTGCCAAAGGGCAAAATTGTTACAGGTCGGTATTGCCGAGATGTTATACTAAAAAAGCTCAAGAAATTAAAAAGCTCAAGAAATATTATCTTAAATGACGCCCTGTGTCAGGATTTAGGCATGTTCGTCTACTTCATGATAATGCTCCATCACATACATCTGAGCTTGTGAAGCAATTTTTGAAGTCAGTGAAGGTTACTGTCTTGCCACACCCACCATACTCTCCAGATCTAGCCCCATGCGACTTTTTCCTTTTTCCAAAACTTAAAAAGTCCTTATCTGGTCGTCGTTACAAGTCCCGACAAGCCCTTGGCTCAGCCATCAGTCAGTGCCTCAGAGGTCTACCTAAATCAGCGTACCGTGACGCATTTCAGAAATGGATTCAGAGATTGAAATTATGTATTTCAAACCGCGGAGAATATTTTGAAGGGATGTAATGTTCATTTCACTATTTGAGTCGAATGCTTTTGAGATATCGTACAATACACATTACATATCGAACAACCCTCGTACACTGTCTGCTACTGTTTAAGAATAACTCTTTGTCTAAAAAGACTTCAGTATTGCAACATTTTTGCTGTTTTATCCGATTGAAAAAGTTCATTTAAGTCCTTACCAAAGTATGAAATTTGAGACTGGTCCATTCTAGAAAAGCTTTAGCACATGACAAATTAAACATGGCTCTTGGTGAATTTTGTCTTTGGAAGAGTGTTAAACATTTTGAGAAATGGAGAAAATGCTGGTAATAAGCATTTTCTCCTTTTCCAACAATTTTTACAAAGGCCTTTTTCCTGAGGATCACTAAACTGGGATTACATGGTAAAAGGTTAATTTGCCCTGGGCTCAAAGAGTTGAACTGTTTCAGTAAAGAATTTGACCTTTTTCCAATTTATCAAGCATATTTATTTTCATGTGGTTGTCTGTTATAGAAAGAACAGAATTAACAAGTGCATTCAAATTGACTAGAGATTTCTCTGATTTGTAACAACTGACAGAGGAATTTCAAGAATTATCATTGCTGAATAGTTCAAGTTATACTAGAACCAACACTCCTGATTATCTTATAGAAGATGAATTTGCAAATACCCTGGTGAAAATTTGATGATCAGTATGAATATAAACTTTTACAAAACAACCTGATTTTTAATGACCCTGAAGAAAAAAAAATTAAAATCATTGTGGGAAAGGGGAAAATGCTGGTAATCAACATTTTCTCCTTTTCCAACAAAATTGTCTATCTATTCAAAGACAAATCTAATCATTTGAGCTCTTTTAACCCTTTACACAATACCGACTTTTAACGACCCTGGGAAAGAAGCCTTTTGAAAACATGGTGGGAAAAGGAGAAAATGCTGGTTACCAGCATCTTCTCCTTTTTTCCCATCATGTTTTCTACCCTTTCCAAAACAAATTTCAGTTTTTGAGTTACTTTTATTTTGTCATCTGGAAATGCTTTCAATTTGGAAAAGTCTAAATATTTGTCGTGTAGTAAAGAGTTAATTTGTCACCTGGCAAATGCTTTCAAAATTTTGTTGTCCTGTATAGAGTAAATACATGAATACTTGGAAAAACAATTTTGCCAAATGTTTTTTGCAAAATGCTGCTAAATAAAAAAGTAATCTGAAGGAGATAACTTCCTCTCTTATATCTTCAGCCTTTTCAGCCCCATGGACAAAAACAGAGACTTTTCTCATTGGTACCCCAGGTTCAGTGAATATTAATGTTATGAATAAATAATCAGATTCCCAGAATTATTACAGAGAAAGCATGATGACTGGTCTGCAAATGTCTGGCATAAAGCCATTAAAATGATAGATGCTGACTTGTATGGACCAATTCATATCTTGTATAGTGTGTTCGCTGTCCAGTATCAATACTTCTATGAAAAGTATGTGTACATCAACAATTTTACATGCTCCTAATTCTGTCTCAGAACTGTCTTTGTTGATTTGATCTTGAAGAAACCAAAAAGTCACCTACCATAAATAAAGTTGTTGTTGGTGATTTTGGAAATATTTTAAACATATAATTTTTCAATTATGTATAATCAACATGATTGCATTTATATTTAATGCATAGATACAAGCAAAACTTGGTGACAAAAAGAGAACTTGTTCATTGAAATTTTTGCTACAGTGTCCACTAAAGTCATTTGCTGCAAGATGCTAAGTGGTATTATGGAAGGTAGAGAATCAATGATATTTAAAGGCCCTCTAGCTGCCAAAAGTAAACAATGCTGGTGTTATATGCGTTTTAATTCAAATGAAACAATTTAAAAGTATGGAAATTATTTTGATGATGACAATCTGTTATTGTGCGGTTGGTTCAGGTGTTAGTCGCTGGCAGAAAATCAGGTTTTAAAACTAGGTTGAAAGTTGCCAGGGCACTCTATTTTTTGTTTACTTTTTGTATGGTTTTAAATTTCGTTTCCCTGCCAGCAACTAACACTTGGACCTACCATACAATAAATAATTGTCATCTTCACCATAATTTCCATACTTTTAAATGGTATGATCTAAATCTTACTTTTGGCCGCTACTATGCCTTGAACAGATTAAAAGAAAGTAATGTCAGTGATTGAATTCTATTAGTGCTGTGCTGGTCCTAATCTCTCAGCACTGTCAGGGCTTTGATTTTTAATCCAGTTAGACATTGTATTTTTTTATATTTTCAGTCTGGTTGGAGTATATCAATGGAGTTAGTGATAGGTCCAGATGTTGGCATCAGCTATCTCACAGAGAAGGCCTCCACTGTAAGTACTCACTGTACTTCGACTAGCTAATCAGCAAACATTCCTGGTTTTCAAACACCCTGACATAAAACCTTATTGAAAACATTGCGGGAAAAGAAGAAAATACTGGTAAACAGCATTTTCTTACAACGTTTTTAACGCTATCCAGGAAAAACTCTATCATTTGAGTTGCATGTACTTTGTCGTGTGGAATTACTTTAAATTTTGAGGAGTCTAAAATTTTGTAATCTGTTAACTCTGCTAAATGACAAAATTTTAGATTCTTCCAGAATGAAAGGATTTGCAGACAACAAATAAAAGGATTGTTTGACTTTTCAGAAAGTTCTGAAAGATTATAAAATGAAAATCCCAGTCTTGTATCTGATACATGCCACTTGTGACCGAAGTGCTTTTCTGCAAGTGTCAAATTCTAAACTTAGAAAATAGTCAAAATGTCTGTTTTTTGACAAGGAAAGAGAAGAGGCACAAGTTTCCTTATCAGCTGCAGTATCTGTCATAAACAGAATCTTCTTATGACCCTTAACTAAACAATCTCATGTTTTCACAACTTTGAGGAGAAAAGCTTTTTAAAACATTGTGGGAAAGGAGAAAGTGCAGGTAACCAGCATTATCTCCTTTCCCACAATAAATAATTTTCAACTTTTTTTTAGAAACAAATTCTGTCCTGTAAACTGTACATGTGTATTTATTTTGTTGGGGAAAAATGCTTTCAGTTTGGACAGGTCTTAAATCTGTTTTTTTGTTAATTCTAATCATCAAATCTCAAGTCTACAGTTGAAGTTTTGAATAAGTTTGTACCAGTTCAACATTGTCATACAGTTTAACCCATAACCAAATAGTCTGCTGTTTTTACAATCCCTTGGAAGAATTTGTTGGAAAAAGGATAAAAATTAATGCTGCTAACCATCCTTTATGCTTGATAAATTGGAAAAAGGTCAAATCCTGTCATTTCATTCACATTCAATTTGTCATCTGCAAAATGCTTTCAGCAAGTCCATCATTTTGTCATTCGGTAAAAGATTGACACACTTCTTTAGCATTGTGAGAATTGTTTATCAGACAGAAAGGCCTTAACCCTTTACCACACAATCCGGAGATTTTAAGACCCAAACATGGGAAAAGGAGAAAATGCTGGTAACCAGCATTTTCCCCTTTTTTCAAAATGTTTTCTGTACTTTCATTCACAACTTCCACCTTTTAAGTCACTTTAAGTTGTTGTCTGCAAATGCCTTGAAATTGGACCAGTCTAAAATTTTGTAGTTTGCTAAAGACTTAAAAGAAAACAGTAAATTTGGAACTTTTCTCATAATGCAATGATAAATCACATTTTCACTAGATTTCTCTTAAACATAAGTCCACCTGTGGGCAACAGCTTTTGTCTAGCAGGGAAATACTTGAAAACAGTGTGACAAAAGGAAAGAATGCTCACAACAAGCAATTTCTTCCTAGCTTTAGAAGCAATAGGTCCTTATGCCATTAAGGATATTAACTAAGAGATGTTCATTTATTACACCTTGATTGGTGCTCATATGCCTCATTTTTGCAATAATATATTGAAAGACAATGGCTGCAATAGTGTTTCCAAGAGGAAACAAGCTCTTCTCAAGCTGTTAGTGACTATGGGTGTTTTTTTTGCAGACAGCGTAAAGCAAGATCAACCTGCATATAATTCTTTGCAGTCTGATCTTGCTCAACACCTTCTGCAGCTATTTTAGTACTTTCCATCGTGTAAAACCTATCCAAGTCTAATACAATTAAAGAAATGAGCTGCGCTCTGTGAAAAGGGGGCTTAATGCATCTGCAAAAAGTTTCGACCCAGGTCAGCCTGCGCAGTCTGCGCAGGCTGACCTGGGCCGAAACTTTTCGCTATTGGTAGATTTTCTGTATGTCAAAGGATCAGTCTACCTCATGATTGAGTCGGTTGTTTAAAAAAAGTGGCTATTATGGATCCATAAGTATGTGATGGCTTTCTTGGTATGATGGATTAGGGAGATGCATTAAGCCCCCTTTTGCCAGAGCATGGTTCAAATCTATTTTTGCTTAAGTTGATAGTTCAAATTCAGTAGGTTAAGGGTTAAAGTTTGGAGAAAACAAAGCATCTAAATAGACTTGTAAATCAACAAAAAAGATGGGATTCTTACTCAAATAGCTCAGAATAATCTGATTCAATCTCCTCCTGTTTATAAAAAGATTCTGCTTTGATTAAATGCCAAGACTAATTTCACCTTACCCTTCCAGCATGGAGTTCTACTGACCTCTTTACTGGATGACAAAATCATAGACTTGTCCAAATTGAAAGCGTTGACCCTTAGGCTGCTAAGCGCGACTCAGTGATCTTTTGCGGACAGTGTAGATCAAGATCAGAATGTGTGGTCTGACCTTGAATCTACACTGTCTGATAAGGAGATATTTTTTTTAAAAAAAAAGAAGAAGTAAGTTTGAACTAGCAACGTTCTGTTTTTTACTATCAGCTGAAAAGTTTCATTGAACCTATTTAGCATGTTAAGGGTTTATTTTGCATTTCTCAGACCAGTTGGATGTTTCTCAAATGATGTGATTTTTGTCTTTGAACTCTCTACAAGACGGCAATTTAAGACTTTTTCACATTGAGAGCATACACAGAAAATGAATTCCTTTGTTTGGGTAGAAAACATGGGATAAGGGGAAAATACTTGTGACCAGCATTTTCTTTCTCCCACAATGTTTTTGAGTGAAGCATGGTAGCGCAGTCAGTGGCGAACAGGACTTGAAACAAGGAGGTTGTCAATTAGAATACCTAGCTCAGAGTTATTTTGATGATGGTTATGTTGGAAAGCAGGCAGTGGCTTGGAAAGAATATTATATGAAGTAATGGGAAAAGAAACCCAAGGAAAGCATGGACAGGTGCACTGGCTCCTGAGAAATAACTAAAATAATGTTTTTAAATGGCATTAAACACCATTCAGTCTATCAATGAAACATTAAAACATATGACTTCACGGTTAAGGGTTAACTCTTTTACTAGACATTAAAAAAAAACCTCTGACTGATCAAAATTGAAAGACAACAAACAGCTAAGACACAACTGATGGGACTTGTCTTTGAAAGGGTAAAAAGTTATGTGTCTTTTTTTTTTGTTTGTATAGTATTTAACCTTGTTTTCCTTTCCTTTTACTAGTATATTGCTCAATATTCTTCCCAAGCCACTGGCTGCTTTCCCACATAACCATTGTTGAAACAATGATCAGCAGTGACAGAGGAATGAATCCTGTCAAAATGACTATCATCAATCTTAGGAAAGAAATTGGCCAAGCTGGGGATTTGAACCAGCGACCCCGTTCTCACATTCTGTACACTACAGACTGAGCTACCAGGGGAAGGCTTTTATGTTTTAACTTCCTTTGAGAATAAAGCTTTTGAAAAAAATATATCGGAAAGTGAGAATTTGCTGGTAACCAGGATTTTCTCTTTTTTCACAATGTTCTGTATTCTTTTAAGGACAAATCCCATTATTTGAACGGTCTTTTATTTGCTTTGAATTTGAGCAAGTCTAGCATGTTGTCGTCTAGTATTGGAAGTTTATTATCCCATTAAGTGCCGAAAACAACTTAAATTACTTTTGTGGACAGTGTAGATCATGGTCAGGCTGTACAGAATCTACACTGACCACCACCTGGTTTGTATAGTGTTTAACATCGTTTTCAACATTATTTCAGTTGTATATTGGCAGCCAGTGCATGTATTCATGTTTTCCTGAAGTGTCTCTCATCAGTATCCTTCCTAAGCCTCTGGCTGCTCTCCTGCAAAATCATCAAAGAAACAATGATCAGCAGTCAGAGAGGAATCCTATTAGAATGTCTGTCATTGATTCTTAGGAAGAAAATGGCCTAGCTTTGGGATCCAAACCAGTGACCTCCCTGCTTTCAGGCCTCGACTGCTACTTTGCTACATACTGCTGCCAAACAACCTTGAAATAGCTTTCTTTCAGCCATTCTTTCCAAATTATAAAGATCCATTTCATTACTTAACTCTTTACCACACAACAAAATTTGGACGGGACCAAATTGCAGACGACAAATTAAATGTTACTCAAAATATGATTTCCATCTTTGACGGGTTAGAAAACATTGTAGGAAAAGGAGAAAATGCTGGATTATACCAGCATTTTCTCCTTTTCCCACAATGTTTTCAAAAGCTTTCTTTCTCAGGGTTGTTAAAACTCGGGATTGTGTGGTAAAGGGTTAAGGACTTTGAAGGTTAACCAAAACAATCCCATGTTTAAGTGACATTTAGGAAAAAGCCTGTTGAAAATATTGTGGGAAAAGGAGAAAATGCTGGTAACCAGCATTTTCTTCATTTCCCACAATGTTTTCTAACCTTTTAGAGACAAAGATTTTTATCCAGGCCACATTTATGATGTTGACTGCAGATGCTTTGAATTTAGACCACTCTACATTTTTTGTCATTTGATAGAGAGTTGAACATTCTTGGCATTCTCCATGATTCAAATATCTGGGTTGTAGATATTACAAATGCATGTATATCTGGGTTCTATATATTACAAATGCATGTATATTTGGGTTGTATATAAACTTAGTCATATAAATGTTGTGGCCCTGCCCTTTTCTACAGGGTATGTTTTTTTTTCGTGGGATTGATAATGGAATGAGAATAGGAAACTGCGTGATGCATACATCAATAAACCGATCTTGTGAGTGAAACACGGACTGTAATAGGGTTCTTACTGACATAATGGTATGTAAGAATCTTGCATACAAGTATAGTGTACAAATTAACTAAAAAGATGACTTTTTAAGTATGGTCATAAGTGCAAAACAAAACAAAGCTACTGATAAATTTGGAAGTGACAAAAACAGACTTGATAGACACAAACAGTCATATCCTGAACTTCCGCCCAGTGCTTGGATGGCAGCTTGCAGTCTTCGTCTCATACCCCTCACAAAACTTAGGAATTGCTCAAGAGGCAGTAGCTACCCCTCTTTGTGCAATGCTTTTTCCATTTCCTATAAGTTCTGTGGAAAAGGATTCCTGTGTTTCATATCAGGCAGCCCAAAATGTCCCAAATGTGTTTGAAGGGTTTGAGATCTGGAATCATTGCTGACCATGCTTAAAAATAGAGGTGCAAGGTTTTTTTTTACTGTAGTTTGTAAATATGTAGGTTTAAGCCAAGCCAGGTGGCCACATAACTTACGGACTTGAAACCAAGGGTTGGCTAGTTCAATACCCAGCATGGCAAATTTTTGTCTAAGGATTAATGATTTGCACTTGGACAAAGATAATACTTTTACCCATGAATCAGCCGTGCCAGTAGCATGGAAAGAATATTGCGTGAGTACTGTTAAAAGAAACTACAGGAAAGCATGGATAGGTGCGATGGCTCTGATTGTAATATAACTGAATTAATCTTGAAAACCGCCTTAGATACCATTACAACAAATATCTAGGTTTTAGGTAATATTTCTGTTTACTTTGGAATAAGAAATAAGATCTACCTTTGCTTCCAGAAGCAGGTTGCTGTAGATTTTATCTATAATTAAAGCCAAAGAAGAATCCTGGCATGAGGAAATATCTCTAGGTGATAAGAATACTAATCTTTGATTCACCTTTTACCCTTTAGAGTGCCTTTCCTAACTTTAGCTGCTTTTGCAGCCAGTCTAGATCAGGATCTGATTGCACTCTGTGACAGAAAGTGCAGTCTGATCTTCGACCTACACTATCTGCTTTGCTGAGACACTCTTGCAAGTTACAGCCTTGGAATGCCAGTTATTTGTGTGTTTTTTCCTGAAAAGTTGGATTTTGTTTACTTGGCTGTCTTACTGTTAGCGTTTTTGCCCTTTATTGCCATTTAACCACAAGGTTTTCAAAAGGTGTATATCAAAGGGTTGTTTAACTCTTTGCCAAACAACAAAATTTCAGGATTGTCCAAATTGAAAGCAGTTGCAGACAGCAAAATAAATGTGACTCAAAACTTGAAATTTTTCTTCGGTAGGGTAGAAAACATTGTGGGGAAATGAGAAAATGCTGGTTACCAGCATTTTCTCCTTTTCCCACAATGTTTTCAAAAGCTTTCTTTATCAGGGTTGTTAAAACTAGGGATTGTGTGGTGAGGGGTTAAACTAGTCATTGTGTGGTAATAGAATAAATAGTTGTCTGCTGTGATTTTGTTCCAGGATTAAGTAAGGTCAGTAAAAGACTTGGAAATCCCAATAACTTCAAGTCAGACATGTTTGTAGGACAGGATATGTTTTCCTGCATCATATGTAGCAGGCATATTCTCTGTTTTTAGCTCACCTGAGCACAAAGGTGAGCTTTTGTGACCATGCTGTGTCCATCGTGTGTCATCCAGGAGCCAACAATTACCTTGTGTGCACTCTAGAGGCAACATTTTCAATCTGATACTCATGAAACTTGGTCAGAATGTTTGTCTTGATAATATCTCGGACAAGCTTGAAATTGGGTCATGTCTAATCAAAAGATAGGTCTCTGGGACTCAGAATAACCTTTTTTGCATTATAGAGGCCACATTTTGAGTCCATTACTCCTAAAAATTAGTCAGAATGTTTGTAAAATGATATCTCAGACAAGTTCTAAATTGGGCCACAATGGGTGAAAAAGTAGGTCAAGAAAAAACATGAGTGCACTGGAGGAGCCATATTTTCAGTACAATAGTCATAAAAAGTGTTCAGAACGGTTATCATGATGACGTCTAGATCAAGTTCAAAGTCAGTCACAATAATGGGGTCAAAAGGTAGGTCACTGGAAGAAGTCTTAGAAAAACCTTGTGTGCACTGTAGAGGTCACATTTAAGTCTGATACTAATGAAAGTTGGTCAGAATATTTGTCTTAATGACATATAGGACAAGTTTGAAATAGGTTAACATCAGATCAAAAAGTACTGTAGGTCTTTTTGGCAAATCTTAGAAAAACGTATGCACTCTAGAGGCCACTTTTTCTGGTACTCATGAAAGTTGGTCAGAATGTTATTCTGGAAATAATATTTTTGAAATTAGGTCATAATTATGGGATCCAAAGATAGGTCACAGGGACAAACCATAGAAAAGTCTTGTTAGAGATTTTCTTGTTGTTCTTTTCCCACTTAGTATGTATTGTCGTCCTCCCCAGGGTTGTTAAAACAAAGGATTGTGTGGTAAAGGGTAAAGTAATGGGGTCAGGCAGAAAAAAGAAACTTTTTGTCTATCTGGTGATAATCCTAGGTTTGTGTTCTTTTCCTTCTGGTATCAAACTTATCTACTTATTTTCAGCCTACTCATATGGCAGACTTCTCTCAAGTCCAGTCCATACACACCTTACAGTTGGATGATGGGAAAGGGGTTCTTCAACTTCGAATAGCTGGTGCCCAAGAAGCCCTGACAATTACCTGTGCATCTCTGGGTGAGGCTGAAGACATGGCAGATCTCATAGACGGTTATTGTAGACTGGTACATGATTGTCAAGGCTCATTTTGGACCAAAAAAGGTAATTATATGTAAGCCAGTCTGCTGTATGTGGGTTTTGTAGAGCTATTGAAGTCTCTAACTGCTAAAACTTATTTATTTATTCTCTGCCACATTTAACCCTTTGCCAAACACTCCAATGTTTTAACCACTCAGAAGAAAGGGGCTATTGAAAGTATTTAGGGGAAAGGAGAAAATGCTGCTTACCAGTTTTTCTACTTTTCCCACATTGTTTTTTAATCTTTCAAACACAGTATCCAAATCACAATTTATTGTCTTTGCAAATGTTTAAAGTGTGGATGAGTCGAAAATTTGGTTGTCTGGTAAAGTCTCAACTCATCCCTTCCTGAGACAACTTTTTTGTCTTGCAGTTGACCTCTTTTGGAAAGTATTGTAGCAAGAGGAGAACCTTTATCACAATGGGTTAAATAAGTAGTCTATAGCAGGGGTGTAAAAAAAGGTATTTATTCTAGAGGACCAAGATGCATAACAACTAAATTACTTTATGAACTCTTTACCACATGACAAAATTTTAGACTTGTCAAAATTCAAAGCAGTTGCAGACAACAAGTCAAAGGTTACTTAACCCTTTACCAGACGACAAAATTTTAGTCTTGTCCAAATTAAGAGCATTTGCAGATGATAATTTCAATGTGGCTCAAATGGTGCAAGTTTTCTTTGATAGGGTAGAAAACATTTAGGGAACAGGAGAAAATGCTGGTTACCAGCATTTTCTCCTTTTCCCATAATGTTTTCAAAAGGCTTCTTACCCAGGGTCGTTAAAATTCGTCACTGTGTGGTAAAGGGTTAAATGATGAAACTTGCCCTTAACTGAGTAGAAAACATTATGGGAAATGGAGAAATTGCTGTTTACCAGCATTTTCTACTTTTTCCTACCGTGTTTTCAAAAGGCTTCTTCCTCAGGGTCATCAAAACATAAGATTGTGTGGAAAAGGGTCAAATGGAACAAATTCAATCAGAAATCAAAATTCAAAAAGTACCCCTTAACCCTTTACCAGATGACAAAATTTTAGCCTTCTCCAAACTGAAAGCAATAACACATGACAATTTCAATGTGGCTCAAGTGATGCAATTTTTCCGTGATAGGGTAGAAAACATTGTGGGAAAAGGAGAAAATGCTGGTTACCAGCATTTTCTTCTTTTCCCACAATGTTTTCAAAAGCCTTATTTCTCAGGGTCGTTAAAAGTCGGGATTGTGTGGCAAAGGGTTAAATATTGCAACATCATGGCTTTTGTGAACCAAATCTTGCCATAAATATAAAACAAAATAGATCCAAGTTCAAAGATCTTTTTTTGATCTACTATGCTGTAAAAACTTCTCTTGGCCATGGACTTTACTCTTAATATTTAGAAAACAATGAGTTCCAAGTCCTAAACTACCAAAGCAGATACCAGATGACAAAATTTTAGACTTGTCCAAATTGAAAGCATTAGCAGGTGACAAAGTAAAATGTGGCACAAATTATAGAACTCACCATAGAAAGGACAGAAAATATTGTGAGAAATAGAGGAAATGCTAGGTGTGTTGCGGAAAAATGGAGGAAATGCTACCAGCATTTTCTCCTTTTCTGAAAAATGATTTTAAGTGGTTTAGAGACATTAAATCCCAGTCCCATTAGTTGCCTGCAAATGCCTATCAAAGTTTAAAATGTCAGATAAAGAGTCAAAGACATTTATAAAATACAACTTTTTACTAAAATGTTCATATTAGGATATACAATCATGTAGTGCCGTTATTAACCAGCCAAACAAATAAGATATACAGAATATATCTGTAAAAATGTTCTGCTTTAATAATAGCCATATTGTGCTTAATTGTAACTGTTTATATTTGTATTTCACCTATTTAATCACCGAACATGTTTGCTGTTTTCTTAATGCAAGCTTCTGCTGATGCTAAAAGTACAGAAAAGTTGCTAGCTGATGCCAAAGGTTTGTGGTCCAAGCATGTTAAGGCACTCCAATGTATTTTATATATTGTTTTGATGTGCATGATTATTACCTATTTTTCTGATGCAAAAATATTCATAGATTTCTAGCTTGGCTATTTTTGAAGAATACATCAAAGTATTGTCAAAGTCCTGTCATTGTATGCATCTGCAAAAACTTAGAGATTTTCTGGTAGTTCTGTCATTAATGAAAGTTATTTACTTGGAACTTTGTTAGTTGTTAAGTATCAAATGGAGAACACATAGCTAAAGGGCAGGTAACCCTCAAAATATTTTATACAACAGTTATTCCCCATTATTAAAGAATTTTCTCTGAAAAATGTGTGCAGTTCTTCACACATTGCAAATTCAAGGCTTTTTTTCCCAAGTTAATTTGTCAGACATTGTAGGTATGAGATCAGTACCATGCCATGATATACTATTTTGGCTATGGCCAACACACAGCACAAATGATTCAGACAATACTATACATATGCTTCACTTTCAGAAGTGTAGAAAACACATTGAAAGACCACAGCATTGCATGACATTGTCCTTTTTAGCTCCACTGGCCGAAGGCCAGCGAGCTATTGTCATGGCGTTGTGTCCATCGTGTGTGCGTGCGTCCGTCTGTTCGTCCGTGCGTGCATCCGTAAACTTTTTCTTTAAAAAACTTCTCCTCAGAAACTATTGACTGGATTTTTACCAAATTTCACAGGAATGTTCCTTTGGTGGTCCTCTTTCAAATTCCTTCAAATAATTGTGTTCCATGAAGAATTCTGGTTGCCATGGCAACCAAAGTAAAAAACCTTTAAAAATCTTCTCCTCCCAAACCGCTATTTGGATAGCATTATTATTTTGCAGGAATGTTCCTTAGATACAGGTTTACAGAATTCCTTAAAAAAAAAAAGATCTGTCAAAAAACATGACTTTTATGGGAGACTCATTTTCCTTTTATGGTATAAAGTAAAATCTTTGAAAAATTTCTTCTCTAAAACTATTCATTGGATTTCATTGTTGTTTTGCAGGTAAGTTCCTATGGTGGTTGTCTACCAAATTGTTTCTTCAGTGAGCTAAAATGCAGGATTGAATGATAATTGTTAAAAACTTCCTTTCGCCATTATAGAAATATCAGGCCTGTGGAGCGATACAGGCGCTCAAGCGCCTCTAGTTTTGAATTTCAAAGACATAAGGACATATTAATAAAAAGAATGACAAGTTCACCCCTTTCTTAAGTTCTTTTTGAGCCAATTTTTAGCTCCACTGGCCGAAGGCCAGCGGGCTTATGTCATGGCCTGTTGTCCGTCGTGCGTCCATCCGTGCGTCCGTCCGTGCGTCCGTCCGTCCGTGCGTTAACTTTTTTTTTAAAACGTCTTCTTCTCTGAAACTACCCATCCAATTTTGATGAAACTTCACAGAAATGATCCTGCCTTGGTCCTCTTCAGAATTTCTTGAAAGAATTTAATTCCTTCAAAAACTCTGGTTGCCATGGCAACAAAACTGAAAAATTTTGAAAATCTTTGAAAATCTTCTTGTCTGAAACCGTAAGGCCAAGGGCTACCAAATTTGGCATGTAGCTTTATCTAGTGGACCTCTACCAAGTTTCTTCAATTTATAGCCCTGGGGTCAAAATTGGCCCCGCCCCGGGGGTTACAAGTTATACATGGGCTTATTTAGGGAGAACTTTAAAATTCCTCTTCTACCTAGCCATAGGGCCTAGAGCTTCTAAATTTGGCATGTAGCTTTATCTAGTGGACCTCTGCCAAGATTGTT
Source organism: Hippopus hippopus (assembly GCA_946811185.2). Classification (NCBI taxonomy): domain Eukaryota; kingdom Metazoa; phylum Mollusca; class Bivalvia; order Cardiida; family Cardiidae; genus Hippopus; species Hippopus hippopus. The sequence continues at coordinate 34,049,335 of OX328099.1, read as the reverse complement.
CAAATTATAGCCCTGGGGTCAAATTAGGCCCTGCCCGGGGGTAACAAGTTTTACATGGGCTTATATAACAAGTTTTACATGGGGTTATATAGGGAGAACTTTAAAATTCTTCTTTGACCTAGCCATGGGGCCTAGGGCGACCAAATTTGGCATGTAGCTTTATCTAGTGGACCTGTACCTAGGGTGTCCAAATTATAGCCGAGGGTCAAATTTGACTTCGCTCCGGGGGGTAACATGTTTTACATGGGCGGGCTTATATAGGAAAATCTTTCGCATCTAGCTATAAGGGCTAGGGCTATCAAATTTTGCATTTAGCTTTATCTAGGGGGTCTCTATCAAGGGTGCCCAAATTATAGCCCAGGGGGTCAAATGTAGCCCCACCCCAGGGGGTCACAAGTTCTACATGGTCTTATATAAGGAAACTTTAATAATCTACTTGTACATAGCCATATTTAGGCCTAGGGCTACCAAATTTTGCATGTAACTTTATATAATGGGCCTCTACCAAGAGGGCCCAAATTTTAACTTTGGGGGTCAAGTTTGACTCCACACCAGGGGTCACAAGTTTTACATTGGCTTTTATAGTGAAAACTTGATAAACCTGTGTCATGGATCACATATTTTACAGGGCCTTTTATTCAGTAAACTTGTTTTACATGACTTTTTATTGGGCAAGATTAAAAAATCTTTTTGTTTATAACCACACATTCTAGTTTCATATTGTAGGTCTGGGCTCAAAATTGCCTTCATTCCAGGGATCGCAAGTTTAACATGGGCTTCAAAATATTGTCACTTCAATTTAAACATTAATCAAGGGAAATAACTCTTTTTATGAAAGATAAAGTTCGTTACTATTTACCTCCCTTGATTATCAAGCTGCAGTGATACATGATTGGTGCTGGACAAGTTTTTTAGCTCCACTGGCCGAAGGCCAGCAGGCTTATGTTATGGCCCGTTGTCCGTTGTGCGTCCATCCGTATGTTAACTTTTTAGCTCATTTGAGCACAACGTGCTCAAGGGGAGCTTTTAGCATTTGTTTCAACTCAATAAAAGAATTTTCAATCATACACCAAAACAAAAAATTATCCTCCGCATATCTGACTGTGTTTACAAACTAAGAAGTGTTCATATTAATACACCATGTCTACTGTTTGATGATGACTAGCTTAGAAAAAGTATTAATAAAATAAGTTTGAAAAAAAATCTTAGTGATTTATTATGACAATTGTTAGCACACATGTAACTCATTACCAAACGATAATATTTTAGGCTTGTCTAAATCGAAAGCACTTGCAGACGACAAAATAAAAGTGATTGAAAATTTGAAATTTGTTTTGTGAACAGTAGAAAACATTGTAAGAAAAGGAGAAAATGCTTTTCTAAAGCCTTCTTTCTCAGGGTCATCAAAAGTAGGGATTGTCTGGTAATAGGTTAAAAAGATATATTTCAAACTGAGATTGATGTATATACTTGTTTTTTACTGGCACTGAAGGTCCGTCCGTCCATCTGTCCGTGCGTGCATTAACTTTTATTTCAAACATCTCTGAAACTACTTATCCAATTTTGATGAAACTTCAAAGAAATGATCCTGCCATGGTCTTCTTCAGAATCCCATGACAGAATTTTATTCCTTCAAAAACTCTGGTTGCCATGGCAACAAAACTGAAAAATATAGAAAATTTCCAAAAATCTTCTTCTCTGAAACTGTAAGGCCTAGGGCTACCAAATTTGGCATGTAGCTGTATCTAGTGGGCCTCTACCAAGTTCCTTCAAATAATAGCCATGGGGTCTACCAAATTTTGCATGTAGCTTTATCTAGTGGGCCTCTACAAGGAGGGCCCAAATTATAGTCCTTGACCCAAGTTTGTCCCCACACCACGGAACACAAGGTCACCAGTTTTACATGGGCTTTTGTAATGAAAACTATCTTAAGTCATCATGTTACTAACCATTATAAAGACTAAGGCTATTAGATTTAGCCCTGTCTCATGGGTTTCATGTTTTACAGGGCTTTTCATTGAGAAAAATTTGAAAATCTTCTTGTTTATAACATTCAAGAACTGAATTATTTGGTATGGAGCTTTATATTGTGGACCTCCACCAGGATTCAAATAATTATAGCTTTGCGATCAAAATTGGCTTTGCCCATGGATCACAACTTTCTCGTAGGATAAGATAGAAAAATGTTTGCATGTCCTCATGTTTGAAATCAATTTGCTGAATATTGTAATGTTTGGCTTGTAGTGTTTTTACTTAATAGCCAGTGGAGCGATACAGGGCCATCATGGCCCTCTTGTTTTTGAGTGCTAAAGGTGGAGTATTGTTGAAAAATGAAAATAGAATCTTTTCTTCCAAACCAGATAGCAGGTAGCAAACGTGACATGGATGACGAGCAAAGCTCCAACTATTTACCATGTGTGGAGTATCATACTCATGGGTGTCTTGTTTGTTCTGTAGTATAGTTTGAGGCTTATTTTTGCATCAGAGAAAGTAATTACCTAAGACTTTGAGAACCCTACTTTTCTTGATTGTTGTGCATGAAAAACAACTTTTTTATTCACATCTTATATTTTGTAATTATATTCACATTCTCTAACAGTGAACTTTTCCCTCCCTAAACCTTGTACCACACAATCCTGTGTGTTAATGACTCTGACCAGGAAAGCTTTTGAAAACATTGTAAGAAAAAAGAAAATGCTGGTAACCAGCAGACTCTCCTATTCCCGTAATGTTTTCCACTATTTCAAAGACAGGTCCCAGTATTTCCACAAGATTTGATTTGACGTCTGCAAAGGTTTCAGTATAGACTAGTCTAAAATGTTGTCATCTGGTAAAGATTGGGCATAAAAAAAAATAAATATGAGCCATGCTCTGTGAAAAGGGGGCTTAATGCATCTGCGAAAAGTATCGACCTAGGTCAGCCTGCGCAGTCCGCGCAGGCTGACCTGGGCCGAAACTTTTCGCCATGAGTCAATTTTCTGTATGTCAAAGGACAATACTACCTCAAGATCCACTCGGTGGTAGGACCAAATGGATTTTATGGAACCATAATTATGTGATGACTCGCATAGTATCATGCATCACGGAGATGCATTAAGCCCTGTTTTGCAAGAGCATGGCTCATATATATTTGAACATTTGCAATCATGTAAAAGTAACTAAGTCTTTTACGCAACTAAGGACTTTAAAATATTGGGCAAATGGAGAAAGTACTCTTAATGAGCAATTTCTCTGTTTATCAAAATGTTTTCTTAACGGTCTTAATATGACATTAGAATTAAATAACTTCTGATGTCAGAAGTAAAGAATAGGTCATCAACAATTGGGTATGAGACCTCAGCTTTACCGTTTACCAGACCACAAAATTATAGGCTTGCCCAAATTGAAGGTATTTGTGGACGACAAATCCAACATTGATTATTAATGTATTTTAAAATGTGGCTGAAATGATGGCCCTGTCTCTAGTGGTAACCAGCGTTTTTTTTGCTTTTAGCACCTTGTTTTCAAGTCTTCTTCTTTTTGGTCAATAAAACTTAGGACTGTTTGGAAGCGGGTCAGCTCATTATCTCTAGGCACAAATATGCAGGAGGCAACTTTGAAAAAATTGTGGTCTACTGAATGGGGAAAAGTCATCTGTAGATGGTGATAAGTTTAATGATTTACCACACAATCCTGTGTTGAAACTTTTGAAGACACTTTGAGAACAGGAGAAAATGCTGGTAATCAACATTTTCTCCTTTTTCCAAAATGTTTTTCAACCTTTTAAAGACGATTCCAGTTAATAGAGCCACATGCAATTTGTTGTTGGCAAATGCTATTACTTTGGTCATGTCAAACACTTTGTTGTCCAGTAAAGACTTAAAACAATGATGTCTTCACTCCCTTACCATCACTGTAGTTATTTCACTCTGTGTAGTGCATGTTTTACCTAGCACTGTCTTTGTACTTGTATATGAAAGGACAGAAAACATTGTGGAAAAAGGGAGAAATGCTGGATAGTACTATTGATTGTTTTACAGATCACATATTTCATGAATGTTCAGTATTCTGTGGGGTCTAGTTTCTTCAATATACAGTTCAGGACAGTGTACAAACAAGATCAGATTACATGTAAAGTACAGTCTGATCTTGATCTAAACTGTCCGCAATAATAAATAAGTTTGTTTGTTGTTTTCTAAGAATGGGCATTGTTTGAGCTTTGAAGTCTTTGTTTACCTTGTTTGTGCTCTTGATGATTTTGTATTTTGTCTTTTATTCTATCCTAAACCCTTTACCACACAATCCTGACTTTTAATGGCCCAGAAAAAGAGTCCTTTTGAAAACATTAAGGGGAAAAGGAGAAAATGCTGGTTACTAGCATTTCCTCTTTTGCTCCCAATATTTTCTATCCTTTACAAAACAAATTTTAATTTTTCACATTTATTTTGTTGTCTGCAAAAATTTAATGCTTTCAATTTGGACTAGTCTAAAATCTTGTGGTTTGGTTAAGAGATAGAGGGTTTGCTAAGCATGACAGGGTAGATAAGGATCAGACTGCATAGAAAATACAACCTCATCTTTCATATATGTTGTATAATACTTTTTGAGATATTTTGTTCAAGTTTGTCAGGAAGCTGGACCATCTTGTCCCATTTTGTTGTCGGAAAATGTGCATTTATTTACCACTGCAGGGTTACCCTTTAGTGCGCAATCTCGGCATTTTATGACTATGAAAAAGGAGGCTTTTGAAAACATTGTGGCAAAAGAAAATGCTTGTAACCAGCATTTTCTACTTTTCCCTACAATGTTTCCTCCTCTTTTAACACAACCTATCAAATAAATGTTGAATCATCTAATTTGAGAACAGTTTGCAGATGACAAAATAATTTTGTTTCAAATAATAAGACTTGTATTTGAAACGACAGAAAAACATAGTGGAAAAAGGGAGAAATGCTGGTTACCAGCATTTTCTGCTTTTCCTGCAATGTTTTCAAAAGCTTTCTTTGTCAAGGTTGAAAAAACTTGGTATAATTTGGTAAAGAGTTGAAGACAAATCCAATAATATTATCTAAATTTAATTTTGTCATGTTTAAATTTTGTCATTTTGAAAAGCTTAATTATGTTGTCTTCTAAATTATTAGTCTATAGAGAGTTATTATTAACCCCAAGGCTGCTAAGCGGGACTCAAAGACCTTTTGCGGACAGTGTAGATCAAGATCAGACTGCACAGGACGTGCAGTCTGATTTTGCATCTACACTGTCCGTTAAGGAAAAACATTTTTCCAAAAATACCTTTGAAATAGAAAAAATGGGTTTTTACTGTCGGCTGGAAAGATTCACTTCACTTATTTAGCGTGATAAGAGTTAATTATGATGGACCATTTACAAGATCAGATTGAGCACCTTGGTTTTAGCATCCCTGTCTGCAAAGGCAGATACTTTTGTCCTTAGAAGTTCAAGAGGGTCAATGATTGAAAGGTATAACTCAATGACACATTTTTAAAATGTAATATGGATGGAAATAATGTAGATAGCATCCATTCTTTAAGGTGAAACTTTTACAAGAAATAAGACGTTATTCTTTTATCTCTCTCCATTCAGTTGTTTTTAGCCAAACGGAACCCAAATTCCCAGTATTTCCTAATAGTTGGTATGACTTTGGTAAGGCACTGTGAAAAGGTGTTGATTTGCTTGATTGTCCATCTCACCATAGCAACGCAGCTAATTTGGTGTCGGGCTATGTCAGTAAAGGGTGGAGTTCATGTGTTGAAAGATTAGTCTTAACTCTTTAACAAAAGAGAAAAATCTAGACCTGCCCAAATTGAAAGTATTTGCTGAAGACAAATTAAAAGTACCGTTAGTTCAAATGATTATTTCTGTCTTTGGAATGGTAACAAAAAATTCATTTAGGGAAAAGGAAAAACTACCACTTAGTAGCATTTTCTCCTTTTCCCATAATGTTTACAATAGATGTCTTCCTCGGGGTCTTCCAAACACGGGATTGTTTGGTAAAGAGTTAACACTTTACCACACAATCCCGAGTTTTAACGACCCTGTTGAAAGAAGGCTTTCGAAAACATTGTGGGAAAAGGAGAAAATGCTGGTAACCAGCATTTTCTCCTTTTCCCACAAAGTTTTCTACCCTATCAAAAACAGAAATCATCATTTGAGTTGCATTTACTTTGTCATCTGCACATGCTTTCATTTGGCCGAGTCAAAAATTTTGTCGTGTGGGAAAGGGTTAAATCTTTAACAAGTCCAAAGTCAAAGCAATTACAGGTACAGGGATAACCTTTATGTGGTGTTTTTTCTTCACCTGGGGATAAATTTTTTGTTTTCTCTGTGTGTAAAGGGTATGCCAACTACAAAATAATGGTGCTGAGCTAAGAAGCATACAGGGCTTGAGACCAGGGGGTCATTGGCTCAAATCCCCAGCTCAGCCAGTTTCTTTCTGAGGATTGGTCATAGTCATTATGACAGGATTCATTCCCCCCTCACCAGTGATCATTCTTTCAATGATGGTTATTTAGGAAAGCAGCCAGTGGTTTGGGAAGAAAATAGGCAAAGTACTGGTGAAAGAAAACTCTAGAAAAGTATGGATGTGTAACTGATAAAAAGTGGTGTTTGTCTGCCAAAATTGTTTCTATCTTTATGCTTTGAGTTCTTGTGGCTATATACTGCTTTATAATAGAGTTTTTGTGATTGCCATTTTATTACGTTACCAAATTTTGGATACATCCAAATTCAAAGCATTTGCACAGGACAAACTAAATGAGGCTTTTTTATTCTTGTAAGAATAAAAAACAGTGTGGGCAAAGGAGAATCAGATTATTACCAGCATTACCTTTTTCTATCATATTTTTATAAGTTGTCTTTCTCAGGGTCTTAAAAGTCAGAATTATGTGGTATATGGTTAAAAACTTTCTGTAGAAAATTGAACAAACACAATTGAAGGACAGATCTGTATTGTTTAAGGATTTTGATCACTGTCACTGTTCTGTTATTGGTTAGGCTGTACACTGAAACTGTTTTGATGAAGAGCATTTAACACTTTACCACACGGCAAAATTTAAGACCTATCCAAATTGAAAGCATTTGCAGACGACAATTTCATAGTGGCTCAAATAATGCAACTTTTCTTTGATAGGGTAGAAAACTTTGTGGGAAAAGGAGAAAATGCTGGTTACCAGCATTTTCTCCTTTTCCCACAATGTTTTCAAAAGGCCTCTTCTTCAGGGGCGTTAAAAGGCGTCATTGTGTGGTAAAGGGTTAAAAGTTGAACTCCTATATTGCTTCATTACTAAGTGCTATATAAATGAACCTGACATTCTCATTCTGCACCACCGATGCAGATTTTGCAATTTCAAGGCTGTTTTTGTCAAAGTATCTCAGAAAGTATAGAACACATAAGCAACTAAAACAGCAGTTTGAGGGTTTAACTTATTTAATCCAGATCCGTGGTTAGGAAAAAAAAGGAGTTTTAAACAGTGGAAAACATCCTGATAATATTCAGAATAGTCACCTTGAATAGAGTTTTACTATGTAGAAACAGGAGACCTCAGTCATGAGATAAATATGGCAAAAGATGAAATTAGGATCACCATGAGCTATTTCAGTGCAATATGAGCAATTTGTTCTTAATCATTGCTTTCAAAAAAAGGAACAGACTGAGTACTTCATTTAGGATTGTAAAGCTTAACTTTTTCGTGAAGGACAAAACTTTTGATTTGTCCACATTGAAATCATTTGCACAGTAAAAATTATGTGAGGCTCAGATCGAGGGTTTATCTGTGAAAAAATAGAAAATCTTGAGGGAAAAGGAGACAGAGCATTTTCTTTGTTTCCCAAAATGTTTTCAAAAGCCCTCGTCTTGAAGATTGTTTTAGGTCAGATAGTGTTGGTTACACATAAAATGGTTCACTAGGCTTATTTGTGGATTCAAACTGAGAGGCTAGGACCATACCAAAACTACTGTATTCAGCATTAAACCCTCACCCTTTGTGAACATTGTAGACAGTGTAGATCAGATACCAGTGAAAGTGCCAGACTGATCTTCAAATTTACTCTCCTTATTTGTAAGACATTTGTTCAGTTAGCAAAAGCACTGCATGTTGTTGTCTGCATCTTAAGTTGAATGGATTGTCAGTGTTAAAATAAAAACATGTTCACTTTGATTAAGCATAAACTATGCAAAGCTGTTATTCAAATTACATCAGCACAGTACATTTACCGTTCAAAATATGTTTACAAGCTGCTGGAATTAGGATTATGTTGAACAGCATATAGAAATATCTTAGCATTGTGCAAGTGATACTTTATGCAACTTATACAAAAAGCAAAACAATGTAGCATTATTCAATCTACATCATTATGCCTGACATATTTTCTTCTCCAGATGCTCTATCATTCTGTGTGTGGCAACAGACCACTTTTGAAAACTTTGTGACAAATGGAGAAATTACTTTTGAAGACCAACTTGTTCTCTTGCCATACTGCTTTCATTCTTTTATTAAGGCTGAATTAATGTTGATTATCCCTATTTTACAAGGGTCTTTTCAATGTATTCTGCTGACAGTAAATATCAGGATTTCAAGAGCTAATATTAGATCTTTTATACTTTTCCAGATGAAACAGTTCCACCTTCACCAAAAGTAAGGTAGGTATTTCAATTGTGTAACCTTTGTTCTTGTAACACATTGAATGGTGCATTACTGTGCTTTCTACAATGTTTCAGTCATATTTCTGTAGTGTAACCTTTGTCCTTGTACAGGATTGAATGGTGCATTACTGTGTTTTCAACAGTGTTTCAGTCATATTTCCATAGTGTAACCTTTGTTCTTGTACAGGAGTGAATGGCCCATTACTGTGTTTTCAACAGTGTTTCAGTCATATTTCCATAATGTAACCTTTAGTCTTGTACAGGATTGAATGGTGCATTTCGGTGCTTTCAACAGTGTTTCAGTCATACTTCCATAATGTAACCTTTGTTTTTGTACAGGATTGAATGGTGCATTTCTGTGCTTTCAACAGTGTTTCAGTCATATTTCCATAGTGTAATCTTTATCCTTGTACAGGATTGAATTGCCCATTACTGTGTTTTCAAGTGTTTCAGTCATATTTCTATAATGTAACCTTTAGTCTTGTACAGGATTGAATGGTGCATTTCTGTGCTTTCAACAGTGTTTCAGTCATACTTCCATAATGTAACCTTTGTTTTTGTACAGGATTGAATGGTGCATTTCTGTGCTTTCAACAGTGTTTCTGTCATATTTCCATAGTGTAACCTTTATCCTTGCACAGCATTGAATGGTGCATTTCTGTGCATGCAAAAGTGTTTCTGTCATATTTCCATAGTGTAACCTTTGCTGTCATGCAGGACTGAGTGGTGCATTTGTGTGCTTTTATCAGTGTTTCAGTCATATTATAGTCACATCTAAAGTATACATGTATGTCAATGGTTGTCAACAGTACAAGGGTAGGGCACTCTACAATCATGCTATTTGGATACTCACACATTGCCAGTGCAGCAAACTTGAAACAAAATAAGATTTCCTTCCACCTGGTACAATCCAGGATTTCCTGAGAACAGGTTTAATGCCTTAACTCTTTACCAAACAAAAAAATTTAGACTTGTCCAAGCTCAAAGCACTTGTGGATGACAAAATGAAAACTTAAATATGTATTTGGAAGTGTAGAAAACATTGTTGAAAAGGAGAAAATGCTCAGGTCACCAGCATTTTCTCTATTCCTCAGTGTTTTCAAAGGCCCTATTTCTATGGGTTGTTGAAATTCAGGATTGTGTGTGATGGGTTATTTACTTTGGACCTTTATGACATACAGATGCCTTTGAAGTAGAGAGCTTTTTAGAATGTGGCCCAGACATTGTGTAGGAAGGCAGTGTGTGACATAGAAAAAGTGATTATAACTTTAGCAGTCCCTTGGTTGAATAGATCTGGGGAAAGCAATGTGACCTCTTTGCAATTGAGAGAATAATAATCACAGTTAGAAATTACTGCAATGTTTTAAAAAAAAATCTGTCTTAGATGCATCAAAAATATACTAACTAGTTACCAAATATCAAAATTTTAGGCTGGGCCAAAAAAAATTTCCAGACAAAAATTAGATAAGGCTTAAGTGATTGGTGTTGTCTTTTAACTCTTTACCAAATAACAAATTTTAAGACTAGTCCAAATAAAAAGACTTTGCAGATGACAAATAAAGATAGGCTGAAATAATGGAATTTGTTTGTGAAAGAGAACAAAGCATTGTGGGGAAATGAAGAAATGCTGGTGCTATACTGCTTTATACAATGTTTTTAATTGCATTATGCTTCTTTTTCCAGCACCACAAAGAAAGATGGCAAAAACAGATTAGAAGAACCGTTGTCTCCAAATGAAAGTAAGTTCAGATAAATACCTTTGCTTATACATGTACTTTGTTATTTTGTGTCCCCCTGTTTGCATGATTATTGAAATATGGACTGGAAGTATTTTAGATAATTTGGTACTGCTGTAGCTATATTTTGGTCTTAAACTCTTTCAGTGCCAAATACATAGAATAGACCATTTTTTGACAACTCAGATCCACTAAAACTCAGAAATTTTTTTTTACTTGTAGGCTTGACTAAAAAAGTGGATGGTATAGATCCAGGTTCAGACTGCACATTCCTTGCAGTCTGATCATGAAATACCTTCCCTACAAGAGCCCCTGTTTATGACTTTGATGCTGAAAGGGATTAAAAAAAAAAAAAGGATTACCAGCAGATTTATTTAGGGTCATAGAAAAATTAATGATACACAGCATTTTGCCATTTCTGTTCCTGATACATTGTTTATGGTTATCAAGAATTTCTTATTTATATCTGTTAGGAAAGTTCAGTAAGGGCAGTGTAATTTGGTCTTTAGGGATAGAGTAAATTGAAATTAGACAGCACAGAAGATGCGGTCTGATCTTATATCCACTCTGTCCAGTGTAATGAGGGAATATTTTAGAAAAGAAAGACTACTAAATTCCCTCTATATGGGTTTATTTACTTGCAAAAATGTGGGTTCTTGTATTGTGCAGGTGTATGATTTGAAACTCAGAAGTCTGGGTTTGATTCTCACTGAAGCTGCTGCATTTTTTGTGTCATTGACCTTTTGCAAGATTCAGGGTGTGAGCTGTGACCATGTCATGTCCCAAATAATGTTGAAATTGGCATAGAACAAAATGCAGTTGATCAGCAAAAATGCTTCATTGAATTAGCATGGATGAGTGAAAAGAAGAAATGAAGGAAAAAACACTTTGTCTGGACTTGTGTTTGTGGGATTTAATTATCTTTTATTTTGTTGTTTATATGAATTCTTTCTTTTGCAATTGCGTTTTTTTTTTACTATTTTGATACTGGCTGACAGACTTGTATTGGCTTTTTCTTCCCTGTAGTAGTACATTGACCATCCTGAATTTCCAGGAATAATACTGACAAAGAATACATGAATCTCATTGCTTCTTTAATTATCTAAATTATTTATTGGTATTAAGCTTGAACCCTTTACCACATAGTCCCATGTTTTTATGACTATAAAGACCCTGAGGAATATGGCTTTTCAAAACATTTTGGGAAGAGAAGAAAATGCTGGTAACCATCATTTTCTCCTCTTCCAAAATGTTTTCTACTCCTTCAGAAACAAATCTTATTATTGGGTTACATAGAATTTGTCGTCTGCAAATGCTGTTATGTTCGACATGTCTACAATTTTGTCATCTGGGAAAGAGCTCAAAGAAAAAAGTAACATCCTCAGAAAAAAAAAAAGTTAAATCAAGTTATTGTAAAGTTATTGGATGTTTTACCATTTTGGCTTCCCAAGGGATATAAAAACTTTTTTCAAAAATTTATTTGCATAGATAGACTAACAAAAACACCAGCTGGGCCCCATTTTACTAAGGTAGTTAATGTACAAAATTTTCTTCAGTTTTATGTAACTATAGTATGGTGGCATATTTCTGCCACGAGATACGAGATAACTATCATGATTATTTTAGAAAACTATTGCGATAAATCAAAGTTTCCTGGAAATTTTATCTTTTCATTTTATCCAGATAAAATTTCCAGGAAAATTTGATTTATCGCAATAGTTTTCTAAAATAATCATGATAGTTATCTCGTATCTCGTGGCAGAAATATGCTATGGTTACGTAAAATTTACGAAAATTTTGTTCATAACTACCTTAGTAAAACAGGGCCCTGGTAAGCTCTTTTCAGTGGCAGAGCATAATGATTGATTTTGAACATTTAAATCTTGCCTAGCCATGGCTCTATCAAAGGTTGATGAAGCTCATTGCATAGCAAAACACCATTCAGAACTGTTTGCTAAACATTCCTGTGTTTGAATAGCAAGAGGAGGAAGACCTTTGAAATTACTTTGGGAAAAGGAGAAAATCTTTGTAACCAGGATTTCTCCTTTTCCATCAATGTTTTTACTGCCATGTCAACAATTTTTTTTTGATCCACATTTAATTTGTGCCCTGCAAATGCTTTTGACAGTATTATTCCTGAAAGAAAATGTATTTCCTTGTATATTTGACTATTTTGTACACTTGTGTTACTGATGTAATTTGTTCTTAATGATTATGCATTAAATATCTCATTACACTTGTTATGAATCTTTTCTACTCGAACCTTACCACAAACTTTAACTTTCTAATGATCTACTTTGATACTTAGTTATTGCTAAACTACAAAGGGAAAATTATGATTAACATGAACAAACTGTCCGAGAAAATTTTGTGTAGGGATTTTGTTTATTTTGATGGATAAGTATAGTTGCAATATGCATCTGCATATCAAAATATTATGTCAAACTTTTTCTTGCGTCAATTTTAATATACTATAATTAACCCTTTAGCAAGCAATTCTGAGTTTTATCTTTGCCAAAGAACATGACTTTCAAAATCATTGTGGAAAAAAGGCAAAAATGCTGGTTACCTTTTCCCACAATGTTTTCTTCCCTTCCAAAGCTAAATTCTAATTTTTGAGTCTCATTTATTTTGCCATAAGTACACACTTTCAATTTGAAAATATCTGAAATTTGTCGTTTTGTAGAGATTTATTTTCAAATGCTTCCAGCACTTTCGAAAAGATTCATAACTATTTCTATGTATTCTAGTAAATTAAGGGTGGGGTTTTATTAGTAACTACCATTTCATGACAGTGTATTGTAAATGTATGTAACATATTAATACGAATTTTAACCTCCTTTAATGAATTGAATTTTCAAAACTGGTTTAGATGGGTAAAAAGGGAAACATCATTTTCAAAACATGTTTCATATTATAAATCATCCAAGTCACCTTGGAAAAAGAGTATTGAATGCTAACAAGAATTTCTAATATTTTTGGTCCAATAGTTTTTCCCCCATTGAAAATACTGCTATTGTAGCTCTAACCTATATAAGCATGCTAGACCATTTTTCCAATTCAATGCTCTAAAAGTTCTTTGAAGCCATAATTTCTTTATGCAGGCCAGAATAAAAGAAAACCGATGTTTAATGTGTAAGCTACTGGGAGTTAAAAAGAGGAATTTGAAAAAGACACTAATATTGACCTAGTTCTATGATATGCTAGACTTTAAATGTGGAATTTGAAATAGACACTATAATTGTGGTGGTTGACATTTTGTAGGAATTTCGGATTACGCAGAGATAGTTGAAGATGATGGAGATTACAGCTCCCCTGATGGTAAACATTCATTTTTATTCACTGATTTTTTTTAAATTTCATACTGTAATCTTTCATGAATTAGAGAGTTAAATATTAGTATGTTGTTGCTGAAGACTACTGAACCCTTTAATTTACAAATTCTATTTTTTGAACATCTGTGTAACTATGAAAACAATGAAAAGAGGGGTGATTGCTTGGAACAAGGTATTGCATCTTTCTCATAACATTGTGTTTTCTTATGCAGAGGAGATTTTCATGCCAGTTTGTTGGAAAATTTTCATTTAACTATTACAGTATGTCTGAAATAGTCAATATTGGGTTTAGATTTTATATGAAAAGAGTAAGTAGTTTGATATGGACAGTCAGTCATTCAATGTGTTTTTCAAAATAACTGGTTATTCTAAAATTTTGTCCCTATTCTTGTTAGACTAAAGCCTATCTGGATTTAACAATGGATGTAGTGATTGTTCAAAGGGTAAAAACCTTCGGATGAAGGAAAAGGAGAAGCAAATGAAATACCAACATAATGATTACATTAACTGAAGTGACCATATGACAAAAATTACTGTATCAGTTTCTTTTTCGTAGAAACAAATACATGTATATATAGTCATATGTATTGTATTTTGACACATTGTGCAAGTTGGGTGTTAGGTTTTTTTTCTCTAAAGTTAATTGCACCCATTACAATTATGGCTGATTTTACCTGGCATTTGGGCAGGTTTTAAGCTGGCAGTGGACAATTGTTAACATGCAACATACATTTCTAGCTTACAAAAGCATTTAGTGGTCAAGAAAAACTTGGGCAATTGCTTAACAACAGAACCTTTCCATCAACAGTTTCAAAAATCTTTTTCATGGACACTGTTTGGAAAATTACCATGTGACCAAAAAGTCAATTTTCAGGCTGCAGAGTTTTATAGTTATATGGGTTAAAACTTTTTCTCAGATATTGTATCTTCACCACAAGTTCAAAATTTTGATATTTTATATAAAGTATCTTGCAGGCAAATTATTAAAGTTCTTTTAACTTTAACCTGACCTTGATGGGACAGGACTGGGTCTAAATGGTTTACAAAAGTGGCCCAACATGGAATAAGGAGTTAGTTGAAGTTATGATATATGTGTATAGCATTAGCTCTTTCACTTATTTTTTTTTTTATTTTGCCATGGACTTACAAATATGTTTCTCTATAACAAAGATTTTTTTTTTTAAATCAGGTGAGCACTATAGAGTAGTTAATTTATCAACCTCAGAGGTTTTCTTTTTAGTATTATCTGTAATTGATCAAGTTTTTGAACAGGTACAAAATGATTTTGATTTTGAAAAGCTGCACAAAATAATGTTAAAGCCTGCATTAACTACATACTGTAGTGTGAAGAGTTATTTTTTGTAATAACTGTTATGGCATACTTCTAGGTCGTAAAAAGAAAGGAAAGAAAAAGAAATGTGAGTTTGCATTGGCATGATCCTAGAGAGTAGTGCTATACAAAATGAGAAAAACAAGCTGTTCCATACATGCATAAATCAGTACAAATAAATCATTACGTGTCTTGTGTAACAAAAATAGCTCAAGGCCCATAACTCTGCATCTTTTATCCTGAATGAAACCCATGTTAAACTCCCTTTACTCTTTACCAGATGACACAATTTAAGACTCATCCATATTGAAAGTATTTACAGTTGACACATTAATGAGCTTCAAATAATATAGATGCCTTTATAAGGGTAGAAGACATGGGAAAAGGATAAAATGCTGGTGATACTCATTTAGAAAATACTGGTAGCCAGCATTTTCCCCTTTTTCCCACAATGTTTTCCAAAGCTTGCTTGTCAGGGTTGTTTGGTAAAGGGTTAAACAATCAACCTGCAGAACTCTTACAGGAATATTTGTCCAGAAGTACAGAATAAAATGGTATAAATATGAACATGCTGAGAAAGAAATGACACTGATATCAAAAGGAGAGCCTTAGGTTATAACTTGAGCAATACTTAGTAACCAGTAACGATGGCACTGTTGTGGTAACTGTCAACTTTTGAATACCAAGAAGGTCATGCTGAAAGCAGTCAGTATGAATACATAAGAGAGCAATCCATTTTAACAAATTTGGCTTTTTTGTTCATAATTTATATTCATATGATTTAAATATAGGTAATTTTTGTAAAAGAAATAAGCACTTTGAAGCACTGAAGATCAGTTCCACCAAGAAGTAAACTTGAGATATTTGAAACAAAATTGAGTCATGCTCTGTGAAAAGGAGTTTTAATGCATCTGCAAAGAGTTTTGACCCTGGTCAACCTGCACAGGCTGACCTGGGTCGAAACCTTTTGCTATTGGTGAACTTTCAGCAGGTCAAAGGACCATTGTACCTCATGATTCAGCTGTTTTTTTTAGACAAAGTGGTTCTATATTATGCAATGACTTGCTTTGTATTAGGTATTACAAAGATGCTGTAAACCCCTTTATTCCAAAGTACAGCTCAAACATATTTGCCAGTATATCTATGTAGTTAACTGACCTTGAGCCTGCTACGGTCAACATATGTTACATTTTGACCAGAGCAGCTCTGACCACACTCAGCCAAATGATAGACTTGTCCAAATACAAAGTGTTAGAAGAAGATAATTGGAAATGTCTCAAATGACTAGTTTAATCTCTGAAACAGTAAAAATAGTGGTGGGGAATGTGGTAAATCTTGGCTACTCACACTTTCCCCTAGTCCTACACTGTTTCCAAAAGCCGTCTTAATGAGCAATTTCTCCCTTTTCCATATTATTTTTACTCATATTTTTGACTAATTTATGTGCTGAAATTGACTTGACATGCTAAATTTCTGTCTTATGAGGATATTATAAGTCATCTGCTACAACTTTGTTTCATGGGGTAAGGAATTTAATCTGATTGCTTCGGTCTATTTATGAAAATGAAGTAGTCATGCTTCTATTTTTAAGCTGTGTATAGTTTTATCAACCAACACCAGATTCTGGCAGTTAAGTTTTGACACAAAATCATGTCAAACATCTAAATGATCTATCTGGATTTTTGTTGGATTCTATAGAGCCGTACTTATGCAACTAGTTCATCATAAAAAAAACCTTGAAAACTTAAAAAATGGATGGATCTGGGATTTGATGGAATGTAACATATATCTGACCTCTGTATATTATAATGCCTCCCATTTTAGATTAACATTGTATTGATAATTGCATTCTGAACATGTAGCCTAAATGCATGTATTACACTGTACAATGTATGTATACTTATGACCTAATAATACCTTGCTATGCAAGAGGAATGATGGATACAAAATTGGAACCCAAAGTGTGCTGCTCATTTTTTATTGCTTTTGATACCTAGCCTTCCTGAAACCATAGAAATCTATTTAAATGTATTTTGCAGTTTCTGATATCCAGCAAGCTTGTCAAATATACTTTGTTGCATGCTGTTTCTGATGTTTGTGATATAAATAGCATTCATGTATGTAACATGAAGAGTTGAGATCCTCAAGTAGGCATTGGTTGTTCCTATTTGGCTCCGTGGTGGAGGTCAAAGATTTGCAATCCAGGGGCCCTGGATTTGATCCTGTATTGAAGCACAGTGATTTCTGGATAGTGTTATTAGGCAAGACACTTTGAGCCCTGACCTAGATTTGGTAAAATCAAGGACACATTTGAATCACTGAGCTGTTGCTGTGATATGACTAGGTTAATTTTAAAAATAGCACAAACACCTACAATCAGTCCAATGACATGCACTTGTAATCAGAATAATTTGACTCTGCTGATCAATTTGGAGCGGGAATCAAAGGGACTGGGGAATAACCAGTGGATATATTATCATCTAAAATATTGTGTAAGAATTCATTTCTTACCTGTAACCTATTGGGCAAGAATTTGTATCTATTATGTTTTCAAAAGCTTTAACAGGGTTATTAACCCTTTACCAAACAATCCGGAGTTTAAATGACTCTAGAAAAGAATACTTTTGAAAACATTATGGAAAAAGGAGAAAATGCTGGTAACTGTCATTTTTCCTTTTCCCACAATATTTTTTGCCCTACTAAGAACAAGCCTTGGTTTTTTGAGTGACATTTGTCATTTGCAAATGCTTTCAATTTAGACCAGTCTTAAATTTTGTTGTTTGGTAAAGAGTTAAAACAGAGGATTGTTTAGTATAGAGCTGGACAGTGGTCAGAAATGTTATTTTTAGACCATCCACAAAAGGATGTATCAACTCTTGTGCTCTTAACCCTTCACTACACAATCCCGAGTTTTAACGACATATTTTCTACCACTCCAAAGGTGAACTTCTATTTCTGAGACACAATCATTTTGCCATCATCAAAAGCTTTCAATTTGGGCAAGTCTTAAGTTATAGTGTTAGGTAAAGGGTTAACCCTCTCCTGCACCACAGGCAAAATCAAGGGCTGTTGCTGTTTGCCTATATAAAGACCGAACTGCACAGAGCGAGCAGTCTGATCTTAGATCTATACCGCCCAAGTGTTTAGTCAGGTATATACAAAAACATCTGTCGGGGTTATCTGTGAATTGTTTTTTTCGGCCAGGGAAAGAGGTCAAGTGAGTATATATATTTGGTGCTGAAAGAGGGTTATGAAGCATTTCTTTAGCTAACTGATAAAACCTACTTGTAGCACTTTCAATGCTTGTGGGGTCCTGTGTGGCTCAGTTGCAAAGTGTACAACTTGTAATCTGGGGACCTCAGGTTTGAGCCTTACTGGAGGCACTGAGCTTTTCATGGGAGTGTTCTTGGGCAAGACACATCAGAGCCCTAGTCCAGTACTGGTGAAACCCAGGACATACGTGGATAATGTAAGCTGTGGTTGTAATATGACTGAAATAATGTTTAAAGCCATGTAAGACACCATTCAGTCAATTCAAGGTTGGTTCTTAGAAGAGTATACATCATCCCAAAATATTGGGCAGTGCAGATGGTTGATAGGATGACATGTTATATGCTGTCTGATCTTGCTTATCATTGTCTGCAAATATACTTAAGCATGCTGGGAGTTACAGACCATGTTTATTTGTCACAGGTTTTCATGTCTCATCACACTAGAGACCTAGTATTTTACTTGTAGATTTTACAAGGATTTTTGCTTATTTGGATAAATAAATAACACTGAAATGCACAAGACTCAAAAGGCCAAGCACAACTTTTTTTCATTTTTGTTGTAAGGCAATGCAAAACAGATCATAATAGGAACTGCTTTTTCGCTGTAAGTGCAGATCAGGATCATACTCCACAGACCAGTCCTGTATTTTGTGTAATACTCTGGCAAAAATACCTTTGAAATTTAAATGATTTTTTTTCTGTTTTCCTACTTGCAAAAGTTGATTTTGTTCTTTAGCTCTTTAAGGATTCAACTTTATTTGACAGTTATGGCCAAGATCCAGTAGCACATACTGATCAGTTACATAATTAGATATCCTTTAATATTTTAAGGCCAAACCAGCCTTCCATTTCCAATTTGGGATTTGTAATACTGGCTGAAAATGACAATACTCATTATTGTTGTGACCTTTATATTCTCAAATTTTGTGAAAATTATGAAAACTGAATGATTCCATAGCTTTACCATACAAATGCATCTTTTTATGCCCCAGTTTTGAGACGGGAAAAATGTTGTGGGAAGCTTGTGGGACAAAGGATAAACCCTTTACCAAACAGTCCACTGTTTTCATGTCCCTGGAGAGGAAGGGCTTATGTAAACATTGTGGGAAAAGGGGAAAGTGCTGGTAACACCAGCATTTCTTCTTTTTTACACAATGTTTTCTATTTATTCATCGACAAGTCTCATCATTCCTGCTGCTTTTAGTTTTTTGTCCACAAATGCTGACAAATGGGACAATTCTTGAATGTTGACATCTGGTAAAGGGTTAAAAGATCAATGTTTTAGTATGGTGGGTAGAGGAAGGAATGTATGAAATGGTTTTCATAAAAGTTAATCTGTATATGAAGTAGCTGAGTAATTTCTATGACATGATGTTCAATTTTCCAGCCCATGACTATGAAATACAGAGAGAAAGAATACAACTGTTGGACATACTGGGGAATGGCCAGTTTGGGGATGTACATAAAGGGGTTTATAAAGATAAGGTGAGTTAAAGTTTTTTTTGCAATGGTTCACTGATATAGGTTCCATTTTTCTGTCTGTCCATCCATCCATGCATTTCAACAGTTCCTTATAACTTACATTGTTCCCATGCAGTTGTGAAAGCGCTGTTGTGGGTGTTCCTATTCCTTTTTATTCTGTATATACAAAATAAGAAGAATTTTCTTTGCTAGTGGTCAGTTTATTCCATTATAAAAGTATGAAAATCTCAGATTTCAAGTCTTTACCAAACAACCCATGTCCAAAACAACCTTCAGCCAGAAGGCTTTTGAAGATATTGTGAGAAAGAAGGATTTTCTCCTTTTAAAACATTTTCCAGCCTTTCAAGACATGTCCTTTGTATTTGATTTGACATCTGCAAATATTCATTTAAGAAATAATCTTCTTTCTATGGTGGTTTATCGTTCAATAAACCACAGTTGTGAGTTATGAAGCACAATGAATATTCAGTGCGCCTCATAACTCACAACATGGTTTATTGAACGATAAACCATGATAGAAAGAAGATTATTTTGATCCTAACATGACCAACTCTTAATCAAAGGAAAACAAGTTCATACTTAGAGTAAAAACGCGGGTGCAGATTATATTCCATTGAATAACTTACTTACTTACTTTACGAGGGGTGATCGGAAAGAACGTGGTCCAGTGCCGGTATCAGAATATTGTTATAAAAAACAGCTTGAAGTGTTTACTGTTTTTGAAAGTAACCTTCTTTGAGTTCTATGCACTTATTCATTCTTGATTTCCACGCGCGAAACACGTGTGCGAGCGTGTCACATGACATCACTCTCAAGGACCCAGTCATAGTGAGGGTTAGCTCCTCTCTGCTCTCGTAGTGCGTGCCACATAGAGAATTTTTCAAAACAGGAACTAGTCAGAGATCACATGGAGTCAGGACTAAATTATAAGGGGCGTTGGCTAGTGTTTCTATGTTTAGTGTTTGCAAAGTTTCCTGTCCAAGTGCAGCTTTGTGAGCTAGGGCGTTATCTTGGTGTAAAGTGACGTCACTCCACAGGACTTCAGGCTGCTTTTTGGTGTTTGTGAAATTTATTTGAATAATGTGGGCATGAAACTCAGTATTGACTGTAGTATGTATAGATATAACATGATTTAGAAGAAAACAAGGAGAACAGAAATACATGATGTATAACTTTACCAAGTGACTTAGAAAGGTTGGCTTTACCAGCGGAAGGCGATGTTAGATGTTTCCATACACTGCTTTGTTGTTTAGATTCAGTCTCGTTAAAGTGTGCCTATGTTTCATCGCGTGTTGCAATATGATCAGTAAAGTTTGACCCCTCTACCCTAATGCATTCTGAAATTTCTTAACAGATTTCGACCCTAACCCCCATTTTCTCGGGCGTCAGTTGCCGAGGTACCCACCTTGTGCAAACACGCGACATTCCAAGATTCCCAGTCGAAATCTCCTGAACACTTCTATATGAAATGTTGAATGTGTCAGCTATTTTCCAAACAGTATCTTGGCGATCTTGTTAGCTCCACTGGCCGAAGGCCAGCGAGCTATTGTCATGGCGTTGTGTGCGTCCGTCCGTCCGTTCGTCCGTGCATGCGTCCGTAAACTTTTTCTTTAAAAAACTTCTCCTCAGAAACTATTGACTGGATTTTTACCAAATTTCACAGGAATGTTCCTTTGGTGGTCCTCTTTCAAATTCCTTCAAATCATTGTGTTCCATGAAGAATTCTGGTTGCCATGGCAACCAAAGTAAAAAACCTTTAAAAATCTTCTCCTCCCAAACCGCTCTTTGGATAGCATTATTATTTTGCAGGAATGTTCCTTAGATACAGGTTTACAGAATTCCTTTAAAAAAAAAAAGATCTGTCAAAAAACATGGCTTTTATGGGAGACTCATTTTCCTTTTATGGTATAAAGTAAAATCTTTGAAAAATTTCTTCTCTAAAACTATTCATTGGATTTCATTGTTGTTTTGCAGGTAAGTTCCTATGGTGGTTGTCTACCAAATTGTTTCTTCAGTGAGCTAAAATGCAGGATTGAATGATAATTGTTAAAAACTTCCTTTCGCCATTATAGAAATATCAGGCCTGTGGAGCGATACAGGCGCTCAAGCGCCTCTAGTTTTACATGCTGCTCTACATCCAATATGATTTTGTCTGTGACTGATGTTCATGGACGGCCAGATTTGGGGTCATCTTTAACAGTATCGCACCCTTGTCTAAATCGGTCTGATCCATGACGAATATCAGATTTCTTGAGTGCAGAGTCCCCTTAAACTGTTTCTAAATCGGTTTTGATTTCCAATAAATACTTCCAGAGTTGACGTAAAACTTTATGATTACTCTCGGCTCAAATAAAACGTCGTCCGACATTTTGGACCACTAATGCAGTATATGACGTCATGAAAATAACGTCATACTTTACCTACTTGAATATGATGACATTTGAAAGCTTGAGCCAGTTACTCATCTATGCAAATTTTTGTAATCCTCCGTGTAGTAGTTTTCAAAATAACCAGGTGATCCACGATCTTTTTGATCACCCCTCATATACAGAATGACGTCACTCTACATAGAATGACGTCACTCTACATAGAATAACATAGAGTTTACCACGTTTTCGTTGCACTGTGTTTATAGAGCCAAATTCATGTGTCATGTTAGAATTAACTTTTAAGTGTAAAATTTAGTTGTTTTGTAAAGAGTGAATGCAGTATCATTTGGTATCATTATCTATGTGCCATACTACTATTTGTTGCAAAATGATTAATTGATTGATTGATCGTATAGTGTTTTACACCGTTTTCAACATTATTCCAGTGTACCTATGCCTTCCTGGATTTCCGTTTCCGATACTCTGCTCAATATTCATTCCAAGCCACTGGCTGCTTTCCCACATAAACATAATCTAAAACAATGGTCAGCAGTGAGAAAAGAATGAATCCTGTTGCATTGACTATCATTAGTCCTCGGACAGAAATTGGCGAAGGCGGGGATTGAACAGGCAAACCCTAATCCTGTTCTTCAGTCCTGTACGCTACCGACTGAGCTACCGGGGCGCGGCATTGCAAAATGAAAACGTGACCTAATGCATGAGAGGTTATCAATTGCCATCTGATTTAACTTGTAGCCAGTGATATTGTCAGTACCTTGTAAAGTATCGATTATTTACATTTAATCCCTATATCTTACAATTCCATGTTTTAAGGGCTCTGCAGAAGGAAGTCTGTTGAAAACATTGTGAGAAAAGGAGAAACTGCTGGTAACCAACTTTTTCTGCTTTTCCTAAAATATTTTCTATTCTTCAAAGATAAATCCCATCTTTAAAACCCACTATGAATTTGTCATCCACAAATGCTTTCAGTTTGGATGACTCCAAAATTTTTTTTTGTAAAGTTCTTACAGATTTAACCCTTTCCCAAACAATCCCTGAGATAGAAGCCTTTTGAAAACATTGTGGGAAAAGGAGAAAATGCTGGTAACCAGCATTTTCTCCTTTTCCCATAATGTTTTCTACCCTGCTGGAAACAAATTTCAGTTTTTGAGTTACGTTTGTCATCTGCAAATGCTTTCAATTTGGACCAGTCTAAAATTTTGTCGTTTGGTAAAGAGTTAAGCATTACCAGACAATAAATTATTCCATGTTTTAACGACATTGAAAAAAATTGTGGGAAAGAAAGAACATTGTGGGGAAAGGAGAAAATGCTGGTTACCAGCATTTTCTCCTTTTCCCACAATGTTTTCAGAAGGCTTCTTTCTCAGGGTCTTTAAAAGTCGGGATTGTGTGGTAAAGGGTTAACAGTTGTTTTTAAAAAAAAAAAAAAATGTATGTTTTTAAAAAAAAAAAAAAAAAATGTCTTTTTTTAAAGTAATTTTTAATTGTTTTAATTATTACTTTTGTTTGTCTTTATAAACTTCAGGATGGAAGTGAGGTACCAGTGGCTGTTAAAACATGTAAAGAAGACGGTGAGGAGTCCATGACAGAGAAATTTTTAGAGGAGGCCTGTAAGTATTGATTGCCCTTCTGGGAAAGTTGTTACTTACTTTCGTAGACAGTGTAGATTAATGCAGTCTGATCTTACATCTGCATTGTCTGCTACCTTGTTACATGTTCTGGCCAAAGCTGTCTCACCAAATTCAGAAGATCTATTTCATTAATTGAGCACTATAACATGATTGAATGGTGTTTTACGTAGCTTTCAAAAATAGATTAGTTAGATCTATATCACAGTGACTGCTCACTTTTTCATGTATGTCCTGGGTCTGACCAGGACAAGGCTTGGGCTCTGAAGTTTCAGCACTCTAAAGATGAATCCTTTACCACACGATCCTGAGTTCTAGAGACCCTGTGGAAGAAGGCCTTAGAAAAGGAAATGGAGTAAATTCTTGTAACTAGTACTTTTTTCTTTTCCAAAAATGTTATTACCCTTTTAGCAACAAATTTCAATGTTTGAGCCCTAGTAAATTTGCCTCTACAAAGGCTTTCAATTTAGCCATATCTAAAATGTTGTTTGGTAAAGAGTAAACTAGTTCCTTCCCAAACAAATCTGTCACAAACAACTTCAAAAGCATCTTTGTGAAATTTGGATAACTCAGTACTAAACCACAAGTTTTAGACCTGTCAAAAATAAACATTACACACAGACAACAAATTAAATGGTGCTCAAACTGTGGAATATGTCTTTGAAAGAGTAAAATACATTGTGGAAAAGGGACCAGCTGGTTACAAGCATTTTCTGCTTTTTAAACACCCAAGGGGTCATATTATGTTACGGCCCCAGTCGTCCATCCGTCTGTTAGCAATTTCTTTGGTGCGCAACTCTTCCTACAGTTTCCATTGGAATAAGTTCAAACTTACCACAATGAATCTCTATGATGTGTAGTTGTGCATGTTACTCTTAAATTTGGATCTCTTAGGCGTTCTACATTTTAACCCATTTCACTAACAAGCCCCTTCGGGCGTATATGTGCTGCTCTGTGAAGCTCTTTTTCCTACAATGTTTTCAAAAGTTTTTTTTTTTTCTTTAGGGCCTTTAAACATAGGATGGAGTGGTAAAGGGGTAATTAATATGATTTAAGGTTTAATGCATGTGGAAGCATTTTGCCCAAAAAGAAAATATCTTCTTTCAAACAAGTAATATCCTTGAGCAATCTGCTGTAGAGCCTAAAACTTAGAAACTGGTAAAATGTAATGAAAAGACTTGGATAAGTGAGCTCTTGCCATGATAGCACTGTAATACTTTTGGAAGTAGCATAGAAAAACTTTAACCCTTAACCCTTTAAGGCACAATGCCGACTTTTAACGATCCTGGGAAAGGAGACTTTTGAAAACATTGTCGGAAAAGGAGAAAATGCTGGTAACGAGCATTTTCTCCTTTTCCCACAATGTTTTCTACTCTATCAAAGAAAAATTGCCCCATTTGAGCCACACTGAAATTGTCATCTGCAAATGCTCTCAGTATGGAAGAGGCTAAAATTTTACCAGGTGGTAAAGGGTTAAAGCACTGAATAAACCCAATTGACACTTTCATTCTAGAATAAGACCCAGATATTTGCATGGCCGAATCTATACTGGCAACTTTAGTAGTGAAAGGCCCTTTAACTCTTTACCAAACGACAAAAATTTAGCCCTGTCCAAAATGAAAGTGTTTGCAGACAACAATTTCAATGTGGCTCATATGGTGCAATTTTTCTTTGATAGGGTAGAAAAACATTGTGGGAAAAGGAGAAAATGCTGGTTACCAGCATTTTCTCCTTTTCCCACAATGTTTTTAAAGGCCGTCTTCTTCAGGGTCATTATGCCCCCCTTCAACGAAGTGGGGGTATATTGCTTTGCTAATGTCCGTCGGTCGGTCCGTCTGTCCGTCGGTCGGTCAGTAGACCTTATCTTGTCAGGATGATAACTAGACACAGAATTGACCTAGGTTCGTCAAATTTGGCACAGACATGCGTCTCGGAGTGCAGATGATCCCTATTGATTTTGAGGTCAATCAGTCAAAGGTCAAGGTCACAGTGACCATCAACATGTTGATATATAGACCAAACCTTTTCCGAATGATAACTAGACACAGAATTGACCTAGGTTCGTCAAATTTGGAACAGACATTCGTCTCGGAGTGCAGATGATCCCTATCGATTTTGAGATTAATCCATCAAAGGTCAAGGTCACAGTGGCCTTCAGCTTAATGATATTTAGACCTAACCTTGTCCAGATGATAACTAGACACAGAATTGACCTAGGTCCTTCAAATTCTGTACAGATATTCATCTTGGAGTGTAAATGCTCCCTATCGATTTTAAGGTTAATCCGTGAAAGGTCAAGGTCACAGTGACCACCAGATGATTCAGGGCCCGTGCTGCCATTTGCCACTTGAGCCATTTGCTAAAAAAAAATTAAAGTGTCTCAAAAATCAGCATTTTTGGCTCCAACATTTTATTCGCGTATCATCGGGGACGTTGTAAGCATCAAAGTTGACTGGGAAAAAGCGGAAGTCGAACGCGCGTGCCTAAAAGAAAATCGATAACCCAGTCTGTGTATCGGCGACTGTTTACAATCTTGTATGTATACACACGGCGGTGTGTATAATTATGCGAACTGTTGACAGATTATCACGTTTAACAATTGAAGTGGGCTATAAATCAAAAAGATGACATCGATATTTCCCAATCAATTCTTTTGATATCAGTTTATGAACTGTGCCACTTCCTGTATCAATGTGGCAGTAGGGGGGCATGACTGTTTTACAAACAGACATCTTGTTAAAAGTTGGGATTGTGTGGTAAAGATTTAAATTTTGAAACAGACTGACACTAGTATAAAACAGTACTTTGCATTGATTTGACCAGTAACACAACAGCCAAATAAAGGATTACTTAGTTATCTCATCCTACACAGTGTCAAAATATTGCTGAAAACAAAATAAACCGATAATTTTTTTTAACTGACTGTATTGTTGTTTCTTTACAGATGTAATGCAGCAATTTGATCATCCTCACATCATTAAACTAATTGGTATTTGCTCAGAAACAACTCCAGTCTGTATTGTGATGGAACTGGCAAAGCATGGAGAGGTAAGTAAATAAAAACACAAAAGCTAACTTGGTTAAATTTTTATTATTTTATAACTTCCTTAAGTCTTTACCACATGAAAAAAAAGTCATCATCTTACTCGAAAGCATTTGCAGGCGATAGTTTGGCTCAAATGATGGAATTTGTCTTTACTAGGGTAAAAACATTGTAGGAAAAGGAGAAAATGCTGGTTTGTCGTCTCTTTCAGGGTTGTTAAAACATGGGAATGTATGGTAAAGGGTTAACAACAATCTTTTTATTGTTAACTTTGAAAGAATCCTTCTGAACTAATGAATACAGCATGAACAGTTAAGAAATTGCTATAACATAGAAGAAAGTCATCTGTTGTATGAAGCAATGAATTGTCTGATGAAAATAAAGTGTTTATGGCAAAATTAGGAGATATAACTTTTCTATTTCTGTGAGAAAGAAAGAGTTCTTTCTGTTGTTAAATGGTTTATAAAGGATTATAATGATGTTAGTACAAATGATGCAGCGAGAATTCGGAAAGCATTTTGAAAAATGCAAAATCACCTTTTTTACTTAATTTGTTTTTTTTTCCAAGCTAGTCAAGTATGAAATTCTTGAAAGTGGGCTGTTGTCTGCAGTGAGTATGTAACCACAAGAGTATGGGATAAACTAAAAGAGCTTATAAAAAAAACTATGGGAAAAGAAGAAAAAGCTGGTAACCAGAAAGTCTGTTTTAGATTTTACACTTCAGCTACATTTTTAATTTCATGTTAATGTTTATGAACCTTTAGCACACAGTCCAGAGTTTTAACCATCCTGAAGACAGAAGGCTTTTTTAAAACAGTGTGAGAGAAGGAGACAATGCTGGTAACCAACATTTTCTCCCTTTCCCACAATGTTTCTACCCAATCAAAGACGGAAATCATCATTTGAGCAACATTAATTTTGTCATCTGCTTTCAATTTAGCTGAGTCCAAGTTTTTGTTGTCTGGTAAGTATTTAAATGTTAATGAATATTTTGTAGATGAGGGCCTACTTACAAAACAACAAACATAGACTTGAACTCACAACTTTGATCATGTATGCCTTTCAATTAAGTACAGCTTTATCCTATTTAGAGAGCAAAAAGTTTGTTCATAGGTAAGTTGCTTCATAGGTATGTGTTCTCTAGGTATACTAGACTTATTTCCCTGTATTTTAGCTTCTTCAAGTGTGTTTTTAAATGATGTATTACTTTTCGCATTCAAAAAGGGGAGAAACATTGATTTGTGTTGTACATCAGTCCTTTGCTGGATTTGGTGGTAGATATCATTTGGCATGCATTGGTTTTGGATTGATATGACTTGTCAGTCACAGAATTAACTGATACATTGTATTGACAGTTATACAAATTACAGTTTATCTGATAGTTTAACCCTGTAAAGTAAAAAAAGATTTTATATTGCAGTTTATCTGATAGTTTAACCCTGTAAAGTAAAAGAAGACTTAATATTGCAGTTTATCTGTTAGTTTACCCTTGTAAAGCAGAATGAATAAAGACTTTATATTGCAGTTTATGATAGTTAATACCTGTTAAGAAAAAGAAAACTTTATATTGCAGTGTATCTGATAGTTTACCCCTGTACAGTAAAAGA
This sequence comes from Hippopus hippopus, assembly GCA_946811185.2. Taxonomy (NCBI): domain Eukaryota; kingdom Metazoa; phylum Mollusca; class Bivalvia; order Cardiida; family Cardiidae; genus Hippopus; species Hippopus hippopus. Next base: position 34,020,874 of record OX328099.1, on the reverse strand, counting down.
AGACTTTATATTGCAGTGTATCTGATAGTTTACCCCTATACAGTAAAAGAAGACTCTATATTGCAGGCCCGCCCTGGCTCAGTGGTGAGCATGTCGGACTCATGACCTGGTGGTTGTGAGTTCGATACCCGGTTGAGGCGAACTTTCTTTCCGGCATATTTTCGCCTCTCACCTCTGCTGAAGCATGTGAGAAAAGTAGTTGGTGGCTTTGGAAAGAAAGTTGTGTGAGAAAGCCAGGAAACATGTGCGTCACCGACCGCCATGATATGACCTTAGCTGTTAAAGAAGCGTTAAACCCCAATACAACCAACCAACCAACTATATTGCAGTTTATCAGATAGTTTATCCCTGTACAGTTACAGTAGGGTTCACAGACTTTACAATTATCTCTCACTGCAGATCATATCTTTGTTTTGACAGTGGTTATGTGGAAAGCAGCCAGTGGCTTTGGAAGAATATTGTGCAAAGCACTAGTATAAGAAACTTCAGAAAAGCATGGATAGGTGCAATGGTCACCACAAAATAACTGAAATAATGTTGAACAGACGTTGAACACAAACAATAAATCAATCAAAGACAATTACTGTATGTCTTTACGTCTTCACTAAAATCTTTGAGATGGATACTCAGAAGAGTTACCATATCAAGACAAATCTAATGAGTTACCACAACATAGGCTTTTTAGCAGACATGATATTTTTCAGAATTGTATGACACCCACACTAATCTTCCAACTTTGTTACAGAGATATAGCAGCTAGAAATGTGTTGGTGGCCGCCCATGACTCAGTCAAGTTAGGAGATTTTGGGTTGTCAAGATGGGTGGAAGAACAGAGCTATTACAAAGGTATGAACTTAATCAACAATACTTTTATGTGCTATGAATAGGCCCATTTACCCTTTTCCACACAATCCATTTATAATCACCTTAATGAAAGGTAACCAGCATTTTATCCTTTTCCCGCAATGTTTTCTACCTTTTTAGCTCACCTGAGCACAATGTGCTCAAGGGGAGCTTTTAGGATCACCCGGTGTCCGTCGTCCGTCGTGCGTTGTCAACAATTCTTTAAACATCAACTCCTCCTAAACCGCTGGGCCAATTTGGACCAAACTTGGCTGGAATGTTCCTTGGAGGGTCCTCTTTAAAAGATGTTCACAGAATTTGATTCCATCAAAAACTCTGGTTGCCATGGTAACCAAATGGAATTTTCTAAGAAATTCTTTAAAAATCTTCTGCTCTGAAACCACTGGTCAGATTTTGAAATAATTTCACAGAGATGTTCCTTGGGTGACCCTTTTCAAAAACTGTTCGCGAAATTTTGATCCGTCAAGAAACATGGCTCTGGTGAAAGGGGGCTACTTGCACTATACATAAATGAAGAAAATCTTAAAAATTCTTCTCTGAAACCGCTGGTCAGATTTTGAAATAATTTCACAGCAATGTTCCTTGGGTGACCCTTTTCAAAATTTGTTCTCGAAATTTTGATCCGTCAAGAAACATGGCTCTGGTGAATGGGGGCTACTTGCACTATACAGAAATGAAGAAATCCTTAAAAATTCTTCTTCTCTGAAACCGCTGGTCAGATTTTGAAATAATTTCACAGCAATGTTCCTTGGGTGACTTTTTTCAAAAAGTGTTCACAAAATTGTGATCTGTCAAGAAATATGGCTCTGATGGTGGGGGCTATTTGCACTACAGGGACATGAAGAGGAATTTCTTAATTCTTCTCCTCTGGAACGGCTGGTCAGATTTTGAAATAATTTCACAGAAATGTTCCTAGGGTGACCCTTTTCAAAATTTGTTAGGGAAATTTTTATCCATCAAAAAACAACAGCCAATTGTTGGCACCTGCATGTGGTGCTCTTGTTCAACTCATGTTTTTAGTCACTATTGAGCATGTGCTCTTCTTCAAGAAATTGTCCTTGGGTGATCTATCCAAAAATTTATTTGCAGAATTCTGATTCATCAAATTCATTGCTGTGGTGATGATTATAGGGGTGGTGACAGATTTTGAAATGACATTTACAGATGACCTTTTCAAAATTGCTTGGCAAAATAATGATTTTGTTTCCAAAGTTTCAATACCCCCCAAAAAATTGATTATGTTCCTCTCAAAAATTCAGGTGAGCGATCCAGGGCCATCTTGGCCCTCTTGTTTAAGGCAAATCTTATCATTTGAAGCACATTCAGTCTATTAAATGCAAATACTTTAAATTTGGACAAGTCTTAAATTTTCTTATCTTTTAAAGGGATAATCTGTTATCGGACAAAAATTTTCTCTGACCTATCACTTACGCATCCTCACCACTGAAATTTTTTGTGTGTAAAAAAGAAATTGATTGCTTATAATCCATTTGGCAAACCTGGAATGATGGGTTGATTAAGTCCCTCAGCCAGGAATTAAAATTATTTAGTTAAAATACATTTCCATTCATGAACAGTTTGTTAATATAAAATGCATTTCCATTCACAAACAGCTTGTTTATACATTTTTATAAAGTTCATTAGCAGGTTTTTCTAACAGACTGAAAGATCTAAATAACTTCATTGAAATAGTTGCTGTCATTCATTAAAGAATTTCATGGGTGCCCCCCATGTTTAAGATCATGTGACTGACAATATTTTATGTGGAAACCTCCTTGCTAGATGCAGTTACAGAATACACCAGTTGTGGACGAGTCAAATAAATTTTAGCAAGAGGGCCTAAACATAACAGAAAAATCCTATCAAGTTGATTGATTGCTTCACGCTTTCAACATTGTTTAAGTCTAGTCACTGCAACAGCTAAGTCTTCCATATTTTCTGATTTTCATCAATACTGGGCTCGGCCTCTGCAGGGCCTTGACCAGAGACAGTCTTTCAAAAAAAGACCTGTGCCTAAAGCCAGCACCTCTTGATTTCCAATTGTAGGCTTTAAACCTTTGCCACACAATCCACAGTTTTAACCATCTCGAGCAAGATGGATTTTGAAAACATCATGGAAAAAAAGGAGATGCTGATAACCAGCATTTTCTCCTTTTCCACTCTCGGAGAAATAAATCTCACCAACTGGGCCACATTTGACTTGCCCTTGGATTTATACAGTTCCAAATTCCTTTTTTCTTGAAAAGACAACCCTTTACCACACAACACAATTTTAGATCTAGTTTCCAGCATTTTTAGCTCACCTGAGCACGAAGTGCTCATGGTGAGCTATTGTGATTGTGCTGTGTCTGGCATCTGTCGTCCATCTTGCGTCGTCAACTTTTACCTTGTGTACACTCTAGAGGCCACATTTTCAGTCGGATTCTTGTGAAACTTGGTCAGAATGTTTGTCTTGATGATATCTCGGACGAGTTCGAAAATGGGTCATGTCGGGTCAAAAACTAGGTCACTAGGTCAGATCTTAGAAAAACTTTGTGTACGCTCTAGAGGCCATATTTTCAGTCCGATACTCTCGAAACTTGGTCAGAATGTTTGCCTTGATGATATCTCGGACGAGTTTGAAAATGGTTCATATCGGGTCAAAAACTAGTTCACCAGGCCAAATCTTAGAAAAACCTTGTGTACGCTCTAGAGGCCACATTTTCAGTCCATTACTCCTGAAAGTTGGTCAGAATGTTTGTCTTGATGATATCTCGGACGAGTTTGAAAATGGGTCATGTCGGGTCAAAAACTAGTTCACCAGGTCAAATCTTAGAAAAACCTTGTGTACGCTCTAGAGGCCACATTTTCAGTCCATTACTCTTGAAAGTTGGTTAGAATGTTTGTGTTGATAATATCTAAGACGAGTTTGAAAATAGGCCATGTCAGGTCAAAAACTAGGTCATCAGGTCAAATCTTAGAAAAACCTTGTGTACGCTCTAGAGGCCCCATTTTCCGTCCAATACTCTTGAAAGTTGGTCAGAATGTTTGTCTTGATATCTCGGACGAGTTCGAAAATGGGGCATGTGGGGTCAAAAACTAGGTCACCAGGTCAAATCTTAGAAAAACCTTGTGTACGCACTAGAGGCCACTTTTCCAGTCCAAAACTCTTGAAAGTTGGTCAGAATGTTTGTCTTGATGATATCTCTGACAAATTTGAAAACGGGCCATGTTGGGTCAAAAACTAGGTCACTAGGTCAATCTGAAAAACCTTGTGTATGCTCCAGAAGCCACATTTTCTGTCCAGTACTCTTGAAATTTGGTCAGAATGTTTGTCTTGATAATATCGCAGATGAGTTCGAAAATGGGCCATGTGGGGTTAAAAACTAGGTCACTAGATCAAATCTTTGAAAAAACCTTGTGCAAGATCCAGAAGCCACATTTTCAGTCTAATGCTCTGTAAAGTTGGTCAGAATGTTTGTCATGAAATTAGCTTGGATGAGTTTGAAAATGGGTCATGTCAGGTCAAAAACTAGGTCACCAGGTCAAATCTTAGAAAAACCGTATGTAAGCTCTAGAGGCCACATTTTCAGTCCAATAATCTTGAAATTTGGTCAGAATATTTGTCTTGATAATTCCTTAGACTAGTATGAAAATGGGTCATGTTGGATAAAAAACTAGGTCTCAAGGTCAAATCTCGGAAAAACCTTTGGTACTATAATTGCAGTCCAATATTCTTTAAACTTTTGTTAGAATGTTTGTCTTGATGATATCTTGCATGAGTTTGAAAATGGGTCACGTGGAATAAAAACTAGGTCACCAAGTTTCATCCTTGAAAAACCATGTGTACGCTCTAGAGGCCACATTTTCAGTCCAATAATCTTGAAATTTGCTTTGAATGTTTGTCTTGATAATATCTTAGACTAGTATGAATATGGGTCATGTTGGATAAAGAACTATGTCACTAGGTCAAATCTCGGAAAAACCTTTAATACACCCTACAGGCCACATTTTCTCTGAAATAGTCATGAAAGTTTGTCGGAATGTATGTCTGGATAATTTCTATATGTCAAGTAGACCGCTGAGACAAATTCTAGAAAAAGCTTGTGTGCACTCTAAAGGCCATATTTGTAAGCCCAATACTAATGAGTGTTTGTCTTATTATCTCTGAAGAGATTGGAAATGGGTCATGTTTGATCAAAAGGCTCAGGTGAGCGACTTCAGGGCCATCATGGCCCTCTTGTCTCTTTTTCTACGATGTTTTCAAAAGCAGTCTAATTCAGGGTCATTAAAAGTCTGAATTGTGTGGTGAGGGGTTTAGCTATGAGCCAAGCAGGGACCTCCCCCACCCCTTCCAAAATAAAAACGCTAATGAGATGAAAGATAACCAGCAATATGTCAAATATATCCGTGGCCATCTGGGAAAAGGTTGTCTAAAATATCTCCATGATCATTATACCACACAAGTCATTGCATAATTCTTGAATCTTATAAATCAATTTCGTACAACAACCAACTGAATAATTGGGTAGACTGGTCTTTTGACATGCAGAAAATTTACCAATAGGAAGAAGTTTCAAATAATGTTCATACGAACAAAGTCTGTAACAAAGAAACAAATGAACAAATGCATTGCAGAAATACAGGGACCGAGTAGGATTCGAACCTAGAATGCCCGGACGAAAGGCCAACACCATAACCACTGAGCTAAAGAGAATTCTCCCTAACGCAGTTGTTAGGTATTGTATTTAAATCGGGTTGAAGCCATGCATGAAGGAGTGGTCTCCCGTAACACACCCGCCGAGCCCCTGTAGCTCAGTCGGTAGCGTGCAGGACTTGAGAACACGGGGCCCAGGTTCGATCCCTGGCTACGACCCCTGGCTCGGCCAACTTCTTTCCGAGGATTGATGATAGTCACTGCGACAGGATTCATTCCTCTCTCACCGCTGACTATTGTTTCGACGATGATTATGCGGGAAAGCAGCCAGTGGCTTGGAAAGAAAATTGTGCGAAGTACTGGTAAAAGAGACTCCAGGAAAGCATGGATAGGTGCACTGGCCGCCGCGATATAACTGAAATATTGTTGAAAACGACGTTAAACACCATACAATCAATCAATCAACCGTAACACACCCCCTCTTAAAGTCATCATTTATTGATGACTCAAAGCCTTATTAGGCAGAAAGTCCGTTTTTAGACAACAAATGAGATTACTGGCTCAATGGCCAATCCCGGACGAGCCCCCATCTTACGAACATGAAAGTTCACAACAAATGCATAGCTCAAATACAAACCGCACCTGGCGGGATTCAAACTCGTGCGGACAAATATCCTCGTTTTTCAAGGTATAAAAGACCAATACCATAACCACTGAGCCAAAGAGAACTCTCTCTGACGCAGTTGTCAGGTATTGATTTTATATGGGAAAGCTATGCAGTAAGGAAGGAGTGATCTCCCGTAACACACCCCCTCTTAAATGTCATCATTTAGGCAGTAAGTCTATTAATTAGACAACAAATGAACAAAAACATGGCAGAAATACAGGGACCAGGCAGGATTCGAACCTAGAAGGCCCAGATGAAAGGCCAACACCATAACCACTGAGCTAAAGAGAATTCTCCCAAACGCAATTGTTAGGTATTGTATTTAAATCAGGATGAAGCCATGCATGAAGGAATGGTCTCCCGTAACAATGTCAAAAATGCATTAAAGCCTCTTTTCACATAGTATGACTCATATGTTTATGTACACAGTTATATTTGAGCCATGTCCTGTAAAAAGGGGGCTTAATGCATCTCCGTGATGCATGATACCAAACAAGTCATCACATAATTATGGATCCATTAAATCCATTTTATCAAACAACCGACTCAATCATGAGGCAGAATGATCATTTGACATGCAGAAAATATAAAGACAGCAAGAAGTTTCAGCCCATGTCAGCCTGCGCGGACTGCGCAGGCTGACATGGGTTGATACTTTTCGCAAATGCATTAAGCCCCCTTTTCACAGAGCATGGCTCATATATATATATATATATGTGTCAATATTTCAGCCTCAAAAGGAAAACTACCAATCAAATGGATGGCTCCTGAGTCAATTAACTTCAGAAGGTTTACCACAGCAAGTGATGTTTGGATGTTTGGTAAGAACAATCAAAAATCTTTTTTTCCCAGAAAGTCATTTTACACAGTTAAAACAATTGGCAGAGTTCTTAGAAGGAGACTTTTAACTCTTTACCAAATGACAAAATTTAGACATGTCCAAATTGAAAGCATCTACAGATGACTTATTCACAGTTATTCACAACATGAAATTTGTCTTTCATGGGGTAGAAAACATTGTTTGAATAGGAGAAAATGGTGGTTACCAGAATTTTATTATTTTCCCACAAAGTTTTCAAAAGCACTTTTCCTTGGGGTCGTCCAAAGAACGGTTAGTGTGTAAAGGGTTAACCCTTTTCAAGGCGTGAAAATTTCGGACTTGTTCAAATCCACAGCATATGCAGAAGATAAGTCAAATGAGACTCAATTGATGGGATTTATCATTGAGAGAATGGAAAACAAATTGGGTATGAGTCATTGAAAGTTGGGACTTTGTTATAAAGGTTTTAAACATTACTAACGGGATAATCATCAAAAACATAGATTTGTAACATAGGGACTTATGAACATTTTCCCTTAACCCTTTACCACACGGCAAAATTTAAGACCTATCCAAATTGAAAGCATTTGCAGACGACAATTTCATAGTGGCTCAAATGACGCAACTTTTCTTTGATAGGGTAGAAAACTTTGTGGGAAAAGGAGAAAATGCTGGTTACCAGCATTTTCTCCTTTTCCCACAATGTATTCAAAAGGCCTCTTCTTCAGGGGCGTTAAAAGGCGTCATTGTGTGGTAAAGAGTTAAAAGAGAAACAGCTGTTATAAGTTAGCAAATTGTCTGCTTCAAGATCAAACAAGGTGCCTGCAGGAAATAATGAGTAAGAAGGCTTATTTTGAGTTACTTGGTATGAATTTACCTGAAAACCTGATATTCTGGCTTGCATGGGGATGTATCCCTTAATCTTTTATCAAAGGACAAAATTTTTTAGTTGACCATTTGCAAAGCATATGTACACAACAAACTACAGTAAATGTGGCTCAAACGATGGAATCAGCGAGTGAAAGGACAGAAAAACATTGTTGGTAACCAGTGTGCTGGTAACCACTGTGTTTTTCCATCATGTTTTCCAAAGGCTTCTCAATTACAGTTGTTAAAACCTGGGATTGTGTGGTAAAGGAATAAATATTCACCAGACAACAAACTTTCAGACTCATCCAAATTGAAAGAATATCCAGATGACAAATTAAATCCTACTTAAATGCAACAGTTAGGTATTTTTCAAAGAGCAAAAATTATATCTTGGAAGGAGAAAATGCTTGTAACCAGCATTATTTTCTTTTCCAACAGTCTTTTCAAAAGCCTTCTCCCTCACAGTCATTAAAATTCAGAATTTTTTGGTAAAGGGATAAACAAGTGGAAATGAGCCTAGATACCGCAAAAAGTCCTTCTTGAGTTAAGTTCTTACTTCTGTATGTACACATATTTCTTTTAAGGTGTTTGTATTTGGGAGATATTGATGTTTGGAATCAAGCCATTCCAGGGTGTGAAGAATAATGATGTGATAGGAAAGATTGAAGCAGGAGAGAGACTACCCCTCCCACCAAATTGTCCACCATCTTTGTTCAACCTTATGTGTATATGTTGGTCGTATGAGCCTTCCAAGAGACCCACTTTTGCAGATCTGAAAAGTTGGTTATTGTGAGTATATTTGGATAATCTCTATTATATATGTTCTGTCATGAAGACGTTTTTACATTTGTTTTAGACAGAACTCTTGTCAGCATCATAATGTACATGAAAACTGTTGGTAGAACTCAATAAGGTTTCTGTGTGTGCATGTTATCTTTTATAGATGACATTTTTATATCCTACCAAACCAGACTGTTACATGTATGGAGGAATCAGCCCCTCTCTCTTATTGCTTATCTATCCTTCCATCTGTGGAAATCCATATAGATGTATGTAGGGAAACTTCTCCCTCAATTGTGCTGTCATTATATATTTGAGCTGTGCTTTGGAAATAGAGATTTTGAATGCATTATAGCATGCTAGTCATCACATAATTATGGATACATAAAATCCATATTGTCTAACAAACGACTGAATCATGAACAATGTTCTTTGACATGACTCGCGTCAGCACAGCTCATTTTAGCTCCACTGGCGGAAGGCCAGCAGACTTATGTCATGGCCTGGTGTCCGTCATGCGTCCTTCTGTCCGTCCATACGTGCGTTAACTTTTATTTCAAACATCTGCTTCTCTGAAACTACCCATCCAATTTTGATGAAACTTCACAGAAATGATCCTGCCATGGTCTTCTTTAGAATTTCTTGAAAGAATTTGACTCCTTTGAAAAACTCTGGTTGCCATGGCAACAAAACTGAAAAATACTGAAAACCTTTGAAAATCTTCTTGTCTGAAACCATAAGGCTCAGGGCTGCCAAATTTGGCATGTAGCTTTATGTAATAGATTTCTACCAAGTTTCTTCAAATTATAGCCCTGGGGTCAAAATTGGATCTGCCCCGGGGGTCACAAGTTTTACATGGGCTTATATATTGAAAATTTAGAAATCTTCCTGTATCTAGCCATAAGGTCTAGGACTACCATATTTTGTTTGTAGCTTTATCTAGTGGGCCTCTATCAAGAGTGCCGAAATTATAGCCTTGGGGTCAAATTTGGCCCTGCCCAAAGGGGGGGGGGATTTAGCATAAAGCCTTATGTAATAGACCTCTACCAAGTGTCTTCAAATTATAGCCCTGGGGTCAAAATTGGCCCCATCCTGGGAGTCACAAGTCTTACATGGGCTTATATAGTGAAAATTTAGAAATCTTCCTGTATCTAGCCATAAGGCCTAGGACTACCATATATTGTTTGTAGCTTTATCTAGTGGGCCTCTATCAAGAGTGCCGAAATTATAGCCTTGGGTCAAATTTGGCCCTGCCCATGGGGGGGGGGGGGGACCTCTACCAGGATTCAAGTAATTACAGCTGCTTTGCCCTAGGGTCATAACTTTCTTGTGGGATTTTATTGGGAAAATTTGGTATGTCTTCTAGTTAGAAACCAATTGGCCAAGTATTGTAATTTCTGGCATGTAGGGTTTTTACTTATTAGCCAGTGGAATGATACAGGGCCATCATGGCCCTCTTGTTTTTTTAGCAATGAAACAGAAACTGTTAATGTGCACTTTTTTAATTTCTGCTCATATCAAGCAACTTCTCCTGTTCCCTAAATGCTGTCACATGTATTTATTTATGGACCTTAATTCATGATGACAAGCCATATTTATGAAGGGCATTTTCAAAGTTGTGTGCTGCAATTTAGTTCAGAAGGAATTATTTCTATTGCAATATTTCAAGGGAAACATAAGCCCCTAATTTGATCTGCATTGGTATTTGTCTTAGGAAGATGAAAGAACAAAAATTCTTTGTCAGATTTACTAAATATCCTGGATGCTTCTAATCTATTTTGAAATGCACTATGATGATTTAATTTAAAAAAAAAAAGAGAGAGAGAGAAATGATTGCAGTTGTTTTATTATTTTATGCTTGCAGTGAAATCTATGAGGAAGAAAAGATTAGAAGAGATCAGGAGCAAGACAATAGGAAGATCAATACGATTTCATGGGGTATGTTATATTGTATTCTAGTAGCAAAGTGTTCACTTGATCCTGTTGGATTTAGTTTTGTCAGTTTTCCTTCCTTTTTAAATTTGGTAACTTTTTTTATCCTTATTCAAATTTTCTAGCAACTTGCTTGCAAACCTTAATATAAAGTGCTTTTGCAGGCAGAGTAGATCATCATCCAAATATGCGTTCTTTGCAGTCTGATCTAGATCTGTCTTAGATGCCAAAGTACCTTTGTTTATTTTTAGTATAAAAAGAGGCTTTGAAAACAATACAACTGCTTTTTTTTTTTGCTTACACAAACATAGGGAATTGCTAGTGTATTGACATTTAATTTCAACAATTTCAACAAGTACTTTAACTTGAGCGGTATATATTTATTAATTATTGCATGTTTTTTTCATACTGAAAATTTTAGTGTAAATCCTTAGCAAATGATCAAGTAAGGAAGAATGTCCCTGGAAACCTTTTCGGAAAAGAAGCAGGCTACCATAGTAGTACAGTGGATTCCACTTAATCGCAACCCTGTTTATCGGGATTTTCGGGTATTAGCAAGAGTTGGTCCAGCACCGATCCTTTTCCTATTTAGACAACGTATATTTCATCACTTAATCGGGATCCCATAAATGGAAAATTTCGGTTTTTGGCAACAAAAAATTTGCAAAAGATTCATAATTCTAGTGTTTATTAGCAATTCAGTGGTGTAAGACAAAGAAAAATTGCACTCTCTCCACAAAAAAATAATTTTCATTTGTAGATGAAAGTCCATTTTTGAAGCGTACAGAGAAACGAAGTTATAAACCATTGCGACAGCATGCATATGACGAGTCAATGTTGAGCTGGAACTATCATTTCATGATTTAATCATTAAGAAAATAAATGTTTGCCTTGTTTCATGTTATCCTTTTCATGTTACAAATTGTAATGGCGGTTACAAAACGTCTTCAGTTTGCCGACATTTTGAAACAGGAGCTTGTTTAATCAGCAGCTGTTTGACAGCATTGCTGCAGTAATTTCCTATGCATGTTATAACACTGGTTGCCGATCCTCATATCAATTATCAGACAGTTAGGTGAGATACCAGGTACCAGGTTGTGCACCTAACATAAAGAGCACTGATTAATGAAATGAAAATTTTCCGGCAGGAAAAATTGCGGAAAAGTGGCTTCTTCAATCTTGTTCTGGTCAGAAAACGGAGATAGTCGATCCAAGATCAGACTGCAGTTTCTCTGCAGTCTGATCTTGATCTACGCTTTCCAGTGAAAGCAACTGTAGATGATTTTTGGCACTTCACCTATTTTAGAGAAAAGCCCATCATAATAACGTATTACTTGTCAGATTATTACAAACTGTGAAAAAAATGAATTTCACTGTTTGTCTCTGTTGGTGGTTCGTTGATAATCCAATTTGTGACAAACAATTTGACAACAGGCGTGAATGTAAATTAACTTAATATTTATGTGTGAAAAACAAGGAAAATAGTTTAGTATGTAGGTCTGGTTTGAATAGTAAGGCTTAAATACATACAATAAAATGGAATCGTCCATACGGCAATCAGTCTATGACATCACACAGAATTTACATACCAATGCAACTGAACAGGTGGCAAGTCGGGGGTTATACAGGTGCGTAATACACGATCATGTCGTGTTAAGAATATACATGTACGCATGTAGCAATTTTTAGACAAAAGGAAACTGGAGATTTTCGTCGAAACTTGTGTTTTCAATGAGTTTAAATGGATTTCATGTCAAACGAAGCATTACCATCGCCAACAGTGAGGATTGTTTCCGGGCGCTTTATGCACTTGGTAGGTAAAAAAAAACTTCAAAAATTATTTTTTTTAAAGTGATTTATTTTAAAATACACATTTTACAAAGACTTTTAAAGATAAATGATTGGGATCCCAGGCTCGTCTGTCATTGGAACGAAATAATCGTCTGCATCTATGGTTGGACTTCCGGTCTGAATAGAGGCATCGGGTAATCGGGCTGACCGCTTTATTGCAATATTTTCTCTGAAAAATACGACTTGCGAATAAGCGGAATCCACTGTATTTTCTCCTCGTGCTTTCTACCCTACATGTATCACAGACAAATTCCACAGTTTATTGATTTAAGATTTTGTCTTTTAATGATCAATTGCACATCAATTTTTTTATTTTTTAATGTAGGTCCTGAGGATGGGGAGGAGCTTGCCCCACCCCCTAAACCGGCAAGACCCCTACAGCCTGGGATGTCGCCCTCAAACTCTTCCAGAAATCTAAACCTAAGCAACAGTTCTTACTGTGTTGCTTCACCACCCAGAAACTGGAACAGTGCTTCACAACTCCCATTAGGGCAAAGTACCCCCTTTGGGCCAAGCCCACAGCATCCAGCTCCAGGGGGCATTCAAGCCGCCCCACCCTTACCTCGTGAGATTGATCTTTCCCATTATTTCCCTTCGTCATCTGGTTATACAGCTGTTAGTCAAGTTTCCAGTACCCATGGTGGCCCTCCCTCCTATAGACAACAGCCCCAGCTTGGAATCCGGGGTGGTACATTCCCTAGTAGAATGATAGCTAGAAGTCCGCATGAACTGTCAGAACAAGTCAATGGAGGGGCTCAGTCCAAGGTTTATCCTCAGTATAGACAGCAATATCAGGACCAGGTGTGTATCCTAAGCACTAGACTTTGAACTTTCTTTAACAAAATTTTAACCTTCAATCATAATGTGTGACGCGTCACGCAAAAAGGGACCTTCTGGGAACTGCGAAAAGTGTCAACCCTGGTCAGACTGCGCAAATTGCGCAGTCTGACCAGGGTTGACACTTCTCGCTTTTATGATATTTTCTGTATGAAAAGTGGTCATTCTACCTTGTTATACAATTATTTTTTAACTATCAACTTAAAATTGACCTGCACTGTTGTTTATCTGTTTTCATCTAATTGATATACGGAATTCCCAGATGGTCTCTTTTTGCGTGACGGGTCACATATTTCACTTTTGTGCTCAAAGACTATAACTTCTATTAAACCTTTACCTCACAATCCCAGGTTTTAAAGACCTCAAGGAAAACATTGTTGAAAAGGGGGAAATGATGGTAATCGACATTTGCTCCTTTTCCAAGTTTGTGTTCTCATCTTTCAGAGACAATGCAAGACAAGACAGATTGAGCATTATTTGATTTTTTGTCTGCAAATGCTTCGGATTTGGACAAGGCCAAAATTTTTTTGTATGGCAAAGAGTTAACAAGACTAGCCTAATCCTAGATATATAATACCATACAAAGTTAACTTGTATCTATTTCAGAAGTAATGTATTGACAGATTTCCATTACTAGCTCTCAAATATTTACTGTTCCCTGCAGATTACTGAAGTATCAGAGCCCATGCCTAATAACAACATGAACACCGACATTGATCCATCAATTCTGGAAGAGAGATTGAGACAGCAACAAATAGAGTCTGAGAGAGACGCAGAATGGCTCGTCACTGAGGAGAAAAATTTAGTATGCCCATACATAAAGATTTTCAAGAAATTTTTTAAAGGATTATGCAAAATAAACTAATAAAGCATACAACACATGCATGCTGTCTAATTTTTTGGTATACATGTTGCAAAATATTGTAAAAGAGAGTATGAGTTTGTTTTATTGACAATCTGGTGAAAAGAAAGGGAAAAAAAATAGATTGCTAATGCTTCCTGACTTATATAGGGATCTTTTAAACAGTTTTACATTCTTCTAATTTTTCTTTCACTCGAAAGCATTCTATGAAAATTAAAATTTCAAATACCTGAACTATCATTTAGTGCAGCAGTAGTACCTATATATAAGGATTTTTCTCATTAGTGGTCATAAATTGATTTGTAAAATTTCAAATAAGATTTTGATGGTGGAACCAGAGTGCCTCTGTAATATTTGATTTTACACATAGTTTATCATTTTCTTCATGTAATATCCTTTGCATTGGAGTTAGTTTGGGCTCAAAATATCACATGCTTTATGAAGTGTTAGGAAAATTTCAAAGATCACCTTACTTGAATGTGTGACCTATTATTTCCTGTGATGCATTTTCAAATGTATTCTTTCACCAAAACTGTTCAGACCATGTTCATGGGTCACACACGACAAAAGTACCAAATGTTCACTCCAGTGCAAAACTTTAGTTTTTCTCTATTACAGAAAAGAGACTTGCCTGGACAAGCGATTAACTTAAGTCCCCTGCATATATCTGAAGAAGGGGACAACATAAAAGAGAATTCCCCTCCCAACACAATACAGCATACAGAAACTAGGCCCACCATTATGCGGACCACTTCAAGGATATCTAGTGCCAGTATGTTTGTTTTATTATTTGTTTGCCTGGTTTTTCAAGCGCATTTTTAACAGTATTTCTTCTCCATGATGGATGTTAATGAATTTATTAATGAATTAATGTCACAATAATTTCTAGTTTCAAAATCGGCGGCAAATTTGTCTCAAGAGATTATGACTTAACACTTTACCATATGACAAATTCTAAACTTGTCCAAATTTGAGGCCTTTGAAGATGGAAAAGTAACTTAGAGGACAAATATGGTGCAAGTGATGAATTATCTTTTCAGAGCAGCAAAAAACATTGTGGGAAAGGAAAAAATGTTGATTACCAACATTCTCTACTTTCCCTACAATGTTTTCAAAAGCTTTTATTCTAAAGGTCATTAAAACTCTGGATTGTGTGGGAAAGGGCTAAACCTATGATTAAACTGAAGTTGTAGTGGGCACACGACAGGTTATCTCTATAATAGAATTGGTGACCAGCATTTTTTCCATTTTCTTTTAACCCTTTACCACACGACCCTGAGGAAGAAGCCTTCTGAAAACATTGTGTGAAAAGGAGAAAATGCTGGTAACCAGTATTTTCTCCTTTTCCCACAATGTTTTCTATCCAATCAAAGACTAATTTCATCATTTCAGCCACATTTGTATTGATTTCTGCAACTTTTTCAATTAGGAAAAATCTAAAATTTGGTCGTTCGGTAAAGAGTTAAGTATTCTACCCTTTCAATGACAAATCCAATTATTATAGCCACATTGAGTTTCCCATCCTCAATTGCTTTCAATTGGGACATGTCTGAAATATTTCCGTCTGGAAAAAGAGTTAAATGATTATCCATAAAACATTTCAGGCAGCAGAAGTAGCAGTACCAGTGATCATGATCTACCTCCAGTATCTCGAGTGGTGAGTATAAATTGCTTTATCTCGAGTGGTGAGTATAAATTGCTTTATCCCCTTCCTCCACAAACAAATTATTTAATTTTATGTCCTTTTGTCCTACTGTTTTCTACAAGTTGGTTGGAATTTAAACGGAAATGTTCCTGATATCGGAACTTGTGCACCTGTAATTTTCATTATGATTGATTGTAACAAGAGTAATAGCTCTTATAACTCTTTCCAAAATGACAATATTTAATATGGGTCCAATTCGAAAGCACTTGCAGACGACAACATCTATTTGGCACAAATGATGGGATTTGTATCGGATAGTCCAGTAAACATTGTGGGAAAAGGAGAAAATGCTGGTTACCAGCATTTTCTCCTTTTCCTACAATGTTTACAAAAAATATACTTCTCAGGGTCGTTAAAACTCGGGATTGTGTGATAAAGCGTAAATCAGTTTCCAGATCAAGAAAAAAGGCCAATGGGAGTGTATGTTTGTATGATTACAAAGTCTTTTGCAATATTCTTTAACCCTTTTACCTTTCAACCCTTTGTTTTAACATCCTTGAAAAGGAGAAGCCTTTTGAAAATACTTTGGGAAAAAGGAGAAAATTTTGTAACCAGCTGAGTGACCTTTTTCCACAATATTTTCATTGTATTTAGAGACAAATTTCATTGAAGCCACATTCAAGGTATCTGTAAAAGGGTTAACTCTTTACCAAACGACAAATTTTAGACTTACCCAAATTGAAAGCACTTGCAGACAACAAAATAAATGTGACTCACAATTTGAAATTTGTTTTGGGAAGGATAGAAAAGATATCTTTTTCAGGGTCATTAAAAGTCGGGATTGTGTGGTAAATAGTTAAGCCTTTACCACAAGTCCTGTGTTTTAATGACCCTGAGAAAGAAGGCTTTTGAAAACATTGTGAGAAAAGGAGAAAGTGCTGTTACAAGCATTTTCTCCTTTTTTCACAATGTTTTCTACCCTTTTAAGGGTAAAACTCTTTACCTGAGCTGCATTTGAATTGTTGTCTGCAAATGCTTTGAGTTTGGACAGGTCTAAAATATTGTTGGAAAAGGGTTAAAGAGCAAACAAGGTACACAAATGTCCCTTTTTATTTCAGCCTGAGCCCTCAACACCTGTACTAAAAAAGGACAGCCTAGATCGCACCAATGACCATGTATATGAGAGCACTACTTGTGTTGTAAGGTCAGTCATGGCACTCACACAGAAAACCCCAAACAGTAGGGCAGATGAGTTTGTTGATCTTGTCAAGGTAAGGACATCTGTTCCTTTCTCTTTGACTTATTTTTAAGTCGTTTTAGGTCAGCATCAACAAAGAGGGGCTAGTAAATCATTGTGAGCCCCAATGGTGGCTCAAGATATCAGGGGATGAAATAAGTCTGTTATAACGCTGTTTGTGTTGTACACTGCTTTCAACGGTATTTCTGTTAAATGCTGGTAGCCAGTGCACCTATCCATACTTTCCTGGAGTTTCTTTTGCCAGCACTTTGCATAGTATTCTTCCCATGGCACTGGCTACTGTCCCACGTAACCATGGTTGAGACAGTGATCAGAAGTGAGAGAGGATTGAATCCTGTCACAATGACTATATTAATCCTCAGAAATGAATCGGCAAAGCTTGGGATTCAGTCTAGCAATTCCCTTGTTTCAAGTCCTTTACACTACCAACAGCGCTGCCGGGCCGGGCTCTGTTAATCTTAAGTAACCCTTTACCTGACAGAATACAAGGGTTTTAAGTTTGAACCTTGGTTTAAAGTACCAAGAGGTGAAAATACAATCTGATATTGGGATCTGAACTTATGAAACACTCCTGTAGTTCAAAGATCCTGTAAAGAAGGGTTTGAAAACACTGTGGTATAAGGAGAAAATGCTGATGAACAGGATTGATGAATCCCATTATCTCAGCCACAGCAAATGCTTTCAATTCGGACAAGTCTGAAATTAGGTAAAGAGTCTACCTATTGAGTACTTTTGATCTATGCTATGCTTCAGGTAGGACTTTGTAAAACTGTAGGGGGACAGTAGAGCAATGACTTCCACTAGATTGAAAATTGAGGTATGATTGAAATTTTAGCAGTGCATCTGTGTGGACCATTTGAAATCCATTTTTCCAAATGTTATTTTTTAACTAATCCTTCAAAGGTTTGAAAACAAAATGGACCAAACTTGTATGGGGGAAAAAAAAGTTGGATGTAGAAACAGCCAAGAAAATGTCGTGACAAAAGAGAGATTGTTCACGTTTTCAATAGCTTACATCTACAGAGGAATCAAAAGATGCTTGTATGAGGTACTGGGTAGAGGAGTATAGTTTTTGTAACAATAGATTGAAAGGATTTTTGTTTTTGTATTAACAGGCTGTTGGTGTAGAATTAAAGAGTTTACTCACTACTGTAGATGAATACTCAAGAACATTAAATAGTTCATTACAAAATGAGGTAAGATTCTTCATATGGGTCTGTTGGTTTGAGTAGGGAGGATTGAGGGCCAAATCATGTCTGATTACAGCACTGTCGAGGTCACATAGCTCATTAACAGACAACAAAATTTTACTCCTTTACTTAACCCTTTACCAAACAATCCCTGGTTTTTACAACCCTGAGATAGAAGCCTTTTGAAAATATTGTGGGAAAAGGAGAAAATGCTGGTAACCAGCATTTTCTCCTTTTCCCACAATGTTTTCTACCCTGCTTGAAACAAATTTCAATTTTTGAGTTACGTTTATTTTGTCGTCTGCAAGTGCTTTCAATTTGGACCAGTCTAAAATTTTGTTGTTTGGTAAAGAGTTAAATGTAACTCTTCACCAAACAACAGAACTTTAAACTGATTCTATTTTAAAGCTTTTAGGGAAAGACAAATGAAATGTGGTTCAAAGGCAGACAACTATCTTTGAAGGAGCACAAAACATTTTGGAAAAGGTGGTTACCAGCATTTTCTCCTTTTCTCACAATGTTTTCAAAAGCAAGTCTGAAATTTTGTTATCTGGTTAAGACTTTAGTTATAAGTGGCCATCGATCACATGTTGGATTTTTCGCCAGAATTCCTCAAAGACCTCTGGGATTATCACATCAATTACATTATTATTTATTTATGTGAGATTGTATTCAAGTGGGCGCAATGATGTCATAACCATGCTGTTATTTAGACATCAAAGTTGTTATTCTTTATTGAATGTAACTATACAGTTTCTTTATGTGTGTAATAAAATTATCTGTATCGGTATCATGCAAGAAATTTTGATATGCGACATACAATTTTGAATATAATGTAATGACTGTTTTTCCTGATTCTTTTTCAGATAAGCATGGCCCAAAAGGTACTAAGTACAGATATGGGTTCTCTTATTAGTGCCATGAAACTAGCCCAACACTACAGCAGTACAGCTCTGGATGGGGAGTACAGAAAGAGTATGCTGAAAGCGGCTCATGTGCTAGCAATGGATTCAAAAAATCTTTTAGACGTTGTCGATAATAGTAGACTATCTCAAATGTCGAACGGTGTGAGATGATAACTCCAAAGAAATGTTTAAAGACCCACTAGGGGCCAAAAGTAAAAGATTTGCGAGTCAAAATGCAAGCAAATTTAATTCATGCAATTTTAAGAATAGATACTATAATGAAAGATGACAATGTGTTACAATACAGTCTGTCGAAGTTCCAGTTACTGGCAGGAAAAAGTGAATTTTTTGTAAAAACTAAGATTAAAGTTGCAAACTTTAAGTTTTAGGATTCATTTTTCTGACAACAATTGGAAGTTTGACAGTCTGCACTGCAACACATTGTCAGACTTTGAAATGGTTGGCATTAAATTTGCCTGCAATTTGACCTATTGTTTACTTTTGGCTGCTAGTGGCCCTTTAAGTCCATTTTAAAATATCTGAATATTTTATACACTTTGATATTATGTTGAGTTTTTTTTTTTTTTTATCTTGAAGTATGCCTGTTTTAAAAACATTACGGCAAAAGGGAAAATACTTAAAACACGCAGTTTACTCTTAGCCAAGATGATTTACATTTTATTCATGTACAGACCTTTTACCAAACAATTATGTGCTTTAAAAACCCTTAGAAAGAAAGGCTTTTGAAAACGTAGTGGGATAAGGAGAAAATAGTGATAACCAGCATTCCCCCTCCTTCCATGCTTTCTACTATTTGTAAGACAGACCACATTTGATTTGTCATCTGCAAATGTAGACAAGTCTAAAATTTTGTTGTCTTGTAAAGAATTTCAATGTTATGTCAAGTTTTAGTATTTTACAAAGATGTCTTTCAAAGTCTTGGGCTGGAGATTTCATCCAGATGATTAGACAAGGGTAATGGACATTAAGAATCAGATGCTATGTTCTGTGATTACAAACAATTTTGTTAGACTTTATCGGCTAGGCTTGTTTACTCCACCTATTATAGATTCAAGTAAATTCTAAATTCCAAAGCAAGCTGTGTGATTGGCTGAGTTGTTGTGTCTCAGTCAATGATTGATTGATTGTATGGTGTTTAATGCCGCTTTCAACATTATTTTAGTTGTAATTTGGTGGCCAGTGCACCTTTCCATGCTTTCTAGGAGTTTCTTTTACCATTAATAAGAGAAGAAATGATCAGTGATGTGAGGAACAAATCTTGTTGCAATGACTATCATCAATCTCAGAAAGTTAAAAGTTAAAATTGACAAAACTTGTGTTTGTATAATGCTTACTGCAAGTAAAGGGATGATAACCATCAAACATGCTGTTTACAGAAAAAAGATTACAAACATACCTTGAAATATTTTGTTCTATCAGCTGTAATTGTTTTCAGGAAGATTGTCAAATATGTGTGGTATGTCAAGGAAAACCATATAAACTAACGATGGAGTAAATAGATTTGAATTGACAGGATTTCACTATTTTGAGTCTTAAATAAAAGTGTTATTTCTAACAGTTATCTTTTTTGTCAAGATATATGATCTTTTAGTGAGAGTCTATGTCTAGCTCTGGATTTTAGAAGTATGTTGTATTGAATTAGATCTATTTTCACTTTTGACGTCAACCAAAAATTAGTGGTTTAAATGTTTACACAGACAATGAAGCAGACGACCTGCAAATACGTCAGATTTGCATTAGTTTGGACCCCCATCTGATTGGGGCAGAGCTGACACACAAAATGAAGCTTAAAGGCAAAAAGATGATCTAACCTGTGAAAAGAGTAAAGGAAAAGATCATTTTATGCTAAATAGTTGAAGGATGAATTCTCATAGGCAGGCTTAGATTCAAGTGAACCACAGTTAATATCCCTTCTCCAAATGTTTTCTAAATAGTTTCGTCTAAAATGTTGTTCTCTGGTAATGAGTTAAGAAATTATCAAAATGATCATTTGTATCAAGGAAAAAATTTACCGGTAATGATCATTACTTGCTTTCACTATGCCAATTTGTTTAATTGTTGGTAACATTACAACAGAAAGAACATGGATCTATTTTAGACTTTTTCTTCATTTTGCAAAATGTTCTAGTAGAAATCTGAAGTGGTCTAGTAAAAATTGTAAGTTACTGGTTCACTGGTCTAGTTGAAAAAGACAGTAATCTTGAACCCTGACTGTCCACTTTGTTGCAACACCATAGACAAAAGCAACCATGTAATTGCAATTATTTAGGTCTTGTTTCTAGAGTGAAAATGTCAGTTGGCTTTACTCAGTGATGTAAGGGTTGATTTATGCTTGTCAAAAAGGAAAACCAACAGTTTATAGACTTTTGGTGAAAATATATTGCAAATTATTTTACGCTAGTTCTTCCCAAAGATCTACACCCTCTGTAAAGGTATCAGTATGTCATCTTGCTATTTTACCCCATTTTTTCCTTAACTCTTTACCACACAATCCCGACTTTTAACAACCCTGAGAGAGAAGCCTATTGAAAACATTGTGGGAAAAGGAGAAAATGCTGGTAACCAGCATTTTCTCCTTTTCCCACAATGTTTTCTACACTTCCCAAAACTGATTATAATTTTTCAGTCACATTCATTTTGTAGTCTGCAAGTGGTTTCAATTTGGACAAGGCTAAAATTTTGTTGTCTGGTAAAGGGTAAAGTGGTGTAGTGTGATTTGATTTTTAGCTAAGCTGGTTTGGAAGAAAACCAAGCAGTATTGTCATAGCCTTGTCATGGACTGCTTTGTCATCTTGGAAAAATTTTGACGTTTTTTTCATACCTCTATTATTACTGAAGGTATAATTTTTTCATATCTCTATTATTATGGAAGATACTCATGTCAGATTGTGAACTTTCAAAATGGAAACCCTTACAACAAGAGCAGATAAGCCTGATATATCTTGACAGTTATGCCCCTTTTTTCCAACTGAAAAAGTAACTGCAGCAGAGTGATGGTGCCCACATGAGGTGCTTTTGTTTTATTCTTTGTAATGTGCATTTATAAAGTTTCAGTCATCAATCTTTTATTCAGACAACCATTTTTACTCTTTTTTTAATTTGTAGCCTGCCTATATATTTTCACCGAAGACACAGTTGCAGTAGAAGATTTTGAAAATTTGTGTGACTAGTACACAGATACCCTATCTTAAGCAAATTTGGCAATGTTCTAAAGCTGCCTTTCTGAAGGTATTTAGAACCAGAGATGTTCAGTAATAGATTTAAGAAACTGGTATTTCTTTCCTTTAAAAAAAAATAACCCTTTGTATGACTTGTACAAGGTTAAATTGGGTCTAAGGTTTGCCAGTGCTGTATGGTATTAACTTCAGAATAGAAAGCAGAGCTGTAATAATGTTTCCATTGTTTTATTTCACTAGTCATAAACATTGTAACTTTGTGGTCAATATGTATGTACATGTATGTATGTGTCCTTTATGTTCTTTTTGAATGTACACATATATTTATGTAATATTTTGATTTTTAAATTTTTGAAAGATTGAACCTGCAAAATCATTACCTTGGGGAAACAATTTTGGTGTTTCAGACAACTTTGAAAACATATAAAAACAAGAATGAAAGTAAACTTAATGTGAAACAACTTGTGACTAAAGGAGAAATTGCTTGCTTTGAGAATCTTTTCTTTTTTTCACACTGTTTTCAATGATGGTCTTGTGCGGGTAATAAAATAAGTCGGTTTCCTTCTTGTCCTGATAAGTTTTGGTATGTATCTTGCTGGCATCTTTTAACCCATTGCCAAATAATCTCAAGTTTCAAGGACAGTGAGAAGCAAGGCTTAAAAAAACATTCTTGGAAAAGGAGAAAATGCTGGTAACCAGCATTTTCTCCTTTTCCCACACTGTTTTCTACCCTTTCAGAGGCATATCCTATTATTTTAACCAAATTAGTTGTTAAAAAATGCTTGCAATATGAACCTGTGCTTAACTCCTTACCACACAATCCCAATTTTAACAACCCTGAGAAAAAAGCCTTTTGAAAACATTGTGCGAAAAGGAGAAAATGGTGGTATCCATCATTTTCCTCTTTTCCCACAATGTTTTCTTCTCTTCCTAAAACTAGTTTCAATTTTTCAGTCACAATTATTTTGTTTTCTGCAAGATGCTGTCAATTTGGACTAGCCCAAAATTTTTTCACTTGGTAAAGAGTTAAACCAACATTTTACACCAAACAAACTTTTAGAGAATGAGTATATTTTGCCTTGTGTTGCAATATTTATCTAATGCCTGATTCTTCAAACAAATATGTTTGTGGAAGAGTGCTACCATAGATTAAGAGATGTTTGATATGTTTGAGCAAAAATAGTTTCATTCCATTAATTCCATTTGAAATGTTAATAGGTTGTTTATGTATGTGTGCAGATATTCAACCTTTTAAGCTCATATTGATGCAACTTTGAAACATCTTATTTTAAGCTATTTTGAAAATGTCAATGAAAATGGAGGCATTGCACATTTTAACAGTTTCTTGATTTGTCACCCTGTTTATTCAACCTTGTCTTTAAGAATCCTGCAGTCTGGGGAAGTTTTCTTGAAGTATTCTAGAATTTTAAGACAGTCTGTGTTTGACCCAGAAAGAAGGTCAAATTCTTTATTGTAGAACTTATAAAATCTTATTATATTATCCCTTTACCAACTGATTGCAAGTTTTAACAACCCTGAAGATGAAGGCTTTTAAAATTATTGTGGGAAAAGGAGAAAATGCTCGTAACTGACATTCCCTTCTTTTCCAACAATGTTTTCCAGTCTGTAAAAGACAAACCATGTCCTTCGAGCCATATGTTAAATGTCATCCACAAATGTTTTCAGGTTTGGCTGGTTTAAAATGTTCTCTGATAAAGTGTTATTTACCATAATTCTGGCAATAAAGTCAAGAGAAAAAATGGACAATGGAGACATAATTACCATTTTTATTTCTGTCAAATTGTAAAGCAATAGATGTAGGGTAAAACCTCCGTTATTTGCTACCTGTATCTAACTCTTTACCACACAGACCCGACTTTTAACGACCCTGGGAAAGAAGCCTTTTGAAAATATTGTGGGAAAAGGAGAAAATGCTGGTAACCAGCATTTTCTCCTTTTCCCACAATGTTTTCTACCCTTCCCAAACCAAATTTCAATTTTTCAGTC
The DNA here is from genome assembly GCA_946811185.2 of Hippopus hippopus. Classification (NCBI taxonomy): domain Eukaryota; kingdom Metazoa; phylum Mollusca; class Bivalvia; order Cardiida; family Cardiidae; genus Hippopus; species Hippopus hippopus. The sequence continues at coordinate 33,996,553 of OX328099.1, read as the reverse complement.
ACATTTATTTTGTCGTCTGCAAATGCTTTCAATTTGGACCAGTCTCTAATTTTGTTGTTTGGTAAAGAGTTAACAAGCAAATATTGAGTTCCTAATGAACACGGATATCTTGAAATGTGCCTGTATTAGCAAGCACATTTTGAGTGCTCATTTGCAGCTAGTTTAAAGGGACATTAAACTTGATATTCTTTTGCAAGTTTCTTGGCAGATCTTTAAAGACTGCAAATTTTCATTTGCATGGAAAGATAGCTTTAAAATTAAAACAGAAAAAGATGTAGAAAACTAATGGAACCATCATTTTTTGTGTTTATACTGTGAAAATCTATTCTGTTAGTAACAGCAATGCTGTTATTGCATAGCATGGGATGAATACATTATTAACATGCAAATTATTGGTTGCCACAGTAGTTAAGTTGGTAGATTTGCTGACCACAGCTTTCAAGGTTGGAGTCCTACCAGAGTTTTTTTTTGTTTCTTCATAATTTTTTACCCTAACTAAGGGTAAACAGTCAAGTCCACAAAATACCAACTTTCTTCCCGAGTTTTGGGTCAAAATTGGGTTTAATGCCCCTTTAATACAGGTTGGACTGCATTGGAATTTCTCAACATTACTATTAGCTACAGGATAAATTCATAAGAAAATCAGCTTGTTAGGCTATGGTTATTGCACGCAAAATCTATTAATGCATGTCACAACCTTTTCTCCCTTTCTTTAAAGGGACCAGTAGTAAAGAAAAGGCTGTTTGAAACATTGAATGATATGTAGAAAATGCTGGTAACTAGCATGTTCTCTTTTTCCTCACATTGATTTTCACTCTATCATAGACAAATACGAAAAATTAATTTGTTGTCTGCAGATGCTCTTAAATTGGGCATGCCAAAAATGTTGTTTGCTAAAGTTAAACTCTCCTTAGAAATGATCATACACAAATTTGTATCTTCTATTGAAGTGCATCCATATAGTCACAGTATATTTTCATTACCATTGTTAATAATATCATGCCAGCTTTTTGTACAAAATTAATGATTGCACTGTTAATGGTCTATAATGTTCAAATTAAAATGTAAAAAAACTCCATGGTTAAAAACAATTAAATATTACAAATGTGACGTAATTTTGTGCTTTACTCCCATTTATTGTATTTTTAGCTGACTTGAGCACAAAGTGCTGAAGAGGAGCTTTTGTGATCATGCTGTGTCCGTAGGGTATCTGCAACTACCTTGTGCACATTCAAGTTGCCACTTTTTCTGTGCAATTCTCATGAAAGTTGGTTAGAATGTTGTCTTGATAATATTTCTGATGAGTTTCAGATTGGGTCATGTCAGGTCAAAGAGTAGGCCACTGGGACAAAATTAAACTAGGAAAAACTTCATTATTTTGCTCTCTAGAGGCAACATTTTCTGTCAGGCACTCATACTCAAGCTGGTTATCAGGTTTGCTTTGATAATAATTTCATTTGACAGGAGGGAAATTTTGTCATGTCTGGTCAAAAATAGGTCACTGGGACAAACTTTAGAAAAGCTATATTGTACATGCTTAGAGGCCACAATTTCAGTCTGATGCTCATGAAAATTGGTCAGAACGTGTGTCTTGATGATATCTCAGACAAGTCAAACAAGATGTGTCACTGATGCCCCTGAAAATAGTAACCTTTTCTTGTGAGCTGTGCACATGAACATTGACTATGGACACAACACTTTCAAACACTTCTTAACTTGCCTTGACCTTCAATTTTGACCTATAGACAAGGTTGTTGTGCTCGACACATCATTCACAGGTGGTTGACAATTCTGCAGTTACACTAAAATTTACTCATAAATAAAAAAAGTAACAGGTCAGACACAAACACTACCACCAAAAAAAAATTTGACCTTGCTGCGACCATGACCTTTTACCTATGGATATGAATTATGCATGACACATCCTCTTGATGTGGTTCACATTGTGCCAAGTTATTTTTTTGGTATCAAGTAATGGGGAAAAGAGTAATGGCCCAGCAACAAAAACAGACATTTGAACTGGCCATGACCTTGACCTTTGACCTACGGACATGGTTCTTGTCCTCCTCATATCAACTTTGTGGTTGACCTTTCTGCTTTAAAATACATTCATAAGTAAAAAAAAAAAAGTAACAGCCTGGATTAGAAGATTAACCCCCCCCCCCCCATTTCTCTTTTAAATGGTATTTGAACTTGCTGTGACCTTTGACCCACTGACATGGTTCTTTGTGTTACATTGTTTATATGTGTTTACAATTCTACAAAGTTACACTGAAATTTATTCATAATTAAAAAGTTCCAGGCTGGACACAAACACTATCCTCAAAGAAACACATTTGACCTTGCTGTGACCTTGACCTTGAACCTATAGACATAACATTTCATATGCTTTTGGGTGAAAAAGTTTCTTTTCTGTCTAATGCAATTTGACCCATGGTTTGTTTATTGCTCAGGCATGTAGCATCATTTAATGGACTTTTATCAAGGATGTTGTTAAAATAGTGTTTAGTGCTGCTTTCAACACTGTTTCAGTCATATTAGACCAACAGCTCACATATTCATGTACGACCTGGGTCTCAGCAGTACGAGGCTTGTTCTGTAAAGTATCTTGCCCAAGGACATTCCCTTGTCAAAGATGTGAACCATTTACCAAACTATCTAAACACTTTACCGAACAACAAAATTTTAGACTTGTCAAAACTGAAAGCATTTGTACTCGAAAAATCACTGGTGTTTTGAATGACAAAATTTGTCCTTGATAGGATAGAAAACATTGTGGGAAAGGAGAAAATACTGGTTACCAGCATTTTCTCTTTTTCCCACATTGATATCAAAAGCCCTTCAGGGTCATTAAAATTAGGGAATTGTGTGGTAAAGAGTTAAATTACCCCAAGAATAGAGCCTTTTGAAACACTCAGGGAAAAGGGGAATGATTGATTGATTGGTGTTTAAAGCCCCTTTCAACATAATTTCAGTCATATCATGACAAAAGCTCACCTGTTCATGTGAATCCTTGGTTTCACCAGAACTATGCTCAGTCTCTGAAGTGTCTTGCCAAAAGAGACTCCCACGAAAACCCCAGTGCATCCATTGAGGCTCAAAACAGGGGCCTTCAGGTTACAAGTCTACACTTCACCTGCTGATCCCTGGGAAAAGGAGAAAAAATGCTTGTAACCAGTACTTTCTGCCTTTCCCACAATATTTTGACCCTTTCAAAGACAAAACCCACCATTCGATCCACATTAAATTTTGTATTCTGCAAACACCTTCCATTTAGACCCATATAAAATTTTGTCATCTGGTCATGAATAACAACCCGGGGACCAATCATGGCTTCTCCAGAGGTCAGATTTTAAAACAATTACTGGTACAGTACAGTATTGAATAACATACTGAAATTTTACCTTAACTCTTTACGAAACCACAAAACTTTTGGCTAGTCAAAAATGAGAGCATTTGCAGTTGACAAACTAAAGGTTGCTCAAGTTACGGATTTGTCTATGAAAGGATAGAAAACATGAAGGAATTAGGAGAAATTACTGCTTACCAGTATTTTCTCCTTTTTCCATATTTTTTCAAAGCTTTCCTTGTCAAGGTCATTAAACGTCGGGATTGTGGTGTCCGAGGTTGTGAGGTATAGTGTCGGCCTTGTAACCTTGAGGTCCTGAGTTCTATACCAAGGAGCGGGTGTCAACTTTGGGATTTTTCATTGGCCCACACATTCGGTGCGAGTACTGTTGTAGTTCCCAGGAAGCAGAATCGAGAAAGATTAGTACAAGTTGTTAGAACTTGTTTCTCAATCAATGTAAAATAAATATGTTTAAACGTTGGGATTGTGTGGCAATGATTAAATAATGAAATCTGGATAAGGATCAAATCACATTTTATTAACAAAGACTTTAGTAACATACTTATCAAATAATTTACCTCCAGTCTTTTCCAAGGTACACATCAGTTAACCTGGTACTAAAACATCCTGAGTTTTCATGACCCAAAGGAAGAAGACTTTTGAAAACATACTGAAAAAAGGCTTGTAACAAGCATTTTCTCCTTTTCCACAATGTTTTCTACCCGACGACGACGACGCAAGGGCTATGACAGTAACTCGTTGTTTTCTTTGAAAACAGCCAAGTTAAAAATTGTAGACTTGTTCAAATTCAGGGCATTTCCAGACAAATCAAATGTGGCTGAAATAATGGATCTGTCTTAAATAGGAAAGATCACATTGTGAATAAAGAAGAAATTGCTACTTGCCTGAATTTAACCCTATTCCAAAAATGTTTTCAAATCGCTTCTTCCGCAGTATCGTTTTCAAACGGGATTATTTGTTCATGATGAAATATTAAAATAGGATTTGTATAAATCTTTTCCAGTAAATTCAATCAAATTCTATTAGGCAAACTGGGAAATATTTTAAAGCAAAAACATCACGTAAAAGGGCAAATACATGTAACAGTAACAATAATACACAAACTAATTTTACACCAATTTGTTATATCGTATATACCAATATACAACATTCTTCCTTACTCACTGCAGACACTTTTTTCTTATGAATGGCTGATCAGTTTTTTAAAGTATACCTATGTTGCCTGAAACATGCAATTTCTCCTTTTGTCAGAATGTATTCAAGGATTAAACCACAACTTTGTACCACACAATAATTTACACTTGTCACATATAAAATGCATTTTTAGATGGCAAATTGTTGGTGGCTGAAATGATACAGCTTGTCTTCGATAGGGTTGAAAAACTAAGTCGGAAAAGGACGTTTTCAAAAGCCTTCTTTGTCAGGATCATTTAAATTTGTGACTGTTTGGCAAAATTTGATGTTGACCCTTCACCAGATGACAAAATTTTAGCCTTTTCCAAATTGAAACCATTTGCAGACAGCAATTTCAGTTTGACTAAAACGGTACAATTTTTCTTTGGTAGAAAACATTGTGGGAAAAGGAGAAAATGCTCCTTTTCCCACAATGTTTTCAAAAAGGCTTCTTTCCCAGGCTCGTTAAAAGTCAGCACTGTGTGGTAAAGGGTTAACCCATGTTGATCATCTCTATTGAACAAGGGTGTTTTATGCATCACGTAGAACAATTCATTTCAAGAGGCAACCAATTACGGTAATCCTTGGAGAGAGCTAAATAAATATAATAGACTTGTCAGCCTAGAAAAAAAAAAAGTCAAAGACAAATGAGTCATGCTCTGTGAAAAAGTGGTTTAATGCATCTGCAAAATGCATCAACCAGTGTCAGCCTGTACAAGCTAACATGGATCAAAACTTTTTGCTATTTGTAAGTTTTCTGCAAGTCCAAAGACAGTTCTTTTTCAGTCGGTTTTATGGATTCACAATTATGTGATGGCTGGCTTGGTATATTGCATTACCAAGATACATTATACAGCCTTTTCCCAGAGCGCTGTTCACAGGTATTGTTTTTTAAAGGCAGTTTTGGGAATAATAAGATACAAATAGGTTGTATAGATCTGCCTATTGATCTACATTATCTGAAATAAATTTGTTGGCTTAGTGCTCAAGGGGTAAACTCTACCACACAACAAAATTTTAGACTCCTACATACTGAAAGCATTAGCAGACCACAAATGACATAATTAAAATAGTGGGACTTGTCTTTGAGAGGGTAGAAAACATTGTGATGAAAAGACAATTATGGTTACCAGCATTTTCTCCTTTTCCCACATTGTTTTTAAACACCTTCTTCTTCACAGTTGTTAAATGCAGGATTTGTTAGTTGGGGTTTATTTACTGCTACTCATCACAAGCAATGGCTCGTTTTCCTATAATGTTGTACCCAAAGCTGTGTACTGCAGCAGCAACTATCATAATGTGATACAGCTTGGAAGGATGTATGTTCCTTCGTAGGAATTTAAAAATAGTTAATTTCCAGCTGACAAAGGAAGAAGTACTAGATTGCTGATCAGTATATGAACATGATATGTTTGTCTCTATCACAATTCTTCTGTCTTATCCGGCCGCACATCAATCATTTTAAACCAGTTGCCACATTCACATCTTTTCTGTTGCCCTCTCTCTATCCGCATCCATTTAATCTCCTTCAGATCTTTTTCACCTGTAAATTTAAAGGAATGCTGACATATGAAGCACTACACACACCAATGGTTGATTGATAGTATGGTGTTTAACACCGTTTTCAACATTATTTCAGTTATATCACAGCAGCCAGTGCACCTATCCATGCTTTCCAGGTACATGCTTACCAGTACTCCACACAATATTCTTTCCAAGCCACTGGAAATAAATTGGCCAAGCTGGGGATCAAACCAGCACCCGCCCTGTTCTTGAGTCCTGTACACTACCGACTGCGCTACCAGGGCTTGGCACACACACCCATGGACAATGGACAATCTTAAGCTCACCTTGAGCGATTCATGCTCAGGTGAGCTAAAAGTGTGCATCACCAGAGAAAAAATACAAATTTTATGTTTTCAAAAGGATTGTGGCTCTTTTACATGAAAAAAAAGAAATCAGCTTTTTTTTTTTTCAAAATATTTAAAAGAAATATGCAGACCTCACAATGTAAGCGAGGTCCACGTTAATGCCATGAAGTCCTCATTTTTCATTGTTACACAGTATTCCCCTTTCATTCTATAACTATTTACCAAACAACAGAATTTTGGACTTACCCTAATCCCAAGTCTTTGCAGATGACAAATATGGCTAAAGTGGTGGAATCTGTCTGTGAACAGGTAGAAAAACCGAGCGAAATTGATAAAATGCTGATTACCAGCATTTTGTCCTTTTCCCACAATTTCAAAAGCCTTCTTACTCCAGGTTATTTAAACTCTGGATCATACGATAAATATTAACCAGCATTTTCTTCTTTTCCCACAAAGCTTTCTCCTTTTTTCAAAGGCAAATCAAACCATCTGAGCCACATTAATCCTTTTCCCACTTCGGCTTCCACCCTATCATAGAAAAATCCAGCATGACATGCATTTCTCCTCCCACAATGTTTTCAGCCCTTTAAAACACAAATTTTATCAAATGTGCCTATTTGATTTCTTGTCTGCAAATACTTTTAATATAGACACTTATAAATTTCTGGCATCTGGTAAAGAGTTAAAATGGTAGCAAAAAAAAGGAGCTATTACTTGTCACAAGCCATGACTCCTTTTCCCAAGCTGTTTCTGCACAGGCATTAAAACATGTAACTGTGACAAGAGGGTTAATTTTCTGAACGTATAACGTGGAAAATTGTTAAGCAGACATACATCGACTTAGTAGGTGAACAAGACCAAGTTGTTTTGATCAGGATTGTCATACAAACTACAAGAGGTTAGATCCATGATCAGAATGCAAGATCCCTACAGTCTGATCTTGATCCCTGCAAGAAGACAACTATAATTGCCATTTAAACAGATTTTCTTCTGTTGCTTGGACTGTTTTCAATAATATCAAGGCATCAAGAGTATCTAGACATGAAGTTCCTAAAAGATTCTTTACAAGTGATACACACAATACTAACCAACCAATAACCCCCCCCCCCCAAAAAAAAAGGGAAGAAAAACATTAAAGATACCCATTTACTCATTTTAAGCCAAATATAACCAATTTCTTCGATATTTTATCAAACTATAGTCATTCTTGTAGCTTCATGACAAATATTACACCTGGCAGTAGCGAGATTGCATAGATTACGATGGATAGAAAATGTAATTTTGGACTTGGCTCCTATCCACCCGTTCCATCGAGGATACCACATTATGCTTGTCACGTGACCGTGTACGACCTTCGCCTTGCATTCATGTAACTGACAAGAAAGTTGAGCCATGATACACTACACAGGTCTATTGCCGCAACAATCTATGTCACAAGAACCCAACAGCAATTTACTCAAGGATGTCAGAATTTTATATCGAGAGTGCCGTGGAATGATTTTAAAGACATCAGAAATGTAAATTCCGTACGTGCACCTAATACTTAGTGATTTTGGATTGCTGAAAGAAGGGGAAAACCCATGATCCTACAAATAGACGAGTGCGCCATTTCCCGTGTTAAAACAAGTAGTAGTCTAGCCTTCTATTTTTAGACAGGGATCGTGTGTATATAAGATCCCTGTTTTAGATGGGGGTGTGTAAATGACTGTAGTGATACACTCCCCCATTGTTTACAATTTTGACCTGACGTAATTTTCTCCCGACCAAAATCCTTTTCAAATAACAAATCTGAAACTTCTTTTCATTCTTTTGGGCTATAGATATTGCTAATTTATTGATTTAAACACATTTCTACATTCGCCTGAAATGAGTAAATTGGTATCTTTAACAAACTATTTTGAGTTTTAATGACACAGGGGAAGATGGCTTATGAAAACATTGCGGGAAAAGGAGTAAATGCTGGTTACCGGCATTTTCTCCTTTTCCCACATTGTTTTCAAAAGTCTTATTTCACAGGGTCATTAAAACTCTGGATTGTGTGGTAATTGGTTAAAAGATGAAGCTGATTGTTTGAGCCATAATAAATTTGTCAGTAACTGCCTTGACTTCGGGGAAGTCTATAAAGTAGAAGACTGTTTTTAAAGTTAACGGAAAACATTGTCATTTTGTACTTACAGACACATCCGATTATTCTAGAAATTTCTACAGACGGAACTAAAACGGGTCTGTTAAAGCCCCCTCTATCACCTTGTTCTTCTATTGCAAGATCATAAGGGTCCTGTCAAGATAAAAATAATAATATCATAACCCTTCACTTTTTACCAAACAACAATTTTAAACCTGTCCAATTTGAAAGCATTTGCAGAATACAAATTGAATATAGCTCAAATGACAGGATTTGTCTTTCAAAGGGTAAAAAACATTGTACGAAAAGGAGAAAATGCTGGTTACCAAAGCCTACTTCTACAGTATTGTTGGAAATCGGAATTGTTTGGTAACAGGTTTACCATACAAGCCCCAGTTTTAAAGATCCATATAGAGGCTGCTTTGGGAAACATTGTAGGAAAAGGAGAAAATGCTTGTAATGTAAACCAGCACTTTCTCTTTTTACCACAATGTTTTCTGTCCTTGCAAGAATGAATTGTAACTTCTGAGTTACATTTGTCATGTCCTCTGCAAATGCATACAATTTGGAAGTCATGTCCAAAATTTGTGCTGTCTGGTAAAGATTAAATTCTGTCCACTAACAGAGTTTGTCTTTGAAAGGGTAGAAAACATTGTTGGAAAAAGTGACTATGCTAGTAACCTGGTTACCAGCATTTTCTCTTTTTGCCACAAAGTTCTGAAAAGCCCTCTCCTTCAGGGTCTTAAAAAATATGAGATTGCCAAAAGCATTATCCCTTTACCACTCGCCAAAATTCAGAACTCATCCATAAATTAAGGAATTTACAGAATGACAATTAAAATATTTTTAAATGATAGTATTTGTCTTTGAATAGGTAGAAAACATTGTGGGAAAAGGAGAAAATGCTGGTTACCAGCATTTTCCTTTTTTCCCACCATGTTTTCAAAATCCTCCTTTCTAAGTGTACTTAAACCTTGGGTGTGTTTGGTAAAGGATTATTGTGCTAAGAAACTGACAAGGATATTAAGATGGAATATACAGTAGATTGGTGGAATATACGGTAGATTGGTATCTTGGATTGGAAGAGTCAATCAGACAAGGTATTTTATCCAGTGAGCCGAAGGCGAACTGAATCAAAAACGAGAACAAAGCCCGATAAAATTTTCTAATCTAACAACCACCTATTCACCTTGTTGCTCATTTACAATTCATATCCGACTAAATTCAGTATTTTGCTCGAAACAGTTTATATTACTATGAGCCCACATAAAGAACTGTGTAAAGTGTCCTTATACTGTATATGCAGCTGCAATTATGATGTCCTGTATGATACTGTTTATGTCATTAATGCAACATAATACTCACTGTTAGACCGCCTCTTCCAAATATGTCATATTTTTCAATGTCATAGGATTTATCAAGGGCTTTTACAACATTAAATTCAACTTCTCCTATAGACTTTGCTATCTTTCTTTTGTCTTCTTCAATCTCTGTAAAGATATAAATGTTTAACCCTTTACCACACAATCCAAAGTTTTAACAGCTGTGAATAAAAGGGTTTTTAAAAACATTGTAGGAAAAGGAAAAACATTGGTAACCAGCAGTTTTTCCTTTTCCAACAATGTTTTCTATCATATCAAAGACAGACATCATTACTTGAATCAGCTGCATTTATTTTGATGCTTGCAAATGCTTTCATTTTGGTTGTGTCCAAAATTTTGTTGTTTGGTAAAAGATTACAGGAATAAAGGGATCATACTTTAACTATCCTATATACTCCAAGACATACTGACAAGTTTATTGCCTATTGTTTGCGAAATAACATTTACCATGGGATTGTTTTAAACATGTGACTGTATGGTAAAAGCCATCTTTGCAAGCCAAGGTGATGATCACTACGTAGATCTTACCTGGTAAGATCTATGTAGTGATCATCACCTTGGCTTGTGAAGATGGGTAAAAGCTACTATGATAAGGAACACAGAGTTTGTTTGTTTTTCTTCTTCAACGTCGTTTTCAGCATTACTGCAGTTGTAACACGGCAGCCAGTACTCCACCGCCTTTTGCCTACGGCTTACCATCCTACAACACACTATAAATTGAAAATCCATATCCATTAATATTTTTCTTTTACCTTGAATTCTGCTCTAAACGTAATGATAGGGATGACTATTTTTACACTGTAATATATTCTTAGGTTGAGTAAAATGGCCGAGGATTATGTGCAGTTAACACCTTTTTATACCTGTCTAAATCAGTGAAGTATGCACTATTTACATCTTTGGTTGGCAGATACATACGATGTAAGTTGGGACGAACAAGCCCGGACCAATGAGAAATCTGTTGGGACAAACAAGCCCTGACAAACGAGCCCGGACAAACAAGCCCAGGGACGAAAAAGCCTATAACCCAATTTAGACTATCCAACTAGTCCAATGCTCCTTTCTCCGTGTTACTTTTACAAAACAAGACAATATATTAAACTGCCTGGGGGAAGTTAGGTATAACTTTGACAGTTTTACCTTTCGTCCTCAGAGATACCTCATAATCATTCTCTCGGACGTGTACGATTGACAAGGGCTGTGGATTACAATAAAGGGTTCCAAATGCTTCGATAAATTTCATTGGTTATTAATGGTAAATCGATATAAGGAACAGTTTTTTGACAAAAAAAACTTGAATGCAAGACTGGGTAAACTCGGACATGGGGTGGAGAAACTCAGACAGTTTTGGTATTTTTAAACAAAAACAATCTGATTACCCTTAACAAGTGTAATGGGCATTGCCAATACTTAAGTAAAACCATTTTCTATGCTATTTACCATATTCTGATGAGGGTATCTCTAATCCGCTGATTTACGTGTGCACTGTAGACAAAAGGTTACTCTGTATAGGTCCAGGCGGGACTCAATCCCGCAACAGGCTGACGTCTTAAGCTCTGCGCCACACAGTCCTAAGTGACTCTCGCCTTGAAAGTAGTTTTGTTTGATTTTTTTACACGGAGCCTACGATCTTTTTTCGGAATGTTGCAATTCAAGTTTTGAGCGTGTGTCCGAGTTTACCCAAGGTCTAGAAAAATGGTTGGATAAAGTCTGACACTGCATTTTTTCCGTTTTTAACATGTTTAATGATACAAAAAAAAAAACCAAAAAAAATTGTTCCAGAATGAAATTCCACCATTTCTAAACAAGAATTGGTATAATGCCAGTATAATTAAATAAGATTAAATTTTCGTTTGGGCTTGATTTCATTAGGCCTTGTAATTACGAACAAGAACACCTCAAGACGGATATTGGAAAGACGGAAATTCAGAGCATGGGCCATGGGGTCCATACGTCACGATGTACGTCGTTTTACAACTTTTTCTATCCACAACAGCAAAATACAACTTGATGTCTTTAGAAGTTTAAATAGAACAGGAAAAGAGATTTAGAGATGACTTTGTAAAAATACGCTTCAATATAAATCAAGTGAAAAAACTAGCTGTCCGAGATTACCCATTCGTTCGAGTTTACCAGAATTTCCACTATATGTTAAATTGTCAAATTACTGTATGCATAACTGCTAACCGGCTTCACATGAAGCAAGGTTGCTTACGTTCGATCAAATTTTTTTCGTCCTCCGTTGGTATCGGCTTCTTAAAACGTGGTTTCCACATATCCCATCGAGACGTATTTTGTGCTCTGACGCCTGTCAACATCAATTCTCCGCGAACAACCCGGGGGCAGTTTCTACACAGGGTTAATGTTGCTTTCTGCATGTTAAAACCTACAATTTAAACTCAATGTCACCAACGAAATTATGAAAGACTGCTGTAGCAAAAGTTATCTACCTTTCCGAGTGATATATCCCGGGATGCGAAAAACGGGAAAATCCGGTACCGGTAGGTTCTTGCGTTACCTGCGCATATCATATTCTTCGAAGATTCGACCTGTCTGCTATGACGCATCACTATCCCTAGTATAGGGGATAATATGAAAAAGGCAAAGCCTCAATACGAGCGACGTCAATGATTTGTGGAACAAATATCTCTTAATTCGAATGACGAGCTAGATCTTGAAATCATAGGGTTTTGAGTTCGAATCCCGGCTCTGCCAAAACTAATTTTGAGCGTTGTCAAATTCAGAATGCATTCTTATTTCGAAGATGTAGATCTATACATGTGAAACAGGAAGAACGGTCCCGAATCCTCTTAACAAAATAAAGACAGTTTCCCAGCAATTTTGTTAATTAAGGTTCAGAGTCAAATAACTTGGAGTGATTATTGGTTTAAGAGCATTTTAAGAAAAGACAGAAAGGAGAAAATTCACTGTCACATTTTCACATTGCGTGTAAATATAGGAAAAGGGGAAAAAACATTTACTTTTTATAGATCTGTTATTCTATAGAACACTAAGCCTACTTTTTTTCTACAATACCCCGGTGGCTTTAGTCGCAAGAGAATCATATAGCCTACATGTGGCCGCCACATTTTGAAGGGTTTAGTTGGTGATTAAGGTCGACTGGATTTTTTCCATCTCTACCCGAGCGCTACTGCAGCGACATCTGATCACTCTCGGACCTGATTCACATCTTGATTTCTCCATCACTGGGGATTTATGATGTTTTGTAATAGGTCGTCCCGTTGATTTTTTCAACTATGATTTTTACGGGGAATCAGCCAGTAGGTTGGGAAGAATATTGAGCAGACTACCAGTAAAAGAAACTCCAGGAACGCATGGTAGGTGCACTTGCCGCCGCAACATATATATATATATACACGAAAGGGAATAATAATAATTAAAAAGAAAAACCGAGTCCTACCGGTTTCATCCTAATAAGGAAACTTCAGGGAGTGTCCTGAAGAAAGATAATGTGTTCAAAGATTGGAGCACGATCCCTGATTGGAGACAGACTTGAAGAAAATTCCCAGACACTTTAGCTCAAATTCAAATACATCTGACACGCTGTGGAAAGTTTCATTCGGTATCTTGATGATTAGAGATAGATCTATATGGTTTGAAAAAGATGACTGTAGATAGATCTACCGGTTATTAACGAGGACTTGATATATATATATTCATGTTGAAGTTTTACAATCGATTAATAAGAGACAATTGCAAACACGGGGAAAATACTACAAATAAATTAATTAAGGCGATCTATGCACCCTGATTTTTTATATGGTGTTTAACGCCGTTCTTCGACATTATATCAGTTATATACCTGTCATGGCGGCAAATACACCTACCCATGCTTTAACTGGAGTTTCTTTAATCAGAGTGCGTAGATCGCCATATCAGATTATTTGTACACTAGCCCTTTTTTTTTTTGTCTTCCCATCTGCTTTCCTGTACACGTCCATCGTTGTTCAAACAATGATCAGTGTAGACAGAAGAATGAATTTTGTCGCAATGACTAGATCTAGATCTATCATTAATCCTAGGAAAGAAATTTGCTGAGTTATCGGATAGATATCCAGCTCATGGATTAAAAAAAAGATCTATCAACAAGCTTTCATAACATTTGAATAGATACATGTATATTTGAGCCATGTTCTGGCAAAGGGGGTTTAATGCATCTCCGTGATACATGATACCAAGCAAGTCTTCACATAATTATAGATCCATATCTAGATCTAAATCTAATCTATTTTGTATTCATGATAAACGACTGAATCACGAAGCATGCATACTGGTCCTTTGACATGCAGAAAATTGATCAATAGCAAAGAGTTCTGACCTTGTCAACTTGTCTAAATATACACTTTAGGGAAACCAGGATTCGTGCAGGGTTTTTCGGCAGACTTATCAACGAGAAGCGTCTGGGCTTTTACCGAAGCTAATACCCAAGCCTGTAGGGGCTGTTTTTAATCGGTCGGCGTGAGCCGGACGATCAGAGAGACCACAAATTTCGGAAACCCGTCAGCTGAGGGCAAACTGATGTAACTGCAACTCGTAACGGCTTTTACTTACAGTCTTATAACACTTATACCGGCTGTTGTGACCTTATTATAAATACTACTTTTAACCTAGCGCAAGCGCAAGAATACGAACTAGTATTAAACAGGCCTTCAAGTAATCCCTTAATTAACTTTTCAATTATGTAATAATTGGCGGTTACAGTTTGTTTATCGTAGAATTATGCCATAGTACAAGTTACTATCAAAATCTCAGGGCTCCAAATACTAGAAATTTTGTAGCAGTTTACTTACAACGCAACTATAAGAAATGGTGTCAGTGATAAAGCAACAACTTATGAATGAAACAAGAGCGAATCAAGGAGTATCGGGTTATGTGAGCACATCTTGTAATCGTCTGCTGCCATTTTATTCGGCAAACTTCGAGTGATCCATTGATTAAGTTATACGTAGTTACGGGATCGACCGAGTTGTGACGAGTGCTGTCCGTATATGTAGCAGGTGTTGAAAAGATGATAGGTCATTTGGCCTTGAGCGAGGATAAAATTGCAATGGAACGGAGTTTGTAAGGAAACATTGCTTTAAAAGAATTTGAAAATTTAGATTGTTTTGCCTTGGAGCAAACTGATGTACATGCTACTGGTAACAGCCGTAAGTCTAAAAAAGTAATCTGCTGTTGGTAGTTTAATGTTATGCTTAAGTCACATAAAAATCGGCGGCGCCGACATGTCGGCGGTTCCCCATTTTTTTTGGCCGATAGGTAGTAAATAGCGACAGACCGACGTCGGTGTTTGTTGGGGGGATCTATTTGTCTAGCGGTCACATAAAAGCGACGCCCCTGCGGCGGCTGTTTCCTTTGATCGGCGATTAGGTAGCAGTTGTATGACCGAACAATCGGTGATTAAACGTTGATATGCCGCTGATACGCCGGCGTGTTGTTGCCTGCGCCCGGCCGATTGTTGCCGGCGCCCGGCCGATCAAAGAAACGTCGGCGTAGGATCAAAGAGTAGTCGGCGACTGTACACCGTGCTACGGCCGGGCTACTGCCGATCACATGTTTGTCCAGGCCCGCCCAAAGTTAATACAAAGGGGGCAGACTCCGAGATATTTTCGCAGAGTTTGGAAGTACATGGATGATGGCACCCAAGACCAGCCTTCTCCTTCTTCTGTCAAGTAATGGCATGATGACTTGTGCTTCTACACTAGAATGCAGTCGGACAACTTTTCAGATATTACCATGGCTACCAGTATATATACCCACGGAAAACACTGCCGATGTCGGAATTAGTTGCCGGCTACTCAAAGGTACCTCGTGAAGTAATCAGCGAGTAACCGGCGAGAGATCAATGATTAGTCGATGGGAACACGCCGATATGCATGCCATCGGCCGGGACCTGGCCGGGTGCCTGCAGTGCATCGAAAGAGGCCCGGCGAGATGTCAACGACAAGTCTGCGATAATTGACGGCGGAGAAAGAGTTGGAAAAAGGTCAGAAACGTCGGTGATGTGTACAAAGTCGGCCGTAGTCCGTCAAATGATCGGCAGTGTCCCGGCCGATCGCCGGCGATTAGTCACCGAGGCTTTATCGACTTCTCCAAAACCCCAAAATTCCACCGATTGATCGGGAGATTTTAACTTGGAGGTAAATTTGGCCGACACCTCGCCGATCATAAAAAAAAAAAAAACGCTGTTTTTGTCGGCCTAGGCGCCGATCAATCGACGACGTATCTCCGATTAATCTCCGAAATTATCCCCTATATACTACCAAAAAACCTGTCGGTACCACATCGCCGGAGCATCGGAGAGGTTATGTGACTTTAGCTTTAGCGAGGTGAAGCATGTGAAGCAGTGAGGAACAAAGGATGTAAAGTTGTTTAAGGGTTATGACCCTAGTGGAGAAGCCATTACGTAAACATTTTAAGAATGGACTGGTTATCCCACGCTTGCACCTTAGTAACCAGACTGTCCATTCACATTACTGACCAGCATAGATTTGATTACGCATCTTTCAGCTTGGGATATATGAACCCTTGAGCTACTAAGCACGAATTTATAACCTTTTGCGGACAGTGTAGGTCAAGATCAGACTGCACACTACATGCAGTCTGATTTTGGATCTACACTGTCCAATAAGGAGATATTTTTCCCCAAAAGTACCTTTGAAATAGTAAAAAATTGGGTTTTTACTGTAGGCTTGAAAGTATCATTTCACTTATTTAGCAGGTTAAGGGTTGAATTGTTTTCATAGCCCCTCTTCCTCTCCTTCTAGCCACGGCACTACCATTTTACACGCTCACTAACATGTTTCTTTTTGATGACATTCTTAAGACTGGAATCAGTCTGTTAACCGTTGACCAAACAATCCTGTCGGGCTTTAAAAATGTAGTGGGAAAGACAGCATACATGTATTCAGCATGTTCTCTTTTTCCTCACAGCGTTTTTTCATCATTTGCAAGATTTTCAACATTTTGTCATTTGGTAGAGTTAAACAGAGCATTTTCATAGAGGAAAAAAAAAACCTGAAACTGCAACACAAATAAGCTCACTTAACGTCATATTCTCAATGTCTGAATCAAATGACCAGGGAAAAATCTTCTTTGGAGAGATCAGATTCAGATCAGATTCAGACCAGACTGCACAGAACATGCAGTCAGCTTTTGGATGTTATTCCTATTTTCTGAGATATTGTTGTCAAAGCAGCAATGACCCTGCAATAGTTAGGCTACTTTTCCACTCTTAACATAACTATTTCATTAATTCAGCGCTTTAAGTATAAACCTCTCAGTAACATGTTTGTCTCATCAGCTACTCCATATTGGTTGATTCTCATCCTGTCCATATTTCATATTAAGAGCACAAAGTTTACCTGTACTGTAGTGATGCTGTTGCTCATTAGAATGATTCAATACAATGGCCTATGTTGTCCAATGGCAAGTAATGTCGCTTTTGAAGACAATAAAAGATCAAGACCAGACTGTCCTTTGAATGCAATGCAGATCAGTATCACAGACGTACATATTTAAGATCTTAACTGTCTGTTTATGTTTGATTTATATGGAAAAACAAAAAGTCGACCATGAACTTGTAATGTTTGGATACTGATTTTGTGACTGTAAAAGGCCATAACTGAGTGTTTTAACCAAACTATCCCGTTTCTGATGACCCCGAGGAAGACGGATGTTAAAAACATTGTGGAAAAAGGAAAAATGCAGATAACCGTCGTTTTCTCCTCTTCCCACATTTTTTTTTCTTTGGTACCATTTCAACGATTCAGATCATCACTTGGTCTACATCTCATTCGTCATGTGCAAATGCTTTCGATTTGGACAAGTCTAAAATTACATCATTTGGTAAAGGGTTGAGGGTTTGGTAGATACTACATTCTTTGAAAGTAATGTGGGAGAAATTGGCCAGTCGATGTTTTGGACAGAACAATCTTGCCCAGGACAATTTAGCCAGCCGAAAAACACTAGTAATTTGTCCAGATAAACACGAGCAGCCAAAAGTAAACAATTTGATAGTCATAATACAGGCATATTCTATACGACTTATTGATACCATTTTAGAGTATGGATATTATTTATAATATCTGACAATATGTTACAGTATAGTACCCAAAGTTGCAAAAGTTACAGAAAAGAATACATGTATTTGTATTTTGTTAATCTTTTATAAAAGGTTGGTAGGTACTGTTATTCATGATGAGTGATATCTAAAGCTTGAAACTCAGTATTACTGGTCGGAATAGTCACTTACATTCGACGTTTTATTGCTGTCGACTGGCAGACATATATCTATAGCATTCCGTTAAACTACCAATTTGTAAAGGACAGTTAAAAAAGGGAGTTCCTACGTGACTCAGTTATAAGGGGTAGGATTTCTATCCCATACATAGTTCAAACAACTACCATTTGATTTGTGATTTCAAACCATTTTAATTATTCAGTGTCGACCGATTACAGTGCCGACAGCACTTTGATTATAAATGGCCGGTGCATAGGTTACATGCTGGCTGACCATAGCTGAATGAATCGTACCAGGTAGCGTTTTATTCAGTAAACGTTTATTTTGTTTTGAAATTCAAAGTAACGGTTGTCGGTTTGAAAGGTAGTCCGGTTCTGTACCCAGAATGCCCAAATCATATAGATGTGTATTTGAAAAATGCCACCTAGCGGAAGATAATGGTAGGTTCTTTTAAAAGGTGGGGTTTGGGTGAAGTTCAAAAATATTTAAAGACACTTTTCTTTGAATCGATAAAATACAATATTTTTAGGGGAACAGTGGCCATGGAGTGTGCAACCCACCTTTGATTATGGATGCTGAAAACCTGCTTCAAGATGCAAAACGTGATATCTATCATATATTGGTGACACAAATTATTGAACTTTTCTTCTGTACCATCTATCCACGCATCCATCCACGCATCCGTCCATCCGCTCGTCTGCCCGCCGATCCATCCATCCAACCGTCCGTTGATTCGCCCATCCATCCATCAATCAGGCCGAATGGTAAGTTACTTCCCAAGAATAGTTGGTTAATCTTTTCCGCAAATAGTATGCCATTAAAAATAAATGATAGTTAAACTGGACATGGCCTGATAACTAAGATTCGAGTACTTGTCATGTTTTATTTCCTGACTTGCGCTCATCAAAAATAACCCACAATGGCGAGACGGTGTGGTTATTTACTAATTGAAGACGAATGGTAAGATGTAGGAGCGAGAATGCAGTTAATTTAAGTAACCCGCAAAGAGATTTTACTCTTTCAGCGCCGAACATACCAACTTCTTTCAACGACTGAAAACACAATCCACTGAAAGGCAGAAATATTTTTATCTTGACGTGACTAAAGAAACGGATGGCATGGATCCAACATCAGACTGCACGTTCTGTGTAGTGTGATCTTGGTCTATGCCCTTCACAAAGTCCATGTGTTAGCTTTTTGCGCTTCAAGGGTTGAATCGACAACTGGACCGGATAAGGGCTGACAGATCAAATTGGAAAGCATTAGCACGACGATGCTTTTTCTTTTTCTTTTCTACGGAGAGTTAAAACACGGAATTGCATGGTACATGGTTATTAAAATTGGATTCCCACTTTTTTTCCCCGTCTGAACAGAGATCGTCTATATAGATGATGATTCGAAATCTTTTACTTTTGGTGCTGAATTTCAAGGTGAGTCAGAGAAAAACCGGAAGTTCTGTCGCGTTGCCTATCCCTGTGTATATTTGATCCCTGCTCTGAAGAAACCTAATATTTGGCGATTAATTATCATAAGAATGTTACCACTCATTGTTAGTTAGGGTAGATCTAAAACACCTAATTATCATAACACACACCTCCTGCCCTGACCCCCCCCCCCAAAAAAAAAAGTCGCTGGAAATCAAATTATACTACTCATTCAGGGGCGTAACCAGGGGTTCAGAATCATTACGCACTCTAAATCGAGCGTGCTATTTCACCCATAGACTGCTGCAAACGAAGCAGTGCCCTTTTGCGAACAATTTAAACAAAATCAGACTGCACCTGTAGGTGCAGTCTTATCTTTATCTACATTTACTGATACAGTGAGATTTTCCATAAAGAAAATAGGACGAAATCGCATTATATGGCTCTTTGCTATCCGTTGGAAATGTTCATTTTTTCAGCAGTTATAGGCACAGTTATGAAGATGGACTTCTTCTATAAAGTAATAAAAGAATGTTTCGCCGGATCCCATGTTCTCGGAGCAGCTGAATTTGCTGGCTTTTGATCTACTTTTTCGTACTGATAAAAAATGAATAAATAGAAATTTGTGATTGGTAAAAAATGTAGACATGTTTGTTATAGGGGCCCCTGCCTGTTTCAGGCAAATTTACGCCGTCTATCTTTTTTAAAGATATTTCTTGTTCCTACATTATATACAAGTTAGCGTATTGCGCGTTATGGACGCTACACTTTTACTATCGAACAGAATGCAAAAATAAGGTTATGCTTTCTGTTTGAAATGTATGTTTACCCCAATTTCCAACAGGGTATGAAATTTTACAAACAACAACGAACATGTGAGAAATTTGTTGTGTTTTGAATAGCATTTTTTCTGACACTATCTTCAGTTTATAAATCATCTTTGCAGGAAAATATAGATTAGATCTATCATTTCTTCTACAGACCTGCAAAAATAAAAATCTAGTTCCGCGAAGACTTACTTGAGTCAACCGAACTGTGAGATATCACGTGACACTCATATACACGTTTTACAGGAACAGGTAAGCGATGAATGTTGCCACATGTATCGGGCGTTTATATCTACTTTGCATATAATATGTGATCCATACTTTGGGACACAATGTGGCATTGTTTTCTAACCGACATTAGACAACACCCGTTTTCAAGAGGCCCAATTGTCGATAACCTTCGGTAGTCAACGACTCTCTTTTCGGAGAGTATCGGTCAGTTTTCAGGACGGTGTAGAAACCGATTGGATCTAAATATAGTAACAGTGCACATTTAATATTTATCTAGATAAAATACATTCAAGTACGGCGATAGCAGATTAAAGCAGGAAACATGGCTGTCGAACTAGGTATGTAACCTATAAATTTTACCGCTGAAATAAGATAGAATGTGTGCAGCTTATTTTCGTTTTCTGATTCGTGTAGCCTGTCTGATTTCCGTAATCTTGAGCTAGATCTAGTACCAATTTCGTATAGCGTCGGGTAGATCTAAATCACATGAACGGCTTAATAATTATTTTAAAGAAGTAGCCTATATGTCGATTATATAGTCGTCTGTAGTTTTTAATCGCACCTGATTGCAAAGACCTGTGTATTTTGCCCTTTGCTCTTAATTTGCAACTCTTTTGCTTCCAAATTAGTAGATATATCGTAATTAATCTTTGTGAAATCTCCGATGATGGATCTACCTTTTTTCAATTGTTTATGTCAAGGGGTGGAAGGCAAGAATCAAAGAACATTGTTCTAAGTGCACTTTCTGTGCAGCCTGATCTTGATATACCCGTTGGCAAAGCTTCTTACATGTATGTTGCGTAAGGTAGGCCCTAACTGAGCGATCATGAATAATTCGAACTACAGTGAAAGCAGACAAAAGACAACAATATATAAATTATTTTCCTTTTGATGCGAAAGAGGATCTAGTGTTCAGGGTAATTTACATGTAGTATCAAAGGACTGAAAGTTTTGAAAAACAGATTTCAGCATAAAGAATGAAACTGAAACTGTTTGTATGGAATGCATAGCAGATGAAATTATATGTAGTTATTACATAAGGGAACAAGCAGGGATAAAGAAAATTCCTGACGAGAAAAATACACAGGACTATATAATAAAGCACAATAAAAGTTAAGATCTAATTGCGGTAGACCCCCCCTACATGGGAACTCATTCGAAAAAATGTCAAATCGGGTAACAGATACGGCTGTATTTGCACACAGCAAACATCCAAGTGGTTGCTAGAGGATACAACCTAGGATACAGCCATATTGAGTCATTGATAATGGAAGGTTGGAGTGTTCAAACACTTTACATTCCACATTTTATTACATTTTTATTGCCTACTTCATTTAACTTGACCCAGGTCAACGTCACTAACATAAACTGAAATTCTACTTTAACCCTCGGCATCGCACGGGGCTGCCTTCGGCATATGTCCCGAATGGCTACGGGAATATTTCGTATGGACTGCGGGAATTAAATTGCTACCTATGTATATAAATACCTTCCCGTGCCAAATTGGAATTTAGAGCCTCATTTTATTTTGTCGTTTACAAATGCTCCAATTTTGGACAAGTCTGAAATTTTGGAGTCTGGTAAGGAGTAGAAGATTATCGAACTAGCCTCTTCCAACAGAGGTCGGGACCACCATTGCTCTTTGAATGAGGTTTTTAAAACTCGGTAATGTATGGTATTGGGTAGACTGGTATCAGTCCGTTAAATGGAGCATTTTCATTCAAAAAAAGTCTTCAAGTGTTCTGTGTTCTCAATGTTCTGAATGTCTGATCCTGTATTTAAGATGAAGGGCAAATAACAACACATATTTCTGTGAGTTTACTAGTTGTGTACCTTGTACATTAGAATGACTTAAATGCAGGGCCTGAATGCCAGGCTAGGTATTGGGTTAAACAATCTCAACGAAGGTCCTGTTGCAAAGGTATAGTGTAGGAGTCTATATTATGGCATCGCGCACGCTCATGGTACATGTTTAAGTGTTTTTGTGTGAATACTTTTTTCGTGTCTAATGCTGTTTTCAACAATAAATCGGTTATATCGCGGCAGTCAGCGCACCAGTTATGATTCCCTGGGTGTCCTTTTTACACGCACTTCGCACAACACTCGTCCCAAGTCACTGGCTTCTCCAAGTCCCACATAGACTACGTGGAAAAATGTTCAGTAATGAGAGAGTTATGAGTCCAGTCGAAAAGATGCAATCCACAATCCCCGGAAAGAATTTGGACGAGCTTGGAATAGAACACTGTACTGCAGCAATCAGACGTATTGTCGTCTGCAACTCACTTTCAAGTTCAAGTTTAATATTTTGTCGTCTGGTTAAGAGTTAGATCTAGCCCTTCACCGCACAAACCAACCTAATCCCGTTTTTAATGAAGTTGAGGAAGAAGTCTAATGAAAACATTATGGAAAAGGAGAAAATACTGGATTTATACATACAGCTCTTTCTCATTTTCTGACGACGTTTTCTACCTTTGCAGGAACTAATTAGACGATTTTAGCACTAGGTAATTTGTCATCTGCAACCACCCTTGAATTTTGAATAAATCTAAAATTATGTCTTCAGATAAAACTTTAAATCGATAACGTTGTTTCGCATTGTCTGATACTCAAGGTTATGATTATATTTACCATCACACGCCATGTTTAGGTCAATAATTCTAACCTTTGCTTGAACAAGGTCGACACATTAAACCATTTTATTCCTTTACGCTTTACCACACTACAAAACTTAACACTAATCCAATTTCAAAGCATTCATAGTCGACACATTGAATGGGTCTCAAATCATGCAATTGGCCTTTGAAAGAGTAGAAAAACATTGTGGGAAAAGAAGAAAATGCTGGTTACTGGCATTTACCCCGTTTTCCACAAAGGTGTAGTTAGTTTCAACATATTTGAGCCATGCTCTGTGAAAAGAGGTTTAATGTATCTGGAAAAGTGTAGATCCATGTCAGCCTTCGAAGGTCGCGCAGCTGTCATGAATTGAAACTTTTTGATTTTTTGTAAATTTTCTGCGCGCCCAAGGACCAATCTACCTCATGATTCAGTCGGTTGTTGGACAAAATGGATTTTATGGATCCATAGTTATATGATAAGTTGCTTGGTAAACTGCCTCACGCAGATGCATTGAACCGCCTTTCCCTAGTGCGCCTCCATTGTGAAACATCAGTTACATTAATGATTTCACATGCTTAATTCACAGGGTCATTAAAAACTCAGGATTGTTTGGTAAAGGGCTAATGTACTAGCATTAATTTCCTACTGTTTTGTTGCTTTACCATTTTGACTTTATTATAAAATGTTAATAATTAGTTCATCCATTTATTGGATTTTGTTGGTGTGCTGTTCATACGCTTAAAACCCAGAGGCTGCTGGCTCGATATTCAGATCGGCCAAAATCATTGCGAGCATTATTAATATGTCATTGCATCACAACATGATTTATTCCTCTCTCATCGCTAAACATTGTTTCGATGATGCTGTAGTGAAGAAGCATCCGGTGGCTTTGATTTAAATGTTGTGCGAAGTACGGATAAAAGTACTGATTAAAGAAACTCTGGATAGGTACAGTGGCAGCTACGATGTCATTGAAAGAATGTTGAAAACGGAGTTAACCGCCAAACAAATAAAAAACCAATCACTGTCTGATGAAGTATTGGTCGCCTACTTTCAGGGGACATAGAATTTCAAAGTAAGCTAGACGAAGCCAGTAAAAAGAAAGCCAAAGAGGAACTTCACGAACTTAACGCGAAGGACCGAGAGCTGGCCGTACAAGCATTCCGGAAATGGATCCTAGACCAGCCTTGGCTAAAGACCCCCACAGGTAGGGCTACTTTCCGTAGAGTTTAAAATACACGACGTTAATCAAACTTTAAAAGTTTTCAAAAGTCTTCCCGCAGGGAGGTTAAAGCACAGATGGTTTGGTAAAGGTTTAAACCTTTACTAAATTTTCCGGGGTTTTAATGACCCAAACTGACTGAAATCTCTCTACGTGAGATAAGGCAGAATTTGGCGATTCACCTCGCTAGATTTGGAAACCATCGTGGTAAAAGGAGAAATTGCTGGTCACTAGCATTTTACATTTTCCACAATGTTTTCTACCACGAATCAAGTCATTTGAGTGACCTTCATTTTGTCAACTGCAAGCACTGTCCATACGGGCAAGTCTAAAATTTTGTCGTCTGTTGAAGAGTTAATCACATCAAAATTTTAGGCTTGGCCATAGAATTCGTAGAGGACAAAATAAATGTGATTCAAATGTTGGCATATGTCTCTGAAGGGGTAGAAAGATATTGGTTACCGACACCTTTACATTGCCTTCCAATGATTTCAAAAGCCTGTACTTCTTCAGAGTCGTGGAATTTGGGATTTATTTATAACACATGAGCCACGCTCTGAGAAAAGGGGGCTTAATGCATCTCCGTGATCCATGATACCAAGCAAGCAATCACATACTTATGGATCGGTAATAGCCACTCATTTTTACAACCGATTTAATGATGAGGTAGACTGATCCTTTGACATACACAAAATTGACCAGTAGCGAAAAGTTTCGGCCCAGGTCAGCCTGCGCGGACTGCGCAGGCTGACCTGGGTCGATACTTTTCGCAGATGCATTAAGCCCCCTTTTCACAGAACATGGCTCAAATATTTATGAGCCATGTTCTAGCAAAAGGGGTTTTAATGTATTTCCTTGATTCAGTGTAACAAGCTGCAAGTAATAACATAATTATGGATCAATGAAATCCATTTTGTCTAACAACCGACTGAATCATGAGGTAGACCGCTCCTTTGACTTGCAGAAAATTGACCGACAGCAAAAAAGTTTCGACCCGAATAGCCTGCGCAGACTGCGCAGGCTAACCCGGGTCCGTACTTTTTGCAAGAAGCATTAAACCCCATTTCTAAGAGCATGGCTGTGTTTTAACCGTTTGCCAAACGATATTGACTTATTACGACCCCAGTTACATTAGCTTTTGAAAACGTTTTTGGGAAAAGGACAAAATTCTAGTTACCAGCATCTTTTCTTTTTCCAACAATGTTTTTCTATCCTTTCAGAGGCAATTTCACTCAAACAACATGTACATTTAAACAATCATCTAAGCGCTTTAAATTTGGACGAATCCAAAATTGTTCGTGTGGTACAGAATACAGAGTACCTGTCATATGCTGCAAGTAAACTGTAGTAAACTGTCACATAATGGGTTTTTTAACTCAAAATTTATAACAGACAAAACACCATTTCTTGCATTTTTGACAAACCCAATGTTGTGCGAAAGATTAAAGGCTATGTTGTTTTTTTCTCCCACAGATTTCAGTTTTCTGCTCCGCTTTATACGAGTCCGCAAGTACAGTCAACTGAATGCTCGACAATCGTTTGAAAACTATTGGACAACACGATCAAAGTACCCAAAGTGGTTTAGAAATGTGGATCCCGCAGACAAACTCTTACAAGAGATATTAAGATCCGGGTAACGTATGGCGGTCGACTATCGATGGTTTAGTTTTTTTTTTTTGATGTTGTCTTTTTCTTTTTGGATTGGGGGTTTCCTCGTTTTTAACCCTATTAGTGCCATAAGCGCAGATACGGACTTTTGAGGACGCTGTAGATCAAGACTGTTCGGAACATGCAATCTGTCGCACCACTTCGAAATGCCTGCGGGTCGTAGTACCCAAAAGTAGTCCCATTTGAAAATTCGATAGTGAGCACTTCTGCTCACTGTTTAATCAAAGAAAATGAAAGGATAGGTCTTAAATGTGTGTTCTGGTGTTGATTTGATGGTTTCTGTGGTGTGCAAGCGTGTTAATTCTTTTGGAACTATTTTGTGCCTCTGCTCACATAAAGGAACACGGTCTACAACTGGGAAAGGCCTTATTTCACTGTAACTTTTTAAAAACTGCAATTGGGTGACGTGCTATTTTTTGGCTACTTGGGTAGGCCACTGAACATATCTTTTATTAGAAACAAACAGCTAGGCTCAGGGTTTGCCAATAGAAGTACAGCAGAGGGTCAAAAAGGGTGACTTTCACTATATTTTCAATGTACATGTACGTAAAACCAGTAGTGTGACACCAGTATGCTTCGTAGCAAAACAAGTAGTTGAGGACTGATGCCGTCTTCTTTTCGAAACTGCATGAATTCAGTTTGGTCTTGTCATGACTATCACTATCGAATAAAAAAACCACTTTGCATTGTCACTGCATTCTAAGTTTTAGCCCTTAGGCTGCTAAACGAGAGTCAATGCACTTTTGCACACAGCAAAGATCAAGATAAAACTGCACAGAACGTACAGTCTGATCTGGAGAGACACTTTCCGACTTGTCAAGTTTTTCACTTTTGATTGGAAATTTTAAGTCAATATACTGAGCATTTTAAGCTCTTACCAAACAATTCCGTGTTTAAATGGCCATGAGAAAAAATAACGCCTTTGAAAGGACAGTGGGGAAATGAGAAAATGCTGTTAATCAGCATTTTCTCCTTTTCCCGTAATGTTTTCTACTCTTCCAAGGACATATTTCAGTTTTTGAGTCAAACTTAATTAGCTGTCTGCAAATGCTTTCAATTTGGACCAGTCTAAACTTTTGTTCTCTGGTAGGTTGAGCATTAAGTATGTCTATTTTAGTATTAAGTATGTCTATTTTAGTATTTACGTCGTACCAAGACAAACAGATAAAGACGGGTGTCGTTTCCTTATCGAGAAATTCGGTAACTATTTTTCTTATCTACATTTTAATAACGTTATTGATTTACATTTTTCCTCATGCAGGCTGCTTTTTACGTCTTACAGTAGGCTACTGTTTTAGGCCTAGCTGAATGCACTGGCTTGGTATTAAGGTCTTAGACCCCTAATAGAATACAGCTATTTCCACTATAATATTATTCTACAAAAGTTGCAATGATTAAAAATGAGTATCATTGTACTACTTGAACCAAGCCACTTTTTCCTTTTTTTCCTTCTTAGAATTATCATTTACAAATCTAAAACCACTATATTCTCATTACAAAGGGAGATAATAATTACCTCCCTTTTCAGGAAACTAACAAAAGTATCAACAAATAATTTCAAGATAGACATCAAAGGAATTTCTGGTCGGTTAAAAATGTGCAAAAGTATTATATCAGTCTAAATCCTTATTTATCAACTAACAAGAAATTTTATTTCATGTTGCACTAGAAGCGTTAGGGGTCTAAGACCTTAATGAAATCGAATGAATGGATAGTAATTTGTGATTTGTCAAAAAAGTGCTCATGTTTATTCGGCGGGACCCTGCTGGCCTATTTGCTTGCAACTTTGAAAGACTAATATACAAGCGTCTGTACTGCTAATCGATACCCTGTGGCCTTTATTCACACCATAGCAAAGTAATATAAAAGGGGTGATCCTTTTCTTGTATTATTCGGTAATTTAATATTTTTTTAAACGTTACCAAATACCACATGTCTACACGAGTGTTATTCGACCAACCTCGTTAGATTTCGGAATCAGCCGAATGAATGCACGTATGTGTCATGGAGAGTAGTTATCTAGGTAAATATTTAATGGATATGTATAGCCGATTACCAGGTATTTGTCGCAGCGGTATGGAATAAAGTGCGCATCTCAGATGGAGTTGGGCGACATACACAAAGTTTAATGCTTGGATTGGCGACCCAATCATCAAGCGATACTTATATGTGTTTGTTCATATTTTTAAGGTTTTCCCTTTTTCGACGATCATTTGGATTAACTTGTAATTTAGAAATATGTATATACCTTAATCTTTAAGTTCCACATTTCAACAAAATGAAAAACAATGCGGAAAAAGAGGCACTTGCTGTCGAGGTTTATTTATTTACTATCTTTCTTTATGTCGAGTCACTAAAAAGAGTCCAAATATTCATTTTTCAGTACCGCTTACGCAGTCTATCTTATTTGAAGACTTTCTTTTAGTGAAGTTCGGTGAACCATTCACCATGTAAATACGACTGTCTATGACCCTGCAAAGGAGAGCCTTGAAACTACTTGTTTATTTGTTATATGTTAGATATAACTCGAAGCTGTTACTTCGACCATAGAGGAGGGTTTATAACATCACTGTGAACAGGTGGTGTGTATGTTGGTTGACAAGATTAAGCTAAACATCTGCATATTCTGTGAAACCAAAATTCGGTAAAGTACGTCTTCGGAACTGACTAGTTTGATAGAGCTATTTTGATAAAACCATTTCTTACCCAAGTGTAAGCACATTAAACAAGTCTTCACGGAAACGGCCGAAGAGTGTGCCGATGAATAATTGTTTTCTGTTCAATAATGACACTCTGTACTTTGATGATTGTAAATGTCACTTAAAACTAATATGGGTATAATAGTCCTAGGGGTAACTGTGAACTACGGAAATCATAGTACGTTCCACGACAGCGCAGTCACCATGATGCATTGAAAGAATCTTAATAGAAATTCTCGGTAAATGACCACATAGCAACCTGGAAACTATTTCTGTCACATGTTGAATCATGTATCAAATGGTATAGATATACTACAAAGACTGAACATCTGTGCATGAGTTAACAAGTAGAACAGGTACACGTACTTGTATTTGTTAAATTAGCTATGCAGGAATGGATCTTAATGCTACAGCTTGAAATGTTTCATTCAATCATTCTAGGCAAATTATCCTGAGAGGATAAGCAATATGTTTGTGCTTTAGATTATAAATCTCAAATTTTGCGACCATCGTATGCTTCACAACCCTTCACTGTAGACGAGACATTCGTGTCTCAGTGTTTGTGGTCTATCTATAGTAACATACAATGTTTTCACAAGGTATCGATCATAAACTCTCCCACGCGGTATTTATTTACATTGAATTATTCTGTGCAAATAAAAGTGTAGTTTAAAAGACTACACAAAACTAATAACTAGCCTAATGGAAAAATATGAAATTTCCAATAAGGTGTACAGAAGTGTTTTTTGGTTTATAAATGGAATATTGTTGATATTGCGTAAACGCTAAACAAAACTGACTACTGATATAACTTGCATTCTGCTGCAGGTCACCTGGACATAAAGAAAGTGAAAAAAGACTGGGGTATAGATAACGTGTTTAAAGCCCTTATATTGGTTTATGACTGGATTGTGCTGGACGAGAATACACAAGTCAATGGTATAAAAGTCCTCTCCGACTTGACTGATATCAGTATGGCCATGGCGATGGCTTTCAACAACGACCAAGAAGCTGCCATGAAATATTTCACGGTAACTACATTCAATGAACTATACCTCAACGACGATATTGTGTTACCTGTGTATAAACAATTCAAAGGTTCTATACAGCATATGAGAATGGATATTTTATATGCCCCGCACCCCCCCCCCACACACACACTCCTTTACAATGTTCAGTTACATAAAGTTATTCTAGGTAAATAGTGTGTTCGAGGACAGGTGGGTTAAACTTCTCCCCAATATGACTTAGAAAGGTATTGCAAAGATGATGGTTTTCTGCAGCGACCAAGTGGCTGCTATGAAATATTCCATGTAACGTTTTACATGTGGTTGTAACCCGAGAGAACCGTAATGCACACCCTTTATGAAGAATTCAAACGTCATCTTTATGCGTGGTTTTGCCCATCGCAATATAGATTCTTGAATTTCGAGAGAAAGATTATTGCTACTAGAATGACTTATATCTCTTGAGATTATTAGATAGACCTCTCTGTATTCACCTTCCACAAAGTAAATATAGCCAATATGGTCAATCTTCTCCTATAACGTTTTCTACCATTTCAAAGACGATCACATCATTTTAGCTATAATTTATTTATCCTCTGCAAATACTGTCAATATGGACATTTCTAAAGTTTTGTCTTCCGGTTAACAGTTATTGACTCTCGGGACTGTCAGTGCTTTGATAATTTGCTGTTTCTTTTCCACTTTCAGAAAGCCCTTCCCGTCCGGATGAAGGGGTTTCTTATGTACAATGAACCCTCATTCTTCGATGTTATATACGCTATGATTGCACCGTTCTTATCGCAGAAACTCAAAGACAGGGTACGTCATAATGATAATCATCATCAAACTCTCATCGCCGCCCCCACACCTATCTTTCTACTCTTCCAAACATGGCTGTAGGAGTAAATTATGTGTTCGAACGTATAGTAAGTCTTTCGGTGCCAAATATATGAGCCATGCCCTGTGAAAAGGGGGCTTAATGCATCTGCAAAAAGTATCGACCCAGGTCAGCCTGCGCAGTCCGCGCAGGCTGACCTGGGCCGAAACTTTTTGCTATCGGTCAAAATTTCTGTATGTCAAAGGACCAATTTACCTCATGATTCAGTCGGTTGTGAGACAAAGTGTATTTTATGGATCCAAAATAATGTGATGACTTGCCTTGTATCATACATCACGGAGATGCATTAAGCCCCTTTTGCCAGAGTAAGGCTCATATAAACTCGACCTTTCTAGAGGGCTGAAAATACCATACAATGAAACGCAGACAGATTGAAAGATTTATCCTAGAGGCTTGACTGAAAAAACGGTCGATATAAATCTAGATCCAGCTGCTCGTTCTGTAACGTGTTATCTTGACCATACCGTCCGTAAAAGCCCCTGTTTTCTCCTATGGCATAGAAAGGTTAATGAGTTATATTTGCCATTCGAGCAGTAAACAGAATTTTACTTGCTTTTAATGACACCGTAGATCTAGATAAGAATGCACAGAATGTCTAGCCTGATCTTGTGTCCACGCAACATAGTTCACGAAAAACACAAATATCGATATCAGTATCTTTGCTTCGTATAATAGATTTTTACGTTTAAATATAACCTGGCCACGGTATATAATCATGCATATTGGCGTTGTTTTATGTAATACTAGATCTGTTAGTCATATAGAACTTGGTTAACCCTTTAAGCGCATATTACTACTAAAGTTGCATTTGCGGCCAGTGTAGATCATAATCAGGCTGCACAGAACGTGCAGTCTGATCTTTAAAACTACATATTCGGCTTTGATGAGACATTCATGACAACAGCAGTATTGCTTTTATTACGTTTTTTTTTTCTGGCATTAAAATGTCTGTGAAGTTTATTCAGCGCTCTAACGGATAGAGAAGATCCAAAATTTATGAAAAGTTTAGTTGTTTTCGTCTACCTCTCAATGAAAAGGCGAAAGGCATATAGTACCCAATCATTCATTAACTCTTTCACAGTTTTTACATTTATGTTTTTAAGCTTAAATGTTGCTTTTTTTCTTATAATGTTGAACAGTGTAAGTATAGATAAGCTGGCATAATCACACACTATTTACTCATTCTGCCTTTGACTCAATGACCTTTTGCGAACAGTGTATATTAAGATCAGACTGCAATCTGATCTTATGTACAGCGTCCGATACGGAGATATGTATCTCCAAAAACTAGCTATGAAGGTTTATTTAACCTGTTGAGGATTAACGGTAAATCTGATATTAAGCCACATGATTCGGTTAGGCAGACAGACAGCAGACTGACGAATAAATAGTCATCTCCTGGCTCGAAATAGTGCTTAAACTCGGCACCCGGCATACGATAGGGATTTTTGTGACGGAAGAAAATCGTCTCCCGACATGAGGGAGGATAAGGCTGTGAGAAAAAAGTCAGTATCAGAGCAAATTAACAGTACACAGAAGCCGAAATAAATCTGTGGGTCACACTTCCGACGTCACATCCGGTTTATCGAAGATTTCACAAACTCGCACAGGTGTGCAAACCACATTTACGCTTGCAACTCTCTTTTTACGAAAGACATTGATATATGGTTTTCAATTTTAAGATTGTTTTCATTTAAGGATTCTTATATCCAAAAATAGCTTTGGGCTGTATAGTTGCCCTTTAAACTTGTACAATTGTTTCTTTCATTTACACGTATATTCCTGGTGCTGGATATATATCATACTGCTATGTTTATGTGTAATGGGTCGGAAGTCTAGATCACCAATAAAATATTGTACTGTATCGTATTATCTCACGTGTTGGCAATGTTATACAAAGTATGTTATTCACGTTTAACATGGTTAAGGTATATAGTCATGCACATATGCGGTATTTAGAGTATTTTACATAAAAGATTCGAGCGGCTCGCAGGCAAAAGGTGTTTAATGCGTCTTCGTGATGAATTATACTAAACAAATCATCATATAATTATGGATCCATATAATCCTTATTTATAACAACCTACTGAATCAAGAGGTAGACTGGTCCTTTGACAGGTAGAAAATTTAAAAACAGCAAAAAGTTTTGACCCAGGTCAGCCTTTAGTATTCGTGTAGAACATGATTAAGGTAGGCCTATATGTGTTATACACAATAGATTTAATTTTTGTGTTGCAGATGGTCATATCTTGATGTAATATTGTAAGGATGAAATTACTGGATAGTATATCGAGAGATAATTGATTCATATTACTGGTAATTAAGCCTTCATAAATACTAGACAAATCTGACAAAACATAGTTATTACAGATAGTAATTACTTGCCATGGAAGACCTTAGTTAAATACATATATGAATATGTCCCTTTGTTTACATAGACTACTGATTGAAAATGGCTACATATCTGATCTCTTAATATCGTATTACATATGTCACAGACGATAGTTATGAGATAGAACATGGTTAGGGTATACATCTATGGGTATACTAGTATTTGTTGTTCTTCTATTTCATGCACAAGATGATGATAAGGAGAAATCTGATTAGGGTATATGGACATTTTTATATAAAGTATGAGCCATGATCTGTGAAATAATGGGTTTAATGCATTTGCAAAAAGTGTAGACCCAGGTCAGCCTGCGCAGTCCGCGCAGGCTGACCTCGGTCGAAACTTTTTGCTATCAGTCAATTATATGAATGTCCAAGGACGAGTCTACCTCATGATTCGGTAGACTGTTAGACAAAATGGATTGAATGGATCATTGATTATATGATGACCTGGTTGATATGATGCGACACGGAAATGCATTAAATCCCCTTATGCCAGAGTACCACTTATATAGGTGAATGATTCATTTAGCACATGATTGAATTTCATATACCAGACTACCACTTATATAGGTGAATGATTCATTTAGCACATGATTGAATTTCATATACCATACAGTCCTCTTATTTCATGTTACAGATGACGATGATGGGAAAGAACATGGTAAAGGTGTATGACCAGGTTCCGGAGTATTTATTCCCAGATGAATATTTACCAGACGATTATGATGGCCCCTCTCAGGGTCCCTCATCCAAACTTATAGGTAGGGGTCAATTACTTTTTACATGTTTATAAAGAGATTTACGTTGACGATGTAAATGGGTATAATTTGTTCATAATTCTATGGCCTCAGACCCAAATAATGCCATGCAATCACCGATGATGTCAATAGAAACATGTGGATTTTCTTAAGCACCAAAAGCAATCTGTCCAATATGAAACGTGTACAAATAATGAACAAATAGATATAGCACAAGGATTTACAATGAACCCTTAGTCCGCTAAGCGCGATTTTTTTGGACCTTTTGCGGATAGTGTAGATCAAGATCAGACTGCACACAGCGTGCAGTCTGATCTTGGATCTACACTGTCCGCTAAGGAGATTCCCCCCCCCCATCCCCCCCCCCGATAACTTTGAAATTTAGGTTTTAAGTATAGGCTTGAAAGTTTCATTTTACATATTTAGCATACTAGTGGTTAAAATACTATAAAATATAAATGAATTTTATCATTGGACAGGGCCCGCGCTGCCGTTCGCCATTTTCGCCAAATGCGAAAATTCTGAACAAGTGGCGAATTTTTTCTTTAACTGGCGAAAATAAGTGGCGAAAGTTTTTTTTTATAGGCAATTCTTCAGTTTTTGTCTCAACTCACGTGACAAGTGGAGAAAGGGTGAAGCAGGGAACAAGCTACAGGGCGACGTGGGCGAAGAAGTCACCTTCAATGGCTCAACTTCGCCTCGTCAAGCTTGCACGGCGAAAAAACTTCGCCTTAAAAAATTCCCGACCTGGCTATATTCATGAAATATTGGCTATCTAAGACAAAGGGTGACGCCAGTTATCCTTTATCAACTTTGTAAATTTAGACAAGACAGCAGAGTGTTATGATCCATATCTGTTACTAACTCGCTAAATCCACCCCTTTATCCCACGAAAACCTGTCTTTTTTTTCCACAGGTAAAGCGTCTGCTTATTTGTTTAAATGACGTCAGACAACCAGTATTGATTCTCAATACATTAATAGTCGTAAAATAAAGCAGAATTACCTCTTCTTACTGCTGGAGATATTCTTTACAAATATTTTTCAATAAATTACAATGATGGATGGTAAACCAAAGGATTAAAAAATCTTGAAAACAATCATTTGCCTT
This sequence comes from Hippopus hippopus, assembly GCA_946811185.2. Lineage (NCBI taxonomy): Eukaryota > Metazoa > Mollusca > Bivalvia > Cardiida > Cardiidae > Hippopus > Hippopus hippopus. The sequence goes on along the minus strand of OX328099.1, from coordinate 33,961,521 downwards.
CCTCACATCGGCAGCTCAAGCAAAATCTGCAGTGCAGTGTTCTATTTATAGCATTCTATTTTTAGAATACACTACACCTTTTCCTTCCTATCAGCTGTTTTATTGACTATATAGATTACATCTCTGTAAACCTTGTTAAGTTTAATTCTTTTAAATTTTACCAAGTCCTAGTTATGTTTTTGAATCAAGATTGCGGTTGGTCCTCATTACAGCCGTGAAGAAGTTTTTTTTTTTTTTCTTTTCTCATCACTCTGGACATTATTTGTAATCTGATGAGAAATGTCAGGTTTTGAAGTAATGTGTGACTCTGCATCAATGGGGTCATAAATTACAAGGCAATCAAAACTCAATGTTCTTTTGAGTCAACAAGTAGATAAAAGCCCTTCTCATTTTTTTCTTTGATAAGCAAATCATATCCAAAAGTGATAGTGAGATTCAACTGTTTTTCACTCAACGCAAGCATACAGAAATTCTTTCATCACATACTTTAATTTCTCCTGTAAAGTTCATGGAAGAAATACTGTCTACTTGCAGCACAAGTCTGCTTCTAGATTCAAACAGAATTTAATTACATTGGGTTTTTACCATGGTTTTTTTTGTTTGTTTGTTTTATCAACCCACACAATGCCAACTTTTTAACAACCTCAATAAAGGAGACTTATGAAAACATTGTGAGAAAAGAAAAAAATGCTAGTAACCAGTATTTTCTCCTTTTCAAATAATGTTTTCTATCCTATCACAGACAATCTTCCACTATTTTGGCAACATTTAAAATTGATGTCTGTATATGCTTTGGGTTTGGATGTGTCTAAAATTGTGTCATGTGCTAAAGGATTAAATCCCCGTCATGTAATTTTCATCATTCATGTTTCCATGTTTGTACAAATGAATTAAAATTGAAAAAAAAAAAACCTTGTTCTCTGTGTCTGATACCTGAACAGAATAAAGGGGGATAAATGGTGGTTAAAAGGAAAGTAGCGAAAAAGTAGAAAGAAATGGCTTATAAATTAAGAAAAGTGGCGAAAGAAATGGTAATAAATTAGGAAAAGTGGCGAAAAATGGCTCATAAATAAAAAAAGTGGCGAATAGTTTTTTAAATTGGCGAAAATAGTGGCGAAAGAAAAAAAAAGCCAGAGCAGGCCCTGATTGGATATCCATTTTTCTACTAGTACAAGATTTCATAAGTAATTTCAGAGTTTTTCCCATCATTACAAAATTTGAAATAAAAACGTTATTCTGTCAATTCACCTATAATGAACAACATTTTCAGTGATAAGTGGCAAACAGCAATGTATATAATCATACTCTGGGAATAAGGACTTTAATGCATCTGTGTGATGCATTGTGCTAAACAAGTCATCATATAATTATGGATCCATAAAATCCATTTTGTCTAACAACAAACTGAATCATGAGGTAAACTGGTCGGAGGGCCAGGCAGCTTCAGTCCGGCAGTTGTTACAATCTCACCTCTGCTACCAAATTTAATAAAACTAACAGCTTTGTCACCCATCCAAGCACTAACCATTTGGCATAATGCTTAATTATCACAGAGAGACGTGCACCGACCTGCATCGCTGTAAAAACTTGCTCAACAGCAAGGTAGATTTTAACTGCGTAATACTAAATCGCTCTTTATTCGTTCGTTCGTTCGTTCGTTCGTTTATTTATTTATTTATTTATTTATTTATTTATTTCAGAGGAGATGATAGAAGACATGCAAAGACCGGAATTTCGAAACTACATAATAGAGCTGTCGTCCGATAAATACGGTGTTGACTTGGAGATGAAAGCTCAGGCAGACAAAACCGCTCCGGTGGCTTCGTTCAGAAAACTCAATGTTGACTAAATTAAAACTCAATATTGACTTAAGTATGGCAATTAAAGGCCCAGACTATCATTTAATTTATTTGTCCGGTGTTTAACACCGTTTTTTGTCAGTACATCAGTTACTTATAGGCGGCCAGTACACCTATCAATGTGTTCTGAAGATTATTTTAACTGTACTAAGCACAACAATTTCTTTCTAAGCCTCGGACTGCTTTCCCACGTATACAGTGTCAAAAAAAATGCCGAACGGTGAGTAAGGAGGATGATGTCACTATAACTTTAACCAATGCAATCCCTGGTTACAGTTTTGGCTGGGCAGAGACTGGAGCTCACCACCCCTGGATTGGTAGCCTTCGTCTTAACACTGAGCTTTAGGGACTGGTGCATCGTTTTATGTAAAGATCTGGATATCGAAGCCATTTGTTATCGTGCGTTCCAGTACAATATCAGGCTGAACGTCTCGGCCGGGCTGTTGCGTATTGTTGCGTATTATTGATTGATCTTCTTTAACCTTTACCAGGCAGTCCTGTGTTTTACAATCCTGGCTAATAAGAAGGCATTTCAAAATATCATGGAAAGAAAAGAGGAAAACACTGGAAACTAGCATTTTCTACTTTTCCAACATTGTTGACTGGTAACCAGCTTTTTTGATCAGTTGTCAAGAATGCTTAAAACAAACATAACCTGTATGTTAGTTTCGACCACAGATCCAAATATTTCGCAAAAACAAGGAAAACATGTTTCAGGACAATATGTTACATATCGATCGTAGGAAGGCAAATGTGTATCAAAACAGAATAAAAAACTTATTGTGTACCTATTCATGATTTACAGGGATTTATTAGTTAACTGGGGTTTGGTTTTTTTTGCATAAATTAAAGAAAAAGCAATGACTTTTTATCAGATCGTTACCTAGTTTTTTGTCCATGTACTTCGATACAACTGACTAAAAACCTAATCTTGGATGGCTTTTTTAACCCTTTATCGCACAATCCTGAGTTTTAACAATCCTGAGAAATAAAGCTTTTTAAAATATTGTAGGAACGGAGAAAATGCTTGTCGAAGATGGGTTTCATTTTCTATTGACATGTCGAGTGTATGAAGAACGCTATGAACTTCATTTTCGACAGGGATAGAAAATCACATATCCTCCACCCTTTCGTTCATTACAGAAAAACACGTACGTTTGTAAATATCGTATAGAAGCATTCAGACTTCGGAAATCCGACCTTATTTAATGGAAACTGGTGGAAATAGGTCTATGAAATATTTTTTCCCTTTTTAACATGTTTTCTATTTCATTTGTTTGTATTGAGTGAAACTAGGAGCATTATATATGTTTGGAGTTTGTGTAAAGGGCCGTAGGCCTTTGTAGCAAAATAAATCGTTTTCATCATCACTGTCTCGTTTAAATGTATGTGAATAATGCCTGTAACGTTACTGATGCCACTGGATGGCCCCGTTGTACAGAGAAGCCTACACGATTAGCTGAACAGCTGTATGAGGGTAGGTAACCAATATATAACGCCGGCATATCGATTTTGTTCCGTTGATTACGCAATCGTCGTTAATTAACACAGACCTTGTTCTTTATGACGTGCATTTTTCAAGTCGTTTTATACATGTTTCAAAGCGAGTGAAAATGGAACCATGTCTCATTAGTGAATTGTGGACATGTAACGAAAGCGATAACGTCCATATTTATATAAGGAAACAGTTGATTTTCTAATGTTAAAATCTAGCACACATTATGAGGGCTGATAAAATTACCTGGCGGATTCTCAAGTTATCATAAGGTCAGATGGTAAAAAAAACCCTTCCTTCTGTAAATTGCCTTTTCCCCTCCTTTCATACATGCAAAACCTATCCAGAAATGCTGTTTATATATTCGAGATAAATGTGCAAATGGACATGTAAGCTGCTTGATCCTGTAAACTATTTCCTGAGCGATCAAGATAGACCATAAGAGAGAAGGCCCATGAAAACATTGTAGGAAAATGAGAAATGCTTTTCCACCCATTAAAGAGAAAGCCCATCGTATTTATAAGCCATGTTTGTCGTCTACGAACGCTTTCAACATAGACAAATTTAAAAGCTCGTGGTTTAGTTAATTCTTAATGTATAGAGAGTCGAGAAACTATTGTGGAAAAAGTATAAAAAATGCTATGATGAGCAGTTTCTCGGCCACAATGTTTGCTACTCAGTACCTTTTGTATGTAAATTGCAGCACAAGACTTTGAAAACATTCCCTGTAAAATATGGGTAATCAATATAAAATAGGGTTTGATCCTTTATCAAATAATCCCGCATTTTAACGACCCTCACGAAACTCGGCTTTTGAAAACATTGTTGGAAAAGAAGAAAATGCTGGTAACCAGCATTTTCTTCTTTTCCAACACTGTTTTCTGCTCTTTCGAGGACAAATCCGATCATGAAAGCTACATTGAATTTGTCGTATGCATGTGCTTTCAATTTGGACAAGTCTAAAATTTTGCCGTTATGAAAAGGGTTGATACTTGAATACATAACAACACTTTGTGGCAAAAGGAAAGTTACTCCTAACGAGCAATATCTTTTTGTGCATCAATGTTTTCAATAGTAATTTATTGATTTATTGAATGAATTTTCAACGTGGCTTTTTGGTACAATGAATTCTCAAACTGCCAGTTTGTAAGCCTTTGTATCTGAAATCTCATCGAATGAACGGATAGAATTAGGTCAATGGACTCTTTCAGCGCCGAATATATAAACTCGACCGCTTTCGACGGCTGAAAATACAGCCACTGAAACTCAGAATGACTTCTGTCCGATAGGCCCGACTTAACAAGCAGGAGATCTAGATCCAAGATCAGACTGCACGTTCTGTACAGTCTGATCTTGACCTATGTCCTTCACAAAAGCCTCTGTTTTCCGAATATGGCATTTTAAAGGGTTGAATTTATAGAGTATAGAGAAATTAGTAAGAGACTGATAGTGCAGCCTACATAAATCGAAAACAAACAAACGGGGGAACGGTGTATGTGTCGAACGGCTGACAAAATGGCTGTCGAACCAGGTAAGCGATATTGACATTAATGATGTTTTTTTTTATATTGTAAACGCTTGATGCGGTAAAACGTCGATTATTCAAACTTTGTAGAAATTATTAGACTGCATGTATTAATACGATGTTTGCTTTGTCACCTCAAAAATTAAGGTCACACTCAGTCACCCAGAACGAAGTTAATAATTAACATGGAGGCATAAAGTCGCTATTCGTCAGTGTTGTATCGTGTGGCAATATTGGCGAAAAACTAGTTTCCGTACATCATTATCCGTTGATCTTGTACAATGTATGAGGATTTAAGCAATATGCCGAGTTTAATTTGGTTCAACGATATGTTTGTGCCACAGAAAAAGTTTAGATATCTCCTAAAATCTAATATCTTTCGACGTTTAATTAAATTTCGGTCACTCGAACACGAAATACTGTATCTCGAATAAATCTAACTCGAACTATTTCCTTGAACAGATATACATGTCTTGAGAAAGAATGTATCGTAGCAACTGTTCTGGGCCCGTATTCACCAACCATTATTAAGAACATTCAGGTTGTGTTCCTTTCTAAATCTAGAATTAGACAAATTTGAAATTAGGAATGGTTGGTCAAACGGACCCTGAATGCTGAAACGATGTTCATCCACACATGAAAAAAACACTGTATTTCTGGTCCTCAACCCTTTAGCCTACAAAAAAAAAAAAAAAAAAAATGTCTCAAATAAGGAAATTAAGCTTTGCAAGGGTAGAAAACTTTGTAGGAAAGCAGAAAATCCAGTTGCTAATTTATTCCTTTTCCCAAAATGTTCTCAACAGTTTCTTTTGTTACGGTCATTACAACACTGGATTGCACGGTAAAGGGTTAAGATGCCACAAAGCAGTTTCGGGTGACCTCTCGGCAAATGAACAATCTTTTTGTTCCTGTAGTGGAAATTATGAACCATTCATTTAAACCAAACGAATTAGATTTGTTTGACTTTGTGCTTTACGCCGTTTATTTTCATATCACGGCTTCCAGTGCACCTATCCTGTGCAAGTGACATGCCAAGCCCGGTAACGGACAAGGCAAGTAAACCAGGGTTCTTGAGATTGAATTCAAAGCTCGGCTTAGCTCTTTTTGGGATCTAATGCTTATCAAATGGACAGGATTCAATCCTCTCTCATGGCTGAACATTCCGCGATGTTTATGCGGAAAAGCAGCCGCTTGCGTTGTAAGCATGTTGTAATGCTTAAAACTGGTAAAAGAAACCACATGAGCGCGTGTATAGGAGCACTGGTTGCCTAAATATGACTAAAATAATGTTGAAAACGGCATTATCATCAATCAGTTCGTGCGTTACCATTGAGCTACCTGAAATCGGCGATGCGCACTGTCCGAAAGACCTATCAGTTTTTATCCAAACAACAAAGTCGGTTGATTTGTCCAAATTAAAAGCATTTGCTTACGACAAATCTAATTTTGATATCAAATGACTGAAATTGTCTTTATAGCTTCTAAAACATTATGGGAAAAGGAGAAAATGCTGGTTACCGGCAAGTTCTCTTTTTCTCATGATGTTCTCAAAAGATTTTCTCTGCAGGGTAGGTACAACACGATATTATTTGGTAAAGGGTTGAACAGGATGATATCAACGCATACTAAAGTAATTTAGTGATAATGCAGCGTTAAAGAGTTTTCTTTCTTTCTTTCTTTTTTTCTTTCTTTCTTTCTTTCTTTCTTTCCACACATTCAGTTTTCTTTATCCTTTCATTATACTTTCCCGTGTTTAATCTTTCCTTGCAAGTAAGGCAGGGTAGTCAGTAGCGTACAGGACTTGCGACCGGCTGTTTCGAATCCCCAGCTCGGCCAATTTCTTTTCGAGGATTGGTGATAATTATTGCGACAGGATTCATTCCTGTCTCAATACTGATCATTGTTTCGACGGTGGTTACCTGGGAATGTAGCCAGTGGCCTGGGAAGAATATTGTGTGAAGCACTGGTAAAAGAAAACTCCAGGAAAGCATAGATATGCGTACTGGCCGCTGCAATATAACTGAAACAATGTTCAAAATGTTAAACGCCAAACCAACAAAAAAAAAAGAAAAACCAAACAATTCCATCCCCCCTAGGCTTAAGTTGTTTTTGCGGACACTGTCGATCAAGATCAGACTGCATAGAACATGCAGTTGATCTTGGATCTACAGTGTCCGCTACTTCTTTATATATTATGGTCAAAACAACGGTGAGATAACAAATTTTAGATGTTTGTCTTGATCCAAAAGGTCCATCAGATTAATTCAGCGTTCTAAGGATTAAGGCCCCGTTCCTTTACCGCTAGAGTTGATGCTCAACTGAGCATGTGCTCAAATATCCAAGACAGTCGAAAAATGAAAAAGTTGCTTTGTGATGTGTATCGAATCATTTCTTTATATAATTTTGAAATTTCATGCTCAGTTGAGTTTTACGTATGAGAACCTACATGTACCTAGACTATCTTGTCGATGTATTTGTACTCTAGAAACAAATTTGCAGCAGACGACTTTCAGGGGTACTCACATGCTCATAAAATATGGGTGTTCCGTGTGAACTGACTCTGTACAAAACGACAAAATTTCGACTTCTCCAAACTATAGATGATATAAGGCTCAATTTATGAGATTTGTCTTCTGAAGAATAGAAACTCTTACGGGAAAAGGAGAAAATTCTAGTTACTTGCATTTTCGCAATTTCCCACAATGTATGCAAAAGCCTTCGTCATCAGGGTCGTTAAAAAGTCGTGATTCTACGGTAAAAGGTTGAGGTTTAATCTTTAAAAACACATGAAAACATTGTGACGAAAGGAGACTTGCTCTCTACGAGCATTTTTCTCAATATTTTCAAAAGAAACCTGCTGCAACTCTCAAAATGTCATCTGCAAAGGGTTGTTAGAAAAATAATCCGTACCCGATCATTTTCATACCTAGGTGATGCAAATTTTAGGAGCGAACTTGACGAGGCCAGTAAAAAGAAAGCTAGAGAACAACTAAACGAACTGAACGATAAAGATCGAGAGCTAGCCGTGCAAAATCTGCGTAAACTTGTCCTCGAACAGAACTGGTTCAAAACACCCACAGGTCAGTACATCTGTCAGCCCGTAACCTGTTAAATAAGTTCCTTTCAAGCCGATAGTGCAAACTCGAATAATGTTATTTTAAACTTACTTATTGAAGAAAAATATCTCCTTACCGGACAGTGTAGATCCAAGATCAGACTGCACGTTTTGTGCAGTCTGATCTTGACCTACATTGTCCGAAAAAGGTCAATGAGTCGCGCTTGGTAACCTAAGGGTTAGCATTTATTCATAAACTCTCTGGTTCGATTGTTTGTTTGTTGTTAAACGATGTTTCCAATAGTATTTTCCTTATATCGCGGCGGCCGGTTCACATATCAATGCTTTTCTGAGGTTTCTTTTCCCAATACTTCGAACAATATTTTTTTCGAGCCACTGGCTGCCTTCCTACATAAACAACGTTCATAGGTGAAAGAGGATTTAATCCTGTCGCAACGACTATCATCATAGTCCTGGGAAAGAGTAGGACTAAGCTGGGCCAGCGACCCCTGATTTTCAAGCACTATACATTACCGACTGAGCTCGGCATAAACCCGGAACAAAGTCGTAGCAGACCAGTGGCATACACAGGTATACACATGTACTCCAAAGTGTCTTACGTGTTTTTTGAACTAATATGTGATACCCTTAACCTACGAAATAAGTTACACGAAACTGTTCAGCCGACAGTATTAACCCAAATATTGCTACTTAAAAATCATTCCGGGGGCAAAATTATCTCCTAATCGGACAGTAGTAGATCCAAGATCAGACTGCGCGTTCTGTGCAGTCTGATCTTGATCTACACTGTCCGCAAAAGGTCCTTGAGTCGCGCTTAGCAGCCTAAGAGTTAACTAATACACATGAAGATGGAAAGACACGTTCTGTGCAGTCTGATATTGCCCTTGCACTGCCCGCAAAATCAACTTAAAATGAACATATATATGTAGAAGCCCAAGGGTTAAAACGTTTAGTTTTTTATCTCCACTGGCCGAAGGCCAGAGAGCTATTGTCATGGCGTTGTGTCCGTCGTGCGTCCGTGCGTCCGTCCGTCAGTCCGTCCGTCCGTCCGTCCGTCCGTGCGTGCGTCCGTAAACTTTTTCTTTAAAAAACTTCTCCTCAGAAACTATTGACTGGATTTTTACCAAATTTCACAGGAATGTACATTTGGTGGTCCTCTTTCAAATTCCTTCAAATAATTGTGTTCCATGAAGAATTCTGGTTGCTATGGCAACCAAAGTAAAAAACCTTTAAAAATCTTCTCCTCCCAAACCGCTATTTGGATAGCATTATTATTTTGCAGGAATGTTCCTTAGATACAGGTTTACAGAATTCCTTAAAAAAAAAAAAGATCTGTCAAAAAACATGGCTTTTATGGGAGACTCATTTTCCTTTTATGGTATAAAGTAAAATCTTTGAAAAATTTCTTCTCTAAAACTATTCATTGGATTTCATTGTTGTTTTGCAGGTAAGTTCCTATGGTGGTTGTCTACCAAATTGTTTCTTCAGTGAGCTAAAATGCAGGATTGAATGATAATTGTTAAAAACTTCCTTTCGCCATTATAGAAATATCAGGCCTGTGGAGCGATACAGGCGCTCAAGCGCCTCTAGTTCTTTCCCCTTCTGTAAATGGTTGGTGCGTACGCTTAACTAATCTTTCCACAGATTTCGAATTTCTCCTCCGATTCATTCGTGTCCGAAAATACAGTCAGTTACGTGCTAGAGAATGCATAGAAAACTACTGGACCCACAAATCTACGTTCCCACAGTATTTCCGTAATATGGACCCAAGAGATCCAAAGATATTGGAGATTTTACGTTCAGGGTTTGTTACTTTTTCTTTGATTTTTTTGAAATTAGGTTTACCCCTTTAATTTTTTCTGTTTTTTTTTTTTCTTTGACCGATTATCACAATCATGGACATATGTAGTCACGTGATTGTAAAGACCAATCATAGAAGAAGAAGAAGAAGAAGAAACTTTTTATGAGCGTATAGAAAACCTGTAATTTCATCTTTTGATTCTACTTCCAATCATTCTTTAGATGTCTTCGTATCGTCAAGCAATTTCTAGATTGTACGCTAAATGAATAATGTATATGAGCCATGCTCTGGCAAAAGGGGGTTTAATGCATTTCTGTGATGCATTATACCCAGCAAGTCTTCATATAATTATGGATTCATAAAATCCATTTTGTTTCATAACGGATAAAATCATTAGGTAGAATGGCCCTTGGATCTATGCAGAAAAGTGACCCATAGCAAAAAGTTTCAACCCATGTCAGCATGTGCGGATTGCGCAGGCTGACACGAATCGATAATTTTTACAGATGCATTTCCCCTTTTTCACAGAGCATTTTTAGATGATACGCTGTAACATTCATTTTAGGTTTTATGTTATACCGAAGAAACGGGATAAGGACGGATGTCGAGTTCTTATTGGATCAGTGGGTAAAGTGTATTTCTTTTACAGCTAAAACTACTTGACAATTTTGCTAGAGAGAGAGCGAGAGAGCGAGAGAGCGAGAGAGAGAGCGTTCACTTCTCGGAAATGTCTTCGTATTTAGTCCTACACCAAAATTTTTTTTACAAGTATGTATAAAAGTTATGCAATTTTAGTTTTTCTTTCTTCATTTTTATCATTTAAACTCATCAATGCATTCGTTTCTGTATGATTATTTATTGTGATTATTTTCTTGATGAATGATCAAATGTGGAGATCCAAGGGTACATTGCACGATCTGTGCAGTCTGATGTTGAACTGTATTTTCCACAAACTTGTATAATCCTTTTATAGTAGCAAGCTTAAATACGTGCCAGTATTTTATACAGGATCGTTGAAAATCGAGAAAATCAAGAAAGACTGGGGAATAGAAAATGTTGTCAAGGCGGTCAACATATTGTACGAATATCTGGTCAAAGATGAGAACGTACAGGTGAACGGACTGAAGATTTTTGTAGATTACACTGGCGTGACTCTAGCACTAGCTACAGCCTTTAATAGCGATCATAAGAAAGCTATGATGAAATTTTTCCAGGTATGGTGACCACATTAATTTTTTGGTTTTTTTTTTTATTTTTCGGATAACAAAGGGGATTAATGATATTTGCTTTATGTATGCGTTAAAACGCTAAAGTTATGTTGAACAAATAAATATATAAGCTATACTCTGGCAAAAAAGGGTTTAACGCATCTTCTTGATGCATTATACGCGGATTGCGCAGGCGGACATGGATCGATACGTTTTGCTGATGCATTAAAAACCCTCATTTCACAAAGCATGGCTCGTGTGTAATAAATGAGCCATGCTCTGTGAAAAGGGGGCTTAATGCATCTGCGAAAAGTATCGACCCAGGTCAGCCTGCGCAGTCCGCGCAGGCTGACCTGGGGCGAAACTTTTCGCTATTGATCAATTTTCTGTTTGTCCAAGGACCAGTCTACCTCATGATTCAGTGGGTCGTTAAAAAAAGTGGCTAATATAGATCCAGAGGTATGTAATAGCTTGCTAGGTGCCATGCATCACGGAGATGCATTAAGCACCCTTTTGCCGGAGCAGGGCTCGTATATAATTGACATTTTCAGGAATAAATTCAATACTGTAGTTTTAAACCTGTGACTTGAATAGCTTTATAGGACAGCGAAGATCAAGATCAGACTGCACAGAACGTAATCTCCGTTGCAAGTATAACGATATATGGCCTGCAACACGCGAAAAGGGGCATTCGGACATTTGCGTAAAGTGTCGTCTCGGATCAGCCTGCGCAGTCCGCGCAGGCTAATCTGAGACGGCACTTTCCGTTTTTATTTAATTTTCTGTTTTGTGCATGTCTACTGAAGCATAAAACCTAATGTAGTCGTAAAGTGTCGTCTCGGTTTAGCCTGCGCGGACTGCGCAGGCTGATCCGAGACGACAATTTACTGAAATGTCTGAATGCCCCTTTTCACGTGTTGCAATTAAGTCATATTATTATACATATACGTTGCTGTATCAGGGGTGGTAACCTTTCTATATAGTATTCAACCTACCCTTAGTGGAGGGCGCATAACTATCAACAAAGTGTATTGGCGCAATGAAAAAAAAGATCCATAACGCATTCATTGATTGGGACAATTTTGAAGTCTGGTTTAAAAACAGTGAGAAAGTAATACAAATATAGTGATTGCTATAACTGAATGTTTTGTTTACACAAAAGGTAAGACACTAGTAGATAAAAAATGAGATTGCTAAGACAATAAGACGCTCTATCAATAATTCTCTCTTAACCCTTAACCCTTAACCCTAATTCTCTCTTAACCCTTAACCCTTAACCCTAATTCTCTCTTAACCCTTAACCCTTAACCCTAATTCTCTCTTAACCCTTAACCCTTAACCCTAATCCTCTCTTAACCCCGTCCTAGTTTCTTAACCCCGTCCTAGTTTCTTAACCCCGTCCTAGTTTCTTAACCCCGTCCTAGTTTCTTAACCCCTAAAATCACGTGTTTTAACCATAATGCGCGTTTTAACCACAAACCCTAAAAATCACCTTTTCACTTCCTGTCTTACTACATCAACATTTCATTTTTCTATCAGGGGGTAATATGAGCAAAATCTCAAACCCATTCCATATTCCTATATGGTCTTTATATTAGTATGCCCCCATGCTAATGTGTCAATATTGTTCTCTAAAAAATAAATAAGTTAAAAAATTATATTACTTATAAAAAAATGAGTGTGTTAAATAGATTTACATCCGAAGAATTACAAAACCTAGAAGAACATATTAAAAATAAATATAATGAAATACCTATTTACAAAATTCCAGGTCAAGGAAGAAAAGTATATTTTCCAAATATTCATCATAACGAGTATTACATCGCTTTGAAAAAAGCAGCAGCTGTTATATATTATTGTTTTAGTAAAGAAATAGAGCAATATACTGGAAATAGGTCATCTATATGGATTGGTCTTTATGATAATAAAACTCAAGAAAGAAAAAGAGTTGGTTCTTACTGGTTTTATATTAGATTAAATAGTGAAAAATTTTTAATTCCTTATCTAGGGAAAATAAGCTCTTGTAGAGAACATGTTTTTGAACTTAGCCCCGAAGTATTAGCAGAATCTAAAAGAAATTTAAAAGATTTAAACCATCTTTCACCTTGCATAGAATTTGGTGATACATTTGATAGTTTATATGGAGACCCTGATGTGAGTGAAGCATTAAAAAAAATAAATGAATCAACAAGAAATGTAACACTACCTAGTTATGTTAGAACTAATAGAAATGAAGCTACACTTGTTAAAATCACTAATCCATGTGGTGAAGTGAAATTTATTAATAAGAGCGAATTTGATAGTTCTCTTTTTGTTATAAGAGATAAAAGTTATTATGAAATAGATTTCTTAAAATGTGGTAATAAAAACAAAAAACAAAAAATATTTTTAGAGGATGAATGTTGTATATGTAAAAATGCTAAACCTAATATATTATTTAGTTGTAACCATCTATGTATATGCGATAAATGTGATAAAATAGCTAACTTAAATAAATGTCTCATATGTAGAACATAATCTTTTATTAAAAGAATTTTATAAAATATTTAAAATGAAGTTCATAAAATTATTTTCAAAGAAAAAAGATAAACCTATTAATAATGATATTATTAAAAAACAAATAATTAAACTAGATAGACGTATACAAGAATTAGAATTAATTATTGCTGGATTAATGGATATTTTAAGTGATATAAAGAAGTCTAAATAAATATATAATATATTTTTTTATAATATATTATATATATTTACAAGTCTAATTCTATCAAAATAGATATATAAGCGTGTGTTACATTACGAGTGTCTGTTCTCGAAATAAAGTTTACGATGTCACATTGTTTTACCTCCAACGCCTTCGGAAAAACTGTACAGCTACAAGTTTCGTCCGCTTTTTTTTTAATAATAGAGTAATCAAGCGGCTCCGCTCCGTTTATCACTATACCAACATCTATCTCTTCTCCCTGTGCATTAGCATTATCTTTAACGACCGTTAAACTTCCTCTTATGATTCTACCCGGAGCACTCATACAATAACCCCCTAAACCATGCTTTCTACCTGAATTACCATTACCGAATGAAAACTCATAATTACCAGACCCTAATGGCCCGTTTTCTTCGGCCCACACGGTTATAATAGGTTTAGGGCCTATGAGAGAAGGAAGAGATACTTTTCTATCCACGTAGGATTTTGTCGCTAAATCTCTCTCTTCTACCGGGGCTGCCGCGTTTTTTATAGAAAAACCTTGAAGGTCTATGTCAGTCACCGCCATGAAACTCCCATCCGGATTTTTTATAATGGCTCCACCATTATCAACATAATTTTTATTGACAGCAGAGTCACGGGATACAGGATTTGGCAACCCATTAATCGAGTTACCATTCATATCTATTCCACCATCTATTGAATAGGAACCATCTTGTTTTTTTGTTAAAGCTTTTTCACCCGCGGTAGCTGCCTCAATAGCGGTATCCACGTAAAACTTATTAGAGGCTTGGTCGTGTCTCGTAGGGATTCCGAGATTGTTAATTACTCGCCCTCCCATTGAAATTGCATCATCTGCCTCATACCACCTTCCGTCTTTATAAACGAAGGCTCTATCAACATTATCCACATAATTTTTAGTAGCAGCTTCACCCGGTTCTGTTGGGTCCTTAACATTTCTTATCGGATTAAAACCCATATTTAAATATCCAGTAACGTGGTATCCACCGTTTTCATTCAACAACCCTGAGTTAGCGTCAACATAATCCTTAGTTGCAACATCATGAGAATTTACTGGATTACTAACCCTCGTTAATGTATTACCATTCATGTTTATAGAACCAGTAACAACAGTTGTTCCATCTTTGCGTAAAAAATTATTATTTATGTAAGCGAGTGACACACCATCACCACTCGTTTTATCATCTTCCATTCTTCCAAATTTATCAACAGGCATTTTTTTATATAGTACTAAAAAAGTTTATTTAAAACATTTTGAAACTGGTTACCTCTAGATAACTCTTTTAGAATGTACAAACATAAATGACCACAAAATACTTGCCCAGCTTGTTGTAATTGGTCAGTATTGTACTGTATTGGGCTTTTTAAATAATCTCGAATTTCAATAGGTGGTTGTATGCCATAACTATCAAAATAAATTTTAGTTTTACCATTTTTATACCAAGCGACCCAATGTGTACCAGGTCCACCACTTTTATCAAAGTTTACTATACCACATTCTTTTTTACTCGGTTTTCTCGGTAATGTATCTAGTAAAAAAACTCCTCTAAAATAAGGAATCTTTAATCTTTTTGCGACACCCTCTAATTCAAAATTGCTCAATGGTTTATTCGGTAAAATTACGTTTTCAATCGAAATATTTTCCATTTTTAGAATTGTTTGATATTTTTATTATCAATCCATGAATTAAATTCATTAGGATAACCTTTCCACTTTACAAAAGATTTATCTTTCTCTTTTTTAATAATCTTTTCTATCCTAAACGTCTTTTGGGTAGTTTTCTGAAGTTCAGGTTCATAAAAGGTACCTTGTATTTCGTCTCCATTTAAATCTTTAATTTTATATGTTATAGGTGATGTAAGTTTTACTTCAGAAATTGTAAAAACCTCCTCAGTCCATCTCGTTGTATAACCTTTCTCGAAAGTCTTTTTCTTTTTAGATACTCTCACTTTATCTCCAACAGAAAACTTATGAGTTTCTTTTATTTCAGGATTATGAGGGTAAAGATTTCTCCAAACTCTCGTTTCATTTTCTTTTTTACTAGCGTCTACCGGAGTCATCTTAATAGATGAATGCCTCGTGTTATTATATTTTTTAACCAAATCCGGTAGCACATTGATGTAAACGTTTGTAGAGTTAGCGGAAAAATACTTCCATATTTTTTCTTTCATTGTTCTAATCCATCTCTCAACCACACTAGATTTTTCCTCATTTTCAGTAGAATATATTTCAACTAACGCTTTTACGTCTTTGTTATAAAACTCTTTACCCATATCCACCCACATTTTTTCAGGTTTCCTCTCCTTAAAAATATTCTTTAATTCTATAGCGACAGATTCCCCTTTTTTGTTTTTCAATGGTACTAACCATCCGTATTTAGAAAAGATGTCAATGACAGCGAGAAGGTAATTATTGCCTTGATTATATTTAGAAAATGCTCGCATGTCTATTAAATCCACAGCCCATATCTTATCTATACCATTTACTATAACTCTCCTTTTCTTAAATTTTCTTCTTACGGGTTTATGCAATTCTTCCGCTAATTCCATCATCTCAGAATTTTTTTTTTTACTCCCATTCCAAATTTCATTTTCGTTCCAATGAGTCTACTTACCAAACCTCTTTCCATTTTTTCTCTAATACTAGGATTGTAAATCCCTTCTAACTCCGTTAACATATTCTTATCACACACTGCGTTTCTTGTAGCAGTATCATTGTGTTGAAGATAGCAAACATCATGATTATAAGCGGCTTTATCAACACGGTTTATAGGTTTACTCCATTCCTTCGGTGTTAAATCTGGATTGAGTCTTTTATTTAGTTTGGTACCTGGTCCTGTAAAGTTGTGCCCTGGTAGATGCATTTCAACGGGTAAATTATTTATAAATTTATTTAAGATACTACTCCCGGTAGTTTTTTTTTTATAAATTGTGATTTAGTTATTCCACAAATAACACATTTACCCTGCATCATATTTCTTCCATTTTTAGAAACAGAATATTTTATATTATTCGTATCTGTATGTTTTTTACATTTAACGCAATACATCTTATTTTATATATAAAAAATAAAAGTATTTAAATAAAAATGGATATTATAAACTTATCATGGAATGAAGTAGTATCAAAGAGATTTAATCACTCCCTTTTACCGAGAAGTATTAGGGGTTTAATTATAGGAAAATCAGGATGTGGTAAAACTACTTTATTGTTAAACCTTTTACTCAGACCAGATTGGCTTGACTACAACGATTTGAGTGTTTTTGGAAAAAGTCTTTTTCAACCGGAATACCGAATACTAAAAAAGGCTTTTGAAGAGAAACTACCAAAAGAATATATCTTAAGGTTGTTTAACATACGTGATGAGATACAAGAAACAAACATTCCACCAACAGCGTTAGTTGAAGAATGGGTTAAAACGATTAAAAACAAATCGGATATAAATTGCAACTTCTTTGAAAATGCTAGTGATGTACCTGACCCGAGAGAGTTAAACTCAGGAAATAAAAATTTAATGATTTTCGATGATTTACTTTTAGAAAAGCAAAATAAATGTGAGTGTTACTACATTCGAGGAAGGCATAGTAATGTTGACTGCTTTTACCTCTCACAGAATTATTTTAGACTACCTAGACAAACTATTAGAGAAAACGCTAATTTTATTTGTCTTTTCCGACAAGACCTAAAAAACCTTAATCATATTTATAGCGACCACATAGGTGAAGATATGTCTAAGGATGAGTTTAGAAAGTTTTGTCAAAAGGCGTGGGAAAGACCACACGGTTTTGCTATCATTGACTTAACCAGTAAAAAGCATGATGGAAAGTATAGAAACGGGTTTGATAATTTTTACATGCCTAAATCGATATAAAAAATATTTAAATATTATAAAATGGAAAAACTTTTAGAACAAATTGCAAAAAATACGAGCAGCAAAACATCGTTTCAAATTATAGTAAGCGACAACAAAACACGTTTTAGAACGAGGTTTAATCCTCCAATTCGACTGGAAAAGGATAAAGTATATGAAATAGCTCTGGTAAACCTCGAAACTTACTACTCTTTTCCAAACATTGATAAAACGAACGACACATTCGTTTATTCTCCAGACAATGGCACCACATGGATTAAAATAAAAATACCTGAAGGAAGTTATGACTTTGCTAGCATTAATGACTTCATTCAACAGGAAATGAGAAAAAATGGTCATTACGATGAAGTTAATGAAGAGTATCCTATTAACATTTCTGCAAACACCAATACTCTAAAGTCTATTATTACCTTAGAAGATGGTTATCAAGTAGATTTTAATCAACCAAGCTCCATTGCCAAAGTATTAGGATTTATTCGAGCTAAATATACGCAAGGATTTCACGAGTCAGAGAATGTAGTAAACATTCTTAGCATAAATAGTTTGCTCGTTAACATAGATATTATTTCAGGAAGTTACGTTAATGGTTCAACAAAAAATACTATTTACTCTTTTTTCCCAGATGTTGCACCTGGATATAAGATAATTGAGTCACCAGTTAATTTAGTATACTTACCAATAACGTTAGATGAAATACATGACCTAAATGTAAATATTACTGACCAAAATTACAATTTACTAAATCTTAGAGGTGAAAATTTAACGATTAGGTTTCATATTAGAGAAGCGAGATGAGCTAAATAAAAAAATATTTGTATATAAAATGACGAGTTACACTAATGTTAAAGTAAATATATCTGAAGGACAAAAGCAAAAGCTTCAACATGCTGTTAAAGCTAGTTGTCCAGTAAGTATTCGTTTAGGTCATGAAGATTTACAAGGTAATGATGTTTTAGCAATTACCAATTCACAAGCGAAGAAAATGGCTAAAGCCTATGAGGATGGTGTGGGTATAACTATTAAAATGACTGCGAGACAACTTAAACATAACATGAAAATAGAAGGGGGTTTTCTCGGAATGTTAGCCGGGTTGGCTGCTAGAGCTTTACCGATGCTTGCAAAAACCGTTTTACCAGCTTTAGGTGTTGGTGCTCTTTCTGGATTAGCTCAAACAGGTGTTCAAAAAGCTATGGGGTCAGGTCTTTACCTTAAAAAAGGAGGATGCGTTTGTCAAGTTGAAACTGATGGAAGTGGATTATACTTAAAACCATACAAAGGTAAAGGATTAGCTTCCGTTGGTGATGGGTTGTATTTAAAGCAAGGAGGAAAAATGTATGATGGAAAAGGACTTTTACTCGGACCTAATAGTCCATTTGCTAATATCCCTATCCTAGGAGCTATATTATAAATATTATTTACAATAAATAAAAATGGATATACATAAATTTGGTATAAAACCTAATATTACTACCCAACATAAAACTATATTTTGGAAACCTCATTTACATGGAGTAAAATATCCTCCCTTAAAGCAAGATTCTCTAAAATGGAAAATATATTCACAAGTAACTATCAAGATTCCTCCTCATGATGGTATGAGAGTTCCGTTAGGATTTGGTTATATAACTACACAAGGAGTTGTAGTGATATCTATTAGTAATAAATGGAAATATGGTTTAACCATTTTTAATGGTGCGCATCTTGATAATGACGTTAATGATATCTTAGTCTACATTTATAATTTCTCACAAAAACCGATCGAAATACCTGAGGGAGAGTTATTCTGCTATCTAAAATATTTAGCATAAAAAAAATTATTATATTAATAAAATGTCAGATACAAATCAGGAACACCCTAATAAAATATATCCTATATTACCTAAAGAACGAGGTACCGCAAGCGCCCCGCCTATTGAAATGGAAGCAATGGATAATGGTCATTCTTATAGGCTTCAAAAAATATCGGAAGTACAAAATTTTCTCAAGAAGGAAATAAATGAAAGGGAAAGATTGAATAAAAAATATGCTAGAATGGCTAAAGTAGTTGATAATGTTGAAGGAGGATTGGTTATTGTTTCATTAGCATTGGGAGGAGCAGGTGTTATTTTGCTTTCAACTGTTGCAGCGGCACCCGTTGCTGTAGGTTTGGAAGCTGCTGCTGGTGTAATAGGTCTTTCTTCATTGGTTAGTAAAATATTTGTTAGGAAAACTACTACTAAAGCTGAAAAGCATTTAAAAATTCAAACTCTTGCTGCTGCTAAGCTTAATACTATAGATAATCATGTATCAAAAGCTTTAATGGATAATCATATATCTGATGATGAGTTTAAGTTGATAATGGATGAAATGGGTAAGTATGAAGAAATGAAAAGTGAAATTAGAAGTAAGTTTAAAAAGAAGATGACAACAGAAGATAAGGAAAGTTTGATTGAGAAAGGGAGGCAAGAAGCGAGGGATTCCTTTCGGAGGCTCGTTGAAAACAAACATAGTGGAGAACTTTCGTATTAAGTTTCCTAAATTAAAATTTAGGTGTATGTGTGAAATTGATAACATGTAAAATCTATGATAAAATCTATGATAAAATCTACGTTAAAAAAATATGTTGCTAATTAAAAATGTCATTTCTAAAAATAACTGACCCTACAAAAAGAGACTTAATTGTAAAAGAGTATCTCGAAACGAGAAAGAAGATTCGGGATAATCTACTAGCAGAGAGAACAGGAGAACAACAACTTCAAACCGATTTGTCAAAGTTTTTTAAACCTATAACGGAAACGCAAAAAACTACAGCGAAGGAGATTACTGAGGAACTTAGACCAATTAAAGAAGGTATTGAAAACTTACCACAGGCTATTACTTTTCCAGCCTTTCCTTCTATCACAGCTTATGATAAACCAACAGAAGAAGATGTAAAATTTATTGGACCAATAGCGGAGTCGTATTTAAGAAAGTTTGCTACTAAGCCTGAAGCTGATAAAACGTATGGAATATATGATAAAAAAGGTAATTTTTATATCGGTAACAAACCAGTTGTTATTATAGACAACAATATTATTGTTGATGATGAAGAATATGAGGGTACCCCTGGTCTGTGGGAGTTAATCATATCTAAGAATCCGGATGACAATATTTTTAATGATAGGGATTATGATAATTACGCGAGGATGATGGTAAAAACGAATGCTCTTCATCAGGATTACGATTCAACCAAAAAACGACCTAGTGCTAATAAAAGTGATAAATGGAATAGAATACTCAAACCTATTTGGCATAATAGAAAAAAGTATGAAGGAGAGGGTATCATTGTTATCCCATCTGACCCTAACACATTAATAGAAAGACTAGACCTGTTGATGGCAAGTAAAGACGCAGGTAATACAGGTGTAAGAAATGAGTTAGTGAGTATTTGTGATGAATTAAAAAGACAAGGTGTTTTAAATTCACACGCTTATAAAAATTTAATGTCTATACTATAAAAAAGATGATAATCACTAAGAAACACGGATTTAAAAAAAGGTATTCATACGGTGGTGCCGGAATCTTTGATAGTATTGCTAACTTTTTAGCGAGGCTTTTTACTAGTAGTGCAGCTAAACAAATTGCGTCTTCTGCCCTTGATGTAGGAAAGAGTGTAGCTAAGGAAGGGGCAAAGAAAGCTTTAGAGGTTGGAAAAAGTGCGGCTGTAGAAGCAGGAAAAAAATTAGTTACAAAAGCTTTAACACCAAAATCGAAGCAAATTTTACAAAAATATAATGATACTCCTAAAACGCAAAACATTAGCACATTAATAGATGGAAGTGCCATTGCTATTCAAGACTTAGTTAAAAGATTAAATAGTGGAGCGGGTATTAAAATAGTATGAATAAGTTAAGAAATTATATTTCCTATATAAAAAGAATGTTAAATTTTAATCGTGTAGATTATGAAAAATATAATACTGCTACTATTGAAATAGTAGGCGCTTCTTTAAACATACAAGATTGTGAAATCCTCGAAATTAATAAAACGAAATATGGTTATAAAAAAGCTGTTGTGAAGTTATCTCCTGAAAAGGTAATCAAGATGAAAGAGATTGAGGAAAAGGTGAATAAATATTTAAAAAATTGGGGTATACCTAAAATAACACTTGTATACGGGAATAGAGTTTATCCTAAAACTAATCTGGATACCGCAAAAAGCATTAAACTTAAAGGTGTGTTTGTTAATAATAATAATAATAAGTCTTTTCCCCAGCTTTGGTTTGAACAATTATAATTTTTATATCATTTAAAAATTATAATCACTATTATAAAATGGACATTTTAAAAATCACCGAACCAATTTTAAAAGATGATAGTATTGTTGAGTATGAACACCATGAGTATGAACCAATCACTGGCACCAATCTCAACACCCCAGGAACAGAAATTAGGATTAACATTGAGACTCAAGATATTTTTACTCATCCTAGTGAAAGTTATTTACTTATTATAGGCGAATTAGTAAGAAGTGATACTGGAGCAGTTTATGATGCTAACACTAATATTTCTTTAACAAACAATGGTCTCATGTATCTTTTTAAAAATATTAAGTATCAACTTTCGGGTATGGAGATTGAATCTGTATTGAATCCTGGTCAGGCTACTACAATGCTTGGTTTGTTAAAATATCCGGATGATTTCTCTAAATCACAAGGGTTAAATCAATTGTGGTATAAAGATACAGCAGCTAACGCGGGTGCCGGAAACACTGGTTTTATTGTAAGAAGAAATTATATTATTAATGACCCTCTTCCAAGAGGTACCTTTAGCTTCAGAGTTCCATTAAAACATATATTTGGTTTTTGTGATGATTATGATAAGATATTGTATGGAATGAAGCAAACTCTCACATTAACGAGAAATGAAGATAATGATGCGGTCTTTCGAGATGGTGCTGCTCCTGCTGATGGTAGAATTAATTTACTTAGAGTATCTTGGTTTATACCTCACGTGCTACCTGCAGATGAAGAGAAAATGCAACTTTATAAAATTATCGAGAAAAAAGAAAAAATACCAGTTGGATATAGAATGAGGCAGTGTGACTCTATCTCGGTTCCCGAGTCAACATTATTTACCTGGAGACTTGCTGTCAAATCATCACCTGAAGTGCCACGTTTTATCATTGTTGGTTTTCAAACTGGTAAAAGAGGTGACCAACAACAAAATCCAGCCATATTTGACCATAGAAATGTTAAAAACATTTATGTTACGTTAAATTCTACTAGATATCCCGCTGTTGATTATAATCTCAGTTTTACCGCAAACCAATTTAGTAGAGTGTATGGTGACGCTTCTCTATTTAGGTCTAAGTTTTATAACATGAATGAAATGGTGTCAAACCCTAACATTACTCCCTCAGATTATAAAACCCTTTATCCTTTGTTTTTGTTTGATGTTTCCAAACAGAGTGAGAGATTAAAATACTCTGTCACTGATATCCAAATCAAAACATATTTTACTGAAAATGTGCTTGCGAATACAGAGGCATATGCTGTTATTATTAGTGATAGGTTAATTAACTTCCAGTCTGATGGAAATAAAATGAGTGTAGTGTATTAAGTTAACTATTTTTTTTTTTTTATTAAAAAATGATAAAGATTACAGATTTAAAAAAAATTCTTAGACAAAATAATATAAATTTTTACGGTTATTGGAATAAAAAGCGGTTGGAGGAGTTGGTAAAAGAACATGGTTTGTTACCAGAGGAGTCGTCTAAGATAGTTAAAAAAGAAAAAAGCAAAGACCCTAAGTATGATGAATTAAAAACTTTTATACATAATCCTAAAAAAGTTAGTATAGAGGATGTTGAAACTGGTGAAATAAAAACTTTTCCATCGATTTATAAGGCAAGTCAATTTATAGACCGCTGTCCACAAATTGTTAAGAACTATAATGGTGGAATTTGGAATAATAAATATAAGATTAACATTCAGTAAATTTAATATTAAGTTAAAGAATTATTTTTATATTATATAAAAATGAGAGATTATAATATAAAAATGGAAAGTATTAATTATAATATATATTCTGTAAAAGGTTTAAAAAATTTGGCAAAGTCTAGAGGAATCCGAGGATTTTCTAGTCTTAAAAGAGCCGAATTAATTGATCGTCTAAGTAGTTCTCCACCCCCTGGAATTGCTAATCAATTCCAAGGATTCACAGTAAAAGACTTAAAACGAGAAGCTAAGTCTATAGGAATCAGGGGATATTCTACGCTTAGAAGAGCTACATTAATTAACCGCATACTTAACCGCTCCATTAATCAGGAAGCACCAATATTAGACTATAATATTGATAATGATGGAGTGCCGATATTACAACCAACGACTTATACACCACCACCTCAGACACTAACTCCACCTATAACCGAAATTAATGAGTTGGAGAAGTATTTAGATAGTATTAAAGAAATTCCTAGGAATATATCACCTAGGATAAAGGCTTTAAAAGAAAAAATAAATAAGATATATAAAGATAAAGATGAAATAAGTATTATACAAAGATTATCAGCACTAAGAGGGTCTGCTATAGAATATTTTATAGAAGGTAAAGGAGGTTATACACCGGCTAATTTCCTTGATTTAGCGAAAGATAAATTAACCAATATTATGAGAAATAACCGTCAAACAAAACTTAAACTCGTTATGAAGTGTATGATGAAACAATCTGTTACTGATGATCTAAAAGAGATGAATTTCGATTCTGGTTACCCATTCATTAATTTAGATGGGTATGATGTGGGTGAAATATATGATGAAATGGGGGAAGAGCTATTAGACAATATATCGATTAGGGAAATGGAAATAGATTATTGGAGAGTCATTTTCGTAATTGATTTAAGATTACATACAGTAGCATATAATCCAATAAGAGGTAGTTCTTGGATACCAATTCCTCCTAAGATAGCGAATACAAAAAGTGTTATTAACCCGAAAAATGAAAATGATGATATGTGTTTTGCATATTGCATTCTTATAGCTTTAAACCCAACAAATATCCACCCTGAAAGAATTAGTAGACTAAAACCCTTGTTAAACAGTATAAATATGAAAGGGATTGCTTACCCCGTTTCCCTTTCTAATAGAGTTAAATTTGAGAGACAAAATCCTTCAATATCGGTATCAATTTACGGATATAATAATTTCAATAGTGTTTACCCGCTTAGTATAAGTAAGGAGGTTTATAAAAGAGAACATCATATTAATCTTTTGCTTCTTGAGAAGGATGGTAAAAAACATTATTGTTTAATTAAAGACATGAGTAAATTATTATCTAAACAAATATCCAATCATAACGGTAAAACTTATATTTGTCAAAGATGTTTAAATCATTTCACAAAAGAAGAAACTTTAAATAAACATTTAGAGTATTGTAGTGAAAAAGATGCTTGTAGAATAGATTTACCTGAAAAGGGAACCAAAATATCTTTCGAAAATTTTTATAAACAACAGAGACATCCTTTCACGATTTATGCGGATATGGAGTCTACGATAGAAAAGAAAAACGAAAAGAAAGGTAACACTACAAGGGTACTTAATATGCATAACATTTCAGGATATTGTTTTTATATTAAATCTCTTTACGAAGATGTTTACCCTTCAAGGGTTTTCCAATATTCGGGTGAAAATGCTGCTAAGAAATTTGTAGAGGATTTAGAAAATGTTATAAGAGAAATAGATAATATACCAACAAGGGAAATGATTTATAGAGTTGAGGATAAAAGAGAGTTTGATAGAGCAGTAAATTGTTGGATATGTAGTGAGGCATTTACGGAAAAAGATAAAAAAGTAAGAGACCATTGTCATTTTACTGGAAAGTATAGGGGAGCCGCGCACAGTGCATGTAATTTAAAATATAGAAGACCTACTTTTACACCTGTATTCTTTCATAATTTTAGTAAGTATGATGTTCATTTATTTATAAAAGATTTAATGAGTACACCTGGTGATATGAGTTGTATACCAACAAATAAGGAAACGTATATAAGTGTGTCTAAAATGTTGCCAATAGAATATACTGTTAAAGGGGTGAATAAAACTAAAAAACATGAGATTAGATTCCTTGATAGTTTAAAATTTCTAGATAAAAGTTTAGACACATTAGCTAGCAATCTAACTAAGGAAGAAAAGACTAATCTCATGAAATATTTCGAGGAGGAAAAGTTTGAATTAGTCTCACAAAAAGGTATATTCCCGTATGAATGGTTTGATAACCTTAGTAAATTAGAGGAAACGAAGTTACCTGAGCAAAGAGCATTTTACTCGAAGCTTAGATGTAGTGGAATTACTAAGGAGGATTATCAACACGCTAAAAATGTATGGAAAACATTTAGCATGAAAACTTTTAAAGATTATCATGACTTATATAATAAGACTGACGTTTTATTGTTGGCGGATGTCTTTGAGAATTTCAGGAATGTTTGCTTCGATAATTATGGGTTAGACCCATCTTGGTTTTATACAGCACCAGGATTAGCTTGGGAGGCAATGTTAAAAACTACTAAGGTAAAATTAGAATTATTATCAGACCCTGATATGATTTTATTTATCGAAAACGGAATAAGAGGAGGTATCTCAACCATTTTTAAACGATATGCAAAAGCTAATAATAAATATATGGGTGAGAAATATACCCCAAGTGAGCCATCTAAATTTATTACTTATTTGGATGCAAATAATCTCTATGGTTGGGCAATGTGTCAAAAACTTCCTACCGGTAATTTTAAATGGATGAATGATTTAGAGAATTGGCAGGACCAGCCATGTATATTAGAAGTTGATTTAGAATATCCTAAGGGATTACACGACTGGCATAATGATTTTCCCTTAGCTCCTGAAAGATTAAAGGTAGGTAAGGTTGAGAAACTTATACCTAATTTATATGATAAAAATAAATATATACTACATCGTGAAAATTTAAAGTTATATTTAAGTTTGGGTTTAAAGCTTAAAAAGATTCATAGAGGGTTAACTTTTGATGAGAGTGAATGGTTACAAACTTATATCAATAAAAATACTAACCTAAGAACAAAAGCTAAAACCACATTTGAAAAGGATTTCTTTAAACTTATGAATAATTCCGTATTTGGTAAGACTATGGAAAATATTAGGAATAGAGTAGATATAAAATTAGTTAGTACCAAGGAAAAATCGGAAAGATTAGCCGCTAAACCAAATTATTATGATATATCTATCCTTGATGAAAATTTATGTATAATTCAAATGAAAAAACAACGATTGTATTTTAATAAGCCTATTTATGTGGGGATGTGTATTTTAGATTTAAGTAAGACATTGATGTATAACTTCCATTATAACTATATTAAAAATAAATATAATGAAGAAGTTAAACTTCTTTTCACTGATACAGATAGTTTAATGTATGAAATAGAAACGGAAGATTTTTATGGGGATATTAGTGATGATGTTAAAGAATGGTTTGATACGAGCGAATATCCACCTAATCATCCTTCAGGTATTCCTACAGGATTAAATAAGAAAATTGTTGGTATGTTTAAAGATGAGACAAGTGGTAAGATTATAGAGGAGTTTGTAGGTCTCAGGTCTAAGCTATACTCTTATAAAATGTATGATGATGAAGAGGAGAGTAAGAAATGTAAGGGAATTAAAAAGCAAGTAGTAAAAGCATTTATTAAACATGACCATTATAAAGAGTGTTTGTTTGAAAAGAAGACACATTTAAGGAAAATGGTAGTTATTAGGAGTCATAAGCATGAGTTATATACTGAGGAAATAAATAAAATTGCCTTGAGTGGTAATGATGATAAAAGGTTTGTTTTAGAGAACAATATTGACACATTAGCATGGGGGCATACTAATATAAAGACCATATAGGAATATGGAATGGGTTTGAGATTTTGCTCATATATCTATTTTGATAGAATTAGACTTGTTAATATATATAATATATTATAAAAAAAATATATTATATATTTATTTAGACTTCTTTATATCACTTAAAATATCCATTAATCCAGCAATAATTAATTCTAATTCTTGTATACGTCTATCTAGTTTAATTATTTGTTTTTTAATAATATCATTATTAATAGGTTTATCTTTTTTCTTTGAAAATAATTTTATGAACTTCATTTTAAATATTTTATAAAATTCTTTTAATAAAAGATTATGTTCTACATATGAGACATTTATTTAAGTTAGCTATTTTATCACATTTATCGCATATACATAGATGGTTACAACTAAATAATATATTAGGTTTAGCATTTTTACATATACAACATTCATCCTCTAAAAATATTTTTTGTTTTTTGTTTTTATTACCACATTTTAAGAAATCTATTTCATAATAACTTTTATCTCTTATAACAAAAAGAGAACTATCAAATTCGCTCTTATTAATAAATTTCACTTCACCACGTGGATTAGTGATTTTAACAAGTGTAGCTTCATTTCTATTAGTTCTAACATAACTAGGTAGTGTTACATTTCTTGTTGATTCATTTATTTTTTTTAATGCTTCACTCACATCAGGGTCTCCATATAAACTATCAAATGTATCACCAAATTCTATGCAAGGTGAAAGATGGTTTAAATCTTTTAAATTTCTTTTAGATTCTGCTAATACTTCGGGGCTAAGTTCAAAAACATGTTCTCTACAAGAGCTTATTTTCCCTAGATAAGGAATTAAAAATTTTTCACTATTTAATCTAATATAAAACCAGTAAGAACCAACTCTTTTTCTTTCTTGAGTTTTATTATCATAAAGACCAATCCATATAGATGACCTATTTCCAGTATATTGCTCTATTTCTTTACTAAAACAATAATATATAACAGCTGCTGCTTTTTTCAAAGCGATGTAATACTCGTTATGATGAATATTTGGAAAATATACTTTTCTTCCTTGACCTGGAATTTTGTAAATAGGTATTTCATTATATTTATTTTTAATATGTTCTTCTAGGTTTTGTAATTCTTCGGATGTAAATCTATTTAACACACTCATTTTTTTATAAGTAATATAATTTTTTAACTTATTTATTTTTTAGAGAACAATATTGACACATTAGCATGGGGGCATACTAATATAAAGACCATATAGGAATATGGAATGGGTTTGAGATTTTGCTCATATTACCCCCTGATAGAAAAATGAAATGTTGATGTAGTAAGACAGGAAGTGAAAAGGTGATTTTTAGGGTTTGTGGTTAAAACGCGCATTATGGTTAAAACACGTGATTTTAGGGGTTAAGAAACTAGGACGGGGTTAAGAAACTAGGACGGGGTTAAGAAACTAGGACGGGGTTAAGAAACTAGGACGGGGTTAAGAGAGGATTAGGGTTAAGGGTTAAGGGTTAAGAGAGAATTAGGGTTAAGGGTTAAGGGTTAAGAGAGAATTAGGGTTAAGGGTTAAGGGTTAAGAGAGAATTAGGGTTAAGGGTTAAGGGTTAAGAGAGAATTATTGATAGAGCGTCTTATTGTCTTAGCAATCTCATTTTTTATCTACTGACACTGGTCTACCCCTTAGCGCTTTCTGTGATTTGCTGTTTTACCTCGACAGAAAGCATTACCAGTCCGGATGAAAGGGTTTTACCTGTACAACGAACCAACCTTTTTTGATGCCTTATATGCCATAATGTCCCCGTTCATGTCACAGAAAATGAAGAACAGGGTTAGTACCTCTGTATCTCAGTAAGTCTTTTCGTATGCAATGAAATGGCTTGCAACACACGAAAAGAGGCATTCGGACATTTGCGTAAAGTGTCGTCTCGGATCAGCCTGCGCAGTCCGCGCAGGCTGATCCGAGACGACACTTTACGACTACATTAGGTTTTGTGCTTCAGTAGACATGCACAAAACAGAAAATTACATAAAAACGGAAAGTGTCGTCTCGGATCAGCCTGCGCGGATTGCGCAGGCTGATCCGAGACGACACTTTACGCAAATGTCCGAATGCCCTTTTTCGTGTGTTGCAGGCCATATGGTTTTTCCACACATCAAATTCGAAGAATTCGTTTGAACATGTATGTCGTATATGAGCCATGCTCTGTGAAAAGGGGGCTTAATGCATCTACAAAAAGTAACGACTCAGGTCAGCCCGAGGAGGTTGACTTTGGTCGAAATTTTTTGCTTTTTGTCAATTTTCTACATGTCAAAGGACTTTTCCACATCATGATTCTGTCGGTTTTTAGACTGACTAGATTTTATCGATCCATAATTATGCATAGACTTGCTTGGTATCGAGCCTCATGGCGATGCATTAAGCCCCCTGCTGCCAGAGGATGGCTTATAATTATATTTTTTAATCAACAGTGCAAAAGAAGTGTTGCCAAAGCTTATTTATACAACCATGCAGTAACTGTTGTCTCACGTCAAAATAGTTTATGGCACGTTTACTAAGATAACCATATTTATTAACGCTTTATCAGACTTCAAAATTATATACTTTTTTCATTTTGGACGCATTTGCAGACATTAAATGAAGTTTAGCTGAAACAATCAGATTTGTCCTAGACAGGTTAGAAAACATTGTGGGAAAAGGATTAAATGCTGGTAACCTGCATTTTCTCCTTTTCTCACAATGTCTTTAAAAGCCTTGTTTTCACAGGTTCGTTAAAACTCCGAATAGCTTGATAAGGGCCAACCATTACCACCTGCTAGGAATCAAATAGCATTTTGCGGCTGCGTGGTTAGTGACCTACGTTTTGGATGACCTGGTTTTTAACTCTTATCCTGGTAAATAAATAAAATGAAATTTTCAATTCGATAGTAAAAACCCAGATATTATTATTTCAAAGTTATATTTTGGGGAATTATATCTCCTTATCGGACAGTGTAGATCCAAGATCAGACTGCACGTTCTGTGCAGTCTGATCTTGATCTACACTGTCCGCAAAAGGTCAGTGAGTCTCGCTCAGCAGCCAAAGGGTTAACTCTTATCCTGATGAAAAAGTTGAATGAAATTTTCAAACCGATACTAAAAACCCGAATAATGCTATTTCAAACTTATTTTTTGGACAAAAATATTTCCTTACCGTACAGTGTATATCCAAGATCAGACTGCATGTTCTGTGCAGTCTGATCTTGATCTACACTGTCTGCAAAACGTCAGCCTAAGGGTTCACACAATACTACATTCGCTCTTTGTTCCCCATGGCTTTCTATTATCATATGGTATATGAATATTACCATAGTATTATCGAAAGAAAGAGGTATGAAGCAAGACGAAATGAAGTCATTCTCTACGGAATGCTCAAAGGACCCTTATAAGTTCGTAAAGATCTCTTCAGTACTCAACAGAAGTGGTCCTTTTGGGCTTCCCTGAATCTGAAGTGGTATTGAGTTATGTTGGACTTCAATGTAAATTCAGACCAACTAATATTTGTGAGTGGAACAAATTTCTGGTGCTGGTCTAAGTCGTGTTATGGCGAATTGCAATCAAACAGTCAACTAGGAGTTCTTAAAAGCATCATTTCCGCTATCTAGAGCACCATACAATTTATTCATGTCATTCTTTCAGATGCATGTAGTCGGTAAGAACATGACACGTGTATACGAGCACATAGACATATCCGTGTTACCAGATGAGTATATACCGGACGAATATGAAGGTCCGAGGGTGGGTCCCAAGTCAAAGCTACTTGGTGAGTATATAAATGTACTGATATCGCTTCATTTTCCCTTTAACACACAATGATGAGTTTTACGACACTGAGAAAGAAGCTTCTTGAAAAAAAAAAATGTGCCAAAAGGAGTAAATGCAAGAACCAGCATTTTCTCCTTTACCCACAATGTTTTCTACCCTGTCGAAGACAAAAACATTAATTTAACCACATAAAATTGTTGTTGCAAATACTTTCAATTTGCACATTTCAAAAATTTTGTCCTTAGGTAAAAGCCCTAGCCTAGTACAGGTGGAACCCAGGAAATACATGAATATGTAACTGTCGCCGTGATATGACTGAAATTAAGTTGAAAACTACTTGAAACACCAATCAGTCAGCCACTTAATCAGCCAGTTAATCAGCCAGTCAATATGCCAGTCAATCGACCGATCGACCGATCGATCAATCTAAAGTAAAGGGTTGAATCAGAGACCGGCGTTACACGATACTTGGTTGAATATCTTCCATCAAACACGCAATTTTCGGGCAACTTGTCTGATGAGCCAGGACGATAAGCATATGACTTACCCAACTAATCCGATTATTTGTCTGTGCTTGAATAGCGTAAATTTAGACACGCATTGTGCAAAATCCAATGTCTCTTTATCAAAACATGTAGTTATGTGTATTTCAGATGAGATGATTGAAGAATTGACATCACAAGAGTTTGTAAATTACATCACGACTTTGTCGTCTGACAGATATGGCGCGGATCTGAGTAAAAAACCGGAAGCAGGGAGTGGTGAAGTTCCTGTAGCATCGTTTAGGAAGCTCAATGTGGACTGACATCCCTGAAATCCCTTTGCAGGGACACAGGGACGATGATAGACGCTTTGATTAGACCTCCACCAAACAATTCCGTGAAAGAACCTAAAAGAGGCTTTGAAACAATTGTGGTGAAAAGGAGAAAATGCTGGTAACTAGCATTTTCTCCTTTTCCTACAATGTTTTCTGGTCGTTCAAAGGACAAATTCCATAATTTGAGCCACATTTAATTCGTTATTTGAAACTGCTTTCAATTTGGATCGGTCTGAAATTTTGTTATGTGGTAGAGAGTTCAGCAAATGTTTCAGAAATATGCCTATAGCTGTCAAATGCACCTGTTAAAACTCCTTCCTGCATCATTCCCATTGATCTGGAACCTTCTGTTATTACAAATAGCTACTATGATAAAGACGTCTTAACTTCGTTTAAAAGTTTTATTTCGTACTACATTCTCATACAAAACACAAAGAACATACATAAAGTCTACCCTAACGATTACTGAAGTTCTAGTTCAAAAAATACACATTAAATATAACCTACTTTACAAAACATAGATCGGCCTGGATCATACTATTACAAAGAACGTTTTAATCAATATGTATACACACATGTATGTATTGTTCATGTACATCTATTTCATGCAGACAACACGGATGTTTGGCAAACTTCAGGTATTTTCTCTCGCATAACCCACAGACTCGTAAGGTGCTTTAAAACTGAAGATGTAATAGATCTACAAAAATATATATTGAAATTAAAATAAAATGCCTCATAAAACTGTGTGCGAGTACAATCAATGTCAGACAGTGATCTAATTAGATCTATGGCGTTACTTTCCCACTCTCATATAAAAATGCATTGAAATGAAGATATTTCAGGTATATAAAAAGAGGTTTAACAAACTGTCAAACTGAATAGTTTAGTACAATGTGATATAATATACAAGTATTTGTCTTTTATCATAAACTTGCGTAGGAACTTTTGAAAGCTGCACAATGATTTATTTTGAAACATCAAGAATTTATATTCAATGTTATGTAAAATTGTTTGCAGTAAAAATGTTATTTTACATTCGGGATCTTTGGATCATTTGGTGTTCAATCCCACAAGTACACGAAAAGAACTGTATACATATTGAAGTTAAAGGATAATAATCACTGAATAAAAGAGGTAGTTAATTTCATATTTTAGCATATGGAACATCTGATTTACTGTTTAGCCAACTTTAATCATAATGGATGGAAAGTTTTAATAATTCCTGAAGTGGAAAAGAGCAAAGATCATGACAAAGAGAACACAGAATTTATGAACCCAGTGAGCAAAGAAGTGTGACAAGCTTCTGTGGTCGTGGACGTAGTGGGGCGCTTCAAGAGTGGCGTAGATAGCGCTCAAGATCAATGCCAAGATGGCAGCGTCCTCCCAGGTGGAAACGGAATAATATTGTCTGTAAAGTAAATTAACAGTATGTAAATCAATGAAATAGGTAAACGGACGTTGTACGTCTGTTCACTACCCACTTAACGACTCGTAAATCTTATTTCCAAGACAAGCCATCTACTTGGCTGACACGTTCTGACTCTGCAATATAGATGACTTGACATGGAATACAGAATAAAAATGAGTTTTAGTCATCCAGCTGCAAGATGGAAAAAGTCGTATGCATGCAAGTGGTAATGGGTTAACCCTTTACCAAAAATCTTGAATTTAAACGACCTTGGGGTAGCCCTTTGAAAACTTTGTTGGAAAAGAAGAAATTGCTAGCCACCAGCATTTTCTTCTGTTTCTCCCACAATGATTTCTATTCTTTCAAAGACAGAAACCATCGTTTGAGCTTCACTTTATCTGTCGGTTGCAAATGCTCACAACTTGGTAAAAGTCTAAGACTTATCGTTTAGTAGAGGGTAAATACATGAACCAGCCTAATGGTCCATTCTAGAAGCACATGTATTATAAGCCTGGCGTAAACATAAATGGCCAGGATATGATAGGAATTCCTCCGGCCGAGTGATGCTTTAAGGTTACAAACACTTTCTCACATTGCCACACCTTTTTAAAACGATGTTTACTAATAGACACAAACAGTCGTCTGAATGTGGCACCATTCATGTCTCATGATCCATCATAGAAGTACCACAAGCCCGTCGTCTCAAATGAGAATCGAGTTCAAATCTCGCACCAAACCCCGAATTAATAATTCAAATACGTATTTGCTTCATAATCCACAGTAAAAATACTCCAAGCTCGGCGTCAAAAATTAAGGCCGAGATCATGAAGTATCGTTCCTCTATACGTTGATCCCAGGTCGAGAGATTATTTTTGAATATGGGCAAAGTTCTCCTTTACTTATTAGTCACGGTGTTTCCAAATGCTGCAAGCTATTGAAAAAAAAGTAGTCTGCAGAGACCAATAAGTGAAAGAGATGCACTTTTCTTATGACGCATTGCAGAAGGACCACAAGTCTGGCGTCACAAATGAGGGCGGAAATATACGTATAACATGGTTCCCCGTTATGACACCTGGCCGAGTGACGATCTTAGGATAGGCCTCGGAGCAATTTCTCATTTCGTTACAATATTTTCAACAGATGTCTGCTGATAGACGAAAACAGTCGTTTGAAGAAGGTATTAAACGTATGAGCCATGCTCTAGCTAAAGACGGTTTAATGTATCTCCGTGATGCATTATAACAAGCAAGTCATCACATACTTTGTCTAACACTCTGCTGAACCATGAGGTTGAATGGTATTTTGAAATGCAGAAATTTTAATGACAGAAAAAAGGTTCAGCCCATGTCAGCCTGCGCGGGCTGATATGAGTCGATACTTTTTGTATGTGCATTGAGCCCGTTTTTCACAGAGCATGGCTCGATTATAATCAGCGTAACGATCCGTTGTAAAAATACCAGAAATTTGGCATAAAAGTGAGTCAGATTAAATATGTTTTCACTATAATTCTACCCCAACCCGGGTAGCTACCTCTCCTTTACTAATCAGTCACTCAATCTGCGTGACCCAATACACATGTACAAACATATCCAAGAATTCATTAAAAAAACAACATTTTGACCAATATTTATGAGAATTTCACGGAAAAAAATGGCATCTACAATGCACACAAGGTTTTTCTATGATTTGTCCTGGTGACCAACTTTTTGAACTGAAGTAATCCAATTTCAAAGTTGTGCGAGATATCAAGACAAAACATTCTGACCAACTTTCATCTGTATCCAAAAGAAAATGTGGCCGCAAGGGTGCATACAAGGTTTTTCTAAGATTTGTGCCAAGACCTATTTTTGACCTAATGTGAACCCCTTTCAATCCTGTCACAGATATCGCCAAGGCAAACATTCTGACCAATTTTCACGAGTTTAAAATTCAGACTGAAATTATAGCCTCTAGAGTGCACCAAAGGCTTTTCTAAGATTTCTACAAGGAACATACTTCTTGACTCTATGTGACCCAGTTTCATCCCTGTACAACATATTATCAAGACAAATTGTACGAATTTTCCAGCGTACAGGACTGAAAATCTGGCCTCAGTGTTTTTCTAAGATTTTTCCTCGTAACCCACTTCTTGACCCGACATTCAAACATGTCCGAGATATTATCAAGACAAACATTCTTATAAGCTTTCATAAGTACCCGACATAAAATGTGGCCGCTGTGTGTGTACAATGCACACAAGGTTTTTCTAAGATTTGTCCAAGTGGCCTACTTTTTGACCAGACGTCACCCTGTTTCAAATATGTCTGAGATATCATGAAAAAAAAAAAACCTTCTGATCAACTTTTTATGAGTATCGTATAGAAAATTTGGCCTCTAGAATGAATACGAATTTTTTTTTTAATACTAGTATGCCCCAGTGACCTTCTTCTTCACCCGACATAACACAATTTCGAACTTGTCCGATACAAAATCAAACAAACATTCTGATAATCTTTTATGAGTATCAGTGGCCTACTTTTTGACCCGACGTGACCAAATTTAAAACATGAGATATTATCACGACAAACATTCTGACCAATTTTCAAGAATATCGGACTGAGAATGTGCATACTAGGTAATTGTTGCACGACGGACGTCACACGACCTACAACGGAATAACACGATCACAAAAGCTCATTCTGAGCACATTGTGCTCAGATGAGCTAAAAAACAGATGTCCTTGCCTCATGATCCATTGTAGAAGTACCACTAGCCCTGCGTCACAAATGAGGGCTGAGATTAAGTACCGTTCCCCGATACGTCGACCCCAGGCCGAGTGATGATTGTAGAATAAATAACTGACCACTTCTCCTAACACAGCGGCGATTACCATAGATACACTGAACTGAATGTGCAGATCCACCATTTTGGACAGGTTTCTTGGTCTGTTTGGGTGATAAGAAACTTACTGTAAAATAAAACCTTGGTGACTTACACTCTTTACCAGACGACAAAAATGTCAGATTCGTCCAAATTGAAAGCATTTGAGCCATGCTATGGTAAAAGGGGGCTTAATGCATCTCCGTGATCCCATTATACCAAGCAAATCATCACATAATTAGGGATCCATAAAATCCAAGTAGTCTAATGAATGACTGAATCTGGAGGAAGAGTGGTCCTTGGACATACAGAAAATTGACCAATAGCGAAAAGTTTCGGCCCAGGTCAGCCTGCGCGGACTGCGCAGGCTGACCTGGGTCGATACTTTTCGCAGATGCATGAAGCCCCCTTTTCACAGAGCAAGGCTCATTTGTAGACGACAAAGTAAATGTTGCTCAAATGATGCAAATTTTCTGGAAAGGGTAAAAACATTGAACATCTGAAAAGGATGAAATACCACAATTTCTCCTCACCTTCAAAAGTCTTCTTCCTCAGGGCTATTAAACACGGGATTGTTTGGTAAAGGGTTAACTGCGTGGCACATGACAAGATTTTAGACTTGCTCATATCCAAAGCCGCTTTGTACAGGACGATGTAAATGGGCTCAAATGATGGAATAATTGGAAATTTCAGTAGGCGTTTAAAGGATGATTGCGTTCATCATTTTATTCAGGAATCGTATATAACTTATGATCCCTGTTTTACTGAAGAAATAAAATAATGTTCTTAATGTTCGCTTGGGCGATCAAGATTGCTATTTTAATGTTTTCTAAAGCGTTCACTGTGCGATCGTAGATGTGATCGGAAGTTATTGTGAAAATGACGGAAGTGCACGATTTTAGGCACCCATTCGATCCCACTCTATCACAAGTCGGCGTTCTGCATCTAACGGATCACCGGTGTTTGCTGAATGACTCTTGTCCCACCCCCGTTGTCTGCGCATCTCATATTCTTCGAAGATTCGACCTGTCTGCTATGACGCATCACCCATCCCCGTATACTTGGGAAGAGTAGGCTTATACAGAAGCTATTAGCCTATCACCCAAACATGTATGGGCTATTTTAATAAATGGCCGATGCATGGGTTATATGCTAGCCGATCATAGCTGAATGAATCGCACCAGGTAGCGTTTTATTGAGTAAACGTTATTTCATTTTGAAATTCAAAGTAACAGTTGTTGTTTTGAAAAGTAGTCCGGTTCTGTACCCAGAATGCCCAAATTAGATAGATGTGTATTTGTAGAATGCCATCTAGCGGGAGATAATGGTCCCACCCAGAGCAAAATCCCTAAATTCAAATTCGGAGTGGAATAAATAAAAGTCAATTGCAAATACAACATGAGTTCAAGACTCCATTTCTTTTCTTTTAATTTGCAAAAACAAACATATCTTCCACCCCCCATTTCTTTTATCAAATTCTTTCTAAAAACCGGTCTGCATTGATCCCAAATAAAGAGCATGATTATAAAAAAATGCTCTTCAAAAATTACTGTACACTACAGGAATACAATGTTAAAAATTATAGCGACGCGATCAACCCTTTACAATGCAAATTTACATGACCCCGACGCAGAAAGCTTTCGAAAACATTGTGGGAGAAGGAAATAATGCTGGTAACCAGCATTTTCTCCTTCTCCCACAATGTTTTCTATCCTTACAAAGATAAATTTCACATTAGGACTCCTGTTTCATACGTCGTCTGAAAACGCTAAGATCGAGTCTAAAATTTTTTGTCGTCTAGTAAAGAGTTGACCCTGAAAACGACTTTATCCGTCTTGCTGCAGACCAGTTTGAATTTTCCAAAAATATGACCGAAAAACTGCTTGAAAAGAGCTATTTCCTCTTTTCCAACAATCTTTCACATAACTTTAAGGATGATCAAACCTAATTCATGTTGATTATCCATAATTTACCAGACAGTTTTCAAAGTCTTTTCTTTTACGTTCTTCATTATCAGAATACGAGTCAGTGTATGACATTACACAATCAGACTTCGCAGGAATTATAAGTGAACAGCAAAAGAACTTAAAATTGTTTGACATACATGTAGTTTCTGTAATTGAAAGGACTGTACACGTTTTGACTACTTATAAAGATGTAAGGCAATAGTTCCAGATTGAAAAAGGCGGAAATAAAAACCAAGTGAGCAGAGTTCTACAAATATCAAACATAACGGCTTAATCTCTACTAGACGAACAAATTTGAAAAGTACACTATATTTCCAGACGACAAATTAAGTGTTACTCGAATATTTGATGTATTAAATATTTGTCTTAAACATTTGAGGGCTAGAAAAAGATGTTTGTAATGGAGAAAATGCCAGTCACTCCGACCAAGTTAGACCCCTCAAAATTCAAAAGCATAATTTGCGGAAGACCAACCAAATAATGGGATTTGTCTTTGAAACAGAAAGGGTAGAACACAATGTGCGAACTAGAGAAAATACTGTTACCCTTTTTCAACGGTGAAAGTTTCCAAACTGAGGCTTCTTCCTCAGGGTCGTTCGGTTAAAAACAAACATGTACATACTTACGAGCCGTGCTCTGGCAAAAGGTGATGAAATGCATCTCCGTGGTGTATTAGATCATGCAAGTCATCATTCCATTATGGATTCATAAAATTCATTCAGTCTAACAAGATAATTCATGAGCTTGTATGGTCCTTGGACATGCAGAAAATTGACCTATAGCAAAAAGTTTCGACCCCCGTCAGACTGCACAGGCTGACCTGGGTCGATACTTTTAGCAGATGCATTACACCCCCTTTTCACAGAGTATAGCTCTTACCTTTCTGAGAGACGCGTCGCGTGTTAAACTTGTACGTTTATTTCCTTTGACCCTTTGCCACACAAACCCGAATTTTAACAACCCTGGGGAAAAAGCCTTCTGAAAACATTGTGGGAAAAGGAGAAAATGCTGGTAACCAGCATTTCCTCCTTTTCCCACGTTTTCTTTCCTATCAAATACTGAAAACACCATTTCAGCAACATTTGATATGTCGTCTGCCAATGCTTTCAGTCTGGTCCAAACCAAAATTTTGTCGTTTGGTAAAGATTTAATACATTCCCATCTGCAGGCGAAATACCGTCTTGCAGCAGACCACTTTCAACACGTTGTTTTACGCCTTTATAAAGACTGTTTGTAAGTCGTCTGCTGCAATTATGTTTCTTGCGATAATTGATAGTTAAAAGATGAAGTTCAGCAACAATGCTTAACAGATCTCCAGATAAGAGGGAATGATGGTATTCTAAATCCATTATTTCTCTTCCAGACCCTATGTTGTGGGTACTCATTAGAATCGTCTCGATGAGACGATTCTAATGAGTACCCATAACATAGGGTTTAGTGGAGAATGATTAATATTTTCAATTTTGAAATTAAAATCACTCCCTCTATCTGGAGCTCTGCTAAAGTCTTTACAAAACGACAAAATTTTAGACTTGTCAAAATTGAAAGCATTAGTAGACGACATATCAAACGCGGTTTATAACAAGGGATTTTCTTTCATTGAATAGAAAACAATGCAGGAAAAGGAGAAAATGCTGGTAACCCACAACGTTTTCAAAGCTTTCTTCATCAGGGTCGTTAAAATTTTAGACTGTGTAGTAAAGGGTTAATATACATTAGTACTTCAGAAATAAACCAAAGGGATCCGGTACGCCATAATTTTTATGCTTTATGCATGTACATCTACATGTGAAATGTACATGTGTATAAGGTATAAAATTTTGGGCGAGCCGTACCCCTTTCAAATAAACTAGGAAATGTAAAATATTTCTACCTCCTAGGATTTACAAATTACAGTAATGCATGCTAGCTCATATCGTTAATGAATTGTTTCCGATGGTTAAATCTGTTCGTATGCACTGTAAACTAACAAAAAATAAACCCGGAAAATCACTGTCTTAGCGATAGCATTTCAACAAACTCACCTCAATCAATAGTTGCACTTGATCCTTGTATGAATTTGAATTGAAATTGTTCGAATTGTTGACTTAAAGTATAAGGAAAGTTGTTACAAACTGACAAATATAACATGTATTCAGACGCGCCGTAAGTGGGTCACTAAACCGATTAAAAATAGTAACATAAACACGGCCTCTTTGTTTATCGATTTTCTGATTGGTTCGTCGGTTGACCCCTGCATCACTATTGAAATCTGACAATACTCACAGCTAACCCTTTCCTCAGCATGAAAACATGCACCTAATTTTAACTGTAACACACAGCAGGATTTTGGACTCATCCATATTCAAGGCATTTGCAGACGACAAATTAAATGTGACTAAATGCTGGAACATCTGTTTGAAAAGGGTAGCCTATTCGAAACGGAGAAATGCTGGCTACAATCCTTTTTCTTTCCCAAGAATGTTTTCAAGGGTCCCAGAGCTGTGAGTTGATAAGCAGTAAATTGTTTTGAAAAAGGATAACAATACCCGACGGAACCGACCATACTCGTAGTTAGGATCCCTTAACTTGAGTAGCTTTGCAAAGCAAAAACGATTCATTCCAGACATGGAATGACAGTAAACTAGGATTAAACTGTACTTTTAAATGTGTTGTCTGGTATTGCTCCACTCTCTTCACTATAGTAGGAAAAGAGGCCCTGAAACACAGACGTGGACTATACCGATGAGAGAAGTACAAGATCAGACTACAGAACGTGCAATTTAATGAAGGTCTAAATTTGCTTGTTTGGTCCAGTCTTCGATAGTTTGATCAGTTCACCGCAACAGCCCACTGATACATAAGCTACATGTCACCAGTACAGATCAAGCTGACTCTACCTTACTTTGTCCATGTGACTAGCACCGCTAGCTTGAATCAAACCAAAAACCTCTAGGTGATTGAAAGTCTTGTGCCTCAACCGTTACCTAACAATCCCGTGTTTTAAGTCCTACGAAATGATGACCTATGAAAATATGAAGGGAAAAGAAGAAAATGCTGGTGACGAGCAGTTTCTGCTTTTGCCGTGAACGTTTTCCATCTTTCCAAAGACAAGTCCCATCATTTAAACCAAGTGATAGGCCTGTAAATGCTTTCAATATGGCTACATGAAATACAATGATTGTCTGATAATAGATTAAGCACTGGGATGGGCCTTTAGGTTGTAACCCTTTACCAAACAATCCAGTGTTTTCATGACCGTGAGGTTGGGGCATTTTGAAACATCGTGGGAAAAGGAGAAAATAGTGGTTACCAATCAACCATTTCCTTCTTTTTCCACAATATTTCTGCCCTGTCAAAAAAGTTCAGTCCAATTGTATCGCTTGAACCATATTTGCCATCTGTAAAAGTTGCCATTTGGAAAGAGTGTAAAAGTTGTTATTTTGGAAAGGATTAAACTGCTTTTAAAAAACTTAACTATTGCTTCCAAATCCGCTTTGAACAGATCTTTAAATCAAGAATCTCATAGCCATAGAAAGCGGATATGTGGGTCAGAAATAAGCGATGATATGGAGTAAAACTTTTTTTCTTTACATGTAATACACACGCAAAATACGCGGTGGTTTGTCCCACTCTCGGTTATTTGTCTTGCCGCGCCCCTACCCACACAAATCACAAAGTAAACAATATATAACCAAGAAATGTCTGAAAATTAAAACTGTGTTTCATTCAATATGTGACTTACGTTTCATTTTAGATTTTTTTCTTACACACTAATGTGTAGGCTATCTTACAGCATCATAGCAGATTCATTTTTGTGAAATTTGGTCATTTTTAATCAGGAAGTAATTTCATTGCTTGAATGATTGATTGAATGGTGTTTTACGCCGCTTCCAACATTATTTCAGTCATATCAAGACGACAGCTCACATATTCATGTATTTCCAAGGGTTTCACCAATACTAGGCAAAGGCTCTGAAGTGTCTAGTCCGAGGCTACTCCCACGAAAAACCCAGTGTTTCTCGAACCCGGGGCCTCCAGGTCACGGGTCCTACACTTTACCACTGAACCACGCAGGACCTAAGTAATTTAAAGATGGGGCACCCTAATGCGATTCATGTAACATCGCCTTTCATCGCCGAAAAAATGTACGGATTCGGCTAAGACTCGAGTAATCCGTAATCGATCGGCCGATAGACGCTGCTTCCCCACATCAATCACGGATTACACGAGTCTTAGCCGAATCCGTACGGTTTTGGCGATGAAAGGCGATGTAACACGAATCCCATTAGGGATTCCTTAAGAGGAGATATTTGAATTAAAAGTTCACGCAAGCATGGATGCAATACGGACTTAGCTCTGTAAGCTTACTAGCCTTCGTCCACTAGAGCTAAAAACTATTCTGTTCCGCATACCAGTATCATCAGCATTTTTTTCAGAACAAGAGGGCCATGATAGCCCGAAAGTCGCTCACCTGAGCCTCTCTCACCTGAGGCTCTTTTTTTTTTTTAAACCGAAATGACCCTTTCCAATCTCTCGTGAGGTATCAAGACAAACATTCTCACAAATTTTTATGGGTATTGGACTGAAAATATGGTATCTAGAGGGTACAAAAGCTCTGGAATTTGTCTCAGTGACATGGTTTTTAATCTCCTATGACCCATTCTTTAACACGTCTGAGATGTCAACATGAACATTCTGACAAACTTTCAGGAGTATCTGACAGAAAATGTGGCCTCTAGAGCGTCTACCATGTTTTTTTTAGGATTTGACCTGGTGACCTAGTTTTAGACCCAACCTGACCCATTTTCAAAACCATTTTAGATATCATCTACACAAACGTTCTGACCAACTTTCATGAGCATTGGACCGAAATGGTGCCTCTTGGGTGTACACAAACTTTTATAAAAATTCGACCAGATGACCTAGTTTTTGATCCAATGTGACCTATTTTCTAAATCTTCAGAGATTATCATCATGACAAACATTCTAACCACCTTTCGTGAGTATTGTACTGAAAATGTGGCCTCTGGAGTGTGCTCAAGTTTTCTCTAAGATTTGACCCAGTGACCAAGTTTTGG
Source organism: Hippopus hippopus (assembly GCA_946811185.2). Lineage (NCBI taxonomy): Eukaryota > Metazoa > Mollusca > Bivalvia > Cardiida > Cardiidae > Hippopus > Hippopus hippopus. The sequence goes on along the minus strand of OX328099.1, from coordinate 33,918,202 downwards.
ACCTGACATGACCAAATTTCAAACATGTCTGGGATATAATCAAACAAACAATCTGACCAATTTCCATGAGTATTGGACCTAAAAGGTGGCCTCTAGAGTGTGCACATGCTTTTTCAAAGATTTGACCTGGTGACCTATGTTTTGACCCGACGTGACCCATCTTCCAGCTTGTCTGAGATATCATCAAGACAAACATTCTGACATCCTTTCATGAGTATTGGACTGAAAATGTGGCCCCTAATGCATACACAAGGTTTTTTGAAGATTTAACTCGGTGACCTAGTTTTTGACCTGCTGTGACTCATTTTCAAAGTTGCAGGAGATATCATCACGACTAACATTCTGACGAAGTTTGATGAGTATTGGACACAAAACGTGGCCTTTGGAGTGTACGTACCTAATCTTGGAATTTAAACTTTAACCCTTTACCGCACACCCAATTTTTAACGACCTTCAGTGGCTTTAGAAAATGTTGTGGGAAAAGAAGAAAATTTTTTTCATGCATTTTTTCCTTTTCTCACAACATTTTCTTCCCTTCCCAAATAAAAATTTAATTTTTGAGCCACATCTACTTTGCCATCTGCAAATACTTTCGATTTGGGCTAGTCTAAAGTTTTGTTCTTTGGTAAAGAGTTAGATATAATACAATTAGTGTATAAGACACTTAAACTCTATACAATGACACAGATTTTTGATATAATTTATTTGAAAAATAAACAACAGTTCAAGACCTGCTCTGTTTCAATACCTCAAACACTTACAGTAACTTTTTCTCATTCTTCCTTTGTGGAAACCAGCAATAGAAGTTGCCTGTTTTAATTTCCAGAAGTCTTTCTAACCACAAAAACTCTACCCAAACATAAGCAAGAGAGTTTCAACGTATTTTACAAGATATGTAAGAATGAGCAGCAACATTATTCAAAACCCCAATACAAATCACATGTATTTACTTTTGCTTGTTTTTCTGCTCCCTTGGACCAACAGAAGAAACTTGGCTGTAAATGTAAATGTATATAACTCTATCCAAACACAAGCAAACAAAATATTTCTATCTCACTTGGTTTATTTAGCTCAGATGAGTGCTCATTCATGAAGCTTTCATCTGTTTAGCATAATGTTGCTTGCAGACAACTCTATGTCTCACAGCAGACCACAATCACTGGTATTGAGCAACTTCTCCATTTGCAACAATATTTTTATTTGTATTTAAGTATTAAACTAAAATTAGCTATGCTATGGCATAAGGATTAATATACCGCCATGATGCATTATATCAAGCAAGACACAACATAATTTTGAATCTATAAAATAAATTTTGACTAACAATCAACTGAATAATGTGGAATTATGGTCTTTGGACATACAGATAATTTACAAAATCAGCCCTGTATGGACTGCACTAGCCGACATGGGTTGATATGTTTTGCAGATGCATTAAACCTCCTTTTCACAGATCTCTCACAGAGCATAGCTTAATGTTGATTACTTATTCTTAACGAAGAAGTTTTCAAAGTTGTCTGCAGGAAACTTGTTCAGGAACTAATGCACATTTTACCAACATCATTTATTATCAGTTGTTGTTCATTTCTTTCCAGTTTTCTTTGCTTTAGAAGTTTTTGAGCTCTTTGAGGAACCAACTTTTGCCTGTTTAGGTTTAGCATATTTTGCTTCCAGCTCATCAAAGAAACTCGACATATGTGATTCTCGAGATTTCTGTCGACTCTGTATCAAGGCCTTCAAGGAATCATCCCCATTCAGTCCAAGTTCTTGTTGCAACTCCTCTGCTTCTTCAGCTTCTTTTTTTGCCTAAAAAAAATATCATTCAAATACAAGTCCTCCTTCACACAGATTATAATGTGTCGTAAGTCATGCTGGGCACTTTATTCAACAACCATTCATGAGAACATTCTTTGTCTAATTCTCAAAATTTTCTCAATTTGAAACTAATCATTTGACTTAGCCAATCAGAAATGGTTAAGTCAATCAGATGTTCTGTTACTCTTATAAAGCTAGACTTAGAATGTAAAGTTTATGGATATCATATAACAAGAGCACCTCATCTGGATGCCAATACTTGGCTGCAGTGCTTTTTTCAGTGGAAATTTTTAGTTGCAAAAGGAGCATTACTGAGTCAAAAATGCATTGAGAGTTACCTCCCCTTCTTATATGGGTTTCCTGTTTGATCATAGACAACTTGCTAAAGTTTGAAGTAAATATCTTCAGTAATAACAGAAACTGTCAAAGTTTTCAAAGGACGTAAAAACACAGATGACATCATGGCTGAGAAAATATCTTGACATAATCTTTGAAAACAGCTGAGCTAATAATGACCTAAACATAGGCATAGGATAAGAGGACTATTCAAAGTTCAACCTTTAATCATACAATCATGTGCTAAAATGGAAAAAGGCCTTGGAAAACATCAGGAGAAGGACATGTTGGAAACTAGCATTTTTTCATATTCCCACAATGGTTTTTGCTCTATCATAACAAGATTTTAGTCACAGGAACCACAATAATTTCATCTACAAATGGTTTCACTTTATACAAGTCTAACATATTGTTGTCTTTTATGAGTTAAAGAGGATACCTCTTTAGTTCTAATCTTAAACTTATGTTGTGGGTACTCATTCCAATTGTCTCATCAAGAAAATAACAATGAGTACCTGTAAAACAGGTTTAACTGTTTACCAAATGACAAAATTATTCGACTCAACCACATTGAAAGCATATGTATACAACAAATTAAATGTAGCTCAAATGATTACTCACTCTTTGATAGGGTAGAAAGCATTTTCAAAAGCCATCTTATTCAGGGTCATTAAAACTTGGGATTGTGTGGTAAAGGGTTAAAAGATGAAATGATATGAAACTGGTAACCCCCTTCAATCTAAACCTCTGATAAAACAACTTATTACATTCTTATATCTCTTTAAAACTAAATGATAAAAATGTGAACTAGTCAAAATTGACAGCATTTACAGAAGATCATTTCAGTGTTACTCAAATGATAGAAAACATTGTGCCTATGTGGTAAAGGTAGAAAATGCTGATTGCCAGCATTTTCTACCTTTCCCGCAATGTTTTCAAAAGGCTTTTTCCTCAGGGTCATTAAAACTCTGGATTGTGTAGTAAAGGAGTTAATTCTGTTTATACAGGGTGTCCGGAAAGTAAGGTAACACTTTCATACATTTATAAAATAGATTTAAATTTGAGATGAAGAGTTAAAAATATATATGCATGTATATAAAATATGTAAGTTTTTTTGGTGAAAGTTTTATGCAATTTTCATTACATTACGAACTTTTACACCGATTTCAAATCAGAAGTACCTTTTAGTCATTGGCGTCATTTTAGGAAATAATGACGTTCTCTCACTTCTGTTCCCTGGACATGCTTGTAAACAAAATATGCAGTTTTGGGCACATGAAGAACCACATTGTTTCACAGAGACCACTGTACAGAGAAAAATTAACTGTATGGTGTGCCATGCCAAGTCAAGGTGTTATTGGGTCATATGTCTTAAAAGACACGATTAATTCCCAGCCCTAACTATCGCTTTAAGACAAGTTTGCAAAACATGTGGTTTATGCAGGATGGTGCTACGGCACTACATCTAATACTGGGATGGACTTTTCATACGATACATTCAGTGATAGGGTAATATCAAGACGATATTCGGAGGTGAAAGATTACTGAATGTCAAGGCTGTCTGCGTACGGTCCCGACCTCAACCCACTTGACTTTTCCTTTTGGGGTTAGTTGCAGAAAAAAGTCTACAATTCCATGCCAGACAGCACAGACATGTTTCTAAAGAACATTAAAAGTGAAATCAAGAAGATTCATTTTGGAATGTGAGCTGAAGTGATTGACAATTTCATCGTGCATGTTCGACATAGAAAAAGCATAAAAGGCCGTCACATCGAAAACGTCATGAATTACTAAAAATGACGCTGGTGTCAAAAAGATACTTCTGATTTAAAATCTGTATAAAAGTGTGTGATGCAATGAATATTGAGTGAAATTATCACACAAAAAACTTACATATTTTATGTACATGTCAAGATAATTTGGTAAAGAGTGAAGCTTCATTGTGAAATCCTAGCCCTTCACTTACTTTTCGTTTCCTAGCTTCCTTTGATTTCTTTTTCTCTTTACTGAAGGCTTTAAATTCCGGTACTTCTTTCTTTTTTATCATATTTTTAATAAAGTCAGAAATTCTATCTTCATCCTCAATTTCAGCACACATCACATTAGACAGTATCTCATCCATGTTGCCCTCAAACTTAACATAGGCTGTCTTGATATCTTCAAGCTCCTCTTCTGAATCTGAACAACATTTAGGTAAAATGATTGTAGGTTGGTAGCAGGCAATGCATACCACATGTTGGAACCAGATTACTTGTATTTTTAGTGGTGTATTATCCCAGTTTCAACAATGTTATAGTTATAGCAAAGTTTTAACCACCCCAAGGAAAAAGGCTTTTGAAAATATTGTAGGAAAAGAGGAAATACTGGTAACCAGCATTTTCTCCTTTTCCCTCAACATATTCTAACCTTCCAAAAAAAAAAAAAAAAAATCAAATGTTTGAAGTCACAATTTATTAGTTGTCGGTAAATGCTTTTGATTTGGACAAATCTAAAATTTGGTTGTGTAGTAAGAGTAAATGCTGTTAGTATATTTTTCTGTCAGAATATTCACCAACAATGGCATTATTCTACAGCTAGTGGCAAAGCCCTATTCTACCCCAACAGCTCTTGCAACCAGGCCATTAGAACTGACCTACACTATTCAGTATGACCTAGTCTGGAATCACACCAGTAATCACCTATGAAACAGACAAATGCCATTACTTCTATACATGTGCAGTCTGCCATGCTGACTATCTTCCTTGAAGTGAAATTAACCCTTTACCACACAATCCTGATGGTGGTAACTGGCATTTTCTCCATTTCCCACTATGTTTTCTACAATTTTAGAGCCAGGTTTCATCAACTGAGCCAGATTTAATTTGTTATCTGCAACAGCCTTGAATTTAGATGAGCGTAAAATTTTGTTGTTTGGTAAAGAGTTAAAAAAACTGGAGCACCTTGGCCTTCACAATGCTTAAACAAGGGTGCCAAATCAGGGCGTGAATGCTTGGCTACTGTTGCTTTTCCGTATGTCAAAAATATTTTAATTATACCTGGCCTATTGGTATAGATTTCCCTTTTGATAGATAACAGCCGAACCTGAAGTAAATATTCTTTGTAATGACATGAAGATATGTTAAAGTTCTTGTACATCAACGACCACACAGCTATGATAATACCTCAACATTTTCTTCAAATATGTCCCAGCTAATTAACTGTTTACCAAACAACAAAATTGTAGACCAGTCCAAATTGAAAGCATTTGCAGACGAAAAAATAAATATGGCTCAAAAACTGAAAATTGTTTTGGGAAGGGTAGAAAACATTGTGGAAAAAGGAGAAAATGCTGGTTACCAGCATTTTCTCCTTTTCCTACAATGTTTTCAAAAGGTTTCTTTCTTAGGGTCGTTAAAAGTCGGGATTGTGTGGTAAAGAGTTAAACAATTTAAACAAAAATGTAAGTAAATACATGTATTGCCTTTCATGTGAAATCACTCCCCACTGCAAAATTTAATGTCTGTTGTTGTCTTGTGTCAGACTACTTTTGAAAATGTTCTGGCAAAAGGAGAAATTACATGGTATGTGTACCAGTATTTTCTCCTTTAGCGAGGGTATTTATCTTAGTATCTTCGTATCAAAACCTTTACTCATGTTCAGTATTTCCAGTTTAGAAATTTATTATGTTTAAAAGTTGTTCACAGCAAATTTATTTCAGGGATAAGGAATTGAAATACCTTTGTATTTCTTCTCAAACTCTTCAATGTCTTTCTGAGTCACTTTTGGAAATAAACATCTCCAGTAGGCTTCCCAGTCACTGTTTGGTGGAACAAAATCCCCATCTTCTGGTACTTCACCTGAGATATCACCAATTATCATACATTGCAATCACACTGTCTTGATTTAACCCTTTCCAAAACAACATACTTTAGCCACTTCCAGTTTCAAAACATCTGCAGAAAACAAATTTGAACAAGATGTCTGTTTGTAAAACAGTCATGCCCCGCTACTGCCACATTGATACAGGAAGTGGCACGGTTCATAAACTGATATCAAAAGAATTGATTGGGAAATATCGAAGTCAACAGTTCGCATAATTATACACACCGCCGTGTGTATACATACAAGATTGTAAACAGTCGCCGATACACAGACTGGGTTATCGATTTTCTTTTCGGCACGCGCGTTCAACTTCCGCATTTTCCCAGTCAACTTCGATGCTTACTATGTCCCCGATAATACGCGAATAAAATGTTGGAGCTACAAGTTGAGCCACATGATGATTTTTGAGACACTTTAATTTTTTTTGAGCAAATGGCTCAAGTGGCGAACGGCAGCGCGGGCCCTGAATCAACTGGTGGTCACTGTGACCTTGACCTTTCACGGATTAACCTTAAAATCATCTACACTCCAAGATGAATATCTGTACAGAATTTGAAGGACCTAGGTCAATTCTGGGTCTAGTTATCATCTGGACAAGGTTAGGTCTAAATATCATTAAGTTGAAGGCCACTGTGACCTTGACCTTTGATGGATTAATCTCAAAATTGATAGGGATCATCTGCACTCCGAGACGAATGTCTGTGCCAAATTTGACGAACCTAGGTCAATTCTGTGTCTAGTTATCATCCAGACATGGTTTGGTCTATATATCAACATGTTGACGGTCACTGTGACCTTGACCTTTGACCGATTGACCTCAAAATCAATAGGGATCATCTACACTCCGAGACGCATGTCTGTGCCAAATTTGATGAACCTAGGTCAATTCTGTGTCTAGTTGTCATCCGGACAAGGTTTGGTCTATATATCAACATGTTGACGGTCACTGTGACCTTGACCTTTGACTGATTGACCTCAAAATCAATAGGGATCATCTACACTCCGATACGCATGTCTGTGCCAAATTTGACTAACCTAAGTCAATTCTGTGTCTAGTTATCATCCGGACAAGGTTTGGTCTATATATCAACATGTTGACGGTCACTGTGACCTTGACCTTTGACTGATTGACCTGGAAATCAATAGGGATCATCTACACTCCAAGGCGCATGTCTGTGCAAAATTTGACAAACCTAGGTCAATTCTGTGTCTAGTTATCATCCGGACAAGGTTTGGTCTATATATCAACATGTTGACAGTCACTGTGACCTTGACCTTTGACCGATTGACATCAAAATCAATAGGGATGGATCATCTACACTCTGAGACGCATGTCTGTGCCAAGTTTGATGAACCTAGGTCAATTCTGTCTCTAGTTATCATCCGGACAAGGTAAGGTCTACCGACCGACCGACGGACCGACATTAGCAAAGCAATATACCCCCACTTCGTTGAAGGGGGGCATAATTATGCACAAATGAGGTAAGTTTTCTGGAAAGGCAAGTAAGACTGCGGGAAAAAGAGGAAATGATGGTTACCAGCATTTTCTTCCTTTCTCACAATGATATCAAAACCTTTCCCCCTTAAAAGCTGGGATTTTTTGGTAAAGGTTTTAAAACACTTCAACAATACAAATTATTATCTATTACTAGTAATTCTTAGATTGCTGGGTACATCTAAAGCCAGATGTTGAGACACTTTAGCCCTTTACCGCACCATGATGACTTTTAACGACCCTAGGAAAGACGCCTTTTGAAAACAATGTAGGAAAAGGATAAAATGCTGGTAACCAGCATTTTCTCCTTTCCCCACATGTTTTCTACCCTATCAAGGAAAAATTGCACTGTTTAAGCCCTACTGAAATTGTTGTCTGCAAATGCTTTCAATTTGGACAAGGCTAAAATTTTGTTGTTTGGTAAGGGTTAAATCAGCGTACATAAACTGCAGTCTGATCCTTGATCCACTCTGTCCGTGATTCAGTGAAATTTTGTAGAAAAAGCATCCTCAAAGTTTTTAATTTAAAACATGATGGGAAATGGATGTAAAAAAAAGCCATAATGGTATTATAATGTTGTGTTTATCCCTCTTCCACACAATCCTAATTTTTAATGATCCTGAGAAACAAGCCTTTTGAAATTATTGTGGGAAAGGGGAAAAAAATGCTGCTTACCAGCATTTTTCTCTTTTTTCAACAATTCTGTCTACCCTTCCTAAAACATATTTCAATTTTTGAGTCACATTTACTTATTTTTTGTCTGCAATTGCTCCATTTGGACTTGTCTAAAATTTTGTTTGGTGAAGGGTAAACACAATTTTCAACAGTATTTCAGTGATAAGTGCTACTGTGATAAGCTTGGTTCCTTCCTAATGCTAAAAGTTGCCATCAAAATTTGCTGTTTCTTGATCCTGTATGCCAAGTGATAAGGTTTTTTTGTGGCTTAATATAAGACTAAGATTGTTCACAGTTCCAAAATATTTTCCTTTAGAACTGGATACAGATTCAACTGATCCCTGTTCAGTCAGATTCTTCACTGCATTTTTTCATTAAATTGAGTTGAAAAGCATATTGGAAAAAAATGCAACTAACAATTCTAGGGGAAGAAGACAGTAAATTACATTGTGATAACTACAAAATCAATAATAATTAAAAAAAAAAAAAATTGTTATTTATAAGCACATTTTCCTTTTTCCACCATGTTTTCAAAGGTTTTTGCAACAACAAGAAAAATGTCATCTGTATAAGGGAATGAGCAAAAGAGCACTACAATGGGTTTATCATTACCAGTTTCATCATAAAGTTTCCTTTTGTCCTTGTCTGACAGAATACAGTAAGCTTTTCCTAATGTTTGAAACTTTTTGGTAGCAGTCTCCTTCTTGTCTTCAGATACTCTGTCTGGATGGATCTTTAAAGATACTTTGTAATAGCCTTTCTTCACTGAAAAAGAGATAAATGTAATTGAGTTACGCTCTGGCAAAAGGGGGCTTAATGCATCTCTGTGATCCGTTGTACTAAGGAAGCCATCACATACTAATGGATTCATAATATCCATTTTTTTAAACAAATACAACCAATAATATTCTAACTAATTACCTGGACATGCTATCTAAATGGTTGAGACAGAACATGTTAATGATAGTTGACAATAGGACTTTCTTGAAAGCAACTGGGAACTGGAACTAGAAGATTGCCGGAAGACATGTGGAGCCTGCCATGGGAGAGTTAGTAGAGATTACAGAGCCTCATAAGCTGCACTTGGAAAAAAAGTTACCAATGTACCGGTACTTATTTGAGTTATTTCAGATCCCTTTGTTTTAAAATTTGAATGAGGATTGGAGTATTCCCTATTTATGAACAAGCAGAAACTTAATCTATGACCTTCAAGTATGAACTTGACCTTGAATAATTCAGGGAGTCACTTACTGCTCATGAAGTGGAAAAGTTGTCAATCATTTCATCATTTGGCCATCAAGTGTGAACTTGACCTTTGACCTATCTGAACAAATTTTTGGATTGGCACATCTACTCATAAAGGTGAACAATTGTGCAAGTTTATTTGAAATCCATCCAAATGTGTAGAAGTTATGGCTTGGACAGAATTTATTTATGATAATTTTATCATTTGAACTGAAGTGTGACCTTGACCTTGGATCTATATGATTGAATATTTTAAATGACACATTTACACATGAAGGAGAATAATTGTTCATAATCATTTTTAAATCCATCCCTTAAATGTAGTTTTGGTGCAGACAACTTTCAGATGGAGACACACACACATACACATACTAACTCGCCCATGCACTAATGCACGCACATACACCAGAGTGATGTGACAACTATGCCTTGCTCACTGCAAGCGAGCAGCTGCTCAAAAAAGAAGAAAAAGTATGTTGATCATTCTACTCATACCTCACCTTCCTTCTTATCCTGCTGAATTAAAGTTCTTGACAACTACAAAAAAGTTTCTTAATCTAAAATATTGGCATGTACCTCAGTTCATAGCTTCATACTACTAAAAAATCAAATGAGAGTGCAGAGCATAATCGGACTGCCTTATGTTTAATGGATTATTGTGCTTTTGGTTCTCAACAGAGTGCATGTATGGTCAAACTTAGCACTTAAAAATGATGATCAGACTCAGGAAGACTCCTGAAACTTTGAAGGGGGGGAACATAAGGATTGTCTAAACATCCCTATTTGATGGTTTATTCATCCTATTTACACTGATTAATAAAAAAGAAAAAATATGAGCTTCTAAGTAAGATTTCATTAACATAGATGAGTTGTTGGTACAAAAAACTTTATCAAAACACTGATGTAGATAACAAAAGGTATGAAAATTGATCAAAATACAGGTGAAAGTGAAATTCAAATTTGAAAAGGGGCATAATTGTGTCAAAAATATTTTGATGACTACCTGCCCTTGTAGTATGGCTTCCCCTTTTGATAGTAAAACAACTATTCCAAATTTAAAGTAAACATCTTCAGTGAGAACAGAGATATTATAAAACAGAGGTGTGCTGTATTACTGGTATACCGTTAACCATGGTACCGTAAATGCTCCCCTAGGTATGATACTGCAGTAGTATCAAGGAATACCGGTATTTTATCAACATAATTTCTGGCTTTTCCCTGCTTCTATGTATGGTGTATTTTTGCCCTGATAGAGTCTATCATAACAGCAAATTACATAATAATTTCTGGGATTTCAAAATGAATAAGGGAATATTTTGAATGCACAAAGGGCTTGCTTGAAACCCAAGCATGTTGACCAAATGATCTGAAACACTGAAAAAAACTTGTTAGCACTTTTCATGGTCACTTGAATCTAAATGTTCAGTATGTCTAAAGTTCATTACGGGGTTAAGTTTTGCCAGTTGTTGTATAAACTAGAAAAAACACAAGGACACATCCTTTTCAAATGTGAAGGGGTGTGGAGACACAATCACAAAAATAACATCTGAACAACCCTTCAGCTAGCCCTATTATGAAATGTCAGATTTAGCACAAAGCAGACAAGGGCAACGCCAGGGCTGTGACAATCTTTAGATGACTAACTTCAAAAACAGCTGAGCAAATAAAATGCTTCAGCCGATTATTGGAAAGTTTTCGAAATTTCGATGACTAATTAAATATGGCCATTATGGTTCTGAGTCGTTTTGACCCAAAACCATTTCCTCCCTTAGTTGTTTCGCCCCCAAAGATGTTTCCTCCCTAGTCGTTTCGCCCACCTAGTTGTCCTCCCCCCCTCCCCCCCTTTTGCCCCCTACCCAATAAAACTACATGTATATCTTAGAACTTTTAGTCATCTTTAACAGGATAATAGTGCATCTGTAATTTTTTGTATATGACCTGAACTCAACATGTTATACCCATATCTATCCCCAAATCTGAACTCTTTAGCAAAGCATTTGTAGTCGTTCAGTTAGCAGCATTTTCCTTTGAAAATAGAAATCACAGTGGAAAAAGTACAAAATTCTGGCTACCTGCATTTTCTCCTTTCTGCACAATGTCCTCGAAAGCTGCCTTTAAGGTTGTTAGCATTCGTTTTTGTGTGGTAAAAGGTTAAAGGTTATTTTGATTTAAAAGAAAGCAAAAAGATTTTATTAATGAATCCCCATACTGCACCTCTCTCTCTCTCTCTCCCTCCCCCCTTGTAAACACACACACGCACCCATGATATCAATCTACCCTATTCCCAACGAACCTCAGAAACCTTGAAACAAAAGATAATTCGACAAGTTTACCCTTTACAGCCATTGATCATCAACATTTCTGATCCCCGGCTCGGCCAATTTCTTTCCGAGGATTGATGATAGACATTTCGACAGGATTCATTCCTCTCTCACCACTGATTATTCCTTTGACGATGGTTATGTGGGAACGCAGCCAGTGGCTTGGAAAGAATAGTGTGCGGAGTACTGGTAAAAGAAAATCCAGGAAAGCATGGATAAGTGCACTGGTCGCCGTGATATAACTGAAATAATGTTTTAAACGGCACTGAAAAAACCCATACAATCAATCAATCAATCAATCATCAACACTGTTAATCCTTATCCTGCTAAGTAAGTGAAATTAAACTTTTGAGCCAAAGTAAAAACCCAAATATTGCTATAAGGTGTTTTTTGGAAACAACGTCTCCCTAATGGACAGTGAAGTTCAAAGATCAGGCTGCAAGTTCTGTGCAGTCTGATCTTGATCTACACTGTCCGCAATAGGTCAGTGAATCGCACTTAGCGCCTTAAGAACTGAAGAACCAACTGACCAATCTAAAACACTTAAGTGGTAAAGCCTTTTTAACTAAAGGTGCTAAGGAGATAATTAAAAACGATAAATTTTGCATTGAGCAAGTGTTTTCACACCTTGCCACTAATCACATTAATTAAGTGAACATGGAGTGTTTATTGACTCAAACTCAATACACAAGGTAATCAACGGTATTAATTAAAATATGTTTTTTTTTAGCATGCTAATAAAGTTTATTGTGCATAATTAAATAATATAGCAAACACTAACCCTGTTCTGTATAGCAATCAAAATTTTTCCATAAACATAGTATCTACATATTACACCCAAGTACAATACAATACAATTATATTGAAAGACTACAAAGGACGCCGACATCGGTAAACAGATATAATTTCTTACTTCTTGTTTTTCCTTTCTGATTTCCTTTTCCTCAATGTTGGTGATTAATGTCCTTAATTATAATTTCCATTGTCATTCAAAGTCATAATTAATAGTTGACTTCGTTATTCAAAGTACTTCGAACGAACCATTATTTTTTAAAGGTGCTCTCTCTTTTTTTTTTCCCTCTCTCTCTCTCTCTCTCTCTCTCATTGCTATGCTTTAGGAGCGAAACGATTATAGAAGGAAATGGTTTGGGGGCGAAACGACAAGGGTTCGGAGGCGAAACAACTAGGGGTGAAAAATAGGGGCGAAACGACCAGGGGGGAATCAACAAGGGGGGAAACGTCTAACGGTCTTGTTACTATTATGGGATCGCCGAAAATTTATGGAAAACTGTACCAATAACTAATACCTTCAGTTTCTGTCGCGGTCTTTGAGATGGCGAATAGTTCGTATAAATCTGTCGTTCCAAATAATTCTTGGCATTCTTCTAAAACAGTCATTGTGCAATATTGAAAATGGCCGGCTCTTTGTTGTTGTTGTCATCGATTGGACTTCCGGTAATTTGTTGTTTCGTTCCACATCGGATTCGTACTTTTATCGGAAGGAGTCAATAGTTCGGATGAAATATTTTGGTGAGGCAAATACAAATAGTTTTTTTTAAAGATCCCGATTATTTTTTAATTACTATTTAATTAAATAACGGTTTCATAAAAGACCTTGATAAATTACATATAGTGTCATCGTTATTTTTTTTTTTAAAGTGAAAGTAGTCTGCATAATGTTTGTTAGAAATGTCTGTCAGGACTAAACAGTGCAAAGCAAGCTTTTGTTGTTTTTGTAGAAAATCTAAATAAAGATCATATGGCACAAAATTTAAAGTCAGACTGTTGAATTGTTCTAACTGATAACTCTTGAAGTTCTTACATGAAGTAAGCAGAAACTGAAATGACTACCAAGTTTTTTTTTCCAACAGAATGAAAATAGCTCTTAATTTCTTTAAGTATTTTAAGACCTTAAAGGTGGGTATTTAGATTTTTCACATCTCACCAAATTAAAAAAATATATATATCACTGAAATTTATATGAAAAAACATTACAAATCATCAATAATTAAGAATCATAAAATTACAAAAAAAAAAAAATTTGATGGTGTTCCCTTAAAAGGCTACGTAGCCTCTTAAGGTATATTTAGATTTCGCGCCAGAAATCAAAAAAGCATTGTGGGAATGTCAAGTGACTGGCACATGACTAATGACGCTTAAATTCCATAACATAACAAACATGTAATTATTTTCCATAATGTCTTCTTCGGACGCTATGTTTGAAGCTCCGTCTTTGTATTTCCGGTATGTAAATGAGCCAGTTGCTCATGTAAAAATAGACCGTGTTTCCCGTCGGTGTCGACCTGGACCGTAGTAAATCTCTAATTTCTCTTGTTGTCGCATGGTTTTCGACTACTGGGGTTTTATGAATGAAAATTAAAAGGCTTTGGGAGTATAAGGATGTTTTTTTTGTATTTTTGTAACATTTTCGTCCCAAAATCTGAAGGGCCACCTTTAACACTAACAGGTGACAAATTTTTGACATGTCTAAATTCAGAGCATTCACAGACAACATATCAAATGTGACTCAAAAGATTGGGTTTGCATTTGAAAAGTTAAGAATACTGTTGAAAAAGGAAAAAGAAGCATTTTCTTCTTTTCCCATAATCTTTTCATTAGCTCTCTTCATCAGTGTCATTAAAATTCTTGATTGTATCGCAAAGAGCTGAAACGCTAAATCTCAGGTATCCCTTCCTAAATATTGGCAACCTTAGGATGGTAGCACACTGTCAGTGTTGATGTAGAGCTCCTGGTGACTATTTCTTGCAGTTTGTTTTTAGCTATAAGACTTTTTTGCTATTGGTTTCACTACAAGATTTCATCAGGGATCATATATATACACATCACTATAATTATATACTATCCCTCAATTCATGATCAATTAGTTTTCTGTGATTTCCAGAAAGATGTAGTTCTTATTTATTTAAAGCATAATATTTAGTTCCTTACGCCATTTAAAAACTACATTTCAGAAGTATATCAAATCTTAACTATCATGGACTTCACAGAGCGTCTCCTGGCATTTTTTCTACCCCATGTAGGTAACAACAGCGCTGCAGGTTTTGTTTATGTTAATGAATTATAGAGATTTGAAATACTTTTCCTTGATTTGTTTGTCATTTTCCAACAATTAAGTTTGATTTTCATTCAGTTTTTCTTTTCAGTTAATAAGAATTAAAAAAAAACTGAGCTTATCTGTCGATCTGTTGAGGCCTGCTGAGGGCAAACACTTCTGTTTTCTTCTTTTTTTAGGATGATGTTGGTGCTAAGACAGACAGCTAGAATGAAAAGAACCTGTCTAAAATATGGTAAAAATGTTGTTTTTTTTGTTGCCCTTTACCACGCAATCCCGAGTTTTAATAATCCTGATAAAAGACATTTTAAAAACATTGGTAACTGGCATTTTCTCCTTTTCCTACATTTTTTTCTACTCTTTTCAAGACAAAAAACATCATTTGAGCCATATTTAACTTATCATCTGTAAATGTTTCGAATTTAGAAACATCGAAAATTTTTCGTTTGGTAAAGGGTTAAATTATTCCATATCTAAAAGCAGTTTCATTACATGTATATAGGATTACTGAGAATCACAGAAATTCCAAAAAGAAAATCCCAAAAGCACCAATATGTCTTACTGTAGTCTTGCAAGAATATCTGATGCAACAAAAGTCTCACTGTACTGTAACAAGGACTAGGTGGTGATGACGCAAAGTTTACATTACAGAAGAACACCAACATCTGAAGATCAATAACCCTTAGGCTGCTAAGCGCGACTCACTGACCTTTTGTGGACAGTGTAGATCAAGATCAGACTGCACAGAACGTTCAGTCTAATCTTTGATCTACACTATCCAATAAGGTGATATTATTTCAAAAAACGTAACTTTGAAATAGCAATATTAAGTTTTTTCTATCGCACTGAAAATTTCATTTTAGTTATTTAGCAGGATAAGGGTTAAAAGATATAGCAGAGAACTAAACATGTCTGTTCGTATGTCATGTAGATGTTATTAGAAGTAATTACAGCTGAAAGTTCCATAAACATGAGAAAAGGCTAATAAACAACAAAATATTTCATGTTAGTTTTCTGAATTTTTTTTTTTTTCTGTCGTGCATTTTGACCCAACCAGTTTGTACAGTTGCGGGAAAAAATCCATACTGTCTTGAATTAAATCAGTTTGAGAGTACTCTCCTTATTTTGCACCCCTCCCCTCTCCTCCATCACACGTAAAAACACTTTTGAGGCACATGAGGCAAGACATATATTGAATTTAAATATGTTTAGCCTTTAGAATGCCGAGTATACCAAAAAGATATTTTAAGTCCAGAAATTAGACCCTAATAATAAGAATTTCAAGGTTGGTCTCAAGTGTCTAAAGTATTTCAGCAAAGCAGACATTGTAGATCAAATATTGTGCAACCTGATCTTGATCAATGCTAGCCGCAAAGGCAACTATAACTGTGGAAGACACTTTAAGGTTTAATAAAGTTTCAGGTATCTGGACAAAACTTTGATTCTTTAAGCTTTCGTGTATGCAACACTCCCCCGGTTTCGTAGATCCTGACACAGAAACAATAAAATGTGCAAAATTGATTTAGTATCATCACATTTCTCAACTTCATACTTATGTATTTGACAATAATCATCTTCACTTTCCTATTCATGTCTTCAATCTGCTCTATCCTCTGATGTCACGATACCTGTCATAAAAATACACTAATTCACGAGAGCATGTTGAAAGATTGTTTATACAGCCATGATATTTACAATCTTTAAACTTACTGTATAAACTTTTTATACGATTTGGTTTAATAATGTCCGTTATTAAAGGGACCCATGTCTGGTATGAATAAAGATGCATATTTGTATTGGTATTTCCCCTTAGACCATTTAAGCCCCACTTACAGAGCTTGCGACTGCGATGCGACTTCATTGCGACTGAAAAAAATGATAATCGCAGTTAAGTTGCATAGGTCTCCGAGAGGTTGCAATGGCGTCGCCGAAAGGTTGCGGGACTAAATTAATCGCAGCCAGTATTTTGAACATGCACAAAAACCTGGCGGCGATTATTTGGTCGCAGAGAGGTCGCGACACGGTCTCAACTTCATTGCAGATTAGTTGCCAACTGATTGGTGATTTTTCAGCGTTTGTTTTCGCAGAATACTCTTGGCAACCTTACGCTGCCCTGTTTGCAACTAATCACCGAAGATGCAGTGAAATATCTGCACACTTGCGGCAATTAGTCGCTGGTAAGTTGCAACACGGTTTCAAGCACGCACAGATGGGTCACCAACTTCAGCGCAATTCACATCGTCACTTTTCGTTGGGCATTTGATCAGTCCACAACAGTTCCTCATCATGGGCCGTAGACCAGGGACGAAAAACAAGGAAACCCCACCACCTCCAGAAATAGCGGAGCAGGAAGCTGCAAGGAGACAAGAGACAGCTGAAGAGACCATCAAAGCAGCATTCTGGTTATTTCTTTGCAGTTGTAACAACTGTAATTGCAGGTGTGTTGCCATTTTGACGACGTGAATAGAAATGATTTTATCTCTACTGGTAGAATATAGATTTCTATCACCTACATGTATGAATTGCCATTCAGAATCGTACCGGTCACCGAAGGTTCTCCCACTACTCACCGAACGGTCTCAACAAATCGCTGAACAACACGAATATGTGGCAAATAATTGCCGACTAATCGCTGCACAATCGCTGACTAGTCGCAAACCTTATTGCTGACTGCTCGGCGATCATGTCTGTATTCCATGGGCATAGATTAGTTGCAGCAGTCTCATCACTTGCAGACCCAATTGCCGAAAAATCAGTCGCAGAGCGGTCGCATCGCATTCGCAAGTTGCAAGCATAGCTTTATTGTTCACAATGTCACTGAGTGCTGCTTGACATAAAAGTACCTAATACCTGCTTTGCTGTTAAGCCAGCTTTTAAAGCACTGCGGTTTGATGCATGTCCCTCCATGATAGTTAAGGTGTGCTTCATGAACAGTGCTTGGATTGCTGACTTAGCAGTTACACTTTTCATTTATTAGCAGAGATGAGATTTATGATAACTGCCTGAGTGGAGTTGCCTTACCGTCTTATATTCTCCTGCTGTATTTGTATATCAATCTTAGGTTTGAGACATCTCTAAGGGGAATATGATAGCATTGTATCACAGTGTTTACAGAAATGGCCTCCTGTGAGACAGAAAAAAATTGTCTATTGAAGTTTAAATGATAAATGCTTAGATTTACGCAGCAAAGAAACTGAAATGAATGGCGGTAAAAACCATGTTCAAGCTATCCAGCAAAGTTGATAATCATCTTTTAACCCTTTACCACACAAGCTTGGGTGTTAACGACCCTGGGAAAGAAGCCTTTTGAAAACATTGTGGGAAAAGGAGAAAATGCTAGTAACCAGCATTTTCTCCTTTTCCCACAATGTTTTCTACTTTATCAAGATAAATTCCACCATGTGAGCCACCTTTAATTTGTTGTTTGCAAATGCTTTCGATTTGAACCAGTCTAAAATTTTGATGTTTGGTAAAGAGTTAAAAATGAGTTAACAAAGTGTCATCAACATACAAATAAGGACATGACACAGTAGCAATCCTGTTGAAGTTGATGCTTGTTCCTGTACATGTTGAGGTCAGACTTTATATATCAATGTTGATATATTCAATTTCAGAGAGGAGCAGCAACATGGAACTCTATAAAACTACCTACAGATTAATGAGTTCAAGGGCTTTCCCACTGAAAGATGAATTCAAACAAAAATTGCTTAGCCTGGAAGGAGGTTCAGTCGACCTCCAGAAAGATAACCAATCAGGAATTGCCACCATTTTGATGAACCATCCAAAGAAAAAGAATGCTTTTTCAGGT
Source organism: Hippopus hippopus (assembly GCA_946811185.2). Classification (NCBI taxonomy): domain Eukaryota; kingdom Metazoa; phylum Mollusca; class Bivalvia; order Cardiida; family Cardiidae; genus Hippopus; species Hippopus hippopus. Next base: position 33,899,573 of record OX328099.1, on the reverse strand, counting down.
ACAAAAGAACATTTTGAAAATAAATTATGCTGAACCAAAAAAGAAACTGGCTAAGTTTGAATGTAGATAATTTTTTAAGGTTTCAATAGATTTGGCTGAAATCATCTGTTTTTAGCTCACCTGAGCACAACGTGCTCAAGGGGAGCTTTTAGGATCACCCTGTGTCCGTCATGCGTCGTCCGTCGTCAACAACTCTTTAAACATCATCTCCTCCTAAACCACTGGGCCAATGTCAACCAAACTTGGCAGAACTGTTCCTTGGGAGGTCCTCTTTTAAAATTGTTCACAGAATTTGATTCCATCAAAAACTCTGGTTGCCATGGCAACCAAATGGAATTTTCTAAGAAATTCTTTAAAAATCTTCTCCTCTGAAACCGCTGGTCAGATTTTGAAATAATTTCACAGAAATGTTCCTTGGGTGACCCTTTTCAAAACCTGTTCTTGAAATTTTGATCCGTCAAAAAACATGGCCGTGGTGGTGGTAGGGGTTCTTTGTGTCGTGTGGTGTCAACAATTCTTTAAACATCATCTCCTCCTAAACCACTGCGCCAATTTGGACCAAACTTGGCTGGAATGTTCCTTGGGAGGTCCTCTTTAAAAGTTGTTCACAAAATTTGATTCCATCAAAATCTCTGGTTGCCATGGCAACCAAATGGAATTTTTAAAGAAATTTTTTAAAAATCTTCTCCTCTGAAACCGCTGGTCAGACTTTGAAATAATTTCACAGAAATGTTCCTTGGGTGACCCTTTTCAAAAATTGTTCTTGAAATTTTGATCCGTCGAAAAACATGGCAGTGGTGGTGGGGGGGGGGGCCTCTTTGCGTCGTGCGTTGTCAACAATTCTGTAAGCATCTTCTTCTCCCAAACGGCTGGGCCAATTTGGACCAAACTTGGCTGGAATGTTCCTTGGGAGGTCCTCTTTAAAAAGGGCTCATAGGGCTCTATTTTGATCCATCGAAAAACATGGCGGAGGGGGGCTCTTTGCACTGTATGGTCTTAAAGAAATTCTTTGAAATTCTTCTTTTCTTAAACCACTTGTCAGATTTTGAAATAATTTCACAGAAATGTTCCTTGGGTGCCCCTTTTGAAAAATTGTTTGCGAAATTTTGATCCGTCAAGAAACATGGCTGTGGTGGTGGGGGGCTATTTGCACTATACAGACATGAAGAAATTCTTAAAAATTCTTCTTTTCTGAAACCACTGGTCAGATTTTGAAATAATTTCATAGAAATGATCCTTTGGTGACCTTTTAATTTTCATCAAAAGACTGTATAGGTATTTTGATGAAAAGGGCTATTGCAGGCGTCAACCTATACCAGGTAAGTGAGTGTGCATTGGTGAGAAATGCTGATATGCACACTTTCTACTTGATGTATTTGATAGCTATGTATTGCAAGAGGTAATATAAAACTGTTATCTTTGGAATACATGCATAATATTTCACCAGTTATCAAAAGGGCCTCTATCTGGGTGTTAACTGCCTTGTTGATCACCATTTCTGTACTTTATGATGGATTGTTTTCTGAATTCTATACAAACTTTATATGCAGAATTCTGATTCATCAAAAACATGGCTGTGGTGATGATTGTAGGGATGGTGACAGATTTTGAAATGATTTTTACGGCTGACCTATTCAAAATTGCTTGGCAAAATAATGATTTTGTTCAATACTTCAAAAAAAATTGGCTATGGTCCTCTCAAAAATTCAGGTGAGCGATCCAGGGCCATCTTGGCCCTCTTGTTGTGAAAGAATGTCTCGTGAATCTTTTGATCTTGAATATGGGACAGATAGTATCAATTTGATTGTTTGGTTTGAATTGAAATATGGAAGGGGTTGATTTCCAAAGTCAATAAACAGTAGTGCTTGTGCCTACAGAGTGCAATAATAGATCCCTTTTCTAGACTGAAAATGTCCTTTTTATTTTACCACTTCAAGTATTAACACAACCACACAAATAGAAATGTCTAAGTCCCTGCTAGTTACCAATGCAAAAAGTGTTGTGGGAAGAGGGTCAGTTACTCTTCACTACAATAATTTTCATATCAACTAAAAAAATAGTCTCAATGCCAAATTGAATGTTTTACCCGACTCTTTATCAAATGAAAAATTTTTAGCCTTGTCCAAATTGAAAGTAGTAAAATTTTGCTGATGACAAATAAAGTGTTACATGAAATTTGTCCTAGAAAGAAAAGAAAACATTGTCAGAAATAGGGAAAATGCTAGTTACCAGCATTTTCTCCTTTTTGCACTCTGTTTCAGAAGCCTTCTTCCTAAGGGTCATAAAAAGTCGGAATTGTTTCCTAAAGGCTTGAATTACCACTTGATCCCAGGTTTGTACTCCAGATCGGTAGAAAACATTTTGTCAAAAGGAGAACTGCTAGTCACCAACATTTTCTTCTTTTTCCAAAATGTTTGAAAATACTTTCTTCCTTTAACCCTTTACCACACAGCAAAATGATACACTTGTCCATACAGAAGGAGTTAACAGACGACTATTCATACTTTCTTCAAATGATGGTATTTGATTTTAATTAGGGAGAAAACATTGCGGGGAAAAGGAGAAAATGCTGGTTACCAGCATTTTCTCCTTTCCCCACAATGTTTTCAAAAGGCTTCTTTCTCAGGGTCGTTTAAAGTCGGGATTGTGTGGTAAAGGGTTAAGTTACTGAAAATCTGGATTGTTTGATATGGGGTTAGACAAATTGATTAACAACCCTCATTCTGTGTGAAAAATGAAATACAGTGGTGTATTTTTTGTTTCCTCTAACTCTGTTACCAGGAAATAAAACAAAATGCAAGATATTTTATATTTTTCTGGTTAACTCTTTACCACACAATCCCGAATTTTATCGACCCTGTAAGAGAAGGCTTATGAAAACATTGTTAGTGGTGTCCGTGGTTGCGGGGTAGAGCGTCGGCCTCGTAACCATAAGGTCCCGAGTTCGATACCCGGGAGCGGGTGTTAACCTTGGGATTTTTCATTGGCCCACACATTCGGCACGAGTACTGGTGTAGTTCCCAGGAAGCAGAATCGAGAGAGATTAGTATAAGTTGTAAGAACTTGTTTCTCAGTCGATGTAAAATAAGTATGTTTAAACTAAAACATTGTTGGAAAAGGAGAAAATGCTAGTAGGTAGCATTTTTTTCCTTTGTCCCACAATGTTTTCTACTCTATCAGAGACAGAAATGATCTTTTGAGCTATATTCAGTTTGTGGTCTGCAAATGCTTTCAGTGTAGTCAAGTCCAAAATTTTGTTGTTTAAAGAGTTAAAAATGTGCATTGTCAAGAAAATTAAGACAATTGGGCATGTGTAATTTTTTTTTTTTCATTTCAGGTAAAATGATGCTGGACTTAGAAAAATGTATCGCAGAATAGGAAAACTGGGATGTGGGAAGAGGTGTGGTTTTGGCAGGTGTGGGCGGGACTTTCTGTTCTGGGGGTGACCTTGACACAGTTCAAAGGCTATTACAAGGAACTTATGGCAATAGCATGGCTGCCTTCATGCATAATGTTACATCAAGACTTCACAATCTTCCTATGATTAGTGTGGCTGCAATTGATGGACATGCACTGGGAGGTGGGGCAGAACTGACAACAGCCTGTGATTTCCGTATAATGACAGAAAATTCTAAAATAGGATTTGTTCAGATTAAACTTAACATAGCACCAGGTTGGGGCGGGTGTACAAGACTTGTAAATTTACTAGGACGAGCCAAAGCATTACATTTACTCTCTTCTGGAAAAATAATGGACTCTCAATATGCCAAAAGTATAGACTATGTAAGTGAAGTTGTACCAGATAATTCCGACATTTCTGATCAAGGGATAAAATGGTTGGCAGAAAACTGCAGTGGAGATGCTAAAGCTGTTGGGGTAATCAAGACCATGGTAACTGCTGCTACAGAATTGAACAGGAGAGAATCACTGGATAGAGAAAGGCAACTTTTTTCGATGATCTGGGGCAGTGATTCCCATTTAAATGCCCTAAATCAGAATTTAAAGCATAAGTAGGTTTTAACCTGTATCCAGCCATGCATGACTAAAGATCCATTTTGTTTCAGATATATCAGGGTAGTCAGTGCACCCATCCATGCTTTCTTGGGTTTGCTTCTATCAGTACTTTGTACAGTATTCTTCCAAAGTCACTGGGTGCTTTCTCATGGAACCAGTTTCAATGACTATCATCAATCCTTGGAAAGAAATAGGCTGTCAGGGATTTTACCCAACGACACCCTGGTTTCAAGTCCTGTATGCTACTAGGCTTGTTAAGACATTCTGCCCAAAAACAACGTTGAAGTTTCAACTACTTGGGTCCTATTTCAAGACTGGAAGTGTCTGTTTGGTTTAATTTGACAAAAAAGAAAATGCTCCGCTTGAGCAATTTCTTCTTTTGTCACTTTATTGTAGAAACCTTTTGTGGTTGTATCAAAAGATGTGCATGGGGAAAACTTAAAAATAAAGCTGTACTTCGCTTTTGTTATAGTTTTATTGATACAATATTGAAATGGCAAGTATTTCTTAATGATTGATCAGTAAAAAACAAGACAGAATACTATGTTGTCTGTTACTTTACACACTGACCAAAAAATCATAATTTGTAATCATTTTCTCAGTAGAGTGCCAATATCAGACAATTTGCAATCCACTTATTATCTTTTTTATTTTATTTTGAGGGGCAGGTGACACCATTTTATAACATTTCAATTATGTTGCAGTAGCCAACACACCTAATCCTGCTTTCTGGTTTCTTTAACAAGCACTTTGCATAACATCCTTCCCAATTTACTGGCTGCTTTCCTTTATGTATATCGTGTTCGGCTGTCACCAATAACCTCACAAATATCCTGTGTTGTTAACTTGGACCTGTGTTTATATCGCTGATACTTGCAGAGGCTGAAATTTTGATAAAATATCAAAAGTTTAGACTCTATAAAAATGTAAACCATTGGCAGACAAAAATGCAATGTAGCTTAAAAGATGACTTTGGTCTTATAAATGGAAGAAAACATTGTGGGAAAAGGGGAAAAATGCTGGTCACCAGCCAGTATTCAAGCTCAAAGTCTTTGAAATTGGGAATGTATGGTAGAGGCTTAAGTACAGCTATCCATAGTTTAAATGAAACTGAGCACAAGACAAATGCTGATGATTTTCATTTGTTCATGTGACAAATACAGGTGTACAGGATGCTTGTTCCATTTCTTGTAAAATCAGATTCAACCCAACGATGAAAAGTGCTTTTTCACACAAACAAAAATAACCCCAAAAACTATTTCTAGCATAATCTGATTTTGATTAGAGTCAAGATATTACGCTGTTGACAAGCATTCTTCATCTTTTCCCTAAATGTTTTCAAGTTTTCTCCAGGGTCATTAAACCATGGAATTGTTTGGTGAAGGGTTAAATCATCTCTACATTTTGTCAATTTTACTGGTATGCCCAGTAAGTAATGCCCAGATGTAGCTTCAATGATTTCCAATATGAATGGTGATGGATTCATTAGAAAGCGAATCAAGTAGATTTCTTAACACTTGTATTTAAATGATATGTAAAAACACAGAGAAACCAGCCAACAAACAAAATTTTCAAAGAAACAAGCCAACAAACAAAATATTTATCGACAGATATATGGGATCTGAAATGAGTCGATATTTGAGGTAAAATTGCATTAAAAAGAGTCTAGAAAAAAAAAGCTATTCAGCAAGCCTTTGGCAAGCTTAATAACATTTTTTGTAGACCATTTTAATGAAGTTTTACCTTAAGAGCCAATGAATGTCAGATTCTTTTTATCACATAACTTTTTAATTCATGATGTATTAAAACATAGGCCAACATGTACATGTGCATCGTAATTTACATAAAAATTTTTATCTGTTGTGACCCAATTTCCAACTTGTCTGAGATTTCAAACAGACGACCTTTCTAAACTAGTTTCATAAGTATCAGGCAGAAAATGTGGTCTCTAGACTGCACACAAGGTTTTTCTCAGATTTTGCACACTTCGACCAACTTTTCAACCCAATGTGACCCAATTTTGAACTTGAACAAGATATCATCAAGACCAACATTCTCCCGAGTTTCTTGAGTATCAGGCTGAAGATGTGGCCTCTAGAATGTAAACAAGGTTTTTCTCAGACTTTGCCCAGTGACCTTCTTTTTTTACCAGACATGACCCATTTTCAAACCTGTCCAGGACATCATCAAAACAAATATTCAAGAGTATCAGGCTAAAATGTGGCCTTTAGATTACACACAAGCTTTTTCTAAGATTTAGCCATGTGACCTACTTTTTGACCAAACAAGACCCAACTTCAAACTTGTCTTGGACATCATCAAGGCAAACATTCTGACTGAGTTTAATGAATATAAGGCTGAAAATGGAGCTTCTAGAGTGCACACAAGGTTTTTCTCAGATTTAGCCCTGTGACCTACTTTTTGACCTGACGTGACCCAATTTCAATCTTGTCCAAGATATCATCAAGACAAACATTCTGACCAAATTTCATGAGTAACTGACTGAAAATATGGCCTCTAGAGTGCACACAAGGTAAATGTTGACGCCTGGATGACACATGACAGATGACAGACACAGAACTATTACAAAAGCTCACCTTTAGCACTTCGTGTTCAGATGAGCTAAAAATAGTTCCAAATGAACTTGTATAATGATTTTAATTTGATTCTAAAGATGATAAAATTCACAGCTTTGTCACCATCAATAATTCTGACAGAGAAATCTAGGTCACCAATGTTCTAGACATGAAAGCTTTGAACAAATACAGGACTATTTGTTTTCCTCAATGTGTGTAAGATAAAAATATTTGTTATGTCTGTATTACATTGAGAATAATGGTAATTAAGTGATAAAAGACTGTCATATATCCTGAACATCTACCCCACTCTTCTCAATTTCCTCCATAAGAAACCTAAGCAAAAAAGACAAATTCTTGATCAGATTCTTACCTATCCAACAATACCACTCTTCTGCATTTTCTTGTGATGAGAATGATCAAAATAAAGCAGCAACATAAATAAAAAGATGAAATTTACCCTTTCAGTGCATCAGGCAATAAAATGGGCTTTTGTGGATGGCACAGATTAAAATCAGACTGCAGAAAATGTGTAGTCTGATCTTGGATCAATACCATCTGCTTCTTGAGTCAAGCCTGTAAGATAGAAGCCTTACAGATTTTATGTGGATTATATTTTCAGTTGTCAAAAGAGGATTAGTTTGTATTTTTGGCACTGAAAGAGTTGAATTCCCCTTCAACTCTTTACCACATAGAAAAATTTTAGATTGGTCCAAATTGAAAGCATATGCAGATGACAAATTAAACGTTACTCAAATGAAAGTCTGTTTCTGAAAGGGTAGAAGGTATCTTGGAAATAGGAGAAAATGCTGGTTACAAGCATTTTTCCCCCTTTCCGAGATGTTTCTTAAACCCCTTTCAATTAGGGTCATAAAAAAAGGTCGTGGTAAAGAATTAATCAATAAATAAATACAGATTGAATCAAGCATTTATTAAAAATCTACATATTGCACCAATCCAAAATGAAATACAAATACAAGTAATATGTGATAAATCTTTTCAAGCCATTAACACCTGCAGAAAACCGCTTTTGAAAGATTGTAGCAAAAGGTGAAATTGTCTGTGACAAGAAATTTTTCTTTTTGCCACAATTTGCCCATTTAACCTTGACTTATTTCAAACGTCCATAAACTGTGCAGTCTGATCTCAATCTAAACTGTTTTCCAGTATGTTTCTATTCCTTTTTATGTATAGACTCGACATGACAAAATCTACCATCCACTTACATCTCTAGACTGATTGAATGAATGGTGTTTCAAGCCACTTTAAACATTATCTCAGTCATACCACGGCTCACCCATTTCTGTCCTGGATCGCACTAGTACTAGGACACTTATCATAAATCGGCCGATTTCGTGACTACATCTGACCTTGACTGTATCAAGGAGGATTCAGTTTTGAAATACTATCAGTCGCATGATACTAAACAAGGCGGCACCCATGTAAATCAATTAGCAACAATGTAAACAACCACAGTGAAATTATTCACATCTATCAATCTGTCTGTGAAAACTTTCTACAAAATTGATAAACCATGTTAAAAACTGAATGTATATAGAGGATAATCAACTGGTGGTGTGATATCACACACCACCAGTTGATTATTCTATTTATTATATTCCTAGTTCTCCCTTTGTTTGCTAATAATTATCAAGAACGGTAGGTATTTGTACATGTATAGGACTTTTCTTTACAAACACATGATCCAAGCAACAGATGACGTAACGCTCGAGAGTATGTTACGTCATCTATCTCTCCATTTGAAGGCATGCATTGTTTTGCACCTTTACGATTTAAAACCAGCTATATGAAATTAGAAGAAAAAACAGTTAACCCTGTCCCAAATGACAAGTTTAAGACTTTCCCAAATTAAAAACATCTCCAAATGACAAATACTAAATTGGAACAAAAGATCTTAGGTTTTCTGATAGGATAGAAAACATTATGGAAAAAGGAAAATTCTGGTTGGTACATAATATTTTCCAAGAGCTCTCTTCCACAAAAGCTATCTTCTTTTCTCGAATTCTTTTCAAAAGAACTCTCCCACAAGGTCGTTAAGTCAGATTGTTTGGAAAGACTGTAGACCGAAAATCTTTTCACTGTGTTATTGTTTACTGAAGATGTTTGCAGCAGAGACAGAAACATTAGACTGTGAGAAATATAGGAGAAAAAGTAGTTCCGGCAAACATTCTAAAACTATATCATCACTAGTGACGATACCATATCGTCACTAGTGATGTTATTCACTGTGAAAAACTGAAAAATTAATACACTGAGAAATCCCAGTAATTCACTGATAGGAATATAATAAAAACTGTTTGTCAACAGAAATGTATTTAGAAAGATTTCCATAGGAAATTGTGACTCAGTTTTGTTTTTAAGGGAAGCCTTGCAATTTTTAGAAAAGTAAAACAGCATATTTCTGGCAAAAAAATGTACCATGTAGGTGTGTATCAAGCTAAAACGAAAGCCAAACAAACCCAGAGCTTTGAATAGGAAAATACATGTAGGTCAATGGGGCTTCAAAACTTGATGAAATATTTTTTGCAACTCACTGTATGTGCAGTCTAATTTTATGGAGTCAGGTTATGTGCAGCCTTCATTTTGTTGTACAATATCCACAAAAGAATATTAACTCTGCACCAGGACACAAAAGTTTAACACTTGTCCAACTTCGAAGCATTTACAAACAACAAATCAAAGGACAGAATTTATGTATGAAAGTGTAGAAAACATTGTGGGAAAAGGAGAAAATACTGGTTACCAGCACCATTTTCTTTTCCCAATATGTTTTAAAAAATCTTTGTGATAAAGGTCATTTAAACACAGGGTCTTTGTGGTAATGGCTTAAGCTGTGCTCTGCACTGTGAGAGTGAATTCTGACATGTTTTTCACCCCATTTCCTATAATCTCAAATGGAATACACACATCTCCCTTTACACATACAAAACCTAAGAAAAAAAAAAAGGATATTAACCCTTCTGCTGCTAAGTGCGACTCAAGGACCTTTTGCTAACAGTGTAGATTAAAATCAGACTGCACAGAATGTGCCCTCTGATCTTTGATCTACACTGTCCGATAATGAGATCTTTCCCCCCAAAAGTACCTTTGAAATAGCAAATACTATCGGCTTGAAAGTTTCATTTCACTTATTTTGCAGGATAAGGGTTAACCACAAAAGAGGACCACTGATGCACAACTGAAACCTAAACAATCATTTATGTGATAAAAGACAGAATGTTGGATACTCGTCGTCCTTTGCCACACAATTCCGACTTTTTAACGACCCTGATGGAAGAGGCTTTTAAAAACATTGGGGGAAAAGGGAGAAAATGCTGGTAACCAGCATCTACTCCTTTTTCCCATAAAGTTTTCTAAGCTTCTGCAGAAAATTTCAACCATTTGAGAAACTTTCCATTTTTTGTCTGCAAATGCTTTCAATTGAGGCAAGTCTAAAATTTTATCGTTTGCTAAAGAATTAACTCCATCTCAAATCAAGCACATTTGCAGACAGCAACTTAAATGTGCTTCAAATGATGGCATTTGTCTTCAAAAGGGTGAAAAACATTGTTGAACAAGGAAGGTGTTGGTTACCAGTACTGTCTCCTTTCGTTACATTTTCTATAGCTCCCTTGCCCAGGTTCCCTATAACTTGAAATTATGGGGTAAAGAGTTAAACACTAGATTACTTAACCCTTAAAGCCACAATCCTTATTCTTGTTGTCTTGCAGCTGGTGTAGATTCAGATCAGAATATGCATTCTGATCTTTGATCTATACAATCCATTTTGCTGGCACATTCTGTACAAAAGCCATCTTGATACTGCACTCATTTGATTTTTTATTCCAGACTGTGTTGAGCTTTCTTTGGTGCTTTAACTGTCAATAACTTTCAGGACCTGAACATTAAAGGGCCACATTCAGATTTTTTATCAGAGCATAGAACTGCATATATCTAGTTGTTGTTAATCCTTTTTCATGTACTAAATCAACAGGCCAAAAGCTATCACCCTTTCACTTCTTTAGACACGTTATATGCTTAACCATTGTATTTAGAGTTTAAAGAACATAAAAGAGATATGTTCTTTTAATTTTTTCCTATGAAAATACACCAAGTTTGTGCACTAAAATACTGACACTAAAGATCAGAGCTTATGAAAAATATGGAAAAAAACAAACTTATATTTTGACCCCAAAACCAGTATAGCTCCCTTTAAAATCAAAGTGCCTTTGCAAAGAACATCATCCAATATTTAGATAGGACACTGTAGGAACTGTAAGGGATAAGAAACTGTTGAAACAATGGAATAAATGAAAAACCAATACATTTTGAAATTTGTAAGCCCTTTGTACATACATTTCATCCAAATACACAAAATTTTCATGTACAAATTTAAACAAAACCCAGTATCACAGTTTCTTTACAAAAAGAAATTAAATACGAACGAACAAACAAAAAAGAACTGAATCACAAAAGAATGATAAATGACATTAGAACAAATATGTATCAAACTCTTAAAACCAATTTACTGGACAATTAAACTTGGTATCTGCCTGCATTTGAAAGCGCTTGAAAACTCTGGGAAAAAAGGAGCAATCACTTTGAAAAAGAAATTTCTCCTTTTTCCACAAGGTTTTCCATATTGTTGAACATTTCATTTTCTTGTCATTCAAATTTCTACCTTTAGTATAATTTGTGGCATTTTTTGGTAGAGTTAAAACTATCATGCACAGTAATTGGTTTTGCTAATCTCATGCAAACACAATGCAAACAACTTAATCTTTAACCCTTCACCAAACAATTTACTAGTAACTGATCTTTTTCTACTTGGTACCTATGACTTTGAAAACATCCAAGGAAATATGTGTACTGGCAATCAACATGAATTGTGGTTCAACAATTTTATTTTCATCAGACAGCACAACTTTTGAAATTATTTGCAGAAGATAAATCAATGTTTCAACAACTGATTGAATTTATCTATGAAATGGTAGAAAACATGTGGGCAAAGCAAATAATGCTGGTTACTAGCATTGTTATCTTTTCCCACTGTTTTATGAAGCCCTCTTCCTCAGGGTCTTTTAATGTTAATTGATTAAATGGTATTTTATGCTGCTTTCAACATTATTTGTCATATCACGCAACCATATGCTTTCAGTAAGGCTCCACTCTGGCGCCTCTAGGTTACAAACTGTCCTGCACTTTATCACTGAGCCAGGCAGGGCTTCATGGTATTTCAAATCTAGGATCATCCTGTAAAAGGTTTAATACAAACTTTGCAAGACCAAAAATACCAACTGTAAGAATGTGTTAAAAAAACGGTGGAATAGACAGTACCACAAAGTATTTTTAATAATAATCCTACATAAGTTGTCAATAACATATAATGACAAAAGACAAAATTGCAAAATTTATCCATCTGTCACAAAACTTGCCAGCATCACCTGTATTAATCTGTCCACTACCTACATAAAAATAATCTAAACATCCTAATCCTTTGTTCTATATTACCATAATTTTATGTGTAAACAAACAGCACAATATTCAACAAATTTCTAATGCTACAATTCACAATGAATAACAAACTTGCATAGTTATGACAGTCTAACAAATTTTGAATATGGATGAACTTGTGATAGCATATCAGCTAATGGAACATGTGAATCTTTAAATTTGATACTGAGGTGCGAAAGTCTTTCTTGTTTTTGAGTTTGTAGAAAGCAAGTATTAATCTAAATGTAAGTGAAAATAATAATTCAGCCATTCCACAACTCAAATAGTTGAGTTTCCTTAACTCTTACCTAAATACCAATTTTCTAGTAATAGTTTTTATTGCTAACTTTTAATGGGACATCACACCAGATTTTGACTCAATTTTTGAGGGGTAGAAAGTTGTTATTTTGACAGCAAAAATCATAGGGACCTGTCTTTTTATCATTAGATACGGAAAAACAATAAAAGATATGCTGGAAAAAAAAAAAGCTCTGTAAGGACTCAAAACCAAAACATTCAAAAATAGTGTCTGCGACTCTACCAACTACACTATCAAGGCAAATGAGAGGTAAAATTGTTAAAAATGGCTATATTGTTACTTATGGTATAGAAAATTTTACAGTAACAAAATCTCAGTAATTCCTTGTGTTTTCTACATGTAATACTATGTATTTTCTAACTCTATAGCCATTTTTGCATGCAATTAAAAGCTGCCCTTCTCTGATTAGATTTTCTCTAAAACTTACGAAACAAAATCTGGTTTAATGTCCCTTTAACCCCTAGGATTCCCAATAACCAAGGTGGAACTTTTCAATCTGACAGTATAACAAGGATGTAGGATGACATGTACCAACTAATTCTTCACTAAATAGTCTACCAAATGATCTCATGAACCAAAAAAAAAAAGGTGTTTTTAACACTGTGGGAAAAGGAGAAAATGCTGGTTACCAGCATTTTCTCCTTTTCCCACAATGTTTGCTACCCTCTCAAAGAAAAATGCCATTAATTAAGCTACATTTAATTTGTGATCTGTAAATGCTTTCAATTTTGGACATGTCTGAAATTTTTATGTCTGATAGAGAGTTGAAACAACATTCAATTCTACATGTGTTGTAGAAAGATTGACATCATTGTCCTCCAATCTACAGGTGACATAATTTCTGCGGTAACTGTGTACATCAAACATTTGCTGGTATAACTAATTACAATGTACCTCCAAAATACTATTTCTGTTCATCTGGTAGGACTGCAAACATTAAAGTAGCATACGAGAAAATTATCATAATGAGCAAGTTCTCCTCTTGTCACCATGTTTTGACATGTATTAATATATTAACCCTTTACCACACAATCCAGAGTTTTGTGACCCTGTGGTAAGATGACTTGGGAAAACTTTGTGGGGAAAGGAAAAAATGTTGGTGACTAGCATTTTTTTCTTTTTCCCACACTGTTTTCTTCCACTTTGACAACTTCCACCATTTGAGCCACATTTGGATTTTTGTCTGCTAGTGGTTTGAATCTGGACAAGTCCAAAATTTTGTTGCTTGGTATAGAGTTAAATTTACGACAAGTGTCTTTTTTTAACAAGTATGTTTTAAAAGTAGTGTGATGCATATGTCTGTCAGGGGATAATGTAATAAATCTATTACTCTTAGTTTGTAGCCCTAAATTCTATCATGAATTGGAAAATGCTGTTGAGTTCTATATGAGTTGTTGCATGTCCGTGAATTATTTATGCATCCTCGTATGAATTTGCCTTCTATATAAATAGTAGAATACATCTGAATTATCCACATAAATTGTAGAATGTAAGTTATTAGTACAGTGATTTCATCCCTTCCTCTTCAAACTGAGCCCAAGCATCATTTAACTCTATGAAGATTGCTCGTGCCAAGGAAAGATGTGGAGAATCAGTCAGCTACAGAAAAAAAGAAAACAAAACAAGGGTTATCGCCATTGAAGATTTTCAGTTAAGCTCTTTACCAAACGATGAAATTTTGGACACATCTAAACTGAAAGCACTTATAGTTTTCACATCAAATGAGATTCATATCAAAGGGTATATCTTTGATAGGATAGAAATACCTTGTGGGAAAAGCAGAAAATGCTGGTTACCAGCATTTTCTCCTTTTCCTACAATGTTTTCAAAAGCATTTTTCATTAGAGTTGTTAAAACTTGGCGTTGTGTGGTGCAGGGTTGAAAGAACTAGAAAGCTAAATCCCAGTAGCTCAATAGGAATTAGCAGACCAGTAAGCCTGGAAGTTGTGAGTTGGAATCTTTGTTTGGCCAAAACTTTTAACCACAAATGATGACTGCTATTACAATGGATTTATTCCACTCTAACAGTTGAACATGGTTTTGACTTTGCTTGGTGAAAAAGTAAAATGTCAGACTCCTTTGGCAGCACTGTTCTGTTTATATGCACACAAAGTTTCTGTGCTACCAGTACTGAATGAGTGTTCTCAATTTGCCTCCAAATTGAGGACAAACATTGAACAGCCTTAAGTCTTTCTTCAATTATACCCTAAGCATGCATAATTTGCAAACCAACAATATTATTTGTCAATGTTCTTTTGGAGATAAAATGACTTTTATTATAGCTAGAACAGCAAGAGCTATTTTGCTCTTAACTCTTTACTAAGAGACAAAATTTTAGACCAGCCCAAATTGAGAGCATTTACAGACAACAAAATAAATGTGACTCAAAAATAAGACTTTGTTTTGGGAAGGATAGAAATCATTGTGGGTAAAGAGGAAAACGATGGTTAAAAGCATTTTCTCCTTTACCCACAATGTTTGCAAAAGTCCTTTTTCTCAGGGTCATTAAAAGTACCGATTGTGTGGTAAAAGGTTTATACCCATCACTAAAGAATTCATTATCTCTGTGTCATGGGTCCTCAATAACTCAAGATTAATAAGCAAATCAAGTAATCCCAGAGTCAAAACTTTGAATTCCTAGTTAGACCAAAATTATCTAGAGGGATTGATGAAAGTCACTGCAATATGATTTACTGTGTCCATTATGTCCATTTTGTTAATGTGAGAAAGTAGCCAGTGACTCTGAAAAAATGTCAAGTATTTGGACACAAAAATTCCAAGCACTCATGGATAGGTAGCCCTACTATAACCGAAATATTAATTAAGATTATATTTTACGTAAAACCAAATGTCCATTTGCCAATTAATTAGTCATCAATACACAAATAAAACGGAATAAACCATACCTTATCAGGATGAACACAGAGTACTGCCTTCCTATAAACCTTTTTGACTTGTTCTGGGGTCACTAAATCATGCATGCCACACTGTTTCCATCGGGTTTCATCTTCCCACAGTACAGAGTGTAGGGAACACAGTAGTGCTCGAATATTGCGTTCTTTGCCTTTGGTCCAGTCCATTACCTACAAAATGTACAGAAGTCTTTAACTATTTTCCTACTCTTTCTCACCAGATATATTCTATTATTTCAATGTGTGTTTGGTGTTTAACTCTGTATTCATCATAAATTCAGTTATGTAATGGCAACCAGTGCAAAAATGCAAGAATTCCTTAAATCTCTCTAATCAGCATTACTCAAATTTTGTTTGGCTGCTTTCCAAGTAAACAAAGTGAAAACCATGCTCAGCAGTTACAGAGATATGAATCCTGTAGCAATAACTGTTATTAAACAAAACAGTTTTGGGCTGGCTGTGGTTCAAACTTTCAATCCCTGGATTACTACCATAGTGCATAACTGTCAAGCTTATGGGACTTGCCTCATTGTATTTTCTCAGAAACCAGTGAAGTATTATCTTGTAGATGTCAAACACCATGATGGGCTCAATTTGTTCCAATCAAATATTTGTGTACATGTTCTTGCAACTTGCACCTGCTTTTCAGAAAATATTTTCTTAATACTTCCAAATTTCAGTTATACAAATCTGACATTCTTATCGTTTGAAGCCTTTGTGTTTCAGCAGTGCAAAATATTGTTAATAAAGTAGTTGCTTGGATAGCAAAATTAACTGATAGTATGAAATAGAGGGTTTCAAAAACTAGATAAAAACCTTCAATTTGATTGGATCCATTTCTTCAGCTAAAGTTTTCTTTTTCATTTCACCAATTGTCTTTGGGCCCTCATCTTTCTTTGTAAACCCACTGCCTTGTGGTAGGAGATCTTCAAAAGTCCCTGCTCCCATCTTTGGTTTAGGTCCTGCATTTAACAAAGTTTTATCAACTGAGACAAATTTTCTCCAGACATTTCTGTAATCAATATAAATGAAGTTTTAATACATGAATTAAATTGCGACAACAGGAGGAAATGCTTTTTATGACAGATACACTGTTTGCCAAAATGTTTTCAAAAGTGGCCTGTTGCAAGGCAAGGATAATTGTCTTCAGTCTGTAATTTGTGGAGTGTTCAGGCATTTGCTTATTTACCAAACATCAAAAGAGGGCCATCATACAAGAGGACCATGATGGCCCTAAATTGCGACCTGAGCCTGGATATCTTTGAGAAAACAAGAGCACTACATGCATGAGCTGATGCACTAATGCAGTTGCTTGATTTTCAGTGAAAATTCCACTGCAGTTGCTCAATTTTCAGTGAAAATTCTAAGTCCAAAAAAGAGCATAACTGTGTCAAAAATAATTTGATAGGTACCTGCCCTTGTTGTATAGATTCTTCTTCAAATAGTTAACAACTTGTACAAGTTTGGAGTAAACATCTTCAGTAATAACAGAGATATTATAAAATATCAAAGTTTTGACAAGGATTTTCAAAGATCTGTCTCAGTGACCTACTTTTTGACCCAGTTTCAAACATATCTGAGTTATTAGCAAGACAAACAGTCTTGGTTTCTTCAGAATCCATCCGAAAATGTGGCCACTAGAGTATTCACACATTTTTTTAGAGATTCAACCCAGTAGCACATCTTTGGACCCGTTTTCAAAATTGCCATGGATATTATCAAGACAACCATTCTGACCAACTTTAAAAGAGTATCCCACTGAAAATGTAGCCATTCAAGTGTACACAAGGATTTTCAAAGATTTGTTTCAGTGACCTACTATTTGATCTGATGTGACTCTTTTGAAACTCGTCCAAGATATCATCATGACAGATATGTTGACCATTTTTCATAAGCATCTGACTGAAAATGTGACCTCTAGAGTGTACACAAGGTTTTTCTAAGATGTGATCCAGTGACCTCTTTTTCGTCCAAATATGACCCATTTTCACCATCCCATGAGCTATTATCAAGAGAAGCATTCTGACTAGACACAGCGCGTTTGCAAAAACTCAACTTAAGCACTTCATGCTCTGGTGAGCTAAAGCCATTCTTTGATGCAAAATGGTGCAAGAAATTTTATGTTTCTTATTTTCACCACTAAGATACTAAATAAATGTCTAATTGAGGACATTTACATGTAACCAGAAAGGTCAGAAAATTGCAATTTCAAAAGCTGATCTTTAGATTATAATTCATGCAGTATTAGGATTTAGACTGCTTTTTTTCTTTTTTGCACACACACACACACACACACACACACACACACACACACACACACACACACAAAAACCCTATGTTTGCATTTTGTTTGCGAAAAGTGAAAAGACCGAAAGCATCGAGAAAGCAAAACTATGCAATCTGGCAGAGTTTGAATTACGTTTGAATTACACTACATTTAAATGAGAGAGAAAGAACAGTACTGACACGAGATAATTTGGTGTCTAGATCCTAAGAATGTAAACTTAACAAACAAGGTAGATTTTAAGTCTGTAAAACAAACATACAATTCAAAGTTTTCTCAAACTACAGTACTGAACGCATAAAATGTGAAACTCAAATTCATACTGTAAATGTAGCAAATCTTCACCATAATACTACAACTTCTTACCAAATGCTTTCTTAGAACTATCATTTCTGTCGGAGAAAACACTGCCCTGGTGGTAGTTTGGTTTTAGGGGTGCAGTTTGAGTTGGCGGTTTACCAGGTGCAGGTTGTTGTTGTGGCTTTTGCTGCTGCCATGGTTGCTGCATCCCTCCTGTAAGATATACAAGAGGGCCATGATGGCCCTAAAGTTGCTCACCTGAGTCTTTTGACCAAACATGACCCATTTTCAATCTCTTGTGATATCATGACAAACAATCTACTAAGCTTTCATAATTGTTGGACTGAAAATTTGGCCTCTAGCATGTACACAAGCTTTTTCTAGAATTTCTCTCAGTGACCTACTTTTAAGCCAACCATAGCCAATTTTCCCATTGTAGATATTATCAAAACAAAGATCCTGACCACGTTTCATAAGTATTGGACAGAAAATGTGGCCAATAGAGCATACACAGGGTTTTTCTAAGATTTGACCTACTGACCTAGTTTTTGACCTAACATGACCGATTTTTGAAGTCGTCTGAGATGTCATTAAGACAAACATTCTGACCAAATTTCATGAGTTTTGGACTGAAAATGTGGCCTCTAGAGCATACACAAGGTTTTTCTAAGATTTGATTTAGTGACATAGTTTTTGACCCAACATGAACCATTTTTTAACTCGTCCAAGATATCATCAAGTCAAACATTCTGACCAACTTTCAAGGAATTTGGACCGAAAATGTGACCTCTAGAGCGTACACAAGGTTTTTTTTTTTTTTTTTTTTTTTAAGATTTGACCTAGTGACCTAGTTTTTTGTCCAACATGACCTATTTTCAAATTTGTCCCAGACATCATCAAGACAAACATTCTGACAAAATTTCAAGAGTTTTGGACCAAAAATGTGGCCTCTAGAGCATACACAAGGTTTTTCTAAGATATGACCTAGTGACCTACTTTTTGACCAGACATGTCCCATTTTCAAAATCATCTGAGATATCATAAAGACTAACATTCTGACCAACTTTCAACAGTATCTGACTGAAAATGTGGCCTCTAGAGCATACACAAGGTTTTTCTAAAATTTGACCTAGTTACCTAGTTTTTTACCCGACATGACCCGTTTTCGAACTCTTCCTAGATATTATCAACACAAACATTCTGACCAACTTTCAAGAGTTTTTGGCTGAAAATGTAGCCTCTAGAATGTACACAAGGTTTTTCTAAGATTTGACCTAGGGACCTAGTTTTTGACCCGACATGACTCATTTTCAAATGCATCCGAGTTATCATCAAGACAAACATTCTGACCAAGTTTCATGAGTATCCGACTGAAAATGTGGCCTCTAGAGTGTACACAAGGTTTTTCTAAGATTTGACCTACTGACCTAGTTTTTGACCCAAAATGACCCATTTTATGCCTCGTCCAAGATATTATCAAGACAAATATTCTGACCAAGTTTCAAGAGGTTTGGACTGAAAATGTGGTCTCTATAGAGCGTACACAAGATTCTTCTAAGATTTGACCTAGTGACCTAGTTTTTGACCCGACATGACCCATTTTCGAGCTCGTCTGAAATATTATCAAGACAAACATTCTGACCAAGTTTCATGAGTATCGGACTGAAAATGTGACCTCTAGAGTGTACACAAGGTTTTTCTAAAGTTTGACCTAGTGACCTAGTTTCTGACCCGACATGACCCATTTTCAAATCGTCCGAGATATCATCGAGACAAACAACCTGACCAAGTTTCATGAGTATCGTAGTGAAAATGTGGCCTCTAGAGTGTACACAAGGTTTTTATAAGATTTGACCTAGTGACCTAGTTTTTGACCAGACATGACCCATTTTCAAACTCGTCCAAGATATCATCGAGACACACAACCTGACCAAGTTTCATGAGTATGGGACTGAAAATGTGACCTCTACGACATACACAAGGTAAAAGTTGACAATGGATGGCGCACGATGCACACCGCACGACGGACACAGCATAATTACAAAAGCTCATCTTGAGCACTTCGTGCTCAGTTGAGCTAAAATAAAAAGAGGCTTTTGCACTTTAGCTATCACCCCCTGGAAACAATTTTTAGCAGAGTACTTGGGAAACATCACCATAAAATGTGAAAAATCATCACAAATCAAAGTTTAATACATAAATGTAAACAATTGCGGCTAAAGGAAATTTTATTTATAACAGTAATTTCTCCTTTAGCCACAATGTATTCAAAAGTTGTCTGTTGGAAGGAACAAAAGTAGGAGATAAGTGGCTTAAAGAAACTGTACAAGCTAAAAAAAACAAGAGGGCCATGATGGCCCTGAAGTCGCTCACCTGAGTCTTTTGACCAAACATGACCCATTTTCAATCTCTTTTGAGATACTATGACAAACATTCTACCAAGATTTTCATGAGTTATTGACCCAAAATGACCCACTTGCAAACTGGTGCAAGACCAACATTCTGACCAAGTTTCATGAGTATTGCATTAAAAATGAGGCCTCAAGAAAGTACACAAGGTTTTCGAAGATTTGACCTAGTGACCTAGTTTTTGATCCGACATTACCGATTTTCAAACTCTTCCAAGATATTATCAAGATAAACATTCTGACCAACTTTCATGAGTTTTGGACTAAAAATGTGGCCTCTAGAGCATACACAAGGTTTTTCTAAGATTTGACCTAGTGACCTAGTTTTTGACCAGACATTACCCATTATCAAACACTTTTGAGATATCACCAAGACAAACATTCTGACAAGTTTCATGAGTATCGCACTGAAAATGTGGCCTCTAGAGCGTACACAAGGTTTTTCTAAGATTTGACCAAGTGACCTAGTTTTTGACCCGACATTACCCACTATCAAACTCTTTTGAGATAACATCAAAACAAACATTCTGACCAAGTTTCAAGAGTATCAGACTGAAAATGTGGCCTCTAGAGCATACACAAGGTTTTTCTAATTTTTGATCCAGTGACCTAGTTTTTGACCCGACATGACCCATTTTCAAACGCATCCAAGGTATCATCAAGACAAACATTCTGACCAAGTTTCAGGAGTATCGGACTGAAAATGTGTCCTCCAGAGCGTACACAAGGTTTTTCTAAGATTTGACCTAGTGACCTAGTTTTTGACCCAAGATGACCCATTATCGAACTCGTCTGAGATATCATCAAGACAAACATTCTGACCAATTTTCAGGAGTTTTCGACTGAAAATGTGGCCGCTAGAGCATACACAATGTTTTTCTAAGATTTGACCTAGTGACCTAGTTTTTGACCAGACATTACCCATTATCAAACACTTCTGAGATATCACCAAGACAAACATTCTGACAAGTTTCATGAGTATCGCACTGAAAATGTGGCCTCTAGCGCGTACACAAGGTTTTTCTAAGATTTGACCAAGTGACCTAGTTTTTGACCTGACATTACCCACTATCAAACTCTTTTGAGATAACATCAAAACAAACATTCTGACCAAGTTTCAAGAGTATCAGACTGAAAATGTGGCCTCTAGAGCATACACAAGGTTTTTCTAATTTTTGATCCAGTGACCTAGTTTTTGACCCGACATGACCCATTTTCAAACGCATCCAAGGTATCAACAAGACAAACATTCTGACCAAGTTTCAGGAGTATCGGACTGAAAATGTGTCCTCCAGAGCGTACACAAGGTTTTTCTAAGATTTGACCTAGTGACCTAGTTTTTGACCCAACATGACCCATTATCGAACTCGTCTGAGATATCATCAAGACAAACATTCTGACCAATTTTCAGGAGTTTTCAACTGAAAATGTGGCCGCTAGAGCATACACAATGTTTTTCTAAGATTTGACCTAGTGACCTAGTTTTTGACACGACATTACCCATTTTTACACTTGTCCAAGGTATCATCAAGACAAACATTTTGACCAAGTTTTAAGAGTTTTTGACAGAAAATGTGGTTTCTAGAGCATACACAAGGTTTTTCTGAGATTTGACCTAGTGACCTAGTTTTTGATCGACATGACCCATTTTCAAACTCGTTCGAGATATCATCAAGACAAACATTCTGACCAAGTTTCAGGAGTTTTTGATTGTAAATGTGGCCTCTAGAGCGTACATAAGGTTTTTCTAAGATATGACCTAATGACCTAGTTTTTTACCCCACATGACCTATTTTCGAACTCGTCCAAAATATTATCGAGACAAAC
Source organism: Hippopus hippopus (assembly GCA_946811185.2). Classification (NCBI taxonomy): domain Eukaryota; kingdom Metazoa; phylum Mollusca; class Bivalvia; order Cardiida; family Cardiidae; genus Hippopus; species Hippopus hippopus. The sequence continues at coordinate 33,877,440 of OX328099.1, read as the reverse complement.
ATTCTGACCAACTTTCAGGAGTTTTGGACTGAAAATGTGGCCTCTAGAGCTTACACAAGGTTTTTCTAAGATTTGACATAGTGACATAGTTTTTGACCCGACACGACCCATTATCGAACTCGTCCGAGATATCATCAAGACAAACATTCTGACCAAGTTTCACAAGTATCAGACTGAAAATGTGGCCTCTAAAGCGTACACAAGGTTTTTCTAAGATTTGACCTGTGACCTAGTTTTTGACCCGACATGACCCATTTTCGAAGTCGTCTGAGATATCATCAAGGCAAACATTCTGACCAACTTTCAGGAGTATTGGACAGAAAATGTGGCCTCTAGAGCGTACACAAGGTTTTTCTAAGATTTGACCTAGTGATCTAGTTTTTGACCCAGCATGACCGATTTTTGAACTCGTCCGAGATATCATTGAGGCAAACATTCTAAGCAAGTTTCATGAGTATCGGACTGAAAATGTGGCCTCCAGAGCGTACACAAGGTAAAAAGTTGACGACGGACGATGCACGCCAGACGCAGCACGATCACAATAGCTCACCATGAGCACTTCATGCTCAGGTGAGCTAAAAAGAGCATTGCACAGCAGGAGCCAACGCTCAGCTGCAGTTGCTTTCTCAGTGAAGATACCACATTGGAGAAGGAGGCATATCTGTGCAATACTAATTCTATTTGAAGTAAATATCTTCAATTATGAAGATTATGAGATTTCATTAATTATCAAAGTTTGCATGATGACAATAGAGACACATGTGATAATGCATGACAATCCAACCCATCATGCATGTTGTACAAAAATGTCTTCAAGGAGAATGATTTTTCAGAAAAGAAAGATAAAAAACCTTGTTCCCTGTTTCTTGCATGTACTGTTCCTGGTTAGAAATTGCACAAAATTTCAATACAATGCCAGCAAAACTGAGTAAGGGATTTGAACACAACCGTTAAAACTTCTCGCAAAGATGAAAGGTCAGAATACTTTCAGTAAACTGCCCATATTTGTATGGTTCTTAAAACAATGTTGATGTTGATGATAACGGAAATGATGATACTGATGATGATGATGATGATAACAATAACAATTATGATGATGAGGAGGAGGATACCTTGATAACCAGATCCCATAGGTGGCTTTTGTGGCTGCTGGGTTTGTTGTTGTGAGGGCTGGGGTTTTGTTTGTTGACCACCAGATGCCATTCCAAAGTTTCCTTCAAAATTTAAAAATGTAAATATCATTTAAGTACACCACTTCTTTTCTAACATCTTTACAAGATAACAAATGTTAAGACTGATCCATATTGATAGATTTTGATTGACAAAAAGAGATGTTATTTTTGGTAAGATTTTAAATTTTAAAAGGGTTGAAAATATTGTTTACAAAGAGACATTGTTTGTTACTAGATCCTGCCTTTTCTTCTGTTTTTCATTGAGTTTTCAAAAGCTATCTTCTTTAGGACCATAAAAACATGAGATAATTTGACAAGAGGTTAAATTCCATAAAATAATTGCTTGAATAGAAAGCATTTGCAAGCAACAAATACAAATGTGGCTGAAATGACAGGGTTGTTTCATAACGGGTTAAAATCACCTGTATGCAGATTTCCAAGAAAGTGTTAGTTATTGATCAAACTCATCAGATCATTAAGTCTTCATTTAACTTTTTATCAAATGACAAAGTTTTAGACTTGTCCAATTTGAAAGCATTTATAGACAACAAACTTAATGTGACTTAAAATTTTAAATATGATTTTTGAAAAGGTAGAAAAACAATGTAGGGAAAGGAGAAAATGTTGGTTTCCACAATATTTTCATTCTGACAGTTTTCTTTCTCAGGGTCGTTATAACCAAGAGTTGTTTGGTAAAGGGCTAATACTTATAAGAATTATGTCAATGAGAGGAGTACCCACAACACATGCTTTCACCATTTACACAACAAACCTGTGTTTCAATAAATCACTTATTAGTTACTCTCTGCAAATGCTCACAATTTGAACAAGTTTAATTTTTTTTCTTCTGACAAAGAGTTTACAAATTCTGGAGAAATATAAACAAAAGAAAAGTCATTGCACACCTACCTAAATCTGCAAAAGGATCAGATTTAGCAGAGGCCATTCCTGCACCTGTACTTCCTACTCTTTGTCCCATGCCTCCCATTGGCTGATATGTCCCACTGCTACTTCTTGGAATGTTGCCTCCCATTCCCTGGAATGTTCCGCTGCTGTTTCTTGGAATGTTACCACCACCCATAGGCTGATAGGACCCACTGCCCAGTAAGTTTGAAGCTGAACTATTTCTGGAAATATTTGGACTAGACTGACCACTGCCACCTGTGGGCATAAAACTATCCCACCCACCCATCAAATCACCGTGTTCATCAGAATTAGAGTCTGTCTGTTTACCTGTGTTACTAGCAAAGCTATCAAATTCATTTACATTACCCCCTGAAGAACCAAATGGATCAAACCCGCCAAAGTCATTTGTTGGTGCTGTTATCTTCACTGGGGGAGTATCAGCTGCTTTAGAATCACTGGTAAAAGCTTGAAATGGATCAAATGAATCATTTGTTTGTGGTTTAGCTCCACTGTTTGCGAACAAATTTGTATCAGATTGAACATTCATTGTCCCACTAAGAAGGTCAATATTAGACGGTGGAGGCTGATCATTAATGTCTAATAAGTCAACCTTGTCTATTACTGGATCTGTTCCAGAACCTCCCATATTAAAGAAATCTACTTCTTCTATTGGTTGTTGATTACTTGTTCCATTATTCAACAAGTCTGGAGTATTTTCTTCATTCCCTTCTGTACCAATATCAAACAAAACATCAGTCTTTATCTGCTCTTGTCTGTTTTGTTCACTTCGTAATGCAGCAAAATCATCATCATTATCACTCTGATCATCTAGCAGGCTGAACTCATCTTCCTTAGGTTGCTGCTTTTCCTCTACTGTTTCAGGAACACTTGTATTTCCAGTGTCAGTACCAGCTGTGCTCCAGTCCAATGTATCAAAGAAGTTAGCTGTTGGTACCTCTTGCTTTGGCTTATCCTGGGTTTGGTTCACCGGCTTAGCAGACTCTGCTTCCTTTTCTTTAGTTGACTGTTTGGAACTTAGTCCATTTGGAACATGTTTAGGACTATCATTTGAGCTCTGACTGGACTGCCTGCTCAGTCTTGCCCTTCCTCTATCAGAGATGCCTAAAACAGTAATAGTGGATTAATTAAATGGTGTTTTATTTCAATTTCATCACTATTTCAGTACTATCACTGCAACACTTATTCAAATGTTTCCAAAGTTTTGTCTGTACAAGGCTGGGGCTCTGCAGCACCTTACCCAAGGACACTCCAGTAAAAAAATGGTAATCTTCTGGATTACTAGGCAAATGCTTTAACCACTGTACCACACAGGACCTTAGCAATAGAAAAATAGATGTATAACCCTTTACTACATAATCCTCAATTTTAGCAAACCTAAGGAAGAAGTCTTTTGAAAATAATTATTTTTTGGGAAAGAAGAAAATGCTGGTTGTAAGCATTTTCTCCTTTTCCCACGATGTTTTCTATCCTTCAAATGGCAAATTTCTATTTTTGAGCCAATTATTTTGTCGTCTGCCAAAACTTTAAATTAGGGAGAGTCTAAAATTTTGTCATTTGGTAAAGGGATAATACTAGAAATTCTATGAGAAATAGATCATGTTTTACTGAATACCTCCTGAAACAAATTTGAAACAGATGGATTTCAAAAGGTCGCCATAAAGTCATTAGCAACTGCTTGATATACGAGTACATGTCAAACTTTGAGGAAAATGGATAAGTTTCTCATTTTAAAAAACTTCTCCCTATGTGACAATGTTTTCAAAAATTGTCTGACACAAATATCTGCAGGTTGTAATGAGTTAATCAGTTTGATGGTAATGTGAAAACCCTACCAAAATCTGACATAGCTTCATTAAGTTCATCTTTGGTAGAGAAAAGAATTCTAGGAGATAATTTTTCTGCATCAAATTTATCCCAAGGATAATGCTGTTCAGGTGGCCTGGCTTTCTGTGAGACAATCAGGTTCAACACAACACAAAATCTTTCTGGGTACTTGTCTGCAGAGTCTAACTGGTCAAGGTCAAATCTGAAAATACAAACAAGGACCAAATCTTACAATACATAGCAAAATACATGTATGTCTGTCCAGGGTTTTACACATTGTCAGCATTATTACAATAAAGTATTTTTATGAACTTGACAGAAGAGGCTTGCAAGCACATTGGTCAAAAGAAAAAATACTGGTAACCAGCATTATCTTCTTTAACCGTAGTATATCATTACAAAATATAAGACATTGAAATTTTGTTGTCTGGTAAGGGGCTAACAAATTGCTAAACAGTTATTTCAAAACCAACTAGAAACTGTTTCACACAAGTTAAAATGAGTCATGAAAAGGGGTTTTAGTGCATCAGCATAAAGTATTGACCCAGGTCAGCCTGCACATGGTAAAACCTTTTTGCTTTTGGTAATTTTCTATTCTACCTCAAGATTCAGCCATTTGTTGTGTGTTATATAGAATGATAGAGTTGTATCAAACCAGTGTTTCATTGTCAGTATGTCTGCTATATTCAAAACTTACTTATATTAAGCTACATCTTTTATCATACAAATCCTAGTAAAATTCTTAACCAAATTAAGCTACAGCTTATCCAGTACAGATTCCATTTGAAATTTTGATCATCTTTGAAAAGATGCATATGTAAAGCTTCACAGTTCAGAAATTTTTATTTCAACTTACTGTGTCATTTTGATACTTTTTCTATCTGGGTTGATAAATCCAGTGTTCAGTTGAAACTGAAACATCTTTATTGAAGTGATCTGTGAAATACACAAGAGAGCTAGAAATGTACTTAAGCTTTAGTTTTCACACATTTCCACTGGTAGGACAAACAGTTTGTTTCCTTTTGTCAAAGTGATTCCATATATATTTGGTACTGTCTTGCCCTTTTCAGCCATACTTGTGTCCATACATTGCAAGCTACTAGCAGTTTGCCACATATAGAGTTAAAAATGTAAAAGCTGTAAGAGAAGTACATTCCGTTGCAATAATATGGCCTGCAACACGCGAAAAGGGGCATTCGGACATTTGCGTAAAGTGTCATCTCGGATCAGCCTGCGCAGTCTGCACAGGCTAATCCGAGACGGCACTTTACGTCAACATTAGATTTTGTCCTACAGTAGACTGGCGCAAAACATAAAATAACCTAAGAACGGAAAGTGTCGTCTCGGATCTGCCTGCGCGGACTGCGTAGGCTGATCCGGGACGACGCTTTACGCAAATGTCTGAATGCCCCTTTTCACGTATCGCAGGCCATATAATGTCTTGGAAAGAAATAAGAAAATATATTTTTCAGCATCGTAGGTGAGAACAGGGGCTTTTGCAGATACCATAGATCAAGATCAGACTACACATTTATGCAAGTTGATCTTAGTTACCTTGGTCAGTCAAGCCTAGAAGATAACAAGAGCACCCCATGTGGGTGCCACACTCTGCTGCTGTTGCTTTTGGAAACAATAGATTGACTTTCAGTGAAAATTTCAAGTCGAAAAAGGAGCATAACTCTATCAAAATATTTTGATGGTTACCTGCCCTTGTTGTATGGATTCCCCTTTTGACAGTTATCAACTAGTCTGAGTTTGAAGGAAATATCTTCAATAATGACAGAGATATTATAAAATGTCAAACTTGTTGCACAACAACGACAGAGGACGAATACTACAGGGTTATGACAATATCTTGACATTATTTTCGAAAACAGCCAAGCTAAAAATCTTCGTGGGTTTCAGTTGATTCTATGTTCTGCTGTCAAGAGAGAGTTTATATATTTGGCAAAGAAAGAGTAAGTAGCTATAAACACCTTCATAGAAATGTATCTTAACAACAGGGAAGGTAACAAAGGGCACATGCTGATGCTAATGCTTGGCTGAAGTTGCTTTTTCAGTGAAAATTCCAAATTGAGAAGGGGCAACTATGTAAAACATTTCAAGGTTGCCTGTCCTTGTTGAAAAGGTTCCCCCTTAGATTTCACCCTTTACCACACAACCCTGATTTTTAACACCCCAAGACCGAAAGCTTTAGAAACATTGTGGGTAAAAAGAGAAAATGCTATAAACCAGCATTTTCTCCTTTTTTCCAAAATGTTTTCTACCCTTTCCAAAATAAATTTCAATACTTGAGTATTTGTCTTCTGCCAATGTTTTCAATTTGTAAAAGTCTAAAACTCTGTCTTTGGTAAAGAGCTTAACTCTTTACCAAACGACAAAATTTTAGACTGGTCCAAATTGAAAGCATTTGCAGACAACAAATAAAAGTGACTGAAAATTTGATATTTGTTTTGGGAAGGGAAGAAAACATTGTGGGGAAAGGAGAAAATGCTGGTTACCAGCATTTTCTCCTTTTCCCACAATGTTTTCAGAAGGCTTCTTTCTCAGGGTCGTTAAAAGTCGGGATTGTGTGGTAAAAGAGTTAAAAACTGCCAAGCCAAAAAGCTTCATGTTCTACCTTTCCTTGTATTTTCCCACCAAATGTTGATCTTGCATGGTAAACACATAATGTGATATCCCCACTGGCAGATATGTTCACAGGTAAAGTGGCTGACCCCTCACTGTCTGAATAACTGGCCATCTTTTCATACTCTTGTGATGTTGATAAAATTCTGTCCTCACCAACGTAAACCTCCACAAATGGTGTACAACCATTTCTAAAAGTAATGCAAGTCATTACAAAAAATGGAAAAAGGATAGCAAAAAGTTCACACAAAGGTAACATAATGCTACACTGATATGTCAAAGAGGCAACATGAACAGAACCTTTGGATATTGGGAAAGATCTGTGCAAAGTTATACAAAAAAGTGGGGTTCTGTAAAAAGGGGGTTTAATGTGTCTTTCTAATGCATTATACAAAGCAAATTCCTGTATAATATGGATCAATTAGAATAATGAAATAGATTGGTCCTTTGACCTGCAGAAAATTTACCAATTCTAAAAAGTATAAACCAAGGTCAGGCTGACCTAGATCGATCCTTGTAACAGAGTATGACTAAAAATGACATGTATCATGAAAAAATGTATAAAAGCTGTACTTCTACAAGGGAATCATTACACAGCAAAATCTGGGCTGCTGGACTAGGTAATTATTTGTAACAATCAGAAAATGAAGATAATCCAAAATCAGCTCCAAATTTAAGTGTGTGTCTATAGGATAAATATCCTTTACATCACATGTCTTACATCTGTGTATGACATGTAGCAGCATACAATCCACCAATTTCTAACCAACTCTAAAATATCTTGGTAAACATATTCAACTGCTTCATTCATTTGTCCTAACTTTGAAAAATTGATCTGTATAACCCTTTATCAGCATTTTCTCATTTTCCTACAATGCTTTCTACCTTTCAAAAGACAAATCCTATCACTTAAGCAACACCATATTTGCCATGTGCATGTCTCTTGATATAGATGAGTTGTAAATTTTGTCATCTGGTAAAGACTTTAATTTTTTAGTAAACGAGAAAAATTTGGAGTAATCCAAATTCAAAGCATTTGCAGACAACACTTTAAATATGGCTGAAATCATGAAAAAGAGTAGAAAACATTGGAGTAAATGCTGTTAATCAGTATTTTCTCATTTTTCTGCAATTCTTTTTGAAAAACTCTCTTTCTCAGGATTGTTAAAACTCAAGATTGAGTGGTAACAGGTTTAAAATGATATAAGGTTACATATACTTCATTTTGTTGAACATAGGTATAGGTGTCAAGGTAATACTCTTCAGAAGGACTGATCTATTGTGTGGACGAACTGCTTCTGGTCCAACCATCTCACTGATGTATTCAATGTATCTGAAAATAAATGAGATAACTATAAATGCAGCTAACCTACCATTGCATTCAATATTACCAGACCAATCCAATTCCATCACATGCTGCATAGAGAACAATCAAGTAAATGAGACCAAATTTCATCTTCCAAAGGAAATGTTGTGATAAACGGTCAATACATATAATTGTTTGTCACAAGCAACTACTTCTTTTCAGTCTATGTTTACAATAATTGCATAACTATACATGTATATACCAAACAAGAGAACAATGACGGCGATGAAATGGCTCACCTGAGCCTTTTGACCATATATGACCCATTTTCAACCTCTTCAGAGATATAATGACAAACATTCTGACAAACTTTCATTAGTATTGGACTTAAAATATGGCCTCTGGAGTTTGTACAAGCTTTCTCTAGAATTTGTCTTAGTTACCTACTTTTGAACTCAACATTGCCTATTTTCAAACTTGAAGAAATTATACAGACAAACATTCTGACCACCTTTCATGATTATTTGAGAGAAAATGTGGCCTGTAGAGTGTAAACAATGTTTTTCCGAGATCTGAAATAGTGAACTAGTTTTTGATCCAACATGACCCGTTTTCTAACTCGTCTCAGATATCATACAAACAACATTCTGACCAAGTTTCAAGATTATCAGACTGAAAATGTGGCTTCTAGAGGGTACATAAGGTGACCCATTTTCAAACTCTCAAGATATCATCAAGACAAACATTCTGACCAACTTTCAAGTGCATTGGACTTAAAATGTGGCCTCTACAACATACAAAAGGATTTTCTGAAATATGACCCAATGACCTAGATTTAAACCCCACGTGACCCATTTTCAAACTAATCCGAGATATCGTCAGACAAACATTCTGACTAAGTTTCATGAGTATCAGAATGAAAAGGTGGCCTCTAGAGCATACACAAGGTATAAGTTGACACTGGACACAGCATGATCACAAAAGCTCACCTTGAGCACTTTGTGCTCAGGTGAACTTAAAAAGGAATAGAAATATTCTATACTAATTTAATGCACAAACCTACAAGGTACCTTTGAAATGAAACACATCAATACCAGAAGAACTGGGAAATATATCTGAAATTTTGGCTTACTGAAGTGAGGCAGTCTGTATTTGGTTCAACACCATGGTCCTATAATAGTAGTAGTATAGACACCTATTTAGTCTTGAGTGGTAGAGTAAATAGCATTTCATTTTTGGTCTGATTATTTGTTTTACCTCTCAAAATCTATTCAAATTGCATCATCACATTAGTGCCAGAGGTTTTGAAGACATTTACACAATTCTATACGATATTTTACCTGCTCTGGGAAGCACACACACCAGGCGCACACCTCTTGTTACTGAACATGGTCAAGGATTGTTGAGGGCCATCAAACATCTTACAGAAAACTAAAAATGCTCCAACTACAGTGGCTGAGATAGACTTGCCATCCTGAAAAGTTACCCATAATACAAGATTAGCCTGCTTTGACTGGTACAGAGTCAATACCATTTTCATTATTTTTTCAGGCATAACTAATTGAAAGCATCAAAAAAATACAGCAAAATCATGACCGACAGTTTAATGACATTCAAGTCTGGCAAAGTCTAATTCAGTACTGATCCAAAAGACATGCAAAAGTTTCGTAGAAGAACAATGCACATTTGGGATACACCATGTCCTCTGTAAAAATAGTCAGCCTTATATTGCTTACAGACTTAGTTCAATGAATTTCAAACCTAGAGCCAAATCAACAAGTCCAAATCTCTCCATTCCACAAACAAAGCCACAGGATTTAATTGTTTATCTTTTTTCTAGCTTACTGCAACTCATTAATGTTTTCTAAGTTATCTGCCAGTACTAGGGCTGAGAAAAATTGATTGCATTCAGACAATCCCAGCATAACTGGCTCCATAGGGGATTGTGCTTAAGACAGTTGGGTAACAAACCAGATTCACTGATCATTTTGCTATGGCAGGACTCCTCCAGCTTTTTTCAAGTGCTGCATCAAAACTGGGAAAAAACAGCAATTCCTTTACAAAATAGTCCTGTGTATAAATGAACCTGGAGAAAAAGGCTTTTGAACCATTCTAGAAACAGGAGAGTGTGTGGGTAACCAGCATTTTTTCTTTTCCCCACAGTGTTTTCCCCTTTTCCTTACACAATTTTATCTTTTACAAGCAAGATTTATCAGCTCAGCCAAATTAAAAGTGTTATTTGCAATGGTCTTTTAATTTCTAAGAGACTTAAAGAGGCCCTTATACTCTTTTTCAGCCATTTTTAACTCATTTTGTCTTTATTTTATAAAACTATAGTCATTCTTATATCTTCATGCCAAATACTCCGCCTGACGGTTGCAAGGTTGCTTAGATTACGACTGATAGAAACTGCATTTCACGGAGTTGCGGCCTTCCATGTAAACAGACTTGTCGTTTCCGGTTTTTGAATCGAAGATTTTCGATATATCCGTTATACACTTGGGTAGATTCGTATGATGATCAGTATTCTGTCACGTGACTATATTTGACCTTCGCCCAGCGTCTAATGAGGTAAACAAAGGAAAATGGAGGATTCTCTGTTGCATCCTCGATTTTCAGACGGAGGTCGCGGCCTATATGCAAATTACACCGTATCCGACTCTAGGCAGAAACCAACGATAAATTTCTGTGACGCACCGCCATTGTTTACAGCTTCGATCGTCAGCCAGTTTTCTTCTGACCAATGTTCGGTTTCTAATACAAATCTCTGTGTTTCTTTTTTTCAATTACACCATATATGTCAGTAATTTATCCATGTTTACACAAAGGACTGATTTCTGTACCATTCTAAATTGTTTGAAATTTAACAGCGGTTTTGCTCACCGGCTGTAGACGGGCATCTTTAAAATTTAGATGGTAAAGAGATAATGGATTACTCACACCTGAACTAGATCTAATCGGCCAGGTTAATTGTTTTAGGACTTATTTTACGCACATGAACAAAACATAAAAAAGAAAATTAACATTTTAACCACTAGAAAGCAAAATCAAGCCAATTGAAATGTTCAGTCTAAGACCATTGTAAGAAAATTTCAAGGTTGCTATTGTTCAGAATGCCTCAACAAAGCAGACAAAGTAGGTCAAAGATCAGACTGCACATTTTGTGCAGTCTGGTCTTTGATCTACATTGGCTGAAAAATCAACCTTTGTTTTCAAAGGTGCTTTAAGGGTTGACACACTTACCAAACAATGAACTACACATATATTTTTTGGGTTTTGTCTCAACCATAAATGCATATTTTTACAGATGGCAAATAGGTTGGCAAGAGATGGGGCTTTCCTCTGAGGCCATCCACATTCTGATACCTGAAAAAAACAAATACACCATCATCTTCTGTACCATTGTTATGTTACAGAACAAAAGAGAAACTGTGATTTGAATATTCTTTACAAAATATTATAAAATGGGGATAGTTCATATACTCATGGTTCCTTGAATAACCTTAAACCATCCATTGGCAAAGTCCCATTACTCAACACTCTTTGTTTCTTTTATCACACCACTTTCAACTGCATTTGAGGGATAATCAAATAAATGTTTGATACATAAATACACCAAAAAACACTTTGGCAAAAGGAGGTATTGCTTATGAACATAGTAAATGTATTATTATTGTTTTATGTATTACATCTTCAGTCATGTTGTTTTAATTATTTCATTAAGATATTTTCAAAGTCATCTACTGCAAAATTAATTTGTTTCCATGGTAATAAGTACACAACATCTTTGACCAAAATTCAAAACCTACATGTCTTTCAACACTTTATCCAATTTTACTAATCTCCAAGAAAATGATTATGAAAGCATATTGGGAAAAGGGACAGAAGCTGTTCCAAAGCATTTTGTTTTTCTTCCCGACATGTATGAGTTACATCATTCATCTGCAAATCCTTTCATTTTTGACAAGTCTAGAATGTTGTTAACTGGTAAATGAAGTATGATCCATAAGCACTCACCCTATTTTCAAATCTGGAATTTCTATATTGCCTTTGAGAAAGATTGTACACAGCATAGCAGTTTTTGTGCCTGCTTTCTAAGAAAGACCTTACATCATCTATATGATTTTTAACTGCAGATTCAACACCTTCAGCTGGGAATGACATTACTGCAAGCCAAAGAAAGGATATTACAACATAGCAACTTTAATAATTTGATTGACTGACATTATTATGGGATCTGGTACATGTCTCTGCTAAAGAAAAAGACAAGAGAAAAATCTAAGGTTAGTTACAAATGATGAGGCTAAACCATTTGATTTGAATGAGTTTTGAAAGATTTTTCTCTAAACCCTATTTTTGACAGCATCTGCACGTCCACGGCTATCCTCTTTCAATGCTTTAACTCTTTACCAAATGGCAAAATTTTTGACTTTTCAAAATTGAAGGCATTTGCAGACAACAAAAAAAAATGAGACTCAAGCATTTTTTCCTTTTCCCACAATGTTTTCAAAAGGCCTCTGTCTTAGGGTCGTTAAAAACTTGCGATTGTGTGGTAAAGGGTTAATTGAATTTGGAAGTTGCACTGAAGCATACAGACTATTCCTCTATCTTTTACAGATTACAGACAAGTTCCCTAACATCACCATAAAAATATTTTTTGTACCACAAAAACAACAGGGAGTGACTGAATGAATGAATGGATAGATGGACAGATGGATGGATGGATCGAACAATTCTTAACATCTGTACATAATAAGCTCAAATACTAACCTGCTAATCTTGATGTTATATAACTAATATCCAGGTCACCTTTGTTCATTGTCCTGTAAATTTTCAAAAATAAAGAAGTAGTCGAACATGAACTAAAACTGTCACAGAAGTTGACTTAAAATCACTGCCAAGTTCTTTGTTCAAACCAGTGTGTAATAGACACAAAATGTCTACAAGTGTAAGGGAAGGTGTTTCTTCAATGCTTTAAAACAGATATCCCTAAATTGAATCTTCCACATCTAAAATTTGCGAGAATAACCATAAAGGTTTCCATTCAGTAAAAGCAAAACAGAGTCAATTGTTTGAAACCAAATCATACCTACCTAGCTACACACCCAGAGATAGATGAACAGGCAAGCAGGTAAGACAAACAGATTTACTCCTGTATAAACTGAAAAACCCTTGGCAATAGAAGTTTGAATGCAATATGTGGTAAAGAAGCAAGTACCCCATGACAGAGTCTATGAATTTCTACGTGTGCTTGGATGGAACACACAGCAATTATACTTAGAAAATCTATGATTTATCAACAAAAATCTCTGATGGTTTGTTCCATGACGGACAGCTACACTTTACAGCTTATGCACACTAAATCTTTACTGCCACTTTTGTCTGTCTGCAAATACTGATTCAGACCACTTGTTACTTTCAAAATACATGTGAATCAAAACCAAATCCGTTTTAAAAATATTATATTTACATTTATGAAATTAGCACTGAATATAAAATGAGGTCTTCAACCTTGAAGACTACACTTTCTAGGGTATCAAGACAGCAAAAATATGTGTTTATAACATTCTTCACTGGATTGAATATTGAACCTCTGTCTTACGTGGGAGACAGACATTGGATCTTTACCTGTTCCATATACCACTCAAATTCTGAAAAGAAAAGGTCGTCCACTTACGCTGAGACAGTTTCCACAACTTTTGCTGAGGCATCCTTCACATTTTTCATTAGATTACCTGCCCCTAGTTTAAAAGAAGTGAATAAAGAACTGGCAGTGGAGTCAGAGCTCTGCTGTGACTGTTGTTGTGAGGGTGGAGTGGAGATAGGTTCTCTAACAGGACTTGAAGGAAACACTACAAAGAGAAAGTACAAGCATTTGGAATATATGATCATACCAGTAATAACAAAACTGATTCTTTTTAGAATCAAGACAGTTTCTACATGTGAATGATAGAGCTTCAAATAGAAATACACATTGCCCGGCATATCATAAAATGAGCTGTATTTAGTTGGTTGTCTACTTTCACTTTGGAAGGGTCCAATTTTTTTTTATTTGGCACAGAGTTAAAGTTATTGCTATAGCATTTATAGTTCTTTTGATTTTAAAGGAAAAGTAAAAAAATTTTTGATGGGGAGAAAGCTTATATTTTGTAAATAATATTACTATAAAAATGCTGAAAACAAAAAATTTCCTACATTTGGATTTGAACCACATGACTTTCAAAACCATAGTTAGCCACTCTATCACTGAGCTAAGCACCAACCAATATAATTCTTTTTATTATTTATATAACAACAGATTTACAGTTACTATGGGAAAAGAAAACTTTACAGCAAAAAACAAAAAAGAGCACCACATGTGAGTGCAAACACTCAGCTGTAGTTGCTTTAAGGAATAGATTGATTTTCAGTGAAAATTTTAAGTTAACAAAAGGGGCATAACTGTGTCAAAAATATTTTGCTGGTTACCTGCTATTGTCATATGGGTTCCCCTTTTGATAGTCTGAGTAAGAAGTAAATACATGTATCTCCATTAATGACAAAAATATCATGAAATGTCAAAGTTCTTGCACACAACACAGACAACGACAGGGCTACTACAAGGCTGCAACATTTTCTTAGAAAACAGCCATGCCAAAAAATAGGTAATTCTTTGTGTTTTCTACAAGTATTTCTATGTATGTTTTAATCTTAAAGCCATCTTTTGACATCCATGAATATTAGCAGTTGTGTGAAGATTTTCTAAAAAACTTGAGAAACAAAATGTAGTTTAATATCCTTTTAAAGTATCAGTTGAGGAGCTGGCATACACAAAAAATAGAGAAGAGGCAAAAGCTCACAATGTGTACTCTTAATTTTAGCTTACTGTATCTTTGTATCAACTCTTAACAAAAGTTACTGGGGGTTACCTCAGTCTATCCTGAACAATGCAAAGTTTTAATGACCTTGAAGAAGGCTTCTCAAAACATTGTCATAGAAGGAGAAAAAACTAGTAACCAGCATTTTCTTTTTCCCACAATGCTTTCTACCCTTTCAAGGAAAAATATTATGAAATGAGCAACAATTAATTTGTCATCAGCAACTGATTTCAAAATGGAGGCAACTCTATTGAAAGCAGTGCAAAGCACCATTCAAACGAAGTTACCAATTACAATACAAGACTATCTTCAAACCTAAGCAATTCTTCTTTTCAGACAACCTTTTTTAAAGCTACCAACAGTGAGGTGTAAAGAATTGTGTACATACATTAGTGGGTAAAGCAATTAGTTTTGCAAGTTGTAAGACTTACTAGATTGTTGAGCCTGTGCTTGAGACAGGAAGGAACTAGGTAATGGATCCTTTAGGTTGACATTCCTTGCTGCAGCAATCTCTTGCAGTCTCTCTATTACATCATTGATGTTGGGTCTGTCCACTGGGTTCACTTGAAACATTCCCACTGCAAAGCAAAAATATTACAACATAATAGTTAAATCTTTCTGTGCCAAATGCATGAACTAAAAACTGAAATGAAACTCAGACTTTTATCTTTATGCTTGACTAAATAAGGGGAAGTCTCACATTCTGTGCAGTCTGATCTTAATCTATATTAGCTACAAAAGCTTGTTTTCTGTTATGGTACTGACAGGGTATAAATTGTCAAAGAGGCCACTGACACTTAATCTTCCATAAGGCTACCGATTGCATCTAGCTATTTACCATGAAATTGAAAACTCTGAGGGGTTAATAAAACAAGAGGGCCATGATGACCCTGTATCGCTCCACTGGCTAATACGTAAAATCTCTACATGCCAAACATTACAATACTTTGCCAATTGGTTTTGAACATCAGACCCCTGAGACAGGACTAAAATTGGTAGCCCAAGTTCTTATAGTAAGTAACAAGAAGATTTCTAAAGATTTCACTACATAAGCCCACATAAAACTTCTGACCCCTGGGGTGAGGTCAAATTCGATCCTAGGGCTATAATTTGGGTACTCTTGGTAGATGCCCACTAGATAAAGCCACATGCAAAATTTGGTAACCCTAGGCCTTATGACTGAGAACAGGGAGATTTCTAAAGTTTTGTCTATATTAGCCCATATAAAAATTGTGACCCCTGGGGCGGGGCCAATTTTGACCCCAGGGCTATAAGTTGGGCACTCTTGGTAGAGGCCCACTAGATAAAGCCACATGTAAAATTTGGTAGCACTAGGCCTTATGGCTAGGTGCAGGGAGATTTCTAAAGTTTTCTCTATATAAGTCTATGTAAAACTCGTGACCACCCCCGGGTTGGGGTCAAGTTTGACCCCGGGCTATAAGTTGGGCACTCTTGGTAGAGGCCCACTAGATAAAGCCACATGCAAAATTTGGTAACCCTAGGCCTTATGGCTAGGTATCGGAAGATTTCTAAAGTTTTCTCTATATAAGCCTATGTAAAACTTGTGACCCCCGGGGCGGGGTCAAATTTGACCCCCAGGGCTATAATTTGAAGAAACTTGATACAGGTCTACTAGATAAAGCTACATGCCAAATTTGGTAACACTAGGCCTTATGGTTTCAGACAAGAAGATTTTCAAAGATTTCCAATATTTTTAAGTTTTTTTGCCATGGCAACCAGAGTTTTTGAAGGAATTAAATTCTTTCAAGAAATTCTGAAGAGGACCATGGCAGGATCATTTCATCAAAATTGGCTAGGTAGTTTCAGAGAAGATGTTTAAAAAAAAAAGTTAACACAAGGACGCGCAGACGGACGCACGACGGACAACGGGCCATGACATTAGCCCGCTGGCCTTTGGCCAGTGGAGCTAAAAATTGGATTTTTCATTTTTTCTTTATTGCATGGAATATATAATCTATACATACTGATGAGATCATGAAAGACAGAGTATTCTGTGTCATTGTCTGGAATACTGTAGTTGGCATTGATGATTCTGAGTTTTGCAGAGTCCTCATAGGGATGAACACGATAACATAACATATAGAGTACACAACCAAGGGCCTGTAAAAAGTCGCGACAATAACATGATTGACTCTTTACCTGACAAAGAAATGTTAGACTTGAAATGATATGCAGGCAATAAATATTGTCTGAATGAAAGAATTCTGTTTTGCAAGGGTAGAAAACATTGTGCAATATGGAGAAAATGCTGATAATAAGCTTATTTCCTTCACGGTTGCTAAAACACTGAATTTTTTTTTTTAATGTAAAACTTTAAGCAAACCAAATTAAGAAAAGTCTTAAAGGGACTATTAACCAGATAGCAACAATGCAAAATGGAAGTAAATTTTCAAAATCAACAATTTACTTTGTTTTGGAAAAAGAGAAAATTGTAATACCCAACACTATCTCTTTTCCCAAAATGTGTTTCACCTTCTCTGCAACATATCCCATCATTGGAACCCCATTCAATGTGTTACCCGCAAATTGTTTCATTTCACAGGGGTCTAAAACGTGGAAGTCTAACACTGAGTTGATTGACAAGTTAAATTCTACTACTACAATGCAATGAATTAATTCTCCCCATACAAAGCCACAACAAATACTTACCCATATATCTAAAGCTTCATTAATTGGAAAATTTTGGTACAAGTCTAACATTTCCGGTGTTCTATACATTGGTGTGGTATTTTTGGTTATCTGCAAAACAACAAAAGGAGAAATCCACCTTTCCATAGCCCATTAGAGAACTGCAGAAAGTCCAGAAATGAAGACACACAACAATCTCAGGAATATTTCACAAAATAGTAAACAGTGTAGATTAATGATTAGGCTGCATCCTCTGTGTAGTCTGATCTTTATCTACACTGTCCCCACAAATGAATAACTTTGTGTTTAGTGCTCAACTGGCTTATGTCTGTAGCCTATAAAAGAAGATAATGGCAATCACCGTAGAACCACATCAAACCATGCATGTTGCTACATCTTATCTGGGTCATCATTCTTCACCCTTAGAGGAAAGATACAGTAAAACCTGTCTTAGAGGACACCTCTATGAAGCAAGCAACCTGTATAAAGCAAGCACATAATTTACTAAGCTCCCTGAGATGACAAATATATTGAAATATACATGTACTAGGCAAGCACCTGTCTTCAGCAAACACATTTTGAATGTCCAAAAGGCCCTTCCTTAATCATGACCTAATGACAGAATCCTTGACTTGTTCAAATTGAATGTATTTGCAGACACAAATGATAAACTTTGTCCTTGACAGAGTGGTAAACATTGCAGAAAAATATGAAAATGCTGGTTCTCCTTTACTCACAATGTTTTCCAATAGCTTCTTCCCCAGGATCATTAAAACATAGGGTTGCTTGGCATGGGCTTAAAACAGGTTGGACAGTCCATGTATTTTTCATGCTTAATAATCCAAATGTATAGACATTAAAAACGAACAGATGCCCCAAATAAT
Organism: Hippopus hippopus; assembly: GCA_946811185.2. Taxonomy (NCBI): domain Eukaryota; kingdom Metazoa; phylum Mollusca; class Bivalvia; order Cardiida; family Cardiidae; genus Hippopus; species Hippopus hippopus. The sequence continues at coordinate 33,859,193 of OX328099.1, read as the reverse complement.
GGCATAATTAACTTGTCTAGTCTTAAGGAAAATTCTATATATTATGCTGCTAAATTAGGTCTTTGAAAATACTGCAGCAAAAATGTTTTATTAGCCCTTTGTGTTACCAACTAAGCAACTGAGTCCCCTTTTTACAGGTACAACAATTTATTGGCATAGACTCTAAGTTTACAGAATGCAGCATATAGTTATTTCCTAAAGATATGTGAAATAACAGTACCTCATCTTCCACTAAACTTCGTCTCATAGCTGACCAAGTTTCGTCTGGATAGTGTGATTCTGTTGTTGCACTCCCAAAATCACATAGTTTGATGAACCCTTTAGAACTAATTAATAGATTTTCTACCTGAAAAAAGTTTTGTAATTAACCCTTAACCTTATATCACACAGCAAAATTTTAAACCATTCCAGATTAAAGGAATTTTTAGAAGACAAGTCAAGTATTTTTTCACATGATAGTATTTGTCCTTAAACAGATAGAAAACATGGTGGGAAAAGGAGAAAATGCTGGTTACCAGCAATTTCTCCTTTTCCCACAATGTTTTCAAAAGGCTCCTTTCCAGGGCTGTTAAAAGTTGGGATTGTGTGGTAAAGGGTTAAACTGCTAAATAAATTAAATAATAATAATAATAATAATAATAATAAAAAAACAATTCCAGACAATAATAAAAACATAAATATTTGATGTCCAAAGTTCTTTTTGCTCAGCAGAACTAAACATTTCAGACAATGTAGATCCACGATCAAACTGCATGTTCTGTGTAGTGTAATCTTGATCAACACTGTCCATTAAAGCTCATAAAATTTAATACTTAGTAGCCTAAGTTTTAAGACAAGAGCACCACACGCAGGTGCCAAAGCTTGGCTGCAGTTGTATTTAGTGAAAATTCTAAGTCAAAAAAGGGGTACAACTGATAAATGCAAGCAAGTTGTTGTCAATAAGATGAAATAATGTTGATTGGCCTTTACTTGAAATCATGGGTTGTTAACATACCTATAAATAATGGAAGACATACAACACATAATAACTTAAGTGCAAAAATTCAATAAACTAAGCCTGATCTCTACAGAATGTCAAGTTAAAGCTCACATTCTTTCGCTATCCAATACAAAATTTGAAGGTTTCTACCAGTTACTAGAACCATTATTTGATTTTTTTGTCATGAATAGGGAACTAATGCTGACCATCGTGGGAAAAGGACCTATTGCTTTTATCAAGCAATGATTTTTCTGCAGTGAAGGGAAATTTTCATTGTGGGTGTCTAAAGAGTCATAATTATTTCTAGAGTATTACTAGAAAACAGACATTTTGATAATAGGCCAACATACCTTTAGATCTCGATGAACAATTGGTGGAGACTGTTTGTGTAGATGTTGCACAGCTCGACATGTCTGATAGAACACTTGTAGGACTACATTACAGGGTATTGGAGCATCATACTGAGTAATTGCATCCACCACCTGGCCACCTATCAACAATAAAGATCAGACACTTATCACCATATTGACCTACAGATATGCAGATGTTAGACTACTTAAATTTAAAGCAACATACAACTACATTTTAAACCATTTTTTTTCTGGGTTGAAAATACACATGACTCTTAATGGCCCATGACTTAAACCTATTGCCCTATGTGATAATCCAGAGTACTTGAGATATATTTGCATTTTGTCCCATAAGTGTAGAGGTTCAATGACAAACAGAATAAGAAATATATAATAGAACAATGAATTAACAATTGGGACGTTTTTTGCATTTTCTTTGCATTATTTCCAGTTAGCATGTGGCAAGCAGTATCTTTCAAAGTCACATTCCTCTTTCACCCCTGGTCATTGTTTGAACAGTGGGAAAGCAGTCAGTGGCTTTGGAAGGATATTGTGCAAAGTACTGATAAGAAGGAACTCCAGGAAAGCAAAGATTGGTGCATTCACTGCACTGGCCGCTGTTATCAACCCTTAACTGTATGACAAAATTATGGATTGTTCATAGTGAAAGTATTTGTAGATGACAAGTTAAATGTTGCGGACATGTGGGGCTTTACCTATGAAAGATTAGAAAAATGCTGGAAAAGGGAAAAAAAAAATGCTGGTTAGCAAAAGCTTTCTTTTTCTGGGTAGAAAATGAAAGAATTGTTTGGTAAAGGAATGTATGAATAAAAACATAACTTGGTTACACTTCACTAGAAGAAAAATAAGCACAATTAAATTACAAGTGTTAAAATTAAAAATTCTTAATCTACTGGTCATCAAGGAAATAGGACAGGGCATTGCTTAAAATTTATTTGTACCATCTTGTTTGTTTGAATGGGTTTTCAGCTGCATTCAACAACTTTTCACGCATATCATATTAAGCTTGAGAATCAAACTGGGAAACTGGTTTCAAATCCAATACATGCAACACTGAGCCTCCCAAGATCTTGTTGGTTCTTACTGTGTGATAATAGAGCATAGTGAATAGTTGAATTAAGTACCCTTGATTAAATTCTAACCACAAAAATAACATATTACTTACCAGTACAAAGCTCCATGAGTAACAAATACTCGGACTGGCCATGTCCAGACTGATCCTTACCAATGGAGGCTGCAGAAACAAACTGTACAATATTTGGATGCCCTGTTAATTTTTTCTAGTATAAATGTTAAGGTTTATTGTTGTTTTTTCCCCTTTACATAACATAACAAACTGGCCTTAGCTACTGTATTTGATATGATGATTTTGACTTCTTTCTAGGTTTCAAAATAATATATTCACTCACACAAGAAGTTTTCAAAAACAGAATGTAACTAGAGGCCCTTGAGGGCCTGAAATCGCTCTACTGACAGTGATTTTGCTTTTTTGCCAGCATATATTATGAATTATGATGTGAAAAGAAAAAAGACAAAAAAAAAAAAAAAAAAAAAAAAAAAAAAAAAACACGAAAAAAAAGGTGGGTGTTCTTACAACTGGGCATGAACCCACTAAGACAGTATAAGCCAAGGCATGGTGAATGAGGGCCATTCTTCAGTTATTTCCCTTGATTCCTCTCTAGTGCTACATTGGTCCTGATAAGGGTGTTTACTTGGACTTTATCCCTGATTTTCTTGCACTACACAGATATGTTCTTCAGATAATATCTCAACTAAATCTGGTTAGATTGTTTTGCAAATCGATATATACACATTTCTCTAATTATTGAGAACAGAATTTACTTTAGACTTACATGGGAACCTTGCATGCAATTATAAATCAAATTATATTTATGGCAACATCCCCAAAGGAATCAAGGATAAAAACAAAGGAATACAGGTGAAAGGACCAATGTGTTATTTGGTTACCTTTAGGTTTTATCTAGCAAGGGAGATAATTTTAATCACAGGACTGGCCCTCATTGAACAGTGAAATTCCAAATTTGATTACAATCCCAGCAAATTTCAAAGGAATGTGACAAAAAATGTAAATTTTGTTGAGTAAATAGTACTAAGTTATCAAATGGCTGCTTTTCCTGAACAGATTACTAGATTTTCTTCACTTGTACTAGATGAACCAAACAATCTTTGAATGTTTCAAAAGAATTGGATCAAGACTTCATTGCCTAAACAAGAAATGGAAATTTTCAACTTTAAATGGCTACTTTTCCCATACTGTTTGTTGGATTCTTTTCAAAATCAACAGGGTTCAAGCTATTGATGAGACAAACAAACTGTGCAAGTTTCACGAAAATCTGATTATAAATGGAGACTGTATCATGTAAACAATAAATGGCAATGTTTAACTTGAAATGGCTACTTTTCCCATACTGTTCGTTGGATTTTTTTTCAAAATCAATAGGGTTCAAGCTATTGATAAGATTAACAAACTGTGCAAGTTTCACGAAAATCTGTCCACAAATGCAGACTTTACTGCATAAATAAGAAATGGAAATTTTCAACTTCAAATGGCTACTTTTCCCAAACTGTTTGTTGGATTTTTTTCAAAATCAATAGGGTTCAAGCTATTGATGAGATAAAAAACTGTGCAAGTTTCACGAAAATCTGTCCACAAATGCAGACTTTACTGCATAAACAAGAAATGGAAATTTTCAACTTCAAATGGCTACTTTTCCCAAACTATTTGTTGGATTTTTTTCAAAATCAATAGGGTTCAAGTTATTGATGAGATAAACAAACTGTGCAAGTTTCACGAAAATCTGACATCAAATGCAGACTTTATCGCGTAAACAAGAAATTGCAATTTTCAACTTCAAACGGCTACTTTTCCCATACTATTTGTTGCATTTTTTTCAAAATCAATAGGGTTCAAGCTATTGATGAGATAAACAAACTGTGCAAGTTTCATGAAAATCTGACATCAAATGCAGACTTTATCGCGTAAGCAAGAAATTGCAATTTTCAACTTCAAATGGCTACTTTTCCCATACTGTTAGTTGGATTTTTTTCAAAATCAATAGGGTTCAAGCTATTGATGAGATAAACAAACTGTGCAAGTTTCATGAAAATCTGATAACAAATGCAGACTTTATCGCGTAAACAAGAAAAAGACTAACGGACGGATAGACAGACGGACAGACGATGGAAACCATACCATGACATAAGCTCTGCTGGCTTTCAGCCAATAGAGCTAAAATTGGTGTAGACAGCATAGATCAAGTGCTGTGCATGCTCATTTTGATATCTAACAAGAGGAAAAACACACAAGAAAAAAATTTGAAAAATAATTACAGTTTTATGTAGAGATATTCCATAACTCCTAACCAGACAACAATATCCGAAAGCATCTGCATACAACAGGTTCATATTACTCAAAACATGAAATTTGCCGTGAAAAGGATAGAAAACGTGGAAGAAAAAAAAGAGAAAATGTTGGTTACAGCATTTTCACCTGTTCCCACAATGTTTTCAAAAGTCTTCTTCCATAGAGTCTTTATATGTCAGGTCTGCAAAAAAACAATTTGTATATTACAATTTACTTGAATATAAACACAGGCGTATAATATGGGTAATCAACTGGTCACAGATTTACCATTGTCACACAGATAATCAAGGTTTTAAACCTCAGGGCTTGTTTGCTTATATTACAGGGAAAATAATGAAACTACACTTACGTGTGTGGATTGGTTAATCAATTTCCTTCTAATATAGGCAAGACATTTAATTACTTTTAATATTCACAAATTCTTTCAGTGAGCATGACACATCCAACACAGTGCAGCTATTTGTTATATAAGCATAATTGTTGGGAATGAGATTAAACCAGCGTTTTAAAATGAGAATGACTTTCAACCTTCTTTGCTGACATTGTCATGTGACAGACGTTAACTGCAAAACAAGGTGGAAGCGTCATTTTTTTTCAAAAGTGGATTTGTTTTGAACTATTTATCTGTTGAAACCTAATTTTTGTGCAGTTCTTGCTGAAAATAATATCAATGTCAACAAATCATATGACATTATCAGCCTAAATTTCGATAAAGTATCACACACACACACAAAAAAAACCCCAACTCATTACATGCAACTTCTCCTAATGCCAAAGGGTTTTCAAGAGTGGTCTGCTGCAAGACAATATAATTATTTATGCAATGTGCAAGCATGTGAAAAATTGTTGATAGCTAAAAGGATACAAGAAACCTTATCTCTTGTAAAACTGCCTCATTCTTCTCTGCATCGTTTGCCAGAAGTCGCTGTAAAACACAATAATAAAGGTGTAAGATTTAACACTTTTGAACTGATTCCATGATTTAACCTTTTTGCCATGCAAATTGTGAAACAGTCCCGAGTTTTGATAACCCTCACTGGAAAGGCTTTTGGACACATTGTGGGTAAAGGAGAAGGTGCTGGTGACCAGCATTTACTCCTTTTCCTGCAACATCTATCCTTTCACCAACAAATCCCATAATTTAAGTTTTTTCAGTTTCCTGTTTGTAGATGCTTTCATTTTGGACCATTTTTGTCTGCAGATGCTTTCATTTTCTCATCTGGTAAAGAGTTAACCTATCATCATAATAATAACCCTAAAGAAGAAGGCCTCTGAAAACAAAGTGGGAAAAGGAGAAAATGCTGGAATGCAGCATTTTCTCCTTTTCTCACCATGTTTTTTACCCTATCAAAGACAGAAATAATCAATATAGCTAAATTAATTTTGTCATCTGCATATGCCTTTAATTTGGTTGCATCCAAAATTTTGTTGTTTGGTATAGAGTTAAGGATCAGCTGGAAGATTGTTTTTGAAAGCAACTTATATGGACAAAACTGAAGTATTTCTACCCTACCAAAGACAATCTGCACTATGGAAGCTGTCCTTGTCATCTGACGTATATCTTTCTGAATAAATTCTGTTAAAAATTTCTGAATTTCGATTCAAAGAGCGAGAAAATTTGATGCTGAAGTTTGGTTAAGGAAACTATGAAGGGGCCAATAAGACCTGATATACCTGATGAATCTCAAAATGAAAAGAAACACAACAAAATAAGTTGGGGCTTATAAATAGAACTCACTATAAATGACCCTGAAAAGGTTTTGAAAACATTTTTGGAGAAATTGCTGGAAATCTTTTAAAGAGAACCCCCAGCATCTGTGCAAAAATGAAATGTTGTCTGCAACTGCTTTCAATTTGGACAAGTCTGAAATATCTAAAACTTTGCTCATTTGGTAAAAAGTTTTTGCAGCAAACTTGCACCAAAACTATTGGATGGCCAGTTAGGTTTAAATTTACAAATAACTTACCTTCAATGCATACTCTTTCCCACTAGCATTGTCTTGAGCAACAAACACATATGCAAACCCACCTGAAAGAAACAAAATGTGAAAATGACAATACGCTCAAAGTTCTGGATATTCAACACTTGTCTTGATTATCAAAAAAAAAAATAAAGTATTAAACAGACAAAGTTCAAAGGATGGAACTTCACAAATGTAGTTGCTCCATTTGTGTGCAGCTATGTGTAGTATCTAGAACTTGGAATTGCGGGATTCCCGAAATATCTTCTTACTTTGTCCCCAAGAATTGATTACTGTGTGGGGTTATGGGCAAACAGTATGTCTGATTAAGTAAAAACATACATTGATCATGTAAAAATGTATGTGAATCATGCAAAATCTGAAATAATTGCATACAATTTAAAACCATATATGTGCCAGAATGTACACAAAATGGACATCAAAAAACATAAATTTCATCAGAAATGGGACTATGCATTGTATTAGATCTATTAGACTATTTGTGAAAACTCCTTCTCATGATCTCCCATCATCAAGGGTACATACACTTTCAATGCAAGGCATGGTTGCATGTGAAATAAGGTTCTCTCTGCAGAATAGGCATATCAGTCATCTCAACAGCAGGAGGAGTGTCGAGTATATTAAAAACAAAATATAAAGTTGAGAAAAATAGTAAAGAACATCAACAAATTTCCTTTAAGACAACTGGATCCAGAGGATACATGAGCGCAAATGTTGGATTTAATATAAGTGAGAAATATAATGTGCTCGAACAGTTGAAATAATAAATTTACCCGAGCGCTTTCGGCATACTGCCTTCATCAGGGGTTAGAAATTAACTGATATACAGACTAAGACTGGGCTTCTCATCAAGATGGATTTGATGAGGACAAAGTAATAAGAAGAGCAAACTATCTGTAGAATCAGACTTATGTGTCTGTTCAGCAGAGAGAAGCTCAAAACTAACAGACTCTGGGCAGTGGAAATCCTAGGCCCAACTTGTCAGACTCGAGAAAATTTGGCATCAGACCATAGACTTTTTTCAATCTAGTTGTCAGCGGAGAAGTAGAAAATAAGGGTAAAATTTTGAAATCTGTTGTAAACATTATGCAGTGAAATATAATTGTTCATCCTTCGCACAAAATGACATTTTGAATGATAAACAACAGCTTGAGATGATCCCTGATTTCTGGAAACCCAAAATACTCATTTGGTCTACTTCCACATTCACCACAAGCTTGGTATAATATGCGACTATTTGCTTGCTTTGAAAAATGTCTGAATAATTTCAAAATCATCACTATGGATTAAAATATTTTAATTAATATCATTTTAGTACTGTTTCAAAGATCTTTTACGACAATGTCATACATGTGAATAATTTACCCTTTAATCTGATGGTACAGCTTCTGTGCAAATGAGCTATGGTTTAGCCAAAACAATTTTGCGATTCAGCAATCAATCAATGCATAAAATGAAAGCAGTACATTAACCTTGGTTTTGACAACTACAAATTGATAACCAGTCCCACTCTATTTAAAAAGGGTGAAGTTTCAATAAAGCATATCTGATTTTAAAAAGTAAAACAATGGACATATAAAAAATGAAGCAGACGATTGGCCAAATGTCGTCATATCTGAACCATGAATTTGGTGCATCAATGAGCTAACAACAGTTCTTGTAAACATGGGGTAAATTGTCAAAGAAATTAACATTAAAGTGAATGATTGTGGGCCAGTACTGGTGTAGTTCCCAGGAAGCAGAAAACATGTATTGATTCAAAGCTCAAGTCAAAAGATTCCTTTTCAACAAGTGGTGGATGCTTTAATAGACAAACAAGTACCCTTACAGGGTTTTGCAGCAAAAAAGTCAGTTATATTAAAATATCTATGTAAATTTACTGCTTAAAATCATAAAAAAGCTGAAATGGCAGTCTAAAGTGACTATGATCAGAAAATGTTTAAGAGACATTTTGTTGTGCCATGGGTTTCCATGTTTTTTGCACCGATCGGTTTTTCACGTCTGTTAATTTCTGGATAGGTATTTCAGCATGATTTGACATAAATTTATCAATTAGGATAACAAGTAAGTTGAAAACCTGTCATTTTACACAAGATAAGCCGATAATGGCCGTTTTGTCCATGTATTTTCTTACATGAAGTCTCGTGTGTAACCAATATTTGTTATGTAAATTTCAATTCTGTAACATGATTTACGCAATAATTTGCACAAGTGGGAACACTGTAACCCCCAAATAAAAACTCATGTTTGTATCTTTTCAAGCGTTATAATTGATATTACTGGTCAAAATATTTTTCCTTATCATATAAATAATTTCCAATCTTAACTTTTTTAATTGGAAAAAAAAATTGGTTTGAAAAGCGATTATCGAATAAACTGCTGACTTTTTTGGCATTCAGATTAAGACCAGTAATATTTACGTCACCTTTGTAGGACGAAATTCGAAACCATTAGCGTAATCCGTTCAAATCGACGTCCTTAATTAGCCATTGCGGTATTTGGTTGTCAGGGTGACACCCACTTTTAAATAGCACATGTATGCAATTATGCAACATTAACTGAAGCGTGTAAAGTTTGTTGTGTATACATGACGGGTACTCGATTTGATTTATTGCCACACGTTCTTCCAGATGTTAAAACTCTTATGAAAACAGGTAAAACACCAAGGTTTGAATTTGTGGACGTTTTTGGAATATTCTCGACGTATGAAAAACATCCAGTTCCATTTTTTCTGACTTCTTTTTTTTTAAATTTTCTGGACATATATTACATCTACGTCTGCTCAATGAAAAAGCACTGCAGGGCACCTCAAATCTGCTGATCATGACCACAACGACAGTAGTTGAAGTGTATCAATAGACATGGTAAAATGTATAGATCAGTTTTAAAGAAACTCAAAATGTCATTGTTGATTGTATTTTCAGCGAAAACGTTATCAGAGCATAAGATCAGCTTTCTGCAACTGACAATCCATAGACTAGGCTAGGTAACTTTTGCGTTTTGATAGATTGTATCCAAAATGGCCCCTATATTATAGATCAGGGAGCTCCTGTGTCTCCAAAAATTTCAGAGCTAGGTGCTATATTGCTTTTGTATTGTACAAAACGTTGCACTGACGGGAAAAAAGTCAATGAAGCAAGAAAGGCGATACCTTCTGCAATCTTCTTCTTCACTCGCAGTTTCTGGTTCCCAAGTTCAACAACTTGTCCCACAAAGTCGTTTTCCTCTCTATTTCCAGAACTGCCACTAATGATTCCAAATGCAGATTTGAAAAAGTCTGTCATGATTATCGAAGAGTTCGATAAATGTCATTTATTATGTCTGAGAACCTGGCGTATTCATATCTCTGACGTCATGCTGAACTGCCAAAAAGTAACCCTGAGTCGTAAAAATCACTTCCAGAGTACCATCTTTGGGGTACAATTGCTTTCATATGATCTATTGTAAGTGTTTACCCACATAATCTGCTTCAAGTGTTTAAAATCCTGAAATAAAAATATTCCCCCCCCCCAACAGCGGAAAATTACGACATTCTTCACAGATAGGTATCACTCCCCTAATTTCATCCTTTAGGTGTCACACCGGCAATTTGGTTAGTACACCTACCAACATTAAAGGGCAAATCCTAAAATATTTTGACCAGACTGTTTTTTTCCTTTAATCAGCTGCAAATGATGTCAGTTAAACATGTGTCTGTCATTTTTCATAAATACCACCCTGTAACATGCCATAAACCACGGCTGAATTGTCACGCTGATAAACGGCCCTAAAAATTGTACATGGCTTACTTCCCCTGATTCGGTTATCTCCCGTGCATGTGTGACGTCATTGTCGAGTCACTCTGTGTATACCGTCAGTAGACATTAAGTAGGAACGCGGATGATTGTATGCAGATATCAGAGTATTAACTGAGAATTGAGCCGAAAAAATGGTAAATTGTGCAGCCTATGGCTGCAACGTCGATTCGGGAACTCATAGAAGTAGTATTTTCAAATTTCCGAAGGAATTAAAAAGGAGGAAACTATGGATTCAACGTTTAAACCGGGGCCGGACAGTAGCGACGGATTTTTTGCCATCGGTTCATTCGAAATTGTGTCTGAAATACTTCGATGACAGTCAGTTCTTAGTAAGTCCAAAACTCGCAAAAGAAGTTGGTAATAGGAATTTTAGCCTGCGGTTAAAACCTGACGCTGTGCCGACATTATTTGAAACTCCGAGTCGAAAGGAGATAGGCCTTAAACCGAAACTCCGAAAGACAGACATTCCGCAACGGCAATTTCCAAAAAGAAAATCCAACATGAAGTAGGTAATTTCTTTTTTCTTGGAATTAGAATACATGAATTGTTATTCGTACTAATTTACCCTTTTCTACATTACCGCTTCATTCTGAACAAAGAGAAAATGCTGCCGTTTTCTCCCTTTTCCAAATGATTTCAACATTTAACAAAATTATAGATTCATCCAAATTCATAACATAAATTTTGCAAATAACATAGTCGACATTGTTCAAATGATGTAAACTTTCTAGGGATAATAATCATTCTTTGAAGAGCAAACATCATTTTCTTCCCACACTGTTTTTCAAACACTCTTTCTTTGGGTATTGGAAACTAGATCTAGCGTTTGTATGGTAAAGGGTGAAATCAGTATCTGGCTACCCTTAGTCATGGTCATAAATGTAAATCCATCACCAACCAGTTGAAACAATACAGGAAATGGTTACATAACATTTGCATATCTCACCCCTTTACACTGTAATGTTTGTTGGTGACAGTAAACCCATGTTACAGCTTTTATCCCATATACTACTTCTCTTTGACATTTCACTCTTAAAAATGATTTGACAACTTACATGCATTTTGAACAAATTTTGAATTATATCGATACAATTTTGATTTGTGGATATTTCCTTTTCCTATCCATATTATGTCTTCTAGACAGGCTACTGAGAAAAATGTTTTGAACATGTCAGTATGAAAATTTTGAAAATGCATATAATTTGACACAGGTCATTTTCTCTGATAATCAGACAAAAGTGAGAAAATTAAAACAACACCTTTTTTTTTTTTTTAAATTAAGAAACAGAATGTTTTTGACCAGGCTCACACACCAATTCTTTTACCTTTTACCTCAAAATTCTGATCTTCAACCATCCTAATGGAGAAGGCTTTTGAGGACAGGGTGAACCCAAATGATAAAAAATTAAAATATTTCAAATCCACAGCATTTAAATATGACCGATAAAATGTGATTGTTTATTGGAATATAGTTTAACTTAGTTTAACCCTTTACCAAACAATCCTTTGTTTTAACGACCCTTGTGAAGAAAGAAAAACCTTTTGAAAACATTGTAGGTAAAGGAGAAAATGATGGTAACCAGTATTTTCTCCTTTTTCTACAATGTTTTCTACCCCACCAAAGACAAGTCCAAACACGTGAGTAACATTTAATTTGTTGACTCCAAATGCTTTCAATTCGGTTGAGTCAATAAATTTGATGTTTGGTAACAATTTAAACATGTATTTTACACCTCTTGAGAAACAAGTTCATACAACTCGTACTAATCTCTTCGGATACTGCTTCCTGGGAACCAAAACAAAACTCGTGCCCAATGTGTGGGATTTATATATAACCCTTTACCAATCAATCCCTAGTTTTTACAACCCTGAGACAGAAGCCTTTTAAAAACATTGTAGGAAAAGGAGATAATGCTGGTAGCCAGCATTTTCTCCTTTAACCACAATGTTTTCTACTCTACTGGAAACAAATTTCAATTTTTGAAATATTTAACTTTATTTTGTCGTCTGCAAGTGATTTCAATTTGGACCTGTTTAATATTTTGTAGTTTGGTAAAGAGTTAAAAATAGAAAATATTGTGGATAAAGGACCAATTGATAGTTACCAGCTCTTTCTATGTTTTTACAATGAATCTGAAGTCGTCTATACTGCAATTTGACCGGAATGTCAGTATTAACCGCTCAGTCCCTAGTAGACGGTAGACTAATTTGAGACTTACCCAAATTGAAACAATTTGCATAAGACAAACAAGAACTAAACAAATTACAATTCAGAGTTTAAGATTTTCACAGAGAAGCTCTATATGGAACATACAATAGCTATACATGTATGATAAATTTTTGCATTGAATGGATCATGTGGACAAGGTAAACAGCAAAAAAGTATTTCACACAGGTAGATTCCCTCTCTCTGATGTTCATGTATTTCTGTATGGTAAGAAAAACAACTAAAATAATTTTTAAAATAATTTTGAGAATTAAGTCTTAATAATCTCGGAACATATTCTTTTATCAAATTTCATGCTGGTTAACAGCATTTCAAAATATTCTTATTCTCATGAAAATCGTGTTTTATTGTGTAACCCTTCACCCACGACAGAATAAACTTGTACCCGTCGATGTTTACAGAATTCTTTACAAGGTACAAATATCGACAAGGACCCATCAACAAATAGTTAGAACTAACATCTCACGATTATCAGTCGTAAAAGTCAAGAAAAGGGTTATTTGACATGAAACTAAAGTGTCGGGGAAATGTCTTAAAAAGTGTCGGGGAACTGTCTTGTCGTGGAACTGTCTTGAAACCGTTTTTTTGTTGTTGTTGTTGTTGTTGTTTAATTCCGCCCGTTAATCTACTGAAAATGCTTCACGTGAAACAAAGTTTATGCCATACACTTAATTTTATCATGTATAGAATAATATTTCTGTAAGCGATGTTCGCCCCGTAATAGACGTATTTCAATAGCGCGCAATACTCAACACGTTGAAAAGTCCGGCACAACATCGTCGTTTTCGTCATCAGTGGGCGAAAAGTTACTTTTATCCTCATCATCAGAAACTTAATAAGTTTCTTTAAAAATTGGCTCGTACATGTACGGCCTTACCGGCCCAGAATCATCTATTTCTTCGTCTTCAATATCGCTCAGTTCACTATCGTAAACAACGTCCATATTGAAACAAGCTCTGCTATGACGTCACAAATCAAGGGACGCAACAATAAGTAAGGGAGATAAGCGATGCAATAAAAATTAATAAGCAGAAATATGAATTGAAAAAAAGTACTTTTACTAATTTTTTTTTCTGATTACAACATTACCAGGTTACCATTTGATAAGTGTAGATTTGAAAATTAACCATATCTGAAACTTGTTGATTTGCCCTTTAAGGAGGGCTCCCTAAGTTTGCCGTTCTCTTCAAAATTTATTGGAGAGGTCATCAGACTTCTCTAACAGTGGTGAGTTTAAAAGGCAGACTGTCTCAGAAATTGCTGTCTAAATCCATTTTCTTTGCGAAATTGTTCTGATACACAGTCTGTTTCGTCATGGTTTTATAAATAAACCGAAATAAAAAAACTGAAATAGGAAATAGACGTGGTTTGTTTTTTTTTGACGGATTTCAAAAGAGATTTGTTCTATTGATTTGATTGCAAACATCCTCTCTCATAATTGTATTTTTTTTTTTTTTACTAAGCTGAGTAATCTAAGCAAAAGGGAAAAAAAAAAAGAATTTCGTTAAAAAAGAGAAAGAACACTGCAGGAAAAGATCACGTGACTTGGAAACGCGGGGAATGAAGGTCGCGTGACTGCCTTGTACTGCATGAGAGGTTTCTATGCTGCGTTTTTTTTTTCTTTATTCATTGAATGTCCTACTTGTTTGTTTACATGTACCAAATATATTTAAATCAATAGCCAATAAACTATTTGTAAACACTGATGCTGACCTCTCCTGGCATCTTTTTTTAAAGAAGCCAACGTTCGCAATGGCAGGAGAAATGGCATTATGAAATTCTATCTCAGATAGTAAGTCTTAACTCTGGAAAAATCCCCAATGAGGGAAAAATACCTTTATAGAGTTACACTATTTTTATCCTTACACCATGTGATTATCCGCGGCAGCATTCATTGGACGTTAAGACATGTATCTTTAAAAAAAAAAGACAGACGGCGAATCAAGCACTAAAATATGAATATCGAAACTCTTTTGTGGTTCAGCATGAGTAGAAATAATAAAAAGTTGCCAGTAATTTCTTCTTTTTTCCCATTGTTTTGTATATTGTTAAGAATTGAAAATTTCAGATTTACTTTAGAATAGGGTACATCGGCGTGACGTCACTTCCCCTAGCAACAAGAGGCCGCCATTTTCGGAGGTGAAATTGATAACATAGCAACCATATATTTTTGTGCTGTTCGCAATTTTTATCGTTGAGAAAAACTACGTTTTTTACGAATCAAAGCTATTATCAGTTAAGATAAATGTTAGAAATATACTTAAAAATAACTATGACGAGTTGTCAATTCTTCTTTTGGACGATTTTCATCAAATTGGCCTACCACAAATAGACCTACTATTTATATTTAAAGTGGGTCTAGACTCTTCAGACATGAAATGAATATTCTAAACTCAGTCTATGTACCGTGTTTTCTTTTGTTTATTTCATGTCCAAGCGTAAAAAAAGTGTAATCTACATTCTGTTGCTCATCAAGTTAAAAGAAAGGTCGAAGAATTGGTTCCCGAGGATTTTTTCTGACCAAAGCGATTTCCTGAATTTTCAAAGGCTGATAAGCTATAAAACGGTTTCCAGTCATTTCGTACCTAGGTCATTTCGTACGATTTTGGTCATTTCGTACCCACCTATATTTTTCATTTTGGTCATTTCGTACCCACTTTGGTCATTTCGTATCCACTTTGGTAATTTCGTACCCAGTTTTAAATATCACTTTGGTAATTTAGTACCTAGTTTCAACAGGCTACTATTTTTGTGTTGTTTGCCGAATGACAACTTCTTTTGTACATTGCCCCATTGAAATTATGTTAAATTTTGCCGAAAAATGATTATGACTGTATCTAACCATTAATGGTTATTTCTAAGTTAAGTTTTTATTCTAAAGACTGTTTAGAACTTCTTTGTTCATTTCTCACCGAGTTCTGCATAAATATACTTTTGAAAAAAAATTCTGGAGAGAGGCCACTTTTTCACTGTGTTGTTCATAAATCACGTTGCAAAACCATGATTCTTTCTTAGACTCTTACTCTTTACCAAACAGCTTAATTTTAGACTTGTCTAAATGGAGAACATTTGCAGACAATTCGAATGTGGTAACCAGCATTTTCTCCTTTTTCCATATTGCTTTCAAAATGATTCTTCCACAATGATTTCAAAAAGCTTCTTCCTCAGGGAAATTAAATCTCGGGGCTTTTCCAGTGATTGTTTGTATGGTGTTTAACCGTCGCGCTGTTTTTCAACACTTTTTCAGTTACATGTACATGTATATCGCGACGGCCAGTGGATCTATCCATGCTTTACTGGAGTTTCTTGTACCAGTACTCTGCACAATATTCTTCCCAAGCCGCTGGCTGCTTTCCCACATAAATATTTTTCAAAACAATGTTCAGCGGTGAGAGAGGATTGAATCCTGTCGCAATGACTATCATCAATTCTCGGAATGAAGTCAGGCGACCCCCTATCGTCAAGTCCTGTACACTACCGACTGAGGTACCGGGGCTTTTCCAGACAGTTGAGATTAAATCATGTTGCACAGAATGTAGATCCTGTTGTCAGGGTTCCCATTCACGTACATATGAAAGTCACATCCTAAATTTCAAACTGACCTTATCTTATACGTGCATGTCACGCACAGCAAAAGTGAATAAAGTCACGCATAAAACTTTAGACTCATCCGATCACATACGTGACAAGGATTACCTTAACAAGCACAAAATGTGAATCAAAACATTGAAAACAAACTTCTATCGGGAGTAAGATTAATTTTAGAAATCGGATGTTCCAATGGATTGTGCATGTACCATTATTATAGAGCATTCTGGTCATAATAATTTCGCGGGGTTTTCGTTCACGCGCGAGGTCCTTATGTAAACATTGCCATGCGGTACCACATCGGTCATTTCGCGGGCTTTTCATTCACCTGGAACTGAAACACGCGTATTTTCAGCGTTTTTTTTTCCCCTCGAGTACTTCACTCGATTTGCTACGAGAAATAATAAAATATAGTGCACATATAACTCATCATCGTGCATTTAAAGCAAATATTTATTTGAACCCCTAACCCCATGAATAAATGATTACAAGAGGATTATGCTGGGGATTGTGTTCACTGCATAGGGACTCTCAACAACATTGTGGCTTGCAAAAGGAAAGATAAAAACATGTCTGTATCGTAGGTAATATCTTAGTTCAAAAAGAGTGTTCGGATAGCTGTTTTGCTCAGTATATATAGAGGCGCTCTACGGGATACAGGTAGACATACAATAATAGGCTGTGGGCTGAGGCTTTAGACTACCAAATAACCAATAAGTACAAGAAAAGGATGATTCCATATCTTAATCATTTGCTTTTGTGTAAATGGGCGCACTGGGCTAGCTTTTAACGGTAGCAGCGCTTGTGTATTTGAGACATATTATACCCGCAAATATGCCAGCATATGCCAGTCGAATAAACCTGTCCACATTTTTGACCAATCGCCACTTATCTTTTATTCACTCGTGTATATCAATACCAAAAAGTAAGAAGAAATAGAATTAAGGTAGTCAAAAGTCATCTAAGCTATAAAAGACGTAAGCTACCATACTGTTTTGAAAGGACACATTTTTGTTTAACATACACTACCTTTCCCATTATGACTAGTGCATGTAAGTCTGTTCGAACTTCTGTTGGTAATCGGCATTTTCTCTTTTTTCCTTACACTATTTTCAGTCCTTACAGAGACAAAATAAACTGGTTGTGGCACAGTCAATTATATCAATGACTACACACATCACCTTTTCGTAGCAGCCGACTGCTTTCGCTCGAAGAGAATGTCCAAATGTCCAGCGGTGAGAGAGGGATTATTTTGTCTCTCGGCTCTCAGCAATTATCAGAAAGTATTCTGGACAGAGCCATGACTGTAACCAGCTATCTTCTATCACATCGCTCTGCTACCCTTGAGCTACTTGAGCTCGGCTGTGCCAAGAATACTCAAGGGTATATTTGATAAGTACTGTATTCTTGAGAGAGAGAGAGAGAGAGAGAGAGAGCATAAATGACACTTTGATCGATAAGAGGAATACATCACACACAGAGAGAGAGGGAGACAGACAGACAGACAGACAATTCATAAATGACAGTTTGAACAACACGAGGAACACAGGAAAAGGCAGGCAGGCATGCAGACAGACAGACAGACAGACAGACAGACAGGAGTTACACAAGACGTGAACTTCCTGGACACTATCAATGTTATATATGACAGATTGAAGTTTTATAAGCTATTGATGTTCAGTCGAATGAAATAAAACTCAAATCCTATTGATCTGCTCCGAAGCATTTTAAGATATGCAAATTCCAAATTAAACGCCGACAATAACACGCTTCACTGATTTATTTTCATTCACGAAACATATTTGATGTACTCCTGTCTGTGTCATATTGAAAGGATACCAAAGTTGAGAAAAAGGTACTGTGAAACTTGATTAATTGATTATTGATATTCTCCACAAAACTTCAGACTTGTCCAAATCGAAAGCATTTGCAGACGAGAAGCTGAATACGACTCAAACTAGGAGACTTGTCTCTGAAAAGATAGAGGAAAAAAAAAAAATGCTTGGAAAAGGAGAAAATGGCTGATTACCAGTATTTTTCTCCTTTTGCTACAATGATTTCAACAGCCATCTTTCTGATGATTGTTAGAACTCGGGGTCGTTTGGTGGAGGGTCAAGGTGTAATCAACGCCATTCTTAACAGTATTGCAGGTATATCACGCCAATAGCTCCGTTATTCAGGCGTTCCCTGGGTTGCACCAGAGCTTAGCTTGGGCTCTGCAATGTCTCGCTAAAGGACATTCCAAATGCCAAACTGTTTTCATGAGTCGTCTGCTGTAAAACTCAAAATATCGTTTCCAGGGTAATGTCTCAAACACACCATAAATCATCAGATTTATGGACAAAATAGAACAAAATGCTTTACCATCGACTGGCACATATAAGGTTCATCGCAAATACACAGATTTAGATATACACGAGTATGTAAACGTGGGGAAAAGAAAATAAAAAAAAGACTAGACAAAATGCAAGAAAAGTAAAAGAAAGAACGCAAAGGCTTCTTCGCCTCCATACGATCTATTACTTTTCTAATATTAATGGCCTCTTTTGTCACAAAGTTGTTCCACGCATTAAACTTTAAGCCATGTTGATTATCTCCATTTTACAAGGATGTTGCCGAGCGTGGAAGTGTACAGGACTTGAAATTAGGGGGTCGCTGGTTCGAATCTACGGATGGAAGAATTTCTTCCGACGACTGATGATAGTCATTGTGACAGGCTTTATTTCTCTTTCACCCGACCACTGTTTCAAAGATGGTAAAGCAGCCGGTGAATTTGGAAGAATATTGTGTGAAGTTTTGGTACAAAAAGCTGCAATAAAGCATGGATAGGTGCACTGGCCGCTGCGATATAACCGAAATAATGTTTAAAACAGCGTTAAACGCCAAACAAACCATTTACAAGGATGTTTTCAAAACCGTCTACCGAAAGTTGTCATTGGCGATATGTCCCGCTTACAGATGACGCTTTTAAATGGAAGATAAAGGATGGTCTTTGAAAGGACAGTTCATAAATAAGGCAACAGCGGCGTTGTATGACAGCAGTCAATGAGAAGGCTAGTGTGTGGTGTATGTCTTTATATGAGGAAAAAAATAACAAAAAATATGTTTCTAAGAGGAAATTTCATAGGTCGTGCATTACGTATGAGTTTCAACGAAATATAGAAAATTAGAAACACTGTGAACGCATCCTATTTCAACCTATAGACCATCAAAAGTGTCTTATTCTTTAGCAAAGCTTTCCCAATTTTTGGCGACAAGAAAGAAAGAAAGCTTTTGACAGCACGGAAAATGGGAAAATGCAGGTTTCTAGCATTTAGATCTTTTTCTACAGTACGCTCTACCATTTTTAAGCGCAAATCTTATCAATTGAGTCATATTTTAATATTCAACTACAAATGTTTTCAATTTTGATAAGTTAAAAAATTTTGTCGTATGGTAAAGGGTCAAACTTTAGTTTTTGTGTTGATGAGCTGTATTCTTTAAGGATATTGTCAAAATAGTCTGCTGCAATTTTGTTAAACGGGAACTGAAATTTTGATTTATTGGCTGTTCAAACGTGAATTATCGAATGTTTGTTTCAGTTAAGTGTATCAAACATTACATAATGTTATAAGATGACGAGAGGCCGTATGTTTGCTTTCGGAATTATTCTGCTTAATTTGGTATTGCCGACTCTTGGTAAGTACAGTAAAACCTGTTTTAATGGTCACCTTTATTAAACAAGCCCTTGTGTTGTGAGGTCATTGGTGGTTTTTCTTTTTTAATTCATTCTACTCAACCCTTTACCATGCATTCTCGAGTTTTAACGACCCTGAAAGATAAGCCTTGGAAAACATTGTTGGTAACTAGCATTTTCTCCTTTTCCAGCAATGTTTTCAAACCTTTCAATGAATGCCTTAAGTTGGACGAGTCTACAATTTTACCATTTGGTAAAGAGTTGGTTTTGTCGTTTGGTAAAGAGCTAATTACCTTCTTACCTTCTTATGGTATGTGCAGTAAAGCCAGTCTTAGTGGTCACCTCTAATGAGCAAGCAACCTGCATTAAAGGCGGCAATCCAGATTCTTATTATAGTGCATATTTTCAAAATGTGTTTTATCGAATTTTGTACGCCAATAATCTGCAAACCATCAACAAATGAAAAGAGAAGTGTCTCTGTGGGTGTGTGTGTGTGTGGGTGGGGGGGTGGGGGGGTGAATTGGTGATATTTCAATTAACAGTCAGGTAGCCTCGTGGGGGACTTTTAGATTTCGAACCATAGCTTTTAAAAATATTACGCGATCGGTAACACGTGTTGCCATTTTATTATAATTATACAGGTTGGACTGTTTCATCACTTTCCGAAGACCCACACGGCTCTGTTTTTGCTACAGTGCTTACAAATCAAGATCAGGAGCCGTATTCCATAATTGTCTGATTCCAGATTTCAAGGTTAGTGACGTCTCAGCCAATCAGATGATTGGCAAAGAGAAGAAGAAGAAGAAGAAGAAGAAAAAGAAGAAGAAGATCTCCATCACCATGAAAATTGAAATATTTCGTTTACATTATCCTATCATTTTCTAAAGGTGTCGTCTGTTCCTCAAACAAATTTGGACGGAGCTGTGCTTTCACATGTCACTGTCTTAATGATGTAAGCTGTGACGTCATGACTGGAAGATGCCCAAGAGGATGCGTACCTGGATGGGATGGCGATTCATGTCAAAGAGGTACAGGACATGTTTCTCGTTGGAATGCATTTGTACTTGACTTATAAAGTTATCCGATGAATTAAGTTCTACTAAGATGAGCAAGCAAGCACATTTTAAATAATATATGTTTCTCCAGAGAAAAGTATAAGTAAAGAAAATATTCTCAACCTCAAAATATACTTATACTTTATAAATCCAATTTTTGAAAGTTTAAATCGTAGAACACGAAAAAAAATAAAGTAATAATAATAATAGCCTGCACGTTGGTTTTTTCCTCCTTTTTTATAAGGTTATAAAAATGTATACAGGCGATGTTTTCAATTTTATCTTAGTTTATGTTTTTCTATATTGACCATCCGATGATTGCCTTATGGGTTAAAAAAGGCACATAACTTTGTAATCGTAGAGAACATCGCGTTCAATCGCGGAACAAAGCAGAAGGACGGGAAGGGTCCACGTAGCAACTCGAACCTAGCTGTTGACGATGATCTTACCACATGTTCTACAACAAAACCAGCAGTGCCAGGATGGTGGACTGTGCAGCTACAGAATACGTCCGTCGTGACGACACTAAAACTATTAGCAGGTGTGTGGCACATTTAAACCGACACAATATTTTATTATCTTTTTTTTTTCAGTTAGAGACAGTGTTCACCAACCATTCTAAATTTTTCGAATGGCATTTTTTTTAAAGCCTTGCTGTAATCTGATATTAATTTGATATCATCACTGTGTTGAAGCAAAGGGGGGGGGGGGGGAAAGGGGAAGGGGGTGTTACCGCTATCAAATATATTACAGCGATCACTGAAAGGTAAATGCATACGCCGTTCAATGAAGAATTCTCTTTACATTTTCATTAAGTAATAACAAAGTGTTTTCATGATGAAGATTGCCCTAATCCCAAGGGATGATTTACATATTCTTGTAAAAAATAATTGAAGGAAAAACACACAGTTTCTTCTAAAAAAAAATATTTGCCCAATGCAGGTATGGTTAATACAGATCTATCTGCGGTGAAAATTACGTTTATTAAACCTTTTCCAAACAATCCTGTGTTTAACGTCCCTGATGGAAAAGGCCATTGAAAACATTGTGGGGAAAGGAGAAAATGCTGGTAGCCAATGGGCTCTCCTTTTCCCCCAAAATGTTTTCGACCGTTACAAAACAAATCTTATAATTTTAGCAGCATTAATTTATCGTCTGCAAACGCTTTCAATTTGGAGGAATTTATGATTTTGTCGTCTGGTAAAGTGTTACGGTTAAGAAAAAAGAAAATTTATAGAAATTACAACGGAATAACCGATGAAAAAGGCCTGTTTTTTTGTGTGTGTTTTTGTCCCCAGGGGGAGGTGGTGGAGAGGGTGTTGATTACATACCTGTATGTTTTGCATACATGTAAATTTATGATTATCACTTATCTCACCACAAAACAACTTGCATAATCTAGCTAAGTAGTAAAGACACCAGGAAATACATTCTGATCTTTCCTATGCTATCAGATGCAGTCTCTTTAAATAAAAAATGCAAATTCACAGTAAGCATACAGAACAACCACTACAATAAAAATGTGAAAGAAGTGCAATTAAAATGACAAACATTGCCCTTGTAGAGTATTCAAAATGTCCTGTCTGATCTTGATCTAAACAATTTTGGAAGGTAATTACTCCTGTTAGCAATCGGGTCCTTTCGCTCCCGTTTCAGGTAAAATAGCTTACAAAACACGCAATGAAATAGAAAACCATTTCATTTCAGACGAGCAGACGGACATTAATGGCTGGAAAGTTTATGCTGGCTTGGATGATAAAATATTTTCGATGACCTTATGCACGACAGTTCGTTTCCACGGAGACGGCGCATTTTTGGAGTGTGACATGCCAATCATAGCCAAATACGTTATGGTTGTAAACAGAGTTGGTCCGGTGACACTTTGTGACGTAGGAATATTTGGTAGGACGCCTTGCATTTTCAAAGGCCCAGTAGCAGAGAAAAGTAAAACAATGCGGGTGTTACGACGCATTTAAATTTAAATCATACCTATATAAAGTATGGAAATTATTGTGAAGATGATAAGTTGTTACTGTTCGGTCGGTTCAAGCGTCAGTCGCTAGCCGATAAATGAAATGTTAAACCAGCTAAAAAGTAAACAAAAGACAGACTTTTTACCTTGTTTTAAAATTCAATTTTCTGGCAGCGACTAACGCTTGGACCCACCATACAAATTGTTATCTTTATCAAGAATTTCTTTACTTTAAATGGTGTGATTTGGACGCTATTGGGACTTAAAGAAATAGAAATCATACTTCCTTGATCAATTGAATGCGACCTGTGACAATCTTTGCGAAGGGAGTAGACAAAAATCATTGCTGTACCTGACTTCATGACCAGAATAGATCAAAGTGGAAAGCTGTGGTAAAATCTTATGTGCACCTCCGCACGAGGAGGATATTGTAAGACTGATTGATTAATGTATGGTGTTTAACGCCGTTTTGAACGTCATTTCAGTTATTTCGCGCTGGGCAATCCTATCCA
This sequence comes from Hippopus hippopus, assembly GCA_946811185.2. NCBI lineage: Eukaryota > Metazoa > Mollusca > Bivalvia > Cardiida > Cardiidae > Hippopus > Hippopus hippopus. Next base: position 33,835,649 of record OX328099.1, on the reverse strand, counting down.
TGCTTTCCTAGAGCTTCTGTTACCAGTACTTGGAACAATATTCTTCCAAAGCCACTGGCTGCTTTCAAACCTTTCAAACATTATCTCAGTCATATCACGACGACTACTTACATAATCATGTGTGTCCTGGGCTTTACAAATACAAGGTTAGGGCTCTGAAGTGTGTTGCCTGATGATATGTTCATGAAAAAAAACCCAGTGCTTCCAATGAGGCTCGAATCGGGGGGCTCCATGTTACGAGTCCTACACTTTACCACTGAGCCACGCAGGACCCCTTCCTGTTGGTAATGAGTAAAGCGCACGACTTATTCTTTTCCCAAAGTTGACTACCTTGAGCAGCGTTCAATATTGCCCAACCTTTTTTGCCATATTTTGATTTTTTTTATCTATGATTAGTTGGTCTACCTTACAGCTTGCAGTCGGTACTGGTTCGGCAAAGAGTGTGACAGAGCGTGTAACTGCGCAGACGAGCAGGAAGTATGTGACGTAGACACCGGGGCATGTTCTTCTGGATGTTCCGCAGGATGGACCGGAAACGACTGCCAAACTGGTATCAATTTCTACTTAATAAACATAACATAACATTTATTGAGAATTATAAGGCCACTGGCCAATAATACACATAGTTGAGGTTTAACACATATGAGTGGTCCCACCCTAATCACTTTATCAAAACAATAGATACAGAGTTATGACACTTACCCTTATAAATTTATTGCGTATGGAAGTGGACTGAAAGGGAAATGAAGCCTCGCAAATGAGAGGTCTGTTCTCCCTTCCAAATCACTTTCTTCTGAAGATATGACCATGTCTAATAAGGAAAATGCCATTAGCAATAATATTTGACAAAAAAAGTTAGAAAGATTTCGCAAAAGTTGGGTAGATACATAACTAAGACGATGTATTGGAGCGATGAGTGTGCTAGTCTAAACCAATAGGTTAATTGCAGTGACTTTTTCTAATTTCAAATGCTGTATGTATAAATTTAGCCAATTTTCTAATGATAGCTGGGTTCTTAGTCGACATTATCCGATGAAAGAAACTCTGATCTATATGATTCGGTAGAATAGATCCAAAGATATTTTCTCGGGCATCATCGTAAGCACTGCATTCACATAAAAAATGAAATTCGGACTCTATAACAGAAATTCCTTTACATTGGCAGTAATGACAGTATCTATAATTTCTATCCAATCCAATATTTCTTCCTTTCTCTATCATCAAATCATGTGTTGAAGATTGAAATTTTGCAAGCGCCTGTTCATAGGGATAGTGGAGGTTTACATAAAGATACTTTTCAGGTGTGAGTAATGACTTTTAGCATTTATATGTGTCTGCTTTGCTCGTGTTTGTAAGTGAATCATGCCATTTTTCAGAATAAATGTCTTTCAATCCGATCTTAATAGTTTTTATAAATTGAATACTGTCCCCGACGTCTTGGGCTATCCAAACAAAACCAAAACCCAAGGAGAATAAAAGGTGTTTAATCGACCCTGCCCAAGTCTTGCGACCTAATTCATCTAAAGCTTTAAGCATATTATAACACTGGCGAGGGTAGTGATTTGGCTCCATATGAAGTAACTTAACCCAATATTTGATACATTGTGCCATGTAAAACGTACAAAGAGGTAATCGACCACATTCTCCATATACAAAAACGTTCGATGTTTGTTGTGGCAGATGACAGTACCGCTTACAAAAATATAAATGAACGGATTCAACAGTTTTATTAAATTCATATCCCCAGATTTCAGAACCGTAGCATAATATAGGTCTTATCTCATCTATAACTTGATTTTCTTCACACCAGACAGACAATCGATTATTTAGATTAGTAATACTTTGTAACACCATCATCGATTACTTTCAGTACCTTTATTACGTTACAGATTTATGCTGTAAGAACTGACCTGGCAGGGCGGAGCTATGTTACAGCTTACTGCACTTTAGATTGAGGTAAAAATATGTAATTCTGAAATCATGGTGAGAGGCCGTATTCCATAATAGAGCAATGGATAATGTGCAGTTACGGTGTGTGTGTTTACGTAGATTTACAACAAACAATTCCGAAATAGTTCGAAGCCACTAAAATGAAAAATAAACCGGTCGACTTATGTCAATGGTTAGCCACGCGCTGCCAGGTCAATTCTTACAGCCTATACCAAACGATAAAATGTTAAACTTTTCCATACACAAAGCATTTGCAGACGAGAAATTCAGTGTGGCTCAAAGGATGAGATTTATCTTTAAAGCGGTAGAAAACATTGTTGGAAATGGAAACAATGCTGGTTACCATATTTTCAAAAACCTTCTTTTTCAGCGTCATTAAAACTCGGGATTGTCTGGTAAAGGGTTAAACGGTATTTCGGCAATCAAATGTTCCATGGCTTAGCATGCTGTATAAGCTAGCGATGAAATCATACGAGTACTTGTGATATTCTCGAAAACTTGAAGACAGAGCTTCCGTCTTTTGCATCCCAGATTGCATTATACTTTTTTTAGCTACTTTATAAAGGTGATACCAAAGGATACAGCATTAAACTTTTACCAAACAATCTGGTATTTTAACAATCCTGACGAAGACAGATTTTTAAACCATCTTGGGAAAAGGCCAAACTGCTGAAGGACAGCATTTGCGTCTTCTCCCACTATGTTTTAAAGAGCCTTTATATAAATATTTGGTAATAATCTCTTAATCTGTTTCAAAGTTATGCCAAAGCAACTTCAGAAAATAAAATTGGAAAAAAAATCTGAACTGCAGCCTTTTTTGCTTTTCTTACATTATATTCTCTACATTTTTAAAGAAAATTTTCAAAAGCTGAGCCATAATAGATTTGTCGTCTACAAATGCTTTCAATTTGGACAAGTCTAAAATTTTGTCGTGTAGTAACTTAGTAAGACTACAACTCAATAAAAACAGCCATGGCATCTAATTATTCTCTAGGTTGTCGAAATCACTACGGCAAAGACTGTAAATACCCATGTGGAAAATGTGATCAAAATATGACATGTAACAGAACAAGCGGGCGGTGTCCATTCGGATGTCAGGAAGGGTGGAAAGGCATTTATTGCACCGAGGGTAGGTAGGATTTCAGTCTGTTTGATCAAAGACATCATGGTTGGTTTGGTCCAAATTATGTCCAGGGCTTTTGAAGTATTAATCGTAAAGCTCTCAGCAAGATGTTCGAGTGATACCACAGCTTTCTTTTTAATGATACTAATATTCTGCTGTACCAACAACTTACAGAAGTCTGGTACTAGCATACAAGTCTTTCAAGCCAACATTCGTCTTTGATATTTGCTTGACTCCCTAACTCTGTATTTAAACTCGATCCCTCTCGGCTGCTGAAAATGCAACACGCTGAAATTCAGGCTTTTCTGGCTTGGGTAAACAAGTGGACGGTATAGATCCAAAATCAGACTGCAGGTTCTGTGCAGTCTGATCTTGATCTATGCTGTCCACAACAGTCCCTGTTTTCGCCTGTGGCGCTGAACAAATTAGCAGCACATGGAGGTCAAAACATCCTTTTATCATTTGGACAATTAACCAGAATAAAGGTTTTATTACACGAATGCATGTGATGTCATTGTGACAGGAGGATTTATTACTTGCTACGGGTAATTTTTCAGTTGACTTCAATCTTTTCAAAAAAAGTCTGCTACATGACGAAAAGAATGTTTATAAGTTGTATAAATTTAAGTACTAGAGGTTAAATTTTCGGTATCAAGAACTATTATGATTTGTTTTTCCCCCGTAGGCTATCTCTTTTTTCTCTCATTTCAATTTTCTGTTTCGTTCTTCGTTCAATGTTTTGTTCTAGAATTTAAATGTCTAATTTGTACACTTCTAGTACCTGATGAACTGTTAAGTATGCTCAGGTTCTGAGTATATCGAGCTTCAAGGGGGCGTTTTAGATTTTTATTATCTCATCAAGCTTTGAAAATAATTTATCACTGAATTAATTAAGAAGCGGGATAGATGTTAAACTAAAAGTAAAGAAGAAAAAAACCTAGATAGAAAAATATTTTCAAGAGTATTTTCATAATGGGTTACTTAGCCTCTTCAGGTATATTTAGATTTCGTGTCAGAATTTCTCAAAGGTTTGTGGGAATGTCACGTGATCAATAACACATCTGTTATGCGTGATTGCGGGATAGTATTGCAGCTGATAGCTCAGTTTTTCACGTTAGTAGAAAATGTATTTTATTTTTGTAGTATTTATAATTGTTTAAAAAAAGAAATCAAATCGCTGCCAAACATCTAAAAATGCCTTTTATAAAAACTATTACAGAATGCGATCCTTTGACATTTGGCAAGAACTGCAATCAGATGTGTGGACATTGTCATGGTGACGGGTCATGTGACAGTGTAACAGGGAAATGTCGCTACGGCTGTTTGGCGGGATACAAGGGAGACAAATGTAATCAAAGTATGTTCACTACCTTTGTTACTACCCATGTTCTGTTAATTGCATAGCCATCGATATTCTCTTTTGCAATTAGTTACATACGAGCAAGTAAGACCGTTCACAGTACAATCAAAGTACTGAAAGTACAATCAAACTAGTCAATTTTGCTTGGTAAAGATAAAACTCGGTTGGTGGGTACATGATTAAAGAGAAATGGTCCAGTACAGTTATTAAGTCCGATCCGGTTCGATCCTGTCCAATTCGGTTATTAAGTCCGATCCGGTTTTATCAGCCTGTGATTCTACCCGCTGCTTTTTTGCAATTTAATTGTCACAATAGGAAATGCCTTGGAAAATTTTGTTCGTCGACTTTTAAATGGAAAAAGAAATTGCAGAGCATATCGATAGGATTATCTGGCATTTGAATACTTTCTAGAATTCGCCTTTTGATGAACTTTCCATGCTTATTCACTTTCTTATCGGTGGGACGAACTTGAAGCTAGACGAAACCTACAGCACCCGTGAAAGACACGAAACTACAAAAGGTTGCGTCGGTATAAGTAAAGATAAACACGATGCACATAGGTCACTGAATTAACATATAGGGAAACATCTCGTATCTTATCGATATAATCTTGTTCAGTTTATGATTTTTTAAGCAGACATCGTTCAAATTGGAGTGTTTAAGATTTTTTAGTTCATATCTATATTACCATGTTGAGCAGAATATTGATTTCTAACAGAAAGAATTATTTTCTGTTTAGCAGTATTTAGTGAATTTCTTTTAAGATTTAAATCGTGGATGTTTAAGAAGTTGGAAAAAAAAGAGAGAGAGAGACAGAGAGAGAAAGACAGACAGACTTGTAGCAAAAGTACAAAAATATATGAGTCATGCGCTTTGAAAAGGTGGTTTAGTGCATGTATAAAAACTATCGACCCATGTTAGCCGGAGCGATAGTATTGATGACCACTTGTATTAATTGTGCTAGAGATCAGTCTTGTCAACTAATGAATTTGTTGTATCTTAAGATTGCTCAAAAGGTACCTTTGGAGAGAACTGCAATTTCAAATGCAGTAACTGTGCTGATGGCATGGCGTGCGACACTAAAACAGGAGTTTGCCTAGATGGTTGCAACCCAGGTTGGGAGGGGGCATTTTGCACACAAGGTAAGTGCAATAAATTTTTAAGTTTTGAACAGAATTGACAAAATTATCATTCCCAAAAAGGACCTTGTATGGGCATACGCATCACATATTAACATACAAATAATATATTTAACGACACAATTTATGTCTTGATAAAAACAATATTTTTGGCATGCTTTGGCAAACTTACGGTGCTTTTTGGATAGGGCAAATCAAAAATAATGATCTCCATTATGTGACATATTTCATTTTTGGATTTTATTGGGAGCTATTTGTTATGATTTGTCACCGTAATTTCCATTTTTCTGTATGTGGAATTTGTAGGTTATTCAATTTATATGTGCTTTTTTCAGAATGTTTAGTGGGTTTTCACGGGAGAGAATGTCGGGAAACTTGTGACAATTGTCTGCATGGAAAGTGTAACAAGGTTACCGGAATGTGTCTGAATGGATGTGCTGCTGGTTATCTCGGAGATAATTGTACAGAAAGTATGCCTACTTTGTATTGTTACTCGTATAGATGTTGTTGAGTACTTTTGAAACGTATTCATCAACCAATGTAAATGTTGTTCTATTCCTGTGGTCCAAAGCCAATCATTTGAGTGGCTTTGTAGGACACATCTTAATAGTAAGACAGTTGTCCCTGAAAGTTTAAATTTGAACAACTTATAAAGAATGGCTGCCGCCACTACTACCAACAAGTTCAAAATTCACAAGCTGCAATCCTACTATTATAACATGCTTTGGGATTCTTAAAAGAGAACATTAAAAGTCTACTGCTCTATCTAGGACACTGTAAATCCAATACAAACGTTGTCATGGTGAGTAAAGAATATCTGTTATTAAGGTCTACGGCCCCTAACTCATCGGTAAACATCGACGTTTTCGTAAAGGCTATTCGGCCAATCTCGGCTGCTTCCGTCTTTTAATATGAGAGTTAGGGGCCGTAGACTCACTAACTCATCGGTAAATATCGTGTAACACCGGCGTTTTAGTAAAGGCTATTCGGCCAATCTCGGCAGCTTCCGTCTTTTAATATGAGAGTTAGGGCCGTAGTCCTTAATAGATATTTGACAGTATGAAAGTTCGAGATTGTTAAAACTACGGGATTGTGAACGCTACAGCTAACACTATATTTTTTTTATGTTTTAGCATGTGAATCTGGAACGTTTGGTTTGAACTGTACGGAAACCTGTGGAAAATGTCTTGAAGGTGAAGGTCATATTTGTGACGTCAGAAACGGAAGTTGTATACATGGCTGCCAATTTGCCTACGACATGCCTCTCTGTATTGATCGTAAGTAGAGCTTATAAACCTGTGAAAATCGAGATTGTTTTACCTTGTTGAGTAAAGTTATCAGCTACCTCTTTGAAAAAGTCTAACCGGAAGTGGACTCTTGCTGCCAAATAAATTGTGTCAGAACTTTTTCGGGGTCTAGAAACTGATTTTTCACTACAGCTGGAGATGATCTTTTGATGGCCTAATTACAGGTGGAGAAAGGTTCAGATTAAAGATCAGACTGCACGATCTGTGCAGTCTTATCTTGTTCTACGCCGTACACAAAATTATCTAATTCGACATTGGTAGTGAAAGAGTTAAATGACTTAAAAGAGTGGTGAAAGTAATCGCAAGCACCAAGAAATGGTCCTCGAAGCAAGTATTATGAAACCAATTGCAAAAAACGACTTATTTGACTAAAAGCCCACTCCGCTCGACCTTTGAAGACAATGATTTCCAATATGTCAACAGAGCATTATTTCGTGAATCTACCTTTGCAAGGATTGTCTGACGAACTTAATAGCATTCCTGATTGTATGACTATAGTTATGCCCAATATCCGATCTAACCATGGTAAACCTACATAAAATGGGTTTTCACAGAAATACACAAAGGATGCGCCAAAATATCATTTGTCTCAGTTAATAATGCCATGCTATATACTAGTACTTAAATGTCGGTATTGTGTCACACATATATACACAAACAATAAAAAACAAAAACACAGAACTGATACTGTAAAACAACTTCTTACCCATTTAATATTTAGGAATGTAGCTCATCATTTCCAAGGTTTATATTAGTTTTGATTTTTATATGAATAAGGAATATCATGTTGTAGTAAATTTCCTACTGCTTGTATTTGATTCGAGCAGCACGAGAAAATATGATATCGCGCGAGAAGTTAATACATGCACCATGAAAAATTACTACTACTACTGCTACTACAATATCACTATTATTGTATACCAACAACTTTTAACGACATAATTTTTGCAATTGTTGACATTTTATTCGAAAACCGCTTAAAAAATAAAAAAATAATGGTGGAGTCGCCAGTAACTTCGATTTTATGAATGACGGATGAATATCATATCGCAAAATTTGACCAATCAAATTGCAAATAAATACAATCATATTCCGCACGTGATTTACATCATACCGTAATTAGTGATCGACCTAGTTTTTCGTCCAATCAGAGGCCAGTATTTGGCAAAATTTTCTTCATCTAAAACCCCATAAAACTTGGTTTGTCTAAAATAAAAAGAGCCGTTCCGCATCTATGAATTGTACCAACTCCTCCCAAATTGTCATAAAGATATCGTGCTCGGCGGAATGCTCATGAATTTGTTCCTGTCTCGAGCATAAAACTTTACAGGCAAAAACTACGGAATTCTACTTAGGCCATTATTTTTCGGCGCAGATATATTAGCTAGCTTTTGCCAACTTCATGCAATTAGTATCGAATGAAAAAAAAAATGAAATAGGTGAAAATGGTGGATATGCATATTTTCAGGTCTTATTGGCAGGGCCCATGGGCCCATTTATGACAGTAATCTACAAGGGTTGCTACTTTTGATTGATACACTGTAGCGCTTGTTCACACCTCAGCTGGCTTTGGAAAGAAAGTTTGTCAGTACCGAAGTGAGAAAGCCAGGAAACTCATGGTAGCGTCACTGACCGCCATGATATGACCTAAGCTGTTAAAATGGCGTTAAACTCCAATACAATACAATACAATACAATCACACATCCGCAAATAGATTTGATGGGGTATGATCCTTTTGTTGTACTCATTGACAATCTACAATATATATATATATATATTTTTTTTCATGTGTTAACCTAAAAACCATTACTTTACATGTGATTTCGAACCCATTACTTTTAGCGCCAACTGCTCCCTTTTCGACGATGTGTTTGATTAACATCTTACATTTTTGGTTTTTAACAATTCGCACAATACTGATCATACACAAAAAGGAAATTGCTGGTACGGTTACTTTCCCTCCTTTCTCCCCCCCCCCCTCTCTCTCTCTCTCTCTATCTTCATATTGAACCACGAGTGAGTTTCAATTTTCATAATCAGGTACCTCTTCTGCCGTCCATCCTTTTTCAAGATCGTTCTTGTGTCTTATGTTTTCAACACTGAATGAATAGGAAAAGAAATTTCTATATCTGTGAGCTGCATTTTTTTTTCTTTACAAGGTGGGGCAACGTCCTACACTATTCCACTATAACGCAATATGATATCGATAATAACCTGGCGGATGCTTCCATGCGTTTGTCTGTCCACCCAACCGTTTCACAATATGTACTGGGGCCTCCTTCGACATTACAGTATTTCCATTTGCCAGTCAGCAGTTGAGTAAATAATGTCCTTCAGCTAAAGGTTGTGTAAAATATCAGGAATCAAGGAGCATAGGTAACGTTATTCTCCGCGCTTCTTACACATGTAAAAAAAAGATCGGCATTCCGTGAATTTTCAGTGCAATCACTAGTACATAGACCTTTGATTTAACGACGTATATGACAAATGTTTGCGCGCATCATACTGTGCATGTATTTTTGTCGTGGATATTGAATCAAAAGTGCACCTATGTATTTTTGCACATAATGGTAACACTATTGGTGCACTGAAACAAGTAGCATTCTCTTCGGGTAGTATTGGTGAAGAGAAAAAAATGGATCTGTAACATAGTGGCAGTCTTTACTACCTCGGAATAATCAATGTGATCGTATAGTGGAATATTATAATTTGGAGGAAAGAAACGGATTCTGAAGGTGACGAACAACGTTTATTAACAACATAAATCCATTCTCTATAATTCTACGGGGTAAATACAACTACCCACAATATACGAGAGAAAATATCCAGGGGAAAGTCATCCCTGTTAAAACAGAGACCGCTGACGCGGGTCTACAACTCAATAACCAATCTATCTCCTCTCTTTTTTCCGGCAGAGCGTCTGCTTTTTAAATAGCCCAATTCTCTGTGGACGTCCCACCAAGACATTATTGTTGGTTATGGGAACATCCTAACCGCCCATTATCTGCCGCTGCATCAATGTTCATGATACTCATTAATTAAATATGATGATGACTTAGACGTGTATAATGTTACACACCCCCCTTACTTGAGGATGTATGTCTATATAGACAGACAACCAATAAAACCAGTAACATACACGCTGAACCATCATATCTCATAATGTCTAAATAGAAATTACAGATTAAATACACCTACAACAGGAATATACATGTATATAAGAGAAACATGGAATAACAATAAAAGATGAATCAATAATTGGAAAAAACATTGAGAGTCACCGTTATATAAACACTGCCATCTCTTAAAGTTCAGGCAATTCACTTTAATGAATAATACGTGAAACTTCATTAATCTCACTATCTCTGTTTATATCAATAAACACTTTAACCACTGAAAAATATCTAAATATACAACACACATGTATCAGTAATATAAGAAAAAGAGTTAAGAGTATAGATCTATTCATGGCGACTTCTATTTTCACCATCTCCCTCACTGGAAAGGTCGATTTGTGGATACAGATGTACCACCTGTGTTTCCTCTCCTCTATGTTGTTGGTTGGAAGTGGACGGGTTTCCCGTGATCCCAGGTGATGAGTTTCTTTCACCCTTCATCTCGTGAAGCTCCCAACTTTCAGTAATATTCTTCCGCCCTGAACCTTGCATTCTACCAACCAAGTACCCTTTTATTTTCTTACGATTCTTTACCAATATAACAATTATTATTATAACCAAAACGATAAGGATCAGACCAGGGAGGCCCCAAAAGCCATATTGTTCCAAAAACGTAAAATGTGTGGATTGTACATTTCTTAGTTCCGTGAGTAATTTATTCATGGGAATTTTATCCACGGTATCCAGAATGGGTGGGAGCGAAAGAGAACTATTCATGAATTTCGGTAATTCTTGATTAACTTCCCTGTACAAAGAAATACCAGTGAAATTAATTTTCCGTAGGAGTCGTATGAATGGGTCGTCCATCTTAAAAGTAATACTCGTATCTGATCCTGCGATTAATGATACAAAATCATTGTTGGCACTACAAGACGAATTTAGATAGAGAACTCCCAAAGGGGGATTTATAATTATCTCTTTAGTCACAGCCTTCTTGTCATAACAAACTACGGAAAATTGTAACGGGCTCTTTGTTGTCACCGCCCAAAGTTGTGGATTAATTTCGGTAATTAACGGCAACCTCGCATTCACATTTATCATTTTGACACATAACTTCTCGATGTTCTCCGTTTGATTCAAAAACAACGCTACCAGGCATTGTTGTCTTGAAACAACATTATAAATTGGATTCGATACTTCACAAAACTTCAGCAATGGGCGATTACATTGCCTTTCATTTTCTTCCTCCAATAACATGTATTTGGTACGTTCTAAATTGATAGCCAGGTATTGACTTGGCAGAGCAATGTATGCCGTCATATCTCGAGGGGTATAATTCAATGCCATTTCTAAGTTCAACACTTTATATAACTCGAATTGAAACCAACTGTCCCTCAAAGGAATCTTTAGTACAATAACTATTTGATCAGTATCCATAAACGTACTTGCCTCTAAGATTTCATAATATTGCCATAGACGACGCTCCGGGTTAAAAGGTAATTTTGCTAAGCGTGGTATTAAATGCTCAAAAGCAAACCTCCAAGTTGTTTTGGAGATATTATTTCAGGAGATATCTTACCTGTACCGAGAACATTTAATTCAGACTTTAAGTGATCATTGAATACATACGCATTCTGAATCATTTGCCTTAAAACACTGACAGTATGAAGTAACTGAGTGTAACATTCCAGGAAATCATTAAGGTCAAAAATCTGGTGGATGAGGTATTGAGTTATATTATTCATTTTCATATCAAGATCCCTAAACTTTAGATTAATTTGGTTTATAGCCAACCTGTTTTCCGATATTAGCTCCCTTGAGCGATTCATAACCGTTATTTGTTCTTGGACAACATGAACTAAATTGGATTGCTGCCGTCCCAACTGATTGATGGCTACTTTTAATCCCCGTAGTTGATCTTCGTTTACCGTACCAAATAAAAATGTGCTTAACTTTCCTACAAACGGGAGAATACTCCTTTTTGACCGTGTCATGAGAATTTGATACTCCCTGAGCAAAATATTTAAATTTTCATGCCCCAATTCCAGTTCTTTCACTTCTTTCCCTAAAAACTCAAATTGTTTGATAAAACTACTATTTTGTACTGTACTCCTGAATTTCATTTGAGTGTTAGCAATCAACCTTTGTGTATATGCACAGTTATTTCCTACATCGTTTAGAAAACCCACGTATGGTTTTAAATCCAATATAACACTAACAAACCAAGTTGATCGTACAATGTTAAATGTTTTCCTCTTTTGAAAGAACACAGAATTCTTCAAATCTGTGGCAATAATACACATGCCACACAATACTAACAAGCTTACGAACTTCATCGTTAAGGAGTAAATGGTGGTATTGCAAATATATTGGTTCGCGGAAGAACACTTTACTCCCTCTGTAAAATACAAATAATAATACAAATTTTCCTCATTATATAAAGCCTTTTTCATAAAATACATAAAGTTAACGCAATAACTCAGAGAAAAGATTAACCTTACCCTATTTAAGGTCAATTTCTTTCTCCATTGGACTTATCTCTGACCCTACAGACTCTTTCTTCTGATCACCCTTTTCCAACAAGTTTAATCCTGGGTTTTTATTCTGTCTGTCAACTAGGTCAATGTCCATTTTCATGTCATCTTGCTCTTCTGAAGTAAAATATTGATTTCCACTCTCGTCCATGGACTGATCTGATTCTAATTTATTCAGAGATTCATTTCTCTCCTTCCTAGCCTGTAACCTTTGTTTTAGCTCATACAAGGGGATATTTTCTAGTAAATTTTCCCTTTTCTCTCTGCAACTCACGTTCGGAGTCAGACGTTTCCGAATCACTTAAAGATTGCTCTGGGGGCATTGATAATTGTGCTTTTCTGAGTGGTCTCCCTGTCGGGTTGTAAATATTTCCTTGCCTTAACTCACCCCAATCTAAATTAGCTAACCGGAGTTGATCAGCAGTTGCCTTTGTAGTCGTGCCGTCCAATTGAGATTTTATTATGAACGTTACTGGCCCTTTTTGTTCAATAATTCTATAATACGGAAGGAACTTGGGCGCAAATTTTGAAGTTCTCCTAAAATTCTTATAGTACACCGGCGAACCTATTTTGAATTCTACCCTTTGTGCGTTTTTATCAGCGTATCGTTTTTGTCTTTTCCTAGCCTTCTGTAAATTTCTATTCACGTGCGTGAATGCCTGATGTTGTAATTGCAATATTGAGTGAATGGGATCTTCCCCCTGATATTTGCGTCTAGGTTGCAAAACAGTATCTAACGGAAATATCACGTCTCGGCCAAACAATAGGAAATATGGGCTATAGCCTGTAGACAAATTTACAGCAAATCTCACACTTGCCAAGGCCTGGGGAATCAATAATTCCCACGATGAATTTTCATTCATAAGTTTGCCTATAACACTTAACAGTGTAGAATGGGATTTTTCGCATAAACCATTTGAACGGGGGCTATAATATGAAGTTTTTACGCTGTTTATCTTCATGTATGATAACAAATCTTGCACTTGCTTTGCTATATTTTCTAACCCATTGTCGTGTAACACCTCTAAACAACACCCATATCTCGGTATTATTTCTTCTACTATTAAATGAGCAATGACAGAGCTGGATTTTTCCGGCGTTGGGAAACACTCTATATAACCGGAGTACATACAAATGAAAGTAACAATGTACTTATTCCCTGACAAGCTCTCTGGATACGGTCCACTGACATCCAAGCTTACCCTACTAAACGGAAACGGAGGTATTTCTGTTTCTTGTAAAGGTGCTCTAATTCGCCTCGCATTGCGAGTTTGGCATGGAATGCAATTATTAATGTAGGCGTGTAAATCTTTGAACAAATTTGGCCAAAAATATTTGCTCTTTATAGTATAAAAACATCTTTCTGTCCCGATATGACCATTCAAATCATGGTATTGTCTAATTACATATTTCCGTAAATGACTGGGTACATACAATCGTAAGACGGGATCGGCGTCTGCATTAGACAGATAATAAACAACATTATCTATATGAATATAATTATTCTGTACGGTGTTCGTTCCGGTATTTTCCTCTAAATGTTTTTTAATTTCTACAATCGATTTATCTTTATTTTGTTCTACCGACATATCAAAATGGCCTAATTTCGGCAAAGGTTCATCCAATAAATCTACGTCCGGTAATTTGCTTGCTACAAATGCTTTTGGATCGATTTTGTCCGAATTAATTACATTTACCTCTAAATATCTGTCGTCAATTTGTGGTTCCTCATTCCCTGACACATTTTCCGTCAAAATTTGACTTTCTTCGCCAACTTGTACTGGCGTTCTAGACAAGAAATCGGCAACATTATTCATACTGCCTTTAATATATTGAATTTCGCAATCGTACCCAGCGATCGCTAAAGCCCATTGTTGAATTCTTTTATTCCTAATATCTCCTTTTAAAAGGTACTGTAACGGAGCATGATCTGTATAAATTGTGAATTTACTATTGTGCAAGAAATGGTGAAGCTTTTGCAAAGCATAGACGACGGCATATGCCTCCTTTTCGATTACAGAATACCGTTGTTGTGTTTTACTTAATTTGTGAGACAGAAAATAAATTGGTCTTTCTTTACTGAAACCCCTTACCGGAAAATCTTTATCTTCCTCACATTCCTGCGTCAAACAAGCCGCAATGGTGTAATTACTACTGTCAGTATATAACTTATAAGGTTTTGAAGGATCTGGGTAAGCCAATAACGGAATGACTGTTAAACGTCTCTTTAACTCTTTAAACGCAAGCTCTTCAGCTCTCCCCACCGAAATTTCTGATATTTTCTAGTTAATACAATCAGAGGTTCTGCTACTTCCGAAAAATTTGGAATAAGTTTTCTATACCATCCTACACAACCTAAAAATGATCTTACTTGTTTTACAGTAGTAGGTGGGCTGATTTCCCTTATAGCTTTGACTTTTTCTGGATCTGGAGCAATTCCATTTTTATTTACAAGAAAGCCTAAATATTTAATCTCTTCTCTAAAGAAATTACATTTCTTCAATTTCAGTTTCAATTTATGCTCACGCAACCTTTCAAAAACTAATTTTATATGTTCCAAATGTTGCTCTGGTGTTTCTGAAACAATGGCTATATCACCTATATATGGAAAGGCAAACGGTAATCCCTCTAAAACGGTATTCATAAGCTCTTGAAACAATGCACCCGCATTTACCAATCCAAACGGTAAACAACCAAAAGTATAAGTTCCCATGGCACAAGTGAAGGTAGCTTTTTCTTTGGTTTTCGGATCTAGCTTTACGTTCCAATAACCACTGAAAAGATCTAATGTTGAATATATTTTTCCGCGACTTAGTAATGATAAAATGTCCTCTGTGACCGGTAAAGGGTAGGATATTTTCTTCGTAATCCGGTTTAATTTTCTAAAGTCACAGCAAAATCTAGTAGACCCATCTGGTTTACGTACTAAAACAATCGGAAAAGCCCATGGTGACCTTGATTTTTCAATTATTTTGGCCTTCACCATTTCATCAACAGCATCTTCTACCCGTTGCCTATCACTTAACGGACAACGATAAGGGTTACACTTAATAGGAGGGTGGTCCCCGGTATCTATTGTCATTTGTACAGTATCAGTCCCTGTCAAGTCTTTGAAACTTGTTGCAAAAAGGTCTCTATTCCTTTGAATTAATTTACTAACTTGCCGTCTATATTCGTCTGCGCATTTCAACTCTGACAAATCAAATTCCTGGTCGTTAGTAGCAATTTCTCTATTTAAAGAGACACAACAATGCTCACTAACGGGAGTTGCAACTGCAACCACACATCCCCTACGCAGCTTAATTGTTTTCTGAGTAGTATTCATTATCATTATCGGCAATCTCCTATTTTTACTTTTTGAAACAGACCCCACTAACTTAACGCCTGGTTCGGTAGAGATAAACCCTTTTTCTGCTTCCGACAGTTCACATAAAACTTCTTTGTCTAAGCTCAAATTCTTTTGGAGCCTACAATCAACCGCATAACTCGTCAAAGGTTTTAAAACGAGCTTATTTCTCAACCTAACTACGGACGAAATATGTATATCTTCTTGTAATTGAACATACGTTTTGTCGATTCTTAACAAACCCAAATCAAAATACATCCTAACCCCATTTTGTTTTAACCAATCACGTCCTAAAATTAAGTTCCGATTCATATCTTTTATTACCACAAATGTATGGGTCAGGGTTAGTCCTTTAACGAGGAAGGTGAGATTAACACAGCCCTCGATTTTCAGTGCTTGGCCGCTGACAGATTGTAAACAAATATTTTTCTTGAACAGCTTAGGTTTATTACTAAGGTTATTATAGACCGAGCGTCGCATTAATGATAATTCTGCTCCAGAATCTACGAGAGCTCTATATTTTTGTTTACCCACATTCAATAAAATCGAGTTTGGACTACCAGATATATTAATGTTATATTTATGTACCTTATGTTTTGCCCGTCCGTCGGCTTCAATCCGAACAGGCCTACCTAGTTTTTTCGATCAAAAGGTCTCTTTTTATACTCCCTTTGACCATGTCCCGGTCGCCTTTCGTTCCAGTTTTGAATTGGCCGCCCGTGACCAAACCCCGGTGGTCGGCTATGATCGACTTCCATTGGTTCTGGGTTTTGCCCACTAAAACCATGACCATGTACTCTTAAATTGAACCTATTTATAAGATTTTGCTCGGCCGTCGCAATTTTGATAGCTTCTTGAAACGTGTTCGGACTTTCTCTCAAAATTTTCATTTTGATGGCATTTAACACGAGGCCATCGATAAAAAAGCCTATTAACTGTTGTTCCATTACGGGTCCCCCTTGATCTTGGAAAGCTTGCTGTGCTAAGTTAAGCAATCTTTCCGCAAATATCTGCACGTTCTCATTTCTACCTTGTCTTATGCATCCTAACAAGGTAAGGGCGTGCATTGAGTCCGACACGAGAGCAAACCGTGCACTTAACTCTTGTTTCAAAATGTCCCATTTACAACCTGGGTGAGAGTTCAAATATCTTTGTAGAAAATCAGCCACGAGGCCAGAGGAAGATTGTAAAGCAATGAAGCGTTTTTGATCGTCGGGTAGCCGTGCCAACAAAGCATATTTTTCTATAGCTTTAATCCAATTATAAAATTCTGCCTGTTTTCCGTCAAAATTTGGAACGACATGGGAGATTCCCTGAGCCTGAAAAGCATCTCTCAGACCATCTAATTGTTCGGCAAAACATTTTAATGGCATCCCTAAATCAGGTACTTGGCTGGTCATTTTGCAATAATTCAGGAAAAAAAAATATTACTTACAATTTTGGCTTCGGTTGTTAGGTCGAGAGCTCTGGCTTCTCATCTGTACTTCGGCTTCACTAGCAACGGAACAAATATGTATCGATGTTAATCGAACACTGAGCGGCCGCACTTTTGTCCATGACATAGAAAACTTCGACACAAGGGACAAGCAACCCAAGTAATCTTAATGTTTTTGAAAGACGGGTCTGCATTTTTTTTCGCCTGTTGTTTGTCCGTTTGATACTCGGCGTCCCAATCCTCCGTCAACGGAACTTCGAAAGTATTTTTTGACGTTGAGGTTTTCTTCTCCATTTGTGCTTATTGTGAACAAATCCAACTTTTTTTTTTTTTTTTTTAAGTATTATGAAAACGATAGTTCCCTGTTCGCTACTTGGTGGATCACCAATCCTGGTCACGGCACCAAAATATTTCTTTCTTCCTTATGTAACATAGTGGCAGTCTTTACTACCTCGGAATAATCAATGTGATCGTATAGTGGAATATTATAATTTGGAGGAAAGAAACGGATTCTGAAGGTGACGAACAACGTTTATTAACAACATAAATCCATTCTCTATAATTCTACGGGGTAAATACAACTACCCACAATATACGAGAGAAAATATCCAGGGGAAAGTCATCCCTGTTAAAACAGAGACCGCTGACGCGGGTCTACAACTCAATAACCAATCTATCTCCTCCTCTCTTTTTTCCGGCAGAGCGTCTGCTTTTTAAATAGCCCAATTCTCTGTGGACGTCCCACCAAGACATTATTGTTGGTTATGGGAACATCCTAACCGCCCATTATCTGCCGCTGCATCAATATTCATGATACTCATTAATTAAATATGATGATGACTTAGACGTGTATAATGTTACAGATCTTTGAACTGTCACCGTGAAATAATTAAAATGCTGCTGACACGGCGTTACACACCAAACAAGGAAACAAAGGCAGGAAATTAAAGCTGTGGAAGTATAGCTGTTTCGACTTTGAAAAGTATTGTTGGAAAAGGAGAAATCACTCCTATTGAGCAATTTCACCTTTTTCCACTATGTCTGCTGAGCTTTCATCCTATTTTTTCCTTGAAAAAAATAACTTCCACAGTGACCTTTCTGACGAAATAAGCACGGATAGGTGCCATTTTTATTTTTTCTAATTGTTTAGAATTATAAATACAACAAGAGTGGAAATTCTAAGAAAAATCTGTCCGTTAGAAAGTATGTATTTATTTAAGAATAACCTTTAAATCGGTCAAATTATCTCCCTTTTTAACTCAATGATCCATATATAACATGCATATTTATACATTTACAATGCTCAAAACCAGGCTTTTATATATTTTTTGTGCAAAAATATATGTATTTCCATTAAAAGGATGTACATTTGTATATTTTTCCTGTAATTTTCCTGTTTAACTGACTGTTAAAGAAAGGCGCTTTAAATCCAATATAAGCTGAGTTTTTGAACTGTATATACCTTTTTCAAAGGCAAATTTCTCAGAAACGAGCACGGTGACCCACATCTTTTTTTACTGTAATCTCCTAGAGACACGATGAGCTTTGTATGTGCAAAGTTTTAAAAAAATCTGTCTGTTAGAAAAAATTGTAATATACGTCGTTAATGCAACCTTTGCGAAAAGTACTGTCGACTCTCGTGTTTTTTTTTTTAAAGCCAAAACTATGTTAAAAACAAAAGAAAATCGTAGCCCAAAAAGGCTTCTGTAGAAAATAGACTTTCTTAGCTGCTTGCACTAGTTTCGCATTGAATAATTGTACAATGCTTAGATTTTGAAATGCGTTTAAAAAACAGTGTTTTCTGTTCGATTTTGCATTTTACATGGAAAGAACTCGGGTTTTAAAAACAGTGTTTAACTATTTGAAATAACCATTCATAATTATAAAATGTAGCTTTACCGACATAAAATAACTACAATTTGTGTAAAGGAACATAAAAAAGGGGTCGCATGTGCTGTGGGTGTGTCAATATGGTCACGTGGTAGCATGGGCATGTCTTTGCATAAAAAGTAGGACAAACTTTATACCGGATAAAGTTTATATAACATCGGTTTATATAAATAGTTACTCGTTCACTAAGTTGGTTAGAGCTCAAAAAAGCGAATTCTTCAAGAAAATAAAAGCTAGGGCGCAGGGCGCCTTAGCTTTTATTTTCTCGAAGAATTCTCTTTTTTGAGCTCTAACCATTACTTGGAACTGTATTTCGCAGTGTGTAGATACTGATTTTTTTTTGTCGTGTGTGATATTTTATACGCGTGCAAAGCATGCATCTGAGTCGGAAAATTTTCAGGTATATAATAAATGTATTTGTGCCTCAAAGCACTTTTGTTCATCCCTATCAAAGTGACACAATGTCGCCGCTGCTTTAGATAAATATGGTCTACTATGAATTTTACTCCTTACTTTTGCTGACACTATACAATGTAATTCTTTTTGTAGTCTGTCCGGCTGGTTACTATGGGGACGGATGCAGTAAATGCGGTATGTGTAAGGCTTCAACAACATGTGATGTTTACACGGGCAAATGCCCGGATGGGTGTGGGCTAAACTTTTACGGAGACATGTGCATGCAATGTAAGTACACCCTGGCGTAGATTGCAGGTGGATTCGAAGTTTAGCTTGAAACAAATCTGAAAGACAATATTGAGCCGCAACATTCGCAGCACATTTTTTTTTCGATCGGTCGTCCGATGAAATGTTCAGTAACTGTGTAGTTTTTCTCAGGTTTTCAACTATGCCATTTAAAACTCTTTACCACACGACAAAATTGTGGACTTGTCCACTTTTAGGCATTTTTAGATGACTTTCAAAATATGGCCCAAATTAAAGGATTTGTCTTTAACGGGGAGAAATGCTGGGTACCAGTATTTTCTCCTTTTCCCACAATGTTTCCAAAGAACTTCGCCCTCAGGATCTTAGAGTAAGGCTTGCACTATATGTGTTATTTTTTCAGACTTTTGAAAAAAACACAATTCCTGTTCTTTAAACAAACATTCAACCTGAGGTTTCAGTAAATGAATTAAACGAGTTGATATAAACATACTTCTACCATCCACACGATGAATTAGAAATGGGGGCAGGCAAACCAAACAAATGAACGGCATCATATAAAACAACTTGGCAAAATGACAGGAAAGTTTGTCATTTTGTTGTACAGACTCAGATATTACTAATAATTATGTGCGTGTGTTTTAACATTATTACCGCCTGTAACAAATACGCTGCAGCCTTTGAAAATATTGTTGTAATAAAAACCAATCAATTAGTACTCCTTTAATACATTGATATATATGCATGGAAAAACATTTTGGAAAAAGCAGAAATTGCTGGTTGCTCGCATCAAGCGACTTCTCCTTTTTGCCACAATAATTTTATGTATGCTTGCTTTTCAAGGCTCCTGAGGTCTAGTCATCTGCAGGTTGTAATTTGTTGTCTCTTTGAGGGCCAAATTAATGTAGTGGACATATCGGTCAGTAAAGTTTTTTCTTTTTTTTTGGGGGGGGGGGTATGGTGTCAGAATATCTTAACAGTGGACAGTGTAGATTCAAGATTAGAATGAACATTCTGCGCAGTCTAATCTAAACCTGTAAACTTAAAAAAAAAATGAAGATTTCCAGCCGACAGTTTAGACCGAAACATTGCAGTTACAAAATGCTTGTTACTGGAAAAAAAAAAACAAAAAAACTCAGCGATTCGGACAGTGTAGAGTTAAAATCAGACTGCACCATCTGTGCAGTCTGATCTTAATTTACAATGTCCACAGAAGAACATTGGGTCGCGCTTAGCAGCATAAGAGTTAATCTGAACGTTATAAGGAAGCAGCGTACACTGACGAAGTGTCACAGTTTCATAGACGTATCTCTTCCAGGAAACTTTAGCATGCTTCTGAAAGTATTTAGGGACTACGATCTAAATTAGCAAGTTAATTTATCACTTGACTGTGCCATTAAATAAATCCAAATGACATCATGTTCGGTCAATCAGGTGGTTAACCTTAAAACTCAGAAACAGACCTAGGGTCAAATTCTGCAGGATTTCTAAATTTCCTTATTCCTAATTTTCAAGAATTTTCTACATTTCAGAAGGAACGAAATTACCGACTGAATAAACCAAATGATTTGGCCAATCAGAAATCGTGTTACTTTCTAAATCTAGAATGAGACAATGGATGAATTTTTTTTGTTCGTGAATGTGCACCCTAAATTAAGAATGGTTAATGAAAATAATTATTTGTTTTTCTTTTTCTTTACTAGCTGATCCTTTCTCCGACCAGGATGGTCCTCAGCTGGCAATTTTTCTTGGGTTTATGATTACTATTGTCGGTATAATGATGACAGTTGTGACAGTGTGCCTCGTTTTAGTTTGGCAACGTGAGGAACTTGCAGATATCAGTCGAAAGCCTGGCGACAGAAACTCTATTCATGAGATATCGGTGAGAGAGGAAAATGGGTGTTTAATGCGTGAATTTGAAGAGACGGATTCGGTTTGACTTTCATGGTGATCCCTTAAGTCTTAACCTGCTAAATAAGTTAAATAAAACTTTCAAGCCGATTATAAAAACCTAAATATTGCTATTTCAAAGTGTTTTTTTTTTCTTTAAATATCTCTTAATCGGACCGTGTAGATCCAGGATTTAACTGCACGTTATGTGCAGTCTGATCTTGATCTACACTGTTTGCTAAAGGTCCTTGAGTCATGCTCAGCAGCCTAAGGGTTAAATATTCCTAAGGCGCATGAATTACTATTACATGGTGTCACACTACACCGAAATGCTTCCGGGTTGTACTAATCAAAAGTAGTCTAATTTGATAAATTGACTTTTTGGCCACAGGCATGGGCAGGCGTACAGCTGAATGAAACTGGATTTGGCGTACAGCTGAATGAAACTGGATTTATATTTATCATCATACTAAATATGCATCAAATCATTCAGTAAGGAAAATAGGAACTACAGCAAGTTTGGTGAGACACCATATATCTACGACAATATATGTGATCTTGAATCCTTCAGCAAGTTTTGACCGACTTACTGTTGTACGCATGCGCTACCATAAAACATTTACATGGTAACTGCATCCTTTAATTTTCTATTCTTAACCCTTGAAAAAGTGACGTATACATGTGATAAAGCGTATGAAGTATTATATAGACATTATTCTTATGTCTTTTGGAAATAGCAGAGCGAACCTTAATTAGTTTCAGTTTGCTTGTTGCATTTCGCGTTAACAAGAATTGAATTTCATCTCCTTTCTTGTCATCTTTTACATCGACGAGTGCTCTTACAAACCTTAACACCGACAAAACTTTTTTTTTTGACTTTTTGCTATGATTGAAAAACTGGAATTTCCCAGCAATTATTATTTACTCTTGTAATGGTGGGCATTTGTCTGCATTTCTACTTGACATATTTATATTTCTATATCCCAAAATCTTTGTAAGTCGACAGATCTACAGACTTGTAGAAATTGAAAGCATTTGCAGACGACAAATGAAATGTAAAATGATAGGATAAATGATAGGTAGGGTAAAATACATATTGGAAAAGGAGGAAATACTGGTAACTAGCATCTTCTCCTTTTCCTAAAATGTTTTCAAAAGCCTTTTCCCCATGGGATCGTTTGGTGAAGGGTTAATTTCGTTACACAATATGGCGTGCAACACGCAAAAAGGGGCATTCAGATATTTGCGTAAAGCGTCGTCCCGGATCAGCCTACGCAGTCCGCGCAGGCTGATCCGAGACGAAACTGTCCGTTCTTGTGTTATTTTCTGTTTTGCGCAAGTCTACTGTAGGTTGAAATCCAATGTAGTCGTAAAGTGCCGTCTCGGGTTAGCCTGCGCGGACTGCGCAGGCTGATCCGAGACGACACTTTACGCAAATGTCCGAATGCCCCTTTTCGCGTGTTTCAAGCCATACGGAGTTTTTATTACTTTGATAAATATAGGTATGTCGAAGTAGCTTACTTTATTAGTAGCCTGTGGTAAACTTTTACTTAATTAAATCATTTGTGGATATTCTGCATCTAAACAAGACTGCAAAGAACGTACTGTGCACCCTCTCATTTTAATCTCATTTTAATATAATAAATAATCTAAGCATAAGTTGAGCAAAACTTATCCTTTTGAATCCAGCCAAATTTAAAGTCTGATTTCCTTCTTATTCAACTGCTTTCAAGCTATTGATGATATATTTTAACAAATTATTTAAGTTTGGGGAAAATCCGACCACAAACACTGGCTTTATTATGTAAACAAGAAAACTTCTAACGGACGATCAGACGGACGGATTACGAAACCATGCCATGACATGAGGTCTTCTGGTCTTTGGCAAGTACAGCTAAACATAAGAACCTCTCTGTACAAAATATAGTTTGTTCTTGGAGCCTACTCGGACACCTTTTCGTGGTTAAAAAAAAAGGGACATAACAACACTAACGACAACAATAACAACAACGACAACAACAACAGTAACCTTTGCTGCCTGGAATGACATTGTACAGCCAAATATGCAGAGCTTGTGTTGCTTCATATAAATTATGTAATGTATTTGTTGCTAACTTAATGTTGTGATATTTTAGATAATAAACTTAGTATATGTATTATTCTGCGCTTTTTCCATTTGACTGAAAACTATTTCCAAAACCATGTCCTTATTCATAATCAAAGCGTTGAGAACCCTGAAGTGGTATTTGTCAAGGAAGCCATTGTGTGGAATTAATAATTTGAAAGAAAAAGAATATTATTCAAATACTGGCTTGAAAGTCAACCTACTAAGCAAATGAATACCTTTTTTGGTTGAAGGGAGAGTACTCATGACAAAGTTACGATTATTTGTGTATTGGTGGTCTCCCTTTGATCATTAGGAGTCAGGACTAACGTCCCTTGACAGTAGGATGTATGACGGATAGCGAGAGAAACCAAGCGAATAAAATTATGATTTTGAAATATCTGTGGCCGTTAACATTTAATTCCCAACATTACAATCAATTATTTCGATCTATAAATATTCATGTCCCATTAAATGGAGTAGCGCGCAATCATTGGATGAACAAGCCATGGGACGAACTGGTTTTGGAACGAAAAAGCCTAGGACCAAGTGATCGGTAGACAAATTTTGTATCATTGCGCCAATAGAAGGCTATGAGCGAGTGAAGCTATTTTTAATAAAAAATTAGTATATCTACGATCGATGGCCTCACCCAGTGTATTTTAACATGTCATTTCCAATTACATATCTGAGTGCTACCGAAAAACTCATTTGTCTGAGAAAAATTGATTTTAATTGGGTTTATTTCCTTCGGCTTTGCACAAAATACGATACATGGTCTTCAAAATTCAATATTGAACTCATAGTGGTATTGTCTTCGACAAATACCACAAAAACTGAATCGTGGTGGCTTTTTGCCGGAATAATTCCTATAAAAAGCACCGGGCATAAACTGCTTTAGTCCCCTCATTTATTAACATTGTGGTTTTCTCTTAGTTCCAACACATTCTAATTTCTCCTGAAAATCAAAATCAAAGCACACTTCACATCCGGATGGACAGCAACTTAAATTACTCTACTCAGTTTCGGTGAAGGTTAGAGAACCAACCACTGAAAAGGGCATACTTTCCGTGTGTAAACAGATACAGATGTGGCAATATTAACGCCGTTTCCTCAGAAAATAGAGATTTAAGACAAATTTTCGCTTTCTTAATAGCCTTGTCTTGATCTTCCATACTCATAAATACATATTTACATCGACATTCTTTAGACAGATCTAAGGCTTAATGTCGATACGTCATATTATAGAACACAAACGAAGGCGCATTTTTTTTAAAATTAGATCTACCATGGCAACGGTTGCTGCTGATAAAGTATAGATATATAGTAAAGTTTTTGGACAAACAAGAAGCACTTAGATCTAATTTAAGCCAATTAACCCTTTACCATACGACAAGGGTTTAAACTTGTGCTAGCTGAAAGCATTTGCAGAAAACAAATTAGAAGAGTCTCAAACGATGGGATCTGTTTCTTAAAATGGCAAACAATTTAATATGGTTGGAATAAGGAGAATATGCTGATACCAGTATATTTTCCTATACCCACTGTGTTTCCAGAAGCCATCTACCTTGTTTTACTTAACGATTACAGGATTGAACAGTAAAGCATCAATTTCATAGGTAAGACGGTAGCCTTTCCTCGACCGATGAAAAACAGACTCGATCATGTCCTCTATTTTGGTCCAACGGTGTCTCTTTGTGGCAGAATTGTTTTTGAGTCGCCATTATAAGGTCGAATTATTGATTTGGTAGCGGACTGGTACAGCGAGACAATTAGCAATACATATTGATGAAGTACTGCCAACGATTTTGACATTTTTTCCATAATATAACTCCAGCATAATATTGCTTACATAATTGGTAACCCCCATTCCAGCTAAACAGTATACATACGATTATTCAAATAATTAGTCACACAAACAACGCATTTTAATTGGTTCTATAATTTGTGAAGGGATGTAATTTTAAATCCGTACTCGAAATCTTACTATAAGACTATCTCACTCTTCACTCGACGATAAAATGTTAGATTTGTCTAAACTGCAAGCATTTGCCAACGAAATGTCAGGATTGGCATGGGATATGAGACAAGACCTAAAAAAGTAGAAAACATTGTAGGAAAACAAAAAAAAGAAAAAAAAAAAAGCTGGTTACCAGTATTTTCTCCTGTTCTAACAATGTTTTCAAACGCCCCCCCCCCCCTCCAGGCTCGATAAAACTAGGGATTGTTCGGATCAGGGTTAATGAGAAGACAGCCGAAGACCGAAGAAAAAATACGTTGACACTTGCACAAGAACTTCCCTGTGTTCTCATTTAATAATTTACTTTCTTTAATTGATTTGTCCGCAAGTTAGGCATTAAATGTAGACAGTCTGTCAGATTTTAGATAAACATGAATCATTAATAACGCTGGGTGCGAAATAAACGAAAAATGACATTTCCAGAAAGAAAGCCCAGATTTCGCAATTTCAAAATTCTGTTTTGGTAAGAAAATCTTACAAATAGCGCACTAAGTATAGATGTATCGCTTCGACCAAACATACATGCATGAGTAAACTGGTTAGAGGCATTTCTATAAATGACCAATTCAGGAATCGAACTTCGTTCTGTAGCATGACTAACAGACTAGAGTTAAACAAGGCTGTCTACTTTCTCCTCTCTTCTGTCTACTTTCCCTTTTCCTCATTACAAAGTGCCGCTAACTGGATAGTGAAAGAGACGTCCAAAGAAACAAAAGGGCTAAGATGGCCCTGAGTTACTCACCTGAGCTTTTTTGACACAACAAGACCCATTTCTAATCTCTTCGAGACATTTATACACACATTCGAACAAATTTCATGAGTTCTGGAGAGAAAACGTGGCCTCTATACTGTGCACAAGCTTTTTCTAGGATTTGTCTAACTGATCAACATTTTTACCCAACATGAACAATTTTAAAACCCATTATAGATATCATCAAGACAAACGTTCTGACAAGTTTTCATGAATTTTTGAACTGAAAATGTGGCCTTATGAGTGCACATATTTCTTTTTCTAAGATTTTTCCAGATTTGACCAGATATGACCCATTTTCAGACCTAAGATATTATCAAAACAAAAATTTTGACCAATTGTTATGAGAATTGGACTGAAAATTTGGCATAAGCTTTTCAAGGATTTGTCCTAGTGACCTACTTTTTGACGCAAATGACCCACTATCAAATATACCCTGAGCATCATCAGACAAACATTTTGACTAACTTAAATGAGTATCTGGCAGAAAATGTGGCCTCAAGAGTGTGCACAAGATTTTTCTAGGAAATGACCTGGTGACAAACTGTTTGATCGGACTTGACTAATTCTAAAACTAGTCTGAGATATCATCAAAATAAACATTCTGGCCAATTTCCATGAGTTTTCGGCTAAAAAGTAATAAATTTGTACTCAAATTGAAGTTTTATGAGTAACTAATACTTACCTGACAGTACATATGGATTTCCTATCCGTTAGTTTCTCTAATTCGCTCCCATTATACCGAAAGTAAACTTTTTATCTCCCTTGAATACTTCCTGCACATGCCATGAAGAATCGGTTTCTTACAGAGGCGACCGAGTCGCAAGAAACTTAAACATTGTGGGGTTTGAAGGGTGGGTTACCTGTACTGTCAGGTAAGTATTATTTACTCGTAAAACTTCATCTTGAGTACAAATTTATAATTTTCATTTCGTAAATAAACTTACCTGACAGTACTACATGGATTAAATCAGATTCAAAGCAGTACTGTCAGGTGGTGGGATTGTTTAAATTTGTTTTTGTTATTATCATAATTTTAAATAACAACAAAACTCTTACTTTCTTAGAAGAAAAGAGTGTCCACATCATAAAACACCAGAACACCTTGTCCACCTGTATTTACACATGACGTAATCCTTTGTACCAACCACAATTATCTACATAACCAATTGTAGATCATAAAGTATGTACACAAATTGTCTATTTTCAATTATTTTGTCTTCCACAAAATTCGCCCGAAAAGAAATAAACATGTGTTGCTTAAAACCTAAGGGTTCAAGAAATCTGTTCCCACTGGTTTTAAATAATGTTTAATACAAGTGGTCTCCCTTGACCAATCAGCAGAATCTAACACTTGCTCCAAAAGTGCTCCTTTAAATAAGGCCCAAGAAGACCCCAAACTTCTGCTTGAATATCCCTTCAAAGTTCCAATAGGTTTGTTGTGAGTTCTGTAGGCATATTTGATAACATTCATTAGCCATTTCGAAATTGTCTGACTTGACACTGGGCTGTAAAGATTATACATGGCTAAGAAAAGTTGGACAATGTCCTCTGAACCCTGACGTCTAAAAGATTCAGTTTTTTCTCCAAAAATATGACAAGAAACCTTTTAGAATCGAATTTTTTTTGTTCTTTGGTAAAGACAGTACAAAAATTCTAACTGAATGATGACCAGGTCTATCTTGCTTAGCCTGCTCTCATGAATGTTATTCCTTTTTTCTGTACGTTAATGTTTCCTTCCCCTAAACGAAGGGCCTGTAGGTCACTGCATCGGCGGAAACGAGTGATTGCAATCAAAAAAGAAGTCTTCCATGTGACATATTTCAAAGAAGCATCTTTCATTGGCTCGAATGGTGGCTCTTGCAAACAACCTAAAATGAGAGGCAAATCTCATTCAGGAATCAACTTTATCAAAGGGAGTCATTTGTTAAATACCCCTCTTAACAGACTTATAACGACAGGGTGTTGACCAACACGTGTTCTACCTATTGGAGCTAGGACTGAAGAAAGCATTGACCTATAGCCTGTGATGGTTTTGTATTTAAGGCCACTATTAAACAAAGAGTCAGGAAATGAGCACAGTCCTTTTTCAAAGCTGCTGTATAGGGATCAATTTCTTGTTCACTACACCAGCGACTGAATCTTCTGAATTTACAGTTATAATCTCTTTGTGTCCCGGATCTCCAAGAGGCAGTCAACAGTTTTCTAGCGTCATTTGAAACGCCCTCTGAGCTGAACTTTCGGTCAATATAAGCCATGCAGTTAAGTTCAGACTTCTTGGGATTGGGTGAACAATCTTCCTCCTGCCTTGAGTCAGAAGATCGTCCAAAACTGGAAGACTGATTGGACAGGCTACCAGCATTTCTAACAGATGAGGAAACCAATGTTGTCTTGGACAATTTGGTGCAATAAGATTGATTTTGCAGCGAAAAAGTTTCATGTGAATAAGAAGTTTTGGAATTGACTGAATCGGAGAAAAAGCAGATGCAAACATGCTCTGCCATGCAATTGACAGGGCATCAAAGGCTAATGCTTGAGGGTGAGGATGCCAGGAGCAAAAAAGTGGTGTCTGTTTATTCTCCTTGGTGGCAAATAGATCGATTAGGGGATAACCCCAAACATTGAAATTTTTTTACGCTACTGTCTTGTTCAATGCCCATTCTGTGTCCCGCACCATCTGCGTGCTCAGAGTGTCTGCTAAAACATTAAAACATTCATCTTCCCCATTATATGAGCTGCTCTGAGGAAAATGTTGTCCAGTGCCAGATGCCACAGATACCATGCCAGATGGCACAGATCCTGCGACCGAGTATCCTCCCCCTCCCCCATCGGCGATTCATGTATTGGCAGATTGTAGAATTGTTTGACCGAATTGAAACATTCTGATCTCTGAGAGCAGGAAGGCAGTGCTGGACTGTTAAAAAAACCGCCTTCATCTCCAAAATATTGATATGCAATAATTTATGTGTCGCTGACCACTGGCCTTGCACGGAAAGGGAATTCATGTGACCGCCCCGGCCCCATGTACCACTTGCATCTGTGGTTACTGTGATCGGACAGTGTCTCTGAACAACAGATTTTCCCTTCTGAATGTTCTGATCCTGTAACCACCATTTCACATGAGGAACTAGCGACGCTGTCAAAGCAACCTTTTGGTTTAAAGGCATTCTGGCAGGACTCCAGTTCTGAAGAAATGAAGCTGGACTGGTCTCATGAATAACCTTGCATTCAGAATTAAGATTAAGCATGATGCAATAATTCCTAGGAAAATCAAGTAGTCTTTGGCTGTGACCATACCCTGAAGAAGACCTTGAGCTGCTTTTTTTAGTTTCAAAATTCTTACCTGAGTTGGGAAGAGTAGCCCCTTTTTCATGTTGAAAACTCCTCCTGTGTACACAAAACTTTGAGAGGTGATAAGAGATGATTTTGCTTTGTTCACTATAAAACCCAGTTGAAAAAGGAGGCTCAGAGATATTTTCCGATCTGCAAACGTATTTATTTTGAGCCAATTCAGAGATAGCCAATCGTCCAGATACACTGACGTGTGTAGCAACCAGTTTTGCAATAAAAACGAGAATTGCAATAAATGATTGCAAAACTCGTTAGGATGATAGAAAATTGATTACATTTCATTTCACAACCAGTTTTGCAATAAAAATGAGAATTGCAATAAAATGATTATATATATAAATCATATTCGATCGTTTTCCAATCAAAACCAAATTAGAGTCCAATTTAATGTTAAATTGGATTATGTAAGACCTAAATTTAGTAACAGAAAGTGCACTTCAATGACCAATAAGAATATTTCAGGCTAAACACTATTAAGGCTTAAATCTTTGGAAACTTTCATAAAGTCGATTAAATACCGTAAACAACATTGAATTTTGACTGTTTCGGAAACAATATGTCTTAAACCAGTATTGCAATAAATTATTGCAAAACTCGTTGCGATGACAGAAAATTTATTACATTTCACTTCACAACCAGTTTTGCAATAAAAACGAGAATTGCAATGAAATGATTTTATACGTCATATTCGATCGTTTTCCGATGAAAAACAAATTAGAGTGCACTTTAATTTTAACTTGGATGATGTAAGACCTAAACAAAGTTCCACAAAGTCATCGTTTGAGTGGATAGGAGCCAAGTCCAAAATTACATTTTTATCTCCCGTAATCTATGCAATCTCGCAAGCCCGGGCTAATATTTGTCATGAAGCCACACGAACGTCTATAGTTTGATATAATATCAACAAAATAGGTTCTGTTTGGCTTAAAATGGGCAGATTAGATCTTTTAAAACATTTATCAGTAAGGTAAAAGGAACGTTATGTGAGAGTCATTTATAAAAGTTTTATGCGCACTACAATTCGAGCTGGAGTCGGGCGTCCTGCTTGGCTCAATGGTAAAGAGTATTACTCGCAACCTGGAAACCCCAGGTTCGAGCTGCACTGGATCCTCTTGGGTTTTTCGTGGGAGTGTCCTTGGGGAAGACACTTCAGACCCCCAGCCTAATACTGGTGAAACCCAGGAAATACATCAATATATGAACTGTGGCCGTGATATGACTGAAATAATGTTGAAAGTGGCGTAAAACACCATTCAATCTATCAATTAATCGGGCTGGAGTCTTTGACTACCTCTTACATTTACATTACACTTATATGCGAGAAAAAACCTAAATCGGCTCATTTACCAGCTTTATTGGGACAAAGAACAGTTATGTGAAAGTCATTTATGAGATTAGGCGAGCACTTCACTTCAAACAAAATCATCAGACGCACTTTACATCTCAGAAGCATGCGTCGTTGGTCCTTAGCATATTAAGAAAATAAGTGAAGAAGGTGGTTTCGCACGAATTGCAATAAATTATCGCAAAACCCGTAGCACTGACTGAAAACTTATAACAGTTTGCTGCTAAACAATTTTTAGCTATAAATCGAGGATAGCAAAACAAATTTGTTTTCTTTTGAAAATCGATTTTGTTTATCTGTCAAACTTTGAGCAAATCAGCCATTGTAAAATCTTCGAAATTCCCCCGTGTTGAAATCATCTCTCTGTATATAATTGCATGTTCATTGGGTAAACCTCTATCAGATTGTTTAAAGAATATAAAGAGAATAAAATAAAATTTATTCAGTAAAAAATCACCGAACTTGTAAACGGCCACTGCGTATTACTCCTTTTATATCATATTTAGAAGTCTCAGACACAAAACCGAGGAAGAGAATAACCCCCTTTTCAAAAGCCACATAAATCGCAATTTTAAGACAAATTCCAAAACCTCAGCCTAAGAAATCCACGAAAAATGTTGTTTTAACCGATTTATTGGTAAGCTTAATCGTGCTAGAATTCAATCTATTGAACAGTAAGGATTTGTTTTGGTAAGGTTCTCACAATTGCCCAATAAGTAAAGTATGCCCCACCACCAGTGTTTATTTTGAGATCAGGGATGTTAACGGACTCGTGTCATTTAAATTGTGTTCCTTGGGATTTTTTTTTTCATAGGTTTTTCTTGAAACGGATATTACTTGGGTATTGAATAAATACCCATTTGAATCGGAATGAAAATTAGGGAAAAGCGCGTTTCATAAATAACGGCAAATGAGGTCGTTAATGTTGTACAAGAAGATCTTCTCTGAAACAGGTAGTTCGATTTTTATTGTTATTCGGCAGAAATCTTCGATACCGAAAGAAGTAGTTATCTTATGCTGACGTGCACAGAAAAAATGTCGATGCTTAAAAAGATTATATATTTTTAGTAAAAACGAAATTCCTAAAAGCGAATGATCATCACCCGAAGGCCCTTAATATGAAAAACCCAAAGCCTCAAAAACATCGCAATTTGTCGGTATTACACGACAGTTTAGACAAAGATCAGCCTTCATACACATCAAGTTTGATTTTTACCCACAATTTTTGAAACGGATGGTTGTTTTTCAAAGACAGTACGCCAACTTAAAAAATAAAAGAAAAAAAAAAGAAAAAATGGCTTGTCAGACTCATCTAAGGTTTTAAACGATCATTGGTTTATCGAAGTTATTTGCACTGTGAACCGATACGCTGAGAGAACCTTATAGGAAATCAGTAAATTAAAGAAATTGGATCAGAGATCGAACTCAGTGCAGGCCGATAGGGGGGTGGGGGGGTTAAAGTGGTTGTAAGGTAAGGTAGAATGACCATTTATCTACAGAAATTCTATCGAAGGCGAAAAGTGTTGACCCCGGTCAGCCTGTGCATTTCACGCAGACTGACCAGGGTCGGTCAAGTTGCAGAAAGGGCGTGAAATTGTCATACAGCTTAAATTTGTGACGTTATTTACTTAGAACAAGAGCCGTCGTAGACGGATTACGCTCCCTGAGCAGGTCTCTGTTTAGGAAAATGAAGGCTGTCGGTAAATGGTTGGCACGGGAGAGGAGGGTGGCGTGAAACAGACTACTTAAGACTGGAAAAGTACTACGTTGAAATCCTGATTTAAGCATTGATAGTGTTTAGTGTGACATGTTTTCATTGGTCTTTGAATTATTACTTTTTGTAACTTTGTTTATGTCTTACATAATCCAGTTTTAAAATAAATTGCACTCTGACTTTGTTTGATTGGAAAACTGACGAATAGGATATATGTATAATGATTTTATTGCAATTCTCGTTTTTATTGCTAAACTGGTTGTGAAGCGAAATGTAATACATTTTCTGTCATCGCAATGAGTTTTGTAATAATTTATTGCAATACTGGTTTAGATATGTTGTGACCTGACCATTTACAACTTAATGTTGTATACGATATTTATTCGACTTTAAAAAGGTTTTCATAGATTTAAGCCTTACAAGTGTGAAGCCTAAAATGTTCCTGTTTGTCTTTGAATTATTACTTTCTGTAACTTCATTTAGGTCTTAGATAATCCACTTTAACATTACATTGCATTCTTACTTGGTTTTGATTTGAAAACGATCGAATATGATATATAAAATCATTTTGTTGCAATTCTCGTTTTTATTGCAAAACTGGTTGTGAAGCGAAATGTAATAAATTTTCTGTCATCGCAACGAGTTTTGTAATAATTTATTGCAAAGCTGGTTTAAGACATATTGTTTCTGAAACAGTCAAAATTCAATGTTGTTTACGGTATTTAATCGACTTGATGAAAGTTTTCAAAGATTTAAGCCTTGATAGTATTTAGCCTAAAATGTTCTTATTGGTCTTTGAAGCGCACTTTCTGTAACTTAATTTAGGTCTTACATAATCCATTTAACACTAAATTGCACTCCAATTTGGTTTTGATTGGAAAACGATCGAATATGATACATATAATCATTTTATTGCTATTCTCGTTTTTATTGCAAAACTGGTTGTAAAGTGAAATGTAATAAATTTTCTGTCATCGCAGTGGGTTTTGCAATAATTTATTGCAATACTGGTTTAAGACATATTGTTTCTGAAACAGTCAAAATTCAATGTTGTTTACAGTATTTAATCGACTTTATGAAATTTTTCAGAAATTTAAGCCTTAATAGTGTTTCCTGAAATGTTCTTATTAGTCTTTGAAGCGCACTTTCTGTAACTTAATTTAGGTCTTACATAATCCAGTTTAATATTTAATTGGACTCTTATTTAGTTTTGATTGGAAAACGATCGAATATGATATATATGATCATTTTATTGCAATTCTCGTTTTTATTGCAAAACTGGTTGTGAAGTGAAATGTAATAAATTTTCTGTCATCGCAACGAGTTTTGTAATAATTTATTGCAATACTGGTTTAAGACATATTGTTTCTGAAACAGTCAAATTTCAATGTTGTTTACGGTATTTAATCGACTTTATGAAAGTTTCAAAAGATTTAAGCCTTAATAGTGTTCAGGCTGAAATGGTCTTATTGGTCATTAAAGCGCACTTTCTGTGACTTAATTTAGGTCTGCTATAATCCAATTTAACATTAAATTGGACTCTAATTTGGTTTTGATTGGAAAACGATCGAATATGATATATATAATCATTTTATTGCAATTCTCGTTTTTATTGCAAAACTGGTTGTGAAGTGAAATGTAATAAATGTTCTGTCATCGCAACGAGTTTTGCAATAATTTATTGCAATTCTCGTATTTATTGCAAAACTGGTTGCTACAGACGTGCGCAGACCTTGTTTTCGCAGGGAAGCTAATACGACTAACATTACTTTTGAAAATACCCTCAGTGCAAATGTAGGACCGAAGCACATTGCTCGAAACTGATAAATTTTCTTTTCAAACAAAATCGCAGGTACTTTCGATATTTCTTGAAAATTTTTAAATGGAAGTACCCGTCTTTGAGATCAAGATTTATTCCAAAGTCTCCTCTTTGAACTAGGTTTAGTACTTTTGTCATTGTGTCCATTTTGAGATGAATTTTCCTCAGATACCCGTTTAGAGGCTTTAAATTTATTACAGGTCGCATTTCGCCGTTCTTTTTGGGTACTAAAAACAACGTGCTGTAGAAACTTTTCTGTGACTTTAACGGGTTGACAATTTCTATTGCCCTTTTGCTTAAGAAAGATTGTTTATTTCTTCTTCTATAATTGGCACCTGATGAGAAGGTACTTTTGTTTCTTTGATCCCTGAAAAATGAGGAATGTCCTCGAATTCCAGTTTGTAACCCTCTCGAATCAGGTCCAATACCCATTTGTCTGAGGTAATTAGTTCCCATTTGTCTAGAAAGTAAGAAAGGCGGCCTCCAACCGGTACCTGACGAAATTTGGCTATTATGCTCACCTGTCATTGACTAGATGGCTTTCCTAACTTTCCCCTGGAAGTATTACTTCTTCCTGAGGTGTAATCAGAATTGGACTTCGTCCTACTGTACTTGTTCCAACTTGACTATGATTGGTTTGACTTGTATCGGTCATTGTCTCTTGGAACCTTCGGAATCCGAAAATTGTTCCATGAATTTGACTGAGTTGACGAACCGAACTCCCTGTATTGTAGGGACGTTTTGGATCTAGTGGTCTGTCAGGTGAGAGCTTTCTTTTTCTGTCCTTTTTCTTTAGCTCTGGAAGCATTTCGTCAAGTTGCTTTTTCTTTTCTTTGCTAGACTTGAGTACAGTTTCTTATCTTGACGCAAACACACCTTCCCAGTGAGAGGTAAATTAGAAAAGTCATTGGAGTCAGACAGATCACACAAAGCTGTATCTGTCATAACCACAGTTCGACGAACAATGTGATGGAAAGTCCCGGATCTACTAATCTGATCTAGGCCATTGGTAGACATAGCAAAAATATCCCTGATGTGTTGAGTAGCCTTCTGTTTGTCTAAGTCACTTGAATTAATAAATTCAACGAGATCACCAAGACTTTATTGCCAATATAACTGAATAACAATTCCCAGTCTAGATGCTTTCTGTCCTTTGTAAGATATCTTTTCGACCATTTTATACAGCTGTGTGAATAAAGATCTCCATTTACTTTTCTTGAAAGAAGCTTTTTCCCCATGACAGTTCAATAAGCAAGTCTCCACTAGAGGGTCTAAGGGGTGAACCTCAGAATAGTTTTCCGTTTCTTCACCAACCGGAAAAGCATCAAAATATTCCTCTGAGAAGGCAGAGAGGTCATTAGGGCATTTGCATCTAAAACCATTTTCCAGAACTTCTAATTGGGATTTGTCAGGTTTGATGCCTTCTTTTTAACCGACTTTTTCACAATAGCATTATCCCCAATTTGTCAAACAAGCACGTCTGGGTAGACTCTGACAAGTCTTCCTGGTCAGTCTTTCCTCAAGTAGTCTTTGAGACATTGTTATTTTCATCCGAAAATTCACTACTTTCTAACAACCTACCGATTGCTCGTAGTGACACCACATCGTCCTGTGAGTCCGAAGAATCAGAGTCTGACAGTCTAGGTTTGTGCTTTTGACTTTGTGTCAAAGCCGAAGACGACGAACGCCTTTGTGGCGAACATGTACGAGAACGGTTAGACGATCTAGCCACACGTCCATCTTCTCGTCGAGGCTGGAAAATCTATCTTTCCATTTCTTCTATAAAGATTCCAGCCTTTCATTGGGTGACTGCATGTTTCCTTCATCCAGGCTACTCTTCGCTATTTGAACTTTCATTTCAGCTATAATTGAGAGCGAACCGAAAAACATAACTGACTCGGTCGCCGAAAAAAAGAAACTGATTCATCATGGCATGTGCCGAAAGTATTCAAGGGAGATAAACAGTGTACTTCCGGTATAATGGGAGCTAATTAGAGAAACTAACGGAAAGGAAATTCATATGGTACTGTCAGGTAAGTTTATGTACGAAATGTAATGAACATCTCGATTGTACACGCCGTTTTTAAAAAGCTTGACCTGGTCGACCTACTTCAAAACCTGAAATAATCAATTTTCTGACTTGTTAAAGATAACACCAAGACAAACATTCTGACCAAATGTTAGGAGTATTGGACAGAAAACGTGGCCTTAAGATCGTACACAAGGTTTTCTGCGATTTCACCTAGTGACGAACTATTTTGACCCTATGTGACCCATTTCCAAATTTGTCATCAATTCACAAATGATCACATAAATTTCAGAGGTATTGGGCTGAAAACATGGTCTTTAGAGTGAACACAAGCTTATTCTAAGATTTGACCGGGTGACATTCTTTGTGACTGGACATGACCTTTTATCAAATTCATTCGAGATATCATCAAGACAAACATCCGTAGCAAGTCTCAACAGTTCTGGACTGAAAATATTGCCTTTAGTGTGTACACAAGGTTTTTCAAAAGTTTGACCCCGTGACCTACTTTGTGACCAGACGTGACCCATTTTTGAACATGTCCAAGATCTCATCAAGACAAACATTCTGACCAAGTTTCAATGAGTGTCAGACATTACTCTAATTTGCCATCTTCAACAAGACATGCAGGGCAAAACCGATGATTTAGAGAAGATAGCAAAAATGATACGACTGAACATCAGTATTGATAAAAAACAAAGATCCTCAAAATCAAAAGAAAACGAAATGAACACACTAGTCTCAACTAGGACAGCATTAAAGACGTCAACACTTTCACTTACCCCGGAAGGTCGATAGTCGATGATGGAAATTCAGAAAAAAGATGTAAATTCTAGAACTTATTAAATTAGAAGAGATTTTGCTGCATCATTAAGTATTTGGAAATCCAGAAAGATCAACACAAGAAAAAAACCCTAGAATTTTCAAGAGCAATGTGCTTGGAGTCCTGCTGTATCGGACAGAATCTTGGAAAGTGACAAACTCCATCACAAACAAACTAGACATCTTTCAGACACGCTTCTTAACACGTATTCTACACATCTTTTGGAATAATACGATATCCAATAAAGAAATTTACAGAGAAGCAACCCCAACTCCTGTCAGTGTCGTCATCACATTATGTGGGAAAGAATTACTTTAGAACGGACTTACCGACCGAACGTTGTACAGGAAAAAACACCGTCCATGTGGCCCCGCAGAGAGCAGAACATCACAAGAAAGAATCGGGCGTCTGTTTGGTATACTCTTCGTTTGATTACACATGATGACCTGAAAAATTACCGTTACTAATTCCTGAGTCTTGCTTGTCACCGAGAAATATTGTCGAAAATCCAGTGCTTCCTTTGGGTCCATGACATTTCGTCGAATGAGATTTGGTCGAATTGAACATTCGTCGATTGCAACGATAATAATTGATCGAATAGTCAGTTAGCCGAAGATAAATATGTATACGTCGACACTCGTCAAAATTTTGCCGAGAATTGTACAGAGTGAAACCAGAAACAGAGAAAACATTGAATCATTTTTTTATTACTTCAAAACTGACAATATGAGAGTTGAGTAAAAATCAAGTTTCGATGTCATTGGCATCAGTATTGATATTATATATTGAAAAAAAAAAAAAACTTACCAAACATTCCCATGGTTTTGCTGCCCCGAGGAATAAGGCTTTGAAAACATTGTGGACAAAAGATAACTTGTTTATCAGCATTTTCCTCGTTTTCCACAGTTTTTTTTTTTTTTTTTCTTTTTCAAAGGCGAATTCATTATTTTTATTGTTATGGGAGATCACTCCTTCCTTACTGCATAGCTTCATCCCATATAAAATCAATACCTAACAATTGCGTTGGGAAGAATTCACTTTGGCTCAGTGGTTAAGGTGTTGGTCTTTTAAACCTCGAAAAACGAGGATGTCTTCCGCACGGGTTCGAATCCCGACGGGTTCGGTTTGTATTTCAGCTATGCATTTGTTACGAACTTTTATGTTCGTAAAATGGTGGATCGTCCGGGATTGGCCATTGATCCATTTGTTGTCATAAAAAAAAGAACTACTGCCTAATATGGCTTTCTGTCATCAAAATGATGATATTTAAGAGGGGGGTGTGTTACGGAGGATCACTCCTTCCTTACTACATAGCTTCATCCCGTATATAATCAGTACCTTACAACTGCGTTGGGGAGAATTCTCTTTGGCTCAGTGGTAAAGGTGTTGGTATTTTAAACCTCGAAAACCGAGGATCTCCTCCGCACGAGTTCGAATCCTGCAAGGTGCGGTTTGTATTTCAGCTATGCATTTGCTGCGAACTTTCATGTTCGTAAGATTATCACATTTGATATATCGTCTGCGAGTACTTTCAACGTGGACGATGCTAAAATTTTGTTGCCTTGTAAAAACAGGTATCTCATTCTAACAGACAATTCACATGCAGCCCTGAGGAATCAAATCATATCACAGAAGTCATTTTAATCTGGGCCCGTATTCAACAACTATTCTAAATTGTTTTCTTTTTCTATTTCTTATGATTATTTATGTATGGTTTAGCCAATCAGGAATTGTGTTACTTTCTAAATTTGGAATAAGGCTAGAAATGTGTGTTAGAATGATTTGTGAATACGAGCCATGGAACCCTTATTTAAACACGGTATCGATAGCATCGATGGATAATTATCGCGTGAAGAAAGATTGAAAAATAAAAGAAACACAAGAAAATGTCGTTTGCTAGCAAAATTATTCGACAAAATGTCCTATTCGACCAACTGTCCTTGCAATGAAAATTAATTCGACGAAACGTCCATTCAAAATGGTGTCTGAAGTTGTGCTATATAACTTTTTTTCTGCTTATAATTAATTAAATCCCCCTCTTTTTATATTTATTAATTAACGAAAACGAAAACGTTCCCTTTAAATACCAAATGACAAACACGGCCAATATCAGCAAACTCGGCCAATGCGAGAAAAACTCATCCAACGTCAAAGAAAACGAGGCCAATATTACTCGGTCAATATTTAATCCATAATGGACAAGAAATAGCAGTCATTAATTAATAAAATTGTCATTAATCAAGTAATTTCATATCGGCTGAGTTACAGATCCGAGGTCTACTACACTGATAATATAATTCTTGTCACTGGTTAGGGTAAATTCATGTTTAAAGGTAGCCTGTAAAAGAATGTGCTATTTTTTGACACGTTTTTTGAAATTAACACCAAATGTATGCCTCTTGGCAAGCCTCTCGTTATTGTCTTCTTACACTTTTTTCGACTTTCTTTATGAGACAAAATCATCCAGTGGCTTGGAACGAGTGTTGCCCAAATTACTGCTGAAGCAATTCCAGAAATGCATTGATCCCGGTCCTGTGACCGCAGTTGTATATCTGAAAGAGTGTTTAATACGACTTTTATTCTTAACCAGGGGGTTGAAATTTAGGCTCATCTACACAGACAGGATTTGCAGACGACAAACTAAATGCTGTTCAAAGGATAAGATTTGGCCACGAAAGGACAGACAACATTGTGGGAAACAGTGAAATTGCATGTTACAAGCAATTTCTCTTTTTCGCACACTGTTTTCTAAAGTCTTATTACTGAGGGTTGTTAAAACTTGAGCTTTCTTGGTAAACTGTAAAAGACGAAACAAACAAGCGAAAAATTGTTTCAGAAGGAAATAATCAGTGTCCAGGGGTCAGCAAATTTGGACCTTTTCGCGAGAGAAAACGACAAGCGAGGCCAGCAATACCTACAGGGGATAATAGGTATTGTATAGTGCTGCAAGAGGCTGTACATCACTGTATGGTGTATGTCAGCTTCTAATTATTCACGTGTTCTGTTTTCAAAGCATCGCCGATGGCAAAGCAAGGGTCATTTTGGTTGTGGTTACACATTCATCATAATAGGTTTCGCTTCATCCAGCAACTGCTTGCTTACTTTTGAATCCATTGACAATATTGCAGAAAAAGTTTTGGCTCTATTTCATCGCTTAAAATATACAAATTTGTTACTTTGCAATATTTTCTTTCTTAGTTTAAAACAATGAATTAGAACAATTCTTGTCCCAACAAAAGCTGTATGATAACAAGGTAACCAGCTTACTCCATTTAACTGTGGAAAGGTGTTATTGTACATTTATACTTAGATAAACGGGAGAAGTGACGTACAAAATGCAAAAGATTGGGCAGAAAATACACATTCGTTGGTCACACGGGGATAGGTAACAAACTGGGTAAGTAGGACGTTGAACTATTTTCGTTTAACGCAGGAATTTGTTCATTTTGTCTTCAGTAGTTTTTGGCCCTGTTCACAAATATGTAGGTCTATGATTTAAATTGTGCAGTTTTTCTTTTTAGGTACATAAACGTGCTACGTGCTCAGAATAGTTTTGGTCTGGTCAAAATAAAAATCGTTTGAATTGTACTATTCAAAGTGGTATAATTTCATTATTGATCAACCTGTACTTCACACAAATTTGCTATTCACTTATGAGGCGACAATTGCAATTTTGATTTCTTTTTTTTTTTTTTGCTTTTTTGGTAAGATAATATCATGGAAAAGGCTTTTCTGCCGGAGTATCTTGTGGCTTCAACACAAAATATCTGTTAAACGTAACTTGCGCTCATAGGTTTTCGTGACATCATGTTACACGTTTAAATTCAGAAGAATTTAACCATAAATTCCCCCGCCATCAAAAAGTAGCTCCACAAAGTATATAGATCTATACCAAATCGCGAGTATTGCATTGTTTTTGAAGGTTCCTTTCCCAAATACGTATTCCTATATGAGCCATGCTCTGTGAAAAGAGGGCTTAATGCATCTGAAAAAAAGTGTCGACCCGAATCAGAATGCGCAGTCCGAGCAGGCTGACCTGGTCCGAAAAATTTTGCTTTTGGTAAATTTTGAGCATGTCATAGGACCAGTCTCCCTCACGAAACAGTCGATTGCTAGACTAAATGAATTTAATGGATCCATATTTTTTAATACTCGTAAATTGCTTAGTATAATGCATCACGGAGGTGCATTAAGCCCCTTTTTGCCAGAGCGTGACTCATATTTTTTTGTTCGTCTGATGCAGGAAATTTGGGAGAACACAGTGATTAAGGATGCATTAAAATTTTATCCTATGTAATGGTTTCTAAACTAAAGCGGAGTTTGGCTTTGGTTTTGTCACACTAGTGAAATTATAAGTACTCTTAGATATTAAGTTAAGGGGGACTATTTAGTTTTTTGCCATATAAAAATTTCTTGTAAAACACCGATAAATAGAACTAGATATATATTTTTTACAACAGTATAGAAACTGTACTGTTACATTCAGTAAAAGGTGCATTTTGGGGCTTTTGAATAACAGGAAAGTTGTTTTGCAATAGGTAACTCTGTCTATATTTTAATTACATCAGATATGACGTTATCGTACTTAGTTGAATTTGAATCCTCGAAATCAACAGGTGCTTTTGATCATGTGACATTTCAAGAGGTTTTTGCGAAACTCTGACGCGAAATCTAAGGATACTTTAAGGATACCTTAAGAGGCTACGTATCCCATTAAGAAAAATACCACTGAAATATATAATTTTCTTACTTTTCTCTCTCTTCTTTTCTGATATTTTGCCTGCTTACGCTTTATCCAATAATATTTCGAAGTTTGGTGAGATTATAAAAATCAAAGTAGCTCCCTTTAAGGGAGTTGAAGCATGGTTATTTGTTGTGCGTCCCTCCTTACATGTATGCACTTTCAAATTGTAAACATATATGCAAAAGGAGCAAGGATATAAGCTGAAATGGCGGTTATGGCTGCCTGGCTTGGCAGGTAGAATTAAGACATTATCACTGATGAACATATTTCCTTCTTATTCATAAGCAATTTCTGCTTTCTTCATATTTTTTTTTCTAAAAAGGTCCGCTGTAAGACAATAAGAAAGTTGTCTATATAGCAAGATATGAGTCAGGCAATGTTTCAAAACTGAAGAAGAAGAAGAAGAAGTTTTCAGTTTCAAAGTCTGGCCTGATGTTCACTCATACACACCCACCAGTAGGATAACCTCCTTCGGGTATATCAGAGTGGTTTCCCTTGCAGTATATTGATGGAACTGAAGTGTAAATTACAAAACATTGCTAGTTTTCATTCTAGAAAGGATTTCCGAGTTCAATATTTTCGATGTATTTTTGTAAAACATCCCTTACTTGTAAACAGTTCTAAAGACTCATGAAAAAAGAGAAGAACATGTAGCCGCTATTTCAGAAAGGTTCACATTGAGACACATTGTATCAAATCTTTACCGAGTGTCTCCCGAGACGCTACCTTTGAG
Organism: Hippopus hippopus; assembly: GCA_946811185.2. Classification (NCBI taxonomy): domain Eukaryota; kingdom Metazoa; phylum Mollusca; class Bivalvia; order Cardiida; family Cardiidae; genus Hippopus; species Hippopus hippopus. The sequence goes on along the minus strand of OX328099.1, from coordinate 33,792,465 downwards.
GATCGAACCAGTTTTTTTTTCATCACAAATCTAACACCTTAACCCTTTACCACACAATTCCGTGCTTTAAAGTCACTGGTGGAGAAGGCCTTTGAAACAGTGGGAACCAGCATTTTTTCATTTCCTCACAATGCTTTTTTTACCCTTTCACAAACAAATCCCGTAATTTTAGTCCAATTTGAATTGACGTCTGCACTTTGTTTGAAAATGGATGAGTCTAAAAGTTTGTCGTGTGGTATAGAACTGACCTCTGAGTCACGAGGGACGCCTTGGATACCATCGTTTCAATGCCATATGAATTTTTCATTGCAGATAATGGAAGGAATCCAGACTCTTGTATTCGTTGTTGCCATCAAACTTTTGCATATCGTCACCGGCTTCCCTACGGGGCCGCCGAGGACTGACTTTGTCTGCAAGGATATGTTTCCGGTGGGTCACGGGTATGACGCCCAGTTTAGTGAGCCACCCTATGCGATCAAGCTTTCCCAAAATGTTTACACACCTTGGGAGGAATTAAGAAGTAATTATTAATTTCTTTGTGATAATTATATATTTCTCAACTTTTTATATGTTTATACTACATGATTGTCTACACATAATTGTCGAGATCTTTTTTGAACCGTAACTGCAGGACAGTGCTATACGAAAATAGAAGTCTTTTTCGTGTATGGAAACCTTTTTTTTTTTCGCGTTGTCACACTTATTCTGCATGACAGTGCCATGTCTCGAACATTCCTAGCGTCATCTCATTAATTCTGTGGGACAGTGCTCTTTTTGCACCGTTACATTAATTTAGTAGGACGATGCTATATCTTGAAATAATTTGTGCAATTAACTCTGCATGGCGGTGCTAGATCCCAAAGTCTTTTGGGGTCGATGAGTTAATTCTTCACGATAGTGCCATAATTAATCCTTTAGCTCTGTTGCTTAAATTCTGCAAGATAGGTACATATCGTGAAGTCATATGCGCCTTGCACTCTGTGTGATAATACCATACTTTGAAGTGTTTTGGCGTCGCCACGTTAATTCTACATGACAGTTCTATAAATGTACATGTATATTGAGGTCTTTCTCACCCGTAATTAGTGGAACTATCAAGTTATCCATCACTAAATTTAACAAAGCGATAGCTGGCAAGCCACCAGCGAAGGAAAACACAAATTGAGGATTTTTCTCAGTGGTATTCCATTATTGGGCTACGCTGCCTCTTAGTCTACTTTTTTTTTTATTTCGCGCTAGAATTTCCTAAAGGTTTGTGGGAGTGTCACGTGCTTAATAACATGTGTCACTGATGTGGGATCATATTCAAATGGTGTAAAAACGATGACGTCATATTTGATCGAATAAAAATATAGTTACTGATTTCAAAGCGACCAACCCGTTACTTGAACGCCATTTTTGCACTTTTAAACTGTAGGCCTATGTAACCATCGAGTTTCTTTGCATTTGCAGAGAAAAGTATAGTTTAGTGCTTATCAGTGCTTAACGAAATATTCTAAATCGCAGACAAGATAATCTAACAAAATGCACATTTAATGACGTTCGAATCTAAGTTTAACTCAATACCTTCTGAAAACCACGTGTTTGCATTCGGCGACAAAGGGGTAAACAGAATCTTTATTGTTACCGTGTGGATAAAATTTTACACTAGACAAAAAAAAAATTGCAGACGGAAAATAAAATGTAACTCACAAAGGGTTTCTGTTCTTGTGCTAGAAGAAGAAAACAATGTGAATACAGGAGAATTCTCCTTTTCACACTGTGTTTTCGAAAGCCTTCTTACCCCGGTCGATACAAAATAAGATTATTTCAGTAAAGTATTAGTCAAAGGTACTGCCGAAGTCGCACAAGTGTTAAGAAAATATAACTTCAAGCGCCCTTTTGGTTAATTCTACCTTAGAACCAGAGAGGCCGAGCTCCATTCGCTTAGAGAGTGATCCAGGGGATGTTGATTCGAATGACAGCGTTTCTAATAGATGATTTCAGGGACTGATTGAGGTAAATGGGAAAAGAATCCACTTGTTTCTTTCGGCGGGACACATTTTCCACATTTTTGGCCTGAAAAGTGGCCTGGAATGGGCGGTGTGTGTAGTGGTGGTAATAGAAACTCGAGAAACGTATTGATAGGTGTACAGGTCGCTTGACACCATCTTTCGACATACTGTTGAAAACGGCGTTGAACAGCAAATAAATAATACAAACGAATAAATAAACAATAACTCAGGACGATAGAAAAAAGTTATCATGTGACAAAAAAAATTACAGGCAACTAACTTATTATTTTCGCTGTTTACTCTGCTGTCTGATTCATTGTGACGGTAATGATAGCTTCGAGCGTGGGAGTAAATCTGACCGCTTTGTTCTTAGTCAAGGCTTATCCATTTGACTGATACTATGCATCTCTCTACGCGTGATGTCCTTTTCGAATAGTGTAGACAAAGAACATCCTGCACGTCAGTGTATATTTGGTTGTTTGGAATCTATGTGAGGATCCTTAACCATGAGTGGTAAAAATTTTTAACCCTCAGCGCCATAGGCACAACAAAGATCAAGATCAAACTGCACAGAACGTGCAGTTTGATTTTGGATCTGTTTTGTCCACTTGTTTAGTCAATCCTATAAGATAAATATTTCTCTGAGTTTCATTGGATTGTATTTTCAGCCGTCAAAAGAGGTTGAGTTAATATATTTTGCGCTGAAAGCGTAAATCATAATCCAGCAACAACAACTAAAGAGCAGTTATACTCGATTGACCGCCCGTCCGAATACGAAATCTGTTTGTCTGTTTCTGCTCCTACAGTTTCAACCTATTTTGCTGTCATATTCGAGTAAACTTTCTTACCATGCGAGCTCTTGGACCTGCATTTTTAGCTCACCTGAGCACAAAGTGCTCAAGGTGAGCTTTTGTGATCGTGCTGTGTCCGGCGTCCGTTGTCCGTCGTGCGTCGTCAACTTTTACCTTGAGTACGCTCTAGAGGCCACATTTTCAGTCAGATACTCATGAAACTTGGCCAGAATGTTTGTCTTGGTTATATCTCGGACGAGTTCGAAAATGGGTCACGTCGGGTCAAAAACTAGGTCACCAGGTCAAATCTTAGAAAAACCTTGTGTACGCTCTAGAGGCCACATTTTCAGTCCAATACTCTTGAAAGTTGGTCAGAATGTTTGTCTTGATGATTTCTCGGATGATTTCGAAAATGGGTCATGTCGGGTCAAAAGCTAGGTCACTAGGTCCAGTCTTAAAAAATCCTTGTGTACGCTCTACAGGCCACATTTTTAGTCAGATACTAATGAAACTTAGTCAGAACGTATGTCTTGATAATATCTCGGACGAGTTCGAAAATGGGTCATGTCAGGTCAAAAACAAGGTCACTAGGGCAAATCTTAGAAAAACCTTGTGTATGCTCTAGAGGCCACATTTTCAGTCCAAAACTCTTGAAAGTTGGTCAGAATGTTTGTCTTGATAATATCTTTGACAAGTCCGAAAATGGGTCATGTCGGGCGGGTCAAAAACTAGGTCACCAGGTCAAATCTTAGAAAAACCTTGTGTATGCTCTAGAGGCCACATTTTCAGCCAGATACTCATGAAAGTTGGTCAGAATGTTGGTCTTGATAACGTTTAAGATGAGTTTGAAAATGGGTTATGTCGGGTCAAAAACTAGGTCAAATCTTAGAAAAACCTTGTGTACGCTCTAAAGGCCACATTTTCAGCCAAAAACTCTTGAAAGTTGGTCAGAATGTTTGTCTTGATGATATCTCGGACGAATTTGAAAATGGGTCATGTCAGGTCAAAAACTAGGTCCATAGGTCAAATCTTAGAAAAACCTTGTGTACGCTCTAGAGGCCTGATTTTCAGTCAGATACTCATGAAACTTCGTCAGAATGTTTGTCTTGATGATACCTCAGACAAGTTGGAAAATGGGTCATGCTGGGCCAAAAACTAGGTCACTAGGTCAAATCTTAGAAAAACCTTGTGCACACTCTAGAGGCCACATTTTCAGTCCAATACTCTTGAACTTTGGTCAGAATGTTTGTTTTGATATTATCTCGGTCGAGTTTGAAAATGGGTCATGTCGGGTCAAAAACTAGGTCACTAGGTCAAATCTTAGAAAAACCTTGTGTACGCTTTAGAGGCCACATTTTTAGTCAGATACTCATGAAACTTGGTCCGAATATTTGTCTTGATAATATCTCGGACGAATTGGAAAATGGGTCATGCTGGGTCAAAAACTAGGTCACTAGGTCAAATCTTAGAAAAACCTTGTACACACTCTAGAGGGCACATTTTCAGTCCAATACTCTTGAAATTTGGTCAGAATGTTTGTCTTGATTATATCTCGGACGATTTCGAAAATGGGTGAAAAAGTAGGTCACTAGGTCATATCTTAGAAAAACCTTGTATACGCTCTTGAGGCCACATTTTTGGTCCAAAACTCTAGAAATTTGGTCAGAATTTTTGTCTTGATGATATCTTGGACAAGTTTGAAAATGGGTCATGTCGGGCAAAAAACTAGGTCACTAGGTCAGATCTAAGAAAAACCTTGTGTACGCTGTAGAGGTCACATTTTCAGTCCAAATTTCTTGAAAGTTGGTCAGAATGTTTGACTTGATGATATCTCGGAAGAGTTAAAAAATCATTCATGTTTGGTCGAAAACTATGTCACTAGATCAAATCTTAGAAAAACCTTGTGTATGCGCTACAGGCCACATTTTCAGTCCAAAACTCATGAAACTTGGTCAGATTGTTTGTCTTGATGACATCTAAGACGACTTCGAAAATCGGTCATATTGGGTCAAAAACTAGGTCATTAGGTCAAATCTTAGAAAAAGCCTGTGTATGCTCTATAGGCCACATTTTCTGTCCAATCCTAATGAAAGATGGTCAAGATCTTTGTTTTGATAATATCTACAATGGGAAAATTGGCTATGGTTGGCTAAAAAGTAGGTCACTGGGAGAAATTCTAGAAAAAGCTTGTGTACATGCTAGAGGCCAAATTTTCAGTCCAATAATTATAAAAGCTTAGTAGAATGTTTGTCATGATATCTCAAAAGAGATTGAAAATGGGTCATGTTTGGTCAAAAGACTCAGGTGAGCGACTTCAGAGCCATCATGGCCCTCTTGTTTATTATTACAGGAGTGTCGGCTCTTTTGGATTTCCTGATCAGTTGACTATGCAACAGTCGGCCTGATTGTAGTATGAAAGAGTGCTGTACTTTTCAATGGTACAAGAAGCACTCCAGGAAAACATGGATAGGTGCACTAACCACAGTAATATGGCTGAAATACTTTTAAAAGGGCGTTTAACATCACCAAATCTTGTTCATGCGATAGTTATGAAGCTCCTCAAGTTTTTCTTTATCTCTTTGGATGCCAAACGAAGTGTTGTTGTTTTAGAATGCATATCTGCTGCTACACTAAAAAAGCAGCCAACGGGGTATATCCACGATTAGATTACATTTTCTATTCATTTTGATCTTGATCTACACCGTCCACAAAAGCCAGTTTTGTCGCGAGTGGCAGCGAAAGAGTTGACGTGGAAATAATTTTATTTCTATGACACACACATGTAATACTTCCTGTTCTAGTTACCGTTGCGGCATCAGGAGAACATCTTATAAGAGGGCTCTTTGTACAAGCCAGACGAGCTAATTGTAACCACCCACAACAGAAAGAGCCAGTCGGGACGTTCCAGTTACTTCTTGGAGAAAGGTTTCTACAGACGATGCCCTGTCTGGATCGAATTAACGTAAGGATGAAGTTTTGTCCTTTATTATATAAAGTATAGTATACTCAGAGGCAAAAGACAGTTTTCACTTTTTAATCGCAGTATTTGGTTTCTCAGTTGCTTATCTGAAAAAAAAAAAACACTTTTTTTCTGTCAAACTGTGGAACGGCTTTTATGAGACCGATAGAGTTTGTGTCATTAGAAGTCTGCAGGCTGGCTGTTCAAGACCTATCTGTGACTCGTTTTTTACAACAAACACAAGTCATGGTTGATCGGCTATGAAGACGCTATGAGTTCCAGGAACTACTTCTTAAAGCCAAGCTCTGATAGACCTGGAGTAACTATGTCGAAGTAAGACCGGTACAGGTCTACGCCTGCAACACACATGCGAGCACTTCAGGCCCTTGAAAAATATAGTTCTCTTTTTTTATCAATATGCGAAACAATGAGAAAAAAAAAAAGTCATTTGCTGGCGTTTGTTTCTCACTATTTCTCGTTACATTGAATCACAATACTAGTATAGTTTAAATATTCGTATTCCAGAACCCCCTACGCCGTTCGTTTTTAATTTAATTTACTTCTTGTTTCTGAGTGAGTAATTTTCATTTCAGTGACCAATTAATTATAATACCCTACTAGTAGTAGTATATCTCAGTCGTCCATTTCAAACGTTGTATTTTGCTACAGGGGGCCGAAGGTAAAGTAACAGTTTTGTATATCTCTATAATGTTGCTTTTAATTTCAGATAAAGAGATAAAAATATATATACAGGTATATAAAACGTGTTAGTTTTTTTGTGTGACAATTTCATTTAATTTTCATTGGATTAAGCACTTTTATACAGATTTTGAATCAGAAGTACCTTTTTGTCATTGGCGTAGTTTTAGTAATAAATGTCGTTTTCAACGTGACAACCTTTTATGCTGTTTCCATGCCGAACGCGCACGATGAAAGTGTCAATCACTTTAGAACACATTCAAACATCAATCTTCTTGCCTTCACGTTTAATGTTCTTTAGCAACATGTTTAAGCTGTTTGGCTTGGGACTGTAGACCTTTGACTACAAATAACCCCAATCGAAAAGACGCACGGGTTGAGGTCAGGACTGTGCTTAGGTCACGATATTCCCCAAATCCTTACCTCCAGATATCGTTTCGATATTACCCTAACACCGAACGTATTGCATAAAAAGTCTATCACAGTATTAGATGTATGTTCCGTAGCAACAGCCTGTGTAACCCACGTATTTTGCAATGTAGCGGGCTTCTCTTCGAGAGCGGAAACAGACTTTTTTATCAAACTGCTTCCTTTTGAATTACTTTAAGTCAAAGGTCTACAATCCCGAGCCAGACAGCACAGACATGTTGTTAATGAACATTTAATATGAAATCAAGGCGATTGATATTCAAGTGTGTGCTAAAGTGACTGACACTTTCATTGTGCGTGTTCGGCATAGAAAGAGCATAAAAAGGCCGTCACTTTGAAAACGTCACACATAACTAAAGTGACGCCAATGACAAAAGGTACTTTTGATTTGAAATCTGTATAAAATTGCGTAATATCATGAAAATTAAATGAAGTTATCACACAAAAAAACTTGCATATTTTACATACATGTACATGTATTTCTATCTCTTCATCTGGAATTAAAAGCCAAATTATAAATGAACAAAAAGTGTTACCTTACTTTCCGGACACCCTGTATAATATTATCTACGAGTAGAAAGTCCGAGACTAGCAATGTGAATGACTGAGACAAAATGTCTCTGTCATTCAAATGGCAAGTCTTGGCTTAGAGTAAGATCAATATACTTTGGTTTTCAGAGTTCTATTTCACATCGAAGTAACCCGGGCATGGTACAGGCTGTTTTCAAATGGTATGCGCCGGCAGTCAGCGTCGGACATATTTATTTCGTGTGAGTAAATCGTATTTGTCCGCTCGAAGCTACGATTAGCGGCCATAAATACGAGCATTTCATCAAAGACCGAATTCCCATTGACTTACGTGTACTTTCAACTTTGCTTTTCAGTTTAATATAGCTAAAAATAAAGCTATATGTATGAAGCTTATAAGAACAAAAAGCAAAATAAAGTTGACAACGAAGAAATATTTTCAGACTCTATAAAATGTCATACGATAGAAACGCAGAGCTCTGTTAGAAAAAATATCAGTAGTTCGAAAACGTTTTTTTTTTAACACTGACCTCAATGGCGATGTCGCGAAAAATTTAACGGAAAAATAACACCACGAGGTTTTAGAGAGCTACAAATACTGTGTCAGGCAAAGGAGACTAACAGCATAATGATGTATATAGGTCCAGTAAGCTTGCTTTCTACCGATTTGATTTCCTTATGATTGCATGATCAAAAGCAGCGTAATTGATTTTCTTGCACCTGAAAAATATATGTAATTCAATTGGAATTTTAAATTTGATGAAAGACTTTTGGCCACTGAAAATGTTTCCCCCAACATTTACCCTTTCTCATTCGGCAAACCTCGAGTCTGTAAAAGTCCGCTAAAGTACATGAGTCACAATACCCCATGGAAAAGCGTTATAACTACGTGTCCGTGTACAAGCAGTTTTGTTATTTCATCAGTGAAGGTGACTGATCGTTTCCGTAGAAGTTTTAGCTGACAGAATGATTATGTTACTTTAGTTGTTGTTATGGATGATAAGAAGAATCACGGGCACCGCCATCTTTAAGATTATGTAACTAAAAGAGTTTCCGATTGAAACTTTCTTGATTCGAAAGGAGTTAGACGTAGTTACAGAAACGGCCGAGTGGTAACAAATGCCTCTTTCTATGTGGTTGGCTTCGAATACTATGCCATTGGCAGCTTTCTCAGAATAAAAAGTCAATACACTGTCTAGCAGCCGGACAGAAATTTAACATTTTCAAAAATAATTTTGGAGTGATTTACCTTCTAAATCGTTTCGATACAGAAGCGATTTGAAATCAGAAGTCCCTTTTTGCAAGCTATGAATGAGCTACCGCCACCTGACCTACTTTTGATAATTTATTTCACAAATTATAAGTATCGCATTATCTTTGCATTGGTCGATTTCACACAGGTAATGCCTGTACAGATGCAATGGCTGCCGTGCAATAACTAACAAACCGCTAAGCACGGCGTCTAAACGAAAATAAACTGTTAAACTCAAGTGTGTCGTATGAAATACATGGTGACTTTGTTTATGTTATAGAGCAACAGTGGTAAAAGAGAGGAAAACATTTTGGACTAACGTTTACTCGGAAGTTCTGCGAGACCTATCGCTTGACGCAGGGGCCCAGATTTGTCCTGCACGGAGACTCTTGGACCCTTTAATGCCACAAACAACGACTCCGAAACCAGGGAACAGCTCTTCTTTGGAGTCTTCTTCACCTCAGGGATTGTGTTCTCCGAACGTTTTATTATTTATGTGTTCAACAATTGCGATTCTAGCAACGAAAACAGGCTTGGTTTTACAGTAATTAGTGACTACTAGGGACTTTTTTCTAAGAACAGACGTTTTTTTCCCTTTTGACGACATTTTTTTCTATGCACATTCGGACCACTTTGTTCACTCTAATCCTACATTTACACCATGTTCCCGGCAGCCACGTTTCTGACAATCGGGGACAAAACGGGGTTGACGTAATACAACGCAGAGGAACGGGATAAGCAAACTTACCAGACCGTGATTGCCGTGCAAGATTTTTTGACTGTCAAAAAATTTGGCCCGGCAGTCCCGGTGCAAATGAGAAACCTAACAGATCGTAGCGGAACGGGTTGATCGCATCAGAACTTACCAGCGCGTAACAAGCCGTAACAAGACTCAGACACGATCCGTGTTGGGAAGTGGAAGCACTTTTTTCATCAGTATCTCACGGTTCTTTCAAGTTTTGTCAGGTTTTGTCGCGTTTCTTCGCGGTTCTCCCGGCAAGCTCAGATATGTCGGAGCCGTTTTTTCGCGTTCTATCAAGGCACGTCCCAGAATTTGCCGGTTTATGGATCCGGCGAGTTATAACGCATTGCGCTATAACTAAGGGCTGATCAGATGTGCACGGTCTCGGAGTAAATAAAAGCTGAAATAGGAAAATGAGTCCAAGAAGTCAAAGTTGGTATTTTTTGAGCTACAAGGAGAACAAGGTCAATCTTCATGGCACAATGTCCAATGTCACCAGTTGAGAACCAGATTCAACCTCATAATCCACGAGGACCTGAAGTCTTTCGAATTCCTGAGTCAGGGCTATCCATTCATTGGGCGCCACAGGAACAGCAAATACTTTATCATTGTACCATTCTACGATGCATTGCAAATTTTTCAAACCATATGGCAGATCTGAATACTTCACTACACCGAAATGGTTAGGAAGTAATGAATAATTGTCTCTTATGATCAGATGTCTAAGAGTCAGGAATAACATTTCGGTAAGGTTGTATAGCAAAGGTCGCCCTATCTCTCAATGACTGATGTTACCCGTTCCAGCATTTTGTCAAAGGGGCACTGGAGGTATCCTTAGAGAGTTTTGCAATGTGTCAGATATCTCTCTGGTTAGAATTGTTGAGCAGTGGCCGAGGTGTTGCAACCTTTTTTCTTTATCCTTTCACGCACCCACATGGATTTAGGTTTTCTCGCCCTTCTCCTTCTCTTTCCTCTTGCCTATGGCAATATGGAATTCCGTCCCGGCTGCATTATCTATCTTTCTGAGACAAGTATTGTATGAAAGCACCAAGAAAATATACAAAAACAAAAACTTCTTCATCTTTACATGTCACTATGTATGTGAAAACCTTGGCAGAACGTGATAAACGAGTTAGACCTTGAAAGGAACATTAGAAACATGAGAGGGCTGATCAGAACTTGACGGGCCGGGATGGAACGTCTTGCATCCGTGGTATAACGCAGGTAGCCTTAGGAGATCTTTAGGCACCGTGGAACTGAACATCCCTTGCCCTCCACGGCTTGTCACGGATACCGTGAGGTACCGTAAAGACACCTAACTAAACTTGGTAAATGGATAAAAAACAAACAAAATCTCACGGCACACCACGTTTCGGACAAATGGGGCTGCCGTGGCTGCCGGGAACATGGTGTGAACGTAGGGTTAGGAACTGGCCTCGGACGTATGCGAACATTGTGATTAGTGATGTCAATAGGATATTGGCGTTTTACCTGGGATACTCTCTCAACAAAAGATTTACGATTTAGACAAGACAATTTGATGGCATTCTGGTTGTTCCCTTGATCAGTCGAAAGTTATATTGTGATGACATATTTTTTTTAAATATGAAGATGTAGTAGAAGCATCAGATTTTCAAACAAGTATTGGTTATAGACTTGAAAACTGTGTGACTGGGTTCAATATAAAATTTTGCTGAATTAGCCAAACGGTAAAAAGGACCCCGCTGTGTTTTATGTTGTTGTTGTTATAGTGAAAATAGTCTGGAGGCATACATCCGAGGTATTGATTCGTAGAATTGGTCGAGATGTTCTAAATGTTTTCAGCTCTTCAATGATGTTTGATTAACACCTGACTTTAGTTGTTTGTTCACGCTTCACGCCACAAATTTTCATAAGTATTCATGTATCAAGCCAAGCTTCAAGTTAATTATCACTACACAACAAAAATGTGTTTTTTTAAGTCATGTGCTGCACAATAAATGACTTACGATTAGATTTTATTTTAAACCTGTCTTTTAGTTGTTCGGGGAAAAATTGTTTTTGTTACGACTTTGTTCATTCATAATCATAAAAACGTCTTCTAGATCTAGTTGCTTAAGTCTAACTATAATGATGTGTCACCTTTTTATTTACTCAAGTCCAATGCAACAATACTGAGTGGGTATTATAAATTTGGGAATATATAACTAACGCAAACATTATCGGAAACCCCAGTTCCAGCTAAACTGGTATCATTTGACAAAATTCAACCGAGACATTTGTATATTCAATTTACCTCGGCACTACGCTTCTGGCCACTTGCACACAACGTATAAGCCAAGCTCATTATGAGCCACGTTCAGGACTCTTCAAGTAATAGTTGATGAACTTTTTAGCTTTTTACATGCAAGTTTTTATCTCTATAACCCCTTACGGACTGTCAAGTTTAGGATGAGAATTTAAACAACTTGAGATGGGCGCATTTCTTCTTTTAACAAGCAAATATCCGTTATTGTGCAACTTTTCTTGAAAAGACCAAAAGCATGTGTCATGTCCTGTAAAAGGGGATGATGAATCTGAGAAAAATAAATATCGTATCTTTATTGAACTTTGGTCATCCCATGGCCAGGGGTCTGAGGGCCGCTCTGGCGAAGCCGCCCCCCCCCCCCCCCCATCCGGAAGCCCCTGGATTCTAGAGATTTTCTATAGTCTCGAAAGCTTTTAAATCAAGCTAATCTGACTTTTCACTTGGGTCTTAAAAACGGTTCGGCTAGGAAGCTAACAGTATAATATACTTTACCGTAGTTTAACACTAACGCTACCATTTTCCATCGAAACAACTCATAAATGCGACTTCATAACTCCCAGCCATCCTCACAGAAGGCAAACACGAACACTTAGATGGCGTCTTTCTGCATTTCTGCCAATACTATTTTCAAGATGTGTACTTAGCGGACGTCATTGTTTATTCTTTTGCAACAGACTCGAACTTCCCAAATAAGGTTATCCTTTGGCCTTTCTGGATGAATTCTCAATAGTTTGTATGTAGTAAATTACCTATCGGTTCCTTCTACATGAGTACCTAAATGCGTCACTGTGAATTTCCAGAATCAAAATGCCGTGATTAACTATTAATAGGAGTTACCTGCTGCTGTGTATCAGAGAAAGACTGTTGCTAATTGTTTACAAATTGGTAATATATTACTCATGTATATTCTACGAGTACAAGTCGAAGAAATACAGCAGAGATGCAGAGATAAAGATATTGGAATTTTTCAGTACCTTTGATAGCAAGTTTTATTTACTTTTGGTCAGTGATAATCTATTAATTGGCAAATTATTGGTGCGTCCCAAGTCGTACCGGCCGCATCGGTAGCTACGCCCCTGCTATGAGTTCAGATCAACTATGCAAATTGCCATTACAACCCCATACATTGCAAAGGATCAATACACGGAGACTTACTTGTCACAGTTCAATATTGCCTAAAAATACATATCCGATTCGTTATTTTAAACCTGTATTCCAAATTATTAATTATAACATCAACTGACGATGAAAGATTTGCTGTGCCAGAGCAACGTGTATTACAAGACATCATTGACCTGTCGCTGCCCGATATGCCTTTGAAACTTACGAATACTCGAAACTTAATAATATTTAGTGGTTCTTAAATTACGCCAAATAACAATTACGAAACCAAAATGGAGGGAGTGTTATCCCGCGACTGTGTTTCTTAAACGGCACAATTCATCAAAATCTTCATTTTTTAGTTTTAAGCATAGACTTTTCGTTGGGATAACGGTTCACTCGGTTTACATGCCATGGCATTGCAGCCTGTGTTTTGGATACTGAGCTACGTGCAGCACTAGTTATATAAACACTAAGAAAGCATAGATAAGTGCACTGGTTGTCGTAAAGTAACTGAATGGATGTTGAAAAACACAAAGATCAAGCTACTAAACTACTGAAATTGGACAGGAAAATTGGCCGGTTGCCTTCCATTACAGACAATTAATATTTAACAGACAAGTAGAAAAAAACATCGGTTTAACTGAAAAGTTATTACGAAGTTAACAACTTATTCGGCATGTTCCATTTTATAAATTAATTAAAGGGAATTATGTCTTTCACTGAACTGTCTACAGATGTCATATGACCGGAATATAGCGCTGTAAAAAGGTAAGTTTGGAATAATATATGCTAATTGCGGTCTGGTGAAAGACAGGATCTTAGGTGGAATAGTGAACTACACAAAAACAGTTTGGATTCCAGAAAATTACTTATTTTTTCAAAATTTCTTTTTAAATTTCGGTAAAAGTTGTAGATTTTATTGTCCCAAATTCAAAGTTGCATATATTGTTATACTTATATATGTATGTATTGTTATACTTATAAAGTTTATAAAATTTGTCGTAGTGAAGCAAGATAAAGTATGTTAATGGTTTTTGAGCACGTTCGGACTAACAAACCGACCGAAAAGAAGTGCTTAAATTAAACTAAATTTAAATGTTGAGTGATCCCACATACAACGTATAATTGATTTCATTGTGTTTAACATCGTTTTCAACATTATTTCAGTTATACCGCGGCGGCCAGTACACCTAAACATACTTTCGCACAATATGTTTCCCAAGCCACTGGCTGCTTCACCACGTAACCATTTTTGAAACAATGATCAGCGGTGAGGGAGGAATGAATCCGGTCGCATTGACTATCATAAAGCTTCGGAAAAGAAATTGGCCGTACTAGGGATTCGCACCTGCGATCTCCTACACTCTCGTCCTGTCTGTGCTACCGATTGCGCGCTGCCGTGGCTCGGTGCCCCCCCTCCCTCACATAAGTCTGTACTAGACATAAAAATTTCAGACTTGTACAAATTGTAAGAAATTGCAGTCAACAAACCAAATATAAATTCAACAAGAGATTTCTCTTTAAGGGAAAGAAAACATTGTTGGGGGAAAAAGGAGAAACTGCTTGTTACCGACTTCTCTATTTTTAACCCACAATGTTTACTTCCATTTCTGAGGTGAATTTTATCGTTTGAACAACATTTAATTTGTCACCAGTAATATAGACCAGACTTGCTTTTTGCCTTCGTGCAAAGTATTCAAGGTTTAGAGAACAGTCTTATTGAACCCTTAACCACATAACAAAATTTAAGACATGCCCAAACTGAAAGCAGTTGTGGAGGACGAGTTAGATGTTGCTCAAATGCTTGAATTTGCATTTGACAGAGAAGAAAACATTTCGGGAAAAGCAGAAAATGCTGCATGGTTACCAGCATTTTCTCCTTTTCCCAAAATGTTTTCAAAAGCCTTCTTCGTCGTAAAAACTCGAGATTGTGTGGTAAAGAATTGAAAATATCTTAGCACTAAGTCTGAATTTACCACTGAAATGGTACTCCAGAGTCTCGTTTCTTGTTATCTGGTGACAAAACCGTTAAATACAGTGCCAAAACTATATATTATCCCGAGGAACAAAAAATGTTCTAAATTAAATTTAATTATTATCATCATAATCGGTATCATCATTAAAAATGAGACTGGTATCTAGGCCGGCAATATACGGGTCTTGAAATCCAGCGGTCGCTGGTTCGATTCGCAGCTCCTTCAAATTCTTGTCGAAGATTAATGTCGTGATAATAGTCATTGCGAAAGATTCTTTCATTTCTAACTGCTAAACATTGTTTCAATGATGTTTATTTTGGAACACAGGCATGTGGTTTTGACAGTCTTGTGGGAAATAATGATTAAAGAATTTCTAGTCCTGAAAGCATGGGTTAGTGAAATACTGTGTCAAAACGACGTTAGAAACGAGACAAACAAAATAGTTACAATAACAACAACTAAAAATTACATTTTTAAAGGTTCTGTAGATTTTTTATTTTTCTGTATTGTTCTCAAATTCAATATCTGTTACACCAATGCACCTCAACTGCGTTTGCGGCCGGCAGTAAGAAAGATCAAATTGCTCGGAACATGCAGTCTGATCTAGGACCTACACCGTACGCCACCTGATATTGAACTTTGAGCATATTTATCTATCTACATTGGAAATCCTTTTAAAAATTAATAAAAAAAAAAAGAAAAATTTATGTAGGTGACAGTGAAGATATTAACCTGCTATTATTTAATGGTGTTCAACCGGAGGCATAATACCATCAACAAAGTGATTGTACTTTCTCGATACAAAAGTATTTACAAAGTACACACAAAAGCCATGTTTTTTTTTTACTATATTCATCGACTGAACTATTACCAGATTTAACATTAATATACTAGTCAACAAATAAGACCTTGTGTTGAATTTCTGTGCCTTTGAGGACTGTGTAGGTCAACGTCCGACTCAACAGACCACGCTAACTTAATTCGGATATACCCTGTCTGAAATTTTGTAGGAGTAACCCTTATTCTAAATAAATTAAATGGAACTTCTAGCCGATATTAAAAAGCCCGATTGATGCTATTTCAAATTTACTTTTTGGAGAAAATATCTCCTTATCAGACAGTATAAAATCCAAGATCAGACTGCGCGTTATGTGCAGTCTGATCTTGATCTGCGCTGTCCGCAAAAGGTCAGTGAGTCGTGCTAAGCAGCCTGCCAGTTGTAAGCTAGTAGAAGACAGCGGTGTAGGGGTAGAACGTTGGCCTCTCAGATTAGAAGTTCAGGGTTCGAATCCCGTAGTCAGCGGATAGGCCTACAACATTTTCAACTGCCCACATCATGCCACGCCCACTGGTTAAACTTCAAGGAAGCAATCACCGAGAGTAATTGATAAAGCCGTTTCACAGCCGATATGAATAACTGGGTTTAAACTATTTTTTCCCTTCTGATCTAAGAGGTACTTGTCTGTACTTTAAGTTCTTTGATTTTCTCTTTTCAATCAGTGGGACGATGAAACTAGACTACCTAGTGATACTATGGCTGTTGTGCACAGTTGATGGGAAACGCAATATAGCTTATGAGAATAGACCCAGTCTCAACAACAATATTTGTGCGTCCGTAACTTTTAATTACGGAAACATTTTGTCAGCAATACAATGTATGGCGATTTGTACGCAAGATCCATCTTGCAACACTGTCCAGTATCTTACGAGTTCAAGAGTTTGTCTTGGTTGCTTAGAGGGCAGCAGTCTCAGCATTCCAAAAGAAGGCGCACAGGTTTTCGATAGAAGTAAGTAGATTTAAAATCATGGCATCTTTTTGAGGGAACCTTTGTATCGTTTCCCATCTTCCTTCCTCCTGCATTGACCCACTCAGTCATTCCCTCCTTCGCTCCCTGCCTCACTCCTTTCTTAACGGTATTTGGTGTAGTGATGTTACATGTAACTGAGAGTTCGCAAATCGTAAAGTAATGGGGGCCGTCTCTGAGTTAATGCCTTTGATCCTTCTTCAACACATCGTTACTCCTGATAAGGGAATAACTTTGGTTGAAGGGTTGATTTACCTTGCAGTGCACAGACATGTTTCTGTGTAAATATCTTACACAAATATCGCATTATATAGGCCTAAAAAATATATAAAATACGCATTTCTCTTAGCACTGAATTCGCTTAAAAATAACACAAGAACCTTACATATAGGATCTAAAAAAATTGGTGTTCGAGTTGAAATTTTATTAAACGAGTCCAGACGAAACGTGTCACATGTGACTGATACCCCTTAAGTCAATATAGCCCTATCTGTGAGCTTTGAATATGAACGTTGACTATGGACACAACACTTACAAACACTTCTGACCTTGCCATGACCTTTATTCTTTTTCCACATTTGACCTTGCCGTATACTTGAGCTTTGACCTACGGAGACAATTCTTAGACGTAACGCATCGTCTTTATGTGGTTGAAGCTTCTGCATACTTATAGCGATTTTTATTTCGAATTAAAAGAAAGTTACAGGCTGGACACAAGCATATTTTCCCCCAAAAAAACATTTTTAAAAAGATATTTGACCTTCCCCTGACCTTGATCTTTGACCTACGGACATCATTCTTATACGACATACCGTCTGTATGTGCTTGACATTTCTGCACAGTTATACATTTTTTTAAGAGAAAAATAAGTTCAAGGCAGGACACAAACACAACACCTTAAAATTTCAATTCTTTAAAACACATTTGACCTTACCTTTACCTTGACCTTTTACCAGACGAACATGATTCTTACACGCGAAACATGTATGCAGTTGACATTGCTGTACAGTTACGCTGAAATTTATTCATAATTAAAAAAAGTTACAGGCGGAACACGCACACATACTCCCTCCTAAAGATATTGTTTTGCACATCTCACCTGACCTTAATTCTATGGACGTGGATCTTGCGCTCGACGTATCGTCTTTATGTGGTTGACAATTCTGCACAGTTATACTTGAATTCATTTATGATTAAACAAAAATATAGGCTGGACACAAACATAACGCCTCATAGCACAAATGACCTTGCCGCGACCTTGACAAGGACATGGCTCTTTCTCATGACAATAAACAGAAGCCTGACATACAGTGATTGGATAATATTTCGACCATACTAGTGGGGCATGCTGAATTCCCGGTTCTGCTTCGATTTAATTTCCCGATTTGAGAAGCTTCTTATCGTGGTTTTCTTTGTCGCAGCAATATATTCGCACTTCTTAACAATATTTTCTTCGTGTCATCCATGGTCGAAATTTGAAAGTAACACAACTTCTGTTTGGCCAAACCATTTGGGTTAGCCAATCAGAAGTTAAATAACTCTCAAATCTACAAAATTCTTGAGAATTAGACAAAGAATATTCTCAAGATTTGTTGGTGAATACTGACTCGGGTGTACATTTTGCATCGATTGTATTGAACGCATATAATGCAGATTAATCAATTTGCACTGTGAAAAAGTTAAATACGTATACTGCAAGAACTGAATGTCGCCGAAAGGATGACAATTTATTGATTTCAACAATAATACCGCATGGCAAATTATCAAAACAAGCTTTAGCTCGTTGGATAAGAATTGTTCTTAAGCAGGATGGCCTTCCAAATATTTACACAACATATAGCACTAAATCTGTGGTTATCTACAAAAAATTATTAAGACTGCTGGATGGAGTAATGCAAGAACTTTTGCGACATATTGCAAAAGACCAAAAGAAAATGACAATATTTCTGCCCATCAAGCTCTAATGGAATGATAGTTCTTTTGCAGAAAGACTGATTTGATAACGAAATATTGTAAGTAACTTGTTTTTTGTGAAAAATTAATTACTAAAATTACGGTTGATTAAACATGATGTAAATATTTCTCAGGTTCGCTAAACTATCTGGCTTACAAAGGACTTAATGTGTTGGATGAAATTTAATCATTAAGCTAGACTTACCAAGTTACCATTAAAGCAAAAGTTGATAATAATTTCATTCGACACAAAAATCCCTATGGGCTATCGAATTCTTTTAGAAATATTACATTTATGACCTCAATGGTGCGTCGATAAGCTGCATATATCTGTGTAAGCTCATAGGTAAGTTTGTGTCGAATGAAATTATGGTTAACCTCCTCCTTACTCAAGTAAGTCTAGCTCAATCATTCGATTTTGATGAATTGACCGATGTAATTCAAATGAATCAATAATTTAGTGATGATCTAAACATTTTCATCTAATATAATTCAATTAATTTAACTTTTCATTTAGTGAATTAGACCTTCGACCCCTTCTACAAAAATATGGTATCAAAATACATCTACAACACCAGGATACCGTTTTATTACAGAACTAATGCAAACGTTAAATAGAAATTTTGTAAGTTTTACATACATGTATTTGAAATTTATTCGTATTATTCTTTATTTCACCAGTTGATAGAGACTGCATGGATGAAAAAGATGATAACATTCACGCTACCGCCGCCCTACAGCTTCTCCAAGAAAAAGATGCCAACATCTGCTTAAAACAGGTCATCGAAGTCAGTAATGGCGTTGCCTACGGTGACTGGTGTCAGCCTGAATTTTGTGAGCGGGGGAAGTTTGCCTATGGATATGCAATAAAGGTGGTCTTACATTTTCTCATTTTATTTGTGTTGAAAACTTACGACTTTTATAAAAAACAAGGGGAAAAAAAAGGCTGAGAATATATTTTGTTAGACCAGAAAATGCATGAAAAATTTGACATTTTACCTTACAGCCGTATTTCAAAAAAAAAACAAAAAAATGTCACATTATTGCAAATGTCAATTGTTCCTTCTGATGATATACAACTTGTTTTATTTGCATCTTTGTTTTTTTCCCTGTCTCTCTCTCTCTGTCTGAAGTGTTGGTTTTCCCTCCGTAGATATCTGTTGTTTGAGATGCATTTACGAAATGGAAATAACAAATTTACAGTTAAAAGTACGGTGGTGAAAATTTCGTTACTCAAATCAAAATGGCAACCTTATCGGAAAGATGCGCTATACATAGGTTACTGGTGCAATCCAAATCTGTAAATCATACCCCGGATGGTTTGCTCGGGTATAGATGGTAACATACTACAGCATGACAGCACAACAACTTATGTAAACGGAATACCGGCGCCTATCATGAAATGTCTTCGCACAGAAAGGAATTTATGTCCGATGTGAAAAAATCTTAACGTATATCTCAGGGTAACAGTCACAGAAAAGGAAAAAATCGGATATCGATTCGAAGTTTTTAGAGTGTTTACACTTCAATTTGCGAGGAAAAAATCGAGTCGAAGAAGAAGGAAGAAAATAACATATTAAGGGGCCGATAGATGAGTCAAATAAAAAAAACCGACAGATATTCGACTATCTAAATGATAATTTACGGAAGAAACTGACTGCAATATCTGCCGGACCAGCTGGAAGACGGTTCTTTGATAAGGGATTTAAATTGAGAAGAGTGTCAAAGATTACCACCGTTCTAGAATTAATATAAAGAAAAGATTACATCTTTATGGGAAGAAATCAAAAGTGTTACGGGAGACCACTCCTTCATGCATGGCTTCATCCCGATTTAAATACAATACCTAGCAACTGCGTTAGGGAGAATTCTCTTTGGCTCAGTGGTTATGGTATTGGTCTTTTAAACCTCGAAAAACGAGGATATTCGTCGGCACGGGTTCGAATCCCGGCAGGTGCGGTTTGTATTTGACCTATGCATTTGTTGCGAACGGACGAGCCCCCGTTACGGGAGACCACTCCTTCATACATGGCTTCATCCCGATTTAAATATAATACCTAACAACTGCGTTAGGGAGAATTCTCTTTAGCTCAGTGGTTATGGTGTTGGCCTTTCGTCCGAGCGTTCTAGGTTCGAATCCTGCCCGGTCACTGTATTTCTGCTATGCATTTGTTCATTTGTTTCTTTGTTACGGACTTTGTTCTTAAGAATAGACAGTAAATGCAATGTTATGACACCAAACTTGCTATAGGCAAGAGAAGCAAGGACGACACTGTGTGGATCAGTTTGGTGATTTTGAACGTCTTTCTATGATAGGGGTGATGTTTTGGGCTTTTTCTGCATCAACGGAGTGGGTACATTAATCACAATCGATAGATTAATGAACGGTGAAATATATTCAGAGGTTTGACTTTCATCCATAACCAGTTGTAACCAGACATTTCGGAAATGAATCCCGGATTTTCATGGAGGACAAGGTACCATAGCATTTATCAAGAGACTCAAATACCTGGAAGGCAGAAAATAACTTTCAAGGAAAGCACTCTTAATGAAATTCTAAAGTCAGGAAAAGGCCATATATTACATAGTTTAAAACTGCATATCTCTAGAGTATCTTTCAATCGTTTGGGTGTTTTTGTCATTATGATTTTTATGTTAATGGAGAAAACGTCATGAAATTACTCCGATCTTGGGAATTCAATATTAGCCACTGAGTGTAGTTTTTAATCCCAGTTTTAATAATAAGTAGCGCCTATTGACGTCATTTCCTTAACAACAACGGCAAATATTCCCTTTTAATCATAGCCACATTTTTTCTTCAATGAATTCTGTGTTATTTGGGTTTATAAGTGATGTAAACAGAGCAAGAAATGATCATGGCGAAATTATTCATAATCGTATTGGAGGTTTCAGTACACACTCAATTAATTCGATTCTGCAACGGCCAACAATTTTGTATTTCACCAATTTTATTACTAGAGTGACCAGCACACTATATGTTGCTGCACACCAAGATATTTTTTCTGCCCCATCGGTGATGTGTAAACATTAAGTCCAGCCACTGCGACCTCTGAATCAATATGAATCAATTTTTCAATGTTTATGGCAATAAATACTTGTATAAACTTCTTGCCGGCAACTTTTATTTCTTCTGCAAATTTGTTCATGCACTCGATAGGTCAGTAAAAGATACCTACTACATACTATCGGTTGTACTCCATGATTGTAAAACAAAAAAAAAAAAACCAAAAAAAATCGACTTGGCAGGAGAAAAGCAATCAGTTTCGTCAAAGCACATGAGTTGCTTATGCGTGGTGTATGCCAGCCTAATCGGGTTAAAAAGAGAAGCCAATGTAGTTCAAGTTTTGACGGCAAAATCATAACAGTTTCGTTTTCACTGTAAAAATGAATGAACCTAGGGTAGGAATATGAGGTAAAAGTCAATTGATTCTTTTCGAAGTTCGACTGTTTTTGGTTTCATAAAATTATTCTACAAAAATCAAAACAAATGGCCCGTATCTTTTCCGGACAAGGGATTTCAAAAGGGTCTATCGGGAATCACAGCTTAAAGTAGCGATTTAGAAATTTTGTCGATCTTTGGTTTGTTTTATGTCAACGTAGACTCAGTGTTTATGTCTATTGTAGATCGTACAAATCTTTTCTTTATATTTAATAGCTAGATCTATGTTGCTAGGTTTTGAATTGAGCGATTACAGATACCTTTCATTGTTTTATGTCTATGTTGCCTATCTAAACTCTCCATGTGTATGTTTGTATATATCTGATTTTCGTGTAGACCGAAAAAAAAACTTTCATTCCCAACAAACATGTTTCCATTATTGTTTTAATCAGATCGACGACATGTCTACATTCGGTATTGATGATGACACTGGCGCTAATGCGATTAAACTATTGTGTAGATCAAGGAATGGAATAATTCAAAGCACAACACCGACCTCGTGCGTGGGACCTAAGGGTGTCTGGCGGGGCCCAGTCACGTGCAAGAATGACTCAAGATATCAGGTGTTGAAATCCTTTCAAATGAAAGTTGAACAACCATCGGTAGGTAAAGTTTCCGAGCTCTCACGCCTTTTTTGGCTGAATGAATTTCATTGAGTCGGAAAATTCCTTGGTTGTGGTTGTTTGTTTTACTGCTTGTTCTATAGCTCGGTTGTTGTATTTGAACCCTTTCAGCGCCAATATCGAACAGGGACTTTTGTGGACGGCATAGATCATGATCAGACAGCACATGAAGTGCAGTCTGATTTTGGATCTATACCGTCCGTTTTATAGTCAAGCCTAAATGATGAATTCTGAGTTTCAGTGGATTGTAATGTATTTTCAGCCATCAAAAGGGGTCGAGATTATAAAGGCGCTGAAAGGGTGAAGCGGTATTTCACTTTTGGCACGGCGGCCTGTACCATATTAATACACATTGAGTTAAAAAAAGTGTCAGTCCCATATTTCTATCTATATACTTGGAGTTAGCACATATTCTGACTGTTTGTTCACCTAAAGTAAAAACCATCCCTTTATGACATTCTGCGAAAATTTGAAGTCGCTGCGGTTTTTTTTTTTTTTATTTCGTTGAATCGATGTTAGCGTGTTGGCGATATGACATGAGGGTCGGTTTTAAACATGACACTTACACTGCTTAGACTCGGTTCACCCGCAGTAAAGGTTTAAATTCATTTTGATGGATCCCATGGGGTTTTCGTGCATAATCAATAACTAAACCAATAATTATAAGAAGCAATCACATGACACCAAGTTATGAATTTAATAGTATTTTAATAGAATTAACATATACTAGTGCTAGCGGAAACGCACACACACAAACGCAACTTCAGTTTGGTTAACAGCCTCAAGATAGCGCAATATGTCTCCCACATACCCAGAACTGATTTAGGACCGTGGTGGAGACCGCAAGAAACATGATTGGCACGTCGATTTAGCCCTAGGACGGTCATAAATCGGTTGCGGGATGTTGGTTTAACGTCATGAGGTTCTTACACTGGCCGCCCCTTACAATCAGAGAACGTCAGCGCCTTAGCAATGGCTATAAGCACGAGGCCACAGTTGTTCTGGCTGGCTCAGTGGCGACGTTCGCTGTTCACTGAGGAATCAAAATCTACTCTCTTCAGATCAGACAAACAAGAACATGTCAGTCGACGTTGCGGTTAGCGCTCTTCCGGCGCTTGTGTTCGGGAAATTGATAGATTTCTGTTGGTTCTGTGATGGTTTAGATTGGGATTTTACATTTTGTGAAAACACATGTCTTTCATACATATTAAGATTACACATAATCCTTCTCATTTTAACACTTTTAACTGTTATCGTTATTTTTTTTTTTTGAGTTTGAAAATTGCACTTTATTAACTTTTAATACATACATGCGCGCTAAATGACCAGGGCAGTCGATGCGCTATAAAACAACATTCATTCATTCAGCCAATCATTCATTCATTCAACCACTCACTCAGTCGCTGACTGACAGACTGACTGACTGACTGACTCTCTCTTTCTCTCATTCACTCACTTATTCACACTTTTATTCACCCACTCACTCACTGACTCACTCACTTACTCACTCGCTCACTCACTCACTCGATCATTCGTTCATTCGTGAAAACACTTGTAACTGCTTTTCAAGTCAATCTTCAAGACATTCGCTATCGGTATCAAGTACTTCATCTTCACTGTCTTCCATGAATCCGTTCTCGAAACCTCAGAATATTCCGAGAAGGCGTGTTGCATGGCTTTGTCGGGTCTTTCTGAATCATCACAATATCCAGGTATTCGATTGGTCACCCTTCTGTCCATATTCGAACCCATTCGAGCATTAGTGGGATGAACTAGACAGCTATGAAAGAAAACAGGCCAAAGCTCCAAATAACTTTGTAAAATTACAACATGTTCTTATTGAGGGGTGGAATAACATCTCACAGGTGACAATCAATAGCTCAATGGTTAGACTGGTTAGGACAGCGATCACGGTGATGGGGAACACACGCCATTGATCATATTTTAGGGTCATATTTTAGCGCATTGATCATATTTCAGGGCAGGGTTACCACGTCAAAAAGTCATCGTGTACATGCTAAGTGGTATAGGATCAAAGATTCAAAAATATCCAAAGCAAAAATATTGTTAAAATATCTTATCGTCGAAATTTTTCAAGTATTTCCATTTTTTGCTTCAAAGTAGAACTTGCGTATTTTCCGTAGTATAGTTTTTATATTGCAGGACAGCGCCAGCACTTTAACCATGTTTGTGGACGAAACAACAGTCAAGTACGCCCACTTTACATGTGGTTCACTGACTGCCCGACAAGGAAATGAAACCCTTGGTGTACAATACGGCAACTTTCCATGGGCCATGCTTGAAGATAGCGGAACCCCTAGCGAGTGGAGTAAGTCTTGTGGTCCAGGTCGGGGAATCTGCGGGTTGCGTACACGGATGCATCAAGTTATAGTAGAAGATGAAACTGGGTTAAACGACGTCGTTTTCTATTGTTGTTGAATTCATGGTACCTCAAGAAAGACTCGGTTGCATTCGGCGAAATTTCAGACCAAGATCAAGCTTTAAAGACCCTAAAGTTTGATCTTAAAGCTACTTTGTCCGATACTTTGTAAGACACTGATCAAAAATGTACTGAAATTGCAACGTCTTATTTTTTTTGTGTGTGTTAACTTTTATGTTGTACCCAAAGTGTTAAACGTTTAATCTGTGCATACATGTTATTTCTAAAGGCACTTAATTTTAAGTGGAAAGCCTAAACAACAATGAGAATCAAACGTGTTCAAAAGTAAAGCTTGTCGAGACAGACTTCACAGAAATTACGGAGGTAATATACAAAGTGTAACCCTTCAGAACAACGGGCATTTTTTTACTACAAAGAAATTCACGACTTTCTTTCTTTATTCCGATTATAATAAGGCCTTCGGCTCAGGGCGACATGATTCGCCACAGCCGTGAATAACTTTCCAAGTGCTCAGCCACCTGAACGTACTACTAAGAATCTAATTAATATAATTGTATGTTTGAAATTATCGACTTTTTGTTATGAAAGATAATTCGTTACATAGACGTACGCTTTCTTGTGTGTTTTTTTTACCTTTCTTGATATTTAATTGCTTTAAATTAGTCCAGTATTTACGTTCATCGTTGGAAATTTCTGGAAAGATGACTTTTATTATATACACATGTAGAACAATCTAGAAGACAAAAGAATATTCTGGAACTTTCTCCACCAGTAGAATCTTGTATATTATTAGTTACACATGAAAGATTCAGACTCCAGAAATTTCTTGATCTAGAAATGAATAGAAAGTTCCACAGCACTATAAATATGGGTAAGAATATTATATTGGGTACCTTTTTGTGAATGACTATCTTTGGGATCTACCATCAAAGTATTCGGAGAAATTTTACTCTTGGAATTAGAAGTGCTCATATTTATTCTAAGGACTGAATTACTGAAGGACAATTTTAGGGATCAGATAAAAATTTGTGACAGTTCTATTTTATGTCATCGAGGGACTTTTCTCTTTTCAAAAATTCATTATTTGAAGTCTGTAATTGTCCTATTGATTTTCAATTTTGTTTTGTATGATTAATAAATCTTATTATTTATTAAAGGCCCAGTAAAGGCCAAAATATCAAAACAGGTGTCACAATACATTTAAATCATACCATGTAAAAGTATGAAAAATACTGTGGAGATGACTGTTTGTTATCGTGTGGTCGGGCCATATGTTTGTCACTGGCAGAAAGAAGAATTTTAAAATCAGGCAAAAAAGTAAACAAAAGACACAGCTACCTGGCAGGTTTTAACCTAGTTTTGAAATTACTTTTTCTGTCAGCAACTAACACTAGGACCGACCGTACAATGACAGATTGCCATCTTCAAAATAATTTCCATACCTTTTCATGGTACGATATAAATTCAAATGCATTTAAACACCCGATTTGTTTACTTTTGGTCTTTATTGTTACTTTAAGAGCTTGTTGCTGGCTTTTAATTTACTCTCTTTCTATTTACACCTGGCTCGTAACAATTTGATCACAAATAATCACCCGAGATTTACCGAATGATACTCTTCCAAATATGATATGATGACATAGACCGTTTACGGACTACCTCAGCGTGATTCTGGATTTGGTTGCTCATGTTACGTCATACAACTGTATTCGGTATCGCGAGATATCAAATTGTCTCACATAGATAGAAACAAATACAAGCAACAGGAAAGTATAAAAAACAGCATTCCCAATATTTAGTATGCGCTCCTACATCTGACAGCTTCTGGGTATAACGTAGAAAAAAAGACCAATTATTTGTTACCAGCGGTTACAAGCTGTCGTTCCTTTCCCCGCAATGTTTCCGATACTTCCTCCTGTGCGCCCAATATTTATATATTTATGATTGGTGTATTTTGTATTTTCTCTTTAGGTCTTTAAAAAGCCAATACATACAAGGTGTTTCATAATACGTGTCCTTATTTTACACATAAATATAATGTCAATTCTTGGCATTGAAAAAATAACGGCAAGTTTTTTTTTTAAAGATAATCTTTGAAGGCAAGAGGTTTTATCGGCTTTGCGAAACACATATTAAAAAAAACTGCATAATTAGTTGAATACTACTCGGGCTGCTTTCAGTTCTCGCAAATGACAAAGGTACTGCCGACACTGTAAATAAGGGTGGCTGTCTAAATATTCCGAAGAAGAATTTTATTACAATACCCAGAGGTACAAGTAACAACAATGAAGATGCATGTACTAGTACATCGATTCAGCAAGAGCATAATTGAATGACTTTCAAAAACATTAGGGCAAAAATTCGTTTCATTCAGATTATCAAGAATGGTCGCCACACGCTGACCCTTCGGACACTTTCTTCAAAAATGGTGTTCAGCCTAATGACGAGGACTTTAAAAGCTGCTATCAACAGAGAAATTCTTGCAAATGGTAGGGGCAACACAGAAATATAACGCAAAACCCTCAACATGAGCTTGACCTCATAACTGCTCCGAGTGGATTTCATGTAGGGCAGCTGTCGTAAAATAGACTTGTCAGATGAAGTGTGGTATGTTAACTATAATTAAGGAAATGCTTATGTACTACAAATCAAATGAATTTTTATTGTGTCCACAAGAATTTGGTAGGTTTCAATTTTGTTTAAAATGCTTCAGTAGAAAATTGTAACTCTAAGAATAAGGACAGATATTATGAAAAACGCGGTACATAGATCATCTAATAACTGTTGTGTAGAAATTGGAAAGAAACTGTATAAGATAAGCTTTTGTTTTATTGCATATTTCATTAGTTTATGTCACACTTAGGTTGATATTGTCTTTTGTTTGCGTACATTATGGTTTGCATAATTACCTTCCTTCAATCTTATGTCATGGCCCGGTGTCCGTCGTGCGTGCGTGCGTGCGTCCGTGCGTTAACTTTAATTTCAAACATCTTCTATGAAACTACCCATCCAATTTTGATGAAACTTTACAGAAATGATCCTGCTATGGTCCTCTTCAGAATTTCTTGAAAGAATTTGATTCCTTCAAAAACTCTGGTTGCCATGGCAACAAAACTGAAAAATATTGAAAATCTTTGAAAATCTTTTTGTCTGAAACCATAAGGCCTAGGGATACCAAATTCGGCATGTAGCTTTATCTAGTGGACCTCTATCAAGTGTCTTCAAATTATAGCCCTGGCGTCTAATTTGGCCCCGCCCCGGGGGTCGCAAATTTTACATGGGCTTGTATAGGGAAAACTTTAAAAATCTTCTCGTACCTAGCCATAAGGCCTAGGGCTACCAAATTTTGCATGTAGCTTTATTTAGTGGGCCTCTACCAAGAGGGCCAAAATTATAGCCCTGGGGTCAAGTTTGGCCCCACTCCAGGGGTCACAAGTTTTACATGGGCTTATATAGTGAAAACTTGATAAAACTTATTGTTACTAACCATAAGACCTAGGGCTATCTCAGGGATCTCATGTTTTGCAGGGCCTTTTATTGAGGAAACTTTGAAAATCCTCTTGTTTATTAACACACATTCTAGACCTGTATTATTTGGTTTGGGTCTTTATCTTGTGGATCTTCACCAGGATTCAAGTAATTATAGCTTTGTGGTCAAAAATGGCTTTGCCCTGGGGTCATAATTTTCTCGTAGGATTTTATAGAAAAAAAATGTATGTCTTCTAGTTCGAAACCAAATGGCCAAGTATTGTAATGTTTGGCTTCTAGTGCTATTACTTATTAGCCAGTGGAGCGATACAGGGTCATCATGGCCGTCTTGTTTTACAGTATATTTTTCTGCCAGCGAGTGGAACTTTGACAAAAACATTATTAGACTCAAAATAGTATCCATACTTTTGAATGGTATGAATTAAATTTGTTTGAAAATTGACCCTCGAATTGTTTACATTTGGCAGCTAGTGAGCTTTTAAGTCCCTAAGCTAGACGGTTTCGCAGTATTTGTCTGGTTTGTCATATTTACTCTTGTTTCGACTTGTTGGTTACAACAGATCTTTTGATGAATAAGATATGAGCCATGCTCCATTAAAGGGGGTTTAATGCATCTCCGTGACGCATGATACCAAGCAATTCATCACATAATTATGGATCCATAATATCCATTTTGTATAACAACCGTCTAAATCATGACTTACACTGGTCATTTGACATGCAGAAAATTTACAAAAGCAAAAAGTTTGGCCCAGGTCAGCCTGCGCGGGCTGACCTGGATCGATACTTTTTGCAGATGCATTAAGTCCCCTTTTCACAGAGCACAACCCATATCTTTTACCTAATCATTGACTCTGGTTTGCATATAAGGGCTTAGTAAAATTGACTGTGTTTGATCTTCAACACCGTTTTCATCAGTATTACGGTTTTATCACATCCGTTAGTAGACCTGTCCACATGCTATGGAAGTGTCTGCACCATCACTGCCAACAATTCCCTTACAAACCACTGGTTGATTTTCTAAAATAAACAAAGTTGAGAAACTGTTAGCGGTGACAGAAGAATCATTAATCGCTTGACTCTGGGTTTCCCTTGAAAGTGTATGTAAGGTCAAGGTACTTTTACTCTAAAGTTACACGTTACTTACCCAAGACGACTATTTGGCAGACCACTTTCGAAAACATTTGGGCAAGAGGAGACCTCACTGACGACTTTAAAATTTTCCTTTTGTCATAGTTTTTTTCACAGGGGCTCAACTTTTTAGCTATTCATTTTAATTTTCATTTAAAAAAAAAAAAAAATCATAGTCCTCAGAAATGTCCTATATTTTTCACAAACCAAGATGATGTCAATGAATACGTCATGTCTAATCAATTATTTTTCACAACTTATCTCGATGAACTTTGACAAACAATATTTTGACAAGAAGATTTTCAAAAATCTAGAAATAAGAAAAAAAATCAGTTTTCCTTGGCATGAATGGTTCAGTTTTGAGGGAAAAAACATGATACAAATCTTGCTTAATCTAAATATTTAACATAATTACCACATCATAACCATTAACATCAAAATAAGTCATCATGAATGAAAACTGAACTTTCCCATCGAAAAAAGTTGAATATGAAATACCAGTCATGTACAGTTTAGTAATGAATCAAGGAAGATAAATGATAACATACTCTCATGAAGAAAACAGGACTTACTTTTCTTAAACATCGTATAAGCTTAATTTAGCCAAATCGAGAGCTGCCATGTTCTTTGCCGGATCAAATATATATCAAGAAATCTGTGACTTTCAACGAAAGGATCATTTTGACCAATTTTAAGCCTGATAAGGAAACAGTGAATTGAAATAAAGCTTAAATATATATATAAAATAATGAAAAAGTACTACCTTCTTTAAAAAATTCTTTCTGGTAATTTTCATAAATGAATTTATGACTTTGGTAACATGTTAAATTATCTGTTGCTTTAAGAAGTGATACACTGTTAGTGGCATTCTGTAAATATGGCGTGACGTAATTCCGGTGGGGGGGTGGGGGGGGGGGGGGGGGGGGGGAGGAAGGAGGGACTTCTACAGATTTTGAATGGGCCATATTTATTCTTAGGTTTCTCTTTCATTATTTTGCTCCCGATCTTCATGCCGATGTTCACAAGATTGATAAAATGTAACAGTAAACCAATAAAATACAAAGAAATATTTACAGACCTTTTTACAGATACAGTTTCAACCTTAATGAGGAGAAGTTATTCCTCCTTGTCACAACAAGGACATTTTCAATTTTGAGAAACTTTACTGGCCTACAGAAATTAAGCTGCACGCAATGATTATAGATTTTGCCATTCACGGTCTTATAACACATTGTCATTCCCCACTTTTCAAATTCTCAGAAAATACTCTTTCGAACATCATAAGGCAAAAACTTTTTGCACCGACAATAAAGTTCTGTGTCATCGATTTCAGAGTCGCTGGAAATGTAAAGCTTGATAACAAGTTATCGTAGGATGGTCCAGGTTCAGGTGACTTCATTCTTGTAAATTGTTTTCAATTTTGTTATAGTTTCATATTTTTGCAGTTTTCATATGATACGGAAAACAAATTGAGAACAAGAGCAATTGCTTGTAACATTCAATTGCTCGTTTTCCCACAGTGTCTCCAAACCTGTCTACCTATAGCGTCTTGAAATGTCTTTTTCATGACAAAAGATTAAATTGGGGAAAAGAAACGTCCCTACACTTACAATGCTAAAATTATTGAAAATAGTAAAAATCCCAAATATTATAATCTCAAAGATGACTTTTTCTATAGAACTGCACCGTCTAGGACAGTGTAGATCAGAGATCAGACTGCAGATTCAGTGCAGTCTGATCTTGATTTGCACTGTTCACAAAAGGGCATATAGAGCCGGCTTCAGCAGTTTAAAGTTTAAATTAATGATACCACTGTCTCAAATTGCGAACATACTTTCTTTGGTATCTATCGTTAAGGTTTCTTCCGTGTTAAGTGCCATATATAATGGCTGAGCTAGACATATAATACAAATTTGTTTGTAATTGGAAACGATGTCTAACAGATTCTGCCCGTTTTCTACGGGTTGATTTCACATTGTAAGACAGATTCTTTTGTCATCGAAAGTGAATCTTCGCGTTTCTATGGGTTGATTCCATAAGGTAAAAGTTCATCACTTTTAACCCCTAGCTGGCGAAATTCTTGTTTGTTTGACTGATGTTCAACGCTCTTTTCAACATTAGCTCATTTATATAGCGACTGCCATGCTTTCCTGGAATTTCTGTTTACCGGTGCATCACACAACATTCTTTCCAAGCCAATATCATCTAAACATCGTTCAGCGGTGAGATAGGAGAGCATCACGTTGCAATGACTATCATCAATTCTCGGAAAGACCTTTGCAAAGTTGGTAGTCGAACCACTAGGCACCACCACATCCATGGTTTTCAAGAACTACGTTAGTGACTACCAGACTTGGTCCGGTGTAAAGCGAGCGCCGACGTTTTTAGTGATCTGAGTTTATCAAGATTAGCCTGCAGATCCATGAAAACCGATCCAGAGTTTCTCAATCCTATATGAGCCATGCTCTGTGGAAATGGGGTTTAATACATCTGCAAAAAGTATCGACCCATGTCAGCCTGCCCAGTCGGCGCAGGCTGACATGGGTCGAAACTTTTGCTATTTGTTAATTTTCTGCATTTCAAAGGACCGTTCTATCCCCAGTTCCAGTCGACTGTCAGAATAAATGGATTGTATGTGAATCCATTATTAGTTTTGTATTTTTACGTTGTCTTCTACAGAACACCACATATATCACGACGCCTAGTGCAACTGCCAATTCATTCCTTACTTTCTTTACCAGTACTATTTTTAAGCAATTTTCCCACAGACATATCGTCGAAATAATGTTCAGCATTCAGAGAGTCATCGATCCTGTCGCAACAACTTTGATAATTTACCACACAATCCCAAGATGTTATGATTCCGAGGAAAAACATCTGAAAACATTGTAGAAAAAAGAGAAAGGCTGGTAAACTGTTCCCATTTTCAAATTTTCCTAGCCTTTTAGAGACATTCCATCATGTGAATCACATCGAATTCGTCGTCTGCAAATGCTTTCAACCTGGATGAAAGAGATTTTTGAAAACACTGATAAAAAGATGAAAATTTTAGACAAGTTTAATGGAAAGCATTTGTAGACGACAACTCTTGAAAATGTGGCGTAAATAATGGGGATTGTTTGTAAAAGGGCAGAAAACATCGTTGGACAAATAGAAAATGCTGGTTACCAACATTTTTTTTTTATTTTTTTCGCTTAGTGTTCTAATACATCTAGTAACCAACGGTCGTCAAAATACTTGATTGTTTGGCAAATGGATAACACAGCTGTACAAGGCTTATATGACATTCAAGAGACGTATATGAAATGTTGCTTAATTGACAAAACTGACACAGTTAGGCCTACTCCTTTACAGGATTATTCCATAGAAATTTACAGAAAGATCAATCGAGGTTTATTGGAGTGCTTCATAGGATGAAAATCGTGTTGTCGTCTGTACACAGGAAACGTTTTAAATCAGAAATGAATCTAGGCACGTGATGAGACCTCGGCCCGCATTCTCAAACCATTCATAATATCAGTCTTAGCGTATTTCTTAATCTAAATTTCGAAGTAATAAGTTGGTTTAGCGATCTAGATTTGGTTTAGTCAATCAGAAATTGCGGTAATTTTTCATTCTGAATTCAGAGGAAAAATACAATTTCAAATGGTTGGCGAATACAGGCCCCACCCTGAACCGAAATTTGTACCAGTAGATCGACAATATTTTTAGACACGGAACATCAGAACTAGGTTATGTTGCATGGCGAAATGTATAGCGGTTGATCATCAACATTTTTAGAAAAGAAACAATATAACTAGGTTATAGTTAGTCGCCAAAATTTAATGAATATCAGCTATCTTTAGATAAAAAAAAACTGAACTCTTTGGCTGCTAAATGCGACTGAGTGCGATTTTGTGGACTGCTCGAGCAAAGATCAGACGGCAAAA
This sequence comes from Hippopus hippopus, assembly GCA_946811185.2. Taxonomy (NCBI): domain Eukaryota; kingdom Metazoa; phylum Mollusca; class Bivalvia; order Cardiida; family Cardiidae; genus Hippopus; species Hippopus hippopus. Next base: position 33,758,913 of record OX328099.1, on the reverse strand, counting down.
ATATGCAGTCTGATCTTTGATCTTTCATTTCTGATGTAGTGAGATTTTTTCTGAGAAAAGAATATCGAAACACCAATATTTGGATTTTTACTATTGGCTTGAAAATCCCGTTTGAACCTATTTATTTGTTTCAGCAATAACCCTTAAACACACTGTCCGGTTTTAAAGGCCCATATGGAGAGGGCTTTTGAAAACATTGCAGAAAAAATGAAAATACTGGAAACTAGGATTATTTCCTTGTCCTACAATGTTATCAATCCTTTCATAGATAAATCAAATCAACTGAGTAATATTTGGCAGCAAATGCTTTCAATATGGACCAGTCCAATGATTTGTCATCTGGTAAAGGGTAGAGACATAAAGAAATAAGGACATAATAAGGGTGTTCATAACCTGATGAGACTTTTTCCATATATATATTCTTTTCAAACGTTGCATCTCAGATTGATAATCTGTGAGAGGCTAATTCAATGACTAGTTATTGACCATCGATGAAAAGTTGAATTGGGAATTCACAACTAGACAGAAAACACGAGTTAAAAAGGGCTGGCTTTGGTAGAGCAGAGCACGTCAGAATCACTTTCGCAGAAAATTCACGATTTTCAAAACAAGTGCGGGAAAATTCACGAAATATTCTACAACTACAACTTAAGATTGACGTCTCTTTGTTTTTCACTATTTATTCTTGATATTAATTTTGTTCTAAAAATGCGCAGTCAACATTAGAATACAGCCGGCTAGAAAAAGCTCATATCGTCGGTTTACTTCCAAAACCTCGTAACTACAGCTTGTAACAAGCTGTAGTTACGAGGTTTTGGAAGTAAACCGACGATATGAGGAAACACGCATCAGGCTATCGTTTTCCGCTGGCACAAAAACTTCAGGGAAAAACCATGAAGCAATTTTGATGACAAGGGTTGCACCAGACAGACGAAAGTTGTGACGTCGTCCCAAAAATGTCAGATAAACAGAAATGACGGAGATGTTTACAAAAAGATGTTTACAAAAATTTTTAATTAGCGTTCATCGTGAAGATAATAATTTCCAAGACAAAATTATTACTATGGATGAAACCTTGCTTTGTTTATTTGGTTCAGAGACAAATAAAAAAAAAAACGTTTGGATACGGAATGCATCACAGCTAAATATTAAAGCACGCGTGCAAAAGTCCTTTCAGATTAAACCCAAGCTTCGTGGCATTCAAAAGACTCAGGACAAAGACACAAACCTTAATTTCAACATTAGAGAGACTTGGTTGGATCAGTATTTCACAAATGGGGAGAAAGACATCAGACATGAGTGCTATTCGAAGGCGGATACTTGTCGAAAGTCTTTAACGTTACTGTTGCTACGCGCGACAGCATGGACGTATGCAGACTGCTACGCCCGCCCTCAGACAAACCGTTTTTAAATGATTGTAACTTTAAAACATGTTGAACCATTCAAGTCAAATTTCAATTATCTATCGTTCATGTCTTTAAGTTTTATGTATAAAATACATCACAGGAAAAGTTTCAAAATTATGACAGTTATGATAAAAGTCTCATTATTTTATGTTCACTCTTCGTATTTCAACGACATACATGTATATCACAAATTTTTCTAACGGGCAGATTTTTTAAAAACATTGCACACACAAAGCTCATCATGTCTCTAGGAGATTAGAAAAAAAAAAAAAAAAAGATATGGGTCACCTTGCTCGTTTCTGACAAATTTGCCTTTGATAAGGTATATATAGTTCCAAAATTCAGCTTATATTGAATTTAACACGCCTTTCTTTAATAGTTAAACAGGAAAATTATCAGAAGAATACTCAAATATACATCATTTGAATGAAAATTAATTTAGTTTTGCACAAAAAAACATATAAAAGCCTTGTTTTGAGCTTGGTAAATAATAACCATGTAATATATAGAATATAGAGATAAAAAGACAGGTAATTTGACCGAATTAAGGGTTAATCTTTAATAAATACATACTTTTTAATGCACAGATTTTTCTAAAAAAATTCCACACTTATAGTATTTCTAATTCTTAACAAAAAGAAAAAAGAAAAATGGTACCTATTCGTGCTTATTTCGTCAGAAAACAGGAATGAAAGTCACTGTGGAAGTTAATTTTTTCAAGGGAAAAAATAGGATAAAAGCTCAGCAGACATAGTGGGAAAAGGAGATAGTGCTCATTAGGAGTGATTTCTCCTTTTTCCCACAAAAATTTTCAAAGTGAAAACAGCTATGATTCAGCAGCTTTAAATTATCTGTTTTTGTTTGCTTGTTTGGTGTGTAAAGCCATGTCAACAGTATTTTGATTATTTCACGGTAACAGTTCACAGATCCTTTTTTTTTTTCTGTCTTTACTAATACTACTCGAAGAAAGTGCTACTTGCTTCAGTGCACCAATTGTATTACCATTTGTGCGAAAAATACATAGGTGTACTTTTGATTCACTATCCATGACAAAAACACATGCGCAGTATGGATGCGCGCGAATATTGTGACATGTACGTCGTTAATAAAAGTATTTGCTTTTGATCATTATATGTTATATTGCTTCTAGGGCCATCAATGCAAAATTATGCTGAAAACATACAACCATACTCGTGTACTTGTTAACAGAAAGTCAGATTTTAAGTGACAGATCTCCTATTATCAAAGACCTTCAACAATTGAAGGCCGGTTGGGGTAAACATAGTAAATATTCATATTTATTTGAAATGGGGCTCATAAAATGTTTCAGAGTATGTAAGTATGCTGGTTATAATATGCATTACATAAAATCAGGTGAGTTTAACCCTGGATAAGAAATACCACTTAAACCTTCAGCACCATAGACGAAAATAGGGGCTTTAGCGGATGGCATAGATCTAGATCAGACTGCACAGGATGTGCAATCTGATCTTGAATATATGCAGACCGCCTGTTTAGTCAAAATCTGTACGTCTTATAATTCGACGTAGGCTAATGATTCGACGACTAGTTTTCCATGGCTCGTTCGAAGGTGCTGATTACTCATCACGAGAATACGTTTCTGAGTGGGGAACTTACAGTGACCTTCGTTTCTTCGGCCTCGCTAGCTGTATACAGCCGGTATTCCGTGTAGTATCGTTTCTTGGAAATGCAGACTGAACCCTTAAAATTCGCTATAACTCAGATTTCCTTGCAAAATGTCCTTTATAGCGAAACATGTTTACGCTGTCTATGATTTCGCGCCGTATGATGAAACTATCCGAATACGTCTCAACTACGTCCTTCGTGAAGAGTCAAATATTGAATATTGTCCTTCTTTCTACTTTTATGCCTTCTTAGAGTTCCAGATTTGATTTGATTTGGGACCCCCCCCCCCAAAAAAAAAAAAAAAAAAAAAAAAAACGAAACAAACAAACAAACAAACAAAAACGGACGAACAAGCCCAGCGACGAAGAGCCCGATCCCATGCGCACCAGGTTGCGCAAAGAAAATTACCGATAACGTCCTTAAAGAAAATCAGACGGAAGGTCATCTGGGAGGCGGACAGACATACAGGGTGCCAGACATCTGAAACTCTTCTTTGCATGTCGTGTTATATGTGTGAAATATCTTTTTTTTTGTTTTTAATCGGACCAGCAGTTTAGCACCAACAGTTTGTGAAAAGAAAATATTTGACCTTTGTACCCAAACTGTAATCTTTACCTTGAAGCTAATGTCTGATACTATAATTCTGTATGTCTGGTCACTGAGGTTGATACATATGCGAAAAAGTTTGAATATTGTTATGTAATAGGATATACATGTAACCTGTTTTCATTATCACTCTGAATACAGAATATTCTAGATACATTAAGAACATTCATTGGTTTTTCATTGTGGTTATTTTTAGAAACAGGATTGTTAGTAAAGAAGTTGTTTATCAATCCATTTCTATAAATAGCTTGTTGTCATCTTTCTAGAAAAGACTCATCTAGAATTTTCCAAGCTGATATAAATAGGAGAGACTTTACTTGGTGATTTGGATTTTGAAGTTAGACTTGTGTCTTTGAGGATACAGAATTAGTGAAAAGTGTTGGATTTAATTTGGAATATACATCTGTAAGTTGGAATTTTCTTTTTATTAAACAGGTTGCTCATACATGTATCTATCTGCAAGTTGAAACTATTGTTAATTTAGGTTTTAGGAACCAGAAATTTCATACTTTTTGCAGTCTAAACATAATTCTTAATTTTGAGGGACTTATTCTATTTCTTGTTCTAAGATTAAAAATTGTCAAAATTTCATTCAAACTGAACTGTTATTGTACTCTTTTGTCTTTATTCATTAATAAATATTGTTAATTGTGAAAGGCTTGTTGCTGGTTTTCTCTCTCGTTACGCTTGTCTCGTAACAGAAATTGGGGGCTCGTCCTGGACTGATCATCTAGTTATTTTGGTTATACTTTGAAATTATTTTTGAATTTGTTACAGTATTAAAGTTCATTAGATAATAGAAAAAAAAAAAAAAAAAAATGATTTTTAGCCTACTGAACCAGTAAAAAGCAAACATGTCTTTTGATCTTGAAAAATTTATTCCTGATCCTTCTCAGGACTTGTTAAATTTGGCAAGAAAGTCTGATTTATTAGGTCTTGCTTCTCATTATATACTGACTGCCATTAAAGGTACTATGTTAAAGCATGAAATTAAGAATTCTGTTGTTCAGTTTTTAGTTGATGAAGAAATACTTGACTTGTCTGCTCTGTCTCTCATTCTTGTGTCTCAGACAGACGTTAAAACGAATATTGAGTTAAAAAAATTTAAACTACAGATAGAAAAAGAAGAAAGGATGAAAGAAAAAGGGTTAGAGCAAGAAGAAAGGGTGAAAGAAAAAGTATTAGAATTAAAATTAGAATTAGAAAAGATGCATGCTAAATTAGAAGAAAGAGAGAAGGAAAAGCAGTTTCAGTTGAGAATGAAAGAATTAGAAATAGAAAATAAAGAAAAACCATCTTTGCATATGATTAATGATTTTGACATAACAAAACACCTCAGACTTGTACCGCCATTTCAAGAACAGGAAGTTAATAAATACTTTTAACATTTTGAAAGATTTGCTGAAAATTTGAAATGGCCAAAAAAGAACACTGTACCTTACTCTTGCAAAGCGTTGTAACTGGAAAGGCTCGCGATATTTTTTCTGAACAAAGCAATGAACAGCTTTCTAATTATGATAATGTTAAGGAATTGATTTTAAAGGCTTATGAATTGGTACCTGAAGCATATAGACAAAAAGTTAGGAATTGCAGAAAAGAAAATGGTCAAACCCATGTTGAATTTGCTAGAACTAAAAAACAATTATTTGATAGGTGGTGCCATTCAAAGAAAATAGATTCAGATCATGGAACACTTAGACAATTATTGTTAGTTGAAGAATTTAAAAGGTGCATTAATTCAGATATAAAAACTTTCTTAGACGAGAAAGAAGTTGAAACATTAGAAGAAGCTGCTTGCTTAGCAGATAACTTTGTCTTGACACATAAGGTCTCTTTCATAAAATAAGTCAAACCCTCGAAAACCTTTTTATTCATCTACTGGTCCTAAACCGAATTTTAATCAACATAATGACAATTCCATTTAGAATAGTCCCAAACCCAAGTCTCCTTATGAAGCCAAAGGTCAAAATCCCTTATCTCGACCCACTTGTAATTATTGCAAAGAACCATGCCATATTATTTCTGAATGTCCTGTTTTAAAAAGAAAATGGGAAAAACAAGAAAGCTTTACGCCTACAGGCTTTACTTCATTAAACTCCACACCTCAGTCATGTATTAAGGACCAAATCTTTGTCCAGGCCAAAGTACCTGAAACTGATACTGTTATGGAGATTTATGAACCATTCTTATCAGATGGTTTTGTGTCACTAAAAAGTGATTTTGCCCACTCTACCCCTATTAAAATTTTACGTGATACTGGAGCTTCTCAATCTCTTATTTTAGCAGATGTCCTGCCTTTTTCTGAGAAGACTTTTTCTGGGACAAGTGTCCTTATTCAGGGTGTAGAATGTGGATTTGTTAATGTTCCGCTTCATAACATTTATTTGTCTTCAGACTTAATTAATGGTCCAGTGACTGTTGGTGTCAGAAAAAATTTACCTTTTAAAGGTGTTCATTTATTATTAGGCAATGATAGGGTAATTGTTCATCCACTTGTGACTGACAGACCTTGCATGGATCAATCACCCGATCTAATTTAGGAAGAAATTCCTGACCTTTACCCGTCATGTGCAGTTACTAGAGCTATGGCAAAGAAAGCCATTTTGACTGAAAATCAGTCTGATATTGACTTATCTGATTCTTTGTTGGGTCATTTATTTAAAAATGAAATTAACAGGTCTATTTCACAAAACCCGTCTGAAAGTCAGACAAATTCTAAACACAATCCATCAGAATTTGATTCTGTATCTTCACCCTTAGTTAATAAAGGCCATGATACAAGGTCAAGGTCAAAACTAAGTGAAGACCAACACAATGATGCAGAACTTGCACCTTTATTTCAAAAAGCTGTCAGTGAAACTGATCTTTCACAGGAACCTGTCTGTTTTTATTTAAAAAATGGAATATTAATGAGAAAGTGGCGCCCTCCTGAAGTCTCTGTTGATTGTGAGTGGGCTGTCAATCATCAAGTCGTCGTTCCTAAATATTATATATCAGAAATATTAAGCTTAGCTCATGAAACACCTATATCAGGTCATTTAGGTATCAATAAAACCTATCACAAAATTCTTAATCACTTTTATTGGCCTGGTCTAAAAGCAGATGTATCAGATTATTGTACGTCTTGTCATACTTGTCTAATGGTAGGCAAACCCAACCAGGTCATACCTAAGGCAAAACTACAGCCGATCCCTGCATTTGATGAACCTTTAAGCAGGATTATAATTGATTTTGTAGGTCCATTGCCAAAAACTAAGGCTGGTAATGAGTACCTTTTGACTATTATGTGTGCTTCCACCCGTTTTCCTGAAGCAATACCTTTAAGAAATATAAAATCTAAAACAATTGTCAAAGCTTTAGTGAATTTTTTTATTTTTGTAGGACTTCCTGAATCTGTTCAGTCTGATCAAGGATCAAATTTTATGTCTGGCATTTTCCAACAAGTGATGCACGAGTTGGGAATTCAACAATATAGGTCATCTGCATATCATCCTGAAAGCCAAGGTGCCCTTGAACGGTTACACCAGACCTTAAAAAATATGATAAGATCATATTGCTTTGACACACAAAAGGATTGGGATGAAGATATACATCTTTTACTCTTTGCAGTAAGGGAGTCTGTACAGGAATCTCTTGGTTTTAGTCCCTTTGAGCTTGTTTTTGGCCACACACTTCGTTGACCTTTAAAACTTTTAAAAGAAACATTTCTTTCACAAGAAGACTCTCCTTTAAATTTACTTCAGTATGTATCTGACTTTAGAAACAGATTATTTAAAGCTTGTGAGGTTGCAAAATCAAATTTAAAGAAAATTTAATGTAAAATGAAAGAAAGATATCACAAAAATACTAAAGAAAGAAATTTTAAACCTGGACATAAAGTTTTAGCTCTTCTACCAATTCCTGGTAGGCCTCTACAAGCAAGATATTTTGGTCCTTATTCTGTAGAGAAGAAGGTCAGTGACTTAAATTATGTGATAACAACTCCTAACAGGCAAAAGCAAAAGCAATTATGTCATATTAATATGTTAAAAGAATATGTTGATAGGGATAATACAAATATTTCGCCAATAAATGTAGTTTCCTCAGTCCCTCAAAATCAAAATCACATTAACCATGAAGACATAAATTGTGAGGAAATGAACTTTGATAAGTCTAACCCTATTTGTTAAAAACTTCAGAATTCTGACATTTTAAGAAATTTAGATTAAAAACTTTCACATATGGATAATAATCAAAAAGATAGATTAAAAAAGTTAATTTCTGAATATGAGCACCTGTTACCTGATATTCCAACACGGACAGATACAATATACCATGATGTGAACATTGAAAATTCAAAACCAGTGAAACAACACCCATATCGAATGAATCCAAAGAAACTGGGGCATCTTAGAGAGGAAATCAAGTATCTATTGGATAATGACTTTATTGAAGCTAGTCAAAGTGAATGGAGTTCTCCCTGTATTCTTGTACCAAAGCCAGATGGAACTTTTCGTATGTGCACTGACTATAGAAAAGTTAATACTGTGAACAAGACTGATTCGTTTCCAGTGCCAAGAGTAGATGACTGCATTGACAATATTGGTCATGCAAAATATGTAACCAAATTTGATCTTCTAAAAGTATTTTTGCATATTCCTCTCACTGAAAGAGCTAAAGAGATCTCTGCATTTGTAACTCCTGACGGACTTTATCAGTACAAAAATATGCTTTTTGGGATGAAAAACTCGCCAGCAACATTTCAACGTCTTATCAACATGATAATATCTGGATTGGACGACTGTAGGGCCTACATCGATGATGTCATCATTCACAGCGATGATTGGGATCAACATCTAAAGACTATCAGAGAATTTTTTGACAGACTGAGTATAGCCAAATTAACAATTAATCTCGTTAAAAGTGAATTTTGTCATGCTAGTTTAACATTTTTGGGTCATGTTGTTGGACAAGGACAGGTAAAACCAGTAGAGGCTAAAGTAAAAGCTATTTCTGATTTTCCTGTACCTACATGCAAAAGACAACTTATGAGATTTCTTGGTATGGCTGGTTACTACAGGAAATTCTGTGGTAATTTTTCCGTCATTGCTGAGCCACTGACAAGTCTTCTCAGCAAACGCAAAAAATTTATATGGAATGATGATTGTCAAAAAGATTTCGATAAAGTAAAAGCCATACTAAAAAGTGAACCAGTTCTTTTAGCTCCTAATTTTGAAAAAGAATTTAAGCTTGCAGTAGATGCTAGTGATACTGGTGCAGGTGGTGTTTTACTTCAAGAAGATTGTAATGGTGTAGATCATCCAGTTAGTTATTTTTCTAAAAGGTTTAACAAACATCAGAAAAACTACTCAACAATAGAAAAAGAGTGTTTATCTCTCATTCTTGCTCTTCAGCATGTTGAAATATATTTGTCATCTTCTCCTGCACCCATCATTGTATATAGTGATCATAATCCTATGATTTTTATCCATAAAATGAAAAACAAGAATCAACGTTTACTCAGGTGGAGTCTGTTTTTACAAGAATATAACATGGATATCAGACACATAAAAGGTAGGGATAATATTATCCCTGATGCTTTGTCCCGAGTTTAACTTCTAAATAGTTAACATTTGTCTTTATGTATAATATACATGTATTATCATGTACAGTTAAGTGTAATGATATGTTTTATATTCTAAAAAAGAAAGTTTTAATTCTTAAAACTTTCTTTTCCTTTAGGAGGGGAAGTGTTATGTAATAGGATATACATGTAACCTGTTTTCATTATCACTCTGAATACAGAATATTCTAGATACATAAAGAACATTCATTAGTTTTTCATTGTGGTTATTTTTAGAAACAGGATTGTTAGTAAACAAGTTGTTTATCAATCCATTTCTATAAATAGCTTGTTGTCATCTTTCTAGAAAAGACTAATCTAGAATTTTCCAAGCTGATATAAATAGGAGAGACTTTACTTGGTGATTTGGATTTTGAAGTTAGACTTGTGTCTTTGAGGATACAGAATTAGTGAAAAGTGTTGGATTTAATTTGGAATATACATCTGTAAGTTGGAATTATCTTTTTATTAAACAGGTTGCTCATATCTATCTGCAAGTTAAAACTATTGTTAATTTAGGTTTTAGGAACCAGAAATTTCATACTTTTTGCAGTCTAAACATAATTCTTAATTTTGAGGGACTTATTCTATTTTTTGTTCTAAGATTAAAATTGTCAAAATTTCATTCAAACTGAACTGTTATTGTACTCTTTTGTCTTTATTCATTAATAAATATTGTTAATTGTGAAAGGCTTGTTGCTGGTTTTCTTTCTCGTTACGCTTGTCTCGTAACAATATAGAATCAGGCATTAGAAAGATAGATAGGACAAAAAATAACAAGATTCATCCTTTAAACAAGGACACATTTGTGACATTGACGTTGAAGGCAGCGTCTGAAATCCCTGTTTTGTGCACTGTATTATCAAGGTAGACACATACACGTGTGAATTACTAATTGGGCCATGGTCTGGCAAAATGGGGTTAAATGCATCTCCTTGGTGCATCTTATCAAGCAAGTCATCACACAATTATTAAATCATAACGTCCAATTTGTCCAACAACCAACCGATTCAGAACGTTGAATGGTCCTTGAACTGCTGAAATTGACTATTAGCAAAAAGTTTCGACCCATGCCAGCATGCGCGGGCTGCGCAGGCTGACAAAGGGTCGATACTGTTTGCAGATGTATTTAACCCTTTTTTGACAGAGCATGGCTCATTTAATCTGGAACAGCAATCAAGAGATACGGATATGACAAGATTAAAAGGTATTTGACCTTGGAACTCTTACTGTGACGTTGACCTTGGGGTGTGGTGTCTGAAACTTGTGCTCTGGACATTAGCTCAATAAGAGTAACTTACGTGCGAAATATTTTTTTGAAAAGGACCAGGCGTTTAGGGGCAAACAGTTTCTATAAAAGACCATGCATGATACAGATATACATGGGACAAAATTCAAGAGCACTTGACAGTTCTATCCCGGTTATTACCTTGACTTTAAAACAAAGCGTATGAAACCTCTGCTCTGCATACTGTTTATTCAAGGTAGACAAATGTCTGAAGTATTCTTCAATTTTGAAAAGGCTATCAAAAGATTGATAGGACAAAAAAAAAAAACCTCTACTGTGATATTGATCTTGGGAGCATGGTGCCTGCATGAAACCTCCGCTCTGAACATCAGCTGCTTAATGGGGTAAACATATGTTTGAAAATTTTTGAAAACGAACTAGGTGTCCAAAAAAATTCTGGCTGAAGGACATCCCGACGGACCGACAGATAGTCGTGCGGACAACGCGAACACAATATCCCGACACAAGCAATTGTTTTTTTTTTTGTCAATTTGTACTACTACGCCGTATCGCGGAAAAAACGACGTCATTGTTGCTAAGGTGTATACGCGTGGACAGCGTTTGATTTTTCATGTTTAATAAAAAGCAAGAAATGCAGCGAAAGCTTTCCAAAAGCAACAAAACTGGTGAATTAGTTGCACTTACCCCCTCTTGAAACTGTTTTATTCTACTTTCGGTGTAAATGTCATGTAGCTATCTACTTGTGTATGTACACATTTGAAACCGAACTACAACTATCAAAATGGACCGGTGAACAGTATATATGCAAAAGGTGATGATGCAGGATATTTTTTGTCTGTCATTCATTTTATGTGATAAATAGATTCTCACATTCGTGTTTTTTTTTATCAAAATCGTTGACTGAAATGTATTTGACGCTGGCCAAGGCTCGCGTATTACAATTTTAGTCAGCTCGTTTGATAAAAATGATAATTAAATAAACACTCATGTAAGATCCTCTATTTATCTTTCAACTATCCGAATATCTATGCCATAACACCTATGAGATATTTATCTTTGATATACCAGGGATATTTATAGAACAGAACTGATATACCGCGGATATCTATAGAACACGAATGAATTTTCTGTGGGTAAACGTCACGTTTTATGGCGTTGTCAACATAATTCATGACGTCATTATTACAGCTAATCCATATCCGACTAAACTGCATGGATCATTTAGCTTCAAATAACGCACATACTTCACACATCTTTTTCACCAATATTAAAAAGATAAGACGTCAAAAGATAAATAGAATACATATGTGTGCAGTGGTGTCGTATATCTAAAATATCTAACTCGGTTGTGCGACTTGATTATTGTCTCGCCTTGGGGCTCGTCAATTATTAATTTTCCCAACCTCGTTAGATATCTTTGATATATGACAACACTATGTACGTATTCTCTATATATCAAGTAGGTAGATGTATTTTCCAAGATTAGATGCTCATCAAATTTATTGTTTGAAAAGGAGCAGTAGCTGCTTAAAGTTGTGTGTCTAAAAATACACGTAGAATGTACAAAATGAGTCATGGCCTTTTGGGTTACCGCTCAAAAATATAAATCCCTTTTAAATCCAACTGCCACGGTGGGAAACCGATTAACGGTGGCAACTCTTGTATATTGGCATGATAAATGGACCCGCAAATAGGTCCACAAACATGGACATAGAATAAGCATGTCTACATCTTTGGCAAATCTCAAACTATTGTTTGATCTTTCGAAACCGGTATTAAGATATAGGCAAAACCCAGCTTTTACAGCTATGCCGAAAAAAAAAAAAAAAAACGTGAGGTACCATTTTTTTCCCTGAATTTGCAGTAAAATCCCATAATACAATTGTAATTCTACCAGATGCGATACAATCAGTTTGCAGCTGTAAAAATCCCGCATCTTTTCCCTTTAGGTCACTTTTGGTTTCTGAAAAAGTTTCATCCTTCAGATCGATATAATACAGAGCCTCTTAATTCACCTGCCTATTTGTAATTTACGGAATTCTCTCATTTTTTTGCTAAAACATTTTTAAAACATAGTTTACGCCCTGTGGTCAGACACCATTGAAAAAACGCACTGACCTTGCTTGAATCGTTTCTATTTTCCTTTTACGAAAGCGGTATCTGTACAGTACAAAGAAAAGTGTGTGAAGAATGTAGGATGTCCTTTGTTCATTTTCTGAAATAACTTTAGCTTGAGGTTATATCTTCTGAACAAAAAGAAAACTCGAGATTCCAACTGTGGAATCCGGCTTTTATCTAACGCATCCTAAATATTTAGGTGCTGTAATGTCACTGCTCACAATGAAATTATGTTCTCTTTACATTCTTTTTATTCTGCTCTGCTTATGACATTGAACGTTTCACGCAATTTGAAATGCGATTAACTCATCACAAAACGAGAAAATCTTAGACACGTCCAAATTCAAAGCATTTACCGGTACAGACCATAGGCGTAGCCAGGATTAAAATACTTATACGCATAGTGAGGCACGATGTGTCGATGGGGAGGGAGCGGGAGGATGACATTTATTATAAAGCATAGAAGAATTCCCTAGTCATCAGTGCATCAATTTAACCCATCTATTTGGTTTGACAAGACAGGCAGATCTAGAGAAAAATTAATACATGTGTATGATTTTGTGATTTACAAATTTGGTCGCAAAATTTGTTATGCGCACGTGCGTATTATGTGTAATGGGCGCTACGCCCTTGGAGACGACAAATTAACTGTGGATAAAATGACTGGATTTTTCTACAAACGGTTAAAAAAATTGTTGGAAAAGCAGAAAATGCTTGTAACCCGCATTTTCTCCGTTTCCCATGATGTTTTTACAGGACTTCTGTTGCAGGGTCGTTGAAACTCGGGTTTATGTGGTAAAGAGTTAATAATGTATTATTTGTATTATTCGTTAAATAAAAAAATCGGTTTTTTATCTTCACCTGCCACGGAAACTGCTATGGAAAATTGTAACCAAATAGCCGATTCTTTTTGATTCCGATGCTAATTTATTTATTCTAAAATCTTTCGGATTAAATAAATTATCAAAGAAAACTCAAACGTAGATTCCGTTTTTTTTTTCTATTTCTTTTTTTCCCCAACTTCAATTGTTTTAGCAATAGTGTCAAGTCTGCGCTAATTTTATATTTACTACTCCTACAAATTATGCAACTCATACTTAATGCTCAGAAGCAATCTTAACACCATCAGCAAATTGCTTGGAGCCAATGGATACAATAAATATCTAGTGATGTTTCAAATTTCAGCAATGTTGATCTGGGGGCATTACCGTTACAACGCAGAAAGAAATTTGTAAGCATTCGCATTTACGATTTTTGGGAATATTCCAAGACTAGAGGCAATTGCTCATGGTGAAAAAAAAGAAGAAAAAAATGCTCTTTTTCCTACAGTATTTTGTTCACTTACGTACAATATTGTTTCTTTGCTTTTTTGTCCATTTTCTTTCTTATCTCGCCGTCCATGCTGGCGAATCTTAAAACAGTTCTTTTGTTTGCAAATTTTATGTTTCTTCGTCGTGCACTGCCTAAATAGCTTTTGTCGACGGTGACGGTCAAGATCAGATCGCTCAAATAGGGTCATTTGATCTTGAAATCGATCTTTCGTTCTAATCAAATATGCTCTTTAATACAAGTTTTCCGAAAACGTTAAATTAATTTGCAGCGAAAGTGTAATTGCGAAAATATTTGAAGACACTTTTAAAGCGTTAATGGTACCCTAGAGAACATTCAACACCGTGAAGGCAGTTTTTCATGTTTACGTCAACTGATCACACTTACTTTATTGGTATCGCAAAGGCCATCAAAATTTGAAACTCGAACAGCTTTGAATTTTGTTCGTGGTTTATTTCTCATGATGCCTATTGAAAGGTCATGTATTTAAACCTTTAGGAGTTATTTTTCATGCCCCCCAAAAATCGATCCGTCAGCACGTGACGTTTTCGTGTACTTTTTTCGCTTTTACTTAATTTCAAAATAACTGTGAACAAATGTTAATCACATGGAATCGATGTGTTATGAGCAAGAATCATGTCTATAGGTCTAAGGTCAAGGTCGAGTTTATGTGTTTTGGGGGTAGTGTTCGTGTCCGGCCCGTAACATTTAATTATACATGAATGTCACTATAACCTTATCAGATTGTCAATGGCATACAGATGATGTTTCCAATAGGAATCAAGTACGTAGGTCAAAGGTCAAGGCAAGGCAAAATATGTTTAAAAAGGGGATGGGGGTGTTATGTTTGTGTTTAGCCTATATCCCTTTTACTTAGACATATTCAGTATAAGTGTGCATAATGTCAACCATATAAAGACGATGTATACCGTGCAAGAATCATGTCCGTAGATCAAAGGTCAAAGTAAAGACAAGGTCAAATGTGTTTGAAAATGGAATTTTTTGGGTATACATTTGTGTCCGGCCTTCTTACAGAACAGAACAGAACATTTCTTTATTTCACTCAGATGGTACGTATAGTACAACTAGAGGATTTAAAAATAGCAAAAGATACATAATATAATAATAACTGTTCCGGTAAATGACAGGAGAATAAGAGATGAGGAAAAGAGAGAAAGGGAGACACTAGTCAGAAGGGTTTACATAAGAATTTCACGTGAAATGTACGTTATATCAGTAGTTCGATAAAAAAAAATACCGTTAGGTGGCGTGGTCTCTGGAGAAAGTTAAACTCATCAGAGGGAAGTTCACAGTATGGGACGAATTCGTAGTAAGTGCATTTTCTAATTTGACATGGCATGTTTTAATATCGATATATTAATATTTTGACAATCGGACATGATGTCCCTCTATCAAGTCCCAATACTGGGTTCTGGCAGAGGAACAGCATGCCTTGTACAGCTTGGATTTGGGTAAGGACCACTTTGATGTAGAATAAACAAGGATAAGACATTGAATTTCCATTTGACTCCTGACCAAACAATCCCGTGTTTTTCGACCTTGACGGGAAAATATGAGGAAAAAGGTATTCTGTAAACATAGAGGGAAAATTAGAAAATGTCAATAGGTGGTATTTTCTTCTCTTGCCACCATGTCCACTAAAGACAGAAATGAACTTGTAAATAGTATAAAATGTAAAATGCATGAATGTCGTCTCCAAATGCTTTCAAATTGGGCAAGTCTAATTTTTGTCCTTTGGTGAAGAAATAGGTAAATTTTGCTACCTTGGCAAAAGCAAAATGAATATACATGTACATTTGGAAATCACCTACAATGCAAGATAATCCAATTTCTGTTACAAGGGTACTTTCCAGTTATAAGTATTTGGCATTGGAACCGGATCAAAAATCAAGCTATGGTACAAGTTTTGATCGGTATGCCGGGTAGCAGGCGGTGTAGGTTCAGATCAGTCTACATGTCTAATACAATATCAAGGTCATTTTAAACTAACCATGAAATATGAATGTATCTGAGAAGTACATAAGTAAAAATAATAGTTTGTGGAAATCTTGAAAGGGGGCGGAAGAAAAGAAGGTTGTTATTTCAATAAAAGGGGAATTGTAGTTTCCTAGAGGTGTAGATGAACTAACAATCAACTGCATTCTCTGTGTGAAAAAAATTTGTTCTCTCTATTAATGCTAGCTTTAAGTATAACGCTAAATTAAATAACTCACATTTTTTGTTAGAATTCAATAGTTCGACCAATTTAATCATATTTGGTCGTAAGTAATTTTTTTTTTCAAATACTTTTTACGAAGAAAGTCATAGTTCGGACATTTCAAAATAAAGTGATATTCATCCTATTTTTCTCCTACTTTACATACTCTGCAAATTCTCTTATTTCTTGGAATTCTAGTTCGGCTAAATCTATCAGTCTGAATTCGCAACGAGTGCGAAGATGTCCTGATTCTGCAGACATGTATTCTTAAGTGGTACGGCAAAACATCAAGAGAGTTTTTGTAGTTACAAGTTTCCTTTAACTGACGGTACAAAACTAGAGATGGTGATTTTTCAATTGTGGACATATTCGTTTGGATGAAGTTGTCCAATATCCGCTGTCTAAAAATAGGTATAAAAGATTTGACATTAACAGAAAATGGATTTTCCCAAACATAGGAGAACCCATTTTCGTTTAATAATCTAAATACATTAGATACCCAGTTATTTAAACCGTTCAAACAATCTTGTTTTGCAAAGTCATATACCTTTTTCAGCAAACTATTGTTTGTATTATTCACTTTAAAACAATACTTAATGATTTTTACATAGCGCGTGATATATAGTGGGTGACGTCCAAGTTCTGCATAAACAGTGGCATTACTAGTGCTCTTCCTTACTTTAAGAATACTTTTACAAAATTTAAGGTGAATTCTTTCTATATCTTTTGATTTAGAAAACCCGGATATTTCTGCTGCATAGTTCAATATACTACCAACGAATGAATCGAACAATTGACATAATATTTTAGGTTTTAACTTATATTTATGACAATTCATTAATAATACATTCAATGCTTTTAGCGCTTTGCCAACGATTTGTTCGCTATTCTGTTCGAAATTGCCTGTATATGAAAAGACAGTACCCAAGTATGAAAAGTTGTCAACATTTTCGAGTTCCTCATTTCCATAATAAAACTTTTCATTCAGAAATGTTTTTCCTTTTTTACGAAATACCATAACTTTGGTTTTTGAAGCATTTACTTCTAAAGTCTTCGGAAGTTAATCCGGGAACATAGGCAAACTATGTTTAATTTATTGTTTAAAAAATTTCATTATCATCTTGACAAATTGACTACTTTTTTTAAGTTTAGCAATGGAATAAGGGTTCATAATTGTTTGAAAATTTCTGTTAACATTACTATTACCCAAATTTAGTCTTTGTCCTACTTTTCTATCCAATCAGAAGGCTCATATTTGAAAATTTTTGACCGTCTATTTTCTATAAACTACCCAACGCAGGTTTATTTTGATCATTAATCCATTTAAACGTCGCAGTTTATCTGGATTTACTGTGCACGCGTACATAAACCCTACCCCCTCATTAATATTCAACAATTACTTAAATTAGCACATGCCAAGTACTTACGCTGTTGACAGAAGAAAAATGGTAAAACACAGATACAAATTGTGTAATAAAAGCCGATCAATCTATATGGTCGGTTTTCCTCTAAAACATAGCACCTGCAGTTTGAAACAAGCTGTAGTTACGAGGTTTAAGAAGTAAATCGACGATATCTTGGAATTTAAAGAAAAATTAATGCTATAGTAAATCAGTAGAAATTTCCCTAAGTTGAGTAGTCGTTACTTCCTCAAAATCTTGGTCAAAAAGACCGTCGAAATCGCCAAACTTAAATTCTGCCATATTTGACATTGTTTAACACTGGCGATAGTCAAGTGTGTACTGGAAAAGATGCTGATAATGGAAGTTCATTAACCCTTTCCCGTACGACAAATTTTAGACACTTCCAAACTGAAAGCATCTGCAGATGACAAATTTTGAAAGTGGAACAAATGAAGTTGAGTTTTTTGACAGGGTAGAAAACATTGTAGGAAAAGGAGAAAATGTTGGTAATCAGCATTTTCTCCTTTTCCAACAATGTTTGCAAAATCCTTCTTCCCAGGGTCGTTAAAACCAGGGATTGTTTGGTAAAGGGTTAAATATCACGTGGTCGTGTACGAGTTGTTTAGCCCCGATATTCACGTGGAAATTACGTCATTTTTAGCGATGATGCAATTAGGACGTTTCCTTGTCAATAAGCAAATCAGCCAACTCCATATATGGGTAAAAAGGCGTTTCTTTGTGAATAGTGGACTCCGTGTATGGCATATTATTTTAGCAATGATGTAATGTGGGCGTAAAAAGACTAAGTCAGTTAAACGCTAAGAAGCTCAAATTAAACGATTTAAACAGCCATAGTCGGTCGCTACGCTCCCTCCTTTTGGCTGTTTAAATCGTTTAATTTTGACTTCTTACCGTTTAACTATTACTTACAACGCAGAATGCTGTAATCATGTAAATGCTATCTGCTTCTTCATCTCACATGCATTGTGTTAATATTCTATTTTTATTAAACTTGTTGACTAAAATACATACTAAGATACTCACCAAGGCTCATAACATACGCTTTTAGCCAAGTCGTAAATGGCAATATATAAACGTGCATGTAGGATCCTCTTACATACATAACATCCCTTGTGGGTGTGTGTGTGTGTGTGTTTTCTTATTAAATGTAACATAAGATCTTGTTAGGTCATATGATCATTATGTAACGACATTTGTAAAAGCAAACATGCCTTACCCACCATTACTAGACTACGTGCAACACAAATTACCAACTTAATTCATTTCAAAAAAGAAGAAAAACCCATTATCATACTAAAGATATATTTTTTAATCAAATAAGTAAATGTAATTTTGGTACTTGAAACTGATTGGAGCAGATCTTATTCATAAATATATCTACATTTAAATATGAGCCATGCTCTGGAAAAAGAGGGCTTAATGCTTCTCCGTGACGCATGATACCGAGCAAGTCATCATATATCGATCTATTTAAATTATTTTGTCTAACAAGGCTAAATCCTGTGGTAGAATGGACCTTGGACAATGAGAAAATTGCCTAAAAGTAAAAAGGTTTCGCGGACTGCGCAGGCTGACCTAGGTCGAATCTTTTCTGCAGATGCATTGAGCGCCCATTTCACAAAGCATGGCTCACATATATATCATAGGTTTCCCATGCCTTGGATATAATCATTTTAAATATTATTCTAGCGATACAGTTATATGGTAAAAAAGCTGTAACATTCGGTGGCAATTGAGACAAAATTTATTCATCTAGAAAATGTTATTAAGCCCATCAACGGTTTCCTCTGTGACATTTTTTAAGACTCGTTTTAGATCCGATTTTATCTTTGAAAACGTCAACTCATGTCAGATCCTTTTATGTCTTTTTTTATGAAAGTAAATCTGCAGATAAATGTTTACTAAGATTATCTCAGAAACATTAAGTGTTTGTTTGTATGGTGTTCAGCACCGTTTTCGACATTACTTAGTTGTATCGTGGCAATCAGCGTACTTATCCAGGTTTTCTTTGAATTTCTTTTACTAGCAGGTCTTCCAATATCTTCAAAAGCCATTCGTTGCCTTCAAACATGAGCATCGTTGAAACAATGATCAGAGGTGAGAGTGAAATGAATCCTGTCGCAATGACTGTCATCATTTCATGGAAAGAAATTGGCCGATCTGGCTTGGAAAAGTCAAATCAAAACTCTACCGTCTAGCTCGTTGAACAACGCTAATGCCATGTGTGGTTATAATGTATACATTCCAAACGCGTTTCACAATAAAGCTACTAGTTCTATCTTGTTACTAAGAGTATTGAAAGTAAATACATATAACTTTTCGGAATGACTTTTTTTTTTTAAATTGAAGAAAAGACATCCGAATTCACGGAGTTTTGAATTCGATATTTCGAACTAATGGCTTTGTCCAAACATAAACTAACACGAAATTGAAGTCATACCAATCATCATCAAGCAAACAAAACACACAAAAATCTTTTTCTAAAGATAGAAACCACACAAACAAAACAGATTCAGCATTAAATATCGTTCAAATATTCAACAGTGTTCAAACGCAGAGAACTATGACATGTATATTGCACAGAAGAAATGAGGAGATGGAACATGTAAAGATATTTGATTTGTATTGTTTACAGTTGATTCAACCTTTTCCAACCTACACATTTGAGACTCTTTCCACTTTAAAGCATCCGGAGATGGCAAATTCAAAACAGGTACAAATGACTTGAAGTGCGGGAAGTCGGGGTGAAAAACACTGAAGGGAAAGAACAAAGTTCTGGTTACCAGCATTTCCTCCCTTTCTCACAAGGTTTTCTCGAGAACCTTTTCGCCAGATTCGTTATGATCCGGGATAGTTTTATTAAGGGTTAAACAGTAATCATTTTCAGTTTTCTCTTCCCTTTATGGAATCACTGTCTAATAGTTTCCTTATGTGAGTGACCTAGTTATCGATTCTGTTTTCTTATTTCTCGGTACATGGCCAAATTCAGGCTTAATTCACCTAACGGGAGAGGGGTGATATATGACCCCCGGAAATGCTATTTTGAACAAAAAACGCTTGCTAAATTATGCTGAATTGAGTTATGTTAACTTTGTAATATGTTTCTTTGTCAAGTATTGTTGTAGTTTGTATTTCATCGTTAGAAAAAGTCTATGTTATAACGAACATAGGGGTCGCAACAAAGGGCAAAATCATTGAGTCAAACCATACAAATACCGCGAAGGGACTTAGTTGGGGCACTAAATGCAGACGAACAGACTGAGGTATTTTCATGACAGAGGCATCCGACATTTCAGACAGAAATGCTTCTGCCTAAGCTAATAAACCTACAAAAAAATGCACCCCAACACTTGCCTAGCCTATCTTATTTGCATTCATGAAAAAGTATGTGACTATGTTAGCTGTTACTCTTCCTCTCTTTGAAAAATCATTATTTCGTTGACGTAATTTTTCTTAGCATTGTTTTAAGACGTCCTATTGACGGCATGATGTACAAACGTCATCATCAGACATAAATAAGCCCATCATCACGGGTAGGAAACTTCATATTCAGAGCCAATGGCTCCGACGAGAAAATGTTGTGTTGGTCTTCCGTTTCTGAAGATGTCGGCTGAAAAACAACCAAAAAAACAGGTAAGCTTGTCATTATTTGTAATCATGAGTTCTTAGATCTTTGAGAGTCCAAAAAAGGAGAATGTCATGCAATGCTCTGGTCTTTCAACGTGTTTTCTACACTACGGAAAGTTGTAACAAGTGTATGATGTTGTCTGAATCATTTGTGGCGTGGGTTGACCTTAGCTAAAATAATACGTCACGGACCTAAATTCAGTCTATTATTGCCATATAAATGGCAATTAAAAGAGAGTTTTGCTGTTCCAAAAGCGTGAATTAATGTCTTGAAATGTTACATTTACTTCTGGTAAATTGAAAAGAAATAGCACAAAAATGGTGAAAATAAAGAAGGGCTCCGATTATGTTGGCCGGCTCTGAATATGTAAGTCGGCACCGATTGATGAGGGCTTCATTTCAAAACTTTAGTTTTTTGTAAAAAATTACTTAGGAAGTAGGCTTTGTTTTTCCGTTAACACCTTTCAGTCCAAAATATAGCACTATTGTTGGATGGAACATGACCGAATTTATGAACATACAAAGGACTGGTATTGTCACGATTGAAAAAATGCTGTCGAACATTAGTCTATCTAAATTTTGAAAATACCTTTATGTAGCTTTTGATTAACAGAATGGTCTATACAAGTATATAGTATTTGTCATGCTTTCGTCGTAAGTGCAGCCCACACGTAAGCAAAAATAATGAAAAAATATTTGGCATCTTTGGAAGGCTCTTTGGTCTTAAAACAGTCATAAAAAGCTAGATGGAAAATGTACTGACCGTAGCAGAGATGATGAATAGAAAAAAACTTTTACAAAGCGTGAGAAATACAATTGATCTATTCGCAATAGACGCCTCAGGGTATATGTGTGAACACTCTTAAGTATTTAATACTTAACACTACACAACAGTATGTCATGTGGGTGGGGTATATACAAGTCTTTAACAACGAAAAAGAATCTATTTCACAAGCACGTCAAGACCAAAAATGTTCATAGATCCCTGATTCTGATAGTACTTACTCAGATCTTTCAATGTTCAATTAACCAGATGCATATTAGATCAGAAAATGTCACATATCAGTTATCTTTAAGCCGATTATAAACAAATATTCATCCAAACAAACAAACGATCACATTTTGTACAGTCTTATATTGATCTATACTGGCTGCAGAACCAACTTAAGTTGTGACAGGCACTTTAAGGGTTCATAATGAATTGCTTTGAGTTATTTATTTTTCTTTTTCCGTCCTACATATTTGTATGAATGTCCTAAACATTGTCGTTTGCACTTGTTTCAGAAATCTCATACCAACCCCTCTCCATTTCTAATGTAATCATTAGAAATCACTCACTTTACGCCGTAATTAGATTGAGAATGCAGCTCCAATATCATGATTTACTGATGGTGTATGCAATTAGCTGTTTTGAGTCATTATTTAGGATAAAAGGCTTAGAAAATAACTAATATATAACATATTCTGCATTGAAAGATCTGAGTGAGTACAATCAAAATCAGGGATCTATGAACATTTTTGGTCTTGGCGTGCTTGTGAAATTGAGTTTTTTTTGTTTTGTTTTTTTTTTTTAAAGACTTGTATATACCCCACCCACCCGGCATACTGTTGTGTCGTGTTAGGTGTTGAGAAGAGTTAAGAGTGGTCACACATATACCCTAGGCGTGTAATGCGAATAGGTCAATTGTATTTCTCACGCTTTGTAAAAGTTTTTTTCTATTCATCATCTCTGCTACGGTCGGTACATTTTCCATCTAGCTTTTTAATGACTGTTTCAAGACCAGATAGTCTTCCGAAGATGCCAAATATTTTTTCTTTTCTTTTGCTTACACGTGGGCTGCACTTACGACGAAAGCATGACAAATGCTATATACATGTATAGACCATTCTGTTAATCAAAAGCTACATAAAAGTATTTTCAAAATTTAGATAGACTAATGTTCGACAGCATTTTTCAATCGTGACAATACCAGTCCTTTGTATGTTCATAAATTCGGTCATGTTCCATCCAACAAAAGTAATATATTTTGGACTGAAAGGTGTTAACGGAAAAACAAAGCCTACTTCCTAAGTAAATTTTTACAGAAAACTAAATTTCTGAAATGAAGCCCTCATCAATCGGTGCCGACTTACATATTCAGAGCTGGCCCACATAATCGGAGCCCTTCTTTATTTTCACCATTTTTGTGCTATTTCTTTTCAA
Source organism: Hippopus hippopus (assembly GCA_946811185.2). Taxonomy (NCBI): domain Eukaryota; kingdom Metazoa; phylum Mollusca; class Bivalvia; order Cardiida; family Cardiidae; genus Hippopus; species Hippopus hippopus. The sequence goes on along the minus strand of OX328099.1, from coordinate 33,735,484 downwards.
TTCTTTACCAGCAGTGAATGCAACATTTCAAGACATTAATTCACGCTTTTGGGACAGCAAGACTCTCTTTTGATTGCCATTTATATGGCAATAATAGACTGAATTTAGGTCAGTGACGTAATATTTTAGCTAAGGTCAACCCACGCCACAAATGATTCAGACAACATCATACATTTGTTACAACTTTCCGTAGTGTAGAAAACACGTTGAAAGACCAGAGCATTGCATGACATTCTCCTTTTTTGGACTTTCAAAGGTATAAGAACACACGATTACAAATAATGACAAGCTTACCTGTTTTTTGGTTGTTTTTCAGCCGACATCTTCAGAAACGGAAGACCAACACAACATTTTCTCGTCGGAGCCATTGGCTCTGAATATGAAGTTTCCTACCCGTGATCATGGACCGCCTATAGTCGCAACACAGGACAAATGAGACAAACCATACATATGCAGCGAAGGCGCATATCTCGGGCAGTCAATGCATACAGACTGAAGTATCTGACATTTTAAACAGAGATGCTTCTACCCAAGTTGATACATCTACACAAATACCAACACTAAGGAGGTAGTTAGGCTTGTCGTAACAAAAAATACATGTATACAAAGCACACTCAGCAACTTCAAATATATGATTATTTAAAAGGTGCAAACTGGGAAAAAAAAAAGGTTAGCCAATTGTTCGTTTGAGTTAGGGCCGACCATTTCCTTTTTCCATTTGCACGTTTTCAGGGATTTTCCTATCCTGAATTTGGTGCCGAGTTTTGGCCCGATAAAATTTCCGAATGCAATTACTTACCCGAATTTTATAAATTAGAATTACGCAAAAATATAAACAGTACACGTTTTATTTCGGCTGACCGTTTGCCGACATGAGGTTCGATTTGTGAACTATATCCAAATTAAGAATCGTAGTACCCTGTGTATTTCCTACAATAGTCTGATAAATATAAAAAAAATCGAACACAGGCTGCAATGACCAGCCAAAATAGCTCTAGTGGTAGAGCGTAGCATTTGTGAAGGATATGGCCACGGCTGGCCATCTAAAATTGCTAATTGTCTTTCGGATGAGATTTTAAACCGAGATTCCGTGTGACGGTGCTATACACCGGGAACATTAAAGAACAAGGCGTAACTTAGGATGCGTTTCGTCCTGTGTCTTGTACCATCCCCCGTAACATAATGTATTTTGGATTAGGCTACGGTGGGACTGTTTACCTCTTTGAATTGTAAATCCGGTCTGCACAGATACAGACCTTTTCTGTGGCATTACTTTCAGTTTCCTAAAAATGGAGTCTCATAACAAAAATTACATGAAAAAAATATCAATGTAAACACGGTAATAATGCTTCAAACTCGATCGAAAAAAATCTCTCGCAGTATACATTAATTGTAGAAACCAAAGACTTGGTTTATGCTGAAAGCGCTTGACAAAAACATAATAGAATATCCTCTTTTAGCTGAAGTAGATACGTCATTAATCTCCCGATGGAAATTATATGAGTATTCTTCTCAAAAGATGGCTGTTATTCTGTGCAAGAGTTTATGGTAAGGGGGTCATAGTTGTAGTTAAAGCCTCAATGCCCGGATAGATTTCACACCTTAAGGCGTCTGTGAAATTTATACAGCACCATAAACCACTTCTCGACACCCTTGATGATCTGTAACTTGAAATCAAACATCCTGAAGTATTTGGTGTATACTATCTTGATACCAGAAGAGACGTTGCGGCAATGATCTAGCTCCGATGTGTTGTTCTTAGCACTATAACCTTTCTATTTCCCAATAGGAAGATCAGGCTAACTCACCTTGACAGCATGATAAAGGCGATATTTGATAATTTAAATGAAATGATAGCTAAGTATCAGAATGATTATCTAATTGAAACTGATTCACAGAAAATGTGAAGAACTATTTTAGTTGACCACTGAAACCACTGAAAGAACAGATCTGGCCCAGCGTCGGAGATATACCGGGTCAATTCTTCTAAAACACTTTTCGTGCTCAACTCAGATTTGCATGAAATTTCCAAGTTGTATAAATGTAATTTGATATACCTTATGGAGTAACTTCTTGACTTTATCGTTTTGTTTGTCTTTGTCTATTGAATCAAAGTTTCCATTTCATATTTTCGTACCTTCTTTACGCATAAATGAGACTTCAGATTGAGCAGGAAATCTAGAAATCTACCTGGTTACACAGTGGTCCGTCTTTTTATGATATATATTTAATCCAGACATTCATTCCAAACCCAACGAAAAAAAAAACATCTGGGCCATCACACAATTGTTTCAGTTGACTTAATAAGTTGTTGGTCAAAATGCAGCTGAGATAATTTATTTGACAACTCTTTTATGTTGATACGAAGGGGTTGTCGTGAATGACACGATATTATTTGTTATAAATAGATTCACTTCGTTTTGCCCGAAAAACAAAATGTGTAAATCAATATTTAAATGTAAAGTAAAACAAAATAAGCGAATATATCCTTTTTCCACATTGTTTTCTAAGGCCGTATTTGTGGTAAAGGGTTTAAGCTGTAAAAAGGTGTGAAGGATGTGCTCCTTGCATACTCCTTTTGAAATGATTGCATAAAAGTGTGCAAGGTGCTTACTTTGTAAAAACATGTTATTTAAAAATGTGAGTCGAATAATACTCACTAGTACTCCTGCATACTCCTGGAGACAACCTGCATGATTTTCTTGTGATAGTTATGTATGTTGTTTCTGAGAATCTGCAGAGTATATGAGAAGCGAAAGCCTTTCTTTTCCGGCAGTGACAGACAGACAAAAATGATATAGTGCAAAAGAGGGTGCAAAAAAGGATTTTATGAAGGAGTTCTGAAAAGTGTATGTGAAAATATAGTTCTACAGATAGGAGTTTTTTAAGGAATGTTTATTAAAGACACTGATTTCTGTATAAGGCAGAAACTAGAGGAATTTTGTTGTATGTGGTTGGAAGATAAGGAAAATAAAGGAAAGAAAAGAAAAATGTGTAATTTCTTTCAGTGTAGGTGAAAGTCCACTACATTGAAATTTGGCGCCGGAACCCGGGACTTGGCAAACAGTAAAACGTTTAAAGTTAAAAAGTGTCATTCGTGATTGGTGTAAAGTGCTTTAAAAAGTGTAAGAGTTGCTGTGCCTTTGCATGTGGTGAACTACTGTGAAATAGATTTTCGGTGTTGAAAGGATTTTGGATATCAGGACTGAACTGTAAGTATAAAAACATTAGCTCGTTTGAACCATGTCTAAATTAAAATATCTCAATGGTGTTCGCACTTGTTTCTGCAACACTTTGCACCATGAACTGAAAGCTGCATCATCACTTGTCCTGAACACTGAGGGTGAAAATAGAGTACATGAACTTAATTATTTGATATCAAATATTTCCATTTGTCAAGAAAGGATTCGAACTTATATTGAAAAACTAGAAATGCAATCTGAAAAAGTGTGTGAAGCTGTGGGTGAAGGTAATGGTGAATTCATAGCAGGAATTTTAGACGAAGATTCAAACCTTTGTAGTTCAGCTCAAAATTTTTATGATAAGCTAAAAAGAATTGAAAACGCTTGGAGAGACGAGCAACAAAAATCTGCTCTAGCACCCGACAAGAAATTTTCAGAAATGGAAAAACTCCTTGAATTACAAAGTGAATTCAGAAAGAGCTACTTTCGAGAAAATCAGAAAAGTCAAAACATGTTACAGCATATAAAACTTCCAAAGTTAGATATCATTACTTTCAATGGAGACCGGTTACAGTGGATGGATTTCTGGCAATCTTTTGAAAATTCTGTGCATAATAATGATTCTTTGAGTGAAATCGATAAGTTTAACTACTTGAGGAGTAAGCTCACAGGAGAAGCAAGAGGTGTTATACCTGGTTTATCAATGTGCCATGAAAACTATGCAGTAGCTACTGGAATGCTAAAGGAACGTTTTGGAAATATCCAGGAGACAATAGACCTCCACTACAACAAATTGATAAATCTGAAAGCAGCAAATGAATCAGTTGAAAGCTTACATTCTCTTACTGATTCATTCAACAAACACCTCAGGAGTTTAGAGGCTTTAAAACAGAATATCAATCAAGATATATTTGTATCTGTGATACATCTAAAGCCTTGTTGGTGAATACTGAGACTACATATTCCCCTAAAAAACAGTGCAGGTACTGTTCTGGAAAACATTGGAGCGATGAGTGCCCTGAATACAAGTCAATATTTGAAAGAAAAAGGTGTTTAAAAGGCAGCTGTTTCAAGTGTCTTAAAGCTGGCCACATGGCAAGTGAATGTAAAAGCCAAAGGATCTGCGCTTATTGTAAAGAAATGGATGAGCATCATCGCAGTTTATGTCGTAAAAAGTTCAAAAACAATGTGATAAGAGAAAGTGTTCAAATTGCTGATGAACTAGAAAATAACACAAGTGAAACTCGCGAAAATGAAAATGCTTTGCTTTCTTCAAACGAAATAGTTTTGATGCAAACAGCCTGTGTGGAGATTAAAAATCCAAAGGGCTATAGAAAGGAGGAAGTTTGAGTATTGTTGGATTTAGGATCCCATAGGACTTATATCTCAGAACGATTGGCAAACTCATTGAACTTAGAAAGAACGCGGGATAAAGATATCCAACTTGTTACCTTTGGCAGTGAGAAGACCAAAATGATTAAAACTTCAATGCCCAAAGTTAATCTATAGTTAAAAAGTGGACAGGATATGAGAATTTCTGCCAATGTTGTGCCGACCATTACGGGTACCATACAACGAAAGCAGATTCATGTTAAAGTAACAATAGCGTCCAAATGTAAACAGTGGGAGATGTTAAAACGCAGTAAATTCATGTCACACCATATAAAAGTATGTAAATCAATATGATGATGACACTCTTTAAATGTGCGATTGGTCAAAGTTCCATTCGCTAACAGGAGAATTAAATTTAAATCTAGGACAGTTCCGACCATGCCGAATTAATTTTTGTTTACATCAATGACCATGACGTAATGATCACATGACACCCTGAAACTAAGGTAAACGAAAAAACAAAAATGGAGGACGGTGAAGGTTCAAATTCGACAGGAAAGCAAGTTTATTAACCGAATTCGCCGAAGAGCGATACAACAGAACAAACGGGCGTCTATTGTAGAAATTGCTTCCAACTAAAAGCCGCATGCAAATAAACAGAACAAGCGAAAAGCCGGAAAACAAATGCGGATTTCAGTTCGCATGGAAACCCGTTCGCATTCGTTCATGATCGGTAAGTCGCCTTTCGATTTCTCCATTTACTATTGTTATAGGATATGAAGAACTCTTCGATCCATGAATATGGGATAGTCAAATGAAAATGATCAATCTGTCATTTTTACGCAGAATTCAGCACTCGATTGACTCATTTTCTGCACAGGTAATGCAAAGATTAAATGTGTACGAATGTAGTCTGATCCTCGGATATACCATCCTCGTTGACCCAGTTTCGATTCATTCTAATGCATGGAGAGTAACGTAATGCTTAAACCTGAGTTCCGAGGATGCGGTTATACGCAAAACATATTTATTGAGGGTTTAATTATAAAATCTAATCTGATCCCTAGTTCTAACCAGGGATCGTATACTGTATATACGATCCCTGTTCTAACGAGATTGAGAAATGGCTTTGGAAAACTTTGAGGAAATAGGAGAAAATGTTGGTAACCAGCATTTTCTCCTGTTTCCACAATATTTTTTTACTGCATTACAGACAAATTTCACTGCTTGAGATTTTTTTCCTGCAAATACCTTAGTGTTGGACATGGCTAAAAACTTGTCTTTTTTTTAGTCCATACTAGTCTTAAGCATGGAGACTCAATGTGCTGTACAACTTGAATGCAGCAAGAGAAGTTTGAAAATCCAACAGTGAAAATAAGTGAAGCAGAGTTTCCCTGTAGATCTACATACTCTTGCATGAGGGCTGAATACTAGTGCTGATTGCACTAGACTTTTTTTTCTCATATCCATGTTTGACTTAATTTCTTGGCTGCCACAAATTTGAACTTAGAACCAAATTATATTTGCCTTATCCTTGTCAGTACATATATCAATGTGGTCCTGGTGATTCTTTTAACAGATGACAAAATTTTGGAGTCATCTATATTGAAGGCGTTTGCAGACGACAAAGCTTGTATTAGATTTACATAATTTGTCCTTGAAACAAGAGAAAATAGTGCCAAAGAAAATAGAAAATTCTGATCGCCAACAGCATTTTCTCCTTTTCCCAGAATGTTTTTAAAAGGTTTTATACCTCTGGATCATTACAGCACTGAATTGTATGCACATTACTTCTTGCAAGCCATGGGCTACATACCATCGCAAAATTTGTCAGATGAAAATTGAGGGAAAAGATTGATTGATTGTATGGTGTTTAACACTGTTTTCAACATTATTTCAGTTATATCGTGGCAGCCAGTGCACCTATCCATGCTTTCCTGGAGTCTCTTTTACCAGTACTCTGCACAATTTTCTTTCCAAGCCACTGGCTGCTTTCCCATATAACCATTGTCGCGACTATGGTCAGAGGTGCAAAAGTGTTGTTTATTTTAGTGAAAGATGCCGCATTACACTGTTCTTGAACTAATCTACATGTATCATAAATGTATGTGTAAACAGAATGATTGATCCTAGGAAATTGAAAGGCTAAAACCAATATTCATTTGTTTTGTGTATAGCCTGTACCCATGATTGTACATGCTGTATTTTAAAGGCCCAGCAGCTTTAAACAAAGCCAGTGTAAAAATGCATTTGAATTTAAATAAAGTATGGAAAGTATTGGGAAGATGACAATATGATGTTTTATGGTCAGTGCAAGTGTAATTTGATGGCAAAAAAAAAAAAAGATTTTTGAAATCAGGTAAAAGAAAACAAAGAACAGAGCGACATGGCAACTTTTGACCTACTTTTAAAACTCCATTTTCTGCCATTAACTAACACTTGCACGAGCTGCAAAATAACATATTGCCACCTTCCATAATTTCCATACTTCTAACTGGTATTATTTAAATTTAGATGCATTTTAAGACCTACTTTGTGTACTTTTGCAGCTATTGGGGCACTATGACATACCCCAACTCCATGCTAGTACAAACAACATGTGAAGTAAATTAGTAAAGGGTTGGAGATGCGCCAACAGTCCATTTTGATAGGTTATGCTTTTATGAGTTCTTGCAGCAAGTGAGACAGCTTAGGTCTAAAGCAATCATATGCTGGATATATGCTGGAGGTTATTCTGTCGTCAAATGGAATGAAGTGGGAGTAAAACTACACCCATTTCAATAATTCCTTTTTTTTTCTTCCCCAGAATTTCAGATTGAGATAAATCGAAAAAGAGATTATGTATTTTTTTTTTATTTTTAGGGTATACAGCAGAACCATCAGATTTCCAAAGACATATTCTGTGGTGTTGCTGAAGAATATGTAGCATAGGAATATTTTGCCTTCAGTATGCTTGCTACGATATAAAACTGGCCACTTCAGATCACAGTTCATACAAGGACAGATATGTTTCATGCAACAAACAAGGCAATAAGGTGTAAATATTAGTTTATTGTTTTAAATACATATATAATCACAATAAGAATTTGTAGACAAAAATTAAAATACATTCATACATACAGCCATGTTAGAGGCTGTTGCCTGCTGTCAGCTCTTAACCCAAACATAAATAATTAAATATCCTGTGTTGACATTGTAGTCAAGATCAGAATGTACCTAGTAAGAAGTCTGACATTTGATATAAAACGTCGACCACCTGATGCTAAACTCGGATCAAAATTCGTCAGCAATTATTGATAAAAACAAAATTCTAAACTCGTTCACTACCAACGATGATCAAGATCCGAACGCACATACTGTAAAGTCTGGTCTTCATTATAAAACGTCCACAATTTGTTTGACTAGTTTTCCATGGCCCATATTACAACCCTGTGTACACATTCGACTTTGTATACGCCGAATGTCTTATTGGTCGAAATAGTAATGGGCCGAAATTGTTATCGGCCGAGATGCGACGTCTCGACAGCTCTGACAAGAGGAAATAAGGTGTTTATTCATGTCCTGATCAAAATGAAGAAAGTGCAACTCCGGTTTACCAATCAACATACAAGGAACGCAGTAATTTCAAGAAAATTGAAATCTTACCGAAGTTTCGCAGTAGCTTACATGTAGAGGGAGAACATATCGTCCGTATAAATACGTCATCATTATCATTCACGTGATGCCTAAAAATAGGACATCAGAATCATTCCGAATAGTACGTGGCAACGTCCTTTGGGAGAGTTGGGAGAGTTGATAACAAAAAATGCCTTTTTTCGTATGGTTCTGTAATACGAGCCGATGTTGCAATGAACGCCTCTATCCCCTTGTTGACAAAATGAGAGTATAATTAGCAGATTCGTGCCTTTATTCCGACTATTTTCACGCACAAAAATACCTCTGTGTGGGCGCTACTGGGCCTTTAAAGTTAAACAGTATAAATTAAAAATCTTAACAGAAAACCTTTGTCTTGCTGATACTATCCCATCTAAAACAGAATCAAGTACAATAGACTTACTCATTGGCAACAACCACTATTTAGATATTGTAATGAGTCACAAAATAGAGGTTCAGAAAGGACTATATCTTCTCTCATCCATACTTGGGTGGATCCCTTCGGGCAGGACTGATGAGCTGGAAGAAGACGTTAAAGACTTGAGCATGCTGATCCTGACATATGGTAACAGTGCCACAATTACTGAGGTATTTTCAGCTCTAGATGACTCCGTTCCAGTCAAGCCAAACCTTGAAGATTTCTGGAACTTGGAAGCCGCTAGAATCGTAGATACAAGAGAAGATAAGCAAGATGACTTAGCCTTAGAAAATTTCAGACAAACACTTGCATTTAAAGATGATCGTTACCAAATGACATGGCCATGGAAAGAAGAAGTTTACAATATACCAGAGAATCGCATGTTGGCTATGGGACGATTAAAGTCGTTGGTATCGAAACTTAAATCAAGACCAGATGTGATGAAAAAATGCAATGATATTATTCAGGACAACTTGATAAGAATATGATAGAGAAGGTGGACAGATACCGACAAGATGGAATCAAGCATTATATTCCCCACCATGCCGTTATAAAACCAGATAAGACCACAACAAAACTGAGAATAGTATATGACGCTTCTGTCAAAACCAAACCGACTTTTCGCTGTAGAATTTGGGTTAAAAATAATTCATTTTTCAAATTCAAAATAATCCTGCTCAACACTGACATATGTATCCACCAGTTCGTTATTCAGATATTTCAATTGTTTTGTCACAGTAACAGTATCTACTTCATATTTTGTCTTTACTTCTGATTTCTCAACATCAGTAACATTGTTTTTAAACTTCTCGTCAGTACAGTCCATATCTGTTGTATGCTCATCAATATCACGACCGTTATCTTCATCACGTCCAGTAGTATATTCTTCGTCACTGATCCAGTCATAGATGATACTTTCGTTCTTTGGTGAGGCGAACTCTTCATTATCCGTGATAGTATCAATCTCTGCAACCATATCTAACACGCTGTCATCGTCACTTATATCGCTATAAACATTTGTCGCAGATGCTCTTGTAGAAGACGATTTAGTTGCAGTAATACACACACTACTTGCAGTAGTCTTAGATAGTCCATGAACTAGCACAAGATGGTCCTTCAGATTACTCCTCCTAGCGACAGCTTTTCCACACTTACCGGTATCTATTGGACATATCCATTTTTCAATGTTTGCGTGTTGTTCTAGTTCATGTCATTTGAGGTTTCTCTTTTTTGTAAATGTTTTGTCGCAGTCTTTGCACTTATACATTTTTCCAACACTTTTTTGGCTCTAAAGTTTGGTAGATGTTCACACTATCCACTATGAGCTACAACTGACTGGACTCAACTAAAACACGCAAAAATTCCCTGTGAAGCATGTGCATGTCTTTACAGTGGACACATACATCAAATTGCTCCTTACTCCACAGTTTATTTAGAAGAGTACACTGTTTATTTAAAACACACCATAGATTTATGCTCCTGAAATGACATAATTGAAACATTTTTAGAATTAAAATCAAAGCACTGTAGGTTCTGATGGCAAAGTCTTTGCAAACAGAATTTCTTTTTAATTCAAACACTCTTTTATCTTTTGACAAGTTTTTTCTGCTGCCTTTCTTTTCACCTTTTGACTAGTTTCTTCACTTTCTTCATTCTCCTTACACAAGGCTTCTGCATTTTTCGATGTTTCAAATGGGAATAATAACTTTAGGGGTCTGTTTAGGATGCTTGCTGATTTTGTTTGAACTTTTGCTGACCTTATCTGTCCATCAGCAATTTCTAATAAATCGATTACTTTTCCCAAACGCCAATTGCCTCTTGGAAGACTATCCTTAATCCAGACCACATCTCCCTTTTCTGCTCCTTCAGGTACACAGTTTCTTGCTGTTCCTCCGTGTATAATACTCTTGAGTATGCCATGGGGGGCCATTGGACCTGTCGTACTTTAATTTAACAGATATGTAGAAAAATGCCGATGTATATTACATCTCATTATATGTTAAAACAAAATTACTGTAACGAAAGTCTACGTATTTTTTTATCCACCCTCGCACTAGCTAAAACTGAAAGTTCAACGAATAGAGCGCAAGCGTGTATGACAGTATTTTGTTCAGGTCAAACCGATAACATAGCCATTAAAAATTGAAAGTGAGCATACATGCGTCGTTACAAATTCGCTAAAAAGGTGTAACAAGTATGTGACTCCATCAACATCGAACTATTGAATAAAATTCTAGAAACTAGTGACGGAAACCACATGGTGGTGAAATTGCATTAACGAAAATAAATGAACCATGCTCTGGTTAAAAGGGTCTTGATGCATCTCCTTGATACATTATACCAAGCAAGTCATCATATGATTATAGATCCATAAAATTCATTTTGTAGAACAACCGGCTGAATCATGAGATAGACTGGTCCTTTGACAAGTAGAAAAATGATAAATAACAAAAAGTATCGACCCATGACAGCCTGCTCGGACTGTGCAGGCTGACATGAATCGATACTTTTTGCAGATGTATAAAGTCCCTTTTCCACAGAGCATTGCTTATTAATGATTACATTAAATAGAAGAGAGATTGTCACCTGCGAATCTAGTTAGACAAGTCTGGTGAAATCGTGTCTCATAAAAGATATGATATAAGTTATGCAAGGTAATATTTAACCTGCTCCTTCTGAAATAAATCTTTAGATCATGTCTTTCAGTGCCAAATAAATAAATTCGACTTGTTTCGACGGCTGAAAATGCAATCCACTCAGTCTAAGATGATAATCATATATGCTTTGCCTAGTTTGACGAACAAGCAGGCGGTAAAGATGCAAGATCTGTGCAGTCTGATCTACATCTTTACCCTCTGCAACACCCCTGTTTTCACCTGTGGTGATGAAAAGATTAATGTATTAATATTTTCAGTATAAATCATATTATGAAATCAGAACAAGAATAGGCTCATGTACAATGGTTGGTACATATGAAGGCCTTGATTTCTGTATTATAAAATAGGCAGTGGAAGAAATAATGATCTGCTACAAAGTCCTGTAGGTGTCATGTGTCACACTCTTTTTATTTCATTTATAAAAAAATACCAATTCGATAACATAGAATAATAATTCATTATTACGAATCGAAAACATATTTCGATAAAAAGAAATGCTAATAGCCCTACTTTTTTATCAAAATCATATTTCCTTTTAAAGAAATCCTATTTCGATAAAACGAAATGATACTCTGATTAAGTGCAATCGATTCATTGCGAACAAAGCATAATGGGTGTTCCGAACATACTCGTGTCGTTTTCTCGAAATAACATTTCAGTAAAATGAATAGCATTTCATTAAATCAAACGAAAAAAACGTTTCGTTAGATCGAATTATTATTTCGTTTTCTCGAAATAATATTTCATTTTAACGAATTCCTATTTGGTTCTTTCGAATGAGTATTTCGTTATTACGTGACGTTTTTCGTTATTACGAAAACAAAAAATGTGTCACATGATACCTACGGGGCTCCGTAATCTGCATCTTCAGTATGGGCGAAACATCTACACAAATAATTGTCCAGAAAAAAGATTTCATCCCTGCGATTATTACGTAAATGACAAATCTCTCAAACGTATCGGCAGTTTGCTGAAACAATATTTCTATCGGAGTTACAATATTATAAATTGCAAAACCTGATAAGCTGTGGTCACACCTTACGTAGTTGTTCATAAGCCGTGGTCACACCATACGTAGTTGACCGTAGTGAGGAATGACCGTAGATGGCCGTAGTTGAACGTATTAAACGTATTTGAACGTTGTTACACGTAATTAACCGTAGTTCAACATAGTAATGAACGTAGTTTGAACTTACGATTTGCCCGTAGTAAGCGCATAAATTAATTACGATTGAAATAGAAATGTTTCAATTAAATTATGATTATAATTACTTGCTTTGTATAAAAGTAATGAATTAAATACAATTATTTTCAGGAAAATAATTAATAATTTTTTAATTATTTGGCATTATATTTATAAAAAGAGTATGAAACTTTAACCTGTTACCACACAATGCCAAGTTTTAATAATCCTAAAAGATAAAGCCTCAGAGAACATTGCGAGGTAAGGAGAAAATGCTGGTTACCAGCATTTTATCCTTTTCCCGCAATGTTTTCTACTTTATCAAAGACAGAAATTTTCATTCGACTGCTTCAAAGAAATATCCCATTTTTAAATTGCAGAGACAGACGGGCTTTTCTCCGATGGTCATAGTCTACTATCGTGGTGTATTAATGTATATAAAGAATTTTTAAATTCAACTGAAACTCAAACTACCAAAGTCCGCCGAAACTGGGTCTCAAATATGCACCTCGATTTCTGCAATAATTTAGATCAAGAAAAGTTACAGAATTTAAGTAACCAGTTAAACACATATCCTTAGTCACGGGATACTTTGCATCACGCATGAGCTGAATGCTATTTTTTAAAATTCAGCTGACATTACCTTCCCAGAAACATCTTCTCGTAAACAACATCCACAAAATCAAGTAGCAAATAAAACATGGTTTGGCCAAAAGTGCCACCAAGCAAGAAAGGATTACCTGAAAGCAAAAAGCAATTATATTAAAAATAAGAACACTCAAAACAAGTTATCTCTAAAACTAGCAACTAAACAGTATAAAAGAACAATGAATTATTTCATAAAAAAAGAAAAACATGATAAGTCCCAAAAGCTTCGGGAAATGACAATTAAAAATCCAAAACAATACTGGAAATACATAAACAATTTAAAGCAGAAAAGGAAGCCTACTGAACCGATTTCATTGGATGAACTCTACAATCATTTTAAAATAATAAATTCAAACGATGTAAAAGATGAACGATTTTCAGACATTGATATAAACACAAACAATCAAAATATCTATCTAAATTCAGAAATTACAGAACAACAAATAAATTACTGTATAAACAATTTAAAGAATTCGAAAGCCGCCAGCCCATTCGACAATATCATTAACGAATACAGAAAATCCACGAAGCATCTAATACTACCACTATACTGTAAGCTATTTAACTGCGTTGTAGACACCGGTTTTATACCCAAAACTTGGCTAGAGGGAGCAATTATTCCAATATTTAAAAATAAAGGTGATCCGAATGGCCCATCTAATTACCGTCCGATCACAATATTAAGCTGTCTAGGTAAATTGTTTACGTCTGTATTGAACCGTAGATTAACGGTTTATGTCGATGAACATGCGATACTCGAAGAAAACCAAGTTGGTTTCCGAAAACAATACTCGTGCACTGATCATATTTTCACCCTTCATTCCTTGTTTGAAATTTTGAAAAAACGTAAATGTAAGCTTTTCGCAGCTTTCGACGATTTCTCACAGGCATTTGATAAGATATGGAGGCCGGGACTTTGGCATGAACTTTTAAACTATGAAATAAATGGCAATTTTTTAAAGGTAATTTACAACATGTATCAAAATATCAAGTCCTGTATCAAACATAATGGGTCTATCTCACCTTATTTCATATCAGAAGTGGGAGTAAGACAAGGTGAGAATTTATCTCCTGTACTATTTTCTCTGTACCTTAACGATTTGCAGTCAAACATGGAATCAAAAGCTTCAGCTGGAGTAGAGCTCAAGGATCCAAATGATCTAACTTTATGGCTTAAACTGTTGATTTTACTCTACGCAGATGATACCGTTATTTTATCTACTAGTGAAGAAGACCTACAAAACAACCTAGACATTTTTGATGATTACTGCAAAAACTGGCATTTAGATATTAATGTCAATAAAACTAAAGCTGTAGTTTTCGGAGCCAGAAATTTTCAACATTATTCGTTTAAAATTGGTACACAGTCTCTTGAAGTGACCAACAAATATCATTACCTCGGACTCACTTTTACGAACAATGGTTCCTTCCTTAATGCTCGTAAACATATCGCCGAACAAGCAAACAAAGCTATGCAATATTTATATACCAGGATTTATAATGCTGATCTTCCACTGGACTTATTGCTGAAATTATTCGATCATACTGTGCTTCCTATCCTTCTCTATGGATCTGAGATTTTTGGCTATGAAAACATTGACATATTAGAACGTGTCCATAACAACTTCCTACGCAAAATTACAAACACCAGAAAATCAACACCTTTGTCATTACTTTACGGAGAACTCGGCCGATATCCTATCTTAATAAATATACAAAGTCGCATGATCTCGTTTTGGAACCGCATGTTAGTAGGTAAAAATGAAAAAATCAGTTTAAAGATATACAAATACATGATGCAGCTCCAAGATAATAGCTTCAAATGGTCAAATAAAATCCGAGAAATACTCCATAAAGGTGGCCGGCCCGACCTCTGGTATAACCAATTTCAAATTACACAAGAAAATATTCATAAAATGGTTAAACAAACACTTATTGATCAATTTAAACAAAATTGGTGTGAGCAATTAAATTCAAGCAGTAAAGGCCTCTCCCTCAAACTAAATCATGAATTCGACGATTACCTAAAAAAGTTAAGCAGACACGACTACACACCACAGGCGTTCGGGTTATGACGAACTTCGCTACCTATATAATGTAATATTTAAGACGTCTTATATATTACATTATATAGGTAGCGAAGTTCGTCATAACCCGAACGCCTGTGCTACACACCCCTCCTTAAATTTATAACTGCAAATCACTTTTTACCCGTCGAAACAGGCCGATATGACGGTACACCTTTTCATGAAAGAAAATGCACACTTTGTAATCTTGATCAAGTTGGCGACGAAAAACACTACATTCTTGAATGCACCTCCTTTGAAAATGAAAGAAATTTATGTAATAGTTAAACGGTAAGAAGTCAAAATTAAACGATTTAAACAGCCAAAAGGAGGGAGCGTAGCGACCGACTATGGCTGTTTAAATCGTTTAATTTTGAGCTTCTTAGCGTTTAACTGACTTAGTCTTTTTACGCCCACATTACATCATTGCTAAAACAATATGCCATACACGGAGTCCACTATTCACAAAGAAACGCCCTTTTACCCATATATGGAGTTGGCTGATTTGCTCATTGACAAGGAAACGTCCTAATTGCATCATCGCTAAAAAATGACGTAATTTCCACGTGAATATCGGGGCTAAAGAACTCGTACACGACCACGTGATATTTAACCCTTTACCAAACAATCCCTGGTTTTAACGACCCTGGGAAGGAAGGATTTTGCAAACACTGTTTGGAAAAGGAGAAAATGCTGGTTACCAACATTTTCTCCTTTTCCTACAATGTTTTCTACCCTGTCAAAAAACTCAACTTCATTTGTTCCACATTCAAAATTTGTCATCTGCAGATGCTTTCAATTTGGAAGTGTCTAAAATTTGTCGTACGGGAAAGGGTTAATGAACTTTCATTATCAGCATCTTTTCCAGTACACATTTGACTATCGCCAGTGTTAAACAATGTCAAATATGGCAAAATTTAAGTTTGGCGATTTCGACGGTCTTTTTGACCAAGATTTTGAGGAATTTCTACTGATTTACTATAGCATTAATTTTTCTTTAAATTTCAAGATATCGTCGATTTACTTCTGAAACCTCGTAACTAAAACTTGTTTCAAGCTGCAGGTGCTATGTTTTAGAGGAAAACCGACCATATAGATTGATCGGCTTTTATTACACAATTTGTATCTGTGTTTTACCATTTTTCTTCTGTGAACAGCGTAAGTACTTGGCATGTGCTAATTTAAGTAATTGTTGAATATTAATGAGGGGGTAGGGCTTATGTGCGCATGCGCAGTAAATCCAGATAAACTGCGACGTTTAAATGGATTAATGATCAAAATAAACCTGCATTGGGTAGTTTATAGAAAATAGACGGTCAAAAATTTTCAAATATGAGCCTTCTGATTGGATAGAAAAGTAGGACAAAGACTAATTTAACATGGAAATCACAAAATCTTTCCACACGCATACGTGTCATATGTATAATAACGTCATTTTCCAACAAAATGACGAAGTAGTACATAGAGGATAATCAACTGGTGGTGTGTGATATTAAAAATCTGTCACTCGAATGGGGGTGTGATGCGGTTGAAAAACGAGTCCGAAGGACGAGTTTTTTAACAGTATCAAACCCCATTCGAGTGACAGATTTTTAATATCACACACTACCAGTTGATTATTCTATTTATCATATTCCCAATTCTCCCTTTGTTTGCTAATAATTATCAAGAACGGTAGACCTACTTGTAGACATGTATACAGTAGGGCTTTTCTTTACAAACACATGATCCATTTTCGGCAGAAGCAGCTAACGCAACAGATGACGTAACGCTCGAGGGTATGTTATGTCATCTATCTCTCCATTTGAAGGCATGCATTGTTTTGCACCTTTACAATTTAAAACCAGCCATATGAAATTAGAAGAATAAACAGTTAACCCTTTCCCACATGACAAGTTTAAGACTTTCCCAAACATCTCCCAAGTGACAAATACTAAATTGGTACAAAAGATCTTAGGTTTTCTGATAGGATAGAAAACATTATGGAAAAAGGAGAAATGCTGGTTGGTAGTATTTTCTTGTTTTTCCACAGTTTTTTTCCAAGAGCTCTCTCCCACAAAAGCTATCTTCTTTTCTCGAAATGTTTTCAAAAGATTTCTGCCACAAGGTCGCTAACTCATGGTTGTTTGGAAAGACTGTACCGAAAATCTTTTCACAGTGCTATTGTTTTCTAAAGATGTTTGGAGCAGGGACAGAAACATTAGACTGTGAAATATAGGAAAGAAAGTAGTTCCGGCAAACATTCTAAAACTATATAATCACTAGTGATGATACCATATCAGTTATCCACTGTGAAAAACTGAAAAAATAATACACTAAGAAATCACAGTAATTCACTGTTAGGAATATAATAAAAACCTGTAGCTGGTTCCTCCGGATCCCTGTGTCCATTTGTAGCTCACCTGAGCACTAAGTTACGAAGTGCTCAGGGTGAACTTTTGTGATAGTACTGTGTCCGTCGTCCGTCGTCAACTTTTACCTTGTGTACGCTCTAGAGGCCACACTTTCGGTCCTATACTTATGAAACTTGTTCAGATTGTTTGTCTTGATAATACCTTGGACGAGTTCGAAAATTGGTCACATCGGGTCAAAATATAGGTCACTTGGTCATTTTAGAGGCCACAATTTCAGTCCAATACTCTTCAAAGTTTGCCAGAATATTTGTTTTTGATAATATCTCGGACAAGTTTGAAATGGGTCACATCGGGTCACAAACTAGATCACTGGGTCAAATCTTTGAAATATTTTGTATACGTTCTAGAGGTTAGTCCAATACTCATGAAACATGGTAAAAAAATATATCTTGATGACATCTTGGATGAGTTTGAAAATGGGTTACATTAGGTCAAAAACTAGGTCACTGGGTCAAATTTTAGAAAAAGCTTGGGCACTCTCTAGAGGCCACATTTTCAGTCCAATACTCATGAAAGTTGGTCAGAGTGTTGTCTTGATAATATCTCAGACGGGTATTTGAAAATGGGTCACGTCGGGTTAAACATAGGTCACTGGGTCAAATCTTTGAAAAAACTTGTGTACATTCTAGAGGCCACATTTTCAGTCCAATACTAATGAATGTTGGTTAAAATGTTTGTCTTTGATGATATCTCATATGACATTGATAATCGGTCACATTGGGTGAAAAACCAGGTCACCATGTCAAATCTTTAAAATAGCTTGAGTACACACTAGAGGCAACGTTTTCTGTCCAATACTTCTAAAAATTAGTAAGAATGTTTTCTTCATAAGATGAGATTGATTGAAAATGGGTCACACTGGGTAAAAATCTAGGTCGCCAGGTTAAATTTTGGAAAAACCTTGTGTACACTCTAGGGGCCACATTTTCTGTCCAATACTCATGAAAGGTGGTCAAAGTCTTTGTTCTGATAATATCTACAACAATTTGGAAAATGGGCTATTTTTGGCGAAAAAGTAGGTCATTGGGACAAATTCTAGAAAAAGCTTCTGTACACGCTAGAGGCCAAATTTTCAGTCCAATACTTATGAAAGCTTGTCATATTTGTCATAATATCTCGGAAGAGATTGGAAATGGGTCATGTTTGGTCAAAAGGCTCAGGTGTGCGGCTTTAGGGCCATTATGGCCCTCTTGTTACAAATTCGCCAAAACCAGATCCCACAGAATGATGATACTTTTGATTGTTTGATTGTGTTTTACGCCGCTTTCAACATTACATCAGTCATATCACGACAATAGTTCATGCACAGGGTGTCCAATAAAAGAAAAAATATGTTACACTTTCACGTATGCCTCAGGTTCATAGATATAACACAATAAAATCGTATCATTTGACAAGAATATGACATAAACAGTATGCAAGGTTACACTGAACAACAAGGGCGGCTAGTGGCCTCTACTTAAGACATACGAGGGCTGTCCTGCAAGTTCGCGGAATTGTGCTAGAACTTTTTTTCTTGTGTAAACATACACAATAATGTTTTGATCGTAGAAAACTAGTTTTCAATAGCTCTTGAATAATGAAAATAGTAAACAAATACAGCAAAAAATATTAACATACTATCGGAAACAAACATGTCACTAGCAATCAACCGGAGCAAACTAACGTTTTTGCGACGTTAGACGACGTCCAACAACTCTACGCACGCTCAAAATTCAGAGAACGGTTCACCTTCTCCAAGTAGTCGCCATTTCCGAAGTCTTTGAATCCATTTATTGAAAATGTCAATGTACCACTTTTCATCAAAGCCTGCTACGACGTTCTGTATGAACTTTTGAAGTTCAACCGATGACTCAAAGTGATGGCCACATAGCATTTTCTATACCTCGGAAAAAACAATAAAGTCCATTGGAGCGAGGTTAGGGCTGTAGGGCGGGTGTTCCAACAACTCAAATCCAAGCAGATTGATTTCAAGGAGTGTCGATCTCGCCTTGTGCGCCGGTGCATTGTCCTGGTGTTAATATGATTCTTTCCCGGTCTACATCCGGGCGCTTTTTTCTAAGTGCCTGCATCAGGTCTCTCCGCAGTACCTTAGATGATAAAGAACGCACGTCTTAAGCTAAGTTGCTTGAACTGAATTTGCATTTATTTATTTTTCATTTATTTATAACAATGAATTTGTTATCAAATAACAATGAAGTAGATACCTGTGAGTAATAGTCCGTCTCTAACCCGATGCTGGAGTATCATGCCACGTCTGTCCATGAAGAAAATAAACATTTCTTTTCCGCAACTCTTCTGGACTCTGGCTTTCTTTGGCGGAGGTATCCTAGGTGTTTTCTACACAGCAGATTGCTGTTTTGTTTTGGGATCAAAGTGGTGGAGCCATGTTCCGTCCGTAGTTATTATTCTGTTCAGAAAGTCGTCTCCTTCCATGTCGTAGCGCCTTAGAAACTTCGTTGAGCACTGGACGCGGCGTTGCTTTTCTTCAGGTTTCAACAAGCGAAGGACCCAACGCGCACTGACTTTTGACATTCCAAGTTGAGTTGTTCGGATCTGGTAAACAACATTTCTGTATATATCTAGCGTTTCAGCGATATCTCTCACCGTCAATCTTCGGTCCGTGTCTATCAGATCTTTAACTCTATCCTTGTTGTTTGGCATCACAACTGAAGGCCGACCTTTTTCTTCGTTTTCTATCGACTTCCTCCCATTTCTGAATCTTTCAAGCCATTTATAAACAAATGTTTTTCCAGATTTCGGTAAAGTTTCAGACATTTGCAATGTCTCCGCCGGTGACTTTCTGAGTCCAACACAAAACTTGATAATTCTCCGTAATTCCACGTCACCTGTCGACGTCATTGTTGTAGCAGCTGTTTCTTGGAGCTATCAGTTGATTTTGACAACAAAAATAAACAAACGAAGCGGCAGCAGTTAAAATCACAGGAAATGACGTTACAATATTGATCTAACGTTACGTGTTTTCGCGGAAAATTTTACCTAACGTAAACTGGTCTAGAACACAAAATCTAGGGCTACAACTTAGAGACAAAAGCATGGTTTTAGCGTGCTCCGGGTATGCGTCAGTGTGTTACTATGGAGATGTATATTTTAAGTCAGCGTTCCATTTGTAAAAAATTAATATTCTTATGTGATAAAAAAGGTTTCAAGATTAGTTGTTTAAGTTTTTAAGCCGAAAAGTACCACTAATAAAAATGCCTCGGCACAATTCTGCGAACTTCCAGGACAGCCCTCGTGCACTTATTTAAAACATGTTCAAAATGACGTCAACTTCACGTCGCAGAAATGATTGGAAAGCAAATTTGATTCGAGGGTGATCTTAACAACAGAGCGAGCATGAACCCCTTTACTCGCCAGATATAAGCCCATTGGACTTTTTTGCGGGGTTTTCTCAAGGATAATGTGCATAAAGTCCAGCCTCAAACAACAGATGAGCGTTTAAGACATCAATAGTTCCAGAGATGAGACTGGTCACAAGATGAACGTGCTGATCGATGAAAGCAACTTTCATGAAGAGACATGCAACATCCAAATGGACGTCATTTGCATATTCGATGTTAATTAGTGTATGTTTTGAAAGGCACTAGCTGCCTATATTGTTCAATGTTACCTTACATACTGTGCATGTCATGAAACTGTATTCTGAAACTTATTTAATGGTATAAATTTTACTTGGCTATCTTTACAAACGATACAGCTTAGAAATATTTGAAACTGTAACATATATATTTTAGGACAATCTGTATGTCCTGGATTTCCCCAGTACTAGGTTAGAGGTGTCTTGCCCATGGGCACTGCCATGAAGGATCCAGGGTTTTCAGTGAGGCTCGAACCCGGGGCTTCCAGATAACGAGCCCTACACTTTACCACTGAGCTACGCTAGAACAAATTTTGTATTAGTGTATTATCAAGAAACAAGAGGACCATGATGGTCCTATATCGCTCACCTGAGTACTAAGCAGTACAGGTCTACAATGAAGATAAATACCAAATACCGAGGTTCAAGGCAAAATGATAATGAAACAAGAGCGGCAAATTGTCGCAAGATATGCCCTTCCCACCGCCAGTTGTCAAGGAGGTATAATAATCGCAAAGGGCAGGTAATGCAACAAACATGTTTATCAAGTCTCAAGTCAATTTGACTTGAGACTTCAAAGTTCCGTTTCGGAAAGGGCCACTAGATGATTCTACATGCCAAATATGAAAGCTCTAGCCCTTACGGTTTGGGACAAGGAGATTTTTAAAGATTTCCTTCTTTATCTCTATGTGAAATCCGAGAACCCACAACATAGGGCCAAATTCGACACTAGGGCCATAATTTGAAGTATTTTGGTAAAGGGCCACTAGATGATGCTACATGCCAAATATGAAAGCTCTAGCCCTTACAGTATGGGACAAGGAGATTTTTAAAGATTTCCTTCTTTATCTCTATGTGAAATCCGAGAACCCACAGCATAGGGCCAATTTCCACACTAGGGCCATAATTTGAAGTGTTTTGGTAAAGGGCCACTAGATGATGCTACATGCCAAATATGAAAGCTCTAGCCCTTACAGTTTGGGACAAGAAGATTTTTAAAGTTTTTTCTTTCGGTTGTCATGGCAACCAGAGTTCTTCATGGAATTCAAATCTTTGAAGTATTCTGAAAGTGAATCACCTAAGGATCATTTCTGTGAAGTTTCATTGAAATCTGATCACGGTTTAGGAGAAGATTTTTTTTGTAATTGTGAACGGACGGACGGACGACGGACATTGACCGATCACAATAGCTCACCTTGAGCACTTCGTGCTCAGGTGAGCTAAAAAAGGTAATGGGTTTAAGACACTGCTGTAGGAGGTTTTACTCAATATATACGTATATATATCATTTGATCAGTCAGTATAATTTGTATATCATTAGACATTGCTAAAAATGACGTCAAAAAGTGAGATATACTTTACGAATTAAAGACAATGATTCTTAATCAACCTTTGTGAAAGACTCTTTTCTCCCGTTTTTCATAGGCTCTGTTGCTTTCATATCATTCCTCTATACTCTTTCTCGAAATGAAAAGACATTCATGTCACACGAAACTCCACAGTTCTTTCAAAATGTCTTAAGGCAAAGAACAAAGAAATCATTTTCTCTTTTTCAGTATCTTTGAGACATGATTTTCCTAAAGGAATCAAATACTTTACTGCAAATGACAGAACCTCACTTGGACAAGACGTCAAATCTTTTGAAGTGGATAATGTCCTGCCAGACGGTTATGTCATACTTGGAACATTTAACTAACAATCTGTGTATTTTTTTATATTGGCTGGAAGCGACCCAAATAATTCTCGCGTTAACTAGCATATAATTCAAACAGTTTGGGGGATAAAATGACAATTTAAGATATTCTTTTGCAAGATAACCCCTTAGAGCTCTAACTAAATTGGCATGACCCGTTCAGTTGGTAACAATATCCCGAAGAACATTGAATTGTATTTGAATTATATTGTAAACAATTTTAGTTTCAGAGTATATTTAAAGCAGAATATTTCTCAACAACCCCCCCCCCCCCCCTCGCCCCGCACACACAAAAGAGGATTGTAGATAATACAAGATCAGCATGCACGTTAAATTGCAAATGTCTTAGATTTGTGTTGATATATATATTTAATTGCCACCACACATCGATGAGGAGAGGTGGAAATTACACTAGTATACCGGTATATAGAATAAATAATAAATGTGTTAGTAGTTCATAGTAGTAAATGCCCATGTTATCAAAAACAACTTTATTTTATTTCAGATTCAAAAGAACTAGATAAAAAATAATGACTGACTTGCCTACCTTTCTTTCTCCTCTTTCAGAAAATATGTGAAAGGCTGCAAAGTAAGGATTCAAAGCCGACTCAAAGTCAAATAGACTGTTAGAAAATTCATTTTTCATATTGTCACACTTTGATTAACGTTCGTAGCTAGTAGTTTAAAAACAACGAAAGAATTGAGTCTTATTTAACACTTCACTCAAAAATCTCGAGGCATAACGACCCTGAGAATGAGGGATTTTGTAAATATTGTCGGAAAGGGAGAAATGTTAATAAACAGCATTTTCTCATTTTCCAACTATGTTTTCCAAGATTTCTAAAAAATATCGAATCATTTTAGCAACATTTTAATTTTTCGCTTGCAAATGCTCTCAGTTCAAATGTACATGTCTCAGATTTTGTGTCTTGTAAAAAGAAATTACAAAAATGATTACTTATGTAGTCTCGATTGTATTTTCCGAGGCATTCTGCGAACAGCTTTCAAGCTATATGTCCTGCAGACAGATTTCCCATTGTTGAAATACAATAATTATATAACCTATTCCAATGGCATCTCTTGTGTTCCAATAGTATAGGTAAAATTGTTGGATTTATCGTTTCCTATTTTTGTTGTTGTTGTAAATGGTGATATGGTCACATTTTGGGAAAAAGAGTTATTACTTGCAACGAATTAGGCCTTTGTCTCGCTTTTTCACATTATAATAATACTAATAATTATAATCATCATCACCACCATTATTGCTATCATTTTTGTTATTATTTTATCGATTTTAAAAATTAATTCTTCGGTTTTTCTTTCAGCTATCTAACGTGCAAGTTATTCTTGAGTCCATGTTTTACGACAAGTTTATCCCATTACTGATAATAAAAGATTATTTTTGTCATTTATAACGACTTTGTTTACTGATTTACCACAAGATTCCGTTTTGTCTTTTTTCCAAGTAATTAGACTTCATCATTAATTTGAAGTAAAGCCCGCGAGAGAAAGTTTGATATTGCTGCTTTATAACGTGTACTTGATATTTCGGGAGGTGATTGCGGAACACGGAGGTTTGAAGCAGGTTGTGTCCAATATAGGAGAAACAAATACAAAAGCTGTGGTAGGAGTAGCTCTTGCACCTTAGAATAACTGGTATACAACAACCTGAACAAACAACTGATCATCTGCAAAAAGTATCTACCCAGGTCATCCTGCGCAGGCTGAACCGGGTCGAAATGTTTTGCTTTCGGTTAATTTTCTGCATGTAGAAGGACCTTTCTACCTCATGATTCAGTTGATTGTTAAACAA
Organism: Hippopus hippopus; assembly: GCA_946811185.2. Classification (NCBI taxonomy): domain Eukaryota; kingdom Metazoa; phylum Mollusca; class Bivalvia; order Cardiida; family Cardiidae; genus Hippopus; species Hippopus hippopus. Next base: position 33,710,826 of record OX328099.1, on the reverse strand, counting down.
AGTGGATTTTGTGGATCCAAAATATATGATGACCCGCTGGGTGTGATGCATCATGGAGATGCTTTAAACATCCTTTTGCCAGAGTAATGCTGAAATAGCGTTTTTACGTACAACTTTTCAAACAGTAAAACATTCCCTGTCATAAACACACGTACTTCAGAGATGCTGTTTACAACAACGTTTTAAAAAACAAAACCAATCAACTTATTGGATTTATTATTTTTTTGTAATTACAAATTTTTCAGTCGAAAAGCAATTCTTGCCATAAAGTACGGGTTCGAGTGACTTACGTAGTAGGTGAGGTTATCCTTTGTTATAATGAGCATCTTCACCCATTCGCCAAAGTCTCCAGAAATTTGTCAAAGAAAGCCAACATAGAGCTATGGTAATTTTTAAAAACCCCATAACGTTAATTTTTCACCTTCATTACACTTGTAGTAAAATAGCACAAAAACCTGCAATTTAAATTTCATTTTGGCTAAAGTGTTTAAAAAATGGAGAATACAGAGCGATTAAACATTATTTGTAGGGTGATATTACTTACGACATTTCAACGCTTTCAGCGACAAAGACGACAACATGGGCTTTTTCCAACGGCATAGAACAAGATCAGACCGCATAGAAAGTGCAGGCTGATCTTGGATATACATGCATATCGTGTTTGCTCAGTCAAGCCTGACAGATGAAAACAATTTTGAGTTTCAGTGAAAAAATCTGCAATTTAAATAAAGAACAAAATTTTCGGAAGGTTTTCGCTGTAAATGGTAATTATTCTTTTTTTCCTGCTCTTGTGAATACTCCTAGCACAAACTCACGTTGGAAAAACACTCGGATCTCAGGAGAAATACACAGATAATTTCATAATTCTATAAACACGCCATAAAATTTAGCTGTTCCTCCATAAATGTGCAAAATGTAAAAATTGCATGAGTTCATATATGTACATTTTATATTGTCAAACCCAACCCAACCGTTTATTCTTTTGAAAATTAAGGATCAGACGTTTTAAGGCCATTTTCATAAGATGGCAATTTGTCCGAAATAGACCACATTGTGCTATTCTGATATCATTTGTCTGCTAACCATACACTGTCGTTTCAATATTGCATTAGCACGAAAAAAAAAAAAAAACATCCTATCTTCAAATACCGAACCATGCATTATTTTTGATGCCTGTATTGTCATTTTATTCATTCAGAAAGTGGTTTTGTTTTAGCTTTGGATCCTCAGGGGTATATGGACTTATGTTAACTGTTGGTACTACTTATATGGCAAAGATGCATAAATTTATCACCCGGTGAAATGATGCGGATTTTTAGATTACTCTTGATAGGAGATACACAAATCGTCGATTCAAGGTCGACAATACGGTCGTGGGCCGTATATTGCACCGCTACCTAAATACTAGATTTGCACAATAGTTAAAGGAAAAATACTGCTCAAGATGTATAATGTCAAGCGACGCAAGCTCGAAGCCGAAAAGTGAATAATGATCAGGAAATGGATGCTGTCGAATTTCGAGTTTGTGATCAGACAATAAGAACCCGTCTTTATGTTGCTGAAATCAATGTGCGCAAGCCTGTTTTGCACCCCCTTCAACTATACCACAGACCTTGTCTGAACTTTGCACGTCGGCATTTGAGCATTCAGCTGGCTGAATTTAGACCTATGTCATGGCCCGACGAGTCAAAACTGTGTAGACTTAGATGAGTTCGGCGTCAGAAAAATGAGCGGTTTAAAGATTTTATTTTTGTGTAGTGGAACACCATCGGTTTGGTTAGCTATCTGGTGTAGGCACGTCTATGTAACGGTGTCTCTACGGATCTTGCACTAAATTGCATACGCACGAAACTTGCGTACGCAGTTAAGGTAACCAAACATCAAGTCTGAAAATAAGTTTCACAGTATAACTTTACGATTTGAGTAAATATTTGCATAACTTTACGACAGCTCATACCTTTGAGTACAGGAGGGATCGGATGTGTGCATATACAATCACAAATAACATGCGTAAATCTACGCAGTTTAGAGAAAGGAAGCCCTGCACATTATTTAGAACGGATCGCTGTCATTCACCTTGATATTCCAGACAAAATCCTTCGTCCGTTTGCAAGCGCTCTAGATCTTCTGCTCATATTAATAAACGGTAACACCCAACCATAAAGGGCGGAATTGGTTACTGAGTTCCTTGAACGGTAGACAATTCAGCATATTGACAAGCAAGCAAGCTTTTCCGATATGAATTCGATCGAGCCTGTGTGGGACTCTCTCAAATACCGTATCGCCGCCCGGTATGTTTTACCAGGGAAGCGAGAGGGTCTTGAATTCTTACCGGGATTCAACTTCAGGTAACAGTCCTCTGAAAGGCAACTGGTGTGTTAAACAAGGCCACATCATTCGAACTTGGTCATTATAGCGGTTTCATGAGACATATAAAGTATTAATTGTAATCGTTACACAAGATAAGTTTGGTTCATTGCATTGTACAGTTAAACAGTTTATGCTACTGTATCATTTATGGAATGAGACAAAGAAACTCAAAGTAATAAAATGACAGATAACTTTCAATGGGAGACGCTTACTTTTTAACTTTTGTAAAGATTTTGAATTCAAATATTCCAGTTTGTTTTTATTCTCTTTCATGCACAAGTCCACAATACAAAATGAACGATCCACTGGCTTTTCTGGATGAAAGTTTCTTTTTAAAATTGTTTAGAGTGTATTTTAAAATATCCACAAGTAATACGTATCCTATAAGGAAAAAAAGTTGTGCTAAGACAGAGGATACGGACTAAATTCTAGAGTGGCTATTTCCTAAAGACTTTTTGTTGATGCTGTGGTAGTTGTTATAGTTGTTGCTACTTCTGATGCTGTTATTTTTCTCATAGAAAATTCAGTCATTTGTTCTTGATTTACAAAGACCTTATTTAGGATAAAGTTTATTGATTCCGACGGATTTTGAAGCTTGTTTAATTCCCTCACCGCACATTTCAATGTCAAACTGACAAGAACAATCTTTGAACTGATGAGTTTCTGGACTTGTTTGTTACCTATTCAAATCTCTCACAAGATTTTCATACCACAAATTCCTTGTTACAAGCAATTTCTTCGTTTCCAAAAGTAACTTTCATATCAATCCATTTTTTTCTGTTTTTCAATTAGTTATATGAAAAAAAAAAAAAGCTTTGTGTGGAAAAGGAAACGAATGTCTGCTCACAAAAAGTTACACCCTTTTCTCAGTGTTTTCTATACCATTAATACTTTGCAAGATCACACTGAAAGCACTGACAGAGGCTTTACACGGCAAACGTTACTTAAACAAACAGTTTATCAAAGTAAAACCTCGAGTATATAAAGTTTTTTTTTTTTAATAGCAATGTTTAGATCAATCGAGTTAAAATTGTTGGGGTATTGCACTTCAATATGTATCGTATCTGATTCAAAGCATTTTCTCTCAAAAATCGGAGTTTCCGTTTGTTGTGCATCACCTTTTGGCCGTTTGGTCTTATTTCTCGAGATATAAATGAATTATTCATTTCGATAGGATTCATTTCTCTTTCACCGCTGATAATTGTTGCGATGACGGTTATGTGGGAAAGCAGCCATTAGATTGGGAATATAGTGCAAAGCACTTTTAAAACAAAACTCCAGGAAAGCATAGATAGTTGCATTGGTCGCAGCGATATAAAGTAATGTTGAATACAGCGTTAAACACCATACAAACAAACAAGCAAACATTTGTTGGTCGTCTACAGGACTTAACTCTTTGACAAACAACAAATTTACACTTGCCCAAAATCAAAGCAAATTCACACAACAATTTCAGAGCTACTCAAGTTATAGGATTTGGCTTTTAAATGATAGAGCACATTTTGGGGGAAAGGGCTAATTACTTGTTACCAGCATCTTCTCCTTTTGTACACAATGTTTGAAAAGCCGTCTGTCTAAGGTTCGTTAGTACGCTGTATTGTTATTGAAAGGGTGAATTTAATTCTTCGGCGAAATTTAAAATTTTAGAGTAAACAGTTAAAGCCTCTTACGCCTAGAATTTGATTTATTTTTTTTCTTCGGTAAGGAAGGGATAATTTTTTGAAGAGGATATTTGACTGCATCCTTAATACTTTGTAAACATTTGTGTGTCAGTACCTTACCAATACATTTTTTTAACGTGCCAACCGCTTTCGCTTTTAACAGCCCACCAGGGCAACAGTGCCCTGATGAGCTTTTTAAAGCGAAACTGGTCGGTACGTTAAAAGATAAATTGTAGTGTTAGTTATATTATGTAAAAAACCGAATGTCCCCTTTCAATTGTAAAACATACCGATCACGAGAAAGACAAGTTATTTCGGTAACTCAATCGGTCAGTTTTATTTGCTTTTCCGGACAATATGGATCAAGTTTAGGCTCCAGAAATCTTATGAGATTTACGACATGTATTCCTCATGAGCATATTCATTTAACCCTTCCAGCGCCTTAGGCGAAACCAGGGGCTTTTGCAGACGACATAAAACCAGAGCGTGCAGTCTGTTTTTAGACTGGCGATCCTAAGACTGTCATTCTATTGCTATCAAGAGTGACCCAGATTAAGATTTAAATAAAAAAAAAACCACAGTCGCCAAATGCGTCCTCACAGAAAATAACATTGTCTGTTAGGAATCGTAATTCTGTTAAATATGATAATCTTGACATGAACTACAAAATTTTTACTACACCAATTGGAACGGTGTAGACCTACGCAGTAAGTGACAGACTGAACAAAATGTCAGAGTGTACAAGAAGTTTGCTTTTATGTAAATTTAAGTCAGTGACCTGTGCAAATCAGACTCTTTACATATTCAAGCTCAACCTTTTTCATCGTTGTATTTTTCGCAGGTGTTGTAGATCTCGTCGAGCTACGAGTTCGTCAGACCGATAAGAAAGTGAAAAATAGAAATGAAAAGATTGTCAAAAAGTGAACTCTAGTCAGTATTCAAAAGGAAAATCAAACTATGTTATCTATTCCCGGTTTTAAATTTTAGATCAACAAACAGATTTTTTCAAGGCGACAAATAAATGGCGATGAGCGGTGGGTAGAGTCACCGAATCGAACCAGATGGGACATAATGACTGGAGTTTACCATGCCTAACCGGATTGGACTTAATAACTGGATAGGACTTAGCGAACCGGGTCGTACTTTGTAACCGGACTGGACCAGTTTTCTTCAGTCTTGTGCAACGAAATCGTCCCCTTCAAGAGATAATATTTCACTTAAAATAGGAAAGATGAACATAGTCACCGGTGCAGATGCGCATGGTGATCCGGAAAATGTGGAAACTTTTTTAACTTTTTTAAGAACAGAGCTATTGCTTGATAGAAAGAGCCGTTTGGAACTTTCGAAAGTCAGGGTACACAAGGAGAATCATTTGTGAACCCATCTGCACCGGTAACTAGGTTTATTTTTCTGTTTTCGGTGAAACATTATCGCTGAAAGGGGACAGGGATCAAGTTTTCTTCGATTTCGTTGCACACCTTGTCTGTTTATATTACAGTAGAGGCATTCGCCAATGTTCTATTTATAGTAACGGTTTTTTGAAAATTTGAGTATTCCGTGATATACAGGCGATGTACCAATGTGATATATACATATACAAGTTGGCTTCTTTACAAAAGAAGCCAGGAGAGGTCAGCATCAATGTTTTCAAATAGTTTATTAGCTTTTAATTTCAATATATTTTTGTACATGTAAACAAACAAGTAAAAAAGCCGCCGCGTAGAGACCTCATATGCTTTCATTATCTCCCGCTAGATGGCATTCTACAAATACACATCTATCTAATTTGGGCATTCTGGGTACAGAACCGGACTACTTTCCAAAACAACCGTTACTTTGAATTTCAAAATGAAATAAACGTTTACTCAATAAAACGCTACCTGGTGCGATTCATTCAGCTATGATCGGCTAGCATGTAACCTATGCACCGGCCATTTATTAAAACAGCCCCTACATGCTCGGGTAATAGGCTAATAGCTTCGGTATAAGCCCTACTTTTCCCAGGTATACGGGGATGGGTGATGCGTCATAGCAGACAGGTCGAATCTTCGAAGAATATGACATGCGCAGACAACCCATATGCTTTACATGACGGTCATTTGACCTTCTTCCCGCGTTTTCAAGTCGCATGATCTTGTGCAGCGGTCTTATTTCTCTTTTTTAACTAAATTCTTCTCATTTTTCCCTCTGCTTAGATTTATTTGCTTAATGAAAAATTACAATTATTTGAGAAGTCATTTGTAACCATGGCAAATTAATATAACAAATCTTTTCTGAAATTCGTCATATAGAAATAAACCACGTCTATTTCCTGTTTCGGTTTTTTTATTTCGCTTTATTTACAAAACCATGACGAAATAGACTGTGTATCAGAACAATTTCGCAAGAAAAATGGATTTAGACAGCAAATTCTGTGGCAGTCTGCCTTTTAAACTCACCACTATTGGAGAGGTCTGATGACCTCTCCAATTAGTGTTTGATAATCGACCAATGAAAATTTTAGTGTTCCATGATAGACCAATGGAGCTTCAGAGGAGCGTGGTATGAACCGACCAAGTTTTGTCTGTACTACAGTTCTTTCAGTACTTTGCCTGTAATTAGTAACACGCTTGTTTTGTCCAGCCGATCAGAGAAAAGAAAATCTTACTTAGTTGGTGTTGGTCCTATTTTCAGTCGTTGAAAGAGGTCGAATAATATGATTGGCGCTTAAAGAGTTAAGAGTAAAATTTGTATTCTAGGTTGTCGAAATTTGTTTATCAAAAGTGGAAAAAAACAGAAGTCGTAAAGCGTATTCAATATCTGTTTCACGACTCGATCACATTACGTGGGTATCGTTGACGTACACGCTTTAAAGGGGGTACCTGTTTTTAAGCCCGAGAAGGTGTCTGAATTTTCTTTCAAATTATGCAGTGAATCACGAGCGTATACAACAATAGCAGTGAGATTAATGTACTTACTGCGGCTATAACACGAAAGTGTGCATGTAAAGGTAAAAGAAATCGTGTTTACTGACAAATTATCGATTTTTTTTTTTTTATCTTTTCTTACACCCTATCTAAAAGCCTGAAAAGTCGTCGACAGTTGATTTAGTCAGCTTTGCTGCTATCAAGCCATGTGACTAAGTTGTGAGGCAAAGTTTCGATCTAGATTTAGGTTCAAGCACTCGTCACCTTTCCATTTCTTTTTTATGACTGGACAATTTTCCGACACTTAAGTTTTTAATAAAGTGAAAGTTCCCAGTCCTTATTTGTCAGAATCTTCATCACTTTCAGATTTTAACCATACCTCGATCACCTGCTATAATGCACACAGGTTGTTAAAAGGAACGAATATGCATTAATTTTCGCTGTTAAAAAAGAGTCCTAAGATGCTATGAGGCTCATCTTCCCTTTTCGTTGCTCGTCAAATGTTGAAGAGTAAATAGTTATAACTGATTATGTATATTGTGCAAGGCAGTTCCTTTTTATGGTCATTTTACTTTTTTTGAGTGTTGGAGTATATGATATGATTAGGTCCTTAATTCGTAACCTGTAGTATAAAAAAAGATACAACATTAAAAAATTTCAAAATGAGGTCGTTGTTTTTTTTTGGACGTTAGTGCAGATTCCAGGACGGGATTGTTGTGGAAATATGTCGTTACTTATAGTATGCCTGATTCAAACCGGATTTGTGGTTAAAGAATCCTGCAAATAGTATGTGTGTGTTTTTCTTGTTATAAAATAATCTTTTTATCAATCGATACTTTATTTGAATACACCTGAACCGACAGCATGCATTAGGTCTCTCAAATACCGGTAAGTCCATCATATAGCTTTTCTATTTCTACGAAATACAATCTTCGTGAATCATGCTCTGTCAGAAGGGGGCAGATTGCATCTACAAAAAGTATCAACTCATGTCAGCCTGCGCAGGCTGACATAGGTCGAAACTTTTTGCAATTTGTCGATTTTCCACTAGTCGAAACAAAATTCTATCTCCAAATTCAGTCGGTTATTAGACTAAATGGAATTTATGGATCCCGAATTTTGTGATAACTTGGTTGGTATTATGCATCACGGAGATGCACGAAGGCCCTTTTTGCCAGAGCATAAGTCACACGTATTTCTTGAATGGATTGTCGCCATTGGTGTGAAGGTATCTTATTGAACTGTAAATAAGTAACAAATTCACTTTCCACAATTCAGATGATTTGTTTTTTAACTAATTAGATGTCGAGTATAGCACATCAAGAAAAGACTGTACTGATACGCAGAATAATTTCAGTCCTTAGTTGATTGAATAAGTGATTGAAACCACAGGATAAGCATAGCTTGACTGTATATTTCCAGCATCTGTTTAACTCTTTTGCTGCAAACTTTATATACATTTATTTCATGCTTTCCGGTAGGTTATCGAGAAATATCACTTTCTCGTGAAATCGAGAAATATCATTTCTCGTGAACATCATCGGTAATATTTTCACGAGTGGCGCAGCCACTCGTGAAAATATTACCGATGATGTTCACTCGATGAAATAAATTTCGATCTTTCACTGAAAAAAAACAAATATCCTCTATATATTGGGATTATTCCAAGGCCTACAAGCAGACTTTGCACATAGAAATATGTTGAAAATTTATTACGGTAGAAATTTTAGCAACAGAGAGCAGACAGTGTAGATGCAAGATCAGACTGCACTTCCTGCGCAGTGTGATCTTTAATTCTCCCTTCCGCAAAATTTATTTGATCTGCCATTGGCAATGAAAGAGTTAGTTGTACTTCACTTTTCTGATTGGTTCAGAAATGTGCTTTAATTGCATTCCTATTTGTGACAAGTACCAAGCCAATAATTGTTTGTACCATACTTTGAGAGGTGCATTACATTATTATTGTACGCTCAGGTGGCAGGGGACTTGGGAACTTGTTCAAGGCTGTGGCGAATCATGTCGCCCCGAGCCGAAGGCCATTAGTTGCCTCGAAAGACCATTAGGTTATCCTAACAATGTATGAGTTCCGACACTTCACAATTTGCTTACCTGACGAAGGGATGGTTTGTTTTAACTAGGGTTGACTATTGAGGCCAAAATCTACTATTGCGATAGTATTGACATTGGAAAAAATACTATTGCAATAGTATTGATATTGCCTGTTACTATTGCAATACTATTGCAATACTATTGGATGAATTGCAAGAGATGAATTTCACCAAATTACATCTTGAAACCATGTTTTAGACTAATACTTTCTCCGAGTAGTTTAAATTCTACTTGAGTATAGTTTTGAATAGCAAATAAAGGGGAAAATAGAGTTAAATGCAAGATGCTCAATAAATTTCAATGAGAATTTTTTCTAAATGCAGATGGCTCACAAACAATTTAACATACCTAATTACTCTGAACTTTTGAAGAAGTCAACTTTTAAGTCTGATTGATATACAACAGCATGCAAAGCACAAAATGCTGACAAATGCTGGTGGTTCATAAACACCCCTAATAAAAAGTAATTATAAAGCAACTTTAAACTTTTAAAGAAATCACCTTTTAAATGTGAGCCCTTAAGGTTTTTTTGAGTTGATAGAATTTATCTAATTTTACCCATAATTGGCCAATATATTCAGACAGAAAAAATGATTATTTTTGTTTAGTCTCCAAATCTTTAGGAAATTATCATTCTGAAAAAAAGGGGGTGGCCGAAATAATAGGTTTTACCTTGTTGTATGTGTATCCAAAAAGTGTGTTATATTAAGATATTTGTATAAATTTACTGCCTATAGTCATTAAAAAGCTGAAAAGACGATCCGAAGTGACTTTGATCGGTCAATGTCAAAGAGACATTTTGTTGTGTCATGGGTTTCCGTGTTTTTTACTCCGATCAATTTTTCATGTCTGTTAATTTCTGGCTAGGTATTTCCACATGATTTGACAAAAGGATTGCCAATGAGGGTAACAAGTAACTTCAAAACCTGTCATTTTTCACAAGAAAAGCGTATAATGGCCTTTTTCGTCCATGCATTTTCTTACGCGAAGTCTTGGGTGTAACCAGAATTTGTTACGTGAATTTCAATTCTATAACGTGATTTACGCAATAATTTGCGCGAGTGGGAACACTGTTAAACATTACCTTACCTTTTTTAGCCCGAGAAAGAAGTAGCTTTCTAGTACGAGTTAAGTCATAGTACAGAAGTGGATGGTATAAATCCAAGATCAGACAGCGTGTTCTGTTTAGTCTGATGTCTATCTACACCATCCGCCAACTTTGAAAATCGCAATCTTGCCATCAGCAGAGTAAATCAGAACGACCATAATGTAGATCTATATTAAAAGCCATCTGTCTACAAGATGCCTGTCGGCCAGTCGGGGGTACACAAATGTTTGCAGTAAAATTTGGATAAGGGGTATGACGTAACACGCAAATCATTCGAAGCGACTGAGTTGTAACGCACCTGTTTAATTTACACGCTTAAACTGGTCTGCTTGAAGAAACTTATATCTGGCTGCAGGTCGACCTCCAATCAATTCAAAGTGACCATGCAATAAGCCTATTCCATGCACGATTTACATGTACACCAGCTGATAAAGCCTTTTTGCATGTAGTAATATAGCTGTTTCAAGAAAACGCCAGTCGTGTCACGTTTTGTGTAGTCAGCATAAAAAAGTGCGGCTGTTTTCTAAAAATTAATCTAATTCCTTGCAGCCGAAATAAAAGGAATGCATTCGAAATGGATTACTGATAAATAAAGAAAAGAAAGAACGAGGTTTAGTATTCATTTTTCATAGTAGATTTATTTATTGCTTATGGAGGGACAACACGCATGATTATGGTTTTGGCGGCCTGTGTAGATTAAGATTAGACTGTAGGCAGACTGTTTGGTCTGATCTTTGATCTAAATCCACACTTTTTCGATTTGGTGAGAAGTTTTTAACAAAAACACCCTTAGTGTTGCAATTATTTTGGTCTAATTTCATGACTTAAAATTACCGCTGAGTTAATCAGCTCTCGAAGGATTCGTTTTCGTAACGATGAACATTGCTATGCAGAAATGAATATTATGGAGCCGATCGTTATTGAAAACATATTCCAAAAAATTACCCGTCAAATATTTTGGGAAATTAACGTTACGGAATGTCCGAATATTTAGGAAAACTTGCTTTGGAAGTGTTCAGAGAAAGAATTAAAAAATAAATTATTTTTGTAAATAATTAAACGTGTCCGAACTTTTAGGGCGTCCGAATACATTAGCGAATTGCAGTATTTTCTCTCTCTTTCTTGTCAGTGAAACTATCGAAACTATCGATATTTGAGGTAACTATCGGCGATAGTTATCGATATCCAACATAACAATCGATGCAGTAACATCGACACCCTCACCATCGCGATCCATCGATAGTCCGATGTATCGTTACACCCCTAGTTTTAACCCCGTGTATTGGTTTTAGAATGACAAACAAACGATAATATATGTTATTATATTTAGACTATTTATTTTAAAAAAAAAATAATCCATTCTTTCAGCTTTAATGACAACCATCGAGGGAAACAAGAAATAACATGGTGCAGGCTACTCAGTATGTTTGTCTTGTTGGCGGCTCGTATCGATCGACACCGCCATTTTGGACGTTGTGATGAAAGTTATGCTCCCAAAAGTGAAACTGTGTTTACGTGGGTTTTGCCAATGTACAGGAATATGTTTGGGGCATATTATCCAATCAGATAGCGAGAAATTTCTTTGCAGTATAATTATAATCTAAGTACAAGCCGCTATTCTTGCATATTCAATGAGCTAGATCGATGATTGACTGTGAACTTTGGAATTTCTTCTCACGGAATTTCCCTGTTGGGTTAGAAATCTCTTCAGCAACCCTTTGGTGACCTAAGGATTGTTTTGATGTTTTAAATTATATTCAAAGAAATAAAGGTTTTTCTCTTACAATGTTTGTAGTCATACAATGTGCGGTCAAGTTTTGGGTCCATACCGTGCACAAGTGAAACATGTGGTCTCAAGGAGGGTTAATAAGGGTTAATTAACCCTTTCCCAAACGACAAATTTTAGATTCTTTCAAATTTGAAACATCAGCAGACAAGAAATTTAATATTGGTACCAACGAGCTTAAGCTCTCTGATAGAACAGAAAACATTGTGGGAAAAGGAGAAAATGCTGGTTACCAGCATTTTCTCCTTCTCCCACAATGTTTTTGAAAGCCTTCTTTCCTAGGGTCGTGAAAACCAGGGATTGTTTGGTAAAGGGTTAAATACATTATTACTGCCATTGACCGATATGTTCCTCAGTATTTATTCGGTGTTTAGGGGTTCGTTTTTACAGTTTTGATACGAATCTTTGAGTTAAAAGAAAAATTAATGATTCATTCCCGAGAGAAATCAAGCATTTGCGTACATGTAACATTTGTTTTTAATCTAATTTTCTTTAAGGCTGATTTAGATTTTTTTGAGATTCGGAGTTGTGTTGTCGAATAGAAACTGAAATGAAAAAAAATTAAAGGAAAATCGGGTGATATTGTTGAGTATATCCAACTGCCTTTCATTCTATCGATACAATGTCAGCTCCTTACCAGACAAAAAAATAGTTTTTTTCAAACTGAAAGCATTTGTAGACGACTAAATTAGTTTTTCTCAGAGCACGAAAAGGTCTTTCAAAGAGTAGTAAATATTGTGGACAAGAGATGTTTACAAGCATTTTCTTCTTTTCCCACAATGTTTTCTCAAGTCTTTTCCTCAGGGTTTTAAAAACTCTGTATCGTTTGCATTACGTCGGTTATCAAATAAGCGCTCTTTTAGCTATTTCATCAATGAAGCGGATGGTTACAGTCAATGTGAAAGTCCAAAATGGTGCAAATTCAAAATCTGTGGAAAGTAGAGTATCCAGCATATTCCGGTCGGTGCACACATAAGATCATACTGCATGACCTATCTATCGTTATCTAAATCTACCTTGTCCAGAAAACCATCGAAGGTCGCCCGTCACATGTAACCCCCCGGTCTCACAGAGCCCGAATCCCCCGAAAATCGTAGTATTTCGGGAGACAGCGTTTTTCCCGAATCACTACGAAAACGAGCCGTTCAATAGACCTTCAGGGCATTTTTACCCGAAGTACAACGATTTTTTCCGGACGAACTACGACGTACAACGATATACTACGATTTACTACGCTTTCACCCCGATTTTCTCCCGAAGTATGCCGAGTTTAGGCGCCCAGGTACTACGAAGCATCCCCATCTACACCGACTCTCCAAATTTATATGTACGAAGGACTACGATGTACAACGAACTACGACGACTTACACTGACAGCTCCGGATTTACTACGAGTTCAAATCTTCTCCAAGAATTTGCTCCCGAATTTGAACAAAAGACGCAACAAAGTATATAAGTTCTTCAATTTTCAGCTGAGAATCGGTCATCCTAAATATTTTGAAGTGACAACGTGCCAACCACAGCTAAAGAAGCCATCATTGCCATGTTGTGCTACATCTTCATCGAAATCGAGAACAGGGAGAAGCCCTGGCTGAACAAAATCTTGTTTGGCAATAGCAAGGGGCTAGAATATGAAGGCACCGGCCACAGGTAAAGAACAAGAAACAAAGGCGTTTGTGGGTGCAGCCTTGGCTTACCAAAGACAGAAGGCAGAACACCAGACAGTAACATCAGCTGCTGCAGCCAAGGGTAGTGCGCGGAATTAGGGCCGGTTTCTTACCCGAACAACGCCGAATTGACCACTACGAAGTACACCGGATTGGTTTGGTTTGAATTGGAGTTGAACGCCATTTATACAGCTCAGGTCAAATCATGGCGGTCAGTGACGCACACATTTTTTTCCTGGCTTTCTCACACCGATACTGACACAACTTTCTTTCCAAAGTCACTGACTACTTTTCTTACATGCATCACAAGTGAGAGGCGAAAAATCGCCGGAAAGAAAGTTCGCCGCAACCGGGTATCGAATCTGCAACCTCCAGGTCACGAGTCAGATACGCTAACCACTGAGATACCCGGCCGGGCTTGAAATACACCGAAACCCTACGACGTAGTACGAAGTACTATGAAGTACACCGAAACACGCCGATTTCTGCTCAATTCGAGTCGACTTTTGAATTCGGGAAAAAAATGCGCATGTTAAAATTTTTCTCCCGAAGTGTTTTTGAGCGCAAAATGACGCCGATTTGATTCACGAAGCACTACGAATCCCCCGAAGCTTGCCGAATTCACCGCGAATTTAAAACTTTCAAATTCGGGATCGACTCGGGGTCTTTGAGACCCGGGAGTAAAGTGTTAACAATGAACAGTTTGAAGGGGCTTATTTAAATTTTTATGCCATTTTTTTTTTTAAACGCTAACTTATAACATTACAATAAGTGTATGATCCAGGCTCTGGCAAAAGGGGAGGGGGGGTTAATGCATCTCTGTCATGCATTATACCAAGCAAGACATCATATGGCCTTCAACTCGTGAAAAAGGTCATTCGGACATTTGCGTAAAATGTCGTCTCGGATCAGCCTGCGCAGTCCGCGCAGGCTAATCCGAGACGGCACTTTACGACTATATTAGATCTTGTCTTACAGTAGACTTGCACAAAACAGAAAATTACATAAGAACTGAAAGTGTCGTCTCGGATTAGTCTGCGCGGAATTTGTAGGCTGATCCGCCACGACACTTCACGCAAACGCCCGAATGCCCCTTTTCGCGTGTTGCAGGCCATATAGGCCTAATCATGGATCCATAAAATCCAGTTTGTTTAACGCCTGACTGAATCCTGTGGTTGGATGGTCCTTGGAGAACCAGAAACTTGACCAAAAGCAAAAAGTTTCGGCCAAGGTCAGCCTGCACGGATGTCAAGCATCGATACTTTTTGTAGATGCGTTAAACTTCCTTTTCACTGAGCAATGGCTCATATATATATATATATTCCTGAGTCAGGTAAAAGAAACTGAGCGGTTACATTAAGTAAATAGGTGCGATTTTGGCGTTAATATCACGGGATGGTCGTATTGCTACTTGTAACTCTGTTTTAACCTACACAATAGATTTTGTCCTTGGTAGTGTAGAAAATATTGTGGTAAAGGGAAAATACGCTCGTAGATATAACAGAATTCTTCATTTAGGAAGGGGCGTATTCTGAAATAATGTTGTAATACTGTAAATTGTAAACTAACCCCTGTCCATGTTAATTGAGGAAAATAATCATATTTAAACTGTTTTAGTTATATTTTAGAAATTATAGTACTGCAAAATGGGAACAAGGAAAAATGGCTATGCTTAGAAATGTGTTATATTTCACTTTGTTGGATATTATAAATTTGCATTTGCAATCCAATATCTCCCATTTAAAGGAGAAACTTATGCAGTTTGGTATTAGCAAAATTGGTCCCGAAAGAATTTCTGGTATAAACAATAAGTGCTAATGCCAAACATGATCGATGGACTCCACTTGTGACATTTCTACAATGTCATTTAGCTTTTTAATAAAGTTTACTAAATAATTCGATAAAATGCGAGCGTTCACATCTGTGAATATTTAATTGTTCAGATTTTTTTTTTCGTGTGTGTATTCTGAAGACTGAAGGCACTATTTAACTGACTCTTCACCAGATTACAAAGTATAAGACTTGTCCATATTGAAAGCATTAGCAGACGACAAATCAATCAAAAACCGCTGGATTAGTTAAAATACAGGGTGTCCGGAAAGTAAGGTAACTCTTTTGTATGTTTATAATATGGCTCTGAATTTTAGATGTAAAAATATACCGAGCTGCATATAAAATATGTAAGTTTTTTCTGTAATAATTTCATTCAATTTTCATTCCATTTCTCGCTTCTATACAGATTTCAAATCAGAAATACTTTTTTTTCCTGTCATTGGCGTCATTTTAGTAATTAATGACGTTCTATCACTTCTTGTTGTCTGGACATCTTTGTACGCAAAAAAATGCGCGTTTAGACACATGAACAACCACACTGTTTCACAGAAAGATAGCTGTACAATGAAAAACTAACTGTATGGGTTGAATGTCATGTCTCGGTGTTATTGGGCCATAATGTTTTTAACGATATGATTAATTCCCAGCGCTACCTACCGCTTTTGAAAAACAAGTTTGTTTTCGCGCTTGAAAAGAAGTCCCCCACATTACTGGGCATGTGGTTTATGCAGAATGATGCTACGGCACACACATCTAATACTATGTTGGACTTTTAATATGATAAGTTCAGTGATCGGGTAATATCAAAAATTATATCCGGAGGTAAAAGATTGCTTGGCCCACGCACGGACCTGGCATCAGTTCTTCATTTGGGGTTATTTAAAGTCAAAAGTCTACAGTCCCAAGCTAACCAGCACAGACGTGTTTCTAAAGATAGTTAAATGTAAAGTCAAGAAGATTTATATTGGAATGTGTGCTAAAGCGATTGGAATTTTCAATGTGTGTGTTCGGCATGTAAAGAGCATAAAAGGCCGTCACATTGAAAACGTCATATAAAACGTTGTAAATTACTAGAATGACACCAGTGACAAAAAAGGTACTTCTGATATAAAAGTGCCTAATGTAATGAAAACTGAATGAAATTATCACACAAAAAACTTACATATTATATCTACATGCATGTATATTTTTATCTCTTCATCTGAAATTGAAAGCTATATTATAAATGTACAAAAGTGTTACCTTACTTTCCGGACACCTTGTATGTTCTGGGGACCAGAAATACTATTTAATCAACCCTTTACCAGACGACAAAGTTTTAGACTTGTCTATGTCGAAAGCATTTGCAGATGACAAATTAAATACAACTTAAACCATGTAATTTAAATCAAAGTACTGAAAGTAATGACAGACTAGCGAATTTGAAATAAGTAGCTATGGTACAGATGAAACTTAGTTGGTCTATACAAGATTGAGGAAAATTTGTCAAATTTGCTTATTGAGTCCGTTCAAGTTCCACCGTATCAAGTTATCAAGTCCAAACCAGTCCAATCCGGATCCAATTCAATTCATTGACTTTATCCAGCGCTCTTGGCTATTTACTTCTTGAAATAAGAAATACCAGAAAACATTTCTGTTTGTTGTCTTTGATTTTCAATTCTAAAAAAAGCAAGCAAATAACATATTAATTTGGTGATTTGAATACTTTCTAGTGCTCACTTCTAGATGAACTTTCTATCACGTATAATTTTATCCCAATTGGCAAAATTGCAAAATTTGCCTTTAGTTTTAGACATGTGATGAATAAGTCAATTGTTTCTTCGTTTTCTTGAAGAACTCATATCTTGCAAAAATCTGGCTCAGTTTTGGTCTCTTATAATTACGGAATCGAGTATAAGATGTATGCAATTGATTCTTTTTACCATCAGAAGTATCCGTAAAAGTGTGGCGAATGTCCCGTCCTTTGTCACCAATTCAAAGTAAGAATTAAGACACTTTTCTTATTCCTCATCATCTCTTAGAGGTCCAGTAAAAACCAATTGGCAAGACCTTATAGTTTTTTTCCTACTCTGGAAGATCACAATCGTCTCACTTCATACATGGAGACTAAATTTCTTTTGTTTTCACTATTCCTTTAAAATAAACATCAAGCACATGTAAGACCAAGGTTGTTTTTTTACGTCTGACACAATGTTATGTTAAAGAGTGTTTATAATTAAATATGCATTCACCCCCTGCGAATTGTGAAAACTTTGAAATGGCAATATTCCGGTTTTTACTATTGGCTTCAAAGTTTCATTTAACAACTGTTCTTAGCAGGGCAGGTTAATGGTTAAACTTAAACTGGATTATAGTTAATCAATAACGCAAGATGTATTCTATTAAACTCTTAACGAAAAATTTTACACTCGTTCAAATTCAAAGTTATTGCAGACCACAAATTAAATGTGGCTCAATTGATGAAACCTGATTCTAAAAGGACAGAAAACATTGTGAGAAAAGGAGAAAATGCCAGTTACCAGCATTTTCTCCTTCTGCTATGTTTTCAAAGGGCTTCTTCCCCAGTCTCGTTAAAACTCGGGAATGTATGGTAAAGGGTTAATATACAAGAGGTAACATAACAGTTTAACGGTATACACTGATCTAAATAATCAATGACTGAAGGAGTGACAAGGGTTCCCTACCCACCGGGGCCAAATGTGGCTGGGATTTTCTACATGTGGCTGGGATTTTCTACATGTTACCTAGGTGTATCTATTTTTAGAATGATTCATAATTTTACAGTGGTGTGGGAATAGGTGATATGAGCCTGATTTGCATAGGTCATAGGTCACTTAATTTAAATATAAGCAAACATCTTGTACCTTATAAATGACATCTTGTTCAAACTATTACTTTGTAAAAAGACATGTTCAAATTGGCATTGTAGAAGTTAAGTGTTTAGTCAAAATTCATATTAACAGAATTAAGATTTCAAACATAAAAGAATGATTTTCTGTGAGGCAGTATTTGACAACTGTGGGTTTTTTGTTTACATTGAATCTGGATCAATCTGGATGCTTATGGCCTGGCTTTGCTAGTCTAAAACTGGTAGATCCCCTCTATAACTGATATATCAAAAATTACGAATGACTTTAATTTGCTATGTGGGATGTCTATGTGAAAGCCTAGCTTAGAATTTTAACATTTTAGTAGAGGTGTTCCAGGTCCATAACTAGTTTTTGAAAATGCACTAATAGCTGGAATTTGCTGCGTAGGTAGTTCATACGAAAAGGTGGCATGGGATTGATTTTTGTGTCAGGACAACTGAAAAAAGACAAAAATGTTCTAATTAATAAGGCATGCTGAACAATCATTCATGAATGAAATTTGCTGTGTAGAATGTTAATATGAAAAATTAGCATGATATCGATTTCGAGATCATCGCTGGCAAGATCAAGATCATCGGTACTAAAATAGGGAAGGAGCTTTTGATCTATAATTGATGTTTTAAAAAACATTAATGATTGGTTTTGCTGCGTAGCTTGTTTATGTGAAAAACTATCTTAAGGTTTATTCGTTGGTCAGTGCATGCAAGGTCAAGCTCACTGTTACTAAAAAAAGAAATACTGTTTACCCTAAGTAACTCATGTTTAAATGAATATAATGAAGCTTGCTGTGTAGGAATTTTTTCTTAAAAAGCTAGCCCGGAATTTATTTTTGGGTCAGTGTATGCAAGGTCAAAACCTCTGTTACTGAAAATAGAAAACCCGTTTCCCCTACATGCTTGCATGAATATTTATGAATGATGCATGCTGCACTTACAGCTAATGTTAAAAGCTTGCTTAGAACTGATTTTGGGGTCAGTACATGCCAGGTCAACGTCTCTGTTACTATAAATAGAAAAGGTGTTTCCGCTCCATAACTAATATATGAAACATTACGAATGTATTACATTTTTGGTATGTGGGTTGTCTATGTGAAAAACTAGCCAATGATTTTTCTGTGGGTCAGTTCGATGTTGCAATGTCAAGGTAACTGTTATTAAGAAAGACAAAACATGAATAATAATAACTTCTTCCTCCTAAATAGCTTATCTTTAAAGGAATGTTATGGTGGCATATTTCTGCCACGAGATACGAGATAGCTATCATGGTAATTTTAGAAAACTATCGCGATAAATCAAAGTTTCCTGGAAATTTTATCGAGATAGTGAAAAGTTTCCTGAAAAAAATATCTCGATAAACTTAATATTTTAACGCAAAATTTCTCAATCGTGCACGAAGCTGACATCGAGATAAAATTATCATGATCTAGTTCTATCTGTTTCTCGATATCTATAAATAGTAAATTCATCATTTTGATGAACTCGGTAGTTTTCGACTTCACAAGATTGCAGTGAGTAGTGAGTAGAAATTCGAATCATTATCAATTGTAACTTAATTGGTAAATTTTGACAAGACTCGAAATGAACAGAAGCCTGTAAAATCACAAAGACGACTCGAAATGCCTCCTACGACCAACTTTAAAACCATTCAGGGAAAAGGAAATTCATTAGGTTGTAGACGAAGATGTTCAGAAACCGTATCTAACTATGGATACCGTGAATGTCAGTTATGGGCACTGAAGTAAAAAAAATCATGATAACAGTTAGAATTATCGCGATATTTTTATCGTGAAAATTTTTATTATCTAGATAATATGGTGGCATATTCTGCCGCGAGATACGAAATAGCTATCATGATAATTTTACAAAACTATCGCGATAAATTAAAGTTTCCTGGAAATTTTATCGAGATAGTGAGAAGTTTCCTGAAAAAAAAAAATCACGATAAACTTAATATTTTAACGCAAAACTTTTCAATCGTGCACGAAGCTGACATGCAAGATAAAATTATCGTGATAGTTCTACCTGTTTCTGGATATCTATAAATAGAAAATTTATCATTTGGATGAACTCGGTAGTTTTTGACTTCACTGGATTGCAGTAAGTAAAAGTTTGAATAATTAATAATTATGGCTTAATTGGTAAATTTTGACAAGACTCGAAATGAACAGAAACCTGTAAAATCACAAAGACAACTCGAAATGGCTCCTACGAACACTTTAAAACCATTCAGGGAAAAGGAGAATTCATAAGGTTGTAGACGAAGATGTTCCGAAACCGTATCTAATTATAGATACCGTGAATGTCAGTTGTTGGCACTAAAGCAAAAATAAATCATGATAACAGGTAGAATTATCGCGATATTTTTATCGTGAAAAGTTTTATTATCTAGATAATATTTGCAGGAAACTTTGTTTTATCACGATAGTTTTCTAAAATTATCATGATAGCTATCTCGCATCTCGCGGCAGAAATATGCCACCATAAGATAATATTTTCAGGAAACTTTATCACGATAGTTCTCTTAAATTATCGCAATAGCCACCTCGTATCTCGCGGCAGAAATATGCCACCATAGAATGTCTATTTTATATTTTGAACTTGCTTTTTGGATACTTATGTAAAACGCTAGCATGGGATTGATTTTTGGGTCAGTTCTTGCAAGGTCATGGCCACTGTAAAGGCAGAAAAAAAACTGTTTCGACTCTTTACGTGATGTTTGAACATAAAATTATACATAAAATTTGCTGTGAAAGATATTTTTGTGAAAATCTAGCAAAGGATTTATTCAGGGGTCAGTAGGTAAGTGTTTCTTAAATTAAAAAAAAACCTGTTTTGTACTGGTAAAAACATTTATACTTCGCATTTCAGCCTATAGTCATCTAAGAAGACAGATCAAGATCAGACTGCACGTATGTACAGGCTGATCTTGCTTTTTCTCTGCAAAATACGTCCTTAATCATCAACGGCAGAAGAAGAGCTGAGAATGCGGAAGTGAGCAGAACGCCACTAGATATGATATTTTCTTTCGTAATTGTCATTTTATAAGACAAATGTACTCTTAAGCTAAAGCTTTGTTCGAAAGAAAGTAATCCTTGCGTGGTGTGGTCCATTAAGAGTTGTTTTGGCTGTATATGATTCCATTTTTTTTGGATAGGATTCTATGAGGACATAATAATTACAATGGTGTTTCTGGGAAGGGACGAAATCTATCCAATAAATCTTATGTCTTCAGTTTAAAGGGACCTTTTTAGATTTTTCTCTCCCTGCGAATGACTTTTTTTTTTTGTTAAACACCAACAAATGCAAAAACATATTTTTTCCTTGCAAATGTAGAGAAACTGGAAGGTTACATGCAGTAAAAATGGTCCATAATTATATGGCGTTGCATTAGGTACATTGTAACTCCGTTACTTATCTGAATACGATCCTTCATAATCGATGCATGTTACTTACCACATGTTGTTTCCACAAACCTTTGAGAAATTGTGGTGTGAAATCTGAAAATACTTTAATAGGCTGCGAAGCCCATTTAGGACGTACCACTGAAATGTATGGGGTTTTTTTAGATTTGTCTTCCTTATTACTGATGGTTTGCGAACTATTGCCTTACTTAATACAGTGATGAACCACTTTTAAAGTTTGGGGTGAGATTATAGAAATCTAAAGTAGTCTCCTTTAACCATTTGCCAAACAGCAAAATTTGAGACTTGTCCAAATTGACAGCATTTGCAAAAGACAAAATGAATATGACTCAGAAATTGAAATTTGTTTGGGAACAGCAGAAAACATTGTGGGAAAAGAAGAAAATGCTGGTTACCATAATTTTCTTCTTTTTCCGACAATGTTTTCAAAAGACTTCTTTCTCAAGGTTGTTAGAAATCGGGATTGTGTGGTAAAGGGTTAGGCCTTGAAGAGCCATATCTGTAAGACATATAGCTAGTCGGTAAAAAGGACACAGATACATGTATCTTAATTTGTGACCTCCATTAGTCCGAATATTTTATGTTGGACAATGTAAATCACAGATGCAGATAAGACTGTGCTTTCAGAGCAGTACGATCCTAATCTAAACTGTCTCCGCGGGGAACTAAAATACTAAGTGCGCTGTAATAGTGATATAATTGAGCGGCGTATTGACAAAAGGGGGTTTAATGCATCTCTGTAAGGCATTACACCAAGTAAGTCATCGTTTTGTTACAGTTCCATAAAATCTATTTTGTCTAAATAAATTGAATTATGAGGTAAAATGGTCCTGTCACATACAGAAGACTGAAAAACAGCGAAGTTTCGACCAAGGACAGCCTGCGCGGACTGCGCAGACTGACCTCGGTCGATACTTTTTGCAGATGCATTGAACCCACTTTTCACAGAGCATGGCTCAATCATATATTTAAAATGTGTGCCAGTCCCTATCTTAACCCTTTATCGGACAAACCATTGTTTTACCGCACTTGCAGAAGAAGAATTTTAAAACGTGGGAAAACGAGAAATTACTGGCAACCAGCATTTTTTCCTTTTCCCTCAATTTGTTTTGTCCTTCTGAAGAAAAATGCTGTTGTTGTGTAGCCTTTTTGAATTGTCGTCTGAAATGCTCTCAATCTGGATACCTCTAAGGTTTTGTCGGTTGGTAAATATTTAACTCTACGTACAAGAGCGGATGGTCTTCAGGACAATGTCGGTCAAGATCAGACTACACAGCACATGCAGTTTGATATTTGATACTTACAGTCCTATAGTTTGTGAAATGTACTTGCCAAATTCATTTGGTATGTTATTTTTTCATTCTTTACTGGTGACCAAGTATCCGAGCCCCGGTAGTTTAGTTGGTAAAGTATAGGACTTGAGACCAGGGGATCGCTGATTCGAAACCCCAGCTCGGCAAATTTCTTTCCGAGGACTGATGATCGTCATTACGACAGGATTCGTTCCTCTCTCACCGATGGTCATTGTTTCGATGGTGGTTATGAGGGGAAGCAGACAGTGGCTTGGGAAGAATACTGTACGAAGTACTGGTAACAGAAACTGCTGAAAAACATGGATAGGTGCATTTGTCGTCGCGATATACTGAAATAATGTTAAAAACAGCGTTTAACACCATACAATCAATTAAACAACTCACCGAGTAAGTGCCTTTCATTTCCTGCTCATATACAATAAACTCTTCCCCGAACAAAGCCGTGGTTTAACGATCTTACGGAAGAAGGGTTTTAAAAACACGTTACAAAAGGAGAAAATACTAGTAACCAATATTTTCTCCTTTGCTCATAATGTTTGGTACCCCTTGAATGATAAATATCCTTATCTGTGTCATATTTAATTTGAAGTCTGCAACAATTTTCAATTTTTAGACAAGTCTATCTTTTTTTTTGATGTCCAGGAAGTTATAAGAATTTCCCACATCATGCAACTACGACCCTTTACAAGGGCATGTGTTCACCAGCCATTCCTATTCTTAGTCGTATTCTCCAGAATTTCGTTAATATGAAAGAAACACAACTTGTAATTGGCTAAACCATATGGTTAAGATTATGGTTGGTGAGTACGGATCCAGAGTCCGTATTCACCAACCATACTACTTAAAAGCATTCTTTGTCTCCATATCTGAGATTTTGTAAATTTGAAAGTAACATAACTTGGTTTAGCCAATCAGAAATTGTGTTACTTTCAAATGTAGACGATTCCGCAGAATAAGACTAAAAGTGTTCTTGAGAATGGTTGGTGAATACAGATAAGCATGGGCTGCATGTTCATGAAGGTTTATCAGAACCGATGATAATAATGGCAAGCAAGATGTTAAAATTAAGAAATAATCTTCTTTCTATCGTGGTTTATCGTATAATAAACCGCAGTTGTGAGTTAGGAGGCACAATAAATAATCCACGAGGGCGATAGCCCGAGTGGTTTATTCATTGCGCCTCATAACTCACAACGTGGTTTATTGAACGATAAACCACAAAAGAAAGCAGATTATTTCAATTCAAACATGACCAACTCTTTATCAAACGAAAACAAGTTCATACTTAGTGTACAAGAGCGGATGCAGATAATATTCCCTTGAATAAACCATGGCTGTTCTAGTTACTAACCAAAACAAAACCGCACTGCCCGGCCGGTAAATACAAAAAGAATCAAAAGTTCAATAAAACCTTAGGTATCGAACATAACATAAAAAAAAAAAACGTACCGTCTTACTGTTATATTTTCTCCCTTTGAAATGACAAAGAAGAATGAATGTATCGTAAAGTATTAGAGTCGCAGTCGCTTCGAATGCTCTGAATATTACTCCACCCACTCCCAATCCAGTTTCCAATGCAACACCGGCCAGTTTTGAAACTAACGTTCACCATGAAAAGACACCTGATTTATATATGTTTACTGGTAAAATTTAAAATAGTTTCATCGTCAATTTTTATCAAAAACAGTTAATTTCGGTAAATCCTTGAGTTTTTCATTCGTCCTTGGTCGAGTAGTGGAAAATGACGATTTGTTTATGTCAAATGACATTCATCGATAAAATATCGGAGGGTGCAGACATGGAACAGCCATAGGCGACCTACTTTGTACAGAATGACGTCACTCCACAAAGAATGACGTCGATTTTACCACGCTTTCGTTGCACTGTGTTTATAGAGCCGAATTCACGTGTCATGTTAGAATTATGCCTAACCTCGAAGTTTGTAGAACGTGAAAACATATTGCAATTAAGGAGGCAATTCACAGTTTTATGGTCTCTTCAAACTTGACAAGTTCTGGTTCATCACTATGGAGAACGCCGGTAGCTAGCAATTTACCAGTAAGACAGGAATACTAATATAAAAAAAAAGTCAGGGGTATTTCGTTCATGGGCTACGAAGCCTCTTAATATATCTTCAGATTTTGCCCCAGAAATTGCAAAGGTTTGTGGGAATGTCATGTGATTGATACTACGCGTCGATTATGTTGGATCGCGTAAAAAATGTGAGATGATAATATTTGATCCCCTATTTAGATAGACGGAATTAGCGATCACAAAGAGACAAACTCGCCAAATTTGCACCTTTTCACTACTCGTAACCGTCAAGTTTCTTCACGTTTGCAACGAAAACTTTTTTAATCAATGTTTAACTAAAAAGAATATTCGCAACAAATACGAGTAAAAAGATCAATGCTTTACATGTATTTTTCTATCAACTCTCTCCCACTTTGAAGTATGTTAACACTTGAAATACAAGAATTCCAGCCTGACCAATCGGAAGGAGGGGTTAATTTCGGCTAAATCCATAAAAGCTGTCTGGGATTGTATTCGCCTAGATCTATATCTTTTAACTCTTTGCCAGACGACAAAATTTTCGGCCTTTCGAAATTAAAAGCAGTTGCATACGGCAAATTACATGCAGCTAAAATAATGAGGTTTGTCGTTGAAATAATAGAAAACTTTGTGGTAAAAGGAGAAAATGCTGGTTACCAGCATTTTCGTCTTTTGCCATGATGTTTTCAAAAGCTTTATTTTTCAAGGTCGTTAAATCTCGGGATTGCTTGGCAAAGGATTTATACAGTAATAACTCTTTTTTTTAAAAGAGTAAACTGTTTGCTTGTGACCACGTAAAGGAACATGTTTTACATTCATGAAGTGCCTGTCTTCACTGTGATGTTTGTGGTGGAATAGCAAAAACAAAGTTGAGGTTCAATTTTTTAAGACTTCCTGTGTAGGTAACTGAACATGTATTTGATAGAAAATATAAAAAAAAAAAGCAAAGCAGTGGGTATGTCAGTAAAAGAACAGAAGAGGGTCAAAGATGATGATTCTCTTTCAATTTTCATTGTTTCATACAATCAGTGGTGTGACACCTCTATGTGCATTGCCAACACTAAGCGTATTACCAAAAACATTATTTTCCCTCACAAACCCACACTTTGGCAACGGATTCGGGGTGAAAATGAATCTGATACTGCATGTGTGTATACCTAAGAGTAAAAAAGGCGTAATCCACGTAAAAGCAGGTGTTTATAGAAGTTAGTAATATAGGAGTACAAAGTACATTTGGCACTGTCAGGCAAATCTATCAACCATCTATCAAACAATCTCGAGTCTAAGAATGAAGGCTTTTAAAAAAATTGTGGTAACCAGCATGTTCTCCTTTTCCAACGATGTTTTCTGATTCTTCAATTGCAAATCCCACTATCTAATTTGTCGTCTGCGAATCGGACAACTGAAAAAAAGCCGCCTGGTAAAGAGTTATCGCACATTAAGTTGAGATATATGCACAACTCTATATACGTCGAGCAAGCTGAAAACGTTTACACGAATGTTACAGTTGTTACGGCTAGTACGTCATAACTATGGGACAAATAAGAGAGTGACAACTTGTACGGGCACTCAAAGTAAACATAACCTCCCTTGTTTTCAGTTTAATATACTCATTACGAATTTCCTTATCTTATATACATTTCATATCACAATTGTGAGACGTCATTTTTGACGTCATTTTGTACGTGTTCATAGAAGTGAGTGGGCTTTATGGATATTACCGCGGGTGCATTTAAAGATGGTTCTGCATATTCTGATCTATAATTTTTGAAATATCGTTATGTGATAAAAAAAAAAAATCTGAAGTTCGTTGGCGTTTGAGTAAAATTTTATTAAACTCGTGAAGAAAAAAATATTTTTAAGCTCGCCAAAGGCTCGCTTTATATTTTTTCTAGACTTGTTTAATAAAATTTTACCTCAAACGCCAACTCATGTCAGATCCTATATATGTGACACTTCCACAGAAAGAAACGGTCTCAGCTGACATACCTGCACAAAGCATCCTAACACTTTATCTAGCCTCATTTGCATCATTAAAGTTTTCTGGCCATAACAGAGTCTTTAACTGTCTACAACCTAGAATACGGAAATCAACAGGTAACCTCCTAAAGACGACTCTTCTCCTTTTGAAGCGGAAGACTTTTGAAAGGATTCTTCTTTTCCCACGATGTTTAGACATGTAATATATTCTAAACAGTAGTTCATATTTGTCATCCATATTTCTAAAATGGATCATAAGCTTACGCAAATGTGAAGCTTATTCAAAATACTTGTTTGAACGGGTATCTCCATTAAAAACAGTGAAAACAACAGACCTGGACCCGTATTCAACAACCATTCTAAATTGTACTCTTTGTCGTATTCTTCAAAAACTAAGACGCTTTCTGGTCGGCTAAACCATTTGGTTAAGCCATGTTTAGCCAATTACAAGTAGTCTTACATTGAAATCCAGAAAATTCCTGAGAGAGAGACAGACAGACAGACAGAGAGAGACAGAGGGAGAGACAGAGAGAGAGAGCGAGAGGGTATAAATTGTTTAATATTTTGTTAGAGGACGAGGCACATTTGTGTAAGTGAATAAATGAGTCTGTTCTGCTCCGGCATTTCGAGCTCATTTCTTGTTCCCTCTCGTGTTTGACTTAAAAAACTGTTATTGTATAAACAAATAAATAAAGAAACAAAACAACTTAACAATATTGATGTCTACCGTTTATGGTTGTCCTGTCCAGACATTCGTTATTGTAGGAATAAACTGTGAAAGTGTAATATCTTTTACTAAAACCAGTCTTATCATCACACACAAACGAATTTCATTTAACACTTACGGCCTTGAGACAAGTGGAGTTGATTTAGACTGTGTAGATTAACCAGGGACTGCAAAGGTCCTATATTCTGATCCGAGATCTGCATTGTCCAGTAATTCAATCACTAACCATTAAAGCACTGAACAGATATTTCCATTCTAGAAATCATACCTTAATAGGAACACTTTCAGTTTTGCATGTGTCCGGAATGTCTCCGCAAACTGAACACTGTAGGTCAAGATCAGACTTCACGTATTGTGTATTCTGATCTTGATCGACACTAATCACGAAGGTAACTATAGTAGTGAAAGGCGCGTTTTGGGTTAAGCACACTCTGGGTTTGATGCAAATCATTTTATTACAGAGATATTGCACAACATCCATCTTACATCAATCATCTGAAAGACAGATCAATTACTGACAGACTGCATCTAAATGGAAATAATGCTTTTTTACATTGGAAAAGAGTTTTCATAAAAAGTGCAGAGAAATACTCGTATATATCTATAATAGAACTGGTGCGAGTAGGTCACCTTCTGTTTAGTCGGCAGAAATGTTGACGCCAAGTAGCACATAAAGAAAGTACATATATCTTAGCCATGCTCTGCGAAGAGGAGGCTTAATGCATCTGCAAAAAGTATCAACCCATGTCAGCCTGCGCAGTCTGTGCAGGCTGAAATGGGTCGAAACATTTTTGCTATTGGTCAATTTTCTGCATGTGAAATGACGAGTGTACCTCATGACTCAGTCTGTTGTTAGACAAAATTTGATTTTATGGTTCCATAATTATGTGAAGACTTGCTTGGTATAATGCATCATGGAGAGGCATTAAGTCCTCTTTTGCTAGAGTATGATCCATCTTTAAAGTTTTTTCCTATGTTACATCCAAATTGCACCTACATAAAAAAGCAAGCAAAACCGAAAACTTCTGTATTCAAAATGTTCATCTTGGTTCAGATACGAAGAGAAAATTGACATAAGCGTAGTCATTCATCTGTAAGTTTCTCTATATTCCGTTGTGAACTACTCCCATAACATACAGCAAAACAGAAGTTCTTATTTTGAAATGGCCGAGAGACTTTAAGGCGGCTATTCTGGATCTGGTAAAGCGTTGAAGCAAACTTGGCATTCCATCACATCTGATCTATACCGTCCATACTTTTAACATTTCAGTTAAACTTTGTATGATGCCGTAGTAAGGCCACAAACACACACACACACACACACACACACACACACAAATGACCAGGAGATAGTAACTCGTGGCAACGACTTAAATGTCTCGAGGTCTTGAGTTAGGTATTTTGTGGTCACGGCGTAACATCTTTGTTGCAGTATGGTGAAAGTATAAAAAAAACAACAACAAAATTTGCATGCGATGTGATGAATGCTTGTCGTAATTATACGCCATTATCTGGAATATTACTCTGCAAGTCTTCCCGCATGTTCTTTTCTTTTTGTAGAGCAGATGAAATTACACAATGACTTGAAATGGCTCATTCAAATTGGTGCACAAATGAAATCAACATTGTCATTGAGGTGAAAAAACCCCTGAAAATATCAAAATCTTATTTTAAGGTTGTTGTAGTCACATCTAGCAAAATAGCGGACAGCGTTGATTCAAGATAGAAATGCACGTTCTGATCAAAATTACTCTACTTAAACCTTTACCAAACAACCCTGAGTTTTAACGACTTTTGAGAAGAAGCCTTCAGAAAACATTGTCGGAAAAGGAGAAAATGCTGTTAACCAGCATTTTCTCCTTTTTCCATAATGTTTTCTAGCCTTCCAGGGACAAATTCCACAACTTGAACAACATTTGATATGTCGAATACAACTGCTTTGGATTTGGACAGGTCTAAAATTGTGTCGTGTCGTGTAGTAAAGAGTTAAAGAAACTTTGCCTGATTAACTTTCACTGCAACCGCTACCTGATACCAAACTCTGGCGAAACTTTTTTTTTAATTAGTATGGAAATCTACTGGACCTTGCAAGAAGTCGAATTCATTTTGCTGGTAGCACTTACGAATCTTTAAATGCTCTGAACGGACAGGTGTTTTCTGTACGTAACAAATGATATTCTCCCATTGCAGTTTCGACAAGAAGATTTGGATACATAGAAAACAAGTAGTGGACATTTTAGATGCAAGTATGGTTTGAGCGTCCTTTACATTCTGTTACCAGATCTACACTGTCTGTGAAAGACCCTGTTATGAAAGTTGCATACAAAAAGTTGAAGGGAAACAAGAGAGTACATTTGCGTGCAATGTGATATACAAGATTAGTGTTCGGTGTAATTGCACGCAAATACTCGTAACGGGATAATTTCTTACAATCTTCAGTCATCTAATACAAAAGATGAAATTACAACCGTCTTAATTACTCGAGATGTAGGTCTTAGAATCTGTTTGATAATTAATTATATTGTTGTTCCACCGATAAACAAACCCAACACTTTAACCTTTAACATGCATTTTTCAGCTATAACGAACCCACGGAAAGAGTCTTTTGAAAACATTGTGGAAACAGGGGGAAAGGCTGGTAACCAGCATTTTCTCCTTATCCAACAATGTTTTCTACCTTAACAAAGGCAAATTCCATCATTTATGACACCTTTTATTTGCTGTTTGCAAATGTTTTAAATTTGGACAAGTCTACAAATTCTGTCTTCTGGTAAACAGTTAAAGGGAATAGTTTGTACTATTACAGCCTAAGATGGACTCACTATTACATCGTGTTGCTTCCGTATTTACTGGCATCGTTGTACTGAACACAAAACGTTTAGAGTAGAAAATAATTTAGTCCTGAAAGTGGAATATTAAATGCTTCCCAAAGCTGTAATTAGCCGGATTTTTCCTCCACAAGAGCATGGCTCAAGAGAATGCATCTCCATGATGCAGGATACTAAGCACGTCATCGATCATATAAATAGAGTTTATTTCATCAGCTTGTGGTTAATATGGGGAAATATTTGCCGAAAAAGGGAAAGGTATGCGAAAATAACGAGTGCAGTAAGGCACGAGTTATTTTCGCGGACAATTTGCTCCAAACCCTTTCCCAAGCTGATGAAATAAATTATATATTATATTTCCTCTGATTATTTTGTCAACGAATGCCACTTTTAAAACTTAAAAACTTAAAAAACTTAAAAAGTAGTTCCAGATTTTCGGCAGGAGGAAAATATTCACTGTGACGTGGAAATAATTCCCCCCAGCTTAAATTACGATATTTCTTTACCCATAACATTTCTAAAAATAGACACATGAAAAATAATATTTATGGATCCGTGAAGTCCATTTTGTTTAACAAACTGACTATATAGTGATGTACACTGATACTTTGACAAGCAAACTTGACCATTAGCAAAATGTTTCGACCCAGGTCAGCCTATGCGGACTGCGCAGGCTTACCCTGGTCTAAACTTTTGTAGATGTGTTAAGCCCCCTTGTCACAGGGCATGGCTCATATATGGCTTGCAACATGCGAAAAGGGGCATTCGGACATGTGCGTAAAGTGTTGTCTCGGATCAGCCTGCGCAGTCCGCGCAGGCTAATCCGAGACGGCACTTTACGACTACATCAGATATTGTGCTACAGTAGACTTGCGCAAAACAGAAAATCACAGAAAAACGGAAAGTGTCGTTTCGGATTAGCCCGCGCGGACTGCGCAGGCTGATCCGAGACGACACTTTACGCAAATGTCCGAAAGCCCCTTTTCGCGTGTTGCAAGCCAATTATTACGAGCCACTTCGACTCTGAACCATACCTCGACATAATGACTCGGCAACTCTTCTGGTGGAACAAATGCGCTATGTAGCTGTAAATCCGCTCGTGAAGTTGCTTCGTTATTTATCAGCATCGTTTGAAAAAAAAAAACTAGAGACAGATTTAAGCACCATCCAACACCTTGCAAACAGCATGATTTTAGTTCAATATATCGTCAAACGTTACAATATTGTGATAAAAAGAGATGTAACCCATTACAAGTAATTTCTTCTTTTACAACATTGTTTTAAAAGCAGTTGTTGGCTGCAAGACTCCAAGTTCCATTTGCAGGTAGTATTAAGTAAAAATGATTCAAGTTACCCTGATATCTGTCACAATTTGCACCAAACCTCGGATTCACAATGGATACATATTTTTAAACTCTTGCTACTGTAGTATGAATTTACAGAATCATGTTTTAATCATGGGAATTGTAGATCTATTGATGGTCCGTTTGAAATTTGTCATGTAAAAATGTTCTAATCACGTTTAAAAGTGTTACAAAAGAATTCCAAGTTTTTGTTCCGACTTTCCCAGTCTTCCCTAGCTAGTGTAAACCTTTCGTATATATGTTATCCTCTCGTTAAATAAGTGGTTTCCAGTATTGACGAGAGACAGAAGTGGTTTCCAGTATTGACAGATCGATTTCAACATGATCCTCCTTGTTGAATAGTTCATCAATTGTTTATCAGATTTTAAAAGCTCATTTTCAACGTTTATACTCTCAAGGTTTTGTCATAAACCAATGCATGGAGACAACATTGAATATATTTTGGCAGAGGTGAATTTTCACGTACTCCTATAAACATAATGCCACCGAAGTTCTGTTATTACTAGAATGATCGTTCACACTAAATACTCATATTTACAAAATCGTTCTGGTTTGAATCCGTGTGAAAAAGTAATCATATGAATCATAGGTGCATGTGAAGAAACAAAGCCTACGAAATTGTACAACTAGGCCTATTTTGGTTCCAGGCTAATCGCTTTTCAGTTAAAACAATTTAGCCAGTAAAACGATAAAACCGTCTAGTGTTTGTCTCGGTGCGAGAACGCCAGGAAATAGAAGTAATGTGCACTCACAGTTCCCCGTGGTCTGACCACAGATATAGTAATGTGAGACATGGATTTTCAAGAAATTCAAAATTATCAAACCGCGACAGCCCTGTCAAACGCGGTCAAACATCGACGGTTTCAGACTGGCCCCATCATTCCAATGTTAGAATGATTGGAATGGGACATTTCGAGACCAGGTTTAACAGAATGGGGTTTGTTAAAATGATCTGAATTTCGACGGTGACCGATGTGTAAGTCAGATATCGATCTGATAGGCTGGCCATTCCGTGTAAGAAGGGCTTTGGCACGAGCTTCATAAAACATCGCGAAACCGCTTAGCTTCGGTGTTATGATTCATTTTCGATTTAACACTGGAATACAGGAAGGCTGAATCCTGACAGAAAAGGTGCAACTTTTTACCAGACGAAAAGGAAAAGAATTCTTCCCCAAACTGAAAGCATTAGAAGACGACAAATTAAAGGTAGCGCTAATAGTTATATTAATCCTTGATGGTGGTAGAAAACACTGCAGAAAGAGAAGAAGATGCATCTCTTATTTTTCCTTGAATGTCTTCAAACGCTTTCTTTCACAAGATCAAAAATATGGTATTGTTTGCTATAGGTTGCATGTTATGAATAACAACGAAAACAGCCATTCGTCTGTTTGTTTGTTACTTGGGTATTAAAACTGTCCAGCTTTAGAATATGCAAAAAGATACGCGACTTAATCAGACTTACCATGATTTATGTTAATAACATTACCATCTGAAACAAAGATGCAGTCGAAAACTAAGAAAATAGTTTTTTGTAAAAAAAGGTACAATGGTGTACTTATACCAAATTGAATTCATTTCTGTTCCATTTTGTTCTGAAAAAATCGTTATAACAAGAAATATTTTTAAGAAAAGAAAGATAGACGGCGAAAGGGGTACTGGAGTATAAATATTGAAACTCTTTTGTGGTTCGATATGAAGGGAAAATGAAAAGAAACCACCTCAGAAATTGTTTCCTTTTCCAATTGATGAAAAAGGAAAACTTTCAATTACATAGATTTAAGTTAGTTACTAATCCAACTCGCAGTTGGAAAAACAACAACAACAACAAAAAAAAAGAAATGATTTATCTATAAATACATAGAGACTGTACAGTAATTGGTAACAGAGTAAAGCATCGAAATATTTAATCACCAATTATTACATGAAAAAGTATATAGCCTATCATATGGATCCATTTGCAAAGGTGTTGATTGTATAGATTAACGGTAGTAACCCTTGTATTTTGGTGCCATAAATGGGCCCGCAAATAGGCCTCAGGAGGCCTGCAGAATAAACAGATCCATAACGTTTACCAATCGCAAGTTATTTCTCAATTCAAGAAGGTCAATAGTTGTTTTATACAGCTACGCGAAAAAACACTGCCATTGTCGTTGTGAGAATCGGCTAAAACCCAGAACAAAAGCACGGTCAATATGAATAATGAGACAATTATCATTACAGCTATAATGGCTCATAAATAATGGTACTGAAATTTTATCTTTACATGCTGTTAATCATCGACATGAAGAGAAAATAGACGTGCAAATTCATCAAATAGTTTGAAAATTGTTTTTACGCAGCTTTCAAATTTCAGACATATCGGGGCTATAGCTCACTCGCTCATGTGATTCCTGGATTTAACTAAGCTGGCGCCCTGTGGTACCCTGTCGAAGTTCACTACCAGGACTTTGAGCAGGGATTGAGCCCGGTACTTTTAGAAAACAAAATGAACTATTCATTAGACGACATACTTTTAGACCTGTCCAGATTGACAGATACCGCAGACGACAAATTTAATTTGACTCAAACTGTTAAATTTGCTTTTGAAACTATGGAAAACGTTTTGGGAAAGGACAAAATGATGGTAAAATGCCCACTAGAGGCCAAATGTAAGCAGTTCGTTCGTGATATTTAAGGCAAAATTGATGAATATCTTTATGAATATCATTATGAGTCTGACAGTGTGTTGGAGTATGGTTTGTCAAAATTCAAGTCGCTGGGAGAAAAATGAATTTTAAAACTAGAATTAAAGTTGCCAAATGTACATGTACGACTGCTGATATCTTCACGTATGTAGTAAAGAGTGCACGTGATTTTTAAGGATAGTCCACGCTTGATTAAAAGGGGAAGTGCATGGGCATTTAATTGCACATGAGTAGTTCTCATCAGTATGCTCTAATGCCCAAAATTGGACCAAGCGAGGGGTTCTTGTTCATGGTGTGATTTGCTAGGTAACAAAAAATATTAAAACTGATGCCCTATCCTCACAGCTTACACAGGCGGCCAACTCCATGGAAATGAGACGATAGAGCTATTATTAACCCTACGTTTACGCTACGTTTACACCTTGTTCCCGGCAGCCACGGCAGCCCCGTTTGACCGAAACGTGGTGTGCCGTAATATTTTGGTCTTTTTTTCCCTCTATTTACCAAGTTTAGTTAGGTCTCTTTACGATACCTCACGGTATCCGTGACAGGCCGTGGAGGGAAGGGGTTGCTAAGTTCCGCGGTGCCCAAAGATCTCCTAAGGCTACCTGCGCTCTAACACGGATGCGAGTGCGTTCCATCCCGGCCCAGCAAGTTCTGATCAGCCCTCCCACGTTTCTAATCTGCCTTTGAAGGTCTGACACGTTCATCACGTTCTATCAAGGTCTTTACATGCATAACCCTACATTTACACCATGTTTCCGGCAGCCACAGAAGTCCCGTTTCAGGCAACAGTGGACAAAACGGGGCTGACGTGAAACAACGCAGGGTATCGGAAGGAGGCAAACGTAACAGACCGTGATTGCCGTGATTTCCTTGCCAGATTTTTTTACTGCCAAAAAATTTGCCACGGTAGTCCCGGTAGAGATTGGAAACGTGACAGATCGTAGCGGAACGGGTTAATCGCAACAGAACCTACGAGCACGCGATAGGCCGTAATAAAACTCAATTTTAAGCGATCCGTGGTGGGACGTGGAAGTATGGTTTTCACCGGTATCTTACGGTTCTTTTAAGTTCGAGAAGTTCTGTCAAGATTCTTCGCAGTTACGCCGGAAAGCTCATGTATGTGCTAGCCGTTTCATTGCGTTCTTTCAAGGCACGTCCGGGCATGTGACGGTTTACTGATACGGCGTATACTGGCGCATTGCGTTCTACCACGGCGTGACCACTGACCAGGCGTGCACGGTCTCAGCCGGAGTATATAAATGCTGCAATAGGAAAGTGCGCATCATTTGAGTTCGAACGGTGAAAGTCAACAGTATTATGCCAGTCAAAAAACAAAAACGAACAAGGGATACCCGACGTACACCACAACCCATGCCACCAGTAGAGGATCAGGTTCAACCTGGTGATCCTCGAAGGCCTGATTTTCCTCGGCATTCACCACCGCCAGAAGAACAGTCTGAGGATCCCGTGATCGAAACTTAGTGTGGGAAGGTTGTAGAAGACTCTACAACTAGAAAGAGAGGTGCTCCCAGAGTCTCCACCAATTTTTCAGAGAAGGAGAAAGAGCTCATCATAGACTTCCTTCCGCAGAACCCTTTTTTGTATTCCAAGAGGTTAGCTGGTTACAAGGACACTGCGGCGAAAGACAGATTATGGAGGGAGAAGGCCAGACAGATGAACCGTTCGCCCAAAGAACTCAAGATGTAGTACGACAGCTTGCGCACCAAACTCGGCAAACTTAAGAAAGTTGTGACCAAGTCTTGGCAAGCAGCAGACTGCTTCACGGCAACCAAACGGAAAGATATCCTTCCGGTACTCTTATAGGATTTTCTTTTTTCCAATTGTTTTAAAATTTGTATGAACAGCCTTAGCTTTTAATACAGTTACATAGTTTAGCTATGCTATGTTATGCTTATATGTAAGGCACATAGACATAAAGACATTCATTCAAATACACTCTTATACATTGATATACCAGTCAACATTTGAAAATCAGACCTGAAACACAAATCTCTAAAACCGGAACAAATATTTTTGTTCATAATTTTCCTTATATCTAAATTATATTATTATACTGCAAAGAAATTTCTCGTGATCTGATTGGATAATATGCCCCGAACATATATATCATGTACACTGGCAAAACCCACGTAAAAGCAGTTTCCCTTTCGAGAGCCCCGAAAACATGACCACACTTTCAACACAACATCCAAAAATGGCGGCGTCGATCAATGGATACGAGCCGCCCACAAACATATTGAGTAGCCTGCACCATCATATTACTAGTTTCCCTTGATTGTTGTCATTAAAACAGAAAGAATGGGTTATTTTTTAAAATAAATGAATATAGAACTTTACATGGATTATGGTTTGATGTCATTCTTAAACAAATACACGGGAGGTTTAAACGAGCCATCCCTTCGTCAGGTAAGCAAATTGTGAAGTGTCGAAACTCATACATTGTGCATAACGTTAAAAGGATAACGTAATGGTCGTTTGAAGTAACTAATGGTCGTTTACTTTTGCCAACAAATCATTAAAACTCATAGTCACTTACCTTGAAGTTGTTTAAATCCATGTTTTAATAAAAATACGACGAATGTCTATCGCAGTGATATCATCAAGATTATACACCAAACTGCACCTTTTACCAAGGTTTAAGTGACGTCAGTTCCCAGTGATGTCAGTTTTCATTGGATTTGGGGCACTCAGAAGGGAAATTCAAATTCGTCAGCGTACTCAATTTTTGAGACCATAAAACAGGGAAATTTCGCTTTACACCCGTTGGAATGGTAAAACTTTGAAGTATAATAAATTCGTTGTTCGGTCAGGTGGCAGGGGACTTGGAAACTTGTTCACGGCTGTGGTGAATAAGGTCGCCCCGTGTGTGTGTCGTTGTGGAGGTGAAAGTGTGTGTTTGTGTGTTGAAAACTGATGTTATTTCACATGCCTTTGAATTTCAATAACATTTGCAGGTGGATTTTGGCAGCACTTCCAGTTCCTTTCTGAGCACATCGAACAGATGCCTAGAAGGACCGTGGCTTGCTTTACTGCCAGACTCCAACATACTGCTGCTGGACCTGCTCCTGCCTCGCCTGCTCTTGAAGCTACAGAAGACAATTCATCTTCTCATGACACCCTAGAAGTCACCCCACCTGCTCCACCTGCCGGCAATCAGGCTTCTACACACAAGCCGCCTAGAGTCAGCTCAAGCCAAGATCTTATGAGACTTTTGGAGACCTTCCTGTCTAATAGACATAGTCAAGCTCACTGCATTTGGTTCCTACATCGACGGAAGTTTGTGAATTCTTTCACCAGCCACCCGACAAACAGCAGAAGGCACAATAATACAGGTGCTGCATAAGTGCCAGAACGAAGCGGAAAAGGCACACTTTCGGCCAGCAATAGCAGCAAGCGCTAAATGATCGACAGCAATTCCGGACCTTGTTTGGAGAGTCTCACACCCAGCTCCAAGGGAACCTCCTACACGACAGTGGTAGCCGCTTCCATCAAAGTGGCCTGCTGAAGTGGCAAACCCACCGATCTTTGGCACTGGATGGATCGATAATGGGTTCAGGAACAGTTTCCTGAGATGAACGTTACCTGCCCACAACCCGTGACTACAAACAAGTAACAGCCATCGTTATCACCTCAACTGACATCTACGTCGGTTGCCGCCGAAGTTCAAGGCATCTCAAACAACCAGATGCTCGCTGACTCCGAGGGAGACCAACCGAACTAGCGAGTCAATCATATGACTTGGACAGGCGAGATTGAGGCTGTGAATCCATGTTTTAAGTCTTTATTTTTGTGTGTGTTTTTGTTCGTTTTTTTATTGTTTTTATAACGGAGAGAAATCCTTAGAAAACTGCTTTTTTATGAAAGTTTTAGACTTTTTTTTTTTTTCAAATTTGAATCACAAAATGGACATTCTTCTGTGACAGATATTTAGTTTTTCAGTGGCAGAACATTTTGATTCATGCACTGATGTGTGATAAATGGCAGTCTTATGTTTATAACGAAAACAGGAAAACAAATGTTCAGTCAAAACTTAAAATGTACATTTATTGGTTTTACGAAGTACAGCAATAAGAAAATGTACCTTGTAAAGTCGCATCCTGTTATCAATAAAGCTTTTAATGTATAAAGGCATAATTTAATCCTACCAGTTTGAGCCATATGCATGCGGAAAAAGAAAGAAAAGCCATATCAGCTGGTTGATAAATTTACGATCCTTTCAAAATGATGTAAAAAAATTGCTTGTTACAAGCAATTTACCTTTATCATAACATTTAAAAAATCGCCTTTCTGCATAAAAGTTGTATTATTTGAGAAAAATGTAGGCAGTAGGAAAGGACTGTATAACTGCTACAAACTGAAAGCATTAGTGGGCAACAAACATAGACAAGTTCATGGATTAAAAATTTTGCGATGATACATACAGCAATGTGGGAAATGGTGAAATTACTCATTACGAGCAATGTCACAATTTTCTGCGGCAGACAGCCATTCAAGGAGTTTGTTTGAGTAAGGGTAAAAAAGATTTCAAAAGCTCTGTATTTCTTTAAAATCATAACTCGTGATCGAGTAGGCAGAAAATCACTGTGCTGGATTCATTACGATTAAACAATACACATCAATGGCTCCATACTAAAATTCTGTAAATGGTGTATAACAATTTTCGATATGCACAACCATTTAAAGACCTAGTAGCGCCCAAAAGAAAATAATGCATTTAAATTTGAATCATACTTTTTAAAAGTATTATAATAATCTGTTAGTGTACTCTCGGTCTAAGTGTTACTCGCTGGCAGAAAAAAAAAAAACATTTAAAGCTGGTTAAAAAGTAAACAAAGAATGAAGTGATCGGCAGCCTTTGGCCTACTTCTAAAATACACTTTTCTGCCAGCAACTAACGCTTGGACCGATCATTCAATAAAAGATGGTCACCTTATCAATAGTTTCCATACTTTTAAATGATATCAGTCACAGGTAAATGCATTTTAACACATACATTGTTTACTTTCGGCCACTATACAGGGCCTTTAAACTTCTAAATCAATATGACATGAGTTATGAATCGTCTGTACTGGGGAGTGATCATTTTGTCTTGCCATTCTACAGATCCAGCTGGGGAACTGAAGTAAGTTTTAAGATACTCTCGCTGTTGTTTTGCGTCTAGTGTGTCTCTGTTCCTTCCTTCGTGTGGTGTGTTCACTTCCTGCCATTCAATTACATCTCTCCAGTTACCAGGAACCAAACTGTGTTCCTCATTCTCGTGGTCCACCTCGTTCATTGGGATGGCTGGAACCCTTCTCCTTAGGAGGTTGTGGAGCACAACAGCAGCCTCAATGATGCTTCGCACTGTATCGAAATTGAAAGTGACACACATGTTAAAAAAAACTATGGTATGTATTCACTCATTTTAAACTAAGAGCTTATGCGGCTATCAATATAGAGTGGCAAATGCATTGAAGAATTGCAATGGTCACTAGATATTGACTGCGCATATCACGCGATTTGATTAAAAAGGTTTATGTAATATAGATCAGGAATAAGTAGCAATGATTTTATAGGATCCTTTATCTTGGGTGTAATGATGGGGATACACAGTCAACAATATTGAATATATCTTATATAATATTTATCAGCTTTTTGTGTCCTTTGGCACCATGACCTTTGACCTCTAAGTGTCACTTGACCTTTGACACACAGGCGTTGGTAACTTGCACCCGGTTGTTTCAAAATTCACCCATGCATTAAGTTTTACAAATTCTATGAACTATGACCTTTGGCCCCTAAGTGAGATCTTGGTCTTTAGAAAAGGGAAATTTTCCACGCGAAGCACGTCTTGATGTGGTGGACATTTATTTATTAATAATTTATTAATGCATTCATGCAGGCAGAAGTTACATGGTGTACACAAAGTGTAACAGACGCACGGATGGACGGACGGAATGATGGACAGACAAAATGATTACTACATGCCACCCTTTTGTTGCTTGAAAGTATAATAAAAATATTATTGAAGGTCAAATAGCGGCCAAAAACATAATGCAGGTGTTAAAATGCATTTAAATTTAATACATACCATTTAAAAGTATGGAAAATATTGAGAAGATGACAATCTGTTATTGTGTGGTCGGTCCAAGTGTTAGTCGCTGGCAGAATAAATTAATCAGGCAAAAAGTAAACAAAAGATAGAGTGACCTGGCAAATTTTAGCCTAGTTTTTAAAAAAAATTCTTTGCCAGCGACTAAAACTTGGACCTACTGTGCAATATCAGATTGTCCTCTTCACAATATTTTCCATACTTTTAAATGGTATGATTTAAATTCAAATGCATTTTAACACCCGCTTTATTCACTTTAGGAAGCTATTGTTACTTTTAGTTTGTTTTTGAAAACAGAAATGCAGTTACCTAATGATA
Source organism: Hippopus hippopus (assembly GCA_946811185.2). Classification (NCBI taxonomy): domain Eukaryota; kingdom Metazoa; phylum Mollusca; class Bivalvia; order Cardiida; family Cardiidae; genus Hippopus; species Hippopus hippopus. The sequence continues at coordinate 33,669,712 of OX328099.1, read as the reverse complement.
CTTACCCGTGGTCGCTGTTCCAAAGTTCCAAGGAAGTATCTAAATCGCTTTGCCAGAATCCCGAAGGCATTCTCCACCACAATTCTTTCACGGGAAATCCGATAATTGAAGATACGTTCTTCCTTTGGCATTGCTCTTCTTCCGAACGGCTTCATCAGATAGCTTCTTAAGGCAAATGCATCATCTCCAAGGATGAAGTAGGAGATGTCCTGGTTCCGATCATCATTGGGCAAAGGACATGGTGGAGGCAACCGTAGCCGCTCTTCTTCAAGGAGTTCACTCAGCTCTGATTCATTATAGATTTAGGCATCAGGCATATGTCCAACTCCGACAACTTCAATTCATATGAAACGATACTGTGCATCAACCAAGGCGATGAAAGGAATACTGAAAAAGCCATTGTATTTGTGATATAAGGAACCTGTGTTTGGTGGCTTGCAAAATAAATGGCGATGTGCTTTCCGCCCAGAGCCCCCACCGCAAGATGCACATTCCATTTCTCTCCAAAGTCCTGAGCCAGGGCTGTCCACCCATCGGGTGTACAAGGAACAGAGAACACTTCTTCCTTGTAGGCTTCTACAATTGCATCACACACTTCTTGTACCATATGACAGATGGCTGCTTTGCTACAGCGAAAATCATGGGAAAGGGTCACGTAATTGTCCCCTGGGGCAAGATGCCTTAAAGTAAGGGGTAGCTTTAGCCCAGGTTGTAACGCAGAGCGATACCTTGTGTCCTACCTGTCTATGGCTGGCGTAACTCTTTCCAGAATTTCATCAAACAGCTCTGGGGCCAACCTAAGATAACTCTGAAATGTTATTGTATCTTCCATGCAAAGCTCTCTAGGTAGAATGGATGAGAAGTGACCGAGCCCTTGCCTCCTATTCTCTGATAACCCACGCGAACCCACGTCGATTTTTGTCCTCTCGTCCGACCTCATCGTCTTCCTCCTGCCTGCTGCACAGCTGCCTTCCTTCCTTTCTGTAATTCCCTATTTTGCACGTATGCACCAATTAAACAAACGAACACAAAATCTTCCACGTCTTGACACATCATGTTGATACGTCGAAGTCTGAGAACACAGTGGTTTTTTTTTTTTTTTATTGCTTGGGAGCCTTTCTTTTTATACACAACGTGCCACTGCTTGTCAACCTTGACAGAACGTGATAAACGTGAAGAACATTGACAGAAACGTAGGAAACCTGATCAGAACTTGACAGGACAAGGAACGTACAACCGTCCCTAGTACACCGCAGGTCGAACCGTAGTAGATCTTTAGGCACCCTGGAAATTAGAAGCGTGAGGGATACCGTGAGATACCGCAAACAAAATTTAACTAGACCTAACCAAATTTGGTAACGGGTGAAAAATGATCAAAACCTCACTACACACTACGTTTTTGACAAACGGGGCTGTCATGCCTGCCGGGAACATGGTGTAAACGTAGGGTAATGACAAGCAAAGATGAAGAAGATTTTGTTTTTGTATATTTCCTTGGTGCATCCATAAATCTTTGTCTCAGACAGATAGCTAATGCAGCCGGGACGAAATTCCATATTGCAGTAGGCAAGAGGAAAGAGAAGGAGGAGGACGAATAAAACCAAGATCCACGTGGGTGCCTCCAGAGCTCCTTTGACAAAATGCTGGAACGGGTAACATCAGTATTTGAGAGATAGGGCGAGAGGTACACCCTTGCTTTACAACCTTATCGGAAGTTATTTCTGACTCTTAGACATCTGACAATAAGAGACAATTATTCATTACTTTCCTGTGCATTTCGGTGTAGTAAAGAAGTCAGATCTGCCATTTGGTTGGAGAACTTTGCAATGCATCGTAGAAGTGAACAATGATAAAGTCTTTGCTGTTTCTGTAGCACCCATTGAATGGAGAGCCCCTACTCAGGCTTTTGAGAGACATCAGGCCCCCTCGGATCATGAGGTTGAACCTGGGCCCGGTTTCACGAAAACAAACTTAAGTCTCTTATTTTGCTCAAGTCCGCTAACAGAATCATAATCTGACTTGTGTAGACTTCGTCATTTTAACAGACTTAAGTCCATTATTTTGCTGAGTTGAGTTTGAAATTTTGTGTCAATTTAAAATTTAAGATTGTGTCTTAAGTCTGTTTATATTGTTGAAATGGGTCTTGAGTAACAAACTCAAGTTAAGTCGGGAAATAAGAAACCTAAGTTCTTTCGTGAAACCGGGACCCTGGCCCCGTATGGTTACACCATAATCCCGGCAGCCATGGCAGCCACGTTTCTGACAACCGTGGACAAAACGGGATTGACGTAATGCAACGCAGAGGAACGGGATCAGCAAACTTTTCAGACCTCTCTGACCGGGATTGCCATCGTTGCCGTTCCAGATTTTTTGACTGTCAAAAGGTTTGCCACGGCAGTCCCGGTGCAGACGAGAAACCTGACAGACCGTAGCGGAACGGGTTGATGGCATCAGAACTTACCAGCACGTAACAAGCCGTAAAAAGACTCAGAGGCGATCCGTGTTGCGACGTGGAAGCACTTTTTTCACCGGTATTTCACGGTGCTCTCAAGTTTTGTCAGATTTAGTCGCATTTCTTTTCGATTCTCAGATATGTTCTAGCCGTTTTGTTGCATTCTATCAAGGCACGTCCCTGAATGTGCCGGTTTATGAATCCGGCGTGTTATGATGCATTACGATCTACTACGGCCTTATCGGACGTGCACGGTCTTTGAGCCTATAAAAGCTGTGCTAGGAAAATAAGTACAAGAAGTCCAAGTTGGCATTTTTCGAGCCACAAGGAGAACAATGTCCATCTTCACGGCATCACCTCCAATGTCACCAGTTGAGGACTAGGTTCAACCTCATAATCCACGAGCGCCTCATGTGTCTTAAACTCCTGAGTCGGGGCTCTCCATTCACCGGGCGCCACAGGAACAGCAAACACTTTAACAGTGTATGCATCTACGATGCTTTGCAAAGTTGTCCAAGCAAATGGCAGATCTGACTTCTTTACTACACCGAAATGCACAGGAAAGTAACGAATAATTGTCTCTCATTGTCAGATGTCTAAGAGTCAGAAATAACTTCCGATAAGGTTGTAAAGCAAAGGTGTATCTCTCGCCCTATATCTCAAATACTGATGTTACCCGTTCCAGCATTTTGACAAAGGAGCTCTGCAGGTATCCTTAGATAGTTTTGCAATATGTTGATAACTTCCGTGCAAAACTCTCTGGTCAGAGTTGTTGAAGAGTGGCCGAGGTGTTGCTTCCTTTTTTCTTTATCCTTTCACGCACCCACGTGGATCTTAGTTTTCTTGCCCTTCTTCTTCTCTTTCCTCTTGCCTAATGCGATATGGAATTCCGTCCCGGCTGCATAACCTATCTTTCTGAGACAAGTATTGCACGAATGCACTAAGCAAATATACAAAAACAGAATCTTCTTCATCTTTGCATGTCATTATGCATGTGAAATCCATGGCAGAACGTGATGAACGTGTTAGACCTTGAAAGGAATCTTAGAAACGCGAGAGGGCTGATCAGAACTTGACGGGCCGGGATGGAACGTACTCGAATCCTTGGTAGAACGCATGTAGCCTTAGGATATCTTTTGGCACCGTGGAACTGTGTAACCGCTTCCCTCCACGGCTTGTCACGGATACCGTGAGATACCGTAAAGAGACCAAAGTAAACTTAGTAAATAGATAAAAAAAAAAACGACCAAAATCTCACGGCGCACAACGTTTAGGACAAACGGGGCCGCCGTGGCTGCCAGGAACATGGTGTAAACGTAGGGTAAAATGCAACAGTGCCTCTGTGTACACAGGGAAAAGCAACGCTCTGTACTTTCAGATCAGTGATAAAAACTCTAAATTACACAAACAAATGGCCATCTTGCCAGAACATGTGCATATATTAACGTTTATTTCCATATGTTTGTTAGTAATGTTTTACTTTTTAACTCGTCTAAAAACCACTTAACGGCATACAGTCGACCTACCCGTCAGATCAGAAGTGGAAAATCCACAAATGATTGTCACTTTCAAAAACTTTGTGGATTTATACAAATAAAGAGAAACACTTGATAACTAACGAAGTCTATCCCTTCAGTTTTAAGCAGAAGTAACCCGAACATCGGTTTACAGGTGTAACACCTTCCGGGTCGTAGTAGTCAAAAGTAGTCCCACTTGAAAATTTGATAACAAGCATTTCTGCCACACTATTTTATCATGATGTGTGAGAGGACAGGTCTAAAATGTGTTTCTGAAGTTGATTTGATTATTTTTTGACAGATAGAATACATTTTTTGTATATCTTTCAGGACTATTTTTGGGGTAAGTGACCAGGCAAAGAGGCATGGTCAATCACCAGTTAGGGCCTAGATTGACAGCGATTTTCCGAGGGTCGATGTGTTTGAAGAGGAATAGCAAAAAAGTTCATTGCTCATGATGCCATTTTCAGCTGTTTTTTGTGGAGGACATTAGACATATATTTGAAGGAAAAAAACTGCAAAGCTCCCGCTTTGTCAGGGAATCAGCAGCAGCCAGTCGAAAACAGAGGTTTTTACTATATTTTTAATTAAACAAAAAGTTAACGGTATGACACCTTCAAAGTGCAACAGTTCGGTTTGATTTATTACCTCCCCTGATACAGCAAACTGTAAAGGTATATCTGTATATGTACAACGGGGACCAGTTTACAGTTTAGCTCACTTAATAGCTATCACATCCACAATGCATTCGGGAAGATCACATGTAGTCTTGATAGTAGACCTCTTGTGACGACTTGGCCGATTTGTTAACAACATCTGACATTATCTGCATCAAGGAGGTTTCCATTTCGAAATAGTTTCAGTCACATTATCCTAAATATAGCTGGCTCATAAAACATTGATAACGGACAAAGGTTACGAAGTGAGATTATTTATTTCTATCAATCCATCGATGCGAAGTACTGATGAGATTGTTAAGTTAGAAAATGAATTTACAAATTTTTTATCAGCAGGACAATTTTGAAAGACTTTTATTTATAAACAGTAACTCTTGTTTAGCGGAATCTTATTATTTTACAAGCCGTAAAACGGTCTATTTCCGGCGAAGACATGTAAAGAGTATGTTAAAATCACCCATCGTAATACAGCGCAGAGATATGATTACCAGATCAACCGAGGTTTGCCGACTGGGTGGTAGACCGTGTTCCTTCGAGAAAAAATCTTTGCCTCTTCTTGCAATTAGAGTACTTGCATGCAAAGCCTTTAAACGCTATTTCTTTACGATTAACTGACATTCATGTTTACTGACCAAGTCTGGAGGAGGAATGACAATAAGTTGAACCAGTAATTACTTACAATACTACAAAAAAAAAATCAAGACAGTTTCACTTTAAATTCAGCAAAGTTTTTGTTGCTTTGTGATTTTTGAGATAACTCACCATAAAGGTCCGTAGTTCGCATCACGTCATCTGTGTCCGCTATAAAACTCTATAGTATAGAAGGTTCTATAAAGTTGATCAAGAACACCCACGTGGGTGTTCCTGTTTTCTTGCACCTACCTTTTTCAAAGTGGAAAATGGGAGGGTTTATTTGTGTGGTGTGATTGTTGATACTGATCACCACCTTTTTTAAAACAGAAACGCAGAAATTAATCAAACTGATAAAAATAATGAAAAAGAGCAAATATGTGATCTTAAGTCAAATAAATTTCTTGATCGAATAAGCTCAAATGTAATGAAAATTTAATTAAGATTAGCTTTTATCGTACAATTAAATTTTTACTACTTTTGCGTCAAAAGCGATAAAAGAGGATTTGCGAACGGCAGAAATACAGATCAGACTACACAGAACGCACAGTCCGATCTTGGATCTATATCGTCCGTTTATTCAATCAAGTACATATTAAGATATTCTTTGCGAGTTTAACTTGATTGTATTTCAGCTGTCGAAAGAGGCCGAGTTTATATGAGCGATACTCTGTGAAAAGGCGGTTTAATGCATCTGCGAAAAAAAGTATCGACCAGGTCAGCTTGCGTCGATATTTTTCGCTATTGGTCAATTTTCTGCATGTCAAAGGACCAGTCTACTTCATAACATAGAAGGTTGTTGGGCGAAATGAATTTCAAAGATCCATAATTATGTAATGCCTGGCTTGGTTTAATGCATAACGGAGATGCACTAACAACCCTTTGCCAGACTACAGCACATATATTTTATGCTGAAAGAGGCGTCTATGTCTCCGCAGCACACACCCATTTAAAACAAACAGTTACTTGAACAATAAATCGTTCAGTTCTCGGCAATGTTTCATGCACATGTGGAAAACAACACACGGTAAATACTAACACCAATAGGTGAGCTGCTGCAGTGATATGAATAAAATAATGCTAAAAATTGTGTAAATCACATCAACATTAAGAAGAAGAAGAAAAAGACGAGGAGGAGGATAAGATGATGAGGAGAAAAACAAAGAAGAAGAAGAAGACTATATCCACCACCACTACAAAGTCAGCAACAACAGCCAACACCTTATTGTTCTTCACAGTCAATAAATATTGATAATTTTCTGCGGCAGAATTTAGACGGGAATTAAATTGATAACATCATGAGAACGAGCAAAAATTGTGATCTTGCATAAAACGAATAAATATTCTTGATTGAGTAGGCTCCAAAATCCATGAAAACAACAGGATAGTTAAAAAACTCCAACCCTTTCAGCTCTAAAAATTTAATACAACTACGCCTATTTTGACTGCTAAAAATACAATTCACTGAAAACCAGAAATAACTTCATCTCACAGGCTTGCATAAACTAGCGGACGGTGTAGATCCAAGGTCAGACTGCGCAGTCCCTGTTTTTGTCTTTAGCGCTGAAAGGGTTAAACTTTCGATGAAACTCAATTTTAAACGTCTCTGCTTCAAATAGCTTCGGAAAACAGTATGGACAAAGAAGCTATTGTTTATTTCTACACATTGCGTTTCCCCCCCCACTCTGTATTCTATTTCATGCAAACAGAGGAGATTGTTGAAATATATCTATCAGTACATTTCTCTCCACGAAACGTCGATGGAAATTGAATTGTGTAAATGATTCCAAAATCAACTCTGTGATCTTACGTAAAATGAATGATATGTCTGGATCCAGTAGACTCAAATGTCATGAAAATTACATTATTTACAGAGTAGTACTGTTACACTTTTACCGTACAAAAACGGCCTTAAACACCTAAACTGTACTCTGTTTTAGTTTAAACACATTTATTTTACATCGACTGAGAAACAAGTTTTTAAAACTTATACTAATCTCTCTCCATTCTGCTTCCTGGAAACTACACCAGTACTCGCGCCGAATGTGTGGGCCAATGAAGGATCCCAAAGTTGACACCGGGTATCGAACTCGGGACCGTATGGTTACGAGGCCGACGCTCTACCTCACAACCATGGACACCACTACTCTATTTTTGAAAGTATTATGGAGGTAACAGAAGCATAGGCCAAGTCCGACTACATTTTTTTCTTTTTCAGCCATGTTTTACATTTTCCCTTAAATATGTAGCCTCTAATGTGTACGTACATCTGAGCCAAAAAGAAGCGTTAAAAAAACTCCATGTGGTAATAGGTAGAAATACAACATAACCCTTTACCATCTTGTTTTAACGACCCTGAATAAGGATATTTTTGAAAACATTGTATGAAAAGGAAGAAAATGCTGGTGCCCAACATTTTCTACCCCTCCTTTAATATCTTCTGCTCTTCGAAGACAAATTCCATCATTTGAGAAATTTACTTAAGTTCTAGTCAGTACATGTAATTATTTTCAGTTTGGACAAGGCTGATTTTTTGTCATTTGTAAAGAGTAAAGAAATGAAAAGCAGACAGGTTATATCCAGTCTACATGTGGTCAAAACCATACTTTACGCAAAACTCTCCAGCAGTCCACTTCTGTTTCGTTTTTGAGCAGTCCAGTTTTTAAAATGTTGCGGCAAAAGATGATTTTTTTTTCAATTTGCCATTAAGTTTTAACACGTATTAACAGCGCCGTAGGAATAGCAAAATGTGTGATCGCGACCGAAGTGTTGCATATAAAGGTTCGATCTGTAACCTAAGGAGTAATTTTCAGTTATTAAAAATATGTTGATATTTACAAGTACCTGTGCCAAATGATCTCGACCGCCGATCCGCAATTTAAGTCCATTAACTAATTGTTTTAATAATAGTTTTTATTTTTTGCATTGTATGCAGCCATCTGTTTGAAGTGTAGAATTGCATCTATTACTGGTATTTCCAATTTAGACTGATATTATAGCAAGAGGGAATAAGTACTGAGTTACAAAGAACTGCAAACAATAGATGCCGGCATAAAGCAAATGGAAACAATGTGCCGTCAAACAAAAAATGCCTTTTCGATGGAGCGAGCTTAAATGTCATGAATTTTCAATCCATTTGTAAGCCCGTTATTACACAACTCGGATTTGGGGGAACAAAAACTCTAATTATGATATGGAATCCATTCTCTTCAGGAAACAGAGCTGACAAGGTAACACAGGAAAATAGAATTGTGATTATGTTCTTTTGTCTGACGGATAATTTGTATCGTTCTCAACAAAATTTCAGTAACATCGCGATAGCCAGGGTACTTGTCTATGCACTTCAGGGTCCATACTCACCAACCATTCTTAAGAATGTTCTTAGTCTTATTCTGCCAGAAATTTCTAAATTTGAAAGTAACACAACTTCTGATTGGCTAAATCAAGTGATTTGGCCAATCAGAAATTATGTTACTTTCGAATTTAGAAAATCTTAATGAATTAGACTAGAAATGCTGTTAAGGTTGGTGAATACAGACCGCGGTGTTTTCCCAACCATTACTGCGCACAGCGTACGAAGCCAGTGGCTGTTTACTTGCCTAAACAGATTTCAAATCCTTATCAATGTGCAAAGGTAAAGTACTGAATCATGTAATAGTGAATTTCACCTGTCTTTATTAAAAAGTACTTGCCAAGTCGAATTCGATGACATCCCTAGCGCTTTCCGTAACTGACCTGGACTTTGCTATGTTTGTGGTCGAATTTCATTTGGTTCTAGAATATGACCACTTATTACAAGTGCAGGTCTACTATTCGCAGGGCTCATTCTACACCCCGCTTGCAATACTCAGAATTGGTACTCCATATGCTAAAAGAAGTTGGGCATTATTGCTTTGTGATAAGTTGTGCGTGTCTAAGACCCATAATAATGGTACTCACCTGGAATGCTTCGATAAAATCACTATTCATTGGTCATCACTTATTGGCCAAAAACCCATCTTATGTGAAATAGATCACGAAATTCATATAAGTAACGATATTATACGTTTGGATAAGGAACTTAAATAATGTGGCATTTCAACGACCTACAAACCATCTTTGTCTTTAACCTAATATTCAACATGTACTCCTCAAACAAAGTTAAGCAACAATGAGTTACCGCTGCACCAAGCTTTTATTATTACACATATAGACAATTTCATTGCATAAATGTAATGAGAATTGAGTTACAAACCAGTCCAAGCAATTCCGTACTTCTATCAGATAATGTTTCTCACTTACAGGCTTTTGAAGCAAGGCACTGTCTGAATCCACATTCAAAAAAGTGGTATACTACCCATATGGTTTAAAATCTTTAAAATTCGGTCAATCTGCAACCGGGACACAGTTAGTATACGGTGTGGCCACCATTAGCACGAATACAAGCTTGAACTCTTCTGGCCATTGACCAGATCAAGCCGTCCAGCTGTTGTTGTAGAATATCCTGCAATTCCTGACTAAAAAGTTGCTCAAGGTGTTGGAGGTTCTGAGGCCTCACATTTCCATCATTGACACGTCTACCGAGAATGTCCCACGCATGCTCAATCGGATGGAGATCTGGAGGTCTTACTGACCACTCAAATTGCCCAGAAGAGTTCAAGCTTGTATTCGTGCTAATGGTGGCCATACCGTGTACCGACTGTTGCAGATTGAACGAATTTTAGAGATTTTAAAACATCTGGGTAGTATACCACTTTTTTGCATGTAGATTTAACAAATCATTGAATTCATAGTTACTTACCTTGAATTTGTTTAAATCCATGTTTGAATAAAAATATGACGAATGACTATCGCAGTGACATCATCAAGTTCAAGCAGCAAATTGCACGTTTTATCAAGGTTTCAATGACGTCAGTTCTCTGTGACGTCAGTTTTCATTGAATTGAGGCACTCAGAAGGGAAATTCTATATCGTCAGCGTACCCAATTCGTGAGAACATAAAACGGGAAAATTTCGCTGAATACACATTTGAATGGTAAAACTTTGCAGTATAATAAATTCGTTGTACGGTCAGGTGGCCGGGGACTTGGAAACTTGTTCATGCCTGTGGCGAATCATGTCGCCACCTCTTCGGCTCGGGGCGACATGATTCGCCACAGCCGTGAGCAAGTTTCCAAGCCTCCTGCCACCTGACCGTACAACTAATAATATCATTTGTACACGTTACGCTGTATTTTTCAAAATGAAAAATACATTTAGAACCGCTGTACCTTTTGTTTTGTTCTGTCTAAATTACAGCAGATATACACAGCAATACAATACAATACACAACAATTCAGTATACAACAATAAAATATATTTTATTTTCTCTTAAGGAAAAAAATGTACAGATATCAAAACACAAATAATTAAATGAAACAATATCAACATGATGTGTTCCATTTATGATCTAACTGATACAAAACTTCACGTTTATATAGTTACAATGATATAAAGAGTGAAAAAGCTGTTTTGTAAATTGAACCGCATATATACGTGTACTTTACCTTTTTATTTGAAGGTTAGGTTGTTTTTGACAAATTTTAGCTCCATCCTTTTGCTATAAGAAAAGTTAAAAACATTCGATTTTGCTTCTGTGGTGTTTAACACTGTTTTCAACATTACTCTAGTTACATAGTTGTACTCATTCATGTTGTTTGGAATTTCTTTTATTATTAAATCGCACAATATTCCTCCAAAGAAACTGGCCGCTTTCCCACATTCATATCGTCAAAACAATTTTCAGCTTAAAACATAGGAAAAGAGTGAGACAAAAGACATTATAGGAAAACGTAAGTATAGATTTATACTAACTATCAACTCTTTTTATATACACCCAGTGTAAATTGTACCACAGATGATTCATCCGGGTATCGATAGTAACATATCACCGCATGACACCATGGCGACTTCTGTGAACAGAATTCCGACGCGTTGTACGAAATGGATGCATAGGGAAAGGAAATGACACCTGACGTGAAAAATCTGATCACTCATCTAAGTGAACAGGGCTTCAGTCTTGGCAAAATACGTAGGTAAATCAGTCAGAAAAAAATTGAGAACGATTTCGAACTTTTAAACCGATTACAAACTTCGACTTGCGATGAAAACCAGAGTCAAAGAGAAAAGACGAAAACAACCGATTTGAGGACCGAAAGACGACTTTTTTGCATTGTGAAAAAATAACAAACGAGAGACATTCGACAATTTAACTTGTCGGATTAATGAAGGAAATGACCAGAATCTGTCAGCCAGAACAGTTTGGAGCCAATTATTCAGTGAGGGGTTCAAATGAAAAAGAAATTCAAGGATTACCATTGTTTCAAGAGTAGACAGACAGAAAAAAAAAATGCGGTTTTGTAGGGATATAGCGAAATGTAGTTTTTTGGCTAGGGGCCAACGGCGCCTAGCCTTAGTAACCACGTTTCAGACTTTTGCATGAAAGCTGCAACCACTCTCAACATCATGTATAAATGCGTGCTATTCGCTGTCTCTCATTTGCTGGAACTGCAACTGCCGTTTCTGATTGGCTTGAAACGACACACCCCTCAAAACCGCCATACGCCTTACGAGTTATTCATCCGTGATGTAAAAATAAAAATTGAAAGAGGGGGTCGGTGCGGAGAAAATGCCAAAGAAAATATATTCAAAGCATAAGTTTTTAACGGTGTTTGTTGGCGTGATGAATTTTAAATGAGAAAGCTTAAAACAGAGAGAAATTGCAGAGCATGACACAACCAACACCCGTGTTCAACTTGGGTCGTCGCTGTGTGCACACCTTTGGATGCAGATGGAACGTAGCGAAATTGACATTTGATTTTTAAGTCTTGCATGGTGTGTATCCAGGTATGGTGTGTAAACAGACAAAACCCTTTACCTTGCCAGCCGTAATACATGTATAAGTAGGGCAGTTATGAGTCGGTTTTTTTTCCTGGTGCATGGAAATACCGGAATGGACCGGAACGGACTGGATTGGACCGGAATGGACTTCAAGATACGATGTAAACTCTTGTAGCAATACTTTACTTATTTGACAATGGAAGTGGGGAAACCTGGACATACTCATGTAAGGGAAAATAAGAAATTGCAAGAGATACGGATATAATATCTCTGTCATTACTGAAGATAATTCACTTCAAAATGGGACTGGTGTTAGCTATCAAAAGGGAAACCCCAAAATGGGACTGGTGTTAGCTATCAAAAGGGAAACCCATACAAAAGGGACAGGTATCCACCAAAGTATTTTTCAAACATTTATAAATGCCCCTTTTTTAATTTGAATGTTCAAATATTTTGATATTTTATAATATCATTGTCATTACTGAAAACATTTACTTCAAGCTTGAAGTAGTTGCTAAACATCATATTTACTTCAAACTTGGGCTAGTTGTTAACTGTCGCAAGGGAACCCATAAATCAGGGGCAGGTAAACATCTAAATATTTTTGACACAGTAATGCCCGGCTTTTCGACTGACAATTTTCACATAAAGCGACAGCAGCCGAGCATTGGCATCCATATTTTTTTTTCTTTTACTTTTTAACTGGATAGTTCATGAATGAATGCAAATTGCTTTACGCATATATTCACTTTCCGCTTGCCCCTAGCCATCAGTGCTTTCAGCGCTTTGATTAGTAAAGAAATCATAATGGTTATTGGAGAGAGCAAGAAATTTTGTGTTTAGACAAAGGACGACAAAAACTGTTTCCACAACGAGCGGGTCAGTATGATGATTTTGAACGTCTTTTAGTGATAGGAGTTATGTTTGGGGGTTGTTTATGCTTAGTCACAACCAACAATGAAGAGTGATAACTATCATCAGACCATCGACAATTACTGTTGGCCAGTTGTAGCTAGACATTTCGGATATGAACCCTGGATTTTCACCAAAACGCATCATTCCATGTGTCTAGATCCTAAAATAGGTAGAAAATAGCTACAACACTCTTGATAAGTCCCTAAAAAGCCGAGGCATTGATATTATTGAAAATTTATGGAGACATTTGAAAAACTAGCTAGAAAAAAAGCTGAAAGAAATCTAATCGCAGGAAGACCTGATATAAAGACCTATTTTTGACATGGCGCAGAAAGGGTTAAAAAGAAACACACGAAGCTATATATAAGGAAAAGACTGATACAATTCCCATCATCAAAGAGATAACAATTTATGTGACGTAAAGAAATATTGACATTGTAGAGAATAAAGCTTGTTCGTAAAGATTCATTTATTTTGATAACACTTTGAATATTATGTCGCAATTTTCTGCACAAATTCATGTTGCTTTTTCTTTGATATGTTTGCTCGTTTATGTAATTTTTTGAAGGATTACTTTTTCCTCCTAAATCATGATTTCACGTCAGTTACAAATGAGTTATGCATTGGCAATATGGGGTTTAAAGCATCTCCGTAATGCATCATAAAAAGTAAGTCATCACATAATTGAGCCGCGCTCTGTGAAAAGGGGGCTTAATGCATCTGCGAAAAGTTTCGACCCAGGTCAGCCTGCGCAGTCCGCGCAGGCTGACCTGGGCCGAAACTTTTCGCTATTGGTCGATCTTCTGCATGTCAAAGGATCAGTCTACCTCATGATTGAGTCGGTTGTTAAAAAAAGTGGCTATTATGGATCCATAAGTATGTGATGGCTTTCTTGGTATGATGGATTACGGTGATGCATTAAGCCCCCTTTTGCCAGAGCATGGCTCAATTATATATTCCCGGGGCTAGACTGATCCATGGACCAGATCATGCAAAAAATTGACCAAGAGCAAAATGTTTCGACCTATGTCAGCCGGCGTGGACTGCGCTGGCTTACACGAGTCGATACCTTTTGCGGATGCATTTAGCCCCCTTTTCATATTGCATGGCTCAAATGAAAAACAGGACGCGACTTATTCCTCAGCGGAGATTTTACGGCAAAAACAATAGAGAACATCATTCACAATTCTTGTTCGGAATTCCCTGGAAAAAAAACGACTTTGAAATATCATATCCGACATATAGAGCGTAAGCCGAAGAGTAAACAAAACGTTCAATTACGATTAGATAGAGAGGTGGCTAGGACAAATCCCTAACTAAGTATTATTGACTTCCGGTCAAACAGCTTGACACTGATTAACCTTCAAGACGCTGTAAAAATCTCGTCAGCTGAAATTATCGTCTGGTGCTGGTAGCGGAGAAATTTATTCTTCCATCTTGAAAAGAAAAAAAAGAATGACTCGGTTTAGGCTCAAAAGCTTAAATCTTTACCAAACGAAAGAATTCGAAACCCGACCAAAATGAAAGCATTTGCAGACGATTTATTCATTGTAACTTGAAGGGTGATTTTTGTCTTTATAATGGTAGAAAGCAATATGGAGAAGGGAGAAAATGAAGGCTACCAGCATTTTCTTCCTTTCACATGATGTTTTAAAAGGCCTTCTTCTTTTGGGTCGCAAAACATGTGAATGTTTAGTAAAGGGTTATCTCCGATTTTGAGCTATTTTTCAAAAAAAATTTGGAAGCACATTTAGGGAAATGGGTTTTATCTGTACATTGGTTGGTCAGTAACATTCGTGCTTCATTACCACCTGCAAACAATGAATATCTTGTGACAAAAGACGAAATCGGTCGTAACGAACAATTTCTCCTGATCAAGATCACACTGCTCAGAACGTGCATGCTGACGTTGGACCTACGCTGTTCAAAATGATGTTATGTCCTAATAGAGACAATAGACGATTTGCCAATTACATTTGATATAAGCGATATTTCCTTGTTATCGTAAGCGGCGCACCGGAAGTATCGAGTTACATCGGACAAACAAAGCACTATTTCAAAGACAAATGCCATATGTCCCGTTCGCAAATCTTTTAAATTTGGACAAATTTACTACTAAAAAGAAAATGACATAGCAAGAAATCTAGAGGAAATTAATTCTAACACAATTAAAACGTATTTTATGATATTGCTTTTGAAACAAAAAAATCGTGGACAGACAAAATATGCATTTTATGATGTCGTATTGAAATATAGAGTATGTAGAGACTAAGAATGAACTTACCCTCTGTAACCTGTATAAAATTCAAAATCCCATCCACTAATGATCAACAAACGGGTAAATTAATATGAAACAAAAGATAAGATGAGTCAGTTTAATGTGACACGTGTGCGTTAATCTGTACGAAGCAAGTACATTACAGCTCTTCTAGAGGTCACCCACCCTGCAGTGAGGAACACCGAGTTAACCCTTCCTCCATTTTGTTGTAAAAACTCATTAGACACATGTAGATCTATATTTTTAAATACTCAAAATGAAGCTTGAATAAATATTTTGTGAAGAAGGGATGGAAGGTTTGAAATTTGATCTGAAGCCACGTTTCTTATGTTCATGATATATTACATGCAGTTATTCATCTGTAGGAACATGGCTGAAAGTGCAACAAAGACGGTTTGATAACACTGCTGTAATTTCAGTAAATGCCCTGTTCCTGTCTCTTTGAAGACACTGGACAGCTGTTTAACCTTTTACCAGTGTATTTCGAGTTTTGGCGACCCGAAAAAAAGGGGGTGAAGTGGTAATTTGTCCCACTTTCTGTTATTTGTCTCAGTTCCTCAACCTTACCCCCCCCCCAACGCCCCTCCCCCCTCCCCCCCCCACAAAAAAAAAAAAAAAAAAAAAAAAAATTCGAAAACAAAAAGTAAGGAGTATAATATAGTCCAGAAACATCTGTAAAAACTGAATTTCAATCAAAGTGTGAGAGAATATATTGAAAAAGGAGGAAGGGCTTGAAACTAGCATTTTCTCCTGTTTCAACAGTATTTTTACTTTTTCAAGGACAATTTGACCCACGTTTATTCTATCGTCTTCATATGCTAAGTATCTAGACGAGTCCAAAGTTTTGTCGTTGGGTAAATTGCATTCACTGTAACTATTTAAAACCCTATACCACATAACCCCAGCTTTTTACGACCCAGAGAAATATAGCTTTTAAAGTATTGTTGAAAAGGGAGAAAACTCTGGTAACCAGCATTTTCTCCTTTTCCCACTATGTTTGCTATCCTTCCTATAGCAAATTTCATTTTTTGAGTCACATTCTTTTTTTTGTCTGTAAATGCTTTTGATTTGGGCAAGTCTAAAATTTTGTCGTTTGGTAAAGAGTTAATAAAGATTCAGTGTTATAAAAATATATATAAAAGAAATGCAATAGATATCTTTTCTTATTTTATGTCTGATTGGTCAACTAATGTTTGTCGAACCCTGTAGCTAAGTTTGTAACGTAAAGGGCTCAAAATCCAGGGATCGCTGGTTTGATTTATTTAAACTATTGAAGTGATAATTTTAAAAAAAATCGTTCCAGTATCTGCAAATAGACAGAGACAGTCCATTTACACACAAAAAAAAAACTGGAACATTATACAGTTTTAATTTACTGCGAAAATCCTGACCTTAAAATAACATTTAAAATCTTTATAGTTGCATTTTTGTCATGTTCCTGTTTGAACTATGTTATCAGATGACTATTGTAACAACAAAGTTCAGTTCAAATTTCAAACCTTCCATTCCTCCTAGAAAAAAAAGTAGTTCCAGCTTCATTTCAGTAGGGAAATGCGTGCAATTAATGTTTTCATTGAAAAGCTGGTAAAGGATTAGCTGGATGTTCCTTTGATCTCGGTATTTCACCGTCAAAGTGGATGATCTATATGAAAAGCTGTGATGTACTTCTTAGGCACCGACTAACACACACGTGTTATAATAAAGTGTTTATCCTGTTCAGTCTTACGTTGATCACTTGTAAAGGATTTGGAATTGTTAAAATCTGTTACAGAGGGTAATTCCATTCCAATAACTGACCCCAAAAGATGCATTTTTCTGCCCGAACACCTTTTGTTTTCAAATGCGTTATCATGTTACCCTTGGTTAACTGTATATTGGAACTCATTATTATTATTTTGTTCTTGTCCTAAAAAACCAAGGCAGTTGGCGAGAATTTCATGATTTCTTTATCGGGGATTCGATTTTTCAAGTTATGAATGTAGTCTGCATACAAAAGGTTCTATGAAATCGCCTTAAGATACTTTTCTTTCTGAGGGCTACCGAAAGATTGATAAAATTGCTTTGTTCTTTTTTTGTGTGTGTGGGATAGTTGATACAACTACCGGCACGGCCGTTTTTTGGTTTTTTTTTGCTTATTTATCGCGTTTAGGGTGAAATAAATTTAAAAAGTGTGACCCTATAACTATTCGGGTATATTCAAGATTGGATTAGCTTGTCCAGTGGTGAGTATCCGCAAGGGAAGTAACTCTTGGTGACGCGTCGGTATCGGTATTTGGCAAATGGTCTATTGCTGAAGGACAGAAATTGTCTGTTTCATTCATGTAGCACAGAAATGGTTAATTAACACAAAGTGTGTGGATATTATCCTCTTATATCAATCCTGTTAAACAATTAGGACTTATGGTGTTCGCTTTTGCGGACGGCATAGATCTCAGACCAGATTGCCCGTTCTGTGCATTCTGATCTTGATCTATACCGTCCATGAAAGCTACATACATGTAGATCACAATTAGATATGAAATACTCAAGTCGCTTCCTATCTAGCAGTTTGTAAATACACATTAAAACATGGTTCTACTCTTCGGCAAGTCTCTACCAAAAATGTACAAAAAACAATCCAGATGTTGTAATGAGCAACAATTTAATCCTTAACGAATGTTCATGTCCTAAAAGGAAGTTGGCGGAATTCTTCCGCTAAGAAATGTCACCTAGACTCTATTGCAGTAAAAAAAAAGGAGCCCAATCAAGGAAAAAATTCTCGTAATCGAGGTAATTATCTCAAAAAGGCTAAATAACCCCCCAAAATATCTCTCTTGAAATTCAATTGTAGAGTTCGTTAGATCAATTCTAGAGATTCGTTTATATTCAGTAAGAGTGCTTTTTGTTGTGTACTTTTTCCGATTAAGCGGTCATATTCTGTTAGACAGAAAGAGAGACAGAGAGACAGACAGACAGACAGAGATGCAGAGAGAAAGAGATAGAGAGAGAGAGAGACAGAGAGACAGAAAGAGAAAAAGACAGACGGACAGACAGATCTAGAATGGAATACAGTAAAGTTTCACATGACTCGAGGTACGATGGAGTTATGAAAAAAATTATTGCTACCAATCAGCGTGCTGAGATTATCGAAAAATAATATACCAAATCAGTTCGTGTTTACTCTATTACCAGAAGACAAAATTTTAGCCCCGTCCAAATTAAAAGTAATTGCAGATGACAATTTCATTGTGACTAAATGGTGCGATTTTTCTTTGATAGGGTAGAAAATATGGTGGAAAAAGGAGAAAATGCTGGTTGCCAGCATTTTCTCCTTGTTTTCAGAAGGCTTCTTTTCCAGGGTCGTTAAAAGCCTGCATTGTGTGGTAAAGGGATAAAATTCAACACATAATTTTGATTGCGATCACAGACGCCCGGAAAACAATGTATCTCCGGTTACGATTGTCGTGTAAGCAATTAAAATTGCTGCTACGTTATTTTCTTAATGCTTGGTTTACAATTGGCATGCAAAGAGCTTACGATGCCCGTGTACCTCTTTCTGTAAAGCCTCTGTGCGGCGGCAGTACGATCATGGTATTGATTCAAAGGCGCAGTAGCCTCTTCCATTTTTTACTCTCCACAATGACATTTTTAAAAATCGCAAGTCGCAGCCCGTAGACACGATGCAGATGGCGTATTTTGTGCGGAGATCTCCATCCTGCTTTGCCCCTATCCGACGCTTAAAGATAGCGAAAGAAATAGCACTTTGCTGGGACAGAATGTAAACACATACGCCATACCCCTTAACCACCTACGGTGCCCGAAAAATTGTACAGAAAATCGCAGAAAAATAAATCGTACGGCGCCCATGGACACTGTAAACCAGACATTAAGTATCTCATCTCCAATAACACACTGGAGAGACCTTACATTCTTGCTCCAGGTCAACGTTACTGCTCCTGTCAATTGAACGTACCCGCTCCAGGTAAAAACATAGCTGCGCCCATAAGATTTTGCAAGGTAAGTACAAAATCATATTTTTTTTACATGTTAATGAATAGATATACAGTTGAAGGTTGTCGCACGGAATGTCTGGGATGTCAGTGCACGTTAATCTGTAGTTCTTTTGGTGGTTAATCGTTTGTTGAAGACGTTTAATCCGACAAACTTCCGTCGGCGACTACGATTTGTGGAAAATCAATACGTGGAGTCTCCAGAAACCTTTGTAAAACATATACACTCGATATTCTGAAATGTGTGCCGTGTCAGGTGACCTATATAATGATTATTCCTCACAACTATAAACCGAAAAAAAATTAAATTGCAATTATAAAGCGATATTTTGCCATTTTTGCATTACAACGTAACATGCTCCTAAATTCAATACGACGATCCAGCTCCTGAGCTGAAACACGATAAGCGTAAGTCTTCGTGTTACAGTAAACAATTTTGTCATTTTGGTCAAGATTCTATTTTAATTATCGTGGTCACAGTCATAGGTTCGCCATCGTTGATAATAGCAATAATTATCATTATGAATGACCAACTATATATTCCAAATCGTCTGAACATCTATAGACATCGGTTCAGGCATTAGTTTCAGGCTAAATAGTGAATTCTACAGAAATACAATACAGCCCAAAAGAACAGGTGCAGTGTTCAACACTGTGACCTAGTCACATCTCTAAGATTACATTGTCATCCTTATGTGGTGTTGTGGTTAGTGAACATATTTTACACAGCCTACTGTAAAACCTGTATGTTTTAACCCTTTACCAATATTTCCTAATTTAAATAAACTGATGTAGAATACTAAGCAAAACATTTGGACTTTATTTTTTCTTTTCTCACATTGTATTCTATCAATGAGATAAGTATCTTTCAGTTTAGTCACATTTTAAACTGATTTCTGCAACTTGATACCTGTCGATATAGATCGGTAGATCGGTTCAAATGCAGTACAATACTACAGCACGTTGAACCTTTCCTTTTTTTTTTATTAATAGGCCTGACCTTATTGAGCATGTATTCAGGCGATCTCGGGTTCTCTGTTTCTCTCCCCAATTTTATCAAGCTGGCAGAATCAGAAACTCATCGTCAAAAAAATGGAAAGAGAGAGAGAGAGAGAGAGAGATAGAGAGAGCGAGAGCGAGCGCGGAATGAAGAGAGAGAGGGAGAGATAGGGTGGGGCGGATTTGTCTGATAGGCCTTTGTCTTCTCAATTTGTTTCAGAAAGTAACGATCCTAAGTTGTTTGTTACACAAGTAACAAATTTTTATAGACACAGTTTGTGAGGTTCTTTTTTTTTTTTCTCATGAAAGTGGTCAATGCTGAATACATATTTCATTCAAATATTAAGGTAGTACCATCATAATGGAAAACAGCTATTTCCATTATAATATCATCCTACAAAATTAGCTATAATTAAAAATGAGTATTATTGTACTACTTTAACAGAGCCACTTTTTCCTTTTTTTCCTTCTTAGAATTATCATTTATAAATCTAAAACCACTATATTTTCATTACAAAGGGAGATAATAATTACCTCCCTTTTCAGGAAACTAACAAAAGTATCAACAAATAATTTCAAGATAGACATCGAAGGAATTTCTGGTCGGTTAGAAATGTGCAAAAATGTTATAATATCAGTATAAATCCTTATTTATCAACTAATATGAAATTTTATTCCATGTTGTACTAGAAGCGTTAGGATGGTAATACCTTAAATTCAAATTTTATCGGAAAATGAAACATACATGATACAAATGTAAGTGAGCGTTTTAAATGTACGAAGTATTAAACCTTTGGGTGTAAGAAAAAAAATCGTCTGCAACATGATTTCTTTCAGTATGAAAATATGAAAATACTTTTAAAAAATCTGCCGTAGATAATCACATTAATTCGTTCTTTTTTCCCTTATCTATGAATAGTAACACTACACGCAAATTGCGAAATGTCATGATCAGGCACCGCAAGCTTCGGTAGCGGGTGATCCGGGACTGCATTATTTGCCTATGTCGTTTTCTGGTGCCAAAAGATTTAAGGATTTACCGGATCTGTTTTCATGCAAAAAATAAAAAACTATGCATCTATATAACTTTAATGTATTTCACACACACAAAAAAAGGCTTGTTAATTTGAAACAAATTCGTCTACTTTAAGCTACTTTAAGGTTTAAATAGGGTCTACTGTTTTGCAAAGGTCTGAAAAGATCTTTACATATCTTAGTATTAGATATAACTAGATGGTTTTAGGTGTGCAGCTGACAAGGCATATGGTTGGGTTGTTCGTTGATGATCATTATTATTAATTTACATTAACGAAGAGGAGTCTTGTGATGACAATATCGAAGATGATAGTTATAATAGTTATGGATCTAGTGCATGATAGTTATGATAGTTATGGATCTTGTGCATGATACTGTCTGTCATCAAGCTCTTCATGTATATAATGACATTTCATTTCAAAAGCATCAATAATCAGGACGAGAAACCTGACTGACAGAAAGACCGAAAGACGGACAGACAGACAGCTATACATATTGATCAAAAAAGACAAATTGTTTGATTAAACTCCGAGACAATCGCTTATAATATCGTACTCTGTTTCAACTCAGGAGCTGGATCGTTTAATTGAGTTTTGGAGCATGGAGCGTTGCTATTAAAAATTGACAGAAAGTTACTCTATAATGAACATCGTGTATTTTTTTTGCTTAGAACTGGTGAATAAAGCATATATGAATCACTTGGCAGTGCACAAATTTCAGTATATCGTGTTTGTATGTTTAACAAAGCTTTTTGCTGACTTCTGCGTGTTGATTATTCAGAAATCATAGTCGCTGACGGAAGTTTGTCGGATTAAACGTCTTCAACAACCAAACAACCACCCAAAGAACAACACAGAAATATGCACTGACATCCCAGACCTTCCGTGCGACAACCGTCTACTGCATATCTATTCATCTGATTGTCAAAGAAGTATGTTTTGGTGCTTACCTAGCAAAATTTTAGGGCGCAGCCATGTTTTTACCTGGAGCGGGTACGTTCAATTGACAGGAGCAGTAACGTTTACCTGGAGCAAGAACATAAGGTCTCTCCAGTGTGAATATGATCTAGGAATGCTTGATTATTAAGATATATGAGTCATAAAGAGTTCAGTACAATTTACGTGGAGACAGTTGACGTACCAAAGTACGAGGGCCACTTTTTTATGTTCGTGGTATACTTTTGATGAGTTAGAAGACATTACACGAATATTTAAGCAATGTTAGTGTAAGCATTTCCATACTAATTGGTGTCAAGGTAAACGATACACGTGGTCCTTGTGTATACCGCGCTGAGAATTTACAACAGATGGTTTTTGTATTTAATCAAACTATAATCATTCTTGTATCCTAATGCCAAATGTTGCCCCTGACAGGTTGCATAGATCACGACCTATAGAAAGTGCATCTTTTTTTTTTCTCGGGTTCACCAAAGTTCTCTGTTGTGACGTTTCCTGTTTTAAATAAAAAAATTCCGATAATTCATCCTTTACGCAATATACATCGGTAATTTATCGATGCCTACACAGCTGACGAATTCAGAACCATTCTACAGGCTATTAATTTTTTTCAGGGTTTTTTTTTTTTTTCTCTTTGGTTCTAAGGATGTATCTTAACACTTTGTAAATGGGTCTGGCGTTCTAAAGATGGTCAGGAGTCAATTGAAGATGAAACTAGGAGAGGCCGACTTCACTCTATCGTTACAGAAAAAAATGTTACCGTCATGAAATCATTACTTGATGAAGATGCACGATATACCGTGCAAGAGATAGCTGATATAACAGGCATTCTTTGTCAAGTATTTTTAAGATATTACGCAAACGCCTTGGGCTTCGGAAGGTCTGCACGCTGGGTCACACATTTGCTCACTGATGAGCAGAAACAAACTAGAGTATAAGGCTTGCATCACTATTAATCGAAAAATATAATAAATGTAAACCAAGTCGTTTGGGAGAAATCGGTACAAGTGATGAAATCTGGATCTACCATTTTGAACCCGAGTCTAAGCCTAAAAATGAAGGTTTAGATTACTTCTGATTGATTTATTGATTGTATGGTGTTTAACGCCTTTTCAACATTATTTCTGTTGTATCGTGGCGGCCAGTGCACCTATCCATGCTTTCGTGGAATTTTTTTTGCAGTACTTCGCACAATACTCTTTCCAAACTACTGGTTGCTTTCCCATATAACCATCGTCGAAACAATGCTCAGCGGTGAGAGAGGTATGAATCATTTCTCAATGACTATCATCAATCCTCAGAAAGAAATTGGCCGAGCCGGGAATCGAACCAGCGACCCCCTTTTCTCAAGTCCTGTACGGTACCGAATGAGGTACCGGGGCTCGGCAGATTACTTCTGGCGGTGAAAGACCTGCTACCGTTTGCTGAAATAAGACCCCAAATCGCATGTTATATGCGATTTTCTTTGATTCAAGAGGCCATGTTCTTCAAATAACAGTCGCGAAAGTTCTTTACCGGTACGTTTTATAGAGAAAATGTTCTCAAGTTGATTTTTATCAGAAACGCAGACCGCGCGCTGGCGTCCACGGCATAAAATTGCTACATGATTACGCGCCGGATTATAAATCCGCCATGGTACACGAGCTTTTGAAAGAATCTTGGCTTGATGTTTTAGGACATCCTGAATACAGCCCTGAACTGACATCTTGAGACTGTTAGTTGTTCTCTTGGGAAATGAATTCCAGCAGGACACCGTTTTGAATCCCGCAGCGGTATTGACAAGAGGGCCATGATGGCCCTGAAGTCACTCACTTGAGTCTTTTGACCAAACATGACCCATTTTCAATCTCTTTCGAGATATTATGACAAACATTCTACCGAGCTTTCATAATTATTGGATTGAAAATTTGGCCTCTAGCTTGTACACAAGCTTTTTCTAGAATTTCCCTCCATGACCTACTTTTTAGCCAAACAAAAGCCCGTTTTCCCATTGTAAATATTATCAAAACAAAGATTCTGACCACCTTTCATTAGTACTGGACAGAACGTTTGGCCTCTAGAATATACACAAGGTTTTTCCAAGATCTGACATGGCGACCTAGTTTTTCACCCAATGTGACCCTTTTTCAGTTTCATCATATTGATCATGAAGAAAAACATTCTGACTAATTTTCAAAAGTATTGGACAGAAAATGTTGACTCTAGAGCAACACAAGCTATTTTAAAGATTTGACCTGGTGACCTAGAGTTTGACACGATGTGACCAATTTTCAAACTCATTCAAGAAATCATCAAGACAAACATTTTGACCAAGTTTCATGAGTATTGCACTGAAAATGTGGCCTCTAGAGCGTACACAAGGTTTTTCTAAGATTTGACCTAGTGACATAGTTTTTGACCCGACATGACCCATTTTCGAACTCGTCCGAGATATCATGAAGACAAACATTTTGACCAACTTTCAACAGTTCTGGAGTGAAAATGTGGCCTCTAGAGCGTACACAAGGTAAAGTTGACGACGCACGACGGACGATGCACAACGGACGACGCACGACGGACGACGGACACAGCACGATCACAAAAGCTCACTTTGAGTATAGTCCATTTGGTCTCTATAAAAACTAACGTTTTGATCAAATGCATTCAAATGGAATAACTTCTTCAAAATTTCTTTGTTGCAATGTTAGTTATTTACAAAAACCATGCAGAATTCTAATATTTCGCAACTTTTCATTTTAGATTTCATGCTTTTTACTATTGAACTCTATAGTAATGTTTAAGGATTTTTTGGTCTTAGCCACAGAGGAGTGAGGGACAGTTGGAGAACAGCCATAAACAATAACAATTCATAGTAAAACCATGTGTTTTTGTAGTAATTTCATTCATAATTAGATTCAGTAGTGACCTTATGTACACAACTAGCACCATAACAATAGAAACAAACATGTTAACCTCATGTTTACAATGATCACCCTTAAGGACATAGAAATGGAATTATTTAAGTATGCATATACCTTTACAATTTCTGCTACCATCAAATAGATAGCAATTTTATCAATCTGCCCAACCGAAAAGATGTGATACAAATTATCCACAATTTAGGGAATCGATAATATCATTTCTAAAAGAAAAGAAAGAAGGTATACCTCTTCAGGTCAATTTCTATTTTTCCAGCAAATGTTTCTTGAAAGTTGCCGTCTTCAAACAACTGATAAAATGTCTGTGGAAGGGTAAGTTATTGTGAACCTAGTTTTTCAATGTGCTTGGCCTCAAATGTAAATGCTTTCAACTTGACCATGGGATAGTATGCTGTTCTATCTGTTGCCCTTTCTCCTTCTTTTTCAGATGTCAAATTTAACATTGAGTTTAATGGACAAAATCATTAAAATACGGTTTTAAATTCTTCAACTATTTTTTCTTTCGTGGTTTTTGTGAAATAATTAGATAGGCATAAAGAAATTTTCCCAAAAATTATTTAGATATGTGATTGAGCCAAACGTTAGTTTTTATACCTACCAAATGGACTATACTTCGTGCTCAGGTGAGCTAAAAATGCGGTCTACCGTTGTCTTCAACATAATTATTCCTAAAGAAGAGTATCGCACGGCACTCTGGAAATGGGTAGATCGTTGCAAATAGTGTGTGGAGGCAGATGGGGCATACTTTGAAAGGCTCAAATAAACTCAATCTTAATATCACTAACATAACTGGTAAAACCGCCGCACTCTACTAACAGAAAAAAAAATATCCCTCGTATAAACGAAAAAAAGGTTAAGATATATATTACTCAACAGAATTAACCTTTCGCTCATAAATAGTCCTTTTGACCCTCATTAGTAGTCGGTTCGAACTCTCTAAATCAAGGTTTTCAAATTATATTTTACAAACATTGCGCCTCTACAACTGTGCTGATAAATAACTACTCTTGTAGGGTGATTGACTCTTGATTCTGGGATTATAGGTTCGAATCTGCCTTGGGTTATTATTCTATTATTATTTCTTTTAAAAAGAGTTTAATAGTACTCAACAAAATCGACCTCTCAATCTTCAAGACTAGGTGATTTTTGCCGAGTCATTTGTTTGTAAGGTAAACCAAAATGAAATTGTACGATAAAAGTTTGAGTATGACCCCGCGAAATTCACCGAGTAATGACGAATGTAAATGAATGACAGATCAATTTTATTGGCTAATACACAGGCACTAAAAACAACGAACACAAATTTTGTGTTATGTTTGTAGAGAGTGTAAAAGTTAGAATGCATAGCACTTGCAGTCTGATATACGCTACCTGATATTTTGTGAAATGTGTAATCGAAAATACCTTGAAATTGAAATATAGTCCCACTCACTGAAAGTATTTTTTCACTTTTATTAATTGCTCTATGGGTCAACTACAGATTAAACTCTCAGGCTTCAAAGCCTTCTTTGAGGACAGTGTAGAATACGATCAGACGACGCAGAAGGAACAGTCTGATCATGCATCTTCGCTGTCCGATACGGACAAATTTGTTCCCTAAAAAAAGACCTTTAAAAGCAACAGATATTGTTTACATTTCTTGGACTTTCTTCAATCGATTGGAATTCCTTAGTATATTTACTAACTCCTTGCTTACCGAACAACAGAATTCTATGAGTTGCGGTATGGGAAAAGGGTGTGTGTGTCTGCGTAATGGGTTATACTATCAGACCAAGCAAGTTGTTGCATAATATGGATCCATTTTGTCTAACATTCGGCTAAATCATGAGATAGAATGCTCCATTGACATGCGGAAAATTCACCAATAACAAACAGTTTGTTCCAGATCTGCCTGCGAGGACTGTTTATGTTGACATGGGTGGAGACTTTTTGCAAGTGCATTAAACCAGCTTTTAATAGAGCATGACGCATACACTTGTCCATTTGGAAAGTATTTGCAGAGAACGAACTAGGCATGGCTCAAATAATAGAATTTGTCTATTAGGGATTAAAAGACATCGTGGAAAAAGGAGAACATGCTGGTTACAAGAAAAGAAAACGCGTTTTCCTTTGGGTTTTGGCAAAAGGTAAATCAGTGTAAGGGTTAAGCAACGATAAATAATAAGATTTCAAAAGATATTGGCAGCACTGTATCTACTGAACCAGACACAGCTGTTGCGTGGCCGACGATCAAGGGGTCAAGTGCAAGTGTGGACCATAATAGACTCATTGGTAAACACTTCATAAGAATACCAACAACTTAAACGTGGACAAAAACATGTTGTTTGGGTTTCACGTTTTTCACAAATGTTGTACATTCTACTACATCTAACAAGAAAGATCTTCAACGAGGGTTGGCGCCATAAGAGTGACTTGATTATGAATATTGAAACTTATTTGTGATTCAGTGTTAAGAGAAATAATGAACAGTAACCTTATCAGCAACCGCTTCTCTCTCTTTTGATTTGCGTATTGTTGAAAAGTGATATTTTGATTAGATATATTGTTCACTATTAGACGTTCATAAAACTCATCTTTAGAAAAAGAGAAGTTGCTGCTAAAATATTGTGTCTGAAAAAGCATGTACACTCCACAGTAATGGTTCATTTATCCATTTTGGGGGTGTAAATAAGCACTGCTGGGGTTTCGATTAATGGAAACAGTAATTTTATATTGATGGTCCCACAAATGGGTCCGTAAAAAGCCTGCAGACCCACATTTTGACAAATTAAAAGTTACTTTTTATTCATACAAAGATAATACCAAGAACCAGGTAAAAGGCAAGCTTACGTCGCTACGCCCAAAAATCCTCCAACTACATCTACTAACTAACCTCTACTACATCTAATGTACCAGGCAGATTCTACCCGTTGAAGAACAATCCCGTCTTATAACTACTATAACGAAAAAAGCCTTTGAAAACATTGTCTAAAAAGGAGAAAGTGTAACCAGCAATTTTCCTTTTCCCGCTATGCGTTCTTGTATTGGAAAGGAAAACTTCATCAGTTGAGCCATATCTAACTCGTCATCTAGAAATGCTATCAATTTGGATGTTTATCTAACATTTTATTGTCTGGTAAAGAGTAAAAGTTAAAACGCCTTGTGTACATTCGTCAAACCTCGGGTGGTCCGTTGATCCAGACCCTCTGCTGTATCGCATAGCTTGATATGCATCTACACGGTACATTTCTTCGCCGAAAATACGCCAATTTACCGTTCTTAAAATCATAAGGATCCTTAAAAAAGAAACACTGGTCACAATTTTCTATTATAATCTTTCTAAATACATTTCGGTTGACAAATAGTTTGTAGATTTATTTCCTAACTTGGTCTATCAATTCCGTGGGTACTTTTAATCGACCGGTTGCTTATCACCGTGGCAATCAGTTGCCAATCAATTTACATGGGCTTTGCCATATTAAAGATCATGTGACTGGCAGTATTACAAAATAGAAACCCTTGATACAGACGAGGCTGGATGTAGGTACGGAATAGGCCGAGTTGTGACGAGTGGCCTTGTGTACTAACTTGCGTTTTTGCAATTTTTATAAAAAATCTGAAATAAAATGTATGTATCTGCAAATATGACATTCAAACTTGGTACAGTATAGGTGCCCCATTATTCGTTATTTTCAGTAAAATTTCGGAAACAGCTTACCTAAATATTTATGTCCCGAGTTTCATTGGTACCAGACTAAGGCTCTACAGTTTTTAGGCCAAGGACACGGGTTTCGGATAGTTTATATTGACATCTGAGCCACGCATGATCGCTCATCATTGCAAACCTATGGACACAGAAAGTAGAGACTTGTGAGCGATAAATCTATGGATACTGATTTCCCAGGGCTGGCCAAAAAAAGCTGAAAGTCTTTCGGATGAGACGTAAAACCTCGGTCTTCCGTGACGGTGCTCTACTCCGAGCACGTTACAGAACCAGATGTAACTTGGGATTGGTTTCGTCCTGTATCTTGCACAATTATAAAAATACTAATCATGTATCAGGGTCTTTTTTTTTCAAATTTCTTAATATATTCATCATACTCATTGGATTTGCACTGTTAAACGACCAAAGATAACAAATCTGTATTACAAGGACTGTTCGAAAACTTTAAAGAGCAAAATTCCTGAGGAAGATGACATAACGATAACACGGGAAAAATGCAAACAAAGCAATCATTATAGATCACTGTACTGATACATGTATAAGTAATACATCCAGGACAACATGATGTTGGCATAAAATATGGGACAAAGACCTTTTCTACCAGTCATTCCGCCAATTGACTTGCATGTATTTTCAACTTTACTTTTTAATTCATTCAAACTGAAGCTTTATTTATGAAATGTATATGAAAATACAGCGAAATAAATTTATTTTTAGACACAATATAATTTATTTTTTCACACCCACAATCTAACTCGTTTAAACACTTCCACGTGCGTACATAATATCTGAATCCGTATTGGACTCTGCAAAGTCCCGAATATGGATTTTTCAAAACGAGGCTAGAGTCCCAAATATTTATATTTGCCCGGAAGAGTAGTCTACCGAAGTCCGTTGTCATAAGAGTAACTTCAAAAACCCTCTGTTGTTATGTTTTGATTTCTTTTTTAATTGAAATGGCCCAATACTTGTTTACTTTAAAGTCAATACGGAGGCGTGAAATAAAGAGGTCATTTAACATGCTTCGGTACAATACTAAATTAAATTGGACGAGTACTCTGCAGAAACAGTCTGTATTTTGGACTCGGCTGTCACCTCGTCCAAAATATAGACTGGTTCTGCAGTGTATTCATCTAATAGAATTCAGTATTGTACCCAAGCAAGTTAAATAACCTCATAATATATTATTGCACACCTACAAATTTAACGTCCAATGAAATCGCTCTAGTTTATAACACTATGTCATACAATACAAGTCAATAGGATAGGTGCGAAACCAAAGCTATTAAGTTCTTTCCTAGTGGATAATGGGAAAATACGTGGATGACATGGAGTAATATTATTTCTGAAATCACTGTGGGAAAAAAAAAAACGATGATGAGGAACACAGAGGGAAAAAAAGAAGAAAAAAAAAAAAATGACAAGAAGGAAACAGAAGGACAATGTATGGCATGTTTAAGATGGACAAATCGCTTTAATACTAACACGTGAGTACAAAATATCTGATTCCATATTGGACGCTGTAGTCCAATATGGATTTTTCAGAACGAGGTCAGAGTCCAGAATATGGTTTTTCAGAACGAGGCTAGAGTCCTGAATATCGATATTTTGACGGCATAGTAGTCTCCCTTGTGAGGAAGTTATCGTCTACAATTTTATTCGAAGTGCTGTCCGATTAAGAAGTTTCGGATTGCCTACGCAAAAACACGCCAATAACACCATTAAGAAGACAGAGAGCGACGTAAAGAGATTCAATGCCTGGATACGGGACGAATTGCCAAACGAGACGCGTAAAATGGAAGAAATTCCGCCTGCAGAGCTTAACAACTTGTTGAAGACATTCTTTATCAAAGTTCGTAGTCACGATGATCGTCCGTACGAACCTGACAGTGTTAAAGCTATGCAAAACAGCTTTGATCGTTATCTTTTCAGAGAAAGGATACGACGCTAGCCTATTGAGAGATCATGTCCTCAAAGGAAGCTGACTGGTCATGGAAGCAAAGCGTAAATATCTCAAGCACGACGGTTCTGGAAGAAAGCCAAACAGAGAGCAGTTTTTAACCGAGGAGGAAGAAGAAGTAAGTTAAATCAGGGTAAAGAAAAATAAAACCTACCTCATTACATCATTTCGCACACTTCTTTTTAAACATATATTGCTACGTGTCATGTAAATTTCATATTTGTTTCACGTTTAAACTTGTCCATATGCAGTCACATATTTCCGGCGACAGTGTCGAATAAACACTGATGTAGATATTTGTGTACAAAAAGCAATGACAGCATATAACTGAAATTTTGAGCGTGTATTGCATCCACAGCCTTTCCAATTATTTGCCATGCTGGTGAAATGTCTAGTTTTGCTCCAGATTACGTTTTCATCAAGACTGGTTGGAGGTTTCGGTCAGAGGTTTGTTAAAATGTTTGTCCTTTTTGTAGGTATGATGTCTTTTTTTTAACCGTCAACTTGAAAGCTCTACATGACACTATATTAACCGTATAAAAACGCAGTTATTCAAACAAAACTCATCACTCTCATTACGGTTACTATGGAGCACTGGTTAGGTAGGTGCCCATAACGCAGTCAGCCTTCAAATACAATTTGGTGGAGGAATATTTTTTTGTTGTTGGTGTTTAAGGGGCCGACAAGAGTATAGAGACATGCGCTGGGGAGATTTGGTCATTAGAACAGACACAGATGGACTTCAATACATTGTGTATCATGAGAGAGATACTAAAACACGCAAAGATCCTAGAAATGAAAGAGAATTTTTCCTGAAACTGTTTGCTATACCTGACAGGCCAGAGCGTTGTCCTATACAAATGCTACTGCTTTATTCTCACAAAAGGCCTATGGCTATGCTTAATCCTGATGCCCCATTCTATCTTACACCGTTACCTGATTTGCAAAACAAACCCGACACTTGGTATGAGAACTCACCACTTGGTGTACACTCACTTGGTGACTTTTATGAAAAGAATATGCTAAAGCGCTGGCTTGTCTGGAAAGCTAACAAATTATTCAGACCGGAAGACAACTGTAAAACGGGTAAGAGAGGCGGGAATTGAAAGCCCCGATATTATTCAGTTA
This sequence comes from Hippopus hippopus, assembly GCA_946811185.2. Classification (NCBI taxonomy): domain Eukaryota; kingdom Metazoa; phylum Mollusca; class Bivalvia; order Cardiida; family Cardiidae; genus Hippopus; species Hippopus hippopus. The sequence goes on along the minus strand of OX328099.1, from coordinate 33,637,697 downwards.
ACTGGACACAAAAATGTGCAGTCGGTTAACTCGTTTTCAAATGTACCATTGAAAAAGCAAAGGGAAATGTCAAAAATTTTGATTGAATCTGGACCTAATGGTAATTGTACGCCTCAAACCCGCCCATCGACTCTTTTGACAATTCGACGTACGGAACAAGAGGTTAGAGTAGACACAGAAAGCTTTGATTTTGATCTTGATGATGGGTTTGATGAAATATTGAACAATACGAATTCAATTTATTACAATCACTGATTTAGGAAAATATCAAAAAATCAAGATTCATTCTGTTCATCCCCAAAAGCATTTTTGAGAAATATCAATATCCGCTGTTATAAACTGTTTAAAAGGTCTCGTAAAAGAAAAATAAAGCTCAAATATTTGTTCTTTTACGATCAAAACGTACGTGTGAAGTAAAGAGGTCATATAAAATGCTTGGGTACAATAATAAATTCAGCTGGATTTTTACACTGCAGAACCAGTCCATATTTATATATGCATATTATTTATACATACAGACCGGTTCTGCAGTGTACTCGTCCAATAGAATTCAGTATTGTACGGGTCCAAACGTGTTAAATAACCTCATGATATAAATGCAGCTGTTTTAATCAATAATTCATTTCGAAAAAGTTTTTTTTACAATGACATCAATAGCAACGTCGCAAAAATTTTGCAGAAAAAAAATAGATCTAGGCCACTGGGTTTTAGAGAGCTACGTTTGATATCAGGCGACGAACACTAATAACATAATTAATGTAAATAGCTCCAGTAACCTCGCTTTCTACTACTGCAGTTTTCTTTATGATCGCATGGTCAGAGTCGGTGAAATTAACTTTTTTTTTTTTGCACACTGATAAAAAAGAAAACAAAACATGTAAGTCAATAGGAATTTTGACTTTTATGAAATATTTATGGCAACGAAATAAATGTTTTGCAGGGCCGTAAACAGTCAATTCTGCACTACAAGGATGCGTATTTTCCTTGTCCACTGAAAAGGAAAGGATTTCCCAGTCAGCATCAGGCATTTTCAGAAAAGAGGGTTATAGACTGGAGTCGTGAAATCTCCATAACTGAAAAACGGTAAGGATCAGAAAGTGTGCTCTAATCTTGGATCCGCAGAGTTTGACATTTGAGGCAAACAGCCAAGACTTTTACTTATCATTCGATTAATACCCATTTACCTCAAGACAAAATTTTAAACTTGTCCACACCTAAAGCATATGCAGACGCCAAATTCATCGAGGCTAAAATAGTGTAAGTTCTCTTCAGTAGGTTAGAAAACATTGTGGGAATAGGTGAAAATGCTGAATACCCCACAAAGCTTTCTAGTCTTCTTTCTCAAGGAAGATTATAGTCGCCATTGTGTGATAAAGGGTAACTGAGCATTTTTCTCGTACTTAAAGGTCGAAGAGTCAATATAACACCGTGTTTATTCATATCCTTCCGCTAAGTTCTTGGTACTATTTTTACAGGATATTGTGACCATTTCCGTTTCCCTGGTAGGCTTTTAAATACATGGCTACCTCCAGAAGATGACTTTTTATTTTTGTTTTGCGTCCGATCGATGTAAGAAAACATTGTGACAAAATGAGAAATTGCTCGTAACTAACAACTTTTCCTTTTGGCATGATTCTGTTGCATATATTCATGTATCAAATCTATTTATTCAGTTTGATAAATATGTATTACACATGGACGTTTCAGAAGTGGTCCGCTTGCAAATTTGGTGGAAATGAGCTTCAGAAGTAGGATAATTTTTGCCGCCTTCATAGGGAATAGCGAAATTGTAGGCATTTGATGGGCAGTTCAATTCTAGTCATTATTTTTTGGGGAAAATGCTACCTCAAGACATAACATGATGTAAACTGACAAAGGATAATGCCTTTTTTAAAAATGGTTCTGGCTTTTCCCATCAGGCCAAGCAAAAAATCATAGTTTTTTTTTTTTTGGCTAATTCGTGTTATTTAAAAAGATTTTAAGAAAGGGGCTTGCGAATGTGTTCTCTCTGTGGAGAGCGTCAATAAAAAATTGATCTGAGATAACCAGGGAAAACAGTCTTGACAGATTATACACTACTCACAAGGAAATACACACCCTTTACTTGTCCTTAATTCTTTACCAGACGACAGCCTATTGGACTTGTCAAAATCCTTAGCAATTAAAGACAAGAAACTAAAGGTAATTTAGATAATGGAATTTGCCAAGTGAAGGATAAAATTCATTGTGGGAAAAGCAGAAATATGCTGGTAACCAGCATTTCTCCTTCTCAAAAATGTTTTCAAAAGCCTTCTTTCTCCAAGTCTCTAAAATCAGGATTGTGTGGAAAGGGTAAATCCAATTCAGATACACAAGAATTTTACCAAAACTTTAAAATGCAGTATTTCAAATTTTCTTTTTTTTATTTCACGTGCTTGTTTGATCTCATAAAAATATCATACACTAACTTTCCTAGATAGAATCTGCTTTCTGAATTGAGTGGAGTCTTTAAAATATCATTAAAATGAAACTTTGCTGTTTAATGTTCAAATCAATAGATAAAGCGTGTGTAAGGTATTATACTGCACATTAAGCCTTAACTTGAGAGCCGGAAAAACCCGAATGATGCTATTTCAAATTTAATCATTTGGAGAAAATGTCTCCTTATGGAACAGAGTAGATTCAAGATCAGACTGCACGTTCTGTGCAGTCTAATCTTGATCTACACTGTCCGCAAAAGGTCAGAGAGTCGCACTTAGTAGCCGAGGGTTAAATGCCACGGACAATCATATGATAAAAACAAACAGCAAAACCGCAGAATTTGTCATTAAAAGTACAACAAAGGGTTAAAAAATACTAATTTTCACCCTCCTTTTATCAATTTAGCAGCAAGCACTGATCACGAGAGACAAAATTTTACGCGGATGCTGTAATGTTGTAATAAAAATTAAAATTCTGCAAACACAATTTTAAGCGATAAGTACCGAAATATTTAGTTTCAATACACATTGTTTAAAAATTAATGGCAAGGCGTTTAAAAAGAAAAATAATTTTGATGACACCATGATGTTATTAAATCCGGATATTAGTTTGCTGGAATATAATGCATCGATCGATAAAATTGAAGCAAAGATGGTAAAAGCAGCCATTCATCTTCGCATTTCGTTAAAATTCACTATTTTTCCGTGCAATATAGCAAAACAACAACAACAAAAAAAACGTGATTGTCCCCCGTAAGTGGTGTGTCATCATTTAAATAACCGAAACATGTGTGCTTTTTCTTGTCCTTGCAACCACAGACTAGAGATTTCCTTTCCTTCATTAGACAAGTGCTGCACAGCTGTCTAGCTTGTCAAAATAAACAATATCTAAAGTTCGGGCGCTATTGTAAAGTTCATCAATGAACGATCTTGTCTTTCGCTGAGGACTAATAAAATGTTCGATAGGATAACATGTGCCCGTTTTTCATTTTTTCCAGGCAAAATGATATCTCGCCATTATTGAGAGAGGTTTAATGTAACAATGTTGAGTTATCTCTACATAGATTAAATGTGTTATATAACTAACCAGTTTGAAGATGGACTAAAACAGTAATAGTGTTGCCGTGGCTTACAAGAATGACTAATAACGTATTGATATACCGCTTTTGGATATTCATTTTGAGGTTTAGCTGTCTAAATGAGGATTGATCAAACGGTAGTTTTTCCGACATTTGACCTGTATTGAAACACATTTTTTAAAAGAAAAGTTTATGAAATTTAGACTTCAATATATATAGAATCGTAATATAACATAGCGGGAGGACAATTTTAAAATTTTCATCTAAAACGAAAATAAATGGACTAAAATGGGAATATTTTCCTGTAGTAAACCTGCCCCATTGATTAAAGACATTGTGGATGACTTTTCAGTGCTTTAAAATTTGCTTGTTAAAATGTCTGTCCGAAACAGAATAATTAACATGGAATATACAAGACCCAATGAAACGATAAATGATAGTGTACCAATGGGGAATACCTCTATACGGAACTATGACTTCAACAATCCTTTTCACGAGATTCGATTCCGCGTGTTCTTTATCATAATGTATTCGGTTGTCTTCGCAGCATGTATCATAGGTAAGTGTCAATTGTAAAACCCTAATTATTCAAGTAATCGCTACTCGGAATATTTTGGTCAATTTGACGTGTTGGTTTCAAGGGTCTTTTCATGTCTTTTGAAAAAAGTGTAACAGGAGTTCTGATTGTTCATGAAATCGGAACATCTAGTGTACTATTTTCATAATATATGCAAGTGTAAAGACTACAAGTCGTATATGCATGAGAATTCACACTTTTTCTGCAGACTGAAGTTTTCAAACATTATTTTTGTTAATCATTATTTACGGATTATCCTAACTACTTTGTATCTCAAGCTCCTAGTCCTGGCTTTAATTCTGTACTGTATTTACCATCTTCAATCTACGGTTTGGGACTGTCGATTTAATGAAAAAAGTTTATCTCTATCACTGTCATAAAAGCCTGGACCTGGGCTTGTACCCAAACCATTCCCAATAATATTCTAAGATTATTTCTCAAGATTTATCAAAGTTTCAAAGTAACACAATTTCTGATTGGCTGCACCAAATGGTACCAAATGGTGTAACCGATCAGATATTGTCTTTCTTTCTAAATCTGGAGTAAGACTGGGATTGCAGTGGGGAATTAAAAATGGTTGGTGGATATGTGCCTTTGATTCATAATCTATTGATTACAAACCCTCCAACACAGTGTTTGTAAACAGAAGCTTATCTTGGACCAGTCATACAAAGGATTTCTTAATTTTAAACAAAAGAGTGACTGACTTGTTTGTGATCTCTTTTGTCCATAGTGACTTTTCCCTAACGTCATCAGTAAGGGATCGGAATTTTGACAGACCATTATGTTTCTCCTTTGGAAAATACATACATAATAATTTCGTGATATGCTAATGAGATGAGCCATTTCAAAGTACTTGATAATAGGGTGAAAAAAGAAGCCGTGGTTGAAGCATTTCTCTGGGAATATCGGATGCCTCAGACTTGTTAGCTTGACAGTTTTTTTCGAAAACGTCGAAGTATTGTCATAGCCTTGTCATCGCCTGTGTCTTCGCGTGAAAACTTCTTTGATATTTCCTTATACCTCTATCTGTACTGCAGATATTTACTTCAAACTGTTGCCAGTTGATAAAGATCAACTGCAGCAGAACGGCAGGCTACCCTCAAACTGATTTGACATAGTTATGTCCATTTTTCGAACTAGAGGTTTACCGTAAAATCAATTGTAGCTTTAATACTAACTTTTCAATTTATTCTTCTGTCGGTGACAGGCACAGACCGTACCGTAACACATCGTCAAAATATTGTTCATACTTTTAAATGGTATGGATTTAATTTACCCGCGTTTCAATGAATCCCAAATTGTTATCTTTTGGCCGCTAGTGGGCCTGTAATCTTTAGTATTTCGGCATCTTGCGTTGTGTGCGCATGTCTTTTTCTTCGAAGATTCGACCTGTCTGCCATGACGCATCACTATCCCATTTATAGGAAAAATTATTACGCCGCTAATCAAGTAGCAACGCAGAAAATAACTATAAACAATACATCTGTTGAAAAATGTATCCTGTTTTTCGCTTCAAATATCTTGAAAATTCAATTATTTCAAACGGGGAAAATATTTTTCACAAATACTCTTGTTTTACTGCACATCTTTGAATACAGTTTCTAAATATAGACTTTAGGGAAACCAGGATTAGTGTAGGGTTTACAACAGACTTATCAACATGATGTGTCTGGGCTAATATCGAAGCAATTAACCATGCCTGTAGGGGGTGTTTTTATAAATGGCCGGTGCATAGGTTACATACTGGCTGACCATAGCTGAATGAATCATACCAGGTAGCGTTTAACTGAGTAAACGTTTATTTTGAAATTCAAAGTAACGGTTGTCGTTTTGAAAAGTAGCCCGGTTCTGTACTCAGAATGCCCAAATCAGGTGTGTATTTGAAAAATCCCGCGTAGCGGAAGATAATGTGGCATCTTGTGGTCAAGATATTGAATTTTTCGCAAGGATGTCTATTTTACTGGTTAAAATCACACTCAATGTTTGAACGTCACTCGTGGTCTCACCTGCTTTCGAGTAGTCGAAACTTACTGTCTGTAAAATCAGTTTAATGTATTTCTGAAATCTGGGCAGCAAGCCGACGGAGTTTGACAGCATTATTATAAGTATCGACATTTTCATATACAAAACAGATATTTAAACCATTGGACAAACAGTCACGTGCTTTAACAACCCTGAAAAAGAAAGTTTTTGAAAATATTGTGGGGGAAAAAGGAGAATACTGGCTACCAGTAATTTCTCCTTTATCCCAAGATGTTTTGTACCCTCCAAAGGGCAAATCATATCGTTTGAGCCACATCTAATTTGTCGTCTATAAATTCTATCTATTTGGACAATCCTAAACACCCTGTAGTTTGGCAAAGGGTTAAATACTTTTGAAAGCCATTCTGGTAACAGTAATGATCAGCTTCTTTATTAGGTAAAGCATGCATTTTCAGATAAATTAGGACATCAATACATCAATCAATGCATCAATCAATCAACCAACCAACCAGTCGGTCAATCAGTCAGTCAGTCAATTTCCCATGGTCTGTATATTCAAAAGCTACTATTCTCTTGGTCTTGTTCGTGTCCCACTACTTTTTATGTGCATGACTTCTGTAATATACAGGGTGATTCATAATATCTGATACAGTTTCAATCCTTAATAATTCTTTTCTGCCGACACATACCTTGTTATAATTTATATCACAATACTCTACAATAATTACAGTTTTGTTTGATATACAATGTGCAGTACTCTAAATACTTACATGTTAAATAAAATAGGTCATACTTTTTCACAACATTTACACGATATGCATTATATGACGTCCATTTTGGCTATTGCGACGTCAAGCCTCTTTTGAAAGTATGCTATCACCAATGCACACATTTATGGCATTATTTTTCTCATCCATCGACAAATAGCTTGTTTCAACTCTCCAACAGTGTTTGGTTCAGGGGAATATATAGTTTCTTTCAGGTGTCCCTACGAGAAGAAATCCAAAGAACTAGGGTCCGGGGAATGAGGGGGTCAAATCATTGTCAGTCCTGAAGAAGATGAAGTTTTCCCAAAGTTTCACGAAGCCACAACGTTACTGAATGTGCTGTATGGGGTGCTGCTCCATCTTGTTGAAAGCCACTCTCTTTAATCTCCTTTTCTCTGTAAAGCTTGTAAAAACTTGTTTTTCAGAAATGTTAGGTAATGTACACTGATTACAGTCTCCTACTTGTTTAAAAAAGAATGGCCCAATCACACCGATGTAACTTAACTCTGCCCATACGGTAACTTTTTCATCATGTAGAGGATTTTCATAATAAATGTGAAACAGCATCCCATACAGCACATTCATTATTGTCGTGGCTTTATGAAACTTTCGGGAAAACTTCGTCTTCAGGACTGACAATGTTTGGTACCCCTCATTCCACTTACATAAGTCCATTGAACTTTTTCTTGTGGGTACAGTTGAAAGAAAATGTATATTCACCTAAACCAAACATTGTTGGAGAATTGAAACAAGCTTTTCATCGAAAGATGAGAAAAATAATGCCATAAATGTGTTCATCAGTGATAGCAAACTTTCAAAAGAGGCTTGAGGTCGCAATAGCCAAAATGGACGTCATATAATGCATATCATGTAAATGTAGTGAAAATGTTTGACCTATTTTATTTAACATACAAGTATTTAAAGTACTTAACTTTGTATATCAAACAAAACTGTAATTATTGTAGAGTATTGTGGTATAAATTATAACAAGGTATGTGTCGGCAGAAAAGAATTATTAAGGATTGAAACTGTATCAGATATTATGAATCACCCTGTACTTTTTTTGGTAAAAAGAAGATACAACATGCTGATTTAACTCTAAGCACATATAGGCACATATAGAGTTCTTTTTATGTTTTGACCAGATTACAAAATTATAGACTCGATCACATTCAAAGCATGGTTTCGAAAGGAAGAAATGTTTCTAGCAGCATTTCCTCATTTTTCCAGCATATTTCAAAAAAGCTTTCTGTCTCAGGGTCGTTAAAATCGAGATTTTTTGTAAAAGGTAAATTCATGGAAACAAATTAGCGTTGGACAATTGGCTTAAGGAGATTTACTGTAAACGAAGCAGTACTGCAATCTTTCACCGAACAATCCATGGTTTTAACGACCCTGAGAAAGAAAGCTTTTATGGGAAAAGGAGAAAATGCTGGAAACTAGCATTTTCTCCTTTTCCAACGATGTTTTCTAATCTTTCAAAGCAAAAAATGCACGATTTGAGCCACATTGAATTTGTACTGTGAAAAGGCTTTCGATCTGACCGAGTCGCTTTGGTAACGAGATAATTCATCTCTTACACGACAATTGGATCAGACAATAACTTTTAGAAATGACGGATTGTACTTTTTGAACTGCCATTAATAGCTATTTTCATAATTTGGTTAGTATTGACTGTATTTGTTTTATTACTGGAAAGTAGTCCGAAAGAGAATAGACATGAAAAATTTATTCAAAATGTAACGTTTTGATTAAGTAGACTAATACAATAGACTTGTGCTGTTTTCATCTTTTAGAGTTGTTAAAACGGTGATCTTCCACTGCAATCAGCCCTTATATTAGAACACTGAATGTTTTTGTTTTTTTCGTCGCCGGCTATCAACATTGTTTCAGTCATTTTACGGCGAGAGCCCACTTATCCATGAGTTTCATGGGTCCGTATTTACCAACCATTCTTGAGAACATTCTAGGTCTTATTCTCATGAATTTTCTAGATATTAAAGTAATACAACACAACAGAAGTTGTGTTACTTTGTAAATCTAGAATTATACCACGAATGTTCTAATGAATGGTTATTGAATACAGACCCTTAGTTTCAACAGTACCATGGCTTTGAAGTTTCTCATCCAAAGACAGTTCCAGAAAGCACAGCATCGCGAGTGAGGATCGAACAGGTGCGAATCCCACACCTTACCACTTGGCCAAAAAGGGTCCCTTTGATTAGAAAAAAAAACAAAAAAAAAAGCCTATGGTCTTTACCAGAATACTAGGTGCGTAGTAAAATACATGTTAGCTATTCTCTGTGAAAAGGGGAATTAATGTATCTACAAAAAGTATCGACCAATTGTAGCCTGCTTAATCCGCGCAGGCTGACCCGAGTTGAAACTATTCGCTATTGCTCAATTTTCTTCATGCCAAAGGACATAATTTAATCCGCTGTTTGACAAAATGGATTTTATGGATATATAATTATGTAATGATGTGGTTGGTAGATTGCATCACGAAGATGCATTAAACTCCTTTTTGCCAGAGCATTGGCCATATATGGCTTGCAACACGCGAAAAGGGGCATTCGGACATTTGCGTAAAGTGTCGTCTCGGATCAGCCTGCGCAGTCCGCGCAGGCTAATCCGAGACGGCACTTTACGACTACATTAGATTTTGTGCTACAGTAGACTTGCTCAAAACAGAAAATTACATAAAAACGGAAAGTGCCGTCTCGGATTAGCCTGCGCGGACTGCGCAGGCTGATCCGAGACGACACTTTACGCAAATGTCCGAATGCCCCTTTTCGCGTGTTGCAGGCCATATCAAGATCCCAGTCGCGACTGAAATTAAATGAGGTTTGACGCAATATGGCCTGCAACACGCGAAAAGGGGCATTCGGATATTTGCGTAAAGTGTCGTCCCGGATCAGCTTTCGCACTCCGAGCAGACTAATCCGAAACGACATTTTCCGCTCTTATGTAATTTTCTGTTTTGCAAAAGTCTACTGTAGGACAAAATCTAATGTATTGTAAAGTGCCGTCTCGGATTAGCCTGCGCGGACTGCGCAGGCTGATCCGAGACGACACTTTACGCAAATGTCCGAATGCCCCTTTTCGCGTGTTGCAGGCCATATGGTCTGTAAGCATTTAGGTTTTGTCTACGCCAAGGTATAAAAAGAAATTGGTTTGAAATACAGATCGATCTAAATAGCGAAATTGTCTTTGAAATAAATTAACTGCTCTTCAAAAGGTTTTTTACTGTTTTCGAAGCAAATATTTTCAAAGTGGCAGGCTTTATCGGTATGTATTTGTTTACTCCTTTATCCAACGATATGGTATCTGTACGACACTGAGGAAGAAATGTTTTTGAAAACGTTGTAGAGTACAGAAGAAAAAAGATCCTAACAAGCACTGTTTTCTTTTCCCGCAATGTTTTCCACCTTTTGAAAGACCATTTCCGTAATTAAAGCCACATTCAATGAATCGTCCGTAATCAACGACCGAAAACATCCCAAAATATATGTACTTAGCATTTAACCATTTGCAGTTTGTAAACTAAGTATACCCTATCTGTTGCTTGTAGCGGAGAGTCTATATCAAAGACAAGACTAGACTTATCTTACAGTCTGGTCTTGGATTTTTCACATTCTGACAAAAAGCAGCCTTTACTATTTCAGCACCATAAATCAAGATCAGACGTAATAGATCGTGCAGACTGATCTTTGATCTATAACGTCTCCTTGTTTAATCAAGCCTATTAGTTAAGAATGTGTCTAGGTTTCAGTTGACTTTATTTTCAGCTGTTGAATGGGGTCTAGGTTAGAGTTAAAATGCAGAGGCTAATGCTTTTTCGTCTTTAGATTGGTTTTTATTGAAAAACGATTATAATGTTTTGAAATCTAGACTACTTGTTTTACATTTTAATTGTTTAAACGTCGGGTTTTCTATGGCCTTCCGGAGCTATTATTGGAGATTTCATCTCCTGTCGAGCAATTCTCAACCAGGCTACCCTAGGATTTTTTCTTCAATTGTTATTGTTGTAAACCGGAAGTTCAAGGACGCATTATCGTCTATTGAATGTATTCCAATATTGATGCAGATTTCCTACACAATTAGAGAATTTTAACTCTTAAAAAAATATATAGAGTGACTAAAAGTTTATCCAAATTCCGTTTCGTATGCCAACACTTACACGCTGACTTCGTTCTTTTGTATGCAGAAAAAAGGGCACTGTTTCCAGTGTGATCTTTGCTTTGATTGCTATTCTTTTAATTAGTTTAAAGGCAGCTATTCAGATTTTTTATAATCTCACTGAACTTCAAAAAATATTTTATCACTGAATTAGATAAGCCGATAGCTGGCAAAAAATCAGTAAAATAGACAGACGCAAGTAAGAGACACATATTTTTCAATGGTATTTGCTTAACGTAGCCTCTTGAGATATTTTTAGACCTCGCACCAAAGTTTCACGAAGATTTGTGGAAATGTCAAATAATCAATAACGGTTGCCGATTACTAGGATTCGAATTCAAATCAGTGTGAGGATGTCGTATTAATGTCATATGATGTCATTTGCAAAACGACCAATAATTTTCATAGTTTTTTTTTTCCTCTCTTTTTTCGTGAAACCACTGAAAGGAATTAATTATGGAAAGATTTAAAGGTACATGTATTATTTTTTAAACGGGAGGGGGGGGGGGGTTTATGAACATTAATCGAACAACAGCAACGACAACATCGGCAGCGACAACAACATTCTCAACACCATAAAAGTGTTCGATTTTTGTTCAACCTACGCCTATACAATTCCGTGCATGAGTACAAATGCCTATATTATTACTAATATAAGACCATTGCGATTTGGTCTATCAACAACCCAGGAAGTATCAATAAAGTGTAATGTGTCACCATGATACAAATAAATAAGACTTGAACATGGGAACGAATATCACCAAATTAAACCCTTTCAGGTCAACAATATAAAGGTCAAAAGTCACTCAATAAAATCTTTAACCCTTTGCCGAACAATTCCAAGATTTAACGACCTTTACACAGATTTTTTTTAAAATATTGCGGGAAACAGAGGAAATACTGGTAGCCGGCATTTTCTACTTTTCCCCCAATGTTCTACTCTTTCAAAGACACGTCATATCACGTTAGGCACATTCAACCCATCGTCAGCAAATACTCTTAATTTGAACAAACTATTGATTTTGTCGTTTGGTAGAGTTAGGCTCCCTGTCATTCCACTGGGCATCCATTAATCCTTTCTAATGACATAAACTTCGTTATTTACGATATTAGGACACAATGGTCTAACTGTCTGGAATTGTCTATAAATTACCAGTTATTTCTTTCTCTGTTGAGAAAATGATTACATGCTGAATCAGCAGTATTCTTCCGGACGTTGTTTCCACATTAACTGATCATGATAAGCGAAATCAATACGTTACTTCTTCATCTAAATATGAAACAAAATACTCCGCTTTCAAGCCATCTATTGTTAGAGTGCCCCTATATATAATCTTGAACATGAAAACTTGTAATCAGCTCCTTTTGCTCGAGTGCCCCCCCCCCCCACTCCCATCGGACATTGCAGATCAAGATCGTACTTCAGTCTGATCTTGGATCTGCTTTTTTCGCAAGAGCAAACAAAAATCCTCATAGCGCCGAATGGATTTAAGATTCAAACAATTAAAATGACCAAAGAGAATGTACTCTGAATCAAAAGGCTTCTTTCCCTCCCAGAGTATCTCAAAAAAATTCTTACCGTATGGATTTAAATCTGACAGCCTTTTCCATAAAGTCTGATCTTTATCTACAGAAACTGCTGAAGCAACTCAAAATGTCCCCACCTGTTTTACCCTTCACCAGACAACCCTGCGTTTTAACACTCCCGATGCTTTTGAAATATCATATGGGAAGAGGAGTAATGCTAGTAACCAGCATTTTCTCCATGTCCCACAATGATTTTTTTTTTACTCTTTCACAAACAAATCTTACCATATGAGCCTATGAGCCATACTATCGTCTGAAAATGATTTCCATTTGGACAAGCTAAATATTTTTGTAATTTGGCTCAGGGATAAGGGTTAACAAACTTTGTATTGTTTCCTTGTCTCTTTCCTAACTTTCGGGCTAAAACCACCCCAGACTAAGTAATTATATTACGAAGCAAGAAATCCTATAAATGGTACATTATCAAAGTTGCCATTGGAACAAAGGCTGAAAATATGTCTTAAATCATTTCATTTTTAGCTCGGTTGCTTTTGAAGGAAACCAGAGGTTCTACCATAGCGTCGTTGTCATTTGTGTCTTCGAAGATTTTTATTATTGTCTAGTAATATGTTCTTACCGAAAACAATATTATTTCTAAACTACATGTACCAAAACATATAGACGGATTTCTGTTTCGCAACGCCTGGCTGGGCACCTGATAAATATGAAGAGGAAGCAGAAAGCTAACTGTTAAGCCTCCACTTGTGTGTAGTTCATACACAAGTAGACGGACGTTATGGCCACGGACGTTTAGGCCAGCTAAAAGTTATAAGTAGGACGTTCTGGCCTGATGTTGTTTTAAAACAGAAAAATACAATAAATGAACTTGCAATGCTTTTAAGTATACAATTTTAGAAAAGAAAAGCATAGGAAGTTCATTTATTGCATTTTTCTGTTTTACAACAGCATTTGGCCAAACATATAAAAAATAGACACATTATTGCAGGAACTTCATTTCAATATTATCTGATACCATATCATTATAATCACATTAAAACCGATTCATATCCAATGAATTATAATTTTCCAAAGATGTTGTGAAAAATTGTAAATTATTGTGAGAAAAGGTGAAAATGCTTGTAACGAGTATATTGGACATTTCCCTTAATGTCTTCCAATGTCTTTGACAGCTGCAGAAGAAAAAATGATTTGCACGTCTCAAGAATTTTCTTTTTTTCCACATTTATTTTCAAATAATCATGCATAAGTCCTTTAATAGTCTTTTCACTGGCAATTTCTCTTTTTCCCCCAATGTTTCCAAAAGACATCCACAGCATACATGCCAGAATAATTTCCGGCCAAAACGTCCTACTTGACACTTTCATATGGCCAAAACGTCCTGGCCTGATCGTCCGTGGCCAAAACGTCCTACATTCAAGAACTATACACTGGTCAGTGATGGTCAGGTGTTGATTCACCGTATTCCGAAAGTAAACATGGTGAATAGCTGTTTTGTAATGGGTTGTAATAACAGATAAGATAACGAAAAAGGAATTTCATAACAAATAATTCCAAAATACCCTTTATGGAGAAGGGAGGCGTGGGAAAGAATTGTAAATAGATCCCGATACAGGAAAATCCTCACAGAAATCTTGGACTCCTTCGGTATACTCAAGGACATGCAGTATCCACTCTCACACATTGTTTTCTATTCTTTCAGGGGCGAATTTCATCTTAGAGCCCAATTCTTCTGCAAATGCTTGGAACTTGGATGTGTCCAACTTTTTGTTGTTTGGTAAAGAGCACCAGACATAATCTCTACGATTTTATTAGCACTTTACAAAAGGATCCTGTGTTTTCATATCCCTGACGAAAAGGTGTTTTGACAACCTTTTATAAAAAGAAGAAAATAATAACCATCATTTTCTCTTTTTCCCACCATGTTATCTTCTCTTTCTGACAAAAGTCCCATCATTTGTGCCACATTTAATTTGTCGAGCGCAAATGCTTTCAATTTGGACCAGTCTAAAAATTCTGTCGATTAGTCAAGAGTTAACTCTTTATCATAGGATCCTGTGTTTAAACATCTCTGTGCAGAAAGTGTTTTGAAAACCTTTCAGGAAAAGGAGAAAATAGCAACCAGCATTTTCTCTTTATTTCCACAATGTTTTCTCTCATATAAAACAAAAGCCTCATTATTTGAGCACCATTTCATTTGTTGTCTCAAGTGCTTTCAAAACTTCAGACATGCTTTAAACTTCATTGTCTAGTGAAGATTCAGCAAGCTTAAGGGACTGTCGCTTTCAAAAGAAACATTTATGTACTTTAGAAAATAGCCTTGTCATATTTAATTTCATCATTTGAATAGTAACTTGGGCTATCAACAAAGAAATGATAAATATCTGGAAAGGCAATGCCTAGCTAAAGCTTTACGTCATTCAATTACAATGATTTTTTAATGTTGTATAGATCAGGTGAAATGTCCCCGGTGTCAAGCGTTATTTTTTTCTATATACACAGCTAAATCACATGATGAAAGTTTTCTGGCATAATCAGATAAACCATCATGTTTAAAAATCTCAAAATCTTTTAATTCTGACATTACAAGCTTTCATTGATAATTAATATAATCTTATTTCACTACAAGACATATGGCAATCTGGGCTAATCAGCCAAATGTTTTGCCTCCACCACTGACCATGTATATTTGAATTAGAAGCGTGTAACTACTTTTAGCCTAACTGGAATCCGTCTATACAACAAGGGAAGATAACCTGGATTATTTTTGATTCAGTAATACCCCTTTAGTTAGTTTAAACATATTTATTTTACATCGATTGAGAAACAAGTTCTTACAACTTATATTAATCTTTCTCGATTCTGCTTCCTGGGACCTACACCAGTACTCGCGCCGAATGTGTGGGCCAATTAACAGCCCCAAAGTTGAAACCCGCTCCCAGGTATCGAACTCGGGACCTAATGCTTACGAGTCCGACGCTCTACCTCAACCACGTACACCACAACCCTTTAGTTCGTGCGTTTCACCGAAAAAAAATAAAACTACAGCCGAGTGTGGCGTTTACATTCAGTGCTCTCGTCCTTACCTATGTCTGTCTGTTTGCGAGTGTGTCTGTATATCTACCCCTACCTCTATCTGGACTCTCCCCTTATGCAATGTTTGTAATGGATTACTGCGGTTTCGGGAAATTGGCTTGGCGGGTGAATAAGATTTCATTCAAATTCACTTATGTGAAAAATAGAGACGGAAGTAATACATAATTCTGCAAACGGATTAATTATTTTACTCATAACAATGTTTTCAAATCATAGAATCGTACAATCTAAAGATCCCTTCGCGGAGAAAATAGTTCAGGAACTTTTTGTTATTATGCAAAGATGTCAACCGAGTCCCCGAGTCCCGATTGCGGGGCCTGTCATTGGGCTTCAAACCAGGGGTCGCTGGTTCGATTTCCAGGTTGGCCAACTTTTTCCGAGGGTTGAAAATAGTTGCTGTGACATGATTTATTCATCTCCCACTGCTGACATTGTTTCGATGATATTTACGTTGCAACAAGTGACTTGGAAAGAAAGTTGAGCGAAGTACATGCTGTGCTAAAATATTAAAGCGACATTAAGTACCAAATAAACATACATTCTTTCTTCTTTAATCGTCGAATATTGTAGATCTACACTGTTTTTGTTCATGTGAGACAGCACCGAGACATAGGAAGATGGTTTTGCGTAATCCTGGTTGAAAGAACGCGGGGAATAAATCTGTCTGTCCTGTAGTAAAGCACTATAGAGCCCGGCCTTCTACCGGTGAAACCAAGGAAAACCATAAATGGCCTGCAACACGGGAAAAGGGGCATTCGGACATTTGCGTAAAGTGTCGTCTCGGATCAACCTGCGCAGTCCGCGCAGGCTAATCCGAGACGGCACTTTACGACTACATTAGATTTTGTGCTACAGTAGACTTGCGCAAAACAGAAAATTACATAAAAACGGAAAGTGTCGTTTCGGATTAGCCTGCGCGGACTGCGCAGGCTGATCCGAGACTACACTTTACGCAAAGGTCCGAATGCCCCTTTTCGCGTGTTGCAGGCCAAATAATAGAGCTGGGATCCTAGAATAATTGTTGCACTCACTCATACGAGTACAGTTTGAAAAATCAATGGGAAAGACAAGCAACTGTAACGATGTCTCCGATTTCCTGTTTGATGAAAGAACTTGCAAAAATGCGTGGTGTGGTCTCTGGAGGATGTTTTAAGTGACCGTGCGGCATTCGATAAAGAAAAGTAAAAAAAAAATGAACACATAGATCTATTTCACTGTCATGCATAGAAACATCTTATAGTTTTACCACAGGCTTTACGCTGTCACTGAACGCCTGTTACATGTAACTTCAAAGCTAGATTTTAGACTTTTTTCGTAAACCGACCATAACAGAACATGGTATTTGAACATGGTCGGCAAATTTGAACATGGGATGTGAATTGCAAACAGATATGAACAGGTATCTTAAGTTTTCGAAAGGTATGTGTAATGGGGAACAAGCTTTATAAAAGCATGCTCGAGAATCAAACTTTATTAAAATTTGAAACGATTAAATAAACTTAACGGAACCACATTTTGTTTTGGCTTTCTTTGAATTATAATTGTCTTTAAGTAAGCAACACTCATTTTCCATTAAAAAGGCAGAAAGAAATTACCTTCCACTGTGAAAAATTTACGCGAAGCGGTTTCATACAAAAGTGTGATTAGGTTTTCTTTTCATACCTCCATGAAAACAAAAAAAAAAATCTCTTCATTTTTTATAATTCAATATCACAGACAACAAATATGCACTTAAATAATTCTAACTGCTCTTTTTTCGTAAATCCAAATTGCGTATTTATTTACTGTCCTTTTAATTGATATTTCATGGCGCGGTAAAACTGCTCCTTCATGACGTAAAAATGACGTAATTCATGACGTCATTATAGTATTTACCATTTGCAGATTGAGTGGATTTGTTATTAGAAGTTCAATACGCTAGAATTAAGTTGAAAATAAGATTGTTTAAACCCAGCAGAGTAACAATGAGTTTTCAGCTCTCTCTTTGAATTTACTGTTGGATTTTTTTTTTTTTCAGTATTCAGAAAAAATAAATTCAGCTAGTAATTTGAACTTCGGACTCGATATAAAATCACAACGAAAAAACATTATGAAATCTCGTATACATCTTTGTTTACATTAGTTTGACTGCAAAAGTAGTTCCGGCACTGCTGATTTTTTTTTTTTTTTTTTATGGAGCTATGAAAAAAAAATTTCAGCCAATCAGAACTCGTCAATATTCATGAAAAAAACTATTATTCAATTATAAGAATAACAGCTAGATCTATTTGGAATAAACAAAAATGTACTTGCTTCTACTTCTATGAATTTATTTTATCATTTTTTTAAACTATGTTGTAGCAATATCTATGCCTTACCTGAAAACTGCACCCTCAGTCAGCCAAAATAGCTCACTTACATGTGCATATACATGAAGCAGGTCGTGACACTTGTAAACGACAAATCTCGTGACACTTTGGGGAGTGGGTTTGGGCCTCAAGCTGGTAAAGAATTACTTTAAGCCTCTGAATAACCGAGCACGTTAAGAGCAAAACGTATCATAGGATAGGGTAAGCCCTGTATCCTCCACTTTCTCCCCTAACATAACTAACAGCCTTTTGGGAACGTCGGGCAACCGTTGGCTTCGATAAATAAACGGAGAATTAATAAATTAACGGCCTTTCTACATATGAGCCATGCTCTGGCAAAAGGGGTTTACTGCATCCCTATGGTGCATTATACCAATCAAGTCATTACATGATTATTAATCCTTAAAGTCTATTTCGTCTAACAACCAATGGCATCATGAGGTAGACTGATCCTTTAACATGCAGAAATTGACCAATAGCAAAAAGTTTCGACTCTGGTTAGCCTGCACAGGCTGACCTTGGTCGATACTTTTTGCAGATACATAAAGCCCCCTTTTCACAGAACATGGCTCGTATGTATTTCGAAGAAGAAGAAGGAAAAGACTGGTTTTGAGTATCCTATTTTTAAATATCAAGTATTAACTTTGTAACGGATCATAACATTTAAGAGTTATCCACATTGAAAGAATCTGCAGAGAACATATTAAAGGAGGCTCACATGATGAGATTTGTCTTTCGAAGAGCAGAAAACGTTAAGGAAAAAAGAAGAAAATGCCGGAGACCAGCATTCTCTCCTTTTCCTACATCGTTTTTAAAAACTCTTTTCCTCAGGGTCCTTAAGAAAGGGAATTGTTGGAAGCGGTTTAACTTTATTTGTGGGAATAAATGATATTTTACCAATAACCGGAAGCGCGGGAAAGTATTGTCATGAAAACAGGTAATTCCAACCTGTTCGTTTTGTCGTCATTGCAACAAAACCCTAGATATTAGTTCTTTCATTACTTTGATTGTAGTAGCCGGAGGCACCCGGCGCTTTTTCGTCAAAAAAAAAAAACTCCAACGGCGTTACTGACATTCCATTGAATTGAGATCTGGAACGTGAAAACTTTAATCTGGTTTTTTTAATTGCTTGTAAAATGTAAATTCGCTGTTTTCTCACGTTGTTTCACGTGGTTTTTGTTACAGTTTTACAAGACGATCATGGAGATAATATGAGTTTCGAAGTTCTAATGAGGCGCAGCAGACATTTTGGGTGGAAATAAAACACTTTTATCTCTAACTCTTAACCAGATGAAAAATTTAAGACTTTTCCGTTTTGAAAGCAGATTAAAATTAAATATGGTTCAAATAATGAGATATACCTATAGACAGGATAGACAAAAATGTTGGAAAAGGAGAAAATGATGGTTTTCAGACATTCTCTCCTTTTCCAGCAACATTAGTAAAAGCTGTCTTATTCGGGTCGCTACAACAAGGTAATTTTTGTAACGGTTTAACTCTTTGGCTTTCAAATTAATACTTCCGCCCTTTGCGAGGGATAGAACATTTAGTTCTAATTCGAAATAAGATACCAATAGGACACACTTAATCTAGACGAGGAAAGACTATGATTAAACTTCAGGTTCTACGAAGTCTTATCTGAATCTACGCCCCATGAAAAAGCTATCTATAGTGGCCATGGCGGTATAGGTGTTAAATCTTTGAGCACCAGCTGCGTGAGATAAATGTTTGTCAGTCGTCAAAAAGGGCGATATAATTCTATTTTGAAGATTTTTAAGTCAGAATATCCCACACAGATGTATAGGCCAGAGTAGCTGCAAGATCAGACTGCACAGAACGCGCAGTCTGATACTAGATCTACACTGTCCACTTAATCAGTAAAACTACCTGTGGTGCCGGAGAGGGCTGTCATAAAATTGCAGCTAATAATCCAAGTGCTGTAGGAGCTCGTATCTAAACATCTTAACATAGACTTTTCACCTTGTGGCGCATTTAAGCTATGACGAACAGAGAAACCGTACGGTTAACGAACAGCAAATATAAGCACAAAGAAATCCAATGGATATCTTCAAGGTGGAGTTGCGGTTAAACGTAACAGACTGAGAAGGAATTTGAAACGGTTTGAGAACCAGTTTATAATGAATAAGTAACGACACATTAACGAACAGAGCGAATGCAAATTGACTATCAACTAATACCACGATCTCTCGGTGAACTTCTAATGTGTTGTGCGTTCTTCCTGTGTGCGCTCCAAATCAATTCTTACGAAGAACATTTAAAGAACGCTTTTAATTTGTTGGTAATAAGAAAGAAGTCGTTAAAGAATTTTGTTGAACGAATGCCACCGTAGATGTATCGAACCGTTAGTCGCGCTGTGGACGGATAAACCATTCGCATTGCGTTCATCCAACGAATCGAACGAACCCGCTGCGAATGCGTTGTTCGTAGGCATACGCAGAAAAATGTGCGCCTTTACAAACACCTTATACGCACTTAGCGAACAGCAATGTACGTGAATGTACATCAGCATCAGCATCCAAATACTTAACATACTTGTGAAAGAAAACAAAGTACTAGAATGTGTCTGAAGAATGGGACAACACCGGCTTCCTCTCATTTGAGGGTTCAAGAAGTCTCGAATAGGGTCACATATACGAGGGTTGTCCCAAAACTCCGTGCCAAAATTAATTTATGGTGGCGCACTGAAGATATTAATCCCGAATTCAGGGTTCTAGGACATTTGCCCCCCGGACTTGTGCCCCCAGACTTTTGCCCCCTTAGGACACCTGCCACCTGGACGTTTGCCCCCCGGACATCTGCCAACCTAGGACATCTGCCCCCAGACATCTGCCCCCTTAGGACATCTGCCCCCTTAGGACATGTGCCCCCCAGACATGTGCCCCCCGGACATGTGCTCCCTTAGGACATCTGCCCCCTTGGGACATCTGCCCCCTTTGGACATCTCCCCCCCGGATATTTGCCCCCGTAGGACATCTGCCCCCATGCTGTAAACCCCGATTAAAATTCTGTTTTTGCATTTTAAGAAAAATAAAGCAAAATTCATGATGTTATTAGTTCTTCAACATCATTTAGAAGAGGCTTATCGTTTCCCAGGAGGCAGTTGTCCTACGGGGGCAAATATCCGGGGGCAGATGTCCTACCGGGGCAAATGTCCGGGAGGGGGGCAAATGTCCTATGGGGCGAATGTCCGGGGGACAGATGTCCTATGGGGCGAATGTCCTAAGGGGGCAGATGTCCAGGGGGCAAATGTCCTAAGGGGGCAGATGTCCAGGGGGCAGATGTCCTAAGGGGACAGATGTCCTACGGGGGCGAATGTCCGGGGGGGGGGGCAGATGTCCAGGAGGCAGGTGTCCTAAGGGGGCAGATGTCCTACGGGGGCGAATGTCCGGGGGGCAGATGTCCAGGGGGCAGGTGTCCTAAGGGGGCAAAAGTCCGGAGGCACAAGTCCGGGGGGCAGATGTCCAGGGGGCAAATGTCCTGATACCCGAATTCAGATATGTACCAGTCTCATGCATTTTCTAAATTTACAGAAAATTTCATTTCAATATCTTTACAAATAACATAATGGTCAAAGTTTAACCACATACAGTACCGTATACCCGGCGCACATTCAACGTCAGCAGCAACGTCAAAACGTTATTCAAGCGCCTTTCTCAAAGTACTCTCCGCGGAACTCCACACACTTCCTGTGACGTTTCACCCAAGTGTCAAACACATTGCGAAACCAGTCTTTAGATAATCCTCTGTTAAATGACAGAGTAGCTTTCATCAAATCATCAGTGGATTGTAACAGCTGGCCTCGAAGTTGTTCCTTCATTTGGGGGAAGTAGGCAAAGTCGAGCGGAGCGAGGTCAGGTGAGTAGGGTGGGTGGACCAGCCGCTGAAATCCTTAAACGTCAATCTCAAGCTGGGTGAGATGAGCCGTATTAGAGGCTGCGTTGTCCTGGTGCCAGATAATTGACTCTGGCCGCTCGAATAATGCTGGACGCTTCTTCCGGATGGCGTTCATCACATCACGAGGAATGACCTGTAACGAACAAAAATGAAATTGAAGAACTGTTCAATATCAAGTTTTTATTTACTTTAATGGTTTTTCATCATCTTTTCTTCTAAATTAAGATAATATGACTGTATGGAATCAATGAAAAGATTAAATATTCGTACGTTTCAGTAATATGGGCGTTCACAGTCTGATCCTGAGGAACTGCATGAACGAGAATAACTCCGCTTCCGTCAACAAACACGATGACCATCGTTTTCCTGAGCGATTTAACAACACGAGCCTTTTTTGGAGGTGGAGTGTCGGGTGTCTTCCAGACGCTTGACTGCCGTTTTCCTTCTGGTTCAAAATTGTGTTGCCATGTTTCGTCACATGTGATTGTCCTATCGAGTAAGGAGTCATCAGCAGGACATGTTAAGTTCCTCAGATAGAATGCGATGAACTGTGGTCTTGCTCATGTCGACAATTTCGGCGATATCCCGTACCGTCTGCCTGCGGTCGGCATCTATGCACTTCTTTACCTTTGTTATCATCTTCTCAGTAATGACTTTTGGCCGTCCGATCACATTTAATTCCATGTCTGTAAGTTCCGGAGATGTGAAACGTTTATGCCACTTGTACAAAAGTGCTCTTGAAACATTCTTAAATCTGTCGGTTTTGTGCATTTTCCCTATTGTTTCCAACGGCGACATCCCTGTGTCTGCACAAAACTGAATAACCGTGCGTTGCGCCGCAAGATCATCAAACGTCGTCATTTTTTTTTTTCGTTAACAACCACCAGTCCATTTAACGTCGCTGTACACCCGGAAATAACGTATTCACATTCAAATTTTACACAGATGACGTCAGAATATTTGTAAACAACTTGCACGCGTTTTAGCAAAAAAACTAATTATGGTTGTTTAATCAAACGATTATAGTAGATACATGCATGTGTAAAAACTTGAAATTTTGACGTGCGCCGGGTCACAACACCACGCTTCGTTCAAATTGAAATAATTTTAATACCAAGACATGAATTTACATTAAAATACCTCTAAAACATACAATACTAATTATTGTTATGAAATGTACTATCTTTTTTATATACGCCACCATTGTTCATCGTGTACAATTTGTCACGGACTTTTGGGACAACCCTCGTACACCCTTCGCGACGACTTTAATCGTTGTAACGCTCTTACAGATATCAGTTTGGTATTGCACTGTTATTGTTTCAATAGTATTCAAGTGTAAGGGACTCCAAATAACTGCTCAGAGGAAACTCTGTCTGAAGATTAACTCCTTTAGCGCTAAATATATGAACTCGACCTCTTTAGAAGGCTAAAAATAAGACCCACTGAAACTCAGGAAGATTGCTATCTAAATTGTTTGAATAAACAAGCAAACGGAAGAGATCGAAGATCTGACCGCAAGTACAGCGCAGTCTGAGCTTAACCTATGCCGTCTGCATAAGTCTATGTTTTTGCCTACAGCGCTGAAAGAGTGAATGGAAGTTGTTTCGATAGGATTCAAGAGTCTCTCATCGCACATTTGGAAACATTTTTCGTTTTATGTGCTGAAAGACAGCAGTTGATGCATAGATGCCAATGTTTTATAATTGCTCTCATAATATAAATCGTTTTTTGATTGGTCGAAATCGGGTCATGTGACTAAAAAACCCATTTTTCGATAAACGCAATGGGACTGCTTCGGTTTTTCCAATTTGTTGTGTATTATCTAATATTAGATTTCATGCAAGTTCCATAAGTGCTATCTTTAGATTTTAATCGTTAAATCAGTCCAATGCTAAAAGATAGCTTTCTTTTGCTTGAAAAACTTGAAAAAAGAAAAACTCCCGAATAAAACTGAACAAATTCATGAATATTCAATATCTTTATTTGCAACCATGCCAAAAGTGAGTCAAGTATTTGAATGGTCGACGTCATGAGTTACATCATTCAATACGTCAGCGGTCGATTTCTATGAAACCTAGGTCATTATATGAGTTACATTATGTGCACTGTGTAAACAGAAAATTTACGTAATAGTTAAACGCTAAGAAGTCAAAATTAAACGATTTAAACAGCCAAAAGGAGGGAGCGTAGCGACCGACTGTGGCTGTTTAAATCGTTTAATTTTGAACTTTATAGCGTTTAACTGACTTAGTCTTTTTCCGCCCACATTACATCATTGCTGAAATAATGTGCCATTCACGGAGTCCACTATTCACAAAGAAACGCCCTTTTACCCATATATGGAGTTGGCTGATTTACTCATTGACAAGGAAACGTCCTAATTGCATCATCGCTAAAAAAATGACGTAATTTCCGTGACTATCGGGGCTAAACAACTCGTACACGACCACGTGATATTTAATGTACTTTTATTATCAGCATCTTTTCCAGTACACACTTGACTATCGCCAGTGTTAAACAATGTCAAACAAGGCAGAATTTAAGTTTTAAGGCGATTTCGATGGTCTTTTTGACCAAGATTTTGAGGAAGTAACGACTACTCAACTTATGGAAATTTCTACTGATTTACTACAGCATTAATTTTTCTTTAAATTTCAACATATCGTCGATTTACTTCTAAAACCTCGTAACTACAGCTTGTTTCAAGCTGCAGGTGCTATGTTTTAGAAGAAAACCGACCATATAGATTGATCGGCTTTTATTACACAATTTGTATCTATGTTTTACCATTTTTCTTCTGTCAACAGCGTAAGTACTTGGCATGTGCTAATTTAAGTAATTGTTGAATATTAATGAGGGGGTAGGGTTTATGTATGCATGCGCAGTAAATCCAGATAAATTGCGACGTTTAAATGGATTAATGATCAAAATAAACCTGCGTTGGGTAGTTTATAGAAAATAGACGGTCAAAAATTTTCAAATATGAGCCTTCTGATTGGATAGTAAAGTAGGACAAAGACTAATCTTGCTTAAATTAGGTTAATTTCTTGTTTCATGACGGAGTTGTTCTGAGTTTGTTCAACGCGAGGATTTAAATTTTAAAAAAAGCATGGTTAATCGCTGTCTATTGATCAGATAAAGCTCATCGTGAGTTTGATGGAAAGTGGAATGGTAGTTAGAAATGTTGCAGGAAGGATCGGAAGAAGTGAATGCACCGTGCATTTTATTGAGGGTTGACGGGCGTTATGTTAAGCCATGTAATAAGGCAATTGCATTTTATTTCTCGATAGCAACACAAAAATATGCACTCAACCCCTAATAATTGTACTCGCTGTTCACTTGAATCAATTTTCGAAATTGATAGAGAGAAAAAAAAACACGGAGAAATACAACAGTAACCACAAGTTAATTTCCTTGGCGCATACTTGGTGGCTCGCGCATAAATACACAATCTATTTAGCTTTGCAACATATTTTTCAGTCGAAGATGGCCATTGTGCTGACTTCGAAACCATTACTTTCGATAATTTATCAAACAAAATAAAAACTTCTGATACTGTCAATGAAAAATCCAGTCTAAACTTGAAGATGAGCGGACGATAGGTTCATTGGAGTGACTTTTTTTTATAGATAGTTCTTACATACCGTCGGCAGATCTGTTCTCGAGGGCTATCTACCTGTAGCCGACATAAGACTCTCCGAGTTTTCTTGCAAGCTATGAAGTGAATGACGCCACCGTTTTGTGAACTGCTTATTTGAATGTAAACAACGGTGTCACAGCTTTTAATTTACAAACTGGAATCATTTGACGATATTCCGATCTAAAATTACGTAAGCTTCCCTGAACAGTCCTACGAGACCCTTGCACAAGTGCTACTAAAATCGGGCATACCTAATTACTGGAATGTTACGGAATGTAGATACCTAATTACCGGAATGTAACAAAATGTTACAAAATGTTACGGAATGGAGATGCCTAATTCACGGAATGTTACGGAATGTAGAAGCGGTAACAACGGAATGTTACGGAATGTAATTTTTAAAGCCTAAATAGCGGAATGTAGGTGAATGAAGTATAATTGTAAATTAAACAACACATGAATCCAGGCCCGAAATTTGAATTTTGATGAATGAACATGTACACGAAATAGTCAGATCTTTTGGGGGAAATGTAATTGCAGAGACTTAAACGCCGGAATGTTGCATGTAACCAAACCTGGAGATTAACCACAAAACTGTAACGGAATGTGGATTTATCACCATCGACATGTTTTAGTTTTTTATATAAAATGGATACTTAGATGTGAAAGCTTCAACAACGAAATGTACTTTGAACTGCCTAAATACCGGAATGTTGCTAACTGAAGAGTAAATGTATATTAAGAAACACAAAAATCCCAGCGCAAAATGTGAATTTTGATCAATGGAACACAAAATAGTCAGAATTTTGAGGGGGAACACTTAACTATCATTTATGCGGACACTTAGTCCACCCGAACGTCACGAAATGTAACCGTATCTAGAGCTTAAGCAAAGTCTGACCGAAATGTGGAGTTATCACGTCGATATTCCCAGCTGTAGTGTGGAATAGATGCTTCTTAAGATGTGGAAGCTTCGACAACGAAATGTTATGAAATGTAATTTGAAAAGCCTAAATACTGGATGTAACAAAATGTTACAAAATGTAGATGCTTAAATACCGGAATGTTACAAAATGTTGAAGCTTCTACAACGAAATGTTACCGAATGTAACTTGAATTACCTAATAAGCCGGAATGTAGCTAAGTGAAATATACATGTGTCTTAAGTATCAAACTAATTCAGGCCCGAAAGGAACGTAACAAAATGAGAGGCTTAAATACGGGATTAGTACAAAATGTTACGGAATGTTACGGAATGTAGATGCCTAATTCACAGAATGTTACGGAATGTGGAAGCAGCAACAACGGAATGTTACGGAATGTTATTTCTAAAAGCTAAATATCTGAGAGTAACTAAATGAAGTATAAATGTAAATGAAATAAGACAAAAATCAAGGGCCCGAAATGTGAATTATGATAAATGTTCAGAAGAATAGTCAGCGTTTCGGGAGGAAATGTAACTGCAGTTATAGACTAGTTCTTAAATTTGAATTTTCACCAATTTTAATGGGGAGAAAATGTTACTATAATATATGAGCCGTGCTCTGGCAAAAGAAGGCATAATGCATCTCCGTGGTGCATGAAACCAAGCAAGCGATCACAAAATTTTTGATCCAAATTAGCCACATTTTTCAACAACCGACATAATCCTTGGACATACAGAAAATTGACCATTAGCGAAAAGATTCGGCCCAGGTCAGCCTGCGCGGACTGCGCAGGCTGACCTGGGTCGATACTTTTCGAAGATGCATTAATCCTCCTTTTCACAGAGCATGGCTCAAATGTGCATGCAGTTACTTTACACCTGAACGTCGCAAAATGTACCCAAATCTGGATTTTAAACACAGAACTATATAACGAAATATGAAGTTATCACCCTCAATATTTTTAGTTTTTATACAAAATTGATACTTAAATGTGAAAGCTTTAACGACGAAATGTAATTTAATTTCAAAAGCTTATAAGTAAGGGAATGTAATAAACGAAATCAATGAAATAACACACAAAAAAATCAGGCTCGAAACGTGAGTTTTGATCAATGGAACATAAAAGTAGATTGATTGAACTTGCGTTTATTTATCATTGCCTATATGGGCGACGCCCACTGAAGGCTAAAAGATATGTAAAAGATATGTTACGGAGGACAGTGCAAGATACAGGACGAAACCCATCCCAAGTTACGCCTGGTTCTTTAACCTGCTCGGTGTATAGCACCGTCACACAGGACCTCGGTTTAACGTCTCATCCGAAATACTATTAGTAATTTTAGATGGCCAGCCGTGGCAATCGAACCCACACGCAAAACTTGACGCTTACGAGTCTTACGTGTTACCATCTGAGTTATGCGGGCTGGTCAACACAAAAGCAGTCAGAATTGTTTTCCATATATAGTGACTATCGGTGTTTCCTTATGTTCCATGGACTAAAATTATTTCTTTATGTTTCATGGATCAAAATTAACATTCTCGTGTTGAAGGATCTTCATTTCGTGAAACTACACATATATGTACATTTCATAAAGTTCCAGCTAATGTAGTGCATAGGGCACAAATGATACGGGCGTTGTCGAGATTTTTACAAACAGTAGCCGTTGGCCAATTTTGAAATGGAATAGGCGCCGCAAGATGTTCGTATTTTTTTCAGCGCGATGAATATGTGGATCAGACTATCTCCGGGCGATTAATGCAGAGACCAGCTGACCTTTGCTGATCAATAGTTTAACATCAAGTGACTGTAATAAAAATATCGGCAAAGAAAGACAAAGAAAAATCAAACGTCAAGGCTTTGGTACTAGCTGCCAATTGCCAAGAAAGCGTAGGGTAACGGCCAGCTTCGGACCCGGGTCCAGTGAAGGTCGCCCTTACCAGCTCTTAGGTGAGTGTGTTTAATTTACATTTTATTCTTTTGTAAGCTGCATTCCGGTATTTAGGCTCTTCCAATGAAAGTGCTATAATTGGCCTACAACACGCGAAAAGGGACAGTCGACGCGTAAAGTGTCGTATCGGATCAGCCTGTGCAGTCGGTACAGGCTAATCCGAGACGGCACTTTACGACTGCATTAGATTTTGTCGTACAGTAGATTTGCGCAAAACAGAAAATTACTTGACAACGAAAAGTGTCGTTTCCGATTACTCATCACGGAGTGCGCAGGCTGATCCGGAACGACACTTTACGCAAACGCCCCGGAATGCGCTTTTTCGCGTATTGCAGGCCATATAGCATTTACATTTTGTAACATTCCGGTGTTTAGGCTTCCACATTTTGTAATATTTCATACGTTTACGTTCCAGCTAGTGTTAAGGCTTCACGTTTTATTACATTCCGGTGATCATCTTATCCTTACATTCCTGAAGTGCAAGCTCTAGAATTGTTTGATGGATGGATGGATGGATGGGATGGGATGGGATGGATGGATGGATGGATGGATGGATGGATGGATTGACTGACTGACAGATTGATAGATTGATTGACCGATTTGTTGATTGATATTTTGCCCTTTTCAACATTTACAAGAAACTGTAACATCAGTGTTTAGGCTCTACAAAGCAATGAAATCTCTAACACACTCAAAAATTACATCAAACTTTCTACACAATGTACGAGAGCAATCAAAGAAGCTAAGGTAAACAATGGTTTCCCTCCCGGTAACCCCACCACCTTAATCTGAATATTTTATGTTCCATTGGTATTTAAATTTTGGGTGTGTTTTGTGAGCGCGTGTGCGTACGTATGTGTATGAATGTTATCTTCATTTATCCTTCAGTTAGCTGAATTCCGGTATTTTGGCTTTGAGAATTACATTCCGTAACATTTCGTTGTCGCTTGGTCCACATTCCGTCACATTCCGTGAATTAGGCATCTACATTCCGTAACATTTTGTAACATTTTGTAACATTCCGGTATTGAGGTACTACATTTTGTTACATTCCGGTAATTAGTATACCCGCTAAAAGCCACTTCTTCAGTTATTTCTTTCTAAGTCGTCTGTTTGAACTAATTAACAATTCTTACTGTAACACGTTCACTTCTAGATCTATTCGTCAATTTTTTGGGTCTCTTAGTTCTAGGTTTGTTTTAAATATCACCCCTACCACGTCAACATTTTAAAATTCTTGACACAGTGCATTCACTTCTTCTGATCCTTCCTGCAACATTCCTAGCTTCCACTCCACTTTCTATCCAATCCACGATGAGCTTTTTCTGATTAATAGACAGCAGTTAACCATGTGTGCGTGGTTTTTTTTTTTTTTTTTTCAAATTTTAAATCCTCGTGATAAACAAAATCAGAATAACTCCGTCATGAAACAAGAAATCAGCTTTATTTAAACAGGAGTAAATTTTATGTTTACACAGTGCACTAGTCTCAATGATGAAACGCTACGGTGATTTTTTTCATATTTGGACATTTATTGTGCATCGTACCGTCTCAAGTCCATCGTAAATTATCCGGTAGCAAAGACAGAGCGCTATACCGACTTTGTGTTTCGTTGGTTTTATCTGTATTGCAGCAAAATGCAGTTAACTTTTAGTAACAAACATGACCAAAGACAAATTGTGAAATCTTTCATCACCTAAAGAGCTTGTAGAAGTCATTTATAACATGTAAATCTCGGAAAAAACACTGACGAAATTTATCGTGCGTGGCGGCCATTTTGTGTGTGTTCAGGAACGTAAACAACTCGAGTAACAGATGAAATGCACGGTTTTCTTTTACGTTCAGCGTTTAAATTGAAAATATTTGTATTTCAAACGAAGGGTTATTAAATACGCAAGCAACAGGAATGTTTAAATCCTAGTTTTGTGCTCTATTTGCGAAATAATGAGAGTTCAAACTTGCGCACAAAATCTGTGCGGAGCTTTCAACTGATTTTGTCTTGATCGTCTCTGTACCCAGAGGCGACCAGTCAAAAAGTAACATCGCCTTTGGGGACAGTTACCTGTACTACACAGTGCACTTGATTTAACTCAGTGACCTGGGTTTCATAGAAATCGACCGCTGACGTATTGAATGATGTAACTCATGACGTCGACCATTCAAATACTTGACTCACTTTTGGCACGGTGTATTTTTTAATGTTTAGGATGCAAATCAATACAATAAATATTGATCAGTTGGTCCAGGTTTTTTCGGGAGGTTTCTTTTTTTCAAGTTTTTTTTAAGCAAAAGAAATGAATCTTTCACCATTGGACTGATTGAACGATTGCTATCTGAAAATAGCACATGGGGAGCTCGCATGAAATCTAAAATTAGATAATACACAACAAATTGGAAAAACCGAAAGTAGTCCAATTGCGTTCATCGAACAAATGGTATGACGGTCATTTCGTCACATGACTCGATTTAAAACGATTTAGATTATGAGTGCAATTATTTCTCGATGGCAACACAAAAATATGCACTCAAACCCTTAAATAAATAAAAATATCTTTTAACCCTTATCCTACTAAATAAGTGAAACGAAACATTCAAGCTGATCGTAAAAGGTCTAAATTTTGCTATTTCAAAGGTATTTTTGGGAAAAATTTCTCCTGATCGGACAGTGTAGATCCAAGATCAGACTGCACGTTTTGCACAACCTGATCTTGACCTACACTGTCCGCAAAAGGTACTTGAGTTGCGCTTAGCAGCCAAAGGATTAAAGGGGGACTATTTAGATTTTTATAATCAAACCAAACTTCCAACATGTGTTATCACTGAATCAAAAAAAGGTATAGCTAACAAATCATCAACAAAGGAGAAAAAGCAAGTGCCTTTTTTTTTAAAATTATTTCCTTAATGGTATACGTGGCCTCTTAAGGTATTTTTAGATTTTGTATCAAAAGTTTGTGATAGACTGTGGTAATGGCACATGATCAATTATACGCGCGCGATCATGTGAGGTCGTATTCAAATAAGTACAATTAGAATCTACGCCATATTTGATCGCATAAAAATAGACCGTTTGTAAAACAATCATCCCGTTATTTCAACGTAAAAATGCACTTTTTTATTGAATGTTATCGTCTTGTTGTTTTATCCCGGCCAAGAAAAGTACATTTTGTAGTAAATCATTATCGCTTGTTTTTATCAATATTGGCGAGTTCTTATTGGAAGATTTTTTTCATAGCTCTATGAAAAAAATGCTGCAGTGCTGGAACTATTTTTGCTGTCAAACTAATGTAAACAAACATGTATACGAGATTTTATAATATTTTTCTTTCTAACTTTACATCGAGCCCGAAGTTCAAATGCTAGCTTAGTTTATTTTCTCTGAATGTTATAAACTGAAATAACTTAAAACTCATTGTCAGCTTATTAGGTACGAATAATCTAAATTTCAACTTACCTCCAGCGTACTGCATTTCTGAAAATAGATCTACTAAATCTGTAATGTTCAATGCCATGATGACGTCATAAATTAGACGTTTTTTACGTAATGAACGAGCCGTTTTATCGCGTTATGAAATACCATTAAAATGGGAATTAGAATTGCAATATTGGATTTAAAAAAAAAAGCAGATAGTACCATTTATGTGCGTATGTAGTATCTGTGATGTTGAATCATAAGGTACGAGGATTTGTTTATTTGTTTTCATGGAGGTATGAAAGCAAAAAACCTAGTCACACTTTCGTATGAAACTGCTTCGCGGTTTCATTCAGTGTGATTAGGGTCTTTTTCATACCTTCATGAAAACAAAAAAATCTCTTCAGTCCTAAAGTAGGTCTATTTATCAGTGTTTTACGAGAAAATTTCATTCACAGCAAATAGTCTAAAGACTCTTTAAACGGCGCCAAAAGACAACAAACAGGTAAAAGATAATTTCTGAAAGAATGGGAAAGTACCAGCTGACCTCCTTCATCAAAAGTTTTAAAGAGTACTTGTGTAGCAAATACTTTACTGAACACTTGGCTATATAATACAGAGACATTTTTTACAGTATTGGTGAAATCTCAGATTATTGAACGTTCAGCTTCGACAGTATACCTCATTACCTCCTCAAACAAACTTGCAGCAGCCGACAAGAAATTCTTGGTAATAAACATAGTTTAAAGTTGAATGCATGAAAACATACGACAGTTGGGTCTGTTGGTCGTATGGAGATATCACTTGAAATAATGTACCAGCAGCTGTGATTGCTGACGGCTTTACTGGCCTGGGAAGCGCTTCAATAAACTGAGTAGATTGACGGAAATTATTTTGGATCGTATATACATACTACGATCCCTGCAAATCGTTATGTACATACTACGATCCCTGCAGATCGTAAAGTAATGCAGTTTAGCGAAACTTCTTTTCAGATTTGATATTTGCTTTCCTAAACTGCGTGCGCAATTTTCGTGCGTACGCAGTTTAGTGAAAGGCAGTCCTGATCATTTAAATACTGATTAGAAATAGAAACCGTAATTCTTTTTTTTCCAAAACTACTTTCCGCCTTTAAAGGGTAAATCCCGTCTTTTAAGTCACACTTTTGTCGACTGCAAATTCTTGGGATGTAGATTGAAGTAAAAACTTGTCTGGTAAAGGGTCAAGTCACAGCGGTCTTTGAAAATTGTCAATGTATCCCTGACATTTTTAGAACAAGTGTTACATGCATCCTTGTTCCAAGCCACTGGCTGCTCTGCAACGTGCAAGTTCTAGGCGTCATTGAACTTTTAACCTGCAAAATGTTATCACTCTAGAAGATTGTTGGTCTACTGGGAGCTTAGAAAACTTATGACACATAGTACAAATGAAGTGCAAATTAGGTGTTCATTGGCCGAAATCAGATCGTTACACATTACCACCCGCAGGCGATTTTTCCGTCTTGAAACAGAACACTGCAGAAAAAAATGTAGCAAACAAAAAAGTGGCCATCGCGGGCACTGTCTCCATTTACGTTAATAATTTTCTTGTTTCTTCTTTTTAACTGCACTGGTCGACGGCCAGCGGGCTTATGTCATGGCCCGGTATCCGTCGTGCGTCCGTCCGTGCGTGAATGTGTGCCTGTGTGTCTTACCTTTTATTTCAATCATCTTCTCATAAACTACCCATCCAATTTTGATGAAACATCACAGAAATAATCCTGCAACGGTCTTTTTCAGACAGAATTTCATTCTTTCGAAAACTCTGATTGCCTTGGCAAAACAAACTGAATAATATTGAAAATCTTAGAAAGTATTCTTGTCTGAAACCATAAGGCACGGGGGCTACCAAATTTTGCATGTACCTTTATCTAATAGACCTTTATTAAGTTTTTTTTTTTTTTTTTTTTTTTCAAATTATAGCCCTGGGGTCAAAAGTGGCCCCTCCCGGGGGGAGGGGGTGTGTCACAAGCTTTACATGGGCTTACATCGTGAAAACTTCAGAAATCTTCTTTGCCATAAGGCCTAGGGCAGCCAAATTTTGCATGTAGCTTTATCTTGTGGGCCTCTACCAAGAGTGCCCATGTTATAGCCCTGAAGTCAAAGTTGGCCCCATTTACGGGGTCAAGAGTTTTACATGAGCTTACATAGGAAAAACTTTAATAAAAAACTTCTCGTACCTAACCATAAGGCTTATGGCTACCAAATTTTGCTTGGAGCTTTATCTAGTAGGCCTCTACGAAGAGGGCTTAAACTATAGCCCTGGAGTCAAGTTTGGCCCCGCCCAAGGAGTCACAATTTTTACAAGGGCTTATATAGTGAAAACTTTAGAAATCTTCTCATTACTATCTATAAGACCTAGGGCTACAAAATTTTGCATGTATAGTTATCTTATATTACCTAGAGTAATCAAATAAAAGCCCTCTGGTCTTAGGTGGCCTCGCCCCACATGTCAGCAGTTTTACATAAGCTTACATACTGAAAACCTTTTCCTTGTTGCTAATCGTGAGCTAAAGATGCAATTTTTAATGAGCATTATCATCTAGTAGGCCTCTTCCAAAATTGGCACCAAACCATTGGTCAGTTCTTATAGAGTGAAAATTCTAAAAATCTTCTTCTTCCAAACCATAAATTCTAGGGCAACCAAACTTAGTGCATAGCTTCACGTTGTGGTTCACTTCTGAAACTGTTCAAAATATAGTCCTGAGATTAAATTTAGCCCTGTCTCAGGGGTCTAATGTTTTACAGGGCCCTTTATTGAGGAAACTTTGACAATCTTTTTATATATAAGCATATATTCTAGCCCGTACTTGGTATGGGGCTTTATCTTCTGGATCTCTACCAGGATTCAAGTAGTTATAGCTCTGTGGTCAAAAATGTCTTTGCCCTGGGGTCATAATATTTTCATGGGATTTTATTAAAAAAGAAGAGAAACTTTTGTATGTCTTCTAGTTCGAAACCAATTGGCCAAGAATTGTAATGTTTGGCGTGTAGGGTTTTTATTTTTTAGCCAGTGGAGCGATACAGTGCCATCATGACCCTCTTGTATTATTTACTTGTCAGAAATAACTCAATTTGAATATCTTAAATTATCCGTGACGCTTTCAAAAACTGTCTGCAGCATTTTTTCTTTTTCTTATTAAGGTAATTTGTTAACGGAGAGAGAATGATAAATAAAGTACAGTGATGTAATAAAGCTGCAAAATATTCAATAATGCTCCTTTACTTTGCAACAGGCTCCAGTGTGAGAAAGAAATGTTAAAGACATTAGAAAGAAGGGACTAACCTTGCTTAAATTAGAGTTGCTTCATTTTGAGTAAAAAGGATAGTTATTTGCTTTCTTGTTTTTCGGGCCTATCCCCAGTAGCTCAGTCGGTAGCGTACAGGACTTGAGAACAGGGGTCGCTGGTTCGATTCCCGGCTCGGCCGATCTCTTTCCCAGGATTGATAACAGTCATTGCGACAGGATTCATTCCTCTCTCATCGCTGACCATTGTTTCGAAAGGGAAAGCAGCCAGTGGCTTGGAAAGAATATTGTGAGGAGGACTGGTAAAAGAAACTCCAGGGAACCATGGATAGGTGCACTGGCCGTCGCGATATCACCGAAATAATGTTGAAAACGCCGCGAAACTACATACATACAATCAGTCAATCAATCAATCAATTTGGAAACACTGCGAAACATCAATCAATCAATCAGTTTGGAAATCATAATATTAACCGGTTGAAACATAAATACAAAGCACGAGCTTTCTTTTTATTTTCATTGACAAACATTCAATTGTAATCCCGTACTTCGAATATCGCATGCATTATGTTCATTTTTCGATTTTTATGAATATAAATCTGGACTGAGTATCGCCACAAATGCAGTAGACAATGGCACAACGAATAATTTGCGTTACTCTCGCCATCGAAAACAAAATTGAAAAAAAAAAAAAAAAAAAGATTTCGATTACTGATTAGCGATTTCTTCGATAAGTAGAGAATCGGAAATCAATGAATTTAGGTTTTGGCGTATCAACAGCTAAAACCATCTAGCGTCCATTACAAGCGGTGCAGCTAAAAGGACCATAATCAAAAAAGAAAATGTGATATGTGGAAAATGCATTTGCTTAAAATTTCTCCAAATCGGATAGTATAGATCCAAGATCAGACTGAACGTTCTGTGCGGTCTGATCTTGATCTAAACTGTCCGCAAAAAGGTCCCTGAGTCGCATGTAGCAGTCTAAGGATTAATGGAAAGTCAATAGGAAAATTTAAGGAATTATAGGCAATCTTAAACATGTATGCAGAAACATTATCATCAAATGGCTGGCCATTCCCTGGCCACTCATATATGATGGCATATTTCTGCCGCGAGATACGAGATACCTATTTCGATAATTTAAGAGAACTATCGTGATAAAACAAAAGTTTTCTGAAAATATTATCTAGATAATAAAAAATTCACGGTAAAAATGTCGCGATAATTCTAACTGTTATCATGATTTTTTTTTGCTTTCGAGCCAATAACTGACATTTACGGTATCTATAATTAGATACGGTTTCGGAACATCTTCGTCTACAACCTTATGAATTCTCCTTTTCCCTGAATGGTTTTAAAGTTGTTTGTAGGAGGCACTTCGAGTCGTCTTTGTGATCTTACAGACTTATGTTCATTTCGAGTCTTGTCAAAATTTACCAATAAAGCTACAATTGTTAATGATTGGAAATTTTACTTACTGCAGTCTTGTGAAGTCAAAAACTACCGAGTTCATCCAAATGATAGAATTTTATATTAACAGATATAGAGAAACAGATAGAACTACCATGGTAATTTTATCTCGAATGTCAGCTTCTTGCACGATTGAGACATTTTGCGTTGAAATATTAAGTTTATCGTGATATTTTTTTCAGGGAACTTTTCACTCACTCGATAAAACTTCCAGGAAAATTTAATTCATCGCCATAGTTTTCTAAAATTATCATAATAGCTATCTTGTATCTCGTGGCAGAAATATGCCACCATACTCATAAGAACTTGTATTGGGTAAATGGGGAAAAACAGGTTTATGAGTAATATTAAATGTAACGAGGTGGAGGGTATTGAATGGAAAAAGTCGTAAGAAAGTCTCTTGTACATGAAGATATATCCTTTAACACGTTACAACACAATCTCGAGTTTTAACGATCCTGACAAGGAAAGCTTTCGAAAACATTGTGGGTAGAGAAATATGTACATTAAGTCACTGACTTCTGCAAATCAGGCCTATATGTACTTATCCAAACGTAGCGTTTTTCACCCTCGCGTTTTCGCGGATGAGGTAGGTCTCGTTTAACTACGAGTTCGTCCAACCGATAAGAGAGTAAAAAAATGGAAAGTTTATCTAATAGTGAAATCGGCAAAGTATTCAAATTCCGAATCATCAATTTGATATTTTCTTTATTAATTTACATGTGCTTCTGATTGAAAATTTCAGAAAGAGTTATGCCAAATAAATCCGCAACAATTATATGCCAATATCAGAACATTTCTTAAATAATAACCAATTAAATAATTACTGATCATCTACATAATAAATAGTTTAGGAACATTTCTACTGGAAGCCGCTTTCGGGCGGCTTCCAATAAGTGAGCACTCGCTGTGTAATAATTGTTATACTGCTGTAAGCTTTGTAAAAGCACCATTAGAAAAAAAATCGAAAATTATCTGCAATAGAGTCTTTTGCATGCATCGCACGTTTTATATTAAGTGGTTTTATATTGAATGGCCTCTGGAAACACCTTAGACAAGAACGTCATTAATTTGCCAGACAAGTAGATTGTCAGAAATTGGAAATGCTGTCTCATCACATCCTGCATACAGCTTTCATGCAGAAGACCAAGTTTAAATTTTCACCAGACGACAAAATACTGTATAACATTCCAAAGACGATCTCCAATTGTTTGTCAGTTTATTTCACTAAGTATCATATTGTATTACCTTCCAGAGCCGATCTCCGATCATTGGTCAGTTTATCTCACATGGTATAATACTGTTTCACCTGCCAAAGACAAACTCCGATTGTTTGTCTGTTTATCTCACAAGGTATTACACTGAATTACCCGCCAAAAAATGACCTCCGATTATTGGTCAGTTTATCTAACAAGGTATAACACTGTATTATCCTCCGAAATTGACCATCGATTATTAGTCAGTTTATCTCACAAGTTATCATACTTTAATATCTGCCAAAAAGCGATCTCCAATAGTTGGTCAGTTTTTCTCTCAAGGTTTTACCCATTAAAATTGAATTCCGATTATTGGTCGGTTTATCTCACAAGATATCACACTGTATTACCTGCCAAAAAAAAAATTTCCGGTTATTGATCGGTTTATTTTACATATTTTCTATATTTTAAACGGGAATGAAAAACGAAGTCGTTACATATTTTTGGGGGGAAAGGAGTAAAGAATACTGACAAATGACTACGGTAGGGTTTTGTAGGTGCAAGATGGAAAAGAAATATTTCTTTTAAAAAAAAGATAGACGGCGTAAAAGTTTAGTTTAAACATATTTATTGCCATTGTTTTACAAGTTCTTACACAAAATACATTTTTACATAGAATACAAATAAGGCGAAAGGTTTTGGCCATAAGTTTTCACAACTTAGATTCGGCCATCCCCTTATTAAACATGCATAGTATTCAGTCTTCAAAAAAAAAAAAAAAGGAGAATATTCTAAATAGAAATATTTTAACAGAATATGATTGAAGACAGTTTTGTTCCAGCTATACAGAAGATTGTCTTAAACGATAATAAATAAAATGGAAGACATTAAAAACGTGTTGTGAATAAGAATAATAACATTCTATTGAATAGGGAGAAATGAAAGACGGAGTAAAAGGCAGTGGAATACAAATATTGAAACTCATGGTATTTCAATACGAAGATAAATTATGAAAAGTTATCTCGATAGCGATTGTATCTTTTTCCTTTTCGATTTTCATATTGTTAAAGGGTAAAAAATTCAATTAAATGTGAGCCATGCTCTCTGAAAATAGGGTTTAAGGCATCTGCTAGAAGTATCGGCTCAGGTCAGTCTGCCCAGTCCGCAGGCTGACCTGGTTCGAAACTTTTTGCAATTGGTAATTTTTTTTGCATGTGTACAGCGTACCTCATGACTCAATTGGTTTTAATACAAAATGGATTTTTATGGATCCATAATTATGTGATGACTTGCTTGGTATAATGCAT
The DNA here is from genome assembly GCA_946811185.2 of Hippopus hippopus. Taxonomy (NCBI): domain Eukaryota; kingdom Metazoa; phylum Mollusca; class Bivalvia; order Cardiida; family Cardiidae; genus Hippopus; species Hippopus hippopus. The sequence goes on along the minus strand of OX328099.1, from coordinate 33,598,561 downwards.
CACGGAGATTTATTAAACCCCCTTTAGCCAGAGCATGACACAAACATTTTTCATAATCAGATGTATTCCAAATCATCGAAGAGAAGGGAGCAGGTGCAGCGGCCAAAACTATGTTGAAGAATATACATGTGTCATACGCAACGACTTGGTCACCCATCAAAACACTGATCATGCAGCACGCCGCTCAACAATGTCACAGCTTGCACTTAACAGAGGCCGGTTTAATGCGGTTTTTTAATGTAACCGCTATTTGCGACACATGTAGACTCACTAAGGGGTTTGTCGAATGACGTACACATACAGCAATGGGTTATAGGGTAATGCTTGAAAAATGTGGATTAAAAAAGCATATCACATATACTGGACAGACGAGTCGATTGCTTGAAGTACTTTCGTGTCTCAAGTTTGTGGTATACATGTATCTATAGAACAAGAAAAATATCTCCGATCTTATTTTGTATGGTGTGAATAAGCGCCTTGGGATATCGATTAGCGGCGCTTGTTTATTGGAGTCTTTAATGTACCCTCAAATGCGTCATCAGGGACCCGCCGAATAAACATGTCAACAATTTTTACCAACTGTAAAACACTGTTGATTCACACTGGTTTATCAGTACTATTAAGTAGATTAAAAAGCCAGATTCGTTGAAAAATTGATACCTGACAGTATCAAACGTTCCCTGGTAACGTCACAGTATGGTGACGCAACTCGCATGACTACTTTCGATTTGATTAGTCAAAATGTCACGCCATGATATTCATCCGCCATACATAAGAAATAAGTTATTACCCATGTAATAAGTATTTATTTTTATTGCATGCCGTTTTCGAAAATAATCATATTTTGTTGTTCCCATTTATAGGTATAATACAATGAATATTATGATGTATATTAAAAGCTGATATTTTTGTATACAAAGAAAATTAGAGACATCTTTACAGCCAGAGAGTAAACAAACGCTGTTAAAACTTAACGGTGTTATAACCTAGTCAGTTGTGTAAACGTAGATAAAAAATTAATATAAGGTGTATGGGGCAAAGAAACTAGGGATTTGTCTTCGATTTAAACCGGAAACTGTGGTTGTTACGAGTCTATGGCTATCCGCAATAGAATGAAATGCATTTTCTATCTGCCGTAATCTGTGCAACCTTACAACCATCAGGGGCAATATTTGGCATGAAGATATAACAGTGATTATAGTTTCATAAAATAAAGAAAAAAAAAAAAACGGTTAAAAAACTGGATGAAAACGAGTGAAGATGTATGTAAAAAACAGCAATACAGAATTGTTACAATCAATTTCGGAATTATTATCTGTGTATATTTAGGAATGTACTTGACTATTTATAAGGCTTAATCCACAATTTATTTTACATATTTCTACAAAAAACTGTTTATTCTAACCCTTAGCAAGTGACACGCTATCGTTTTTATACTATAGTAACTTTCCGATTGCTTGTATTTGCACCTAGCTTTTGAAAGCTCGGTCGACCTTCGGTATCAAGATTTGCTATGCAGTTCTTACTTGATACTCTCCAAATTTATCAAGACACAAAGCACGCAAAGGTAAGTATATTGTTTTTATGATTTAGATAGAAGTTTCGTAATGTTTAAACAAACATAAATGTCAGTGGCACAAAAAGGATGGTTTTATTACAGTCTTTTGTTTCTGTGATAAACCAGTCTGGACTAGTTATTTCGTAAATTTTTCCGCGACTTGCTAATGTTTCTGTGAGCCATATTAGTTCAGTCATTTGTCTCAACTCTTTACAAAACAATGGAAAACACTGTTTGAAACGGAAGAAATTGTTTGTAAGCATTTTCTTTTTTCCAACATATCTTTCGGCACTTTCAAGGACAAATCTCCTCATCTGCTTCACATCTAATTTGTCATCAGCAAATGCTTACATTATGTACGAGTTTCACTTTTTGTCGTCTCGTAAAGGGTCAAAACACACAAAGCATTATGCTTATTATGGAGAAAATGATAAAGAGCCACAGACAAGCTTGTTATCATGTCATAGGAAAAAAAAAAAAGACAAATTCATCCCGGGACTGACAAAATCCTTCACAGTGCCCCGGGTTATGTTCCATGTATACATTTTTTTTATTTATTAACGTCATTTTCCAGGTTCCGTATTCACTAAACATCAAATTGCACTCACTGCGCAATTCTAGAAATCAACAAAATTTTCTGATTGTCTAAAACATTGGTTTAACTGATCAGAATGCGTTACTGTGAAGTTTGGAGAGAGACAGACAGAGAGACTAAGAATGCAAGAAGGTGAGTACATACACACCGAGGTTTATTTAAAACAGCCCATTATCATAACCATATTCAAACGTGTTTATATGCCGTGAAACTTTACCATTCTCTAAGGCTTCTCCACCCAACGCCTATCCTCCTGAACACGAGCTTTATAGCATCCAAAGGCGCCCAGTGCATCTATTAATGCTTCTGTAAAGTTTTTTCATCAGTATTACTTGTTACACTTTTTACGTAATTGTCTTCTCTCCAATATAAATGCAGTCCGTACATTGTTAGCTATTATGCTAGTAGATAAATAGAATTGAAACTACCAGACAAAGGTTTACATGTAGACCAAAATATTACGATTTCAAAGATGGAAAAAGATGGAAAGATGGGAAAAACTCACTCAGCCAGACGGTGCAGATCGAAGATCCAGCTGTATGTTCTGTGCAGTCTGATATTGATGTATGCTGTACGTTGTCTCAAGTACAACAAATAGTGCATACCAGCCTGGGGTTCATTCAGTCGTAGTGAATTGATTTGTAAAAGTGAATTTCATTTATCCCCCGAAAAGTTTTTTAGCTGAACTGATAATCGAATCCACAACCCGTTGATTGCGCTAGCCCTGTTGGTTACTGAAGTAACATAGGTCCTCTAGAGAGTGAACTCTTTACCAGACGAAACAATGTTAGACTTGTCCAAATTGAAACCATTTGTATGCTCGAAATTCAGTATGGCTAGCTTAAAGGTTGGCTTTGTGTTGGACGGAGTATAAAATCATTGTTGGAAACGAAGAAAAACCTGTCACCAACATCTCCTGTTCCAACAATGCTTCCAAAAGCCCTCTGTCTCAGGCTCGTTAAAACACGGAATTGTTTTGTAAAGGTTAGTAACATTATTTCACTAGAAACCTGATTCCCTATATTACCTGTAGTTACTTGTAGTTCAGTAATATAAAACAACACCTGCCAGTCGACTTAACTTTCTGATCGTTGAAGTAATGAAATGGATCTTTTCAATCATTAGGGAAAAATAGCCTAGGTAATGCGATTCAAAGGTTGTTTTGTCCAGAATCCGTTACTAGCAGACAATATCCATCCAAGGTCAGGCTGTACATTCTATAAATTTTGATCTTGATCTATACTGTCCACAAATGCTACATCAGTTGTGCTATAGGGATTAAGCTATTCACAAACCATCAAACGTATTTATGATTATTTTTCATTATCATAAAATGTTTACAGCTTTTTTATTAAATGGAATACATTTACAACTGCAAACACCTTTTTATTTCCTCTCTTGCCGCATACAATTTTCAAATGGAAAAAATTCACGTACTCATCATTTTCTCCTATCTGCTCTCAACGTACTAAAAATAAACGTACAACACAGCCATCTGCAAAACCAGTCGAGGCGTCTTTTTTTTTTTGACACTCGTCAAAACTAAACCGATTCCTGGACTACATCTAACCTATCCCGTATCAAAGAGTGTTCCATTGTGAAAGACTGTCAGTCACATGATCTTAAACATGGTTGCGTACGTGAAAGTCGATTAGCAACGACTATTACCACTTGAAACGTTCATAACTTATTTGAAGAAAACATGATATAATAAATTATGGCAGCATTCTTTACGCATTACAGTTTTATTTGATTGGCATAGTATCACAAACTATATTACACAGAATGACAACTTCATGTTGATCTGTCTTAGCACATGTTCCACGTGACGTCTTCTTGTTTGATTACGACGTCACCACCTCTTCTACAAGTGGCCATTAATATTTCTTAAAATTCCCATTGACTTACATGCATTTTTCAGTTCGCAAGATCCTGATTAAAAGCATGCATACTTTTATTTTCGGTTTCATTCTAAGGAAATGTATTCGAAAAATGGTGGTAAACTTCAAGCGTAGAGCCAGTATTTGCCCTCAGACCTGCCAAAAGCTGGTCAAATTACCCATGAAAAAAAGGAACATAATATGAGCCATGTTTTGTGAAAAGGGGATTTAACTCTTTACCAAACGACAAAATTTTTGACTTGTCGAAAATTGAAAGCATTTGCAGACGACAAAATAAATGTGACTCAAAAATTGAAACTTGACTTTAGAAGAGTAGAAAACATTGTGGGAAAAGGAGAAAATGCTGGTAACCAGCATTTTCTCCTTTTCCCAAAATGTTTTCAGAAGGCTTCTTCCTCTGGGGCGTAAAAACCAGGGATAGTTTGGTAAAGGGTTAATACATTCTCCGTGATGGAATGTACTATCCGAGTCATCACGTTATGGATACATAAAAACATTTTGTGCAATAACCGTCTGGGTCGATACTTTATGCGGATGCATTAATCCCCTTTTCACAGAGCATGGCTCATTGTTTTTCTACAAAATAGAAAACATTGTAGGTAAAGAAACAATTGCTTGTTACACACAATTGCTCTTTTCCAAACATAGTTTTCCAGAAATGTCAGTTGCGGTGGCGCGAAAATTCGTATCTTCAGAGGAAAGGGTTGAAACATGCTGATATAGTGACGAAGAGTATTACATTACTTGATTAGGTCGGCAGTCTGTACATGCATGGCGCACGTATTGGTCTTCTAACCCTTTCCCAAACAACAAATTTTAGTCTCTTCTAAACTGAAAGAGTACGCAGACGACAATTTTAAAATTGCTAGAAATGACGGAAATTTCTCCAATAGGGTAGGAAACACTGTGGGAAAAGGAGAAATTCCTCGTAACGAGCAATTTCTGCTTTTCCCGCAATGTTTTCAAAAGACTTTTACTGCAGACAAGTAAAAACACGGATTTGTTTGGGAAAGGGTTAAGCGCCCAGTTAAGCTTAAAGATTCTAGTTTTTTCTTACAAAGGAGAAAGCTTGACACTTTTTAAACCATTCCTCTGTGGTAAATTCGAAGGAACTCGCGATTTTTAACATCCTTCTCGAAATGTCTGCAATCAACCATCTATGAAATTTTTAAACTAGCTAACCGTATGTGTTCTTAAACTTACATGTGCCAAGTCCTATAGCTCGGTCGGAAACGTTTAGGGCTCGAAACCAATGGTCTTTGAATAGCTTCCTATGCTTTACCAATTGCTTTCTGAGGACTGACGACAGTCATTCCGACAGGATTCATTCTTCATTCCTCTCTCACTGCTGAATATTGTTTTCGACGATGTTTATGTTGGAAAGCAGCTAGTGAATATGGAAGAATATTGCACTTATAACGGGAAAAGTAAAACCGTGAAAACATGGACAGGTACACTGGTGGCCGCAATACAACTGAAATAGTGTTGAAAAAACTTTTCAAACAACATTAACTGGCATGCTCCTCACACTGACTGAAACGATGCAAAAGGATAATTATGTATCTTGAATAAGTTTTCTTTTAATAACTCGGTTCCTAAAGTTTTTTGGTACTTTCATCTACGAATACACTGTAATTGCTTTCTAATTTTTCATTTTATGATATTTCTAAGAAGACTTAACTGAGATTTTGTGGGAGTTTACAGTTACTGATCAATGAACCTCTGGCGTTTCCTATTTTCAGAAGGACATATTGCCCTGGAGTTGTAAAGATTACAGGTGTACCAGTAATTATAGAATTCCCTACTTTTCGTAATTTGGCATTTTTTTGCATAATAATTTAAATAAGACGCCACTCTTAATATTGGTATCTCGGGTTTTACCATGATTTGTTGATTGTCTTCAGTAGAATCCGCCGTTATTGAGTCTTAAATTCTTTCAGCGCGAATATATAAAGATGACTTCTTTCGAAGTCTAAAAGTACAATCCACTTTACATCGTACAGAGTGCTATCATGTAGGCTTGAGTAAGGAAGCGGACGTTTTAGATCCAAAAGTTTCTTTTACACAGTACTTAACACAATATGGCTTGCAATACACGAAAAGGGGCACTCGGACATTTGCGTAAAGTGTCGTCTCGGATCAGCCTGCGCTAATCCGAGACGGCACTTTACGACTACATTAGGTTTTGTCCTACAGTAGACTTGCGCAAAACAGAAAATTACATAAAAACGGAAAGTATCGTTTCGGATTAGCCTGCGTGGAATGCGCAGGCTGATCCGAAACGACACTTTACGCAAATGTCCGAATGCCCCTTTTCGCGTGTTGCAGGCTATACGTTTCCTAACCCACTAGCTGCTTCCGCTTCCCCTTATATCTATCATCGAAATAACTGCCTATCATCAATCCTCGGAAAGAAATTACTCGACCTTCAGATTCGAACCAGCGATCCCCTGGTACCAAGCCCTGTACACTACAGATTACGTTCCCGGGCTCGGCTAATGCTTTTGTACACCAAGAGACCAGTATTCAAGCGTTCTACAGTTCCGGGCTGACACACGGTCGGAACGTCGCAACACGTGGTATTTTTATCCACCGTTCCATTCAAAACCCCGACCCAACCTATTACAAAACCTTATCCTAGGAAAAATCGTTTCTCATTCCGCCTTACTCTTGGTTTTATGAATTTAATTTTAGGATATTACTCCTTAGGCCTATTTTCAGATCAGAAAAAAAATCCAAGTTTTGAGTTCCATCAACAGAATTTAAAATGTAATCTATTTAAATCCGTCTGAGTTTGAAGTTTGGAAAAAAGAAACAAAAGTACGGTGGCACAAAAGTGACATGGAAGATATATTTTATACTACGTGCGCACGCAGTAGCTAATACGTGCGCACGTAATAAGTAATACGTGCGCACGCAGTAGTATTACGTGCGCTCGCAGTAGCTAATACGTGCGCACGTAATAACTAATACGTGCGCACGTAATACTATTGCGTGCGCACGTATTAGCTAATACGTGCGCACGTATTAACTAATACGTGCGCACGTATTAACTAATACGTGCGCACGTAATAATCGACCAATCAGTTTATAAGGATCAATAAATGTCTATCTTCCACTTCCATCTTGAAACAATGGCTTCCGTTCATGATTCTGATTGGTGGATTATTACGTGCGCACGTAATAACTAATACGTGCGCACGTAATACTACTGCGTGCGCACGTATTAGTTATTACGTGCGCACGTATTAGCTACTGCGTGCGCACGTAGTATAAAATATATCTTCCATGTCACTTTTGTGCCACCGTACAAAAGCGATATGATACATGGGGATCATGGCGTGTTTCTGGTAACGTATTTAAGAAGATGACCATTTCTAGATGCTAGATTCATCCTGGTAAGATATGTAGTGTGACATTTAAGAAGGAAAGACGAGCCCTCACCTGACCTACCTTTCATGATCTGTAAAGTTTCTATTTCAATTAGCATTCGAAACTAACGCCATTTGCATACTTAATCACCTATGATCGTCCTTATTTGTATTTGATATGCCGCCATGTTGTTCATACCAGAAGAAATATTCACAGACACACTCTTAGACCTGTAAGGAACTTGCATATCGCATCTGAAAGTGGGCAACTTTTAGATACGATTTCCATTGAACTTTGTACAATACTAACACTTCTAGTGGAAGAAGTAAAAGCGTACACGTATCGAAAGCTCAAGAAACTTAATGTGAAGTACTAGCTTTCCTTTTTTAGGCTTTGTCCAAAATTTTCGTTACGAACATTTACACAACGTGAAGAACAAATCAGTCATGCTCTGTGAGAAGGTGGTATTATACATCAGCAAATATTATCAACCCATGTTAGCCCGTGCAGTCCGCAAAGGCTGACCTGGTAAATTTCTGCATGTCAAAAGACCATTCTATCCCATGGCTCAGTCGTTTTTAAGACAAAATAGATCCACATTAGGTGACGGTTTGCTTGGTATAATGCACAAATGCAGAAACGTGAAGATGCACAGTTCTTTTTCCCAAATAGCCGCTCAAACAGAAAGTGTTTAAAGAGTTGATCAGCTGAATTCTTACAGATGTGTAAAAAGGTTTGTCTGAATAATTAAATGGAAGGGAAAGAAATACAAGGAAACTCGGGAATTTATTGCTTTGTGACACGCTTTGTCGTAATTTCGTAAACATTGAATAACAGTAACCCCTGACACTTGAGATTTAGCAAATCCGGCGTATCGTCACGTGACCTCTAATGTCTTTTGCCAATAGAGTGAAACCAGATCAGTTTACGCGTCCGCGTAGCTTGATCTTGCACTGCTCTATTTAATACCAGATCTTTAACCCTTCGAGCCATCAAATGAATGACGTGGACCTTTTGCAACAAAAATTAATGAACCATATTCAGACAAAAGGGTGTTCAATGCATCTCCGTAATGCATCGTACGAAGCAAGATATCACATAATTATTGATACATAAAATCCAGTTTGTCTAACAACCGACTGAATCATGAGGTAGACTGGTCCATGGACAAACAAAATATTGACCAATAGCAAAGAGTTTCGACTCATGTCAGCCTGCATAACAGATCCATTAGGGGAAAATACAGGGACAAAGGGAAAACATGTTCTTAACGAGAGCATTTTATCTTCTTTTGCCAAAATGTTTTTAATTTCATATTTACATGGACAGCCTCAAATCACGATGGTTACTCGTACATAACAAGATGTTTTCAAAGCAGTTTGCTGCAGTGTTTTTCTATGTGAAGAGTTCATTCAGTGGGATGACCTTAAGAAAATGGAACACGGACAGTTTTACCGATTTTGTTTTTCCTCAATTTAATTTTGTAGGCAAGTTGTGTACACCATGCTGGAGGGTCCTGCGCGGCTCAGTGGTAAAATATTGAATTCGTAAACCAAATGCTCGAAGAGCCTGTTTTTCTGTGTGTGTGTCTTGGGGTGTCCTCGATCAAGACACGTCAGATTCCTACCCTAGTACTGGTTAAACACAAGACATACATGAGTATGTGAGTTGTCGCCGTAATTTGACTTAAATATTTTTGAAAGCGACATGAAACACCATTTGATTAATCAGTCAACATTATGCTGGAGAATATCGACCGTGCGTGGCGGCTCAATTCTGAGTTTCTCAATGGTCCTTTCGAAAAGGCAGCCGATTTGAGGTCAGGTAAAGAGTTAAATAGTCAATGAACGTTCTAAGGTGGCTTAATATAGGGTAAATTCACGTTTTGAGGTCGTTAACATTCGCAGAGGCCTGAAAAATGCTTTAACGCCCGAGTGCGAAGCACGAGTGTGTTAAAGTATTTTGAGGGCCTCGGCGAATGTTAACGACCGAAAAAAACGTGAATTAATGCTATTATTGCATAAAGTAAAGGTATTTTAGCAATTATTTACAAAGACAGCAAAAATATTTCCATAGAAATGCAAATAAGCGAACTTCAAATGTACTGTACCTAAATGGGTCAAAACCGGAAGTCGGCGAAGAAGTTTTTGTTACGAGCAGTGAAGGGCCGTTAGTCCTGTATGCCAGTTTTGATTCTCTCGATGTATATTCACTTCTAATAATTTTTAATACAAATTGGACTATTATGGGATAAACTTGCACACGATTGGACGATTACAACTAGAATGAATAAGTGGATATGAATTTCTGTACCTGAAAGACGTCAGAGGAATCGATCTACATCAAGCGAGGGAATTACCGATCATGTTAAAAAGTGGGTGGGATGTAGCTGGTTTAGAGTACATTTCACGAGTGATTTTTTGTTCAGATCTCGATTAAACTGAGATTCTGTGCAAAATTTTGTTTGTGGTGTACTAATATCATCAAAGGCAAGCCATGAAAATCATCTAATATGGTACAAGTTCCTACAGTTTGATGGTCGGAGTCTAGGGAAAATCTGACACGAACAAACGTTGTTTACAAGGTAGGCCCGAATCGACGATATTGATAGTACAAAGCCGGGCGTTAACGGCGCGGGAATTTACTGATTAATACACGTTTTCTCCCGTTAACGCCCGGTTTTTATCCGTTAATACATGCTTATAACGGCCCGAAAAGGCACATTTTATGCAATAAGAAGTTTTATTATACGGCTTGCGTATGAATAATTGTGACGTTAAAGCAATAAAGATAGGGGCTCCGTGACTGAAACACCAAGGTTTTCATTCAAAAAAAAAAATGACGTACCTTGGATTTGTTGACATCCTTCAAATAATTAATTACTTTACACAGCGGTTCTGTGATAGTGTTTTTTAGAACGAGATGTTTGTAGAACGCGATGTTTGTAGACCGCAATGTTATGGAGAATTCTTAATTCCAAAAGATACAGGTTACGTCAATGATTCAGCTGATCCTCTATAACCCTATTGTCCTTCTTTGAGCGTTTTCGAAGTGTCTGAAAGATGGCAAGTTCTGAAAGCATTAAAATTCATCAAGGAATCGCACATTATGGAACTAAAGAAATTAAAAGAAAAAAAAAACACACACACATAGATTTCAGTGTTGTCTTTCATCACCTCTAATTTAAGGCTTAAAGCAGATTGAATGCTCTGAAATTGAAAGGTTAAACGAGAGAGAGAGAGACAGAGAGAGAGAGAGAGAGATGATTCACTGGGGTTGGGGTGGCATGTCCGTGGTTTATACGTTATAATTAATCTTTGATTAGGTACTGCAGAATTTATAGTTGTTTAAGCATTTTTCAGCGGAAAATTTAAAAAAAGGATTAGACTTTTACCGTACCTGGACCTCAAACATCAATTACCGAGCACCACAATTCTTTGAAAGAGTGCCAAACCCTTAACGTTTTTCCATGACTTAATTTTATATTTGCCCAAGTTGAAAGAACTTGCAAGCTCCACAATACATGTTTAGATATTGTTCAAATGATTAGCTTTGTCTCTAAAAGGTTAGAAAAAACCGTGAGAAAAGGAAAAAATGCTTGTTGCCAGCGGACCATTCTCAGATTGTTTTTGCGCATTGTTTTCAAAGTTCTTCCTTCTGAGGGCCGTGATACCAAATGAACATTTCAAGAAGAACTTTTGTGATTTCAAAGCCGTAAAACTACGATATTGGAATGTGTCAATCGAAGATCAGAATGCACGCTCTGTGCCGTCTAATCCCGATCTTTACTATCCACCAAAGGGGAAAAATTCGTGCTTAGCAGCCTGACTTTAATCGGAAAAAAGAGACAACTTTATATTTCTCCAGATATTCCAGAACATCGTTCCTCAGCCCTGTTGTCAAAATTGGTGGCACAGCAAGGCTCTACAGGTGGCGGAATCAAGATCAGATTGCACAAAACGACCTGGCTGACATTGGACCTCGTCATCCGCAACTTGGTTTTACAGAATAACCAAGAATCTCCTCAGCAGAATCAATTATGTTTTCAACCCTTTGCCAAAAACCACCGTAACTTTACGACACCGAGAAAGAAGGCTTAGAAACAGTTTTGGATAAGGAAAAAAATGCTGTCAACTAGCATTATACGGGATTTTTTTTTTTTTTTTTTTTTTGAAAGGGGGGGGGGGTATTTAATTAGTAAATTAAAACGGTGACTTTGTACTTCGGAAAAGTCAAATCAAGCTTCATTGTACAGGTAAGACTCGTTTAATTTTCCACGTCTCTCATCAGCACGAAGTCATGTGGTGAGCCCCTGTGAGAGTTTTACAGGTGTACACGAACAAACAATTTCTACGTATGCATGTTATCCACTAATATCCACTTGGTAATGGAATCTTTTGGATCCTCTGTTTGTTTACAATAGACATTTAAGGCAAGTATTAATATGTATCCATCCGACAGGAGCAGGGCAACGTGCTTCTATTAAAACCACGATGGTTATGTCCCGAACACATAAGGACGGGCTTTTTCACCAGACAACAGCACAAAGAACTTGGCTAATTCATGGCAATTTTATCCCATTTTTGTAACTAAGTGCCAATGACCTTAGGATTTCTTAAGCAATCATAAAATCATATATATCTACATGTAGGAAGAGAAAGCTTTTATTTAACATCTTTGAAATGAGATTACTAAGTTCTGCATTACTTTATAACATATGTCAAGCATAAAGGAATGGATTTTCGCATTCATTGGTTTGTTTAATGCGCTGTAGGCAGTAGCTTAACCCAGCTATGAATAAGGGTGTAAAAAAATCCAATACTTGACTTACTGAGACTGAATGGCAATTTAGATAAGAACTGCCATGCTAGTAGTCAAATTTGCAATACACCCTATACTGTAATTTTAGTGCTGCTCTACCAGGGAATTAAGTGACTCCATGTTGAATTCTTCCAAGCCCACAAAAAAGAGTCTATTGTCAGTGTCATTTTAGTGGAGATATAGATTCTGGGGAATCCTTAGCACTACATATTCCTCACTGCATATCCTAAATAACTCCAGCACTTCACATCATTCTTCATTGTAATTACCCTTAACACCATGTCTTTTAGAGCTATCGGAATAGCCCAGCACTTAACATCATTCCTGGAACGAAATTACCCTTAGCATGTTTTAAGCACTTAAAACTTTTCATGTTGCAATATGAAATGTGTATAAAAAACTAGAATGGCCCTGGAATTAATATGGATAGACACAAACACCGTTTATATGGTGTATTGCCCTTACTGATTTCCTTAAACAACTGTATTTTCTTGCTAATGTTCACCGTATACCCTCAGGTGTATCAGCTTGTGATTGAATTTTGCACAAAACTTACAGAAATAATCTTATTAGAGGGACGGAATATACTGCTAATGCACCAAACCAAATCTGAGATGAGATTACTTGTACATTGTGCTTTGTTAAGGCATTGGATGTGAAGTATGAGGCACCACTTTAAATAACTGACCAAAACCTGTTGCTTACAAAATGCCCGAAGACTACTTCAACATCTTAGGGATTAATCAAGGAACATACGCAATCTACCAGTTATGCAAGCGTAGACATCCTAACAACTGTCCATTGTACAGGAATCATAGAATTTTTCTGTGCTCCTTATTCCATGATACTGTATAGCAGACATCCTTTAAACCTATAAAGGCTGTAATATTATTCTTGCCTTGCCTTGACTCAAAGATAAGGGTGTACTCTCTTGATTCGTGTTTTGCTCGCTCAATAACGCCTTCCTATAACATTTTTTTCTCAGAATGATAGCCTCTAGCAAAATTATTATACCTGTATAAGCTTTGTGAATGTAGTGAGAGGTAAGCAATATCAAGGTTTATTGAATTTTGTATATTTCATCCCTGGTCGTATTTTGCCGTTTCTTCTACTCCCATATAATTTCATAATATCACCCAGCTGTTACTGTAGTATGATTGCCTATCCTCCCGTCCCCCCCCCCCAACTTTTCCCCATTTCCAGAGCGGCTCGTTGAATGTACGGCGTCTGGCTAAGTTTTGTTCCTAACATGAACGAGTGAATCATTCAATAGTCTGGCTTTCAGTCTGTAAGTGTTGTTTCTGTAATGTTTTTCATTGACTGTGATGTCACCGAAAGGGTATTCTCTGACATGATTTTGAGGTGAACACATTAAAGTGTATACTAATTCAGTTTCTTAAGCATCATGTTATCACGGGTAGGAAACTTCATATTCGCAGCCGCAGACAGTTAACTGCTTAAGGATCTGCGCTTTTACATAGAAACTCCATAATATGTAATCTCCACATATAGAATATACATGTACATAAACTAATAGGCGTCAGAAATCCGTCTTTCGGTCAATACCTTTTATCCGCGTTTTATTTGTATCCATTCCGTCTGCACATGCTTAAAAGGATTTCGGACACTGGATACTTTTTTCGGAGCAGGGTTTTTCATTTTCGTTGTTATGGACTTGTATATACCCCACCCACCTGACATACTGTTGTGTCGTGTTAAGTGTTAAAAAGAGTTAAGAGTGTTCACACATATACCCTGAGGCGTGTATTGCGAATAGGTCAATTGTATTTCTCCGCTTTGTAAAAGTTTTTTTTTTTTTCTATTCAATATCTCTGCCACGGTCGGTACATTTTCCATTTAGCTTTTTAATGACTGTTTCAAGACCAAATACCTGTCCGAAGATGCCAAATTTTTTCATGATTTTTGCTTACGTGTGCGCTGCACTTACAACGAAAGCATGACAAATGCTATATACATGTATAGACCATTATGTTAATCAAAAGCTACACAATAGTACGAGGGTCATCCAAGAAGTTCTGATAATGGTCCCATATATTTTATATCTTATATCGGAAAGTAATGAAACTTGGCATGCATGACCACTTACTATTACGCTATTGATTAACACTGAATACATTCATGTGCAACACATGAAGTCATCATGATGTGACGTCATCTAGACATCACTTTTGCGTCATGGACGCGTTAACCCAAGCTGAACAACGCGCGTACATAAAAAATGAGTTTTTGAGAGGGAAAACAAGGAAAGAAAATCCACGAAAATTTATCAGAAGCTTGTAATGGATCTGCAATGTCATTTAGTAAAGTTTACAGGTGGATCAGATGTTTTGCCGGTGGAAATTTAGACATTTCCGATGACTCCCGCAGTGGACGGCGGATAGAGGCTACATACAAGTTTCATGTTGAAAAAATAAAGGAACTTTTGGACGAAGATAGATGTTATACTTGTGAGTAGTTATCTGAGGTTGTTGGAATTTCTCATGGATCAGTTTACACGATATTAACAAGGCATTTAAAGATGCGGAGGGTTTTTGCGAGGTGGGTCCCTCATCATTTGAACCGAAACCAAATGACTCACAGGGTAAAAGTTGCAGAAAAACACTTAAAGCAGTATGAAGATGAGAGTGATAGGTTCTTAAGTCATATTGTTGCAATAGATGAGACGCGGTTACATAGCTGTAAACCTGAATTGAAATCGTAATCTTCAGAATGACACACTCCTGGGTCACCAAAGCCTGCTTGATTCTGACGAAAACCGGGACATCTGAAACAGCTGGCAATTGTACCATATGATAGTGGTGGTGTATTGGCATCGGATTGTCTTCCCATAGGATAGACAGTTGACGGAATGTATTATGCAAATATTTGTAAGAGAAACCAAGGCCAGCTATACGTAAAAAGCCACACGAATTCTTAAATGCGGGATTGGTGCTGATTCATGACAACGCGACGCCGCATAAATCAGACGCGGTAACGTCACTACTACGGGTTTAGGAATGGGAAATATTATCACATTCGCCCCATTCTCCCGACTTAAGTCTATGTGATTATGACCTATTCCACAAATAAAAAATGCTGATCCGGGGAATTCGTTTTGATGATTAACAAGGCCTGAAAATTGTAGTGGCCAAGGAACTGCAAAGCATCTCTGAAGGTTGCCTAGCAACGAGAATTACGGATCTTCCAAAGAGATCAAATGCGGTTATATGAAACAGGGGTCAATACCTTGAAGGAAGATAGTGCAGGTATGCCGCTATTTGTTATAGTTTGTTATCTGTAAGGCCATTATCAGAACTTATTGGATGACCCTCTTCTTTTCAAAATTTAGATAGACTTATGTTCGACAGCATTTTTCAATCGTGACAATACCAGTCCTTTGTATTTTCATAAATCTGGTCAGGTTCCATCCAACAAATGCACTACATTTTGCACTGAAAGGTATGGAAAAACAAAGCCTACTTCCTAAATAATTTTGTACTAAAAACTAAATTTTTGACATGAAGCCCTCGTCAATCGGTGCCGACCTAAATATTCAGAGCCGGTCCACATAATCGGAGCCCTTCTTTATTTTTATAATTTTTTGTGCTATTTCTTTTCAATTCTTTACCAGCAGTGAATGTAACATTTCAAAACATTACTTCACTCTTTTGGGACAGCAAGACTCTCTCTTATTTGCCAATTAAATGGCAATAATAGACTGAATTTAGGTCCGTGACGTATTATTTCGGCTACGGTCAACCCACGCCACAAATGATTCAGACAACATCGTACACTTGTTACAACTTTCCGTAGTGTAGAAAACTCGTTGAAAGACCAGAGCATTGCATGACATTCTCCTTTTTTGTAATTTCAAAGACATAAAAACACATGATTACAAATAAGACAAGCTTACCTGTTTTTTGGTTGTTTTTCAGCCGACATTTTCAGAAACGGAAGACCAACACAACATTTTTCTCGTCGGAGCCGTTGGCTCCGAATATGAAGTTTCCTACCCGTGGTTATGTTGACGTCTGGTGAAAAGTGAAAGACATACTCGTGTCTTGAGACAAAGACTCTATGGTAATTAGTCTTCTAGTCTTCGTATGCTTTCAGCATAAACGAGTTTAACTTCTGAGGATTATCAACTTGCCCGAGGACAAATCACGCCAAGAATATTCCAGAACCGTAATGTGAAAAAAAACTTATATGTGAGATGAATAATATTCATTCCATTATGACCAGTAATTCAGTTTCAGGGATTTCAGATCAGAATGTCCCACAAAATATCTGGCAGGATAGATTTAAAAATATGAGTAAATTATTGGTCTATTCTAATCTTGATCTTCACTGTCTCTACAAAAACATATACACTTGTCATTGTTGCCCAAACGGTTAATTATGGCTTGCTGATTACTAAGTACATGAGATTTATTCAATCGGTTTTACTGCAGGTTAGAATCATCAACTGGTTACTAGTACGATTTGCATCGCTACCAAATGAATACCTGTAGTTGGGCCAGAAATAGCCTAGCATATACCCTTTAGAGGTTATGGTCAGCCACACTGTTGCTGTCTGTTTTCCGTGGGCTGCAACCCCTGTCGCTGGGTTGCAGGATCCTTGTTGAGACACGGAAAGACCCACTGACACTTAATTGATTAAGACGACGACCGGAAGATGCGTTTAATCGACTGGTCATGCCAACGCTTCTAGAAACCACTCATCCCTCAGTTCGATATTGTTGTTTATTATATAACAGTAAATTTTTCCGGATCAAATACATGCGTCGAATCGGATGAAGTAATACACACGACAGACAAAAAATCCGTATGTACACACTGTGAAATACGGTTCCAAATACGGTATGATGACGTTTCTCGCGCACGCACTAAGCACGCATTGAATTTCGATTTGATTAGTCAAAATTTTACACTGTAATATTAATCCGGCACTCATGAAAATAGAGTTACTATCATACACACTATAAATTGTCTCATTTTGTTTGCCGTTTTCGAATAAGATGTCAATAATTGCAAAATGTTGTCGTCGAAAGTTGTAGGTATGTAATAAAAGGAATATTATGTAGTTGTAATTTTTATAACGCGCAATGTCAAATTTTCTCACGCTACTCGAATTAAAGATGCATCTTTACTCGTTTTCATCCAGTTTTGTAACCAATTTTATCTTTATTTTATGAAATTATAATCATTCTTGTACCTTCGTGCCAAATGTTGCCCCTGTCGGTGGCAAGGTTGCACAGATTACGACGGATAGAAAATGCAATTCGTTCTATGGAGGCTATCCCTAGACATTACAACCACAGTTTCCGGTTTAAATCGAAGACAAATCCCTGGCGTCTCTTTATCCCATACACCCTAAATCGATTTTTTAGCTACGTTTACACGGCTATCTAGATTCTACACATTGTAAAGTTAAAACAGCGTTTGTTTACTCTCTGGCTGTATGGGAGCATCTTTAAATACAAGCACCGGAAAAGTTACTACAACATAAAATTCCTTATTTAGCACATAACTCCCCTTGTTTTTAATATAAGACAGCCATTACGAATTTTCTTGTCTTATACACCACACTGGAGAGACCTTGCGTACTTGCTCCAGGTCTACGTTACTGCTCCTGTTAATTCAACGTACCCGCTCCAGTAAAAAACATGGCTGCGCCCATAAGATTCCACAAGGTAAGCACAAGAACATATTTTTTTTTTTTACATGTTATTGAATAGATATGCAGTTGCAGGTTGTCGCACGGAATGTCTGGGATGTCAGTGCACGTTAATCTGTAGTTGTTTTGGTGGTTAATCGTTTGTTGAAGACGTTTAATCCGACAAAGTTCCGTCGGCGACTACGATTTCTGGAAAAACACTACTTGGAGTCTCCAAAAACCTCTGTAAAACATATACACTCGATATTCTGAAGTGTGTGCCGTGTCAGATGACCAATATAATGATTATCCTCACAACTATAAACCGAAAAAAATCAAATTGCAGTTATTAAATGCCATTTTTGCATTACAACGTAACATGCTCCTAAATTCAATACAACGATCCAGCTCCTGAACTAAAAATACGGTAAGCGTATGGGTTCGTGTTACAGTAAACAATTTTGTCATTTTGGTCAAGATTCTATATTAATTATCGTAGTCACAGTCATAGGTTCGTCATCGTTAATAATAGCAATAATCATCATTATGCACGACCGATTGTATATTCAAATCAGCTAAACATCTATAGACATCGGTTTATGTAATTAGTTAGAGACCAAATAGTAAATTCTACAGGAATATAATACACCCAAAAGAACAAGTGCAGTGTCTGTTTTAACCCTGTACCAAATATTTTCTAATTTGAACAAACTGATGTAGAATGCTAAGCAAAACATTGGGCATGTTTTCCTTTTCTCACATTGTATTCTATCAATGAGATAAGTATCTTTCAGTTAAGTCACAATTTAAACTGTTTTCTGCAACTAGATCCCTGTCAATATAGATCGGTTCAGATGTGTAGTTTGATAAATACTTGAATGGCAGTACAATTCTAAAACACGTTGAACCTTTTTTTTTTTCTATCAATAGGCCTAATCTTATTGGGCATGTATTCAGGCGATCTCGGGTTCTCTGTTTCTCTCCCCAATTTTATTAAGCTGGCAGAATCAGACACTCATCGTGAAAAAATGGAGAGAGAGAGGAAGGAAGGAATGGAGAGAAAGGGAGAGGGGGAGGGAGAAAGGGAGAGAGAGAGAGAGAGCGTGGGCGGATTTGTCTAATAGGCCTTGATGTCTTCTCAATTTGTTTCAGAAAGTAACGATATTAAGTTGTTTGTAACAATTTTATATACACAGTTGTGTATGAAAGTGGTCAATGCTGAATACATTAATTTCATACATTATTAACAGTCACTTGAAAGTCGCATATACTTTACTTTAAAAACCAGAAATATGAAAGCGAAAACGATTTCGGAAAATGATCACTTTGTTACGAAAGCCTACATACGAAAGCCTACAAGGGTCAAAATGAAGGTAAAATATTTTTATCAAAAACACGTAGTAACGTGAATTCAAAACACCTTATAACGCAAAAAGAAAGTCGCACTAAGGCGAAAAATCTCGTAATAACGTGTTTTAAAACACGTAATAACGTGTTTAAGAGTCGCAGTAACGCGAAAAATCTCGTAATAACGTGAATTCAAAATACGTAACAAAGCAAAAAAAGTCGCACTTACGTGAAAAAATCTCGTAATAACGCGTTTAAAAGTCGTAGTAACGCGAATCGAAAATTCGCAGTAACGTCTTTTTTTATTTTATCAACATTAGATGAGTACAGTTTACATGTATGTGCAATAAGTCTTTGACATGCATTCGAATTTCCCAATAAAGATTAAATTATGTTGGTTGTGAGTTCTGTTTGTTTCAGCGTTATTTCAACCACATCACAGAAATCACTTTCTTATTAATCACCTTTCTAGAATGAGCTAGTATTAAGTCTGCATCTTTACTTTGCCTTGCACCAATAACTCGCCAATAACTACCAATAATTGGCATAAATATATTTGAAAGCTACTGGCTGCTATCCTAGATCAACGTCTTCGAAAAATGACAAATGGTGAAAGAGGAATGAAACCTTCTGCAATGACGATTATCAGTCTCCGAAAAGAATTTGGCTGAGCTGTTGAATCGAGCCATCGAACAAACCCCGCCTTGCATGTTTATTTATATTTTATCATTTATATTAACGAAGAGGAGTCTTGTGATGACGATATCGAAGATGATAGTTATAATAGTTATGGATCTTCTGCATGATAGTTATGATAGTTGTCCACCCTTTGTATGATACTGTCTGTCATCAAGCTCTTCATGTATATAATGACATTTCATTTCAAAAGCATCAAAAGGACAATAAACCTGACGGACAGAAAAACCGAAAGACGGACAAATAGACAGTTATACATATTGATCAAAAAAGAAAAATTGTTTGATTAAACTCGTACACAATCGCATATAATATCGTTCTCTTTTTCAACTCAGGAGCTGGATCGTTTTACTGAGTTCTGGAGCGTGGAGCGTTGCCTACAAAAATTGACAGAAAGTTGCTCTTTAATGAATGTCGTATAGTTTTTGTTTAAAACTGTGGTGAATAAAGCATATATGAATCACTTGGCAAAGCACAAACTTCAGATTATTGTGTTTGTATGTTTAACAAAGCTTTTTGCTGACTCCCGCGTGTTGATTATTCAGAAATCATAGTCGCTGACGGAAGTTTGTTGGATTAAACGTCTTTAACAAATAACCAACCACCAAAAGAACAATACAGAAATATGCACTGACATCCCAGACATTCCGTGCAACAACCGTCTACTGTACATCTATTCATCTGATTGTTATAGAGGTATGTTTTGGTGCTTACCTAGAAAAATTCTTGGGCGCAGCCAGTTTTTAGCTCACCTGAGCACGAAGTGCTCAGGATGAGCTATTGTGATCACTCACCGTCCGTCGTCCGTCCGTCGTCCGTCCGTCCGTCCGTCGTCCGTCCGTTCACATTTTGTTGTTTACACTCCAGCATCTACAAATATTAACCAATCAGCACCAAACTTGGTCAAAATATATATACCATAAGATCTCGGATGAGTTCGATTATGGATCTAATCAGACCAGAACGACTGGAGTTATTTGCCCTTGAATTAGAAAAATTGCCATATTTGATTTTGTTTACACTCTAGCATCTACAAATATCAACCAATCAGCACCAAACTTGGTCAAAATATATATGACTGTAAGATCTCGGATGAGTTCGATTATGAGTCTAATCGGACCAGAACAACTGGAGTTATTTGCCCTTGAATAAGAAAAAATGCTATATTTGACTTTGTTTACACTCTAGCATCTACAATTATTAACCAATCAGCACCAAACTTGGTCAAAATACTCACGACCATAAGATCTCGGATGAGTTTGATTATTGGTCTAATCGGACTAGAACAACTGGAGTTATTTGCCCTTGAATAAGAAAAATTGCTATATTTGACTTCGTTTACACTCTAGCATCTACAATTTTTCACCAATCAGCACCAAACTTGGTCAAAATACTCATGACCATAAGATCTCGGATGAGTTTGATTATTGGTCTAATCGGACCAGAACAACTGGAGTTATTTGCCCTTGAATTAGAAAGTTCTATAGAATAGTTCTTTGTCTGGAGCATAACTTTGTCATCTTCAGTCCGATTGACTTGAAACTTGGCATTTGTGTTTGTTGTAATAATACGGAGTGCAGTGTGAAAGAACTATAACTCTACCTTGTACTGTCTATGAGTTATTTCCGTTTGACCTTCATTTTTATAGCATTTCTTGCTTGTCCGGAGCAAAACTTTGTCATCTCTAGCCTGAACATCTTCAAATTTGGTATGCATGATTGTTGAAAAATTACGGAGTGCAGTGCACAAGAACCATAACTCTTCCTAGCACAAATTTTGAGTTATTTCCCCTTTGACTTTCATTTTTATAGCATTTCTTGCTTGTCCGGAGCAAAACTTTGTCATCTTAAGTAGGAATGACTTGAAATATGGTATGCTTATTTGTTGCAATATTTGGAAGTGCAGTGCACAAGAATTGTAACTCTACCTTGAGCTGTCTTTGAGTTATTTCCCTTTGATCGTCATTTTTACAGCATTTAGTGCTTGTCCGGAATATAACTGTCATCTCAAGTCAGAAAGACTTCAAACTTGGTATGCATGTTTGTTGCAATATTACCGAGTACTGTGCGCAAGAACAATAACTCCACCTAGCGCGAATTTTGAGTAATTCTATTTTGATCTTCATTTTTACAGTATTTCTTGCTTGTCCGGAATGGAACTTTGAAGTCTCATCTCAAATGGACTTGAGACTTGGTAAACATGTTTGTTGCATTACCTGCCCTTTGCAATTATTATACCTCCTCGACAACTGGCGGTGGGATGGGCATATCTTGCTACAATTTGCCGCTCTTGTTTCATTATCATTTGGCCTTGAACCTCAGTACTTGGTATTCATCTTCATTGTAGACCTTTACTGCTTAGTACTCAGGTGAGCGATATAGGACCATCATGGTCCTCTTGTTTTTACTGGAGCGGGTACGTTGAATTGACAGGAGTAGTAACGTTGACCTGGATCAAATACGTAAGGTCTCCAGTGTGTACAAGTGTGAGATAAGAAGAGAGTGCAGTATTTGGTCAACGCGCTGTAATTATACACCTCATTTCTAAAACATTACCGACTAAGATTCCTATGTGAAATTTACTATCAAAATTGATGATCGTGACAAAGCTGCAAATTTTAGTGTCTTTGGATGTAAAACGAAACCGTTTTATGCAAGTTTTTTGGAACTTTTTCTGTGTGTGATGCACAAACCTATCAAGGAAACAAATAGTCTTTATTCAAATTTGAATAAACCTGCACATGTAGGTCTATGTTTTACCACGCCATGAACTATATTTCGTGAGATACAGATATGTGATAAAAAGAATCTGACATTCGTTGGCTTTTGAGGTAAAATTTTATTTCACTGGTCCACAAAAAAAATGTCATTAGGCTCGTCAAAGGATCGTTTAATAAAATATTTTCTTAAACACTAAGTCATGTCTTATCCTTTGTATTGACGTCAATATCTAAGATGCCCGTAGACCATGGGCTGATAAGGTGAAAGTTTGATGTTTGATTTCCAAATATGAAAGTGTCGAAAGATAGTTTCTACATTTATTCAGACCGTCTTTATCACCGATGTATATTTGTCCACCCAGATAGGTAAGCACAATTACGTCGTTCATTCATTACTATCTCTTTTCGGATTGAACGACTCGACCTTTTTAACTCATTAAAAATTAGACTTGTAAACTCTTTACGTTTAAGACAGTAAGAGGATATAAAAACAGAGAGAATGGGCCTTTAATCTACGCCGACCGCGATCGTCAATTAAATTGTCTTTGATAGATTTCAGGTTAGAGAAGTATTTTTGATCATAACAAAGAAAACTTATCGAAGAACACGCCAATGTATAGGGAAATGTAACTTATACCAGATAATTGTAAAACTGTCTACGGTAGATTGACAAGGCTGTAGACATGTTCATATTGAAAGTAATTCCATCCGCCCTGTCGCTAAAGTGATTGGATTTCCCCTTTGGTTTACAAGATTGCGGGAAAAGAAGAAAAATGCTGTTTAAAAGCATTCTCTCCTTTTCCCACTTTATTTTCCAAAAGCTTCTACAGGGTCGTAAAACATAGCTAAATGGTCAGTATGTTAGAGATCGGTTAATTTAACAAATCTTATTCGTTACATCTGTGTATAAATTGTTAATGTATTTGGAACATGATCTGGCACGTGGGGGCTTAATGCATCGCCGAAATTCATTATACTAAGCAAGCCATCATATAATCACAGACCCATAAAATCCATTTCGTTTAACAACCGACTGAATCATGAGGCAGACTGGTCCTTTGACATTAATAAAATTGTCAAATAGCAGAAAGTTACGGCCCAGGTCATTCTGCGCGGATTGCGCAGGCTGACCTGGGCCGATACTTTTTGCATATGCATGATGCTCCTTTTCACACAGCATGGCTAATTACCTTTGTAATATCTGAAGATTGTTGCTGTATCCATTCTTCTGTATCCCAAAATATAAAACATTCTTTTGTCTTTGAAAGAACATTTTTTTTTTTCAAACGGGAAGATACTAGATGGTAAGATTCAGTAGTATAAAGGCACATTTTTGCGTTTGTACTGTCGGTAACTACGTCCAATACATTATGTTACTATAAATAGTAACTTTTTCTACTGAAAATGGTGTAATATCAGTGTCACGCGTGGACATAATATATGGCGGGTTAACGGACTGATATCTGATATCCTACCCGTCGACAAGTTTTTTTTTTGTTCTAACTCTATAGCAACGGAACCCTCGCTTGTTAACTGATGTTCTCAAAACATGCTATTGAAAAAAAATAAAATGCTAAATTAGTCCGTCAATCGCGAGTGAAAATATCTTTAGAACTACAGGCAATGATTGAAATGCAAAACCAGCAAAGACACGATAGAGAATAAATTGTTTGGTGTTTTGGATTGGGCAAGTTTATCTGGTGAGCCGTGGGAACCGAACCCGATAAACCAAATCCAAGACACCGTTTAACCACCTATTTATCCTGTTTTTCATTTATAATCCATATCATACAGAGTTGAATATTTGGCTAGGGAAAAAACCAAAAAAAAACATATCGACTATGAATAAAGATGATGAACTGCTTATTTAAAACATCTTTCGATGTACTGTATATGCAGCTGCAGTAATGACGTAATGAATGATTACGTCATGAACGTGACGTTTACTCGCGTAAAAGAGTTCTGTCGAGTGATTTCACATGTAAAAAAAAAGGCACGAAACAATCGAGCAAATAATCCATAAATGTAATAAACAGATTAGTATGAACATAGGCAAAGCCCAACAGCAAGCAGCGCTTGAAGTGTTTGTTCCTTTAATATTGAAGAAAATGAATCATTATATCTAATGCCTTCAAATTATAGGGGGTAGATCTAGATATTATTCAGATTTTTGCAATCTCACTAAACTTCAAGAATGATTCATCTCTGAGTTATGGAAGAGAATTAGTGGCAAACCATCAGTAAAGAAGAAATACACATTTAATAATAAAAAACCAACAGTGGAGTTTCCATAATGGGCTAGATAGCCCCTTAGGATATTTGAAGAATTCGTGCCAGAATTTTGGAGAGGCTTTGGCAATGTCATGTGATCAATAATGTGGATCCATTACATTGGATAGTATTCAAATAATTATGATGATGTCATATTTGACATCATAAAAATAGACAGAGATACGCTTTACAACGCACCCAATCCATTATTTGAATGCCAAATTTAACTGTATGTAACCCTCTGGTGTTGTTTACGTTTGCAGAGAAAAGTGTACTTTGTAGTAGAACTACAACATTCATCTGTGTGTAATTAAAGAAAAATGTAGAAAAAAAAGCCCCTTTAACATGGAAAATATTTTGGTAGCACTGTGTGATATAGAGTGGTCCGATAGCTCAGTTAGTACATCATACACTCAGCTAGGGCAGGGGTATTATGTTGGAGTCCATTTCTAGGGTAGCATTTCATGTTGATTCTCAATAAAATGGTGACAAGATTAATGTCTGTATTAGCAGGTGTTCTTGACCAGGGGATATAACAAACGGAAACTAGGAGTTGTTATATCAGCTTTGCCGCCTTCAAGTTTGTACAAAAATGCCCTGTTAGTCAGAAGTATCATGTTCCAATTCCATGTCAGTCACAATGTTCCCTCTTTATTGGACCTGTATGAGGGAATGGATGGACAGACAAGCAGACTGACCAATTGACTAACGGAATTATCTGTACTTGAAGCAATGTTACTATGTTGATATCTAGGGGTATGACTTTTTCGACCATTGATTATCAAACCAAACAGTTTATCGAAACATTTCCTTCTTTTTACTATTAGGGAATTACAAAATAAGACAAATCAGAGTACAACTTAAAAGTTTTATAAACATATAGGTTCTGGGTCAAAATGGCACCCTCTAAAACGTTTAGAGTTGTCTTTGGTGGCTTAGTGATGATGTTTTACTTTTATTGGAGTCTCTTCAGGTAGTGCAAGGTGCATTCCAAGCATGGATTACTTGTAAAACCAAGGAAAATACATTAAAACCTGAGCTGTTAGTCTGATAGCAAAACAAGCGATTTTGAAAGGAGGGTAGAACACCAATCAATCAAACCAAAAAGTCCAAGTTTCAAAAGTGACTGGGGCAAAAGAAGGTGGTTAAAACTATGGTCCTTGTTTCGAATCGTTATCTGACATTGGTATTTGAAATGAAATCATTACTATTTACTCATAGTATTTCTTATTTAATGTTATAAACAACATATAAAGTGTACTTACATGGATCAAAGGAAAAAGTACAGACAGAGAACTTTCAGGGATTTGAGTTTGTAAATATTTGTTTGAAGAGAGTTTTATGTTACTTTCTTACAGCAATTCAGCTTACTTATTGTTATCAATTATATCTTCTCTTAGCAAGGTTTAAACAAGTGCTAGCCTGTGGCTATGGTGCCTTGCTCAAAAGTACTCCCACATAACTGTCAGGTGCAATCTAGGGTTGAAATAGGACTTTCTGATAAACCCATTGCCTTAAACATATAGATGCAGATCACCCAAAGAATACAATACAGTCACCTACAAAAACAAATCTGCAGAAAAAAATATTTCAATGACTTTCAAGTCCATGTCGTTACTTTTCCAACAACCTATTCTTAACAATCAATTTATCATACTGGTACTTTTTTATGTGTATGCAGCTGATAGTTTTGCTGGCATGTAATAAAATTTAAATTTAAATTTAATGAAAGCTTGAGTAAAAATAGACTGTTAAAACGAAATAACACCAGATTTTCTTTTGGGAAATTAAAAATATCTTTTTAAAAACTAATAAACAATATTATTCTGCAAAAAATGGGTTTAGACCAAGTTATTATTTGAAGAGAAAATACATAAAGGAATATACCATTTTTTTCATTTTTTTAAAGTCTAAACTGTTGACTTATTGTGTAATAGGGTTGTTCTACATACAATTTAGCATGGCTGACAGATACCATAAATTGGATCATAAGGATAAGTTCATTTGGTGGAGGCATTCTAGGTAGATGTGATCATTTTACAGGAAATGCGTTTGAGCCCTGGTGCTGACAATTTTGGTGGTACCTTTTTTTTCACCTTGGCAACACTGAGAGTACTGTCATTTCCTGGTGATGTATCTTACCAACAAGCGAACGCCTTCAACATAAATCTTTGCTCAAAATCTAGTTTCATGCAGCTGTAACAAGAAAACACGGCAGAATAGATCTGGAAAAAAAATCTGTTTCAGTCTGTAGAAAAGACAGCTATCTTTAATTTGAGAATGTTTTAGCAATAACATCTGAGAATTTCCATCAGTCCAACGTTGTAGACCCTAGTTTAGAGAATATGTGGATTCAACAACAGGCTGAACAAAAATGTTCTATGCAAAATGAAATCTAGATCTACAATATCAAAAACATAAAAGTAAATTCTTACAGAGTTTAATAGAATTTACAACAAGCATAATTTGGCAGCTAAATCACAACAGAAAGGAGGAAACATATCAAGTTTGAAAAAGGAAGTAAATTCCTTCTGTTGAAGGAAAAAAAAAATCCTTGCTTTAAGTGGACCGAATATATCCTTTTGCTCCTAATAGAAAAAATGGACAACCAAATTTAAGGTCTACGGCCCCTAACTCATCGGTAAATATCAACGTTTTCGTAATTGCTATTCGGCCAATCTCGGCAGCTTCCGTCTTTTAATATGAGAGTTAGGGGCCGTAGACTCACAAACTCATCGGTAAATATCGTGTAACATCGACGTTTTCGTAAAGGCTATTCGGCCAATCTCGGCAGCTTCCGTCTTTTAATATGAGAGTTAGGGGCCGTAGACCTTAACTCTAGATCTAGATGAGAATCGACTTTTTTACGTTACTTCAGAATAAATGACATGCCAAAAATCCGACAAATATCTACAAAGATAAAAAAAACTTACAAGTTTGCTTTGGCCGAGTTGATTTTGGGACGAATTGAATACTCGCCGAGATGTTTCGCTTTCTTTAAAGAATAAACTTTTAAAAATTAAGGATAAAGTCATAATGAAATATTGACAAAGTTTTTATAGGCAAGAGCGCAAAAAAAACTTTAAAGAAAAGATCGACTGGCTCATGTGTGATATTTTAGCTGCTTCAGTAATTCCCGTTACGATTATTTCTGTATTCGGAAATTTGCGTACTTTGGACAAATTCGGAAAAGTCCAAGTTCCTTCGTATTTGACCAGATCAAGGGTCTCGTTTGTAGACTGGGACACTGTTTAAAATCACGTGATTGTCAAGGGTATAAAAAATTGTAGGGTAGAAATGCTCTTAGTACCAGTCTTGTACCTCACTTCCGTCCGCCATGTTTGAATTGTAACAAATATATCTCCGCTCCAGACACTTTTTCGAAGTTAGCAGGTTGGTAACAATTTTTCTAGAATCTCTACTAGTAAGCTCTCGCTTCGCGACGCCTATTGTGCGCTGCTCACCATTACACGGCTGATGCAGGCCAGAGAGTGATCAATATCGGCTCACCACCTTGAAATCTGCCCTCGGGCTTCATGTTAGTTAAAGCCTTCGGGGGAGATATCAAGGTGGCTGGCCGATATCACTTTCCGGCTCTCATCAGCCATGTAATAACCTCTATTTATTTTGATGAGACATCAAAATGACGTCATCATCCTTAATCGAATATAATTCCGCATATTTCACGCTTCTGATAGATACAGTGGCATTTCCACAAGCCCTTGCGAAATTCTGGCATGAAATCTAAAAAACCTTTACCCATTAAGGAAATAGAATTGATAATTATTTTTCTTACGCTCCGTCTTTTTTATCTGTTGATGTTTTGTTATTCATTACCTTTCTGAAGTCTGTAATAAAACTTTTTGCTTTCAAAAGTTTTGCACGAGAAAAATAGCTGAAAAGCCCCCCCCCCCGCCCTCTCCTTTTAGTGTTTCGAAGCCAATAATATATTCATTCATATTTATATTCAGTTCTCATTTCAGAATAATTGTTGTCCGTCTCAGTCAGTCAGAAAGCTAAGCTTTAGGATACAGAATAAGAGATGAAATAATGGTTGGTTAATACGTCCCGCTTCTGATTATGGGTGTTTTGCACTGAATAGATCTATAATCATAAACTTTTGAGCGGTGCTTTTGGAAAAAGGTGGTTTCATGCATTTTGGCAATGCACTTTACAAAGCAAGTCTAAGCAGGTATGGATCCATACTGCCCAAAAAGCGGCTGACCCATGAGTGAGAAATTCCTTTGGCAGGCAGAAAATTAACCAATAGCGAAATGTTTTATCCAAGGTCGGCATGCGCAGGCTGCGCATGCTGACCTGGGCGGACAGTTTTTGCAGAAGTATTAAACAAGATTTCCACAGAGCGTGACTGAAAATGTTAAACAAAACCAATTAGAGACCACCTGTTTCAAAAAATCAATTCGTTTTTTGTTTCATCAGAGTTTTACTGCAGGTCTGACTGTTGCATAATTTCATTAACATTCCACACAGATTTTTTGCTCTTGTGCCCCAGAACAACAGACTGGTAAATATCATAACGCTAGCTTTACCTATTAAACAAAGAAATCCGTAGTACCAACTGACTGGTGGGTGTTTTATATCGCTTTCAACAGGAGTTTAGCTATTTATAAGTGACAACTCACCTATTCGAGTGCTTGCTCGGTTCCGTTAATACCAGGATCGGAAGCAATAGTGCCTTGCCTAAGCGCCACAAGCTGGGAGAGAAACCATTAATTTAGGTGCCATATTCGCTCAGTCTAAACGTTTCTCTAATTATCTATAAACAGACTGCCAATTAAATTTGCTGAAACATTTTGTCTCAGCCAATTAGATAGCAAGTCTTGGAATTTAAAACTCGAGCTTATACAGTTATGATGTGCCTTAAGAAACCAAGCGCGTTAACCAGTGTGCATGAAAGGATCCTGAACCCTGTATTGAAAGTTGTAGGATGATTTTTGTAAAGGGTTAATGAGACGAAACAGACATGGGTGATCCTAGAGCAGATTGCATGCTCTTTGAAGTCTGATATTGAATTTACTCTGTCCTTAAATCTCCACGGCTTGACAGAGACTATTTAGTATGCAAGGAACGGTTACATCATAATCACTTGAGAATTCAGGGAAAGTATATTCTTTTTTTTTTCTGATATTTACATTTGCATGGCATCATGCATATAGCTGTTTTCCGGAGGAAATATATATATATATATATTTTTTATATCAAAATTGTACGTAAAGGATATATATTTTGAGTAACGCATCTGCAAACAGTATCGACCAATGACAGTCTACACAGTCTGCATCATGACTCATCAGGAGTTACACAAAATATATCCATGATAGGCGACGACCTGCTTGATATGATGTGTACCAAAATTGCATTGAATCCCTTTTTCAAAGAGCAACGCTCATATTTAGCTTCACGTATGCTACCCTTTTTCCGAATACTTGCTTACTTTTTGGTCCTTCTAGTCTGAGCTATTCAGTGCTTTGCACAGGAGTTGCTGTGTTGAAGTTAAGGTGAAAATCATCATCTCTAACCCTCTGCTATACGTTCATTTGCGAATCCAGAGCTTTGCTGTTTGTTAAATCTCAAATATATGCCCAGCCTATTGCGTGTTTTTGCGATTCCATCAGAAACGCTGTTGTCTTTGTAAAATGACGGTGGAAAAAAAAAACTTTGCTGCATGAATACCATGTTCTTTTATGTGGTTAAGGGAAAAATAATATTGATATAGGAAATAACAAACTGGCTCCCTGTTTCTGCATAAAATCATCAAAAACAACACATGAAACGCACCCTTGACTTAACCTTCCATTTTCTCCGAAATTTTTGGAGGGGAATGCTTTTCACATTAACGACCCGGAAGAAATTCGGTGTGGTGCGAGTCCAGAATACTCTCTTGGGAGCAGCACCCAGACCACTTAGTAATGGAGGACATCTTCGAATTACACCAGTTTTAAGAGAGCAACGGGGAACTATTTACAGGCTTAGGTTTATAGGCATACAAGGTCACACACTGCAACCAGCCGGAGACGTCAAATATATTTGGTTGTGGAGACACAGAATGGTAAATATTGAATGCTCTCTTGGCAGGCAACTTCCATGTTAGACATAACGTTCACAACGACCGTGGACCGTGGTCCAACTCTGCCGCCCACCCCGACCCATTTACCGAATGATCGCGTCTTAACTCTTAATCACACAACATCTTAGACTTTCCAAATCGAAAGCATTTGCAAGCAACAAACAAAAACTGGCTCAAATGATAAGATTTGTTTTGAAATAGTAAAAAAAACATTGTAAGGAAAAGGAGAAAATGCTGGTTACCAGCATTTCCTCCTTACCCCACAATGTATTTTAAAGGCTTTTCCCACAGAGCCATTTGAGAACAGAATTATGTGGTAATGCTTTAAACGACCCCCAAGATTAAGGCCCTAGAAAATATCTTGAGATGAAGGAAATGCTGGTAGCCTGCATTTTCTTCTTCCCACAAAGTGTTTTCTAATTCTTTAAAGAGAAATTTCATCACAAGAGCTACACTTGAAAGCAAGTGCTTTCAAGTTAATCGTGTCAAAAAGGTTATCGTATGGTTAAGAGTTAAAGCGCCAAAAAAGTGACATGCATTTTTTAGTTGGTGGGAAAATTTCGGATACATAAATTCAATAGTTTTGGGATCCAAGAACAACTTATGGCTCCGCAAATGGTTAAATCGCAGTTCCGACTGGATTGAATAAACAAGATATAATTGAATTGCTATTGTAAAAGGCTTGTATTACTACTCCGCATTCCATATAGACAACTGTCTGTTGTATATATGAATAAGTATAATATGTATTGATATTCTGGTTTCCTCTTGGGTATGGCATGGATTTGTATGTGTTATCATATAGGTATGAATAGCTAGGTACAACATTTGCAAATTGATATTCCCTGATATACCATACAGTGAAAATCTCAATCATTCGAATAAAAAACAGCATACAAAAATAGTTTGACTGCTCACTGCACTCGGATAATACACAAAGTAGATGTAAACTTAAATATGCGTAATATAGATAAAAGCTGATATCATTAATTAGTTCGTTCACATTTGTCACAATTTCATGTACGAATTTTCTCACTTTGCTTTTTTAAAAACTTTTACCGAACAGATTCGTGTTTAAATAGACCAGTCCGGCTGGATAGCTCAGCGGTTAGCGTATCTGCCTCGTGACCTGGTAGTTGCGACTTTGATACCCGGTTGAAGCGAACTTTCTTCTCGACGATTTTTTCGCCTCTCACCTGTGATGCATGTGAGAAAGTAGTCAGTAGCTTTGAAAGAAAGTTGTGTCAGTACTGGTGTGAAAAGAGTAGAAAATACATGCTTAGACCTGTGCACTGACCTACGTTATATCACCTAAGCTGTTAAAACGGCGTTAAACTAAGAAAACAAACAAATTTAACGGACAAAAAAAAAAAATTGAAGGGATTGTGAGAAAAGAAGAAAATGCCGGTATCTTGAGCTTTCTTCTCATTCAGCAACGTTTACCACCCTTTCACAGACACATTCCAACCTTTCAGCCATATTTGTTTTACTGTCTGCAACTCTTGCTTGTCCCTATTTACACAGTTTGGCCATCATCAGACACAAACAAATAAAAAAAACTTGTATTAATTTGAGTGCGAGAAAGATAGAAGAACATACTAAGCAGCACCCTCCTTCTTGGACTGGAGATTCCGCCTGCGGCTCAGTGGTGAAGTGTCGGACTCGTAACCGTAAGACACCGGCTGGGAGCTTCACTGAAAGCATTTGGCTTTTCGTGGGATTGCGCTTGGAAAATAGCATTTAGAAACTAGCCTAGTTCTGGTGAAACCAAGGACATAATGAATAAGCAAATTGTCACCTTCTATGATCGAAATAAAGTTGAAAGTAGGTTAAAACACTATTCAACCATTTAAACAACCCTCAAGGACTGATAGTTGACCTTAAAATATTAAACAAAACCAAATCTTGGTTGCTCTGTCAGACGTAGAATGACATATTCACCAACTTCAGCTCCAGAACCCTGTGGTCGAATAATTGGAATCAAAGATTTCAATACCAGTTATCTTGAGCTCAATCCCAAAGTCAGGTCGGAAACAATGGTGTGCTCTTTGCCAGGCACATTTTCCTAGACTCGATTATAAGTTAGTATAATACGTATTGGTCGCAGAAGCTGCTATGATATACATGTGAACGCGCAACATTTACCACTGACTACCATATCTAACTGGATGAATTGGTGCAAACAGCCCATTTGCATTCGGTAGAATTTGAAAGCACAGCGAGGATTTCTTGCTTAAAGCTAGAAATCGTGAATATTTTAGTCAGTCACTTGAGCAGCATCAATAAACCTGCACAAATAAGAAAATCCAAAGATCCATTCTCATGAGGAGTCAATTTCTATCCATAATTCAGTAATATTCAAGTGAGTAAATAAATAAATTAAATAAACGAATAAATGAATAAATCTACCTGAAAGTTGTTTAAAATAAAAACATAATTATTACACACTTCTTTTTCCTCAAACTCGTCCAAAAGCTTGCAACAAACTGCTTTTCCTATCTACTCGTGACTGATGACGGCCTGTGTCTAAGTCGGATATAGACCTCGTACATCAGCTTTTCCATATAGGTTCTGGACACAAGCTTCATGAAACGCCTGAGGCGCAACACGCTACCGGTTATACATGAAGCTCGTGCCCAGGTTCAGTATTCACCAACCGTTCTTACAACATACTTAGTCTAATCCTAATTTTTTTTTTTTTTTTTTTTTTTTTAATTTGAAAGTTACACAATTTCGAATCAGCTAAAGTAATTGGTTTAGCCAACCAGAAAGTGTGTTAGTTTCTAAATTCACAGTTAAACTTAGAATGTAACCAAAAATAATTGGTGAATTCAGACCCAGGCCTGTATTTCTTGTAAGGAAAGACCTCGTACTCGGTCTATATCTTATACATAACAAAGCATTTAACCGATGTTTCTTGACTTTTTCGTTATCCAAAGCTTGTATTTGCGTTGTTTTCTTTGTTTCTTCTCTTTTTGTGGATTTATTAGAAGACAAATACGTACCATCATAAGAGGCAAAAATTCGCCTTTGAATATTGATTCAAGAATACGAACAGATATTTAGAAGAACGCAAACCCTTTCAGCGCCAAAGGTGAAAATAGGAACTTTTTGCGGACCAAACTGCACAGAACATGCAGCCAGGTCTTGGATCTTCGCCATCCACTTGTTTAGTCAAGCCTATAAGATAAAAATCTTTCTTACATTCATTGATTGTATTTGTAGCCCAAGAAAGAGGCTGATTTTATATAGTTGGCGCTGAAAGAGTTAAAGGACAGTGAAACCTCTGCTTATGCGCTTATGCACTACTGAGGCACGCCCTGTCACCATGAGCAAAACAACTGTAATTGTGAGCACATACCGTGTGTGACTGTTCACCATAAGCGACTTTACCTAGGTAAGAATAGTTATCCCTGGCACTCTTTGGGTTAATTGTCTTGTCTTGTTAATTGTCTTGTCATGTGTGTAATAGTTTACAACAAGCACTTATTTGTCTTTCGGATTGACCTGAGACACAATTAATTTCCACCATTGTATTTCGGATACATTGATGAATATCTGTATAGCCATGATACACATGCACGTTTGAGTCAACCATATAATGAATTGTACTTTCAAAATGTTCAAATGGATAAGACAATCGCTCACCAACACACGGATTTCGAGATCGAGTCAGCAGCAGGCCGCTTTATTTTCGGACTCTTATAATGGACGAGAAAAGGTCACAGACATTGGTGCTGTTAACACTTACTGTGTGCGATTCCTACCGTTAGCACTCACTGAACATTGGCAACTTCTACCGTTACAGTTCCTACCTTACCACTTACGTTGAGAGACTGTTTGCCTTGAGCACTTACTGTGTACGATTTTTCTTGTCATCGGTTACTTCGTAGGCCTCAGCCCCGTTCGGACTTGTTGGTGCGAGAGTTTACAGGTAATACATGTACTAGCGACTACTATGTACGATTTTTTTCTAGCTGTGAAAGAGTGTTCGCCGCACTATCTTCAATTAAATTCCATTGTACGCACTACGTATGGTAAATTAACTTAATGTGTATGCAATTTCAGTTCAGTTGGATTGCCGTTAACTCTAACGTTTTATGATTATAATTTTTCCAATTAGCACTTGCTATGGGAAATATATTTCCATTACTTTATGCTGTGTACTTTTGCTTATCGTTACCAATTATTATGCAAGTATATTTCTGTAGGCACTAGGACTGTAGGATAGTTTATCTCTAGTAATAGCTATGTACGATTCGTTTTCATTTGAACTTACTGTGTAAACGACAACACGTCCGTTAATACTTACCATATCTTATTTGTTGATCTAGCAATTACAACGTTCGATTGGTAGTACATGTAAATAGCACTTGCACGATACGTTGTCACTAGCACTTACTGTGTACAATTGGTTATCACCTGCTCTTACAGTGTAAAGGCGGTAACCATTAGCTCTTAATGTGTGCGATTGATTACGATTAACATTTACTGTGTACGTTTGGTAACCATGAGTTCTTACTGCATACACTTACTGTGTATGCTTGGTTATCATTAGCACTCACTGTATAAGGTGTGTTATTGTTATCTGTTATTGTGTATGGTTGCTTGCCATTAGCACTTATTGTGTACTTTTGGTTACCGTCATCACTTACTGTGTACGATATGTTAGTGTTAGCACTTACTACATAGTATATACGGTTGGTAGCCGTCTACGCCGTTTACGACTGGTTGCAAGAAGCACTTACCGTGTACGATTTAGTTAACGTTTGCACTTACTATGTATGATGTGTTAATGGTATCACTCAGTGTGTACAACATAATAACGTAAATGCTTAATTTATACGAGAAATTTAATATTGTACAACGATACACCATACAAGAAGGTTATTCTTTTGCAAAAATGTTTTCAACTGTAATCTGTTACTTAACCTACTCCATGTTGCTTGTATTTAATTTAAAATGAAAATTGCCTGCAGCAAATTTGTTTTAAATCGTACCTAGTCAAACCTTCTTTTATGATTGACACTTTTTGCACTTTAAATGACCACACCAACGTGTTTTTACTTCATAAGAAGGAAACTGATGTCGCAGTCAGTTATTTTAACTCCAAAATAATAACAATACGGGAAAGCATCGATTGTTAGATTTAGACAACTTGGAGGCTTTTGCGAACATATCACCTCATGTATATCAAAATCGGAATGCACAGAACACAGTCTGATCTTGAAGTCCGCACTTTCCGATCCTTCTGCAGACATTCGGGCAAAATTAGACTAAAAGTTGGCAAAATGGCCCTTCCTAAATTCTGAGATCCTTGTCGGTCTAGTCACGTTTACTTAAAGGTTGGTGGCCAAAGATTTTGGGAATTGTTAGTACTATGATTTGAAGGTCATACACAAATCGTTGAAACTAGAAATTAATGTGGCCTATGTAATCAAGAAACTTCAACATCCCCGTCATATCAATACGAAAAGTAAACGACAGCAACAACCAACGATTTTGATCTATACGAATCTAAGAAACTAGAATTTGGTCTACAGAATGGATTTCTCCCCTACACATGTTCAAGCTCATCTACTCTTCATACGCACGTAAACGAGACGTTTTTTCCCGGAGCTGCAGAAGTTTTGATAGCTACTTATAGGAGTACGAGAGAATTGTTGCTACGCTTCTTTTGAAGATATTCCTTTTTAATCACCTACTTTGAATCGTGTGATATGTATTAATGGTTCAGTAATCAAATTTATGAAGTCTAAATGCACTGGGAATCATTTGTTGTCCTTAAAGTCACATGTTTGATCAATCTAGGGCTCGTATTACCCAAGCATTCGTAATAACATTCTTGGTCTAATTCTCAAGAATTTTCAAAATTTCAGAGTAACATAGTTTCTGGTTTGCTAAAACAAATTCTTCAGCCAAACAGAAATTGTGTTACTTTCTAAATTTACAAGAAGACTAAGAATGTAGTTTAGGTAGGTTGGTGAATACAGGCCGAGATTTCACTGAACAAATGCGCTGTTTGATAGAAAGGGTAAATAATTCCAATAAGTATATATGATGCAAAACACCAAAAGCTGTATCCCGGATTAAACTACAAGGCTTTTAGACGCGTTCACTGTCTGGTATCGGATAATTATCAGAGGATGCTCCGGAGATATTTACTCGCTGACTGGCCGCTAGCGGTTTTTCTTGTTCAAACACTCATCATCTGCTGGTATAATTATACTTCATCATAATTGATTTGACGTTCATATTAAAGTAACGTATCACTCTTACCTGTAAATATCGCTATTTCTCATAATATTCATGCGTGATTTTTGCTGTAGAAAACGGATTATTTAGCAGACATTCATCAGATGAAAATATTTTATGGATTTGACGAAATTCTATGATATATCGTAGCCAGTTCTTTCTTACACTTAATGCCTTTAAACAACCAATATAATATAAATATGTATACTGAGCTGTTTTGAGAAAAACCTTTCATTTTGTGTGTGCACTATATTTCTGGGAACTTTTTTTCACAGTGGAAGTAAAACCATGTAAAACATGTGAAGGATTCTTACCGGCTTTATGTGTGTGAGCACGTCCAACCGACTTCTAACGAAATAAAAGGTCATAATTACCACTGTGCCGTGTCCTGTAAATATTGTTGGTTGATTCGTAGACTTGTAGTCTAAACGACACTTACAGCAACAGTGTTTTGTCAAAATGTTTAGTTCTGTGACTGAATTCTTATTTAGAGAAACAAAGACATAGAAAACATTCTTGTTGTGACTACCTATTTTTAAATTGTTGGAACTTAAAACAAAGGTCTAAACGACACGTACACTAACAATGTTTTGTCTGTTAATTGATCGTTCTGTAAGGTTTGATTTAACGAAATGAAGACATTGAATACATTATTGGTGTGACTACTTGAATAATTTTGAAATGGTTGGATCGTATAACACGGGACTGAACGACACGTACAATGATAGTGTTTCGTCAGGAAATCTTTCGTACTTTGACTTTGAATTTTACAACCCTTTCGATGAGATCTTTTTCCGTGTGTTTTTCATCGTCTTGTATTCGGCCGTTTTCGCAACATGTATTGTAGGTAAGTCCGTGGTCATTTATTTTCTTCCAAACCTTATTAGTACGTCACGCTTCTTTTAAACATACATGTTTACTCGTTTTCATCCAGTTTTTTAACCGTTTTTTTTTTTTTTTTTTTTCTTATTTTATGCAACTATAATCACTCTTGTATCTCCATGCCAAATATTGCCCCTGATTGTTGCAAGGTTGCACAGATTTCGGTAGATAGAGAATGCATTTCATTCTATTGCGGATAGCCATTGACATAACAATCACAGTTTCCGGTTCAAATCGAAGACAAACCCCTACAGTTTCTTTACCCCATACACCTTACATGTATATTGATTTTTTAATCTACGTTTACACATCTGACTAGATTATAACACCGTCAAGTTTTAAAAGCGTTTGTTTACTCTCTGGCTGTAAAGATGTCTCTTTAAGGATAAATTTTGTCGATCACAGAAATCGTCTTTAAAGTAAACATTCATTCCGATGACTTCTGCCTAATTCACGATATATATGAGCCATGCTCTGTAACAGGAGCTTAATGCATCTGCGAAAATTATCGGCCCAGGTCAGCCTGCGCAGTTCGAGCAGGCTGACCGGGGCCGAAACATTTCGCTAGTGGTCAATTTTCTGTATGTCCGCGGACCAGTCTACTACATGATAAAGTCGGTTGCTACAAAAAGTGGATATTAAAGATCCAAAAGTATGTGATAGCATGCTTTGTTCCATGGATCACGGAGATGCATTAAGCCCTCTTTTACCGGAGCATGGCTCATATGGCCTGCAATACACGAAAAGGGGCATTCGGACATTTGCGTAAATTGTCGTCTCGGATCAGCTTGCGCAGGCTAATCCGAAACGACACTTTCCGTTTTTATGTAATTTTCTGTTTTGTGAAAGTCTACTGTAGCACAAAATCTTATGTAGTCGTAAAGTGCCGTCTCGGATTAGCCGCGCAGGCTGATCCGAGACGACACTTTACGCAAATGTCCGACCGCCCCTTTTCGCGTGTTGCAAGCCATATGTAATTGAGCCATGCTCTGTAAAAATGGAGCTTAATGCATCTCCGTGATCCTTGATACCAAGCTAGTCTTCATATAAGTATGTACGTGGGGTGATCAGAAAGAACGTGGACCAGTGCCGGTATCGGAATATCATTATAAAAAACAACTTGGAGTGTTTACTATTTTTGAAAGTAACCTCCTTTGAGTTCTATGCACTTACTAATTCTTGATTTCCACGTGCGAAACACGTATGCGAGCGCGTCACGTGACATTACTCTCAAGGACCCGGTCATAGCGAGGGTTAGCTCCTCTCTACTCTTGTAGTGCGTGCCACATAGAGAATCTT
Organism: Hippopus hippopus; assembly: GCA_946811185.2. NCBI lineage: Eukaryota > Metazoa > Mollusca > Bivalvia > Cardiida > Cardiidae > Hippopus > Hippopus hippopus. Next base: position 33,559,101 of record OX328099.1, on the reverse strand, counting down.
TCAAAACAGGAACTAATCAGATGTCACATGGAGTCAGGACTAAATTTTAAGGGGCATTGGTTGGTGTTTCTATGTTTAGTTTTTGCAATGTTTCTTGTCCAAGCGCGGCTTTGTGAGCTAGGGCGTTATCTTAGTGTAAAGTGACGTCACCCCGCAGGACTTCAGGCTGTTTTTTCCGTATGGTGTTTGTGAAATTTATTTGAATAATGTTGGCATAAAACTCAGTATTGACTGCAGTATGTATAGATACAACATGATGTAGAGGAAATAAAGGAGAACAGAAATACATGATGTATAGCTTTACCAAGTGACTTAGAGAGGTTGGCTTTACCAGCGGAAGGCGATGTTGGATGTTTCCATACAGTGCTTTATTGTTTAGATTCAGTCTCGTTAAAGTGTGCCTATGTTTCATCGCTTGTTACAATACGATGGGTAAAGTTTGACCCCTCTATCCTAATGCGTTCTGAAATTTCTTAACAGATTTCGACCCTAACCCCCATTTTCTCGGGCGTCAGTTGCCGAGGTACCCACCTTAAGCAAACACACGGCATTCCAAGATTCTCAATCAAAATCTTCTGAGCACTTTTATATGAAATGTTGTATGTGTCAGCTATTTTCCTGACAGTATCTCGATGATTTTGTTTTGCATGCTACTCTACACACGTTATGATTTTGTCTGTGATTGATGTTGATGGACAGCCAGATTTAGGGCCATCTTTAACAGTATCGCATCCTTGTCTAAATTGGTCCGATCCATGTACGAATATCAGAATTCTTTAGTGCAGAGTCCCCTTAAACTGTTTCTTAATCGGTTTTGATTTCCGATAAATATTTTCCGAGTTTGACGTAAAACTTTATGATTACTCTCGGCTCAAATAAAACGTCGTCCGACATTTTGGACCACTAATGCAGTATATGACGTCATGAGAATGACGTCACACTTTACCTACTTGAAAAAGACGATATTTGAAAGCTTTAGTCAGTAACCAGATAATTATTGTTCATCTATACAAATTTTTGTAATCCTACGTGTAGTAGTTTTCAAAATAACGAGGTGGTCCGCGATCTTTTTGATCACCCCTCGTATCCATAAAATCCACTTAGAATAGCGACCGACTGAATCATGAGGATATATCCTGTCCCTTTGACATGCAGAAAATTTACCATCAGCGAAAAGTTTCAGCCCAGGTCAGTCTGCGCGGACTACGCAGGCTGACCTTTGTCGATACTTTTTGCATATGCATTAAGCCCCCTTTTCACAGAGCATGGCTCATATTGACCTGCAACACGCGAAAAGGGGCAATCGGACATTTGCGGAAAGTGTCGTCTCGGATCAGCCTGCGCAGGCTAATCCAAACTGACACTTTCCGTTTTTATGTAATTTTCTGTTTTGCGCAAGTCCTCTGTGGCACAAAATCTAATGTAGTCGTAAAGTGCCGTCTCGGATTAGCCTCCGCGGACTGCGTAAGCTGATCCCAGACGACACTTTACGCAATTGTCCGAATACCCTTTTTCGCGTCAGCGCTCAAGGAAAAGGGAGTTTCATGCATCTCTGTGATTCATTACACCAAACAATTCATCACATAATTTTGGGTGCATATAATCAATTTTGTGTAAGAACCAACTGAATCATGAGGTAGACTGGTCCTTTTACATGCAGAAAATTGGCCCATAGCAAAAAGCTTCGGCCAAGGTCAGCCTCTACGAACTATGGAGCCAGATCTCGGTCGATGCTTTTTGCAGATGCATTAAACTACCTATTCAGATGTTAATCATATAATTGGCTTGCAACACGCGAAAAGGGGCATTCGGACATTTGCGTAAAGTGTCGTCTCGGATCAGCCTGCGCAGTCCGCGCAGGCTAATCCGAAACGACACTTTCCGTTTTTATGTAATTTTCTATTTTACGCATGTCTACTGTAGGACAAAGTCTATTATTATACTGCAAAGAAATTTCTCGTGATCTGATTGGATAATATGCCCCGAACATATATATCATGTACACTGGCAAGACCCACGTAAGAGCAGTTTTCCTTTCGGGAGCCCCGTATACATGACTACACTTTCAACACAACATCCAAAATGGCGGCGTCTATCAAGATTAACATCAAGATTATGCACCAAACTGCACGTTTTACCAAGGTTTCAATGACGTCAGTTCGCAGTGACGTCAGTTTTCATTGAATTGTGGCACTCAGAAGGGAAATTCTACATCGTCAGCGTACTCAAGTTTTGAAACCAAAAAACAGATAAATTTCGCTTAACACACGTTGGAATGGTAGAACTTTGCAGTATAATAAATTCGTTGTACGGTCAGGTGGCAGGGGACTTGGTAACTTGTTCACGGCTGTTGCAAATCATGTCGCCACCTCGCCATCGGCTCGGGGCGACATGATTCACCACAGCCGTGAACAAGTTTCCAAGTCCCCTGCCACCTGACCGTACAACTAATAATGTAGTCGTAAATTGACGTCTCGGATTAGCCTGCGCGGACTGCGCAGGCTGATCCGGGACGACACTTTACGCGAATGTCCGAATGTTCCTTTTCGCGTGTTGCAGGCCATTATTATCTTAAGATATAAATCTGTGTGAGAAAAGGTGAAATTGATCAAAATGAGTACTTTTACGTTTTTTCCCAATATTTTCAAAAACTCCCTATCGGTTGCCGAATTCTATCAAAGTAAAGCCATTAAGATAATTTTGTTCCAGCAGAATTACTCTCGATACATGTAGCTCTATCTTTCCGGTATGATTGCGGGAGTTTAACGGGGTCCAAATATACGCAGGAACACTTTGACTGTCTGAGCTGATATCTTGCCCCCTTCTCTCTGCTATTCGAACTTTACGTGCCAAATTCAGTGGCTCAATTTGTAAAGTACAGGACTTCAAACCTAGGGGTCGCTGGTTCGATTTCAAGTTCGACAAAGGCCTATCCGAGGATTGAGTATACTCATTCTGACACGATTCATTCATCTCTTACCGCTGAGTATTGCTTCAACGATGTGTATGCGGAAAGCAGATTGTAGCTTGGAAGGAATTTTGTCAAAGGTATCTGTAAAAAAAATACAGAAAAGCATTGATAGGTGCATTGGCAGCCGTGATCTAGTTCAATAATTTTAAAAACGACATTTAACACAAAATCAACATAAAAAGTTGAACATTATGAACGATACAGATGCAAAAGTATAAAAATTCATTCTATCACCATGTTCCGGACACAATGCTAACTACAGATCAACAAAAAACACTGAGCGAGCGACTCGAAGCGGAAACACAATAGAAGCTGAAAGCGGATATTGGATTCCCTAATTTTCTTAAAAATGGAATGATTGACTATAATTTCTTGTGGAAGCGTGCAGTGGCTCATTTAGTTAAATTACAAATTAATCCGCTTATGATAGAGCTTTACGTTTCTTTACAATATGCCACAAACCTATGAGCAGTAGCATACTAAGAGATATTTAATGCTGATAGAATCTTGATCCCTTAACAATTTTCCAGACGACAAAATTTTAGATTCGTCCATATTGAAAGCATTTTCAGACTAAGCATCAACTCAATTTTCATTGATCTCTGACAGGGTGGGTAAATTTGGGAAAAAGGAGAAAACGCTTATTACCACGATATTTTCACAAGCTTTTTTCCAGGGAGGTCATCAAAAAAAGACAAGATATCGTTTCGCAGACGATTAAACCTGCATAAAACCAGATTTAGATCGACTTTGACCTTTTTTTTAAAACGTGACATTTTGCGTTGAAAGAAGCATGACAATACAAACGAAAGATTTCGTCGTTTGAGGTCAACTCACTACCCATAAGACTATAGTTGGACTGATTCATCCGCTTAATGGCGCAATAAGCGGATTTAACTTGTACATTTATTTATGCCGAGCCTGTTGGCTCAGGCTTGAAGAAACTGGGGTTGAAACTCATGCAGGGGTAGTTTGGTCCAAGCCCCAAGCTCGACAAAATTCTTTACGGGGATTGATGACAGACATTGCGACAGGATTCATTATTGTCTTACCGCCTTGTATTGTTTCGACGTGGAAAAGCATCAAGTGGCCTGGAAAAACTGTTGTGCGAATTACTGTTGAAATAACTCCAGGAAAGCATGCATAGGTGCATTTGCTATTGCTGTTTAACTGAGATAATGTTGAAAACACAAAGAAAACAACAAACATTGCATTTACAGCATATTATGCGATAGCAGCATCACCTTACATTTGGGGTAAGGAAATTAACAGGAAATAACGTAAAGAGTTGAACACCCTTTGTGTTTTCTAAACATTGTTTGCGTTTTAAACCCTTCTGTGTATGCACATATAGATATTGAATGTTTGAAAGATTCTATCGAAACGAAATCTGTTTTTGTGATGTTCTAAGATCCTCATGTCAAGATTATCGGTCAAAACTTAAAACATTTGGTATAAATGACCCTTGTGCATTTTTTTCATTCATATCCAACAATGGTATCTAGATTTTCCCAGCGTAAATTTCACGACAGCGGACATCAACATTTACCGTATCGGTTGGTGTGTGATCATTTAATATATACTGATGTTTTACTCTTTCAGTGAATGAGATCAGTCTTTTATCGGTTGCTACAAGGTTGCTACAAATACTTTTCCAAAGAAAATAATAATAACAAAACAAAAGGTTTTGATCATTGTTTACTTTCAAATGCAGTAGTGGATGGGGTCGTTCATAGATCACACAGCACGTACGTTCTGTACCTTCTAATCTTGATTTATGCTGATCACAAGGGCTATCTATGGTGCAAATGGCAGGGAGATAGTAAGGTCAATGTTTGTGATTGACAACTAAGTAATCTGTTTTGCGACTATAAAATGATGACATTGATGGCAGAGTTATGAGAGTGGCGGCAGAGTATGCACAAGTTTGACGCACTTGCTTTTTAGTCGTTCTCTCCTTTTTCCCCGATTTTATGCACTTAGCTCGACCAGGGCCGTATTCCACAACCGTCGTTATTCTCAACCGTTTTCTAAATTTAATGGGAATGCAATTGATTTTTTTATCCAAATATTTTAGTCAGTCAGAAAGACTTAGAATGTCATTTTAAAGGGTTGGTGAGTACAGGGCTTTGTGTTTTTTTTTAACTTTTTTTTCCTGCTCGTCTCAGACGAGAATAGCCTGTCACTTGTCAGGGAAGTTTACCAACGATCAAGCTTATCAAACTCAGCAGTTTCCGGCTTCAATTAGCATGAATTATGGAGGCTAACAGCTCTCCTTGCCCCTTTTGAGAGTCTTAGTGCTCTCTGCTTCCTTTTCAGTCTGAACTAAATGTAGAGGGCTTAGTACCTCTGGAAGCATGATTTGTGTACTGCCCCATACAAGAGTCATATTTAGTGCTATCTGCTTCCTTTTCAGTCTGAACTAAATGCAGAGGGCTTAGTGCATCTAGAAGCATTATTTGTGTAGTGCCCCATACGAGAATCTTATTGCTATCTGCTTCTTTTCCGTCTGAACTAAATGCAGTTCTATGTCTTAGTACTTCTATTAGCATGAATTGTGGAGGCTTACAGCTCTCCTTCTTCCTTTTGAGAGTCTTAGTGCTCCCTGCTTCCTTTCCAGTTTGAACTAAATGCAGAGGGCCTAGTGCCTCTGGAAGCATGATTTTTGTAGATCTCCTTACAAGAGTCTTAGTGCTCCCTGTATTATAGCTCGAACTACAACTGTACACTGAATTATCCAGCACCTCATTTCACTTTCATAGATAAGTCTAAATCACTTTTCAAATAAAACACATTAATAAGAAATATTATAAATTGGATTTAACTAAAGACTAGTAATGATATTAAACACTAGATTTCAATCCAAGAACATTAAAGAAGAACTTTCCTGTCTTGTCATACGTATTCTCAATACAGGAAATGGTTACACGTCTTGACCATTCTGGAACTAACCTGCAATTGACCTCCTTGACACAACATGTATCTCTCACAGGGGCTCATCACATGACCTTATGCTGAAGGGAGAATGAAGTTTTGAATTTTATCTAAGGTGATTTAGTACGCCTAATGGACAAGCTGTTTTACTTTGAGAGTTTTTTCTTTCCTGCAATCACAGTTATAGTTTCAAGCCTCCTATTCTTAACAATGAACTCGGTTGGGCATGAACTAAAATTCTATAAGTCTATAACTTGGATTTAATTTATTATAAGCATGGGACCCTGCAATGAAAGTTTAATTGGGATAGGGCTTGGTTGTTTTTTAGCCTTTTGTACACATATTTTCCTTGTGTTGTAAACTAGAAGAAATTTACTACAAATTACCAGTAACATCTTTTTTGTTTATTATCGCGTGGGATAAAACATCTGGAGCAAACAACAATACCGCAAAAGTACAGTTATGTATATCTTAGTTCACCTCTGCCCTATATATGACAGAAGCTATCGATAGGTGTAGCGAAAATGTGATTACCAGTAACTACACAAGTGCGTTTTTGTTAAGTTTTAAAGCAACTCAAAACATTTTTACACAATTATGCCCCTTTTCAGACTTGGAATTTTCACTAAAAAGGCAACTGCAAGCTAACGTTTCTACCTGTATGCGGTGTTCTTATTGAGTATGAAATTTAAGATCTCTTTTTCTTCAAGAATCTCACTAATTTGTATTTTGAAAACTACACTGAACAATTTTTACGACCGCTGGTCATAGAGATATATTTGTCTACAACTATGTAGAGAGGAAGTCTAAAAGACATATCAGGAATGGAAAAATGAATTTGCTTTTCATAAAAAACATAGGATCTGACTTGAGTTTGCATTTGAGGTAAACTTCTCTTATTACGAGTCTATAAAAATGTATCAAAGCATTTAAGCAAGCCTTTGTTGAGCTTAGTAACATTCTTTATTGACTAGTTTAATAAATTTTTACGTCAAAAGCAACGAATGTCAGATTCTCTTTCTCACATAAGTGTACTAGTATATCAAGAATTACAGTTCATGGTTTGTTAAAACGTAGGCCTTGATGTTAAAACACGTGTGTATTGAAGTTTACACGAATCTTATTTGCTTCTTGACAGGTGTGTACACATCACGGACAAAAAAAGTCCCGGAGAAACTTGCATATACAGTCACACGCAAAAAGTATTGGTGAAAAGGGCCGCCATCTTTGATTGACTTAATTTATGAGAGCTTATATGGCCTTGTCTCCCTTTGATAGCTCCGTTTATCTGGGGTCATTGTGATGTCATCAAGTCAGTGACATCATCATTGATGATGTAATTGATGACAACACAGTTTTTTTGTCTTTTGGTTGTTTTTGTTATTGAAAACACACAATGGGTAGGAAAGGTTGAGAATTATCACTAGAGTTAAAAAAATTGGCTGTGGATTTATATGAGAATGGTCGCAAGCTTAGTGATATAAGTAAAGTGTTGAGTGTACCTTACATGACTGTTTTAAATATTGTAAGAAATATTTAAACACTGGTTCAGTTGAGAACAAGAGGCGAAGTGGTCGACCAAAACTTGTGTTAGACAGGGGCTATAGACAACTTGAGCGTCTTGTAAAGGTGAATAGGAGCGATTCTTTAAGTGATATTACGACAAAATTCAATGAAAACAGGGAGATACAGGTATCTAGAAGGACAGTTCAACACCATTTAAGTCAGCATGGGTTCCAAAGAAGGGTTCTGAAGAAGAAAGTTGTGGTCAAGAATGAAAATAGGAGGAAACGACTGTCTTGGTGTTTAGAGAAGAGAAGGTGGGTGGTAAATGAAAATTGGGATAAAGTGATATTTTCAGATGAAAGTCAAGTTGTTATTGGCACCAATAACAGGGTGTATGTTTGGCGTAAGCGAGGCGAAGGGTATAGACCTGACTTGGTTCCATCGCAACGGAACAGGAAATATCACGTCATAATATTGGGGTGCATTTGTTGGTATGGTGTCGGAACAATAACAAGTGTTACTGGAAATATCAATTCTGAAAAATATAAAGACGTCTTAGAAGATAATCTATGGCCTGTAATTGCAAGACATTTCCCTGATAACCAGTACCTTTTCCAGGATGATAATGCACCAGTTCATAGATCAAGGGTGCTTCAAGAATACAAGGCAACAAACAACCTTAAATCAGTTTCCTGGCCAGCACAATCACCTGAACTGAACATAATAGAAAATGTTTGGCTTTTTATCAAGAGAAAGCTGGCTTATATACACCATGTCATCAACAGTAATGCAGACTTGTTTCATGAAATAAGAAGAATTTGGATGGACATTCCGCCATGTTTTATTCAGAAGCTTTATTTGTCAATTCCAAGGAGAATTATGTCAGTAATCCGCTTAAAAGGGCACATCACAAAGTACTAAGGTAAAGAAAAAACAGTTTTCAGTTAGTTCAGTTGAGAAGTTAACTTAGTATAAGCTTTCAAACAAGTCTATTTTGGGATAAATCAAAGATGGCGGCCCTTTTCACCAATACTTTTTGTATGTGACTGTACATGTAATCATTTAGGTGTCAATCTAATGATGTTAGGATTCGCACTATTTGCTTACCTCAAACATGTGAAAGATAAGAAAATTCGCAATGGCTGTATACACTGAAAAAATGTGTAGGTTTGTGATAAAAATGAAATATCAACCAGGATGCCATTTAGGAGATTTTTGCGATAATTTGATAAGAGTTAGAATCTAGTTACGTATAACGACACCCCTATACACGCACAAAAGCAGCATCTTCCTGTCATGGTTTAAGATGTAAGGTCAGCATTTGATCATATTATGGACATCCGGTGGACTACTTATTAATGGTTGACCATCAATTAGAGTAAAGACTTCCGTGAAAGTAGGAAAACAAGAACCATGTAGACATGGCCATCCCCCACCGAATGCTTGCTCAATAGAAGACGTTTTTCTTCTTGTAGGTTGGTTTAAAGGCTAAAACGGCTAAAGTTAAGAATTATTTTCTGGCAATGCTAAATACAAAAAAAAAAAAAGAATTCAACAAGGTACACTTTTCTTATATACATGTAGCTGTCAAGCGTAAACGCATATGAAATCAGACAGAAAAAAAAAATCTGAAAAAACAACAAAGCGCAATAACAAAAAATTGTGAAAGGTAGAGATATCATTCTTAAGTACTGCATTTCTCCTCAGAGACAACTATCAAGCTGTGAAGTTAATTAAGCTCGAGTTATGCTCCAAAGAAAACTTGAGACTCAAAAATTAACAAAGGGACATAACTCCAAAATCGTGGTACTGCACTTCTCCTCAATAAAATCCGCCTCTGAAACTCTGAAGTCTCAAATTGATATCTTTAATAATTTTGGAGTTATGCTCTAGACAAATTTTAAGTATGAAAAATAACAAAGGGCAATAACTCCTTAGACATGACACTGAAAATAAGCAGTTCTTGTACACTGCACTTCTCTTCAATGCCATCTATCAACATTTGAAGTTTCATGTTTATATCTCATGTAGTTTTCAAGTTATGCTTTGGACAAAATTAAAGTGAGAAAAATTATCAAAGGTCAATAACTCCATAACTGTGCAAGCAAGAGTTATAGTTCTTGTGCACTGCACTCCTCTTCAATGTGATCTATGCACCTTTGAAGAATCATGTTTACACCTCTAATACTTTTCGAGTTATGCTCCAAACAAAATTTAAGTGAGAAAAATATCAAAGGGGAATACCTCCGTAACTATGGGGCTGAAAGTTATAGTTCTTGTACACTGCACTTTTCCTCAATGTCATCTATCAACCTGTGAAGTTTCATATTTATATCTCATGTAGTTTTCAAGTTATGCTCTGGACAAAATTAAAGTAAGAAACAATACCAAAGGTCAATAACTTCATAATTATGCAAATAAGAGTTTTGGTTCTTGTGCACTGCACTGCAATTCTCCTCAATGTGATCTATGGACCTAGCATTATGTTTACACCTCTAACAATTTTTTAGTTATGCTCCGGTCAAAATCCAATAATGAAAAATAACACAGGGCAATAACTCCTAAATTATTGCCATGACAGTTATGGTTCTTGTACACTGCATTTCTCCTCAATGTCATCTATTAACCCGTGAAGTTTCATGTTTATATCACCTGTAATTTTCAAGTTATGCTCTGGACAAAATTTAAGTAAGAAAAACTAACAAAGGGCAATAACTCCTAAAGTATGTAATCAAGAGTTATAGTTCTTGTACACTGCACTTCTCCTTGATGAGATCTACATACCTGTGAAGTATCATGTTTACACCTCTAATAATTTTTGAGTTATGCTCCGGACAAGAAAGTGGGACGGAAGGACGGACAGACAGACCTAAGGACGGACGGACGGCTACTTGTACCATATCCCCCGGCGGGGGATAATAAAGGGAAGCTAACAAGGAAAGTCTTCAAAGCTGTAGAAACCAAACTACTTTCATCAGTTTGCCTTTTTTTCTCATCTAGCTAGTATGAACTCATTTAATAAAGAGAAAGAACGTCGCAAAAACAACGTAAATAAACAAAGGTCTCTTTTTGTTTGCTTTGGTTCTTTACGCGAAGATGGAATATGAAAAAAGAATTATAAAAAATAAACGCACTTAACACTAATCTGTTGACAGTGGAGTAGGAAACCAATATGAATTTAGGTTGTTATATAAGCCCAAGCCATGTCCGTAACCACAAATACTTCCAGTAAGAAAGGTCTGGCGTCCCTTGTATGTACTTAAATCATTTCAAAACTATTAAACTGTGTAACATCTATACGTAGTGCTTGTTAACCTTTCTTGAATTCTCCTGAGACACATGGAACGTTAACGATAGCACAACTTTTAAATTAATTCTGAATATTCTAGTAAAATCTGGCTATGAGAAATGTCTTGAACATTTTCGGGAAATTAGTTTTATATAAAGAGCGTCGCCTGTTTTCAAAGAGGCATAAATAATATTGCGAAAGGAATTAGATTATACACCTCTGTGGAATCAAAATGACGGAGATATTTATCGGCTTTCATCATGTGATGCATCTTCTTCGCAGAACAATAAACTTCTTACTTTCTTTGAAATTTTACGTCGTTTGGAACGGTACTTCTGTGATACTTGTGAAAGTATTCACGTTCCCCTGGGAATTTCTGAACATAATAGCAAATATTCTTGCACTCTTTGCAAGCCGGTCGTTGCTTTTTTCCACGGTAATAGAGTCAAAATAATGTTTCGGTGGTGAGGAAAATGAAGGATATGGCCAGATTTTATGATTCATGTAAAACTTATTGGTGGATGTATACTTCGAAAATAGTTATTCTCTGATAATTGTGCTATCGTGGTTTTGCCTCCGTTTCCTGATCTCGATTCTAATCTACATGAGCCAAAATGCTACTTAAGGGGTCGATTCCGACAAATCAGTTCTCGGCAAGAAATAATCAGACTGAGTACGAAAAGGAAGTTGCAAGGTTACTAGTGACAAACACAAAATGTATATTCTGACCAAAACCGTATGTACTGTCCCTTTTTTTTTTTGCCAATGAGAAGTTGAGTTACTTTCAAATTTAGAAAGTCTTTGAGAAAAAGACTTTTCAGATTGGTTGGTAAATAAGGATCCTGTTTGTTTCAACGTGAGCATCTCATTGCGTTCACCATGATCGACAGTGTGACGTATGTGCTTTTTACGGTGTCCGTCCCGGTTTGCAAGATGTATTGCAGTTCTGAATGAATTATAGTGAATTAAACTAAATGACTTCGTCGCAGTTACAATGCATTTGCTGCATTTATAGTTGTAATATGTTCCATAAGGCTGATCACAGAATAAAGTAATTGTTTCCTGTTAAATGCATGCAAATGCCAAAAGATATGACCAAAAGCGTTAGGGACGACTCCTCCTTTAACCACTTTGGGTTTTGAACAGTTGTCAGCTGCAATACGAACAATGTTAACTGCGGAAAGCAATATGCGAACTCTCTACCAAACTACAAAATTTTAGTCTTGTCCAAACTGTAAGCATTTGCAGACGACATATTTAATGTGACTGAAATGATTGGTATTGTCTTTGAAGGGAAGAAAATTTGTGGGTAAATGAGAAAAGGCTGGTTACCAGCATTTTCCCTTTATTCCCACAATGTTGTTCAAAAGCCTTCTTTTTCACGATCGTTCAAACACGGTATTGTTTTGTAATGTCATGGAAAGATTCGGAAGGAAAGGAAACTAGCTATTCAAGTTTCAAAGCAATTTTTGTCAAATATCCCACAAAATAACGGGATTTGTAAATATAAGAACATTTTTATACTGCCTGGTCTTAATCTACACTGCACACAAGAGTTACCGGAGCTGTTCTAAAACTCTAAAGGTAATATCTATTGATGAAAGCACACACTAACCATTAAACATCTGGGACATCTTATTTTCCGTGCTGGGTTGTCTATGATCAATTTCCACAAATAATCGTTTTTGTGTAGGATCGCCTTTATCCCGTCTCTGTGCATAACTCTACATGTTATTGTCCGGCAGGGGACTGCTTCAGAAAAACATTACTAGAATAGAAACAACTACTTGTTGCAAGGAATTGCTCCTTTTCTGACAATGTCTTACATATTATGGAAATAAAGACATTTTCTTGTAAAACTCGATACTGTGTTGTAAAGGGTTAAACTTAAAAAAGGCCAGCCTCTTATCTTCTGAAAGAAAATGAATTAACCGAATGGTGTTAAACGTCGCTTTCAGTATAATTTCGTTCATATTACGACAGCGGCTTGCTTATTCATACCCGTATTCACCAGTTGTAGGCTAGGGGTCTGAAGTGTCTTGACTAAGGACACTCCCGCGAAATAAGCCTGCATCCCAAATCAGGATGAACCAAGGTCTACCATGTTCAATATCCTTCACCTTTATGATTGAGCCACGCAGAACCGCTAAAACAAATTTGAAGCGGAGTGGAGTTTGTGAAACCATCCATGTTAGGAAGCAGGGCTGCCTTTCACTAAACTGCGTACTCACGAAATTTGCGTGCGCAGTTTAGTTAAGTAAGCATAAACATGATTTATTAAACTGCATAACGATTTGAGTAAATATTTATAAAACTTTACGCAAACCCATACCCTGGGTAAAGCAGTGATTGTATATATGTGTAAATACAATCCCAAATAATATGCGGAAATTCATACAGTTTAGTGAAAGGCAGCTCATGTATATTTAAAACTATATAAACTTCGAAGTAAGGTTTAACTCGCGAATATTATGTGGAAATTTTCTGGCTGATTGAGATATTGCCAGAGACGAGCAATTTCTCCATCGGCCACAATGTTTTTTTTTTGTTGTTGTTGTTTTAACTGGCCTGTGTTAGATAAAATAGAATCGTCTACAGGAGGTAATAAGTTGGATGTGTCATTAATATTTGTTGCCATGCAACATATGTTGGTTTGTTCACGATACCAAAATATTGGACACAAAACAGACAAGGACTGTTTGTGTCGAGCCTCGGGCCCGTATTTACCAACCATTCTTAGTTTCATTCTTATTTTTATTCTAGATTTAAATGGTTTAGCCAACCAGAATTTGTTTTACTTTCAAGTTAAAAAAAAATCATGAGAACTAGACTAAGAATATTTCTAAGAATGGCTGGTGATCGGACCCTTCTGGTTTTGTTGCATCACCAGGGGTAAGTTAACTCATTACCAGAAGACAAAAATTGTAGACTTTTCCCAATTGAAAGCATAAATAGAGAATACGTACATAGTATTGTTGTTTATTAAAAATATCTTACGAGGTTGGAAGAACTGATAATTGTCGAGCCTTGGCGAAACAATTATCAGTTCTCACTTGTGTAACCGAGTGAGATATTTTTGATATACGACAAGACCTTGTACGTATTCTGTTTATCTTTTAACGTCTGATATTACTTATTGTGGAAGAGATGTGAAAAATATGTGGGTCATTTCAAGACTCATTCTCAATTTGTTTGACCATTCAATGTAAGTGAAATTACCAACTATAACATGCAAAGACAAAATTCAGATGTATCTTGCCCTTCCTGAGGCCGCCCAATCAACACCCATGCACATTATGTGCAGCCTGGTCACTGAAATCGTCATGTCGCCAAGTAATAATCGTTATTGATGTAGACTAATACCACCAATTAAAACAAGTATTTTGAGGTAAACAACCTTTTTACGCAGAGTTTTGATGGGAGCCTTGCTACGTTTAAAAAAAAATCTAATATAAGGAACGCTAAAACGATGACGAGACTCAGTTGTGACGCCAATTCTCTGTTATAAACGGTACAATCTCAATAAGTCCCCCACATTCGGTAGAAAAATCCGATTTTGTTCCGTTTGATATAACAGATAGCTCCCACAGAGACTTGTTTTAAACTCTATTATCATTTTTTTCAACACACTGCACCTGGTAAGATGGGAAAAAGAGACGTAGAATTCATTCAAATCGAACCGTAGTAACCATGTAATAATAAACGAGTCTTGTTAAAGATTTCAAATTAAATAAGTGCATCTAACTCTGAAATGTAAATGAATGCATATTCGAGGCCAGAAATGACATGCGGGATATGTGCAAAGTAATTCTGTTGGCAAGTACACTCGACCTTTTCAAAATATAACGAAAAAGCTGATTCATACTCGTGAACAGTAATAAACTAGTCAATAAACCAGCCCTTGACATCAACCATGTCGAAATCATGATAGCAAAATCAGGTAATTCAATATTATTTACCATCGATTCTATTTCGGTTATTAAAGTCCTTTTGATTTCAGCGAATGTGGTGTCTGCTTATGACGTAAACATTATGATTCTTTGGTTACGTTTCGGAAACTATGATGTATTTCTAAAAGAGTCTCGTTGACTGCATATTGCATATTATTTTGCTGTAATATATATATTTTAGCCATGCTCTGTGAAAAGGGGTTTGATGCATCTGCTAAAAGCATCGGCCCATATCAGTCTGCGCAGTTGACACAGGCTGACCAATGTGGAAACAATTTGCTTTTTGCAAACTTTCTACAGAGTCAAGTATCACTCTACCTCATGATTAGACAAAATGGATTTTATGGATCCATTACTATATGACTTAACTGATTTAACACGTTATGGAGATGCATGACACCCCCCTTCGCCAAACATGGCTCATTCAAATTGATACCAAGTATGTACTTATTCCATTTTTGCCTGATATTAGTCGTAGTTCTAAGAAATGATGATCATAAATCAGGCCTTTGTCGATGTTTGCAGGGATAGGGGGGAGAGCGTCTATGTACTCTAGGATCGATATTCCTTCGCCAATAATAATCGAAATGTACGAACATAACGCAGATTAATTTCAAGGTGTCCGACATTGGTGGAAACATGATATTTCAGCAGTGGAAAAAGGTGAAGCTGGGAAATGATAAAGAGATGTAGAAAAAAGATGTCATTGGATCCAATGATGATCGTATTTGAACCAACAACATAAATGGGTCGAATTTTCACAGTTGAAGATGACGTTTTGAAAAGTTACCGATTGAAACATTTTTACAAGTGTTCATAACGTTAACACTCTAAGTATAAAAAACGGGACAAAGGATTAAATTCAACAAATATGTTCCTTGTTCACTCTTCATTGCAGTATGTCGATATGGTTTTTGGTTGTTAACTCTGTTGGATTTCCTCATAAATTCGGGTAAATCGCGTTAAAATAGCGTTCATTTAAGTTTTTATAGACACTGTAATAGACGGAACAATCACTAGCAATAAACGTGACAATGGAAAAAGTTCGAATATAATTTAAAGTATTCATTCGAGGACAAAAGAGTTTTGGCTGTAATGAGTAAACTTGCTGTTTAAAAGCATAGGATTCTTGAAAATTATTTCACCTTGGACGTATTTTATGAAAAAGAATAGAATAGTTTTCAAGCATATAGATCTACTGCATCATTTTCATGGAAATATATTTTTCAAGCCCAGCATAGTACATATTTTTCTTGGTAACAGACACATATTACATACCAATCGACGTGAAATTATATCTAAATTACGGCAAAAACATTCAAATTTTTTCAAAGCTGATTAAGCTTGGAAAGCGGCTTCTATTCTGTGCAATAGTAGTTCTTAAAATCATGCAGTTGATAATGCATGTGTATACATAAACATAAGTGAAAGTTCGTAAAAATAAGTTAAAGGCTGGTGAAATTCAAAATGCGGTAGCTTTAAACATGGAACTACCTGGAGAAATGAAGCAAAGTAATATTATACGACATAACAAAAAATCGGATTTTTATATGCCCAATGGTCATGTTTCGTGAGAATGAGTCTCAAGCGAAATAGATCTATTCAAATTAATTAATCAGATATGGATTAGCTGTTATATTGACCTCATGAATGATGTTTATTACGTCACAAAACGTGACGTTTACCCTCAGCGAATTCATTCATCTTCTATAAATACCCGTGGTATATCAAAAAAATCGCATAGGTTTTATTGCATGGATATTCTGTTAGTTGAAAGATAAATAGAGAATACGTACAAAGAGTTGTCGTATATCAAAAATATCTAACGAGGTTGGGAGAATTGATAAGCATCGAGCCTTGTCGAGTTAAATATTTTTGATATACGACAACACTATGTACCTATTCTATTTATTTTTAAACGTCTTATTTCTTGACCTTTATTATATTGTTAATATGTGGCTGACATATATACAAGATGAAAGTTCGTTTCCATCGGAACTCCAATTTCAAAACTACCTTCATATTGTACTTTATGGTATTTAAACATCCGAAAATTGCGATTGAAATTGCATTGGATTATTCTATTTGAGAAAACGGTAAACAGGCATTCAAATGACGTCACAGGCAGGAATTACGTCGGAAATCATCGGAAAGTAGAGCGCGTGCAATTACATTTTTCTTTTTTCGGGGGCTTTCTGTAGTAATCGTTTACCATATTTGGAATACATTTCATCAATATATGGTAGGGAGGGGGGGGGGGGGCAGAGTCTCTGGAAGATACTGTTATAAAAAAATCCATGATATATCAAAATTTATAGGCTATCAAAATTTATAAATACACTGTATGTAGAATAATGATGAAAATAGCGTTTACACCCCACAAAAATCTGTACACAGATACAGTTGCGAGAAACGTAACTATAGTTTACTCATTTTTTTTTTTCGGCATAGCTGAATGTGCTGGCTTTTTTTTTTTTTATTGATAACAAATAAATAAATAGAACTTTGTCATTGGTAAAAAAAATGTAGACATGTTTATGTTAAGGGCCTCTGCCTATTTTCAGGCCGCCGGTTTTTTTTTTTTTTTTTTTTTTAAGATATTTGTTGTTATTGATCAGAGCTCAATATCCCGGCATCGTAAACTCTTTGAGCACCAATCGTATATGAGCCATACTTTGGCGAAACAAGAATTAATGCATCTCGACGATGCATTCATGCATCTCCTTAATGTACTCGTATGATACAAGCAATTCATCACATTATTATGGATACCTTAAATCCATTGTTGTCTAACAACCTACTGAAACTGAAGGTAGAATGGTCCTTTGACATGCAGAAACAAAAAGTTTCTACCTATGTCAGAGAGCACGGACTGCGCAGGGTATCATGGGTCGATACTTTTGGCAGATTTTTACAGAGTATGACTCGTATAAATTTGACCCCCTGACGGCTGAAGTTTGGTCTTGTAGGGTTTACTTAATAACCGGACAGTATCGATCCAGATCAGACTGCACATTCTTTGCAGTCTGATTTTGATCTCTGTCGTCCGCAAAGGCCCCTGTTTTGGCCCTTTGGAGCTGAAATGGTTAACGCATTCATCCACTCTTCTGGTGAATGGTGCTAGTAAAACGTAAGGGCACTTTAACATTGGTTCGCTGTAGTGGGGATGCTCGGGTTTTTTGATTTGTGGAAGAAGGTTAACAGCATTTACAAGTGGTTTTTTTTTTCAATATATTCACTCGTTTTTGAAACTGAAAATATTGTGACAAAAGGGCAATTATTTGCAACTATTTGTGACTTATTGCTATTTTCTCACGTTCATCTTACGTGAATAAAGTGCCAAAAAAGACGATTGCCAACGCTTTAATTAATTAACCATTTGGGTCAATTGTACAAGGTGGTGGTATGCCTAAAACTGGGTAAACCAACGCATTTAAAACAAAGAGATATTGTCGTGCTCGGTAGTCCGTAGGGATATCAAATCATAACAAAATATAACCAGTCTCGCGCTTAATGGACTGGTTGACAATTCCATTTCTCATGTCAAAGATTTCGATATCTCCTGTAGATTTCTATGCCTTTTTGTCTAACATGAGCCAGTCACGTGACGTTTGCCACGGTCCACTTTCTATTACCAGTCCATTAGAATTGAAGACAGAAAACAATGTTCAATTTACATCAACGTCAAACAGCAAGGTTCCAGAGGGTTCCGGTCACTTCCTTCATATCACCAGCATTATCATTTGGGATTTTTACCCTCGCCTTGCGGCACCACGACATGCGGCGAGTACCTTGTGGCTCTTCAATGAGTTTAACGGACAGTTTAGTAAATGATACTAATATTTTCTGACAAAAAGTAACACTAAATTGTTTTTTAACAGAGAGAAAAAACTCTTAATGGTGAAAAAGGACATTAAAATACCTGCTCAAAAATATATCATATTATCCACAAATATCTCTTTAAAGAATCTAGTGTGTCTGTTTGGTAATGCTTCTGTTAATTCATAAAAATACATGCAACAACAGTTTTGCTCCTAGCATACACCTTTTTCTATAAGGTTTTAAAAAGCTTACTGACGCACGGAAGTTTAACCCCTTCCTTGTATTGTTGTTGGGTAATCAGTAATGCTTTTCCGAAATAGCTTTAACCTTTTAACGCAGAAAACGATTTTGCTTGCTAATGGCGGCAGAGTAGATAAGGATCAGATTTTACAGAACGTGCAGACAGGTGTTAAAGGTACACTCGATACACAGACACACAAAGTCTTGACATTTGAAAACCTGGGTCCGTATTTACCAAACATTCTAAGTAGCAGTCTTAGTCTGGTTCTAGATATAGAAAGTAACCCAAACCTTTTGGTTTAGCATTTGATGAAGTGTGTTGGTTTCCAATCAAAAATTATGTTACCGTCTAATTCAGAGAAACCTTGAGAAATAGACTAAGATTGATATCGCCAGGCAGTGGCGAATACGGGTCCTGTGGAAAAATCTATTGAAAACCTTTATGGTAACAGGAGAAAATGTTGATAACCAGAAATTTTTGCTATTCCATGAACAATTTTTAGCAAAAAGCATCAGCAAAGGCTCATGAAATGTGATTAAAATGATTTGATAAATGTTTGAAAAGGAAGAAATCTTCAAAAAGGGTAAAATGCTGGGTACCAGAGCTGTCTCCTTTTCATTAATAGATACAGAATTAGAAACTGACCATCTGGGGCTGAATGGTTGTCGGCGGTTTAGGGAATCGAAAAAGTGTTTTGGAGGAGTGCGTGGCTGGCCATTTCTGAATAATAGCGTTTTTTTTTTTTTAGGGGGGGGGGGGTTTAACTGGATACTGAAACAATTAAACTTAATACGGAGAAACACAAGACGAGGCAAAGAAAGAATAATGGACGAATACAGTAATTAATAAGTCAAACATTGTACTCTTTACTAGAAGACAAAATTTTAGTGAAGTAGATACTGACTTTAATTGTGATTTAATGAAATTTGAAAGAATATTCAATTTCCAGGCATATTGATGAAATTAATCATTATTATGCTTGACGAAATACAGTTTGTTTTTATCTAGAAGGTAATAAAGTCTTAGAATTCTGATGGCAAACATTGTGAGAAAACGTATGACGGGCTTTTTCTATATTTAACTCTTTACTAGAAGACAAAATTTTTGACTCGTCTAAATTGACAGCAATTGCAGACGACTGAAAATCACGTGTGCTTCAAAAAACCGGATTCATCTTCAACGAGGTAGAATAGATAAATGGAATAGGAGAAAAAGCTGGTAACCAACATTGTCTCCTTTTCTATAGGCCTGAAACTAGCCAATTCGGTTGGAGAAGAGTTGTGCCAAAACGAAATAAAATCTTTATTAGGTTCTGATCGATCCAGATGAATAGTTAAGATTTAAGCGCTGAAGCACAATCGGGTCATATTCATTCATTGCAAAATAATACATAGATTTTTTGTTTTGTTTTGGGAGACGATGGATAGCACCATACCAGAAAAAAGCAGACTGTTTGTTTGGGCAGGAGAAAAATAAGGTTATGTTTAGCTCTGACACCGGAAAAAACAGAATGATTTTATTGCCGAAGATAATGTATTTTTATACGATTTCTCAATAGCTGCAGTGGTTATATTGAATTCCACTAATGGTGTTATATTTTATCGCAGTGTTATGTTTTGTAGACGGTAAAACAAACATTGCTTCCGGCGAACATCATAACAATAAGAATCAAGAGCATGGCCAATAGCATTAATACTCTAATAATTATAGTATAGGAACATCTAAACATCCAAAACTACTATTATTGTATGCCGCGTAACAAACGAGTTATTTCGTGAGCTATCTTACATACTAACTGCACTGTGCAAAACTAACACAAGTCTGTTTTATGAACGATATAGATCAGGATCAGCCGACCAAGACCTTGCAGTTTGATCTAAGCTGTACAGTTTTCGAAACCTACTGTGATATTCGAACAAATGGAAGAATTGGAATTATTATGATTGTGACCATGTTGTATTTTTTCTTTGTGGCCGCGAAGGTGAATTCCGAAAACGGTGTAGTTATACATGGCTTTGTATTCTTGGTTTATTCATCGCGTCACGTGATGCGTAGAAACGAAGCACGCAAAAAGATCATTTTAGTGTGGACGAAATGTCGCATTTAAAAGTTTTGAAACTGTCGTTATAACGATGTATGATTTAGACGCGGTGATCAAGTATTTTCTAGTGGAAGAAGGAATGCCATTAATGGAAAAGGATAAACAATATTTCTCGAAATAGGAGCTGAATATGGAAAGTTCACAGCTCACAAAGAGATATTTCATTTCATATCTACTTCACGCTCTATTTCTAGAAAATTAGATGACAACATGGTCCTTCATAATTTACAACTTGCAGTAAGTTATGAGGAAATAATTCAAATGCCAAATACTTGAATTTCGAATTAACCTACCTGCATGAAAAAAAAGTAATAAATAAAAAAATGAAATAAAAATAAAAAAGCCATGCTCCGTGAAAACGGGGCTTTATGCATCTGCGAAAGGTATCGCCTCAGGTTATCAGGTATCGACCATAATCAGCCTGCGCAGTCCGCGCAGGCTGACCTGTGTCAAAACTGTTTGCATTTTGTAAATTTTCTGAATGTCAAAGGACCTTTCTACCTAAGGATTTAGTCTGTTATTGGACAAAATGGATTTCATGGACCCATAATTATGTAATAATTTGCTTATTATGATGCATCACGGAGAGATATTAAGCCCTCTTTTCACAGAGCATGGCTCATAAATTTGTTTGTATGTTAATGTAAGTGATACAAACATCTGAGCCATGCTTCGGGAAAAAAGGGTTTAATGTTCCTCTGTGGTGCATTATACCAAGCAAGTCGAATTACAGGTAAAGCTAAAATCTTTACATGACGACAAAATTTTAGACTGGTCCGAATTGAAATCAGCTGTAGATGACAAATTAGATAAAGCTCAAACGATAGGGTTAGTCTCTGAAAGGGTGAAAACATTGTGGGAAAATAATATATTGCTGGTTATCAGCATTTTCTCCTTTTCCTACAATGCTTTCAAAAGGTGTTACCCTAAGGGTCGTTAAAGTCGGGGTTGTTCATTCCTGTCTCTTTTGGGTTTCAGCCGTGATACAGGTCGATCGTCACGAGCACTTTATCTTTTTTTCCAACCACGTTTCCATGTCTACTTACACGGTACTTTTAACCCGATTACATATTTTAGACTCATCTATATTAAAACCATTTTCAGACAACAAATCAAAATTGGTTGTAATGATTGAGTTCGTTTCTGAGAAGCATTGTCTCCGTTTCCCTATAATGTTTTCAAATGCCTTCTTTCTGAGCATCGTTCATATGCGGAATTGTTCGGCACAGCGTCGAATGAAGTTAATTATATGTTACATTACTTTACAATGATGTTTTCTAAGCCGTCTGCTGCAAGAATGTGTCAAAAAATAAGAACAATGCGGGATAAGTTTGCAACTGCACGTTAAAGTCGTGCATAGTTAAGCGAAGCTTGTTCCAATATATTGCTGAAATTTAACTCTTAGAGCATCTCACAAACCTCACATGAGTTTTCAGTCGGATCCAAATAATTGCACTTTCAAGTTTGGTCTTGTCAAGAATGCATCAGCAAAGCGGACAGTAAAGATCAAAAATCAGACTTCACCTTCTTTGCTGTCTTATCTTCATCCACACTGGTGGAAAAGCCAACTGAAATTGTGAAAGGCCCTTGTAAGAATAAGCATTTCATCACGGTTGCTTTTAAGTTGCCAAGGTTAGACACTGTACAAAGCTACTGAGAAATCAGTGATGAGTAAGTGACGAAACCTGATCGACAGTTCCGATTTAGTTCGCATGTTGCAGTGACGAGCATAATCGATTAGATTATGCTGAAATTGGTAAATATAACAAAAAATAACAGTTTTAAAAAAAAATTGCTGATTTAAGCCCCCGTCACACCAAACAAGTTCTTAGAACGTCTTACCCCGTCCAAACAAAATCGTAAAACGGGTTGCGGTCGGGGTAGAACGTGTAATTTTGACCTAGTTATGCCTAAAACACGATCCTAGTACATTCATAAAAAGTCCCGGATACGTCCATCTCGTCTATATCCCGTCCGCAGTCCGTTCGTATCAAGTTCAGATTGGATATATGGTACCCGTTCAGATCATACCGACACCCTTTCCAAGCAGTTCAAGCCCGTTCGTGATAAGTTTAGATTCGTTCGTAACTAGTTTTACTCAGTTCCCAATCCGTGCAAACGTACTTTGACTAGTTCGTAACTCGACCACCTAATTCACAGACAGTTCAACTCGTTCTTACTACGTCCTCAGCTCATCCCTAGTGCGTGTGAACCGTAATTGCAATCACGTCGTAGCCCGACGGCTATAAAAATCAAGCGCGTTTTTGTCAGTTCTCTTATCCGTTCGCGATTTCAAGTTGAGCAGATCAAGTCAACGACTATTGTAGCCATCATCATTGCCATCGGAGTTGTCGTTGCTCCCGTCTGTTAATCTGTATCGAATCCATTGTATCATTTGTTAGAATGCCTCCAAAGCGGATCGGAGCAAAAAAAGACCAGCCGTGTTAGAGCAACCACTATCTCCAGATTCCCAAGCTGCAGCTCCTCTGAACCCCGCTCAGAGCACCCCCAAGTTGCCGAGCCTCCTGAGACTGAAGGTTAAGAAACGGAGAGTACTGAATCCCTAGGACCATCCGAACCTCCACTTCAAAATCAGAAACTCAGATATCTGTAGAAGATGGAGAGCAGACTCAGAGACCCAAGAAGAAAACCAAGACCTACACTAATCTCTCAACAAGAAGCTGGAGGGCTATAAGGACATCAAAAGAAAGGCTTCCCTGTGGCAGAAGCAAGCAGAGGTTCTTGGTGTGAATATTAAAGAGCTGCTGGTCTGGTATACTAGCCTTAGAACCCGCTTCACCAAGCTGAAGAATAAGTCTGGTGAAGGTGCTCCTGAACACTCAGACAGAGACCAGTGGGTGCTGAACAACTTCTCCTTTCTGGTCCCCTTCATATACGAAGTGACGAAAAGGACATTTGTAAGTGTATGTGTATATCACAATTATTACATTAACATTATATGTAACATGCACTTCATACTTTTTCTTCCTGTGGTGTGAAAATGCTTCTGTAAAGTTACTGTCTGTCATTCTCCGGACTCTGTAATGGCTTTTCCTGGGCATCTTTGTTTTATTGCAATGATAGTTTTATTTCACAGGTCCTTTTGTGTTGAGAGTATCATTATAATTACTGTACTGTGCATGATTTTTTTTCTGATACCAGCTACTAGGAGAGAGCACGTACCAATTTTGGGAATTTGTATAGATTAGCAACATATACTTTCGATGCTGTTATTGCTATACTTACGATTTGTTCTTATTGTTACAGCTGAAGTCTAAATTACTTCCAAAAACAGCTACAGCTACAACCCCCGACCCCATAGATGAAGAAGACTTCATACCTCCCTCTGGACAGATCATAAGTCAGGGGTCTAACACTCAACAACAATTGAGCCTCAGTATCACACCTCACCTTCCATCACCTTACAGCCTTCCGTACCCAAACCAAGTGACTCCTTCAGCTCAGCCATCAGCGACAAGACGGACCAGTTCATGGAGATACAGAATCGTCTCATGGAACAGATGGTCAGGCCAAACACAGACCAGATGAAGGAGGTTTGTCTGTCTATGACATCCAACCCAGCTTGTGGGAAGAGATGCATAGAAACATCATGAACACGGTTTTGATGTATAAAGCCAGGGATAGTGAGCTGAAGAAAAGCCAACAGCGTGCAGCTACAGCTACTGCTCCGGTTCAACAATATGGGTCCTCAGCCACCTCCTGACATGTGGCCATCGACTGTGCAGAATCCAGTGAGTGTGTGGAGATCCATGGAGCCTGCCTGGGTGCAACAACAGTTTCCACAGCGCCAGCAAGTTTCTCCGCAACAGCAGTCACAGCAATTCTGCCAGCAGTAGCAACAGTCCGGTCAATTCTTCCAGGCACAGCAACCAAGAACCTTCTCCAGGCAGCAACCTCAACAACAGGAAAAGCAGCAGGACACATCTCCACTCAACACCCCACAGTTTATTCTCATGACCTCCACACCTCTCCAGATCGAGTATCCGGAAACCAGCTTATCCTCTGGGCTCAGCAAAGTTCTTGAGGTGCCCTCTGAAGATCAACAGCAGAAAGCAGAACAGGAAGATCCATTACTCCCTTCAGTGAAAGTGACTGACAAGCAGGTATAAATTTACGATGAATGATAGATATTTCAGCTGATTTGTGTTTGATACTACGTGAGACTTCTTTTCAGTTGTCAGTCTAGCTAGTAATTTTATGATTTTGTTCTTCAAATCAAGATGATGCGTATTATGACACTCTTTCAATTGTCTGATATGTCTGCGTATGATGAGATGCTGTATGATTATCTGGTATGTCTGCGTATGATGACATGTTTTATGATTGTCTTATATGTCTGCGTATGATGACATGCTTTAGGATTGTCTGATATGTCTGCATATGATGACATGGTTAATGATTGTCTGATATACATGCATCATGATTATCTGACATTTCTTTTCATACCTATTATGCTTCGGTTCCGTTAAAACGTTATACTTAAAAAATGTAATCGGTATTTTTTAAATTCCTTTAAAGGTAGTTGCGGTCAACTAAATTTCTTTAAAATGAGTATAGAGTGTGCAAGTCGTCTAATTTATCATGTTTGAAGTCGATAAGCACTTGACTCAAAAAAAAAAGAGAGAACAATTTTCCATTAAAATCTCGAAATGTACGTGCAGCACGGCGCTGGTAAATTTTGATGGACAATTGTTCTCGTTCTGAGTCTAAGTCTATCGACTGTACACATCATAAAATAGACGGTTTATATACCATATACTCAGTTTTGAAATACTTTGTAGACCGCTTGTACCTTTCAGAGAATTTTAAAGATACTGACTAAACGATTTATTTTAAGTATATAAGCTGAGATACAGCATGAAAGTAATGACGTTAGGTTCATTTGAAATGATTTTATCAACATAGATGAAGAGTAATAGTTGTATATCTTCTGAGATGTCTAGTAGACAGAGCTCTGCACGTCTTTTGGTTATGGCTTTAAACAAAGTGCCTTTTTCGTTTTCTTTTATGATGAACAAATGCTTCAATAAAAATATTTTTAAAAAAAAAAGTGTTTGAAATTTGCCATTACGTAAGTCCATTTCTAAAGCTGTAATTGTAGTTCTTGAAAAATGGACGTGAACGTTTGGGTTGACTTTAGAGTTGACGCAAATGTTGACGGGTTGACAAAGGAAGGACGGACGAACAAACGTACGGAAAACTGGATTCCTATATCGCGCCATTCTTGAAGCAGGCGCGACAAAAATGACCATTTTCATGGCGAATTTACTTTATTAAATGTGAATCATCATATGTACAATACCACATTAAGAAATGTGATTGAACCAGAATAAATTTTAATATTTCCTAAACATAAACATAATTATGTGTATGTTGAACCATGCTAATTCATTGCGCATAACCGTTGTACTGCATGTCATATGTGCATGTTGAAACAGTTTTAAGATAAACATCATTATTATCCCGGCAAAATCGTTTATTACTTCTCACAGGAAGATAGCAACAGTTTTATAAAAGAAGTGTAAGAATTATAATCAAAGCACTGACAGCACTGGTGGGTCGATTATCTCTGAAGGTAGGCTGGAAAAATGGTCATCAAGGGGGACTTAGACCGTTTCATTTAATCTATAAAATTCTGTACCTTGAAGAAACAGTGTAAACTCTGATCAGATGCTGCTTTATGCGGCATCTGATCTGAGTCTACACTGTTTGCTAATGTCCCAGCACATGAGCCAGTCAATGGTTTACAGATCTATAGCCCTCTTTACACAGTACTCTCACGTCACAACGATCAGAATAGCGCGGCTATTTTCGATAAATAAACGTCGACCCAAAAGGTCGAGACGTAAAACAGTGTCTTTCAGTCATTCTCTGATACAATAGTATTTATGAATCAATCATCCTGTCTTGCCATGGCACACGTCCTGCTGGGCTGTTGAAGTAATCTCTTAAATAGTCCATTTGTCGCTTTGCAAAAACTGTCTCTGTTTCCTCCCTGTGAGACGTCCAGGTCTGGCATATTGGCATCTTGTCTCCAGGCACCGGGGAGGAGGTTGTGTTCACCATCTTCAGCATCCAGCTGAATGTTCTGAATGGCTGGGTTTTGAAGACGAATGAAGTTGTGAAGACACACACAAGCTTCAACAATGGTCTATACAGTCGCTGGCATCTGTTGCATTGTTGACAAGAGTACTCTCCACCTTTGGGCCATGATGCGAAACGCATTTTCTACTACACGTCTGGCTCTAGAGATCCTGTAGTTGGCAACCATTTCTTCTCTTGTCAGCTGACGGCCTGAGTATGGCTTCATCAGGTATAGGCGAAGACCAAAAGCGTCATCTCCCAGCAGGAAATAGGGAAAGTCTTGGACAGGAGGCCAATGGATCCATCTTACAAGCATTATTTCATTTCTGATTGGTTGTAGATCTGGGCATCAGACTGACTTCCTAGACCATCAGCATCTATCCACATGAATTTGTAATCGGCATCTACAATGGCCATAAGGACAATTGAATAGAAGCCCTTGTATTATAATACATGGTTCCTGTCTTGGAGGCTTTCTTACGGCGACATGTTTCCCATCTAGGGCACCACAGGCATGTGGTACGTTCCAGCGTATCCTAAACTCCTCAGAAACTTATATCCAAGTGTCTCTGTCAAAAGGGCATGTAATAGCTTCATTTTTTAGCTCCATCACCAACGCATCACAGACTTCTTTTACCAACCCAGAGACTGTGTTCCTGGCTACCCGAAAATCATACTGCAGGGTGGCATAGGAATCTCCTGTTGCCAGATGACGCAGGGCGATAGCAAGCTTCATCCCTGGTTAAAGTGCCCTCCTATACTTGGTGTCTTGTTTTTCAATGTAAGGGGTGATGCGTTCAAGAAGCTCGTCAAACATGGGTGGGGTAATTCTCAAGAAGTTGTAGAAGGACTCCTGATCATCCAGGCGGAGCTCCTCCAGCAACTGATGATAATGTCCCACTGCTATCCTTCTCTCGGGTTTCAGCCAGTTCCTTACCCAACATGATCTTGGTCTTTTCCTTCTTCTTTCCTGCTTTACCATCGCATTGTACTCTTGCTCTGCTTGCAACAAGAACTGCATGAAACCGATATTCATCATGTTAAGGGCTGCTAAGTTATTCATAGTTCTGGGAAACCTTGATAAACAGATGTGCAATGCCAGAAATCTCGAACCCAAATGATGAACCAGTGAGGAAAAGGTGGGTATTTATACCGTAACTTGTATGATCGTAATGCTGGCAGAATGGACTTAGTAAGAACTGCGTAAGAACGACAAAAACGTACTTCAAACGAGTAAACCTTACTAAGAACCTACTACGAACCTTTAAGAACCCTGTAAAAACGTGTTGTTAACTTATTCAGAACTTGTGCTTTTGTTTTAAACGCATTTGGTCTGAAAAACAACATACTATGGACGCAGTAAGGTCGAGTTGGTCCTGTCTGCGAACGTGGTAAACGCGCTTCAAACAGATCGGTCGGTTGGCAAACGTACTGCCAATTGATGCCCGACTGCACCACGTCGTAACACGTCCTTAATAGGATCGAAGTACGACAGTTCCGTTTGTAGAACGTCCATCTCGTTTTAAGTACGTTGTCACTCCGTCTAATTACAGGACGGGATGGACGGCAAAAAATTTTGAGCAGGCTCAAAGTTGCAGAGTACCTTTCCCGTCCTAGCTCGTCCTAGCCCGTCCATGAAGTTTGTAAACAGATCGTAAAAGGTTGCTACTACGTCCACTCCGTTCGGACACAGTTTGAGTCCGTTTGCGACAAATTTTCGGAACGTAGTGTGAACGAGTTTGGTGTTACAAAGGTATTACATGTACACTCAGCAAAACTTCTTAACCGCCAATTTTGTTTCTCCTGCAAATTTTTACCAAGTAATTTAGACAGGTACAAACAATTTGAAAACGAATCGTAACATTAATCTTGACGTTAGCCACGGTTTTGTAATGAAAAAATTCTCGAATCTACCAACAGAAGGCATGTCTTTTTAAACAGAGGGAAAGCTCATCGGTTGCGCATGCGTGGTGTATATCAGCCAAACCAGGTAAAAAAGAGAAGCTTTAACTACTGAATTTTTCTCGGCAATAAGAAAATTTCAATGTTTGAGTGAAAGGATGCTCATAAAGCTCCTTTAACAAGAACAAGTCTAAATATTATTTTCAGACTTTCGCTGGGGGTAAGTTTTTACATCGATCAATTATTCTGAGAAAAAAAATTAAACCAAATGAAATATCTCTTCTGGATACTCACGATTACGTAGATTCGCTGTTTGTCAAAATTTGGATGTATTTCTTCCCTCCAGCCGAAGTACCTTTATTTTTTCTTTTGTCTGTCTCATTTATGGAGATATTTACTTCCAACCCGAACTAGGCGTTAGCAATCGAAAAGGAGAACCCGTACCAGTACGGCTGGTAACCCGCATAACATTTTGATACATTTATGGCCCTTTATCGACTTAGATTATATTACAAAAAGCCGTTTTAACAGCGCTTGCATGAGATTTTCTTGTAGTAAACGTCAATTTCCTGATTTTTTAGTTTGATTTGTACTTTGGATTGCCGGTTCAGATTTTCAGAGATTGGATTCATTACAGCAACCATAGCTATCAGATTGTTTTTGACTTTCTGGGCACTAAAAAGACGTGACTATGAAACCATATCTTTGATAAAGTGTATCAGATATTCATTCTATTTCACTTTTGCTATTTCTATTGGAGGTGGGCTAATTAGTTTCTCACTTGATTAATAGCTTAACCTTTCACATGGACCATGAAATTTAATCAGATTGATTACAGCGCGGAAAGAGACAAAGGTTAACAAGGCCGAACTTGAATTCGGTTAGCTTTGGTTCTATTTCCAGAGTAATGTAATTGGACTGTGCGGCACTTACCTGACCTCTAACCCGCATTGTACTAATCAACGAAACGAACCAACGAGTTCACTGATTAACTCTAATCAGACGATAATATTTTAGACTTGTCTAAATTCAAAATATCTGCAGACGACCAATTAATCGTAGATAAAATGATGGGATTCGTCTTTAAAGGAGCATTCTTTTCTTTGTCCCATAATGTTTTCGAAGACCCTCTTCCTCGAGTCTTGAAATTACGAAAATGTCAGGTAATCGACAAAATGGACCTACATAGTGATCCTCGAAAAGACGAGGAAATATCGTACATTATAAATATCGTAGATTTTGGTTCATTATCTTCGAAAAAGGACAGAGAGACGGTATTCACCGATCGGTCCAAATGATGTTTTCATTCTAAATTAAAACTTCTGTCTCGGCCAATTATATTGTCAGTCTAGGAATTTAGAACTGTAATGAGGTTTAGATTGGTTGGTCAATGAGGTCCAAGTAGTCATATTAGGCACGATGCCAGTACCAGCGTGAATTTGGCGAAGAATTTTTATGTGAGTTAATTACACGTTTTTTGCGTTCTACTTGACTCATTTGTGAAGGTATATAGGATTCGTTATCCAGAAGCACCAGGTTCGATGCTCATTCGGGGCGCTAGGTTTTTCGCTGGAGTAGGATATCCTTTGGTAAGACACTTCAGAGCTCTAGCTTAGTAACGGTGAAACTGTGAATACACATGAATATGAAAGCTGTCGCCGTCATATGACTGAAATTATTTTGAAAGCAGTGTAAAACATCATTTAATCAATCAATAACTATTATACATTTTACATCTACATACAGTTTTTATGTGCATGTAGATTTATTGAGATTTATTGCACAGAACGTGCAGTCTGATCTTGAATCTATACTCTGTCCGATAAGGAGATATCTGTTTCCCTCAAAAAAACTCTGAAATTGCAGAATTTAGGTTCTTGCTGTCGGCTTGAAAGTTTTATTTAGAAGGATAAGGATTAACACTGATCACGCCAAGAGGATTCATGTCGTACGCTCACCGTGTCGTACTCACAAACCTCTCACGTCACGTCATTAAAACCATCTAAATTGGACAACTCAATTATTATTCAGATATATTGGAGACTTCTAATTGAATTTCTAAAGATTCACGAAAATTGATATTTACGCCTTGCGAATAATCTTAACACTATGGGTGAAACTGAAACGGTCACTAAGTACAAAACACTTTGCAATCGTAATTGCTATTTTACACTCAAAACTTTTTTTTATTAGGAAATATTTATTTGCATTAGTCTTTAAATACTTGAGGAGGCAAAGAAGTTTTGTTGAAAAAAGTTCACTGATTTTGAAACTGTTTTAAGCCGTTTGGATATTTATTTTCCTCAACATTTGATAACTTTCAAGAAAATTTAATAAAGTTGCAGTATTTCTAGGATTTTTTCTCTGGGTCACTATTCACCCACACATCTTAAGAACGCTCTTAGTCTCATCCTTCAAGAGTTTTTATTATTATTTTTTTTTTTTTTTTTTTTTTTTTTTTTTATTTTGAAAGTGACACAACTTCTGATTGGCCAAACAAAATGGTTTAGCCAATCAGAAGTTGCGTTACTTTCAAATTTAGAAAATCCTGGAGAACAAGACTAAGAATGTTCCCAGGAATTTTTTTATGAATACGCACCCTGTACATTAAAAAATTGGTTTCTTTGATAAAGTAAACACAAGTGCGTTTTTCTTTCTTTTTTTCTAGGGTGGGGGACGCTTTTATATTTTTCGTTACAAATCAAAATGATTCGTTTAACGCTGATACACTAACAAAATACTGTTCTTGGAGGACCCTTCCCATTCTCATCTTTATTTTTTAAATAATGTGAAATATCTTCACATTCATTACCAACTACTACCTGATTAAAAAGTTATCGAAATCTTCTGCTTGTTTTCAATATAGAATAGAAAAGTTATAAATACTCGTTATATTTGTTCTTTTATCTATATTGTTCAGGAATCAACTAAGTTTTAGTACATAAATCTACTAATACCGTGCATGTATCAATTTCTTCTGTTTTGTGTTGTAAAAGAGCCAGTTTGTTTCATGCTAACTGATTGATTGAAAGGTGCTTTACATCTCTTTCAACATTATTTCAGTCATATCACGGCGACAGCTCGATTATACATGGAAGTCCTGAATTTCACCGGTGCCAGGCTAGGACTCTGTAGTATCTTGTCCAAGGACACTCCCACGAAAGACCCAGTGTGTCCAGTGAGGCTCGAGCAGGGAATCTCCAGGTTTCGAGTCCTACACCTTACCACTGAGCCACGCAGGACCCCACGTATTATGTCAAAATAAAAAGTAACGTTATGTGCAAACGGAAAGAACCTTTACGAATACATGCAGCTGAAAGGTGCAAATTGGATTAGGTCGCTTTGCAATAAAAGTAACTCCGTCTGTTTTTCATGAGATCAAATATGACGTCATCAGACTTACACGAATAGTTGACATAATCGTTGACTTTCCCACAAACCTTTGCCAAAATTTGACGCAAATTCTGGAAATACTTGTGAGGCTTTGTTGCCCATACAGGAAATACCACTGAAAAGTATTTTTCTTACATTCGCCTGTCTTCTTCACCAATAGTTTAACAGCTATTGCATTACTTAATTCTGTGAAGAATCATTTCAGAAGTTAAGTGAGATTCTGAAAATCTGAATAGCCCCCCTTTGAGAAGAATTTCTATTTGAAATAGATATTTTAAAATTAGTAATTTTCAAATTTTATCAATTTTTCTGACGATACAAGCAGGTACAGGATCAAGTACATGTATGTGACCCGTAGCTGTTAATGACAGCTTGATATCGTCTACTCATGCTCCCTATCATGTTCCTGTTTATCCTTCGTGAACTGTTGTATCATTTTGGATATTGGATACCAACCTTCTGGATATTTCTTGGTTGATTCTGGCTGAAATTCGAACTGGCAACTGGCATATATGCTACATGAAATTGAGGCCAGGGAATCGGACAGGGCAAGACTTGCAATGACCTCTTTTTAAGGCAGGTACTACTGCACAACGTGAGCGATTAAAAAAAACACCACCTTCACCACAAACAAGCAATCATACCTAAGTATCCAAGTTATCCTCGACCTTACGCCACAGCCGTTACTATTAACCATCATTTTCCAATACAATAACCATTATACCACACCATAGCTACATGTAAGACACCCAGCAATAACCATAATACCACGTCGTAATTATGATACGCCGATATAGCTACAATACAACGTCATTAATATCATGCAGCTATTTATGCCACTCCATCACCGTTTAGCACACCAAAACCATAGTATCACGTTAAGAAAATAACATATACGTAAACACAACAACGCAATAACATTACTACCACGACAATACATCGATATCACTCCATAACCGTTATACCGAGCCATGACCATGAAACCTATGTAGCTATGATACAAAGCCATAACGTACGCCATAACCATTATCGACAAGTACTAATAAAGGATGGTGAATATAGACTTAGAACTCCATTTCTTTTAGACTTGTCTACATTGAAAACGTTTGAGCCATGCTCTGTGAAAATGGAATCTAATGTATCTGCAAAAAGTATCAGCTCATGTCAGCCTACGCAGGCTGTCGCAGGTCGAGACGGTTTGCCTTAGGAAAATGTTCTGCATGTCCAAGGACCGTTCTACCCCCGGATTCTGTCTGTTGTTAGTCAAAATGGATATCATGGCTCCACAATGATGTTTTACTTGGTATAATGCATCATGGAGATGCATTAAAGCCCCCTTTGCCACAACGTCGTTCATTTGTAGACGAGAAACTGGGACGAAAGCTTGTTACAAGCATTTACTCCTTAGCAGCATTTACTCCTTTTCCTCAAAAGCTTTCGGGAGCCTTCCACCACAGGATCGTAAAATTACAGGAGCGTTTGAGAAAAGCATCAATTATATGAGGCTCTTTTCGATCAAAACCGCAAAGAATTTTCCGTGTAGCATTCCCATCCTGTGATCAAACAATCGTAAATCAACCTTCAAAAAGAAATAATATATTAACACATCTGTTAAACATGGAATATCAAAACGTCAAATACAGAGGGGTTATTTCTGGATTAAGCGAACAAAATACCGATGTTATGCTTCCACGTAGGCAGTTTTATTACGAATTGAGTTACAGACAATGAATACGGTTCTTGAAGTTAAACTCTTTACCAGATATCGCCATTTAGGTCTTTTCCAAATTGAAAATATTTGAGCCACGCTCTGGCAAAAGTGGGCTTAATGCATCTCCGTGATACATTATACCAGCCCAAGTCATCACATAATTATAGATCAATAAGAGCCACTTTTTAAAGTAATCGACTTAATCATGAGGTAAACTGGTCCTTGAACAAACAGAAAAGATTCGGCCCAGGTCAGCCTGAGCGGACTGCGCAGACTGATCTGGATCGATACTGTTCGCAGATGCATTAAGCCCCCTTTTTACAGAGCACGGCTCATTTGCATACGACAGATAACAGATGACTATGATAACAATGAGATTAGTTCTTGACAAAATGGAAAAGAGTGTGGGGAAAGGAGAAAATGCTGGGTACAGCCTTTTCTGATTTTCATCACAGTATTTTTAAAGGTCTGCATCTTCAGGGCCGTTAAACACGCTGCTTCGTTTGGTACATGATAAATTTCTTTTATTTGACATCGAATCTTATACAAATTATAAATATCATTACCTTCGATAATTATTTCCTGGACACCGACAAAAATCCGCGGCATGATGAAATGACATCCAAAAGCTGATTACGCTCTTCGCGGAATTCAAACCTGGAATGTTTGGAGTGTTAGGATCATACTGTCATCTCTATACTACCGTCTGTTACTCCACTGGAGTTGGGTGTCTGTTATCTTATTCGTACACAGAAAGTTCGAATGTGATATGAATCGAACAAAAAGTTCGAGTTATTAAATTTTCGAAAGGGCGTCGATCAAAACCCCGGGGTGCTTTGATGTTTAGTGATCACACTTACAATTCGGTACAACGGTAGCCTTCGATGTAGCGAGTCCTTGTCTAAACCCTGAGCAGAACCAAAGAGGTGAATGGCCATGACGAACTGGGGCAAACTTGTATAAACTCCGATTATCCGGACGTTTGACTAATGTTGAAACAACACAGACTCAGTGGGAATCGTTAGGAAGGATACTCAGATTAGCTAAATCCATACAAATCGGGACAATGCCGTAGCGATGCCTGTATATTACTAACAAGACCATGTTTTATTAACCCTTAGGCTGCTTAGCGCGACTAACTGACCTTTTGCGGACAGGGTAGATCAAGATCAGACTGCACAGATGACATTCCCCAAACATAACTTTGAAATATTTGGGTTTTTACTATCGAATTGAAAATTTCATTTTAGTTATTTCGCAGGATAAGGGTTAAACACACAGCAAAGAGGGGCCTGATAAGGAGATAAATACAGAATACGTACATAGTGTTGTCGTATATCAAAACTATCTAAGGAGGTTGGGAGAATTGATTGTCGAGCCTTGGCAAGGAAATTATCAATTCTCCCAACCTCGTTAGATATTTTTGATATCTGACCACACTATGTACATATTCTACATGTATGTATCTCTTAACCTCTTATTTGTTGGTGTTTATTATGTTGTTAACATATGGCTGACTAATACAAGCTGTAAGTTCAGTTCTATCGGAACTCCCATTTTAAAATTATTCTCACAGTACTTCATGGTAGCAGGGATCGTATATATATGTGTATATAAGATCCCTGATGGTAGTAATTAAACGATCGAATATTGCGACTGAGATCGCATTGGATTATTCTATTTATGAAAACACAATAAGCAAGCATTCAAATGACGTTATAGGCAGGAATTACGTAGGCAAATCATCGGAAATTAGATGGCGTGCTATGATATCATTCTATTTTCGCGGGCTTTCTATTGTAAAACGTTACCCAATTTGGAATACTTTTTAACTATATATTGTATATGGGGGCGGAGTCAATGAAAGATACTGTTCTATAAATAACCGTAGTATATCAAAAATCTATGAATATCCGTGGTATATGTATATAAAAAAATATCGCATAGGTGTTATTTATGGAAAGCCATGGCTGTCTTATATCGTTCTTGTACAGTTCATTGCAGCATTGTTGTAATATATGGCTTCATTACAACTACATATTAAATGAAAACATGTTTATATGGAACCAACCTGTGTTTGTATTAATGCATTTGTCCATATATTGAACCAAAGAAGCATGGTATTGCTTGGGTTCATCAATATATTGAACCAAACTGTCTTTATATTAATGCATTCGTCCATATATTGAACCAAAGAAGCATGGTATTGCTTGGGTTCATCATTATATGGAACCAAACTGTCTTTATATTAATGCATTCATCCATATATTGAACCAAAGAAGCACGGTATTGCTTGGGTTCATCATTATATGGAACCAAACTGTCTTTATATTAATGCATTCGTCCATATATTGAACCAAAGAAGCATGGTATTGCTTTAGTTCATCAATATATTGAACCAAACTGTCTTTATATTAATGCAGTCGTCCATATATTGAACCAAAGAAGCATGGTATTGCTTGGGTTTATCAATATATGGAACCAAACTGTCTTTATATTAATGCATTCGTCCATATATTGAACCAAAGAAGCATGGTATTGCTTTGGTTCATCAATATATTGAACCAAACTGAGTTTATATTAATGCCATCGTCGATATATTGAACCAAAGAAGCATGGTATTGTTGGGATTCATCAATATATTGAACGAAACTGTCTTTATATTAATGCATTAGTCTATATTTTGAACCAAAGAAGCATGGTATTGCTTGAGTTCATCAATATATTGAACCAAACTGAGTTTATATTAATGCATTCGTCTATATATTGAAGCAAAGAAGCATGGTATTGTTTGGATTCATCAATATATTGAACCAATCTGTATATATATTGCTTCGTTCCTTCTTTGTATCGTTACTAGCACGGGCGTTTTTTACACCAACACAGGAAAAAAGACGCGCTTGATCGAAAATGATGACTAAGCCCTTTTCCCCTAAACCATAGAGCACTAAATAAATGAACAGCCCCTTTTCGTTTAGAAAAAAAAAAACATCCAAAATATTTTCATTTCATTATTGCTATTTCCGAAACGTGTAATAAAGTCGCGGACAGTGAAGATCCAAGATCAGACTGCAGAGAAGGTTTTTGGCTGACTTAATTGTCCTTGGCCAAATCATTCTGTCCAAAACATCGGCGGCCAATTTCTGATACATTACTTTCATAGAATGTAGAATCTACCTAACCCTCATCCCTGTACCAAATGATGTAGTTTTAGACTTGTCCAAATGAAAAGCGTTCGCATATGACAAATCAAATGTAGACCAATTGCTGATCTGAATCGTTGAAAGGGTTAAAAAAAAAAACATTGTGGGAAAAGGAGAAATGATGGTTATCTGCAATTTTCCTTTTTCTACAATGTTTTTAACAGCCGTTTTTCTTGGGGTCATCAAAGACGGGATAGTTTGGTTAAGAATTAAAAGACTCAGTTTTGGTC
This sequence comes from Hippopus hippopus, assembly GCA_946811185.2. Taxonomy (NCBI): domain Eukaryota; kingdom Metazoa; phylum Mollusca; class Bivalvia; order Cardiida; family Cardiidae; genus Hippopus; species Hippopus hippopus. The sequence goes on along the minus strand of OX328099.1, from coordinate 33,521,743 downwards.
CCTGGTCAGAGAAACAATGTCCAAACATTACAATTTCGTGGCCGTTTTTTTTTTTTTTTTTCTTCTTATATCCTACATAAATAGACAATTAAGATCTTAGACATGTATGTCTGTGAAATCGATCTGTATTGCATTCGAAGGAAAGTCTGATCTTGATCTTCTATTGTCTTCAATAGTTGTTTTTGCGGACAGTGTAGATCAAGATCAGACTGCACAGGATGTGCAGTCTGATATTGGATCTTCACTGTCTGCTACCTTATTACACATCCTTGCAAAAGCAACAATGAAATGGAAATATTTTGGATAGTTTTTTTTTTTAATGAAAAGGGCCTATGCATTTATTTAGCGCTCTAAGGTGAAAGGGAAAATGCTTTGTCATCATTTTCGATCAAGCGCGGGTTTTTCTCCGGTGTTGGTATAAAAAACTCCCGAGCTAGTAACGATATAAAGACGAAACGAATCAATATAAAGGTAGAGCGAATCAATATAAAGATAGAGCGGTGTAATACATTATCGGTTGGTTTAACACAAAGCAAACTTCGTGTAATATGTTGTCAAGTTGAATCCATATATGATTAATTTGGTATGATATAAGAACAGTCGGTTCAATATATGGTTCGACTGGAATAATAAAAAGGAATTTTCGTTTAATATAATGTCTAAAAGAAAGCATATCATGGTTCTTTGGTTCAACATAAGGAAAATTGAATTAAAACAAATGCAGTTTGGTTCAATAATTTGATGCATCCAAACCATACCACGCTTCTTTGGTTCAATATATGGACAAATGCATTAATATAAACACAGTTTGGTCCCATAATTTGATGAATCCAAACAATACCATGCTTCTTTGGTTCAATATATGGACAAATGGATTAATATAAACTCAGTCTGGTTCAACAATTTGATGAATCCAAACAATCCCATGCCTCTTTGGTTCAATATATGGACAAATGCATTAATACAAACACAGTTTGGTTCAATATATTGATGAACCAAAGCAATACCATGCTTCTTTGGTTCAATATATGGACGAATGCATTAATATAAAGACAGTTTGGTTCAATATATTGATGAACCCAAGCAATACCATGCTTCTTTGGTTCAATATATGGACAAATGCATTAATACAAACACAGTTTGGTTCCATATAAACATGTTTTCATTTAATATATACACATTTTGGTGCAATGAACTGTAAAAGAACGATATAAGACAGCTATGGCTTTCCATAGTTATTGCGTGGATATCCAGTTAGTTGAAAGATAAACCCTGATAATCCGGCACTGAATCGAATACTGTTTTAACATGTACAGTTAGTCGTCATTTAACACAATCGGACTTGTTAACGCAGACAAAATACTTAGGGTGTACAGCATTACGGTGTCTTGAATACCGAATGACTACGGCTTAAATGACGGAATAATAGATTCAAAAGAACAGACGAGTTCCGCTATGTTTTAAAATTTAATAATTCAAAACACAGTAATTTACGATACAAATTATAATGTAAAATTCTACTTACACTTCACAGTCTAAAGAATTTAAACTGTCCTAAAATATTACAGTACCGTTTATATAGAATCTGAGAAAGTCACGAAGAACACATAAAATTTCTGGTGTCAATAGGACTCCAAAAAGCTGAGAATCCAACGATGACAGCATATGAGTTAACGGTGATGCCAGGTAGAATATTTAATCTTTAAATCCTTTCCAATCTTCTGTCGTAAACATCAATCTCACAACTTTTCTCCTTCCCAACCCTTCAGTGTTTGGGCCCTTATATATCATAACAGAAGAATCGAGTACACCCGGAAACTTCAGAAAGTATTTTCGAGAAAAACACCGGGTAATTCCCAATAAACATATATGCTGGATTATGGCGATAATGACGTTGATTTTTCATTCAGACCAGGATATTGACCTATCATATAAATAGTTAAGTGCCTACATTACTATCAATGAAAATCATTCGCTAATTATAAAGTAATAATGAAAATTTAGGATTCTTTCTGTATTATTCTGCTTACATCTTGTTTGTAAACAAAACATCGAAAGTATTTGTTAGAATAGTCACGAACATTCCGTAACAACAGGAATATAAGGATTAAAACATTGGAACGGATCATCTCGGTATACATACCTGTTACGTTTACTTAACTCTTTCGCTCCAGATGGCAATATAAGTAATTTTTGCAGACGGCGTAGATCAAGATCAGACCGGCAAAATTGTGCAGTTTGATCATGGAACTACAGCGTCCGCTGTCTACTACTAAGCTGTGACCAACTGTGTTTTTAATTGCAGTAGAACATAGAATCTAACTTCAGGCCTAGAAATATATCGAACTTGGTTAGTTATGGGGACTACATGTCGGATTAAAGACTCGTTTTCACAGCCACGGTATTTATCCCTGTTTATCTTAGTGGAAACAAGCCGTAAACTAGGCTGAACCAGATTGCCTTTATTAAAAAAAAAAAGACAATAATAATAAATGCCAACATTCTCACAAATCCCATGTTAGTCCAGATTTTCTCTGGAAGCAGACGGGCCGACTAGTGTACTCATGGGCAATTTAGGTTTTAGCCCCGGTTTGAGATGAACTACGTACCGTTGATCGCACATGAAGTGACGATGTATATCGGTTTCAGCCTGTTTTATCACGGTTATGCGCCTGTGGCAGTCAAGAGGCACGTTTTACCAGAGCATACAACTATGGTAGGTTTGACTCATTTCCGGATACGTAGGTTCATAACGCTGTAGGCCTGGTACCTCCCGGCTAAAAGAACTCCTTGAATATATATTGCTACTGGTACAGCCTGGATACAATTTAGCCTAGTGAGATAAATCTGAATAAAATATTTGCTGTTAGTTTTCAGCGTTAGAATTACTGCTTTCACCAGCAACGTCCGTAGCAGAGATCACCGATCGATAAATGCTTCGAAGGGCTGTTACTCCATACCATCAACATTTGTTGTCCCTGCCCCCTCACCGGTATCCCCCTTCTTACCTGAACACTTATTTGATCAATGTTTTGTTGTTATTCAAAGCACAAAACTGGCTATTAAAACACTACATGTCTTCAGCCCCTTTCCAAAATATCCCATTATCTAATGATTGATTGATTGATTGTATGGTGTTTAACGCCGTTTTCAACATTATTTCAGTTATATCGCGGCGGCCAGTGCACCTATCCATGCTTTCCTCGAGTCTTTTGCCAGTACTCCGCACAATCTTCTTTCCAAGCCACTGGCTGCTTTCCCACATAATCATCGTGGTCAGCGGTGGGAGAGGAATGAATCCTGTCGCAGTGACTATCATCAATCCTCAGAAGGAAATTGGCCGAGCCAGGGGTCGTAGCCAAGGATCGAACCCTGGACCCCGTGTTCTCAAGTCCTGCACGCTACCGACTGAGCTACCGGGGCTCGGCCCCATTATCTAACGGTCCTGAGGTAAAAAGTTTTTGAAAACAATGCGGGAAAAGGAACGAAAAGCTTTTAAAATAGACCAGTCTAAAAAATTTTTACCTAATGAAGGGTTTTTATTTTCTTTTTAAAAAGAGTATATGACATGAATGCCCCTCCAATTCCGTTTCAATGCGTACGTTTTTGAGACTGATTAGAGACTGATTAACTTACCACCTATTATACCACCATTATTTGTGGAAATACTTTCATTTTGAGTTTCATTTTATTTAAAGTCACTGTGATATTGTAACTAAACTTAACAAGCGTCTTTTTTACACCAGAACGGGCCTAGTATGTTGCGTATGTAGTGCGCTTGTCCGTTAGTAATTATGTGTCCGTTCTATATTTGTTGGACTACAATTTTTGTCTTTGAACATGTTTCACTTTGGTGAAACGACGAGCACAGCAGAGGTCCAAGGTTAAGACCACAGCAGTGGGGTCAAAGGTCACATGCTCTTGACAGCTTTCTTCGGGCGGATTTTGTCTCGCTTTGTAGTATAAATATTTCAGTCATAATGCTCTGTAGAATGAGGGTTTAATGCATCTGCAAAAAGTATCGATCCATGTCAACCTGCGCAGTTCGCGCAGTCTGACATACATATTGGTGGAAACCTTTGCACGTCCAAGGACCATTCTACTTCAAGATTCAGTAGGTTTTTAGACAAAATATATTCTAATGATCCACAATTATATGATGACCTGCTTGGCATAATACTTTACGAAGATGTATTGCCCTCCCCCCTTTTCCTCCAGTGCGTCTCTCTTTCCTAAATAGCTTTATCTTTCTTAAATTTCTGTTGCAATAAAAATAACGTCACATCCGAAAAATTGATGGTAAACGAAGGAAACTGGGGAAATCGCACAGGGCAGATCAACTCTTGACCAGGCTAAAAATTTTTAGACCTGTTTAAATCGAAAGCATTTGCAGACAACATTTGAAGACAAGAAATTAATGTGTCTCTTTTAATGATAAGTTGTTTTAGAAAGGGTAGAAAACATCATGAGAAATTGCAGGGTACCAGCATTTTCACAATTAAAAGCTCTCTTTTTCAGGGCCTTTAAAACACGGGGATGTTCGGTGAAGGTTTAAAATGAATACATAAACCAGATTACGTTGCGTGGGCCGAAACCGTTCAACATTATTCGATAATTCGATACTGAAACAATTTAATTAACAGAAAGATTCATTCACCAAAGACATAAAGGTGCAACCATGCATCATGTTACGTAACATCGATCTTTACACGTTCTCCCAGAAGTATGGTGGCATATTTCTGCCACGAGATACGAGATAGCTGTCATGATAATTTTACAAAACTATCGCGATAAATTAAAGTTGCCTGGAAATTCTATCGAGATAGTGAAAAGTTTCCTGAAAAAAATATCACGATAAACTTAATATTTTAACGCAAAATTTCTCAATCGTGCACGAAGCTGACATGCAAGATAAAATTATCGTGATAGTTCTACCTGTTTCTCGATATCTATAAATAGAAAATTTATCATTTGGATGAACTCGGTAGTTTTTGACTTCACAAGACTGCAGTAAGTAAAAGTTCGAATAATTAATAATTGTAGCTTAATTGGTAAATTTTGACAAGACTCGAAATGAACAGAAGTCTGTAAAATCACAAAGACGACTCGGAATGCCTCCTACAAACACTTTAAAACCAGTCAGGGAAAAGGAGAATTCATAAGGTTATAGACGAAGATGTTCCGAAACCGTATCTAATTATAGATACCGTGAATGTCAGTTATGGGTACGAAAGCAAAAAAAATCATGATAACAGGTAGAATTATCGCGATATTTTTATCGTGAAAATTTTTATTATCTAGATAATATTTCCAGGAAACTTTGTTTTATCACGATAGTTTTCTAAAATTATCATGATAGCTATCTCGTATCTCGCGGCAGAAATATGCCACCATACAGAAGCATTCAATTTCTCGTTCAAACACAATTAATCTCAGCCTTTCAAAGCGCCTACCTGATCTAGAATTCAGATAAAAATAGGCATTGATGGAATCGTTATTTACACTCGGGATGCCATGGGCAACTATTGTCTGTTTGATCATTTGATTTTGTTTTGTATTTGCCTACGGTGTAGATCAAAGTCAGTCTGCACTGCACTACCCGTGTACATGTTTTGATACTCCGAAAGGTAGAGTAGGCTCGAGCTCGTAATATTTAGATTTTTCGGCTTTTGTTCTACATTTTGGAGTTGATATACGCGATAAAATAAAAATAAATAGTAATATGCGATTAGTCAAAAATGTGGACATGTTTATTCGGCTGGCCCCTTCAGGCTTATTTTCGGACACATTTAAGACACCAACATACTTCTTTGCTACCGCTACTTGATACCCCGGGGCGCCTTTTCACAGCCTAGAAAAAGTATACGATAGAGGATAATCCTTCTTAGGCAGATTGAAGTCCATAGGGACCGCCTGAGTTTTGAAATATCTTGAAAAATCCAGTGCCGATCTTTATGAAACTTAAAAGTCTTTTAAAACACCCCTACCAACTCTCAGAGAAAAAATTAGAATTTTCCTAACCACAACAAAGAGCATTTTGCCATTCCAGAAGTGTTAAAATTTTGTTTAGAAGCTGAACTTTTTCCGTCGGGTTCGCACAGTGACAGAACAGCAAACCTAACTGAACAAGTGCATGACTTCAGTACCTCACTTTACTGAAATATGAGGCCCTGACATTTTTTCGCGAATGGTTTAGATAAATACCTTACCTTGGACCAACACTTTCGTCATTTTCATACTAATCTTGAAAGTCTGTAGTGATTTGTCTAATGTTCTCTTGTAGTTTTTTTCCCAGTATTTGGTCTTAATTTTATTTTCTGCGTGGCTTCATATTTTATATCATTACTTTAGATTGATTGTATTAGAGCTTAATGCCGTTTTAACAGCTTAGGTCATATCACGGCGGTCAGTGCACCTACGCATGTGTTTCCTGGCTGGCTTTCTCACACCAGTACTGACACAACTTTCTTTCCAAGCCACCGACTATTTCTCTCACGTGCATCAGAGGCGAGAGACGAAAAATCACCGGAAAGAAAGTTTGCCTCAACCGGGTATCGAACTCACAACCACTAGGTCACGAGTCAGATACGCTAACCACTGAGCCACTCGAGTGGGCTGCTTTCCTCGAGTTTCTTTAACCAGTACTATGCACCATATTTTCCCAAGCCGCTGGCTGCCTTCCCACAAAACCATTGTCGAACCAATGATCGGCAGAAAGGGAGGAATGAATCCTGTCGCAATGGCCTTTCTATATAAACGTCACTGTCAGATTTTGAACTTTAAAAATGTGTATGGCATAATTTTGATTGAGAGGATGATTTCTTTGCGGTGATTTTTTCCCCCCTCTCATCTCTGATGTATCTGAGAAAAGTATTCAGTGGCTTGGAAAGAAACTCGTGCCAGTACTGGCGTGAGAAAGCCGGGAAACACACGCGTAGGTGCACTAACCGCCGTGATATGACATAAGCCGATTGAACGTCGTTGAACCTAAATAAAAACAAATAATTAATATAAAACCCAAGTAAACAAGAGCCATGTTGACATGGCCATCCCCCGCCGAATGCTTGTTCAATAGAAGATGTGTGTCTTCTTGTAGGATGTTTTAAAGGCTAAAACAGCCAGATTTAAGAATTATTTCTGGCAATGCTAAATACCAAGTACAATAAAAAACTTCAACAAGGTACACTTTTTTTTTTATGTAGCTATCAAGTGTAAACACATATGAAATGGGACAAAAACAAACAAATCTGAAAAAACAACAAAGAGCAATAAATAAAAAAATATGGAAGGTAGAGTTATCATTCTTGTGTACTGCATCCCTCCTGAGAGCCAACTATCCAAATGTGAAGTTAATACAGCTCGAGTTATGCTCCAAAGAAAATCTTGAGACTCACAAATTAACAAAGGGACATAACTCCAAAATCATGGTACTGCACCTCTCCTCAATAAAATCTGCCTCTGCACATTGATATCGTTTATAACTTTCAATTTATGCTCCGAATAAAATTTAAGTATGAAATATTACAAAGGGCAATAACTCCTAAATTATGTAACCAAGAGTTATGGTTCTTGTGCATTGCACTTCTCCTCAAAGTGATCTAGCACTTGTGAAGTATCGTGTTTAAACCTCTAATACTTTTCGATTTATGCTCCAGACAAAATTTATGTAAGAAAAATATCAAAGGGCAATAACTCCTTAACTATGGGGCTGATGGTTATGATTCTTATACACGGCAGTTCTCCTTAATGTCATTTATCAATCTATGAAGTTTCATGTTTATATCTCATGTAGTTTTCAAGTTATGCTCTGGACAAAAATTTAAGTAAGAAAAAATAACAAAGGATAATAACCCCTTAACTATGCAACCAAGAGTTATGGTTCTTGTGCACTGCACTTCTCCTCAATGTGATCTATGCACCTGTGAAGTTTCACGTTTACACCTCTGATAGTTTTTGAGTTATGCTCCGGACAATTTTTAAATATGAAAAATAAAAAAGGGCAATAACTCCTAAATTATGCAACCAAGAGTTAAGGTTCTTGTGCGCTGCACTTCTCCTAAATGTGTTCTATGCACCTGTAAAGTATCATGTTGGACGGAAGGACGGGCAGATGAAATAACGGAAGGACGGACGGCTATTATTACCATATCCCCCGCCGCCTTTTCGGCAGGGGATAAAAAGGAGATATGGGCCTTAAAAGTTATGGCCCGACTTCGTGGAGCAGGATAATGAAAAATCATGCACTTAGTGATGCAAGCATCATATCTGGCATGTTTGTTGACATGGTCATACTTTTTTCAAAAGACCGTTAGCCACGCAAAATTTCAATATGGCGGCCATTTTTCAAGATGGCCGCCAATTCCGGTTCTTAAGAATTGATTTTATCATAAAACTGGACACATTTGACCGATTTTAAATCTACGCTAGCAAACATTTGACTGCAAACACCACCAAACTATGGTTTGGTGATGTTTGTTCATGTTTGTCCTTAGAGTGTCTACAGTACAACAGACAATGGCAAACAAAGTTTGGTGATGTTTGCAGATCATGTGATGAATACATCACATGATAAAAGACAGCTTCTGACTGGTTAGGATATCTAAAAACCACCAAACACCAAAAAACACAGCGAACAAAAATGAACTGTTTGGTGATTTTTGCCTGTGTGTGCTGATTCGTCTACACTAGCACAAGTAGGAAACTTCATATTCAGAGCAAATGGCTCTGACGATTAAATGTTATGTTGGTCTTCCGGTTCCGAAAATATCGGCTCAAAAACAAATAAAAAACAGACAAGCTCGTCATTCTTTGTACTAATGTGATCTTATGTCTTTGCATTTCGAAAAAAGGAGACTGTCATGCAATGCTCTGATCTTCAACGCGTTTTCTACACCTTGAGAAGTTGTAGAATGTGTACAGTATTGTCTGAATCATTTGTGCCGTGGGTTGACCGTAGCCGAAATAATACGTCAATGACCTAATTTCAGACTGATATTGCAATTAAATTGGCAAATAAGAGATAGTTTCTGTCCTAAGAGCGTAAAATATTGTCTTGAACTTTTTGCTCCCTGCTGGCAAAGTATCGATAAGAATTAACTCAAAATTGACATAAATACAAAGGCTCCGATTATGTGAACCGGCTCTGATTATGTGGACCGGCTCTGAATATGTTGATCGGCACCGATGTTTAGGCATAATTTACCAAAGTGCATCAATCTGTTCTTCACGATCTCTGGTACGAGAGGTGAATTTGTTATTACTGACCTCAAAAACAAAAACCCTTATTTACACTTATCATTTCTCATGTGACATGTGACCAAATGACAAATTCACCGCCCGTACCAGAGATCAGGAAGAAGACAATGAAGCATAAAAATTGTGTGTGTTTGTTGTTGTTGTTGTAATCTGTGCCTAGAAAAAAGACTGTTACCTACATTACCCGACATTACGTTTCACTTTTATCACATCAGCCCGTTTCCCTTACACAAGAGGTGATCACTCACTCACTCAAATACCCCCACCGACGCCAGCATCCACCTAACTACCCACCATCTAGAAAAAGAGCTAGAGAACAAAAAATATACAGATGGATAATGAACCAATCACCGAATGAATGCATGAACGCTTGAATGAATGAATAGTGTTTACTTAAGTTTGATATATATTTTTACACACAATCTCCTTTCAGGTTATATTATCAATTGTAAACAGTTGTTTGCTCTAGTAGCTGAAAGCCAGCAGAGCTTATGTCATGACGTGGTTTCCGTCGTCCGTCCGTCTGTCTGTCCGTCCGTTCGTCCGTTAGTCTTTTTCTTGTTTACCCGATAAAGTCTGCATTTGGGGTCAGATTTTCGTGGAACTTGCACAGTTTTGTTTATATCATCCATAGCTCGTAGCCTATTGGTTTTGAAAAAAATCTAACAATCAATCAATCAATAAAGAAAAAGTAGCCATTCAAATTTGGAAATTTACATTTCTTACAAGTTTATGCGATAAAGTCCCCATTTATGGTTTTGATTTTCGTGAAACTCATACAGTTTCTTATATCATCAATAACTTGAACCCTTTTGATTGACAATTAGTAAGGGAAAAGTAGCCATTTAAAGTTTGAAATTTACATTTCTTGTTTACGCGATTTTGTCTATATTTGTGGTTCGATTTTATTGAAACTTGCACAGTTGCTTTATATTATCAATATATTGAACCCTACCGATTTACGAAAAAATCAAACAAGTTCTAAAGAAAAGGGAGCCATGTAAATTTGAAAACTTACATTTTTTGTTTACGCATTAAAGTCCCTTCTTTTTCCAATTCTTTTGAAACTTGCACATATCATTTGTATCATCAAGGGATTAAGCCTCATTAAAAATAAAAAGAATCAAGCCATCCGTTTAGGGAAAGCAGCCATTTGATGGCTTAGTCTTGTTTACTCAACACGGTCCACATTTCTTTGAAACTTGCAGGGATTGTTTACTACAATGAGGTCTTAAACACTATCAAATTTAGCGCGATTCAGGCCCTCAAGGTCTGGATGAATTCATAATAAATTGCATAACACATATACTCTTGTATACATATGAACCATTTAAATAGACCAAATAGCGTTCTGAAGATGCCACTGTTTTTCATTACGTGTGTTGATGTGTGGACTGCACTTAGGACGTAAGCATTACAAATTTTAACATATAGACCATTCGGCTTATCAAAAGCTACACAACAATATTTTTAAGATTTACATGGGCTAATGTCAGAGAGCGTCGTTCAGTTGTGATACTATCAGTCCTTTCTATTTTCAGAAATCCGGTCACGGTTCATCAAACAAATACATGTGTACTTTAACTTTTGTTGTAGTAAAGGGTATTAACAGGAATACGGAGCGTATATATGTCATACATAAGTAATCGAATACTATTGTAACGGAAGTGATTTACTACCCGTATTAAAAACCTATTTTTCCATGCCCCGTACACACGTTTTGTTTTCTCAATGTCCTAACTTCTGCGCTCCGTCCTTGCCATTATCTACCCCCTTTCATCAATTATGCATTTATCTGCTTTTTTCAATGGAAATATTGGACGTATTTTCGAGAACATTGTGATGTTTAGCAGTCTGCATAACTCTGCCAATGTGTTGACATCAAACTATATTTTCAGTACAGCCGGGCACCCAAGCCGACTTTGGCTATTATTATTTTATTGTTTATCCGCCAGATTGGCGAGCATTATAACAGCAATGAAAATACAAACAGGATACAAAAGAAGGGAAAAAATATGAAAAATAAGAATAAGAATCATACCACCAAAATGGTTAGAAAAAGAGCCAATGTACAACCAAATTCCAACCCGAAAGAGGCCCTTGCAATAAAAAGATGAAAATGCAAAATCCTCTTTCTCGGTCAGAACACGGGTGCACATTGTGCAAACCAAAAATCATAAAAATACATACATGTATAAACAAACTACAGAAAAATGAAGGGAAAAAAATGTAAAGGAATATAACAAATGAGAGAACAATGATTCAGCATGTAAATTACAAGATCCTTGCTCGAAAACGAAAAGCAAGGAAAAATTGACTTAATGATAAAACAATGACCATGAATGAATGAATCAATCAATCAATCAACCAATTAATCATCCAATCAATCAACCAACCAATCAATCAATCAACCGATTAATCAATGAATCAATCAATCAATCAAATAATGAGTGAGTGACCGACCGACCGACCGAGTCAGTGAGTGAATGGATAGTCAGGTGTATGGTTGCATGGATGAACGATTTATATGACAAGACTGAGCAAAACAAGAATAAGATCCTTGTACTGAAAACGAAATACAAGGCAAAAAGGATAGATGTGAGATGAGTGAATGAGTGAGAGTGAGTAAGTGAGTGAGTGAGAGAGTGAGTGGGCGAGCGGGCGAATGAATGAATAAATGAATAAATGAATGAGTGAATGAATAAATGAATGAGAGTGGGTGGCAGGATAGCCTTCAAAGTAATTTAGTTCATCAACTGACCAACTGAACAATCTATTGAACAATATGCTAAAAAGACCCAGAAAAGGTTTTTAGATATGTATTTTATAAAATACCTGCAAAATAATGAACAGCTGAATTCGCAGCGCGACATTTATTGACTCTACAGAAAGTCTGCAAATTTGCTAAGTATTGGGACGATATGAATCAGGATTCTATGATTTAAGCTATTATCATCTACTATATTCCTCAATCCAGAAAATAAACCGACTAGCACCTCATTGCTTTCTAGGGACAAAAACTCATTATACATTCCCCTATCACAATGTGCTTGTAAGATTTCAAATATTCTATGTCTTAAGCACCGAGTAAACTGACAATCAAATATTACAAGGATACATACTGATGCAGTGAAGTTCATTTTACAGCGTGGGCAAGATTTCGTGAAACTATCGCTATAAAACTTGGCTATTAACCTAACGCACTTATTACAATGATATGACGTTAGAGTAGATGAAGATGACCTACTCATTTCCCATAGTTCACTATTATAGAGGAGCTGTGGCTTAATGAACAAGAGGACCATGATGGTCCTATATCGCTCACCTGAATACTAAGCAGTAAAGGTCTACAATGAAGATAAATACCAAATATTGAGGTTCAAGGCCAAATGATAATGAAACAAGAGCGGCAAATTGTCGCAAGATATGCCCATCCCACCGCCAGTTGTCGAGGAGGTATAATAATTGCAAAGGGAAGGTAATGCAACGAACATGTTTACTAAGTCTGAAGTCAATGTGACTTGAGACTTTAAAGTTCCATTCCGGACAAGCAAGAAATACTGTAACAAGAGCGGCAAATTGTCGCAAGATACGCCCGTCCCACCGCCAGTTGTCGAGGAGGGATAATAATCGTAAAGGGCAGGTAGAGGAAAATACTAGTGCAGCAGAAATCATGTAAGTGATTGAAATAGGCATGAATGTCTCCTCTAATGTTATGGAAACATGAATATAAAGTTTCAGGTCATTCCAACATGAAAAGACAAAGTTATATTGTAGAGAAGTATGAAAAGCTGGAAAAAAAAAAAAAAAAAAAAATGAATAGGGAATAATTCCAAAAGGGCATTAGGTAAGGTTACGGCTCCAGTGCATTGCACTTTTCAAAACTGCAACAAACATGTTTACCAAGTCTCAAGTCAATTTGACTTGAGGTGACAAAGTTCCGTTCCAGACAAGCAAAAAATACTGTAAAAATATAGATCAAAGTGAAATTACTCAAAATCCGCGCTAGGTAGAGTTATTGTTCTTGCGCACTGTACTCCGTAATATTGCAACAAACATGCATACCAAGTTTGAAGTCGTTCTGACTTGAGATGACAAAGTTATATTCCGGACAAGCACTAAGTGCTTGTAAAAATGACAATCAAAGGGAAATAATTCAAAGACAGCAAGAGGTAGAGTTACAATTCTTGAGCACTGCACTTCCCAATATTGCAACAAATAAGCATACCATATTTCAAGTCATTCCTACTTAAGATGACGAAGTTATGCTCCTGACGAGCAAGAAATGCTATAAAAATGAAGATCAAAGGGGGAATAACTCAAAATTCGTGCTAGGAAGAGTTATAGTTCTTGTGCACTGCACTCCGTAATTTTTCAACAATCATGCATACCAAATTTGAAGATGTTCAGACTAAAAATGACAAAGTTATATTCCGGAGAAGCAGAAAATGCTGTAAAAATGACAATCAAAGGGAAATAACTCAAAGACAGCACAAGGTAGAGTTATGGTTCTTTCGCACTTCACTCCATATTATTGCAACAAACACAAATGCCATGTTTCAAGTCAATCGGACTAGAGATGACAAAGTTAAGCTCCGGACAAAGAACAGGACTGTAAAAATGAAGATCAAAGTGGAATTACCCAAAATCCATGCTAGGTAGAGTTATTGTTCTTGCGCTCTGTACTCCGTAATATTGCAACAAACATACATACCAAGTTTGAAGTCGTTCTGACTTGAGATGACAAAGTTATATTCCGGACAAGCACTAAATGCTCTAAAAATGACGATCAAAGGGAAATAACTCAAAGACAGCACGAGGTAGAGTTACAATTCTTGAGCACTGCACTTCCCAATATTGCAACAAATAAGCATACCATATTTCAAGTCATTCCTACTTAAGATGACAAAGTCATGCTCCTGACGAGCAAGAAATGCTGTAAAAATGAAGATCGAAGGGGGAATAACTCAAAATTCGTGCTTGGAAGAGAGATGGTTCTTGTCCACTGCACTCCATAATTTTTCAACAATCATGCGTACCAAATTTGAAGATGTTCAGACTAAAAATGACAAAGTTATATTCCGGAGAAGCAGAAAATGCTGTAAAAATGACGATCAAAGGGAAATAACTCAAAGACAGCACGAGGGAGAGTTATGGTTCTTTCACACTGCACTCCGTATTATTGCAACAAACACAAATGCCATGTTTCAAGCCAATCGGACTGGAGATGACAAAGTTATGCTCCGGACAAGCAGAAAATGCTGTAAAAATGACGATCAAAGGGAAATAACTCAAAGACAGCACGACGTACCGTTATTGTTCTTTCACACTGCACTCCGCATTATTGCAACAAACACAAATGCCAAGTTTCAAGTCAATCGGACTGGAGATGACAAAGTTATGCTCCGGACAAAGAACTATTCTATAGAACTTTCTAATTCAAGGGCAAATAACTCCAGTCGTTCTGGTCGGATCAGACCCATAATCAAACTCATCTGAGATCTTATGGTCATAAATATTTTGACCAAGTTTGATGCTGATTGGTTAAAAGTTGTAGATGCTAGAGTGTAAACAAAGTCAAATATAGCAATTTTTCTTATTCAAGGGCAAATAACTCCAGTTGTTCTGGTCCGATTAGACTCATAATCGAACTCATCCGAGATCTTATGGTCATATATATCTTGACCAAGTTTGGTGCTGATTGGTTGATATTTGTAGATGCTAGAGTGTAAACAAAGTCAAATATAGTAATTTTTCTAATTCAAGGGCAAATAACTCCAGTCGTTCTGGTCCGATTAGACCCATTATCAAACTCATCCGAGATCTTACAGTCATATATATTTTGACCAAGTTTGGTGCTGATTGGTTAATAATTGTAGATGCTAGAGTGTAAACAAAGTCAAATATAGCAATTTTTCTTATTCAAAGGCAAGTAACTCCAGTTGTTCTGGTCCGATTAGACCCATTATCGGACTCATCCGAGATCTTATGGTCATATATATTTTGACCAAGTTTGGTGCTGATTGGTGAACAATTGTAGAAGCTACAGTGTAAACAAAGTCAAATATAGCAATTTTTCTCATTCAAGGGCAAATAACTCCAGTCGTTCTGGTCCGATTAGACCCATAATCGAACTCATCCGAGATCTTATGGTCATATATATTTTGACCAAGTTTGGTGCTGATTAATATTTGTAGATGCTAGAGTGTAAACAAAAAAATGTGAACGGACGGACGACGGACGAACGACGGACGGACGGACGGACGACGGACGGACGACGGACGCCGACGGACGGTGAGTGATCACAATATCTCATCCTGAGCACTTCGTGCTCAGGTGAGCTAACAAAAAACTGTCTAATTGTCTATTGAGTTGAACCCTGGTTAGCCAGTCTTCATTTGACCTGGCATGAATTGCCTTTCTAACAATACTCTTCCATTGTGATTTTGTAGGGAACGATGCATTAGACATGTATTCTGTGAGGTAATACTCAATATTATACTTTTTTAAAACACCGACTATATCAGAAACATATCCTTGCTGAATGGAGGACTTATATTTGTAAAATGTGACCAGACGGTAATGAAACAGCTGTTTACAAAATGTCCCGTAAACACACGGCAGAGGTGACCGAGGAAAAGCAATTTTCTATAATCTATTTCAAACTAGATCGGATAAGCCCCAACCATACTTAAACAAATATCTGTTCTCGTGTATACAGAAAGATCCTGCATATACACTGAACCAAAAAAGAAACTTCCCTTGTGTTTAAGTGCAAATGCAATGTTATTAAAAAAAATCAAAATATCAGATGACCTACATATATTCGGGCGAAAGATTATGTGTCCGATAAAACAAATTTTAACTCGATTGAAAGCATTTTGCAGAAGAAACCCGCTGAAAGCGATTTTCACGTGCATGCACGGACCAGTATAATTCGTGTATATTTTTTGAAACCTTTCAGTCTAATTTTTTAGACTTTCATGTCAATAAGAAAAAGACGTTGAAAAAAATTAAATTCTTTTTAGTTTTCTTTATTTTTGATATGCCTAGAATTCCGCAAAATTTACGCGAACGTGCCATTGGCATGCTTAATGCTGGTATGACGATGAATGCTGTTGCTATGAATATTGGATGTTCTACTCGTGCTGTTCGACACCTTAGGCAACGTTTTCAAGCAACAGGGCGTACGGGAGATCGACCACGTAGTGGACGTCCTCGCGTCACGACGCGCAGCCAAGACCGCTATATTCGGAACACCCACCTGCGCAATCGCTTCCAAACTGCCACAGCCACTGCTGCTAACACCCCTGGTACACATAACAAGCGTATATCTGCGCAAACTGTGCGCAATCGCTTGCGCGAGGGTGGGCTACGTGCACGTCGTCCATACGTTGGTTGTGTTTTGACGTGACGTCACCGCGTAAATCGTGTTAATTGGGCACGTACACACCAACGCTGGCTTAGACAACAATGGAATAGCGTTCTTTTCTCTGACGAGTCCAGGTTTTCCATTCATCGAGGTGATGGCAGGGTTCGAGTATACCGTAGGAGAAATGAACGTTATGCAGACTGTTGCGTACTTGAACGAGATCGTTTTGGGGGTGGGGGTTCTCTCTTGGTCTGGGCGGGCATTGCACATGGCTTTCGCACTAATCTCGTCGTTATCGAAGGGAATTTGAATGCCCAACGCTACCGAGATGAAATTCTTGCGATGCACGTTATCCCACTCTTTCAAAATAATGCCAATATCACTCTTTTTCAGCATGATAATGCCACAAGCCATACAGCTAGGGACAATGTGAATTTCCTCAGGACGAATAACATTGCATTTATTAATGACTGGCCTGCCAAAAGCCCTGATCTGAATCCCATTGAACACCTTTGGGATAATTTGGACCAGCGTGTTAGACGTCGCCCTATTCCACCGTCAAACGTCATTCAGCTAAGACAAGCCTTAATTCAGGAATGGAACAACATTCCACAAGCCGAAATCAATACACTTACCCGTTCTATGCGCCAACGATGCCAGGCAGTCCTTCATGCTGAAGGTGGTCATACCCGGTATTGTGATTTTGGTGAGCGACCCCTTCCGCATTTTAACTACCATTTCACTACTTTTGGATAAACCCTCAGCAATAATTTTTTTCACACAAAGTCGCAATAAAATACTCTTTCAATGCATATATTTCTAGTTTAATCCTGATTTTCACATTTGTGTATATCTGCACTTAAACATAGGGGAAGTTTCTTTTTTGGTTCAGTATATATCAAAATCTGTGAGCCTTATCAAGTTGTGAATATGACACGTGCCTGGCGAAGACCAAAGCTCGCAGCCATAGAGGGCTCTAGGAAGGACTACGGACTTATATATTTTTACAGACGTAGACGGAAGAAGACCATTATCGTGTATTCCGACATTCATAAGGCCGAGTAAAGTGCTTTTCAATTTCCGACATGATTTATCTATGTTGACTGAAATTTTCATATATTTATTACAGATTATTCCCAAATGGTTATAATTTTCTACCTCTGAAATTAAACTATTGCCTAAAAACTACGAACGATTTGTATTTACACTTCTCGATTCGTTAAAAACGGTGACCGCGTATTTACTCGGATTATATAAATACCTCCATTTGCAAGAATATTCGTAACACATGTTCATCATTTTCTGCAAACCATTTTGGGATTATGAAACAAGAATCATATCATCTGCTACTCTAAGCGAGCTTACGTCAACTCCAGCGATACAAAGGCCATAACCGGAAGATTCTAATAGCCTTATCAAGCCATCAATGTTAATCAAATAGAGAAATGGACTGGTTATCCCCCCTTGACGGACACTTTGTAGAATAGGAAACATATCAATAGCAGTACAAGATTTGTGGCGGACTGAACTATATAGCCCAGAGTAAAGGTTAAACAAGCATTGGAATGTTTTATTGTCTAAGCCATAGGTTGATAATTTATAATATAAGCCATTAATCCAAACTCTATCAAAGGCTTGCTTACAATCCAGATAGCAAACGTACAGTCTGCTACCATTTTCTTTAGCAAAATAAATACATTCTCGTAAACAAAATGAGGACATCAAACACCCTAGACTTTTTTGAAACCCTCCCTGTAAGTGATGCGTTCGAAGAGATACGGTCGCCTGCATTCTCTCCAATAAAATTTTCTCAAAAATTTTTAAAATACATGAGGTTAGAGTAATTGCTCTATAATTGTTCGGATCTTTCCTGTTTTTGTTTCCTCCTTTAAACAAAGTAATTATTATGCCTTTTTTCATCTCCGGAGGAATATAAGACAATTCTAGCATGGCTGAAAAAAGTTTCACCAACACCTTGCAAATTAAAGTACCCCCAAATAGTAAGTGTTCGTAGCATTATGTTGTCTACACCCGGGGCATTGTTCCTATTGGTTGACTGGAGGGCAGAGTGAACTTGATCTAGAGAGACTTTGCATGATGTATTTGAACTACATTTATTACTAGATGAAAATAATCTATCTAGCTCATTATCTACAGGTGTCCTAAAAGTATTGTCATATGCCGGGTCCTCGTCAAATGCGTATATTCCCGTCCCATAATTTAGCTTATTGTCGTTTTCTTGTATTTGAAGAAAATTTCAACTAGGAAATAAATTGTATTCCTTGTAATAAAGCTTGCTTGTTGTGTTTATCCTTCCTGTCGTCTGCTAGTCCGTCTATCAGTGCAGATAGATGTATTACTCGAATAAATTGACCCGAAATTGACCTTTATGCAAAGAATAATTAAAGAGTGAATATTTATATTATCGGGTGTAATCGGACGGTGCGGAAATTCTGTTAACGGTAAACGTCGGATTTGACCCTTTCTGTGCCAAAGCCAAAATAAGAAGCTTTTGCGGATGACAAAGATCACGATCAGACTGCACAGAAAGTGTATCTAAGATCTATGTTACCCGGCACGTATTACCAATTTAAACCAACAAAATCATAAAGAGTTGAAAAACGTTCACATAGTTTCGCATTCAGACGACAATGGTCGAAGCTAAGTTTGGACAATAATTCAAGCGTGTAATATATGATGATAGAGATCATTTATTTCATGTCAGTTTGTTCGAGTAATACATCCGGTTAGTCTATGTTTTTGAAAGGAGGCCCTAATCCGTCTGTGTCGATCAATATATTCAGAGCCGGTCCACATAATTAGAGCCGGTTCACATAATCGGGGCATTTGTTTATTTATTTATGTTAATTGTGTGTTAACTCTTATCAATCCTTTGTCAGCAGCGAACAGAAAAACTCAAGACAATAATTCTCGCTCTTAGGACAGCAAAACCCTCTCTAATTTGCTAATTAAATGGCGATATCAGTCTGAAATTAGGTCCTTGAAGTATTACTTCGGCTACAGTCAACCCACGCCACAAATGATTTAGATAAAACTGTACACATTCTACAACTTTCCATGGTGTAGAAAACACGTTGAAAGACCATCTTCAGCAGCATTGCACGACATTCCCCTTGTTTTCGAAATTCAAAGACATAAGAACATATTTGTTCAAAGAATGACGAGCTTGTCTGTTTTTCATTTGTTTTTTGAGCCGATATTTCGGAGACCAACACTACATTTCATCGTCAGAGCCATTGGCTCTGAATAGAAAGTTTCCTACCCGTAACTAGCAAACTTTTGTTTGCAAACATAAGCAAACATGGTGTTTGGTGGTGTTAGCAAACATAAGTTTGGTAGTGTAGACGGGCCTTTAGAGGTTTTGCTGCTCAAACCACTGGTATAGGTAGTTTAAGGTTCATAGGGACCTCCTGAATTTTGAAATATCTTAAAAAATGCTTTAGCTATTGTACTGAAATTTTGCATAGTTAATAATATTACCTTTACCAACTCTGGGTGAAATTTTCAGAATTTTTGATAACTCAGTTTGACTTTTTTTACATTCAATGCAACGTTAAAAAGTATGAACAAAACAGCTTAAAATCGGTGGGAGGGTTGAAGGCTATTCCGAGTAAAGGGTTTACCTGTTTATGAAAATAATTCTCATGCAAGTACAGTAACTCTGGTTGTCTATTGTTTGAGTAGTAAAAACTACAACTTTTGAGGCCCTGATCTCGTTTTTTATTTGGGTTTTATTTTCATGATTCAATATTGGAGACTTGCACACACTTGTTTACACTTTTTTTTTTCCATGCCCAACTATACATGTTTTTCCCGAAACAGTCAAACTCTGGTTCATGTGGTATAGCATACAACAATAAAATGAAGAAGGATGCATTGTATGAACTGATTAAGTTCTATAAACAAGCTCAAAAATACTTTTGTAGATGAATTTTTAGGTCAAAGGGACACAGTGTCTTTAAGACTACCACCCTATGAGTGTGACCATAATACAACTGAGCTAATTTTAAGCGAGCTGAAAAAATCGTCGCGAAAAACAATTCAAAACAAATCATGAAAGACATTTAAGTCTAAGCGTCATGTGGTTTGGAACACATATCTCAACAGAAGTGGTATAAAAACTTGAAGCCATGCCGGAAGTAAAATTGAGACCAAGTATTGTAGAACAGACACCAAATAAGAAAACATAGGAGAAATCATTTTAGACTTCAAAGTTTGAATGAAAGTGACCAGAGCGATATCTAAGGTAAAGTTGCTTATAGAACTATATCATTTGTACAAAAAAAAAAAAACATTCAGGGCCTCATATTTAACTGAATTGAGGTACTGATGTCATGCATTTGTCCAGTTATGTTTGCTGTTCTGGTCACTGTACGAAACCGTCGGAGAATGTTAAGCTTCAGAGCAAAAGTTTAACACAACTGGAATAGGCAAAATGTTCTTTCTTGCAGAAGAAAAATTCTAATTTTCACTGTGAGAGTTGGTAAAGTCATTTTAAAAGACCTTGAAAAGTTTCATAAAAATTGATACGGGATTTTTCAAGATATTTCAAAATTCAGGGGGTCCCTATGAACTGCAAACTACCTATACTTAACTTGCACGAGATATGTCCTCACAAATAGGTAAACCCCTTACTCCGAATAGCCTTCTCCCATCCCACCGTTTTTCTGCAATTTGGTTACGTATGTTTTAACAATGCACTGAATGCCAAAATGTCAATTTTAGCCATCAAAAATTCTGAAAAACTTCACCGAGAGCTCGTACAGGTAATAATATTAATCATGTAAATTTTCATTACAATAGCAACAACATTTTTTAATTTATTTCTAAACTCAAGGGGGGTCCCCTTGAACTTAACTACCTTTACTGATGGCTATTTTTTGTTTTGGTAAACTGTATTAGCCACGTATATTGGATAGGGGAGGTCGTGGCCATCCTCCCTCTAACCTTAAATAATCGTTATTTTCATCCAATAACATTTGTTACCCTTGCGAACAGCGTAGACCAAGATCCGAGTGTAGATTGATTTTGGAATTTACTGCTCGCAAAGGTGACAAATTGCAGGATAAGAGTTAATAAAAATACATGAACTATTTAGAGATCCAGATAAGGTTATGTGTTTAAACAAACTAGTTGAAATATGATCATAAATTATTGATTTTATGGAAAAACACTGCGGGAAAATGTGAAATTAATCTTTGTGAGCAATTTCACTCCTTTCCAAAATGTTCTTAAAATTCTTTTACAAAGCTATGGAAAAGCAAAAAGAAACAACTAACAAGAAAGTGAAAAAGGGAAAGAAAGGGGAAAACAGAAATGATTTTTTAAATAATAGCAAAAATTTAATATTTTTAAGTGTCACATCACTTTTAGCAGCAACTACTCCTCTTTCAACGATGATTTATATTATCATCTATTCTGCAAAAATATGCCTAATTGAAAATTCAACTTTTCAGCAATATGCAAGACAATGAGGAAAAAGAGGTCACTGCGAGCGTGGTTACTGTTCATAATTTCTCTTCAAATCTACAATTTAAGCATTTCATGGTTCCTATTCCAGTACCTCTAACTAAAAAAGTTATTTTGGCAAGAATTTGTCAGAAAGTAGCGAACACTGTAGATTTAAGCAATCAGGTGCCTATCTACTCTAAAATTTGCTGTTCTACATAAGAGGGATGTTAAAATGTTGATTTTTGTCAGTTTTTGGACTTCACGAAATTAAACAGTTGTTTATTTTGGGACACCATTCGTTGAAATAAGAAGAAAAATAACTGTTCACTCTGGGCCTGTCCGCTTTGGAAAATATTAACTTTGGTGTACTTTCAGTTTAATCATATTTGATCAAAGCTCTCTGAAAAGGGGGTTTAATGCATCTGCAAAAAGTATTGATCAGTCCGCGCAGGCTGACATGGGCCGATACATGTTGCTTTTGATAAGTAAACTGCATGTCCAAGGATCATTCAACTTTATAATTCATTTGGTTGTTAGACAAAATAGATTTTATGGATCAATACTTATATGATGACTTGTTTGGTAAAATGCATCACTAAGATGTATGAAACCCCTTTTTGCCAGAGTACTCCTGATTTTGATTCTAGTTCAGATAGAAACAATCATCCTTTCAATCAGAATTATGCCATGTATATTTCAAAACCTGAAATCTGGCACTGACATCCATTGAAAGGCCAATGCGACAGAATTCATTCCTCTCTTACCGCTGATCATTGTTTTGACGATGGTTTTGTGGAAAAGCAGGCAGTGGCTTGGGAAGAATATCGTGCAAAGCACTGGTAAAAGAAACTCCAGGAATGGGCAAACACATAAACAAACAAACGAAAAAGAGAATAAATCCCAGAATGGCCTATATGGTATATTTTCCAATATAACTAAGGTTAGATATTGTGTCAAAGTGGAAACAACGTGAAGGAGGGAGAAATAATTGCCTACGGGCAAGTGGGAATATGTGTATCGAATATCGCATTTAAAGGAAGGGCCTTTGCAATTACAGTGCAGCAAATAGATTACAGCATTTTGACCTTTGCCGAAAGTCTTAATATATGTTACCAGCATAATTATAATGACTTAAGGAATATACTGTAGACGTCATTTTTTAAAATCCAAACTTTGATAAGTGTTCTCGGCGATAGTCCGGATACTCGTTTCTGCACAATAGTTGTAAATAGGGCCTTAAGGATGGAGTAGATCCAAGATCAGACGGCAAATTACGTGCAGTTTAATTTTGGATCTACACTATTAGCTTGTTTAATCAAACCTAAAAGACAAAAAACATTCTGAATTTCAGTGGTTTGTACTTTGAGCCGTCGACAGAAGTCGATTATGTTAATCAAATGCCAAATTCAATTTATATATCTCCCCTTGTTTGCTTTCTCAGTTGTGTTGCAGAAGACAAATAGCTGGCTATTTTATGTTGCCGCAAATCTGAATATTAATATTGAGAAACATACTGCGAAACTAAATTTTAAATTCAAAATTGTTCTTGCCGACACTAAAAATTATACATTGAAAATCAAATGTCGAATTGAACTTGTGTAGCAACGACTGGCACATGTTTTACGCATATCTTCTATCTGGTACATAGAAGCTTAATCGGCCAGTCAGATACGTTCGATATACTCACCACGGTATTACAATTTCCATTTCACAGTGGGATGTCGGAAACGTGTCCGCTGCTAAAGTTTGGAACTTTATAACTTTCTTAATTTTCATCGATTTGATACATTGTAGTTACCAAATCGAAGATAGATTATCGCAGAACGTGATAAAAACTAACGATTTTTTCTCTATCCTAGTCTAGAAATATATGAACAAGACTGACAAATAAATGGGGCCGGTAATACGTTGAGAACATGTCTTACGAATTTGGTTATTGAGGGCGAAGTCAAACAAAGTCGTCTTGAAGTGCCTGTGGTTGCGGTGTATGAAAAATTGTCTATTTGATTTGGCTTCAAGTCTGAATATATAACGACTTTAGGAAGAATATTGTAGAAGTCATTACTCACACTCGTGTTGTAGCATATGGATAATTGCCTATTTGATTTTGCTGCTGGTCATAATATTGAACGGCCTTGCGAAACACACTGCAAACGTAATTAGTGAAACAGTTATATCACTATGTTCTAGACTTAACTACTTTGATTAAGAACGCAGCAAACGCATATTTCGAATTAATGTCTTAGTGGATTTATTTATTATTTAACGTCGTTTGCAGCATTATTTCGGTGATGCTAGGGTCTCAAATGCACCAATTCAGGATTTCCAAGAATTTTTTTCCACCTACTTTGCACAAAAAAAAACTGTCCAAGCTACTTGCTGCTGCTTTCCAACATAAACATCGTCTGTAAAATGATCTGCGGGGTGAGGGGTATGAGTTCTTTCGGATGACCAATCCTTGAAAATGATTTGACCCTCCTAAAATTCAGTAGGCGACCTCGGGATGTCAACCCGTGTAAGTTACCGACTAACATTACCAGTCACTGTGAATTAGAGCAGGGTAGATCCATACTTAAAATCAAACGAATGGTCCAAAATCGGACTAGTGACAGTAAAATACTCAAAGCGCTGAAAGAGATCATACCACCAGGACGTGACGGCTGATCTTGGTCTATATACGTCACAAATATCACCAGAATCTTGATGAGCAGACCACGTGTTCATTTCCTGTAAATACTGACAGACTTAATCGATTACTTCTTAATAACCCTTTCGATAGCAACCTATAAACATTTCTTTTTTTTCCGAGGACTACCAATACATTTTTACTACAGCCGAAGATGCTTTCTGGTTACAGTTTTAGCATCAGGTAGCAGGCGGTATAGATGAAAGATTAGACTGCACGTTTTGTGCAGTCTGATCTTGTATCTATGCCATCAGCAAAGCTAGTGAAGTCGCTATTACCAGAGATAGAGTTCAGCGGAATGCAAATCATTAGTACGTTTAATCATGTTGTCAGTTCACTTAGTCTAGTGGCAATTAATTGGACAGAGCTTTATATCGCTAGGAGACGACAAAATTTTAGACTTGTATATATTGAAAGCATTTGTAGACGACGATTTAGATACAGTTAAAATGCATGGACTTGCCCCTTGAAATGAAGAAAACATTGTGGGAACAGTAGGACAAGAGTCTAGTGGCAGGTAATAAGGCACGGCTGTTACTCTTTTCCATACGACAAAATTGAAGACTAGACAATATCGAAAGTATTCGTTTGTATGTGTGTTTGTTTGTTTGATTGGTATTTAACACTGATTTCAACATGATTTTAGTATATTGCAGCGGTCAGTTCACCTTTCAATGCTTTCCTGGAGTTTATTTTACCAGTGCGTTGTACAAAATTCATCACAAGCCACTGGCTACAGCAGGCATTTGAATAAGAGAAACTGTATGCGGCTAAAATGATGGAATTTGCCTCTGAAAAAGAAAATGTGGGAAAAGGAGACAATGGTGGTTAACAATATTTTGTCTTCTCCTTGTAAGGTCCTCTTTCTCAGGATTATCAAAACTTGGAATTGTTTTGTTAAGGGAAGACTCTTTAGAAACGTCGTGAAAAAAAGAAGAAATGGTAGTTATTAGTACTGGAGAGTCCCACCCTCGTACCTAGGAGCCTTTAACTGGGTAACGTATAGGGCTTGAAGTCAGGGGGTTGCTGTTTCGATTCCCAGGTCTGCCAGTTTCATTCTGAGACTTGATGATAGTCATTGCGACAGGACTCAGTCTTCTCTCACTGTGTATGTGGGAAAGCAGCCAGGACTTTGAGAGAATAACGTACAAAGTACTGTTTAAAGAAACGCTTGAAGAGCATGGATAGGTGCATCGGCTGTCGAGATGAAATTACAGCAATGATAAAAACTGCGGTAACACCATACAATCCAAGTACCACAAACTAATGAAATCAACTAGAGAGATGGAAGATTGAGCTCTCTTTATGAAACGTGTAGTAAGTTTTCATGCGGAGTACGTATAACAGAAATCAAACAAAAGCTGCACTTTAACGCCATTTCGACATTTTTCAGTAACATTGCAGCAGCTATTTCAAACAATCATGCCAGCCTGGAGTTTGACTCACCAATACTTTGCACAATATTTTTCCAAAGCCACTTGTTGCTTTCCCACATAGACATCGTCGAAACAATGAGCAGCGATGAGAGGAGTATGACTTCAATGGCAATACGAGGGTTGTTCAAAAATTATAGGATTTTGCCTTATAAAAAATTATTTGCGAAGCAATCATGCTAAATTTTGCATCATCCTCTATCGGAATTCAATCCACGCATGTCTATGCGTATTTTATATACTTCTTTCATAACACGCGCTCGCAGTTGCCATCGAAAATGCCATGGTAACGTGTTCCCGGCGCAGCGCAAAATATTATATCTATACTCGCCATTCTCTTGTACATATTGTTTCTCTCGTAACTGATTACGTTATGAAATTTAAGCAGAATACAAGATTTGGTGCTACTTACATCGTGAGTAAATTTGACGTCATTTGACGGTTAAATGCTTCAGAAAATCGCGTTTAAATACAGTTGGGGTAAAAGTTTTGAACATTAAAGATGGCGTCAACTGACCGTCTGGAAATCTGGTCCATAATAAAATTTTGCCAGCAGGTAGGAGAAACTCCGACAAACAAATACAAAAATAATTATCATGGCGAAAGGGGCCACAGATCTGGAGCTGGCTTTACTTGGACTTCAGACCTTGTCCCATCCGCCTTACTCTCCAGATTTGGCACCATTTGACTTTGCCATTTTCCCAACCATAAAGGTACAACTTAAGGGTAGGAAGTACCAGTCCCTTCAAAAACTGCGAGTTGCAACACGTTTAATTACGAAGCAGTACAAGTTCGAGTGGTACAGGGATGTGTACAGCCAGTGGGTACGCCGTCACCGACGATGCATTGAGCATGGGGGCGAGTACTTCGAGAAAGAATAGGTAACGTTGCCTGATGACTTTCCGACGACGTTGATGACGTCGTATATTGTAGCGTTTCGTGCGCCGGTTCCTAGTACCTGTGCATGTTTGATTGCGTGTAAAATCAACATGTATTGTTCGATTGTTGAAGTATTTTGCACTTTTGTACATAATGAATGCCGTTTTACGATTAGTGGACTTTTGTCGCATTTCGATAACTCATTAAAAATTTATAGACTTAATCCGGATAATATTCGAAAGACCCTCGTAACTATCATCAATCCTCGGAAAGAAATCCACCGAGCTGGGGATTCGAACAAGCGGCCATCTGGTTCTAAGCCCTGATACGTTACCGACTGAGCTACCTGGCAGGGCAAAAAGCTGCATAGATGTATATTTAGAAGACAGTTGATTTAGAGAAGAGAGAGAAAAAAAAAGTGCATTTTTGAGGCTGTTAACTCTGTACTATACAATTCCGTGTTTTAACGACCCTGTGGAAAAAGCTCTTGAAACTTAACGCTGTAGGCATAGGAGAAGATGCTGGTAACAAACAAAGTCCAATCATTGGAGCCACCTATACTTATCGTCTGAAAATGCTTTTAATTTGGACAGCTCTTTGATTTTTATTTTGATACATGGTTTAGCAAATAACATACAGATAGTAAAAATATTAAAATTGGATCACCATATTACTGATGGTTTCCTACATACAGGTTGCAAAGAAACGTCAACTTCGGTGCATGTGTAAGCCGAGGTCTGTTCACATAACAAACTTGTGGATCATTTTCTTATAAATAAAGATAAGGCCTAATTTTGTATGGCCTTCAGATGTGATGTAAACATTCCTTTACTCACCCCAGTTACCCAGTTGGAGTTTGCTCCAAGACGATACTGCATTTGTCAATCATCGATCATTGTTACTAATAAATGGCACACATTGGCACGCTGCCTCTGTACCGTATGTTGTTACTAAAGTTGACCAACGAAATCGGGGGAAATCTCGGTCCCTTTTAAAAGTTATCTAGCCGAACACGTATGTCGTGCATAGAAATAAAAGCGCAAATCGGAGAAAACTTAAAAAAAAGGTCCCTTTTGAAAGAGAATATCTTACCGAATACGGGAAAAAACAACCTCGTCATCGATGTAGATGAGATCAGAAATGGTTTTCTTTTTTTCCTGGCATTCGAAGTTTCCAAACGCCTCTTCAACAATACATTGGCGCTAATCTAATAAATTTCAAAAAGCCTCCACAATTTACGGATCGCCATGCCCTGACGTCAAACAAATCATTGATTCCACAGCGAAATCAGTTTCAATCAGTTTTCATAGAAACATTTTTTTTTTTATGTAGATCTATTTTCATCCATTCCAGTTTCAAGAATTTCGTCTTCCATTTATCATCTTTCCAGCTACGTATTTATCGTTTATTGGTCAAAACCTTTGGCGTGTTTTTTGAGGATAAATCTATGCGAACTATAATTCGCTGTAGGCTAATGAATTGTGTGACGTCAGCGCATGGCGGAAAATGTGGAAGCTCCTTAAATTTATGAAATAAGCGTCAATGCTTGATTCTAAAAGTTGTTTGAAACCCTCGAAGATCAGGGAACAAAAGAAAAATTATTTAATTCATCCAAATTGATGACGAGGCTGTTTTTTTCATCACGTATTCGGTTAGATATTCTCTTTAAAAAGGGACATCGGTCTCTGATTTCGTTGCACGCCTTTTATTACTATATACGACATAATGGCGATGCTCCAATGTGCTATTCTTTCTTAATAGTGTTCGATGATGACAAATGAAAATTCACGAGTTCCGTGAAAGACTGATGCAGCTTTCAGAGGCCTGTGGTCAGACTCTTTGTCTTAATAACATCTCGCATGAGTCAAAAACGCCGGGTTTAAAAGTAGGTCAATGGAATAAATCTAAGAAAAACTTGTGTACACTCTAAAGACTGCAGATTCAGTTCAATACTCATGAACAATGGCCCAAAAAATTGTTTTGATGATATCTCGGATGGGTTCGAAAATGGGTAACGCAGGTCTAAAAAGGTCACTTGGACAAACTTTAGAAATAACTTATGTACACTCTACAGGCCACATTTTCGGTCTAATACTCATAATAGCTGGCCAGAATCTTCTTCTATCGAGATCTGTTACATATTCAAAATGAGTCATGTCAGGTCAAAAAGTTGGTCGGCTAGACAAGTCTCAGAAAAAAATTTTGTACCCACAAGGAGCAACAGTTTTAATCTAAAACTCATGACAAATAGTCTGAATGTTTGTCTTGATGATATCTCGGACGTGTTTGAAAATGGGTCATGTCCGGTCAAAAAGTTGGTCACCGGGAAAAAGGAACACCTTGTGCACACTTTAAGGGCTACGTTTTCAGTCAAATACCAAATACAAATGGTATGAATGTTTGTCATGATAAGATCTCAGACAAGTTTAAGAATAGGTAATGTCCGGTGGAAATGTTGGTCTCTGGGACAAATCTTAGAAAAACTTTGTGTAGACTCTAGAGGCCATATTTCCAGTCTAAAACTCATGATTGATGGTCAGAATATGCCTATGTCTTATTATCTTGGACGAATTCGAAAATGTGTCATCTTGGATCAACAGTTTGATCAGAGGGACTAATCTTAGAAAAACCTTGTGCGCACTGTAGAGGCCAAAGCTTTAGTCTAATACTTATGAAAGTTGGTCTGAATGTTTGTCTTAATGATTTCTCATGCGAGTTTGAAATGGGTCACGTTGGATTAATTGTAGGTAAATGAAATAAATCTGAGAACTTGTGTGCACTCTAGAGGCACTATTTTTGGACTGACAGTCATGAAAGTTGGTTGGAAAGTTTGTCTTGATGATATATTCGATAAAATGGAGAATAGGTACATGTATCATTAAGTGAAAAAAGGATGTCACTAGGTCAAATCCTAGGAAAAAGTCTTTATGCACTTTAGACACTATACTTTCAGTTCAGTAAACATGGTCATCACGCTTTTTTTGATAATATATTTTGGGGTATTAAATATTGGTTACCCAGTCTCAAAATGTAGGTCATCCTGTCAAATCGTTGACAAAACGTGTGTGCACCTTGCAGGCCACATATGTAGTCCGATGGGCATGCAACTTGATGAAAATGTTACATCTTGGATGAGTTGGGAAATTTGTCACCTCATGTCAATAAGTTAGTAATTTGGGAAAACCACAGAAAAACCTCGCGTGCACTCTGGGGTGAAGGTTTTCAGCTTATTAAAAAAAAACTTGGTCAGAATGTTTGCCTTCATAAAACGCTCCCTTTAAGAAAATCGAAAAGTGGATCTGCTCGAGTTAAAAAAAAAAGTGGATAAATACGTTAAGATTGATTGTCTCGATGATATATGGGCTTTGGTAAGCGCTAGGGCCACCAGGGCCTTGTTGTCCAATAAGTAAATGCTTTCGTACGATACAATAAGTAAATTCACTTAGCGAGGAATCTTTACTTGCATAAACAGGGTCTATGAATTGATCTTGAGCAGCAACAGAGTTCCTCAAACATTGCAAGTGTCTTGGATGCAGGGCGTTTGAAGCTATTCGTTGCAGTAAAGCGGAGCCCAGTGGCTCAGTCGATAACGTACAACGCTTGAAACTTTGGAGTCGATGGTTTGATTTAAGCTCGGTCAAATACTCTCCGAGGATTGATGATAGTGCGATAGGATCACTCTTCTCTCACCGCTAAATACTGTTTTGGCAATATCTGTGTGGGAAAGCAGCGAGTAGCTTGGAAAGAATGTTGTGGGACGTACTATATAGTAAAAGAAAATTCCAGGAAAGCATAGCTAGATGAAGGGTAATTTCATCGAAATAGAGTTGCGAAACGGCGTAAAAACGTTACAAACAACAAGTCAATGCAGTAAACATTATATTGTTGATTTAGCCCTTGTCCTATTTAGTGTGTTTCGAATAAATGTCACCAACAGATTTTTTTTTAACTGAAATGGTATTTAATGTAGATTACAAGACTTTAAAAATCACAAATAGAGAAAAGGAGTATGTAGATCAAGACCAGAGTGTTTGTTTTTAGAGTCTGATCTCGGTTCACACTCTCCTTCAGAAGTTTGCTCGGTTCAAAGTGGCAGGAATAGAGTTTGTTTATGTCTGTCCTGTGAATCGCTATTAAATCAATGTAAAATCTCATTTAACAGGTTACCGATTTTCGGTCCTACGGGAGGTTTAATCTTTCATGTTCTCACCCTTAAAGCGCTGAAATTACTAAACGCTGAAAGCACAATAGTTGTGTCCTTTGCCGACATGTAGATCCACGATCAGATTGCACAGAACATGTAACTTGATCTTGGACTTACACTGTCAGACATTTTGAGAGATATTCTTCGGAAAAAAAAAAAACGAAGTTGAAAGTCCTCTTTTTTAGAGTGACTTTAATTATTTCAGTTATTGAATTATACCTTTAAGATTTATTAATGGTATTATTAACCTTTAAGCTATTGAAGGTCGTTTTACTTTTTCCTTTATACGGGACTTTGTATATCCAAATCAAACTGCAAAATCTT
Source organism: Hippopus hippopus (assembly GCA_946811185.2). NCBI lineage: Eukaryota > Metazoa > Mollusca > Bivalvia > Cardiida > Cardiidae > Hippopus > Hippopus hippopus. Next base: position 33,490,118 of record OX328099.1, on the reverse strand, counting down.
GGAATACGTGCAACCTTGTCTTGATTCTTCATAATCTATTAATTGATATTGTTCTGCCCTGCAAATTGCAATATAAGTAATTTTTTATGTATCCTGTTCATTATCTCAGAATATTCTAAGGGTTAATTTGAAATATTTGATTACTTTTATTTTGTCCCATTTGGGACTCATTTGTAATTGGAACCAACAATTATGAAAAGAAATGTCAGGGAAAGTAATTACGAAACTTTTTAGGAATTGTTCGGTAAGGGATTCAAAAAAGAAAACATTTTTACAGATATATTCTTTAATATCGGTTTTGTATTACGTAGATTGAATTGTTCTCCAAGGGAAGAAAATCTACGAGAAAAATGATATTTGTTCGCATGACGAACAAATTGCTTATGCTACATTAATTTCCAAATCAGTCGTAATAGTGATGATTTATATATTATGATATTTTCATAGATTCATTCCATTATATGATGCATTTTATATTCCTTATTTCAACCCCCCCAACCCTCACAGTGCCCGAATTAGTCCTTGATTTCAAAAGTTCAAATTCGGGATGAATTCGGCTAGCTTCGGGAGAATCAAAGTACTTTGTGAATCAAATCGGTGCCAATTCGGGCTCAAAAACGCTTCAAGAGAAAGATTTCAACATGTGCAAATTCTTGACATGATTTAGAAGCGCTGCCGAATCGATCAGAAACCGGCGTGTTTCGGTGTTCTCACATAGTACTTCGCACTAGGTCGTACTAGGGATAGTTTGGGACAGAAACGGGCCCTAGTCTGCGCACTTTTCCCCCGATGCACGCCTAAGAACTCTGAGTTACTCCTAATTTATTCCGAAGTACTACGAATTATATTTCTAAACTGTCGAATTTACGAAGTATGCAGATTTATGCGAACAACAACGAACTACTCCCACACAGTCCCTTAACACCACGAAGCATACCTGAATACTTGAACGTATCACGAATTCTGAAAGAGTGCAAAAAGTGCGATTGTACAAATCATTCAGTCTTTCCCAAGGCCTGTCGTACCACAATCAGACTAAAGAAGGACAACCAGGGGCGCCGTAAGCAGAAAAAGATTTTCCGCTGCTGCTGTCTGTTCTCCTAATAATGATGAGCAACAAGGAGAAACACAAAAATAATCCATGCATGAAAGTGAATCCAAGAGGAAGTCACTTCAAAAGTGTAACGGTGACTGATTATCAACTGAAAATTGGAGGGTCTGTTATAGTGGAATGTGTCTTATGTGCAAATTAGGAAGAAAATTCTCTGGGAAGACTTGAAACTCGTAGTAGATCCTCAGTTTTCGGAATAAGTCGTCATACATCGCAGTATGTAGTACTTACAAATCGGGACAGTCGGCGTGGTTCTTGGAATTTCGTAGAAGCTCGGCTCTAAAACTCGGCTTACCTAGGGAGTAAATAGGGGTGAAATCGAAGTGCCACGTATATGCCGTAGCACTTCGGAAAAAAATCGGTGTACTTCGCTTAATATACCGGGGGTAAAAAAAAATTTCTGGCAGGCGCAATTAGACCTGGGCCCGTATTCATCAACTATTCTTAAGAACGTCTTAGTCTTTTCTCCAGATTTTTCTAAATTTGAAAGTAATACAACTTCTGGATGGCTAGACCATAAGGGTAAGCCAATCAGAAGTCGTGTTATTTCAAATTTAGAAAATCTTGTAGAATAAGACTAAGAATGTTTCTAAGTATGGTTGGTGAGTGCGGACCCTGATTCTTCAAAATTTTTGAAACTCGAGAGCAGAAATTCAGTTATTTTTTTTTTCCTCTCTTTCCTTCACCACTGATTGCAAATTTGATAGCTTTTTTGGGCGGCGTCGGTAAAGATCAGATTGCGTTGAACGTCCATCCTGATCTTTGACCTATACCATCAACTGTTTAATGCTAAACTATGACCAAATCTTCATCAGCTGCAGTGGAAATCTATTTTCAGACTTTGAGAACGGTGCACAAACCTATCATAAATCTTGTGAAAAAGTCTCCGGATGAAAAATTCATTCTTTATTGGTTAAATTTGAGAAAGATGCAAAACCTATCATATTCCTAAGAATGGTTGGTGTGAACGGACCCGAATTCTTCACAATTTTTGAAACTCTCGATCAGAAATTCAGTTATTTTTCAGATATTTTTTCTCTTTCTCTCACCACTGACTGCAAATTCAGTAGCTTTTTTGGACGGCGTCGGTCAAGATCAGATTGCGTTGAACGTCTATCCTGATCTTTGTCCTACACCATCAACTCTTTAATGCTAAACTATGACCAAATCTTCATCAATTGCAGTGGAAATCTATTTTTAGACTTTGAGAAAGGTGCACAAACCTATCATAAATCTTGTGAAAAAGTCTCCGGATGAAAAATTCATTCTTTATTGGTTAAACAGCTATATCTATATTTCATTCATGAACACCGAAACCTGATCTTTTTGTTATGCATTGCGTAAGATATGCTTTGCTGAGATTTTGAAACACCCGCATGAAGTAAATTGGTAATGTTTTCAACTAATGAATCTGACTGGCTGAAGATGCCAAGGAGGCTGAAGACTTCATAGTTCGCAGATAGAATGTAAGAAGGAATTCATGAATAAGAGATTTTTGATATGTCTGACTTTTAATCAATTAAAGCTTGGATACAACCTTTTTTCAGTCCTTTATTTGGTCAAGGATCAATACAATTGTTACAAAATCTGAGCAGAAGTTAATTATAGACAGACGCATATTTAATGAACATACATGACTGAGGTTTTTACCTCGTAACACTTTGCCACTCGTGAAAACATGAATTTCAACGGTCAGTTATTTCTGCAGGGTGACCTTTTTCATACCCTTTCAGCGAAAAGTAATGTGTTCCCAAGACGAATTATATGTATCCAAGAATTATACTGTGGGCATTACTCGAGGCACGAATCAACCAGAATGAACGGCTACGACAGGGCCTTTACGCTCCTCTGAGGGAGGAAATTGGGGGAGGGCGGGGGTAGAATGGTACGGGATCTTTAAGTGGATCCTAGAAAAAAATGAATTGCAAGCACCATTTTGACCAATTCTGATACATATTTTATTGTTTTCAATTTATTGTAGTCGTATCAACATGTATGCACTTGCGTTTTACGTACACGTTGCATTTACGGCTCTGGCGTCCAGTGTTGTATAATTTTACTACACAAGGAACAAGCATCACGGGAAAAAATGCCAAAATACACGTTTATGTGGAAAAAGGGATTAAAAGAAAAACATGTTCTCGAGGTATAAAAACAGCATGTTCATTAAATTAAATTTCTTTTAGTTTTTATTATCCATTAACTCTTTACAAGACGACAGAATTTTATATTTCACCAAATTGAATAAACAGCAGGCAACAAATAAAACGTGCTTTAACTTACGGGATTTATCTTTGAGAGGGTAGAAAACAGGACGGGAACAATGTTTCAAACGGCTTCTACCTCAAGATGGTTAAGTCACGGGGTTTTGTCGTAAAGGGTTTAACCGTAGCCTTGACTTTCGACTGAGATATCTTCCTAATCCACCGAAGTGTCTTTATTTACTATTTTTATTCATTGGCATAGGTGACATTCGCGTTAATGACGTGCCGGAAGTTCGTTAATACGCCTCCTTGTCCAATAACAGCAGACGTCTTGAGAGGTGTCACGATTTTTTGCAATTAGTTCTATTATTCTATCTTGTCAGACTTCCCAGTATTATCAACTATGACCATTCTTGCATATCCAGACCTCCACTGACCTTGGCAAAGAAAATATACCCAGTCATGTATACCGTATCATTGCTAGTCACGATATAGTTTTAGAGTGTTTGCCGGAACTACTTTTTCCTATATTGCTCATAAAGTCCCAAATAAACAAATTGGATATTTTTCGGTCATTAGAATAGAAATCCCTAAATAATTTTTGATATGTTTAGACTCTGGTTTTGAATAATCCTGGGTAAAAACGCTAGCAAGCGATGTAGATTTACGATCAGACTGATCCTCGGCGTCTACAAAAGCAAAAACAGTCATGCATTGCACTCTTTGGGCTTAAATCAATTTTCGAAAGGGGACAATTAGTTATATCTTATTTGCTAAATCTGTCAGTTGAGAAACAACACACAAAATGTGAACTGTATATAGTAAGCAAAAGAAACACGCCTACATTTCACAGTTTTGGACGTGTATGGTTACAAAATCTACTTTGATATTGCAGATAATAGATGTAAAATCAGTCTGCGTTTCTGAAGTATTTTGGTCGTGATCTATGTCTTTTCAAATAGCACCAGAATTTATATGCTTTGTCCTCTAAAAGCAGAGTGATCTTAATACACACTTTCCACTATGAAAAATCAAAGCACTGAAAGCACTGCTAAGTTGGAATGCGGTAAATGCAATACAAACTTGTTTCTTTCTGTGTTTTTCTTAATGATGTCTTTGAAACCTTTCTTTCTTATGGTATTCCTACTTTTCATGAGGTCTATAGATACTTCAGTTTATTTGAAATGAAAGATTGCTTCGTTGGTGATTAGAGTAGTTTGCTTCAAAGTGAAACATTTTCATATTACATGGCTGAAAGTGAGGAATTTTGAGAAACCTGATCGGACATCTGACAATTTTTCACACGGAAAACAAATGAAAATGTGATATTTTGGAAGAGTTTACAACCTGAACTTCAAGCACATGCCTGCTAACTTTCGACCATGATATTTTTTGCAAAACAAGACCATTTTTTTTTTGTGAAAAACAAATGCCTCTGTAACAGCCAATTATCTGGTGAATGGCTTTGATGTTTGACTTCGACCTTGTCAGATTACTATGACCTTGTCATCAGCAGATCTCTATCCATGACTGTTACCGTAGTACCAAATATGAACATTTTTATTTAAATGTTAAGTTTGTGTGATAACTTCTGAAGAAAGGATCAAAATATTGACATTGACATTGGACTTGTGACCCTCATTATATGCATATTGACAGGAAGTACATTCTTACCGTGATCTGGGTTAAAAGTTGACTTTGGTCTAGGACATGTGACCCTCATAAGGTGCATATTGACGAAAGGTGTCTACATGAAAAATATGAGCATTGTTCAATGTAACTTGAATAATTTTGGAGTAATAGGGAAATGCTAAGTTTTTACCAGATGGACGCCAAAACGACATTGTAACGCTATGTCTCACTCACCACAAGCGGGCTCGACAATATGCTTCCGATCTTTCGATGTGGGGCATGAAAATCATATCCGATGTAGATAAACAGTTGTGCAACACTGTTAAGATATGGTCCGATCATTCCAGAGAAAATGGACTTGCGAAGATCATTCAAGTCAAGATTTTTGACAAACCTTAAATTGTGATTTTGAAGTTTTAAGCCAAGGAGCTACTGCAGCAACAAGCACAACTATAGCTAACCCCTATAACATGTATTATGCTGCCTAAAAACTGGATGTATACTAATAGAGACTCAGTCTGCAAGTCAACTGTGGACAGACAGACAGAAAGTACAGGCTTAAACAGTAACAAGAGCGCCGCATGCTGGTGCCACGCTCGGCTGTGGGTGCTGGATAGTGAAAAAGATCTAAATGGAAAAAGGGACAAAATTCTTACAAAATGCATTTGGAGTTATTTCCCTTGATGGCATAGGTTGCTGTTTTGATAGTGAACATATACTCCGAGTTTCAAGATAATACAATTAGAAATAATAAATCGCCTGAAATCAAGTAAACGCTACTGCTCTTGAAATCGGCAGTTCAGTTTTTATGCAGTGACCTCTCGAGACACAATTTTCACGCCAGTCGCAAACTAAAACTTCATTCCTGCAACCTTTATACACGCGACGATTGATACATCGACTCGATATTTATTGTTCGTGATCCAAAATTAAAAAATTCATCGATATTAAAACTGTTTACTTAACCCCAAGATGATTCTGTGCATCCACCAACTATCAAATGAAGTCAATGCGCGCTGTAGATACTTGATTTCGCGATATTAAGGGAAGTAATGAAATGCAAATAGTTTTAATCGAAAGAGTTTTTTATGTTAATAAATATTCACAAGACTTTGTCTCCCTTCAATGACGTTTTTAACAAAATTATTGACAAAATGTATATGAACTATTTTCTTAAAGTGTGCAATAAGGCCGTTTAGAAAGTGAAACTAGGCCGTTTGGAAACTGAAACTTGTTTTTGAGAAATAACAATCACGTGATTACCAAATAAGCAAACACCGAAGCACAGCGACATATTCATACGCTGTCTTTACTTTCTTTTTGAATCTTTTAAAAAGAAGTCTACGAAGGTTTTGATGGCTATTTATGCATATTTGTCCCGAAAGTAATACATGTCCCATATTATTATCTTCGGTTATTACAAACGGGTCGTCCATGGCAAGTTGAGATGAAAACCAGTCCCTGGTGTAATCATATCCTTGTGTTGTGTTCTTCGGGTACCCGGAATGAATTATTCTGTTTTCATTTTCCGGTTTTGCTAAATCTAAGTTGGCATGCTTCGCATTCCAACTTAATAAAAACTCAACAAAAGTGTGCTTTGCACTCTAACGTCTTAATGGTGTCTCCAATAGAGGACTTCGGTAATTGTCGTAGGTGCTCAGTATGCAAATTCGCGAAGCAGTGCAAATGATCCGAAAATATCATTTAAACAGTGACAATTTATTCAGCTGTATAATCCCTCTTGAACAACAAATATTTTAAATGGATTATTTGCTAAAGCAAATGCTCTAACAAACAACAGATAAAGAGAAAACAAAACAAAACAAAAAACTTTGATACTCGTATTTAAATTTCACATACTTTTTTTGCAAATTCGTATGAAATGTGCAAGATAATTTATAAATAATTCAGAACTTTCAAAATTGATCAGAACGAAAGCAGAGCTGGTAATGTTCTTCTCCAAACTGGTGCTTTAGGACGAGTACTAGTCATTTAAGCTTATATCCTATGCAGTGTATTCGTATTTGAAGCTGTTTTCGTTAACAAATATCTCACACAAATTCGAACAGTGTATGCTCAAGTGTTCAAGATGAGACTGCACGTCCTGAGAACTCTACACTGTCTGCAAAATTAATCGAAAATTGACTTTGATACCGAAAAGATTTGTATAAATGACCCGAACAAGCATGGCTGCGGAATATTGCTAAAACATTTCAAACGTGGAATGTGAACGTTGACGTTAATAAACCTACTTTTTTTTTTTCAGCAAAAAAATTGCCGTTGGATTGGCAAACAGTGCTGTATATAGTCTCGCAGAAATCAATATCCTTAACCCTTTACACAAACTCCTGTTTTTAATGACCCTGATAGAGAAAATTAAAAAAAAAAAACATTATTGGAGATGGAGAAAATACTAGTAACTAGCATTGCTTTCTTAACCCATCCTGTTACTACCTTTTCAAAGACAAATATCATTACTTGAACAACATTTGATTTATCGCCTGCAGATTCTTTCAATTGGGACAAGTCTGAAAATTGATGTTTGATGAAGTGTTTCACAAGAAGCCCTTGCTTTTAATAAGCGATTTCTTCTTTTGTCACATTTTTTAAGCATGTTGGCCATGTCTTCATCCATATCAACGTTTGTTACCTATATTTCACAATCATGATTATTTTCACAGTCATCCCATACAAATTCATTTCAGAAGGTAATGAGTCAACATATTGTTACGAGACAAGTGTAACGAGAAAGAAAACCAGCAACAAGCCCTTAACAATTAACAATATTTATTAATGAATAAAGACAAATGAGTACAATAAGAGTTAAGTTTGAATGAAATTTTGACAATTTTTAATTTTAGAACAAGAAATAGAATAAGTCCCTCAAAATTAAGAATTATGTTTAGACTACAAAAAGTATGGAATTTCTGGTTCCTAAAACCTAAATTAACAATAGTTTTAACTTGCAAATAGATATGAGTAACCTGTTTAAGAATAAATAATTCCAACTTACAGATCTATAATCCGACACTTTTCACTAATTCTGTATCCTCCAAGCCACAAGTCTAATTTCAAAATCAAAATCCACCAAGTAAGTCGTTCCTATTTATATCAGCTTGGAAATTTCTAGATTAGTCTTTTCTAGAAAGATGACAACATGGATTGGTAAACAACTTGTTTACCAACAACCTGTTTCTAAAAATAACAGCAATGGAAAAAAACCAATGAATGTTCTTTATGTTTCTAGAATACTCTGTACTCGTATATAGAGTGAAAGTGATAATGAAAACAGGTTACATGTATATCCTATTTACATAACAATATTAGCCCTTAAACTGCTAAATAAGTTAGATAAAACTTTCAGGCCGATAATACAAAAAACTAAATGTCGCTATTTCAAAGATGTTTTTTACGGAATACCGTTAGGGGCCATCGCCTATGAATTTGTTGATTTTAAACGCAATGCTCGATAGTACGATGGTGATAACGCGATAGTACGATGATGATAACACGATGGTATGATGGCGATAACGCGATAGTACGATGATGATAGAATACTAAAACTACGGAATACCGTTAGGGCCATCGCCTATGAATTTGTTGATTTTAAACGCGATGCTCGATAGTACGATGGTGATAACGCGATAGTACGATGAAGATTACGCGATAGTACGATGACGATAACGCGATAGTACGATGGTGATAACGCGATAGTACGATGATGATAACGCGATAGTGCGATGGTTATAACGCGATAGTACGATGACGAGAAAGCGATAGTACGATGATGAAAACACGATATCATATCGCACTATCATCATCGTACTATCGCGTTATCACCATCGTAGTATCGTGATTTCGCGTTATCACCATCGTACTGTCGAGCATCGCGTTTAAAAATCAATAAATTCATAGGCGATGGCCCTAACGGTATTCCGTAGTTTTAGTATAAAAATATTCTCCCGTCGGACAGTGTAGACCAAGATCAGACTGCACGTTCTGTGCAGTCTGATCTTGGTCTACACTGTCCTCAAAAGACCCGTGAGTCGCGCTTAGCAGCCTAAGGGTTAAACCCTTGCAGTACCCTTGTTTAATTGAATGATGTTTTACGCCACTTTCAAAATTATTCAAGTCATATCATGACAACAGCCCACAATTTCATGTATGTTCTGGATTTCACTAATACTACGCTAGGGCTCCGAAGTGTCTTGACCAAGGACACTCCAATAAAAAACCCAGTTCTTTCTGTGAGGCTCGAACCCAGAAGCTACAGGCTACGGTTTCAGCCCCTTAGGTAAAAACTGGCACTTTTACAGACGGCATAGATCAAGATCAGACTCCACAGAATGTAAAGTCTGATCTTAGATCTATATTGTCATCCTGTTAAGTCTGGCCTATAAGAAAATAACGAAAAATCTTTCTGAGTTTCAACGGATTATATACTCAGTTCCATAAATAAGTGTGCACTTAATTTTCTTTTATTTCTCGTCGCATGTTTTACTGAAGACCAACAAATTTGGTATCATACTTTAGTTCCGAGTCTGTAGAAAATGCCAGGCTAATCAGATTTTGACTAACAGAAAGTTTAAGTTAGGTTTTTGCAGTTTAAATGAAGGTGGTACTAAAACCAAAGTTGCAAAAGTACTCAAAGACTAAGGTAACATTAAAGTTAGGTTTTTCTTAAAGTTCTTGTAATTTTTCAATCAATATCTTGTATGGCCACTTCTGCTGTCGATACAGGCAATTATTCGACGTCGCATAGACCTAAAATAACGTAAAATCATTGCATCAGGAATGTTATTCCATTCCTGAACGAGAGCGGTGGCCAAAACCTAACTTTAATGTTACCTTAGTCTTTGAGTACTTTTGCAACTCTGATTTTAGTACCACCTTCATTTAAACTGCAAAAACCTAACTTAAACTTTCTGTTAGTCAAAATCTGATTAGCCTGGCATTTTCTACAGACTCTGAACTAAAGTATGATACCAAATTTGTTGGTCTTCAGTAAAACATGCGACGAGAAATAAAAGAAAATTAAGTGCACACTTATTTATGGAACTGAGTATATTATCCGGCGTCCAAAGAGAACAGTGTGTAAACTTGACACTGAAAGAGTTATATTTCTGCACAAAAAACAAAATGCCTCGTCCGAATTAAAAGTGTTTGCAGACGACCCAAAGAATGCTTGCTCAAATGATGGACCTTAATTTTGAAAGGAAAGAAACTATTCTGGGACAATTTTAACTCTTAGGCTGCTAAGCGCGACTCAATTACCTTTTGCGGACAGTGTAGATCAAGATCAGACTGCACAGAACGTGCAGTCTGATCTTGTATCTACACTGTCCGATGAGGAGATATCTTTCTTCCAAAAATACCTTTGAAACAGCAAAATTTGGGGTTTTTACTATCAACTTGAAAGTTTCATGTTAGTTTTTCAGCTGGATAAGGGTTAAGTAAGGATTATGCGGTAAAAGATTTATACTAAGACGAAGGATAGATTACGTGATTCCATCAGGGAGTTTCGTTTGTCTGAGGAAACTGATAATTATGAATTATAGCGCTCATAATAATGTCTGCGTCGAAATACGTCGAATCAATTAAAACTGCATTCGAGAACTTCTTTGAATCCGTCACACAGATGAATTCTCAGAATTTCTGGAATTCGACGACGTTTTGATTTGCTGTGTTTATTTATTTTTTGAGGTTGTTTTCAAGTTTTGTGTTATACTGCAGCGGCTACTCATGCATTCCTTGTGTTATGATACCACTACAGCGTACATGTACATCATTCTTTCCTAGCAACTAGCTGCTTTCTAACCTTAATATCACATTCAACTTCATCTGTCCTTAATCGTAATATAGAGGTCATCGTTGTCAATAGGGACAGTACTGTCCTCTAGATAGAGATAGGTATAATTCTAATTAGGCATAATTAGAAAGAACGTTCAAAACCAAAATTTGATTCCAGGAAACCTTAACAAGTACCCGTTGAATGTTCTATTTAAATGGTGGTCCCGCTCATCACGGCATTCGAAACTGAATGGGCTCATATTCTCAAAAAGGTCTCAATGATATTTTAAGTCCATAACTAACTAATTTTCTCAAATTCGAAGAAACATAATTCCTGGTTGGCTAAACCATACCGTATGGCTTAGCCAGTCAGATTTTTTTTTTTTTTTTGCTTTGAAAATATTGAATAAGCCTAAGAATGTTGTTTGTTTCTTTGTTTTTAGATGTTTGAATGGCGTTTAACTCCGTTTTCAACATTATTTCATTTACATCGTGGCAATCAGTGTATTTATCCATGCTTTCCATGAGATTCTTTTACCAGTACGTTGCACAATATTCTTCCGAAGCCACTGGCTTTTTTCCCATTGGAGAAACAAAGATCAGCGGTGAGGGAGAATTGAATCTTGTCGCGATGACTATTCTCAAACTTCGGAAAGAAATAAATCGAACTGGGGATTCGAACCAGCGATCCCCCTTTTCAAGTCTACCCTTGTATCACTGTCTCCTATTCTCCTTTTTCCTATGATGATTTCAAAGCCTTTTGGTCTCAGGAGATCAACATATACAGGGAAAAAATATAAATCTCTATATACAGCGGAGAAAGTGCAATTGGATTATAGATTTGATGACAGTATCTGAAGTAGGAAACGCACAAACCGTCTACAGACTTAATTTAGCATCAATGAGAAAATAAGGACGCTACGAGTTTAACAAGAACGCTGCGAGTTTAACAGATGTACTGTTGTTTACAGTTTCCACTTCCCCTTTACTTGTTCGCTTTTAGTTTTCAGCCTTTGATGCTGGTCTCTGAAGGCATTATTCTGTTTCCTATCTTCTAATCATCTTCTAGCTTTTCAAAGACAAACCTCATTTTTTTTTTTACCATATTTAGCTTGCAACATGCGAAAAAGGGCATTCGGACATCTGCGTAAAGTGTGGTCTCGGATCAGCCTGCGCAGTCCGCGCAGGCTAATCCGAAACGACACTTTACGTTTTTGTGTAATTTTTTGTTTTGTGCGAGTCTACTGTAGCACAAAATCTAATGTAGTCGTAAAGTGCCGTCTCGGAGTCCGCGCAGGCTGATCCGAGACGACATTTTACGCAAATGTCCGAATGCCCCTTTCCGCGTGTTGCAAGCCATTTTGATTCGTCGTTTGCAAATACATCCGGTATGAATTGGTCTAAATGTTTGTTGTCTGGTGAGGGTCAAGCACTTTGAGCATCGAAGAAAGGACGCTTATATATGAGTCATGCTATGGGAAAAGGGAGCTTAATGCATCTGCAAAAGGTATCGACCCATATTAGTCTGCGCAGTCCGCGCAGGCTGATATGGTTCGAAACTCTTTGCTTGTGATCAATTTTCTTCATGTCAAAGGACAGTTCTACCTAATGATTCACTCGGTTGTTCGACAACATGTCTTTTATGGACCCATAATTATGCTATGACTTGCTTGGTATAATGCTTCACTGAAGTGTGTCAAGCCCCCTTTTGGCAGGGGATGGCTCATATTGAGAATAACTGTGACTGTGAATATCAAAGACACACCACGAGAAAGGGTCGTCAGCCAGTTGAAAAAGAGACCCCGGGAAAGGAAGTGTGAACTTGTTTAAAGAAAATTTCCTAATCAAATAGGAGTAAGATACAGGCAAATTTGGTATGAAAATGTATTGGCTGCACGATCGTTTCGCTTGTAATTGAAAATTTATGGAAAGCCATGGCTGTCTTATATCGTTCTTTTACAGTTCATTGCACCGTTATTGTAATATATGGTTTCATTACAACTATATACATGTATATAATGAAAACATGTTTATATGGAACCAAACTGTGTTTATATTAATGCATTTGTCCATATATTGAACTAAAGAAGCATGGTATTGTTTGGATTCATCAATATATTGAACCAAAATGTGTTTATATTAATGCATTTGTCCTTATATTGAACCAAAAAAGCATGGTATTGTTTGGATTCATCGATATATTGAGCCAAACTGTGTTTATATTAACGCATTTGTCCTGATATTGAACCAAAGAAGCATGATATGCTTTCATTTCGACATTATATTGAACGAAAATTCCTTTATATCATTCCAATCGAACTATATATTGAACCAACTGTTCTTATATCATTCCCATTAACCATATATGGTTTCAACTCGACAACATATTGCACGAAGTTGCTTTGTATTAAACCAATCGATGATGTATTACACTACTCTACCTTGATATCGTTACTAGCTCGGGCATTTTTTATACCAACACCGGAAAAAAAACCCGCGCTGATCGCAAATGATGACAACGCATTTTCCCCTTAAACCTTAGAGTGCTAAATAAATGCATAGGCCCTTTTCATTTAGAAAAAACCATCCAAAATATTTTCATTTCAATGTTGCTATTGCCAGAATGTGTAATAAAGTAGCAGAGACAGTGAAAATCCAAAATCGGACTGCACAGGATGTGCAATCTGATCTTGATCTACACTGTCCACAAAAACAACTATTGAAGACAACAGAAGATCAAGATCAGACTTTCCTTTGAATGCAATGCAGATCAATATCACAGACGTACATAGGCCTATCTAAGATCTTAATTGTCTATTTATGTAGGATATATACAAAAAAAAACGACCATGAAATTGTAATGTTTGGACATTGTTTCTCTGACTTTAAAAGGCCATAACTGAGTCTTTTAACTCTTAACCAAACTATCCCGTCTTTGATGACCCCGAGAAAGACAGTTGTTGAAACATTGTGGAGAAAGGAAAATTGCAGATAACCATCATTTCTCCTTTTCCCACAATGTTTTTTTTTTTTTTTTACCCTTTCAACGATTCAGATCAGCAAGTGGTCTACATTTTATTCGTCATGTGCGAATGCTTTCCATTTGGACAAGTCTAAAATTACATCATTTGGTACAGGGATGAGGGTTAGGTAGATTCTACATTCTTTGAAAGTAATATGGGAGAAATTGGCCAGCCGATGTTTCGGACAGAACGATTTGGTCAAGGACAATTTAGTCAGCCAAAAATATTCTGTGCAGTCTGATCTTGGATCTTCACTGTGCGCTACTTTCTGGCAATAGCAATATTGGAATGAAAATATTTTGGACGTTTTTTTTCCTAAATGAAAAGGGGCTGTTCATTTATTTAGCGCTGTAAGGTTTAGCTTAGTCATCATTTTCGATCAAGCGCGTTTTTTTCCAGTGTTGGTATACAAACGCCAGTGCTAGTAACGATATAAAGACGAAACGAAGCAATATATACACAAATTGGTTCAATATATTGATGAATCCAAACAATACCATGCTTCTTTGGTTCAATATATGGACGAATGCATTAACATAGACACAGTTTGGTTCCATATAAACATGTTTTCATTACATATATAGTTGTAATGAAACCATATGTTACAATAACGGTGCAATGAACTGTAAAAGAACGATATAAGACAGCCATGGCTTTCCATAAAAATTGGTAATTGTCAGAACATTGTTTTACGTGTGAATGACGTAGGACTGAAAAGTAAAAGTTGCAGATTTGTAATGTTTTGTTGCTTGTTGTCAAGTCACGTGTCTGTTCTCACCTTCTCGTCTACGAAACAAAGCATGTTTTCTAGGCCGCATGGAATTGACGTGACGACTCGTAAAGTCTTCAAGAAGGCGTTTCATTCACGAAATAAGGCTGCAGATAAGTCATTTATATGGTTGATAAGGCGATTTATGCTTTCTCTCCGACCAGCTAAATCCTATAAATGTTGAAGAGGATTCCTGTCCGGGAAACAAGTATGCCAAGGTAAAGCATTACTCTATATCTAGTAAGATAACTCCAGACGACGTCAGTTCCGACCACGTCATTAAACGTTACGTCAGGTACTATACTTGTGTTTAGTCGTAGACAAGGTGCCACGTCAGAAAATCCTACTGATAAATTTTCACTTAACTAATATCCTGAGATAAAAGACCAGTTACAAAGCACTACAAATCTGTGACTTTTGGGTTTCAACCCAAGGTTATGAACACGTAAAAATGTTTTGAGAATTGTCCAGTTTACAAGTGCGATTTCTAGTGTAAGCGTGACAATTGTTTAAAGGTTCAGTTTAGTTTCTAGTTCAAAATTTGGCGGCCATGTTCGTGGACAATAACTTGGCATATGAGTGTAAAAAGGTGCGATTTTGGTGTTTTAATAAGTGGGATTCTCGTTTTGCAATCAAAAGTTATTGAAGCGTTTTATTCATCATGTGACAAATCTACAGACTTTGGCAAAGTTCGGGCGCAAAATCTGGAGTTACTCTGACAGGCTACTTATCCTTTTCAGGAAGTACCCTTAAAGATTTTTTACTTTTACTTCTCTCCAATATTTATCTAATATTTATTGATGGTTTGCCAGCTATTTTAATACTTAGTTATACATCCATCAGCTCTTAGAACTGCTCTTATTCTTCTTAATAAACTCATGTAGAGCGATTTAACATAGGTTGGTGGGAGGGACTGCCAAATGTCTTGAACATTGTCTATCAGATCTTATTTTGAATGAATCCTGGATTCTCCACACATTTTCAATAATATTAATGTCAGGGGCCTGCAGTAGCCAATTCATAGTGGAAATATTGTTTCTTCTCTTCCGCATGGATGTTTCCCTGGATGTTTGGACTGTTGCATAGTCTTCCTGCAGAACGTAGATCTAATGTCTGGTAGCTGGAAGTTTGGCTAAGACTGGCCAAAGTTGACTGTCAAGCACTTCTATATACTTTTTAGAATTCATACTACCTTCAACAGCTGTTAATGTTCCAACACCCTCAAACGTTATACATTCCCAAAACATTACACTTAACACTGACACGGACTTGTCACTGTGCACACCTAAACACCTGAGTTTCCATTTCTCCTCAAATTTTCCTCCACATATGAATCCCTTCATATTTACCTATTACTACTTCTATTTCATCAGAAAAAATTATATTGGCCCACTCTCTCTCAACTGTTCAATATAGATGGGAACAACTGAAGACCCTTCTATGTACTCTGTTTCTGGCTGCAACGGTAGTTGTCTTCTTTACAACACTCCTGTAGTAACCATTTTCAAGTAATCTTCTCTGAACTGTCCTCCGAGATAGTTTCTGAGGTGATTTTGAGGTGTGCTTTCTTTAAGTTTTGAAGATATTTCAGATAATGATTTTCGCCTGTTACATATTATCGCATTCAATAATAGTCTGTCTGTCCGGCTAGATGATTTACGTTCCCGTCAACACTTTCCCTTCCTCCCACTTTCTTTGAAATGTTGAATATTTTCCTTTCGTTGTTACACACGGTAAATCTACTTATTACTAGTAACTTTGCAATTTCAGAATTTTTTTACCATCCTTATTTAAAGAAACAATTAATTCTTTTTGAGAAGCTGTTAGATCTTTACCTCTCAACCCCATGTTTGAAAGCAGACGATTTTTTGTTTGTAAACAAAATAATTACTTCCCCTGGATTATAAACAGGTACAGACATACACTTTTTACCATGGCAATTATCTATCAATTAAATAAGGCTATTTAAATTGGAGAACTTTGTTATTAATTTTGAAAACAGTAAAAGTCATATTGAGGTAGGCCGTGTTTGTGGACAGTAATTTGGCACATGTGTGTGGTGAATGCAAACGTCCGGTTGCTCGGCATAGCTTAATAGCTGGCTTTTAACCTATTTCTTGGTATTTACTTTAATTATAAATTTAGAAAAAAAATACTTATTTTATTTTGATCAAAGAAATGGACCTGTTTATTTGGTAGGCCTATTTGTGGGCATATCTATGAAACCAGTATACAAGCGTTGCTACCGTCAATCGATACATGGTATGTCAAATGAAGAATCCTTTTCTTGTACTAGTTGGTAATTTGACATCTTAAAAGCCTTACGTTACAGCCTATTACTTTATGTCGACATGTATTTTTAGACAAATCACTTTTAGCATAAACTGCTCCTTTTCCAACGATGATTTTGATTAATATGTTGTCTTGAAAAATATACCCAGCTCCGCTTTACAATATGGAAAAAGAAGCAATTGCGGGCTAGGTTACTTTTCTTTGTTTCTCTTCATATTGTACCACATTAGAGTTTCAGTATTCATATTCTAGTTCCTGTTACGCCGTCTATCTCTTTTAAACGAGATCTCTTGTTTACATTTGCAGAGGAAAATTATTTTGTTGAATTTATAAAAAAGAAAATAATTGAATCATAGCAACAAGATCTTGGCCCCTTTAACGTTTAAGGGAAAAGTACATACAAGAAGAACAACAACGACGACGACGACAACAATTTTCATGACAGCACAGAAAAACAGACACAGAAAGGCAAGGAAATTTTTTGGAGTTCTAAATTAGCCCTTTCAGTGCTAAATAAATCAAGTAGACTTGTAAAGTCGGGAGAAAAGGACTAAAACCTTGCCTTTGTTTTATTATTATTATTATTATACTTTACAGAATATCAAACAATGTAGACTCAGACTCCAGGCTCTGTACTATCAAATTTCAACCCACACTGTCGGCGAAGGCAGCCTGATCTAATTCTACGTTACCTGCAAAAAAACAAGTTAAGTTCGGTTTAGCGGTTAATATCATTCACTTGCACAATATTGACATTGTTTTTGTAACATGTCCTCTTGAAATTTAATGAAACACTAGAGCAGCGTATTCAATACCACTAACAATCCCAAAAATGGGTATTTAGCCTCGATCTGCAAAAATTTCGTTCTATTTTGTGATTGCTTTTGCCAGTAATACTTGTCTAGAAACAGTAATTGCACCGTTGAATTATAATCCCCTGCACGCCTCTAGAAAGGTAGCGTAACGCTGATAATGCCATTTTTAACGGTGAAAAAAATCAAGATATTATGATTTTTACTTTGTTATAATAGACCAAAGTGTCTCTACATAGAGGACAGTGTAGATACAAAAAAGAAGACACGTGTTGTGCAGACTGATCTTGATCTATTCCGGCTGAAAAGCATCATAAGAAGTCTCTTGCATCCTAAATGTTAAAACAGTTACAACAAAAAGAGCCTTCTCAGATGAATGATTTTTTTCTCCTTTTCCCACATTGCTTTCTAAAGTCTTTTCCTTCAGAGTCGTTTAAATCTGTTTTTTTTTTTTTTTTTTCTTTTTTATATAGCAATAAAAATCATCATGTAAAATCAAATGACATTCTTTGGATCCGTTAGTTCCGTGCAATCGCATTAGATCGACCTTTTGGAAACATGAAGACAACATCTGATACATCTGGAAAAAGGCTTTGGGGATGGCACTCTGTTACGTTTGTTGAGCCCCCGGCACAAGAGACCAAGTTTCTATGGCGTAAATGTAAAACCGGTCCGACGCGGTACGAACTTAATCGACATAGCAGGAACGCAGTACAATCTTAGATGAAGCGTGGCTCAGTGGTAGTACTCGTAACCTGGAAGCCCGGGTTCCGCCTCTCTAGAAGCACTGGAATTTTTCGTGGGAGTATCCTTGGACAAGAAATTTCAGAGCCCTAGCAATGTACCGGTGAAACCCAGAACATACATGACTATTTTAGCTGTCGCCGTGATATGACTGAAATGATCTTGGAAAGTACACTTATTGTAGTAAAAACGCAAAAGACATGGCGCGTGCTTGATCAAGGATGGGCTGAGCCTCTGTAATACGTACTGGGACTCGGCATTTTTCCTGGTAATTTGACTACATACCTAGAATTACTTTATTAATAGAGATATTTATATGGTTTGTTAGTACAAACACTAAATGACAGATGTTAAATGCTGACTAGTTTTCATTGACTATAATTTGGCTCATAATATTTGTGTAGCAACAACGTGAAGCCGATTTTAAATTAAATGGTTTAGATACATAAACACTTGAGCTTTGCTCAGAAGCATTTTCCCTTCATTGCAAATAAGAGTGGCTTTCTACGATTTACAACGAATCAGTTTCTCCAATGAGGTTGTTGCTCATTCACAAAAATACCTTGATAGTTCCTGTTCATGCAATCTTTAGTTTCTTCATTTTTCTCCGACAAGTTTATTTTTCCCTAATGTCATCATTAAATGTGATAGAATTATTTAGTTGTTTTATTACGTAAACCAGTTCCGTCTCATGAATGAGAAACTCATCTTGGACACTAAATCGGATTTCGCTGAAAGGCCTCCAGGAAACACGTGATTGTTATCTGAAATAACGGAACTATTACGTTTGAGAAGTATTGATTTTGTGCTAGACGATAACAGTTAAGACTTGTCCATATTGTTAGCATTTTGGACCGACAAATAAAGTGTGCCTCAAATGACAGGACATGTCTTCGGATGAACAGAATACAATAAGGAAACAAGAAAATGTTACACATCAGCATTTTCTCTTACGATGTTTTCAAAGGCATTTCTCCTCGGTGCCGTAACAGGGGGTTATTAGATAAAGGATTATCCCTTGGAATGTGAAGTAAATTCAAGTGTGTCAGATAGGATATTTAAAGACCCTTATAAGGACTTCAGGCGGAAATGGAATTATAGATCCTAAATCAGTCTGCAATTTTGTGCAGTCTGATCTTGGATCTTGACTGTCCTTTTTTTACGACTAAAACTGTGGTCGAGCTTAGAGGATTCGTGGAAGGAGAAATGTGATAATGCTCTGTTACGAAGAAAGGGCTCCTTTAACTTTTTAAAGCCAAGTAGATAAACTCGACCTCTTCTGACGGCTGAAAATACAGTCCACAGAAACACAGAACGATTTCTATCTCATAGACTTGACTAAGCAATCGGATTTTATAGATCTAAGATCAGACTGCACGTTGCGTGCAGTCTGATCTGGATCTATGCGTTCTGCAAAAGTTTTTTTTCTTCGAATATGGCGGCCAAAGACATGAGTATAATTATTGCGCAAGAAGATTGCGAAATCATTAGTCAAAGTAATGTGAGTACGTAGAGAATTGAAAGTTCTGTGATATTTCTGGGACAACGTCTTTTTTGTCTATTTTGGTAATTGCCTTGCGTAAGAAAATGGCGAAATTTTAGAAAACTACAGTCCTATTGCAATGTCAGTATTTTTGGGTGAATGGAAATTTCGTTCAGTGATATTTACAAGGTGTATTTTTTGTGTGTGTGTGTGTGTGTGTGTTTTCTAGATAAATAGGTTTGTTACATATCTCATTATATCTAAAAATAAAACAGTCAAACTGTATATCACAAATAAAACTAAACATATGATTTATAGTAATTCAATCGTAGTTTCTCAGTGAAGCTATAATAAGAACACAGAAATATGGACAAACGACCAATTTTTAATTTGGTCACCTTTCCCAATCCAGTTGGGGAATAATTGAATACAAAGTAACTGGGAATTCCATTGATTGCTAGCCTGCATCTTACAAGGTTCTGACTGATTAATAACATCTGCCAGTAACATTCTCCCCAATCAACCCTTTCGGCAATAGGCCATATTAGTGGTTTTTGAAGACTCTTAAATCAAGATCAGACTGTACAAGACTTGCAGTCTTATCTTGGACCTATTCCGTCTGCATGTATAGTCAAGCGTATGAAATAAAAAAAATGTCTGTGTAAAATGTCTTCTTCACCCGTCAAAAGAGGTTGAGTTTTTCTTCGGCGCTGAAATAGTTAAAGACGAAAAGTCTGGCCCCCAATTTTTTAACCGTTGTAGCTTATCTATTGTCATGTCTATGCGCACAGCTACATTTTTTTCTAAACACTTACTTTCCCACATGCTTGTAAACTTGAAACTGGGTTCGCATCATCATATCAAACGAAATTAAATACATTTAAAATGAAATAGACAAATACAGATTGGACGGTAGTTTGAACTTAGTGAAAATATTTTCAGAAATTTTAATTATAAAACAAAATATGTTGAAGAAAGGGCACATAAACCAATGACTTATTCAACACAATGGTATGCCAAAATGATGAGACATAGACAATGTGTCAGGTTTAGTTTGGAAAAACAACTTCTGATGACAAACTGTTCACGATATGCGTCAACCAGGAGAAATACATGTATTCTTCCTAAAACAAAATTAAATTAGAGTCATTGAAATGTGACATTTTTTTTCACTTTTATTGTCTTCGCACAGGCCTCTGTTTTCATACGAATAAAACATAGTTTAGATACGTTTTTTTTTTTTTTCATCGTGTTAATGGTTATACAGGAGGTTAAAGTGGGTCAGACATTTCTAACTTGGATGGAACATAATAATAGTAAGACGGTAAATTTGAGATTGATAGGATCAAAGTAACTACATGCATAGTCGCAAGATTTTCTAAAAGCTGGGCTAAACACAATAATCGTAATCACAGGTCGATATAATGATGCCAATCTATCGTCCTCAAACCAATCTTACAATGGCAATAAGCGTTTGTCGGAGAAAGATTGAAAAAAAAAACCGATTTGTGTAAGTAAACCAAAGAATACTGCCATATAAACGTAATATGAATTGTGAGCGTCTTCAAAGTTCAGAGAGCAATGTCTGCGGTTCAAGACCTGCATGCGCCGTACCACAAACAAAACAAGACGGTTGTCTGAAGAACTGATATACCCCTCACCGCTGTTTTTGTTTAAAAAGAAACAGGAGTGATCTTTAGGCAAATAAAAATCTATCTAAGGGCTCTGGAGACATGAAGCAACAGGAGAAGGTAAATGATAATCATGAACTTTTAACATCATTTTACTGAGCGAGCAGTTATGAAACTGAGGGCTCAATCATTTAACCATCTATCAAAACCTTAACCACGGTTAAGCCAGGGCTCTGTACACTGTCTCACTGAGTGAACATTTCACTTAACTTAACTAACTAGAACTCTGAGGTTCTGGGCAGTCTAGACCCGGAAGAAGCTATTAAGAGCATGTCGTCTTTAACTCCCTGTTGTCGGCTTCACATTCGAGCCTGGCGTCTGATACCTGAGCTCTGCACATTGTCTCATCCATATGTATATCATGTTTGAAATATCTTTAAAAAGGACCTAAGAATTCAAGCGATATGTAGTGGACACCATTTAAGAATATGTGAGCGCTGACCCCTACAGTGACTTTGAACTTTGACAATGGCGGGTGGAAAACCAACCCACAAAATTGTCTCATCTAAGTGCACACGTGTGAAACATTTTTAAAAAATGACTAGGACGTTAAACGATGCGGAGCAGACACGATTTAAGAGCATTTAATGCCTCTGCGGTAAATCTGACCTTTACCTTGACAAGTCAAAGCTCAACTCTGCACATTCGAGGAGAACAAACAAGGTGTACCAGCGCTCGAGTTGTATTAACCCCTGCCAATGCACGAGTGTGTGCTATTTGGACCCCCGCTGTGACCTTGACCTTTGAGCCTCCTGCATTGAATCTTTCTACTGCACGTCGCTCATCAAGGTGCACATATGTGTGAAATACTTTTCAAGTCAGACCAGAGGTTCAAGAAATGTGGAGCGGACACAGTCTGTGAATACTATTGTGAAATATCTTTAAAAAGAGTCAGTGGGTTTGGAAGATATGAAGTAGATAGAAAAAAGGTCGTACGGACGGACAGACCAAAGGATGGCAGACAAACTGGCTTCTGAAACCTTGGCTGTCAACATCATCTTATCAAGATGCACACCTGTGTGCAATATTTCCAAACGAAGATTTATGGAGCTGACAGACTTTATCTGCATATGGCCTATTGCCCCTATGAACTTGACTTTTGATCCTGGCGTTTGAAATCTCCCTTTTGCACATGTTGTTATCAAGATGCGCACATGTGTGAAATGTTTTTAAAATCAGACCATGGATTCCAAAGGTATGGAATGGACGCTATTTATTAGTACGTGACTTTGATTCCCTGCTGTAACCTTGACCTTGAGCCTGGCGTCTGAAACCTTCAATCTGCACATTGTCACCCCAAAGGTGCACACATGTGTGAATGAATTCAATTATTAGATCAGGGGTTCAAAAGCGATGAAACACAAACATTTTATGAGCATGTGACCTTTGACCCTACCCCCCCCCCTCTTCCGCTGTAATACTGACCTTGCAGCCTTGCGTCTGAAACCTCCAATCTGCTCATTGCGCCATCAAGGTGAAAACGTGGGGAATAGTATTGAAAATAAGGCACAAGGGGTTCAGGAGATTATGCGGCGGACTGAAAAGTGTTGCGGACAGACAGACGGACGGACAGATAGACGGACAGACAGACGGCGAAGGCCATTTTCATCAACCCCCTCCCCCCCCGCGGTCTGCCTTGCGAGGAGTAGGGGATCAAAAAGACGACGAGAGTACTACCTTCCCCTCAGGTTCAATACGATAATTCGATATATATAATATACGTAAGACTCTACATGATCCGTACATATCTGACAAATGATATTTTAAGCAGAATCATTAATCATTATTTTGCGATGTCATAGAATTTTGACGTATGTTGACAGAAAAAGGTCTTTGAAAAACGTCATAATTTAGTGTGTCATTGTAAATATTTTTTACCGTTCACAAAAACAGTGCTCTTTCCCTTGTGGCCTTTTCATTCCAAGGCATTATGTTATCGACTTAAATGGTGATTTGAAGACAAGTTCGGCCAGATACTTTACAATATATCTGTAGTTGTAGATCAAAGAATTCTTTCTGTGCCACTTAAGTTGTGCACAGGGTTTCACAGTAATGCCTAGAATAATGTGAACAACTTACTTCTGCGGACCGCCCAGAGGACCAAGACAGTGCAGTCGTGGTTCTGCTACTTCCGATTTCTTTTGAAATAATTTGGTCAAAATAATTTGCCATAATTGGCGCTATTTTTTTGTTTGTACAGAAAATTTTTTGGCCATCTATATACAACAGATTGAGGGCAAACATATGAAGAAACAACATATGACTGAACATTTATATCATTTAAATAACACTTACATAACAGATTACGGATAAAAAGAGACAACATACTCGTTGTTTCTTTTTATCCTTAATCTGGTATGTAACTGGCATTGCTTTTCAGCCGAAACATAAAATAAACAAAAACAAACAATTGTTTGGTGGTAACCCCTTACGATATTTTCAGACACACAACATACCTATCAGATACGTATTTCTCTCTAATTTATAAATTCCCATGCAACGTTAGTGTGATCTAGTCTCTTGTCGCCGACTGCTGAAGATTTCTGTCCAGCAACCGGTCACTTTTGAAAAAAATATTGAATAAAAAAGAAATCTGCACACAACATGCTTTATCCCCTTTTCCTCCAATAGCGTTTTCGGTTGTATTTTACTACGAAACTTTCCATCAGTACTTTTATAAGGATTGTTTTTTAAGTAATCAGCTGCAGATCTGTTACGGATGGTGATATGTGGATACGGGTGAAAAGACCTAAACCACATAGAGTTTCTGAAATAAATACAGTCATTTCGACTCTTTTTCTGTTTTTGCAGAAAATCTGCCAAACCCGCTTAATATGATTCGTTAATTGCATGTTAACTATATCAAAATCTGCCAAACCCGCTTAATATGATTCGTTAATTGCATGTTGGCCATATCAAAATTACTGGTTTCATGGAAAAATCTATACTTGTCGTATCGTAATATTGTTTATGTGCATTGTGGTCTAGCTTTTCTTTTTTTTTTTCAACGGTACTTGTATAAAAACATTAGAAGCAAGCAAGCTATTTCAACGGAAAAAATAAATGCAGATCGTTGTAATAGCCTCACATGTAGACAATTAAGTCACTCGCCAATCGATAGTTGGATCTGACTCTAACTACTACAACACACTAATCAGTGTTCCTGTTTGTACCTTTTTTCGCAGAACTGGCATCAGTTCACACCATTTTCGGATCAAGTTCTTTGAGTTTTGAACTTGAATTTAGGGAAAATAACTCCCGTGAAATTGAAAAATCAACCCTTTTTGATAATTCTAAATTACATTTTAACGGGATGATGGGTTGCATCCTGGGGTCCATACCAAATATGCCTTGAGCACGGAATGACCTTATAAAACAAAAAAATCAATCAATCATTTCAACGGTGGGGTCAATTTAACGCAAGCAATTGTGTAAAATATTTATGTTGGCTATAGATTTATTTGTTCAATACTGCAGACACTTCAATGTGAGCAATTTTGTAACATATCAATGTTGCCTATAGGTGTCTTTTTCAGTAGTGCAGTTCAGTAATAGTTTTTCGATAATAACTTTTTCACGACTGTTTTTTCTTTATATCCTTGCTAAAAGCACTGTAAGTTATTTACTGCAATAAACTTCTGTTCTGTCCTATATTTGGCGCTGACAGAGTTCATAAATACTGCCACAGTGGTTTTTCTCAGCGTCATTTGCAGACTTTCTACACACACAGACACACACACACACAAAAAAAACTTCAGTTTCGATCCAATCATCGGAACAAATTTCTCCCACTAAACCTGCTTATTTGTGCATCGTTAATTGTATATTTGCCATAAAAAAGCGGAGTTGTTTGATGGAAAAATCTATATTTGTCGTGCAGTAATACCGTTTTATGTTCATTTAGATCCATTTTTTATTCCAAATGAGACGGCGAATGCGTACTTTTTTTACGGTTCACATTCTCTAAGCTTCTTATATTAACTCAAGTTTGCCGGAAACTTTTTCGAGAAAAACAAACACACTACATTATAGTTGTCCATAATATGGTATAATTTTGAGCCTCAAATATTTATTTATTTATTTATTATTATTAAAACTATTTTAGGATACCTGAAAAAATAGTGAGGAAAGATCGTGCTATGTAAATACAAGATTAGACTGGACATTCTCTGCATATCTGGTCTTGATCCTAGAAGGTGCCAAGACTAACTTTGTTTTGGTGTAATTGTGTCTCGAAGTTTTGAAGCTTCAAGCTGCATAAATGAATAATTTCACTGGCAAAGACGACTTCCATAGCCTTTGCGGACAGCTTAGGTCAAGATCAGACTGCACAGAACGTGCAGTCTGATCTTGATCTACAACCTCCGCTACTTGATAAACTATGACCAAAACCATCTTCCAATGAAGTGGAAATCTACCCTTTTTTACTGGGTTCCGTACGAATTGTTTAGATACAACTTGAACCAGGATTCCTGAAAACAAACAAATCCGAAGATGTAGATCTAGCCACGAGATCAGACTGTACATTCAGTGCTCACTAATCTTGATCCGAAAGTGTGCTGCGGGCGCATAATCAAGCGTTGTTTCATCGAAAAGATACAGAATATCAAGAAAGTGCCGCTTTGAATCCGAAATTCTACATTCTAATGTCTGCATCCGGTAAATCAGACGATGGCGTAAAAGGTTTGAAACCCTAGTCACTGGTTCGACTTCCAACTGGCCCAAAATCTCTTTCCGAGAATTGAAGATAGTTGTTGTGAAAAGTTTTATGTCTGTCTCACCACTGCATTTTTTTTTCCTGACGATGTTTAAATTGGGAAGCTGCCGGTGGCTCGGAAAGAATGTTGTGCGAGGTACAAGTAAAAAAACAAGAAAAAAACATGGATAGGTGCACTGACGATATAACTGCAAAAAGTGTTGAAAACAGTGTTTAAAGCAAACAACAAAACACAAACATCAAGCAAACAAACTAATCCAATATTTTGTGAATTTTGCAGATAATAACCTTAATTCCATTGTTTATTATATATTCTGTACAATGAAGTTTTCTTAGTCGGCTGCTTCAAATTTATTTTAGGAGGTAATAAATCAAAAACAGTGTAGAAAGTCATAAAGCAGACACAGTTCCTGTAATAAAACTGTACAGATTTTCCCACCGAATGGGTTTATTTGTGCGCACAACACTCCCAGGGCTAAATTTATAAAGCCAATCTCTTTCGAGGGCTAAATATACAATCCATTGAAACCAAGACAGATTTTAATCTTACAGGCTTGACAAAACAAGCGTAAATATATTGATCTAGATCGAAGATCAGACTGCACGTTCTGTGCAGTCTAATCTTGCTCTATGCCGCGCACAATTGAAGTTTCTATGTTCGTTCAATGACTATAAGGGTAAATTGTGCATACGTAAAACTATGACTTGATGAGGAAAAAACTGTATTTGTCGTGAAGCAATACTTTTTATCTTCCTTTCTATCTAGCTTGAAGACAGTGCAGACATTTTAATGAACGCGAACTTGTAAATTGTTAAATGAAGTTCCAAAGATTTTTGTTTTACAAAATTAAATCCTCGTGATTTCAAGTTTGAACTATTCAGTTTCTAAATAAACTGAATGCTGTTATGATTTAAAGTCTGTTTTGATCAGAATACCTAAAACTTATCGGACGATGTAGATCCAGGATCAGACTGTTGATCCCCAACGTCAACCAAATCAAGGCTTACGGCTGGCAGACTTTTAGTTGGCAGATGAAACATAGCGTCATTATGCGTACCTTACAGAAGGGCTGCAATGTACAATCTTGAATCTGTATAAAATTCGTAGTTTCCGTTGATATGCTAGATTCTGGGCAAAACTGCCTTCGACATCAAAAACATTACCCTCTTCACAACACACTAAGTCTTAAAGGCCTAATGGCGACCAAAAAGACGATGGAGGAATTAAGATACGTTTAAATTAAAATCATACCATTCAAAAGTATGGACATTTTGAGAAGATTACAATCAGTTAAGTGACCTGGCAACTTTTAACCTAGTTTTGAAGGCAATTTCTCTGCCAGCGACTAAGACTTTGACCGACCGGGCGACGATAACAGATTGCCTTATTTTTAAATGATATGATTATATTCAGATGTATTTTAACACCTGCTTTGTTTACTTTCTGCAATATTTTTATTTTTAAATGTGTGACATTTATATAGATTTGTTTAACTCTTTACCAGATGGCAAAATTTTAGATTCGTCCAAGCAGAAAGTATTTAAAGAGAACAAATCAAATACGTCTCTAATGTATGAAGTGTCGTGGAACGGGTAGACGGGTAGACAGCAATGTGTGAAAAGGAGAAAATACTGGTTATCAGCAATTTCTCCCTTGTTTTTTTTTTTGTCAAAAGTTCATTGTAGCTGTATAGTAAAGGGTTAGGTTGTGTGTCTAAATTGGGTCAGGAGCTATCTTCAAATTTTTGTCGTGTGGTAACGAGTTAAACAAGAGGGCGATGATGGCCCTGAAGTCGCTCACCTGAGCCTTTTGACCAAACATGATCCATTTTAAATCTTTCAAAAGTGTACACAAAGTGTTTCTAAGATTTGACCTTCTGACCTAGTTTTCGACCCGACATGACCAATTTTCAAACTCATCCAAGATATCACCAAAACAAACATTCTGACCAATTTTCAAGAGTATTGGACTAAAAATGTGGCCTCTAGAGCAAACACAAGGTTTTTCGACGATTTGGCCTAGTGACCTAGTTTTTTACCCAACATGATCCATTTTCGAACTCATCTGAGATATTATCAAGCCAAACATTCTGACCAATTTTCAAGAGTATTGGACCAAAAATGTGACCTCTAGAGCGTACACAAGGTTTTTCTAAGATTTGACCTTGTAACCTAGTTTTTGACCCGACATAACCCATTTTCAAACTCAGCTGAGATATAATCAATACAAAGATTCTGACCAAATTTCAAGAGGTTTGGACTGAAAATATAGCCTCTAGAGCATACACAAGGTTTTTCTAAGATTTGCACTAGTGAGCTAGTTTTTGACCCGACATGACCCATTTTTGAACTCGTCCGGGATGTCATCAAGACAAACATTCTGACCAATTTTCAAGAGTTTTGGACTGAAAATATGGCCTCTAGAGCGTACACAATGTTTTTCTAAGATTTGCCCTAGTGACCTAGTTTTTGACCCGACATGACCCATTTTGGAACTCGTCCGAGATATCATCAAGACAAACATTCTGACCAACTTTCAAGAGTTTTGGAATGAAAATATGGCCTCTAGAGCGTACACAAGGTCCTCTAAGATTTGCCCTAGTGACCTAGTTTTTGACCCGACATGACCCATTTTTGAACTCGTCTGCGATACCATCAAGAAAAACATTCTGACAAACTTTGAAGAGTTTTGGAATGAAAATATGGCCTCTAGAGCGTACACAAGGTTTTTCTAAGATTTGACCTAGTGACCTAGTTTTTGACCCGACACAACCCATTTTCAAACCCATTCGAGATATTATCAAGACAAACATTCTGACAAACTTTCAAGAGTTTTGGACTGAAAAAATGGCCTGTAGAGCGTACACAAGGTTTTCCTAAGATTTGCCCTGGTGACCTAGTTTTTGATCCGACATGACCCATTTTCGAACTCGTCCGCGATATCATCAAGACATACATTCTGACAAACTTTCAAGAGTTTTGGACTGAAAATATGGCCTCTAGAGCGTACACAAGGCTTTTCTAAGATTTGCCCTAGTGACCTAATTTTTGACTCCACATGGCCCATCTTCAAACTCGTCCGAGATATCATCAAGACAAACATTCTGACCAACTTTCAAGAGTTTTGGACTGGAAATGTGGCCTCCAGAGTGTACACAAGGTTTTTCTAAGATTTGACCAAGTTACATAGTTTTTGACTCGACATGACCCATTTTCGAACTCGTCCGAGATATCATCAAGACAAACATTCTGACCAAGTTTCATGAGCATCGGACCGAAAATGTGGTCTCTAGAGCGTACACAAGGTAAAAATTGACGACGGACGACGCACGACGGACGACGCACGACGGACGCCGGACACAGCACGATCACAAAAGCTCACCATGAGCACTCTGTGCTCAGGTGAGCTAAAAACACATACAATTCCTGTAAAGAATACAGTCACTGCTGTTCTCTGTCTCAGCCGAACTTTTGTCTGTATGTATCGTTTACCGTGTATCGGTTATGTCAAATTAGTTGTTGATTGAAGACATAAATAAATTTCGATCACAGATACGGTTTGTTGTCCATTTCGATCAATCTTTTTTTCCCCCCGATTTGGATGACAAGACACCTTGGCGTATGCCAACTTCTACTTTTCATGCTAACTGTAGTTTGCGGGAAACATTTCTTGTTTTTTTACTTTAAAAATCGCCCAATGCAGGGACCATTTTATCCTTTTTATTGCAAGATGCTGTGATTTCAAGAAACTTGATTAAATATTTGCAATCTTGTATTCTGTAAACAGTATTTTTGACAATTGCAGTCCTGCTTTGACAAGAAATCTTTCAGTGTATCGGAAAGTGTGGAGTCAAAATCGGATTACACATTCCGTGCAGTCCCAATGTCATCTTATATGTCCAAAGAAGCAACCATCAGAATTCTGTTCAAAAGTTTAAAACTTGTCCCTTATGATACCTAGAACTGCTTGCTTTCATCTCCGGACGGTGCCAAAAGAAATATGAAAGTGCGGTCTTTAATCTGCAGTGTCTAATATTTGGGAAATATTCTGAATAAAGCAGCATAGAAAAGCCACAATGGAAATAGATTTTTTTTCCACTTTCTTAAAATCTCAGTCAAATAAATGTTTTGGGAAAGAAAGAACAGCTAATAAAAAATAATAGCCCCTCAAAACCAAGTGGTCGTATCTCTTTACTAAACTACAAGATATTAGACTTGTCCAAATTGAACGAATTTAAAGACGACAAAATCCGCTTAGATGTAACTGAATACATGAAACTTGTCTTTTAATGGGTAGAAAAAATTGTAGGAAAATGTGAAAACGCCGGTTACCACCAGTTCCTTCCTTTCCGACACTGTTTTCTGTAGACTTTTCTTCTGGGTGGTTGTGTAAAGTCGAGCTGTTTTGTACAAAAACGTTAAGCATCTAACATATCTCCAGGCCGAGCACACACCTGTAATGATTATCTTCCATGATTGTATATACCTGTGCAGCGTTGTTGAGATCTAATAACTAATTTTATTATACATGTATACCTATATATTATGATCTTAGTAAAATACGGGCTTTATCTTACCAATTCTACTCGACAGAATTATTCTCCATATCAGTCTCAAACCGTGTGTAGAGCAAAATCGTGTGCATGGACTACTTCTGTATATTGACATTCGGGTTCTTTCGCCAAATTCCTAACACGTTCGGCCCGCATGACAAAGCATGAAAACCCCATTTTAGTGTATTTATAGCGACTTCATCTGTTATTTGTCATCTACTTTTTTTCAAAAATCGTTTTATGCAGAACTTGATTTTGTCTAATATTGATGCCCTTTACATAAATATGTGTTGTTTCGAAAGGGTATTTCCAAATGCTGCTGTTAGGTACAATCGTGAACTTCAGATTCGTGATTAACAATCACAAGCTAAAACGAAAAGAAATGTACTGTTCTTGACGGGGACAGTGAATAACAACCACTGACTACCTTTTGAGTGTTTTTCAGTGTTTAAGAAATAGTTTTTTAAGCCTCAGTTGTTGTCTTTTTTATTGTAGCGGCTTGAGGACACATTAAAGTTAGGTTTTTCTTAAAGTTCTTGTAATTTTTCAATCAATATCTTGTATGGCCACCTCTGCTGTCGATACAGGCAATTATTCGACGTCGCATAGACCTTACATAACGTAAAATCAATGCATCGGGAATGTTATTCCATTCCTGAGCGAGAGCGGTGGCCAAAACCGAACTTTAATGTTACCTTAGTCTTTGAGTACTTTTGTAACTTTGATTTTAGTACCACCTTCATTTAAACTGCAAAAACCTAACTTAAACTTTCTGTTAGTCAAAATCTGATTAGCCTGGCATTTTCTACAGACTCTGAACTAAAGTATGATACCAAATTTGTTGGTCTTCAGTAAAACATGCGACGAGAAATAAAAGAAAATTAAGTGCACACTTATTTATGGAACTGAGTATATATGATTTTTTCAGTAGGAGAGTAATAATTCAGACTTCTGAATCATGACGACATCTTTCTATGATTCATAAAACCATCGAAAAAGCGCAGCACGATATTGGTTCTACACTGTCTCATATTCTGTGCAATATCTGTTCCAAAAAAGCCTTGTGATACCTGAACCTCAACCAGCGGCAAAGAGGGAAAAGCCCAAATCGATGACTTGATTAACAGATTAAGTGAACAGAAAATGCTTCAGAAACAAAATGGCTGGCGTCCATAAACATTTTCAGTTTCACACCGGAAAAAAGACATAAGGTTATGAAATATCGACAGCACACACGGTATCAGCCTACACAAATCATACGTTGTGCAATCATTACAGTCGCATAAATCACAATCAGTTTCTTATTCCTATAGACACGCGAATTACAGACAGATAAATTCAATCATTAGCGCGCTGTGGTCCTCCAAAGTTTACCTCTTTAACTTACACATGGTGCAACATTTTATTCGTCGTCTTTACATGTTTTCGGCTTGTACTTGTAGGTCTAACACTGTCGTAACGTTAGTCTTGTAAAGAGTTATGGGCAATAAAATGGCAAAAACTAATGGCAATTGCATGAGCTGAACTCGGCTTTTGGAAAATCACACAGAGCAGAATTAACGATATGCCAATATCAAATTTGCTATCATTTCATTTGAAACATTATTGACACTTATGTTATGATTATGATAGACTTTAGGCAAAATATTGAGGCATTTGTGTAGTTACTTTGTAAGTCGGCAGTTATGGTAAAAATTGGATGTCTCACTATGTTCGTTTGTTTGCACAAGGTGCCTTTAGAAGGCACTCTCATATATTTGTCTGTTTGCCTCACTGATTTTGCTCTTTGTTTCGACTTCCTGGTGGTAACTTAATAAACTCAGCTGAGCAAGAAAGTAAGTTTGGTAAGCATTAGCCAATAAAATTGTTTAGGAAAACACTGTAATGTATCACTTTAGACAGAACAGGTGACAACGGTCAAATGATTTGACGTCAGACTTTCCACTTTTAACTCTTGGCGGCAAATGTATGACCTCTTTCGACGGCTGAAAATACAATCCAATGAAACTCAGAGAGATTGTTTTGTCTTATAGGCTCGACTTAACAAGCGGACGTAATAGATCCGCGATCAGACTGCACGTTCTTTGAAGCCTGATCTACATCTATGCCTCAGCGAAATCAAAATCAGTTTCTTATTTCTTAAGACACGCAAAACTAAGACCAAGTATTTCAATCATCAGCCTACTATGGTCCACCATTAAATAAGTGCTACTTCTTTAGTTCAGTACTAACTTTTTTAATATCTAAAAATGAATTTGAAACAAGTTTTTTTAACATAGATTATCAGTCTCGATGATTTGTTCCTGGATATCTCATTTGTACTGGCACCGTGGTGTACATGAAGGTAGTTGCACTGCTTTGATCTGTCTCATCACGGAATTCGAATTTTGACCCAATGATGCGAACTCTTTGTTGAACTATTTACAAGACGACATAGTTTTATACTGGTCTATATTGAAAGCAAATCCAAACTACAAGTTTTGCTCAAATAATGGAATTCGTTCTTGAAGGACAAGGCACACTTGTGGGAAAAAAGAAATAATGTGGGTACAAGCATTTTCCGTTTTCCAGTGATATTTTTCTATGGCGGTCTCCTTAGAGATAAGACCGTGGATTGTTTGGTAAAGCATAAATAAGCTGCATTTAAACCATTCCCTACAAAACAAGAAATAAGCCTAGGTACTAGGCTGGACCTCAGTAATTTTTTGCCCAAGGACACATTTCGATCTAACCAGCGGCCCCGTCCTATATCGAAATATTACTTTTGATTACAAAGTCATTACCCTTAATTTATTCTTTATCAAACGAACCCACATTTAAAAGCATAAGATAGATTTTTTTTTTTTTTTTATATTGTCGGAAAAGGAGAAAATGTTTGTGATCAGCATTTTCTCCTTTTCGCACTATATTTCCAACACTTTCAGATACAAATTCTAGGGTTTTGTTCAAATTAAATTTGTGGTTTGCAAATGCTTTTTGTATTGATTAGTCTTGAAATTTTTCGTCTTGCAAAAAATTAATATCTGAACTTCGACTAAACAAAAGAGACATTGCTTGTAAGTACAAACATATTTACTTCAGTATCAGGTATTCTAGCTTGTCGCATGTATAAAACTGGCATGCAAAGGGTAAACATGTGAAAGAAATGTTTTCTTTTGGTGTAAAAGCAATTGATTGTTGTGTATAAGCAATTGATTGTTTCAAGCAATTACCACTTGTTCTTGAAATGCTGTCCACTTCAGGGGGTTTAAAAGTCTTACTTGTTCGTTAACGTTTTAATTTCAAACTAAACAAATTTTATTTTCAGGCAACTCTATGGTTCTGTTTGCCATCGCCAGAAGCCCGCGTCTCAGAAGTATGACCAACTTTTTCTTAGGAAATCTGGCCATAGCGGACTTCTGTGTAGGGGCTTTTTGTGTCTTACCCAACCTTTCCTTATTTCTGTCCCAAAACTGGATATTAGGACCGGTAAGTGTGTGTTGTTTGTGGTGATGGTCGTGACGCTGTTGTTGTTTGTGTTGTTTCCCTCATAAAATTTGTTCGTGACAATGCTTAGTGGAGAGAAAAGAATTAACCTTGTCATTATTACTATCATAGATCCTTGAAAAAAATGGCAGAGCTTTGATTCGAAGCAGTGACCCTGTACGTAACTGAATTTTCGTGGAAAGTTAAAACATACACACAAATGTAACCACTCTTTTTAAACAGGAAGGGGAAGAATAATCGATATCTTGTGTGGGGGATCGAACCCTTAAAGAGTGACTTCTTCACTAAAGTCCTTTGTTGTCGATACTCACATGAGATAATTTCTGTAAGTAGCCCACAACGTAGGTCTAAGTAAAGAATTAAGGTGATACTACTATTTTAACCCCGTGCACTTTTTTAAAATGAAATTTCGCCAGCTATTACCAATGTTGAAGCAGGCGAAGTTTGTCCAAAATTTACGTACCTTTGATTTAAACACCACAATATTCGCCGCGTCAGTTCTACTTAGACACACAAGGATTTAACCCTATGAATGTTTAAAATGATTTTTTTTTTTTTTTTTTTGTTACGATAAACAATGCAACTTCAATGATGTTTTTGTCGGAATATTTCACAAAATAGTGGACAGCGCAGATAATGGTCAGACTGCACGTTCTGTGCAGTGCGTTCTGAATCAACTAAAGTTGAACCTGGTGTTCTAAAGGTTATGCGGGCTATACGGGTCTTGAAGCTTCGACAGGAGGCTTTGTCACTTTGCTTGCAGATTGGGATTTGGCTGGCTCGGTGTACCAAATTTTGTATCTTTTTATATCTCATAGAGAGGTCTCTTGAGTTAGACTTTACTACCTGTGTTACTTCTTTTTTTTTTTTTTTTTTGTTGTTGCTGATACTTCTACTATGGCAATTACTATTACTACAACTTCTACAACTACTACTACTTATAATAATGGTAATTATCATTATTATTATTATAATTATTAATTTTTTCTATTCAAAAGAGGTACTGCAATAGCCCTGTTGTGTTCTGCATCCGGGTCTGCGTCCTTGGGAAGCTTTAGCGTCTCCTGATATCTATCATTACTGAAGAAATTTACTTCAAACTCCAGCTAGCTGTTAACTGTCAAAAGTTTAAACTTTTTAGACTTAGAATTTTCACTGAAAGAGAAATCGTGGTCGAGCGTTGACAGCCGCCTGCGGCTGTGCCATATCCCTCTCTCTCTCTCAAACATTTCTTTACATGAACCAGTGCCTCCAAAAACCAGTTTACAGCAGACCACGCTCAAGTTTTTAGCTCACCTGAGCACGAAGTGCTAAGGTGAGGTATTGTGATCGGTCGTTGTCTGGCGTCCATCTGTCCGTCTGTCCACAACTCCTTTAAACATTTTCTCCTCCTAAACCTGTGGGCCAATCATGTTGAAAATTGGCAGGCATGTTCCTTGGGTGAAGCTCTACCAAAGTTGTTAAAAGAATTGAATTAACCCATTAACTCTGGTTGCCATGGTAACAAAAAAGGGAAAATTTACAACATCTTTAAAAATCTTCTTGTCTGAAACTAGAAAGCCCAGAGCTTTGATATTTAGTATGTAGTATCTTCTAGTAGTCCTCTACCAAGTTTGTTCAAATGATGCTCCTGGGGTCAAAATTGGCCTCGCCCCAGGGGTCACAAATTTGGGCAAAATCGTATATAGAGCAAACTTTGGAAATCTTCTTGACTGAAACTAGAAGGCCTAGAGTTTTGATAATTTGTATGGATCATCTCCTGGTGAACCTCTACCAAGTTTGTTCAAGTGATGCCCCTGGGGTCAAAATTGGCCCTGCCCCGGGGGGTCACAAAGTAGGACATGAAGGTATATAGAGTGAACTTTTGTTTTGAGTCTTATCTTGAAAACTATACAGAGTTTTTACATCAAACTTGTAACATCTATCAACCACCATTAGGAATTGCAGGACAACAAGTTTCACCCAGATTGACCATGCAACACCACAGTTATACGTCCTTGTTTTTTTAAATGCTGTGTCATGGAGAAAGGGGGCTTGACGTATATTTTCATTATGAGCCAATATCTCTTTAACTATAGGACAAAATGTCATGAAACTTCATCTTTATATTGTTTATCACAAGCCACAGACAATAGTTATTTGTTTTTATTTCATGAAATGCCATGTCATGAAAAAAGGGGGCTAAATGTATAATTTCATCATGGATCAATGTCCGTCTGTTCGTCCATCTTTCCGGACAGATATCTCCTAAAATCCTTGACAAAAACTAATAGAAATTCATACAGGTGTTCCTTATGATGTCCGCCGATATTTGTTTATTTATTTTTGCTTTTTTGATGTAAAATACGGTGTCATAGAAAAAGGGGGCTTTATGTATATTTCTATTATGGATCAATATCTGTTTAACTCCAAATCCTTGACGAAAATTTATGAAACTTCATACGTGTGTTCCTTACGATAGTCCGCTAATATCATTATTTTAGCTTTTTTGATTAAATGTCATGTCATGGAAAAAGGGGGCTTGACATATACTTTCGTTATGGACCAATATCTCTTTAACTACAGGACAAAATGTTATGCACTTCATCTTTATGTTGTTTATCACAAGCCACAGACAATGGTTATTTGTTTTTATTTCATGAAATGCCATGTCATGAAAAAAGGAGGTTAAATGTATAATTTCATCATGGACCAATGACCGTCAGTTTGTCCGTCTTTCCGGACAGATATCTTCTAAAATCCAAGACAAAAACGAATAGGAATTCATACAGGCGTTCCTTATGATCAGCCGATATTTATTATTATTATTATTATTATTATTTCCTTTTTTGATATAACACGGTGACATAGAAGAACGGGGCTTCATGTATATTTCCATTATGGATCAATATCTCTTTAACTCAAAATCCTAGACGAAAATTTATGAAACTTCATGTGTTCTTTATAATAGTCTGCCAATATCGTTATTTTAGCTTTTTAGCTCACCTGAGCAGGAAGTGCTCAAGGTGAGCTTTTGTGATTGTGCTGTGTCCGTCGTGTGTGTTGCGTCGTGTGTCATGAGTCGTCAACTTTTACCTTGTGTACGCTCTAGAGGCTACATTTTCGGTTCGATACTCATGAAACTTGGTCAGAATGTTTGTATTGATGATATCTCAGACGACTTTGAAAATGGGTCAGGTCGGGTCAAAAACTAGGTCACAAGGTCAAATCTTAGAAAAACCTTGTGTACACTCTAGAGGCTACATTTTCAGTCCAATACTCTTGAAAGTTGGTCAGCATGTTTGTCTAGGTAATATCTCGGACGAGTTTGAAAATCGGTCAGGTCGGGTCAAAAACTAGGTCACTAGGTCAAATCTTAGAAAAACCTTGTGTACGCTCTAGAGGCCACATTTTCAGTCCAAAACTCTTAAAAATTAGTCAGAATGTTTGTCTTGATAATATTTCAGATGAGTGTGAAAATGGGTCAGGTCGGGTCAAAAATTAGGTCACTAGGTCAAATCTTTGAAAAACCTTGTGTATGCTCTAGAGGCCACATTTTCTGTCCAAAACTCTTGAAAGTTAGTCAGAATGTTTGTCTTGATGATATCTCGGACGAGTTTAAAAATGGGTCATATATGGTCAAAAACTAGGTCATTAGGTCAAATCTTAGAAAAACCTTGTGTACGCTCTAGAGGCCACATTTTCAGTCCAAATCTTTTCAGAATGTTTATCTTGATGATATCTCAAATGAGTTTGAAAATTGGTCAGGTCGGGTCAAAACTAGGTCACTAGGTCATAACTTAGAAAATCCTTGTGTACGCTCTAGAGGCCACATTTCAAATTCAATACTCATGAAACTTGGTCAGACTATTTGTCTTGATGATTTCTTGGATGAGTCTGAAAACGGGTCATGTCGGGTCAAAAGCTAGGTCAGGTCAAATCTTAGAAAAACCTTGCGTATGCTCTAGAGACTACATTTTCAGTCTGATACTCATGAAACTTGGTCAGAATGTTTTCCTTGATGATATCTCGGACCAGTTTGAAAATGGGTCACATGGGGTCAAAAACAAGGTCATCAGATCAAATCTTTAAAATAGTGTGTGTAGCTCTAGAGTAGTCAATACTTTTTCTCCAATACTTATGGAAATTAGAATGTTTTCCTTGATAATCAATATGATGAAATTGAAAATGGGTAACATTGTGTAAAAAAACTAGGTCGCCATGTTAAATCTTTGAAAAACCTTGTGTACACTCTAGAGGCCACATTTTCTGTTCAATACTTATGAAAGGTGGTCAGAATCTTTGTTTTGATAATATCTACAGTGGGAAAATGGGCTATGTTTGGCTAAAAAGTAGGTCACTGAGGGAAATTCTAAAAAAAGGTTGTGTACAACCTACAGGCCAAATTTTCACAACCTAGAGGTCATTATTATGAAAGCTTGGTAGAATGTTTGTCATAATATCTCGAAAGAGATTGAAAATGGGTAATGTTTGATCAAAAGACTCAGGTGAGCGACTTCAGGGCCATCACGGCCCTCTTGTTTCTTGTTATTTATCGATTGCAAACATGATCCAGAATCAAAGTTTCTAAAATTTACATTACGCGATAAATCTTGGTAATATCAAACTGCTTTATATCGAAAGTTAGTAGAAGGAAAAGGAGTGTTTCGTGGAAACAAAGCCTTAGTGGATACTTTTATTCACAATAAAACCCGATATTTGCATAATATTCTTTTTCAAATTTGTTCCACGGGATGGTTGGAAGTGCTTCTTTCAATATATCAGTTGAACCAAGTTCCGTGATAGAAATATCCAAATTGTCTACAAGCATGATTATTTTCGAAGTTAACATCAATAGAAACACATGTCGTCGACAGAAATAGTATTTTGTTTATCTCTGTGTGGCTTAACCTTATGAGCTGATCAAGTGATTTGTTTGTTTTTTTGTTTGTTTGTATGGTATTCAAAGCCGTTTTCAACATTATTTCAGTTTTATCGCGACGGTCAGTTCACATATCCTTGCTTTCCCAGAATCTCTTTTTTTAACAAGTTTTTTGGGCAATGTTTTCCCAATCCGTTAGCTACTTTCCAACGTAACTATTGTCGAGACAATGATCATGGGTGAGAGAGGAATGAATCCTGTTGCAATGACTATTATCAATCCTCGGGAAAAACCGGCTGAACTGGAGATTCGAAACAATAACCCCCCTGGTTTCAAGCCTAGTGCGTTACCAACTTAGTTACCGGGCCCGATCTGCCTAAGTGCTCTCTAAATTTGCTTTCTTTTATGACCTACGGGTAAACCATAAGACTTTCTGACAAATAAGTTCATTTCCACTGGAGCTGTTATTGATTGTAGAAGGTAATTCCCCGTGGTAAGCCTTCTTCACAGTGGTCATGCTCTGAAGTGGGACTTCCCATGAAAGTCATGCTCCGGGGTGAAACTCCTCTCGGGGGAAAGACTGACTCTAGATTTGGAGAACACCTAGGAAAGTCTCAGTGAACTAGAGCCACACTTACCTGGGGAAAAATCTGCGATACAACTCGTTTTTAAATATTAGCCTGCCGAAAAGTTAACTCTTTCGGCGCCATAGGCGAGCACTGTGACTTTTTTGGGACGGCGTAGATCAAGATCAGACTGCACAGAACGTGCATCCTGATCTTTGATCTATATCGTCTGCTTGTTTATTCAAGCCTATACAATCAGAAGCTTTGTATGTTCAACGGATTGTATTTATTGCCGTCGAAGAAAGAGGTCGAGCTTATTTATTTGGCGCTGAAGGATATAAATGAAACTTCAAGCCGATGAAGGAAAAAAACACACCAAATTTTGCTATTTCAAAGGTATTTTGGGGTGAAAATATCTTCTTGTCGGACAGTGTAGAAGATCACGTTCTGTGCAGTCTTATCTTGATCAGGTCCTTGAGTCGATTTTAGCAGCTAGAGGGTTAAAACAGTTAGATTAAGTTGTCTATCAAGCATCCTTTAAAGGGGCCTATTCAGATTTTTCTTTTTTCTAATTATTATTATTATTATTTTTTTTTTTTTGTTACTTCAAAATACTTCAAAATATATTATTGTTTGCAAACATAAAGAAGCTGGGACGATTACATGCCCTTAAAAGTCGCAAATATTTAACTATTTGGCAATGGGTTGGTCGCTTTGCAATCGGCACTCCGTTTATTTTTATCATATCCAACATGGCGCAATCGTACTCATTTGAATAGATCCCACATATCCCACATGTTATTGATCAAGTGACATTCCCACAAGCCTTTGCGAATTTCTTGTTCAAAATCTAAAAATACAATAGGAAACTACATAGCTCATTACATTTGTCTATTTTCTTTATTGATGGTTTGCAAGCTTTCGCCCTATTTAATTCAGTGACGAATCATTCTTAGTTTGGTTAGTTTATAGTAATTTGAGTGGCCCCTTTAACCTTGTTTACCTTTTTGTCATTTCAGGTTATGTGTAAGATTTACTATTACGTCTGGAACGTAAGTTATACAGCCAGCATCATCATCCTTACCGTCATTGCTGCTGAACGCTACATTGCCATAATCCATCCACTGAAATCACGAAATTTCCTCACACATACGAAGGTCAAGGTCGTTCAGTTTGTTATATGGATTACTGCGCTGATCTATAACATTCCGTATCTATTTCTTTACGACACCATTTCCCTCGAACAATTTGACAAGGAGTTCTGCTACCCAGATTTCGCAAATCTATCCGGTCTCAAAGTGCTCAGTTTACTAAATCTCATAGTGTGGTATGTTCTACCCTTAACCCTCATAGGGTTTATGTATTACCGCGTAGGAATCGCTTTATGGAAAACTACGGTTGTCAGTGCCTTACGGTTACAGTTACAAGTCGACACAGAGGAGACCTCTTTCCGAAGCAATGCCACAAGACAGTCTCAGATAAACAGGGACTCTTTCAATAGATATTCTAATACAAATAACAGAAGTCGTGCATCGACCTTCAAGATTACAGAGCATGGAAATAGTTCAAATTCTACTGGAAGTCAGGACAGCCACTGCTCAGAGAACGCTGTTCTTTACGCCAGAAATGAGACCACAAAAGACATTGTATTTACTACGAAGAAATGCGAATACAGCGACTGTCATGACTTTGAAAGTGTCGATGACGTCAATTATAATCTTGACCATTCGTGTCAACGGTCAAGGAATCAATTGTTCATTAAGAATAAAAGTAGTTTTAATTCCAAACAATCGATGCGTTATCGTGAGACAATAGTATCCAGTTCCAGGCGTGTCTCTCGTGCAAGAAAAAAAGTCATCCGACTACTTGTATGTGTTGTGGTCACCTTCGGGATATGCGTGTTGCCACACATGATGAAGGTCATGAACCACTTTTGGGGGCTTATTAAATTGCCCCAGTCTATCGACGTCATTATATCTCCTGTGTCTTTTATAATACTTTATCTCAACTCAGTGATGAACCCTATACTGTACGCACTGTTCTCTAAGAACTTCAGGAGGAGTTTTAAAGAAGTCTCGCCTTGTTTCCGATCAAAGTTTTCGAAACGCTGACATCACACAAATTATGTTTCAAAACAAGGTTGTACAATGTAGTGATGTACATAACAAATGCAGAAAATTTTTGATTTTTCAAACATGCGACAATTAGGAATAATCGTTTTATTTAAAGTAGACCCAATTGGAAACGGATGAACCATGAGGAGGAAGTAAAGTGACACAGAATTTTTAGAAGCTGCACTGCGTATGTTTCCAAACAAATGGAACTAATATACATCTTTGTATTGACCAAATGTACAGTGAATATGAATACTTTCGTTTTCCATTCAACGCTCTAGCAAACAATCCCAATTTTCAACAATCTTAGGGAGACTTTTGAAAATATTGTGGGAAAAGCAGAAAATGCTGGTTACATTTCCAACAGTGTTTCAAAACCAAAACTTATCATTTAAATCACATTAATTTGTCGTCAGTAAATGATCTCAGTATGGACAAGTTCAATAGTTTGTCGCCTGATGAAAAACCATAGATACTTTGAAGCCTACACCTGCTGTAATTCATTACTATCTCCAAATGATTTAATTTTCCATCAGACTACTTTAGAGAAAAAAAAAGTCGGGCCAATTTCTCTTTTTTTCTTATTGTTCTCATTTGCCCTTTGACATATATTATAAATTTATTATAAACCTAAAAATGATCCGACAAAAAAAAAAACGGACTTTATCTAAAACACTTATACAACAGAATAGTATACGTTTTGCCGTATCACATATGTACTCTGACAGGTCCTTCTGTATCACGCCTGTACTCTACGTAGAACATCATCGACTAGGTGTATTCACTTTCAGCTCTTTCCGTCAAATAAAAAAATGTGTGGACCTCTGCCTTATTTATTTCATTGATTTTTGTGTGTGATGTTTTCTTTACAGTTAAAAAGGGGAAGGTATATAAGAAAAGGAACGTTATAACAGTCTGCATTTCTGTGTGGTAGTATCAGATCTCGTTAAGCGTGTAAAGAGGTTCGCACTGGATTCGACCTTTCCTCTTATCCCATAAGCACCTCTATACACACGCAACTCCACCTGATCTGACCGCACAGAAATGCAGACTGATGTAATATTCCATTTTTACTCACGTTGGTCATCCCTCTTTCACACAGATGCTTTCAAAGACAGCTCTTTAAACGATTCGTTTCTTGAGGTAATGATTTACAGCAACGTGTTATTGGTCTAGTTTGTTTTTCACTAATGTTCAACCAAAACACATTTCTCATTCTCGATTATTGTTCTTTGCTTTAAATTTCATTAGTTGACACGTCAGGGTGATAGTATATTCACACGAAAGAGTTAGTGTGCATTCATACACTCATAGAAGCAATTACTGGCAAGTCTGGCATAGAAATATTCAAAAATGTATTGGCTACGCGATGTTTTCCCTTTGATTAGATCTTAATAATTATCAAAGAAGTATTTTATGTGTAAAAAACTTGGGGTTAAAAAAGTAAAGGTCGCAGATGTGTAATGTTTTGTAACTGCTGTTTTGTCTAGGGATATTTGATAAGTTGTCAATAAATCAGTTTCTGTCATGCCCTCCTCTTGTGCAGATCAACGTAAGTATTCAAGACCACATTGACCAAAAACAGTAAGACGGACGTCTTTGTGCGATTTCTTTAATAAAGTGCACTCTTTCTTTTCGTGCGAGTATAGCTAAAGGGTTACTGTATCTCGTCGATATTCGGTCCGTCTTCATCAAACCATTTACACGTACAAGTGTTAGTGTAAGTCAAATTCTTCTTTTAGTATGATACAGAAATTTTGATCGGTTAAACCATTTGACTTAGCAATTCAGAAATTGTGATACTTTGAGAATAAGTCTGAGAATGCAACTGAGGATAGTTCGTAAATACAGACTCCCAGTCAGTTTACAAGGGGGAAAAAAGGTACGGATAGGGAGCACCGGTGTGCTATTTTTCCCGAAATGTTTTCTCAAACTATCCTATGCAGAGATGTGAAAAGTTGTACTTGTGTGGTACTGGGTTAACTCCTTTGCTGCCAAGTGGAGGTCTACAAATATAATTTGTTGCATTTGAAGCTTATTTTGGCCAGAGATTGGCATCAGGTAGCGGACGGTGTAGATTCAAGATCAGACTACATTTTGTGCAGTCTGAACTTGATTCACGCCCCCTGCAAAAGCTAATCAAGGTCACATTGGCCTTGAAATAGTTGAAGCATTATACTCTTTTCATTGTTTTCAATCGGCATTGAAAACGAAGCTATATATAGTAGTATCGGAACAAAATAATTTCAAACAAGAAAAGAAGTTGTTGTTATCTTCGTTGTAACTTTAAATTAG
Source organism: Hippopus hippopus (assembly GCA_946811185.2). Lineage (NCBI taxonomy): Eukaryota > Metazoa > Mollusca > Bivalvia > Cardiida > Cardiidae > Hippopus > Hippopus hippopus. Next base: position 33,445,975 of record OX328099.1, on the reverse strand, counting down.
TAACAAAATTACAGAAAATCCCTTCAGTATATTTCAAGACAAGTCTAGTCTTTTCGAGACAATGTTTTATGTGGCGGTAGGTACTTTGTATACGAGCATGCGTACAGACAATTCTGTTTCATACTGCAGGTTAGAAGATGCAGCCTGACTATATGAGCCAATGCCTTCGCCTGGATCTAAAAGCAAAAAATATCCCAAAAATATAAACAGAGTATGACTAAATCCACATGATTCTGATCATTTTTGTTTTATATTAGCTAGATATAAAGATGAGAAATAACCTGCTCAATGAAGAGTTTAATTTTGATTTATGTTTCTTAAACTCTCGGTTTTTAGTACTAAGTACGCAAACCAGAATTCCTGGAATGCACTAGATTTCGCCCTTGTTCTCAGACTTTTTAGGGGCTGGGTCTAAACTCACACCCTTCTGGTACAAATATGAATCTATGGTACAGAAGACGTGCAACGTCCCTATTGGCGTTTCATCTGTTAACTATTTGTTTTATATTATCCTACGCCCTCTAATGGACAGAAAATGTATGACTTTGTGATTTTATAGAATTGTGCTTAAAGACGATCGCTACAGTTTCACCATTTTTTGAAAACATTCAGAATTTCATGAAACTTTGTGTGGTGATAGTATATTATCTGATCTACCAAAATATGAGATAAAAAAAAAGGGGGTCACCAGCTTTGGGAAAATTCCATGAATATTTCTTTTAGTACATCCTGAATTGCGGCAGTTCAGGATGAATTTTCACCTATGAAAACTAAGTCCATATATATTCTTTTAAATGACAACAATTATAAGCAAAGTTTATGTCATTGAATTGGTGAAACATCAAATTTAATTTGAAAAATAATTTAGAGTATACTGAGTATCAATCCTTGAAAAAAATACCCTTAACTTATGGCTAAAACACCTTTATTTTGGAAAAAACCCAAAAAAACAAAGAGTATCTTTTAAAGTTTTTTTTTTTTTTGAAAGCATCTGCATCTGAAAAGATGTTTTAGCTCGACGATACGTCTGCCAGATAGAGCGCAAGTAGCATGCGTTCATATTTCCGTTGTTAGGTGACGTAGTTAGGTGATTCACTTTGACTTTCAGTCCGATCTTTTGAAAACGTAATTTCGGATTCTTGCCTCGCATATAATTCTTTGGCTTGATTCAAATACTTTTTTTTTTCGTTTTGCTGACATGAAACGACCCGTTTTAGTTCTTAGCTTATCCATTCTGCAGACATTGACAAGTGTGGCAAGATCAACTGTGATAGGTGCTCACCGTTTCGAGTAAAAGGTGAGCGTGATAGTTACACGAAGCGTGATAATGGAAACTGTCGCGAACGTCGTTAAACAAGTGGGTCAGATTTTCATCGCCACTGTTCTTATCTTCGCTTAATTTGGTTCCAAATACACTATTAAGACGCTATTTTCTGGTGTTAGAAACCGAAATATTTTTCTTTGTGTTGACACTGATGAATAGGAACTGTCACGCTGTGTGAAGTGCTAAACCAATAAAGAATATGTTCTCCTGAATATGTTACAGAAGATAATGACCTTGAAAAACAGTATATCCATAAGGAATGCGTTTACAGAACTATGTTAACATAATAACCTTGAAGGCCAAAATGCGCACTCAGAAACCTTCGAAACCTCGAATTTTATCGGAATCTGCAAACAGTTCAGACTGAAAACATAAAATTGCTAATGTAAAATTTAAAGAACAAACCAAAAGGTGGGTGCACCAAAGGATGCTCATCAAACTAAAGGTTCTCTTTGTTGATTGCCATTCAACTTCTATCACAAACTTCAACCGATGCCTTTGTTCCATCTGATTTAGCTGTCATAGCGTGTATGGAACGCTAATAATTTGTTCCTTTTTTATGGGAAAAGAACATTATTTAGAAGGGCTAGATCAACAAATTGTGTCTTTTTTCAGCTATTCATGGGCACTCGCGACCTACACTTCTCCCATATCCTTTATTAGAAACATCTTTATTACTCCCTTCACACATCACCATTCCAAACAAATTTGCTGCATACATTCTTGATAACAGAATACTAAGCAAAATGAATTCATATTTGATACAAGAATCACCGTGAAAACATAGTAGTGAGGGGTTACGTGCCTTCAATTGTGTCCTTATGTTTTCAAAAAATATCGGCTACGAGGCTAAAAAATGTCTACAGCAGGATATAAATACGTTAATGCAAGATTGTTGTATCTGATCACTTTTATTTTTCCTTTATTGGCACAGTGCGATTACAGTGCCACGCTCTGTCTTTACCTTGAGTCTTTGCCATACTTAGCCCTTATAGTACTAAATACAATCTAGTGTAAAATGAATATCCTCAATCGGTGCAAAAGATTCATATACGCGCTGCAATTTCAAGACAGTTTCTGTAAGGGTATCTAGCAAAGCAGTGGACAATATTCTGTGGAGTCCTATCCTTACCTACACTGTCCACAAAAGGAACGTCAGTCCGGTTCAGATCTTAAAAGGGAAAACCAACGTAAGGTTCTTTACGTGGCAATACAATTCAAGATACCACTGCACAGAATATGCAGTCACGTTATGACAGAAAGGGCTATTCAGATATTTATGACATATATCATATTCGTTTAAAACTGATACAAATAGTAAAAGGCACACTTTTGTCCTTTAGGTAATGGGATGGATATTTTGCCATTGATATTTTGCCATTGAGAATTCAGTCTGGTCGTTTTCCATGATACGAATGATGCTGACAGAATTCTTATCGCCATTGAAATTGTATACACATCGGTCATATAGCAGATCTTTTTGACATACTATTAAAATGGATTAAATATGTCTTCACTGCTCTGCTGCTATTCACTTCTTCGACAAAGAGCTGGGAAAGAAGGCTTTAAGGGTTCAAATCGCTTTCACGAAACGGTCTTGCACTATTAGCGATATATCTAGGTACAAACCAACATGATCTCACGAAAAACGACATAGCAATAACTTATCAGTTTAAAAATTTTCATCGTTTTATCTCGTTATATCAACAACGTACTAATATGCCGCATTGAACATGGTAAGAGTCAACTTTGGAGCTTTAACGCGAAGGTATAAATTCAGTACTAAACGTTTGGTTACGAGGTATTTCAGTGTTCAAAGCATGATGTCGTTTGACTCGTTTTAATCTACATGTATTTCTTTTCACTTTTGTTGAAGTGACTCGATAGATTTTAACTTAATTGTTAGGACTGCCAAGCTAGGTTTAGATGAAATAATTCAAAATGTTATAGTCATGATATTGTCATATGACTCTGATGGTGACCACTTCAGCCGCCTTAGTACCATAAAATTTAGAAAAAAGAAATTACGAATGGGAATTTATGAAAGCGTGCGTTTTCAGAACTTGTTATACGCGAGAATAGCACTTGTTCTACATTCTAAATTTTCGAAAGAGAAATGTTAGAGCGCCATGCCAAATCCAGTTGATTTTTCGTTTCCGAAAATGCATTATTGGAAGGTATAATGAGTTAGGAAATGCGTTTTTTGCTCGATGATTTAACATCTAACAGACCAATGCAGACCAACTATAACCTTGTTTATGTCATAAACAGCATTCTTTCCCCAAATGAAAATGCATGAGCAAAACTGGTCCTGTGACAATGACCTTAATAAAACATTCTGCAACCATTCGAAACACAATGTTTACTTAGAACTGCAAGACTAGCCATATGCTTGGTTGCGCTATTCTTTCTCAGCAAATCAAGTAGCTACTAATTTAGAAATTTAGAATCAGAGCGGTATTTAGATCAGTCTGTAGGTGAACAAAGTTGAGTGAAACCCGATTTACACATAGAAAATTTGACGCTCGGATTCACACATGTTTGTATATCTTCACCTTCACCTATCCCGTTGTCTGGCTGACCGTTGGGACACCCCTGTAGATCTCACAACCAACCTCCTCCACTCCTCGCGGTTCTCAGCTGTCCGCAATATGGTGTTCCAGTCAATACCGGTCCGCTTTTTGATGTTGTCTTCCCATTGTTTTTTCTGTATGCCTCTTCGTCTACTTCCTTGTACCGCTCCTTGTAAAATGGTCTTGGCCAGTGCAGATGATCGGGTGCCATACCCAAACCTCTTCAGTTTGCGCCTTTTCACCGAAGTCAGGAGGTTTTTATACGGCCCGATGACATTTATATGCAGAGGGTTATGAGGAAACATCTCATCTGCAGTGCCTGTATCCTTCTTTCAAAGTCTGCAGTTATAGTCCATGTTTTACATACATACAAAAACGGTCACAGAACGCATCAGTCTGATCTTAGAGCAGATGGTAATGCTCATTGTCATTCCAAATAACTTTAAGTTTGGTTACTGCAGCTAAAGTGTGGGCTACCCTGGTGAGTGCCTCACGCTTGGATCCCTCATCCGATACTATGGATCCCAGATATTTAAAGCTGTGGACAGTCTCCAGTTCCTACTTGTCAGTGGTAATATCAGGATTGATGCCATTGGTATTGTTTGTCTTCAACTGGGTCTACTTGGCACTGATCTGCATGCCATATGGCGTGAAGGCGTTCAAGGTCTTTAACCAAGTTGTCCAGCTCTTGTTTTTTGTCAACTTTGCCGTCAATGTCATCGGCGAAATGCAAGTTGGTATTGTTCTGCCTCGGATAGTGACTGTTCCCTCATGGTCTTCAAGAGAATCAGCCATTATTCTCTCTTAGAAGATGTTGAAAACAGTGGGGGAGAGCAGACATGATCGTACTCCAATTTTAGTTTGGAACCACTTTCCTAGTATGTTGTTGTTATGGTAGACAGCGCTGGTCGCCTTGTCGTAGCTCTAGGCGTTCTATGCTTCTGATGAGGTTGGCGTTGATGTTATACAGCCACATATTTGCCAACAAGGCTGCATGCCAAGCTCTGTCGAACGCCTTTTTGGAGTCTATGAGGACGTGGTAAAGGTGTTGTTGATGATGCAGGTACTTCTCACAGAGTATTCTAAGGTTGAAATTTTGTTCAGTTGTGCTTCTGCCTGCTCTTAAACCTGCCTGTTCTTCTTTTATGATCTCAGTTTGTGGCTTCAGTCTAGTTAGGAGGATTCTTAGCATGACCTTACTTGGGTGACTTATCAGACTGATGGTACGGTACATTTGTCGAAATTTAAATCATTCGCAGACCATGTATCTCAAAGATAACTGAACTAGGCGTTGTGCTTACAGGGGACGGAGACTTGTAACTTATAGGAATTCTATGTCTTCTATGTAACTTACTAGAATCATACTGTCTAAGTGAATTTCACCATTAATTTATGGCCACTACTAGACAAAATTATTACGATTCTCAGAGGATTCCACACTTGGTTTTACCTCTCAACGAGTGCAGCACTTGAAAGTGTAAATGAACTGTAAACATTCCTTCCATTTTAAAGGCCATATGATGCTTGATTTAAACCTAATTTCAGGTGTATACTTAATGTCCACACCTCTCATTTTCTCGTTTCCATGGTTCTGTTGACTCGTCACATTATCCTTGACATTGTAGACTGCACGCTGCACAGATGTTTTTGATTGCCCTACAGGAAAAGTCATTCTTACAATTCAAAAATCTTTGGTGTGGCGTCCGCGATGAATCGAACCCACAGTAGACTAGATACCTTTAGTCATTGTTTTTTTTTCCCACCATGTCTTTCATATCACCTAGAAAACTTAACTTTCTTTCCTCCGAGCCTGTGGCAAGTAATCCCGTGTTTTGATGATTGTGGGGAAGAAGGCTTTAGAGTTCATTTAGGGAAAAGGAGAAAATACTGGTAACCAGTTTAATCTTTTTCAAATACGTTTTCTACTTGTTAAAAGAAAAATCCCATTATTAAGCCACGTTCCTAGAGATAAATTAAATAGTTTCCTCTCACCGTCTTACTCTGCTCCCTTTTTAAAGGTGCACAAGGGCACATATGCTTTGGTTCGCTCATGCCGTTAATGCGCACCAACCCTTAAGACGGATCCATACGTTTTTAACAAAAACCGTTGCCAATCATACCAAAGGGCATACAAGACTGCGAGTAAAGGCTTTTGATCAGGACCTAGGGCTTTAGTGGTTTGTTTTATGGCTGGGTTGCCAATGTCACTACATTGTAAGTAGTACGTGTGAATTCCTGGTTTATTTAAGCCCGGGAAATATGAAATAAAAAAAGCGTAACTGAAATAACATGGGTGTCAAACACCAGATAAACGTAAAACGAATTGTTTGTCAAAAACCGTTGTCCATTTTGTTTTATGATTAATTCTATGAAGGCATGCAAACATTTTAATTAACCACCGAGAGAATGCACGAAACCAATGTACTCGTAAAAGTGCATGATTATATCTGGCCTTGAGATGTCTGAGTAAATAATTCTGTCCGGAACTGCAGCTATTTCTTTTCGACAGACTGTCTTTTCTTTACGAAAATTTTCATGTTTCTTCCCAGAAGATTTCCGAGGAGAATAAGTTTATAACAAAAGAATGCTTGTATGGACCGTACTCCTGACTACACATGCGCGTGTTTGCAAGCTTTGTCACCATGGCCTTTGTTGTTATGCAATTAAACACTTTCCCAGAGGACAAAATTTTGACTAGACCAATTTGTAAGCATTTGCCGGTGACAAAATAATTGTAGCTCAAATGCTGATTTCTGTCTTTGAGAGGGTAGAAAATATTGTAGGAAAGAAAAAAGAAGTGCTGGTTACAAGCATTTTTCCCTTTCCCCATAATGTTATCAAGAGCCATCTTCTTCATCGTCGTTGAACGTGTTGACTGTTAAAGTGTTAAGCCTAATAAGGTCTCTTCCTTTTTGTATATACTCGTAGTTACCTCTACAGTAAACGACAATAGAGGACACTGTGACAGCCTGAGTGTGCATAAAGCGATATATAAGATTAATCCTTAACCAGCGAAGAAAGTTAAATGAACTCTCAAGGCGATAGTAAAACTCAAATATTGCTATTTCAAAGTTATTTATTTTAGGGAAAATATCTCCTTATCGGAAAGAGTAGATCAAAGATCAGAGTCTGATCTTGATCTACATTGTCTGCAAAAGTTTCTCAAGTCGCGCTCAATAGCCTTAGGGTTACTAACATTCTTCATTGTGAAGTCACAAACGTTTTGATTTGGACTCCATTAATATTTTTGTCGTTTGATGTCTTGTTTACACACTAATCAATAGGGCTTATACGTAGGATTTCTACTTCGAGACTTAGCTCTCTCAGGATACTGTCTGAAATTTGATGATGAACATTATGAGCTCTGCTTTCGTTCTGATCCATTTTGCAGAACATTCTGAGTTATTTGTAAATTATCATGTACAATTCTTATGAATTTCGAAATAAAATATGTTTAAACTAAACTAGATTTGATGATGTTCGACATGATTCATTACGCTCTCACCGCTATTCTAAAATGGTTTCGACTTTGTTCATGTTGGAAATCATCTTCTTTGGTCTTGAAAATAATGCTACATGTAGCACAACTTGAGCAAAAAACAGGTACGCGGGGACAAAAGAGCTTGTTATCGTACTATTTACGAAATACTGTTTTTACTGCGCTAAGCGCAAAAACAATCATAAGTAATTTTAAGTCACGACATGAAGTCCAAGAGGTTTTTACAAATTATCACAACATACCGAAGAGTGTTGGCCCAGGATCAGTTCGCGAGTTTTGTGCCGTCTGGTTCTGATCAACACAGTTCGAAAAGTAACTGCAGTTGCTCCAAAGACCGTCTGAAAAACAACTCATCATAATCTATTTCTTTTGTATTCGCATTGCTTCTAAAAAAAGTGACCGATGGGACCTCGCTTTTATACAAACTATGCAGTTGACCAATGAGTGATATAATGTCACCCATTTTGAAAGATTCAGCCAAAATTGGTCCCAAACACATGAGACATATTTACACTCTTAGTCCTTAGAACTTGACAGGTAAAACTAGAGCTGTCACTGAATGTGACTTAATACCGCCGCCAGCGCTTTGACAGAAACAGGCAATTTAACAAAAAATTTTCTAAGTTCAAGGGGAGATTACCCTGGAATCATAGGGAGTACATGATTGAAAACTGCGTCTTGCACAACTTCAATATATACGATCAATGTATCAACAAACTTTCAATACAATAGCAGCAAAACTGTAGGAGGAGTTCGCGACACAAAATTACTAGTATTTTGTACACAAAGGGACACACGGACGGACGGACGGACAGACAGGCTGATTCCAGTATACCCCCGAAAACATTCGTTTTGCGGGTGTATAATGTAGCATTTGGCAACCTTTACTCATGAATTGGCAGGTGGCTCACCAATCAGCCATATTAGAACGATCCCCCAGCATTTGAGATTCGAACCTTGAATTTTCCTCTCCGAACAACAGATGTCTTAATCACTTGGCTACAGACACTAAATTAAAACACTCTCCATGTTTCACAGCCAGTTCAACAGGCTCGAATATACGTAGATATGCAAAGGGGTAGCATTGCCTACAGAAGACAAAATTTTAGACTTGTCCAGTTTAAAAGAATTTGCAGACGATAAATTTATCAAAATTATTGTGGCTCGACTTACCTTATATGCCCTTTAACATTTAGAAATCGTTGTGAAAAAGGGTTGATTGAATGATTGAATGGTGTTTTACGTCGCTCTCAACATTATTTTAGTCAAATTACGGCGACAGCTCACATATTCATTTATTTCCTAGATTATGCCAGTACTAGGCTAGGGCTCTGAAGTGTCTTGCCCCAGGACACTCCCAGTCGTTAACCCTTAGGCTGCTGAGCGCGACTCAGTGATCTTTTGCGGACACTGAAGATCAAGATCAGACTGCACAGAACGTGCAGTCTGATCTTGGATCTACACTGTCCGATATGGAGATATTATTCCCCAAAACATAATTTTGAAATAGCAAGATTTGGGTTCTTACTATCGAATTGAAAATTTCATTTTAGTTATTTAGCAGGATATGGATTAAAACGTGGGATTGTGTAGTGAAGAGTAAAAGTATTTCCACTTGCAGGAATATTTTTTCGTCTTCCAGCAGACCAATTTTGAAGGGAATGAGGCAAAATATGACACTGCTCAGTATGTTAATGTTTTCTTTGACCGCAATGTTTCCATTCTTTTCAGCGTTTTGGTTCCTCATATTTTACATGGATGCCCCTTAACTCTTTAACAAACGACGATATCTTTTACCCAACCAAATTGAAAGCATTTGTAGACGACAAATTGTATGTAGCTCGACCGATGATTTCTGTCTTTGATAGGCAAAAAACATTGTGGAAAAAGGAGAAAATGCTGGTTACCAACATTTTCTCACAATGTTTTCAAAAGCCTTTTCTCTCTGGGTCGTTAAAACTCGGGATTGTGTTCTAAACAATTTTAAAGCCATTTGCTGCAGGCCTGTTTCGGGAGATAATGAGAAAGTCCCATTTATCATTCCTGTGACGCTGAAACTGACATGCATATTTAGTACCATTGTTTGCCGAGCATGGCTACACAGTCGATGTCGTGTAGGACAGGAAACCGGGGGGGAGGGGGGGGGGTGTGCTGGTTCAAACTTGGCCATTTGTTTCCGAGGATTGATGATAGTCTTTGCGACAGGAATCATTCCTCTGTCACTGCTGATCGTATTTTCAACGATGGTTATGTGGGAAAGCAGTAAGTGGCTTGAAAAGATTGCATTACGAAGCACGTGTAAAATACCGGTGTGTACTGGCCGCAGCGAAATAAGTTATATAATGATAAAAACGGCATTACAAACCATACAAACAAACAATCTAAAGTCGTCTGATACAGGCCTATTTCAGGAGGTAAGGAGATTCTTACAGCCGTCATTCCTTTGACGCTGGAACTAACATGAATATTCAATACCATCTTTTTAAAACTGAAAGTTACATGTCTCGTTCCTTTAGCTATGTAAAAGGATAATAAATGTTACCTTTGACAAGTAAGAAAATGTGCTGTTAGGTTGTTTCTGAAACCCCTTAGAACGAAAGCAAAGCTTGAACCATATAAGCCTTGCTTTCGTTCTTATCCATTTCGTCACTTACTTTTGTAATTCTGTTAATTTGTCTTTAAAGGCTTGTAGTCAGTTGATGAATAAAATATGTTTAAACTAAAGCTCCTCTCATGACATTTTTAGTTATGTCACGTGGACCTGTCAGCCCTACACGTGCTTTACTATGTTTTTTTTTTTCATTTGCCCTTACTACGCAGAACAAGTTTCAAATCCATTGGCTGGCTTGCGACCCAGAAAATGTTTTCAAAAATCATCTCCTTCAGGGTTTTTACAGCCAGGGAGTGTGTGCTAAATACGGAATACAGTGCTGTAGTAACTTTCCTGGGGCTTGTACCTGTTCGAGCAGCGTGAGAAAATTGATATCGCGCGAGACCGAAGGTCGAGCGAGATATCAAAATTTTATTATGCAGCGGAAAGTAAATACAAGCACCAGGCAAGTTATTACAATATAATATTCCTTTTATTATATATCTACAACTTTCATCGGCAAAATTTTATATTCCTTTCCATTTTTTCTAATGAAACTGCAATCAAAATAATACAAATGATGGTGAAGTGACTATAGCCTTTGTTTTTTATGAATATTATTACGTAACATGTTTACCAATTGCAAATCAATACGTAAGTATTCCGCGTGTGAAACTAGTTACCATACGATCTTTGGAACCGTATTTCACAGTGTGTGAATATATTTTTTTTAATCCTGTGTGTTATTTTATCCGTGTGCGACACATAAATTTTATAGGTATGTACGTAATAAAGGTTAATATTGTCTATATGTCCTTCACCAAACCTCTGTATTATTTTAGTTAAGTACATTTTCGACTGAGCTACCGATACCTAGCCAAAATGGCATATTTTGTTTTAGTTTTATATAGTTATATATTTTTGTGCTTTGATTGATCAGACTCATGATAAAATCCGTACTTTTAAATCGTCTGAAATTATTTTATCTGCAATTTGACCTTCGATTTCTTTTTTTTTTTAATTGTGGCGAGTGGGCCTTTTATCTTGCATTCTTTGATATTGTACTGAAATTCTTTTCATTCGCCGCTTAGGACGGAACTACTACAGAACGCGTCCCTGTCGAAATACCAAGAACGGCATTTATTGTTGCTAATTTCGTCATAAGATCTTTTCAAGAGCGTAGCCAGGCATAATACACATACAGAAAAAAGATGTATAAAACTGCGTCTTGCAGCATAGCTTATACATTAAAAAATATTTTAAACTACATTTTATCAAAAGAACAAACCGTTTTTTTAAAAGATCAATTTATTGGTGAGAATACACGATTAGTTTACAATATTATGCAATAATGCGAAGAGAATCATATTGCAGGACTTAATGCTGATAGATTTTGAAAGGGCATTTGATTCGATTTCATTTTAGTTTACTGAAAAGACACTGGCCTTCTTTAATTTCGGAGAAAAGGATTAAACTACATGTATTCCTGTATAATACGGAGGTCTGCATGCAGCTTAAAGTATGCTGACGAGAAAAAGAAACGCTCCATCGGAAACAGAAGATAATTTGAATATAACAAAACATTTTGGAGAAAGCAAATAATGCATCTATATATATTCGCCGACAAACCTAGTCAACATGAAATCGATCGATTTGCTTTATCCAAAAGCTAAACCCAAGGTTATGTGCAGGGTTTGCTCGTGAAGCCCGTTGTCATGAACCAAGTGCTCTTGCTTATCAAAATTACACAGGTGTATGTTTCAACGTAAAAGAACCCGAGTACATGCGATTTTTTTTCGAAATGCGTCGTTTTCCTTAAAATGCCGAGACTGAATCCTGAAGAGAGGGCTCGATGCATGGCCATGTTGGAGTGTGGTCTTACCCAAGGTTGCGAGATGTTTTAACGTGGCTAGGTCCACAATTGTGCGCCCGTTCGACGGGTGAGAGTGATAGGAACAACTGCAGATAGGCCGCGGTCAGGCGCACCACGTGTGACATCAGTGAGACAGGATAATTATATCCGTCAACGTCACCTACGTGACAGATTTTTGACGGCGGAATCAACGTCACGTTTGGTAGTGGGCAACCGAGGGGTGCCAACTAGTCGGTTCACTTTAAGAAACCGACTGTTAGCCCGTGGGATACGCTGTTGTAGACCATTACGTGGTCCAGTGTTGACGGCTCGTCATCGTCGCCGACGTCTTGAATGGGCTCGAAATCACCGAGAACAGCGTTGGCAAAATGTAGTGTTTTCCAACGAATCGCGTTTCAACTTATCTAACGCCGATGAACGTATACGGGTGTATGGACGACGTCATGAACACTACTCAAGCAACAGTGTTCGGGAGTATGATCGCTTCGGTGGCGGCGGGATCATAGTGTGGGCAGCCATAAATCGTCGATTTAGGTTTCAGTTAGTCATTGTTGAAGGAAATCTGACTTCCAGGGCCAATACATTAATCAGATTTTGCAACCTGTAGTTGTACCCTTCTTCAGACAACGTCAAGGATTAGTTTTACAACATGATAATGCTCGACCACATGTCGCACGCATTACAAGGGACTTTCTACAGAATAGACACATTGATGTGTTGCCATGGCCATCACTTTCCCCTGATTGTAATCCCATTGAACACACATGGGATTACATTGGGCGACGTTTACGTCAACGTCAACTTCAGCCCAGAAACGTCAAAGAATTTGCTTGGGCCCTCCGCGAAGAGTGGGACAGATTCCCACGATACTTGCTTTAGAACTGGTGTGGTGCCATGAGAAGGCGCCTCGCCGCTGTGATTGCCAGTAGAGGTGGCCATACACGTTACTGACTTCTCTGGTGAAATTTTGGTGACCGGTCTGAAATCATTGACCATTTTATCCCGATAAAAATCATGAAATCCCCCACAATGAACTCGTTTTACACAAAAAATGATTGATGTCTCGAATGAAACAATTTTTTGTTAATTTGGTTTCAGAAAAAAATAAAATATGCCAAGTTTTTATGGGATGAGGCCTTTCTTTTTCACGTTAATATAGAAACGGGCTGCCGTCAGGGAGATCTTTACTCACCATATATTTTCATTCTCTGTGCAGAAATACTAAATATCAAAATAAAAATACATTATTGGAATAAAAATAGGCAACAAGGAATACATAATATCCCAATTTGCAGAGGCTGTGTGAAGTTGGCTGTTAAGTTTGACAATCGGAGTTCGATATTCAATGTCGAAATGAATATGCTGATGAGTTGAATTTCATGCAGCAGTAAATTTGCTATTTTTTCAAACTCAACGGATAGCGACGAAAATTAATGAATCCTGATTTTAATATCGAAATGAATTTCATGTTAGCAACAGATTCACGTGTTTTTATGTATGGCCATATGGATGGTGTATGAAATTGAATGTGGATTTGAATATTGAAATGAATTTCATGCTAGCAGCACATTCGCGAAATTTCTGTTCGGGCAAGAAGATGGTGTATGCAATCGAATGTAGATTTGACTATCGAACTGAATTTCATGCTAGCAGCAGATTAGAAAAAATTCTGTACGGGTATGTAGATGGTTTATGAAATCGAATGTAGATTTGAATATCGAACTGAATTTCATGCTAGCAGCAGATTTTCAAAATTTCTATAGGGGCATGAAGATAATAAATCGAATGTAAATATGAATATCGAACTGTATTTCATGCTAGCAGCAGATTCGCTAAAATTTCTGTACGGGCGTGAATATGATGCATGAAATCGAATGTAGATTTGAATTTCAAACTGATTTTCTTGCTAGCAGCAGCTTCGTAAAAATTTCTCTACGGGCATGTAGATGGTTTATTTAATCGAATGTTCATTTGAAAATCGAACTGAATTTCATGCAAGCAGCAGATTCGCAAAATGTCTGTAAGGGCATGTAGATGATGTATAAAAATCAAATGTAGATATGAATATCGAACTGAATCTCATGCTAACAGCAGATTCGCTAAAATTTCTGTACGGGCATAACGACTGTGTATGCAATCGAATGTAGATTTGAATATCGAAATGAATTTCATGCTAGCAGCAGATTTGCTAAATCTTTTTTACTAGCAATAGATGATGCATGAAATCGAAAGTAGATATGAATATCGAACTGAATTTCATGCTAGCAGCAGATTCGCAAAATTTCTATAGGGGCATGAAGATAATGTATGAAATCGAATGTAGATATGAATGTCGAACTGAATTTCATGTTAGCAGATTCGCTAAAATTTCTGTACGGGCGTGAAGATGATGCATGAAATCGAATGTAGATTTAATTTCGAACTGAATTTCTTGCTAGCAGCAGATTCTTAAAAACTTCTCTACGGGCATGTAGATGGTTTATTCAATCGAATGTAGATATGAATATCGAACTGAATCTCATGCTAGCAGCAGATTCGCTAAAATTTCTGTACGGGCATAACGACTGTGTATGCAATCGAATGTAGATTTGAATGACGAACTGAATTTCATGCTAGCAGTAGATTCGCGAAATCTTTTTTACTAGCAATAGATGATGTATGAAATCGAATGTAGATATGAATATCGAACTGAATCTCATGCTAGCAGTAGATTCGCAAAATTTTTGTACGGGCATAACGCCTGTGTATGCATCGAATTAGATTTGAATACCGAACTGAATTTCATGCTAGCAGCAGATTTGCTAAAATTTCTGTTCAGCGGTGAAGATGAGGTATGAAATCGACTGTAGATATGAATATCGAACTGAATTTCATGCTAGCAGCAGATTCGCAAAATTTCTATATGGGCATGAAGATAATGTATGAAATCGAATGTAGATATGAATATCGAAGTGAATTTCATGCTAGCAGCAGATTCGCTAAAATTTCTGTACGGGCGTGAAGATTATGCATGAAATCAAGTGTAGATTTGAATTTCGAACTGAATTTCCTGCTAGCAGCAGATTCGTAAAAACTTCTCTACGGGCATGTAGATGGCTTATTTAATCGAATGTAGATTTGAATGTCGAACTGAATTTCATGCTAGTAGCAGAGTTGCCAAAATATATGCATATTAGCGTTAAGATTGTGTATGAAACGGAATATCAAAGTGAATTTTATGCTAGCAGAATATTCGACTAAAGATTTAAAAAAAGAATGTAATCTAGATGTTGTTTGTAATGAAATGTAGATTTGAGTATCAAATTGAATTTCATGCTAGCAACAGATTCATCATCAATTCTACATGGATATGTAGATAATGTATGAAAGGGAATGTAAGGTTGAAAACTGAAGTGAATTTTTAACGCTAGCAGCAGATTCGCAAAATTAAGTGATTTTTAACGCTAGCAGCAGATTCGTCAAAAGTTTCGAAGTCATCGTACTATTTTGAATACGATCCTGCCTAATCAACGCATGTTCTTTGGCACGTGATATTCCACGAACATTGGCACGAACCTTTGCGAAACTCTAGCGCGAATTTTAAAAACATATTAAGAGGCTAAGTAGCCAATTAAAGAAATGTCACTGGATTTCTCTTTTCTCGCCCTTATCTATTTTCTTGACTGACGTTTTGTAAGCTGTCGTCGTACTTAATTCAATGATTTTTGACGTTTAGTGAGATTATAAAAAACTGAATAATCCTTTTAAGAAAAATAAATGTCCATATGTTCGAAAAAATAATAGCTTAAGACTTTTATATTTTCTGAATCAAAATTTGCCCAGTGTTTTTTCTAGGGAAGTAAAATCTAAGTAATACTGTATGATGTATTCGCTATAACCGAAGTTTTTATCGACAGTTTCAAATATTTTCCAATAAAGGGTCTTACAAATAATGCTACAATTTATGTGCTGCTTGTCTGGGTTTTGTTAACTAAAACAAAAATAGTTGTTCAAAATACCAAGGTCTTCTAACAAGTGAGTCCACCAGATTAGTGAAATCTTACTTCTGACCTAGAAAGGAGAGACATGAACGAGAAGTAGAACGTGTCTATATGGAAAAAAAAATTATTTCGTTGAAATGATATCCCCGCCGAAAAAGACCTTTTTTATAGAATAATGAATGTCTGAGGCTTATGATAAACAACATAAATATTAAGTTTCACAAATTTTTGTTCAGTAGTTAAAGAGATATTGGTCCATAATGGATAAATACATCTATCCCCATTTTTTCCATGACACGTCATTAAATAAATAAAAGAAATCGAAAAAAACTAACAGCGGCGGGCTATCACAAGGAAAAATTGTATTGATTTTCATTGATTTTCGGATGGATGGACGGACCGACGGACGGACGGACGACCGGACAGACAACGCAAAAACTATATCCCAGAGCCTTCGGCTGGGAATAATAATGACACTCGCCAGATAATAGTATCTTTCTTGGGGATATATGTTCTTAAAACCTTATTCCTCTGTTTACCTAGATCTATAAGGATATTCCTAATTTTTTGCTAATAATTGAAATTAAATACAAGTATTTTCATACTCTTATGAATACCTAACAATAACATTTTCGCAAAACAATCAAACTGGAAAAATGCCGTCTGCACCGGAATAACAACTTTTCCATTAATGGCGCAAAATTCCGTTGTCTGCGCATGTCATATTCTTCGAAGATTCGACCTGTCTGCTATGACGCATCACCGATCCCATATACTAGGGAAAAGTAGGGCTTATACCGAAGCTATTACCCAAGCCTGTAGGGGCTGTTTTAATAAATGGCCGGTGCATAGGTAACATGCTAGGTGACCACAGCTGAATGAATCGCACCAGGTAGCGTTTTATTGAGTAAACGTTTATTTGATTTTGAAATTCAAAGTAACGGTTGTCGTGTTGAAAAGTAGTCCGGTTCTGTACCCAGAATGCCCCAATTACATAGATGTGTACTTGTAGAATGCCATCTAGTGGGAGATAATGCGCAAAATTCAAGGTTCTAGCCTTGTAACTTTTGGCGCGAAATTTTACAACCGATTGGAATGTTTTACTCTACGAGCGTACGAGTTAATTCAGTCCTTTAACGTTTATCCTACATAATAAATATATTGCCATTTTTCAACTTTTACAGTTTGATAAGTTTATGTACAATACATAAACGCTCACTGCTGTCACAATTATTGTTAGTTTTAGAATTTGTGTGGAAATATACACGCATGATTCTTGGCGAATACATACATTCAAAGCGAATGTGTTAATACTTGTCATACTTTTTGATAAAAAACTGCTGTGTAGTATGGTCAGGAGAATAAACTGTCTATTTATTAGCAACCAGAACAAACCCGGATCGGATTACACCAAATGTATATAGATGCGCAGTTAGATTGCTTGTGACTGATTTAGATAGAGTAACGTGCGCTGTGGCAAAATCTTATCATGAGTAGAAGGCAAAAATATGATTCGTGCGAATCTTGGCAACCCGTTTGTCGATTGGTCTATCTATGTGACTATCAGGGCCACTCTATCATTATGGGTTTTCAGGGTCGCAGGATCGAATTCCAGCAATGGTGTATATACATGTAGAGTTAAGAGTCACGGCCTAGGGTTGTTGTTTCCTTTTTTTTCATAACTAAATATTACCGTTCTCCCTTTCTTTTGTAAATAGAAACTCAATTCCGAAAACAGTTCACTTTGTTCTCCGTGGTTTCTCATTGTATATTTAACGAAAAGCCCATAGATGTGCTCGGTGGGCTTGTCCGGGGATAAAGCAGGCAAGAGGAGCATACCAACGTTGTTCTTGCTGAGAAACTGTCGGCTGACTCGTGCCACATGGGGACAAGATTTATCGTGCATCAGCATAGCAGGCCCATGTTGTTGCAGAAGCGGAACTGTCTCGGGCTCCAAAACCTAGCCTACACCTAACCTATACCTTTTTTGATTGATACATATAAGAGGTAATGTGTTTTGCATGTGCACGTGGCTTTTTTGTTATTAGTCATTGGTCCTTAATGAAATTACATAAGCCCCCTATTCCATAACATGTCATCTCATTATATAAAAACAAATAATGATTGTCTGTGAATTATGCTAAACAGCATAAATATGAAGTTGCATAAAATTGTGTCCAGTAGTTAAAGAGATTTTGGTCCATAATGGCAATATACATCAAGCCCCCCTTTTCCATGACACGGCATTAAATAAAAGAGAAATAAAAATAATATTAGCGTAATATTATAAGGAACACATGTATGTTTCATCCAGTTTCGTAAAGGATTTCAGAAGATTGCTGTAAGGACGAAAGGACGGACAAACCATAATGGAAATATATATCAAGCCCCCTTTTTCAATGACACGGCATTAACTGAAAAATTTAAAGGCCCTTGAGTGTCTGAATAGCTCTAATGGCAGAGATCTTGCTTATTTTCTGGCGTACATAATTAATTTAGCCTGGGCTTGAACCCACTAAAACAGCATAGTAAGTAGGCATAGTGATTTTTTGATATATTGAAATAATTGCAATTTCTCAAAACCAATGGTTTTGAATCAAGCCAAATTTGATAGGTTTTCAGTACTCATTGTATAAAAAATTACTGGAAATTTCAAAGAAATGTGACAAATAATATGGACTGTGTTCAGTAAACAAGACTAAGTCATCAAATGGCTGCTTTTCCTAGACTGATAGCATGATGTTTTTCATTTTTGACAGGGTTCAGTCCTTTAATAATAGAAATGATATGTGCATGTTTCAAAGAGAAAAAAAATGGAGACTCAATCACATTAAAAAGAAATGTATATTTTCAACTTTAAAAGGGGTCCTGCGTGGCTCGGTGGTAAAATGTGGAACTCGTGACCTGGATGCCCTAGGCTCGAGCCGAGCTGGATCCACTGGGTTTTTTCGTAGAGTGTTCTTGGGCAAGACACTTTAGAGCCCCAGCCTAGTACTGGTCAGACCCAGGAAACATGAATATGTTAGCTGTCGGCGTGATAGACTGAAATAATGTTGAAATCGCCTTAAAACATCATTCAATCATTCAATTCAACTGTAAAAGGCTACTTTTCCCTTACTAATTGTCCATTATTATTAGTTTTTTATTTATTTATTTATTTTTTTTTAAATTTTTTTTTCATAATCAGTATGCTTCAAGCTCTTGATGATATAAATAAAGCATCTGTGCAAGTTTCATAAAAAAATCAAACTAAAAATGCGGACCAAATCACGTAAACAAAAAAATTACATTTTCAACTCTAAATGGCTACTATTCCCTAAATATCTGTCGAATATTTTTCTAAATCAATAGGATTCAAGCTATTGATAATATAAAACAACTGTGCATGTATCATAAAAATCAAATAAAAATATGAACTTTATCACGTAAACAAGAAATGTACATTTTCAACTTTAAATGGCTACTTTTCCCTTACAATTTGTCGGATATTTTTCCAAATCAATTCGATTCTATCTATCTGTAATATAAAGCAACTGTGAATGTTTCATGAAAATCTGACCACAAATGTCGACCTTATCATATAAACATGAAATGCAAATGTTCAACTTGAAATTGCTACATTTCACTTACTGACTGTCAGGTTTTTTTCAAATTCAATAGGATTTAAGCTATTGAAAATAAAAAGCAATTGTGCATGTTTCATGAAAATATAACCACGGATGCAGAATTTAAATCTACATTCGATTTCATACATCATCTTCAAGCCCGTACAGAAATTTTGCGAATCTGCTGCTAGCATGAAATTCAGTTCGACATTCAAATCTACATTCGAAGTTAAACACCATCTTAATGCCCTTACAGAAGTTTTTGTGAATCTGCTGCTAGCATGAAATTCATTCAATATGCAGATCCACATTCGATTTCATACACCATCTACTGGCCCGTTAAGAAATTTTGCGAATCTGCTGCTAGAATGAAATTAAGTTCGACATTAAAATCTACATTCGATTTCATACACCATAATCATGCTCACAGAATCTTTACGAATCTGCTGCTAGCATGAAATTCATTTCGATATTCAAATCTACATTCGATTTCAAACACCATCTTGATGACCGTACAGAAATTTTGAGAATCTGCTGCTAGCATGAAATTTAGTTCGATATTCCAATCTACATTGGATTTCATACACCATCTTTAGGCCCATTCAGAAATTTTGGCGAATCTGCTGCTAGCATGAAATTCAGTTCGATATTCAAATCTACATTTGATTTCATACACCATCTTTGGGCCATTACAGAAATTTTGCGAATCTGCTGCTAGGATGAAATTAATTTCTATACTGAAATCTATTCGATTTACTAAACAATTAACTTGCCTGTTCATAAGTATTTATGAATGTGCTGCTAGAATGGAATTCAGTTCAATTTCCAATATACATTCGATTTAATAAACCATCTTCATGCCCGTACAGAAGTTTTTACGAATCTGCTGCTAAAGTGAAATTCAGTTCGATATTCAAATCTACAGTCGATTGCATACACAGTCTTTATGCCCGTACAGAAATTTTAGCGAATCTGCTGCTAGCAAGAAAATTAGTTCCACATTCAAATCTACATTCGTTCATGCATCATTTTCACGCCCGTACAGAAATTTTAGCGAATCTGCTGCTAGCTTGAAATTCAGTTCGATATTCATATCTACATTCGATTATATACGTACATCAACTTCATGCCCCTACAAAAATTTTGCGAATCTGCTGCTAGCATGAAAATCAGTTCGATATTCAAATCTTCATTTGATAACATACAAAGTCTTTATGACCGTACAAAAATTTTAGCGAATCTGCTGCTAGCAGGAAAATTAGTTTGGCATTCAAATCTACATTCGATTTCATGCATCATCTGTTGCTAGTAAAGAAAATTTAGCGATTCTGCTGCTAGCATGAAATTCACTTCGATTTTCAGATCAACATTCCATAAAATAAACCATCTACATGCCAGTACAGCAGTTCCAGCCAATCTTCTGCTAGCATGAGATTCAGTTCGATATTCATATCTACATTCGATTTCATACATCATCTTCATGCTCCTACAGAAATTTTGCGAATATGCTTCTTACATGAAATTCAATTTGATATTAAAATCTAGATTCGATTACATACAAAGTCTTTCTGCCCCTACAAAATTTTAGCGAATCTGCTGCTAGCAAAAAGGTTAGTTTGAACTTAAAATCTACATTCGATTTCATACAAAGTCTTTATGCCCGTACAGAAATTTTAACGAATCCGCTGTTAGCAAGAAAATTAGTTTGACATTCAAATCTACATTCGATTTCATACTAAGTCTTTATGCCCGTACAGAAATTTTAACGAATCCGCTGTTAGCAAGAAAATTAGTTTGGCATTCAAATCTACATTCGATTTCATGCATCATCCATTGCTAGTAAAGAAATTTTAGCGATGCTGCTGCTAGCATGAAATTTACTTCGATTTTCAAATCTACATTCGTTTAAATAAACCATCAACATGCCAGTACAGAAGTTTTGGCGAATCTGCTGCTAGCAAAAAAATTCAGTTCGACATTCAAATCTACATTCGATTTCAGGCATCATATTCATGCTCGTAAAGAAATTTTAGCGAATCTACTGCTTGCATTAAATTCAGTTTCATTTTCAATTCTACATTCGATTTCATACACAGTCTTTATTTCCAAATTTAGCGAATCTGCTGCTAGCATGAAATTCAATTCGATATTCATATCTTCATTCGATTTCATGCATCATCTATTGCTAGTAAAGAAATTTTAGCGATTCTGCTGCTAGCATGAAATTCACTTCGATTTTCTAATCTACATTCGTTTAAATAAACCATCTTCATGCCAGTACAGAAGTTTTGGCGAATCTGCTGCTAGCATAAAATTCAGTTTGATATTCAAATCTACATTCGATTACATACAAAGTCTTTATGCCCATACAGAAATTTTAGCAAATCTGCTGCTAGCATGAAATTCAGTTCGATATTGAATTCTGCATTCGATTTCATAGAAAAGTTTTTATGCCCGTACAGAAATCTTAGCGGATCTGCTGCTAGCATGAAATTCAATTCGATATTCATATCTTCATTCGATTTCATGCTTCATCTATTGCTAGTACAGAAATTTTAGCGATTCTGCTGCTAGCATGAAATTCACTTCGATTTTCAAATCTACATTCGTTTAAATAACCCATCTACATGCCAGTACAGAAGTTTTGGCGAATCTGCTGCTTGCATAAAATTCAGTTCGAAATTCAAATCTACATTCGATTTGAGACATCATCTTCATGCCCCTACAGAAATTTAGCGAATCTGTTGCTAGCGTGAAATTCAGTTCGATATTCAAATCTACATCCAATTGCATACAAAGTCTTTATGCCCGTACAAAAATAATTTTAGCGAACCTGCTGCTAGCAATAAATTCATTTCGATAGTCAAATCTACATTCGATTTTATGCATCATCTTCACGCCCGTACAGAAATCTTAGCGAATCTGCTGCTAGCATGAAATTCATTTCGATATTCATATCTTCATTCGATTTCATGCATCATCTATTGCTAGTAAAGAAATTTTAGCGATTCTGCTGCTAGCATGAAATTCACTTCGATTTTCAAATCTACATTCGTTTAAATAAACCATCTACATGCCAGTACAGAAGTTTTGGCAAATCTGCTGCTAGCAAGAAAATTCAGGTCGACATTCAAATCTACATTCGATCTCATCCATCATCTTCACGCCCGTACAGAAATTTTAGCGAATCTGCTGCTAGCATGAAATTCAGTTGATATTGAATTCTGCATTCGATTTCATACACAGTCTTTATGCCCGTACAGAAATTTTTGCGAATCTGCTGCTAGCATGAAATTCAGTTCGATATTCATATCTACATTGGATTTCATTTATCATCTATTGCTAGATCTAGTACAGATATTTTAGCGATTCTGCTGCTAGGATGAAATTCACTTCGATTTTCAAATCTACAGTCGTTTAAATAAATCATCTACATGCCAGTACAGAAGTTTTGGCGAATCTGCTGCTAGCAAGAATTTAGTTCGAAATTCAAATCTACATTCGATTTTATACCCAATCCATAGATCTATGCCCATACATAAAAACACGCGAATCTGCTGCTAGCATGAAATTCATTTCGATATTAAAATCAGGATTCATTAATTTTCGTAACTATCCCTTGAGTTCGAAAAAACAGCGAATTTACTCCTGCATGAAATTCAACTCATCAGCATATTCATTTCGACACTGAATATGGAATTCCGATTGTCCAACTTACTGCCAACTTTACACACCCATTTGCAGATGACACTTTTCTATTTTTAGACGGTTCGGAAAAATCGATATGAGATACTCTTCAATTACTCAAAAACTTTTCTCATATATCAGGTCTACATGTTAACTTTGACAAAACAAAATTAATCTGGATTGGATCGCTTAAGTACAGTACACGCTTTATTAAAAGGAAATGGAAGCTTTCATGGGGAGAGACCCAATTCAAATCACTAGGAATTCATTTTCATGTAGATCGAAATGAAATGGTGAAAATAAATGTGATCCAAAACTCAGCAGTATAAAAATAATATATCTCACTAGAAAAGACGAAAATTATTTCCTATTGGAAACATTGTAGTAGTTAAAAGTATTTTGATACCCATTCTCACACATGTGTTTGCTTGCTTACCATCGCCTACAAAGAACTACGATGGTTGTCCCAAAATTCCGTGACAATTTCAATAGCAAATGAAAATGAAACGTTACAAATGCAATTTTTCGATATTTTTTCAATACATATATACCAAACATGTATATAGAAAATCACACAAAAATCTTTACAAATAAGGAAATTATAGCATAAATACCACAACAAGTACCAACACTGCGGCGCACGTCAAGCGTTAATTAACGACGTCAATGTTAAGTTTAAGAGCCTTTGTCAAGGTATTCTCCGTGAAATTCAACGCATTTGCCATGTCATTTAATCCACGGCTGCTCAAAAACTGTCTTAAATTTCTGTCAGAGCTCTGTTAAAAGCAAATATAACAGACATCAGCTCGTTGCTGGAATCGAATTCGCGACTTCGTAAATTCTCCTTAAACTGTGTAAAAGTGGCAAAGTTGTAAATCCGAGTAGAGATTTTTGCCTTCTTGGATAGAGGGGTCCGAGGTGTCTTCCATATACTGGACTGTCGCTTTCCTCCGGGTTCTAAGTAGTTTAACCACCTCTCATCTGCTATAAAAAGAGGATCCAACAGAGCGTCGTCTGCTTCAACTCGAGCAAGAAATTCTAGGGACGTGTGAACCTTCTTCTGTTTGTTATCGTAAGATATCGGACGTGGAGCCCAGCTCTCGCAGACTTGTGACATGTTCAGTTTGTCCTTAAATATTCTGTGGAAAGAAGACCTTGAAATGGCGGTTGACGACGGTACCTTTCTGACTGTTAGTTTTCGATCTGCAAAAATGCATCTCTTCACCAAATCACACGACTCTTCATCTAAAGAAATCGGCCCACCATTTCGTGCTTTCTCCTCTTTCTAGCGTTCACCTGCCCTTAAGTCTGTTTTACTGCTATGGCACTTGTAAGCAAGTGCTCGAGTAATGTTTTTAAACTTTTCAGTACGCCAAATTTGTTCTATAGTCTAGTCGCGTGTAATTCCAAGATCGGCACAAAATTTTATAACTGTTCGCTGCGCCGCGCAATCTTCTGACGTCGTCATTTCAAATTTCCTATTTTCTGCTGATCTGTTTCGTTTGTTCGTATACCGTCTGTTATTCAAATTTTCTGTGATGACATCAAAGTTTCAGAAGAAAACGTCTATGTAATATGAAGCAGAAATGATATCAAATATCGAAAATATTCATACAGGATTGGAGTTCATACAAAAAATGTATATGGAGAAAATGGCGTGCGCCGGCAAATGACGCCTCCTTATCAATTTTGTGAATTTAAAGTAAAAATAAAGCTAATGTTTCATTGGAGACTTAATATAAACTGAAATAACATCTTCGTGGATGAATTGTGTGAAAATGAATGTCCTGACGCTAAAAATGGCTCGTTTATGAAATTTGTCTCGGAGTTTTGGGACAACCCTCGTATATGAAACAGTTAAATGAACAGAAATAAGTTGACAATTGTAGAATACGTACTACAGAACCTCCCATTAGTCAAAAGATACAAGTATATATTGAAAAAAAAAAACAACGCTTAAATGTGGTTTTTCATCCCTGTCAATTTTTTTTTCTTTCTCCCTCACTTCCACGCCCTTCCCCCCCCCCCCCCCCAAAAAAAAAAGCTTTATTGCCATATATATTATGAAGCATTGTATAAACGCTCCATTTATTTTTCTTTTTGTTTATATATATACATGTATGTGTGTGTATATGTGCGTTTATTGATTGTAAGGTAACGCGGGATGGCCACGACCCTCATATACCAATGGACGAGGCTAATAAGGTTAAAAAAAAAACACGTCTTTTCCGAACAACAATTACGAAAATGATATACAAAATATTTCCAAATGCAACACGTTTATAGGCGATGAAGTTTTCAAGCGAGAAAAATGACGATCACTCTACGAGTATACCTTGATCCTTTATCGTTGCCACAAGTTGCCTGTTTGGACGACGTCCCCAGACGACTATTAGTTACATGTATGTTACGGGGAGATAGTGCAAGATACAGGGCGAAACTCATCCTAAGTTACGCATGGTTCTTTAACATGCTTGGTGTTTAGCACCGGCTGACGGGGCCTAGATTTAGTCTCACACAAAAGACTATTAGTGGTTTTAGATGACCAGCCGGGGGAATCGGACCCGCAACCTCAAGAAGCCCGAGGTTTATCGCTTACAGGTCTCATGTTGCTCGTACAGAGCGATCGATTGCAATCTTTCTGTTTACATACCTCTGGCGGCGGTGGCGTCATCATTCGCCAACATCAAAATTCCGTGAAATCACGGTATGTAGACGATACTGATTTTATCCCTTTTGAAATAAAAGGCCAAAAAAAAATAAATTCATCAATAGAAAAAATACCTTAAAATAATGGGGAATTATTTACACAATATCATTATACATAATGAAAAGGTAATTGGATTTGTATGGGAAAAAATTGTGCCGGACTTTTTCTTGGGAAGGGTAAGGGGATGGGGGTGGCAGTGGCCCTCGCAAGCTCGGGTAACTATTGTATCAGTGAGTCAATCAATCAGTCAATCAATCAAAAGTGGTCAGTTCAAAGACTGAAAAATCCTCTGCGGTTGGTTATGCGTTAAAACTTCAAGAATTTAAAAGTGGAAAGACAAACAGAAAAAAGTTTTAAAGAAAAACTCAAGTCCCTGTTTAAATTAATAATCTTTTATGCAGATTTTGGCCTCACAGGTTTGTAATGATAATAAGCTTTCAGTAACAAAAATATTTTAATTCTTGCAGGCATTTTTAGCTATATGTAAATGCCAGTGCTGTTTGCGTAGAGCGTTCTTGGGCAAGGCACTGCGGAGTTTATTCTGAATAAACGCAGACACTTTCAAATGGCACCAATATGCCATTTGGCACATCATGGACATCAGTAATCATTTTGAAATTCAAAGCTCAGCACACGATCACTACCACTTAACGACTTGATTGGAAGTCTTTCACCCTCAAATAATCGTACATATACGCTACATCTTTCGACGGCTGCAATTACAATCCACGGAAACACAGAAAAGTTCTTATCTAAATGGCTTCACTTTAAAAAGCAGGCGATCAATGATCAGACTGCACATTCTGTGTAGCCTTTTCTTGATAAATGCTGTCCGAAAAAGTACGTTTGCTCCAGTGGCGCTGAAAGGCTTAAAGTGTTCGTGATGTGAATAAAACGGAAAAATTAATAAAAAGAAAATGGCCGTCCTAAGATTTCGTAGAAGACTCCATGAATGGGTCTTTTCTCCCAGACCCAAGTCTTGGAAAGTGGCCCAAGACACATTAATTTCATCATCGTCGTCGTGACACGACGGGGAAAATGTTGAAAAGGGAGTTAAAAACATCAAACCAGAATCTAATTGTTCCTGAAAGAACCAGCTTGAAGTCGCCACAGAAGGTTTTGGATTAAAGGTTTGACGTAAATTGAGTAGTAAATTACAATAATGATCAGATAATGATACAAAGCCTTGTGATTTATGTGCTTTTAGAACGATCCTAGTTGTCTATTTTAGTGGATATATTTTCTTCGTCTGTGAAAAATCCATTATCCAATATGCTTCTGAAACTTAATAAATGCAAATCTCTTAACGGAGGACAGTGGCGTTTGATAGCTGACGAGTTTTTCGTTGGTATCTCAGTTCATGTCACGGCACCCATTTCACATAGAACATGCAGTCTGATCTTGAATTTACACTGTCCGATACTTTTAGATCCCTTGCAAAAAGATCTTTGAAATCAAAATATTTGATCTTTTTTACAATAGACTGGCAATGAAATTTTAGTTGTAACTTTAGGAGTTTAAAGTATAAACAGAACCCCCCCCCCCCCAAAGTTAGAAACGTCTAAGCTTAATCTGTGTGAGATATGACAGCCAGAAAGAGAAGTCGTTGGTTCTCATAGTGTTATTCTTACAAGTTACGGGTTATAAACTTTAAATTCAAGCCCCACGAGCAAGAAACTGCCAATACAGGCTCTACGAATAGAAAATACCGTTAAAGGCCCTATGAGTAAGAAACTATTGATAGTCTCCAAGTTTAGAAACTACCGATAGGCCCTAGGAGATGAAAGCTGCAAATATACATGTCCTGTGAGTTTAGAAATTACTGACAACGGTCCAATTAGTTAGGAATACCGACACAGGTCCTACGAGTTAGAAACTGTCAGGACATATCCTTCCAGTTAGAAACTTCCAATACAGGTCTTACATGCTCGATACTACCATTGAAGGTCCTAGAGTTAAAGGTTTAGTCTAGTTAAACACCATACATGCATACACACTACACAATGCTAATCATTCAGATGTCTATTTCGCCACGCCCCATCTGTGTCTACTGGTGTGCACACAGAATTTTCACGCAATATCTACTGCGAACCAACGAGATTTAGTCGCCGGTCATAATTTCTAAAGCCACGCCTTTATTCTGTGTTATATGGTGTGCATCTTGTCACGAATCTATGACTAACATGAGATGGTATGTATTTAGCGACGACCTTTTCAAGCTCGTATGGCATGTAATGGCAGTTTCTGACTCCTGTGGCCTAAATGGTGGTTCCAGACTCCCGGGAACTCTATCAGTAGATTCTTACTCACATGGGCTGTGATGGCAATTTCTAACCCATAGGACCTATAAGTTCTTACTCGTGGGTTCAATGTCGGTATTCTTTAACTCTAGGTCGTCTGGAACTGCCATTTAGGCCGCACGTGTCGGAAACTGCAATTACATGCCATACGAGCCTGAAACTACCTTTTAGATCCTACGAGTTATCAACTGTCAATACATGCTTAACAATTTAAAAACTACATCTACAAACAGTACGAATCGGCCCCAATTATTCAAGTAGTAGAGCAGGAGACATGTGACCGCCACTCAGGACGCTGGAGGGTGTGGGTCCGATTGCAACGACTGATTATCTTAAATTACAAACATTCTTTCGGGTGAGAAGTTAAGCCTAGGTCCCGAGTAACGGCCCCATACACCGAGCACGTTAAAGATTCGCGTAACTTAGGATACTTTTCGTCCTGTATCTTGCGCTATCCACCGCAACATAACTTAGTCTTCTTGGGACGTCGCCAATATCGGCATCCGGTGGCAACGATAAATAAACGAAATATCAATCAAGCACTTATGGGTCATTTCTCATATAGAGCTCGTATCGACATTAGGCTGATGCTCGAACTTATCGGCTCTTTTAACTAGTTAACTTTTGGTTACAAGATGGAAAAGCACGTACGTAATTTTTAAGTTCTGCTAGATGGTTCTTCATGGTTCAAAGTTAAATGGTGGTTTTGTAATTTTGTAACCCAGGGTCCATATTCACTAACCATTTTTAAAAGACATTCAGTTGCGTATCCTCAAGAATGTCCTTAATTCAAGAGTAACACAACTGCTAATTAGCAAAACCATTCACTTACGCCAATCAGAAATTGTGTTACTTTCAAAATTACACATTTCTTCAGAGTCAGACTAAGAAAAGTTTTAAGAATGGTTGGTGAATATAGGCCCAGGGGCCGTTTTTACCATGCGCTCTTAATTTAGTTCGAAGTCTAAATCTAGATTTAGAAAGTAACACAGCCTCTGATTGGTTTAGCCAATTAGAAATCGTGTTACTTCAAATTTAGAAAATTCTTGAGAATAACACTAAGAAAGTCCTTAAGAATGCTTGGTGAATACGGACCAAGACCTGTTTGATATTGCACTTAACTGTCTGCAGCCCCAGTTAAGTACTAGTGAAAGCTTGGAAACAATAGCAAGTTAACCGTAGCCTTAATCTTTAAAAAAAACGGTTAAAATCAGTGTAACATATGAAACATTCTATCGTTTAAAATTGTAATTCAACGACTTTTTAGCTTTTACTTTAAAAGTATGTGGATCTATATATTTTCACCTTTGATGACAGTCCTAAAGCAGTTGTAATAACTCATAAGACCTATAAGTAGCGTTGCTACAAACTTTTTTCAGGTCATATGTGCTATACCCAATACTTCGAATTCAAATTGAGAACGGGGGGTCGTGGGTTCGACCCCTGGCTCGGCCAGTTTCTTTCCGAGGATTGATACTAGTCATTGGGACAGGATTTATTCCTCTCTCACCGCCGACCATTGTTTCGACGATAGTTATGTGGGAAAGCAGCAAGTGGCTTGGAAAGAAAACTGTACGGAGTACTGGTAAAAGAGACTCTAGGAAAGCATGGATAGGTGCACTGCCCGCCGCGATATAACTGAAATAATGTTGAAAACGGCGTTAAACACCAAACAATCAATCACTCGAATTCAAACATAACATTGTGTTATTAAAAGAATGGTCGATATTTCTGCATCATAAGTAATGAATACCGATATTGAAATTCAGACGTCTAGACAAATCCTTTTTGAGAAATAACGTTTTTGAATAATGATTTGAACGTTTGCATTACCCTGTCATCGCCATAAGCGATAAAAGATAATTACTGGACGCCGTAAGTCAAGTTCATACTTCAAATGCATAACTACTGATCTTGAGCTACGTCGTTCGCTACTTTATTTTTACATATCATGGTGTAAAAAAAATTGATAAAGCCTACAGTAGAGACGGATGTAGTTAAATGTCGAAAAGCAACGGATTTATTTATATAACAAAAAAAGAATCAAATCAATCACTTCAGCACGCCGGAAATTAACACTGCATCAGACTACTTTCAGAACATTCTTGTTAAAAAGGGACATTCATCAAAATCTGATGTTTAAAACATCAGTATCAGTAAAACATTATTGGGAAAATGTGAAACTGCTCGTTCGAGCAGTATCTTCTTTAGCCCCAATGTCTTGAAGAGTCGTCTCCCACTTGAGGTACTGCGTTTTTCGTGGGAATGTCCTTGGACAAGACACTTTATACCCTAGCCTAGCACTGCTAAAACCATGGAAGTACATGAATATGCAAGCTGTCTATGATATGACTAAATAATGTTGGAAGCGGCGTAAAACATTATTCAATCAATCAACCGTAACGACAAAAATGATCGTCTGTGTGTAATGTTAATGTTTCACTAAAGACCTGTGTGTAACATGTCAAGAAAGGGATTTCACGAGAATCTGAGTATGTCGGGGGAAAGTCTGAAGCCTGTAAAGCAATTTATCACTGACAAGATAATAATAGCAGACGTTTCTACCCTCACGACACGATAAACGTCGGCCATACGTCGTTTCCTCTGCTTTAGGATGGCCGTATTCATGTAACATTTCCACAAGGATTTAGTAGATGACCCAATTATGACAACCCGTAAATTTCAAAAATGGCATTTTTCGATCACAGATGCGAGCATAAATTTTTCATAATAAACTGCTTTTAAAACTTAGATTTTTTATTATATACAAAGCACTTTTAAAACGTTCTATCAATAAAAAATTACATTTAGTTGTAAGATATTTTGCAGCTTCTATGTGAAACTTTTAAAATGAATAAAGGTTTAATTCGGTGGTAAGTGCACCTATCAGTGCTTCCTGCGTTCCTTTAATCGGTACTGCATGCACTATTTTTCTAAGCCAACGACTGCTTTCCTACACATAGAGGACTAAAACTTGTCAACTTTGGGAGGAATGAGTGACTTTTTTTTTTTATAATCTCGTGGAAAGATTATTTGCTGGTCTGTTGTACGAATTCACAATACTATAAACATTGTAACCTTCGATGGGTTCTGATAGTGAGTAGGTTAATATTTGGTATATTTGGGCATTCATGAAATTCTCAGTTTGCCCATACGATTTTGTATGAAAAATCTATTTCCTCATAATTCTAAAGAAAAAATAAATTTCATTATTCACTAACCAACACATTGATTAACAACGGTGCTCACTAACCAACGCATCAACTAATATATATCGAGGCCCCCATATATGTCAACGCAAGATAAGTCTATGCATGAGGGACTAACATAATTACTATAATCATTTTACATAAATTCAAAAATAAATTAATGGATAAAATTTTTTGAATTTTTTCTATGGAATTATAAATAAATATTGTAAGATGGATGGTAAATTAGAAATAATAAAGGATTATAAAAATAAATTAGAGGAAATTAAAGATGAAATAGATAAGAGTTGTGAATTATTTAATGTTACTTTACGAATGTTAGCCACTGATGAAGAAAAAAAAGATTTTAAGTATGAAGTTGGTAGAATAAAAAGAAAAATTAGTAAAATTAATAAACGTTATGAACGAGTATATGATTATGTTTATAAATATCTTTCGCCATCAATGGAAGATGATTATTTTAATGGTATGAATTGTGAAGTTAGTATTGAATTTGTATGTTTAAAGAGTGATGTTTATAAGAGGCTTCCATTTGATGTGTGCGATTTTGATAGTATGATATGGGATTATAAAGAATATAATGATACTGATGCTGGTATTAGTGTTAAAAATTTTCTTGATTTATATTATGATTATTAGGATAATAAGTAATTATTTTTTGAATTTTTTAAATTTTAAGTTATAAATTAATTCAAAATGGATAACTTACATACAAATGAAGTTTTTTACGACGTACTTGATACAATGCCTCCTAAAACAAAAGTGTTAAATAGATTTACGCCCGAAGAACATATCCAATCTAAATATAATGAAACACCTGTTTATAACCACCGAGAAAGAAAAGTATATATCCCTGGAATTTACGGTAATGATTATGTTAAAACTTTACAAAATGCAAAAGCAGTTATATATTATTGTTTTAGCGCAGAATTAAAAAAAGAACTCGAAATTAATTTAAGCATGCAATTTGGACTTTATAACAATACATCACCGACAAAAAGAAGAGTAGGTATATTTTGGGGAGGGGTTTATGGTGAATATGATTATGTAAATTATTTACATAGGTATCATAGGCTAATAGAAAATATGTCTTATGAAGAAGCATTAACTCCTGAAGGATTAAATGTGATTGAAGAAGATTTTCATAAACTATCTCCATTTATAGAATTTAGAGAAATAATTCCTACAGAAACCCAGTATGATTTTGAATTTTTGCCCGCAGAAGATGAAAGGAATCAATATATGGTTTTATCTGACGAAATTTCACAAATTATAATATCTTGTCTAAAAGGACCAAATGGTTCAAAAACTTTTTATTTAGAATCTTGCGTTATATGCGATGAAGCTAAACCTAACGTGCTATATTGTATTTGTGGTCATATACCGATATGTGAAAAATGTAATAAACTTGCAACTAATAAATGCCCTATATGTAGAACAGAATCTTACATTAAAAGAATTTTGTAAAATATTTAAAAAATGACTAAATAAATATATAATATATTTTTTTATAATATATTATATATATTTACAAGTCTAATTCTATCAAAATAGATATGTAACCGTGTGTTACTTCTCGGTTATCTGTTCTCGAAATAAAGTTTATTATATCGCATTGATTTACCTCCAACGCCCTTGGAAAAGTCGTACAGCTACAAATTTCACGTTCTTTTTTAATAATAGAGTAATCAACCTGTTCATTTCCGTTTACCGTTATATTAACTTTTACCTCTTCTGGTGCATGACGGTCCCTTTTAACGATTGTTAAACTTCCGCTTATAATTCTACCTGACGCATTCATACAATAACCCCCTAAACCATGTCTTTTACCCGAATTACCATTACCGAATGAAAACTCATAATTACCGTCTAAAATTGATCCCTGTTCTTCAGCCCACACGGTTATAACAGGTTTTGGCTTATATGCTCTGAAGAAACGCTCCATATATTCTCTAGTGACAACATCTTTTTCATTTCTTGGGTCCGCTATATTATATATTCTTAAATTATTCATATCAATATGTTGGTTTACTGATAGTTCTCCATTCGCTTTCATTGAGAAAGATTTATACATAGCACCTTGACCACCTCTAATATTTTTAACGAGGTCATCAACATAACCTTTAGTGGTAACCGCATCTTGGGATATGGGGCTTGATAATCCAGTAATCTGGTTACCATTCATATCTATTCCACCATCTATTGAATAGGACCCATCTCGTTTTCTCGTTAAAGCTTTTTCACCTGCGGTAGCCGCCTCAATCCTAGTATCCACGTAAAACTTATTAGAGGCTTGGTCGTGTCTCGTGGGGGTTCCGAGATTGTTAATTACTCGTCCTCCCATTGAGATTGCATCATCTGCCTCATACCACCTTCCATCTTTATAAACGAAGGCTCTGTCAACATTATCCACATAATTTTTAGTAGCAACTTCACCCGGTTCTTTTGGGTCCTTAACATTTCTTATCGGATTAAAACCCATATTTAAATACCCAGTAAAGTGGTATCCACCGTTTTCATTCAACAACCCTGAGTTGGCGTCAACATAATCCTTAGTTGCAACATCATGAGAATTTACTGGATTACTAACCCTCGTTAATGTATTACCATTCATGTCTATGGAACCGGTAACAACAGTTGTTCCATCTTTACGTAAAAAAACATTATTTATGTAAGCGAGTGACACACCATCACCGCTTGTTTCACCATCATCTTTCATTCTTCCGAATTTGTCAACAGGCATTTTTTTATATAGCACTAAAAAAGTTTATTTAAAACATTTTGAAACTGGTTACCTCTAGATAACTCTTTTAGAATGTACAAACATAAATGACCACAAAATACTTGCCCAGCTTGTTGTAATTGGTCAGTATTGTACTGTATTGGACTTTTTAAATAATCTCGAATTTCAATAGGTGGTTGTATACCATAACTATCAAAATAAATTTTAGTTTTACCATTTTTATACCAAGCGACCCAATGTGTACCAGGGCCATTACTTTTATCAAAGTTTACTATACCACATTCTTTTTTACTTGGTTTTCTCGGTAGTGAGTCTAGTAAAAAAACTCCTCTAAAATAAGGAATCTTTAATCTTTTTACGGCACCCTCTAATTCGAAATTGTTCAATGGTTTATTCGGTAAAATTACGTTTTCAATCGAAATATTTAACATTTTTTTATAGTTAAATATTTCTAATATTTTTATTGTCAACCCATGAATTAAATTCATCAGGATAACCTTTCCACTTTACGAGAGATTTCTTTTTTCCTTTTTTAATAACCTTTTCTATCCTATACACCTCTTGACTGGTTTTCTGCAGTTCAGGTTCATAAAAGGTACCTTGTATTTCTTCTCCATTGAAATCTTTAATTTTATATGTTATAGGTGATGTATGTTTAACCTCAGAAACTGTAAAAACCTCCTCAGTCCATCTTGTTGTATAACCTTTTTCAAAAGTCTTTTTCTTTTTAGTTATCCTTACTTTGTCTCCAACAGAGAAATTAGGATTAGAGTCTCTTATTTCAAGATTATCAGGGTAAAGATTTCTCCAAACTCTCGTTTCATTTTCTTTTTTACTAGCGTCTACCGGAGTCATCTTAATAGATGAATGCCTTGTATTATTATATTCTTTAACGAGATCCGGTAGCACATTAATGTAAACGTTTGTTGAGTTAGCGGAGAAATACTTCCACATTTTTTCTTTCATTGTTCTAATCCATCTCTCAACCACACTAGATTTTTCCTCATTTTCGGTAGAATATAATTCAACCAAGTCTTTTACATCTTTGTTATAAAACTCTTTACCCTTATCCACCCACATTTTTTCAGGTTTTCTCTCCTTAAAAATACTTTTTAATGCTATAGCAACAGATTTTCCTGTTTTGTCTTTTAATGGCACCAGATATCCATATTTAGAAAAGATATCAATGACAGCGAGAAGGTATTTAACACCACGATTAAGCTTAGAAAATGCTTGCATGTCTACTAAATCCGCAGCCCATATCCTATCTATACCGTTTACTCTAACTCTCCTTTTCTTAAAATTTCTTTTTACAGGTTTATGTAATTCTTCCGCTAAATTTTTTTTTTTACTCCCATTCCAAATTTCATCTTAGTTCCAATGAGTCTACTTACCAAACCTCTTTCCATTTTTTCTCTAATACTAGGATTGTAAATACCTTCTAACTCCGTTAACATATTCTTATCACACACTGCGTTTCTTGTAGCAGTATCATTGTGTTGAAGATAGCAAACATCATGATTATAAGCGGCTTTATCAACACGGTTTATAGGTTTACTCCATTCCTTCGGTGTTAAATCTGGATTGAGTCTTTTATTTAGTTTGGTACCTGGCCCCGTAAAGTTGTGCCCTGGTAGATGCATTTCAACGGGTAAATTATTTATAAATTTATTTAATATACTACTCCCGGTGGTTTTTTTTTTATAAATTGTGATTTAGTTATTCCACAAATAACACATTTCCCCTGCATCATATTTCTTCCATTTCTAGAAACAGAATATTTTATATCACTCGTATCAGTATGTTTTTTACATTTAACGCAATACATCTTATTTTATATATAAAAAATAAAAGTATTTAAATAAAAATGGATATTATGGACATATCATGGAATGAAGTAGTATCAAAGAGATTTAATCACCCCCTTTTACCAAGAAGTATTAGGGGTTTAATTGTAGGTAAATCAGGATGTGGTAAAACTACTTTATTGTTAAACCTTTTACTCAGACCGGGATGGCTTGACTACAACGATTTAAGTGTTTTTGGTAAAAGCCTTTTTCAACCAGAATACAAAATACTAAAAAAGGCTTTTGAAGAAAAACTACCAAAAGAATGTATCTTAAGATTGTTTAACATGCGTGATGAGGTACAAGAAACAGACGCTCCACCAACAGTTTTAGTTGAAGAATGGGCTAAAACGCTTAAAAACAAATCAGATATAAATTGCAACTTCTTTGAAAATGCTAGTGATGTACCTGACCCGAGAGAGTTAAACTCAGGAAATAAAAATTTAATGATTTTCGATGATTTACTTTTAGAAAAGCAAAATAAATGTGAGTGTTACTACATTCGAGGAAGGCATAGTAATGTTGACTGCTTTTACCTCTCACAGAATTATTTTAACCTAAAGAGACAAACTATTAGAGAAAACACTAATTTTATTTGCCTTTTTCCACAAGATGGAAAAAACCTTAATCATATTTATAAAGACCATGTAGGTGATGATATGCCTATTGAAGAGTTTAGAAAATTTTGTAAAAAGGTATGGGAAAGACCACATGGTTTTGTTATCATTGACTTAACCAGTGGAAAACTTGATGGGAAGTATAGAAGCGGTTTTGATAATTTTTACATGCCTGGATTAGTAGAAAAAACAAAGAAAAAAACAAAAAAAAAACAAAAAAGTTGTACACACCTAAATAATATTTTCACTTTATAAAAATGGAAGAACTTTTAGAACAAATTGTAAAAAATACGAGCAGCAAAACATCATTTCAAATCATAGTAAGCGACAACAAAACACGTTTTAGAACAAGGTTTAATCCTCCAATTCAACTGGAAAAGGATAAAGTATACGAAATAGCTCTGGTAAACCTTGAAACTTACTACTCTTTTCCAAAGATTGATGAAACGAACAACACATTCGTTTATTCTCCAGACAATGGTAATTCATGGATTAAAATAAAAATACCTGAAGGAAGTTATGACCTCGTTGACATTAATGATACGATTCGTCAGGAAATGAGAAAAAATGGTCATTACGATAGAGTTAATGAAGAGTATCCTATTAACTTTTCTGCGAACACTAATACCCTAAAGTCTGTTCTTATTATTGATGATGGTTATCAAGTAGATTTTAATCAACCAGGTTCCATCGCTAAAGTATTAGGATTTACTCGAGCTAAATATTCGCAAGGATTTCACGAGTCAGAGAATGTAGTGAACATTCTTAGCATAAATAGTTTGCTTGTTAACATAGATATTATTTCAGGAAGTTATGTTAATGGTTCAACAAAAAATACTATTTACTCTTTTTTCCCAAATGTTGCACCTGGATATAAGATAATTGAGTCACCAGTTAATTTAGTATACTTACCAATAACGTTAGATGAAATACATAACCTAAATGTAAATATTACGGACCAAGATGGTAATTTACTAAATCTTAGAGGTGAAAATTTAACGATTAGGTTTCATATTAGAGAAGCGAGATGAGCTAAATAAAAAAATATTTGTATATAAAATGACTAGTTACACTAATGTTAAAGTAAATATATCTGAAGGGCAAAAGCAAAAACTTCAGCATGCTGTTAAAGCTAGTTGCTCAGTAAGTATTCGTTTAGGTCATGAAGATTTACAAGGTAATGATGTTTTAGCAATTACCAATTCACAAGCGAAGAAAATGGCTAAAGCCTATGAGGATGGTGTGGGTATAACTATTAGAATGACTACAAAACAACTTAAACATAACATGAAAATAGAAGGGGGTTTCCTCGGAATGTTAGCTGGGTTGGCTGCTAGAGCTTTACCGATGCTTGCAAAAACCGTTTTACCAGCTTTAGGTGTTGGTGCTCTTTCTGGATTAGCTCAAACAGGTGTTCAAAAAGCTATGGGGTCAGGTCTTTACCTTAAAAAAGGAGGATGTGTTTGCCAAGTTGAAACTGATGGAAGTGGATTATACTTAAAACCATACAAAGGTAAAGGATTAGATTCCGTTGGTGATGGGTTGTATTTAAAGCAAGGAGGAAAAATGTATGATGGAAAAGGACTTTTACTTGGGCCTAATAGTCCATTTGCTAATATCCCCATCCTAGGAGCTATATTGTAATATTTAAATATTATTTACAACAAATAAAAATGGATATTCATAAATTTGGTATAAAACCTAATATTACTACCCAACATAAAACTATATTTTGGAAACCTCATTTAAATGAAGTAAGATATCCTCCCTTAAAGCAAGATTCTCTAAAATGGAAAATATACTCACAACTAATTATCAAGATTCCTCCTAATGATGGTATGAGAGTTCCGTTAGGATTTGGTTATATAGCTACACGAGGAGTTGTAGTGATATCTATTAGTAATAAATGGAAAGATAGTTTAACCATTTCTAATGGTATACATCTTGATAATGATGTTAATGATATCTTAGTCTACATTTATAATTTCTCACAAAAACCAATCGAAATACCTGAGGGAGAGTTATTCTGCTATCTAAAATATTTGCCATAAAAAAATTATTATATTAATAAAATGGCAGATACAAATCAGGAACACCCTAATAAATTATATCCCCCACTGCCCAAAGAACGGGTTACCCCTAACGCCCCACCTAATGAAGATATTGAAATGGAAGTAATGGATAATGGCCATTCTTATAGACTTAAAAAAATATCTGAGGTTTTAGATTTTCTCAAAAAGGAAATAACTGAAAGGGAAAGATTGAATAAGAAATATAGTAGGATGGCTAAAGCAGTTGATAATGTTGAAGGTGGATTGGTTGTTGTTTCATTAGCGTTAGGTGGTGTAGGTGTTGTTTTGCTTTCAACTGTTGCAGCGGCACCCGTTGCTGTAGGTTTGGAAGTTGCTGCTGGTGTAATCGGTCTTTCTTCATTGGTTAGTAAAGTATTTGTTAGGAAAACTACTAATAAAGCTGAAAAACATTTGAAAATTCAAACTCTTGCTGCTGCTAAGCTTAATACTATAGCTAATCATGTATCAAAGGCTTTAATGGATAATCATATATCTGATGATGAGTTTAAGTTGATAATGGATGAAATGAACAAATATGAAGAAATGAAGAGTGAAATAAGAACTAGCTTTAAGAAGAAGGTAACACTTGAAGAAAAGGAAAGTTTGATTGAAAAAGGGAGGGAAGAAGCGAGGGATTCCTTTCGGAGGCTCGTTGAGAAAAACCATGATGGAAAGCTTCCCTTTTAAATTACCTAAACTACCAAGTTTTAGGTGTAAATGTCAATGTGAAATAGGGGATAATGATGATGAATAAATATATAAGAACATTATATATGCTCTTATATATTAAAAACTACGATAAAATCTACGTTAAAAACTACGTTAAAAACTATGATAAAAACTACGTTAAAAACTATGATAAAAACTACGTTAAAAAAAATATGTTGCTAATTAAAAATGTCATTTCTAAAAATAACTGACCCTGTAAAAAGAGACTTAATTGTAAAAGAGTATCTCAAAACGAAAAAGAATATTCGGGATAATCAACTAGCAGAGAAAACAGGAGAACGACAACTTCAAACCGATTTGTCAAAGTTTTTTACACCTATTACAGAAACGCAAAAAGCTACAACAAAGGAGATTACAGAGGGGCTTAAACCTATTAAAGAAGGTGTAGAAAAATTACCAGAAGCTATTACTTTCCCAGCTTATCCATCAATACAAGCTTATCCCTCTGAAGAAAAACCAATTATTGAGGAAGAGGAATTAGAAAAACATGCAGGCGCATTTAACCCTGGGCCACTTGCAAAAGAGTATCTAGGAAAATATCGTGGTAAAGATCTTGATAAAATATATGGAATACGTAATGAAGGTGGTAAATTTATTATTGGTAACAAAACTGTCGCAATTGAGCATGATGATATTCTTCTTGGTACAGATATATATATGGGAACACCTGGTTTTTGGGAGTTAATTGTTGCTAAAACCCCAAAATTAATTTTTACAGATGATGATTTAAGAAATTATCACGATTTAATGAAACGAACCAACACTCTTTATCGAGATAACGACCCAGATGAACGATATCCTAAAAGTTCTAAAGGGGAAAAATGGACTAGAATTCTTAAACCTCTTTGGGTTAGTATGAAAAAGCGTGAAGGAAAAGGAATTGTTATCCCATCTGACCCTAACGCATTACTAGAAAGACTAGACCTGTTGATGGCAAGTAAAGAAGCAGGTAATACAGGTGTAAGAAACGAGTTAGTAAGCATTTGTGATGAATTAAAAAGACAAGGTGTTATAAATTCACACTCTTATAAAAATTTAATGTCTTTATTATAAAAAAATGATAATTACTAAGAAACACGGATTTAAAACAAGGTATTCATACGGTGGTTCCGGAATCTTTGATAGTATTGCTAACTTTTTAGCGAGGCTTTTTACTAGTAGTGCAGCTAAACAAATTGCGTCTTCTGCTCTTGATGTAGGAAAGAGTGTAGCTAAGGAAGGAGCAAAGAAAGCTTTAGAGGTTGGAAAAAGTGCAGCAGTAGAAGCAGGAAAAAAATTAGTTACGAAAGCTTTAACACCAAAATCGAAGCAAATTTTACAAAAATATAATACAACACCAAAACCTAATGATACTCCTAAAACACAAAGCATTAGTACATTAATAGATGGAAGTGCTATTGCTATTCAAGACTTAGTTAAAAGATTAAACAGTGGAGCGGGTATTAAAACAGTATGAAGAAGAAAAAAAATAGATAAGTTAAGGAAATTATATTCATTATAAAAAAGAATGTCTATATTAAATTTTAATCGTGTAGATCATAAAAAATACAATAGTGCTACTATTGAAATAACAGGCGCTTCTTTAAACATAGAAGAAGATTGTGATATCCTCGAAATTAATAAAACGAGACATGGTTATAAAAATGCTGTTGTGAAGTTATCTTCTGAAAAGGTAACCAAGATGAAAGAGATTGAGGAAAAGGTGAATAAATATTTAAAAAATCAAGGTATACCTGAAATAACACTTGTATACGGTAATAAAGTTTATCCTAAAGCTAGTCTGGATACTGCAAAAAGCATTAAACTTCGAGGTGTGTTTGTTAATGGTATTAATAAGTCTTATCCCCAGCTTTGGTTTGTAATTTAAGTAACACAATTATAATTTTTATCTCATTTAAAAATTATAATCACTTTATAAAATGGACATTTTAAGAATCACCGAACCAATTCTAAAAGATGATAGTATTGCTGAGTATGAACACCATGAGTATGAACCAATCACCGGCACCAATCTCAACAGCTCAGGAGGAGAAATT
Organism: Hippopus hippopus; assembly: GCA_946811185.2. Classification (NCBI taxonomy): domain Eukaryota; kingdom Metazoa; phylum Mollusca; class Bivalvia; order Cardiida; family Cardiidae; genus Hippopus; species Hippopus hippopus. The sequence continues at coordinate 33,404,581 of OX328099.1, read as the reverse complement.
AGGATTAACATTGAGACTCAAGATATTTTTACTCATCCTAGTGAGAGTTATTTACTTATTATAGGTGAATTAAATTTAGCAGCTGGTGGTAATTATGCTGCTAATGCAAATATTTCTTTAACAAACAATGGTATCATGTATCTTTTTAAAAGTATTAAGTATCAACTTTCAGGTATGGAGATTGAATACATATTGGATCCCGGTCATGCTACTACAATGCTTGGGTTGTTAAAATATCCGGATGATTTTTCTAAATCACAAGGGTTAAATCAATGTTGGTATAAGGACACCAACGCCGCTGCTGATTCTGACCCTGCTGCTGCTACCTATAACTCTGGTTTTACTGTAAGAAGAGATTATATTGTTAGTGGTACAGTTCCAACTGGTAGATTTAGCTTCAGAGTTCCATTAAAACATATATTCGGTTTTTGTGATGATTATGATAAGATATTGTACGGAATGAAGCAAACTCTCACATTAACGAGAAATGAAGATAATGATGCAATTTTTAGAGCTGTTGGTGTTGGCGTTGGTAGAATTAATTTACTTAAAGTATCTTGGTTTATACCTCATGTGTTACCCTCAGATGAAGAGAAAATGCAACTTTATAAAATTATTGAGAAAAAAGAAAAAATACTGGTTGGGTATAGAATGAGACAGTGCGACTCTGCTGTGGTTCCTCCAACAACATCATTTAGCTGGAGACTTGGTGTCAGATCATCACCTGAAGTGCCACGTTTTATCATTGTTGGTTTTCAAACTGATAAAAAAGGTGACCAACAACAAAATCCAGCCATATTTAACCATATAAACGTTAATAACATTTATGTTATGTTAAATTCTACTAGATATCCCGCTATTGATTATAATCTCAGTTTTACCATGAACCAATTTAGTAGAGTGTATGGGGACGCTTCTCTATTTAGGTCTAAGTTCTATAACATTAATGAAATGGTGTCAAACCCTAACATTAATCCCTCAGATTATAAAACCCTTTATCCCTTGTTTTTGTTTGATGTTTCCAAACAGAGTGAGAAATTGAAATACTCTACCACTGATATCCAAATCAAAGTGAGTTTTACTGAAAATGTGCCTGCAAATACAGAGGCATATGCTGTTATTATTTGTGATAGGTTAATTAACTTCCAGTCTGATGGAAATAAAATGAGCGTAGTGTATTAAGATTTTTTCTTTTTATATAAAAATGATAAAGGTTACAGATTTAAAAAAAATTCTTAAAGAAAATAATATAAATTTCTACTCATACTGGAATAAAAAACGTTTAGTTGAGTTGGTGAAAGAACATGGATTGTTTCCGAGTGAATCACCTAAAGAAGAAAAAAGTAAAGACTCTAAGTTTGATAGATTAAAAACTATTATGAAAAATCCTAAGAAAGTTAGTTTAGAGGATGTTGAAACTGGAGAAATAAAAACCTTTCCATCAATTTATAAGGCAGGCCAATTTATAGACCGTAGTCCACAAACGATTGAGAATTGGAATGGAAGGGTTTGGAAAGATAAATATAGGATTAACGTTTATTAATTTTCCAAAGTTGCCATTGCCATTTTCTTATTGTTTTTTTATTTAAATCTGGTTTAATACCATTACGAACAAGTTTTTCAACTAACTCATGTTTAAGTTGATGCATAAAACATCTTTCACCATATTTTCTAGGCCCTAAGGTTTCACATAATTCCGCTAATTCAGGTTTATTATATCTTTTCATAAATTCTCTTTTCATAAATTCTTCTTCATCCCACATTTTATATATATTAATAAGATTAATATATATAATTTTCAAAAAAAATTTTTGATACTAAGATAAGAAAATTATATTTACTTTATAAAATGCCGTGGCTTAATAGAATTTCTAATATAGCTAGAAGAGCTGCATCAAATGTTGGGAGGGCCGTAACGAATGTTATACCTCAATCAATCCAACGTAGAATCAATAATTTTACTAATTGGTTAACTGGTAATGTGGAAGAAAACCAATTACCACAAGTTTTTAATGAAATTGTTCAGAATGTTAGAGAGAATTATCCACCAAGACAACCGTTTGAGATTAGAATAGAGCGCTCAGCATTTAGAGAGTATATTAATCAATATGTTATAGATGGTAGAGGAAATTATAACCCGCAAAGATTTTTCGCAGAAACGTGGACGCCTCTTATAAATACTCTTCGAAATAATTTACAAACAAAGGTAAAACTTGTACTTAGGTGTAAAATGTGGTTAACGACAAATATTGGCCAAGGCCCAAGGGAATATGCTTTTCATAGTAGACAACATTTAAATTTAAACAGTGAAGAAATAGAGGATTTATTGAATACAATGATAGGTGAAGTTTTAGAAAATTTAGCTAATTTCCAAAGAGAAGGTAGTGGTTGGACTTTTGGGAGTATCGTAAAACTAGAAATACATACAGTTACTTATAACCCTTTAAGAGCTAATAGTTGGCTACCTTTGCCGAAATGGATTGCTAACAAAAAAGCAGTTATCAATATGAAAAATGAAGATGATAAATGCTTTTTATGGTGTACTTTAAGAAATATTAATCCAAAAACTAAAGAAGAAGGAGGTCACCCAGAAATAGTTGACAAGGCTTTGAAAGAAAAGGAAAGTAGTTTAAACATGAATGGAATAGAGTATCCTGTTTCGGTTACGGATATCAATCAGTTTGAAAAACAAAATCCTGGAATTAGTGTAAATGTATATAGTTATGAGGAGAACAAAAAATTCATTTATCCGCGTAGGCTTACAAAATGTGAAAAAAGTAAACATGTTAACCTTCTTTTAATTAAAAATGAGGAAAACACGCACTACGCTCTCATAAAAAACTTAAAAAGATTAGTAATAAGTCAAATAACTAATAGTCATAACTCTAAAAATATGGAAATTTGTGGACGTTGTTTGAATCATTTTGGTAGTAAAGAACTTTTGGAAAAACATAAAAAATACTGTAACGAACACGAACCTATTACTTTAGAAATGCCAAAACCAGATACTTGGGTAGCTTTTGAAAACCATTCTAGAAAACTTGAGGTTCCTTTTGTTGTATACGCTGATTTTGAAAGTGTTTTGGAGCCAATGCACATATGTCAACCAAACCCAGAAAAAAGTTATACTATACAACATCAACAACATATACCTTGTAGTTTTTGCTATATTATAAAATGCTTTGACGATACGGTTCGTGCTCCTATAAAAAGAAGTTATGTTGGAGAAAATGCTGATGAAGTTTTTATAAACTGGTTGAAAGATGATATACAAGAAATTCATCAAGAATATTACCAAAAACTAAAACCTATTGAAATAACAGAATCAGAGAAAGCAAAGTACCAGAAAGAAACACATTGTTGGATTTGTGGTGGGGAGTTCAATCATGCTAATTATAGAGTAAGAGACCATTGTCATTTTACGGGTAAATATAGAGGTGCCGCACACAATGAATGCAATCTAAAGGTTAAAAATCCTAACTTCACACCTGTATACCTTCATAATCTTAGTGGTTATGACGCTCATCTTTTTATTAAATGTCTTGGTAAATCTAAAGGGAAGATTGATTGTATCCCAAATAATGAAGAGAAATATATTAGTTTTAGTAAAGATATTTGGGTTGGAAGAAATATGAAACATAAAATTAGATTTCTTGATAGTTTTAAATTTATGAGTTCTAGTTTAGATAAACTTTCGAGTAACTTAGAAGAAAGTCAATTAAAAATTTTATCGAGATATTTTAATGCTAATGAGTTGCGTTTGGTTAGGAGAAAAGGAGTTTTTCCTTATGAGTACTTAGATTCATTTGATAAACTTAAAGAAGAGAAATTACCACCTAAAGAAGCATTTTACTCAAGTTTAAACAAAGAAGGAATTAGTGATGAAGATTATGCTCATGCACAAAAGGTTTGGAAAACTTTTAACATGAAAACGTTGAAGGATTACTTAGAACTTTACAATAAAATAGATGTATTGCTTTTAGCGGATGTTTTTGAGAACTTTAGAGATGTTTGCCGTGAAAACTATAATTTAGACCCTAGTTGGTATTATACAGCTCCTGGTTTAGCTTGGGATGCAGCATTAAAAATAACAAAAGTAAACCTAGAGCTTTTATCTGATCCTGATATGCTTTTAATGGTTGAAAAGGGTATCAGAGGAGGTGTTAGTATGTGTAGTAAAAGATATGCAAAAGCAAATAATAAGTATATGGGTGAATTATATGATTCTAGTAAACCATCAAAATATTTATTATATATAGATGCAAACAGTCTTTATCCTTGGGCAATGAGTAAACCACTTCCTACTCATGGATTTAAATGGATGACAAATAAAAAATTAGAAATTTGGCAAAAAATCCCATGTATATTAGAAGTAGATTTAGAATATCCTAAAGAATTACATGATTTACATAATGACTTTCCCTTAGCGCCTGAACGTTTAAAGATTGAAAAAGTAGAAAAACTTATTCCAAATTTATATAATAAAAAGAATTATGTTATTCATCATGAAGCTTTAAGAACATGTGTTGATTTAGGTTTAAAACTTACTAAAATACATAAAGGAATAAAATTTGAGGAACGTCCATGGCTTAAATCATATATTGATACAAACATTGAACTAAGAAAAGCGGCTAAAAATAATTTCGAAAAAGATTTTTTTAAATTAATGAATAATTCAGTTTTTGGTAAAACTATGGAAAACCTGAGAAACAGAGTAACGATAGAACTGGTTTCTAGTAAAGAGCGTTGTAGAAAATTAGTAGCAAAACCAAACTATGACCACGCAACAGTATTCGATGAAAACCTAACAGCGGTACACATGAAAAAGACTAAGTTAAAATATGATAAACCTATTTACTCAGGATTAAGTATTTTAGATATTAGTAAAACACATATGCAAAGAACTTTTTATAATTACTTTAAACCTAAGTATGGTGAAAAGGTTAGAATGTGTTATACTGATACAGATAGTTTTATTCTCGAAATAGAAACTGAAGATTTATATAAAGATATTGAAAAAGATGTGAAAGATATGTTTGATACAAGCAATTATCCTAAAGACCATTTCTTAAAAAATGATTGTAATGCTAGAGTAGTTGGAATGTTCAAAGATGAGTTAGGTGGTGAAATTATGACTGAGTTTGTTGGTCTTGGAGCAAAAATGTATGCTTATAAAACTTTAGATGGTGAGGAAGATAAAAGATGTAAAGGTGTTAAACAATCAGTTGTTAAAAGAGAAATAACCTTTAATAATTACAAAGAGTGTTTGTTTACAGAAAAGGACCTGTATAGAAAGATGTTTGTTTTAAGAAGTAGGGAGAATAATGTGTTTACTGAAGAATTACACAAAAAAGCGTTAGGGGCAAGTGATGATAAAAGGTTTCTTTTGAAAGGCAAGATTGTTACTTTAGCTTGGGGGCATTATAAAATATAATTTAATTTTACGGATTAAATTATATTTATAAAAAAAATCTTCCTCAACATTTTTTTAATACTTGCGTTTTTACATTATTTGATAATCTTACATGTTTTTTTCTAATTTCTTTTAACAAATCTGATGAAAATCTATTATAATCACTAATATCATTAAAAATATATGTTACAATTTCGTATATTAATTGGTTTCTAGTTAATTTTTTATCTAATTTAATTCCTAAATTTTTTTTACATATACATAATATTTCTTTTTTTGAATTGTTTCTAAACTTATAAATCTCATTCCAAAAATGAATCTTACAATTATTATTTAGCCTAAACATAGAGTTTATAGAATCTAAAATACTATTTGCATAATTAGATAAAAGCATTGCAAATCTCGCTAATGATTCTTTATCTGAAATTAAGTTTTTAAATTTATCTTTAGCTATATCCATGTTTATCAAATTCTCTTCCATGTTATCTATAACCTTCATTAAACCCTCATCTTTATCTAAGTTTAACTCCTTTAAGAACTCCTTTAATGACTCCATTTTGAATTATTTTATAACTTAAAATTTAAAAAATTCAAAAAATTTTATCCATTAATTTATTTTTGAATTTATGTAAAATGATTATAGTAATTATGTTAGTCCCTCATGCATAGACTTATCTTGCGTTGACATATATGGGGGCCTCGATATATATTAGTTGATGCGTTGGTTAGTGAGCACCGTTGTTAATCAATGTGTTGGTTAGTGAATAATGAAATTTATTTTTTCTTTAGAATTATGAGGAAATAGATTTTTCATACAAAATCGTATGGGCAAACTGAGAATTTCATGAATGCCCAAATATACCAAATATTAACCTACTATAGTGGACAGTAAAGAAGGGACTGTAGGTGGGGGTCATCTCAAACTTGTTGTAACACTCTTTGCAGACTAATATAAGGCCAATGAAAAATTATCAAGTGTTTTATAAAAAAAATCGGATTCTTCCGAGCTAGTACCAAGCTGCCTGAGAAACTTTGGTACCTCGTTTGTAAAAAAAAAAGCAACAGTTTAGAAGCTGGTTCTCACGAACTAGATCCATGAGCGGCCTCTTCCGGGAAACTTTACGCACAGGACTGGCTACTGAAACATAGACGATGTCATGTTCTAGTCCTTGACGAGCAGAAGTGGCTAGAACGAACAATAGTGTAGATTTCCGCGGCGTCTCGGTCTGTCTACTTCCTGCAGACATGGACTCTTCATAAGAGTCCTAGAACGCATCTAAGGCAGCTTCAATGACGTCAGACCCACTAGGAGATGACGGGGTGGATCTTCGATGTAGTGATCTGCACCAGTCACATCTCTAATTGAGTGATGGCGTCCACCTCTCTTCTGTTACAAGAAATTCGTGATCGACGTAGTTCTTCGTCCAATCAGAGACTAGTATTTGGCGAGATTTTCTGCCTCTAAAAACCCCATAAAACTTCGTTTGTCACAAACATAAACAGCCGTTCCGCATATATGAATTGTACCAGCTTCTCTCAAATTGTCAAAAAGATATTGTGTGAGGCGAAGGAGGGATGGGGGGGGGGAAGAGAAAAGGCTCGTGTAATTGTTGTTCTTGTCTCGTATCCTTCAGATAAAACTTTTTTGAAAAATCAGGATTCAACGTGCGTAGGAAACGTAATTCTCTACGCTTCACGCACACCGCAAATTTATCGACACCTCCCCCCCCCCCCATCGGCAGTTTTCAATACACTTACATAAAACTTTAATTCATCTTTTTGCAAAAAGCAGTGTCGACACCAGTTTTTATTTTAGCCAAATCTATTTTGAAAACAAAAGAAGAAAAAAAGTGGTCCGGAAAGGCATCTGCGGAAAATAGATTCTGGGACGTTAGTTATTAAACGACGAAAGTTGTAGATTGAATTATTGTATCATTCTTCTATTTCAAAGGCATTTTGAAAAATAAATAAAAACTTAAATAAATAAAAAATCTGCTTTGGTTTTACATATTATATAGAAGGAATTCTATATATTGTACTAAGCATTAGGCTTAATCATTGATCATTCTAATGATAATTTTACTGACATGTCAGTCTGGGAAAAAAGACTCCTTATGCAATCAGTTTCAACTAACCCAATGTATATATGAGTCCATGCATTCACTGAAAACTCAGCGTCAATAATAGATCTTCTCTTTGTGGCAAATAAAACCATTATTACTATAGGAGAACCATGTCTTAATTTGAATGTGCGCTACAATTGTCCAGTTTAAAGTGTCTTAAATTTTATTAAACCAAAACACAAGTTTTTAAACAGAACTATTTGGAACTTTGGCCAGGGAGAGTATAAAAACTTATGACAGAATCTTCAAGCTTTCGATTGGGATTATATATCGGATAATGACATTGATAAATACACTGATAATTTTTACTGGGGTCTTATTCAAACGCTACTTAACATCTCTATTCCTTATAAAATGATATCAATTAACCAACGGGCACCACCTTAGATCACATGCAACATTATACGGAGAATTTGAAAGAGAAAAAGATTTTATCGGAAAACAAGACAAACAGGCAAGGAACGACATTGATTAAAGTTTCGGTCACTCAGAAATGAAGTAATTACCCTAATACGAGAATGTAAGACTAATCATATCAATAATTAGCAACAAATCTAAAATCAGGTAATCTTACATCACAAGATTGGTGGAAAACTCTTAAATTATGTTTGACTCGGACTTCAAGTGTAACTATACCCCCACTTTATGATTCAATTTCAGATTCTATCACAGCAGACGAGTGAGATAAAGCCAATTTTCTGAATTCCTTCTTTGCTGGAGAGGCTGTTGTTGACGATTCACAAAAAACTTTACCGGCTAATCATCCAAAGTTCACGTGGAATCCCTTATCTTCTATAACAATTACGCATGCTTAAGTACGTATTAGATGTTTTACAAAATTTACATTGTGGTAAAGCCTGGTCCTGATACTATTAACAATCGCATTCTCGTTGAGGCCGCATGTCTGCTGTCTGAACCACTAAGCCACATATTTAATTATTCTTTACGTTGTTGCAAGTTGCCATCGGCCTGGAAAGTATCTAATGTTTATCCTATACTCGTATTTAAAGGCGGTGATTCTTCCATTCCTTCTAACTACAGGCTTGTATCTCTTAAATAAAACGGAAAAGGTTTTAGAAAGAATAATTGTTACGTATGTTTTTAACCGTTTGAGAGATACAAACTTCTTACATCGCATCAGTCAGGGTCTTTACATGGTGGCTCAACCGTTAACCAGCTAACTTACATTTATGACAAACTCTGCAGGGCTTTAGATGAGGGTTTAGAAGTCCAAATAGTTTTCTTTGACATAAGCAAAGCATTCGACAGGGTATGGCATAAGGGTTTACTCTTAAGCTCGAAAGTGCTGGGATACAAGGAAAATAATTATCTTGTTTCTCTGAATACTTATTAATAGAGAGCAATGCGTGTAATGCCTGGTGCAACTTCTGATTAAAAAAAAAAGTCTGTGCAGGAGTACCATCCGAATCTTTTCTCTGTCTTCTATTGTTTCTCGTCTACATAAATGATATCGACGAAGACATCGAGTCTAATGTTAATCTATTTGCTGGTGATACTTGTCTTTCTCTGGTTGTCGGTGACCTTAATGTAGCGGGAGCAATCTTATAAGATGACATCGACAAATAACTCTTTGAGCTGAAAAATGGCTAGCTAAATTTAACTCATCAAAGTCAGAATCCCTTATAATATCCAGAAAACGCAATAAACCTATTCATCCGGAAGTTTTGATCCTTAACACTGTTATCCTTAAAGTAGAAACGCACAAGCACTTGAGTGCCTATTCATTTCCAGCGAGGGATCATGGGAGAACTACTTGAATTACATAACAGATAAATCTTGGAAAAAGATTCACATAACGAGACGTCTGAAATGCTTACTTGATAGGCTCTCTTTGCAAATAATGTATTTACGTTTGTTCCGCCCATTCTAGAATATGCTGACATAACATGGGGCAACATTCCTCTACACCAAAAACAACAACTAAACAAAATACTAAGTGAGGCAGCCCTTATTGTTACTGGCTGTTCCAAACTTGTTTCGCTAGATGACCTACAAAAAGAATCGGGTTGGGAAACTCTTGGTTATCACAGATAGAAACATAGAATCGCTTTGTTTTATAAAATGTTTCATGGCATAGTGCCTCCTTATTTAAGTAACCTGATTCCATCCAAATTATAATGTACGAAATTCGCAAAACTGGCAAAATATAGTCTGTCGAACTAACATTTACAAGAACTCATTTTTACCAACCGCAGTTAGTGAGAGGAATGCGCTTCCAATGGAGATTAGAAATTCGGAGACACTGAGTGATTTTAAAACCTATTTAAACTGAGAAAAGCCTGAATCAAACAGGGTGTTCTTCTTTCGGGAAAGAAAAGTTCAGATTATTCACACTAGAATTCCCAAAAATGCAGGTAATACAACCAACACCTCTACCATAGAAATGTAATCAACTCGCCTCTCTGTAGATGCGGGTCATTTGAATCCAGTCAGCACTTTTTGTTTGATTCTAGATTGTATAGAGAAATACGAGAACAACTTCTCAACAACGTTTCGCAATACACAAAAGCAAATCTAACCGTACTCTTTTTTCTGGGATGACAATTTATCGCTAGATTTTAATATATGGTTAATTCACGTTTTTGAGGTCGTTAACATTCGCAGAGGCCTGAAAAATGCTTTAACGCCCGAGTGCAAAGCACGAGGGTGTTAAAGTATTTTGAGGGCCTTTGCGAATGTTAACGACTGAAAAAAACGTGAATTCATGCTGTTACTGCATAAAGTAAAGGTATTTCAGCAATAATTTGCAAAGATAGCAAAAATATTTCCATAGAAATACAAATAAGGGAACTTCAAATGTACTGTACCTAAATGGGTCAAAACCGGAAGTAGGCGAAGAAGTTTTTGTTACGAGCAGTGAAGGGCCGTTAGTCCTGTTGCCAGTTTTGATTCTCTCGGTGTAAATTTACTTCTAATGATTTTTAATACAAAGTGGACTTATGTGGCATAAACTTGCACACGTTTGGACGATTACAACTGGGATGAATGAGTGGATATGAATTTCTGTAACTGAAAGACGTCAGAGGGATCGATCTACACCAAGTGAGGGAATTACCGATCACGTTAAAAAGTGGGTGGGATGTAGCTGGTTTAGAGTACATTTCACGAGTGATTTTTTGTTCAGATCTCGATTAAACTGAGATCTTGTGCAAAATTTTGTTTGTGGTGTACTAATATCATCAAAGATAAGCCATGAAAAGGATCTAATATGGTACAAGTTCCTACAGTTCGATGGTCGGAGTCTAGGGAAAATCTGACAAGAACAAACATTGTTTACAAGGTAGGCCCGAATCGAGGATATTGATAGTACAAAGCCGGGCGTTAACGGCGCGTGAATTTACTGATTAATACACGTTTTCTCCCGTTAACGCCCGGTTTTTACCCGTTAATACATGCTTATAACGGCCCGAAAAGGCAAATTTTATGCAATAATAAACGCATATTCTCCGAAGTACACTTGTTTAACAGGTCCAGTAAGAGATTTACCTAACCAAGTATATATTTATCGAAATTAGTTCACGTAATAAGTCATTCATATATTCGCAATCCTATTGTTTCTTCCAAGATCTACCCACAGTCCAACTTAAACATGCCTCACATTGTGCATCTATTTCGTTATTGTCATTTTTTTTTCTGTCTACCTCATCAGACATCGTTTTTTTCCCATTGATTTCATAAATAATATTACTTCATGTCATCTGTGTGTTTTTCCATCATCTACTAGGAAAAGAACCGATAAGCTATGCTTTCCTTCCTGTCCTACTGACTTGTTTTGTATTTTATGACATGTAATGACTACAATTTTTGTAAAAGGACTTCAAAAAAGGGTCACACGTGCTTTGGGTGTGTTTATATGGTCACATGGTAACATAGTGGCACAAACTTTATAGCAGATGAAAGTTATATAAATTCAGTTCATATAACAACTTAGTCAATCAGTTTGTTAATAAGAGGTCGAAAAAGAGAATTCTGCTTGAAAATAAAAGCTACGGCGCTTTGATTTTTCTCGAGGAACTCTGTTTTGAGCACTAACCATTACTTAGATACTATCATATAAATATTTACAGGCAGGATTGTTATTCTTGAAAAAAAAGTGCAAAGTTTAAATGATTTATCAAATATGATAAATGAGTTTATACAGATGCTGCATTATATACATGTAGTAGAGCACGCCATATTAGAACTGAAAACCTACAAAGCTACAAGTGCAAGTTGGCGCCGCCAAAGTCATTTATTGCCATTGGTGGTTGTTATCTGTGCAGAGTAAGTTTGCTGGCAGAAGAGTTAAACCTAACAATTTACTAAGAGGGCAGCATTGCTCAGCGTCGACCTCGGTTTTGATAAGGGTATATTAATAATAGGCTACCTTGTTCTTTTAAACCACCACCAGGTTTTTCGTGGGAATGTAAGACACCTCAGAGTCCTAGCCTACTACTGGTGAAACTCAGGAAATACATGAATATGTGAGCTGTCGCCGTGATACGACTGAAATTATGTTGAAAGCGGCGTAAAATACCGATCAATCAATCTTTTTAGCCAACTTTGCTAAAAAATAAACACTGTGCTTAACTATCACCGCTGTGGTTCTCGTGCGAAAATGGCACCTATTGAACAGTTTGAGATTTCCCCTGTAAAACATCCGATGTCCGCATTCCTAGTTCACTTAATCCGACAATGTCTATTATATCTATTCCCTGCGAGTTACATTATCCACTGGACAAGCGGGGCTCAGCATTTCGATATGCCATGATAAAATGATAGATATATGGTCTAAAAAAGTGTCTTTTGGATGTTTGATATATATCCCTGCTTTACGATAAGTTCTTGTAAAATTTGGTAACAATAAATGCGACAGAATTCATTCCTACATGTAATTGTATCTGACTGCCAATCATTGTTCTGATTTTAATCTGGGGAAGCAGCAAGTCGCTCGGAAAAAGATTTATACATAGTACTGGTACAGAAATTCCAGAAGCGTATTCAAAGGTGCATCGGTCGTTTTGGTATATATAAACTTCTTTTTACAAGGGTGGCATCGTTCACTGCTTTATTAAAAAAGTGACAAAAAATATACATATTTTTGACATTAATGTGAACTCCTTAGCATACACTAAGTTTTAGACTTGTCCAAAATGAGAGCATTTGCAAACAACAAATCAAATTTTGCTCTAATGCTTGGATAAATGTCTTTCAAAGGGTAGAAAACTTAGTACCAGCATCTTCTCCTTTTCCCACAATGCCTTGAAAAGCTTTCTTCTTCAGAGTCGTTGAAACTCGGCATAATCAGATAAAGGATTCAAAGGATATCACAGCGTTTTTTTCATATTTAATATTAAGCTTTCTAAAACAGCTGTCAAACAAACGATTTATTTTTCAGCGACCTAACAATAACTAGGTCTTCAGATGAAGTTTCGTTTCCATGATAACACGACATGCATGGTCTGTGAAAGTCGCATGCCTCGCCCTTTCAATTTGAATAAACCTTACATCAAATAAACCCAACCTGACGGAATTGTAATGTGTTGAAACAAAACTATAGTCCAAGGGAAATGAAATTCAATGTGACCATCAAACGGATATATAACACTATGTATCACAATCTACACCGTGGTTTGTAACTTGCCCCTTTACGACAGTTTAGACATGGTAGAGAGTCTGCTGAGATTTGTTTCTGCTGCATCTCAGTTTAATTCACTCAGTACCCCCTTAAATATCGATAAACTACTGAAAAGCGTTAAATAGATAGAGGAGATTTGGGTTTTTTTTGTTTTTTTTCGGTGAAAGATCAAAGTTTATTTCATCTCGTGACCATCATCGGTAATATTTTCACTAGTGGCAGCCACTCGTGAAAATATTACCGATGATGGTCACGAGATGAAAAAAAAAAGATCTTTCACCGAAAAAAAAAGAAAATATTCTCTTTATTTCGTGCTGATAACCCTTTTTTGTTCGGACTTTCGTCAAAACCCGATATGTACAGTTGTTTTCGATAATTCCCCGTGGCGTGCCCCCTCCACATAACAACGCGTTACAATAATTACGTCATGCGCGAGAAATGTAAATGCGCGTATATTACGCCATATTGCCCTCTGGTTGAACGGCACGCGCTGTTTACCTAGGTAACTTGTGCGCGTAAACTACTGTTTCCGCCATTAACTAAAGAGTTAGAAAATATGGAATCGGTATTTTCACTGTTCGTAACCATGAAACATCATACTATAATCCACCATTATTTCTCGATAAAGTACCGCAAAGCATAAAATAAAAGAAAATTCGTGATGGGTATATTACACTGAAAACAAGGGAGGTTATGTGATAAAAAGTTAATCTAACATTCTTTAGCTATCGAGCTAACATTTTATTAAACGAGTCTAGAAGAAAGGTATTAGGCGAGCCTTTCACGAGTCGTGAGGAATGTTATGAAGCGAGCGTCGGGCGATCTTGGTAACATTTTTGTCTTGATGAGTAGATAAAATTTTATTTCAAATCATGTAATATCCTATAAGTCTTACAGGTAAGACAAGCGGACTGTAGAGTTAGATCCAAGATCAGACTGCATATATAGGTCTACTCGTAAGATAGTAGTTTTACTTTAAACAGAAGATGTGTTTGGCCAAAGTTAAGTATCCGGTAGCGGATAGTGTAGATTCAAGTTCAGACTGCACATTCTGAGGAGTCTGATTTTGATTCACACCGTACGCAAAAAGCGCACTAAGTCTTACGTGGTTTCCTAAGGGTTTAACAATTCGTTTTTCCAACAGAAGCTTTATTTACCGTGTCATTTGGTATGTAGGGGTTGTACCATTTGGTATGGCCAACCAAAAAGATTGTGTTACTTAAAAATTAACAATAAATGAGTATTAGACTAAGAATGTAATTAAGAATACTTGGTGAATACAGGCCCTGGATGTTATTAATACTGAGGGGTCCTGCGTGGCAGTGTAGTACTCATAACCTGGAGGCCCCGGGTTCGAGCCTTACTAGAGGCGCTTGGTATTTCGTTGGAGTGTCCCTGGGTAGGATACCTTAGAACATCAACTTAACAATTATGAAACCCAGGGCATACATGAATATAAGAGATATCGCCGTGATATGACTGAAATACTGAAATACTGTTGAAACTGCCCGAGAACACTTTTCAATCAATCTGTCTTAACAACTGATCGATAATTCAGCGAACAAAACACACACACACTTACACTTAAGCGCGACATGCTTGTTTCTTCCGGACAATGCCCGATGTTGACCAACCAGCAGAATGATAATTTTGCAATTTTCCGGTCATGTGTTTTGCCTGACATCGACACAGAAATCTGAATAATGACTGCGCCAGCAGACGTTTCCGTCAAGCCTGCCTTGTCACGGTCGATGTCAATAAGATTAATGAGCTGGACTTATACTGGTAAGGAGATCGGTCGAAGGAAATTAACAACTCTTTTGACATTTGCCGTTCGAAAAAAAAAAAGGTACAAAAAAGTACTTTCAATTTTTATTGTAGAGGCCATTTTTTTTTTACCAGAGCATTTAATGAAACTTATTTATACTCGTTGCGTTGATGATACCTACATGTCGAGAAAATAGTGTGTGACATCACGGATCAAATATTAGTCATTTCATTTTAGAATGTTAACAAGCTAGACTTTTTTTAACACTTAACCTGCTATATGAAACTTTCAAGCCGATAGTAAAAACCCAAATGTTGATATTTCTAAGTTATTTTTCGGGAAAAAATATCACCTTATCCGCCAGTGTAGATTCAAGATCAGAATGTACGTCCTGTGCAGTCTGATTATGATCTACATTGTCCGCAAAAGGTCCTTGTATTGTGCGTAGCAGCCTAAAGGTCAATGCATTTGCTTTGGTTCCTACCATGTTCCACCAGTCTTTATGTGGCATAATTATCTTTCCTTCAATAATGTTATTGGGATAGGCTTTAGGCAAAATGTTGGGGTGCTTATGTAGGTATATTAGCTGAGCCTGAAACTTTTCTTTGGAAATGACGGATTTCCTTGTCTCTTTGTCTGAATTTGTCAACCCAAGTAGGCAGCTCTAAATTCGCTTCTCATTTGCTCTTTGTTGCAACCGGTCGTAACAGCCTGCCTATCTATCTTTCTATTGGCTGTCTGTCTACGCATCTTTTCCTCACGTAAAAACATGGGCAAATGTAAATTTTAACACATGTTATTAATCACTGATAAGCGATTCCGGACCCTTAGGATCCTCTTTTTGTTTTTTCTTAGGAATTACTGTTCATGTCCCGAGTTCAAAAGGCGATCACATTTCAAAACAACATCAACAAACCCGATAAACGCATTTCAATCATTGGGTAACCAGACAACTAGTCTATCGGAAAAATCCAAGCTGTTCAATTACTAGTCAATATTATCTTGACTATGTTGATTCATTACCTAGAGCAAAACGGAAAGGCTAATTGACATTTTCGTGCATGTATGCCAGGGGCGGACTGGTAATACGAAGAAATGATTTTTCTCTTCCATAATTGCATTAATTTCTAACGGAGGGTGGGAAGGTAATGAAATTTGAATGAGAATTAATTTAAGTAAATTTATTTCTCCCACTTGACAACTTTAAGTGGTATGAAATTGCACCATTTAGCTGACAATGGTTGTTGGACCGATTACTTGATAGCTTTGTTATTATGGATTTAATTGATTTTCATTATTTCTTGCACAATTCGCTGTTTGGCGCCATTAACTAATATACTGTTTTGTGATATAGAATAAAGCCGTGCTCCTACAGTGTTTAGTCAAGAAAGAAAATTTCTTTGAGGTACTTGTATGAGTAGTTGATCTGCCACAGTCATATAATTGAAATACTACCGAAAGCGGTGCAATACATCAAACTATCTGATGCGATAGATATAGCATATCATGTTTTTGTCACTTTCCTAGTGCTTATATTTGCCTCGAGCAGCGCGAGAAATTTTGATATCGCATGAGGCTGAAGGTTGAGCGTTGATGTCAAAATTTTCTTCGCAGCGAGAAGCAACTGCAAGCACCAGGAAAGGTATATCTTACAACTTTTAACTACAAAATATAACATTTATTGACAATAAAACAAATACTGAGTAAATTGGTAGTAATTTCTATTCTATGAATGGCGGATGAATATTGTAAGTCATATTTTGACAAATCAAATCTAAAATCAATACTTACCTATTCCGCGGGCGGATTACGCCATCATATTTGAAACCGTTTTTGGCACTGTATAGATACGGATTTACTTTTTCTGTCGCGTGTGATATTTTATCCGTGTGCGATGGATGTATTTGAGCTGGAAAATTTATACGTAAATAAAAAATATTAATAATATCTATCATCAGTTTTCCAGTAAGGTCAACCAAGCGGTGATTATACAAATGCAAAATACATACGTTGAAAAAATACATATCTGAAGATTAGAATTTATCAGTCGGTTGGCGATGATCGCATTGTATACAAATATTTAGATTTTAAAAAAATCGTAGTTCAACATGTAGAATAAACATTACAGAAATGGTTAGGTCACCAAAACCCAATGATCCACGGCAGACCTGCAAATGATTATTTAATGAAAGCACTGATGGCTAGGGGCAAGTGGAAAGTGCATAACTTATATGCGTAGAGCAATTTGTATTGTTAAAAAAATGTGTAAGCTGCATTTTTTTTTTTTTTTTTTTTTTTTTTATTTTTCATGCATATCCAAACTCTAAGAAGTAAGTGGATGCATCCACATGCTGCGTCCTCATGTTGCGAAAATTCGAAAAAGAACTATACATACCATTCTTTCCAAGCGCCAAGTGCATTTCATGTAGTCCAAGTCCATAGCAGTGCTAGTAATAGTCGAAAAACAAATACAAATTCAAGTCTTTTATTCTCTCAGTTCCAGTGCAGGAAAACATGAGGATAATAAAAACAACATGTGGTCAGGAAAAACAGGTTGCAATGATTTCCATCACTCTTCACAATGAGGAATTAACAACCAAAACTAACGTAGGTTTGGAAGACATTGTATGTGAAGCAGAAAACACAAAATATAAAACTGGTTTCACACCACTTTAGTTTAATGTATCACTGTTTAATTTTTCAAGTTTGGTATATGATTGTTTTTTCCTTCTTCTTTTTCGCCTTTTTTCATATTCCAATTATTTCCTTCATTTTTTTATCTTTTGTAAAAGAAGAAAAAAAGACTAGTGCACCGCATGTAGATGTAAATGCTCGGCTACAGTTGCTTTTAGTGACAATTGTAAGTTGAAAAACCGGGCATTGCAGTCAAATATATTTAGATTGTTACCTGCCCCTGTTGTATGACTTACAAGTAAATATGAAAGTCAGCAACTACTCCAAGTTTTGAATAAATATTTACTTTTTCGAAATTCTATCTATATTATAATACTGTTGCATTATCAATTTTAGTGACTGAATATAAAGGTAGTAATTGCCACTGTGTTCTGCGACAATTTTTACAATAAATTGTACCTAAGGACAGTTTATAGTAGCTTTGAGTTGTTACATTTCTAACTTACAGGTTATTCACATGTGTTTTTGAAATAAAAAAATTGTATGGACAAGAGCAAGACTTTTCATCGAAAAATTATCAAACGCCTATTAAGGTGATAGGTATACCAATTAACAAACTAGAATTTGATTTATCATGTCGATGTTATGTATCAAAATGTCAGTTCATACACTAATAACACATTGTATCAGTATTCTTTTGTCAACTCCTACAGCCCAAAATGAACATCAAGGACTACTTTTAACTCCTCGCCAACCAACAAAATTTTAGACTTGTTCAAAATGAAACCATTTGCAGAATTTAATCTTACTCAAATGCTGTTATTTACCGTTGGAAGGGTAGAATACGCTGTCAGACGAGAAATGGTGGTTACTTGCATTTCTCTTTTTCCTGTAATGTTTTCAAAAGGTTTCTTTCTAATGGTTGTAAAACCTTGTGGTTGTGTGGTATAGGGTTAACTAGATACAAGGGATCCAAGAGCAATGCTGCTCTTCAATTGTTAGTTGTTTTTTTTTTAAGTAGGTCAGTATAAATCCAAGATCAGACTTTAAAGATGGATAGACCTTTAAATGGCATAAGGGAATACGCTAACCATTTTCAAAGGGGGCTGCCATTTTGAACTGACCATGATAAAGTGGTCAAAGTCATACAACAGTTAGGTCAATATCTAGAACGGTAGTCGTCGATCAGGAAAACAATGCCTATAGATTTCAAATACGCTTGAATGCATATTATGATGTTGTCAAATAGACAAATTTCATCCACAATTACTAAAATAAATTCTGCGAGATTATAATAACAGAGAGCAAAATTTGTTGTTCGTTTGCACATACGAACTTACAGTCTTCGTCAAGGGTCCGGGGCGCTGTCACATTGCGTCAACTGTACTAATCAATAGACAGATCAAACATGTAAAACAGTAAAGTTAGATAAACATAAACTTTGACCTAAAGAGAAATCATACCTTTGATTCCTCTTAAATAAACATTATTATGCTACTTGGAAAAAGTTCTTTCCTTCAAGATCGAGGTCCATTCCTTGTAGCGTTATGTCTTGCAAGTTCCTATTTTGCCTTACATTATTAAGAACAAGTGTTTCTGCAAGAGTTTACACCGTATCTTCAAGTTAATTCCGGTCCAATTCGGTCCATTCTGGTCCGTTTCGGTATCACCATACACTGGGAAAACAACCAACTCCGCAACGACTGTTCCACTTGTACATGCATTACGGCTGTCAAGGTCAACGGTTTTGTCTATTTATACACTATTCATGGATATACACCATATAACGCTAATCAGTCAAGTATCAATTTCGCCATGCCCATCTACATCCAATGGTGTGCACACAGGGACGACCCAAGCTATACATGGGTGTTGGGTGCGTCATGCTCTGTATGAGTCTTTGGCAAAATTAACGGGAGAATTGTATAACTTGTAAGCGTTCTCATTTAAAATTCATCATGCAAACAAACTCCGTTAAAAACTTTTGCTTTGGAAATATTTACTTTGGTACTATCTCGGTATACATGTATGTAGACACCGACCCCCTCTTTCCATTTCTATTCTACATCACGGATGAATATTTCGTAAGGTGTTTTGGAGGGTGTGTCGTTTCAAGCCAATCAGAAACGGCAGTAGCAATTCCAGTAAATCGCGGAAAGCGAAAAGCCCGCTTTTATACATGATGTTCAGAGTGGTTGCATGAATGAATGAATGAATGTTGTTTTATGGCGCATCGACAACTTTGGTCATTTAGCGCGCATATCAGTGTTAAAAGATAATAAAAGTGGAATTGTTTAAACCGAATAAAGTTTGAATACATTAATGATAATAAAGGAATTGAATTAAGAAGTATTATATGTGATCTTAATATGCATAAAGGGCATTATTGAGTCACAGGGCAATCCCTAAGAACTCAATAGTTTTAAATGATAAGAGTTAAGAATGTGATAAAAAAGTATGAAGTAAATGCTGGATTGATAATAAGAAGTCTTTAAATGAGGTAGGAATATGTCATTTATAATGTGCATAAAATATGATATTGAATGGCTGGGCATTCCCGGCCTACTCAAGACTTTTAAAAAGTAAAACTGACGATATTGCTTTTCCTTGGAAATGAGTGTTAAAACTGGTAAAGATTGGAGCCTTCAATGGGATCAGTATACTCCCATTAAGGAGGTCCGTCTCCAATGAGATAAGATGCCCCCAAGAGGGCTAATCCTCCCATTAAGGAGATGCAAACTGAATATTAAAGGAATAAAGAATGTTGTTAAAAGATGGGTAAAAAACGCAAGAGTAAATATCACAGTTTATTGTAAATGCCAATCTCCTTTATGAAAGCGATAATAGATTCAACACTGACAGAATCAAAAAGATTTTTCAAACTATTGACGTTGAAATATTTTGAACGAAGTGGCTGAAAGTCAATGCAGTCTAGTAGGATATGTTTTACAGAAAAGGATGCATTGGAATACATTCAGGGGCATCATCTCTGGTCAAGAGCCAGGAATGTGTGATGCGTGAATGGCCAATTCGAAGTCGTGCAATTATCACTTCTTCTCGACTAACAGACCTGTAAACGGGGTACCATTCGCCAAGGGACGGTTTAACTGAATGCAGTTTATTGAAAACATCAGCATCCCACTGGGATTGCCAAGAAGATTGGATATGTGTTAAAACGGAGGATTTAAAATCAGTGTGTGGAACTTTAAAATCTGAAATGGGAAGGTTAAGTGCAGATTTAGCAGACCTATCGGCATTTTCATCGCCTTTGATGCCTACATGACTTGGAAGCCAGCAGAACACCAATCTATTCATAGAAGAAATTTGTGAGATCCTTTCGAGTAAATTACAGATTAAGGGATTCTCAAGGCATTGATGTGAAAGGGCTTGTAATGTTGACAAAGAGTCCGTGAAGATAATGAAACGGTTGGAATTAGAACGTTCAGCTAGATTAAGGGCAAGATCAATTGCTTTAATTTCAGCAGAGAAGATAGAGGAGTTGTTTGGAAGGCGACACTTTAAGCTCCTTTGTCCATAAACAGCGGCAGCTGCTACAGAATTTCCTTCTTTAGATCCATCTGTATAGATGGGTTTTAAGGAAAAATAATGCTCCTTTATCTCGTTGTATCTAGCATGAAACACAGTTCTATCCGTGACAGACTTTTTGTCAGATGCAAGGTCAAATCTGAATTCTGCACTGTTTAGTGTCCATGGAGGAATTTCAGAGATTTTATAGTCGGCAATAGAGTCAGTGTCTATGCCAAGGTTATCTACAATGGGCTCCATGCGGATACCAAATGGAGGAATAACATTTGGTTTCCTTTCATAAAGACGTTTATATTGAGGTTTAAAAACAATGTTATGAGTTGGAGTAAAACGATTGGACTTCAGTTTTAAAAGATATTGAAGCGAGAGTTTTTCCCTCCTGTAAGGAAGAGAAGGTTCACTAGCCTCAACATAGAGACTATTGACGGGAGAAATTCTGAAAGCTCCAAGTACAAGACGCAGACCTTCGTGGTGTATAGAATCGAGAATTTTCAGGTAAGATTTACGGGCAGATCCGTATACAATAGATCCATAGTCTAATTTGGAGCGAACTAAAGACCGATAAAGCCGCAAGAGGACTTTACGGTCTGCTCCCCATTCAGAATAGGCCACAACCTTAAGAAGATTAAGAGCCTTCTTGCACTTCTTTTTAAGTGCAGTGATGTGAGGAAGGAAGGAAAGCTTTCTGTCAAAGATGACTCCAAGAAATTTAAACTCAGAAATGACTTCAATTTTAGTTTTGTCCAAATACAGTTCAGGGTCTGGATGAACACCTCGTAGATTACAAAGGTACATGCACTTAGTTTTGGATTTTGAAAATTTGAAGCCATTTTCATCAGACTACGTTTGCAGTTTGTTGAGACACTGTTGAAGTTGTCTCTCAATAATATTCACATTTCGAGATCTGAAGCATATAACAAAGTCATCCACATAAAGGGAACAGTCTACACAAGGACAGATAGCTTTAACTATACTGTTTATTTTTACACTGAAAAGTGTAACAGAGAGAATACATCCTTGGGGTACACCCTTCTCCTGTTCACGGGCTCCCGAGACAGTATTACCAACTCGGACGCGGAAAAGACGTTCATCCAAGAAGGCTGAGATAAAAAGAGGAAGACGGCCTCGAAGACCGAAGTCATGCAAGTCCTTAAGAATTCCGTATTTCCAAGTCGTATCGTAAGCGCTTTCAAGGTCGAAAAAGACAGATACTACATGCTGTCTATTAATAAAGGCTTTTCTGACAAAGGTTTCAAAGCGGACAAGATGATCTATGGTGCCACGCTGGCGACGAAATCCACTCTGTACATCAACGATGACGTTGTTTTTTCTCTAAAAACCAGACAAGCCTGTCGTTGACCATACGTTCTAAGGTCTTGCACAGACAACTAGTAAGAGCTATTGGACGACAGTTAGCCGGGTCACTAGCATCCTTGCCAGGTTTTGGGATAGGAATGACTAGTGCCTCCCTCCAGGATGAAGGAAAATCACCTGACTGCCAGATATCATTAAAAATATCAAGTAAAACGGTGAGAGAAGTAAAAGGTAAGTGTTTTAAAAACTGGTGATGAACTTTAAATTGGCCAGGAGAAGAATCGTGAGCTCTATTCAGAGCACATTTTAATTCTTTAAAGGTGAAGGGTTTATTATTGTGCTCTGAATTAGAAGAATTGAAATTAAGTTTTTTCTTTTCTTCTCGGGCTTTATTCCTCTGAAACTTTTCAGAATAGTTTGCAGAGGAAGACTTTTTGCAAAAGGTGTCGGCAAGAGCGTCAGCTACATCCTGGGTTGATTCTAACGAAGTATTGTTTACTTCAAGGTGACTAAGAGGGTGCTGGCCTTTGCCATTGATCTTTCTAATCATGTCTCAGGTTTTTTTAGCAGTAGTCCTACTGTTTAATTTAGAGACATGTTGTCTCCAGGCCTTGTGCTTACTTTCTCTAATGGTACGACGGGCCTTTGCCCTGGAAATACGGAATAAGTTATGATTTTCTTTGGTAGGCCTGAGGTTAAACTTTCTAAGGGCTTGTTTTCTGTCTCTGACAGCCTGTTTACAATCATCATTGTACCAAGGTTTGTCAGGATCTTTTGGATTTGTCGAGGTCTGAGGGACGGACTGTTTAGCTGCATCAATTAAAAGGGAAGTAAAAAGTTTTGCGGGATCATCGCAGTCTCCTAATTTGTCATGTGTAATGGTGTGTTCACAGAGGGTTTCAAATCTGTTCCAATTGGCTTTGGAGAGCTTCCATTTCTGTGGTCTTGCGCTGCTGGATGGTTGTGTAGATGAAAAGATAATGGGAAAGTGATCACTTCCACACAAATACTCAGTCACTTTCCAAGTGAAATTGGGAAGTAAGACTGGGCTGCATAAGGTTAAATCAATAGAAGAGTAGGATCCAGTTGCTGGATGCAAGTAGGTTTTGGACTTGTTATCATTCATGAAAGACAAAGAGTTGTTCGAAATGAAGCTCTCCAACTGTAAACCTCTCTGGTTAGTGTCATCACAACCCCACATAACACTGTGACCATTAAAGTCCCCAGCAAGAATATAGGGGGATGTCAATTGGGAAATGAGATCATTCAGATTGGTCTCATTGATAGGTGTGCTTGGGGGAGATATAAAGAACATATTGTAACAGCACTATGTAAAGATAACCTGATGGCAACAGCTTGCAAGTTTGTGTTAAGCGAGATAACTTTATGAGGAATGTTGTTATTAACAATAACAGAAACACCACCTCTGGCTTTCTCGCCTTCGGTAAAGACTTTATTGTAAATGGAATGATATTTGATAGAGATATCATCCTCCTGTTTAAGTAAGGTTTCTTGCAGACAAACAGCAACTGGTTTGTGATCATTGATTAAAAGGGAAAGTTCATCAAAGTTTGACTTCAGACCTCGACAATTCCACTGGATTATGGTATCCATAGTGAATGAGGAAAGTATAAAAGCTAAAGTAAAAAAAGAGGCCGTAAACCAATGCATTTTAAAATAGATTGATTAAGATTTCATTACACTTGTCTCGGGTATGGACGAGAGCCAAGTGTCAGTGTCCTTGTTCCAAGGATCTTTAGAAACGGACCAGATAGAGGCCTCTGAATCTGAAGCCTCACCTTCCAGATTTTCAGTATCTGCATCCATGTCCTCTAGCTCCGAAAATCTGTTGGAGGTAGGGACAAGATCATTTACTCTGACTGTGATTTCACAAGATCCATGGGTATCTCTGGATTGTGGTTTAGATTTCGAAGAATACTTTTTAGGAGATCGGGGTGCATGATTAGATTTGTTATCTTTAGATGAAACGTTAGATTTAGCTGTAGACTGTGAAGATGGAGGTTGGGGTTTCTTTGGAGGCTGTTGTGAAGGGGGAGATGGCTTTGAAGCATTTTTCGAAGAGATATTTTGCGAAGAGGTAGATGGCTTTGAAGTTTTTTGAGAAGAAATACTTTGAGAGTTTGTGGGTTTTGAGGGTGCAGAAGAGGTTTTGTTTGTTTTAGACGCAGATGGAGAGTCAGGAATTAGTTTGGAAAAGGTGGATGGAGGGAAAAGTTCTTTCAACTCAGTAGTTACATCAGGAAATTTTTGAAGGAGGACTTTTGCAAGAATCTTACAAGTGCTGCAGTCGTCCTTTTCAGTTGATTAGCCAACAACACCTGCATAGCTAGGACCAGAAGAGGTTTTCTTGCGTTGTTCAAATATTTTCCTAGCTTCTGGAAAGCTAACATTATTGTTGTATTTAATGGACAGGATTACTTTTTCTTCCCTCCATACAGGACACTCTCTTGAAAAAGTAGAGTGTGGAGACTTACAATTAATGCAAAGAGGAGGATTTGAACATGTAGTACTGTCATGGTCAGGTCCTTCATGAGCACATTTAGAGCATGTTTCTTGGTTTGGACATTTACTGATGTGATGGCCGTACCGCTGGCATTTAAAACATCGCAAGGGATTTGGCACATACACATCTACTTTAACAATTTGGAAGCCTATCTTGATAGATGTTGGAAGAACAGGTGAAGAAAATGTCAAAATGTATGTGTTTGTAAGTCTCTGTTCTCCATCTCTGCGTACAGAAATCCGTTGAACATCGGATACACCTTGTTGTTTAAGGTTGTCTTTAATTCCTTGCAAGGAGTTGCAGTAGCTAAGCTCTTTGCATTTAATTACTCCTTTACAAGAATTGAGAGAAGGATGTGGGAAAATCTTAACGTCTGTGTCAAAGAATTTTGTGTGCTTTAAAAGATTCAGTGCTTGTTGATTAGTGAGACATTCAACTAGAAGGGTCTGGTCTTTAAGCTTTTTGACAGTTTTCGGAGTTCCAAGGATGCTAGATATTTGTTTTTCTATTATGAAAGGAGAGAGTTTTGTGACAGGTTTTAAAGGATCTTGAGACTGGATAAGAATAAAACGTGGAGAATGAAAGGAAGAAGTAGGAATTGAAGTTTCCGTTTCAGATTCACTATCTGAAAGAGGGCGCTTGCTTTCATTGAGCTTGGCTTTTTTTTGGGACGCCATGTTTGTGTGTAAGGTTTCACCACCGATGCTCCCCACCCACCACGGAGCCCAACAGGGAGACATGGTCTGGGGAAAACCCATTCGCAGACCATGACAGGGATACATCAGTGGTATACTCGGTATGAAAGGGCTAGACTGGACAGATGAATTCTCGCAGAAAGTCCTACCAAGCTTAGACGATCATTGAGAGGTTACAAATGTCAGCCAAATACCAAAGAACTTTCACCCGATTGACCCATGAGCCACCGCCTTCTACAGCAGAACAAGAAATATAAAATCTGAAAAGAGTGTGGATTAGATATGAAGAAGACAGTAATTGTAATTGAGAGAAGGGTGCAAAAGAAAGAAAATATTAGATGCCCTAGGGCAAGGCATGACCAGCCGATTGATCAGGACGGGCCTTCCTGACCTCTCGTTTAGTTCAGTTCAAGGCCAAAGCGGTGTATTGCGAAAACAGAGCTATCAAAGGGCCGAGCTCTGAATCCACTCAACCACCAGGATCCCGTCACCAAACGACACGAGTTTCAGCCCACGGCAAACGGGCAGGCACAGTGGGGGGGGGGGGGGGTCTTACCCCTTCTGTAGTGCGACAGCTGGGCTATTTCTACCCCCCCCCTCCCCGCCCAGCTGGGGGACCAGAGTGGTTGCATCTTTCATGCAAAAGTCTGAAACGTGGTTGCTACGGCTAGGCGACGTTAGCCCCTAGCCAACAACGTAAGTAAAATGAAAAAAGTCGAAGGGAATTCAATGTGCCCCTGAGTTATCTAATACCAATAGGTTTATAGAGGCCATGCTCACAATACGAGGGTGCTTTTCACCAAGGCAGTCATTGCACGCGTATATTCGTCCGTATTGTCGACGATTTTCTAAATTGATGTAGACACGGCGTGAAATCCAAACGGTTTTTTACGTATAACCATCCACCCCGGACTTATAGCACTATTTGGTGTGGTGTTCCCGGTAGAAAAGCAGGTGGAAAGTTACTCGGAAATTTTCGAGATTCTATACATGGAACGTGTAGTTCAAAAAAGCGTAACTGTTCACCGTACTGAGAAAATTTAGGTGTACAAAATGTACAAGTGGGTAGCATTTAAGCAAACTTTTTGTGTTACTGCTCTATTTACGTATATCAAGAGCTTAAGCGTTCGAATTTAACAGATCTTACTGCGTACATGAAGTGCAACGTCGAGTAAAAAAAAAAAATCCCAACGAGTAGGAGGAAGGGTACAAAAAAGAGGTACTGAATTTAAGATTCGTAATTTTATAGCTGTACTTTTCGAAGTGTTTAATTACACAGCAGATACGGCGCTTTGATTTGTTTTCATTGAAGATCAAGGTGTTATTTCACACAGCGAACGACAAAACAAACATTTTCACGAGTTTTGAAGGCGCGAGCAAAAGAATAAATCAAGGATTCAAAAATAAATAATACCTCAATCTTATGCTGCTTGAATGTTAGGCATTCATTTCTACGATATCCGCGGTATTACGGAAGGTTGGCGAGTGCGTAGGGTCGTTGATTGAACCGTGGGGACATTCAGAGAACGAAATTATCCCGATTCCTCTACACAACCGAGAAGACGGAAATCTTGGTCTTAAATCGTACCTGCACTAACCACAAGTTTCTAATGCAATAATCACATTAACAATTAAAAACTCCACGACTAGTCAATCGTAGTTGCAGGTCGAAATTCCCTGAAATTCCAGGTTTAGATACGAGATCATGAGAGTCGATCCGTTCTTAAGGGTTTGTTGCTTTGCCTTGTCACGTTTTGTCAATTTCACTCGACACGATCTGTTATCGTCAGATTTTCGTTTAGATGCGATCACTTATGTTCTGATAGGATTGTTTGATTCCGTTCAAGATTTGTTCATGATCTCACAGGATCATCACTATCAGATTTATCGAAATGGAGCGCCATAGTTAGAATAGATTAGTTCATCACAAACCAATACTCTCCCTAACGATTGTGACTGCGATGCTTTTTTCCCCCGATCATGAGCGTGGGTGATCACAATTTCGTCTACGACTGAAATCCATGCGATTCATGATTATACAGAACGACTGACCATGAACTTCAGTTATTCTTGCAATTTGAGCACCACACAATTCAACCAGTGATAGCGACAGGGATGATGTAGTGTTTATCGTATTACTGTACAGCTCACCCTACAAGGCTGTAGCACTGGGAATAGATTAATTTGTTTCACTGAGTACAATAAATGTGAACGCCAGGGAAACACTTCTTTGGTGCCCAAGAATAAATGTTTACGCGTTACGACTACTTCATATGGTTCACATTTCATCTTGTCATTGGTTTCTTGTACAAAATTCAGCCTTCTTGAGAACAGTAAAGTTAGGAGCAGGACCCGATTTCACGTCAAAACCGAAGTCTCTTGTTCTACTCAAAATCAACTAACGGCCTCAGGCTCTCACTTAAGTTGACTTCGTTATTTGAGACGCATTTCACGAACATTTACAGACTATGGTACCGTATTTTTCGGACAACAGGACGCAGCCTATCCATTAAGGAAGTGGAAATTTACAAGGGTGCGGCCTATAAGACCAAGCGGCTAATAAGTTAATTCTATTTTTCTACATGAGCTTTTAGTGAAGCCTATAAAACTGAAAATAAATGAAAACCAGGTTACAAGTCCCTATGTGGGCGAGATTTTGGTCCACGCCACCAAAGTATTTTTTGAACACTTATACCTACCTTTAGTTGATAGATTAATTAATACGCTTACAAATGTGTTAAAACTCGTGACTTATCTTGATTTTCACATTTTTTGATTGATGATTTTGATTGGTACCAATCAGTGGTTAACTGCGAATTTAATCAAAAGCGTTCTTTGGTGTTTGCCGTAAATTAATCAACCAAAGTGACAATTCGACAATTTCGAAAATCATTAAAGTATTCGACAAGAGATAAAGAATGCTAACGGTCTCAACTCCTATATGTGATTTGATCTCCAGAAGGGGGAGTCATTCCACTGGAATGAAAAAGGAAAAAAATGCAAAAAGAAGGGATAAATTTGTTTTATGTAAATATTATAATACATAAACCGGTATACATATCTATAGATCAATGACACTGTATATTAACCAAGCGTATCGGCCGCGGCCTATGAGCCGGTTCGGCGTATACAATATTTTCTATTTCTAAAATGGTTAAAATGAACGGATGCGGCCTATACAGTGCAGCGGTTTATTGTCCATTATCTTACGCTTGATGGCATTCTACAAATACACATCTATCTATTATGGGCATTCTGGGTACAGAACCGGACTACTTTTCAAAACAACAACCGTTACTTGAATTTCAAAATGAGATAAACGTTTACTCAATAAAATGCTACCTGGTGCGATTCATTCAGCTGTGATCGGCTAGCATGTAACCTATGCATCGGCCATTTATCAAAACTACCCCTACATGCTTGGATAATAGGCTAATAGCTTCGTTGTAAGTCCTACTTTTCCCGAATATTCGGGGGATGGGTGATGCGTCATAGCAGATAGGTCGAATCTTCGAAGAACATGACATGCGCAGACAACGGTTTATTGTCTGGAAAATACGCTAATATTGTCAAATACTATCGTGAGCAAAATAAAGGGACTTAACTCAGTTAACAAACATTAGTCCGTTATTTTGCCGAGTTGATTCTGAACCATTGGGTTAGCTTATGATGCACACACACACACACTGTCTTAAAGGTGGGTATTTAGATTTTTTACATCTCACCAAATTAAAATATATATATATCACTGAAATTTATATGAAAAAAAAAAAACACAAATCATCAATAATTAAGAATCATAAAATTACAAAAAAATTTTTTTTTTGACGGTGTTCCCTTAAAAGGCTACGTAGCCTCTTAAGGTATTTTTAGATTTCGCGCCAAAAATCAAAAAAGCATTGTGGGAATGTCAAGTGACTGGCACGTGACTAATGACGCTTAAATTACATAACATAACAAACATGTAATGATTTTCCATAATGTCTTCTTCGGACGCTATGTTTGAAGCTTCGTCTGTGTATTTCCGGTATGTAAATGAGCGAGTTACTCATGTAAAAATAGACCGTGTTTCCCGTCGGTGTCGACCTGGGCCGTAGTAAATCTCTAATTTCTCTTGTTGTCGGATGGTTTTCGACTACTGGGGTTTTATGAATGAAAATTAAAAGGCTTTGTGAGTATAAGGATGATTTTTTTTTTTTTTTGTATTTTTGTAAAAATTTCGTCCCAAAATCTGAAGGGCCACCTTTAATCCATAGCGATGAAGTTTGTAATATTCAGTGGACTTTTTTAGCAACAATTATGACAATCATAAATCCTAATTATGCTTCCTATGTCTATCTAATTGATTGCCTAAGACAGAAAGTCGCGACTAATCAGATGGCAAGACTTGAAATTTAGAAGTGATACAAAGTTAACAATAGCTGATGAGTACGACCCCAACGGACAAAATTCTTCCCTGTCGGTATTGACCCTATGTATATACATAAGTATTATATTACCGCTGTAAGATAAATTGGTCTAATGAATGGCTGTCAGTGGTACAGTCGGTTTAAATTGCCGAACAGAATTCTCGGTTCTCAGAATTGGACTATGCTCTGTTTATTTGCAAGCGAAATAAAGTAGTCGTCTGTATACTCTAGAGTCGGAATCATTGCAGTGAAATCACAGTGACAAAATTCTTATTTACAGTCTTTTTCTCGTCATACACACAAACAAAATGCAAGTAGTAGGACACATCAATTGCAAATTACTGAACATTATCCTTCATTATAAAACTTAGTTGATAGTAGATCTATTTGAATTTCGCGATAAGAGTAAGTGTTTTACTAGTATACTACTCAAGGTTTGTTAAACTCCAGATATTTCATACAGCACTGTAAAATGTACATTTGATACATTTGTGATTGTTTTACTGGATAGGGTTCAATGGCTTTTGTGATGGTTCCCAGAATACACAATAACTTTAATGATCGGCAAGACTTTTGTGCATATACTCCTCGATTTCAATGATGTTTTGGTGCACTACATACATGTACTCGACATGTGTAGGGTGTTTAATTTCCGCTTCAGCTCGAAAGGCTAAAGTTTTCTTTCATAAATAAACTTAACTGGAATAACAATAAGGATACTCTTTTTCCTATCCTCATAATAAACTTACTCTACCGCAATTTACGTTCTGAAGTCTGCGCAAGCACAGATCATGTTGTCTTACTCCAAGTGAAAGCCATGGTCTACATCAATTCTCTTTGTATTGCGAATTTGTCCGTATATAATTAAATTAAAAAAAAAAATAAAAACTTGTCTTTGCGGATAAATTTTCTGTTCTATGTATTATTAGTTGTTCGGTCAGGTGGCAGGAGACTTGGAAACTTGTTCACGGCTGTGGCAAAACATGTCGCCCTGAGCCTAAAGCGAGATATGGACATGATTCGCCACAGCCCTGAACAAGTTTTCAAGTCCCCGGCCACCTGACCGTACAACGAATTTATCATACTGCAAAGTTTTAGCACTCCAACATGTATTTAGCGAAATTTCCCCGTTTTATGTACTCACGAATTGGGTACGCTGACGACATAGAATTTCCCTTCTAAGTGCCCAAATTCAATGAAAACTGATGTCACTGAGAAATGACATCACTGAAACCTTGGTAAAACGTGCAGTTTGGTGGATGAACTTGATGATGTCACTGCCACAAGGGCTCGGCACATGATAATTTGTGCTAATTTGTGCTTAAAGACAACATTTCGATAAAAAGTCTGAATATCTGTATATAAATATCTGCAAGGGATGGAACTTCACGAAGGTCAATTTGCATACCGACCTCTTTCAAACCGGGTTTTTTCACAAAGTTGCAGAGATATTTTCAAACTGTAAAGCCCTGGCAGAATCTAAGTCAATATGCTCAACGTTAAACACGGGTTCATATTCTTTAGAGCAAATCCCTCCGTAATATCGTAAACGAAATCGCAAAGTTATTGCTAAAAATGCTTAGTCGGACACGACCTCGTAACCAGCCATTTCATCAGTAAAATACAACAAACGGACTTACCGAGCGAAAATAAACGGTCTGGTTCAGTCGTTCATAATTTTCTTAAACACTTGCAATCGGTTGTTTTGTCCGCAGCGATCTCTTAGAAGCACAACAAGCGATCGTTTATGGAACTGTCAGAATTTCATACGGGCGACGCCATTGCTTTTGTTGTTGTTATTTTCGTTTATGCAACAAGGCATTTGATTGGCTTGTTTCGCCAACTTTGGTCAGGAAGTAGATATAGCTTTTCAAAAAAAAACATGAAGCGCCCTTTTCGCAGAGAACAGCAGGCCCCCTAATGGTGGGAAAATGCTGTTTTAACATGGCCTCCCTTTTCGACATTGTATTTAAGTTCACAATATGACAGAACAATTTCGTGCATGAATTATTCAATTTGTCGTCTGCTTACAGTAGCTGTACTTTCGATTTGGACTGACGTAAATGTCAATTTGTCGTCTGCAATTACTTTCACTTCAGGAAATTTTGTTCCAAAATAAAATTTAACATAATTAAACATAAGGAGGGTTTAGAAAACACCGTGGAGAAAAAAAATTCTGGTAGCGAACATTTTCTCACAGAGTTTTACACTTTTCCGGTTGGACGAACAATCATAATTATTTACCGAAACCAAGCCTTTTTAGCAATAATTTTGCGATTTCGTTTACGATATTACGGGGGGTTTGCTCTAAAGAATATGAACCCGTGTTTAACGTTGAGCATATTGACTTAGGTTCTGCCACTTTGTGAGAAAACCCGGTTTGAAAGAGGTCGGTATGCAAATTGACCTTCGTGAAGTTCCATCCCTTGTAGATATTTATATAGAGATAGTCAGATTTTTTATCGAACTGTTGTCTTTAAGCACAAATTAGCACAAATTATCATGTGCCGAGCCCCTGTGGTCACTGCCATAGACATTCATCGTATTTTTATTAACACATGGATTTAAACAACTTTAAGGTAATTAACTATGCATTTTATGGTTTGTTGTCAAAAAGTAAAAGACCATTAGTTACCACAAACGACAACTTGGTTATCTTTGTAACGTTACAATGAATGACTTTCGACACTTCACAATTTCCTTACCTGACGAAGGGATAGCTCGTTTTAACCCCATGTATTTGTTTTAGAATAACAAAAGATAATATATGTAAATATATTCAATTATTTTCAAGAAAAATCCATTCTTTTCGCTTCAGTGACAACCATCAAGGCTAGTCTCAATAATGAGACGCTACCGTGATTTTTTTTTTCATATTTGGACATTTATAGTGCACCGTACCGTCTCAAGTCCATTGTAAATTTTCCGGTAGCAAAGATAGAGCGCTATACTGACTCTGTTTTGACGGTTTAATCTGTATTGCAGCGAAGTGCAATTAACTTAGTAACAAACATGACCAAAGACAAATTATTAAACCTTTCATTACCTTAAGAGCTTGTAGAATTCGTTTATAACTGGTAAATCTCGGGGGGGGGGGGGAACTGACGAAATCTATACTGTGTGGCGGCCATTTTGTGTGTTTTCGGGTACGTAAATCACTCGAGTAACAGATGAAATTAACTGTTTTTCCGTATGTTCAACATTTAAATTGAAAATATTTGTATTTCAAACGAAGGATTATTGAATACGCAAGCAACAGGTGTGTTCAAACCCTGGTTTTGTGCTCTATTTGTGAAATTATGAAAGTTCAAATTTGCGCACAAAATCTGTGCGGAGTGAACAATTTCAATTGTTTTTGTCTTGATCGTCTCTGTACCCAGACGCGACCAGTCAAAAAGCAACATCGCCTTTCGGGACAGTTATTTGTACTACTATCAAGGGAAACTAGAAATAGTATGGTGCAGGCTACTCAGTATCGGGCTCGTGTCGGGCGACGCCGCCATTCTGGATGTTGTGTTGAAAGTGTGGTCATGTATACGGGGCTCCCAAAAGGGAAACTGCTTTTACGTGGATTTTGCCAGCGTACATGACTTGTATTGTACTGGGCATATTATCCAATCAGATCGCGAAAATTTTTTTTGCAGTATAATAATACTGTCTACTAGTGTTTACGGCGTCAATTGAGTGTCCTGAGGACGGGGAACTCGATGTTTCATATATCGAGTTTGTTATGGCGACGCCACGTGGGGCGCTTACCGATCAAAATTTTGCAAAAGCGGACACAAAGCCTGCCTCTTCAAATTTATCAGTGACCACTAGGAGAAGCAAACGGGATTTATAAAAAGTCAAAGAATACGACATATAAAATTCCAGAATGTCAAAAATTGAAAATGTGCTGGAAAGTAAAATTGCATATTAAGCAACGGATTCTTGACAACTAATATCCTAGTAGGACAAATACGGAGACCACTGTGAGTAAAGGTAATAAGCGTAAATCAGTAATTCATACCAGAAGCGATGATGACCGGTATGAGTCTGAGGTAAAATCTGACGTGTCTCTTTTTGCTTCTGGACAAATATCTCCCAGTCACAAGGATGGAGATGAACATTTGAGATTGGGAACATGACTATGCAAAAGCACCTGAAGAGACATTTTCTGACGCAAATGCAAATACGCTGAACAGAAAATCCATGCCAAAAACGGGAATTATTTTAGATAATTCACGAATTTTGGTACCGTTGAAAAGAGACAATTTTAATGCCTTTCTAAATGGAAATTCGACCTCTTCCCCATAGATGATGAGGCAGAAAAATTTTTACAGTACCCTTCCTGGATTCTCTTATAGCTTGTTTCAAAAGCTTCCTTTGCAAAGGACAAAACCTGCACACTCAGCCAGCCGAAATTATTGAAACGATTTTGTATCAAGGTCACCAGGCTGCCATGTTAGATCTATATATTCAGATGTATGTTTAACAAGGTCTGAAAACAAACTTATTGCAGATGATAAAACTCAAGGATGTGGACAGAGAAAAGGCGTCTAAATTAGTTAAAATATACTGAACCACATTTCCAACGTAAACTATTTTTTGAATATAATTTTAATTTAGGAATATGAAAAACAAAAAGAACTATCATTCAATCTATTCATGTGCATGTCCTAACTGCGCATACCAGCCAATTGAAAATTTTGTTATGCTTCACAGAACACTGGTATCTGAGTAAAATGCCCCATTTTTGTGTTTCAAATGCACAACTTGCAAACTTTTTTAACATTTAAGTGTACACAAAGTTTACCACACGGTAGCCGACTGTAGTGAAGTTCAAAATTTCCGAACGTTGTCTTCTGATGAGTCCGAGATTAACGATTGAAAGGTCTTGCCATTGAAATGACCAAGGCTGGCCTGTCATGTATCGCCGTGTCCCGTTTACTTTTTGTAGTATCTACCGTTCACAGGTTGTGGCAGAAGTTCACCCGAACATGTCATGATGCAAAATAAATGATTTTGACTATGTATTGCAGTTCAAAATGCGCTATACGGTTCTTTACCCCCGCTTCTTGCCCCATCCATCGTTTAGTCTTAAACTAGGTATAAAGCTCATTTCAGATTCAAGTTGATGATTTGCCATGCGGAAGTAGAAGTAAAGTCACTACTACAGTCCATGACAAGTCAGCTCCGAGCGAAGAAACACATTTGTAACATTTGGATACCAGGACTGTTCAGTAAGTGTCACACAGTAATCAGAAAGCTACCGGCGCGAAGTATCATATTGTGCTGTGACTTTGACTACGTTTTTCGTTGCTACGAAAAACATCCTAATATCTTCTGCAGCTTAAAAAGGCTCTGATCTATGAGTGAAATAAGCTGCCCCTAGATGTTCTCCGCCGATACCCAAGGTTCTTGCGTCGGTGATTCGTGGCTGTAATGTTGCTGCAGGAGTACACACCCGATACACTGATGTTTTGTTTTTTGAAGACATCCCTCTGGGGCATAGGCAGACTGGCCTTATCAAGTTTGAAGAGAGAATATAGTGCTGTTTTTTTTTTTTTTTTTTTTTAATTTTTTCAGAATTGATCATACTGTCTTTGAAATTTTGTAACACTGGATGAAATAAATGAAAAAATATCAAGTCAAACCTAATTAGGCGTTTGAAGTGTGGATCACTATTATATCACCATAACGACCGAAGGTTTAGCTCAAATAGGACTGGTACTTTTCATCATATTGCCCACCGTGCAGTTTGCATGACAGACAATGGTTTATATGAACACAAACTAGAGTTCACGAATCTGACACTTACAGGTGATGGGGTGTTTTAAGTGGAGGTGGTGGAGTCCTTACTAAAATCGAAACGGGAAAAAAGAAAACAAGTGGAGGATCTTATCCCTGTTACTCGTTACAGATGTAGATTTGATAGTCTTCCATTTTAGTCGGTTAAAGAGACTACAAGTGACGAGCGTTCAGAAAAATCGGACAATGCCACTCACAGTGCGGGTGAGGGGTCTGTATACTTCAGGACACAAGAACTGATAACAATATAAACTCTCGAAGGCGTGGAAGTTTTGGTTCAAGAAGACATGCAGCAAATCGAATTGGACCTGCAAAACCGGATACAAAATGATTGTGTAAGTACTATTGCAGATTATTCAGAGGTAGCAGTTTGGGAAAGGTTGTCTCATTTTCCGTTCGGAAAGGAACAAATTACATCCGATAAGTGGATGTTAGATGTGGGTGAAAAGATGATCAAACCAGAGTTCTGGTAAAAAGAAACCTTTTTTTAGGGGAGGGGGGATTATGGGGAGTGGGGCGTAAGAACTACAAATATTTCGGACACGGATCGAACAAGTATTTGGGACACGGGTCAAAGTCTGATATAAAGAAAATAGATTTCCTGCTAGGAAATCGTGCGCTAAAAATGTCAATGCAAAGGATTTGCATTCAGGTATTTATACCACGTATTTTTTTTTCCAAGACAAGAATGGGGAATAAGGCCAATTGTACATGAAATATTTCATCAACTCCCCAGTAAGGATTAGCTTTGAATTCGTTCTGGGAGGATCATTGGCAAGTGTGTGTGGCAGTGTGGTCCTTGAAGAAGACAGTCCTAGTTCTTCAGCCGGTGGGGTCAACCAATGATTGAACTCTTTGCAACATTCCATAACAGGAAAAATCGCTGTTTTGTTCGTGGACACCTCATCTACAAGCATTTGCGATGGATGCACTATCCCTTTCATGGCAAAAACAGCAAGCTTATACTATTACAACAACACTACGTCTGCAAAGTTTGCTAAGTCACATTCAAACTTAAACTGCACAGTTACTCTGAATGCTCATCAGTGGCCAAGACAGCACTTTTATCCAGGATTTCTAGATCTGTCAGTAGCCAATCCAATTCGACCACCATGCAGTGGAAATTTGTTAACTCGGTGCTAAGGTCGGGTATGTCGTAAGAACCTGGAGCGCTTTCATATGAATGGATTGTTGTTATCGACCGACGTATGTGTTGACAGAAGGCTTTCCTAAGAAAATGGGACGTTTTCTGTGCAAGTCAGGGCGAAGAGGTACTCATATGGACCATTGAAGCAAGTTCAGCCAAATTAATGGCTCAGCGATGACACGCATCTTGCCCCTTTAGCTTATTGTGTCTATTGCTTATATGATAAGAGTTAGAAATACAGAACAATCAACGGCTACAAGTCTATATTGCCATTAAGAGTGAGTATGAAGCGCTTTATGGCCCGTCGACAGCTAAGGTCATATCGGGCGCATTTACAAATTTAACCATGCCTTTACTTCACAAAATACTGTGAAAAGTTGGAAACTGTTGTTTACAGTAGTAACAATGGGGTAGCAACCTTGTTTAAATAATCAAAAATCAACTTGGCAAAAACCAATAGGCCCTAAAATCTGAGCAGTTGTACAACAAAAACAAACCTTAGATGGAGTAAGAATCCCCCTCTAAAGAGGCAAAACAATGTATGTTAAGAGTGTTGTTAAAAGATGAAAAGTCAAGAAACGTAAGACTAAATCTTCTTAAAAAAAGGTTAACTTCCTTCAGGAATTCGAAAAGTGATTCCAACTTCACAGTGTCAAATAGCGTTTTTAAACTGTCAACCTGAAAGTACCTGTCCCTGATAGGTGCAAAGTCTGTGCACTCTAACAGTAAATGCTTGACAGTTATAACTGCATTGTATGATATACATCGAGGAGCTTCTTTTCGTTTGAGAAGGTACGAATGCGTCAAGTGTGCATAACCTTTTCTTAAACGAGCCAAAATAACTTCCTCTTGGCGGTTTGACAGCGTGCCTGGGAGCCATTCACCTGCATTCAGCTTGAAAGAAAATAATTTATTGTGCTGACTCGCAGGATTACATCAAAGTCCATGCCAGATATTCGGAATAAAATTATTAATTATAGGTTTAAAATCACTAAAAGGTGCTTTAAAAAGTATGACATCAAGTGATAATGCACCCTTGGCAGCTTTGTCCGTCTCCTCATTACCACGAAAGACTGGGAAGCCAACAGAACACACCAGAACACAATATCATCAGTTTCATAGATGTGGGATAACTTATCTAAAAGATAAGCAATTAGCGGATTGTCAGTTTTCATGTGTTGCGGGGCTTGCATTGCAGAGAGCGAATCAGTAAAAATGATATAACGCCTGTAACCGTCGTCTTTTATATGATTAAGAGTAAGGTCTATTGCCTTTAGGTCGAAGATCTGGGAGACGAGACTGATATAATTTGCCGTCTGGCACGGCAGCTGCAGCATTCCTGTCACCATATTTTGAACCATCTATATAAATGGGTTCATAGTGATGATATTACCTTCTTATTTCAAGATATTTGCTTTTAAAAATCATAGGATCTGCAGTCGCTTTTTGATGTGATGCAAGATCATAGACAAATGTGGGATCATTTGGGGTCCACAAAGGAACATCTGTTATTTTATATTCCTCTCTATCATCGAGATCGAAATCAAGACTATATGTCTGTAGCACAACGAAGACTAAAAGGAGGTATGAACTTTTCTTTCTTTAAAAATTCTTTATACTTTGGTTCAAAAACAACCTTATGAGTTTGACTTCAATTTTAGATAATACTGCACGGAGAGTTTCTTTCGCCTGAGGTTTAACAAAGGTTCATTTTCCTCAGCATACACACTATTAATTAGAGAAGTCTTAAATGCACCTAATGCAAGACGCAAGCCTTGATTATGAATAGTATCAAGCCTCCACGAAAACAGCTTGCACCTGAGTGGTATATTCTTATTTTAGAATGCAAGAAAAAAAGCCCCATTAGAACCACTGAAGGGTGAATCTATACGATATCTGACATGGAAGACTTGTTTTTTAATATCCATCACTACCCTTAGACAATGCAGCACTTGATCTGCAGTCTTTTCAATTTGGTGTACAATTCGTGAGTGTCGGGGAAAAGGGGAACTTTGTAAGGACTGGTTTATGAAAATAGGACAGACCTAATCACCCAGACAGAGTGATGTCTATTCCACCCTTACCAAAAAAAAAAAAAATCTGGACTGCCTTTCAACAAACTGCGTACGCTCCACATTTGCGTTTGAAGTTGGGGTAAGCATGCATCAAGTCTGAAAATATGTTTCCCTAAACTGCATAACTTTACGATTTGAGGAAATATTTGCATAGCTTTAGGCCAACTTATATCTTTGGGTAAAGCAGGGATCGTTTGCACGTACATGTATATGCAATCCCAAGTAATGTGCATTTCAGTGAAAGGCAGTCTTGGCCCCTAAGTCATGTTAATATCATTTTCTTAATAGGATAGAAAAAAATCAGAAATGTTAATTGGGAGAGGATAATGTTATTTCTGGCAACGAAGAAATCCTAGCATTCTATTCAGCTCGTGCGATCTGCAGACGGTCGGTTAGCACTATTAAGATTTTGCAAGAAATCTAAAAAGCCAGTGGGACAAGTTAAGGGACATTCAACAAGATGTGTTATTCTTTATAGGTGCATCGGTTCAGCAGATCGTGCAGAGGGCTGACTGGTAAAAGGAGACCACTTGTTCCAAACATTACCTGAAAAATGTTGGTTTTGAGTATATGAAAGTAACACAGTTTAGTGATACATGTAGGTTACGCATTTCATGATAGAAAAGAATTGAAAAGTATCATGTAAATTTCATGTTTCATGAGGTTCGCTTGGTGTAATTACACAAAACTATGAGATAAGAAAATACAAAACCTGGGGCCCTTTCTCCACCTTTCCTATTTTACATTAAAAAAAAAAAAAAAAATGGCGGGGCAGTGTCAGTAGGAACGGTCATGACTTGAACTTTTTTAGCTTAAAAAAAATACTCTGAAAATAATGGTAGTAGAAAAATTCCAATTGCGAGTGTTTCAAACTTGTCTTCTGTACCAAATGTAACACCTTTTCAATTTGAAAGAATTGAACATAAACATTAACTTTAAACATCGATGATGATTATACTAATGACAATGATTTTTTATTGCTGATGATACTGATAATGCTGCTAATGTCTAATGATGATAGTAGTGAGGGCGATTGTTATTATTATAAATTATTTAAGGTGATGATGATAAATCATGATTAATGATGATGAATGACGATGATCTTCGTTATTGATCGGATGATGGTTGATGATGACCATGATAAATCTGGTGTTAACCTTGTTTTACACAGTAAAAGTTAACAGTATATAATTTAAACACGCAGTTCTTTTTTAGGAAACTCATCCAAATTCAAATAAGTCGATACAGACCGTCTAGAAGCTACGTCAAACCTACATGTCTCTTACCTGCAAACACCCTACAGACCACGTGGAGCCGTCAATTTGTATACTGATTGGTTGTCAGATACGTGTATGTTACACTTGCAGGAAGATCCCTCGGACCTATCAAATATATCAGTGGAAAATATGAATACTGTCCGTAGTAATTTTGGTTTTGCTTCATGTGAAAACGTTTGAAGCAATTACACAAGCGGGATTTTATCTTCAGCTATTACGACATTTAAAGAATATTTAGAAGTCAATGGTTGTCGAATTTCAGTACTAAACGATCCTCAGTTCAATAGTTGAAAAACATGCCTTGATAATGCGATGAAGTGTGTAAAGAGACAAAGGCGTAGGCTTAGATACATGCAGAACAGACGGATGTCATCACAAAGACTGAAGAAATTGACTTATGTCGTAAGGGTATTATAGGCGTTAAAATACTTACTGCTCTACTCCATACAATTTTTTGAACAATAGGTGTCAATTTTGGCTTAAGAGGTGGGGAGGAACATCGTAATCTAAGACGAGACAACTTAAATATACGAAAGAGATCGGGGCGACATAAGCTATTTAGAATACTTTCAGAGTATCTCGAAGACTTTCAAGGGTAGCAGAAATCATTGTAAAATAGATCCACACAAAACCCTAGTTCTAGAAATACCGGGAAGTAATTGTTGCCATGATGAAACATTTGAACTTAATGTCTTGAGGCTAAACCCCCATCTCCGCTTGAAACGTTAGATCACAATAAATCGAAGCGTTCTGTCAAATCAATTATGACAGCTGGATTTCAAGGATATTACACTAAACATTCTGTTTGGGCTACTACAGCCACTCGCCTTTTCCAAGAAAACGTGGCCGAAGAGCTCATTATTGATCAAACCGGGCATCTGAGTTTAGCAATAAACAGTTATAAGGCTTGTGATGAACAAATAGGTCACGTTTCGGAATCAGCAAATCGGTATAATAAAGAGAACAACACTAGCACTAATGCAAGTACATCTTCAAAACAAAAGGTTTTTACCTTTCATAATTCGAAAATGCTTTTTCATTTGTATTGTTAGATCATACGCCATGAGATGTTAGTTAAGAATTTGGTATGTCCAATTTGTTAGTGATCATTTTTCCATCATAACGACACATTGCATTGTATTTTGAAAGGACGTATGTCGGATGCAACTTGCCGTTTGAGATAAAATGTTATTAAACGAGTCTAGAAAAATGTTGCTAGGCGAGCCCGTGCCGATAATGTTCTGTTGCGTCAGCTACTTCTGCCAAAATTGGATCATGTGTTTGTAAAGAAAAATCCTATAGCCTACATACCTACCGTTTTTGATATTTATTAGCAAACAAAGGGAGAATTGGAATATAATAAATAGAATAATCAACTGGTGGTGTGTGATATTAAAAACCTGTCACTCGAATGGGGTTTGATATGGTCTTAAGTACTTTATTGGCCAAATATGAGTTTAGATGTAGAAAAAATACATGCAATCATGTGATGTTTGTAATAACTTAGTCAAAAATCAACCTAAGGGAATTTTAATTAAGCACAGCATTTCTTCACGTCCATAGGAAATGATTTGATTAAATTAGAGAATCGTATTGACTTGATAAAAGTTGATTATTTTTTTAAATATCTTTGAAATTGATAGGCTACACGATGAAACAGGACCAAATTTAATACCTAATTGTAAGTTAAAATCTCATATTGCCAGTAATGGGCTACATGAAAAGGTTGTCTCAAATAATGAGCCACCATATCCAGGCAGAGAGTTCAACTAGTCTTTTGAAAGTGTGTGAATTCAAACATGAAACAAGTAGGACATCCAGAGTCAAATGGAAGGGTAAAAAATGCAGTCAAAACAGTAAGAGGGCTGATTGGAAAAGCAAAAGAATCATGTCAAGATCCTAAGTTAGATTTGTTAAATTTGGAAACACTCCAAGTGAGTGTACAGATTTATCACCGGTTCAAGTGATGTTTGGTAGGCGCACTAGAACTTTGTTGTCATTAAGTAAACGTTTGTCAGATCCATTAAACTCACAAATTATGATAAAATCATTTTTTTTAAGATAGAAAAGATAAGCAAGCTTTATATCACACTAGGCATTCAGATTTGGAAAATTTGAAAGAGGATGAAAAATCGGATTTGGAAAAAGGGGTATTGTGGAAGGTCAAGCAGGCATTAGGTAATAGATGTTGGAAGATGGAACAAGGTGCGAATATAGAAGAAATCGTAAACATTAAAGGTTAACGAATTAACAATTTCGTGCATTTGGTTATGATATTAAAGGTTAACGAATTAACAATTTCGTGAATTTGGTTATGATATTATTAATTATGAACAAGAGGCTGTTGATGAGCCATTGCCTAATGAGCATGGGATTCTTTGTTCAAAGCAAGACAGAGCGGTAAAAAAAGAAACATAGTTGCGCTTTTCAAAAGTCCACAATCAGATATTGATAAACCAAATTCTAACGAGTTGAATGTTGACATTGATGGTAAGAAGAGTTCACTCAAGAATATGACCAAAGTTCAGGATAAAAGTCACAGAACAAGATCTGGAAAAGCGACAAGTAACCCGAACAATATGAATGATTAATACATGTATATAGTATATTTTGTATTAACAAGTTATATTCAGCATAATACAGACTGAATAAGACTATAATCATTTCAGGGCTAGGTGGTTAACCAGATGTCTGTATATGTTTCAGTAGTCTAGCGAATTTATATGAAAAAAAATATGGAAAGAATGCTATATGAAAAAAGTATGGAAAGAATGCATGCAAATATATGTTAGAGTTTATAATAGTTGCTTCCCTTGGTTTTGTGTGGAGTTCTACTACATAGAATGTAATTTAAGACATATTTTGTCGTTGTTTGTCAATGTTAAGAAGGCACCGATACAGTTAAGAAAACTTGTGTGAAAATAAAGTATCTCAACAATTTTGCTTCAAATAAGGTGATTTGTTTTTGAAATTGTAGGAA
Source organism: Hippopus hippopus (assembly GCA_946811185.2). Taxonomy (NCBI): domain Eukaryota; kingdom Metazoa; phylum Mollusca; class Bivalvia; order Cardiida; family Cardiidae; genus Hippopus; species Hippopus hippopus. The sequence continues at coordinate 33,361,248 of OX328099.1, read as the reverse complement.
ACGTTCTGGAAAAGCGAGAAAACGCTGTTTACCAGCATTTTCTCCTTTTCCCACAATGTTTTCAAAAGAAAAGGTTTTTAAAACTTGGGATTATTTGGCAAAAGGTTGAATAGATGACATTAATCTAGTTTACAGAGGAAACATCGCGAGTTTTGATACATTTGCCTAATATGACTTCTCAATCGCAAATTATTTTGTTTTTGGTCAATCCTAATTCCGTTTTCTATTACAAATTTATTTATATTTGTCAGTTTAATCGAAGTAAGAGCAGTGTGTACTTGTCTGTGGGGGAAGGGTTGGAGTTAAGGAGAGCGAGAATGAGAAGAAGAGGCAACAAGAGAGAGAGAGGTACCTTTCATGTAAACATTGTGCTTTTCTGAATTATTTCTTGTTGTAAACCTTTACCATACAATCCCAAATTTTAACGTCCCTGTAGAAGAAGGCTTTTGAAAAAATTGCGGGGGGAAAAGAAATCACTGGTAAACAGTATTTTCTCCTTTTGTTTTGCCCTAGAAAGGATAAATTCTGTCATTTGAGCCACCTTTTAATAAGTTGTCTGCAAAGAACTTCAGTCTTGTCAAGTCTAAAATTATGTAGTCTGGTAAAGAATTCATTATCGATAATTTCGATGGAAATCGTCGCAGAAATAAGAGAAAAGAACGTTTTAAAATTTGTTTTTCACATGTATACTTTGTTTCTGAACTATTTCATTTATCCCCCGCGAAGCAAGGTACATTCGATTGTTTCTGGATGAACTGTGCACATATTGTCTTTACCGTTGTCACGGACACTTGGTCTGTTGCTGAAAAATATACTTGACTCTCAGACGAAACCAATGTCTTTTTACGGTTGGCCGAATGCATGATAATAGGGAAAACCGGTTTATTTCTTATGAAATGCCCATTGTACTGTTTATGTCATGAAGCAATGCATTTAACCTGTCTTACCTGTTATGTGTTTGTTTTGCAACATTGTGTATTTCAACAAAGGCTCAGATGATATACTGTATACTTTTTAGCTCTTTGTACTCCCCATCTGCTCGACGGGAACACTAGCAAATAATAAGATACTACGGTTGTAGAAAAGCTAGTAATAAACGTTTGCTTCTATTTACACAATGGTTTCCACACGGTTTTTTTTTTTTATTCCAATCTTTACTGATTCAGCTTTTGTGATCGTGTTGTGTCCGGCGTCCGTCGTCAACTTTTACCTTGTGTACGCTCTAGAGGCCATATTTTCTGTCCAATACTCAAGAAACTTGGTCAAAATGTTTGTCTTGATAATACCTCGGACAAGTTCGAAAATGGGTCATGTCGGGTCAAAAACTAGGTCACTAGGTCAAATCTTAGAAAAACCTTGTGTACACTCTAGACGCAAAATTTTCAGTCCAATGCTCTTGAAAGTTGTTCTGCCTGTTTGTCTTGATAATATCTCGGACGAGTTCGAAAATGGGTCAGGTCAGGTCAAAAACTAGGTCACTAGATCAAATCTTAGAAAAAACCTTGTGTACTCTCTAGAGGCCACATTTTCAGTCGAATACTCTTGAAAATTGGTCAGAATGTTTGTATTAATAATATCTCAGATCAGTTTGAAAATGGGTCATGTCGGGTCAAAAACTAGGTCACTAGGTCAAATCTTAGAAAAACATTGTGTACACTCTAGAGGCAACATTTTCAGTCCAATACTCTTGAAACTTGGTCAAATGTTTGTCTTGATGATATCTCGGATGAGTTCGAAAATGGGTCAGGTCGGGTCAAAAACTAGGTCACGAGGTCAAATCTTAGAAAAACCTCGCATACACTCTAGAGACCACATTTTCAGTCCAATACTCTTGAAAGTTGGTCAGAATGTTTGCCCTGACAATATCTCGGATGAGTTAGAAAATGGGTCATGTCGGGTCAAAAACTAGGTTACTAGGTCATATCTTAGAAAAACCTTGTGTATGCTCTAGAGGCCACAAAATTTTTGTCCAATACTCATGAAATGTGGTCAGGGTGTTTGTCTTGATGACATCTTACGCCAGTTTGAAGATGGGTCAGGTTGGATGAAAAACTAGGTCACTAGGTCAAATTTTAGAAAAACTTTGTGTACACTCTAGAGGCCACAATTTAAGTTCAATAATAATTAAACTTTGTCAAAATGTTTGTCTTGATGACATGGATTAGTCTAGAAAAAGCTTGCGTACAAACTAGAGGCCTAATTTTCAATCCAATAATTATGAAAGCATGTTAGAATGTTTGTTATTAGCTCACCAGAGCACGAAGTGCTCAGGGTGAGCTTTTGTGATCGTGCTGTGTGTCGTCCGTCGTCAACTTTTACCTTGTGTACGCTCTAGAGGCCACATTATCAGTCTGATACTCGTGAAACTTGGTTAGAATGTTTGTCTCGATAATATCTCGGACGAGTTCGAAAATGGGGCATGTCAGGTCAACAAGTAGGTCACTAGATCAAATCTTAGAAAAATCTTATGTACACGCTAGATGCCATATTTTCAGTCCAATACTCTTGAAAGTTTGTCAGAATGTTTGTCCTGATATCTTGAACGAGTTTGAAAATGGGTCATGTGGGGTCTAAAACTAGATCACTAGGTCAAATCTTAGAAAAACCTTGTGTACGCTCTAGAGGCCACATTTTCAATCCAATACTCTACAAAGTTGATCAGAATGTTTGTCTTGATAATATCTAAGCTGAATTTGAAAATGGGTAATGTGGGGTCAAAAACTAGGTCACTAGTTCAAATCTTAAATAAACCTTGTGTACGCTCTAGAAGCCATGTTTATAGTCCAATACTCTTGAAAGTTGGTCAGAGTGTTTGTTTTGATAATGTCTTGGTTGAGTTTGAAAGTGGGTCATGTAGGGTCAATAACTAGGTCACTTGGTCAAATCTTAGAAAAACTTTGTGTACGCTCTAGAAGCCACAATATCAGTTCGATACCCATGAAACTTGCTCAGAATGTTTGTCTTGATAATATCTTGGACTAGTTTGAAAATGGGTCCTCTCAGGTCAAAAAAACTAGGTTACTAGGTTAAAACCTTACATAAATCGTGTGCCTTCTAGAGGCCACATTTTCAGTCAAATACTCATGAAAGTTTGTCAAAATGCTTTTCAAAATGTTAGAGAACTTTGAAAATGGGTCCTGTCGGTTCAAAAACTAGGTCACTTGGACCAATCTTTGAAAAAACTTGTGTACGCTCTAGAGGCCACATTTTCAGTCAAACACTCGTGAAACTTGGTCAGAATGTTGTCTTGACAACATCTTGGATAAGTTTGAAAATGGGTCATGTCAGGTCGATAACTAGGTCACCACGACAAATCTTAGAAAAACTTTGTGTACACAATTTAAGTTCAATACTCATCAAACTTGATCAGAATGTTTGTCTTGATGACATCTTGGATGAGTCTAGAAAAAGGTTGTGTACAAGCTAGAGGCTAAATTTTTAGTCCAATAATTATGAAAGCTTGTTAGAATTTCTGTCATTATATCTCCAAAGAGATTGAAAATGGGGCACGTTTGGTCAAAAGGCTCAGGTGAGCGACTTCAGGGCCATCATGGCCCTCTTGTTTCTTTTAAACGGTTATATAGTAATGGTTTACACTATATAAGATGTATTTTTCAAAACGGTTTAATCCCCTTTAATTCCCAATGTTCATGTTCACACTCCTCACAAAATATTCTAAAACAAGTATATTTACTTGCATATTGTGATCTAGGTTGAAAAAATTACAGAAAAACAATTTTTATCAGACGACCTAATTTTAGGTTGGTATAAACTGAAAGCATTTTTAATGACCTGCACATAAAGCTTACTTTTACTGATAGGATTTGTCTTTAAATAGGAGATAACATTGCTAGAAAAGGAGTAAATGTTACCAGCATTTCTTCCTTTCCCCAAGATGTTTTTCAAATTTCAAAAGCTTTCCTCTAATGAGTCGTTAAAACTCAGGATTGTTTGGTAAAGGGCTAATTAAACAGGTTCATTGTAGCATTCACCTAGTCCATGATTTGTATTTTAAAAAAAGAAGAACGATGATACAGCGTTTCATGAAATTATGAAAACAATTATTGATCCTTTAGTTTGTATGTGGAGTATTTTATAAAATGTACGTACATGTATATCAGTCGTTTTCACACACCAACATTTCCGTTACGAAGGTGCACAATCTCAGGTTTTTCTATGCACGTGGACAGGTCTTTCTCACAGATGGGCAGGTTTTTCTGTCTCGTGAAAGATAGATCTCTTTACCTGCATAGAAAAAGCTTCGCACGTTCATTCTATAGTTAAGACGCGTCGTTCTGAAATAGGCAGACCTTGTCCAAACAAATGTGTAAGATTGAAATATGGGCAATTAGCCGGTATGAAGACATTAATCGGAAACAGAAATGTGGCGGGCAGTCAGGACTGTAGTGACAGGGACTACCTAATCGTAGGTTTTGCGAGGCCCTTGGCATGTCCAAAACTGTCATCAGCAGGGTCTGGGCGACGTTTCAACAGCGCCGCACATCCGTCATGAGACGTGGTGTTGGCGGAGAAATAGCAACTCTCACAATTAAAAGTATTTCATTTCAGCATAACCAAGATACACGGAATCTTTTTTTTTTTTTTTTTGTGAGTAACCTGGCTTCACCTACCTCTAGAATGCATATGGGGGTCAATGTATCTTCACAAACATCAGCACACGGTACTACGAAAGTAGTCTTTGATCGAACAGGCAAAGTATATGCAGCCCGTTAACCAACGAGTCCTGACTGGCTAAGTGATAAAGTTTAGGACTTACCACATGGATGCCCCGGGTTCGAACCTCACTCGAAGTACCTGGATTTTCGTGGAAGTGTTCCTAGAAAAGGTATTCAGAGCCCTACCCTAGAACTTGTAAAACCCAGAACATACATGAATATGTGAGCTGTCTCCGTGATACGACTGAAATAATATTGATAGCAGAGTAAAACACAATTCAAATAATGAAAAAATTTCGGAACCACTGCCGGCTATGATAGGAGTGGGTCTTGAACTGTTGTTCGTACCTAAAGGACTTGCGACATGTTCTCTTAACTGATAAATGCATGCACGGCTGGGGGACAGGCCTGTGACCAGGGTATACTGACTGTTCAGCAGTGAGGTTCTGTGTACCCAGATGCGATTTGTTGGTGGTGCAGAAGACGATTTATTATTCAAATGGACGACATTGCCTGTCCCAATACTGCCAATGATGTGCTGAGGTACTATTCAGGGATGGTATTGTTCAGCTTCATTGAATGTCCAAATAAAAACGATTGCCTTCCTTACGATTTATTGTCTATAATCCAATAATCCAATTTTTGTTTAACATATTTCTTTTCTTCTGTCTTTTTATTCATCTGTTTATCTTTTCATTCGATTTTGTACAACATATTGGACAACGTAGAACCGAAATCAGAATGTACGTTCTATATTCTCTGATATTAATATACGCGTCCATTCAAACTGCCAAAGTTGTGCTGATCCTTAATGTTGACTTGATGACACGACAATGGCCGCCGTTGCCCTTCACTGACAAATCAACAAGTAAGGATACAATTGTCCCAATACTAGTAGCTACCATTGTGCCACCACGTCATGTTTTAATGAACAAGGTGCGTGATACGGAGCCTGATATTGATCTACTTTCATAATCTACTTTGACACTTCTAATTTGTTTTCTGCAAATTCTGGCTGTTGGGGAGCTGAGAGCAACCGCTTGTTTACAGTTCACACAATTCATAAATCGTGTGTTACAGTAATGAGAAACACAGGTCATTCGTTTCCCCAAGTTTACTAAGGTTTTGAATGTAATCTATCGCAATCATTGATTCTCTTTTACCCGTTAACAATTTACCGAGCAATCTCCCCTATTTCCACGGCTCTATATTTCAAGGGCTTGAAAATAATCTTGGGATCAAAAGGAAAATGCTGGTTATCCCCCGATTTACACAATTTTCAAGACAAAAAAAATCCACACTGACTCTACAGTCACATCCGTCATTTGCAAAAACTGTCAGTTTGGACAAGTCTAAACCTTTTGTCATCAGAAAAAAGAGCAGCAACTGTTCGTTTACAGCTCACACCTTTCATAAATCTTCTGCTTCCGTAATAAGGAACACAATTTGTTAATTTTTTTCATTCACTACTGAGATTTTAAAGTCAGTTTTTTACTCTGTTTCGCAACCGTTGCTGTTAAATACGTTTTAAAAAATGTCGATACGAGTGTCCGTGTAAATAAACCACATCTTATCCAGTTGCATTTGATATACGCGTTTCGTTGGTGTTAGTGAACACCTTCTTGTGAGGAATAAGTCATTTCCTTTCGGGAATCTCTTTATAAGATAAACCTCGTTTTACGTCGTCTCAAAGAAGAAGGCGTTTGTGACAAATTTGTTATGGGTTATTGTTCAGGGACAATAAATGTTGTGTACCTACCTGTATAGATAAAGGTGATTAAGAAAGTTTTACCCCCTAAAACAAAGAAACAGCTACGCTCTTTTATTGGTATGATTTGATTTTACTGAAAATTCATAGCTAACTTTGCAAATCTATCAGCAATTCTGACTGATTTAACCTCCAAAGGCAATCCAAATAAAGTTATTTGGTGTCAAGAGCACCAAGAAGCTTTTGATGCTTTGAAAAAAGCTTTGGTTACATACTCAAACCTACAAAACCCTAACTTTTCATGTGAGTTTATACTACAGACTGATGCTTGTGATAGGGGTTATGGATCAGATTTGCTACAAGCCAGAGGAAATTGCAGACATCCTATCATATTCATATGCAAAAAGCTTCTTCCAAGGGAACAACGGTATGGCACTGTGGAGAAGGAATGTCTTGCGATTGTCAAATAATGTCAAAGTTTGAGGGAAAATTTGATTGTTAAAGAGTTTGTCACTGAAACAGACCATTTCCCATTGCAATGGCTAAATAGAGTAAATGACAAGAATATCCGCCTTTTCAGATGGAGTCTTATCCTTCAAGAGTTTCGTTTTATTTTCCAGCACATTGCAGGTAAAAACAATGTCTTAGCTGATATGCTTTCGAGAATATATGACCCTTAAATTTGTTTGGGTTCTAGTGACAAATTTGTTAACTTTTATGGACAATAGATGTTGTGTACCTACCTGTATACGTGGTATTAGACATTTATGAATGGATATGGAGATGTACAACGGATAATAGGTTTCAATTAGGGCTTTTCTCAAAGTAACTATGTCATTATGCATATAGGCCAAAGAAAGAGACATCAGGGTTAAACACACTTTTTATTCAGTGCTTCTGATACAACCCAATGAAAAAACTTTACCTAAGCATCACCATTTTCAGAACTGCTAGTTATGCCTAGCTTCCTCATTATTTTTGGCCACCTCCTTTTCCACACAACATTGCAAAGTGTTGTTCAGACGAAACATAGTGCTTCTGTTGTTTATGTGGTTGGCATCATTTCCCACTTAGTTTCTTTATCTGCGTTGTTTAATGTAAGTATTTCAAATGCATCGATGCCTGGCCTTTACGACACTTTCCAACGTTATTTACGCTGGCCTACAGTTGCAGAATGGTCGACCCTAAGGGGAAACTAGAATAAAATTGAAATGGCTGTAGCAGCAATAGATGGAATGAGTCAAAAATATGTAGACCTGCTGAAGTTTTACTCCGGATATCAATGTAATCACTGTACATGTATTCATACCCAGGTTTTCATAGACAATACTGAAAGGGTTTGACACATAGAGACTGGATTTTTGGGTCATCAGAGTGATACCCAACAATTTATACTGATGCAGCATATTTGACAATAGTTGCCATTTCCGGTTGACTGTATGCTAATTGCTCGTGGATAAAATACAGTATATTCAAATAGATTTCCGGTCATGACTTTTTCCTACAATGCACAATTGCGTCGGAGAGCGGGAGATGGACGTCGACATGCACGTCGATTGAACCGATACATTTCACGTTATAGGATTAAGGTTGAACACATAAACTCAGAACTTGAAAGTTATCAATGCATTAGTTCACTCTGGCGGCATCCGAGACCATTTCTGACGCAAACTTTTCGAATCATTGCAAATAATAGTATATCGCCGTAAATGAGTTGGACTGATTCTATGAAAATAAACGTTTCTAATAAGGCTGTTAGCCGGATTATCATTTTCCTCAAACAAGAGCACCGCATGCCGGTGCAACGCTTGGCTGCAGTTGCTTGATTTTTAGTGGAAATTCAAAGTCGAAAAAGGGGTATAACTGTGTCAAAAATACTTTCATGGTTATCTGCTATTGTTGTATGGGTTCCCGTTTTGATAGTGAACAACTTGTCCAAGTTTCAGGTAAATGTCTTTCGTAATGACAGATGTTATAAAATGTCAGTTTTTGATAATGTCAAAGTTTTTGCCCGATGGCGACGCAGACGATGACGCAGACGACGCCAGGGATACGACAACACCTGGACGTTTTCTCCAAAAACTGCCGAGCTAAAATGATAAATGTAAAAGATCTGAATTAAAATTTACAATATGGACTTAATGGTAATTTTTAACTATGTGACCCGTCACGAATACAGAGCCCATCGTTGAACTCGTAAATGAAGCAAACAAATGAAGATGAGATCGAAGCCAGTGCAGGTCGATCCGGGTAGATAGTTTTACAACAACTATTTAGTAAGGTAGAATGATTTTTTCACATATAGAAAATCTGCCAAAAGCGAAAAGTTTTGACCCTGGTCAGACTGTGCAGTCCGTGTAGTCTGACCAGGGTCGATATTTTTCGCAGTTTTCAGATGGTTCCTTTATGCGTGACGGGTCACATATGAATGTGTTGAGACAATCCCCGAGTTTTCTCTGCTTTCTGTTGTCCATCTCTATGTCCGTGTGCGCCCATAAATGTCTATTACTTTTACATAATGTTTGAAAAAATCTCACTCTGTCATGCTTTTCTAACAATTTCTGCTATATATATGTTGTGTATATCGATTAAGTTAGACATTGTCAGGCAGTAAGCCTTGAGTGGTCGTAGGCTGAAGACCTTGAAAGTTTAAAGTTTGGTTTTAGACCAGCCGTGAGTTATCTCGCCTAACCGTGAATTTTGGTGAGTTGACAGTTTTCCTATGCTTTTGTTTTCTCTGCTCTTTTGCATTCAGAAGCACTTTGTTTAATGTATTCATTCTTTTATTTATAAGCCTTGTTGCTTAGCTCTGCATGTTGTTTGGTTGTATAATCTATGAGGCTGCTTTAAACCTACAGCTCCTCCCCTTTCTAATTGTGATATAGTGCAGTATTGACCATTAGCAGACGATAGGACTTACAAAGCAAAAAATAACACGTCTTTACAGCGTTTAAAAGTATGGTGGGGTTGAGGGAGAAAATGCCAATAATCAGCATTTTATAAGCATTATCTTTTTTTACGCTTTGAGAACCATGATCAGACTGCATATTCTGTCTTCTAGGTTGGTGAAATGGCCAAGGTAAAATAAGTGAAAATGGAGATGATTCAGACGTATAATGGAAGTAGCACTGCTTACTGCATATTGTTTGGTTACCTTGAATTGAAATTAACACATTAAGGCAAAAATATAATAGTATTTTTGTAAGGGAAAATTAAAATTTGACAGCATGATGATAGAAGAAAAAAAAATCATCATTCTTGTCTGAGTAGATGCAGTCCACCTTATAATATGGCGGTCATGTTTAAAATGGCATCGAACCAAATACAAATTTCATTAAAAGACAATGTTTGAAGGGGGAAATGTAGCATAGATGTTGACACGTCGTCTAGGAAATTCAAGACTATGATCAAGAAAAAGATGGACACGGCTGAGCAAAGCCGTTCCTGACAAAGCTACATCGTCTGATAGGCAATATCTTGTGAAAAGTCGTTATTGTGTTGGCTTGGTTAGTATTGTAGAACTATTACTACTATAAGATCCTTTATAACAAAACATCATCATCATCAGAGTACTCCGATTTTTATTGAGTTGATGTATCGTATGTCATTCCTTATTTTGTACTTTCTGATGGAGAAACGCCTTGGGAGCGTTGACTTAGCCTCGAGATACAACCATGCTGTACAAAACGGCCTGTAACTAAATAAAAAATCAGATTATATGTGCACAGAAAGAGATCAAGGTAAAAAGAATTGTTAAATGGTTTCCGATTCCATTTAAAGTTCCTTGTGTTTAAAAGCATGTGGAAAAAAAGAAAGATTAGGGACAAAAGCGTTCCACACAACTATAACGTCATCGTCTTGGAGACATTGTATTTGGAAAGATTGCTATTGTGTCTGCTTATTTATTGTTATAGACGCGTTGTTCGGGATTCGTTGTAATAAAACATCACCAATTCCCAATTGTTACCCAATTATAGACTCCCCCATACATTGAACGTCAGTACTGTATATCTTTTTTTTTTTTCTCTCTCTTTTTCTTTACATGCACTATTACTGTTCGATCCTTTCGAGACTTAAAGACTTTATTGTTTCTTTTTTTTTTTTAGTTTGCCCATTATAGAATTAACATCAAACACGTGTTTTGTTGTTGTGGTTTTGTTTGTTTCATCTGAAAACTTAATGCTATCTTTTTGTATATTTTCCCTTCATTTCCTCTTTATAAAGATTAAATTTTAACATCAACTATGGCTACTAGAAAAATAAACATGTTATTGGTAACATGTTTCATGGGAAGAAACGTGCATTTGTACAAAAAGCATAGATAGTTTAGTGTAGTAGAGGTTGCAGAATTAAGGTTTGAAAATGAGAGAGAGAGATGTCTGAGGTATCTATGTACCTTGCAAACTTGCAGTATACACATTGGACGGCCTATACAGATTCGAAAGTGCAGACGTCTCGTCTAATATAGCCTGGGTTCCAGCCCAATCATGTTTTCCTTTCATTTATTCGGACGTTACTTGTATTTTGTCAAGAAATGAGGTAAAAATTGCGGAAGCGATAAACGGATCTGTGTGGACCGTGAAAGGAGACCGCGATGAGGAGTGAATAAAAAGATATTACTGCCTGGACCCAGGCTTTACCCAATAGTGTACTTGTCTTAAACATGTAATTTCACCACTATCCGATTCAGTATGAGTTGCTCGACTGTATGAGAGTTCGAAAAACCTTAGTAACGTTTCGGACGTGGTAGACAAAAATAATAAAAAAAGCGCTCAGTCAATCACTCACATACCGACTCACTGTAAGAAACAAATTCATGCACTCTCGCCCGCATGTGGACTAGCACGCACGCACACATACTCGCAAACCCAGACACAGGAATATAAGCAGACGTAACCCATCTTATACGTTGATGGGTCAATAAGTGACTGTCATAAATCGAGCAGGCTCAACGGAAAACCGATTTCAAATGTTGACTAGTGAACAACATGACTATGTATACTGTATATACAATCTTCCGATGAATATCATGCATCAATCGAATGCCACGATCAATTGCTGATAGGGATGGAAAATAATGTCTTTTTGTGGAAGTGGGGCGGATTGGCTCAATATAAGTAAATATTCCTCACTTCGCTTCTTTCCCTTTTACCCCAAAGTGTCAACCAAAGCTACCCGAAATAGGAAGCACAGTCAAATAATGCCATTATAGCAAACTGATAAAACTGATGAGGGCTTAGGTAAAAAGCTAGTTGTGCTTTACAATCAGGCACGTTAAGGCATATTGGACTGCGGGACGTAAAAGCTCAATATGTGCTCGTCTGCTCGGTATAGAGCCCGAGGTTGTTTACCACATTTGAATTCGATTCTCTGTTGAGCCCGATATCATTCAAGGCTGAGTTCATCTTTAAATGTTGTATTCATAGTATTTAACTAAAGAGCTCGGTAATTATTTAGATATGATAAGTAGCTTATCTCTGGATACCGATATTGCACACTTCTCTGCACAGTTTACAGAATGAGGGGATACTTTGCTCTGTCGGATATTCAGTCCAAAATTTGCTTATTAAGTAAAGCCCCTCTCACACTTTACGGCATTTCAACTGCGTAGACATGGCGTTTTCAAGAGACCATTAGATCGCAGAAATATCGGATATTTTTCGCGAAGATGGGGATGTGACGGCGTTCTCACCGCGACCAAGGCGTTGCTTTGGAGCTCTCAAGGCGTATTATCGAATTCCTGCGGAGTTTTTTTTTACCGATTCTCTGCTCTCCCACGGCGCTTCCACTTCGTGTACTGCGCTTTCACAGTTTCACTAGGCTTCAACGGCGTTTTCAAGGTGCCCACATTGCGCTGACTGCGTGTTCACGACGTTCGTTTGCACTTTGTACAGAAACAAACAGTGTACATACTAATTCAACAGTTGTTTCTTCGCTTTGCTCTTGAAAAGTCAATAAATAATTAAGGTATGCCAGCAATAAGGAAGGGAAAAATGTAGGACAAAACATCCCAAACCCCTCAAACAGATGCAAGTCAAACACCGTCACCTCATCAACCAGCAGTAGCTCGGTTTACTGATGTACATCAGCCATGGTAAAATGCCTACTTCGTCAAATATATCACACTACTCAAAGTTTGCTTAGAACCAAGATTATTATATACACATCTTAGGTAGTAGTTATATCTTAAGTATTTGTTCTGGTTGACTATGTACCTTGTGCTTCATTTATTTTTGTATATAAAGATTTTACACTTATGATTTTATTTTCATTTTTAACTAGATGGTCACTAAAACGATTGTTTTTCCAACACGAGTAAAACACGGAATTTGTGATAAAATCTAGCGGTTAATTTGGTATGGGCCTAATAATGAGTAAGTGACCCGTTGCTATCAATGACAGCTGAGCATCGTCTTTGCATGCCCCCATTAGGTTTTGGATTACCATTTGTGGAATGGAATTCCATTCCTCGACAAGGAGTCCACCACCTTGCTAAATACTTTCTGAAGTATTTAGCCCTAACGGGCTGAAATGCGGATCTGTAACTCATTCCATATATGTTCAATTGGATGAAAGTCGGGGGAATGGGATGACCAATCCATATGCTGGATACCCTCGCTTTGCAAGTACTCTTGGGGAACATGGGTCATGTGAGGAGGAGCATTTTACGCTGGGCAGTCAATGTGCCTTGATCGAGCACAACCAGCTCAGTTCGTCCATCCCAGCTTATCCTACCCCATACCATGATAGAGCTGCCCTCATACCGATCATGGTCAGCAACATTTGCTGCATGAAACCTCTCCCCTGGCCTTCTCCACACTCGAACACGCATATCCGTGTAGTCCAAGCAGTATCGGGACTAGTCTGTAGAGGACAGGTCGCCAGTCCATTCCTCCAACCAGCATGGTCGATCGCCCAAGCGAACCGACGCTGAAAGTGGTTTGGAAATAGGGGGATACGAATACATGGTCTTATCGATCGTAGGCCACTTTCGAGCAACCGTGTGCCTGCGGTTTGAGTCAAAACTCTGACCTCAAAAGCATGTTGAAGGTCAGAACGCAGTTGAGTTACAGTCGCAAAGCGGTTTCTCCGAGCCCGGATGACCAAATATTGATCATCAGCTGCAAATGTAGCCCTTCTCCTAAAACCACGTTGTCGCCTGATAGGTGTACCATACTGCTGGTGATATAGAGTATAGTAATAGTACATGTATATAACAGTATAGTGCACACCAAGTGCCTCACCAACCTCACGATGAAGAGCCCCTTGTTCCAACTGCCCGCCACATGTCTGCATCATATAAATGTCTTCTGACATTAGCATTTGCCGTTTTAACGTCAAAAACATCCAGCTTTTCAAAAGAAAGTGAAAAATGAAGAGTGTACACAAGTTTGGTACATGTATGCAGTGTCTCAAATCACTATGGATATTGAGGGTGTCTGCGTCTGCAAGACTTGCAAGAGGAATTTGCCTGTCATACAAGGCAATGTGTGTACTGGAGACCTTGATACACCACTGAATGATTTCCAATATTAACACCACAAAAATATAGAATACAGACTGCTATGGTGCTAGGAAATTTTGGGTGCTTAGCAAACTTGCTTTTGTCATGCATAGACTGATGGTCGCGGTAGAAGCGCCTTGGAGGAGCAATGGCCGCCGTGGCAGTTTCCAAGCAGCTGTTCCGCGTTAGCGTCGTTGGCGCGCTGTTGGCGCGCCGTATAAGCATAGTTGAGACACAGTGACATCACAGAGAACGCCCTGCAATCTCCGAGCAAGCGACACGGACAACCACAACGTTCGCACTACAACCTCTGTGCCCGCCTGCGGAGCTCTCATAGCATTGCAGGAGAATATACTCCGCTGCTACGGCGACCTTCCGGTGATCCCACTGCTCTTACGAGAACGCCGAGCGACGGCGATTGTTTTTGTGCATGCTTAAAGTGTTCGCCGTCGTTCCGCTTTCGATACGATCCCTACGCGTTTACTAGCAACGTCACTGCGTTGCTGTTGCAATGCTTGCGATCGCACTGCGCGTACCTCGGTGTTCTGCATTTTTTCTTGGGACGCCATGAGATCGCTGCCCTAGGGTGATAGAGGTAAACAAGAGATAGACTGATTTCATCATTAGTGTATTCCCAAAGTATCGCTTTTTCTATGTGTGTATGAAGAAATCGATCATAGTTACTGTCTGCAAACACAGTTATAGAGTCGTGTTTAAATACATTTTAATAAGAAAACCATTTGGCATATTACAGAATGTCTCGAGAAATAACAGTTTCCTGATATTCAATTTCACCACTTACTGATTTCCAGCCTTACATGCTCAAACACATATCCGTTCTTTTTCAATTTTACTGTTACTGTTATTAACTGAATGTTACATATCAAATAAAACTTTACCATGCCTGTCTCTTTTCTAATGTTTTGATCCATTATACGCTGATGTGCATGGTTGAACACAAAATAAGGACAGATATTGTGGAACGCCCTGTGCCTCCTGCGTATGCATAGTTTCGCCAGTTTGTAAACCACTTGAAAATGAGATCAACCTGTTCAAAGCATTAACTTTTTGACGTTGATATTGTAACGATGGTTTTGAATAATTTTTTTTGCTGTTGATATAGGAAGATGGTGTTTGAAGCCCAAATAGCGGCCGAAAGTAAACAATACGGGTTTTAAAATCTATGGAAATTTAAATCATATCATTTAAAAAGATGGAAATTATTGTAAAGATGATAACCTGTTATTGTACGGTGGGTCCAAGTTATAGTCGACGGCAGAAAAATGAGTTTTAAAAATAAGTCAAAAGTAGCCGGATCGCTTAGCGTTTTGTTTACATTTTACCTGGTTTTCAGATTCATTTTTCCTCCAGCGACTAACAGTTGAACCGACTGTAGAATAACCAGTTGTCATCTTCACAATAATTTCCAAACTATTTAAGATATGATTTAAATTTAATATAAAATTTAACACCTGCATGGTTCACTTTTAGTCTTTATTTGGGCTATACGTGTTTCAACCGAAATATCAGATGTCTTATATTTCGGCTTTCTGTGCTCTGTCTAGAGATCCTGTCGTAACTTATGGTGTTTTCGGCATTCGTTTCGAGTAAAGGTCATAAAATTACTAAATACCCCTCAAGTTCCCTATCCAAACACACAAAATATGAATGAACTCATTACAAATACGACATAATTAGCTTTATCTGTCTGTTTTCATGTTTTTTTACGAAACGTGACGGCAGCCATATCACCTAATTATCATCTTCCACGTGTCGGTTGTAGCTCACCACATAAGATATTGCTTTTTTACCATTTAAAGGAGATTGAACAAATGTCCAGAGACAGGATAATAAAAGGTCATCTTGCAAATTATTGCAAATCATTTTTTTTTAATGATGATATTCTGTTTTGGGCTATGGGCCAACGGCGTCTAGTCTTAGTAACCACTTTTCAGGCTTTCGCAAGAAGCTGCAACCACTCTGAAGGTCACATAGAAATGCGCGGTATTCGCTGTCTATGATTTGCTGGAATTGCAACTGCCATTTCTGATTGGCTTGAAACGACACATACTTCCAAACCGCCTTACTCCTTACGAGTTATTCATCGGTGATGTGAAATGGAAAGAGGGGTTCGGTGTCTACACATACCGAGAAAGTGCCAAAGAAATTAACTTCAAAGCAAAAGTTTTTGACGGTGTTTGTTTGCATGATGTATTTTAAATGAGAACGCTTAAAAAATTTTAAAAAAATACTCTCCCGTTAATTTTGCAAATTACTCATGCAGAGCATGACACAACCAACAACACGTGTTTACCTTAGGTTGTAGCTAAATACACACCATGTAATACTAGTCATTGATTCCTTACAGGATTCAAACCATAAAACGCAGAATCAAGACGTGACTTTATAACTTGTGTGCGGCGACTAAACCCCGTACGTGATTACTGATTGGTTCACATTGGATACAGTGAGAAAACTCTGTGTGCACTGCATACTGTTTGATGCAGATCGGGCGCGGCAAAATTGACATCTGACTGATAAGCGTTGTATGATGTGTATTCATGTACGGTGTGTACCCAGACAAAACTGTTAACCTTGTCTGCCATAATACATGTACAAGAAGGGCAGTTGTTGAGAAGTTTTATGTACCACAATTCTGTTTATTTTGGAGGAGTCAAGGGTATGAGTTATCTTTTTGGTTAATGTTTATCTAACTTTACTGTTCTATATTTATGATCTATTGATTGGTGTGGTTGACACAATCTGATCAATAGCGTTCCGGACCCTTGGCGAAGACTTGCTAAGTTCGTATATCCTTACAAGCAAGAAATTTTGCGCTCTGGTGGCATAAATTTCTTAGAATTTATTTTTGTAATTGTAGATGAAATGTGTATGTTTGACTACAATAATATTGTATTCAAGCGTGTCTGCACTCTGCGGACATTTTCATCCTGGTCGATGACTATCGTTCTTGATAGCGACCTAATTGTTGTATGCCGTTGACGTACAGCTGTACCGTCTTTCTTCTTTGACAGTGTTTTCTACCCGTCCAAAGGCAAACAATATCATTTCAATAAGATTAAATTCTGCAAATGGTTTCATTATGAGCAACTCTAAAATTTTGTTGGTTGGTGAAGAGTTAAAGAAGTCCTTGATTTCACTTTGGGCTGTAGGAGCCGACAAAATTATGCTGATAGAATCTATTTTTTTTTTTTAGTGTATGAACTGACATTTTGATACATAATACCAAATCAAATTCTAGTTTGTTAACTGCTAAACCCATCATGGTAATATGCTTTTTATGATTTTTGGGTGAAAAGTCTGTGACTCACTTTGTTGCCTTAAAAGCTGGATGTTAAGTACTTTATGCATATTCTCGGTCAACTTGTTTTGCTTTTGTCCAAACAAGTTTTATGTTTAAAAGTTTTGTAAACAAATTTCATTTGAAATAACATTAGTTAAATGCAATACCTATATGTACACTATAGTAATATGAGTGTTTTAAATGGGCCTTTAATTTTTTTGCTGTGAAGTAATTTACTTATTTAATGCTGATAAATACTACAAAATATACTTTCCTCTGCCAACATTAAGAGACCGGACAGTAACTTGCCGTAAAAAGTTCGTTGTTCAAATAATGGGTCGGTATGCAGGAGGTAACTATGTCTACTTTTATTGCACCAAATTTGAGATCATCATACTAACATGTGTTTGAATATGCTAACACGAAATCAACACATGTTGTAGATCATGTGACCATCCCACAAACCATTGCAAAATTCTGGCATAAAATCTAAAAAGAGGGCTATTAAGGGAATATGACTGAAAAATATCTCTTTTCTTATATTTGTCTTTCTTCTTTACTAATAATTTTGCTCAGTATTGCTTAACTTAGTTCACTGATGAATGATTCAGTGATGAATTGTTTGTGAAATTTGTTGAATAAGTAAAAATCGGATTAGCCCCCTTTAAGTCATTGAGGCAGAAAACTTGCCTGGGGCAGATTTCTACATAACGAAAAGGCTGTCCAGCTTGTACGGGTTTCTGTTTCCAACCAAGCGTTAATCAACAAAACAGAACGAAAACATAAAGTTCAAAGTGACGTCATCTACCTTACGTTAGAATTTGGCAATAACAAAATTTATAGTGTTTCACGCAATTTCCTAAACTTGAAAGCATTGTAAACAAAGTGATGATGATGGTTACCAGCATTTTTCCTATTCAATTGTTATCTAACCTTTTATGGACTTAATTATCTTCTCATTTTTGCCACACTTACACTTAGTGTTATGTGCCAATGCTTTCAATGTAGACAAGTCTAACAATTTGTTGCCTTAAAAGCTAGAAGTTAAGTATTTTAGGCATATTCTTGGTCACCTTCTTTAATATTTGTCTTAGCTTTTTTTTTTATATACTAACAGTGTCAGTGTCCTAGGTTATACAGATTTATTTTATCGTTGTTGCCAGCTGATCACTGTTTTGATGACGGTTATGTGGGAAAGAAGCCAGTGGCTTTGGAAGAAATATCCTGATAGTGGTTTAGAAATTCCGAGAAAGCATTGATAGATGCCCTGGCTGCCACGATATAATTGAAATAATGTTGAAATTGGTGTTAAGCACCATATAAACAAATAAACTCATTGTTTGCTAGGGCCAGAGTGCGCTAAGTTAGAAATGTATCTCAAAGCCTTTATAAATTGTCCACAGGTATAAGTTACAGTAAAAAATTGTCATAGAGCACATTGGCAGTTACTACCATTGTATTCAATCACTAGAATTAATTGTGCAACAATGTTTTATTGTATAAATAACATTAAGAAAAAGTGAGTATTTTCCTAGTCGAGGGAAAAGCTGCTTCTCCTGCGCAATTTTCTGTTCCCTATTATGTCGCCAATTTCATCCATATTGCATGTTGTTTGGAAAAGAAACCCATGACTGTCAAAGTGCACATTTTCATTTTATGGTATAACAGATTTTCAGCCCCACTGTATTTGAGGAAAATATTGCGATACTTTTATTGCTCTGACGCCGCCTGCGTCGTCTGTGTTGTCGTGCAAAAGCTTTGGCATTTTAAAATATCTCTGTCAATACGGAATCAATATATTACATATATTATATGATATACTACAAACTCGGTCTGGTGTTAACAATCAAAAGGGAAATCCATACAAGAGGAGCAGATATCCATCAAAGTATTTTTGAAACAGTTATGCCCCTTTTTGACTGGATGTTCAAATGTTTTGACATTTTAATATCTCTGTCATTACTGAAGACATTTACTTCAAACTTGGAATTGTTGTGATATATATTTAATTAAAATTTTGGCTGGTTGTTAACTATCATAAGGGAAACCCATACAACAGGGACAGGTAACGATCTAAATAGTTTGGACACAGAAATGCCCGGTTTTTCAACTTACAATTTGCAATAAAAGCAACTGAAGCCGAGCATTTGCATCCGCATGCGGTGCTCTAGTCTTTCCTTCTTTTTCAAAAGTCAAAAAAAAAAAAAAAAAAAGAAGAAAAAAACTGGAATGTGAAAAAGAAAAACTCAACCTTTTCATATTATACAAAACTTGAGAAATTAAAAAGTGATACATACTCGTATAAATGTAATTAATATGGACTGAAACCAGAATTTTTTCAGTGACACAGAATTGTGTTTTCTGCTTCAAATAAAATGTCTTTCTAATTAACGTTAGTTTTGAATTCTTCATTTTGAAGAATGATAAAAATGATTGCAACCTGGTTTTTTTTAACCATTACTAGTACTGCTATTGACTTAGACTACATTAGGATTAGATGCACTTGACGCTTTGAAAGAATGGTATGTGTAATTCTAATTTGAATTTTTGCAACATGAGGATGCAGCATGTTGATGCAACCACTCAACACTCTTAAGTGTTTTGACATGCATGAAAAAAAAAAGTGCAGCATCACACAAAAATGTTTTTTATTTTTGTTAAATACAAATTGATATACGCATAATTTTTATACTCTTTCCACTTGCCCCTAGCCATCAGCACTTTCAACGCTTTGATTGTCGTTGCGACAAAACCGCCTTCGTGCGTTCTTGTTTATAACACCCATCGCCTTTAGTTCTAAACTATCAAATAAATAAAAGTCGTAATGAGAAATTTGGGTTGAATTTTACAACACACTATGAATGAAGACCGATGCCGAGCCTAAATCTAACTTTTGTATGTTTGTTTGTTTGTTAGTTTCTTTGGTGTTTAAAGCCGGTTTTAACATTATTTTAGTTATATCGCGGCGACCAATGCACTTATCCTTGCCTTTATTAAAGACTATATTTCACCAGTACTTCGGACGATAGCCTTGCTAATCCCATTTCCACGACTCCCAGTAACCTGTGTCGAAACACTGATCAGCCGTGACAATGACTATCATCAATAATCGGAAAGAATCGTACCGAAGTCGGGCATCGAACAAGAGACTCTCTGGTTTTGAACCCTGCACGTTACCGACAGAGCTACCGGACTCGGGTTAATTCTAAACAAGCAATTCCTTAATCATAAGCCCTAAGTGCCTATGAATAAGCTGCATTGAGGCTCAGAAAATGTATCTTACAAATGGATGTTTTAAAGTCAAGAAGTATTTACGCCTATGCTGCCAAGTATAACTCTATGGGCTCTTGCCGACAGTGTAGATCAAGATCAGACTGCACAGACCTTCAACTACACTATCCGATACGGCGGCATTTTCCCGACGTTAAGAACTTTGAAATCCTAATGTTTGGCGGTTTTTTTTTTTTTTCGATAGTTTTTTTTTTTTTTTATGAAATTCATTGAGCATTTTAACCTTTAGGCTGCTAAACCCGCATCATGGACCTTTTGCGGACAGTGTAGATCAAGATCAGACTGCACAGAACGTGCAGTCTAAATTGGATCGACACGGTCCTACAAGGAGACATTTTTCCTCAAAGACTTCCTTTGAAGTAACAAAGTTTGGTTTTTTTTTTTCACTATCGGCTTGAAAGTTTCATTTGACTCATTTAGCAGATTGAGGATTCAGAATTAGCGCATAGATGGAAAAATCAAATGTTTATTCCACTTTCAGTGGGTTTTCTCTGTCAGGAGAGGTAGGAATACCAAATGAAAATATTGAAAGTATAAACCTAAGATCAAAATTCACCATCTGTGCAGTCTGGTAGGGTCTTCACTGTCAGCCAAACCAGAAAAACTTGAACCAGATTATTTATTTCAACGATTTTTGGGTTAAGTAAACATTCCATTGTTTTTATGTCGTATTTATTTAGGTACAAATGATGATGTACATTAACCGAGGAGATAAGTCCATTTTCCCTTCATTAATGGGACAAGATTTACAACCGTCGTGGGATCCATGCAACGTGAAAAGGTTATGTCGTGTACTGTTTTGGTAGAAGTTTTTGGAGGACGAACTTTTCATCGCTACTGTGTGTATTTCAGTAGTTTTTTTGAATCGCAAGTGACCTGAACTTTAAAAAGGGTGATCTAAGATAGTCAATCCCAGTGGCCCAGTCCTAACGTTGAGGGCTTGAAACGAAGAGGTAGCTGGTTCGGAGCTTGGCATATTCCTTTTCTTGGACTGATGATGAGTTATTGCTATAGTATTATTTCTTTCAATGCTGACCATTGTTTCGACCTGGGTTATATGGGAAAGCAGCCAGTGGCGTGGAAAAATTATAAAGATTATATTAAGAAGAACTGGTAACAAGAAACATCAGGAAAGCATGGATTGGCGCTCTGACAGCCGCGATATGACTGAAATTATGTTGAAAACGACGTAAACCTACACCAATACGAGTACAAATAAATTCCTTAAATCTTTCGCTGCCAACTAGATAAATTGGACTTTTGATCGTGGTCTGGAGGTAAATTTCCATTGCATTTAAGAATGGTTTTGGCTATAGTTAAGTATCAGGTGTGGGACAGTGTGGATCCAAGACCGAACTGTAGTGAGCATATCTTTGGCGCGAACACTATCGATTTTCCTACGCAAGTCATGAAAATATTGACGTCTACGAATGCGTAATGGTCCAGAGGTTAACACGGGCATATAGAGATGCTTTGCCGTGAATCCAAATTTCTTGTGCAACACTGATAAATACTACAAAGTATTTTTCTCTTCTTGGCGTTGGAGTCGGCATCCCCGTTTACGTTGAAGATTTTAAAGATCTAACATTTTCCAAACCATATGATATTTGTTTCATATTTGACATGCTTATAGATATAGGTCAGAAGTTTCTTTCATCAATATCCCCGCCCATGCCTAGATCAAAAGGTCAAGATTGTAGACTTTGATATTTTACATCAAAGTTTTACGCCTAAAGTTTTTTAACAGCTCACATTTTCCATATCGTAAGATGGAATTGGTTCATATTTGGTAGAATGATAGATATGGGTATAAACATTTCTTTCAGAAATTACCCAAGCCCTTGATCTTAAGGTCAAGGTCGTAGATTCTAAAATTATACATCAAAGTTTTACGTTAAAGTTTTTTTTAAGAGCTCATATCTTCTAAACTAAATGATGGATTTGGTTCATATTTGGTTTGATGACAGATATATGTCCCAGTAATACCCTATGCATGCCATTGTCCATGATCTTGGTATCAAGGTCACAGATTTTTGAAATTTCATGTTATGGTTTTTCTCGAGCTCCTATTTTTGTACACCGAATGCTTGCCACCCCCAACAATTAACTTTTTCAACAGGCGAGCTATGCTGTCTATAGTGTTTGATGACAGCTCTATTTATAAATAAAAAATACATGTATGTGGTCCTAAATTCTCTAATAAAATGACAGTCAAATTCCTATTTGGCCTAGGCAGATCCGGAATCGGTCTTGCCAGATAAAAATTCTTATGTGGCTAAAAACTGTTCAGCCAGATCCAGAATCTGGCCAGATCAATTAAGAATTCCTATCTGGCCTAGGCCAGATAACAATTCCTGTATGGTCTAGCTAAGTTTCGAATCTGACTAAATTCCCATCTGGCCTACGACATGTATTTCCATTTGAACTTTGTTGATATGTGATAATGATAATAAAAAAGTCCACTTACCTGAATCAACAAGGTTTTGATCATTATACAAAACTTTCAGTTAAGGCTCGAGCAAACAAACAGCAGTGCCCCGGGGCTTAAAGACTTACCTCAATCTTACCAAGGAGAAGTTTCTATGAATTTCTTTTCGGTAATCACAAAGCTTTTTTGCTTTTTGCTTTTTGAATTGCGTATGAATTATTATCTAGTACTCTTCTATCCAGGTTTCCAGGTTACATACTTCAGGTGGTGGTTATGCTTGTGAGATAGAGCGTCGACCTCGTAATCGTAAGGTCCTGACTCCGATACCCGGGAGCGGGCGTCAACTTTGGGACTGTTCATTGGCACACACATCGGCACGACTACTGGTGTAGTTTCCAGAAAGCAAAATGGATAGAGATTAGCACAAGTTGCAAGAACCTGTTTCTCAACTGATGTAAAATAGAAATGAGCCATGCTCTGTGAATTGGGGGCTTAATGCATTTGCAAAAAGTATCGACCCAGGTCAGTCTGCGCAGTCCGCGCAGGCAGACCTGGGCCGACACTTTTCGCTATTGATCAATTTTCTGTATGTCTAAGGACCAGTCTACCTCACGATTTAGTCGATTATTTAAAAAGGTGGCTGTTATGGATCCATAAGTATGTAATGGTTTGCTCGGTGTGATGGATTACGGAGATGCATTAAGCCCCCATTTGCCAGAGTATGGCTCAAATGTTTAAACCAAAATATACTTCATAAGAAAGAATATCCCAACCACAGGCCAATCACATTCTTCACTTCCCAGGGTTGGGGGGACAGCTAAAATTTTTGAAGATGTACTTTATATAAAGCACCAGCTTGGCCTTAAATAAATTAGTTGAAATTTTTGCCCCAGTTTCAAAACGTGATAAAACTCTTCAAAGATGCACATTTTGGCACAGGTATTGAGCTACATTGTACCATCAAACTCGCCTTGCCTTGTAATTTTACCAAAGCATAATTACCCTTGTCTTTTTTTAGGAGAAGACCTATATTAAATACAAGTCTGTTGTTTTAATTAAACAAAAATAGAAACTAATAGTGGCACAATCAGAATCCTTACAATTCCGTAACGAAGATTCATTATTCAGCTTGAAGAATTTGCAGCGGTTCTTTCAGTCTGCTTTAGGCTGTCCGATATCGCGGTTCAAATTAACATGATTATGAACATGTTTAGACGTGTTGACCTTTGGCGCTCTAGAAACCGTGTGTTTAGTGGAGACGTTTTCAGGTTTGAACGATTTGTCGTGAGTTCAAATACATTGCTAATTTATTTCAGTCTGGTTTTCCCTACAATATTTTTTGCCAAAGATAATATACGTGTACATGTGAATCGTGCTCTGTGTAAAGAGCCTTTATTGCATCTGCAAAAACTATCGACCCTTGTCAGTCTATGCAGTCCGTGCAGGCTGACCTAGGTCGAAACTTTTTGCTATTTGTAGATTTTCTGCATGTCCACGGATCATTCTACGTCATGGTTCCGTCGGTTGTCAGACAAAATTCATTTTTTTGATCCATAATTGTCTGAAAAAATTGCTATGTAAAATGGATTACTAAGATGCATAAATTTTATTTGGCCATGAATCAAACTTCCTTTTGATATACTGATATACGTAAATACTACAAGTTGCATTTTCTCTACGAGAGTAAAGAAACTTGACAGTTATATTCAGTAAAAAAAGTGCAAGTTTTGTATTTGATGTCATGGATGGTTGTTTTGCAACCGGTAACTTTCTCTATAGAGAAATATATTTTTTAGGTTTTATAGGACGGTGACAATCGATAAACCCCCTTTCTCCTCCCAACTCATTTACCTCTGCAGACGACATTTTTTTTTTTGCCATGTCACAGCCGTTGTCTGCTATTGTCATATCCTTCGAAAATTAGACCGGCTTGCTATGACGCATCACTATCCTGTACAGGATGAATATTGATATGCAGTGCTTAAAAAACTCTGCTGCTAGAAAAAATAGACTGTGTAAAATGGCTATTAATGATAAGTATGAAAAAATCGAGCCTATTCATCGCTCCAAACTTCCTAGAAATATGGTAATTTTACACGGGAAAGTCATTTTTAAAAAGATAAAATTGTTTACTGCAAATCTTTGCATACAGTTTCTAAATATACACATGGGGAAAACCGGGTTTATGCAACATACTTTGACACAAAAACAATAGGCTTTGCCTATACCGGGGCTATACCGGTTTCTCAAGCTTACAGGGGCTACGTTTATAAACGACTTGTGCCTTGGTTACATGCTAGCTAATCATAGCTAGATGACTCGTACCAGGTAGAGTTTCATTTAGTAAACGTTTATTTCGTAATTGCCGTTTTGAAAATTAGTCCGGTTCTGTACTCGAATTGCCCAAATCAGATAAGTATCTACATGTATTTGAAAAATGCCAAGTAGCGAAAGATAATGGTGTAACAGTAGGTCCAATCCTACACTGATTAATTAAATTTACTGTCATGTTGATCATCCATATTTTAAATAGAAGTTGTTTTTTTTTTTTCAAATTCGTCTGCTGCAGATTTGTTTCTGGAGGTATTGTGCTAGCCCTTTACCCCAAAAATATATATCTTTTACGACCCTGGAAAGACAAATTTTATACCATTTTTGGAAAAAGATTAAATGTGCTGGTAACCAGCATTTTCTCTTTCCCACAATGTTTTACATTTTCAAAGAGAAATACCTTTTAGCTGCAGTTATTTCGTCGTCTGCAAATGTTTGCACTGCGGACAGGTCCAAAGTTTTTGTCGACTGGTAAAGAGTTACGATGATTTTTCCCTGTCGCAAGTTCAAATTCGACTGCACTGCCCGTGTAGGCTTATCCTGATTTAATTTGTGCGCAAATGTACCTTGTTTCCATCATCCAAATTATTCATTGAAGTTGGAACCATCAAATGTTCTAAAGCTATGTGCCAATACTTACCGGTTCTCATTGCGTCAACAGAATAGACAAGACATACAGATTCAATAGTTTTATGGGCTAAAGAAAAAAAAGGAAAGATCCGCTTTTTGTTGTTCAGTCTCATTATTTGAAAATGTGGTAAGCATACTGCTTATTTCACAATATTGGGCTGATCATGCGTATATAGCTATTGGAAGCGTACATAGGGTTGCAAAGGACTTCGAGCTTACTTTGACTCTTATTTTTATGCTCATAGCAGTAAATGAAAATATTCATATATGGGAGGAAAGGAATCCCTCCTTACCATCCAAGTAGCCAAACTGACAAGGCAACAGTAAAAGACATCTTCGGGCTTAAAGGTAAGTGGTCGAATTGGGTTTAAAACTTAACTTGTAGTAGCCTTTATCAATCTTCGTATAAACAGCAGGTAACGACCGATGCTACAAATCTGCATTGTTCGATACTTCATGATATTCGAAAATCGCGTGATGTCTGTTGTCTATAGGACGGTAAAGTGAGATACAACGGGTATCAGTTTAGAGTTTAAAGATGGTATAATGTCGGGTTGGGAAGAAATTATTAGGATAAAATAGAGTTTTCAGTGTACTTTCTTGTTTTGCCGCCCTAACTAAAATGATAACGGTCTTTATACACAGATTACAGGTTCACATCCGTTGGTGGCGTCATTCATCGCATAAATCATATGGAAATATAAAAACCCTCTCGCGTTCGAAAGCAGGTACTAACGATAAGGGACGAGTTGACTATACGAATAGAAAGTGTGCCAATGTGCATGATTTGTTGTTGTTTTTGTTTCTCAAGTGCAGCAGCGGTTCTAAACTACTTTTAATCTCTTGTTAAAAACCGATGTGCGTTCCAGGGAATAATTGGCGTCGACGATATTATCCGGTTAGATATATACAAGTTATTTGACAAACTGGGTGTTTTTAACTTTATTATATACCTCTTATTTTTTCTGTCTGAAAAAACATGCGTCGCACACTGAGGAAATAACGCACACGACAGAAGAAAAAAATCCGTATCTGCAAACTGAAATACGTTTCCAAATATGCTGTGATGACAAATCACATGCGTGGAGTATGTTCATATTGGTTTTGCGATTTTATTTATCAAAATGTTACGCAATGTTATTCTTCCGCCATTCATAAAAACGAAGTTACTAGATACTTTACCATAATTTGTTTTATCTTAATTGCCGTTTTCGAATAAAATGTCAAAAAAGGTAAAATTTTGTCGTTGAAAGTTATAGGTATTTAACAAAAGGAATATTATGTTGTAGTGACTTTCCTGGTGCTTATATTTTCTTCTCGCTGCGTCAGAAGATTTTGACATCTCCCTCCATCCTCGGTCTCGAACGATATCAAATTTTCTCACGCTGCTCGATTCAAATACAAGAACCACGAAAGTTATTACAGCACAATATTCCGTATATATTAAAATACAGCAATAAGGCACAAACACAAAATAGGGACTGCGATGACAGAAACATATAAATAAAAATTCATGCACTTTATTGCGCTAGATAGCAATACCTTGCACACTAAAGAATGAGAAATGCATCGCATCATCGTTCAAAATGTAATCTAGGTTGCAATAATTATAGAGAGAGAAGAACATTCTATACTCTGACCATTAAAATGTCATTTTGATTAAGTACCCTTATAAACATATATCCGTGAAAATCTGTGATTTGTGAAAATTTTTGACGTTTTTAGATTTTATTGTTTTCCTATTTCGGTGATATCCTGTAGATGTATTTTATCTCTGGAATCGCCAGCGGTGACATAATTTACATTTGTGGCTGTTGTGGATCAAAATCCTACAGAACAGAACATTTCAGTCTGATCAAGGATTTTGTCATATACTAGTTGACAACAATGAAACTGTTCCTTCAACTTAAGTAGTTTAAGCACCATAGTAGTCATCAACAGGACTGGAAGACAGCATTTTTTGTGGCGACCATTGTTACGAGCCAAGCGTAACGAGAAAGAAAACCAGCAACAAGCCTTTAACAATTAAACAATATTTATTAATGAACAAAGACAAAAGAGCACAATAGGAGTTAAGTTTGAATGAAATCTTGTCAATTCTAATCTAAGAAAAAGAAATACAATAAGTCCCTCAAAATTAAGAATAATGTTTAGATTACAAAAGAATAAAGTTTCTGGTTCCTAAAACCTAAATTAACAATAGTTTAACTTGCAAGTAGATATGAGCAACCTGTTTAATAAAAAGATAATTCCAACTTACAGATGTAAATCCCAAGTTAAATCCAACACTTTTCACTAATTCTGTATCCTCCAAGCCACAAGTCTAATTCAAGATCCAAAATCACTAAGTAAGTCACTCCTATTTATATCAGCTTGGAAAATTCTAGATTAGTCTGTTCTAGAAAGATGACATCAAGCTATTTATAGACATGGATTGATGAACAACTTGTTTACTAACAATCCTTTTTCAAAAAATAACCACAATGGAAAAACCAATAAATGATCTTCATGTTTCTAGAATATTCTGAAAATAGGTCACTGTATATCCTATCTACATAACACTTCCCCTCCTAAAGGAAAAGAAAGTTTTAAGAATTAAAACTTTCTTTTGTTAGAATATTAAACAAATCATTACACTTAACTGTACATGAAAATACATTATACATAAAGACAAATGTTTACTATGTACAAGTTACATTCTAGACAAAGCATCAGGGATAATACTATCCCTACCTTTTATGTGTCTGATATCCATGTTATATTCTTGTAAAAACAGACTCCACCGGAGTAAACGTTGATTCTTGTTTTTCATTTTATTGATAAAAATCAGAGGATTATGATCACTATATACAATGATGGGTGCAGGAGAAGACGACAAATATATCTCGAAATGCTGAAGAACAAGAATGAGAGATAAACACTCTTTTTCTATTGTTGAGTAGTTTTTCTGACGTTTGTTAAACTTTTTAGAAAAATAACTAACTGGTTGATCTACACCATTACAATCTTCTTGAAGTAAAACACCACCTGCACCAGTATCACTAGCATCTACTGCAAGCTTAAATTCTTTTCCAAAATTAGGAGCTAAAAGAACTGGTTCACTTTTCAGTATGTCTTTTACTTTATCGAAAGCTTTTCGACAATCATCATTCCATATAAATTTTTTGCGTTTGCTGAGAAGACTTGTCATTGGCTCAGCAATGACAGAAAAATTACCACAGAATTTCCTGTAGTAACCAGCCATACCAAGAAATCTCATAAGTTGCCTTTTGCATGTAGGTACAGGAAAATCAGAAATAGCTTTTACTTTAGCTTCAACAGGTTTTACCTGTCCTTGTCCAACAACATGACCCAAAAATGTTAAACTAGCATGACAAAATTCACTTTTAACAAGATTAATTGTTAATTTGGCTTTACTCAGTCTGTCAAAAAATTCTCTGATAGTCTTTAGATGTTCGTTCCAATCATCGCTGTAAATGATGACATCATCGATGTAGGCTCTACAGTCGTCCAATCCCGATATTATCATGTTGATAAGACGCTGAAATGTTGCTGGAGAGTTTTTCATCCCAAAAGGCATAAATTTGTACTGATAAAGTCTATCAGGAGTTACAAATGCAGAGATTTCTTTAGCTCTTTCAGTGAGAGGAATTTGCCAAAATCCTTTTAGAAGATCAAATTTAGTAACATATTTAGCATGACCAATATTGTCAATTCAGTCATCTACTCTTGGCACTGGAAACGAATCAGTCTTGGTCACAGTATTAACTTTTCTATAGTCAGTGCACATACGAAAAGTTCCATCTGGCTTTGGTACAAGAATACAGGGAGAACTCCATTCACTTTGACTAGGTTCAATAAAGTCATTCTCCAATAGATACCTGATTTCCTCTCTAAGATGCTCCAATTTCTTGGGATTCATTCGATATGGATGTTGTTTCACTGGTTTTGAATTTTCAATGTCCACATCATGGTAAATTGTATCTGTCCGTGTTGGAATATCAGGGAACAGGTGCTCATATTCAGAAATTAACTTTTTTAATTCATCTTTTGATTATTATCTAAATGCGAAAGTTTTTGATCTAAATTTCTTAAAATGTCAGAATTCTGAAGTTTTGAACAAATGGGGTTAGACTTATCAAAGTTCATTTCTTCACAATTTATGTCTTCAGGGTTAATGTGATTTTGATTTTGAAGGACTGAGGAAACTACATTTATTGGTGAAATATTTGAATTGTCCCTATCAACATATTCTTTTAACATATTAATATGACATAATTGCTTTTGCTTTCGCCTGTCAGGAGTTGTTATCACATAGTTTAAGTCACTGACTTTTTTCTCTACAGAATAAGGACCAAAATATCTTGCTTTCATTTTACATTGAACTTTCTCTAAATGATTAAGAATTTTATGATAAGTTCTATTTATTCCTAAATGACCTGACATAGATGTTTCATGAGCTAAGCTTAATATTTCTAATCTATAGGACTTAGGAATGACAACTTGATGATTGACAGCCCACTCATCATCAACAGAGACTTCATGAGGGCGCCACTTTCTCATTAATATTCCATTTTTTATATAAAAACAGACAGGTTCCTGTGAAAGATCAGTTTCACTAACAGCTTTTTGAAATAAAAGTGCTATTTCTGGATCACTGTGTTGATCTTCACTTAGTTTTGACCTTGACCTTGTATCATGGCCTTCTTTAACTAAAGGTGAAGATGTGTAATCAAATTCCGATGAATTAAGTTTAGAATTTGTCTGACTTTCAGACGGGTTCTGTGAAATAGACCTGTTAATTTCATTTTTAAATAAATGACCCAACAAAGAATCAGATAAGTCAATATCAGACTGATTTTCAGTCAAAATGGCTTTCTTTGCCATAGCTCTAGTAACTGCACATGAAGGGTAAAGGTCAGGAATTTCTTCCTCAATCGGATCGGGTGATTGATCCATGCAAGGTGTGTCAGTTACAAGAGGATTAACAATTACCTTATCTCCAGCTAAATCATTGCCTAATAACAAATGAACACCTGTAAAAGGTAAATTTTTTCTAATACCAACAGTCACTAGACCATTAATTAAGTCTGAAGACAAATAAATGTTATGAAGCGGAACATTAACAAATCTACATTCTACACCCTGAATAAGGACACTTGTCCCAGAAGAAGTCTTCTCAGAAAAAGGCAGGACATCTGCTAAAATAAGAGATTGAGAAGCTCCAGTATCACGTAAAATTTTAATAGGGGTAGACTGGGCAAAATCACTTTCTAGTGACACAAAACCATCTGATAAGAATGGTTCATAAATCTCCATAACAGTATCAGTCTCAGGTACTTTGGCCTGGACAAAGGTTTTGTCTTTAAAACATGACTGAGGTGTAGACTTTAATGAAGTAAAGCCTGTAGGCCTAAAAATTTCTTGTTTTTCCCGTTTTCTCTTTAAAACAGATCATTCAGAAATAATACGGCCTGATTCTTTACAATAATTACAAGTGGGTCGAAATAGGGGATTTTGAGCTTTGGCTTCATAAGGAGACTTAGGTTTGGGACTATTCTGATTGGAATTGTCATTATTTTGACTAAAATTTGGTTTAGGACCAGTAGATGAATAAAAAGGTTTTCGAGGGTTTGATTTATTCATGAAAGAGACCTTATGCGTCAAGGCAAAGTTGTCTGCTAAGCAAGCAGCTTCTTCTAAAGTTTCAACTTCTTTCTCGTCTAAGAAAGTTTTTACATCTAAATTAATGCACCTTTTAAATTCTTCAACTAACAGTAGTTGTCTAAGTTTTCCATGATCTGAACCTATTTTCTTTGAATGGCACCACCTATCAAATAATTGTTCTTTAGTTCTAGCAAATTCAACATGGGTTTGACCATTTTCTTTCCTGCAATTCCTAAATTTTTGTCTATATGCTTCAGGTACCAATTCATAAGCCTTTAGAATCAATTCTTTAACATTATCATAATTAGAGAGCTGTTCATTACTTAGTTGCGAAAAAATATCGCGAGCCTTTCCAGTTACAACACTTTGCAAGAGTAAGGTCCAGTGCTCTTTTGGCCACTTCAAATTTTCGGCAAATCTTTCAAAATGTGAAAAATATTTATCAACTTCCTGTTCTTGAAATGGCGGAACAAGTCTGAGGTGTTTTGTTATGTCAAAGTCATTAATCACATGCAAAGATGATTTTTCTTTATTTTCTATTTCTAATTCTTTCATTCTCATCTGAAATTGCCTATCCTTTTCTCTTTCCTCTAATTCAACATACATTTTTTTTTCTAACTCTAATTCTTTCTCTTTCATCCTTTCTTCTCGTTCTAATTCTTTTTCTTTCATTCTTTCTTCTTGCTCTAATTTTAATTTTAATTCTTTTTCTTCTTGCTCTAATTTTAATTTTAATTCTTTTTCTTTCATTCTTTCTTCTTGCTCTGATTTTAATTTTGATTCTTTTTCTTTCATCCTTTCTTCTTTTTCTATCTGCAGTTTTAATTTTTCCAACTCGCTATTAGTTTTAACATCTGTTTGAGACACAAGAATAAGAGACTGAGCAGACGAGTCAAGTATTTCTTCATCAACCAAAAACTGAACAATTGAGTTCTTAATTTCTTGCTTTAACATAGTACCTTTAATGGCAGTCAGTTTATAATGAGAAGCAAGATCTAACAAATCAGACTTTTTTTGCCAAATTTAACAACTCCTGTGATGGCTCAGCAATAAATTTTTCAAGATCAAAAGACATGATGCCTTTTTGCTGGTTTAGTAGAATAAAATTCAAATTCTATTTTTATTATTATTTATTATCTAATAAACTTTAACAATGTAACAAGTTCAAAGTATATCCAAAATGACTAGATGATCAATCCCGGACGAGCCCCCAATTTCTGTTAGGAGCCAAGCGTAACGAGAAAGAAAACCAGCAACAAGCCTTTAACAATTAAACAATATTTATTAATGAACAAAGACAAAAGAGCACAATAGGAGTTAAGTTTGAATGAAATCTTGTCACTTCTAATCTTAGAACAAGAAATACAATAAGTCCCTCAAAATTAAGAATAATGTTTAGATTACAAAAGAATAAAGTTTCTGGTTCCTAAAACCTAAATTAACAATAGTTTAACTTGCAAGTAGATATGAGCAACCTGTTTAATAAAAAGATAATTCCAACTTACAGATGTAAATCCCAAGTTAAATCCAACACTTTTCACTAATTCTGTATCCTCCAAGCCACAAGTCTAATTCAAGATCCAAAATAACTAAGTAAGTCACTCCTATTTTTATCAGCTTGGAAAATTCTACATCAGTCTTTTCTAGAAAGATGACATCAAGCTATTTATAGACATGGATTGATGAACAACTTGTTTACTAACAATCCTGTTTCTAATAATAACCACAATGGAAAAACCAATAAATGATCTTCATGTTTCTAGAACATTCTGAAAACAGGTCACTGTATATCCTATCTACATAACACCATGTGTAACAGATTTCTACTACGTGATCAATAATACTATATATTGCTTGGAACTGAGGGAAATGTGGATGAATTTATCCGATTATCGCCCTCGGTCAATATCCGTCTCATTTAATTATTGCAATCGGTCAGTATCACGTGTAGATCACGTCGATAATTTACGTATAAGTATTGCGCTCGGTCAGTGTCACGTCTATCACGTTTTATAATTTACATACCAGTATCGCACTCGGTCAGTATCACGTCTACCTAGTCCATAATTTACATACAGTATCGGACTAGGTAAATGTGGATAAATTGACTTGGTTATCGTCCTCGGACAATATCACGTCTATTAGGTCCACGGTTGACATTTAAGTCAATCCCACGTCTAAATCACGTCAATGATTTACAAATAATAATCACCCTCGGTCAGTATCACGTCTAACAGATCGAGATTCACATTTATGCATTCGGTCAGTACTCGGTCAGTATCAGGTCAAGATCACATCGATAATTTATATATAAGTATAGCACTTGGTCAGTGTCACGTCTATATCGTCGATAATTTACATACCAGTGTCGCACTCGATAAGTGCCCCGTTTACCAAGTCGATAATTTATAAACCAGTATCGCACTCGGATAATATCACGTAAACCACGTCGATGATTTAGATATCGGTATCGCACTCGTCAGTATCACGTCAAGATCACGTCGATAATTATATAAAAACATCACCTTCGGTCAATATTACGTCTATCAGGTCGATAATTTAGACTAGTATCGCACTCGGTAAGCATTACGTCTACAATGTCAATAATTCACATATTGCCCTCGGTAAGTACATGTCAATAGTTCACAAACCAGTATCGCCCTCGGTCAGTATCACGTCAATAATTCACATACAAGGATTGCACTCGGTCATTATTACGTCAATAATTCACATATACATATCGCACTCGGTCAGTCTGTCGTCAATAATTCACATATAGCTACCAGTATTGCACTCCGTCACTATGAAGTCGATAATTCACTTACAATTATCGCGCACGGTCAGTGTCACGTCGATGATTCACTTATAAGGATCGCATTAGGTCACTATCACGTCGATATTAAACCTACAAGTATCGCACTCGGTCACTATCACGTCGATAATTCACCTGTAAGTATCCAACTCGGTCAGTATTACATTGATAATTCACCTTTAAGTATCGCATTCGGTCAGTATCATGTTCATAATTCACATAATAGTATCGCCCAGAGACAGTAGCCTGTCGACTAGGGCGATAATACTGGGTCAGTATCATGTGTATCAAGTCGATAATCAATATACCCATTATCTTCTGCTAGGTGGCATTTTCTTCAAATCCATACCTATCTGATTTTGGTAATCTCGGTACAGAACGGAAGAACTTTTAAAAACGGCAAATAAAAATAAACGTTTACTCGATAAATCGCTACCTGGTTCGATTCATCTAGCCATGGTTAGCTAGTACATGTATATAACTTGTAGATGCATCGGTCACTTATAAACAACGCCCCTATATTCCTGAGACGTAGCCCTGTTGGGGTCAGTATTTTTGTTGTCAAAATCTTATGCACATATCCCGGTTTTTCTCATGACTATATTTATAAACTATATATACAAAAGTTTGGAGTAAAAAAAATACGGTATATCATGGTTATTCTTAAGAAATTTGGAGCAAAAATTAGGCTTGATTTTTCCTCAGAAAGTTTCGATTGACATTTTATCTTTTTTACTTTTTAGCGGCAGGTTTTTAGTTTACGCATCGCATATTAATATTTATCCTGTACATAATCGTAATCCGTCATAGCAGACAGGTCAATCTTACAAGAAAATGACATGCGCAGACAAAGGCAATGTACCGGTATTTCGCTTGGTCAGCATCACGTCAACCCTTTGATAATCCCTAAATTGTCTCCCTTGGGTTATCATTGCGCCAAGTAGGTCGAAAATCACTGGCTTCGCCCTCGGTTAGCATAGCGACATGGTCCATTTATATTGGTATTGCCCTCGCAAAGTATCGTGCACACAGTGTCTATAAATTGTTATTGGTATTGGCCCTTGGATGAGCATCGCCTCTAAAAGGTCATTTATCCATCTATTGATATCGACCTCGGTCAGTACCGTACCAATGATTCGTATATATGTATCTTTCTGCGTCAGTATAGCGTCTATCAGACCGATACATGATATATGTGTACCCGCTGGTACCGTTCCAACCAGGCCAAAAATCTATAGAATGGTCTCGGTATATACTGCGTCTATCAGGGCGATAATCGGCATATCGATATCGATTGTGGTCATTATCACGTCTATCAGAATGATAACCGATATATTGTTAACACCCTCGATCGGCCAACCAAGTCTATAATCCATCCTTGGTATCGCTCTCGGTCAGTGTCACTTTGAGACTGATATCCAACATACACAACTAATATCAGTCTTGGTCAGTTTTACCTTCATGAGGTAGACTCATTTCAGTATAGAATTTCACCTCAATCAGTATCACATTTAAGATTGTAGTATTTATATAGAAGCAAAAGCTGGAATCCGTAAACATATGGTTATAGTAGACAACACATTTGTAATAAATGGTTAATAAATAAATATATAAACGAAAATTTTAAAAAAATCGTATGTTTTCTTAAGTTCACAAAAGCATTTGACCTTTTGATAAAGAAAAATATATTCTCAATGCGACAATACCAGTAAATATCAAAAGAGATTAAATCACTGTAACTAAATATCAATTCTAGGGTGAAACTTGAGAACATTTAAGCGAAAGTTTAAGCTTTTTTCCGACCGGCGCAAAGCGATTGTATGTCACCTTTTACCTTTGCCATGTACATGTATAAATATATATCACTAAATAGGTTTAAAATAATGAATCGGATATGTAAAACTGTTTTCATCACTGTATGCGATCTAAATTGTATTATTATCTTATTGTGAAAAAGAACTTCATTTTTTTTAAATGTATTAAAAACGTATTGTTATAAATGGAAATTATAAGTAAACGTTGAAAAGACTAAAGTAATGATTTTTTTGCAGAGGCGGGAAGATATCAATTACTTCAAAATTCACATATGATGATAAAAAAAAAAGAGACAGTAAAGCGATTCTCTAACTTAGCGATAACATTTTCTTCGGGTGGGTTTTTAAAATATGCTTTTGAAGTCATGCAGGGTCAAGCATTTATGGCAATTTTTTAACCTACTGTTTTCAAAAACATCTCAGTTATACTTAAGAACTCTCCTATATTAATTTCTCCTATATAGCAGTACGGGGCGTAGGATGGGGCTTTAATGATAGTGAAAGGCTTGCAAAAATGCATACACAATTTTACAAACAGCTACTGGGAGTAAGAATACAGACTCCAAATAGTTTCATATATAACGGACTTGGCAGAGTCCCTTAAAAACTTCAGCGCACGACACGTATTATAAAGTTTTGTTAGAAAATTACAAGATCTGGGGATAGTAAATGCATTAGATTATACAAACCAATGATCCGAGATAGTAATGAAAACAAAAGTATCAAAATTGGGCGACACAAGTAACCTATCACTGAGTTTAGATATATATATGTACGTTCTCTAAACAAGGGCTTACAGATATTTTTGTACAAACCTGGGAAAATGCACTTAACTTTGCACCATGAGCCACGACTTACTATCTGATAAGACCTTTTGATTTCAAAAATGTTTTAGACGAGACAAAAGTGAAAAAGTATAGTACATCTTCATCAAAACTAAGATTACCAAGTCATACATTAGAGATTGAATTAGGCCGCTAAAAAAAATCAGAAATGAACAAAAATGCAGAAACTATGATACTCTGGAAGACGAATTTCATTTCATATTACAATGTCGACTTTACAATGATATCAGAAAAAATATGCATTGAAAAAAATCATCACTGGTCAAGGCCAAACATTCCTAAATTTTATAGAAATTTAAACAAATAATAAAAAAGAATAAATAAAGAAAGATTGAAACTTAACACATACATATTTATGAAAATTTTGAAAAAAGAACGAGTTAATTACAGTATTATTTTTTTATGTAAATCTTGAAAAAAGAACGAGTTAATTACAGTATTATTTTTTTATGTAACTGGTCAACATTTGTCATACATAAAACTGTAAAAAAAAAAGTCCCTTGACAAAGAAAGAAAAAGATAGAAAGTGATCGCAATATTAAAATACTTTGGGTAAATAGGGATTGTTATAAATTATGGTTTCACAAATTAATAAGAACATGTGTGAGGATCTTGTGGCGAAAGGAAAAATTGCTCATCACGGGGCAATTTCTTCTTCATCACAACAGCAGAAATGCGTGTCAAGTTCTTAATTCTAATGCCTACTCTTTTGTTTTCAAGATCTATGTCTATGTATTTTTATGTGATCTTTTTCTCACTACCAATAACACTATACTGCTAAGGAATCATATGGGCCTCTCTCTCTCCCATCAACGGATAATTAAGAAAGCTAGAAAATATGTTGTCATGCTTCAAATGTGGGCAATATGTTTTTTTTTTTTTTTTTAAATAAAATTTGGTAACATTATTTGGTCATTGAATTTACGTAATGATACAACTGTCTGTTTGAAAATTGACCGGAAAAGCAAAGGATTTTGACTCAGGTCAGCCTGCGTGGACTGCGCCGGCTGATATGGGTTGATACTTTTGGCAGATGCATAAAGCCCCCTTTTCAAAGAGCATGTCATATCTATAAGGTCAATTATTTTCACATTGACATAGCGTTCGTTCTAGCAATTATTTTCATCTTGTCAATGGGCAGTCATTATTGTATTAAGGTGATAATCTATAGATAAATATCGTCCGTATATATACATATATAAGTAATATTTATATACATCTGTAAAATAAAATTGCCCTTGGTCTGAATCTCTTTTAACAAGTTGATAATTGATATAAATTCATATACCTCAACTGCCGTCTGTATCACGTTTGTCAGGTCATTATTGCATTTTGACAACGTTAATTTGTTAATTTTGAACCACATCAATGAAAATTGAAGGTTGCATGAGCTTTAAGAAATTTTATGAGGAGAAACATGACTTTGTATTTCAGGGCACCAATTCTTGTAGTCATAAACCATTCCCACATGAATTCTCAGTCTAATTCTAAATTTTGAAAATTGTTCATTTCAAATTTGCTGAACCAAACCAGAAATTGGATAACTCTGAAAAATTTGTTGACTACAGGTTTGATGCTTGTAAAATTTTCTCAGCTGAGCATAAAATTTCACAATTATTCACAAACGATTTGATATACCTCAAAGAACAACTTTTTACATTTTCAAACTTCGTTTCCCCTCTTCTTATGAAACGACAGTCTCTGTTTCTCACTGCCTTACTTGCAAAAGCACAAATCGAATTAAACATTTGAGCACAAACTCAGTTGAGTTTGAACTAGACTCTTTTTATGCACGGGCCCTGGACAAAGGATGTTATGTAGAGTGGTTACAACCCCTAATTTCGCAATACGTGGGATGTTGGTTGAAATAAAGGACAAGATAAAATAGCATTTGCAATAAATTACGTAATAATTAAGAAGTGTTACCATTTATAGGACAACGGATGAACCGGACCATTAACAATGTTAAATTACCTTGTGCATGGGGGAGGAAAATGTCTATTCTCGCATACATTTTTAAAGTACATTTTGTTACATAAAAATACAATAGTTGTAGTCATTCTTGTCGGACCACATCCTAAAGGCTCGCAAGTTTGAATGTATTACGTAAGGTTCATAACCTTAAAAACACTCATTACTTCTCCGGACTTCCGGAAAAAAGCAAAGATGGTTGATAAATCTTTTGCAATTTATAAGGTCTTCGAACGTTCTATATAAATAAAGGCTAACTACAGAGCATTTTTTTTATTTTTCTTTTCCAAATCCGAGAGAACTTTGCCATAGTAAGGTATGAAAAAATTAAGCCCCTGTATTCTGTAATGCATATATCGCGAGAAACAGAGGTTTAAAAACTTTGAAATGTCTGAAAATCGATATTTAAAAAGATCGTGACTTCCGATTAAAACTAATTAGTCTACTGTGTTGTCATTGGTATGAAACAACATAGTCGTAGTGGATGAACAAACGTAGAAAACGTTTCAGTTTGCATGTAATGACATAACGAACGGTGTTTAGGCTAGGCCGTTTCACGAGATACCCGTCCTATCGTGAAATTTCGCCGCTTTGTCCCTTTCTGTAACCTGTTGTCCTACAATCAACTGTAAAAAAGAAATTAAAAAGAAAGTCCATGAATTACAACACAGGCATTAAAATAAAGTTATATGGCATCACATTGGCGATCTATCTATCGTCATGGTCCCGAAATTGTATGTACTATGAACTTGGATCACAGAAAGCTACGAAGTGATATTTCAATAATTCTAAAATTAAGTAACCTAACTTTAAGTAATATTCATCATATCTCAGCCATTTCTTCATTATTTTTTTACCTGTGCGTAATTGATAGTTTGCGAAATGGAGGTCAGTTGTACGAATTTTATAGAAAATTGAATTAGGAATAAAAACATTACAGTATGTAACTGATAGAAATTTTAGGACAGATTGTAACACATTTGGAAAAATGAAAAATGACAGACGTCAAATTTTGTAAGGAAATCCCATCGTGAACAGAACATAAAACCCTTTTCCGTCTTATTTCTAGCTGTACTTGTGCACAAAATACCAAATCAGAGGATGACTTTAAAAAATCAAGCTTTTGTGTAGTCTTCCCTAAATAGGAATGATTATAATAGACAATGTAAACAAGCGAAAACATCTTGATTTCCAAACTGATTAATCTCACATCAAAGGCAGGTTTGTATACAGGAAATGGCACTTTTCGAAGTGCTTCCTATGATATTATTTCATGTTTATAACCTCCTGCAAAACCAGCATAAACTGAATCAAGACGCCACCACCGAAAAGTACCTATACCCGGATAATTTCGTTTTCGGACAGGTATCGACATCAATTTCGTTTGGTCATGTATCGTTATACCGGAACTTTTGTTCATATAACAATGTCATTCGAACAACGGAAAACAACTGTGTATACGTTGTCCACAAAGCTCAACGTTAAAATTAAGAATGGTTCAACGTCATATGACTTCTCGATGGAGATGTCTTTCGTGTCTTGGGCCCGAGGGACGCCCAGACAACATCTCCAATATATTTGGTAAACCGGAACTGCATTTATTGAATATCAGCGTGAGAAGCCTCTCGCCAAGTAAGATGAAATTCGAACAATTGTTGCCAAAATGAATTTTGGGTGCATCGGAATAACAGAAACCCGGTTAGACAACAACATTTTTCATTCTAAACTCCGAATTTATAATTACAGTATTAATGATCATGATCGGAATCGTCATGAAGGCGGTTTATTTCTGTACATCAGAAATGATTTAGTCGTTATTATCGTCAAGATCTTCAACACACCGATCTTGAAGATTTGTGGATAGAACTTTTACTGCCAAAATGTAAACCCATTTTACTATTGGTCATTTACAGACCACCAAAGTAAACAAACTTTAATTATATCTTAGAGTCAGTGTGTGTACCTCACACTTTAGTGCATACCAAGCTTATACTTAAGAAAATTTCAATACTGATGTCTCTTCATCATGTAGTTGTAAATTTACCCCATGTTTTGAAATTTTTTTTTTTTTTTTTTTTTTTTAAACCCAAATAGTGACTGAATTTACCTGAATAATTATTTCATCAAGTACCACCATTGATGTTATTTTAGTTTCAAATTCTAGTGAAGTTTTACGTTCAAGAGTTGTAAGCGCACATTTAAGTTACATGTATCATTTTATGGTGTCTTGTACCTTACACGATACAATATGTATTGTATTGATGGTAAGCATATAACAATCACTATTCGATCTTGTAAAAACTACAGTAAAGATTTATTTCAAATACCATTATTATCTACCGACTGGAGTCCTGTTCTCTTAAGCAATAATGTTTGTGAAGCTTGGTTATCCTTCAAGTGTATGTTTCTTATGTACGTGCTATCAGTGCACCTGTGACAGAAATCAGAATTAGACAACGTGTTGAACCCTGGATAGTCCTGCAAGCTCTAGATAGTATCAAGCGAAGGGACAATCCATGGACATTGTATATGCGCAACAAATCTGATGCTCATTTTGATATATTGATATAAATTTGAGGAACAAAGCCATGTACACCATACTAAGGGCAAAGCAAAATTATTTCAAAGATGCATGTGATGGACATAAAAATGATTCAAGATCTCTTTGGAATGCCATCTATAAAGACTAATTTATCTTCATGTGACAATACAACTCTTAAACTAGATGATTCTTTGGGCTTTGATAGCAGAAAGTCGCTGACGATTGAACAGCTTTTTTGATTTACTACTTTAGCTGCTAAACTTGTTTCAAATCTACGGAATCCATCTGTTACATTTGGAAGAGATTTTGTAAATGATTTATATGCTAGAAAGAGTGTAACAAAGACCAGTTACTCATTTTCCTTAGTCAATGAAAATACTGTATTGAAATATTTAAATAGGTTACAAGCCAATATGACAGATGGTTTGCATGGTATTCCGGTATGTTTTATCGTTGACTGTTCTTCAATAATTGCTTATCCTTTAGCCCATGTAATCAATCCGTTTTTAATTCCAGGAGGTATCCCTTCTGCCCTGAAATCAGCAAGGGTCGACCCTCTTCACAAGAAAAACGATTGAACCGATCTTGGAAAGTATCGTTCCGTATCAATTCTTAGTGTTGTCTCAAAAATCCATGAAAGAGTTGTATTTTATCAAATAGAATTGTATTTAAGTGGGAAAAATCATTATATAATCTTCAGTCTGTCTTCAGAAGAGGCTTTTCAACAGACACCTATCTCACTCATCTTTCGCACTACTTAAGACTACAACTGGACAAAGGTAATCTTGTTCGAATGGTATTACTAGACCTACAAAAAGCTTTCGATCATTTCATACTCATTATGAAGCTTAAGACAATAGGTTTTGGTAATGATATTATTCATAGTTTTCATTATATCCTAGTGAAAGAGAACAACTTGATGTTAACAAAGTTCAATCTTCTTTTGCCAATGTCACATGTGGAGTTCCGCAGGGATTCATACTTGGGCCACTGTTAATTTTAACATATGTAAATGACATGGCTGTGGTAAAAACGAACTTCTTTATCTAGACGATTCTGCAATTTTGGCTTCTGACAGAGACAGGTCGTCTGTTCAAGAGGTACGATCTGAAGACCCCAAGCTTGTTCGCTCTTGGTTTATTGACAATATGCCGTCATTACACCTAGGCATAACAGAATCTATCCTTTTTAGTTCAAAACAAAAGTTTAAATCAAATAGCAATGTTTATGTTATGGTAGTCTGATAAATTCAAATTCAAATGTAAAATATCTCGGCGTAATTCTTGATCAAATCTAGAAGATATTTGTAAGTTCATTATTAAATAAAGCAAATGCACTGCTAAGGTTTATGTA
This sequence comes from Hippopus hippopus, assembly GCA_946811185.2. Taxonomy (NCBI): domain Eukaryota; kingdom Metazoa; phylum Mollusca; class Bivalvia; order Cardiida; family Cardiidae; genus Hippopus; species Hippopus hippopus. Next base: position 33,318,372 of record OX328099.1, on the reverse strand, counting down.
GTAGTAGATTTCTGACGTATCATACTCAAAAACTGTTAGATTCAGCTTTGATTAAAAGTCAGTTTTATTACACGTGTATATTTTGATATTTCACCTTAAACAAGTAGTGGACAGATAAGCTTCAAATCGTGCAAAACAAGATGGTAAGGTTTGTTCTAGACTTGCACCTCAGATCACGTTTCTTAGATACACATTTCCAAACTTTGAACCGGTTTCCTGTGCCTTGGATAGTAGAGGAAATAACGCTTTTACATGTTTTTAAAATTAAGAATGGATCAGCACCTGAATACATAAAAGAATCAGTTTACTGTACCAGTCTCTTCATATGCTTATAATACTAGTTTCAGTACGAATGGTCGTTGGATCCAGTAGAAGAAAATCATTTTCTTACATTAGTTGCAGCTACCGGAATCTTCTACCAACACAGATGAAAAGTATTTATTCACTTCCTTTTCTAACACAAGTGTCAAAAGGCATCTACTTGAAACTTTGTATATACGTACCAATCACGACTTACGTAATCTGTGATACTGTTGAATTAACCCAAACTGTGTCATGCTTATAGTCCTAATGTGTGAGTATACTTTCGAGAAACCGATACATGCATGGAACATGTACCACATCATGACTCTCTATGTCAGCCACACTCATGCATAGGAGTGCAATGAAAATAAGAGTTTATATAAATCTCTTTTTTGCTTTATACTTGGTATGGATGTGGCAGAAATGGTAACTAACCATACATTGTGAAATATGTTTTTTATGTATTTGTATTTATTTTACACCATGAATTGTGATGCATCTTTCACAAGAATCTATCTATCTATCCATCTTTCTAACCAAGTTTTAGCAATCCCTTCCCCATCATATACAAAAGTTTAGTGCTCCAACTTCATTTTTGGACAAGAATTCTCTGATATATCAATTTTCATGTAAAGGCGCAGAAGGTAGATTACGTTTTTTTTTTTTTTTTTTAGGCTCACCTGAGCACCAAGTGGTCAACATGAGCTTTTGTGATCGTGCTGTGTCCGTCGTCAACTTTCCCCTTGTATACACTCTAGAGGCCAAATTTTCGGTACGATACTCCTGTAAGTCTTGATGATATCTCGGAAGAGTTCGAAAATGGGTCATGTTGGATCAAAAACTAGGTCATAAGGTCAAATCTTAGAAAAAACTTGAGAACACTCTAGAGGCCACGTTTTCAGTTCCAATTATTTTGAAAGTTGGTCAGATTGTTTGCCTTAATGATATCTAGGATAAGTTTGAAATTGGGTCATCTCGGGTTAAAAACAAGGTCCTAGGGTTCAAGTTTAAAGAACCTTGTGTACACTCTTTATGCAATATTTTCGTTCAATTCACATAAAGCTTTGTCAGAATGTTTGTTTAGATATTTTCTTACGAGTTTGAAAATGGGTCACACTGGGTCAAAAACTAGAACACAGAACAGTAGGTCAAATCATAGAAGACCCTTGTATACACCCTAGAGGCTACATTTTCAGGCAAAAACTCATGGAAGTTTGTCAGAATGTCTGTCTTGATGATATCTCCGACTGACGAGTTTGAAAATTGGTCATATCGAGTCACAAACTAGGTCACTGGGTCAAATCTTTGAAAAACCTTGTGTATGCTAAGTTTACACCATGTACCCGGCAACCACGGCAGCTCCGTTTGTCCAAAACGTAGTGTGTCGTGAGATTTTGGTAGATTTTTTTTTTACTTACAATGGTCAGCTAGGTCAAGCTAAGTTTCTGTACGATACCTGACGGTATCCATGACAGACTGTGGTGGTAAGGGCTGCTCAGTTTCACGGTGTCCACAGATCTACCTCGTTTCGACCTGCATTCTACTACGGATGCGAGTACGTTCCATCCCGGCCCGTCAAGTTCTTATCAGCCCTTTCACGTTTCTAACGTTCCTTTCAAGGTACAGGGTGTCCGGAAAGTAAGGTAACACTTTCGAACATTTATATTTTGGCTTAAGATAAAAGATAAAGAGATAAAAATATATATACATGTAAATAAAACGTGTAACTTTTCTGTGTAATAATTTACTTAAATTTTCATTATATTTCGCGCTTTTATACAGATTTTGATTCAAAGGTGCTTTTTTGGCCATTGGCGTCATTTTAATAACTAATGACGTTTTCAATGTGACGGCCGATCATGGTCTTTCCTTGCCGAACATGCACGATGAAATTGTCAATCATTTTAGCGCACATTTCAATATCAATCTTCTTGATTTCACTTTAAGTGTTTTTTAACAACATGTCTGTGCTGACTGGGTTGTGATTGTCGACCTTTGACTTCACATAACCCCACAGAAAGAAGTCGCACGGGTCGAGGTCAGGATGATGTCACCAACATTGCAAAACACTTTGTTCATGCAGGATACCGCTAAGGCACACAAATCTGAATCTGTAACAGACTCTTTTATATGATACATTCGGTGATATGGTAATATCAAAACGATTTTCGGAGGTAAAAGATAGCTGAATATCGTGGCCTGCACAGTCCCAACCTCAACCTGCGTGGCTTCTTCCTTTGCAGTATTTTGAAGTCAAAGGTCTACGATCCTAACCCAGACAACACAGACATGTTCTTAAAAAAATCCTTCGAGTGAAATCAATATGATTGATATTTGAATCTGTCCTGAAGTGATTGACAATTTCATCGTGTGTGTTCGAAAAAGAAAGAGCGTAAAAGGCCGTCAAATTGAAATTGAAAACGTCATTTATTACTAAAATGACGCCGATAACAAAAAGGTACTTCTGATTTGAAATCTGTATAAAAATGCGTATTGTTATGAAAATTAAATGAAATTACCACACAAAAAACTTGCATATTTTATATACATATATGTATATTTCTATCTCTTTATCTGATTTTTAAAGCCATATTATAAATGTACAAAAGTGTTCCCTTACTTTCCGGACACCCTGTATTACACCTTCTTCAATTTTTTTTCAAGGTTTTCGAGGGATGGAACGTCGTGGACGGGCACTTTTGGATCACGTTTATATCCACGGTTCAGAAGGAAGGCCCTCAAGCAGTAATTATCATTGTAGTCCAAGACTTCGCCTTGTCAAGACGACATGCAACGATGAAGAATTTGTTTTTGTTTGCTTGGTGCATACAATCTTTTCTCTCGGAGAATTACAGCAAGTACGGAATGCCACAATGCAGTAAGCAAGATGAAAGAAAAGGAGTACGAGAAAACCAATATTCGTACGAGTGCGCAAATGGATATAGAAAAAAAGGAAGCAACGCCTCGGTCACTGTTTAACAAAGTTCACCAGAGAGTTTTGCATTGAAGATATTGACAAATTACAACATTCCAGAACTATCTAAGGATGCCTCCAGAGCTCTTTGACGAAATTCTGGAGAGGTTAACACCAGTTATTTAGAGACAGTATACGAGGTAACCCTTTGCATCACAACCTTGTCGGAAGTTATTCCTGACTGAGACATCTGACAATTAAAAACAATTACCCATCCTTTTGTGTGCATTTCTCTTGTGCATTTCAGTGCAGTAAAGCCGCAAGATCTGCAATATGTTGGGAAAAGTGTACAATGCATTGAAGAAGTATACACTGATGATGTGTTCGCTTTTCTTGTGGCGCCCGATGAATGGAGAGTACTGGCTCAGGAGTTTGAGGATCATCGGGTAAACATGGTCCTCCGCCGCTGAGGGCATTGTTGGTGGTGCATTTATGATGAACCTGTTTTTTTTTTTTTCTTTTGTTGCTTGCACAATGCCATCGAAGCTTTCATATGCTCCAAGACCGTGGACGTCCGGTCAGGCCGTAGGAGAGTGCAATGCGTCATAACACGCCGGATCCATAAACCGGCACACGCCAGGACGTGCCTTAATAGAACCCAACAAAACCGCTTTGACTTACCAGAGCTTGCCGGAAGAACCGCTACACGCAAAAAAACCCTAGCGAAACGTGAAAGAACCGTAAGATAACGGCGAAAACAGTGCTTCTATGTCCCAACGCGGATCGTCTCTGACTCTTGTTACGGCTTATTACGCGCTAGAAAGTTTTGTTGTGATCGACCCATACCAATACGGTCTGTTAGGTCTCGGACTGCTGTGGCAAATTTTTTGACAGTTTAAGAATATGGCACGGCAATCATGGCCTGACAAGTTTGTTATCCCGTTTCCTAGCGATGTATTACGTCAATCCCGTTTCGTCCGTGGTTGTCTGACACTTGACTTCCGCGGCTGCCAGAACATGGAGTAAACGTAGCATCACACTCTAGAGGCCACATTTTCAGTCCAACACTCTTGAAAATTGGTTCAGAATGTTTGTCTTGGTGATCTCTCCGACGATTTTGAAAATTGGTCATGTGTGGTAAAACAAACAAGGTCACTGGGTCAAATGATAGAAAAACCCTGTGTACACTCTAAAGGCTACAATTTCATTCAAGTACTCAGGAAAGTTGGTCAGAACGTTTGTCCTGATATTAACTGATTCGAGATTGAAAATGGATCATGTCAGGTCAAATATACTAGGGCACTAGGTCAAATCTTTGAAATACCATGCGTAGACTCTGTAGGCCACATTTTCTAATACCTATGAAAATTAGACGGTTTGTCTTGATGATATTTCTAATGGGTCACATCTGGTCAAAAACTAGGTCAAATTTTAGAAAAACCTTATGTACACTTTATAGGCCACATTTTCTCAAAATGAAAGTTGTCAGAATGTATGCCTCGATGATAACTCAGATGAGATCGTAAATGGATCACATCTGGTCAAAAACTATGTCACTAGGTTAAATCTTGAAAAACCTTGTGTACACTTAAGAGATCTTTTTTGTCCAATATTCCTGAAAGGTGGCCAGCATGTTTGTTTTGATAATGGGATAAGATTTAAAATGAGCTATGTTTGGCTAAAAAGTGGATCACTGGGACAAATACTAGAAAAGGCTAGTGTACACTCTGTAGGCCACAATTTTCAGTCCAATACATTTGGTTAAAATGTTTTTCTCGTAAGATATTGGAAAGGGTTATGCTTTGTCAAAAGGCTAAGGTGAGCGAATTCAGGGCCATCATGGCCCTCTTGGTTTTTTTTTTTACTGTAAAATTCATGACGGAAACATGTCCACCCCTGACAGCCCGATTACTAACTCAATCCTGTACCGCGTGGTACAAGCACAGCCGGCCTAAGTTTACACAAAAGTTTTGTCAAAAAGGCACGAAACAAGTCAACTGGTGTTGTATGCCCGTTCAAGGGCCGTATTTTCAAATCATTTAACATTGCTGATGTAGTCTGTCAAACAGAAATTGCGTTATTGTCAAATCCAAAAAAATTCTTTAGAATTAGACTAAAACTTTTATTAAGACTGAGCGTAGTGAAAAACGGACCCAAGACTTGGCCCAATGTCTGTAATATAAAACTTTGGAACTAGAAACATGAATGTCTAGAAAATAGGACTCATCATCTGGGTCCAGTGATCGTCCTAACTGATTTCAAAGGCAAAGATGCTTGTAGTATGAGCTGAGTTCGACAAGGTCTTACACGGGTTTTAGATGTCCTGATATAAGTCCTTTTATTGCCCGGATTCAACTCAAATTGTAACTTCACTAACAATTGTCGATATTAATCTTTATAGATTCTCGAGCAAGACATCACCCATAATGGATTTTATATGTTTTTACATAAGGAAGTTCATTCAGCTTTTACCAAATATGCTGTACGTCTTAAAGACAGACAAGCTCTGTATTACCGACAATCTGTTAGACTCTGCCATATTTAAGGAATTTGGAGGCGACAAATTATATGTGGCTCAAATAAAACGACTTTTCCGTCAAAGGCTACAAAACATTGAACAAAAAGAGGAACACTCTGGGTAGGTTTTTCTACATTTCCACGCAGTTTTCGAAAGCTTACTCTGTCGGGTTTGTAAACACATTGGATCGTTTGAGAAAGAGTTACCGTTTTTTTTATTAAGCAAATAAGCGGCAGATTCGAGGTGATTGATACAAACCTTTCATTCTTCCAAACCGCCTCACCAAAAATACCAGTTAAGGCTAAATGAAGAAGACAGATGCGCTCCTTATCAAAAGAACCACTGGTCTTTTCTACCTGTGTAAGAAATGAACATGTCCAGAGGGGTAGGACAGTCATAAATTTGTACATGTAAATAATGCATGTTTGTTTTTTTAATCCCCAGTTTCAAAAGAATCTTTTCAACTAGCGGTCGGGCGGTGCACTTATCCATGTATCCTTTTGACAAGACAGTCATTTTACGGTTGTCTTTGCTCAAGGCTATGAATTCTTGGATTTTTAGTCAATTTTACGAACGATACTCTTTCCAAAAGCAATGCTGCTTTCCCACATAACACAGTCCAAACAAAATACAATAATGAGAGTTCAATGTTCAATCTTTCTTTTCACAATGACTTTTATCGAAAGACTTTTGGCAGGATTTGAACTCACAACATCTGGTTTGCAGACCTAGGGCGTTTCAGCTTTGGCATATTTCACAAACCAGTGCAAGTATCATGTTATTACGACCTGATGACACAGACAGTGCAATCTGAATGCCATTTGAAAAAAATACGTCATTGGCACTTTATGAAACGAAGCTACAGCTTTTTTTCTTAAGTGCTGTTTGACGATTGGCAAATCACGCATTTGAGAAACTTTCAATGACGAATGGCATAACCTGACAATTTGGTGCATTTAATGTCAGTAGGACATGTAAATGGTTCATCTTACGAAAGCAACCGTCATGAACAGAGATCCCAAAAGCAAAACCAGGTAAGTCCAGGACATTAAGCATTTATACATTTTTTTAACATAGGAAAATGCGTATAAGTAGTGATAAACAAAGGAAAGCGCTTCCGATATCTAGACTGTCCTCGCATTATTAAACGATCAAACTAGACAGACATACATGTATTAATATTCCCAGAGAAAATCGAGTATGCTAACAAGGTAATCAAACTATGATTGATAAGAATATACTTCTATCCTACTCATTTTCCCTTCACTGATAAGCAATAGATATATTTTCCTTTTAGAAAATATCAACGGCCGACTTTTAATACATTTGAAATGTTCACGACCTTTAGACAAACAACAATAACGACTTAAATTGCATTTATTTTAACTTTGATAGAGCCATTGCGATAGTAATTATTATTATTGTTGTTTTTTTTTTTGTGCGATTTTTTTTAAACTTGTTCCTTTCTGAACTATTTAACACAGTTGGCGCCAACGAAAAATTTGCTTAATCAGACGGCTGAAACCGTCATTCGACTGCATAGAAAATACATTTGCATATGGTTCTATCTTAGATCTTCACAGTCCGGTACCTCGTGCGACAACGTAAACATGAAGGTCGCCAAGTTGATTATGTTCTGCCCATTTTACCTTGCAGAAATGTAAGAATAGCAGAAAGCATTCTAGTTTTGCTTTAGGCAGAGTAAAATGATGCATCGTAAAGTTTAACCACATGATAAAAAAATCAAATTCCAACCATTGCATTTATATCATAGTTATCGGTGATAGTTGTATATCATCTTTTATTTCTTCGTACATATTTAAGTAATTCTGGCAAATAAGTGGAACGCATTTATTTCAGCCTCAATATTATATGGGAAATACAAGGAGAAAATGATACTATTTTGACACCACGGTATCTACGTGTTCTGTGTTTATTCCTACCATGCCTTTCTTTATCAACAAGATTAGCGGAATTTTCTGGGCTACAGATCATTTTTAGTTCTAGAGAATGTTTCGAATTGGAACGAATATACATGTAGCTTCATATTTTCAATTTGTTATATGTTTCAATTGTTTCGTCGTAACTCATTATTTCAATAAAGTAATTCTTAGCAATTAAAACCTTTTAAGTGCTTACGACCATCAGTTTGTTTAGTGCTGTAATTAGTCTACTTTTCTAAGCCGGTAGAAAAATCTGATTTCGGATCAAGCTTTTGATGTCTGTTCAGACAGAAACAGAAACGATGCAGGGAGGGGGGGGGGGGGGGCGAATGAATGCCAATATTTGAAAAGTAGCGCGTATAAAAATAAGACTAGAGTTGGTTTCGAGGATTTCAAAGTTTTAGTTCAGATTTTAAATAGCCTATTACATATACGAGTACTTCAATGCATTAGTTACAGATCGATATTTATCCTTTTCTGTATCAATTCAATAGTTCAATATTTGTTGATTTCAGGAATATTGGCGAGTTTTGATTGGCTGAAAAAAAATCATAGCTGCATGAAAAAAAAAAAAAAAAAAAAAGAAAAAATGGATTCATGCAGTGCTGGAACTTCTGGGGTTGCATATAGAGTGCGGGACTGCCGAAATCCCGCATCAAAATAAAAAACGAAACTTGTTTGCGCACCAAATCCCGCACTATTTACGAACTAGCCCGCAAAAAAATGCATGATCATGCGCACCGTAATGGGGAAAAAAGAGAGAAAAAAAACGACTTCGGGGGAATAAAATGTAACAAATTTTACATTGGCCACCCGAAAAAGCATTCGAAACTTAAATCGTAGTCTGTTGGGGTTTTTTGATCATATCAATAGACGTTTGTCATCTGTGTTATGCAGACGAAAAGCCTCAGTGTAGGGCCCACGCTGTCGGTCACCAGTGGCACTGATGCGACAATTTACGAAAAATGTGTCCAAAAACGACGCACTAGCGAATCTGCAGGCAACAAGTGATGTCTTAAGGCTACAAAATTCTTGAAAGATAAAAACTCCGTCATAAACAGTGAGTATTTAATATGACGGACCACACGTCCCGTTTATCACAACTTAACAAGCTGGCGTGTAATGAGAAGCGAGATAATGATGTCAATCCACTTATCTAGGGAAAATGATATGTTTTGAAGTGACCAGCAACGCTTATTGACAAATTCCTGCAATATCATGAGGAAATACTTATAAAAGAATTAATTGGCAAAACCCATGACACAACAAAATGTCAGTTTGACATCGTCTGATGAGAGGCACTTCAGACTGTCTTTTCAGTTTTGGTAGTGAATTTAAGCAGTAAATTTACATAACTATCTGTATGAAACAATAGATGGAAGCTAAAATCTCTGTTTAATACTGAGGTAAAAAATTCGGTGAATTTATGAAATGAAAATGTGGGGTTTATTCTTCATGTGTTACTGTGATAGTACTGTAACAAGTATTAAAGAAGAAGATACAGGACATCCATACAAACAAAGAAGACTAGAATAAAATAACCCCATAATGGATATGATCTTTATTATTTTCCCAACGACAAAAACAAATTATACATTAACCCCTTACCACATTATGGGAACCTCCATGAAATTTGCCCCCCTCGTTTCACTTAAAGGGGGAGGGACGTGCCCCCCACCCCTTTTTCTGAAGATGATGGGGGACAGCCCCCCCCCCTTTGAACATTTCTTGATGCAACCCTGTGGAACTACTTTTGCTGTCCAAGTATTGTAAACAAACATGTATATATACGAGATTTCATATTTTTTTTTTTTTTTTTAATCTTTCTAATTTTTACCGAGTTTCTCTGAATATCATAAAATTGAAAAAAAAAAAAATACCCAGCAAATTCATAAAGTCTAAGGAAAACTTTTAACTCATTGTCAGTTTACTAGGTACGAATCATCCAATTTCAACTTACTTCCAGCGTATTTAACTTCTAACAACAGATCTACTAACTCTACAATGTTCAATGCTATGATGACGTCATGACTTACACATTTTTACGTCATGAACGCGCTATGAAAATTTTTATCAATGAAATGTGCATGCATCAGAAGTAGAAACTGCAATATTGGAATTTTTTAGATAAAAATGCAGTTAGTAACGTAATCATTTATGTGCGTCTTTGTTATCTGTGATATTGAATTATAAGGAATGAAGAGGGTGTTTTTTTTTTTTCCATGGAGGTATAAAGAAAAAAAAATCATAATCACACTTTTGTATGAAATCGCTGCTAGGCCGTTTCATACAAAAGTGTGATTAGGGTTTTTTTTTCCCTTTTTTTATACCTCAATGGCAAATTTGAAAAAAAATCTCTTCATTCCTTAAGTGGTTAATCTCTTTACTATTGGACTGACAAATATATGGATAGATATGCTCTCTATGGATAGATAGTTTTTAAAAAAAAAACCAGATAACTATCTTGACCAGAATATTTTACTGAGTTTGGACTGTGGGGATCGAATATCAAAAGTATACTAAAAAATTAACTATCCGCAAAGAAAACTTAAATTTCTCCTCAACACTGTTAAGATACCACGCATCTTAACAACATAATCTTAATAGCTTTTTTGATGTATCGAATACCTTAGAAGTCTTCTTTTTTCTATATATACTTTTTTGAATCCTTTCAATATAGATTCACGTTGATATGAATCTTTTTTTCCAGTTTAATCCAGTTTGAAATGTCATTTTCGTAACCAGAAGCTCGGAAAGACGCACTCTATAATTGTGTTTATTACAGTGACATCTCGATTATGTGCGTTTCATTCGAGGTACTAAGACAGATACATGTATGCCAGTGGAACATAACGTAACAATGATTCTGATCGTCCTTTTATCTTATTAAAGCAACAAAACCTGCTCTGTTCTACTTTTCAGTTCGAAGAATGCATTTCTATCAAATCTTAACACGTATAAATTTACTCTAAGTGTCTAGCTCTTTATCTGTATGGTGGTAGTAGGTTGATTGAATTCCATATTGTATAAATTACACGCATATTTCTGGTGTTACTATCATTATCATTTTAGTCCTTTGTGGATTCTTTATAGCTATTCTCTATGTTGATTAAGTAATCCAGAGGTCATAGATTCGATTTCTATCCGGAACACAAGGGGTTTCGTGGAGACGCTTCAGGGCCCCGTTTTATCAACGGTCATATGTCCGATCGTAGCTAAGATTTAAAGTACGTCCGTATTTGCGACCGTGAACCGTTTTATCAACAAAATTGCAGAGCTCTACGATATCGTAAGTTCGGTCGTAAGTCTGCGACTGTTCCGAGGGTGTCCTAAATCGCTGCGACCGTCGGAAAAATGGCGGCCGTCGAGGTGGCTGGATTTGTTGGCGACTTGAGAGCTCCTCAAATCTATTGAGGAGGAGTGAAATCGTTAAACTATTTAATAGATGACGTTATGATTTCATAGGAAAGAAGTCCCGTTCCTTAAAGATCTTCCGAGAGCTGAAATTACAAACTTCAACCAAGCCAAGTCGACCAGGCGGACAAACCCCTACTGGCATTACACTACAGTAGCCCTTACATAAGTAAAATAAAATTGCCGGTGTTTTACTTCTATTTAAATTTCTAATTGCCATCAGCCCTTGAAAGATACGCGCCTGCAAACTTGCAAAGAAACATAGGGGAGAAGGGAAACAACTCTAAGCAACTTATAATGACGTCCATATTTTCTTACACAGTATGTATTTTCTTATGTTGTTGCAATAACACGCTAGATTCGTGTAATTTCTGTGAGCAGAAACTACGGTGGCATATTTCTGCCACAAGATAGCTATCATGATAATTTTAGAAAATTATCGCGATAAATTAAAGTTTCCTGGAAATTTTATCTCAATCGTGCACGAAGCTGACATCCCAGATAAAGTTATCGTGACAGTTCTGTCTGTTTCTCGATATCTATAAATAGAAAATTTATCATTTGGATGAACTCGGTAGTTTTTGACCACAAGATTGCAGTAAGTAAAAATTCGAATCATTAACAATTGTAGCTTAATTGGTAAATTTTGACAAGACTCGAAAAGAACAGAAGTCTGTAAAATCACAAAGACGACTCGAAATGCCTCCTACGAACAACTTTAAAACCATTCAGGGAAAAGGAGAATTCATAGGGTTGTAGACGAAGATGTTCCGAAACCGTATCTAATTACAGATACCGTTAATGTCAGTTATGGGCACGAAAGCAAAAAAAAAAATCATGATAACAGTTATAGGGTCTATTTAGATTTTTAAAATCATACCAAATCCCAAATATGTCTTAATCTTACTGTTACCGGATAAGAGAGATTGCAGATCAGAAATAACAACTTTTGAAGATAGGAAAAAAGCAACAGATACGTCAGTTTATTTGATCTACGCACTCTGATTTCTTTGTATGGTGTTTAACGCCGCTTTCAAGATTATTTCAATAGCTCCTAGACGTATATCGCGGCGACCTGTGCAGCTACTCTTAATTACCTTGACTTTATTTTACCAATACTACGCGTTTATCTCTTCGCGACTGCTAAGCCACTGGATGCTTATCCAAATTGCCATCGTTGAAACAATGATCGGCACGCACAGTCTGAAAGAAAACCGTAGATCTATCAAAATCTAGAGATCAAGAATATGATCCCATAATGCTCAGATACCGCTGCAGTTAGTACTAGACTAGTGATTGATATCGTCCAGTAGACCAAATCGCCACCTAAACTCCTTAAAGAACGATGCTCATTTATGGTCCTTGATTGATTCAATGCAATGGAGTTATTACAAAAATTAATGTTTTAAAAACAGAACAAATACTGTGTATTTAAATTTAGCTTTATTTTTCAGGTTTCACCAGAGGAATAAATTTTATAAATAATATTCCATAAAGTTTTTCTGATTCTTAGTGCCTCGGTCTGGGTGTGATTTTTTTTTTTTTTATCCTCTCTCTTAAATCATTCCTCAAGTCAGAAAAAAAAAATGTGAATATTCTTTTTTTTTTTTTAACAAATGTACATACAGTATGAAAATGCGTCGATATAATGTCTTTTTTTTAATCTACGAGGGAAGAATGCATTATATTGTAATGGCTTTTGAAAATTCCCCCCAAAATAGTTTTGCACAGCTCGAATTATATATTTCACTGAAATACATAATTTGTTACCACATAATCAGTCTTTTTACGAAATAAACATAATATTCTACTAAAAGTTACTGATAACATTTCATTTCCGTGTATTGCGAGAATGTCGTGAAACTAAGGGGGGAAAAAAAGTTAGTCCTCTCAAAATACATGTCGAAGAGTTGATTCAGTTGGCTGCACAGTTAGCATTTTTTTTTTTTTACTCAATATATACTGAACGCAAAAAGTTTAGTCGCAAATTTCAAGTCCTTACAAAATTTGTGAATTAATTGTAAATGCACAAATTTTAAAATGAATTTAAAGGTCAACCTTCTTACTTTTCATTCTTTCAAGTTTAAACCATATTTGTTCAGCCTAACCACGTACATGACGAGAAATGCTAAAAGCACGTGCACCATGTGTACTTAGTCAAGTACATGTGCTTTTGTATTCTTTCCTTTTGTATTGTCATCGAGTCAGTACAGCTTACAGAAAAACACTAAAATTTCTTAGCTATTGCAAGATGGGACGACGGCCTGGCATGACGTTAAACCAGCGACATGCCGCAATAGGGATGTTGATTGGAGGTGCGTCTGTTAGAGATGTTTCTAGACACTTTAACTACCATTCAGCGTCTATGAGCTCGCCATAATCAAACCGGGACAGTTTCTGACCGTCCACGTTCTGGGAGGCCGCGTAAGACGACACCCAGAGAGGACAGGTACATCATAACGTGTTCCAGAAGAAATCGCCTCTGGTCATGCAGAATGATTGCAGCCCGTCTGATGAATGCTACCCGAACTCGTGTGTCATTAACCACAGTCCGAAACCGCCTGAGATCTGCCGTTTTGAGAGCACATCGACCATACGTTGGGATTCCGTTAACGGTACGTCACCGAAGGCTGAGGCTGAACTAGGCGAGAGAACACACTTTCGTTGGACTAGGCGCAGGTGGAACCGTGTTCTTTTTACAGATGAATCACGCTTTAATGTCCAGTTTGCTGACGGTAGAATACGGGTATGGAGACGGACTGGAGAACGCATGGACGCTGCTAACATTGTCGAAAGGGACAGATATGGTGGCGGAAGTGTAATGGTTTGGGGAGGAATAGGTCACAGTGCTAAGACTGAGCTTGTTACTGTTGACGCTTAAATGCTCGTCGCTATTGTAATGAAATCATAACCTCCGCTGTGATTCCATTTATTCAAGGAGGAAGAGCTGACATTTTGCAGCAAGACAACGCCCGATCCCATGTTGCTCGTCACACAAGAGCTCTTCTACAACAAAGCAACATTCAGACCCTCGACTGGCCTGCGCGTTCTCCAGATCTTTCATCCATTGAACATCTATGGGATCATTTGGGAAGGGTTGTGCGTCTACGTCATGACGTCAATAACACGAGGGATCTGGAGAGCGCACTTCAGACTGAGTGGCGTAGAATTCCTCTGCGTGTGATAAGAACTTTGATAAACAGCATGCGAAGACATTGTGCTGAAGTAGTGAGACAGAGAGGCGGACATACCCGTTATTGAACTTTTGTTATTTTTTCTTTAAACCCCTCTATCGAAAGGATGAGCTTTACTGCCAATCTTTCTTATCTCTTTTGTGGAAATTATTCGATTTTTAGAGATGTCTGATCAAATATTCTGGAACAGTAATTGTATATCTGATGTTCTCATTCTATCTCACAAAATCTATACTTAAAGACGAAACGACTAAACTTTTTGCGCTCAGTATACATGTTTTTTTTTTCTCTGACCTATAAAAGTAGACTAAATGCACAATATAAATGACGAAATAAAAAAATCTGCACACGCCTCAAATGTCAAAACCGATTTTTTTTTTTCCCCCAATTTTTCAGTGGTGTTGGGCAAGGGGAAAACTATCCTCATTTTAGTTTGCTTTTACCTTAAACAACTCTTATCTATTCGTCAATAATAAGGGATACCATTTTTTGGAACGGTGCAATTGGATAATGTTTCACAAAAGTTAGCTGTGACAAGGTATGCTTATGACAATCTTTACAAGAAAGAAATACAGTAACTGATAATGGCAGAACTGAAATCTTACATTGTGTGATTGGTCAAGTAAAACAGGGCAACTCTTTACCAAACAACAAACAGAAAGCATAGAAAGACGAAATATCAAAATTGGGTCGGATAATAGGAACTGTCCTTTGAAAGGGTTACAACATTGTGAGAAAAGAAGAAAATGCTGGTTCCAAATATTGTCTGCTTTTCTCACAATGTTTCAAAAGCCTTCTCTCCCTAAGATCTCGGACTTGTGCGGTAAATGCTTAATCAAACATATTTAAACTTAGCAAAGCGCTGACCGAGACATGGTCGTCACAAAATTATTCGGTGAATGTGATACGGGGATGTGCGTGTGTGCAATCGTAAAGCTTTGCATTTTTAGTGACATAATTTCCGGATGGATTTCAAATAATTTGACATTTTTTTTTCCATATTTAGGAAGTAAGAATATCACGTGAAAAAAATGGCTTAGATATGCAGAAAGGTTGCGGTGGTCCGGTGATTATTACTGCTTGAGATCGGATTGCTAAGAAAATCCTGTCAGATCTGGAATCTGCAGTGATAATTGTCTGTGTTGTACGAATAGCTCGACAAGTTTTGACATTGAGGTTATACTAATCAGTCGATAGATCCTAGATCAGGCTGAATATTCAGGGCAATCCGATCTCATGCTAAACTCTTTGTGATGCCACAACTACATGTTATCAGCCCTACACCAGCTTTTTCTGTTGTAGCTGAGGAAATTTCGGAAGCAGATGAAAAAATTGCTGCTGATAATGAGTTGTTCCATTATTTAAGTCATTTCTTTTACATTTACCTGGTCACGTTCACGTTTTTACATGTAACCGTTATCATTTCAATAAACAACGTTAAACAAGGAGCTTTTGAGTCCGGTGGCACAATCGGCAGCGTACAGGACTTGAGAACACGTGCTAGCCAGTTCGAATTCTCAACTCGGCCATTTTCTTTCTTTGGATTTATGATAATCAATGAGAAAGGGTTCATTCCTCTCACACTGCTGATCTTTGTTTCGATGACGGTTATATGGGATGGTAGCGAGTGTCCCGGGAAGAACATTTTGCAAAGTATTGGTAAACGAAGCTCCAGGAAAGCATTGATGTGTTCATCGGCCGCCGCAATATAAATAAAATGATGTTTAAAACGGCGTTAAATTACATATTGGGATGAAAAACAAACAAGGAATCTTATTTAAAGCTTTCTGCACTATTTACATTTCAGGAGGACGAATTTGTCTTTGATAGATTAAAAAACATTGTGGGAAAAGGAGAAAATGCTGGTTACCAGCATTTTCTCCTTTTCCCACAATGTTTTCAAAAGCCTTCTCTTTCAGGGTCGTTAAAACTCGGGATAATGTGGTAAAGGGTTAAAAGCTAATAAAATGTAGCACAAACGACGATGCCTGTCTTTGGGACGGTAGAAAGCATTGACGTTAGAGAAGAAAATGCTGGTTACCAGCATTTTCTTCTTTTTTTTTTTTCCACAGCGTTTTCAAAAGCTTTCTTCGGGGTCGATAGAACACGGAATTGTGTGCTTAAGGGTTAATCAAGCTTGTAAGATAGAACATTTTTATGAGCTTCAGTGGATTGTCGGAAGAGGTCAAGTTTACAATAACATATACTGTATATGGGCCATGCTCTGTGAAAAGACCGCTCCATGTATAGTTTGCAAAAAGTATCGACCATGTCAGCCTGCGCAATCCGTGCAGGCTTACATGGGTCGATACTTTATGCTTTTTGTAAATTTTCTGCATGTCCAAGAACCACTCGAATCCCTGGGTTAAGCCAATCATGTATTGTTTCGATCCATTATTATAATTATTCTGATGACTTGATTGGTAAATTGCATCACGGAGATGCAGTGAGCCTCCTTTCGCCTGAGCGTAGCTCACATATTTGTGAATGAAAGAGCTAGGAGATCATTCACCAATACAGTTTTGTAACGTCTACATTTCTATAATTGTACAAAAGCTGTTGAAATCATTCACAAACCCAGACGTCAGAAACGTCTAGTTATATGGCTTTAAACACGTCTATAAAATGCTTTTTGCAGTTCTAATTGGGTTTTAAAGTCTGAAATAACATCATTTCTTTCTAAAAGCCCCTGTCGGTATCAATTTGAGTTTTTTTTTTTTTATATTTTGTTTATCTCATATTAGTGTCCGCCTGAATTGTTAGAATGAAAAATCTGTGTTAGAACTTTGCCGGGTGAGAGAGAGGGGGTAATGATAATTGCACATTTCGTTGTTGTCCGTAAAGTTTATGTAGGCCTGCTGCCAACATAATTATTTTACTGTTGTCCTAAGGATAGTTTTTCAAAAGGAACTTTCTGCGATAAATCGATTCGATTTAATAGTTATCGCGATTGAAAAGTCAAAGATACCCAAAAGGAAAACTTGAGCAATTTTTAAGTTGAAAAATTATTTTTTCGAGCAACGAACTGTGCAAATTTTTCCATTCTTTCGAATTTTATAGAAAGCATTCTTACACATGGTGACTTGAACTCTATTTGAAATCGAGGAAATGGTGAAACTTTTTGGGAGAGAAAAAAAAGTCCTTTGAACATTTTGACAAAATAAAATGAACATAATTTTATATGCCAACACATAGGACTAGAATCCTATTTGATAAAGAAAATAGAGAACTTGAAAGCACGGGACCTCGCATTCAAATCTCACACAAAAATAAAATTGTTACTTCATGAGTTTCTTTGCTATCATCGTAACTTGAAATACGATGCAAGAGACGCAGGTCCTACGGCACGGACATTCGGCACGGTGGACCCCTAGCATTGAAATCAAGAAAATTATTGGATAAGTGCTCTGTTGTGAAGATATGTTACAAAAAGTTGGGCTGAAAGCGGCAGTTTGATCTAAAAACTCGCTTGTTTGTCATACATGTAGGGGTACAATAATGAAGAGTGAAAGTCGTCTATTAGTATGATAAGTGGTGTAAATAGTACAGAACTACAACGGACAGATAAGATGTACAAAGATGTTCCATGTCTATCATATCGTACATTTATAAAAGGATCAGGATATTGTATACATCTATTGAAATATTTTTTCCTGATTACCGTCTGAACCCTCTACTACACGATCCCGAGTATTAAAGACCCTGAAAAAGAAGGTTTTCGAAAACATTGTGGGAAAAGAAGAAATTTTCTGGTTACCATCATTGTTCCCCTTTTCCCCAATGTTTTCTAGCCTTTCAGAAAATCTATTCATTTAAGCCACACTGAATTTGTCGTCTGCCAAGGCTTTCAGTTTGAGCAAGTCTACAACTGCATAGGCTTGTAAAGACTTAAACAAGTTTTCAGTAGCTGACTGTGAATACTTCTGTCTCAATGAGTTGTCAATATGAAGTTTATTTTTATGAATGTACGTGAAAACATTGTGACAAAGAGAGAAAATTGCTGATTACGAAGAATTTCTTATGCATGTCAAAATGTTTTGAGAAGTGGTCTGTTGCAAATGTATCAAGTCGTTTGCAGGAGGTATTGTGATTTCCTGTGATTGCGGTTCCCTTAATCACAGTGTGGAGCTGCAAGTAACTTCTCATTTTTCTACCTTTGAACTTCGTCGTATTGAGGGGCCTTTATTCTATCTGACCTTTTTGTCTCGATAACACCAATACATCTGACACTGATATTGAAGACTCTGAAGAGTGCGTGACGGATGAAATCTTGATTAACCTGTCTGTTTAAGATAGATACAACGATGGCTTTCTTGACACGTGAATGACATAGGGGCGTAATGTGGGAGATAGAACACGTTCTTCGTGGTGTGCACTCTTCCTAACAGTAGTATACAAACTATGTTACGATTACACTCAAAAGTCGATATTGTGTCGCTTGTTTATAAACAAAAAGCCCGAAACAACAACGGTTCCTGAATTTTGGATTTATTGTATGTATATTCAGGGATGTAGTTTATAGTTTCATAAATTTTCACCGCAGAATAGCTTGATTTTACCCTTTCCAAGTGACACACTATCGCCGTTATAATATACGACAAAGACCTTTTGTGGTGGATATTTTAGTTGGTGTGAAGTACTTGGCATTATGTAATTTTTGGCCACGAAGCTTGCGACCGTCATACAAATACTTCGAGAATGCCTCTATCAGCAATCAACTAGCAGCCAGATCATTGCAAACTTATAAGTCGCCGCAAAGTTGGGGAACAGTTTTCGTGTAATTGCCGATTGATCGATATTCTTGCTACGTTTGGTTCCTGCGAGAACTACGACAGTCTCGCTGCTAGTTCAAGGTGATCCGGGACTAATCTATAAACTTTCGGTGATTGGTTCTCAATAAACGTGAAATGGTCCTAGAAGTTTTGGTATAGTCATTGCATTCAAATAAATTATTGTTTGAAGTTTCCTTTGTTATTGACAAGGATCGTATTAATGAAGCCTTCTAAATTACATTTTTCTTCCAGTTGAGATTTAGAAAACAACGCCATTTTTAATGACTAAACCAGATATGGCTAAACCATCTGGTTTAGCCAATCTGATATTCTGTTACTTTCAGATTTAAATATTTAAATTTTCTCAAATAAGGATTCGATCAGGTTTTTTTTTTTTTTTGGGGGGGGGGGGGGGGTGGGGGGAGGGGGAGAGAGGAGATATGAAATTGAATTTTCGAAAGGAAATATCATAATGGACGTGTTCTTACTCTTCAGTTGGTAGGGGAATGCTTGATAAAAAAAAACCTACGTTGAGACTCGAACTAGCGGCCTTCAAAACCGCAGTCGGCGACCCGAACACCAGAGCTATGGAGGCCACTGAAAGTTGTTTGTGTTTAAAATGTCCTTATTATGGTGGCATACTTCTGCCACGAGATACGAGATAACTATTGCGATAGTTTAAAGGCCCAGTAACTGGCAAAATATCGAAGCAGGTGTCATATTACATTTAAATTCAAATCATACCATTTAAAAGTATGCAAAATATTGTGCAGATGACAGCCTGTTATCATGTGGTCGGGCCATATGTTAGTCGCTGGCACAAAAAAGAATTTTAAAATCAGGCAAAAAGTAAACAAAAGACACAGCTACCTGGCAGGTTTTAACCTAGTTTTGAAATTAATTTCTCTGTCAGCGACTAACACTTGGACCGACCGTACAATGACAGATTGTTATCTTCACAATAATTTCCATATTTTTAGATGGTATGATATAAATTCAAATGCATTCAAACACCGGCTTTGTTTACATTTGGCCTTTATTGTTACTTTAAAAGAACTATCGCTATAAAACAAACTTTCCTGGAAATATTATCTAGATAATAAAACGTTTAACGATAAAAATATCGCGATAATTCTCACTGTTATCGTGCCCACAACTGACATTCACGGTACATATAATTAGATTCGGTTTCGGAACGTCTTCGTCTCCAACTTCACGGATTGTCCTTTTTCCTGAATGGTTTTAAAGTTGTTCGTAAGAGGCATTTTGTGACGTCTTTGTGTTTCATAGACTTCAGTTCATGTGTAGTCAAAATTTGCCAATTAAGCTACTGTTGTAAATGATTCGAATTTTAACCTACTGCCATCTTTTTTGACTTTTTTACTAATCAGTGTAAAATTTTCTAGATAAAAAAATTTATCGTGATTTTTTATTTTTTTTCAGAAAACTTTTCACTATCTAGATAGAATTTCCAGGAAACTTTGATTTATTGCGATAGTTTTCTAAAATTAACATGATAGTTATCTCAGATCTCGTTGCAGAAATATGCCAGCATACCTTATTCCTTGTTGTTAAAAATACAAAAATCTCGGTAGTTCTTTGTGTTTTCTATACGTTTTTCTAACCATGATATAAGTTTAAAGCCATTAGTGCATGCGAATCTAATTTAGTCGTCTTTGTTAAGATTTTCTCAAGAAAAAAATGGGAAACGAAATCTGATTTAGCTCCCTTTTAGGAATTAGGCTAAGAATCTTATTGAGAATTGTTGATAAATACAGGCCAAGAAACAACTGCTGGCAGTCAGTTTGCGGCTAGTTTAGTGTGACCAAGGACAGGTCTCTGAGTTTTCGATAGAAGTCGTGTCTGAACGCTTCATGACATTCTCTTTGTTTCAATCTGCAATCAAAACGGCTTCACTTTGCAGTTGGCATAGCGAACTTTCAGTGATCCATTAAGCGAAGCACGCATAAATCATCCTTGGAAATGAAGTCGAACTGTGCACGAACAATAAGAAGGTGAAAGAAACCTATTACAGTCCGTTTTCGAACCTCATTGATGTACTGTGATCCGTTTGGTCACTTATGGTGACCTATAAAATTAAGTCTGTATAAGTCCCCAAGACGATTTTACTGTCCAAGAATTTCGATAGTTAACGTTACGAAGGGATGTATTCGGGTGGTAATTGGAACTTGCATTTGTGCACTGACCGTGCCGTGTGTAGCCCACTCGTCCTGGCCGTATGCAGACAGAAATCTCAGTCATGGCATGTGTATTGTTGTCCGGAGACCGTTTTCGTACAATTATCCGAACAATCCCTAATTTTAACGACCCTGATTAAAAAGACGCTCGAAAACTTTGTCGAACAATAGCTTCGCAGAGTGGCGCATATACGCCCGAAGGGGCTTTTCAGTGAAATGGGTTAAAATGAAGGATGTACCGTAAAAGAACAAGACACTGGACAGTTAGGGATCACATATAAAACCACAGAGTTATTTTGCATAATAAGGAAAATAAGTCTTGATCATCTGTAATAGTTTATTGGAAAAAAAAAATTTAACCCTCTATCACACACAATCATAAGTTTGTACCCCCCCCCCTATGAGTGAAGGCTATGGAAAACGTTGTGGAAAAAGAAGAAATTATTGACAAGAGCCATTTTGACATGGCCATCCTCCGCCGAATGCTTGGTCAATAGAAGATGTGTGTCCTCTTGTAGGTTGGTTGAAATGCTAAAACAGCTAGATTTAAGAATTATTTTCTGGCAATGCTAAATACAAAGTACTATAAAACTCTTCAACAGGGTACACTTTTCTTATATTGCTGTTAAATGTAAGCACATGTGAAATCGGAAAATCTGAAAAACAAAAAAGAGCAATAAATAAAAAATTCTGAAAGGTAGAGTTATCATTCTTGTGTACTGCACTCCTCCTTAAAGACAACTATCCAGCTGTGAAGTTAATGCAGCTCGAGTTACACTCCAAAGAAACCTTGGGACTAAAAAATCAACAAAGGGACATAGCTCCAAAATCAAGATACTGCACTTCTCCTGTATAAAATCTGCCTACCTCTGACGTCTCACATTGATACCTTTTATAATTTACTAGTTATGCTCCGGACAAAACTTAAGTATGAAAACTAATAAAGGGCAATAACTCCTAAACTATGGGACTGAAATTTATGGCTTTTGTACACTGCATTTCTCCCCAATGTCATCTATCAACCTGTGAAGTTTCAGGTTTATTTCTAATGTAGTTTTCAAGTTACACTCTGGACAAAATTCAAATGAGAAATAATTCTAAAGGACAATAACTCATTAATTCTGCAACCAATAGTTTTTGTTCTTGTGCACTGCACTTTTCCTCAATGTGATCTATGCACCTGTGAAGTATCATTTTAACACCTTTAATAGTTTTTGAGTTATTCTCCTGACAAAATTTAAATATGAAAAATAAAAAAGGGGAATGACTCTTAAACTATGGGGTTGAGAGTTATGGTTTTTTGTATACTGCACTCCTCCTTGATGTTATGTATCAATATGTGAAGTTTCAGGTTTATATCTAATGTTGTTTTCAAGTTACACTCTGGACAAAATTAAAGTAAGAAATAATTCTAAAGGACAATAACTCCTTAACTATGCAACCAAGAGTTATTTTTCTTTTGCACTGCACTTCTCCTCAATGTGATCTATGCACCTGTGAAGTATCATCTTAACACCTGTAATAGTTTTTGAGTTGTGCTTCTGACAAAATTTAAATATGAAAAATAACTAAGGGCAATAAGTCTTAAACTAGGGGATTGAGAGTTATGTTTTTTTGTATACTGCACTCCTCCTTAATGTCATCTATCAACCTGTGAAGTTTCAGGTTTATATCTCATGCAGTTTTCAAGTTATACTTTGGACAAAATTTAAGTACGAAAAAATCAAAGGGCAGTAACTTCTACATTATGCAATTATGAGTTATGGTTCATGTGCAGTGCTCTTCTCCCTGATGAGATGTATCTACCTATGAAGTATCATGTTACACCTCTAATAATTTTTGAGTTATGCTCCTGACAAAATTTAAATATGAAAAATAACAAAGGGCAATAACTTCTAAACCATGGTGCTGAAAGTTATGGTTCTTGTACACTGCACTTCTCTTCAATGTCATCTATCAACCTGATTGCTTGAATTGAATTGAACGCCTAAAGAGATCCAAATGTAAAGAGTCACATGCACAACTAAACATCATAGAGATTCATTGTGGTAAGTTTGAACTTATTCCAATGGAAACTGTAGGAAGAGTTGAGCACATAAGAAATTGCTAACGGGCGGACGGACGGACGGATGACCGGGGCCATAACATAATACGACCCTTCGGGCGTATAAAAAGCAGAAAATGCTGGTTATCAGTTTTTACTCTTTCATAAACAAATCCCATCTTTCGAGCCAAATTTAATTCATCGCCTGCAAATGCTAAAGACGAGTCTAAAGAATTGTTGCTTTGTACAACAGTTAAAGACAAAACGAAAGTTAAAGAAAGTAATCGCACAATTTGTGCAGGCGGCACCTGTCTACACAGTTGTAACCGTTTGCAATGAGTTCCAGGTGGGCGCTCTGGTCGTGTCCTAGCTCAGGTCTCACAATTTCTGAATTCCTGCTGTACAATCAGAAAATGATGAGATACATGTAAACATGTACAAGCTTTACTCTTTCTTGGCTGTACAATGATCCCAAACATGTTCATGACGCTTGTCGTAAATGTTGTAAACTTGACCATTTTAGTTCCACTGGCCGAAGTCCACAAGAGCTATCTTGATGTAATTTCATATCGTCTGCTAGTTTGCACTATCTTCCGATTCTATATCGAAACTGGACCAAACCAGTTGCGTCATCAACGCGTTGATGCAGTTTAAGCATTTACTGTTGTAAACTTTTTCATCGAACCCCGATGTTTTCCCCCTCGAATCAGGGTTGCCAACCGGTTGCAACCTTAGATTTAGGAATCAGCCAGATATTGGAAAGCAATTTCTTTATCCCCTATCTTTGGAATCTATATGTACATATAGAAATACCTTTTAAATGTATGAGTTCCTATAAGTGTGTTGATTCACATCACTTCCTTTTTCTTTTCCTTGTGTCTATCTGTCTGTCTGCCTGCCTGTATGTCTGTGTTGAATTTCAATGGCCGTCTAGTGCACCGCCTTTTTGATTTTATAATTTCTGCCTGTTTTCGTTTTATTCAGAAAATAAGTGAATCTGTTGAAAGACTTCTTGAAATCTTACGAGACGTCTAGACGCGTTTTTCTTCAAGGTGCGTCTGAAAAGCTTTTGCCATTCAAACTCTGTACCAAACAACCCCGTGTTTCAACAAAGTTGACGGAAAAAGGAGAAAATTTCCGACAATCTTTTATACCATTTCGCAGAGAAATGCCTGAATTTGACCCCTAATTAAATTTATGGTGTGCAACTGTTTTGAAAATGGTTTATTCTAAAATTTTGTCGCCTGGTAAAGAGTTAATGACAAATACAGAGTCGATCTGGTACAGCTTATTTCTTCCGCACGACCTTTCCGCCACTAAAGCTTGATTCTCACTCCGCTAATTCTGAAAAAGTCGAACAAAATCATCGAAAAAATGACTAACTGCAAAAATTAGGTATGACCAGACAGTGCATCTTTTATCCGATAGTGTCTATAATGATGTCCTTTACAGTTTTTGGACGATGGTCGAGTTTGTTATCATCCTGTCAGTATTTTTTTTTTTTTTGTCCAAACCAATTTAACTCTTTACCAAACAACAAAAATCAATGCCACTTCTCCAAATTGAAAGATTTCGCAGACAAAAAATAAAATGTGGATCAAATGATAGAAGGAAAAGCTTTGTTCAAGGTTTTAACGGGTGTATTGACCTTACAGACTGGATAGAAATTGTCACGATTCACCACATTACAGTGAGTCAGTCACCTATGAAGTTTCACTGCATTCCAATATTGATAACATGGCAAATGACTTCTTTAAATCTATTATTGTGAAAAAAATTCACAAAATTGATATCTCCCACCGAAAGGGTTTGAACGTTGACAGAAGTTGCATGTTGTGAAGGGTTAATATTACATTGTATTATCCACCAGTCTGTCGTTTTAGACCAAATGAAAGAAAAAAGTATTTTGGCTTTATATGATAAAGAAATATCAGTGAAGTATCCTTGAGTTTGGTCTAGCGGTTTTGTAGACATTGCACCAGGCAGAAAGACGGACAAGTCTAAAATTTTGTAATCTGGTAAAAAGTTAAACACTGACAGGTCACTCCAAAAGTCATTAATGTTCATACTGGCTGGAGTGTCCTTGTGCAAGATACTTTGGAGGGCTGTCCTCTTAGGAACTACTGGTGAAATCCGGGACACCTATGGATAAGTAGATTATTGCCGTGATATGACTGATGATGTAGAAAGCGCCGTGAAAAACCTAGTCCATAAATGCCCCAGTGAATAGCACAAGACTTCTGCAAAAAATATGATGTTGACACCTCTTTTAAGAAAAGGTCAGTAACGCTTACATAGTGAAGAAAAATATCTGTGGTTGTTATCAGAAACTTGATCTTCGCGGGAAACAAATAAGTAAGCTGTCGCCGTGATATGACTGAACTACCGTTGAAAGCCGGGGTAAGATCGCAGGCAAACGTACTCTGACAATCATTATTATCGTTTAACGTCGGGAAGAAATCTGATCTAGCTGGGGAAAACCATGAAGAAAACAGATGTCAATGATTTACATTATTAATCCCGACTGGTATTACAGCAATCGCATATTCATAACCAAACTTATATTCAAAGAAAATATGTAAATATTTGAAATTCAATCAGCAGAAGACGAGTCTTGAGCAGACACTTGCTCTTTATGCTAATGTATGTAACTAGATCGTTTGGAAAAAGTCGGTTACTATATGAAAGTCCAGCGGTATTGATACTGGCTGGCCCTTTTAAAGATGGCGGACACTCTGATAAACACAGTCTTTTATATTAGTGAGCGGCGTTCTGGAAAAAGGGGGTGTAATGGATCTTTTTTATCGCATTGTAACAAACAAGTCGGGGCATGTATGGATATATGGATCCGTATTGTCTACTAAGCGACTAATGAGGTGGAATGCTCCTTTGGCACGCGTAAAATTTATTTACAACAACACCATCAACAAAAATGAAACGGATCAACCCGCACGGACATCGGTCTATACATTTTGTAAATGCATTTAACCACCTTTCCATAAACCGTGGCTCAATCATGTTTTGTAATTCTATGTTTACATCCCTGCTTTTCATACTTATCATGCTGTTCTTCATGTTAAAGAAATTCCTATAGAAAAAGAACTCGACCACGTGTGCTAAAAAAATGTCTGTTACATAATTGTCCCTAGATGAAATGTTATAACCGCTTTCGTAACTGTTTACAGTGACGTGGAAAACATTAAGGAAAAGGTTACACTTTCAAAAAGTAGTTGTTCCTTCTTCCCAAGAATGTCTCAAAAGCAGCTTATAACTGCAGGCGCGTGACATCAGTTGTAATACAATCGGTTTTTTTTTTTTCATAGTTATACAGACTGTTTCCAAATAACCACTCGTTTCAACAAACCTAAGCAAAATAATTTTTGAAATACAGTTCGAAAAGGAGATAATTCGAGTAGCTCACACCGTTTTCTACCCTGTCAAAGAAAATAACCCATCATTTTATTGTTAGTCGTCCAAAAATGCTTCGGATTTGAACAAGTTTAAAACTTTGTCATATGGTAAAGGGTTTTACTGACATGATTATCGATCATGGTTTTTTTGTTAGCAATAATTCGATTGTTTCCCCTGATTCAATATCAAATGATTGTTCCCGCACAAATACAGAACCAAAGAAGACGTCAATCAAGTAAATACACGGGAAAAACCGTCTATTTTCTTGTCTACAAAACGACACTTATCACTGGATTAAAGTGTCTTTTACATTTACCGCAGTTGTTCATTGATGCCGCTCTCAATCTATGCTGACGAGAAAAAGAAACGCCTCATCGAAAGTTAACGTTATTTTTTTTTTATCTTAATGTGATGTCAGAGATGTACGTGTAATCTGCCTGATAACATTAAATCAAGTCGTACGATAAAACTTAGCTTAATTACGCCTATGTACCTCCTTACAATATGTGCAGCCCATACATGTGTATAAACTATATGTATATGGTTTTATCATCTCAATTTTATATGAGTCAATTGACTTACAATTATATCTTCAGATAAACTCTGTCAATCATCTAGCTTCTTCTGCAGTTATGTTTCGAAGAGAGGTTCGAGTTTCTTCCATACTTGATTATGAGCAAGCATAAGAACAGTCCTGTGATAGCTTACCGAACATCGCGTTTTTTTTTAATGTGGAAGGCAACTTAGGCGCCCTGATAATCGATATACAGTCAAAAATCGCTGTGTGCTGGGGAAATCAGAAAGTTACATGCCTACCACTGTCTCTTTCTTACGCAACAATATCGTCAACATTGCCATAGCTGATCCCATAACGATTGTAGTCAGCATTGGTACACCTTAGTAAATGTAATACGAGAATTCAAATATCTTTTAGAATTCCGACAGACGTATACTACACGTCGTCATGTACTCTACGTTTACCTACGTTGCGGAACACAACCGTTTAGCGGTAGAAGGCGTTATTTTTATGGAAGCCATCAAGCAAGAGGTGAAGGCCCTCGTCAAATGCCAAATAAATCTCAATACAAGGCGTTACCTCGACATGATTTTACCTCTAATTGCAGTTGTTGTTTTGTTCTTGATATTGTTGTTTTTGTCCTACAAATGCCAGTGCCTAATCTTCTGTTATGACAACCCAAAACCTTAAGCTCCATGTGTTACAGGCACCAGCAATATTAACATTTTGCCTTGGCCACTGTATTAAACGAACTGCATTTCCATCATACACACATTACCTGGAGTGCCGCGTAAATGTCAGCCCTAGCCAGAAACTGATTTAGCGGTCCACCAGAACTAGGTCAGAATACCACTGTACCTGCTACATATACAAAGACTTTGTAAAGGTTCAGGGCAACACCTACCGTTAAAAGGAGAGGTAGTCTCGCGGGCTACTGTTTGTCTCATTGAAATTGCTCTAACCAAGGTATTTGATTTCAAAGCATGATGTAACATGAAGCTCTATGCAATGAATCAGTATCCTCAAAATTACTAAATCACAATATGTACAAATAAGTTTTTCCTTGTTCAGCCTTAAATAATGGTTAGCAAAATGTTGCTCTACAAGTTGGAAGGGGGCAGTTTTTTTTATCTGGCCGGCATATAATTTATCGTCTAGCGAGAGTAATTCGCATTTTCTGTGATCTTTCATTCCATTGCATGAGTAATTGGGTTTTTGTAGCTAGTCGACCGGTCATCGAAACTGTGGATACAAAATTATCCGTTTAAAGTGAAGGACAAATATACGAGTTCATGTGATTACTAGTTTTACAACAAACGTTAGTATTTTAACCTGTTGTCGGAACTAAAGTAAGATAAGTAATGGCAATGGCAGATCAGACTGAAAATGGTACTAAACATAAAAAATCAAGGAAATGTTGTATCAAAAGTAGCTGCCGAAAACAAACTCTTTGACATCTTTGATTGTCTAGAACATTTTGCAGGCGAGTTTACAAAGGTTGAAGCAGGGTTTTTTATATAGATTTCTTTTAACAAGCTGAAACCAAATTTGTTTTCGTGGAGTCATGATACAAAAACAAAAATAAAATCGCACCTCTAGGAGAGATCACGGAATTATCAGTTAATGTGGCCATGTACATCTGTCAACAAACATATGGCCATATTATCTAGTAAAAACCAAATCTTCCTGCAAATCATTCATGTAAAAGGCATAAATAATTTTCCACATTCTTTAACTTGTAGAATAAATTTTTCGCGGCTGAAGAAGCTGAACTTATAGCCACACAAACAATCTATTCTGTTTGTAACATGTGGTTTTCTGTGGCTTTTTTTACCAATTCAATAAACATAAACGTAAATGTTACCGTAATAGCAATATGATGGAACAAAATTATATTAATTTCATAGTTTCAGTTACACTCACAAGGTGTTCATATACCATGAAGGAATTTAGATAAATCTAGTTAAGGTTCTCTTTCTTCTGAAACGAAATATACACGCTGTAAAAGCTCCTCTATCTTTATAACCTGATTCAAAATTGCTGGTAATTTTGATGGATAGGCTCTCACGTGACAATTAATCAGATGGCTAGTCGAGGGCCTGTATTTACCAACCATTCCAATTTGTGTTCTTAATCTATTTCTCAAGAATTTTCTCAATATTAAAGTAACATGATTTTTGATTAGCCAATCAGAAATTAAGTTAGTTTCTAGATTCACATTTAGAATAAAAAATGCAATCAAGATTGGTTGGTGAATACATGCCCTATATGTATAATAAGAATTAGAGACATATTAATCAAAGCAGTGAAAGTACCTGATGGGGACGATCAGTGTGTGCAGTTGAGATTCCACAAAATAACACTACCAAAGCTTATAACGACCCTTCACTTTACATATGAATCTTTTATGTAACTGCACTTTAATGTAACTGGGGGCGAGGTGAGGGTTGTGATGTGATAAGCCTTAGGATACAGAGCATGATTTTGTACTCTTTTGAAGACAGTTTATCTCAAGATCAGATTGCAAAGAATGTGCAGACCGCTTTGGGGTTTAATCGGTTCGGCGTAAGTCGTAGGTGTGTTTTCAAACATATGTACTTCAAATATATTTGTAAAGACACTGGCCAATTTCGTATCCGTATGCCAGGTAGTACTTAGTACGCATATTACCAATACAAGAATACCTTAATTGCTTAACTACTACATGTATATAACACATATGAAAATCTCCACTCAGTAGCGAAAACCAAATTATTGCAGCTCCAAAGTTCTTTTAGGCAGAAAGTCTCACCATATCAGAACGTAGATCTAAACTCAGACTGACCATTTTTTGCTGTCAAATCTAAATCTACCCACGTTGCAATTAGTTACAAAGGGGCCACTTAAGTTAACTTGTTTGTGTGTTTTACACATATGCGCGCTAAATAACTTCTCAATGTACCATAAAACAAGATTTATTCATTCATTCTACGATTTTTCAAGTAAAAACGTACTGGTTTCAAGTAAAAACGTACCAATCCGTAGTTGACGTTCGATAACCAGTTTACTGTTAAAGGTGGACTGTAAGCCACTTTACTCAAACTTTGGAGCAAGCACCTAGTATTACAGCATATTTCGTTCCCTCCTCTACCAAAATCTATCGACACTGTGGAAAACACGCCCAACTCATGCAGAAATTATTCTTGCGTATTGATACTAAGATATCCCGTTTTATCCAAGCAATAAAATTTTGTGTACATTTGGTGTTCATCTAGACAAGCCTCGAATATGTAATGTTAAATTGTTACTTCGAGACTGAAAATTGCACCAGACGTATACAACAGCGCAGATAACTTAGAACTACATGCGTGGTAACTAAAGGGAGTCTTATAGTAAGCGAGTTTGTCCTATGTTAGCATTGGTGGACGATCTTGGCATCGTCCCTAAAAAGTATGTGTGAACATGGCCTCAACTGTTATTGCTCATTCAAAACAGTTAATATCTATTGTGCATTTATCCCTTACCAAACAAATCTTGAAGAAGACTGACTTTCAAAACATTGTGTAATGAGCGTCCTTTACGTTTTCCTTTCCGAAAGAGGCAAATACCCATTTAATTTATTTGTATGATAAATCTTTTACTATGGAGTCCCAAACTAGTGTAAAAAGTATTGAAGTAAAACGGCGCTTCCAGCGTTCAGTACTTTGATTTTCTTTTCCTATCTGATACCAGACGCGGGTGGACAGAAAATCAAATTTAGTAAGAAAAACATCAATTACTACAATTAATGACCCAGTTATTACAGTAATTCCTTCGTTGTGGCATTTGCTTTGTGTCAAAATTGACAGGTGTATCATTTCTTTTCTCTGTCTGAAAACATACATTGATAGGACATGTACCTCGTATTTCGGTAAAAGTAAACAAGTTGCTAGAAAGTAAAGGTTAATTGTAAATGGTGGTGTTGTAATATATTGGTAGTTCAATGTCTGACTGGGGCCTTTTGTGCCAATAAAAAAAGTTAAACACAAAATATTCTTTTCTCTGTAAACGTGAAGAAACTAGACACTTACATGCAGTAAAATGAGAAAATGGGCAAATTTAGCGTTCAAACAACGGGTTGATCGCTGTGCAACCGGCATCTCAAATTTGACTTCATCGACTTATTTGAGTACGACCCCTCCTAATTGACACGTATTATTTATCACGTGACATTACCATGAACATTTGCAAAATCCTGGCGCGAAAAAGTAAGACAGATTAAGATTTTGTTTCTTAGCCCACCACGGAAATACCACTGAAAAATATTTTTTTGTCAGACGCTTGTCTTTCTTCTGTACTGATGTTTTGTCAGCTATAGCCGTACTGAATTCAATGATGAATTATTTTCTAACTTTGGTGAGAAAGACCTGAATAGCTCCCTCAAACCAACTTTATAGTGTTTGTTAACGACGTATATCACAAATTTTTCTAACGGACAGATTTTTTAACAAATTTGCACATACAAAGCTCATCATATCTCTAGGAGATAACAGTAAAAAAAAAGATGATATTGATCATCGTGCTCGTTTCTGAGAGATTTGCCATTGAAAAGGGTATTTACAGTTCCAACATCCAGCTAATATTGGATTTAACACGGATTTCTTTAAGAGTTAGTTAAACAGGAAATTTACCGAAAGAAATACAAATATACGTTATTTCCATGAAAATTCATTTAGTTTTGCACAAAAAATATATAAAAGCCTGGTTTTGAGCATAGTAAATGTACGAATATGCATGTTATATTTAGACCATTGAGTTAAGAAGGGAGATAATTTGACCGAATTAAGGGTTAAACTTTAATAAATCCATACTTTCTGATGGACAGATTTTTCTTAAAATTTCCACACTTATAGTATTTATAATTCTAAACAACAAGAACAAATAAAAAATGGCACCTACCCGTACTGATTTAGTCAGAAAAGAGGGATGAAGGTCATCTTGGAAGCTACTTTTTTCCAGGAAACAAGAGGGTCATGATGGCCATGTATCGTTCCACTGGCTAATAAGTAAAAACACCACAAGCCAAACATTACAATTCTTGGCCAATTGGTTTCAAACTAGAAGACATACAAATTTTTTCCTATAAAATCCTATAACCCCTGGGCAATGCCATTTTTGACCACAGAGCTAAAATTACTTGAATCCTGGTGGATGTCCACAGGATAAAGCCCCATACCAAATAATACAGGTCTAGAATGTGTGGTTATAAACAAGAAGATTTTCAAAGTTTCCTCAATAAAAGGCCCTGTAAAACATTAGACCCATGGGACAGGGCTAAACTTAGTACCCTAGGTCTTATGATTCGTAAACAAGATGATATCTAAAGTTTTCACTATATGAGCCTACATAAAACTTGTGATCCATGGGGCGGGGCCAAACTTGTCCACTGGGCTATAATTTGGGCCCTCTTGGTAGAGGCCCACTAGATAAAGCTACATGCAAAATTTGGTAGCCCTAAGCCTTATGGTCTAGGTACGAGAAGACTTTTAAAGTTTTCCCTATATAAGCCCATGTAAAACTTGTGACCCATGGAGCGGGGCTAAACTTAACCCCAGGGCTATAATTTGGGTACTCTTGGTAGGGGCCCACTACATAACCCTACATGCAAAATTTGGTAGCCGTAGGCCTTATGGCTAAGTATGAGAAGATTTTTAAAATTTTCCATATATAAACCCATATAAAACTTGTGACCCCTGGGCGGGGCCAAATTTGACCCCAGGGCTATAATTTGGGCCGTCTTGGTAGAGGCCCATTAGATAAAGCTACATGCAAAATTTGGTAGCTATAGGCCTTATGGCTAGGTATGAGAAGATTTTTAGAATTTCCCCTATACAAGCCCATGTAAAACATTGTGACCCCCGCGGTGGGGTCAAACTTGAACCCAGGGCTATTATTTTGGCCTTCTTGGTAGAGGCCTACTAGATAAAGCTACACGCAAGATTTGGTAGCCCTAGGCCTTATGGCTAGGTACGAGAAGATTTCTAAAGTATTCCCTATGTAAGCCCATATAAAACTTGTGACCCCCAGGGCGGGGCCAAATTTGACCCCAGGGCTACAATTTGAAGAAATTTGGTAAAGGTCCACTAGATAAAGCTACATGCCAAATTTGGTAGCCCTAGGCCTTGTGGTTTCAGACAAGAAGATTTTCAAAGATTTTCAATATCTTTCAGTTTTGTTGCCATGGCAACCAGAGTTTTTGAAGGAATCAGATTCTTTCAACAAATTCTGAAGAGGACCATGGCAGGATCATTTCTGTGAAGTTTCATCGAAATTGGATGGGTATTTTCAGAGAAGATGTTTGAAATAATAGTTAACGCACGCACGGACGCACGCACGCACTGACGGACACCGGGCCATGACATAAGCCCGCTGGCCTTCGGCCAATGGAGCTACAAACAGGATAAAAGCTCAGCAGACATACTGGGAAAAAGAGAAGTTGCTCATCTTACTTTCACAGCTTTAAATCTCCTGCTTTTGTTTGCCTGTTTGGTGTGTAACGCCGTGTCAACAGTATTTTAATTTTTTCACGGTGACAGTTCACAGATCCATTTTTTTTTTTCTTATACTACCCGAAGAAAGTGCTACTTGTTTAAATGCACCATTAGTATTACCATATGTGCGAGAAATACATAGGTGCACTTTTAATTCACGATCGATGACAAAAACACATGCGCAGTATGAATGCGCACGAACATTTGTGATATACGTTGTTAAAGCAACTTGACCAATGTGAAAACTTCAGAAAATCAACACAAAGAGGACAAATACCACTGGTCGTTGTTTCGACGATGTTTATGTTGGAAAACACCCACAGCGGATTGGAAGAATGTTTTGCGTAGTAAGTTGGTTAAAGAAACTTAAGGGAAGCATGGAAAGATGCACTAGCAGCAGCGATATAACTGAAGTAATGTTTCAAACGGTTACATCAGTGATGTGACGCCGTATATCTCTTTTTTCCAATCTGTTTAAGGGCCACTCGGGTCTTGGAATTTGCAGTCTAATCTCGGATCAATACTTTTTCCTTATCATTGTCTATATATTTTGGCTAAACTAGCTTTGAAATTGAAACAAATTGATTGTTTTACTACTGGCATGAAATGTCCTTTTATCTGAACCATTTCCCACACAATCCCGAATCTTAACGAACTTGAAGGGGAAGGCTTTTGAGATCATCATTATTTTTACATTTTGAGTTGCATTTACTTTTTTGTCTGCAAATGCTGAAATTTGGACAAGTCTAAAAATTTTGTTGGCTGAATACGATTTAATTTAAGTATTGCCAGTTGATGTAATAGACACCCAGTGCAGAATTCCGTTGCTGCCTTAATTTTACTGACTCAGTAAACTGGTGCATAACTGTGAACTTTATTTCACAGTCATTATTTCATTATGATGAACTAGAAGACATTCAATTAACACCTCATACTAAATATGCTTACATGTACGTGGGGTGATCAGAAAGAACGCGGACCACCCGATTATTTCAAAAACTACTTTACTTAAGATAACAAAAATTTGCACAGATGAACATTAATTACCTGGTTACTTACTCAAGCGTTTAAATGACGTCATAGGCAAATAAGAAAAGAGTGACGTCATTTCAATGACATCACATACTGCGTTAGCGGTTCACAATGTCGGATGACGTTTTATTTGAGCAGAGAGTAATTATAAAGTTTTACGTTAAACTCGGAAAGTCTTCATCGGAAATTAAGGCCGATTTAAATAAAGTTTATGGGGACTCAGCACTTAAGAAAACCAGTATTTGTAAATGGATAAGACGATTTAGAGAAGGACGCGAAACCGTTGAAAATGACCCTAAATCTG
Organism: Hippopus hippopus; assembly: GCA_946811185.2. Lineage (NCBI taxonomy): Eukaryota > Metazoa > Mollusca > Bivalvia > Cardiida > Cardiidae > Hippopus > Hippopus hippopus. The sequence continues at coordinate 33,283,299 of OX328099.1, read as the reverse complement.
GCCGTCCATCAACATCAGTAACGGACAAAACTATCGCGGATGTGCAGCAGCATGTAAAGCAAGATCGTCGAGTTACTGTCAGGGAAATAGCTGACACATTTAGCATTTCCTATGGAAGTGCACAGGAGATTTTAACTGACAAACTTGGAATGTCGCGTGTTTGTGCAAGGTGGGTGCCTCGGCTACTGACGCCCGAGCAAATGGGGGTTAGGGTCGAAATTTGTTCTGAAATTTTAGAACGCATTAGGAAAGAAGGATCAAACTTTACTGATCGTATTGTGACATGCGATGAAACATGGGTTACACTTTTACGAGCCCGATTCTAAACAACAAAGCAGTGTATGGAAACATCCAACATCGCCGTCCCCTGTTAAAGCCAAACTTTCTAAGTCTGTTGGTAAAGTTATGTGCATCATGTTTTTCTCTTCTCAACGTTTTCTTCTAAATCATGTTGTACCTATACATACTACAGTCAATGCTGAGTATTATGCCAGCATTATTCGAATGAATTTAATACAGGCCATCCGAAAAAAACAGCCGGAACTTCTATGGAGAGGCGTCATTTTACATCAAGATAATGCTCCCGCTCACAAAGCCAAACTTGTACAGGAAGTTTTGAAAATACTAAACATAGAAACATTAGACCATCCTGCCTATAGTCCAGACCTGGCCCCATGTGACTTTTGGCTATTTCCTGTTTTGAAAGATTCTCTACGTGGCACGCGCTACGAGAGCAGAGAGGAGCTAACCCATGCCATGACCGGGTCGTTGAGAGTGATGTCACGTGACGGGCTCGCGCACGTGTTTCGCGCATGGGAATCAAGAATGAATAAGTGCATAGAACACAAAGGAGGTTACTTTGAAAAACAGTAAACATTCCAAGTTGATTTTTATAACAATATTCCGATAAAGGCACTGGTCCGCGTTCTTTCTGATCACCCCTCGTACCTACACCAAATCATATTAAACAAATTAAGCCTCAGAAAGTATAATTGAAGACTTAAATGAAAGGCCTGATAGTCCTGAGAGTCGCCTGGTAGGTAAAAGGTTAGAAGTTTCAGACTTTTTCAATTTCAAAAGGAAAATCTACTAAAAGCATTCAAGAAAACCTAACCATAGTATAACATACAAGAAAGTATTACTTGCAAGCACAAGTTCTGTGTTGTCATCCTAAAATTATAAACATAAACATCAAAATTCACATGAAAAAAAAAAAAAATATGTGGTTAGAATTAACATTTTTACATTTACATTTATAATTGTCGAAGTTCCATCAATATTTGCAGTTCTCCCTAGCCTAACAATGCCTCTAAAGACTGCGGACAAAAATTACCCCTCTAGTTTGATAATGTTTTTCTAGTGCAGAATTTTGGTGACTTACATGTATATTTTAATTCTGACACATGTTGCCAAAACAAACATTCTGAATAATTTCAGTAGAATATGGCAAATATTTTCTCTCTAGATTTAGAAATATATGTTTGTTTGACGCATTTTTTAAATGTGTGTGTGTGTGGGGGGGGGGGGTCCTTTCCAAATAAAGGATGCTCGATATGAAATTTACGTATAATTGCTTATACAGTTTCTGAAGCGGTGTGTTTTGTCGAGCAAGCTTACAGTGAGCGAGACATAGATGCCACAATATCGTTTTTGTGAATGTGCGTCCATGCATGCGTGCTTCTGTATGTGATTTGTCCGGGTCAGAATTTCTACATTTATGGATGGATTTCAAAACAATCTGACACATTTTTTTTCCTTCATGAGTAGAAGTGCCATTTTAAACATTTGGTCAGGTAGGTCAAGGTCACACTTGAAGGTCATTCGCCAAAGGCGGGCTCGACATGTTGCCCTTGTTGTTCCTGGGTAATCTTCTAGTGAAATGTTAATACTCAGTTTTGAAGCTTCTGTGAAGTAAACAGAAACAGAGCAGAACCACTTGAACAGTTTAGCACGAGGACCATTTAGGCAGCATAAGTGTGGAACTCAACTGAACTTTGGCTTCTGGTTTGGGATCTAGCGACATACTTTTAGACCAAAATGCCCTTTTGCAACTCACTTATATCTCATTTAAACAATCTGACAAAGTTTCATGAGTATCGGTCTGAATACAGATGGATTCTACAGCACTATTACGGTTTTTTTCTGATTTGACCTAGTGAAAACATTTTGCTGTTAATCAAAGGTGACCTATATTCAGTTTTGTTAAACAGCATTGATTCAAATATACGAGCAATTTCATGAACATTGGACTGAAATGTAGCCGCTGTAGCACACTCAAATACTTGATTAAGGGTACGGTCCCTAACTCATCGGTAAACATCGACGTTTTCGTAAAAGCTGTTTGGCCAATCTCGGCAGCTTCCGTCTTTTAATACGTGAGTTAGCGGCCGTAGACTCATTAACTCATCGGTAAATATCGTGTAACATCGCTGTTTTCGTAAAGGCTATTCGGCCAATCTCGGCAGCTTCCGTCTTTTAATATGAGAGTTAGGGACAGTAGACCTTAAGTAATAATCACGCCCTTTGGAATTAATTTGTTTTTGTATTTGTCCAAGATCAAACTTTATCAACAATGGACTCTAAGAATGTGGCTGCTACATCTCAAGAAAAACAATTTAACCCAATAACATGACCATCAGCTTTTAAACCTGTTTCTTATGTCTGTTCTAATGAGCAACATTTTTCCTTAAGGCAACTCATTTTAAATATGTGCATTAATTTATCAAAAAAAAATAAAAACATTTCCACAAAGTATGATGAGTGTTGGACTGAATATACTCCCATAGGGTGCCCATAACTAAACATTCGCGATTTGCAAAGCTCTGATGGATCTACCCTTTACAACACTAACAAACACTGCAGTAAAGAACTTGTTATTGTAGTGGGTTATTGTTGATCTATTTTAGGGTATTTGAAGTTATATCAGAGTAAAAAGTCAAGATTACAATTTGAACTACGAAGTTTCAAGTCCGTTTCCCGAGTGAATTCAGATTTCGGCAAACACGAATGCACCTTGCATCCTGATTACTAATTCTTCTTTAATTTATAGATACTAGATCAAGGTTAATCGCACATTCGTAAAAATCACAGCAGACTGTGACAAAACGCACTTCTTTAAGGACGACAAACAATTAATTAAACACAGTTCATAACACTCTGTCTGCATTGGTCGGTGAAGTTTTAGGTCGGTGTACGCTTAAAATAATGGCCAGTTCAGCGACTGAATTATAAATATGTAAATTCATGAAGAACTCCGTGCTGTGGTACAAATGACGTTATACGTCAAGTGATTACAAGATCTATATTTGTCGCACAGCTACATTACAGAAAAAAACCTGCTGAGCGATGACTTGGAACAGTAAAGGACCGTACACATTACATACGCTATGTACGATCTCTGGTTCACCTAAAATACGGGTGTGCAAAGTATTTAAAGTCTAGAATAAAAAGCTGTAAAGAAGCAATGTGTAAGAATGTTTAACAAGTCAACGCAAACTCTCTCAGTCATTATATATTTGTTCGAAAAAAAACACCGTTAGTCAAAACTTGCATTTGAAAGCTTCCATGTAACTCGGTATCGCCTTTTTTACCAATCATAGATTGAGTGTTGAACTGAAATAAAGCCTTCCATTAGGGACAAATTGTGAGATTTAGAGTGTACTTCTTATGAGTACCTAACAAATATTTTTCACGCAGAATTCTCCACAGATGGAAGCGTGCCTTAGAAAAGACGCTTGTAGTTGACGAGCAGTTTTAGGCGTGTCTACAAACTTGTTCAGTTCACGACCGCTAATTTTAGATATGCAAATTACACTTGATGTCTCTGTGTAAGCGATTGGTTATCGTAAACCCTTGTGAACGAAATAATTGTTACAAAGATTCGAATTGTGTAATGGTTCAGTCTTTATAGGCATATTCATTATCACTAAGACACATAATTTGCAAGTTATTTACAACAGAAAAAACTGGCTTGTTCACCGAATAATTAGAAAACTATGTTTCATCTCGCAAACCGGAACTTGGGACAGAAAGCAGTACAAGGCCAGAGGTATGCTTACATTACCCCATAGATCAGTATGATAACAATGAGAGAGTTGCGGCGACTCATAAATCACCCAAACAACACTTAATAATTATCAACTTAATTACGTAGACATAAACTTATGTTTTTAGCAAATTTTTAAGTTATTTTGGTTATTTAACGGTATTTTTATTAAAAGTGTTCCTTTTTTCCGTGTTACTTTTTGTATTGCAATTATTGATGCAGATAAAAATGTCACACCACTACCATAAGCTTCAAGGTCGTGGTAACAAAAGAAGTCCAATTTGTAACTTTCAGGTCATTCTAGCACTTTAGCTGAGCAGTTTTAACAGACAATATTAGATGAAAGGTGTGAAATGTATGTCTAGTGTTGATGTGATGATTTCATTTGAAACTAAGAACGATTTCGTTATTTCTTGTCGAACTATCTGGTATCTGTGACCACATAAAAAGATGTGGTTTACAAACAGTTGATGTTCTCTTGCACTGCGTTTTTCCAATTGTAGGTGTATTTGATAGGGAATAACAAAAAATGCAATCGGTGCAATCGGTTAACGTGTCAATTTTACCTTTTAACGCTCCCGGTAGGACGGCATATAGCAGTCGCTCTGTCTGTCTGTCCGTCCTCATTGCAAGGTCCTCGCAACTCCTCCAACAATTTATATGCGGTTATTAACAAACTTTCATAGAATGATCAATATCAACTGCTGAAACGCAAGCCCTCGGACTTTTTTATTCGGTCAAATTCGGAAGAGTTACTAGTATTGTCATTGTTTAATTTTACTTCCTAATGCTTCTGTCCTTGCAACTCTTCTCACAATTCTTGCGAGATTTTCAACGTACGTTCAAAGAATAATCTGTATCATGTGCTGTAGCCCCTGTTTTTGAGCCTTTTTCATTCGATCAGTGCCCTTTGTTTCATTTTATCTAAAAATGCTTGTTGGGGCCACCTCCAAAATTGTTTATATTTTTTCATCAAAATGTTCCACAAATGCTGCAACACATACTTTTGGCCATTTTTTGAGTTAGACATCGGCAAGCCCTTTTCCAAACAAACCCGGGTTTTAACGACCCTCAAGAATAAGGCTTTTGAAAATATTGTCGGAAAAGGAGAAAAATGCTGGTATCCAGCATTTTCTCATTTTCCAACAATGATTTCTACCCTACCCAATGACATATCCCATTATTCAAGCCATATTAAGTTTGCTTTGCCGTTTACTAATGCTTTTAATTTGGAAAACATTAACATTTTGTCGTCTAGTAAAGGGTTAAGATATGTTTATATTTGACAGAGTTATTGAACTTCGAAAGTGTGACTCTTAGAAATGCTTTGGTTTTTGTCAAATTACTCTTGTGCTAAACAGCGAGATAAAACCATGTTTTTGATACGGCTATAAATTAAAATGAAAAGTGAAATGAAACTTTCAAGCCGATAATAAGAGCCAAAGTTCTGCTGTTTCATAGTTATTTCTTTATCCTTATCGGACAGTGTAGATCTAAGAGTAGACAGCACGTCCTGTGCAGTCTGATCTTGATCTACACTGTCCGCAAAAGGTCAGTGAGTGGCGCTTATCAGCCTAAAGGTTAAAATAAATTAGGATATTATGTTTTGCCATCCGCATACTGGTAGTGTTTTTTCAAACAGATCTTTCTTGTGTAAGCATTATGGCATTCGTTTCACAGAATCAAACAAGGTAAAGTGTAGCCAGGGTTCCAGTCCGTTCATTTTTTTCCTGTTCTTTCATTTTGACTTTACTTTGTCATAAATGACGTAATAATAACGGAAACCATAAACAGACAGCTGCTAAAGATCATTAGTAGACCGCTATTAGGAGAGTGTAACACGGGGTAATTAAGAAATTCTTGCCATCTGAACCCAGGCTAAGTAAAGTGCAGAAGAGGCTCGAAGATAGTGTTTTTAAATCTATTTTAATGTTGCAAAAAGTCAGTGTTGTGACACCGTATAACTCTTTTTCCAATTTGGTTTGCCTTTTACCGCCAAATATATTAGCTTAACCTCCTCCAACGGCTGAAAATATTACCACCTGCAACTCAGAAATCGTTATATCTCAGTTTTGATTTGATTCATCAAGCGTACAGAATATATCCAAGGACAAACTGCTCGTTCTGTGTAGTCTGATCTTAATCTATGCCATCCGCAAAGGCTTCTGTTTTTGCGAATGGCTCTGAAAGGGTTATCAACTCTAATTTGACTCTAAAAACGGATTCCAATTTACAGTTTCGTGCGAAACTACCCATTTAACATCACAAAACATGATGACATTTCTTTGCTTCTCAGTGTAATCCTAATCGGCTTAACCCTTAACCAGCTAAGTAAGTCAAATGAAACTTTCTAGCTCAAAGCTAATACCCAAATATTGCTATTTCAAAGTTATTGGGTGGGATTCACGTTCTTTGCAGTCTTGTCTTGATCTACTTTGTCTGCAAAAGGTCATTGAGTTGTGCTAACCCTACGTTTACACCATGTTTCCGGCAGCCACGGCAGCCTAGTTTGTCCGAAAGGTGGTGTGCCGTGAGATTTTGTTCGTTTTTCCTCCTTTTATTAAGCTTAGCTAAGTCTCTTTACGGTACCTCACTGTATCCGTGACAAACCGTGGAGGGAACCCTACGTTTACACCATGTTCCCGGCAGCCACGTTTCTGACAACCGTGGACGAAACGGGATTGATGTAATACAACGCAGAGGAACGGGATAAGCGAACTTGTCAGACCATGATCGCCGGGGTTGGCGTGCCAGATTTTTTGACTCAAAAAAATTGTCACGACAGTCCCGTTGCTGATGAGAAACCCAACAGACCGTAGCAGAACGGGATGATTGTTGCGTTTGGCTACGGCCTGATCGATAACGGTGAAAAAAGGGCTTCCAAGTCCAAACACGGATCGTCTCCGAGTCTTGTTACGGCTTGTTAGGTACTGGTAAGTTCTGATGCGATCAAGTTTGCTTATCCCGTTCCTCTGCGTTGTATTACGTCAATCCTGTTTTGTCCACGGTTGCCAGAAACGGGGTCGCCGCGGTTGCCGGGAACATGGTGTAAACGTAGGGTTAGCTGCCGAAGTGTTAACATTATAAAAGGTAATCATTAAATTGGATAATACATAAAAGTAAGAGCATTCGAAGCCATAATTTGCACTGCAACAAGTAGCAGAATGTCCGCTATATTATTTTGGAAGTTACTTGATTGCTGATAAATTTCTCATCTAATCTCGAAAGTTACCCTACTTTTACACAATGTTCCCGGCAGCCATGGCAGCCACGTTTCCGACAACCGTGGACAAAACGGGATTGACGTAATACAACGCACAGGAACGGGATAAGCAAACTTGTCAGACCGTGATCGCCGAGGTTGCCGTGCAAGATTTTTTGACCGTCAAAAAATTTGCCATGGCAGTCCCGGTGCTGATTATAAACCTAAAAGACCGTAACGGAACGGGTTGATCGCATCAGAACTTACCAGCACGTAACAAGCCTTAACACGACTCAGATTTGATCTGATCTTTGATCTACATTTTTAGATTTGGTAAGACTTTCTGAACAAAGATAATATTGAAATTGTTTTAAGTTCTGTCTGACCTGTATTTTTTAAGTCAATTGTTAACATTAAATTGCACTGTTTACCTTTTTTCAATTCTTCCTTTTAATCTTTATTTCATGTATCATTATATATTATCTGTATTTAAATGTATAATGAACAAGTGCCCTACGTTACAAACTAGATGTGTCTATGTTTTATGTTTATTCAGCAAGATGAAAGCTAAGAGAAAACTTGGAACTTCAGTTTCACACTGACCCGAAACCTTGAGACATATGAGAGCGAAAATTTCTGTGAGAGATAATAGGTTCAAGTATTCTCTGCGGAATAATCACGCAAAATTCAAGTGTCGAGAAAGAAAATAAATTGGACAAATTTAATTGAATCGTAGACTGAATTCGAGTTTTCAACCATTAGAAAATTATCTGTAATGCAGGTCGGGCATGTAGACCTTTGATAGAAATACCGCGGTCGTAATCTTTCATCGAACAGGCTTATACAATGGTCGTCTGAAACTGATTTAAATTGCAAATGTGAGAATCTTTTTAAAGAACGGGTAAATGTCCTTAGTGTAGTATACAGCTAGATTCCTTTTCGCATGTTGGAGAAAACCTTAAAAAAACTGCTCATTTTCACTCTCCGCAAAAGATGGCTTACACTAAAAGGGACATAAAACCAGATCTTGTTTCACAAGCTTTTTAAGCTAATTTTCATTCTCTTACAAAGATGGATTTAAATTAAAACACAAATAGAATAACATACAGAAAAAAGATTTTAGTATTTTACAGAAAATTTTCCTATACTGTTAATACCACTCGTCACAACTCGGCCGATTCCGTAACTACATCTGACCTCGTCCGTATCGAGGGAGTTTCCATTTTGAAATATTGCCCGCCACATGATCTTAAACATGATGGTGCCTGTGTAAATCGATTAACAACGGCAACAACAGCCACAATAATAAGCAACCTGTCGCTGAAAAATGCAAACGTAATTGATAGACCGAGTCGGAAAATCAATGTACAAAATGTCTGTCATCGGAGTTTCATTTAGAAATATTCCGAAAGAAAATTGTGACAAGTATGTTCTTTTCCTAAGTGGAGTATTACTATATTTAGAAAGGTAAGGTGGTGTATTTCCGGCGAAAAAAACGCATCGTGTACGCGCATATAAAGTTACCTGATACAGCCGAGGGACTTGCATAACAATCCATAAACAGATTTATACGCACGTAGTATTATGTTGGCTAGATGGCTCAGTGGGTAGAGCCGTCGACTCTGGTTTTGAAAGTCGTGGATGTGAGTCCCATCAGAGACATTTCTTCAAAATACCGACACCGCCCCAACACCCCAAAAACGGGGTATCAAAATCTGGTTTATTGCCCCTTTAAAGGAAGAAATAAACAGTAATACGTGTTGGAAAACACTATGTATGTCCCATATTTTTATCTGTCAATTTTCTTAGCCCGTTAGTCACGTGGTCGCATTTGTTTATTTAAAATGAAGGAGCCATATTCTGGCAAAAGGGGACTTAATGCATCTCCGTGATGCATGATACCAAGCAAGTCATTACTGTATTATGGATCCATTTAGTATATTTTGTATGACAGCCGACTGAATTATCAGGTACACTGGTCCTTTGAGCTCCAGAAAATTGACCAATAGCAAAATGGTTCGGCTCAGGTCAGCCTGCGCGGGCTGATCTGGGCAATATTTTTTTGCATGTGCCTTAAGGCCCCTTTTCACAGAGCATGGCATAATGTATTTTAAACACGCTAGATGAATAGTTTCGAGAGTAATTCATTCGGAAGAATCGCTGGACTTTAGTTTTGCCGGTTGCAGGGTCAAATCCTAAGGATGGCAAATATTTTTGTTTTACCCCTCAATCCCAGGGTAAACAGTCACGTCATAATTGTTTTTCCTTACACTTATCAACTTTCATCTGGAATATTTTATGTCAAAATCTACTTTCATGCAGCTTTAACCTGTTGGAAAAATATTAGGCCATCTATAACGTGATTCAAATGACACTAAACGCACAAAGATGAAAAAAAAAAAACTTTAGATAAAGATCGTATTTGATATAAATGAATAAATGTTTGTAGAGTTCATAAGTTTCTCGATGATGTGTACGAATAATAAACTCTTTAAGCGCCGTAGGCGAAAACTTGGGCTTTTCTGGATGGCATAGCTCAACAACAGGCTGTAAATTAACTCGACGTCGATACCGTCAAGCTTGTCAGACTGAATTTTTTCTCAGTTCTAGTGGATTACATTTGTCGAATGAGGTCAATTATATATTTAGCACTTAAGTTATCATATGCTCAGCCGAGTAGACACAGAAAAAAATGGTTCATAAATTTGAAAATAAAGAAATCTATGTTCACATCTATTGAGTGATCATCTCAAAAACATTGCGGGAAAAAAATCGAGCTTTTATACGTTAACTTACAGTTGTACTGCTGTTCTCGACTTAAGACGCATTGGCGCACAATGTTGATCAAGATCAGACTGTGCGGATCACCGAGAGTTTGTGAGACTTTCTGAAAAAAGAGAAGGTCTGGAGTCGCAATAGTTGGGTTTCTTTTCAGTCGATTTAATTTGTTCATTTCATTTATTTTGTCGGTATATGGATAACATGGTATTCGAATTTTAAGAAAACAATTTTGAAACATTGCAAGGACTCAAATGATATGTTTCATATTCATGTGAACCTCTGGAACATTTAACGTAGTACCTGAATGTTGTACCTTGTAGTATTGCGCTGATCGTTTAGCAGTGAATATCAACATATTTTCAATCGCAGCAGTTTTAGCAATGCCCTACGTATAGTCATCTCTGAAGTTCTTAGCTAACAGATCCCGCTTGAGCGTTCTTATGGGCAACGGTCGCAACAAATGCATCAGATGAAGTAGCGAACGATATATACTGTTCTTGAATTGTGTTTTCCGCAAGATTATGCAGTGCAAGTACATGTTCTCGTAAAATGATCGACACCTGTTAAGACGTCAAATAAATGAACTCGATTTTTCAACGACTGGCGTACAAATGCAGAGCTGATGAAGAACACTTTCACCACGTCGATCAGAATGAAGAAGCAGATTGGTGTAGACCCAATATCAAGCTGTACATTCTGTCTACTCTCATCTTGATTAACGCCGACCGCAAAAGGTACGGAATTCGCCCATGGCAGTGACAGGGTTAACAAAGAATATCTGCTAACAAGGGACATAACTATGACATCCGTGTTTTGTAGAGACTATATGACGATGAAGGGTTGTCCTTCCTTGTCAACATCGAAAGTAAGAAAACTTGCAAAATAGGAATTGGAGTTGGATCAATAACCTATTTTGAATTGTGTTTTGATAATCGACGAAAATCTCAAATTTCAAATCTAACAGTCATCATGAAACAAGGTTAAACTCTTTACCAAACGACAAAATTTTAGACTCGTCGATATTGAAAGCATTTGCAGACGACATAATTATGTATAGCGCAAAAGAACGAAAATTGTGGAAAACGCAGAAACGCTGGTTTCTAGCATTTTTTTCTTTTCCTAGGACGTGTTCAATAGCTTTCTGTCTTCAGGATTTTAAAACCAAGGGCTTAACTGGTAGTTTTATACATTAGTGCCTGTGAAATTATTGAATTGACCAGTAGCACTATGGGCCACGTACAGTCTAGCAAATCGAAAGCTGCTGTCACTATACCGGGGGAAACTGGTGATCCGGGAGTACAATTTCGGCCGCACCATGATAATCCGTGACGATCCTGGATAAACCCTATGGAACCGACTAATAGCCTCGGATCTTTTGATGTGTTTAATACAACCGGGAATGTACGGGAAAGATATCAAGAAAGGGCACCCTCCTTGCCGGTATTTCCGTGGGCAATCCCGGGTCTCTACCGATCCTCTACCGTGATAAACCGTACGTAGCATTCTGGCTTGATTCGGACAACTTTAAAACCTAGCTTTGGGGAAACAAATGTTACGCCTAGGTCACACATTTACGGATTTGAAGAAAGATTAGCTACGGATACGATCCGGCATCATTCGTGGCAATCCGTATTGGTTCTTAGCTTTCGGTATAGTAGCCGGAATTAAACGTAGTAGTACTTGTATATCCGAGACCATTTTTGAATATGTTCAAAATTTGACCATAGATTAAATAACCGTAGTACGAGTACATCCTTACTAAACCACCCTTGGACGTACTGATCCATATCAGTATGTATTAAAACGGTATTAATAGTAGTATAAGAGGGTAGTCTACACCCCTACCAGGCCAGGGTAGGGGTCTAGACTACCCTCCCTGAGTGCCCTACATCACCACCCTGAAAGAAAATTTGTCCTAGTTTACCACCCTGAAAGAATTTGCATTTTTTATAATCCCTATTCTACCTACCCTGAGTGGAATTTATCTGCAAAAAAAGAGAAAGTAACACAAAAAAGCCATTTTTCAGGGTGGTAGAATAGGGAACTGCCAGGTCTGATCACTGAGTTGGACTTAGTTTTTTCACCCATATGCTATTAGGATTGCTTTATTGTAAGTAACACAAAATGGTAAAGTAACACAAAATGGCAAAGTAACACAAAATGCCATTTTTGACGGCACTATAGGGATCTAGCAGGTCTGATCACTGAGTTGGACTTAGTTTTTTCACCCATATGCTATTAGGATTGTTTTATTGTAAGTGTCATCCAAAATGCCATATTTTCGAGGGCTCTATAAGCATCTGCCAGGTCTGATCACTGAGTTGGACTTAGACTTTTTTCTGCATCTCTATGCACCCTGAAAGAATTTGCATTTTTTAAAATACCCAGGGTCTCTACCCTGAGAGGGATTTAGCATTCAAAATGGCGGCCTTATGACTGACAGTCTGGGGAAAAATCCACCCAAAGAGACTACCCTGAGTGGATTTTTTCTGCAAAAAAGGGAAAGTTAAGGGAAAGTAAAGGGTAAGCCTGATCACTGAGTTGGACTTAGACTTTTTCCACCCTATGAATGATTTTCTCTCTTTCTAAAAGCCTGACCCTTGAGTTGGACTTAGTTTTTTTCACCCTATGAATGATTTCTCTAAAAGACTGAGCACTGGGTTGGACTTAGTCTTTTTCTGAGATTTTTTTTGCTCTTTACAGTATAACTCTCTGGAGTATAACTCTTTTGGAGTGCAACTCTTCTAAAAGAAAGAAGTTTGACAATTTGAAGAAATGACAATTTTGAAGAAAGATAGAACTTTCGTGGTAGCTGGTTAGTCCTGAAAAGGACTGTTGGGTTAGCTCTGAAAAGAGCTGTGACAATTTGAAGAAATGACAACTTGAAGATAGAACTTTCGTCTGACAGCTTGAAGGTAGAACTTTCGTCTGACAACTTGAAGATAGATCTTTCGTGGTAATGGTTAGTCCTGAAAAGGACTGTTGGGTTAGCTCTGAAAAGAGCTGTGACAATTTGAAGAAATGACAACTTGAAGGTAGAACTTTCGTCTGTCAGCTTGAAGGTAGAACTTTCGTCTGACATCTTGAAGATACATCTTTCGTGGTAATGGTTAGTCCTGAAAAGGACTGTTGGGTTAGCTCTGAAAAGAGCTGTGACAATTTGAAGAAATGACAACTTGAAGATAGAACTTTCGTCTGACAGTTTGAAGATAGAACTTTCGTCTGACATCTTGAAGATAGATCTTTCGTGGTAGATGGTTAGTCCTGAAAAGGACTGTTGGGTTAGCTCTGAAAAGAGCTGTGACAATTTGAAGAAATGAAAACTTGAAGATAGAACTTTCGTCTGACAGTTTGAAGGTAGAACTTTCGTCTGACAATTTGAAGAAATGACAATTTGAAGAAAAGATAGAACTTACGTCTGACAATTTGAAGAAAGGTAGATCTTCCGTGGTAGATGGTTAGCCCTGAAAAGGGCTGTTGGGGTGGTCCTAAAAAAGGACCTGGTTTGGAGGTTGTGTTTTTAAGCACAACCTCCAACCTTCCTGCACGCCGGACAGCTACTTGCAGCCCTCCTCTTCAGCCTTTTTAGTTGCTGCTCGTCCAAGGCGAAGTCCAAAGAGAACGGTGGCTCGTTGTCACTATCCCAGCACTCGGTCTGGGGCACGACGAACTCCTTCTTCTTCTTTTTTTCTCTGGATGCCATCTGGGCGAGTTCAGATAAACTCATGTCTCTCAACGCACACTCCATGTTGCAGCAAGTTGAAGAGAATGAATGATGTGCGGGAAATGCCGCTGGGTTTTATAACTTTTCAGACGGTTTGAACTAGTTGACCCATGACGTCATTTTCTCCTATGTTTTTCCCGCGTCGGTGTTTCATGCTGTTTTGGCTCCAAAATTAATGTTATCCAATCAGATTCACCGTTGTTTTTTCTAATACTAAATGTTTTATTGTTGACCAACCCGCGTCGGTGTTTCATGCTGTTTTGACTCCAAATTAATGTTGGCCAATCAGAATCAACGTTTTATTTCTAATACTAAAATGTTTTATTGTTGACCAGTCCGTGGCTTTGTTGCATTTTTTGTTGTTCGGGGTTAGAAAAGAACTAGAGTTTGACTATTCTACGACTTTTTTTGATTGTAAATCTTTTGAGTTTTTGACAATTTTTAAAAAAAGATAGAACTTTCGTGTTAGATGGTTAGCGCTGAAAAGGGCTGTTTTGTTTTTGGAGGCTATGTTTTTCCACTTCTAATGACAACACCCGAAATTCACTTGGCAAATGGCTAAGATGATGTCAGACGTTGTCTTTAAAAATAGTTGAAGTAATCTTTCGCTGAGATCTTTGTAGGGCTGTGTTATAGGTTGTAGTTGGTTTTGTTCCTCCTCTCCTAAGAAGTGAGTGTTTAGTTGTAATAACTGTTGACCTGCATTTAGATATTCTTGGAGAGTCTCACGTAGTTGATAATTTATCTCCTCCATATTGATACTGCTTCCGAATATTGACACTGCTTCCGAAGTGATCGTTAGCTGAGAGCCAAAAAATGGTGAATGTATGAAAATAACGCTGGGCTTATACGTTTACAGAGGCTTGAAATTTTTAAAGAGCTCGGGTCTGGCAGAAACCACATACATTTTTTCCATGCTGCGTTTCATGCTAATATAGCAAAAAAGTTATGAGACGATGTATGGAAAAAATGTAGACAGAACAAGTCTTTGGGGAAAACAGAATGAAGAGCTCTATTGTTTTTCGAACTTTTATTTATTGAACTTTTATTTACTGAACAGAACTAAACATTGAAACATTTTTTTTGCAATGCATTATAAAAAATTTCTTGACAATGAAAAAAATTCTTGACAATGAAAATAAATCACAAGGAAACATTTTTACAATACAGCATAAAAAAACATTTTCTTAACAATGAAAAAATCACACTGAAAAAATTTCTTAACAATGAATTATTCACAATGAATTAATCGCAATGAATTAATCACAATGAATTATTTTTTCGCAATGAATTATTTTTCGTAATGAATTATTCGCAAAACAGTATATAACAAATTTTTTACAATGCAAATTTCGCAAATACCACGAGTTTCATATTTGTTTTCATATTCCTACCGTTTTGTTGTTTTTTCTTGGTTGTTTTCGCTCTGTCTTTGGTTTTTTCGGGATCTTGAAATCAACGTGATTATCAATGTTTTTCCCGTATTTACCCTGGCCTGTCAATATTGGTGTAGTAGGTCTTTGATCAACTCGCTGTTTCTTGTGGAGATGGCTAGCATCTTCCTCAGATTTCCGTTTTGTTGTTTTTCTTGGTTGTTTTTCCTCTGGTTGTTTTTTCTTTGGTTGATTTTTCTTCACAACACTTACGATAGAGTCCACTAACTTGTGAAGATTGGATTTATCAAAGTCGAACTCCACAGGGATCTTCACAGGAGTTGTTGAAATGCACTGATCCTGTTGACGTAGTACCTCGATATTTCTAATGAGCTGCTCAGTACTTGTGCTTAAAGTTTTAATTTCCTCCAAATGTCTGTTTAAAGTCTCCAGCTAATCTATGATTCGGATCATCATGCTATCTTGTTTTAAATTTAGCTGCTTTACCTCTTCATAAATGTTGTCAAACACCGTCGCCGGAATGATGGTTGTCGAATTTAACTCCGGTGGTGGATTGATGATTGTCGAATTTATAACTGATGAAAGAACGTCTCAATTGTTTTCCGCTGGTGGAAAATCGTCCAAGTTGATTTCATCTAAGTTGTGATTCATATTGAAACTGTCTCTGAATATTGATACTGTTTGCAAAGTGATCGTTAGCTGAGAATCAAAGAAATGGTGTTTGGTATAAAATAACGCTGAGTTTTTATACGTTTACAAAGGATTGAAATTTTTAAAGAGCTCGGACCTGACGGAAAACACCAGGATTGAACTGTGTGACACCGAATTAGGAGTGGTAAAAAACACCAATATAACTATCGATTTAATTGGATAATGTTAATGAAACGCCGACGTGGGAAAAACATAGGAGAAAATGACGTCATGGGTCAACTAGTTCAATCCTCCTGTAAAGCTATAAAGCCGCAGTGATATTTTACATAAAATCATATTTGTTCCAGAATGGTTCGAATTCTTGTATGCCCTCACTGTGCAAGCAGATGTCTGATAGAGTGTGGAAAATGTTTTACCATACTTGAGTATCTTGGACAGAAGCATATCTGTCCAGATACAGATGAAGGATTTTACGATGATGATGAAGGTTCATCGACTTGTTGCGAACACTGTGGGTGTGAAATCATCCCGGTGGATCGGGCGGAGGAGTCGTAGAGCTGAATGTCAATGTGAGATCCTTTTAAAAAGTCCTTTTCAGGGCTAACCATCTATACGAAAGATCTTTCTTTCTTCAAAATTGTCAAAAGTAAAAAAGACTTACAGTCACAACTAGAAAAAGTCAAAAGTAAGAAGTAATTATTTTATATTTTTTATTTCAAAAAAGAACTTATGTACAATGAAAAAAATCAAATCATGAACTGTAAAGACAAAAATGAATGAACTGTAAAGACAAAAAATGAGAAAATCAAGTCAGTCTTTTTGTTTAAATTCAATATTGTGTTGAAATCTTTTTTCACTCAGCATGTTTTTCTTTTTTTCTTCGGAATGTCAGATTCACATTTGGTTTTACGTTTTCTTTTCCTATCGTTGTTTTTTAATACCACATCTGGACAGATTTTATCCTCGTGTTTTGTTGATTTGTAAAAGAAACAGTTCTTTGTTACTCGTTTTTTCTTCTTTTCGTTGTTTTGCTGTTTTTCCTCTCCGTACGAGCAACCCGGTTCTGCAGGAAATTCGTTGTTTTTTAGATCTAAAGTTTGTTGTTTTCTTAGATTATCATTTGTAGATATTTTTTTCTCCACCTGTTCTGTTATTTTGCAGATTTCTGAATCGTTGATATCCGTTGTGTCGCTCTGCATGTGTACGATCTGAGTTTCAACCGATGAGGATGTAGCTTGTGGTGAACTTTTTTTCCACGTATTTCCACTGCAGAATGAATTTAGTGTCCCGACGAATTTTATATCTTTGAGACCATCAACGTTGTAAAACGATGGTAAAATCTCAATGTCATGGCTGTGTGGATTCACGTAGACAAAAACAATTGTTCCTGGCTGATTTTCTTTTTCTGGACATTCTTTGGCCCAATGTCCTGCTTCGCTGCATGTGAAACAAATATTTGTTCTCTTGCCATTCGCACCATATCGTTTGTCAATCGTCGCTTGATCAAAAACTCTGTATCTGGTAGTACGGTAAACATCTTTTTCTTCTAAATGTTGGTGGGATAAAAATGATCCCACATAGTTTCCGATATGTTTAACATCATACTTTGATGGTATATTGCTGATCTCATAATCGTGGGTGTATGGATTAACATACAGATACACCCTCTTTCTAAGTGGTGATGTATTTTGCAGGTTTAACTTGCTCATATTCTTTTATCAGCTGTACTGTCTGAGATTGAGTAGGAGAATGATTAGATTTTCACAACTATCGTCTCTATTTATACACTGTTATAACGGAGAGGCTATATAAATTGTTAGTTTTTTCTCACTTCTGCATTATTGTCTTTTCACTCAGAGCTAAAACGATGGGTAAAAGAAAAAGAATAATAACCTATTCAGACAGTGAAAGTGACGATGAGGTGATTCCGCCAACAAAAAAGAAAAAAACTAGACCGTTGAAAGAAGAAAGTGACGATGAGATATTTCCACCAATAAAAAAGAAAAAAACTAGACCGTTGAAAGAAGAAAGTGACGATGAGATATTTCCACCAACAAAAAAGAAAAAAACTAAACCGTTGAAAGAAGAAAATGACAGCGACGATGAAAGTATCAACTCTAACTTAGACATGAAAAGTCTATATGATTTAACAGAAAAGGGAAATAAGAAGTCAAGAAAATTTAAAACAGAATCACATATGCTGATGCTGAGTTTTAAGAAATTTGAAGAATTAACACCTCAGAGACTACTTGGATTATTTGACGATGTTACCCATGAAATCATTCGAAAGTTAAATGCTAACCCTACGGACATGATTAGAATTACCATCAATCATCCTTCGTTGGAAATAGGAATCCATATTCCTTTTTTAGCTGCAGCCCAGTTACAAGGTGAAACTATGCTGAATGAAATTGAACGAGTTTTACAATCGAATACAGATTTCGTCTTGAACAATGGATTCATGACATTTGACATTACACATACAATACCACCAAGTGGTAGCGGAAAACAAAAATATAGATCGTCAGAATTAGATTCGAAGTTTTTTGCCCAGAAGAAGCAATCTATTATACAAATTGGTAATCATGACCAACTATGTTTTGCAAGAGCTGTTGTTGTGGGAATTTGCTACAGTGAACGTGAAAACACCGAAGTATGGAATAGAAAATGGCGTCGTATTTGTCGTTCAAAACGCCTTTTTCAAAAGACTGAAGCTGAGAAATTGTTAAATGAAGCTGGAGTTTCACCAACACAGTCTGTAGGAATTGATGAATACAAAAAAATTCAAACATTCTTGTATGAAAAAGGCTATGTCATTAAAGTTCATCAACAGCATTCAAAAGTGGAAAAAATATTTAAACATCCAGAAGTGAAAACCAATAGTAAGATCATACATTTGTACTTTCATCAAAACCATTATGACTACATCAAATCTATCAAAGGTTTTCTTAGTTGTGGATATTATTGTGAGTTCTGTGATGTGGGTTACTCTAACCGGGAAAGTCATGGTTGTTCAAATATCTGTAAAGGTTGTTACCGCAAAGGTTGTTGTCGCAAAGGAAACTGTCCATCAGAAATTAAAGAATATGTTTGCAGTGATTGCAATAGACGATTTTTTAGTGATGAATGCTTTGAAAATCACAGAATTGTTCAAGGTAAAGAAAAGAAATCTATTTGTGAATTATTAAAACTCTGTTCGAAATGTGGTGTACAGTATCTTATCAGAAAGAAAAATCATGTTTGCAATGGAAAGGAAAAGTGTCATATCTGTAAGAGAATTGTTAACTTTTCTCATCAATGCTATATTCAGCCTTACCAAAGTAAGTTGAACCATGATAGCGATGACGAGACGAGTTCTTCTGTAGTTAAAAAACCACAGTTTATTTTCTTTGATTTTGAATGCAAGCAAGACACAGGGGTACACATCCCGAATTATTGTATTGCACACAGAGCATGTGATGAATGTATCGATAAATCACTTGATTTTCATTGTTCTACATGCAGTAAATTTGAAGAGGGTAGGGAAGTTATTTTTCAAGGTGAAGAAACTTTGAGTCAATTTTGCAACTGGCTCTTTTCAAAACATCATAAAGGAGTCACGGCTATTGCCCATAATTTCAAAGGTTATGACGGTCAGTTCATTCTTGGCTATATTGTCAAAGTTGGGTTAAAACTTCCAAAATTGATCATGAATGGAAACAATATTATGAAGTTAGAACTGAATGGTGTACGTCTGATCGATTCTTTCAATTTCATGAGTTTTGGTTTGGCAAAATTTCCAGCCACATTTGGTCTTCAAGAAATGAAAAAAGGTTACTTTCCTCACTGGGCAAATACAGATAAATTTTGGAGTTACATTGGACCTTACTTGGATATATCTTATTACAAACCCGACTCAATGTCTGAAGAGGCTAGGTCAAAATTCATAGTTTGGTATAATGACAAACTTCAAAAGGGTGAGGAATTCAATTTTCAGAAGGAGATGGAATTGTACTGTAGATCAGATGTTGATATCCTCAGACGAGGATGTGCTGAATTCAGAAAGGTGTTTATCGAACAGGGTGGTATTTGTCCATTTTTAGAGGCGATTACCATTGCAGATGCCTGTAACAAGGTCTGGCGAAGCAAATATTTGCCAGAAAATCAAATAGCTATCATTTCAAGTAAAGACTCATCAAGACGTCGCTTTTCTATGAAAGCGATACGGTGGATTCAAAGTGTAGCTCAGGAAAAAGGTATTAATATTCGGCATGCAAAAAATGGTGGGGAAGTTCAAATCGGGAGATATAGTGTAGATGGTTTTCACCGTCAATCAAACACTGTTTATGAATTTCTTGGGGATTTGTATCATGGTTGTCCTGTATGCTATACAGATCGAAAACAGATCAATCCTATTAATGGGAAATCCATGTCTGAATTGTACGAACGTACTTTTGAACGTATAGCAGATATCGAAAAAATGGGATATAATGTAGTGTACATTTGGGAACACGATTTTGATGCTAAGATGAAGGATAAAGAGTACAAAAAACTCATTGAAAAGTTATATCCACATTTGGACCCTATCGATCCGAGGGATGGTTTGTCCGGGGGAAGATGTAATGCAATAAAAATTGGATATGATGTTGATTAAAAAAAAACCAAAAAGGAAATCAAGTACATTGATATCTGTTCTCTATACCCTTATGTTTGTAAACACAAATCCTATCCTGTAGGTCAGCCAAAAATTTTGTCTGCTGAGAATATTGATATGAACAATATCCGACAATATGAGGGATTAATCAAGTGTAAAGTTTTACCTCCAACTGATTTGTTTCACCCCGTTCTTCCAGTTCACTGTAACAACAAAATGATGTTCCCACTCTGTATGAAATGTGCAGTAGAAAGCTCAAACATTTGTAGGCATGGTAAAGAAGAGAGGGCTTTGGTCGGAACTTGGGTTACTTTTGAATTATTCAAGGCTCTTGACTGTGGTTATCGATTATTGCAAGTGTATGAAGTTTGGCATTTCAATTCTGTATCAGATCAGTTCTTTAAACATTATGTGGACAATTTCTTGAAAATTAAGCAAGAAGCCAGTGGTTATCCAGGTTGGTGTCAATCAGACTCAGAAAAAGATCAGTTCGTTTGTGAATATGAGAAGGTGGAAGGTGTTCGTCTTGATCCAAGTTGTATTCAAAGAAATCCTGGGAGAAGATCATTTGCTAAGATTATGTTGAACTGTCTTTGGGGAAAATTAGCTCAGCGTGAAAAAATGACCCAGACGGAATACATCAGTGATCCGTCTAAATATTTTGAATTAGTCACCAACCCTAATTTCATTGTAAAGCATGTAGAAATCTTTGACGAGGACTGTTCATTCATCTTGGTTAACTATGAATCAAAGTTGGAACATATTGAAACCCACGCTACAGCCAATGTGGTAGTAGGGTCTTACGTAACAGCTTATGCAAGGTTGGAATTGTACAGTGTTCTTGAAAAGTTAAAAGATAGAGTTCTGTATTTCGATACAGATAGTTGTATGTACATTCACGACCCTGAATTATGGAATCCTTCTATTATTAACAGCCGACTAGGAAAATGGACTGATGAAGAACCTGATTGTAAAATTACTCAATTCAGAGGGCTTGGGCCTAAGAATTATGCTTACAAAATGAAAACAAAAGATGGAGAAGAGATAAGCAAATGTAAAGTAAAGGGGATTACTCTGGATTACAATACAAAGCAGGTGGTAAATTTTGATACATATTCGAAATGTGCTTTGGATCGCACAATAGAAATCAAAATTCAGTATGATTGTAAAATTAAAAGACACAGAGATAGAACGGTTACCAGTGAACCACAAACAAAAACGTTTCGCTCTGTATACACCAAGAGAATTATTGTAAATGGTACTGACACTGTACCCTATGGTCATAAAAGTTTGAGAAAATAATTTTATATCACATTGTTGTGTAGAAATCAGTCAAAGTAAGTCGAGAAAAAAATATTAGCCGCTGGTCAAAAAATAACAGCCATGTTGACGCTACCAATAGAACTACGTGAAAAAATTTATGGAGAATTTGTTCGACAGCATACGCTTGATAAACAAACACAGCTTAACATTAAATTTTTCTGTGTGAAAATTTGGATCGAAAAAATGTTTAAATGGGTTGCAAAAGGAGAAAAGTCCTACAAAGTGTATGGTATAATCAACTTTATTACGACGATGGTGGACAAATCGGACTTGGGTCTCTTTCTCAAAACTCATTTAGCAGATAGCTGTTTGAAAGACAATGTTATTAGTAACCCGTTTCGATCCACAAGCCGATGGACATTTTTTATCATAGGAAGAACAGAAGAAAGTTTTCTTAACGTTCTGAAAACGAAATCAGTTCTATTTGACTTTTACTTACGGTACAAAAAAGGATCTGTTCATTCCTACGGAGAAACAATGGAAACCATGTCAGGGTATATTCTATTTGATAGAGAAGTTACAGAAGAAGTAGTATATTCAGCTCTTTCAGCAAAAGACGCTTATAGACATGTTGCTCCATTCCTAGGACTACGAGATTTCGACGATATGGACAGTGAGTATACAATGTTTTTGGGGTATGACCAGTTGCATAAAGACATTACGGAATATGAAAACAAATGTGAAACTCGTGGTATTTGCGATTTTGCAATGTAAAAAATTTGTTATATACTGTTTTGCGAATAATTCATTGTGAATAATCATTGCAAAAAAATAATTCATTATGATTTTTTTCATTGTTAAGAAAATGTTTTTTTATGCTGTATTGTAAAAATGTTTCCTTGTGATTTTTTTCATTGTTAAGAAAATGTTTTTTATGTTGTATTGTAAAAAAATGTTTCCTTGTGAATTTTTTCATTGTCAAGAAATATTTTATAATGCATTGCAAAAAAATGTTTCAATGTTTAGTTCTGTTCAGTAAATAAAAGTTCAATAAATAAAAGTTCAAAAAAACAATAGAGCTCTTCATTCTGTTTTTCCCCAAAGACTTGTTCTGTCTACATTTTTTCCATACAACGTCTCATAACTTTTTTTTTGCTATATTAGCATGAAACGTAGCATGGAAAAAATGTATGTGCTTTCTGCCAGGTCCGAGCTCTTTAAAAATTTCAATCCTCCTTAAACGTATAAAACTCGGCGTTATTTTCATACAATCACCATTTCTTGATTCTCAGCTAACGATCACTTCGAAAACAGTGTCAATATTCGGAAGCAATATCAATATGGAGGAGGTAAATCATCAACTACGTGAGGCTCTCCAAGAGTATCTAAATGCCGGGCAGCAGTTATTGCAACTAACCACTCATCTCGTAGGAGAGGAGGAACAAAACCAACTACAACGTATAACACAGCCATACAAAGATCTCGGCGAAAGATTAGTTCAACTATTATTAAAGACAACACCGGATATCATTTTGGTTGATATCGAATTTGGGAGGAAGCTTACAGCATGCCCTATTTGCTAAGCGAATTTCGGGTGTTGCCATTAGAAGTGGAAAAAACACAGCCTCCAAAAACAAAACAGCCCTTTTCAGGGCTACCCATCTACCACGAAAGTTCTATCTTTTTTTCAAATTGTCAAAACTCAAAAGATTTACAATCAAAAAAAGTCATAGAATAGTCAAACTCTAGTTTTTCTGTCCCCGAACAAGAAAAAATGCAACAAAACCACGGGTTGGTCGACAATAAAACATTTAGTATTAGAAATAAAACGGTGATTCTGATTGGATAACATTAATTTTGGAGCCAAAACAGCATGAAACGCCAACGCGGGAAAAACATAGGAGAAAATGACGTCATGGGTCAACTAGTTCAATCCGTCTGAAAAGCTATAAATCTCGGCGATTTATTTTCCATACATTTCATTTTCACAATGGCTACGATAGCACCACTTCTTGGTACTTGGATGGATGCTGAGCGAAAGTTAATAAGAGCAAGGAGGCAAATCGTCTTACTTAAACAACGCTTAGCTGGAGTGAGAAGACGATACGAGAGGGCTGAGCTTGCTAATAACAGGGTGTTCTGTTATAACCTTCGGATGAAGGAACTCATTATTGAGGGCATGCTTGAGATGTATTTTCAGTATGTTATTTCAAAAACTGAGCAGGTGACCCGTCTTTTCCGCGCGCAAATCGCCGCTGAAAGGAGTGAGTCAGACAGCGAATCGACTGATGCTGATACTGAATAAACATTTTCAAAAAATCAGCTCTTCTCAAAAAACAGCCCTTTTCAGGGCTAACCATCTACCACGAAAGATCTATCTTTCTTCAAATTGTCATTTCTTCAAATTGTCAAACTTCTTTCTTTTTAGAAGAGTTACACTCCAAAAAGAGTTACACTCCAGAGACTTACGCTGAAAAGAGCAAAAAACTCAGAAAAAAGACTAAGTCCAACTCAATGGTCAGACAATTAGAAAGAAAAAAATCATCCATAGATGTAGAAAAAACTAAGCCCACCTCAGTGCTCAGATATTTAGAAAGAAAAAATCATACATAGGTGAAGAAAAAACTAAGTCCAACTCAATGGTTAGACATTTAGAAAGAGAATTCATTAATAGATGCAGAAAAAGACTAAGTCCAACTCAGTGATATAGGGATAAATTCCTTTTAGAAAAGAGAAATCATACATAGAGATGCAGAAAAAAGTCTAAGTTCAACTCAGCGATATAGGGACAAATTCCATTTAGAGAGAAAAAATCATTCATAGGATGAAAAAACTAAAAAGTGATCTATTACACATATAAAACGCTAAACTCTTGATTATTTCTCTCATTCACCATTAACTTTTTTGTAAAAACCTGAACCAGTATCCCACAATGTTTGGATTAACATTTTTTCTCTTATTGCTCTTCTGGTTAGAAGAAAGAAAACGTTTCAGATATATCAGACATGAAATTGAGCATCTGATGCAAATGCTAGATAAAATGGAATCAATGAAAAGAAAGAGAGGAGAATAAAAAAGTGCATTCTTTACAAAAAAGCAACTCTTTTCAGGGCTAGCTATCTTAAATAAACATCTTTCTTTTCATTTTGTCAGAAGACTCATAATCAAAAAAGTCATAGGTTAGTTAAACTCTAGTTTTTTCTAACCCGAACAAGAAAATGTAACAAACGCACGGGTTGGCCAACAATAAAACATTTAGTATTAGAAATAAAACGCTGATTCTAATTGGATAACATTAATTTGGAGCCAAAACAGCATGAAACGCCGACGCGGGAAAAACATAGGAGAAAATGACGTCATGGATCAACTAGTTCACTCCGTCTGAAAAGCTATAAAACCCAGCGTCATTTCCCGCACATCGTTCATTCTCTTCAATTTACTGCAATATGGAGTGTGCTTTGAGAGATATGAGCTTCAGCGAGCTTGCGCAGCTGTCATCCAAAAAAAAGATGGACGCCAAGAAGAAGGAGTTTGTCGTACCATCGACAGAAGATTGGAACGATGACGCTGAGCCTTCGTTCTCGTTGGACTTTGGGCTGGATGAACAGCAGTTAAAGAGGCTAAAGAGGCGGGCAGCAAGTAGCTGCCCAGCCTGCAGAAAGGTTGGAGGTTGTGCTTAAAAACACAACCTCCAAACCAGGTCCTTTTTTAGGACCACCCCAACAGCCCTTTTCAGGGCTAACCATCTACCACGGAAGATCTACCTTTCTTCAAATTGTCAGACGTAAGTTCTATCTTTTCTTCAAATTGTCATTTCTTCAAATTGTCAGACGAAAGTTCTACCTTCAAACTGTCAGACGAAAGTTCTATCTTCAAGCTGTCAGACGAAAGTTCTATCTTCAAGTTGTCATTTCTTCAAATTGTCACAGCTCTTTTCAGAGCTAACCCAACAGTCCTTTTCAGGACTAACCATTACCACGAAAGATCTATCTTCAAGATGTCACACGAAAGTTCTACCTTCAAGCTGACAGACGAAAGTTCTATCTTCAAGTTGTCATTTCTTCAAATTGTCACAGCTCTTTTCAGAGCTAACCCAACAGTCCTTTTCAGGACTAACCATTACCACGAAAGATCTATCTTCAAGTTGTCAGACGAAAGTTCTACCTTCAAGCTGTCAGACGAAAGTTCTATCTTCAAGTTGTCATTTCTTCAAATTGTCACAGCTCTTTTCAGAGCTAACCCAACAGTCCTTTTCAGGACTAACCAGCTACCACGAAAGTTCTATCTTTCTTCAAAATTGTCATTTCTTCAAATTGTCAAACTTCTTTCTTTTAGAAGAGTTGCACTCCAAAAGAGTTATACTCCAGAGAGTTATACTGTAAAGAGCAAAAAAAAAACTCAGAAAAAGACTAAGTCCAACCCAGTGCTCAGTCTTTTAGAGAAATCATTCATAGGGTGAAAAAAACTAAGTCCAACTCAAGGGTCAGGCTTTTAGAAAGAGAGAAAATCACTCATAGGGTGGAAAAAGTCTAAGTTCAACTCAATGGTTAGCCATTTAGAAAAGAGAATTCAATCATAGGTGAGAAAAAACTAAGTCCAACTCAATGGTCAGGCTTTTAGAAAGAGAGGAAATCATTCATAGGGTGAAAAAAACTAAGTCCAACTCAGTGATCAGGCTTACCCTTTACTTTCCCTTAACTTTCCCTTTTTTGCAGAAAAAATCCACTCAGGGTAGTCTCTTTGGGTGGATTTTTCCCCAGACTGTCAGTCATAAGGCCGCCATTTTGAATGCTAAATCCCTCTCAGGGTAGAGACCCTGGGTATTTTAAAAAATGCAAATTCTTTCAGGGTGCATAGAGATGCAGAAAAAAGTCTAAGTCCAACTCAGTGATCAGACCTGGCAGATGCTTATAGAGCCCTCGAAAATATGGCATTTTGGATGACACTTACAATAAAACAATCCTAATAGCATATGGGTGAAAAAACTAAGTCCAACTCAGTGATCAGACCTGCTAGATCCCTATAGTGCCGTCAAAAATGGCATTTTGTGTTACTTTGCCATTTTGTGTTACTTTACCATTTTGTGTTACTTACAATAAAGCAATCCTAATAGCATATGGGTGAAAAAACTAAGTCCAACTCAGTGATCAGACCTGGCAGTTCCCTATTCTACCACCCTGAAAAATGGCTTTTTTGTGTTACTTTCTCTTTTTTTGCAGATAAATTCCACTCAGGGTAGGTAGAATAGGGATTATAAAAAATGCAAATTCTTTCAGGGTGGTAAACTAGGACAAATTTTCTTTCAGGGTGGTGATGTAGGGCACTCAGGGAGGGTAGTCTAGACCCCTACCCTGGCCTGGTAGGGGTGTAGACTACCCTCCTATACTACTATTAATTCGTACTTATTCGTAGTCTTGAAATCGACAAGGATTTCTACGGTAAGAGACGGTGACCTACGAACTAGTACAGTTACACTTCGTATTGGCTAAGGATACCTTACGGTTTGTTACGATTTGTCACGGAAATGCACGATCACTTTCAGTTGTATTACGTAATGGTAGGAATCAGTCAGGTTTCTCAAGGTCTTTTACGGGCTACTACGTTACATCACGACAAAAGACGGAATGTTCCGGACTATGACTGTTTAATTACAAATTAATACAATAAATGTGTATACTGTCAAGGTTGGCACCAAACTGTCACCAAACTAGCACCCCGGTCACACAATCACGGATCACTTCGCCGGTTTCAATACGGATTAAATCTCAAGGATGACCCCGGATGCCTACTTCCGTAGTCCGGAACAGATCCAATACGGATGCACAACGGTGTGACTATGGCCATGGATGGGTCTTCGGAGAAGCCAATCCCTAGTCCACCATCCGCTCTGCCTCCGGTCACCTATTCATCTGTCCTCAAGTAGCTTGGCATTTTGTGCCATATTAATATCCAGTTCCAGCCCAAGTAATTGCAAGCTTCAGCTGTTGACTGTTCATGTTGGATAAATACGGAATATTATACTGTAGTGACTTTCCTTGTGCATGTATTTGATTCGAGCCGCGTGGGAACACTTGATATCGCGCGAGTCTGAAGGTCGAGCAGGATGTCAAAATTTTCTTGCACGGCGAGAAGCAAATACAAGCGCCATGAAAGTTACTACAGCATTACATTCCTTTTATGATATACCTACACCTTTCAACGAAAAAATATTGCAATTGATGACATTTTATTCGAAAAAGGAAGCAAAATAAAACAAATAATTTTGTAGTAGCCAGCAACTTCGTTTTTATGAATGGCGGATGAATATTACAACGTAAAATTTTGACCAATCAAATTGCAAATGAATACATACCTATACCGCTCGTGAGTTACGTCATCATGACGTCATCGTAAAATATTTGGAACCGTGTAGATACATTCGGCATACTCAGGTGATGGGAGCCATCAAATCCCTCGGCTGTATCTGGTAGCTTGATATGCACCTACACGCTACATTTCATCGCCGGAAATACGCCGGTTTAACGTTCTGAAAATTGTAAGGCTCCTTTAAAAAAAGAAAACTTGAGTCTCAATTTTCTATCGAAATATTTCTAACCATATTTCAGTTGACAAACAATTCGTACATTCATTTTTTAACGTGATTTATCAATTCCGATTGAAGTTTTCACCGACAGATAAACAGATGTGAATAGCTTCATCGAGGTTGTTTATGTCGTTGCTACACGACTTACAGTGGCGCCGCCGTGTATAACATCACGTGATTGGCAGTTCAAATGGAAACGACCGTTATACAGACGAGGTTAGATGTAGATACGGAATCGGCCGAGTTGTGACGAGTGCGTGTAGATACTGATTTTTTCTGTCTTTTGTGATATTTTATCAGCGTGTGACGCATGTATTTTCTCCGGAAAACTTTCAGGTATATAATAATGTTATGTATACCTTTACGGCAAGACATGGACTAAGTTAGGCCTTATAAGCAGGGATTATGGGATTTTTACCTTCAGCTATCCCCTCAGCTTTCCCCCCCCCCCCCCGTCCCTTTGCACACAAACTGAGTTCTGAAAAGAACAACTCTTACATCGCTGAATGGACGAAAAATCACTAAAACCCCATAGATATAGTAAGAACGCATTCGGCTCGCCGTCGCGTTCCAGTACGTACCACGATCCTCATTTGTGCGTTTATAATCCCCCACCGCGGAAGGGTCTGTCCGTTCGTCAGTCAGTCTGTCCGTCTCAGTGAGACAGTCTGCAGAACCCAAGGTTCATAATGCTGTCTTTATTATTTCTTTACTTATTGTCGTTTGTTATTTTACAAATTCGATTTTTGTCTTGAGCATAACTTCCAAAGTATAAAAGCTGTTGACTTTAAACTTCATATGCAGAAAGACCACATTAAGGACAAGTGCAGTGTATAAGAGCCATAATTCTGTCTTCATTATTTTCGGAGTTAGTGCCCTTCGATATTTTACAAATTTGATTTTTGTCCGGCGCCTAACTTTCAAAGTATAAAAGCTATTGACTTCATATTCAGATAGATCACATTGAGGACAATTGCAGTGCACAAGAGCCATAACTCTGTCCTCATTATTTTTGGCGTTTCCCCCCCTTTTTTTTCTCACATCTGATTTTTGTCCAAAGCATGACTTTGGTCAAATATTAACCACAGTGAAACTGTATCCAGCTTATGTTTCAACCATGCCAACTCAAGGTCAAGGTCACAGTTGAAGATCAATAGTTTGGACCTTTGACTTCATTTCTGCTCAGTATCTTTACCCCGTAACGATCTGCTTAACGACGTTTATCACAAATGTTCGTGCGCATCCTACTGCGCATGTGATTGTCATGGATAGTAAATCAAAAGTGCACCTTTTTGTTGTTGTTGTTGTTGTTTTTGTGCATATATGGTAATACTATTGGTGCACTGAAACAAGTAGCACTTTCGTCGGGTAGTATTTGTTAACGAAAGAAAAAAAATGGATCTGTGAACTGTCATCGCGCATTAATTAAAATACTTTTGATGCGGCGTTACAAACAAAAGCAGGAAATTTAAAGCTATGAAAGTATAGCTGTTTCCACTTTGAAAATTACAGTGAGAAAAGGAAAAATTGCTCCTAATGAACAACTCCTTTTCCCACTATGTCTGCTGAGCTTTTATCCATTTTTTTTTTTTTTCCTTGAACAAAATAACTTCCACAGTGACCTTCATCCCTGTTTTTTGACATAGTAAGCACGGATAGGTGCCATTTTTATTTTTTCTTACTGTGTAGAATTATAAATACTATAAGTGTGGAAATTTTAAGAAAGGTCTGTCCGTTAGTAAGCGTGTATTTATTAAAGATTAACCCTCAAATTATCTCCCCTTTTAACTCTAAAGTCTATATAATTATAACCTGCAAATTTGTACATTAACCAAGCTCATAACCAGGCTTTTATATACTCACTTCCAAAAAAAAGTGTACACTTTTTAATGTTGAATATTTCAAAAATAAGCAGACATTTTATTTTCAAATTTGGAACACTTTACCACAAGTAAACTTGTCATCGATTCAGTATTAAATCTATGCCGTGTTATGAAGAGATTTTAGGTTTATACAGTAAGACATAATTTTCCCTGATTTGCACGAGCAACCGGAAGCGAACGTACATGTCACAGAAAATGTGTATGGATATAATCCATATACCTAGTACTTTGGAAAAATCACATTTGAATTCACAGCGCTTGTCATTAAACATGCCTAGACTGAACCAAAACCAGCGAATTCAAGCATGGATGATGCTTGCTCGTGGCGATAACGTCTATAACGTGAGTAGGACGTTAGGGTGCCACAGAAACACATTGATTCGGTTACGCCAACGTTTCCAGCAAACAGGAGAGGTGGCAGATTGCCCCAGTTGTGGTAGACCCAGGGCTACAAATCCTCGAACGGACAGATTTATAACGTTGACGCACCTCCGACGTCGTTTTCAAACAGCGTCAAGTACTGCAAGGCAGTGCGGTATCAGCAGCCAGATCGTGTTGCGCCGGCTCAGGTAAGCTCGGGCACCCATCCGGCCTAGGAGGCCCTATGTGGGACAAGTCCTGACACCAAGTCATCGAGCTGCTCGTTTGCAGTGGGCCCGACGGCATTTCCGTTGGGGGCGACAGCAGTGGGCTCGAGTTCTATTCTCTGATGATTCTAGATTTAACCTTAGTCACCATGATGGTCGCACACGGGTTTTTAGAAGAAGAGGAGAACGTTTAGCTGATTGTTGTCTCGTTGAGAGGGTTACATTTGGGGTTGGGAGTGTAATGGTTTAGGATGGAATCATTAGAAGCAAATCTAACTATTGTACGTGGCAACCTCAATGCTCAAGGCTATATACACCAGATTCTGCAGCCTGAAGCAGTTCCTTTCCTTCAAAGACATGGGCCTGCAATTTTGATACATGACAATGCAAGGCCTCATGTTGCTCAGAGAAGTCGACAGTTTCTTGACAGAAATCACGTTAACGTGCTACCCTGGCCTGCTGTCTCTACGGATAAGAGTCCGATAGAGCACCTCTGAGATAGTCTTGGTAGAAGGGTGCGATCCAGAGGCAACATCCACAATCTATAGGACCTCGAAAACGCCTTAATTCAAGAAAGGAATAACATTCCCGCTGTCGTTATCAGACGTTACGTTAGATCCATGCGAGGTCGCATTGTCGCTTGCATTAATAGCCGAGATGGCCACACACGATACTGACTAAAATAAACATTAAGATCCCAATTTGAACATCATGAAATTCTAAACTGCACAAGTTCTGATTTTCTGAGTAACTTTACAACTTTCGTTTTAACACCCAGTCCTTTATCGTGATCAAAAATACTCTTAACGCGACCGGAGCTCAAAATCTAAACTAATGGCTATATTGTACATGATCTGATCTCGATTTTGGTACCAAATACATAGGCATTAAGAAAAATTGTTCATGAAAAATCACCGAAAACAAAGTGCACACTTTCTTTTGGAAGAGAGTATATATTTTTTGTGCAAAACTAAATAAATTTTCATTAAATTGAAGTATATTTGTATATTCCTCTGGTAATTTTCCTGTTTAACTGACTATCATAGAAATGTGTTAATTCCAATATAAGCTGAATTTTGGAGGTGTATATACCTTTTTCAAAGGCAAATTTCTCAGAAACGAGCACGGTGACGGTGTACTAGGTTAAGGCTCTGATGTTTCCTGCCCAACGACACTCCCAAAAACATAGGTCTCGAATCCTACACCTTATAACTGAGCCATGTAGGATCCCTTTTTAACTGTCTTCTGTTAGTACATGTAGTTTAACGGAACGCTTGAAATATTTATTTCTCAGTCGTCAACAATAGAACGTAACAGATACGGGACAATTCTGATAGTCAATACCTAGTTTCAACCATTAGATATCACTCTTCAATGAATAACAAGTTTCAAGTTCAAGTAGTTTATCAAGTATATAAGGCCTCTGGCCCATAATACAATACATAATGTATAATTTAACATTGTGATAAGGAAAGTTACAAGTGAACATAGCTTAATTTGAAACAAGTTATAAGTATAATATGGAGTGCGGTAAATCCAGAAATATATCGTGGGCTTGATGCAGAAAGGAGTCAAGTGACATTTTTACCAAAATTGAGTTAAATGCATTTTCTTACTTGTTTTAATGACTACTACATACCTACAAAACAACAGCTCTAAAGGAAGCTAAATAGCAAAATTATTGACCAATGTCTAAAGGGTACAAGTGATTTTTATCCAAATGTCACATGCAGAAAGGAGTCAAGTGCCTTCCTAGTTATGCAGAAGGGGATCAAGTGACAGATAACTCCATTCTGCACAAACTTATACCTGTAGTCTGACCAATTTTTATGATACATAAAGGGTGCAAGTGAAGCATTACAAAACCAGATATGTGAAATATGATCTGGAAAATGACAAGAATTTTATTTAGCATTCCGTTTATCATTACTTATACTATGTTTACACCACCACTTTCAAGTTATGTCACTTTCTATCTGATAAGTATCTCAATTTGTTCTAATCTTAGGGAAGACTGTATTTTTATTTATTGTTAACCCTTAGACCGAGAGCTATCAAGTACACATTGAGTTGTTTCTGCAAATAATATAGATCAAGATCAGAACAAATGTCCTGTTTTGTGATTTTGGTTCCACAGTGTCTGCCACTGTATGAAATATTCAGTTAAAACACCTGCGAAATGACAGCAGTAAATGCTTTTCTTTACTGAATGAATAATGTCTGTTTGATGTATTAAGTGTTTTAGGGCGATCTTACACTTGTAAAAGAACTCAAATACTTGAACACTGAAGGAATATAGTGATAAATGATATACTTTGTGTTGACATGGAACCCAGAAATTTATAAAATACTGAAAATCAGAAAAAAGTTTAGGATTATGACACCTAACTCATTGGTAAATAATGTGTAACATCGACGTTTTCGTAAAGGCTATTCGGCCAATCTCGGCAGCTTCCATCTTTTATATGAGACTTAGAGGCTGTAGACTCACTAACTCATCGGTAAATATCGTGTTATATTGACGTTTTCGTAAAGGCTATTCCACCTGATTCAGCAGCTTCCGTCTTTTAATGTGAGAGGTAGGGGCCGTAGACCTTAATTTCTTCGAATTATTCAAAAGATAAAGTTAACCCTTAACCAAACGATCCTGTGTTTTAATGACGTTGGGAAGATAGCCTTTTAAAATCATTGTGGAAAAAAGAAATTGCTGTTAACCTGCATTTTTTCCTTGTCCCACAATATTTTCTAAGCTTTCACAGACAAATATCAGTATTTCGGCCACAATTATTATTATTATTATTTTTTTTATCTGCACATGCTTTCAATTTAGACCAGTCTAAAATTTTATCGTTTCATAAAGAGTTTATTGTGTTTCTATGGTTTCACTCTGAACAATTTAGTAGGCTACACATGTATTCTTGATTTCAAAGAAATAATTTCTCTCATTAAAAATAGAGGGAAATAAATGCCAAAATTTTAAGTAAACAAAGCTGAGTGGTGTAATAATAGAGTGACTATATGGAAAAATATTCACAGTTCTTGATAATCAATGTGATTGCATCCTTTATTGTGCCTTTAGGTGATAATAGTAATAACAGTCATAATGCCGAAAAATAATCCTAGTTTTCCCACGCTGCAAATTAAACATGATTGATATGCAAAGTGCACCTAAAGATAGACTTGATGAGGGATGAGGAAATGGCTACTTGTAAAAGAACACAAAGAGAAAGTAGAATGACCAGTTAAAATGTCAAAAGTTACATGTAAAAATAAATAAATCAGTTAAGGAGTTAGAAGTACAAAAGAAAAAGGAATTCAGCCATTCACAATGATTGCTAATTGTCAAATAGTTAGAATTTGCATCTAATGCCAGTTATGAACTGTTGTATGGATTCCCCTTTTAATAGTTAACAATTGGTTTAAGTTTAAAGTGAAAATCATAAGTTATGACAGAGATATTATAAAACGACAAAGTTTTAACAGCACACAGAAAACAACTAAGACGCAGATGAGGTTAGGGCTATGACAATACTTCGTTGTTTTCTTAGAAAGCAACCGAGCCAAAAAAGGTTGAAACATGAAGACAAACATGTTTTCTTTCAATAGAAGCACCGGCATGTCCTATATGCAGGATGAACTGTCCTGTACAATGACCAATAACTTAAGGAGGGTATACGAGTTCTTTTTGAAAGGAATTCCGACTATTGCATATGACAGTGACATACTAAACTTGTATGCTAAGTCTTTCTTATAAACCAACAGAACACTCTTTGTTGCATGGTGCAATATTTGAGTGTGTATATCTATTTGGATTTGTAATAATAAAGACACATTAGAAATTAGGAATATAGCTTATGTTATTTCAGGCGCCATTTAGAATTTAAATTGATTATTTTGAAATGTGTCAAAACAAAAGAAAAGAGAAAAAGTCTTTACCACTAATGTTTTATTATATTCGAAATGAAGGTTTGCTGTAGGACTTAGTTTCAAAAGTCAGTTTTCTAAAGAACTAGAACGAAAAGAGAAATATGCTTTTATTTTATTAGTTGATGATTATCTTATGTTTTGAATTTAAGCACTTCAAGTGCAACCAACTGAATCAAAATGAACTGTCTTTGAGGTGAGGAGAGCCTCACAGTGCAAAGTTTTCATTTTATTAAAAACTACATAGTTATAATTTATTTTTTGAAATTCAATACAGAACCTTCATTTACAAGGCAGCCCAGCCAAAGAGAACATTGAAATACTTATCTTTTATAACCTAAAGTTTATTTCTTAGAAGAACAAGATTTTGTGAATCGCTTTTGTTAAGAAGTCCCAGAGGAGTTCAGTCATTGCAACATATGATCTACGAGCGTATTATCAGTCACCAAGTCATTAATTTTTATACAGGGCTAAAAGTTAAGGGGTTACAATACAGATTCCCAATTTATTGCGACAGGATTAATTTGTCCCATGCAGCTGAACAGTGTTTTGACAATGTTTATATGAGAAAGCGGCAAGTGGCTCAGAAAGTGTATAGTGCAAAGATGCACAGACTACTGCTATATAACTGAAATGATTTTCATAATATCATTAAAAAGGGGGCAAAAACAAAACCATTCCTATCAATTAAATCGATGAAAAGCAGCGATACCAGATAAGTATTTTGATGAAAATTCATGTATTGATTCGATTGACTTCATAGCGTAATCTAAACCTTCAACATGTTGTTTAACACGAGAATCTTTTTCAAAAGAGATGTACAGACTTGCATTGCAGTTTGTATTCATTCCTTTACTCATTTTGTACTCATTTCTGAATACATACCAAGCACTTGACACCTTTGTGTAAAATAAAAAAGAGCAAAAGCTGTACGTGCAGAAAGGTGTCATGTGAAAAAATCATCAAAATACCAAAAACTGAATGAGTTAAATTAACAACACTTACTTGTAAATAAACCTCGTATGGATGCTTATATTCAGCATCAAAAAGTTTTGAGTAACAGGAACTCTCTGATTTATACTAGATCTAATTAGTCAAAACCTTTAACTTCGTTTTTCTCAAAATGTTAAAAAAGTCACTTGACTCCTTTCTGCATCAAGCCCACGATATATAATGCACATATTAACATCAGAAGATTATAACGTTATATAGTTTCAATGGAAAAGAAGATCCCTTTACCCCGTACTTACAGCAATTTCTTGGGAGCCAAGCTGAGAGCATTGGCAGACGACAAATTGAATGTAGCTTATATGACGAGCTCTGTCTTTGCTAGGTTAGAAAACATTGTTGGAAAAGGGGCATAGGATGACGACAAATTGAATGTAACTCAAATGACGATCTCTGTCCTTGCTAGGTTAGAAAGCATTGCGGGAAAAGGAGAAAACGCTGGTTATCAGCATTTTCTCCCTTTCCTACAAAGCTTTCTTTTTCAGGGTCGCCAAAATACAGGACTATGTGGTAAAAGGTTAATTAGTCGCTTTTAAAACATGCATCAATGACCAATGATTAAGATCAGACTGCATTGTACGTGCAGTCTGATCCCAGATTTACATCCTCCATACAGCAGGTTATCTAGACAAAAATAACTTTTAAATGGCAAAATCCAAATTCTAACATGACACGCGAATTTGGCTCTATAAACACAGTGCAACGAAAGCGTGGTAAAATGTACGTCATTCTATGTGGAGTGACGTCATTCTCTACAAAGTTGATCGCCTGAGGCTGTTCCTGTCTGCGCCCTCCGATATTTTATCGATGAATGTCACTTGACGTAAACAAATCGTCATTTTCCGCTACTCGACCAAGGAAAAACTCAAGGATTTACCGAAATTAATTGTTTTTGATGAATATTGACGATGGAACTATTTTAAATGTTACCAGTAAACATATACTCAGTTCCATAAATAAGTGTGCACTTAATTTTCTTTTATCTCTCGTCGCATGTTTTACTGACGACCAACAAATTTGGTATCATACTTTAGTTCAGAGTCTGTAGAAAATGCCAGGCTAATCAGATTTTGACTAACAGAAAGTTTAAGTTAGGTTTTTGCTGTTTAAATGAAGGTGGTACTAAAATCAAAGTTGCAAAAGTACTCAAAGACTAAGGTAACATTAAAGTTAGGTTTTTCTTAAAGTTCTTGTAATTTTTCAATCAATATCTTGTATGGCCACCTCTGCTGTCGATACAGGCAATTATTCGACGTCGCATAGACCTTACATAACGTAAAATCATTGCATCAGGAATGTTATTCCATTCCTGAACGAGAGCGGTGGCCAAGTCCATGAGATTGTTGATGTTTCGCCGTGATCGAACCTTTCTTCCAAAGTAATCCCAGATATGTTCTATTGGATTCATATCCGGCGATAAAGCTGGCCAAGGAAGAATGTCAACATTGTTTCTGTTCAGAAACTGCTGACTGATTCGTGCAGAGGTGGCCATACAAGATATTGATTGAAAAATTACAAGAACTTTAAGAAAAACCTAACTTTAATGTTACTTTAGTCTTTGAGTACTTTTGCAACTTTGATTTTAGTACCACCTTCATTTAAACTGCAAAAACCTAACTTAAACTTTCTGTTAGTCAAAATCTGATTAGCCTGGCATTTTTTACAGATTCTGAACTAAAGTATGATACCAAGTTTGTTGGTCTTCAGTAAAACATGCGACGAGAAATAAAAGAAAATTAAGTGCGCACTTATTTATGGAACTGAGTATATATAAATCAAGTGCCTTTTCATGGTGAACGTTAGTTTCAAAACTGACCGGTGTTGCATTGGAAACTGGATTGGGGGTGGGTAGAGTAATATTCAGAGCTTTCGACTTTAATACTTGACGATACATTCATTCTTCTTTGTCATTTGAAAGGGAGAAAATATAACAGTAAAACGGTACGTTTGTTTTATGTTATGTTCGATGCCTAAGGTTTTATTGAACTTTTGATTCTTTTTGTATTTACCGACCGGGCAGTGGGGTTTTGTTTTGGTTAGTAACTGGAACAGCCATGGTTTATTCAAGGGAATATTATCTGCATCCGCTCTTGTACTCAAGTATGAACTTGTTTTCCTTTGATAAAGAGTTGGTGAAGTTAGAATCGAAATAATCTTCTTTCTGTCGTGGTTTATCGTTCAATAAACCACGTTGTTTATTGAACGATAAACCACGATAGGAAGAAGATTATTTCTTAAATTTCAATACGATTGTTTTCTTATTATCCTGAATTTAAAAACCCCTTAAATAATTTTAATAAAATTAGATATTTCATTCATTGTTTAAGGGAAAAGCCTATATCAATACATGTATCAAAGATTATTTATAAGCCCATTAACTTGCAAACTTGACTTTTTATGCTCCTGCTGTCGAGAACTATTAAAAACATCATGACAACGATGACGATATTCTATAGGTAACATGACAATGTGCTACCAAACAACAGAACCTGTTATTCACAAGCCCATATCTGTAGGAAAATGGTATTTATATATTCTTCCTCTGTAGTCGAAGCTTTTGAAACCATTGTGAAAGTAACAACTTTCTATTTGCAGCATGCAACAGTTCCTTTTCTCGCAATATTTTAGAATAGTACCATATGTGATATGGATTACATAACATCCGTAGGTTAAAATGATAATACTGATAGGCTTAAACCCGCTATTACGTAAAATTCGACTTTTGATTCTCCGGCAATGTAAAGTTTCCAAAACATTGTGACATTCGATACATACAAAGGATAATTAAGAAATTTACAACAAGTAAGAACGTTTTCATTTCTTTTTTGTTAATAAACCCCTTACCTTGTGGATGCGACTTTCCTTTGCTTGCAGTTAAAAACTTACGTTCCAGAGTATCTAAAAAGAGGGCTTTCTTTTAAGGTAATTGTAAGAGAACATGCTAAATAGCAAATGTATTTTTCATTTCCCCATCTCATTACATTGTAAAAAGAAGTTTTTGTTAGAAAAAGGTTCGACCGTATTCCTGGAAAACAGGTTTTGCGTATGTTTTAATACATTGGACACACGAGGAGAAAATGAAATTCTTCTTCGACTTTATAAAAATAAAATTTACAAATTCTAAAATTTTTGTCAATTGATTCATGTCGTCCTATAGCAAGTGCATGATTAAAACATCTAAAGTTTGCCAATGTTCTCTTGCGAACAAAAATCATATCAATAGAAAGGTATTTTTTTAATTTCTAAAGGTGATTTGAATTCCTTACAATACATGTAAATGGATTTTGATGACGTAGCAAGTTTTGAATGCCACCCTTGTAACGATACATCTGTAAGTCTCTGTTTAAATAACTGTAGAAATAATTTGCAGTCTCCAATTTGGTTTGATATCCAGGCGTAACCAAATCCGTATTCAAATAAGAGTGACTTAATGTTTGAAGCCCATGCTTTTCGTCCAGATTCGTCAAGTGCATGAATCATGTGACAGCATTGTTTTGGGTACTGTATTCGGGGATTAAAATAAGTTTAGACCAAAATTTGATGCAATGGGTCATGTAATTTATCGCTAGCGGATAGCGTCCACATTCATCAAACACAAGAAAATCCGAGGTATTTTGATGCAAATTACATAATCGCTTACAAAACTGAACATGATTGCAGTATTTCTACCCCCATATATCTGCTCCGAAAAATAAAATAGCTTTAACCATACTATCAAAAAATTTAAATAAGTCTTTTGTTTGAAATATCCAAATTCATGTTGGTACTTAAAAATACTTCAGCATGCTTTGCGGGCTTGACTCGATTCGTTCTCGTGGCTTTTCGTCCAACAAAGCCTACTACTAAAATAAGATCCATAATATTTATAATACGATACCTTTTCGATGTCCTTACCTTTAAAATTATATTTCTCTGTTTTGCTTATTATACCGTCATTTCTGAAAACAATTTTTTTTTGTCTTATCTTAATTGATTTCCATACTTGTACAATCACAAAACTTTTCTATAACATTAATTTGTTTCTGCAAACCATATATCGTATCTGAAAAAGTTTCTACGTCATCTGCAAAAAAATTAGGATAAGATATCATATATATTGCTGTTGACAAATATTCCATTTCCGCATTGAGACTTAAGTAATTCAATTAAATCGTTTATGAATCGTTGGAAAATGATTGGTGAACTTACACAGCCCTCGTTCAAACTATGCACAAGATTGATTCAGATGTAATACTATTTTTACTGAGTTTGATTGAAGATTTTAATTGGTCATACATAGGTTTAAAAATATTAAGAAAATTTCCACTGATACCTTTTCTCATGAGTGAATCCCATAACTTGTTGTGATTAATGCTGTCAAAGGCCTTAAAAATCGATATGTAAGCAATAAAAGTGACCCTTTCTTCTCGAAATATATTTTTGTACTTATGACTGTAGTATAAATGTATTGTCATTAGCATTGTAGTTTTTCCTGAACCCTTCCTGAGATTCACGAACTTCTTCACATTTATCAATCCACTGTGTTAACCTTTCTGTCAAAATTCCAATAAATACTTTGCTTAAACTATTAGTAACATTACCTACAAACCTTTTATAAGTGTTTTTCTTTAACTATGGCATATTTGTAACTGTACTGTGACATATTGTCAGACTTACAATAATATCCATATTTTCTAATGGTAGGATATTTAAGAATAAATCATAAATTGTGCCTGCATTTTGACTTCTGAACTATTTCATTTCGGCCGTTTGTGAGTCTTATTTTTCTTTTTTAGCACGTCATTGTAATTATCATTGTATTTATCTAGAAAAATTGTCCCACCTAAAATTTTTGTGGATGACTGAATCGTCCTTAGCCAAGTCGTTCCAGCCAAAATGTCTGCATGCCAAATTCTCCTACTTTTACTTTCAAATAATGTAGATACTTAAGAACTATGTAACTTTACATCAAACGTCAAAGTTTAAGACTTGACCAAATCGAAAGCATTTACATATGACGAAATATATATAGCGTAAATGATGATCTGAATTGTTGAAAGGGTAGAAAATATTGTGGAATGAGGAGAAAATGATGATTATTAAGCATTATCTCTTCTTTCAACAATGTTTTAGCAACCTTCTTTATCTAGTTCTTTAAAAACGGAATAGTTTGAAAAAGAGTTAAAACACTAAATTAATCTATGGTCTTTTACAGTCGGAAAAAAGAATCCAAAGATAAGAATTGTGTGTGTGTGTGTGTGTGTGTGTGTTTTGTATAATTACATAAACAGACAACTTTAAAAGATCTAGGATATTTACGTCTGTGATATTGATCTGCATTACTCAAGGGACTGTCTGATCTTGAATTTTTTTTCTTCAAAAGAGACTTTACTAGTCCTTGGGCAACCCAGGTCATCTATTTTGAGTCATTCTAATAAGCAAGAGTATAAATATACATGTGGTTACCCTTGTGCTCTTTATCTGAAATACAGGACCTTGTCGAAAGGATGAGGATCAACCAATATGAAGTAGCTGATGACACAAACATGTTGCTGAGGGATTTAACGTTAGAGCGCTGAAATAAAGAAATAGACATGTTAAGCTTGGAAAAGCAGCCTGAATGCAGGGCCAATGTTGCTGTCTTGACTAGAATATCCCAGCAAGGCTGGCATGACAGATGCAAGATCTGACTGCTTGTTCCTGCAGTCTGCTCTTAATCTACAGTCACAGCAAAGCCAATAAAAGTTGTGCTTGACACTCTAAGAAAAAAAATACCTTAGGGGAAATTCATGCTTCAAAGCTTTTCCCTAGACCCTAGACATGGAGAATATTACAGTTTCAGTTTCTCCACCCCCCCCCACCGCAAAAAAAAAAAAAATAATAATAATAATAATGCTCCTTTTACTCTACCAAATGACAATTTTGAAAATCTTTCAAAAGGTGAAAAATACTTAGGGAAAAAGAACCATGCTGGTTACATGCATGTTTTCCAACTATATTTTCAAAGCCGCACAGGATTGTTTGGTCAAGGGTTAACTTAATAGACTGATTATAGTCTTTAGAATCTCATCAAGAAGAAACATGCCAGAGATGTTTTTAAAACCTGTGAAACTGTTG
Organism: Hippopus hippopus; assembly: GCA_946811185.2. Lineage (NCBI taxonomy): Eukaryota > Metazoa > Mollusca > Bivalvia > Cardiida > Cardiidae > Hippopus > Hippopus hippopus. Next base: position 33,241,525 of record OX328099.1, on the reverse strand, counting down.
TAAGTCAACAGTCTGAGGAGGAGTGAAAAGAAGGATCTCAATCTAAAACATTGGAACCACAACCTAAACAGGCAATGCAAAAAAAGTAAAACAGCTGAAGGTGTGGAAGAAGGATGACAGAGAGCAGGAAATCCCGTCAGAATCCTGACTGATTTACAATTTCAGCCTTGTGTGAACTGAAACACATGCATACAGTCGATTAATGTATAGAAGTTAAAACCAATGAGGTGTTGAATTTGACCCTAGCGGAGGGCCGGACACCGGTCTCAATAAGCAAACAACCGTACTGGGAAGTTATAGCATTTCCGACATTGTTCCCGATTGGAGCCAAAACATATACTCAAAAGGACTTCCGGCCAACTAAACTCTCAGCAAAGCAGTACGTCAACAGCAGATTACTGTCATGTGATACAATATTTGCTGAAAGCCAAGAATATGCATTTGCAGCATTAGACTGGCTTAAATGGGAAACTATTAAAAAGACTATTTCCATATCTACAAGAAAATGCTTTCATGAAGATTTTTCAGTAAGAGAATTTAGAGACCCATCTAAAATTTCCAAACTTCTAAATGAAAATCAATTTTTTTGCTGCATTCAAGTCAGCACGAGGTTCACCCACTACTTCAAGAACATGCATCTTGATATGCTTGCAAAACTCCGTCAATTTGGTCCCTATAACTTCTTTATTGCTGGTTCTGCGGCAGAGTTCCACTGGCCAGAAGTCATTCAGATTGTTGCACAGCAATATGGTGAAAGGTTAACAGTTGACGACATAGCAAACATGAAATGGGAGACAAAAAGAAGTTGGCTACAGAAAAACCCAGTGACAGTTTTAAACAGGTGTGGGACAAAGTATTGCTCAGTGGAACCCATCCCATTGCCCAAATTTTGAACTGTGGATTGAGGAAAAAGATACAAGGAAGGGGAAATGCACACTTTCATGATGCTTTTCATGTACTAGGAGCTACAATACTAGATCAGTTTTTTACCGAATTTGCTGATAGACACATATGCCGTCTGCCGGACAAAGATGAAGATCTTTATTTATTTGAACTAGTAAAGTCAAGACAAACACACCACCATACTCGAACATGTAAAAGACGTAAAAGTTCAGCATGCAGCTTTTCATATCCAAAGCCTCTAGGTGAAGCAACTATCATTGCAAGAATCACAGACAACACTGAGGCTGGAAATGAGACCAGAAACGAAATTGCACAAGATGCAACCGCAGATATACTGGGCAAAATGTACCAGTATCTAACTACAACATTTGACAGTTCAAACCCATGTACTCTTGATGATCTACTCTCAGATATAAATGTGTCAAAGCAGGACAATAAAACTGCTTTCGCAGTCTCAAGGAGAACTATACGTCTGGTAATGAGGCGTAGTCTACAAGATGCAAATGTATACAATTACAACCCTACCATTCTAAAATGCTTGCGATCAAATATGGACATTCAAATGATCATCTCCATCTGGGTATATATAGCTTATATCACATCATACGTTTGTAAATCTGAAAAAAAAAAACAATCAGAGAAAATATGTATTTGCTAGCAAATGAGCTTCGCAAAGGCCGTGAAGTGTCTCATCATGAGGCAGTCATGCGTCTTTTATCTATTCGGTCAAGGAAATCCAATGTGCCTGTTTTGTTCGTTTCTGCAGACTTCAAAGACAATCACACGAGAATGCTCAAACCCACGGTTGTCTTGGACTCTATAGAAGATGATGAAATGGATATTTATGTCCCTGGAATACATGAAAAAGCCCGTGTAGCCTTGAAAATCTCTGTCTGGCAGACTCTGGTACTGCAACATCTAGCAAAACTGAAAACAAAGAGGATATTGATGAATGTGATATTAACAAAAAAGGTGATGTAATAACACTACAAAACAAATTTGTTAGAGTGAAAAAGCGTCAGAATCCACAAGTCATCAGGTACCATTTCATATCCAAGGAAATGATCCTGAACAGTGTCATATCCGTTTGCTCATACTGTACAAGCCATGGAGAAGAGGAGAGTTGAAAACTGGCTCATTCATAGAGAGTTTCAGTTCAGGTTGATTTATTCAGTACTATAAAGAGATGTGAACCATACTATGAAGAAGTTAACAATGTCATTCAAATTTTTATGGATCTAGAGAATATAGCTTCAGATGTAGTGACAGCTCCTAAGTCATCAGGTACATATTCTCTCTGACTTCCACAGTCAAACGTGATGATTCATTGTTCTATCACATGGTTACATCTTAAAATAAAAAGCAAAGACTCCTTTTTGACATACAAGTGGTGTGTAGATACAAGTTTATCACCGAATGCACCTTCGCCATTTCATGTATTCTTAGGTGGTGGGGTGGTGTTGGAAAAACTCACCTGATTAACACCATTCAAGCTTTAAGAAAGCCTGACCTGAACCCTGATTTCCCAACTGTACTGATCACAGCATCTACGGGTAAGGCTGCAGCAAACATAAGTGGAACAACAGTTCACTCCGCATTTGCCCTACCAGTGAAAGACTCTGTACAAAAAACCGAGTTCGGAAAAACTGAATTCATTGAGAGCTTCATATACAAACCTGCAAGTAATTATTGCTGATAAAATATCGATGTTTGAAGCACAGTCACTGAACAACCTCATTTTGTGTCTTCAAGATATATTCCAGGACTTCACTCATCCCTATGCAAATAGATCTATACGTGCGTAGGGGATCTTTTACAGTTGAACCCTTTGGGTGATTCTCGTGCCTTCAAATCACCAAAATGAGGACATGAAGCGCTAGCAGGATCGCTATGGCACCAGCATTTCAAACTCAAAGAATTGCCAGACATTGTCAGACAAAAAGGAGATCCGCAGTTTGCACATATCTTTTCTTGACCAAGAGTGAGATGTCATACTGAAGGAGACATTGCGATTCTGAAAGAGTCGGGGGAGACTAGTGTAGAATCTTTTCTACAGAAGCCAATTCACATTGTCCTGGCCAATGAACAAGCAGACGTGTACACGTATAATGAAGAAGTTCTGAAGGAGTTCAGTGGCAAGGTGAAGATTTCTGTCTGGACTGCAAGAGAGCCAAGTCCACAAACACATTACCTGTCTTTATACAGTACAGACGTTTGTATCAAACATGAAATTTACCAAAACAAATCACAATTGAAATGTGTACTGTTATGATTACATAAAAATGTTGACATAGCAGATAACCTTGTCAATGCGACAATTGGTACCGTTGAAAGAGAAGTATTCAACCAAAAAAATATCTGTCTGGTACTGTGTTCGTGAAATTTCCCTTGGAATGCATTGGTCAAACTGCCAAAAAGCGTAGCCCATCGAATTTGAAGCACTATACCTATTGAGGCTGTTTCATCTTCCTTCTTCCTAGCACAAGAATGTCCAGTACCCGTAGAACGTCAGAAGTTTCCTTTGGTACTAGCATTTGCCATTATAAGCTATAAGTCTCAAGGCAGCACTTACGTTTACTGTATTGCGGATTTAACTAAAAGTGATAAAGTGAGGCCATTGGCTCCTGGACAAGCATATACTATCCTTAGTAGAGTTACTTCAAGAAAAGGTCTACTCTGCAAGAACTTATCACGGGACAGTGTAGTAGTCAATAATGCTGCGTTGCTGAAATGGAGATAATGAGAGCAGACAGTTCCTTCACCTAGAATCACCCTCTGAGTGTTTTTGCTGAAAATGATACCATTGTTGCCTTCCTAAGTATACGCAGTCTCAAAGCCCACTACGGTCAATTCACTTGAAATATGAGCAGTTCTTGAAGAAGGTCTCCATTTTGTGTGTATGTGAGTCTCATGTCAGACATACAGCACAGTTCCCAATCGATTGTTTTAACCTGTTTGGAAATGCTACGAAACCTGGACTTGCTCTTAATGTGAGACATGGTGTGCTGTCATCTCATTTAACAACCGGAACCCAGATTCAGGCTATGGCTAGAGGTTTCTATCTAATACATTATGGTCGTATTCAATTACTTTTAGCCTATAAACCTCCCAACCAGAGAGCTACCTTCTTCTTCGAAACCCTTATCCAAGAAATTAAGAAAATTGACTACAATGCCAGAAAGTTAGTAATAGGTGAAGATTTCAACACCAACGATGACCATAGTCTCTGCAGTCAGGGGTTCCAGTAACATATCCACCAGCCCACAAACATCCAGGGAGGAATGACTGATCATGTGTATACGAATTTCGATTGCCAGTCAGGAGTGTTTCCCTTGCCCAACACAGACCATTTCCAGACCTTGATTGTGCTGTCATAAATTTAATGGTATCCATTTTCAGTAAAAGAATTGACCTTCCATATTTCTTTGGTATCTATTTACCCATTCCTTATTGCAGACAAATCTTAATGCTCTTGCAGCAGATGACTTTTGAAAATGGGAACCTGCTCATGATGAGCAATCTATCTTTTTCTATATTATCTAATCGCTTGGCCACCCGGTGGCTTCTAAAACGGAAGTTCCACTACTCTGACTGTTATGCTGCGGCGGGGGATAGAGTTTTCCTTCAGACTGCCTTCTTGTCCATGTAGGAATACTGGATCATTTGGAAGGATTGAAGGTTAACAGTTTTGACTGAGTCCAGGTATAAGAAGACTAGGTCTAGTAAGTTCGAATTCTGGCTCGTTCGAGAATCTATAGGACAATAGAAAAATGATACGAAGTCAGAATTCACTCTGTCTCACTGTTAAATATACTTTCCAGCAAGTATTTCTGCAAGCACCTTTCGGATATCGCTTGCTACAGACAAGTAATCGTTCAGTTCCGGTACATCTATATACATGTTGATTTTCTTTTTGGCGATTTTTCACCTCTCACCGCTGATATAAGTGAGAAAAGTAGTCAGTGGCTTGGAAAGAAAGTTGTGTCAGTACCGGTGTGAGAAAGCCACGAAACACATACGTATGTGCACTGACCGCCGTGATATGACCTAAACTGTTAAAACGGTGTTAAACTTCAATACATATAAACAATCAAATCTCAAAACATGCCTTCTCTTGAAACTGAATATATCTTTCTGTGATAGATTTTTACCTAAACTGAAGAGGTCACTAAGGCTGGCTTCATTAAAGGTTATGTAGAAAAGTAGCCTCTGTTCGTTGGAAGAACTGGTGAAAATCCCCAAAGACGTATTTGTAGGTGCACTGCATTGCATTTGTTTTACAACATACCTACCTGTACTTAAGGCCTACGGCCCCTAACTCATCGGTAAACATCGATGTTTTCGTAAAGGCTATTCGGCCAATCTCGGCAGCTTCCGTCTTTTAATATGAATGTTAAGGGTCGTAGACTCACTAACTCATCGGTAAATATCGTGTAACATCGACGTTTTCGTAAAGGCTATTCGGCCAATCTCGGCAGCTTCCGTCTTATAATATGAAAGATAGGGGCCGTAGACCTTAAAAATCGACAGCTAATCTCGAACAAGAAGAAATCAACGTTGGGCAGCTGATAGGACAGTCACCATTTTGATAGTACCTCCATAAAAGTTGTAAAAGTTGAATAATTTCCATGAAAAAAACACTGAAGAATCTGATGGGTATTTATACGGAAATATGATCGGTTGCTTTATCTTTGTCCATAATCAGGTATATGATTCAAAATCTCCCCCCTGAAAAAAAAGAAAGCAAAAGTTAAGCGGTCACGCCAATTGTCAGCGGCAAAAATCAGTGATTCGGCAGCTATTTTGTTTTCCTGTGCAAAAAATTGCAGGTTTTAGGCCCTATGTCCTAGTTCGCAGTAAACGTGAACAGAAATATCCCTTGCCTTTCAAATGATATACACCTGATAAGTTTCTGCCAGATAGAATTCCATTACGAGCCTGGTTTTGTGAAGCTTGTTGACCGCAGCTAACTGATTTTGGGTGTACAGTAAGAGCAGCTTTCGATCTGCGAGGCTGTACATTCGTCCATAATGTACTTTCCTGCAATAGTTTTTCAAAAGTGGTCTGTCGTATGACAACACCAGTCGCCCTCAGGTCTTCATGTTTTTATTTAACCCTGTATCAAACAGGTCTGTAATTTTACCACCCTGCAGCTGCGGGCTTCTGAAAAGTTTGTGGAAAAAAGAGAAAATTCCTTTCTACTCTTTCAAGGACAGATCCCAGTATTAACGCTGCATTTAACATGTCGTTTGCAAATACTTTCAATATTGACGAGCGAAAAATCTTTAATTTGTCGTCAGCAAATACTTTCGATATTGACAAGCTAAAAATCTTTAAATCGACGTCGGCAAATGCTTTCGAAATTGACAAGCTTAAAATCTTAAATCGACGTCAGGAAATGCTTTCGATATTGACAAGCTTAAAATCTTCAATTCGACGTCAGCAAATGCTTTCGATACTGACAAGCTCAAAATCTTTAATTTGTCGTCAGCAAATGCTTTCGATATTGACAAGCTCAAAATCTTTAATTTGTTGTCAGCATATGGTTTCGATATTGGTAAGCTCAAAATCGTTTATTTGTCGTTTGCAAATGCTTTCGATATTGACAAAATCAAAATCTTTAATTTGACGTCTGCAAGTGCTTTTGATATCGACAAGTTTAAAATCTTCCTATCTGGTGAGGAGTTAATGCTTCCACTGCAAATGGTGAATTACATTGCTTTAGCCGACAGCCTAGATCAAGATCAGAATATGCAGTCTGAACTTGGATCTACATCATCCGCCGACTGATACTAAACTTGGGCCACAATCATCTTAGGCTGTTCTAGTGAAATTATTATTTCACAAGTACATCTTTCAAATATCAACTTTAAAATAACAAATAGTATTTGGCAGCGAGAGAAATAACCAACTTCAGTATGTCCCTTTGTCTTAACCCTTTACCAAATAATCCCAAGGTTTAAAGACCCTTAAGAAAAGTTTGGAAAGCATAATGGGAAAAAGAGAAAAATGCTAGCAACTAGTATTTTCTCCTTTTTCCACATTGTTTTCTACCCTTTGAATTATAAATTTCATGTTTTCAGTCAACTATAATTAGTCGTCTGCAAAATCTATCAATTTGAACGATAAATTTTGTTTTGGTTGATTGTATGGTGTTTAACGCCGTTTTCAACATTGTTTCAGTTATATCGCTACGGTCAGTGCACCTATCAATGCTTTTCTGGAATTTCCGTTAGCAGTACTCCGTACAACATTCTTTCCAAGCCACTGGCTGCTTTCCCACATAATCATCGTCGAAACAGTGGTCTGCATTTTGTCGTCTGCAAATGCTCTCAGTTTCGACCAGTTTAGAATTTTGTCGCTTGGTAAATATTTAATAAATTAATGAAATTCGTATACTCATACGTGAATGAAATTATCAGTGTAAGGCGTCATTGCCTCAGCGTTTGCCCGGCCGGGTGGCTCAGTGGTTAGCGTATCTCACTCGTGGCCTGGAGGTTGCGGGTTCGATACCCGGTTGCGGCGAACTTTCTTTCTGGCGATTTTTCGCCTCTCACCTCTGATGCATGTGAGAAAAGTAGTCAGTGGCTTTGGAAAGAAAGTTGTGTTAGTATTGGTGTGAGAAAGCCAGGAAACACGTGGGTGCGTCATTGACCGCCATGATATGACCTAAGCTGTTAAAATGGCGTTAAACTCCAATACAAACAAACAAAGCCTCAGCGTTTAACTTGTGTGATTGAAACCGTTCGACAAAAAATAGACTTTAAAAAAGCACAAAAAGTTAGGGCGTTCGACTTTTCAGTTTTTTGCCAATGTTCTTCCCTTTTTTTCCACAAAGATCTATTTCCGTTCTACATTGTTTTGTAATATTTTGTTTTTTTTTTCTCTTCATTTGCATATAAACAAAACATATTTATGCGTCACAAGAACTTTATACTGCCTAATTAGAGGCTTTAATTAACACTAAACCATTTATTTTTTGCAGTGATTGCTCACCGAAATCTGATCGATCGATCACCGGTGACTTTATTTTGTCGTCTGCAGAAAGGATGCAGTTGCAAACACATAGGATAACGGCAAGTACTGCAGATCCAGTTTGGTTGGATAGAATTTGTCACGAGGCATAAACTTTTATCGTTTATTAAGATAATTTTGGAACACGAACAATTGTCTAGACTTTAGAAGATAAATAGCAGATCGCAATCATTTTAAATTCATATGATCGCGTAAAAAAGCCTTTTTCTTTATTAATTTGACAAACGTCAAACATTTGTAAACAGCTTTCATGATCCTACTGAATTTCGGCAGGTTCTAAAATAAAAAAAATAAGATATATACTGCATGAATTATATGCAATACATGGTTAACTCACTTCAAAAATATAATATCGATCACGTTAATCTTACCGTGAGACTATGCTAAGCAGAATATATTAGATTATCATGACGTAATACTGAACTCCCCAATTACAGAAATTGAAGTTAAAACGACTATAAGTACACTAAAAAATGGTAGAGATGGAAGCTCAACTGAATTCTTTAAAATAACTTGTCACTCCGATACTTGTCTTGATTTTAAATGCTTTTATTTTTAAATTCAGGTGGATTCGTAGATTTCTAAAATCATGGAGAGAGAACACTTTAGATAGTACCCGTACATTAACTTGGTTCAAAAGATGATCCATCAAACTGTAGAGGAATCTCTTTTATAGTGTAGTGTACAAGATTTCTTCAAGCATTTTTAAAGAATATATCAACGGGAAAAACAGTTTGAAATTGAAAGACGAATTCCAAGCGGGATTTGGTTATTCGGTCATCAGAGCATTTGCTTTTAACAAGTGATTTCTCCATTTGCCAAAACGATTTCCTTTCCCTTGTAATGATTTTTCATATGTAAAGTTTGCATGTAATAGTATAAAATACTCGTTTATGTACTAAACCGCTTCTATACAAGTGTTACTTCTACAAGTCTACGTTTGACATCTCTTTAACTCGATACTTGTCATTTCTATAATTAGTTATGTGCGTGTTTTCTTTATGTATTCATTATTTTCGTATTCCCTTATTCATTTCAGGCTCCGACCGGGTAGCTCAGTGGTTAGCTCATCTGATTTGTGATCTGGTGGTTGCTGGTTCGATACCCGGTTGAGGAAAACTTTCTTTCCGGCCGTTGTTCGCCTCTCTGTTGCATGAGAGAAAAGTAGTAAGTGGTTTGGAAAGAAAGTTAATCAGTACTGGTGTGAGAAAGCCACGTAGCACATGAGTAGGTGCACTGACCGCCGTGATTGACCTAAGCTGTTAAAACAGCGTTTGACTCGAATACAAGCAAACATCCATTCATTTCAGGATACCCTTGTAGCATTACGGTGGCGTTTTTCCTTTTGTTGTTGTTTTGTTTTGTTTTGTCCATATACTCAGGCAGGTATAAATTTACAATTGTTCGATCGACGATGAAACTTCTGTGTTCAAGTAGAAATTATGAATAAAGATTCTTTTCTTTCCAGTTCCGTTCTGATAATTTATTTACGCTACAAAACATGATACAAAACTATACTGGAAAAGCAGGGGGGGTGGGTCTTTTTTATGTTCTTTTGTCGATTTCCAAAAAGCTTCGAATTCGGTAGTGCATGGCACGATGTTTCCCACTCTACGTAACAAAGGACACTTTCTTTGTCAAGGATTTCTTTCATAAGGATTTTTGAATGAATAAGTTAAATACTACTCGACTGCGTACGTCCCCTTGTGCTATTCCGATATTACAAAAAAGTGGAGCTGTGTTTTGTCTGATGCCTAAAAGTATGATTTGAAATTGAGTACATGGAATTAAGTACATAAAACATTTTCCCTTTTAGGCTTCTATTAAGGGGATGTATTTACGAACTCAACATAGAGCCAGGTAAACATTTTGAAATAGAAAGAGATGAAAGGGTTACATCATGATATTTAAGGTGCAGGAACTTAATGTCACTCTTTTTTTTTCCCACTAATCTTTATCCAATGCAAAAAGACAAACATTCTTGGTATCGAGTTAGAAAAGGTATAGCATGGTTTTATAATTTAATGAAAGTAATAATATAGTAACTATGAGAAAGGCAGCAAAGTATATTTCATTAATTCTAACAGTAAATGCTGCTCATTAGATTTACTATATTTTGCACGTAATGCTACTTTTACATAAGCCACGATCTGAGAGAAGCGTGGTGAGCGTTTGGGTTCGTGGGATCGAAACGTGTTGATCCTGAGGGAACTTGGTGCTATCGGGACGATCGTAAGGATCTTCACAGAATTTTTGACAGTCACAAATTTTGTCACGATTATGCCGGTTTAATATTAATCTGCGAGCTTTGACAGCGGTTTGTTACGAAAACTAAAACGATTCTGGTAAAGATATGCCACGATTTTCATTACGTTCTCTAAAGTTCTCTAGTTCTCTAACGATTACTACGATATGCTACGACCTACATGTATGTCAACGATTTGATCGAGATTGTCACTTTTTGCGCATGATTTGGGTCTAAGTTAATGGCATGGGTCATCCATCCTTTTATCGCGTTTCAAAGTACACCAAGATCAACTACGATGGACAATTAAGGTCTGATGTGCCGCGTTAAGGTCTGTTAAGTTATGCTACCTTTTACTGCGATTTCCACGTTCTATTACGCTCTCCCAAGATTAACAATACATCGGATTAATCGTGACCATATTTTTGACCGTCAAAAACTTTGTCACGATCTTTACGATCATCGCGATTGCGCCACGTTCCCTCAAGATCAACGCGATTTGGTCCCACGACGCCACACGCTCACCACGCTTCTCTCAAGTCGTGGACATCGTAGCTGATGTAAACGCTGCGAATGTGTTTTACTGCTTCAAAAACGCAATGAATCGTGGAGTTCTGTGATGTTTTGAAATCGTGGACATCGTAGACATCGTGGTTTATGTAAATGCAGCATTAATGTTTGCAACTCTTCACTGTTTATAGTTACCAATACCATTGTATTTGAAATAGTCGTATTGTACAATGGACCCGATGCCGGCATTTACAAATAAAATCTTTGTACCTTGTACCTTCACTTATGTTTCTACATTCATTTTAAAGCTTGAAGGTATTCAAGAGTCACAATTCAAACGAAATAATATTTCTGGCCTTCTTTAAACTTAACTTTCGATCAGGGTCCGTATTCACCGACCATTCTTAAGAATTTTCTTAGTCTTATGCTGGAGAATTTTCTAAATTTGAAAAGTCAGACTACTTCTGATTGGCTAAACCATTTGGAAGTTACGTTACGTTCAAATCTAGAAAATTCTTGAGAATTAGCCAAAGACCATTCTTAACCGTTATTCTGCTAAATAACTTAAATGAAACTTGCAAGCCGATGGTAAAAAACCGAAAAATGCTACTTCATTTTTTTTCTGGAGAAAATTATTTCTTTATCGGACAGTGTAAGTACAAGATCAGACTGCATGTTCTGTGCAGTCTGATCTTGATCTACATTGTCCGCAAAAGGTCATTGAGCCGCGCTTAGCAGCCTAAGGGTTAAGAATGACTGATGAATACGGACCTAGGATCTACAAGCAGGGATATACAATCCGCACTAGGAGTACCGATAAGACATGAAAAGCGAACTGAATCTTTTTTTTTTTTTCATATTATTATTGAAGGAATCCAGATAGTTCCATCAGATTTCCTCTGTATGGAATAATGAAAAGTCGAACTTTGACCAAAGGGTGTACTACTATATTTTCAACCACCGAAACCAATTAGGCAATCCTCACGTGATCTGTTTATCAAATCGCTCGGCTGTAGTGCGATGATTTATATGCACTTACTCGGCACATTTCTTCGCCGGAAATAAACCGCTTTACCATTCATAAAATTGTAAGGCTCTACATAATAAAAGAAATACAAGTCAAAATTTTCTATCGAAATCCTTCTCAAAACATTTCCTCTGACAAACAGTTTGTGGATTCAATTTTTATCACGTTTATCTACCAATTCCGTTAGCAAATTTTACCGCCTGATTGATAGATGTGAATAATTCCACCGAGGTGGTTAATGTCATTGTTAATCGATTTACATAGGCGCCGCCATATTTAAGATCATGTGACTGAAAGTACCTCAAAACGGTTCGTTGATACGGTCGATGTCGGATATAGTTACGGAATCGGCCAAGTTGTGACGCTTGCAATGGGACCTTTACTTTTGACTGAAAATGTAGGTCAGCCTGTGTAGGCACCCAGAAGAATGAACGTATTACAAACTTTGACGGCTTCCTATTGGATACATGAGAACTGAGAGTGTGTGTTAGACAACAATTATTGGATCAAGTTCTATCCTAAAGAAAGAAAGAAGAAAATTTCATTCCATTATTGAAAAAGTAACTCTTAATTAAACACAAAATGCCACGCTTACTGATGTAAACAGGTGTAAGTTTACTACATGGGTTTTCCGAAGTCTATCAATCACTTTACATAAGCGGTGTTCAGTCAACTATTACATCCTTCCCTAAAGCATTTATTGAAGCAGAACGCTGTTATCACGGAGCACACGTAAAAAGCCAATTAAGGAAAACAGCAAGAAGGCGAAAATAAGACTTCCACTAAGAAAATGCTAAACTACTGACGAAAAGAACTACAAATTTGAGGCTGTATGTAATTAATTGATAGAAAAAAAAAAACTTTTAAACAGGTAAAAGCCAAACATCGTGAGAAAAATTGAACTTATATAAAATAAATGCAACACAACCGCAAAGGTATAGATAAGCTTAAATGAATACGAAGCTAAACAGTAAAAGAAGAAATAGATTGTTTTACAAAGTAGGAACTATGTAATTGGAATTAAAAACAAGAGACATAAGCTGCACACAAATACCTTTTTACATCTGCTAATTTACAAGAGTAAAAGCTTCTAGGTGTACCTTTCGAAGATGGGAGAGATATTAACCCTTCACGTACTTCTCGGGCTTATCCTCACGTTGTAGATCAAGATCAGATCGTATTTTCTATGATCTACACTGTCCAATTCGGTTAAACATTTAATGGCTACAGAACTAAAGAAAATCAATATAAAGACAGTATGTAGGTGTGACACTTTTCAATGTAACTGAATATTTATTTTTTTTCCAACAAATAAGATGGTATTTCATAATTAACGCGCATTATTTTTAAAACAAGAAAAAGGACCATTTTCTTAGTCCCTACGTATAAAAATTTCTTTTTGAAAACTACAAATATTTTGCTCATTCATAAAGTTTAATAGACGCTTCCCTTCCACATTGCATACAGTTAATTGTTTATAGATAAGTATCAATAATTTGATTAAATTGATAACTGGACCGGAGGTAGAAAATAGTACGAGTTACATGTGTGTCAATCGTTCATGTTTACAATACTTTTTTTTTGCGACAGCTATAGACCACCCAATAAATCGAGACAAAAATCAGTCTCAATTGAACCTGAATTGTTGTTACCGTGATAACCAAATGCGAGACAAAAAATAACAGGAGTCAGAATTAGATACATATTGTCAATACAATTGTTAAAGAGACCCCTTATTTTCTCCATCAAGTGTTAAACCTGTGTTTCGAAAGATTCAACTCCGACCGTATCATATCAACGACTTGAGCTGTACGAGTTCCTGTTTTAGTTGCTAAACGTTTTGACCAACTCCATCGTTCAAACCACATTTAAAATGTCATCTGCAAATTTTCTCAATATGGATGTGTGTGTGTATATTGTTTTGTCTTGTGCACAGTTGAAAAATAAATAAAAGAAAATCGCTCTAAGTTCGTGCAGTCTGTCTACACCTATTTATTCTTAAAAAAAAGCTTGGTGTTTGTTGCAGAATATTGAAAGCTTTGGATTTGAATCCCGGATGTCCAAGGATCAATCTCGAGTGAATCGGCCACGATTTAAGTGACCTTATACTGTGCATTATATCCCTAGTCTAAGAGCCACTGGATGACCGAGGTATAATTTTTCAGATTCATTTCTCAAAAAAGACATGTTGCGCATGACAGTATCTATAAACGGTTTTAGTTTAATTCTTTCGATACAAAGTAATTAAATGCGATTTTTTCCGAAGTCTGAAAGATATAATTGCACGGCAATTGAAAGTGATTGTATAGCTTTATTAAACAGGAGATAATGTATAAAGTAGATCCAAGATCCTCGAGTCGATTCGCCCCCCTGAATAATTTCAACAGTACCTACTTACAAAATGGAGAAACTTTATTTACGTATACAAAAAAAAAAAAATGTATTAGTACATGATTTTGGCAACACCCCCAATCCAATCTCCCTTTCTCTTATGTGTCTTCACTCACTGTCACTATTACTCGCAACTAAGGACTGTTTTGTTTTATTATTAGTTGATTTGTAGACACTTTTTCAAAAATTCAAAACGGTTTTATATGTTATGCTCATTTTATACATCTCTCTCTCTCTCTCTCTCTCTCTCTCTCTCAGTCCATTTGTGGTACAAATATAATTATTAAGTTTCTCCATTTTGTGGTGATGTTTTGTATGACAAGTTAATAACAGCATTATTCACTTTTTGCTACTATGCTTTAAAACTTGTCAGATTGAACATTAAAGTAAAAACACTGACGCGCTGAAGGCAGCAGGTTCTCTTCTGGCATTAAATACATGTTATGAATGAGTTGTTCTAGGATTTTTTTTAAACTAAGATAAAACAAGACCAATGGAAGGGGCCTGATACAGAACTGAATTCACCTGAAGTGCTGCGTTAGCTACTGTACGTCACCATGGCAGCATTACCTTAGATGATTTTTCAGCTCAAACAATAGTAGCAATTAAAAGATGATAAAAGAAGTTCGTGGTAAGATTTTTTTCAAGATACTCTTTTTTTCTAAAGATCAACAGAATAAAATCAAGTTGTGTGCAAAAACAGGCCAATTTAACCCTATCCTGCAAACTAAGTTGAATGAAACTTTCAAGCCGATAGTGAAACCCCGAAAAATGTTATTTCAACCCCTTTCTTTTGTACAAAAATATCTCCTTGTCGGACAGTGTAAGTCCAAGATCAGACTGCACTTTCTTAATCTACACTATCCGCAAAACGTCATTGAGTCGCGCTTAGCAGCCTAAGGGTTAAGATGGTAAGGTTTCAGTATTACAGGGAAAAGACCAAAGAAGTTGCTTCACTACATTGTAGATTAAAAGTTAATCTTGAAACTAAGAATATCAATGTGTAACCTCATAATGACAATTGGGTTCGCCGTTAAAGTAATGGCAACAATCTGAATTTCAAAAAAAAATCAAAGTACTTCGAATCAAGTGGTTCAAGGCAATTATCTCCTTGTTGTCTTTGTTCAATCTACGGTTTATTTTAAAACCATGCTTATTACTAATTCAGTGTATCATCTATGTGTATGCAACTCGATATTCCAAAATCACTGGTTATCTGTTCAACACTTCAGCTCATTGACGATTGTATGGCAATGGGGAGAAGAGAGGGCTTCGCGTTTTTGAACTATAAACCCAATATCATTTAGCAGTCAATAAGAAAATGAAAAATATACATATCTGAGCATATTCAAGAAATGTGTGTTTGTCATTTTATGTAAAAAGTTTGGAGACAAAAACCGCTACCTTAACAGATCGAGATCTGCAAATGCATTAAATTTGGAAAAGTCTCAGATTTTGTTGTTTGGTTAAGGTTTGGACATATTTCATTTTCTGTTTTCAAATTCTGTAAAATCAACCATGGATTCTGTATTATCAATGTATTTCGTTTTGCATTTATAAAGATACTCTATTAAATGGACTGACCATAGCAAGAGCTAACGTGACACCTGGCCTATATAAAATTGTAGTGTGTGTAAGGAGGGCGGGGGAATTAACATTTTTAATTATGTTCCAAGCTTGTCGAAATTTGTGTAAACATCAGTATGCGAATGAAGTATCGGGTTATTGACGACTTCTCCGAAACTGTCAGCCGGGCTTTGAAAACAGAAGGAAATATTTTTGGTGACCCTCTACAAAAAATACTCAAATAATACCGCTTCAATGAACAAGATGGCTACTAGAGCTAAAAAGAAACATTAAACGACTTTTTCGAGACAGTTTGGATAATTTTCACAATATGTTTCTCAAACACTTTTTCCTCGCCAGTGAACAAGATTCACGCTAGAGCTGAAAATAAAGAAACAAGTTCATAAAGGACTTCTTCTCGTAAGCTAGGGAAAAGATTTCGAAATAATTGCACAGAAATGTTCTTTTCGCAACCCTACAGCAATATTGCTCAAACGATTCCGCTCTGTTTAATATCATGACGGCAAGAGTCAACAATAGCAAAAACCTTACATGACCTCTCCTTCTTAAGCAGTTGAATGATTTTGAAATATTTTAACTGAAATGTTCTTTGGATGACGATGCACTAAAACTGCTCTTCCGCTGTCTGAAAAAATGCCCCCCCCCCTTCCTAATATAAACTATGATTTCTTTTCATGAATCAGTGGAAGGATTTTTATCATTTCACATTTTTTAATTTACTAGTAAAATACACTTTACAGAATTTTTAAAATCTTTGTTATTTTAGAACTCTTGGAGACTTTGTGCAAGATAGGCTAGGATCCACCAGCACGTCAGTGTGGTTTGATCTCGGTGTATATTTTTGTCCATGCTCGTGGAGAGTTGGTAAAATTATATAAATATCGTGCATTTCCTCTTTCCCTGCAACATTGTATAAAGGCACACTATCGGCCAGAAATAAATAATTCTAGAGTCAAAATGAAGACAAATTCAATTCATACAATTACGGGTATGGATATTACACTGCTCAAAAAATTAAGGAACACATGTCCTCGATTTCGATCACAAGATAATTCTTTCCGTACAGGACAATGCAAATAATTTTCTGCTCGTAAGTTCATTCATTCAGCCTTAATACTGTAAAATCTCGGAATAGGCAAAAGGATGTGGTTTGCACAAAAGATGTATGGGCTATTCCAGTAAAAGCCCTCTTTTTGACATGCTACGCAGGCTTTTAAAAAACGAATCGGAAGTGTCATTTTTTCTTCCCGTTTTCTTCTGTCATTAGATTTGACAAAAATATCAACAAAAGATTTGCAAAATATGAGTTGTTTAACAAAAGAATAAGGTAAACAAATTTATTGATTTTCTTCTTAAAATGGCCTATCAGCGTTTAAAATCAAACAAACAAGAAAAGTATTTAGCCATTTTGTCTAGTGAGAATGTAAGTTGATGGCTTTTAGAGCACAAGGACAGAGTGTTTAGCAAAATGAAAGATTTGAATTTCGGTATTTGTGTGTTCCTTTAATTCTTTTGAGCAGTGTATTATGAGTCTGATAATGTGTTACTGTGGAATTTGTCAAAGTTACAGTTGCTGGCAGAAGAATGTATCCTAAAACTCAAACAAAAGTTGGCAATTCGTGCAATAGGATTCGTCTTTGAACGAGTAGAAAAATTCATATAAAAAGGAGAAAACGCTGATCATCAGAATTTTCTTTTTACCACAATTGTTTCAAGACTGTAATTTCCTCGGGGTCGTCAGAACTAAGGATTGTTAGGTAAAGAGCGAACAATTTTCTGTGTAAAAGCACAGATGAGTCTTGAAATCTTCATCAGCCGACAAAGGTTTAGGATAGTCCATAATGAAAGTGCTTGCAGAGTACGAAATCAGTACGGCGCAAAATGATGGGTTTGTGTTTGAAAGGACAGAAACATGGAAAAATGACAACCTTCTCTCAAACAACAGTCCGTCCTTTTCCCAAGATGTTTTCAAAAGCTTACTTCCACAATGAAATCACGGGAACGTTTGATGAAGCTGTAAGCAATCGCTGGCATTGTTGCATATTTTAATACATAAGGATGAAGGTTAAAATAAGAATGGTTTATGATAATTTATTCATTAAAACATTTTCTTTCAACATAAACTAATAAATATACATGTTAATTAATCATAATACATGACAATACGACTGACATTGTGGGAGTGTGACGTAAATAGGTCGCATGTAACAGTATCGACCAATAAGAGTAAAGCGAAGTAATTGATGTGGAGTTGTTTTACGTATGGGAATTTCTGAAAGTACAAGAATAGAATTAAGTCAATGCCAGTCATGCGCGAATACTTTCCGTGTTCTGTGGCTTCTGACTAGTATAAAAGAAGATGCTTGTTCATCTCAACTACAAACAGAATCCACAGCCTTATCTTCAATCGTCGAACTGTTTAGCAGTGACACAACTAGGTAAGTAACATTTGCTTTATTTACATGTGTGTAGTATTGTGCATGTTGACTGAGTTTTTTTTAGCACTTTTGCTGCAAATTATATAAAGTAGCTTTAACTTTAGGTATTAAAGCAGATTTTCACTGCGAACGAAGGTGATGTCAGCCACAGTGTAACATCAAGTTGCGAACACTGTAGATCAAAGGGTCAGACTGTACGTACTGTGCAGTCTGATCTTGATTTACATCGTTCTTAAAAGGTATTCAAGTTACAACTGGCAGTGACAAGGTTAAACCTTACTGCTCAACAATTTATGCTTTGGGTGGACAAAGATCAAGAACAGACTGACATATCTCTTTCTTCTTATTATTAAGCGCGGTTTTAAATACTTTTTGAGTTACATCGCGGCGGCAAGGGCACCTATCCAGGCTTTCTTGTAGTTTTCTTCCTTGCAGTACTTTGCACAACATTTTTCCCAAGCCATTGGCTGCTTTCAAACACAAACATCGCCGAATCAATGATCGGCGGTGAGGGAGAAATGAATCTGTCGCAATGACGATCATCAATTCCTGGAAAGAAATTGTGGACATGAGGGGAATCGTACCATTGACCCCCTGTTTCAACCCCTATACTTTACTGATTGACTTTCACGGCTAGGTCATATATTGCGTATCACGACATTCCATGACCTTTGCAAGGAGAGCAAATTTGGGTCAGGTTTCAAACCCGTGCAGTCTTGATTTTTGTCTTCATATCTTCGATAGATAAGCAAAAGTAAACCTTTACCAGAACCCGGAGGAAGACGACTTTTGAAAACATGAAGGAAACATGGATTGCATTTTCTCCTTTTTCCACAATTTTCCTACAAAAAGTTTAAAACGTATTCGAATCGTTTTCTGCAAGTGCTTTCCATTTCAGCGGGTCTAAGATTTTGTCTTTACATAAAAACTTTTAAGGCCTACTTAAATGTTTCTTCAGGAGTCGACTTTGAATACCTCCCTTTCATTATAATTAGTTTGGCTGTTTTCGAAGAAAACGTCGCGGTATTGTCGTAGCACTTGCGTTGTCGTCGTCCGCCTTGTCTTCTGCGTCGTCGTCTTTGTCGAAAACTGACATTTTCAAAAATTTTACATGTTATAATATCTGTGTTACTACTTAAGATATTTACTTCAGTTTGGACAAGTTGTTATTACTTAAGATATTTACTTCAGTTTGGACAAGTTGTTATTACTTAAGATATTTACTTCAGTTTGGACAAGTTGTTCACAATCACTAGGGGAACACATAGAATAGGGGGAGGTAACCATCAAACTATTTTTGACACAATTATTCCCCTTTTTACTAAGAATTTTCACTGAAAATCAGCACCTTGCAGCAGAGCGCTGGCACCCGCATGCAGTACGCTTGTTACTACTACTACTACTACTGTTATTATTATTAGTAGTAATTGTAGTCGAAGTACCTGGTTTTATTCTAATGGCGTGTTGTTGCTCTTTTTGTATAAAAACGTTGCTTTAAAGGCCCAACAGCGGCTAAAAGTAAACTGGGGTTTAAAAATGTATTTGAATTTAAATCATGCCTTTAAAAGTATGGAAATTATTGTGAAGAAGTAAATTTTTTATTGTACCGTCGGTCCAAGTGTTAGTGGCTTGCAGAAAAATGAATCTCAAAACCAGGTAAAAAGTAAACAAAAGATAGAGCGACCAGGCAACTTTTGACCTACTTTTAGTGATGTAGGGTTACTTCATCAATCATAATCTGTAATTACATTAATTGTTCTAATGGTTTATAAATTGTGTTTCACGCCGCTTTCAACACTATTTAAGTCATATCACGACGACCGCTCACATGTGGCCTGCATTTCATCATTACTAGGCTCAAACTCTAGGGTATCTTGCCCATGGACGTTCCAACAAAAGGCATAGTGCTTTCAGTAATACTGAAGCTCGCGACCCCCGGGTTTTGGGTCGAAAACTTTACCACTGAGCCAACGCAACACCTCAAGTCTAATGACGTTAATATACCAAAGGACTTTCGTTATAACCCTCTTCCCAACAGTTCCCGTGTTTTAACGACCCCAAGGAAGAGAGCTTTTGAAAACATTGTTGGAAAATGAAAACTTGCTGGTAACAGCATTTCCTCCTTTTCCCGCCATGTTTTCTACAGAATCAAAGAAAAGTTCCAATATTCGAGCAACATTTAACTTTTCGTCTACAAATTGGTTTAATATGATCAAGTCTGAAAAAATGATAGCCCGATAAACAGTTAATTCGTCTCTTTATAGTCATATAGCCATGGAATAATGTGCAACAAAGCCGGTCTTAAAAAATCAAAGGACTGGAGGTTCTGATTAGTACATTTTGTGCTAGAGTATGGGTAGAGCAGGATTTATTCATACATAGAATAGAGGAACAAACTGTAGATTGATGTTCGTATTAAATATATTTAGATACATGTAAAGTCTTATGTATCGATTATACGAAGTAACAAGCAGGGATAAAAAAAATCAAAGTATAATAATCATTTTGCTTATGAACAAGTTCAACATAACTTAGCGTAGTACTTGGACGAAACAACAGCGATAAAGTTTGTACAAGGAAGCATGAAAAGATGCATGGCTAATGCATGCAACTGTGTACCAAGGTTTCTAACGCTTAAAAAGTTAGGCTTAGGGTTCAGCAGTTTTGAGTCAACGCTACTTAAAAGGTAGGACATTAGCAAACACAATTGACCCCAAGTTCTTCCTCCAGCCCTCTTAGCTGTGTATAACTGGTTCAGTATAAATCTTCCCCTGGTGTTGTACGAGATTTTGGTTTTCACAATATCCAAAAATGATTTTCAGATATCGTAAGATAAGATATCAACAGTATACTACAGATAGTGAAAAGTACAAATTGAAACAAATTGGAAGATGAGGACTTTTTAAAGCAACATTGTAATAGTTGAGCTACCAGCATGAATTAAAGTTGGATATATGAAAACATATGTGAAAACTTCATAATTATGTTGAAGTTTACTGTATACCAGCATTTCTCCTTTTTTGCTTTTTTGTATTTTCAAATGTGGTCAATAAAAGTCTACCGCAGGTGGTAATGTTTTTACGATTTTAGCGCAAAGGGGAAAACAGATCAGGCTGCACAGAACGTGTAGTCTAATCTTTGACCTATACCGCCCAGTTGTTTAGTTAAGCCTATAAGATAATAACCTGTTTGGGTATCAGTGGTTTGTAACTGCAGCCATCAAAAGAAGCCGAGCTTATATATTTGGCGCTGTAAGAGTTAATGACAAATGGTAATTTATCGAAACAACATAATTTTAATAGAGACTTTTATTGATCACGGGAATGTCTTGTCTTACGCTCGAGTTCTCACACCTTCTTTGTTCTTTATTACAGTAATTAATCTTCATGGCATTTTTTGTCGAAATACACGAATGTTTTAAACCGCATTTGAAATTTAGTTGACCACGAAAATGCGTTTCTAATTGTGACAGATAAACATTCTCCCCCATTCACTTCAATACTTCTTACCACTCTTGCCACTGGCTGAATGTATTTTCCACCTTCAGATGTTGAATAAAATTTTTAGTCTCTAAAAAAGAGGATTTAAACTCTAGTAGGGGAAATACGCTACAAAATCACTTTAACTATGGTAGAGAAAGCTTCTTTTCGTTCTACTGCTGTTTTTATTTTCTGAGAAAAACTGTTACACATACTTGCTTGAGTATGAAACAACCTGACAGTACATGTACTTATTTTGACCCTCATAGAAGCTCTATTGACTTTTGACAGCCTGAAAATACATTATACTGAAAATTTAAACTAGTTTACATGGTCCCTTCCGTCCCTAATTTAGAGTTGTTATACTTTAATTCTATGGTATGAATTCAGACCTGTAGTCATCGAAGAGTCTGAAATTCCTTTTTTTTTCAGTCATGGTCAAGTGATAGTGTCTTTAAGCAAGGCACTGTAAATACCTAGCTTTAAAACCGGTGCAATCTAGGACATACATGTACCTAAACAAGAGATCGAATGAATGAATGAGAATGAATGAATGAATAATTGATTGATTGATGGATGGATGGATTGAACATTGTTTTGTGCCGCTTATAACATTATTTCAGTCATATCACTGCTACAGTCTACATATTCATGTCTGTCCTGGGTTTCACCAGTTTAAGGCTAGGCTCTATAGTGTCTTGTCCATAAACACCACCAGGAAAATCCCAGTGCTTCAACTGAGGCTTGAACCCGGGACCTTTAGTCTACGAGTCCTACACTTTACCACTGAGCCATGCAGTGCCTCACCTGTATAAGAGATCTTTCGTCAAATATAACTTTAATACTGTTCACCATTTTAATACATTCTTTTTACCTTTTTTTTTCAGGCCAGAATGAAGATCCACGTAGCTCTACTTTTAGCCGTTATTGGTTTGACAGCGGTCGAAGCCGTACTATCTCATTACGGTTATGGAAGGTCGTACAGTCGCTTAGCTCATCGTGGCTACAGATCCGGTGTTAGTCCCTTGTATCGTTCCCGTCACGCTTCCTTGTATGGCCCCGGTTATCGTTCATTTTATGGCTCCGGTTATCGATCACTGTATGGTTCCGGTTATGGGTCTGTGTATGGTTCATACAGACACCGATCTCCGTTATACAGCAGCTACGGTAGTTACGGTTATCCTGTTTCTTCATATGGTTACAGCAGATACGTAAGTCCGTATGGATCAGGTTATGGACGATTGGGTTCAACACACCGAGGCTACGGAACCCTGTACAGACGTGGTTATGGTTCAGTATACGGTGGATATGGTCGACGATTCGGAGGATATGGTCATGGGTCGATCTATAGCGGAGTTGGTTATCCGTCTTATTCTAGATACACATATGGAAGCTATGGATATCCATACAGTCATGATTCGTATGACAGAGACTACAACTTGCATGATTACTGTAAGTCTTCTTCTTCTTCTTCTTCTTCCTCTTCTTCTTAAATCAATTCCAAAAAATGAAACTGTCAGACTACCATAAGCTTATCAAAAACGTTAAATACGAAGGACGCAAACGAAAACATGTAGAGGGGTGAAAAAAGAACAGTTAATATTCACAAACATTTTTAGCTTTTCTCAACACGTGTATGAATTTCTGCTACCATTAGTGGCGAGAAAATATAATATTTGTAGGGTAAGGAATAATCTAAAGAGAGTACAGTATATCTAAAACAAGGCCAATGATATTCCTTTGAATCTTATGACAAATCAGGGTTGCATGTATGTAGGTGTCCAAATAAACGACCTTTTTTGTGTTAGTTAAATGTGTTCTAGCTAAAACGTGTTTGATATAATGATCGTAAATATACTTGTCTTTTTTTTAAACCATAAATATTACAAAATACACTTTTCGCTGCAAACGTGAAGAAACTGGGCGGTTACATACAGTAAAAAGAAGCAAATTTGCGTTAATATAATGGGTTTATCGCTTAGCAATCGGTTACCCTATCTATTTTTATGAGATCAAATATGACGTCATCGTACTTCTTTGAGTACAACCCACATGATCGACGCCAGATTGGTTACTCCCCTGATACGGCTAACGTGTAACACTATCTTAAGAGGCTACGTAGCTCATAAAGGAAATACCACTGAAAAATTTCTTCACTTATGCCTTTCTTCTTTACGGATTGTTTGCCAGCTATCACCTTACCTAAATCAGTAATTAATCATGTTTGAAGTTTTGTAAGTTTGGGAACATCTAAATAGCTTCTTTTCAAAACCCAAATAGTTGGATTTTTAAGATCTTTTCACCGGAGTGATTTCACAGTATCGAAGGTGTAAATCCATGATCAGATTGCACCTTCTGAGCAGTCTGATGTTGATCTACACTATCCGCAAAAGCGCATTGAATCGCGCTTAGAAGCTGTAAAAGCATTAAGTACTTGTATAACTAAAATGCATGTCTCTATTTTCAGAATGTGCCATTTGTTGATCCATGCATCAGGTTCATCGTTTAAAACAAAGTCATTGAAAACCCTACGTTCCTTTGTCATGTATCTAGATTCTTGTATATTTTGAATAAAGTGCAATACTTTCTTACTTTTCATATCTTATTTTTGGTCTGTCTGTCTGTCTGTCTGTCTGTCTGTCTCCTCGCCTCCCTGCCTGCCTGCCTGCCTGCCTACCTGCCTACCTACAGTGTACCTACCGATATGGTTTGGCGTGCAGTATTAACTTTCTTCCTAGAACGTAAAGCATAATCTTAGAACCTATATTGTTCTATATATTTTTTACTATTCCTAAGGAATAATAGTGAAACACTCCATTATTTGCTCATTTCTACTGTCAGACAGCAAACGTTTTAGTCTTCTGTTCGTAGCTAAATGAGACTTGTACAGATCATACGTTTTACCACGGTGTAGATAGAACCCTAAGGTGGAAGATAACAAAATCCAGCCATTGATTCAGGAAAAGTGCCCATTTGATGATTTGTTCTTTGCTTACGCCACAAAGTCCACATTATCGGTCTCATTTGTTTAAATTTGGTCAAATTATGAAGTACAATGAGTACTGCAGCCCTCTCGATTTCGGCAGAATATAAAAAGGAGGTTTTGAAAAATCACAGTTACAATATGTACGAGGGTTGTCGCAGAAGTAAAAGGACTATTGCTGTAACATGAACAATTATTGGCGTATAAGCAAGAAAACTAAAGCGGATTAAGTGCCATATCTCATGATTATTTCTCCCAAAAATCATCAAAATACATATAACAATAACGAAACTACAGTTAAAATACATACAACGCTAAACGCCACCCGGCGCACAGAATAACGTTCAGTGACGTCCAACATGACGTCGCTTATCATACTTTCTCCACATAGTCCCCACCAGTGCGAATGACGGCCTTCACGAAACTCTTTATGCCATCTGAACACTAATGAACGGCAACATTTATACTCGCCCGCTTCCTGAACAAGTTGGTAGGTCTTTGTAGGTGTTTTACCGAGCGCTTGACAAAACTGGATTACCGCCCGCAACTTGAATTCTCCTGTGGACGACATGACGTTTTTTCTCCGTAGACTCTGACGTGATGAAAAACGCTATTTATCCTGTCACTTCCGGGTTTACCTGACGGATAACAGGGTGCCGTATATTTTTTTTGTTATCCGTCAGTTGGTCACGTGACCGCTAAGTGCGCACCTGCTGACTGGGACTATTTTCAACCAAGCGTCTTACTGCCGTAATGAATGAATCAATCGCTAGCGAATACTTTTGCTCGTTTAATTAATAGTCTGTTATGTTAAAACATATTGTCTTCTTCGCCACAATATTTTTCTGCGGATATACGTCACGTTTACTAATTATGACGTAGCCAATATCATTCATGACGTCATTATTGCAGCTGCATATCCAGAGGGTTTTGTAAACACGGTTCTTCATTTTTTAAAGTTTCTCATAGATCTAGTGAGAAAGATGTCAATATGTGCCTTATTTCGAGCGAAATGTTTAATTTAGTCGGATTTTGGATTGTAATTGAGAAAAAAGAATAAATAAAATAGACGGTTGGTGTCTTGGATTGGGAAAGTCGATCAGGCTCGGCTCCGGGAATTTATTAAAGGTACGCTCTTTATCAATGTTTTTTTTTCGTTTGTTTGCTTTGTTTTGTTCCGTTACAGTGAGTGACAGGATAAATAGAATAGATGGTTGGTGTCTTGGATGGGTTAAGTTTATCGGGCTCGGCTCCGAAATTTATCCGGTTCGCCTTCGGCTCACCAGATAAATTCCTCCGCCTTGCCCGATAAACTTAACCCATCCAAGACACCAACCATCTATTCTCTATATCTCAGCTAACGGAAATGCTATGGCGCTCAAATAAACAGGAAATGACGTCATAACGCCACATATTGTCTCATGAAAAACTCTTGGTTTGATTATCCAGTCTTCCCCTACAGTACAAAGAAAACGTGATAACGTATTGTATATCATTTTGTGTAATGCTCAGATATCTTTTATTGTTAGGACTAGAGCTCAATTTAAAGTATTTTGAATTTCTCAATTGAATTGACGGTGATGCAAAACAACGTTCAGATTATGAAGAACACACATCTGTTTTGAAAAGCACCTTTCTTACGGTCGCTTTGTGTCTTTTTTTGCACAGTCGTTGTTGTTTCTGTTGTTGTTATTGTTGTTGGTGTTGGTGTTGAATTTCTATTGTCGTCGACCTCGTGTTGTTGTTGCTTCCGCTGATATTGCTAATTGCACTGCTAATGCTACTGTCGTTGCTACAGCTGCTTTTGTTCTTGTTCTTCTTTTTGCGGCCAGAGCCGATGTCTCGACTGCGATTGATGCAGACGAAATCGGTTACGGTCTCGTCTACGACCACAACCGACATAATCGTTTACGATCCGCGCCGCAGTACGACTACGGGCGACCCTGACATCTCGACTACGACCCATCCAGACGAAATAGGTTTTTGACCTCGAAACGCGACCACAACCGACGCCTATGTAATAAATTACAGCTTCGACCACGAACGAATTCTTTTTTACACAACAGCTGTCCAACTCTTTACCAAACGGCAAAATTTTGGACTAGTCCAAATCCAAATTTATGCAGACAACAATCTAAATGTGTTTTAAATGATGGATTCGGTTTTGATAGGGTAGAAAATATAGTGAGAAAAGGAGAAAATGTTGGTTCCTGCATTTTCTCCTTTTCCCACTATGTTTTCCAGTCTTTTTTGTTAGGGTCGTGAAAACTCGGAACTGTGCGGTAAAGAGTTAAATTTATTTTAAGTGTGAATTTAATAGAGATAAATGTCTGTTGCGAAAGCCATTTTTTGAGAAATTTCCCTTTAATTATCGTCAATCACACAGTTTACTGAAAAACAAAAGAAGTGCCCTTTTAAAACCTGAAACTGAATTCAGAGTTAATCCCTTACCAAACAGTCCCATGTTTCAACAGCTATGTGGAAGAGGACTTCTAAAAACATCGGGGAAAAAAGGAGAAAATCCTGGTTAATAGCATTTACAGGGGAAATGCTACTTACAATGTTTTCTATCCTTTTAAATACAAATCCTATCATCTTGCCAAATTTTCATTTGTCTTCTTGTAAATGCTTTCAATTTGGACAAGTTTAACAGTTTGTAGTCTTGTGAAGAGTTAAAGATCTTTTATCGTAATTCCGAGATTGTTCTGTCCGAGCCTGTCACTTGAAATGTCAGACAGTTTGTGCCGTCTGATCTTGACCCACACTATCCGTACCTTAGTTTGTCCCCGGCTTCCAAGAACAAAGAATGAAAGAGGGGAATACTTTGTTGTTTTTTTTTTTAATCTTAATATGCTAAATAAAATAAATGAAACTTTCAAGCCGGTAGTAAAAAAAAACAAATGAAATTTCAAACTTATTTTTTGCAGAAAAAATATCTCCTCATCGGACAGTGTAGATCCAATATCAGACTGCACGTTCTGATCTTGATCTACACTGTCCGCATAAGGTCAGTGAGTCGCTCTTAGCAGCCTAAGGTTAACCCGTTACCTGTAATATTATTTTGTACTAATTAAACTAATGGAGGGGACAATATAATGACAAATAGTGACGGTGCTCCAGTTTTAGCAAATTGTCTATTTTTCAATATATGCCTTGTTCATACAGAAATTTCAAAAAATCAGTGCATAAAAAAAAGGGGGGGGATATATCGTACATCTTTTGAACCGCGATTTTATTTAAGGAATGAAGAGAATTTTTTGTGTGTGTGTGTTTTTTTTTTTTGTTTTCATGGAGATATGAAAAAACATACAGTGTGATTAGGGTTTTTTATATCTCCATGAAAACAAAAAAAGAATTCTCTTTATTCCTTAAATAGACAACAAATACGCACATAAATGATATCGTTAGTACATGCATTTTTTTCTTGTAAATCCAATATTGCAGTTCCTACTTTCTAATGCGCATTTCATTGATATTTCATAACGCGGGACAACAGCTCGTTTACGTTGTCTGCGCATGTCCTATTCTTCGAAGATTCGACCTGTCTGCTATGATGCATCACCCATCCCATATACTTGGGAAAAGTAGGGCTTATACCGAAGCTATTACCCAAGCCTGCAGGGGCTGTTTTAATAAATGGCCGGTGCGTAGGTTACATGCTAGCTGATCATAGTTGAATGAATCGCACTAGGTAGCGTTTTATTGAGTAAACGTTTATTTCATTTTGAAATTCAAAGTAACGGTTGTCGTTTTAAAAAGTAGTTCGGCTCTGTACCCAGAATGCCCAAATTAAATAGATGTGTATTTGTAGAATGCCATCTAGCGGGAGAAAATGGCTCGTTTATGACGCCAAAATGTATAACTCATGACGTCATCATAACATTTAACATTGCAGAGTTAGTAGATCTATTGTCAGGAAATAAGTTGAAAATAAGATAATTCGTACCCAGTAAAGTGACAATGGGTTTTAGGTTTTTCTCTTAGACTTTATGAATTTGTTGGATTTTTTTTTTTTTTATTTATTTATGATATTCAGAGAAAATAAACTTAGCTAGTATTTGAACATCGGACTCGGAGTAAAATTAGAAATGGAAAAACATTATGAAATCTCGTATACATGTTTGTTTACATTAGTTTGACAGCAAAAGTAGTTCCGGTACTGCATGATTTTTTTTTTTCATGGAGCCATGAAAGCATTTTTTCAGCCAATCAGAACTTGCCAATATTTATGAAAAAAACTAATATTGAATCATTTGCCTCTGTTTTTAGTTGAATGTAAATCTAATTACACACATGTATGTATAAAACACGACTCTCTATTACTGAAATTCGTGTCTATTCTTTTGAAGTGCGGAAATATTAGCCAAGTTGCTTTGTATAATAATTTTGTGCTCAAGTGCTGATACGTAAGTGACAAAATATTGTTTTTTTCCTAAATTAAACACGACGCCCTTAATGAAACAATCAATGAGATAGAAACTAAGCGAAATGTTGAAAGAGTTGTTTGTTTGTTTGCTTGCTTGTTGTTTTTTTTTTTTTTTGTTGGTTTCTTGTTGTCTTGCTTGTTTCCGTATTTATTTATATTTTATGCTGTTTCGATATTATTTCAGTCATCTTAAGGCAGCCTGTCCGACTGACTGTTCCCGGAGTTTGTTTCAACAGCACACTTTCTTGACACTTTACAAACCACTTTCCAACATTAGAATTCGGGACTACTCAGCAGTGCGAAAAGAATTAATCCTATCGCAATAACAATTACCAATCGGTTTCACGAGTACTAGGAAATGGCTCTGTTCTTTCTTGTAATTTGGTTGGTGAATCCTCTTTGTTATTTGATCGATTAACCTTGTAATGTTATATAGTCGGTTTATCGTTTCTATATGTCTGACGAGTTCACCCTCAGGGAGACGGTTTTTGTAAGCATTGTTTAAAAAAGAGTAAATGATTTTTCAACATTGTTTTCTACTCATTGAAACGCAAGTTTTATCATTTGAGCCACATTCAATTCATTGTCTGCAGATGCTGTCAATATGAACCAGCCTAAAATTGTGCTGTCTAGTAAATGTCTCGCTATTCGATCGGATATTATTGGATCGACTGACTTATGATCGCTATTTGATCACTTTACGGGTTCTTGTTCTTTGGTTAGTTTATCATTCATATATACTTACAGACTTCAATTCATAAATTTCGTTTTCAGCATCTGATCAGTTTTTCATTGCTCTTGAATATATTTTTCTTAAGTCAGCCAGGTCACCTTTTGTTGTTATGGTCATGAAAACAATTATGGTTTTATTCGTCAACGATGACTTCCTTTATTCATTTTCCTTTCATAAAATGAAACAAAAACTTTATGTATTCATTTCAGTCGAGTTTGTAAGCCAATGGCCCGTATTCTTCAACCGTTCCTTATAACTCTTTCAGTCTAAAAAAACAAAAAAAAAATATATATATATATACTTCAAAGCCACGGAATCTTAACCAATCAAATACTGTTTTACTTACTAAGAACGTAAATTACAATGGTTGATGAATTCGGGCTCAGGGTTAGCATGCTCTTGTAACCGTGTTTATCCGGAAGCTCAGATCAGTTTATCGCAAGCTAAAAGGTTCCTAAGTTAAGAAATTTAAATCTACAATTCAGTCGTTGAATTTAATTGTCGATTCGGCAATTTATTATATCTTTATTTCGCCAATCTGTATATTTCGACTACAGGGAACATGTTCCTCAAGTACTCGGAGGCTCGAACGAAGTATCTATTAACCTCTGTAATAAAATATTTAGGTCACGTTCAAAACTATTCATAATCTGCATTACAAGGCATCAATCTTAATTATTGTCTAGTATTATAAAGGCAAAATATTTTGCGTGCTTTATATATTATATGAGCAATGCTCCTTGAAAAGGAGGGTTTAATGCATCTGTCAGCAAAAATTATCGACCCAGGTCAACCTTCGGAGTCCGCGTAGGCTGACCTGGGCCGAAATGTTTTGCTTTTGGTCAATTTTCTGCATGTCAAAGAACCATTTTACCTGAAGATTAAGTCGGTTGTTAGAGGAAATGGATTTTAAGGATCCACAATTATATGATGACTTGCTTAATACCACGGACCACGGCGATGCATAAAGCCCCCTTTTGCCAGAGCATGGCTCATATATATTGAAATCATACTGCATCACGCGTGAACTCAGATCAACGTTCTCCTATATTTTGTGGAATACCATGGTAATATAAAGTCCCCATGGTGCAAAATATGAGTCTTTCTCAGACAATGAGGGTTTGCATTTAACTTTCTACCAGACGGCAACATTTTAGATGGAATATTAGAATACCAACATTTCTCCTATTCTCACAACATTTTCAAACTCCTTTTTCCCCAAGTGTCAGTAAAACGCCTGAATGTTTAGGAAAAGGTAACGTCATCCACTAACGAGAAACTGTTAACTGACCGAGCATTGATAAAGAAAAACGATCGGATAAGAAAAAAAATTGCTACCCGATCAGATACAAAACATTGTGGGGAAAGGATAAATTGCTTACCACCAGTAGTTTTAATACCTTTTTTCCTCGGGGTCGGTTTAACACGGACTTGTTTCGAAAAGGGTTAAAACATCCTCTTGTAAGTTAAGGATAATCAAAATAAATCTAGGCTGAATGTATCTGAAACCATTGTGGCACATGAAAAAATTGCTCGCTAAGAGCAGTTGCTCCTTTTGTCCTACAATTTGCAAAAGACGTCTGAACATTGCAAGAGGCGAGATAACTTGTCAAAATACAGTCCAACCTACATCTAAACAAAAAACAGCGGTCAACGAGGAATGAATCCTGTCGCAATGGCTGTCACCAAACCTCGGAAAGAAATAGGCCAAGCTGAAATTGGTCTCAAGTCCTGTATGCTACCGACTGCGCTATCAGGCTCGGGGCACCCAAGCAACACTCAAACGGATTTACCTAAAACAGGAGCTTGCTCAGTACAAGCGCATCTTGATAAATTTGCCTTCTTCAGGAACTCAGTATATGCGTTTTTTATACAAGCTGTGTAGAAGAGGTAGTCACACAGACAGATTTTACTGTACAACATTTTTCTTTTCCAGACCTACTTTCAAAGTTGAAATCGTTCAATTATTACCATCCTACAATTTCGCGCAAACAAAAACAAGAAAGACAAAATACAGAATCGATTCGTCACTGCATCACCTATAAAGCGTCATTAATTTCAATCGTTCAATTTTATTTGGCGCACTCAATCAACGGAACGAATTGTTCGTTTGTATACATTTGGGTGTCCATTTTTCCTCATATAGGACCCGGACCGCACATTACCGACATCATCGTTTGGTTACGTGAATATAAAAGGTAATATTCTTCAATTTACAAATGTCATTTGTAATCTTGTACTTTTCACTTTTTTTTAAATGTGAAATATACATAGCCTATAAAACTCTTTGTAATTATTTCTATTTGCATTTGTTTCTATCAAATAATTATGTTCTGTTCTATTTAAAAACTATTCAATATGCTGTTGTTCTATGTATAGTCTATGGAACACATGTTAAAATTCTGCTCTGCTATTTGTATACAGACTACTTAAAAACTGTTCAAATTTCTGCCATTATCTACGTGTTTGTTCAACGGTCTATACAAAATTACTAAAGATTATGTGCTGTTTTGTATATAGTCTACTCAAAACCGCTAAATATTCTGTTCGGTTCAATTTGAAATGTACCATGTTCTGAGAAAGGCTTCGTGCATCTTTCAAAAGTATCAACTCGGGTCAGCCTGCGCACTAAGCGCAGGCTGACCCGAGTCGGAACTTTTTGCTTGTCGTTAATTATCTGCATGTCAAAGAGCCAGTGCACCTAATGATTCAGTTGGTTGCTATTAAAGATGGATTTTTGGGATCCATTATTATGTGATTATTATGTGATGATTTTTTTTTTTTGTTTTTTTTTGGTACCATGCATCACGGAGATGCATTATAGCCCCTTTTGCCAGAGCATGGCTCAGATATAAATGAACTTTGTTTAAAATTCTGTTCTGTTCTGTATAAAGTTTATTTGAATATTTTTTAACATCCTCTTTTCTATTTATAGCCTATCTAAAATTGTTAAAATTTATGTGGTTTTCAATTTTAAAGTTTATACGAACATTGCTTAAAATTAGAAATTAATAAGCTTGTCCTTATTTCACGGGTGAAAACAATCTACATATGAAGAAAGTTTACTACTTATACAGTAGTACTACAAACACTGCAGTTTACTAGATACACAGTAGTTTACGCAGAATGCTGTATCAATGGGACGGTGCAGATCTAAGCGTAAATGGACATACATCCAGATCTTTCTCTACACCGATCGCCTATGCGATGAAAGAGCGACTTTTTTAAAAAAAATTCATTTATTGATATTTATCTTTTTTTTATCTTTTTTTTTTTTTTTTTTTTTATTTATTATTTATTATTTATTTTTTTTTTGCGAACGGCATACATCAAGATCAGACTGCAGAGTACTTGCAGTCTTATCTTGGATATACGCTGTCTGCTTGCTTGATCAAGCCTTCGATATAAAAAAAAGATCTTCCTAAAATGTAGATGATTGTATATTAGTGGAAAGAAGTTCTTGTGCACAACATAAAGCATCTATAACTTGAATGAAAAGCGGGATCGGTATCAGTTGGTTGAATTTAATAAAGCAGTCATGATTTGATAATTTGATTGTTAAGTAGAATTACCACTGAGATAGCATCCACAGGAGTTACAGGCCGTCACATGACGACGCTAAAATGTTTAGCCCAAACAATTACCTTGTGTGCGTGCAATTTGCTACAATGCATTCCACGCACCGATTTTGCAAAGAGCAAGCTACGGTTGTCAATGTAGCCTGAGAAAGGGCAGCCTATAACCAAAGAAGCGCTTGTTCGAGTTCAAGCCTCGTTACAGCTTGTTTAGGAAGATGTCGGAGATGTCGTTCCATTTCGTCCCAAAAATGCTCTATGGGTGAAAGATCTGGCGACACAGCAGGCCAAGGAAAAGTATGCAAATTTTTTTGTCTCAAAAAACTCTGTACTCTGTAGGCGATTGTTTTCTTGCTGGAACGTTATGTCATCGCGGCTTGCTTGAAGAAAAGGCAAAATTTAGGAAGGAATAATTCCATCATAGTACTGTACTGCTGTAAACTTACAGTGGACAGCGTGCACGAGGTTGTATGAGTTGCATTTATTCCACCCAGACATCACACTCCCTCCTCTAAAAGCCATGTGTTGAACGACACTTGCGTCTGGATACCGTTCACTGGAACGTCAAAAGACGCGACATCGACCATCGCTGCTGTCCAAATAGAATTGAGACATACCGGAAACAGGATATCTGTCCACCATTGTCTCATGAACCGAACATGTTTCCTGCGCCACCCAAAACGAGCTGCACGATGGTAAAGACATACCACAGGGCATAATAAGGACGTATGGTTGTATGCCGCGCTCTCGTAGGTGATTTCTAACAGTTTGTTCACTGATTGTTCGTAGAGATACTTTAGGCAGTGAAAGTCGCTAGCTGCGAGCGATACCTTAGGTCCTGTTGGCGAATAGGGACAAACTGATGTCATGACGTCAAATGGGGTCGCCCTAATCGTAGGTTATCTGAAATACTGTGTTTGCTTCTCCATAAAGATTGTATAGTCCTTCTTTGCATCAAAACCGTCTAACAACCTCAACCGGCGTTCTTCCTGTTTCAAGCATGCCAACAGCACGTAGCCTAAACGTTTATTTCGTATAGACGTAGCCGTAGCATTTCGTTCACGCATTGAAAATCAAAAGCACTTTTGCTTTACTTTCTCCTAAGTTCCCGTCGACTAAGAGTGATTCGAATAATAAAATACTGGGAGAGTTAGCGACAGGAAGCTAAATGTGCATTTCCTGGACTTGCGCCTACGAAACTAGCATAGCGTCATTTAGGAGACATAGACATATACACTATTTATTGACTAAGCTGATACAGCTCATAGTCATATATATATGATGTACATAATACATATACACGTACATGTAACAGTTATCAAAGGTTGAAGACATTCTCTCTGGAAGAAAGCATACACATTACGATTGTGTTAATGGCTATTAACGTTGTCCTAATCATATTGAAAATTACAAAATTTTATTGATAACTCTTTACCAGACGACAAAAAAGTTAGACTGATCCAAGATGGAAATACTTGTATACGACAAATAAAAGTTACGTATTTTTTTCAGATGATAAAAAGGGTTTGAAAAGGCGAAAACGCTGGGTACCAGTACTTTCTTCATTTCTTAAAGACTTCTGGAGGTTACCTTATTATGGTCATTGAAGATCGGTATTGTTTGGTAATGGGTTAATGACTTAAAACAACGATAACATCTCTATAATATTAAGAAAAGTAGTAATAAAGTTAAATTCAAGAACAAAAAAATGGCACATTAATCGTTGCTCATGGAATTAAATTTGTTATTTCTAACTTCGAGTGCAGATTTTATGTATTTTCCCAAATTAAACAGAGATTGTTTACTTTCTGATTGGAGAAGATAAATGAATTTTTGTATACTAGGTTTTAAATAGAAATATTTCTTTAGATAGTTTGTTCGCTGATGATCGTATTTTTCACATATAAGAATGAAATGATATTCATTGTCACTGTCATTTTCTTTACTTATGTCACTATGACGTTGACTTCTCTCAATTCTCTCAGGTCCATATCTTTAAAGAATGGGATGATAATCTAATTTTTGAAATATGAATTCTTTATTGACCAAGCAGATTTTCTAAATACTTGTCAATGGAATGTTAAGATTTGAAGGTTACATATGTTGTAGGGATGGTCGTCTTGGATACACTTTAGAACCAATTCTGTTTAAGGTATCAACAAGTCTTTGTTTAAAAATTAAATGGAATGTTTTCAAATTTACTTGGTAAGGATTAGCCTATACATTTCCAAAACCGTTTGCAAACAGAAGATGTTTGATCTTATTACACATGCTATCATATCCATTTTTCTGCCCTCTACCTGGATACCATAGTGTTTAAATCCTAATATTCTTTTTAATTCAAAACCTTAATCCACAATTTCATCATTCGTGACTGCCTACTTATGTAAAGTTGATAGCGCCCAAGATCTCCATAAATGGCATTGTTACTTGTAGTATTTTTCTCACATAATAATCTCTTGCAAAAATTAGTATGGATCCGTTCAATTTCTTTAGATTTCGAATAACCCCATATTATCCCCCAGAAAGTCCTAAAATAGAACCTACAAATGTGTCAAATAACTGACAACTTGCTTTCGGTGAAAAATCAAATTCCTTTAGATTACTGATCAACATATTTAGAACTTTGAGTCTTTTACCTACCAATGCTTTTTGGTTCACCGAGAAACTAGTTAAAGATTGTTCCTAAATAGTTAAAATCGTTCACTGTTTCGATACTATCGTTATTATAACACCAATACTCATTTATCTCGGAGAGTATCTCTTTTTCTAAAAACTACTATTTTTGTTTTATCAGTGTTAATTTCCATTCCCCATTTATTACAATATTCATGCAAACGATTTAAGCTGTTTTAAAGATATTTAGGGTTATTCCAAATATAACCATATCGTCCGAAAATTATAAGATTAAAGTTAATTCATTAATATCTAAACCTCAAGAGGGGCTGTTTTAAAGTAAAATTCTAGGTCCTCTATGAATAAAGAATATAAGACAGGAGAAGTTTTCTCCTTTTGCAATAGCCCAACTGGGCTTTCGAAGAAGTCTGTAAAAGAGTAACTAGTTTAAATACACGACTTAACTCTTAAATACATATCGCGAAAAATACGTAAATTTTTACCTTTAATACCAATATTTGAAAGCCTAAGCCAAGTCCGTTCTGTCTATATTCAGGGTAATGTTTAACTCATGGTTTGGATGCAGCTTATGGTCATAATTTGATTTGGCAGAATATTATGAAATGCATGTAGGAACTTTTTCCACTACGATGTTTTCAGCTATCGAAAGAGGTCGAGTCTACATAAATTTGCGTTGAAATAGTTAAACACGTAAAATTCAAGAAGATCTTACGTGAGTGTTCATGCTATACAAACATTTATGGGAAGGGTTAAGTGCAAGGCTAAAACGAAGCTTGCCGAGCTTTTATCTCGGATTACTTAAAGACAGGTTTAATGAATTTGATATGAAATGAGCACGTATGTAAGATCCTGTTTACAGGTATAACATGACCAAAAATAAGTATTGGACAAGAAAACCTCGAATTTTAAATGGTCTTATCCCGAGTTCCGTAGTAGGGCAACAAGTAAGATTTGTAATGCGGTTTCTTATAGACGCTTAGCGGGAAAATGTAGATCTTTTCATATGAGGTGAGCTGTGGCAAAATGGGGTTTAATGCCTCTCCATAATGCATTATACGAAGCAAGTCATCACATATTTATAGATCCATAAAATGCATTTTGTCTATCGACCGACGAGATCTGAGGGTAGAATGGTACTTTGACATGCAGAAAATTTACAAACAGCAAACAAATAAAGAAAATTCGACTCATGTCAGCCTGCGCGGACTACGCAGGCTGGCATGAATCGACACTTTTTGCAGATGTTTCAAGCCCCCTTTTCACAGAGCATGGGTCATATATTTTAAATGTTAATATTAAATACGCATTTTAATTGATTCTAGAATGATTCTAGATATAAATGAAGGATAAAATTCTAAATTCTACGATAACTTTTAGTGTCATTGTAACAGATTTCGCACACCTATCGGCCCAATGGAATTTCAACAAGAACAACAATTTATACTTCATTTTTTCACAAACCTCACACATACACACTTGAACTTATTGCAGATTCAAGAGTGACCTTGACCTTTGCTTCAGCCTGAAACACCTTTGTAACAGCTAAAGCACAATCTGCGTGCCAAAATCTTTCACCATGCAAACTTTCAGAAACATATCTTAAGAGTGACAGAGACAATTATTCATAATTGCAGATTTCTATAAATCTATGTAACCTACAGCATGTTAACCCCTCGGAAAAGGGCCAACCCTGACCCAAGGACAACAATTTGGACAACTTTTATATTAGATCAACAGATACCTCTATCCATATATGAATTCATGTAAACCTTGTGACCTAAGATAGTGCTGTAATTGACCATATGGATGTAACTGATCATCTTGAAGAACAATCACCTTTGCTGAATGATGTCTAGATGGTGGTACATACAAAATATATCCTTTCTAGGCTGTGCTGTTTCAGACAAGATGATTTTTTTTTTTTTTTTTTTGTTGTTGTTGTTGTATGAATCAGTAAGATACATTCACCCAAAGTTTTCCTATCCAAAAGAAGGTCAAAGGTCATCCTAAGTCAGTCATTTTAGCAGACTTTGTGTTGCTCCTGATACTTATTATCCATACCAAGATTAAAGGTCATCTCACCCGCTGTTCCTGTGGAGATGATTTTTGAAGATTTGCTGTAGATATAGTTAGTATCAGCGGCAGTCTCAGAGAAATAGTTTACGTAGTTGTTGACATACGGACGGACGGACGAACGACGGCCGACAAGCTATCACAGAAGCTCATCTTAAACACTTTTGTGCTCAGATGAGCTAATTAGTCCGAAATCACTGTAGTTACGACTCCGATAGCTACACGAGATTGTAAAAAGTGCACGTGATATTTTAGGATATTCCATGTTCGATTTAAAGAGGCAGTGTAAAGAAAATTAATTGTACGTGGATAGTGCTCATTAGTATACTCTAATATCTAGAATCGGAACAAATAAGCAGCTCTTGCTCACGGTGTGATTTTCTAAGTGACCGAAAAAAAATTCAAATCACCATATCCTCACAGCTTACACAGTCGGCCATCTCCACGGAAATGAGACGATAGGGAGACTCTGTGTACAAAGGCACAGGCAACGCTCTATACTTTCAAATCGGTGATGAAAACTCCAAATTGCACAAACAAAGGATCATCTTGCTTGCACCTATGCAATTATTAACCTTTTTTTCTGTATGTTCGTCAGTAACGTTTTCTGTTTTTCAACCCGTCTAATGACCACCTAACTATATACAGTTGACCTACCTGTTTGATCGGCCACTTGTTCGGTGGTGAAAAATCTACATGTAATTGTTGCCTTCAAAAACTGTGTGTATTAATAAGAAAATGTTGTGTTGGTCTTCCGACACCGAAAATATCGGCTAAAACATCTCAAGAATGGGTAAGCATGTCATTCTTTGTACTTACGTGATCTTATGTCTTTGAAATTCGAAAATAGGAGAATGTAATGCAATTCTGTGGTCTTTCAAAGTGTTTTCTACCTACGAAAAGTTGTAGCATGTGTACATTATAGTCTGATACATTTGTGCCATGAGCTGACCGTAGCCGACATAAATCGTCAAGGACCTATTCCGGCTGATATTGCCATTAAATTGCAAATAAGAGTGAAATCAGTTTTGCTGTCCAAAAGTAGTGAATTATTGTCTTAACTTCTTGTCGTCGAATAAATGTTCTGAGTATTTTAGAGGCTCAAGCATGTCGTCTCACACACATGAGACTGCTGGCAAAGAATTGAAAAGAAATAACACAAAATTGACATAAATAAATAGAAGCTCCCATAACCTGCACCGATGGTTGAGGGCTTCCTTTCAAACATTTAGTTCTCGGTAACATACTAAAGACATAAGCTCTATTTTCCCGTTAATACCCTTCACCCAAAAGTTAAAGTATACATTTGTTTGATGAAACGTGACCGAATTTCTGAAAATACAAATGACTGATATTGTCACAATTGTAAAATCTGTCTAATATTACTTTATCTAAATTTAGCTTTTGATTAGGCGAACGGTCTATATGTTACATTTGTAACGCTTATCTCGTAAGTGAAGTCCACATATAAACACATATAATGAAAAACATTTGGCATCTTTAGAACGCTCTTTGGTCTTCAAATAGTCATTGAAACACTAAATGGCAAATTTACCGATCATAGCAGAAATATTGAATAAAAAAATTACTAAACATGGAAATGTGATTTTTTTTTTGCAAGACAATTCTTTTTTAGGCCAATTACACATAGATATAACAGACGCCAAATCCAAATTACCCCGGGAATAAATGCCGTTCTTTGACAAGTAAGAGACGGGAAGAAACTAATACACGCAACACATGTTTGAACGGTCTACATACATGTGCAAACGCATATACAGAATGCAATTTACTATGCATTCAACATAATTGTTTACACCTGACAATATAACATCGAAGAAGAGTATGTATAACAATATATATCAAACTTAAGTTAACAAAATTCATTCATTCATTGGAGAGGTCATCAGACCTCTCCAACAGTGGTGAGTTTAAAAGGCAGACTGCCACAGAATTTGCTGTCTAAATCCATTTTTCTTGCGAAATTGTTCTGATACACAGTCTGTTTCGTTATGGTTTTGTAAATAAAGCGAAATCAAAAAACCGAAACAGGAAATAGACGTGGTTTATTTTTCATATGACGAATTTCAGAAAAGATTTGTTATATTAATTTGCCATTTGCCATGGCTGCAAATGACCTTTCAAATAATTGTAATTTTTCATTAAGCAAATAAATCTAAGCAGAAGAAAAAATGAATTTCGTTAAAAAAGAGAAAGAAGACCGCTGGACAAGATCATGCGACTTGAAAAGGCGGCAAGAAGGTCAAATGACCGTCATGTAAAGCACATGAGGTTTCTACGCGGTGGCTTTTTTACTTGTTTCTTTACATGTACCAAAATATATTGAACTTAAAAGCCAATAAACTATTTGAAAACACTGATGCTGACCTCTACTGGCTTCTTTTGTAAAGAGGCCAACTTGTTCATTCAAGCGTTCACATATTCATGCCGAGCCCCGGTAGCTCAGTCGGTAGCGTGCAGGACTTGAGAACACGGGGTCCAGGGTTCGATCCCTGGCTACGACCCCTGGCTCGGCCAATTTCTTTTCGAGGATTGATGATAGTCACTGCCACAGGATTCATTTCTCTCCCACCGCTGACCAATGTTTCGACGATGATTATGTGGCAAAGCAGCCAGTGGCTTGGAAAGAAAATTGTGCGAAGTACTGGTAAAAGAGACTCCAGGAACGCATGGATAGGTGCACTGGCCGCAGCGATATAACTGAAATAATGTTGAAAACAGCGTTAAACGCCATACAATCAATCAATCCATCAATGACATATTCATTCAGTCATTTTTTCCTTGTCTATTTGTATATTTTGAGTGGGTAGGGGTGATTGAGTGAGTGAGTGATTACTTATTAGCGGAATAGGGCGATGTGGTAAAACTAAAACGTATTATTGTGCACAGCATTATTCCGGGTAACAATCTTCTGTTTAGGCATAAATTAAAAAAGTAAACTTCAAAAAACAACAACAACGAACACTTACAATTTTATACCTCATTGTTTTCTTCATGATCTCTGGTAAGAGTGATAAATTTGCCATTTGGACCTAAATCAACCATTATTCGTTGACCACATATCGTAGCAAAGATACTAAAGGTTTAGGGTCGCGTTTTTAGGAAAACAGAAAGTCAATGCAGTGTAATTGATTGTTTGTTAGCAAGCAAGCGACATACTCATAGAAAACAGGTTGAAAGACCAGAGCATTGTATGACACCCTCGTTTATTCGAATTTCGAGGACCAAAACATGTTCTTATCAGAGCCATTGAATTCGAATATGAAGTTTCCTACCGGTGAGATCAAAGATCCGTAAATTCGATTTGGATACATTTAAGGTGTAACAATATGTGTCAAGGAATATATATGTATAATGACCTAGCCTGCAAGAGGAATGACAATTTATTGAACTACTTATTACTTATAATACATGCTAGAACAACAATATTCAAAACAGTATCTCTTCAACTACAGCGATTATTGCTTCGTGATTTTTGAGACAATTCCCCTTAAAGGTCCGTAATCCACAGTCTGCTCTCGTCTTCGGTGTCCGCTAAAAATCTCTATAAATGTATTACCAGTGCGGTCTCTGTCATGTTTAGGCAGCACGACTGTAATGAGATCGTGATATAGGCTGTAGGAATTGACCTGGTAGGGCGGAGCTATGTTACAGATCGCTGCATTTTAAATTGAGGTAAAATAGGTAATTCGGAAACATCGTGAGCAGCCGTATTAAATGCTATATAAAAATAAAGAAAGCGCAAATTGAACAACGTGGATAAGAAGCATTTCTTAAAAATATTTCAGGCGGTAAGTGTATGCGCTTCATGTGTCCATAAAGCAAAGGAACGATAGAGAACTGCTATGATGCATGTGATTACGCAGATTTACGACGAACAATTCTGAACTGGCTCGAGGCCACTAAAATGAAAAATTAACTGGTCGAGTTATGTTAAAGGTTAGCCACGCCCTGCCAGGTCAATTCTTACAGCCCATATATCGACCAGTGTCTGTCAATATTGGTCAGTATTGCCTACTCCAGGTGTACTACCAAAACCTCATCGATGAAAATTGCTTTCCTGTATGCCCTGTTCCTATTATTGGTATTGGTAGTGGGAGTGTTTTGACTTCTTATAAATGTGGTGTGAGATGCGCGATCGGTGGAGAGATGTGAAGACAGAGGGTGAATTAAGATATCTGTAGAGAGAAGGTTAAGATCAGGACAGAATGTTGTGGTACCATCTTAGTGAAATGATAAGATCTGGAATGAGAAAACAATTGGTTTTAATAACTATGTAGAATTTTACCAAATAACTGATTCATGTTTGAATATCATGTTGAAGTAGTTTACTTATGTCGTAATTAATAAACAAATAGAAGAGCCGTGTTTATGTTATACTTGATGAACTAAAATCCACTATACAATCCAGACAATTAGACGCATAGCGTTACATTGGTCCACTGGCCGCCGTGATATTACCTATTTGTTAAAACGGCGTTAAACTCCAATACAAGCAAGAAACAAGCAAATTTCGACCTAAGAATGTGGGTTTTTTTTAATGTTGAACACCGTTTTGAAATATATATCCATTATGTCATGCTGACCACTGCATCTTAATATTTGTCTCCCGTGTTTCTTTACCTGCCCTAGGTAGAATATTCTTACCAAGCAACAGCTTACAGACCTAAAAAGTGTAGAAATGATGTTCTGCAATGATGGGGGCTTGAATCCTCTCGCCATGTCTTTTTGTAAAATCTCGGAAAGAATTTTGGCGGTATTGACCTCACAATCTTTAGCTCGTACAAGCCCTGTGTTTTACTGACAGATCCACCGTAGCAGGATTACCTTTCACTAAACTGCGTGGATTTGCGTAAATTTCTGAGTATTGGATATACACACGTACGATCCCTGCTTTACCCAAAAATATGAACTGACATAAAGTTATGCAAATATTTACTCAAATCATGAAGTTATGCAATTCAGTGAAATTTGTTTTCAGACTTAGTACGTGCTTACAAAAATTGTGTACGCAAATTTCGTGCGTACAAAGTTTAGCGAAAGGTACCCCAGGACTTGTTTCTGTTGAAGCATGTCCTTTTAAAATCAATTCTAGTATAGTTTACTTATAGGAATCCTGCTTGGCTAGGTGACGAAAGTGTATGATTCCAAATCTGTATGTCGGCATGTTCGATCCTCACACGAAGCGCTTCGTTTTTCGTGAGAGTGTCCTTGGTCAAGACACTTCAGAGCCCAAGCCTAGCAAAACTTACATGAATAAGTCAGCAATCGCCCTGATATGACTTGAATAATGTCGAAAGTGGTGTAAAACACCATTCAACATGCAACCAACCAAACCTTTCATCACATAGTATGTATGCATACAATCAGTATTAACATCAGCATGGTCATCACCCTTATTATGATTACCCGGTACTACTACTACTACTACTATTATTATTATTACTATTATTATTAATATTATAATTATACTGATTATTATTATTATTATCATTATATCCACAGGTCTACAAAATGAGGGTCTCCAACATTTTTCTACTCTCTCTTGTTGGCTGGACTGTGGCTACACCTGGTATTGGTTATGGTGAAGAGTACGCAAGAAGACCTCCATCGATTGTTCCGTTGCCACCGTACGGACCAAATACGTTTGTTGGTTATGGTTATCGTGGTATCAGATCCCCGTATGGATCCTACATGCCCTATGGTAGTGATCGAGGTTACGGTATGCCCTTTGGCAGTTATCAAGATTACGGTATGCCCTATGGCAATTATCGAGGGTATGGGATGGCCTATGGCAATTATCGAGGGTATGGGATGCCCTATGGCAATTATCGAGGGTATGGAATGTCCTATGGTAGTTATCCAGGATATGGCATGCCCTACGTTGGTTATCGAGGCTACAACATGCCATTTGGTGGTTATCGAGGCTATAGCGATTATGATTATCCTGACTACGATTACAGCGGATATGGGAGTCGTAGCTATAGTAGTTCTCCTTATCGATCCAGCTATTACGGTAGATCTGATCCTTATGACAGCTACTATGATGGATACAGTGACCGTTATGGAGACAGACTTGGATATCGATTTTCAGGAGATAGTTATAGGGGCGACAGATATGGCGACCGTATAGACCAATATAACGACCGTTTGGACCAATATGCTGACCGTGTGGATTCTTACAGGAGCACTTCCCGCTCTACTAGTTCGAGAAATTAAGTATGTACTGTATTTAACCTTGGATAGTTGTTCTTTAGAACTAGCTTGCTTATTGGCTGGCTGGCTTGCAGTCTGACAGGCTTACTTAGCTATCTGACTGGCTGGCTGGCTTTATAATTTTCATACTCGAGGCTATTTGGCTGACGGTTTGATGGCTTTGTGGTTGGCTGTCAAATACGTTTGATGACTG
Source organism: Hippopus hippopus (assembly GCA_946811185.2). Taxonomy (NCBI): domain Eukaryota; kingdom Metazoa; phylum Mollusca; class Bivalvia; order Cardiida; family Cardiidae; genus Hippopus; species Hippopus hippopus. The sequence continues at coordinate 33,197,053 of OX328099.1, read as the reverse complement.
ATCAGTTCTTTGTCTATCTCCTGTGATGGCTATTTAGTATGCAGCCATACTGGCTAGATGGCCAAAGGGTTTGGTCGCTATATGGTTGATTGCCTGAAAGGCTTGATGGCCGACTGGCTCGATGACTACCTCGCCGACTTGCCCGATGGCCTGATGGCTGACTTGATCGATGGCTATCTAGCCGGCTAACCCGATAGGCTCACAAAGTGGTATTATTAGCCACAAAATATTCCCGCCCAGGGTAAGCTCTCGCACAAAAACGCTTTCTTTCTTCTAAGCAGGTGGTAAGACGTATAAAAAATCTTACTTGGTAATTGTTCAAGAGTCTTGACCAAAAAGTTATATATCAGTAGTAACTATCCACCAGGAAATAACTGAAACCTCGAAAAAAAACATGTTTGCTATGTGAGAAATCGAATTTTGAAAAAAATGGTTCTGAGGTACCTTACATCGCAACATCAATACGTTGCAAAAAAGTACCATTACGAAAATATCTCATTCAGTTTAGCATAAATTCAAGACTTAATGTCCAACGGCGGCCAAAAATAAACAAGGGGGTGGTAGTGTGTATTTAGATTTAAATTGTACCATTTAAAAGCATGGAAATCACTATGAAAAGGACAATCTGTTATTGTCAGGTCCAAGTGTTAGTGACAGGCAGGAAAATCAATCTTAAAACTAGGTAAAAAGTTCCAAGTCACTCTATGTTTTGTTTACTTTTACCTGGTTTTAAAATTCATTTTCCTTCCAGCGACTAACACTTCAACCGTTTGTACAAGGACAGATTGTCATCTTCACAATTATTTCCATACTTTTAGATGGTATAACATAAATTTAGATACATTTTAACACTCCGTTGTTTACTTTTGGCAACTACTTTAACTTTAATCGGGGTAAACAGTAGGGAAACTTACATGACTTGCACAATAGATATGTAAACAAATACTTGTCGTAACAAAATTTAAAACCGAGCGTTACAACAGTCTTCTATGATAGCGGGAATAGGCCGCTTAATAGCGAAAAGAAGCGTCATTGAGTGCCATAAAAGACCAAAACGACATGAGAAATCTTCTGCTTTTTTGTATATGATTGGTGGATTTGTCAAAATATTGCTCAATATTACTTTTCAAAGCTTTTCAAGACATTTAATTATGAAAGCCTTTTGACCCCCCTCCCCCCCAAAAAAATGCCCTGCCCTCAGGGATTTTCTAAAATACAGTAAAAGTAACACAAGCATCCTTTTTAAGCTCGGCTATTTTCGGAGAAAACATCCAGGTACTGTCAAAGCCCTGGTGTCGTCGTCGTCGTGTTTGTCGTCATGCAAAAACTTTGACATGTTATATCTCTCTTATTACAGAATATTTACTTAAAACTTGGATAAATTGTTTTCTATCAAAAAGGAAACCTATACAGCAAAGACAGGTAACTTTCAAAGTATTTTTGACACAGCTATGCTCCCTTTTTGACCTAGAATGAATTGTCACTGAAAATCAAGCAAACGCAGCCGAGCGTTGGTACTGCACGTTGTACTCGTGTCACAGAAAAGCGTCGAGAAACCTTTAAGAGCGACGGAATTTTTCAGTTCTACAATTACTTTTTCAAATTGACGTACTTGATAATCTGTACAAGTCCTGCCCAAACAGCGACAAGAAAGGTAAAGTAGGAAAAGCCACTTGAAAATCGAACAAGGAACACCAATGCCCAAGTTCTACTGGAAAAAAGAAAATCAAAGGTATTCTAGATATCAATCTTTTTTCCTCTCGATGCCCACCGTTTTTAGTGCATGGGATTTTTGAATACTCGCTTGACCTTGTAGACTAGAATGTGAAGTTTGAGCGTCTTGATGGAATCAAATTCTTTGAATTAATTCTTGAGAGGACGAGGGCAGGACCATATCTGTAAAGTTTTTTCAAAATCAGTTATGTATTTTCAGAGAAGAAAACGGTTTGAAATAAAAGTTAAAGGAGGCTCGTGAACACATATGACAGTCAAAGGGTTATGTCATAAGCTATCTGGTCTTTGGCCAGTAGAGCTAAAATAAACGTATAGTCGGCACATGTGTCTTCGCAATGTGGTAACTACTCGCAAAGGTCAGACCTGTTCAGACTTGTCAAGTTCTGTTTTTATGTTGTTAAAGAAGATATAATCAAACCACGATGAACAAAAAATGTATCAAAAAAGACTAGGGAAATCTGTTTCTTTTGGAAGGGCTAATAGCATTGTTTAAAGATATCCTGATTCTGTGATATATCATGGAGAAAAACAGACGTGCACAGGAAACAAAAGTGTTTTTCATGAAATTTCATTGGTGATCCTTCACTTTCTTATAGAATTCAGCTCTTCCACTTTGCTTGTTTCGTTTTGGCAAGGCTAAAAGTAAATACATGTACTTTCAAAATACATATTTTGCTCAGAGGTTTGTAGCAGAAGTATTGGTTTAGCCAGAAAATTCTATAATATTCCATCGCGTGTATATGAAAATACCAGAATTGAAATATGGATGATAAAACTTTGAAATGCAATGTGTAAATCCCCTTACTTACAAATAAAGCTGAAGTTCTCAAATGTCTATTTGCATCTGTTCAAATCTTTCTCTGCCAAGCTCGGTAACTCAGTCGATAACGCACAGGACTTGAGAACAGGGGATCGTTCATTCGATCCCCGGCTCGGCCAATTCCTTTCCGAGGATTGGTGATAGTCATTGCGACAGGATTAATTCCTCTCTCACCGCTGACCATTGTTTCGACAGTGGTCATGTGGGAAAGCAGCCAGTGAATGGGAAAGAATATTGTGCGGAGTAGTGGTAAAAAGAACTTCAGGAGAGCATGGATAGGTGCACTGGCCGCCGCGATATTATTGAAATAATTTTGAAAACAGCGATAAACACAATACATTCAATCAATCAATCAATCAAATCTTTCTGGTATCGTATAATGCAACATTTATTGCTTATTATTTGGTATAACGGCTTGATTTCAACTCGAGATAGATTAAACGCCAGCCGAGCGTTGTGACAACAAATTTTGTTTTCATAACAGAACAGAGTAGGACAGTTCTGTTCTTTTTATGCAGAAATGTGTCATATGCTTTGGTTTCCAATTTACAATTACACTCTTTTTCTTTTCATTTTCAGACTTCACTTACAACTAAACAACCGTCAGCGGTATCCAAACTTCTCTTATACGAACAGATCTGTAGCTTTAGAAATGTAGCGCTATACTTCTTGTTTTGATATTTGACTTCCGCCATTTTGGTCAGTGTTTCGTAAATAAAAGTTGAAACTCAAAAAAAAAGGGTTTCTCACTTAATTATGCCTATCGAAAATCAGACGGAGAGGAAGACATGGGGAACATGGAACGAAAAAACTTATACTGATTTTTTGTTCGTGAAAAAAGTATTTAAAATAACTTGCACGGAGATGGTTGGAAAATTTCTCTAACAAGAACAATTAACTCTTCTAACCCTTTGTAAAATTATTCCATTTCTTGCTACCTAAGTCAAAATCTTTGTGGCAAAAGGAAATAACTCTGGAAACCAGTATTTTTCCTATAATGTTTTCTACTCTTCCAAAGACGAATCACGTCATTTAAGATATATAGGATCAGACATGAGTCGGCGTTTGAGAAAAAAATTTATCAAACGAGTCTAAGTAAAATGTTATTGAGCGAGCCTTTGGCGAGCTTAAAAACATTTTTCCTTACGAGTTCAATAAAATTTTATCTTAAACGCCAGCAAATGTCAAATTCTTTTTATCACATATTGATATTTCACAAATTATAGATCAGAAGATGCAAAACCATCTATAGATGTACGCGCAGTAATATTCATAAAACCCATTCTCTTCTATGAAATACGTACAAAATGACGTTGAAAATGACATCACACAACTGTGATATCAAACGTTTATAAGATGAGAAAATTCGAAATAGGTATATTACACTGAAAACAAGGGAAGTTATGTGATAAAAAGTTATTTCGTTTATCTCGTCCCTTTCAACTTGGACTAGTCTAAAATTTTGCCATCATAATTTTGCACCATAATCACTGGCGTTCTCTTCAATGGGAGTGTAGCACTCTCAATCTCCTCATTCGAGCCAATCAGATAAAAGCATACGAAAATGGCTGTCTGCATAAACGTTTTCTAAAAGCTGATTGCTCTGTGTAATCAGCTACAAGAGTCTACCTAAAAATTTAATAGAAAACATCGGCGAAGATCTGGGAGCATACTCACCAACCATTCTAAATTGCATTCTTAGTCTAACTCCAAATTTAGAAAATTACACGATTTCTGATTGGCTGAAACCAACTGTGCAGCCAATCAAAATTGTTTTACTTTGAAATTTAGAAAAATCTTGAGAATTAGACTAAAAATGCAATTTAGAATGGTTGGTAACTACTTCGTATGAAGTCTTCTATACCAAATCTTTTATGTTGATTCTGGTAACTGATTAGACAAAGCAACTAGCTTCAACAATATTATCATACAGCTAGCCATTTTCGCATACTTTTTTTTATAATTGAGGTATGCAATGTCCCGATTACTATATATCAAGCGAAAATCTCGAAAACGGCTGTCTATCTACCTCATAGCTCTGTCTCAAGAGCTGTTTCGTCTATGCTGAAAGTGGCGAGAAAATTTTGAGTTAATAGTGTTTCACACCGCTTCCTACGTAATGTTTTTTTTACTACCTATTGGCTAATTGATGTCATGTGAGGCGCACCTGTTTAGCTTATCTTTTGAGCCCATTTTACGGCCACATGTTCCTATACCTCAGTATACATACATAGTCAAAAACCAGAAGTGTTGCAGCCCTGTATGATATTTCGATGCGATAAAGAGAAGATAGAAAAAGAATCGGAAAGTACTTGACAGCTACATCAACAAACCAGTCTTGTGACTAAAACATGGGCTGTAATAAGGTACACAGCTGGCCTCATGGTATGTAAGAATCTCGGCCTTTTTTCACGAAAAGAATTAAGTCTCTTATTTTACTCAGATCGGCTGACGAATACATTTTCTGACTCAAGTTGAGTTCTTTATTTAAGACGTATTTCACTAAAATTAACAGGCTTTGAAAAGTAAAGTTCTCAAATAATGAGTTATCAAACAAGTATACGTAAAATGTTATTAAGCGAGCAGACTAAACTCGGCAAGTTAAACAGACTTAACTCAGTAGAGTTCAGCCCATTATTCTACTGAGTTGATTCTCAAAATTATGCCAACTCAAGATTTGAGAACATTACTTACGTCTGTTAATCTGAGTGAAATGCATTTCAAATAACGAACTCAATTTAAGTTAAAAACTATGTCCATTAATGGATTTGAGTAAAATAAGAGACTTAAGCTTTTTCGTGAAACAGGGTCAAGCACTGCATTCAAATCCACTTGAAAAGTGGACGCTTTAAGTTTGGTCAAAAAGAAAAAGAAAATGTCAGAAAAAAAAAAACAACTACCGATGCCTTCAAAGTGTTCACAGTGACTTGACAGACATACATACACATATCCTGAACTTCCGCCCAGTATTTGAATCACAGCTTGCAGTCTGTATCTCACACTCCTCACAAGACGTCGAAATCGCTCGAGGGGGTAGCTGCTGCCACTCTTCGTGCAATGCTGCTTCCAGTTTCCACAAGTTCTGTGGAGAAGGATCCCTGCGTTTTATCAGCAGACCAAAATGTCCAAAATATGTTCCAGGGGACTCTTTGCTGACCATGCTTTAGTATGGAGTTTCAGCACTTTTTTGACCATGTACACATATGGGTCATGCCTTGGCAAAAGGGGTTTAATGCTTTTCCGTGATGCATCGTACTAAGCAAGTCATCATATAATTATAGATCCATAAAATTCATTTTGTCTCACAACCAAATGAATCATGAGGTAAACTGGTCCTTTGTTATGCAGAAAATTGACTGGTAGCAAAAGATTTCTGCCCAGGTCAGCCTGCGCGGAATGCGCAAGCTGACCTGGGTCGATATTTTTTGCAGATGCATTTAACCCCCTTTTCAAAGGGCATGGATTATTTACATGTATATACAAGTATACATTAAGTGATTATCAAGCCGGTTAATCGGATTCTATTCAAAATTCACTACACAACAATAAAGCAATCGCTCGTTACAAGCATTTGTTTGTTTCCACAAATATCATACATATACTTCGGTCCTAAGCGTTTACGGTGTCTTATGCATCCGCGATTTTTTTTTTAAAAAAAAGTACACCGGTACATAATCGTTGTAAACATGCACGCGTCCGAATTCTACTCAAGTTTTGCAGAGAGTAAGCCACGATTCGACGCTAAAAAATGCGGCAAAAACAGGTAAAATACGATAATTTGATATTTTTTTTCGAAATTTACTTACAGTTTCTGAAAATTCACTGCTCAAAATAATTAAGGTAATGGCACCCTACTGGAAAATATTCAGAATCTCAAAATAAATGTGCATTCTTAAATCTATACTTAATTATACACACATATGTGAAATGTCATGAAGGTTGACCGGTATCTTTTTTAGTTGAGATTTTCACCATAACCTCTCTGTCCTGTATGTAGCCAAATATTTACTATCAAAAAATGGAAAACTGCTCATTACAAAAATATCTGAACACAGAATGCACACGATTTTTGGTTTAATCATAACATATGACATACTGAACAAGAATAAACAAACAAAAAAAAAAAGCTTTGAGAAAATACCAATAGGTAAATTTTCATTGTTATAACCAAAAAGTACTTATTCTAAATAAAAAACATTTTTGTGCTTCAACAGCACAGCAAGTTAAATTATGATGCTTTCCATATGAAGTAGCCCAATAAAATAGGTATCGAAATCATTATAAAGGTCTTGCAAGACATATATGTAAAATGTAACAACTTTCCTCAATTATAATTTGGTCAAAGTTCTGTTGACTACAACTATGTGACGACAAACTATGGTAGCATATTTCTGCCACGAGATACGAGATAACTATTGCGATAGCTTAAGAGAACTATCGCGATAAAACAATCTTTCCTGGAAATATTATCAAGATAATAAAAAGTTTCACGATACAAATATCGCGATAATTCTCACTGTTATCACGACTTTTTTACGTTCGTGCCCACAACTGATATTCATGCTATCTATAATTAGATACGGTTTCGGAACATCTTCGTCACCAACCTTATGAATTCTTCTTTTTCCTGAATGGTTAAGTTGTTCGTAAGAAGTATTTTGAGTCGTCTTTGTGTTTAATAGACTTCAGTTCATTTCATGCGAAGTCAAAATTTACCAATTAAACTACAATTGTAAATATTGTGGCATATTTCTGCCACGAGATACGAGATAACTTTCTCGATAATTTTAGAATACTATCGCAATAAATCAAAGTTTCCTGGAAATCTTGTCTAGATTGTGAAAAGCTTCTGAAAATATTATCATGATAAACTTTATTATCTAGAAAATTTTACATGGATTAGGGAATATATTATCGCAAAATTTCTCAATCAGAGCTGACATTTGTATGGTGGCATATTTCTGCCACGAGATACGAGATAGCTATCATGATAATTTTACAAAACTATCGCGATAAATTAAAGTTTCCTGGAAATTTTATCGAGATAGCGAAAAGTTTCCTGAAAAAAATATCACGATAAACTTAATATTTCAACGCAAAATTTCTCAATCGTGCACGAAGCTGACATGCAAGATAAAATTATCGTGATAGTTCTATCTGTTTCTCGATATCTATAAATAGAAAATTTATCATTTGGATGAACTCGGTAGTTTTTGACTTCACAAGATTGCAGTAAGTAAAAGTTCGAATAATTAATAATTGTAGCTTAATTGGTAAATTTTGAAAAGACTCGAAATGAACAGAAGTCTGTAAAATCACAAAGACGACCCGAAATGCCTCCTACGAACACTTCAAAACCACTCAGGGAAAATGAGAATTCATAAGGTTATAGACGAAGATGTTCCGAAAACGTATCTAATTATAGATACCGTGAATGTCAGTTATGGGCACGAAAGCAAAAAAAATCATGATAACAGGTAGAATTATCGCGATATTTTTATCGTGAAAATCTTTATTATCTAGATAATATTTCCAGGAAACTTTGTTTTATCACGATAGTTTTTTAAAATTATCATGATAGCTATCTCCTATCTCGCGGCAGAAATATGCCACCATACATTTGAGATACAATTATCGTGATAGTTCTACCCGTTTCTCGATATCTATAAATAGAAAATTCACCATTTCGATTAACTCGGTAGTTTTTGACTCTACAAGATGGCAGTAAGTTAAAATTCGAATAATTTACAACTGTAGTTTAATTCACATGTTGAATACACATGAAATGAACTGGTGTCTGTTAAAGACAAAGACGACTCGAAATACATGAATCCGTGGAAAAAGATATTTGACCAATCAGATCATCGCATTTATTTTACCCGATGTGCAGCCTTGTTGTCTGCTACTTCGGCTACCAAATAAACGACTGTTAACGTTGGAGGGGTGCGATAGTATTATTTATTTTGTGTTTTAAACGTTTGAATTTAAGAAAAAAGTTTAAAGTATGCGCTTTGCGAACGTGTACCGCTGACGTGAGATCACGCAGAGGCTGTAGACAAGTTTGGATTATGATAATGACTGAAAATGGGACATATGCAAAGAGTTCTGATCAGCGCTACATTACACAATAGATTAATTAATGCTATATTTTTTTCCCCTCTGAAAGAGACAAAAATGTTTAAAAGTGGAAAACAAAGGTAAAAATAGATCTATATGAAATACTAATAAAAAGAAAACACGTTTACTTGAATATCTAACCTTGTTCAATAACCTATGCACATAAAAAAAGTGGCACTTATCATCAGTGTTTCAGTTTGACGTTATTCTTAACCCTTGGTGCATGAAGACTATGCTGATTGTGTAGATGTAGATCTGATTGCAAATAACATGTAGTTTAATCTTGGATTAAAACTATCCGCTATTTACAATAAGCATATTGGCGTGTATTCCTCACTACATATTCCTCACTAAAAGTAGAATTCAATTATGAAATTAAGTCTAACTTCTGTTCTGTACTGGTGGAAGTTCAGCTCGAAAGGCAACTTATGTTAATTACATAAACTTTCGACTTAGTCGTATTAAAGTGGATTAGCACATCTGCCATTTCAAAGGATGTGTCGGTAAACTGTTAATTGATAGGAAGTGTGTTTGATTGCAAACCAATTTGCCGCTCTACTCAACTTCACCACCCGTTGTCTTCAGTATATCATAAGATAAAACAATCTACCGTCAGTGATATTAACAAGTTTGTCAAATTGACAGCACACTTAACGCATTTTAAAATCACCAGACAACCCCTTTTCCCTTAAATTGAATTGAAATTTTTCATAGTCAAGTCATAGTCAATTTTTCATAAACTCACACCTCTCTGTAGAATCAGACAATCTATAAACTTTTCGAAATGTTTGTAATTCAGTGTTATTTAATTGTGTATGATGTTGAGATTACTTTACTAGCCTTACGAAAACAATGAGTATCTTTAATTCTGTTATACTGTGGCAAACCGGAAGTTGGTTGAGGTGTTTATTCCTTCTCATTGAAGTTCAAAACTTTGCTAAAACAAGTAGATCTATTACATTGTCCGTAGCCCCCGTAATTCGCCCTTTTAGTACATATCCTTGTGTAAATTAGTTCAAGCATCTTTAAACTTCTTACCAAGAATTCATCATCGGCAGAAACATATGATAGAAATATTTTTTTCCGGAATTTTAATATTGAGAGAAACAGTCATGACAGCACGATTTAAGTAGCCTATCTGCTATACTGTATATGTATTTACTGTTGTTGTTTGGGAGCCCTTGGCAACAGTAACCAAGGAAGTCGGTTTATCTTATCACCACGGATCCATGTATGCCTCTTTCGAACAACTTTAAAACCAAACAGGGAAAAGGAAAATTCATAAGGTTGGAGACGAAGATTTTCCGAAACTGTATCTTATTTTAGGTACCATGAATGTCAGTTGTGGGCACGAACGTAAAAATAATCGTGAAAACACCGAGAATTATTGCTATATTTTAATCGTGAAACTTTTATCATCTAGATAATATTTCCAGGAAAGATTGTTTTATCGCGATTGTTCTCTTAAACTATCGCGATAGTTATCTCGTATCTCGTGGCAGAAATATGCCACCATAACAACCAGTATTTAATATTTTCTCTGTAAAAAGCAACTGAAATCTGGTCCTTTTCTATACTGAATGAATAATGAGAAAAATGCTGCAGAAACTTGTCATTTGTGTCACGTTGTTATTCAGTGCATGACTGAAAGTAAATCTATCTAACATCATGCAATAGCAACAACAACAACGAAAATAACTATGAAAATGTTCTCCCAATGTCACTGGTCACTGAAAGCTTAACATATGCATGTAATATGGAGCTTAAAATGACATGTTCTTATCACATAAATGTGATTTGACGTGTGAACTACTGAGTTTTCTCCTAAAAAAGAACGTTGAGAGATGATAATGTGTTTTTAATCAAATGGCGTGGTATTTTGTCAAAATGTTTCCTTTAAGCACGATTTCTTAAATTTTATGTTACACAGTCATGATATAAAGTTTGAATTTTTTTAGGCTAACAGTCTTGAAACTTCAAACATGTTTGAAACAAGAAATGAATGTGTGTACAACGCTCTTTCTATTTTAATTATGTTGTCATTGGCAGAGTTAAAGCCCCTTTCTCTTGAATCCTTTCATCTGCTATTTTGTGCCTCGCGAGATTCAAATGGTAATACAATTGTTCTTAAAACTACATGGATTTCTAAATATGTCTTTTTTTTTTTTTTCCTTTTGCTTGATCCAGTTTAAACTTCACTAAAACAGTTTTTGCCCTGGTATGAGAGAAAGTTGCAATTCCTGTGACAAAGACAACAGAAGTTAGGGATCTGAGTGCAATGATTGCATTTCTAGTTATCATAATTATACACTATACAATAAAAGTTAGTGCATGATGGAAGAAAGAACATTGCACCATTGTGTTATTTAGATTAGCCAAACTTGAATTACATCAGTCAGTACTATTCTTATCCTGAAAATTGAGTTTAATGGAATATTCAACATGTTTAAGTATGGTGGCCTCTGACTTTCTTTTACATTCGGTAACACGTGAAAGTCCCTCAGATTTTTTAGAAGTAAACATAGCTGTTAGACAACCCTCTCCTTATATTTGAAATACGAAAAAAGTCCATACTTTAAGATAATGATGGTGAATCATCTGGCATGTAGTACACTTTAATATTTTTCATCTTGAGGAATGCTTCTTTTTGCCTCTTTACTGGCCATGTCACTACAAACAAAAAATGAATATAACTGTAATCAAACAGCAACATTATTTTTTGAAATTAAGGGATGTAGGAATGAAGAGAATGCTTGCTATTTGTCCAAATTGAAATCTATATTCAAATTAATCATGATATAAATTTTCTGATAGTGATACAGTTGGAAGTGCGACGGGAAAGAAGGAAATTGCTTGTGGTGAACAGTTTCTCCTTTTCCCACAACATGTTCAAAAGCAATTGATTAAAAAAATGTAAACCGTTTCAATAAGGCAAATGCGTCAAACTTCTCCATCATTCTATGGAGTGGGGGAACTGTCTGTATTATGAGGAAAAGGGTTAAAGGTACCTATAATGGCATATAATTTTTCTCTGAGGAAGATATCAAGTTCGTTAAACCGACAACACTGTGTGAGTTGTAGCCTCTTGCTAAACTTGAAGACAATAAAGAAGTAATTACACTTTTTCATACAATTTTTCTTACCCAAACAGAGCGTTTTCTAGCAATCCTATCAAATTCAAAACTTTCATCTGCAAACTTTTTCAATTCATTTACCAAATAATCCCAAAATAGAAGGCTTTTGAAAACATTGCAAGAAAAGAACAAAATGCTGGTCACGTGACCAGCATTTCGTTTTACCATGTTTTCCACCCTTTCAATGATAGATCTATTTTTCAGTCACAGTTAATTTGTTGTCTATCAAAGCTATCAGTATGGAAGCGTCTATACTTATGTTGTCTAGTAAAGGTTTAAGTTTAGAGAGGAGAAACATTGATGTACTTTCTCTCCTTCTCAAAAGCATCCACCGCAGCCTTTTTGTCTGACTATTCTGCAACATTCGTCCTATTTTGAATGCATTGCAGGTTTATCTATGGAACGCCCCAGCTGTCTGATGTTGTGAGCAATAGTGTTGACATGTCTAACCTCTGTCTCATTATGTCTAAAAAAAGTGTTATTATGTCCAATTGTGGTGTTGACTTGCCTAAACATCGTCTTATTTTGTCAAAAGGCAGCGTTATTATGTCCAAATGTGGTGTTGACTTGTCTAAACGTTGTCTTATTATGTCAAAAAGTAGTAATAATATGTCTGAATGTGGAGCTGACTTGTGTTAACGATGTCTTATTATGTCAAAAAGTAGTGTTATTATTTCTTAATGTGGCGTTCACTTGTCAAAACGCTATTTTAAGAATATTATGTCAAATAGTAGTCTTATTATTTCCAAGTTCGGTGTCGACTTGTCTAAATTTTGTCTTATTATGTATAAAAGAAGTGTTATTATGTCCATATGTGATGCTGACTTGTCTATACATTGTGTTATTATATTAAACAGTAGTGTTACTATGTCCAAATGACGTGTTGATTTATCTAAACACGGTCTTATTATGTGAAAAGTGGTGTTGACTTGTCTTACTATTGTCTTATCATGTCAAAAAGTAGTGTTATCATGTTTATATGTGATGTGGACTTGTCTACCCATTGTATTATTATGTCAAAAAGCAGTGTTATTATGTCCAAATGTGGTGGTGATTTTGACTTAACGATGTCTTATTATGTCAAAAAGTAGTTTTATCGTGTTCATATATGATGTTGACTTGTCTACACATTGTCTTATTATGTCAAAAAGCAGTGTTTTTATGTCCGAATGTGGTGTTTATTTGTCTAAACGCTGTCTAATTATGTCAAAAACAAGTGTAATCATGTTTAAATGAGGTGTTTAATTGTCAAAACATTACCTTATTATGTCAAAAAGTGGTGTTACAAATTTCAAATGTACTGTTGACTTGTCTCTACACAGTCTTATTATGTGAAAAAGTGGTCTTATCATGTCCAAATGTCGTCTTGACTTGTCAAAACATTGTCTTAATATGTTCAAAAGTGTTGTTATTATGTTCTTATGTGATGTTGACTTGTCTACACATTGACTTACTATGTTAAAATGCAGTGTTATTTTGTCCAAATGTGCTGTGGACTTGTCTAAATACTGTCCTATTATGTCAATAAGTAGTGTTATCATGTTCATATGTGATGTTGACTAGTCTATACATTGTCCTATTATGTCAAAGAGTAGTGTTATCATGCTAAAAAATAAATTAGACTTGTCTGCACATTGTCTTATTATGTTAAAAAGCAGTGTTATTATGTCCAAATGTGCTGTGGACTTGTCTAAATACTGTCCTATTATGTCAAAAAGTAGTGTTATCATGTTCACATGTGATGTTGACTTGTCTACACATTGTCTTATTATGTCAAAAAGCAGTGCTATTGTGTCAAAGCGTGGTGTTAACTTGTCTATACATTGTTTTTTTTTGTCAAGAAGTAGTTTTATCATGTTCATATGTGATGTTGACTTGTCTATACGTTGTATCATTATGTCAAAGAGTAGTGCTATCTTGTCCAAATGTGGCGTTGACTTGTCTTAACACTGTCTTATTATGTTAAACAGTAGTATTATCTTGTTGAAATGACGAGTTAATTTGTCTAACCGTTGTCTTATTTGTCGAAAAGTAAATGTGACGGTGACTTGTCTATGCACCGCCTGAAACATAGCAATACATTTACATGTATATTATACGTGTATATAGAACGTGGTTGTTAGTGGAAGTACAAATGGATGATATCTTGAAAAAAATTGGATTAGACAAGTCAACACCACATATGAACAGGATAATACTACTTTTTTACATAATAAGACAGGGTTTGGATTACCCATCATACATTTGGACATAATAAAACTGCATTTTGACATAATAAGACAATGTTTGAACAAGTCAACACGATAGTTGGACATGATAACACCACTTTTTGACATGATAAGAATGTGTTAAGACAAGTCAACACCACATTTGAACATGATGACACTACTTTTTGACATAATAAGACAGCGTTTGAACAAGTCAACATACCCTTGGACATAATTAAACTGCTTTTTGACATAATAAGACAATGCTTTGACAAGTCAACACGGTATTCGGACATGATAATACCAGTTTTTCACATAATAAGACTGTCTTAAGACAAGTCAACACCACATTTGAACATGATAACACTACTTTTTGACATAATAATGCAATGTTTAGACAAGTCAACACCACATTTGGACATAACCACACTACCTTTTGACATAATAAGGCAATGTTTAGACAAGTCAACACCACATTTGGACATAACCACACTACCTTTTGACATGATAAGCAATGTTTAGACAAGTCAACACCACATTTGGACATAACCACACTACCTTTTGATATAATAACGCAAAGTTTAGACAAGTCGACACCACATTTGGGCATAATAACACTTCTTTTAGACATAATAAGACAGAGATTAGGCATGTCAACACTACTGCTCACAACATCAGACAGCAGTGGCATTCCATAGCAGCATATCTCGAAAAGCCTGTACTGAACGGTTATGTATCGGCGGAAATGGCGGATTCACGGTACCGAACATTGCCGAATGTTACCGCAAATGTTTGTGTTTAGCCACACACTTTCTTTCAATATAATATCTGCGCATAACTGATAAATAAAATGAAGTAAAGTTGTTAAACTTTTCAGTCAATCTTACTGGCTGGACACTTTATAAAATAAAGATGTTTTGTTATGTGATTGAAGCATAATGAAGTAAAACTTTATTTTTACTTTGCCGTTGAATTTTCTTGCTTATAAATTTGCGTCTTAAGCACTGTCATATCATTTTCCCCCTATCATTGGAAATGATGCTGAAATACTTCTTGAGTCAAAAAAATATATGGGGCTCTGCAAAGATGCCATATTTAAAAATCGTCAACTGTGCGAAGTGTGACAACTGTCAGCATCGGATCCAACTCTCCTTTTGTGTTAAGCAATCTGTCTTGAGGAGGAATGCAATTTTCCTATGTCTGCATTACCTTAATTAAACATTTAAAAAATCCCTAGTTTTAAATAGCGACCCTGAGGAAGAAGCAAATGAAAACATTGTAGGAAAAGGAAAAAATGCTGGTTTCTCAGAATGTTTTGTATCTATTGCAATATCTTTTAAAGTAAAAGACCGCATGCTTTTCTATAATAATCTACTAAGAAAAAATATCCTTATTTAATACTAACAAAAACATAACAAATACAGTGATAAAGATTTTAAAAAAAAAAATGAAACAGTGCTTTTCAACTATCTATACGTAACAAAGTGAATAAATGCCCCTGTGAGGCCCTTCAAATTTCAACAAACCAAGGATCATAGGACAGCCACGGATGTAACTAGAATTTACCCCTGACCTCAAACATGTAAGATGTTTTTTCATTTTAATTCCAAGATAGTTCAAGCATATTTTCTGTTTACTGCATGATTTTGAGTTCTTTTGATGAAAAAAATATTTACTTAACGTCCACCACTAAAGCGCATGCGCATCTTTCAAACTTAAGAATCGCGAATGTGTCGACCCGTGCTTACATGTAGTTTCGAAGGACCCCCATATGGATCACCTATTCAGTCGATTATTAGACACAAAAAACTGCCACAGTCCCTATAGAGAATGTTTATAAATGTCCGTTGAGTATGAAGCCCATCAACCCAAAACCATGTGGCATTAGTTTAACAGTTTTAATGTCTTTTTTTTTCTACTTCGCCGAAAGGGGCGAAAACATGGGCTTTTGCTTAAGGTAGTAGACTCCTAATGGAAAACAGCTATTTCCACTATAATATTATCCTACAATATTTGCTATGATTAAAAATGAGTATTATTGTACTACTTTAACCGAGCCACTTTTTCCTTTTGTTCCTTCTTAAAATTATCATTTATATTCTTATTATAAAGGGAGATAATAATTACCTCCCTTTTCAGGAAACTAACAAAAGTATCAACAAATAATTTCAAGACAGACATCAAAGGAATTTCTGGTCGGTTAAAAATATGCAAAAGTATTATATCAGTATAAATCCTTATTTATCAACTAACAAGAAATTTTATTCCATGCTGCACTAGCAGCGTTAGGGGTCCACTACCTTAAGGCATAGATCATGATCATACTGCACAGAACACAGAACGTGTAACTAGTCTGATTTTAGATCAATACACTGTCCGCTTGTTCAGTTAAACCTATTCAAGAAAGGTCTTTCTGGGTAGCAGAAGATGCTATTTTTAGCCGTCGATAGAGTTCGAGTATGTATTTGGCGCTGAAACGATTACGCCGCACCTGTGTATTTTGATATGTAGGCGTGGTGGTTTTAACTTTCATTGATTACCGAGCATAGAAAACTAAGACTATATGGATATGAAATCAATAGACACAGTATTTTCTTTTTCCCCAAGATTTTTTATTTTAGTATCCATAGCCATTTATAACTATATCAGATGCATTATCATATGCATCTGATAGTCTGTCCTGAAAACCAAAGAATAATACATCATTGGAAGCAGAGGCGGAGGAGATTGAGGTTGACCAGCCACCCTTCAAAATGATTTTCATGTTGGGAGTTAAAAAGCACTTTACCACTTTACCCCGTTATATATTCAATTATTTTCTACGCTAACTTTGAAATGCTTTTTTTGGCGCATTAATACACAATTTAATTTAGTCCAAATATTTAGACGTATACTGTACATATTTATACTCGTACTTATTGACGCTTCAACATTTATCTAGTGGACATTTTAAATTTTATTTTTCTTTTGCATGTAGCGTCTAAACGGGTCCCATTCAGTTCTATATAGTAAATCCGATCTCTTTAAAAACGGTTTTATTGCGTAAGAGAACTTGATTTACTGGTAGGAACAACTTTATTTGAAAATGTTCAGTCGCTGTCTTAATAAATAATGGGCAGATTCATTCAGAATTCAATCAAATTACTTTCAAGTGGTATTGTCGACGGAGCCACCGCCATATTTTTCAGTTATGCAGACGGTTGCACAACAAACCAGAATTGACTACAGATATTTTAACGAAATCTGTTTCAAAAATCAATCAAGACCATGCCGAACAAAATTTCGTTTAAAAAAAAAACAAAATACGTTTCTATAAGTTGTATTACCCCATTCATTCGGAATGATTGCATCTCTTCCATGGCAATTCATAACAATAAAGAGTGGTGTTGAATCGGAATGAATTAAGCTCATAAATAGGCAAGTTTTGTACAAATATCCTTTTTTCAATTGAGAAATTATTTATTATTCTTATTTCTGATGTATGATTTATTGAACAAGTTCAGTTAAAAGTATCCAAAGTTGCTGTTCAAACAGCGACAAAAGTCGATGTCGGAGTTTGCTAAAGGAACCTATAAAGGAACCGATAAGACCCTGCGTACACGATGAATTTCAAAATGAAAAAAAACGCACGTAGGGGCTTATAAATAGGACTAATTTTACCCCCCCCCCTATTTTTTTTGCAATCTTTATACCATGTTTGTGATGTTTACTAGTTATCGATCGTCAAGCCCTTTTTACCTATTTCCATACTGATATGACGTTTTACACTCCTACAAGGGACAGCTTGTAAAACACATTGTGGGAAAAGAAGCAATTGATTGCTGCAAAAAGTTGCTTCATTTCTGATTATTTCTCCCGTGCTGTTCTAAAGTAATTTTCTTGTGTTTAAAAGGCTACTCAAGGCGTTCGTTTGACTGTTAAGTGTTATATCTAAATATAGCTTGTGTAGTGAAGAAGTTTATCTCTTAACGTTCTAAGAACAACTTAAGGTTTTGCGGCCAGTGTAGATCAAAATCAAACTGCCCTGACCGTGCAGTCTGATCATTGATATACACGATCTGATATTTTGTCAGCTGATATGTACAAAAGAGCAGTGAACTTCCAACATATAGACTTTGTTTATTGATATTAAATCTATCTACTGGTTTAAGCGTTTAACAAGTTATCTGCGTAATATCTTTACGTGTATAGCAATCAAGTAGGTTCAGACGCCATACAAAAATTTAAGATAGAGAGGTCTAGTTTTCATTCATACAGTGAAAATAAAGTGCAGGAAAAAAAAAAGGTTTTACAGGTAAGCTATACATTTCCTACTCGCACACACTTTAGTTTGTTCTGTTTCCCTCTATCTCTCACCATGGCCAATGAATAGATGGATGATCTTGCAATGGTTAGCACGGGGCCAGCCTGTTCCCGCGTTAAGTAATTCAAGTAACTCTCTCTTTCTCAACCTGTCAAAAGGTCATATTCTACCTATCCTACCCTGAACGTGTGTCATGCTGTTTTAGGTTGCCGAAAAGACACCTAATCTTTCAGCGCCTGAAGCGAAAACAGGAGCTTAAAATTGGGGACGGAATAGATCAAGATCAGACGGCACAGAAGGTGTAGTCTGATCTGGGATCTGTACTTTTCGCTTTTTTCGTCAAGTTAACAGGATAAAAAATTCTCTCTGATCATCAGCTGATTGTATTTTAGCCGTCAAAAGAGGTCGAGTTCAAATATTCACTGAAAAAATTACACTCGGAACATTTTGTAGTGTTTGATTGCCTTTTTGACTGGTGTCTTCTGCTTGTTTAATTGAATCTTTACCAAACAACAAAATTTCAGACCGGTCCATGTTGAAAGCATTTGCAGACGACAGATTAAATGCGGCTCCAATGACGGGAATTATTCTCTGAAAGGTTGGAAAGCATAGTGGGAAAAGAGAAAATGCTGGTAACCAGCATTTTCTCCTTTTCCCATAATGTTTTAAAAAGGCTTCTTCCCAGGGTCGTTAAAAGTCGGGACTGGTAAAGGGTCAACACACAGCCTGCTGCAGATGACTTTTCCCGTCTTACGGCAGAATGTATTGGAAACACTGTGGTATAATGACAAATTGATCGTAACGAGCATTTTCTCCTTTTCCACTGTTTGTGAACGAATTCGTCGTCAGGGTTGTAAAAACAATGGAATGTTTTGAAAGGATTAGAAGTTTAGCATTTTTATGACGACGGAAAACAGTGTAACAGCAGTTCTGATTGCCTGTGGGCTTATTGCGATTGCACTCAGAACTGCCCCCGCACAGTATTCTTATTCATACTCTAAACCTGGCTATTTTTATTGCTCATAGATGAAAGATACTTTTGCAAATTGGAAAGGTATTTTCTCTGCAATCTGATCTTAATCAATGCTGTCTGCAAAAGCACATTGGTTATAGGCCTAGTTTCTGGAGATTTGTCTGATTATCCTACACTGATAATTCGAACTTAATTTCTTGGGCCTGCACATATACCCCTTGCTTTCCCGCCCCTTTACGTTACACACTCCACTCCAAGCCACAGAACTTTCCGCTGCCGAGATCGCGTTTTCATCAAATTTCATGTGCGATATTGCAAATTCTTCGAAATGATTGTTAGCGATTGCGATTAATGAGGGATTTTGTCTTTATCTAACTTGAACAGCCACTGGCTTGGGAGGTATATTGTGCGATGTAGTGGTTAAAAGAAACTCCAGGAAAGTATGGATATGAATGCTTTATTAATCATTCATAAGAACGCAATTTTATCCGGCAATATTCCGAGGTACTTTGGGTCCTGGGTGGCTCAATGGCAAAGTGCACGACTCGCAACCCGGAAGCCCCTGGTTCTATCGTTATCGAAATATCCTCACTCGAGGCACAATTTGCTTGGCAGAGTCCTTGGGCATGGCATTTTGAACAGAGCCACTGCCTAATACTGGTGAAACCCTGGGCATACATAAATATGTGAGCTGTCGCCTTGATATGTCTGAAAATAATGTTGAAAGCGGCGTAAAACACCACTCATCACCATCATCCCGATATACTAAAAGAAACGGAATGGTCGAATCTAAATTGTGAGAACTTGTGGCCAGACCTTTTTGTCCGACATAATTTTATTTCTTCTTTTGTAATGTATGTATATTGAATAATTTCAAGTTATTAAGATGGCAAAAAAATATGTTTAAACTAATGAAAGAAAGTTAAACGTAAGAGACGATGCGCGTACCTTTACACCGTGGTATCTTGTGCTTAGAAGAAGACTTCATTTTAGAGCTCTTTCAACAAAGGCCGACACGATAAAGGATCGAACCCTTCCTGGCTTGTAAACCATACCTCAACGTGTCGATCGATGTAAAATATAACAAATGACGATGTTGTATGGTGACGACGGAAATGTAAACAAAACGGGTTTGTTATCAGGAAAGGTTGGGGTCATCTTTTGTAACGTTCCTCATACTAAAATTTATAGTTTTACACTTAAAACCCCCGCTTCCACCTTTCCCCCCCCCCCCCCCCCCATTTTTTTCTTCTCCTTTTAACCCCCTACTTCAATAATTTCTTTTTTTGATGACCCTAAGGAAATCGAAGTGCTGTCAGCACTGTAATCGGTCGACACTGAATAACTGCACAGATTTGAAATCACAAATCAAATCGTAGTTCTTTGAATTAAGTATGAGATAAAGAAAAATCCTATACCGTACAACTGAACCACGTAACACCCCCCCCTTTTTTTTTTTTAACTGTCTTTTACAAATTAGTAATTTAACGAAATGGTTGAAATATGTTTGTCAGTCGACAGCAATAAAGCGTAAAATGTATGTGACAATTCTGATCAACAATACCCATTATCAAGCTTTAGATATCACTCATCATGAATAACAGTACCTACCAACCATGTAAAAGAGTAAAAAAAATACAAATGTTCTTTTCTCTACATTCCTAAGTATGCTTGCATTATGACTTTTGAATTGTTTACTTTTGACTGCTAGTGGTCCTTTTATTTTTTCCATTTTTAACAAGCCATCGTATTTATGACTGGCTAAATCGACCTACGCAAAATCGTCGAGTCCAAAATGTCTGCTGGCCAATTTCTCTACTATTACTTCCAAAGAATGTATATACCCAATAACTAGATCTACCTAACCCTGAACCAAATGATTCAATTTTAGACACGTCCAAATCGAAAGCATTTGTACATGACGTATTAAATGTAGACCAAATGATGATTTGAATCGTTGAAAGGGTGAAAAAAAAAACATTGTGGGAAAAGGAGAAAATAATGATTATCTGCATTTTCAACAGCCTTCTTTGTCGGTGTCGTTAATAACGGGATAGTTTGGTAAAGAGTTAAAACGCTCTTTAATATTGAATTTTATATTTATATAAAATATAAATTATCTTCTATATATTATGGTTTATATTAACTTCTATATTTTACAGTCAGAAAAACAATATCCTAACATTACAATTTCATGGTCGTTTTTTTTTTTTCATATATATTCTACATAAACAGACAATCAAGATCTAAGATATAAAGGTCTCTGATATTGTTCTGTACTGTGTTCAAAGGACAGTCTGATCTTAATCTTTCATTGTCTTCAAAAGCGACTTTACTTGTCCTGAGCCAACCCAGGTCATTGTATTTGAGTCATTCTAACGAGCAAGCGCATAACTACAGTAAACCTTGTGTTCTTTATCTGAAATGTGGAAAGGATGATAATCAACTAATATGGAGCAGCTGATGAGACAAAAATGTTGTTGAGTTTTACTCTTTAAGCGCTGAATCAATCAAAGTTCTGTCAGCACTGTAATCGGTCGAGACTGAATAACCACACTGTTTTAAAAATCACAAATCAAATGATATTTGTTTGAACTACGTATGGGAGAAAGAAACGTTATATTGCCTTTTATACTGGATTATAACCTTCACAATGCATTAAGAAATCCATTTTTAATCGGTCGGCGTGAGCCGGACGATTAGAGAGACCACAACTTTCAGAAATCCGTCTGCTGAGGGCAAACTGATCTAACTGCAACTCGTGACAGCTTTTTCCTACAGTCTAATAACACTAATATTAGCTGTTGTGACCTTATTACGTTGAACTTTTAACCCTAATAAGCCATAAGGAATGGTGTCAGTGATAAAGCAACAACTTATGAATGAAACAAGAGCGAATCCAGGAGTATGTGGATTATGTTACGAGCACACCTTGTGTTGAAAAGATGATAGGTCATTTGGCCTGGAGCAAGGATAAACATGCAGTGAAACGGAATTTGTAAGGAAACATTGCTTTAAAAGAATTTGAAAATTTAGATTGTTTTGCCTTGGAGCAAACTGATGTACATGCTGGTGGTGAAAGCTGTATAAAAAAGTAATCTGCATTTGGTAGTTTAATGTAAGCAAGGTGAAGCGTGTGAAGCAGTGTGGGACAAAGGATGTAGAGTTGTTTAAGAGTTATTATCCTAGTGGAGAAGCCATTACATAAACATTTTCAGAATGGTCTGGTTATCCCACGCTTTCAACCTTAGAAACCAGACTGTCCATTCACTATACTGACCAGCATATATTTGATTATGCATCTTTCAGCATAGGATGTATTAAACCTTGGGCTACTAAGCGCGAATTTATGACCTTTTCCGGACATTGTAGATCAAGATCAGACTGCATACTACATGCTGTCTGATTTTGTATCTTTAATGTCCGACAAGAAGATATTTTTTCCAAAACAAAAATACCTTTGAAATAGTAAAGAACTGAGTTTTTACTGTCAGCTTGAAAGTTTCATTTCACTTATTTAGCAGGTTAAAGGTTAAATTGTTTTCATAGCCCCTCTTCCTCTCCTTCCAACCACGGCTCTTGTCGGGCTTTAAAAATGTAGTGGGAAAAACAGCATACATGTATTAAGCATGTTCTCTTTTTCCTCACAGCGTTTTTTCGTCATTTGAAAGATTTTCAACATTTTGTCATTTGGTAGAGTTAAACAGATCATTTTCTTAGATGGAAAAAACCCTAAAACTGCAATACAAAAAACTCACTTAACGTCATATTCTCCATGTCTGAATCAACTGACCAGGGAAAAAGCCTCTTCGGAGAGCACAGATTCAGACCAGATTCAGACCAGACTGCACAGAACATGCAGTTACTCAAATTTTGGATCTGCTATTCCTATTGCTTGAGATATCGTAGTCAAGACAGCAATGACCATGCAATAATTAGGTTGCTTTTCCACGCTTATCAGATCTATTTCATTAATTGAGTGCTTTAGTGTAAAACTCTCAGTAACATGTTTGTCTCATCAGCATTCTGGTTGACTCTCATCCTCTCCATATTCCAGATTAAAAGCACAAGGTTTACTGTAGTGATGCTCTTGCTCATTACAATGATTCAATACAATGGCCCATGTTCTCCAGTGACATATATATAGTCGCTTTTGAAGACAATAAAAGATCAAGATCAGACTGTCCTTTGAATGCCATGCAGATCAGTATCACAGACATACATATTGAATATCTTAATTGTCTGTTTATGAATAATTCATATGAAAAAAAAATCGACACTGAAATTGTAATGTTTGGATATTGTTTTTCTGACTATAAAAGGCCAAAACTGGGTGTTTTAACCAAACTTTCCCGTTTCTGATGACCCCGAGGAAGAAGGCTGTTAAAAACATTGTGGAAAAATGCAAATAACCGTCGTTTTCTCCTTTTCTCACAATGTTTTTTTTACCATTTCAAAGATTCAAGTCATCATTAATTTGGTCTACATTTCATTCGTCATGTGCAAATGCTTTCGTTTTGGACAAGTCTAAAATTACATCATTTGGTAAAGGGTTGAGCGTTTGGTGGATATTACATGCTTTGAAAGTAATGTGGGAGAAATTGGCCAGCCGATGTTTTGGACAGAACAATCTTGCCAAGGGCAATTTAGCCAGCCGAAAAACGTGCGGTAGGACAATTTGTCAAGATAAACGCGAGCAGCCAAAAGTAATCACTTTGATAGTCATAATACAGGCACATTCTATACGACTTATTCATCATATCCATCATTCAATATGGATATTATTGATAATATCTGACAATATGTTACAGTATAGTTTCAAAAGTTGCAAAAGTTACAGAAAAGAATACATGTATTTATATTTTCTTAATCTTTTATAAAAGGTTGGTAGGTACTGTTATTCATGATGAGTGATATCTAAAGCTTGAAAATCGGTATTTTTGGTCAGAATAGTCACTTACATTCTACGTTTTATTGCTGTCAACTGGCAGACATACATCTTTAGCATTCCGTTAAACTACATGTACTAATTTGTAAGGGACGGAGAGTTTCTACGTGACTCAGTTATAAAATGTCTATCCCATACATAGTTCAAACAACTGCCATTTGATTTGTGATTTCAAACCACTGTAGTTATTCAGTGTCGACCGATTACAGTGCTGACAGCACTTTGATTATTCTTGCAAAGGACTATGTGGAAATTATCTTAATTCAGTAATAAATTAGTTGATTGATTGGTTGTTTTGTGTTTTTGGCCGCTTTCAAAATTATTTCAGTCATATCGCGGCGATATCCTACTTTTTCATGTATGTCATGCATTTCACTAGCACGTCTGCTTGCCAAATTTACCTGCCGTACTTCCAAAGAATGTTGTCCATAACTAAGTAACCCTCAACTCTTCACCAAACAACAACATTTTAGACTTGTCAAAATCGAAAGCATTTAGACATGACGAATTGACTTAGCCCAAATGATGAGTTGAATCGTTGAAAGGGTAGAAAACATCGTTGTAAAAGGAGAAAATGGTGGTCATCAGCATTTCCCCGTTTTTCTTTTGTGTTTTCAACAGCCCTATCCCTCAAGGTTGTTAAACCGGAATTGTGTGGTAAAGAGTTAAAACACTAACTTAACCTACAGGCCTTTTCCAATCAGAAACCAATATACAAACATTACAATTTCATGGTCGCTTTTTTTTCTCATACTGATCTATATCCTACCTGAAAACACAATTATGATCTAAGATATCCACGTGTGTAATATTGATCTGCATTGCATTCAAAGGACAGTCTAATCTTGATCTTTTATTGTCTGCAAAAGCAACTTTTCTTGACCTTAGCCAATACAGGTCATGTACTTGATTCATTCTAATAAGCGAGAAGCATAGTTACAGTTAAGCTTGTGCTGAAATCTGAAATACAGAACCTTGTGGAAAGGATGAGAATCAACCAATATGAAGTATCTGATGAGACATGCATGTTGTTGAGAGTTTTACCCTAAGACCCTAAATCAATGAAATAGACATGTCAAGCTTGGAAAAGCAGCCTATTTATTGCAGGGCCATTGCTGTCTTGACTAGAATATCTCATTGAAAAGCTGGCATGACAGATCCAAGATTTGTTCTGTGCAGTCTCGTCTGAATCTGCAACATAAAGTAATTCTTAGCCCTCTAAGGAAAAGTACCTTAGAAAAAAAAAATTATGCTCCAACACTTTTCCTTCGTCCGTTGATTCAGACATGGAGAATTATGATGTCTTATGTGAGCGTATTTATGTTGCAGTTTCAGGGTTGTTGTTTTTTTCCGCCGATGAAAATGCTCTTTTTAATTCTACCAAATGACAAAATTTTGAAAATCTTTTATAGGGTGAAGAAAATCCTGTGGAAAAAGAGAATATACTAGTTACAAGCAGTTTTCTCCTTCCCACTCTGTTTTCAAAGCCCCACAGGATTGTTTTGTCAAGCGTCATCAGACTGATTTCAGTCTAAGCTCATCAAGAAGAAACACGTGAGTGACCGTGCAATATGGTAGTGCAGTGTCCGTAAGGGGTCATGAAAACAATTTAACATATCTTACACTGGAAGACGCGTAATCAGATATATGCTGGTCAGTATTTTGAATGGACAGTCTGGTTAGTAATGTTGCAGGCGTGGGATCACCGGTTCATTCTTAAAATGTTTACGTAATGGCCTCTCTCTACTTAGAAGTTAAAGATTACAAGTTGGCTTCTTTACAAAAGAAGCCAGGAGAGGTCAGCATCAATGTTTTCAAATAGTTTATTGGCTTTTAATTTCAATATATTTGGTACATGTACACAAACAAGTAAAAAAGCCGTCGCGTAGAAACCTCATATGCTTTACATGACGGTCATTTGACCTTCTTGTCGCGTTTTCAAGTCGCATGATCTTGTCCCGCAATCTTCTTTCTCTTTTTAAACGAAATTCTTCTTATTTTTTCTTCTGCTTAGATTTATTTGCTTAATGAAAAATTACAATTATTTGAGATGTCATTTGCAGCCCTGGCAAATTAATATAACATATTTTCTGAAATTCGTCATATAGAAATAAACCACGTCTATTTCCTGTTTCGGTTTTTTGATTTCGCTTTATTTACAAAACCACGACGAAATAGACTGTGTATCAGAACAATTTCGCAAGAAAAATAGATTTACACAGCAAATTCTGTGGCAGTCTGCCTTTTAAACTCACCACTGTTGGAGAGGTCTGATGACCTCTCCAATAACCCTCACACAACTCTACATCCCTTTCCCTGACAACTTCACACTTTTTTTGCCTCACTAACGATAAACAACCCACGGCCAGTCGCTATTTTAAACTATTGGTTGCTACGAGTTGCTTTCACACCACTTTGCTCTAAAGCTGTACAATATAAATTTTCAAGCTCTTTGCAAGTAAAATTCCTTACAATCTCCTTTCATTAGCTTTGCTACAACCCTAGATGACTTACGAACTTATCAATACCTGCTACATAGACGGACAACACTTGTCACAACTCGGCCAATCCCGTAACTACGTATATTCATTGTTCAACGACCCACTTGGAGTTTGCCAAATAATGTGGACAGTCGACGACTACAGAATGTGTTTACATCACGCGATACACCTGATTCGCTCTCGTTTCATTCATACAATACTGATTACCACTGACCCCATTTCTGATAACGGAATTGCTTGACGCCTTTTTACAAGGACTGTTTACTCATTCTTGCGCTCAACCGAAAGTAGTTTTTGTAATAAGGTCACTAGAGGCAGGTTAAGCGTTAAAACGCTGTAAGTGAACGCTGATACGAGTAGTGGTTACATTAGGTTGCTGTCAGCGGATGGATTTCCGAAATTTGTGGTGTCTCTAATCGGCCGGCGAAAGCCGATCGATAAATAAAATAGATATGTTCAGCTTGGAAAACTTGCAGCCTAAATATTGCAGGGCCATTTCTGTCTTGACTAGAATATCTCAATAAACTGGCATGACAGATTTAAGATCTGACTGCTGTTCTGTGGATTCTGGTCTGAATCTGCATTCTCCGCAAAGGCTTTTTCCCAGGTCGGTTGATTCAGACATAGAAAATATGGCGTTGATAATGCTTATTTGTGTTGCAGTTTTAGATTTTTATTCCTCGATTTTAATGCTCTACATATATTTAAATATACCAAATGACAAACTTTTGAATAGCGTTCAAATGGTGAAAAAACGCTGCAGGCAAACAGAGAACATGCTGAATACATGCAGTTTTTCAAAGCCCCACAGGATTGTTTGGTCAAAGGTTAACAAACTGATTCCAGTCTAAAGAATCTCATCAAAAAAACATGTTAATGACCGTGTAAAGTAGTAGTGCCGTGGCTGGAAGGAGAGGAAGAGGGGCTATGAAAACAATTTAATACATCCTACGCTGAAAGATGAGTAATCCGATCTATGTTGGTCGGTTTTGTGAATGGACAGTTTGGTTACTAAGATTGCAAGCACGGGACAAAATGTTTACGTAATGGCCTCTCCGCCAGAGTCATAACCCTTACACAACTCTTCATCCTTTGTCCCTCGCAGCTTCATACGCTTCGCTTCACTAACATTAAACGACCAACGGCCGATTACTACTTTAAACTTACGGCCGTTACGACTTGCATGTTCATCGGTTTGCTCTAAGGCAGAAAAATCTAAATTTTCAAATTCTTTTAAAGCAATGTTTACTTTCAGACTCCTTTCCGTTGTAATTTTATCCCTGCTCAAGGCCATAATGACCTATCATCTTTTCAACACCTGATACATTTACGGATAGCACTTGTCACAACTCAGCCGATCCCGTAACTATGTGTAACTTGATCAACGGATCACTTGAAGTTCGCCGATTAAAAGGGACAGCAGACGACCATAAGATGTGTTTACACCATCTGATACACGTGATTCGCTCTTGTTTCATTCATAAAGTTGCTACTTTATCACTGACCCCACTTCTTATAACTGTCTTGAAAGTTTACTGCTACAAAATTTCCAATTTTTGCTGACCAGAGATTTTGATTTTAATACTGGTATTATGACATAATTCGCTAAACAACCTGTAAGCCCCGTTTTTTACATAATTGAAAAGTTAAGTATGGGATTACTTGTTTGCCTGTTTACTACTAGTTACTATTCTTGCGCTTATCTGGGTTAAAAGTAGTTTTTGTCATAAGGTCACCACAGCAAGTATAAGCGTTGAAAAGCTATAAGTAAAAGCTGTTACGAGTTGCAGTTAATCAGTTTGCTCTCAGCTGACGGGTTTCTGAAATTTGTGGTCTCTTTAATCGGCTTGCTAAAAGCCAACTGATTAAAAAGCTTTGAAAAACGTTGCGGGTGAAAGGAGAAAATGCTGATTACCAATGTTTTCTATTCTATCTAGTACAAATACCATCGTTTGAGCCGCATTTTTTTTTGGTCGTCAGCATTTTTTTTTTTAATTTGGACAATGCTACAATTGTGTCGTCTGAGAAAATGTTACAACTGAGAAATTGTTCGTTGGAGCAGTGTCTCCTTTTGCTACAATGATAAAGAAAGTGTCAGTATGACTCAGATCGTCGACTGCAAAAGTTAAATCACTCAACCTGTTTGTTCTTATACTGTCCATTTTATCCTTTGTCAAGTTCTTTTTTTTTTTCATTCAAAATGGGTTTTTAACTGATTTAATGTGACTATCGTTTCATATATTCCACGCAGAAGATCGCGAAGATTTTATAATTCCTAGTAGCCGTTGATGGATCGTAGTCAATTTGTGAAGTTCTTAAATCATTCGCATATATGAGCTATCAGCTAGAATTCTTTGTATAAGTTTTGGAGGGTTTAATCGCTGTTTTGTAGCGAAACCCCAAATTGAAAAAAGTGAACTTCTAATCTGTTATATAAATATGTAGTACCGGTATATTCACAGGTAATGTAACTGAATAGATGTCGGCATGTCGTTCTGGAATTATGGATTATTTTTCTAAGTAAGTTCCTGTTTTAACTGTATCTATAAAAGTTATTTGTTTCAATGGAAGTAAATGCCAATTTTTTCTCTTTTTTGCAGGTGTTCATTTTGAAGAATTAGGCAAGATGGAGATTCTTGGGCTTATCGATGTGCCCTTCTGGTTGTTGGCATTAGTGACACATGTTCTTCTATTCATCGTGTAGGTGATTTTTTTTATTTAAACATGAAATTTGCTACCTTATACTCAAATAACTTGTTTATTTGTATGGTGTTTATGGCCATTATCAACATTATTTCAGTTATATCGCGGCGGCCAGTGCAATTATACCATGATGTTTTCATGGAATTTCTTTTACTAGTACTTCACACAATTTTCTTTCAAAGCCATTGGCTGCTTTCCCACGTAACAATCGTCGGAAGAACGATCAGCGAACTCAGATAGATTTTACTCACACGACAAAGAAAATGTGCACTTGATTAGAGAGAACATTTTTTTTTTTTTTACACTTATTTAGGCAAAATACGAGCAAATTTGGCCTCAAAGTGTGCAAAAATGTACTGGCTACACGATGACTTACTTTTAATTGAAATTTGATCAGTTATTAAAACAATGCTTTTTTTACGTGTTAATAACGTGGTCATAGATTTGTAATGATTTATAACTCTTTTTAAATCTAGAGATATTTGTCTTGAAAGTGAAAATCAATTTACGAGTTTGTTGTTGCCTCCTCCTGATGGACAAATACAAGTATTCTACACCGCGTGGACCTTATGTAACCTCTTTTGACGGCGTCGCAAATGATTGTCTCCCTGGACATGACGTTGACGTCTTTCTTTGGCCAAAGCTCTACAGGCATGAATCTCATGGAAGATTTTTTTGATCGGAGAGCAAGGAAAACCATATTATTAACGATATCAATGACTGCAGCTTAAGTTAACGTATGGAAGGCCGTTCCACACGACGTCAAAAATCGTTATGTCAGGTCTATACGATCTATACTTGCTTTGATCCGTAGCCGAGGAGGCATCACAAATACTGATTACTTGACACATAACTCGCCGAATTTTCGAAAGCAAAAAAATCAGTTACAAAGCACTACGAATCTGCAGCTTTTACTTTCCAGTGCTGCAGTACGTAAAACAATCTTCTAATAATTATCATTTTCTATACGGATAAAGAAAATCTCTTGCACCAGACGCACACTTTCGATTATCGTGCGTTTATATGTTAAACATTCAAACCAATTTTGCTCGATATAGTAATAGTGTTGGGCATACCACTTACTGCTAGCGAGTTACAAAAATGGAATATTGCCAGAGAAGGAAATTCACATTGTCTTTTCTATTGATTTTAAGGCAGATATGCTTGTAAAAACCAATTTTAACTGTTCGGTCTTTTCTATCGTCTTTGCCCTTAACCCTTTACCATACAATCCCGACTTTTATGAAGGAAAAGAACTATGTACATGTAAAAAGTTTGGGAGAAGAAATGCTGGTAACCAACAGTTCCTCCTTTTCCCACAATATTTTATACTCTTTCAAAGACCAATTCAAACATTTGATCCACATGTAATTTGTCCTCTGCAAATGATTTGAAGTTGGACAGGTATAAAAATTTGTCGTCTAAAGGGCTGAATGACTGAAACTGGCTCAAGTTGTTAATGAAGGCCGGGAATATAAACACCAGACTGCACAGAATGTAATACCACATGGACAATCCCACGGGCTTTGTCTATCTGACAAAGACAATGTGAAATGATAAAGCATTGCCAAAATTTAAGTGATACATACAAACCAAATACTGAGAAATGGTTGGCTAATTTAACGGAACCGTTATCTAAAAATTTTCAGCCTTGTTCATATTGAAGGCATTCGAATGCTATAAATTAAGTGTTGCCCAAACCATAAACTTTGTCTTGAAAGGATGGAAAGTATTGTAGGGAAAGGAGAAAATGCTGGCTACTAGCATTTTCTCTTTTTTCCATAAAGTTTTCAAACAAGTTTCCTTCATTAAGGTCCTTAAATCACGACTAGTTTGGCTGTTAAGTGTTGATAGAAATATTCGACTTACTACATGCTGGAACAAGCGACAATTTTCTGTATTTCCTGTTATCTACAGGTATACTATATACAAACAGAGATACTTCAAAAGAATCGGGATCAAACAAAAACCCACAACTTTCCTTCTGGGTGATTTCGTTCCAGCAATTAAACAGGTATATTTATGAATTTTCGGAATTAACTAGTCCGTTTAAAGGGTTCGAAAATTTTATTCGTTTCTTTTTCCAATTCTCATTTCAAATACATTAAATCGACATTTTTAGATCCGAATATGGCCACATTATTGCGATTCTATTGTTGATGTCAGAATATTCCCAGAGAATAATAGAAAGTGTATAACTTGAATTACTTCCTTGCAGGGTGTTCTAAACAATACATATTTTGAATTAAAAGAAGATGAAAAAGAATAGGAAAGTTAAATTTTACTGGGTTTTTTTTATTGTTTGTTTATTGCCGTCACCTGTTTTTCATACGGGCCATACGGCCTTATGTTACGAAGGGGGGGGGGGGATTGTGCAAGACACAGGACGAAACCAATCATAAGTTTCGCATATTTCTTTAAAAGGGGCCATAACCCCGTAGAGCAAAAGCAAGGTCAAAGTAATCGACACAATAAATTATTTCCTGTTCATGAAAGACATCTCGAGACAAGTCTGTTAAAGAATCAGGCTTGGAAGTAAGACGAATTCGTCATTTTTACAAGAATTCCCTTCACGTTTCCTATCCCGTTAGCTACGGTATAAATCTATTTTAAGAAAACTCACGTGGTTTTTTAGGTATGTGTAAACAAAATCATAACAAACACGACACACAGATTCCACCAAAGAAATTGAAAGAGCAGAAAACGCTATTTAACGATAAAATCGTATTAATCTCCGTGCTCAAGTGTATAGATTCGATTAAACGATGAATTGCTAAATGTCAACCTAGCTTGTCAAACAGTACATATTGGCCGCTATAGCTTATATGTCGTGTATAAGACTTTTAAAGCTACATTTTGTAAGCTATTTTTATAAATAGACACGTGTACATCCGTAAGACAGACATTTGTTTAGCTGCCTATGCAGACATCGAACTAAATTTTACGGCGTTAAATGTTTCAGCTATTCTAGCTAATCCAGCGTATTAACCAGGTTTTAACAATACACGTTTGTATTAAAAAGTAAAAATTTACTGAAATAAACGCTGTATGTTTGACGCACTGTATGCTCTTAATTCTGGACGAGTTTAAAGTACATCCAGTCAAAGCCAGTGGTTTTATTCATAATTGAATACGGTATTTGGGAAGTTTTGCGATTGTTAAAGATATTTCTTTTAGTCTTCCTATATTTTCTTTAAATGTTTGGCTAAATGATTTAATTCTAAGAAGTTCGCCGTTGAATTAGTGGCAATTTTAGTAAAGCAACGAATTGTTTGAAACCCTGAGAAGCACGTGACAAATGCCGATAACGCTAGGTTGATCACATGACAAATACAGGTGCTCGACAAGGAAGACATGCCCTTTTTTTTGGGACAGCAACGGCTTCGATTCAAGGATGAAAAGATTTTGTTTTACCCTCTGAAATTCTTTTCTTCCGTTTTCTGTTTTTTTAAATACTGACAGATGGTTGTGAGATTTACGGAAAAAGGCAGAAATAACCAAAACTAAAAATTCAATATCAAAGAAGTTGTTAGTCCCTTAACATGCTCATTATACAGCACCGTCATACGGGACCTTTATGACCTAGATTTAACGTCTCATCCAAATTAATATTAGATTAATTGAAGTTTTAGTTTGCCAGCCGTGAGAATCGAACCCATACCCTTAAGTGACTCGAGACTTGTCGCTTACAAGTATTCTACCACTTCAGTTAAATGGGCTGACAGATATTTAAATTAGTAGGTTGAATTTCCTTTATTTAGCACCGCGACTGGTTACCCATATGGCCGACGTCCCCAGAAGACCCTTAGGTTTGGTATCGGGGATTGTGCAAGATACGGGACGAAGCCCGCCCTAAGTTACAGCCAGTTCTTTAACGTGCTTGGTGTATAGCACCGACATAAGGGACAAAAGTTTAACGTCTCATCCGAAGAACTTTTTAGAACTTTTTAGTCATTTCAAGTAGCTAGCCGTGGCGATCAAACCAACTCCCTCAAGTGGCCCGAGATTTGATGTTCATCAGTCTCATCCATACGGGCAACCGGTGGCGACGATAAATAAACGGAAAATCAATCAATCAAACCAACAACAATTGTGGTAGAGCATGACACTTGTTAACGTCAACTCCCGGACAATTTGAGGGTGTTGCTTCTATTCCAACGGCTGGCCACTTAAAATTACTTAAAATGTTTTCGGATGAGACAGTAACCCTAGTACCGTGTAATGGTGCTATACACGGAGCACGTTAAAGAACCTACGATGTGTTTCTTTCTGTATCCTGCTCTATCCCCTTTAATGTTTCTATGAACTGTAAACTCACAGTAAATTCAGCCGATTCTAGC
This sequence comes from Hippopus hippopus, assembly GCA_946811185.2. Taxonomy (NCBI): domain Eukaryota; kingdom Metazoa; phylum Mollusca; class Bivalvia; order Cardiida; family Cardiidae; genus Hippopus; species Hippopus hippopus. The sequence goes on along the minus strand of OX328099.1, from coordinate 33,163,273 downwards.
AATGAAAATATCCCTTTTGCAGGGCAATGACTACTTCCGAATTGAGAAAATAGGGCAATATGGCAAAGTTTATGGGTGAGTTGAAATTTAGATAATTGCACAAGTGTTGATTGTTTTGTTATTCTAGTTTTAAGTGAGCATAGGTATCTTAAGGCTTAGTTGTTAACTCTTACACTAAGTAATAAGAGCGACTTTAGACAGTTTAGAAGTGAGATAAGACTGCAAAAAAGTCTAATCGTGGATCCACCCTGTTCACTATGGTGTGTTTTGGTGGATGAAAATGACTTCGAAATTGTCATACGTCGGTCCGTATTCGGTCATTGAGTTGTTCATTCATTACTTTTTTTTTCTTACCAGGAGCTTTTGCAAATGGCATAGATCAAGACCAGACTGCACAATATGTGCAGATTTGACTTTGAATCTAACCTGTTTGCTTATTTTGTACAGCTATAAGATAAAATTTCTGTCTAATTTTTAGGTGGATTATATTTTCCACGTCGAAAAAGCCGAATGTATTTATAAGTCGCGACAGAGTGAATGGTAAAGGAGTTGAATTTGTAATCAGGAAAATCTGGTTCGATCCCCCTTCCTAATTCGCGCTTACTTGTGACGCTGGTCACATGAAATTGCCGTAATTTTACTGAAACCCCGAAATGAAACTCGCACAGTGTGCAAACCACATTTATGCTTATATTTTTTTTTTTTTACGAAAGGTATTGAAAAAAGGTTTTCAATTTTAAGACTGTTTTTATTTGAGGATTCATATATCCAAAAATAGCTTTGCGCTGAAGTTGCACTTTAAAGGCAGGAGCTCTGTCGTCGTAATATAAATGAAACAAAGTTATAAGCGGCTTAAAAACTATTTAACCCTTAAGCTGATGACAATATTTTAGGCTAATATTATAGAATTGTGATCTTCGTAAGGAAACATAGCTCGTAATTAGTGCAGTTTTAGTTCGATTTCCGGTGATCCGTTGATCAAATCATTTGGTTGTATTACGATGGTTGATATGTACCTATACAGTACATTTCTTGGACGAATATAGACCATGGCACAGCCATGTTTTAGATTATGTGACCGAGAGAGCGACTACATGCATTTGAAAATGGAAACCTGCTTGATACGGTCGATGCTAAATATAACTTCACGGAAACGGGCGAGTTTTGACGAGTGTCCTAAAATGGTTTTTTGATAGTCATTGGTATGAAAATCAATCATATCTCGCTACTGAACAACATACTTTGATTGGTGGATGGATATGACGAAAAAGACTCTTACTTTGCCGCTGTGCTTTTCAAATTTCTTATACATCACGTTGTATGTAGCTTGGGTTAAGTGTCAACAGTTTCTTAATTACTCCCTCTCACGGTTGCTATATCACGGATTAAATAGATCTTGGAAAAAAAACGACTTTTAATCTGTTGCATGACTTTTGAAATTTTTGATGAACAAGCGGTAGAAATATAAAGAAGTATCAGACTTGAACTCAGGCTGCATGATATTCTTCAAAACTCAAGTGTATGAATTAAAGCCGCTTTCGACATCTCAGTAAATAAAGCAAATGAAAGCGAGAAGTCTGTTTTCTCCCGTGGTACCTAGCGTCTTTATGTGAATACAAAATTTAGATAGAACTGGAACTAATGAGCACATGGAATGATGCGGAATCTGAAAGCACTGATTACGCACATGAATTGCCTCCCGCTATAATACTTATTTTACAATATTTGCAGAATGTATTTCGGGAACGCTCCAGCACTCGTCATCAACGATGCAGATATTTTGCAACACATATTCGTAAAAGACTTTTCAAACTTTACAAACAGAACTGTAAGCCTTTTCTCTCTCTCTCTCTCTCTCTCTCTCTCTCTCTCTCTCTCTCTCTCTCTTTATAAAGTTTGGCCTTCATATTAGTTTTATTACATTATTCTGTGTATCTGCAACATTGTTACCTCGCTTACTTAACATTTTTTTCAGTTATTAACGCGTTCCTTGGTGCAGACGATTTTTGTCGCCCGGCAACGGACCACTTACAAAAATATTGTGCCAAAAAGAGAGATGGTTTTTGACGAGCAATTTTATCTCTTACCACAATGTTTTCGGATGGATACATGATTCTCAATTGGTATCAATTATCGATAAACAAGAATTGTCTCGAATTCGTTCCGACTAGAAATGAATTCCGGTAGGTTATAAATAGATGGCGTATGTTTACATACCCATATTTCATGGAATCTTTTGGACAAAGTACTGAAGTTTATTTGTCTTATTTCGTTGTTTTAAAGCTAAACCATAGCTTCCTTGCAACCAGAAATCTGAATCTATATTGTCCGTAAAAACATCTTTCTTACCTTCAGCTTGCTAACAGACAGATTTAATGGGCGAGAACATAGCCCTTACAAAACAATTTTAACAACCCTTCGAAAGACTGTCATAGGAAACATTGTGTGAAAAGGATAAAATGTTTGTAGGAGAAACAAGCATGTTATCTTTTTTTCAACTGTGTTTTCCTACCCTATCAAAGACAGATCTCTTCCTTTGAGTTGCATTTTATTTGTCGTGATCAACTTTTGAGAGCAAATGCTCTCAAATTGAGTAGAAGTCTAAACTTTTGCCGTCTGTTTAAGAATCAGACAATTCCTGTATAGTTGTATATGAGTGGTGCTCTGTTGTACCGAGCAATTTGTAGTATGATATGAATCCATCGTACCTAAAACTGGCTGAATCGTTAGTTAGAATGGTCTTTTTGCGATATCGAACAGTTTCTAATCAGGACTGTGCAGGGTGACATAGGTAGTTACTCTTTTTGCAGATGCAAACCCCCTGTTCACAGAGCATATCTAATATAATATGGCTTGCAACACGCGAAAAGGGGCATTCGGACAATTGCGTAAAGTGTCGTCTCGGATCAGCCTGCGCAGTCCGCGCAGGCTAATCCGAGACGGCACTTTACGACTACATTAGATTTTGTGCTACAGTAGACTTGCGCAAAACATAAAATTACATAAAAACGGAAAGTGTCGTTGCGGATTAGCCTGCGCGGACTGCGCAGGCTGATCCGAGACGACACTTTACGCGAATGTCCGAATGTCCCTTTTCACGTGTTGCAGGCCATATACTTTGTTCGAAAGTAAAGGTACATACTTTTAAATGTGCATTTTCAAAGCGGGTTTATGAATAATTGAAATCTTATAAAATCTTTTTTTACGTAGTCTCGCAAGGCTGCGACTGATTTTGGTTCATATCGGGTGAGCTAGTTATTTCTCCGTTACCTCAATTCTATAGGTTTGAACGTTCCATCCGATTCAAAATTAACACTGCCGAGTTTATGAGTGGGTAAAATGCTTAGAGTGTTATACAGGACTCATACCCAAACAATAGAGGAAAAAACCCACACACGCGCATGTACAGTTTGGACAAAATGTGAACCGAGAACGCCGCGGCTTAATCGGTAACGTGGAATATTAGCGTAAGAGATAGGCTACATAAATACTGGTTGACTTCATTGTGACGTCACAGTTCATTTTGGTGTGTCGCACATTATGCAGGACGCTATGTACAGATAGAGTGACTTCCCCAGACAGACCTCGCTGACGCTAAATATGGACGTCATATTTACATAACTGGCTCTTTACAGCTCCAGCATACGAGTTGACTTACCAACGACTTGGGAAACCTTTTTGCTGAAGCACGTGTCTGTGTATAGGCCCGTTATGGAGAAGGTATCGCAATAACATGGGGGTGACATTCCTTGAACAACTATCACATATTGGCTCACCTTCGCACGACAAAACCCGACAGGGTTTCGCTATCAGGAAAATGTTCTTGAACAAATTGTTGTTCGGTTGATGAGCGCTAACACAGCTTAAGTTGTTCCACCAAGTCACCACCAAATGTCGCATGGCTCATACCAGTATCTGTGTGGAACTTCTCTAACAGCAGCAAATAAGGTTCGTCCTTTGCCCACAGATTCGCGAGATCTTTCATGTTTAGAGCATCTATGTGATGTTGTTTTGTTGCGTTCAACTTCATCAGCAAGGAACGTTAGCCTACTTAAAACGCTTTATGGAACATGATTTACAGCAATCCTTCAGAACAAAATTCCGACACATGCCCGGCAAACGGGGCGTCGTTCTTCAGTTTTGAGAGACGCAAATTTATATTGGACAAAAATGATAAAGCCAATGCCTGTGACTTTGTGTTATGACCCCCACGTATTACGTCCGCCGGTCCAAGTTAAATTCAACGATTTGCTAATAAAATTAATCAGAGACTGTTACAATTTTAGGATGTGCAACAAGTATGGTTCTCTCTTGCATTAACAAACAAAAAGTTTTCTGGTTTCATATCGATGTTTTACATCTTTTGGAACTGCGTTTAGACCTGACAAAAATACTACAAATTACACAAAAGACAAATATTCGTTTTTCAGAAAAGCAAAACATTTTTTTTTTTTGCAAAAATTAAGAAAACGTTGTGAGAAAATTAACAATTATTTGTTATACGCAATGTTTCCTTTTCCCAAAATGATTTCATCTTTCCAATATTAGAGCGTTGTTGCGTAAGGCACAGCTTTCATAGCGTATAAGGTGAGAGAATAGGAATACAGATTATATAAGCAATCGTATAGAACAAAATTGTAGACGAAAGGACAACGCAGCTGCTACGTATACTACTCAAAGTTTGCTAAGCGATAAGCACCAAGAATATTGTTGTTCATATCGTAGATTGTTGTTAAATTTTCAGTATTTTTTTAAACATGTACCTTGTGCTTTATTTATTATTGTACATGTATATAAAGATTTTACACTTGTGCACTATTTTGATTTTATTTTCATTTTTTCACTTGATGGTCACTAAAACGGTTGCTTTATCCAAAACGAGTAAAAAAGGAAATTGCGAAAAAAAGCTAGCGATTAATTTGGTATGGGCCTATAACGAGTATGTGACCCTTTGCTATCAATGACAGCTTGGCATCGTCTTTGCATGCCCCCAATTAGGTTTTGGATAACCATATGTGGAACGGTATTCCATTCCTCGACAAGGAATGCACCAAGTTGGTGAAAGTTTTGTGGCTGGACCTGACGGGCTGAAATGCGGATGTGTAACTCATTCCATATGTGTTCAACTGGATTTAAGTCGAGTGAACAGGATGGCCAATCCATACGCTGGATACCCTCCTTTTGCAAGTACTCTTGGACAACATGGGCCGTGTGAGGACGAGCATTATCGTCCAGTAAAATGAACCCATCGCCAACAGCACCAGCATATAACCTTATCTGTGTATCGAGAATTTCATCTCGGTACCGCTGGGCTGTCAATGTACCGCGATCGAGCACAACCAGGTCAGTTCTTCCATCCAACCTTATCCCACATAGCCACCCCCATACCGATCGTGCTCAGCAATGTTTGCTGCATGAAACCTCTCCCCTGGCCTTCTCCACACTCGAACACGCATACCCGTGTAGTCCAAGCAGTGTCGGGACTCATCTGTAAAGAGGACAGGTCGCCAGTCTATTCACCTCCAACTTACATTGTCCATCGCCCAAGCAAACCAATGCTGACATTAGTTTGGAGAAAGGGAGATACGATGCATGGTCTTCTCGATCGGAGGCTACTTTCGTGCAACCGTGTGCGTACGGTTTGAGTCGAAACTCAGACCCCAGAGGCATTTTGAAGGTCAGAATGCAGTTGAGTTGCAGTTGCAAATTGGTTTCTCCGAGCCTTGATGACCAAATATCAATCATCAGCTGCAGATGTAGCCCTTCTCCTGCCACCACCATGTCGCCTGATAGGTGTACCATACTGCTGGTACCTCGCCAAGGCTCTGGTGATAACAGTATGGTGCACACCAAGTGCCTCACCACCTCACGATGAAGAGCCCCTTGTTCCAACATTCCAACTTCCCGCCACATGTCTGCATCTCACATTCGCATTTGCCATATTAACGTCAGAAACGTTCAGCCTTTGAAAAGAAAGTGGAGAATAAAGAGTGTACACAAGTTTGGTACATGTATGCAGTGTCTCAAAACACTATAAAAATTGAGGGTATCTGCATTTGCAAGACTTGCACGAGGAATTTGCCTGTCATAAAAGGCAATGTGTGTACTGGAGACCTTCTCGATACACCACTGAATGATATCTAATATGAACATCACAAAAATATAGAACACAGATTCTGCTATGGTGCTAGGAATCTTGGTGCTTAGCAAACTTTGAGTAGTATATATAAACCTTGCAGGTTTTGGCTAGGGGCCAACGGCGCCTAGCCTTAGTAACCACTTTTCAAACTTTTGCACGAAAGCTGCAACCACTCTGAACATCATGTATAAATGCGCGCTACTCGCTGTCTCTGATTTGCTGGAACTCCAGCTGCCGTTTCTGATTGGCTTGAAACGACACAACTCCAAAACCGCCTAACACCTTACGAGTTATTCATCCGCGATTTAAAATAATGTAAATGGAAAGAGGGGATTGGTGCCTACATATACCAAGAGAGTGCTAAAGAAAATATTTTCAGAGCAAAAAATTTTAACATTGTTTGTTTGCATGATAATTTTTAAATGAGAAAGCTTAAAACAGTAAAATATTTTCCCATTAATTTCGCCAAACACTCATGCGGAGCATGCCGCAACCAACAACCTCGTTTACCTTCGGTCGTCGGTGTGTGCACACTATTTGATGCAGATGGGCAGTGGCAAAATTGGAATTCAAGGCTGATTAGCGGTCGTATAATGTGTATCCATGTATCGTGTGTAAATAGATAGAAGCGTTTACCTTATCAGCCGTAATACACGTACAAGAAGGGCAGTAGAGGAGTTGGTGTATTCCCGGTGCATGGAAATACCGGAATGGACCGGGACGGACCTGAATGGACAGGAATTGACTTGAAGACACGACGTAAACTCTTGTAGCAACACTTCATTCATTTAACAAAAGAATATGAGAAAGCCTAAGCATACTCGTGTGACGGAAAAGAGGAACTTGCATGATAAAGGGCTCCAAGGAATGGACCTCAATCTTGAAGGAAAAACACTTTTTCTAAGTAGCACAATTATGTTTATTTCAGAGGAGTCAAATGTATGATTTATCTTCTGGTCAAGTTTTACACATGTTTATCAAACTTTACTGTTTTACATTTTTGATCCGTCTATTGATTAGTTGACACAATGTGACAGCGTCCCGGACCCTTGGCAAAGGCTGATAAGTTCGTACACGCTAACGAACAAGAAATTTTGCTCTCTTGTGGTATAAATCTCGCAGAATTTATTTTTGTAATTGTAGATGAAATTTGTCTATTTGACAACATCATAATAATGTATTCAAGCGTGTCTGCACTCTGCAGACATTTTTTTTTTCCTGTTCGACCATTACCGTTCTAAATATTGACCTAACTGTTGTATGCTGTTGACATACTTTATCATGGGAAGAATTCAAGATGGCTGCCTCCTTTTGCCATCTAATGGTCTATCCATCTTTAAAGTCTGTTCTTGGATTTATACTGTCTTACATTAAAATAACTAATAATGGAATAGCAGCATTGCTTTTGGATCTTTTGTATCTAGTTAAGCCTTTACTACACAGCCCCAATTTATTACCACTGTTAGAAAGAAAGCTTTTGAAAACATTGTGGGAGAAGGAGAATGCAGGTAACCATTATTTCACCTTCTCTGGCAACGTTTTCTACCCTTCAAAAGGCAAGAATAACATCATTTGAATAAGATTAAATTCTGCTAATGGTTTCATTTTGAACAAGTCTAAAATTTTGTTGGTTGGTGGAGAGTTTTAAAAAAATCCTTAATATTCATTTTGGGCTGTAGGAATTGACAAAATTATACTTATACATCCTGTCCTATTTGTGTATTAACTAACATTTTGATACATAACACCGAACTGATAAATTAAACTCTTGTTTGCTAATTGCTAAACCCATCATGATAATAGGCTTTTGATGATTTTTGATGAAAAGTCTTGCTTTTGTCATACAAATTTTATTTTAAAAACACATGTGAAGAACCTATAAGTTACAAATGAATCTCATAGCCACTATAAACTGTCCTCAGGTACCTATTATAGTAAAAAATAGTCACAGAACACAATGGCAATTACTACCTTTGTATTCTATCACTAGAATTAATAATGCAACAGAGTTTCATTGTATGAATAAAATTTCGATAAAGTAAATATTTTCCATGACAAGGGAAAAGCTGCTTCTCCTGCGCAATTTTCTGTTCCCTATTGAGTTGCCAATTTTTATCCATATTGCATATTGTTTGAAAAAGAAACCCATGACAGTCAAAGTGCAAGTTTTCATTCTATGGAATAACTTAGATTATTAGCCCAGCTATTTCGAGGAAACCATTGAGACATTTTCATAGCCCTTGCGTCGTCTGTGTTGTCGTGCAAAAACTTTGACATATCTCTGTCATTACTGAAGACATTTTCTTCAAACTTTTAGTAGTTGCTAACTATCGTATTTACTTCAAACTTAGGCTAGTTGTCAAATATCATAAGGGGAACTCATATAACAGAGGCAGGTAACCATCTTAATATTTTTGACACAGAAATCCCGGGTTTTTCGATTTACAATTTTCACTAAAAGCAACTGCAGCCGAACATTGACATCCGCATGCGGTGTTCTAGTCTTTTTCTTCTTTTGCAAAATATAAAAAAAGAGAAGGAAGAGAAAATAACTAGAACGTGAAGGGAAAAAAACCCTTTAACACATTCACACACCAAACTTGAAATATTAATAGTGATACATAAATCTAATGAAAGCAGTTTTATGTTTTTTAGTCACACAGAATTGTGTTTTCCACTTCACATAAAATGTCTTGCAAACCTACCTTAGTTTTTTTTTTTTTTTTTTTTTTTTTTTTTATTTTGAAGGGATGAAAATCATTGAAACCAAGTATTTCAAATGTTACTTGTACTGCTAAGGACTTGGACTACATAAAATGAACACGAATTGTTCTACGCATATATGCACTTTCCATTTGCCCCTAGCCATCAGTACTTTCAGCGCTTTGATTTTTTACAGGGAGCAAAATTGCTTTGCATGAATGAACTTGCTGAAATTATGTTTTTACACTTTGACAATGAGTATTCTAATTTTCAGTCGAATCTTGTAAACAAGCGTTGGCAAGGGGCTATTACTCTAGCCGAGGACTCCCACTGGAAATTCCTGAGGACGACTATCAGTCCTACATTTTCTTCTGGAAAGATGAGACAGGTATATCATATCAGCATCGTCATCACCATAATCATCATCATCATCATCATCATCATCATCACCGATAGTATTGTTTAAGTCACTTTTTTTTTTTTTTTTTTTGTTTACTCCTAATTAATACATTTCTTGGTGCCGTTTTAAAGGACTTTTTATGTATATACCGTAATTGTTTTGTGTTTATATGAAACAACATCACATGTACCGTGCATTTTGTTACTGTCTGTTCTATCCTGTTCACCTGTAGATGGACCCCTACATCCACCGCTGTTTAAATGGTTTACATGAGATATTGGAGGAGAAACGTATGACAGGAGAGGACATCGATTTGGACCCGTAAGCCATTTATATGTCGCTTATTAGCTAGATATGTCTGTCTGTCTGGCTGACTGGCTGTCCGTCCGTCCGTCCGTCCGTCCGTCCGTCCGTCCGTCTGTCTGACCGCTTAATACTCTGTATGCCCAAAAGTCTATGTTCGTCTATCTGTTCGTTTGTTTATATACGTGCATTTTCTGTGTCCCCCTGTCTCCTTTCAAACTGTCTTTTTTTTTCTATTTCGATGGTGCTTGTAACGCGACGTGTCCTTGGACAAGGTACTGCAGAGCCCTGGCCTAGCACTAGTGAGATCCGGAAAGATTTGAATGAGTGAAAACGAGGCAAAAATGAATGACGAACGCTTGCACTTGGTTCAACAGGTTAATGAGCTATTTAAGTATCTTTTTTAGGATACTTCACAACTACACGATGGACATTATCTGCAGTGTTGGGTTCGGTTTAGACGTCAACTCTCAGAAAGATCCTGAAAATCCATTCGTTAAACACGGAGAAGCTTTTACAAAATTCAGTCCTGTTTCGCTGATATTTTTGATCGGATGTAAGTCTTAAGTCACCCTATGCTTTCTTCCAAACTCTGCATATTGGTGGTTTACCGCCATAACGCTTTTAACTCCAACGTTGTGTCACCTTTTTTAAAAGCAAAAGTCACTCATCAAAAAACAGAATAGGTAGTATAAGTAGTAAGGGAAGGGAGAATAGGGTACTACCCATGCCCTAGGTAGTACCCTATTCTCCCTTCCCTGAGTGCCCTACATCACCGTCCCTGACAAAAATGTGTCCCTAGTTGCTGTCCCCGAAAGATTTTGTCCCTAGGCTCCCGTCCCTGAGAGGGATTTTTTTGCAAAAAAGGGAAAAGGGGGGGAGTTTTTCCCAGGCTCTCTACCCTGAGAGGGATTTAGCATTCAAAGTGCAGGCCTTATGACTGACAGACTGGGTAAAAAATGGCCAGATCGCTGAGTTGGACTTAGTTTTTTCACCCTATGGATGATTTTTTTTCTTTCTAATTGCCTAACCATTGAGTTGGACTTAGACTTTTTTCTGCATCTCTATGAATGATTTCTAAATGTCTGAGCACTGAGTTGAACTTAGACTTTTTTTTACCCTATGAATGATTTTCTCTCTTTCTAAAAGGTTGACCATTGATTTGGACTTAGTCTTTTTACATCTCTATGAATGATTTTTCTCTTTCTAAAAGCCTGATCATTGAGTTGGACTTAGACTTTTTTCTGCATCTCTATGAATGATTTCTAAATGTCTGAGCACTGAGTTGAACTTAGACTTTTTTTACCCTATGTATGATTTTTTTCTTTCTAAATGTCTGACCATTGAGTTGGACTTAGTCTTTTTTTTACATCTATGAATGATTCTTACTCTTTGCAGTATAACTCTCTGGAGTATAACTCTTTTGGAATGCGTCTCTTCTAAAAAAAAGATAGAACTTTCGTGGTAGATGGTTAGTCCTGAAAAGGACTGTTGGGTTAGCTCTGAAAAGAGCTGTGACAATTTGAAGAAATGACAACTTGAAGATAGAACTTTCGTCTGACAGCTTGAAGATAGAACTTTCGTCTGACATCTTGAAGATAGAACTTTCGTGGTAGATGGCTAGTCCTGAAAAGGACTGTTGGGTTAGCTCTGAAAAGAGCTGTGACAATTTGAAGAAATGACAACTTGAAGATAGAACTTTCGTCTAACAGCTTGAAGATAGAACTTTCGTCTGACATCTTGAAGATAGAACTTTCGTGGTAGATGGTTAGTCCTGAAAAGGACTGTTGGGTTAGCTCTGAAAAGAGCTGTGACAATTTGAAGAAATGACAACTTGAAGATAGAACTTTCGTCTAACAGCTTAAAGGTAGAACTTTCGTCTGACAATTTGAAGAAATGACAATTTGAAGAAAAGATAGAACTTACGTCTGACAATTTGAAGAAAGGTAGATCTTCCGTGGTAGATGGTTAGCCCTGAAAAGGGCTGTTGGGGTGTCCCTAAAAGGGACCTGGTTTTGGAGGTTGTGTTTTTAAGCACAACCTCCAACCTTCCTGCACGCCGGACAGCTACTCGCAGCCCGCTTCCTTAGCCTTTTTAACTGCTGTGCACTCAGATTGTACTTCAGCGAAAATGGTGGTTCGTTATCGCTGTTCCAATCTTCGGTAGAAGGCACTACGAACTCCTTTTTCTCCTTCTTGCTTTGTGGTAATTGGGCAAAGTCCCAAAAGTCCCACCCGGTAAATAGCAGTTTCTCTTCGAAGCCATATCTCTGCCTCCTCGCTGCCTCAGCTTCAAACTTTTCTAGCTGACGATCTGCCTCTCCCACCGTCTTTCTTAGCTCTTCCACCGTCTTTCTTAGCTCTTCCACCGTCTTTCTTAGCTCTTCCATCGTGAAAATGAAAATGAACAATGTGCGGGAAATGTCGCTGGGTTTTATAGCTTTTCAGACGGATTGAACTAATTGACCCATGACGTCATTTTCTCCTATGTTTTTCCCGCGTCGGCGTTTCATGCTGTTTTGGCTCCAAATTAATGTTATCCAATCAGAACCAGCGTTTTATTTCTAATACTAAATGTTTTATTGTTGACCAATCCGTGGGTTTGTTACATTTTCTTGTTCGGGTTAGAAAAAACTAGAGTTTAACTAACCTATGACTTTTTTTGATTATGAGTCTTCTGACAAAATGAAAAGAAAGATGATTATTTAAGATAGCTAGCCCTGAAAAGAGTTGCTTTTTTGTACAGAATGCACTTTTTTATACCCCTCTCTTTCTTTTGATTGATTCCATTTTATCTAGCATTTGCATCAGATGTTCAATTTCATGTCTGATATATCTGAAACGTTCTCTTTCTTCTAACCAGAAGAGCAATAAGAGAAAAAATGTTAATCAAACATTGTACGATACTGGCTCAGGTTTTACAAAAAGTTAATGGTGATGAGAAAAAATAATCAAGAGTTTAGTGTTTTATATGTATAATGGATCACTTTTTAGTTTTTTCATCCTATGAATGATTTTTTTCTCTCTAAATGGAATTTGCCCCTATATCGCTGAATTGAACTTAGATTTTTTTTGCACTATAAATGATTTCTAAATGTCTGAGCACTGAGTTGAACTTAGACTTTTTTTACCCTATGTATGATTTTTTTCTTTCTAAATGTCTGAGCACTGAGTTGAACTTAGACTTTTTTTACCCTATGAATGATTTTTTCTCTTTTCTAAAAGCCTGATCATTGAGTTGGACTTAGTTTTTTCTTCACCTATGTATGATTTTTTCTCTCTAAAAGACTGAGCACTGGGTTGGACTTAGCTTTTTTTTATTCTATGAATGATTTTTTTCTAAATGTCTGAACATTGAGTTGGACTTAGTCTTTTTTTACATCTATGAATGATTTTTTTACTCTTTGCAGTGTAACTCTCTGGAGTGTGAGTCTTTGGAGTGTAACTCTTCTAAAAGAAAGAAGTTTGACAATTTGAAGAAATGACAATTTGAAGAAAGATAGAACTTTCGTGGTAGATGGTTAGCCCTGAAAAGGGCTGTTTTGAGAAGAGCTGATTTTATGAAAATGTTTATTCAGTATCAGCATCAGTCGATTCGCTGTCTGACTCACTCCTTTCCGTGGCGATTTGCGCACGGAAAAGACGGGTCACCTGCTCAGTTTTTAAAATAACATACTGAAAATACATCTCAAGCATGCCCTCAATAATGATTTCCTTCATCCGAAGGTTATAACAGAACACCCTGTTATTAGCAAGCTCAGCCCTCTCGTATCGTCTTCTCACTCCAGCTAGGCGTTGTTTAAGTAAGACGATTTGTCTCCTTGCTCTTATTAACTTTCGCTCAGTATCCATCCAAGTGACGACTGGTGATTGTCTTGAAGCCATTGTGAAAAAATGAAATGCATGGAAAATAAATCGCCGAGATTTATAGCTTTTCAGACGGATTGAACTAGTTGACCCATGACGTCATTTTCTCCTATGTTTTTCCCGCGTCGGCGTTTCATGCTGTTTTGGCTCCAAATTATTGTTATCCAATCAGAACCAGCGTTTTATTTCTAATACTAAATGTTTTATTGTTGACCAATCCGTGGGTTTGTTACATTTTCTTGTTCGGGTTAGAAAAAACTAGAGTTTAACTAACCTATGACTTTTTGATTGTAAATCTTTGCAGTGTAACTCTTCTAAAAGAAAGAAGTTTGACAATTTGAAGAAATGACAATTTGAAGAAAGATAGAACTTTCGTGGTAGATGGGTAGCCCTGAAAAGGGCTGTTTTTTGGAGGCTGTGTTTTTTCCAGTTCTAATGACAACACCCGAAATTCGCTTGGCAAATGGGGCATGCTGTAATCTTCCTCCCAAATTCGATATCAACCAAGATGATATCCGGTGTTGTCTTTAATAATAGCTGAACTAATCTTTCGCCGAGATCTTTGTATGGTTGTGTTATACGTCGCAGTTGGTTTTGTTCCTCCTCTCCTACGAGACGAGTGGTTAGTTGCAATAACTGCTGGCCGGCATTTAGATACTCTTGGAGAGCCTCACGTAGTTGATGATTTACCTCTTCCATATTGATATTGCTTCCGAATATTGACACTGCTTTCGAAGTGATCGTTAACTGAGATTCAAAGAAATGGTGAATGTATGAAAATAACGCAGGCTTTATACGTTTACAGAGGATTGAAATTTTTTAAAGAGCTCGGACCTGGCAGAAAGCACATACATTTTTTCCATGCTACGTTTCATGCTAATATAGCAAAAAAAGTTATGAGACGTTGTATGGGAAAAAATGTAACCAGAACAAGTCTTTTGGGGAAAAAACAGAATGAAGAACTCTATTGTTTTTGAACTTTTATTTATTGAACTTTTATTTATTGAACTTTTATTTACTGAACAGAACTAAACATTGAAACATTTTTTTTGCAATGCATCATAAAAAAATTTCTTGACAATGAAAAAAATTTCTTGACAATGAAAAAAATCACAATGAAACATTTTTTTTTGCAATGCATCATAAAAAATTTCTTGACAATGAAAAAACATTTTCTTAACAATGAAAAAAATCACAAGCAAACATTTTTTTGCAATGCATCATAAAAAATTTCTTGACAATGAAAAAACATTTTCTTAACAATGAAAAAATCGCACTGAAATATTTTTTTCACAATGAATTATTCACAACGAATTAATCGCAATGAATTAATCACAATGAATTATTTTTTCGCAATGAATTATTTTACAATGAATTAATCGCAATGAATTAATCACAATGAATTAATTTTTTCGCAATGAATTATTTACAATGAATTAATCGCAAAAAACAGTATATAACAAATTTTATACAATGCAAATTCGCAAACACCACGAGTTTCACGTTTGTTTTCATATTCCGTAATGTCTTTATGCAATTGGTCATACCCAAAAAACATTGTATACTCACTGTCCATATCGTCGAAATCTCGTAGTCCTATGAATGGAGCAACATGTCTATAAGCGTCTTTTGTTGAAAGAGCTGAATTCACTACTTCTTCTGTAACATCTCTATCAAATAGAATATACCCTGACATGGTTTCCATTGTTTCTCCGTAGGAATCATGAACAGATCCTTTTTTGTAGCGTAAGTAAAAGTCAAATAGAACTGATTTCATTTTCACAACGTTAAGAAAACTTTCTTCTGTTGTTCCTATGATAAAAAATGTCCATCGGCTTGTGGATCGAAACAGTTTACTAATAACATTGTCTTTCATACAGCTATCTGCTAAATAAGTCTTGAGAACGAGATCCAGCCCCGAATCGTCCACCATCATCGCAATAAAGTTGAATATAGCATACACTTTGTAGGACTTTTCTCCTTTTGCAACCCATTTAAACATTTTTTTGATCCAAATTTTCACACAGAAAAATTTAATGTTAAGCTGTGTTTGTTCATCAAGCGTATGCTGTCGAACAAATTCCCCATAAATTTTTTCACGTAGTTCTATTGGTAGCGGCAACATGATTGTTATTTTTTGATCAACTGCTAATATTTTTCCCAGACTTACTTTGAGTGATTGGTACACAACAATGTGATATGAAATTATTTTCTCAAGCTTTTATAACCATAGGGTA
Source organism: Hippopus hippopus (assembly GCA_946811185.2). Taxonomy (NCBI): domain Eukaryota; kingdom Metazoa; phylum Mollusca; class Bivalvia; order Cardiida; family Cardiidae; genus Hippopus; species Hippopus hippopus. The sequence continues at coordinate 33,147,624 of OX328099.1, read as the reverse complement.
CAGTATCAGTACCATTTACAATGACTCTCTTGGTGTATACAGAACGAAACGTTTTTGTTTGTGGTTCACTGGTAACCGTTCTATCTCTGTGTCTTTTAATTTTACAATCATACTGAATTTTGATTTCTACTGTACGATCCAAAGCACATTTCGAATATGTATCGAAATTTACCACCTGTTTTGTATTGTAATCCAGAGTAATCCCCTTTACTTTACATTTGCTTATCTCTTTTCCATCTTTTGTTTTCATTTTGTAAGCATAATTCTTAGGTCCAAGTCCTCTGAATTGAGTAATTTTACAAGCAGGCTCTTCATCAGTCCATTTTCCTAACCGGCTGTTAATAATAGGGGGATTCCATAATTCGGGGTCGTGAATGTACATACAACTATCTGTATCGAAATACAGAACTCTATCTTTTAACTTTTCAAGAACGCTGTACAATTCCAACCTTGCATAAGCTGTTACGTAAGAACCTACTATCACATTGGCTGTAGCATGGGTGTCAATATGTTCCAACTTTGATTCATAGTTGACCAAGATGAATGAACAGTTCTCATCAAAGATTTCTACATGCTTTACAATGAAATTGGGATTGGTGACTATTTCAAAATATTTAGACGGATCACTGATGTATTCCGTCTGGGTCATTTTTTCACGCTGAGCTAATTTTCCCCAAAGGCAGTTCAACATAATCTTAGCAAATGATCTTCTCCCAGGATTTCTTTGAATACAACTTGGATCAAGACGAACACCTTCTGCCTTCTCATATTCACAAACAAACTGATCTTTTTCTGAGTCTGATTGACAGCTATCTGGATAACCACTGGCTTCTTGCTTAATTTTCAAGAAATTGTCCACATAATGTTTAAAGAACTGATCTGACACAGAATTGAAATGCCAAATTTCATACACTTGCAATAATCGATAGCCGCAGTCAAGAGCCTTGAATAATTCAAAAGTAACCCAAGTTCCGACCAAAGCCCTCTCTTCTTTACCATGTCTACAAATGTTTGAGCTTTCTTCTGCACATTTCATACAGAGGGGAAACATCATTTTGTTGTTACAGTGAACTGGAAGAACGGGGTGAAACAAATCAGTTGGAGGCAAAACTTTGCATTTGATTAATCCCTCATATTGGCGAATATTGTTCATATCAATATTCTCAGTAGACAAAATTTCTGGATGACCTACAGGGTAGGATTTGTGTTTACAAACATAAGGGTATAGAGAACAGATATCGATGTACTTGATTTCCTTTTTGGTTTTTTCATCAACATCATATCCAATTTTTATTGCATTACATCTTCCACCGGACAAACCATCCCTCGGATCGATAGGGTCCAAATGTGGATATAACTTTTCAATGTGTTTTTTGTACTCTTTATCCTTCATCTTAGCATCAAATTCGTGTTCCCAAATGTACACTACATTATATCCCATGTCTTCGATATCTTCTATACGTTCAAAAGTACGTTCGTACAATTCAGACATGGGTTTTCCATTAATAGGATTGATCTGTTTTCGATCTGTATAGCATACAGGACAACCATGATACAAATCCCCAAGAAATTCATAAACAGTGTTTGATTGATGGTGAAAACCATCTACACTATATTTCCCGATTTGAGCTTCACCACCATTTTTTGCATGCTGAATATTAATACCTTTTTCCTGAGCAATGCTTTGAAGCCATCGTATCGCTTTCATAGAAAAGCGACGTCTGGATGAGTCTTTTCTTGAAATGATAGCTATTTGATTTTCTGGTAAATATTTGCTTCGCCACACCTTGTTACAGGCATCTGCGATGGTAATCGCCTCTAAAAATGGACAAATACCACCCTGTTCGATAAACAGCTTTCTGAATTCAGCACACCCTCGTCTGAGGATATCAACGTCTGACCTACAGTACATTTCCATCTCCTTCTGAAAATTGAATTCCTCACCATTTCGAACTTTGTCATTATACCAAACTATAAATTTTGACCTAGCCTCTTCAGACATTGAGTCGGGTTTGTAATAAGACATATCCAAGTAGGGTCCGATGTAACTCCAAAATTCATCTGTATTCGCCCAGTGAGGAAAGTAACCTTTTTTCATTTCTTGAAGGCCAAAGGTGGATGGAAATTTTGCCAAACCAAAACTCATGAAATTGAAAGAATCGATCAGACGTACACCGTTCAGTTCTAACTTCATAATATTGTTTCCATTCATGATCAATTTTGGAAGTTTTAACCCAACTTTGACAATATAGTCAAGAATGAACTGCCCGTCATAGCCTTTGAAATTATGGGCAATAGCCGTAACCCCTTTATGATGTTTTGAAAAGAGCCAGTTGCAAAATTGACTCAAAGTTTTTTCACCTTGAAAAATAACTTCCCTACCCTCTTCAAATTCACTGCATGTAGAACAATGAAAATCAAGTGATTTATCGATACATTCATCACACGCTCTGTGTGCGATACAATAATTTGGGATGTGTACACCTGTGTCTTGTTTGCATTCAAAATCAAAGAAATTAAACTGTGGTTTTTTGACTACAGAAGAACTCGTCTCGTCATCGCTGTCATGGTTCAACTTACTTCGGTAAGGCTGAATATAGCATTGATGAGAAAAGTTAACAATTCTCTTACAGATATGACATCTTTTCTTTCCATTGCAAACATGATTTTTCTTTCTGACATGATATTGTGCACCGCATTTCGAACAGAGTTTCACTAATTCACAAATGGATTTTTTTTCTTTACCTTGAACATTTCTGTGATTTTCAAAGCATTCAGCACTAAAAAAACGTCTACTGCAATCACTGCAAACATATTCTTTTGATTCTGATGGACATTTTCCTTTGCGATAACAACCTTTACAGATATTTGAACAAGCATGACTTTCCCGTTGAGGGTAACCCACATCACAGAACTCACAATAATATGCACAACTAAGAAAACCTTTGATAGATTTAATGTAGTCATAATGGTTTTGATGAAAGTACAAATGTATGATCTTACTATTGGTTTTCACTTTTGGATGTTTAAATATTTTTTCCACTTTTGAATGCTGTTGGTGAACTTTAATGACATAGCCTTTTTCATACAAGATTGTTTGAATTTTTTTGTATTCATCAATTCCTACAGACTGTGTTGATGAAACTCCAGCTTCATGTAACAATTTCTCAGCTTCAGTCTTTTGAAGGAGGTAATTTGAACGACGAATACGATCCCATTTTCTATTCCATACTTCGGTGTTTTCACGTTCACTGTAGCAAATTCCCACAACAACAGCTCTTGCAAAACATAGTTGGTCATGATTGTCAATTTGAATAATAGATTTCTTCTTCTGGGCAAAAAACTTTGAATCTAATTCTGACGATCTATATTTTGGTTTTCCGCTACCACTTGGTGGTATTGTATGTGTGATGTCAAATGTCATGAATCCATCGTTCAAGACGAAATCTGTATTCGATTGTAAAACTCGTTCAATTTCATTCAGCATAGTTTCACCTTGTAACTGGTCTGCAGCTAAAAAAGGAATATGGATTCCTATTTCCAACGAAGGATGATTGATGGTAATTCTAATCATGTCCGTCGGGTTGGCATTTAACTTTCGAATGATTTCACGGGTAACATCGTCAAATAATCCAAGGAGTCTCTGAGGTGTTAATTCTTCAAATTTCTTAAAACTCAGCATCAGCACATGTGATTCTGTTTTAAATTTTCTTGACTTCTTATTACCCTTTTCTGTTAAATCATATAGACTTTTCATGTCTAAGTTAGAGTTGGTACTTTCATCGTCGCTATCATTTTCTTCTTTCAACGGTTTAGTTTTTTTCTTTTTTGTTGGTGGAAACACCTCATCGTCACTTTCTTCTTTCAACGGTTTAGTTTTTTTCTTTTTTGTTGGTGGAAACACCTCATCGTCACTTTCTTCTTTCAACGGTTTAGTTTTTTTCTTTTTTGTTGGTGGAAACACCTCATCGTCACTTTCTTCTTTCAACGGTTTAGTTTTTTTCTTTTTTATTGGTGGAAACACCTCATCGTCACTTTCGCTGTCTGAATAGGTTATTATTCTTTTTCTTTTACCCATCGTTTTAGCTCTGAGTGAAAAGACAATAATGCAGAAGTGAGAAAAAACTAGCAATTTATATACCCTCTCCGTTGTAACAGTGTATAAATAAGCCGTTAGTTGTGAAAATCTATTCATTCTCCTACTCGATCTCAGTCAGTACAGCTGATAAAAAATATGAGTGAGTTAAAGCTGCAAAATACATCACCACTTAGTAAGAGGGTGTATCTGTATGTTAATCCATACACCCACGATTATGAGATCAGCAATATACCATCAAAGTATAATGTTAAACATATCGGAAACTATGTGGGATCATTTTTATCCCAGCAACATTTAGAAGAAAAAGATGTTTACCGTACTACCAGCTACAGAGTTTTGGATCAAGCGACGATTGACAAACGATATGGTGCGAATGGTGTGAGAACAAATATTTGTTTTACGTGCAACGAAGCAGGACATTGGGCCAAAGAATGTGCAGAAAAAGAAAATCAGCTAGGAACAATTGTTTTTGTCTACGTGAATCCACACAGTCACGACATTGAGATTTTACCATCGTTTTACAACGTTGATGGTCTCAAAGATATAAAATTCGTCGGGACACTAAATTCATTCTGTAGTGAAAATACATGGAAAAAAAGTTCACCACAAGCTACATCCTCATCGGATGAAACTCAGATCGTAGACATGCAGAGCGATACAGCGGCTAACAGTGATTCAGAAATCTGCAAAATAACAGAACAGACAGAGAAAAAAATATCTACAAACGATAATCTAAGAAAACAACAAACTTTGGATCTAAAAAACGAATTTTCTGCAGAACCGGGTTGTTCGTACGGAAAGGAAAAACAGCAAAACATCGAAAAGAAGAAAAAACGAGTAACAAAGAACTATTTCTTTTACAAATCAACAAAACATGAGGACAAAATCTGTCCAGATGTGGAATTAAAAACCAACGATAGGAAAAGAAAACGTAAAAACAAATGTGAATCTGACATCTCAAAGAAAAAGAAAAAACATACTGAGTGAAAAAAAGATTTCAATAAAATATTGATTATAAACAAAAAAAGACTGACTTGATTTTTTTCATTCATTTTTGTCTTTTACAGTTCATTCATTTTTTTGTCTTTACAGTTCATGATTTGATTTTTTCATTGTACATAAGTTCTTTTTGAAATAAAAAATATAAAAATAATTACTTCTTACTTTTGACTTTTTTCTAGTTATGACTGTAAGTCTTTTTTTACTTTTGACAATTTGAGAAGAAAGATCTTTCGTGCTAAATGGTTAGCCCTGAAAAGGGCTTTTTTGAAGGATCTCACATTGACATCCAGCTCTACGATTCTTCCGCCCGATCCACTGGGATGATTTCATATCCACAGTGTTCGCAGCAAATCATCGAACCTTCATCATCATCATAAAATCCTTCATCTGTATCTGGACAGTTATGCTTCTGCCCAAGATACTCGAGTATGGAAAAACATTTCCCACACTCTATCAGACATCTGTTTGCACAGTGAGGACATACAAGAATTCGAACCATTCTGGAACAAATATGATTTTATGTAAAATATCACTGGGCTTTATAGCTTTACAGGAGGATTGAACTAACTGACCTATGACGTCATTTTCTCCTATGTTTTTTCCCGCGTCGGCGTTTCATTAACATTGTGCAATCAAATCGACGGTTATATTGGTGTTTTTTACCACTCCTAATTCGGTGTCACACAGTACAATACCGGTGCTTTCCGCCAGGTCCGCCCTCTTTAAAAATTTCAATCCTCTGTAAACGTATAAAGCTCGGTGTTATTTTCATACATTCACCATTTCTTTGATTCTCAGCTAACGATCACTTCGGAAGCAGTATCAATATTCAGAGGCAGTTACAATATGAAGCACAACTTAGATGAAATCAACTTGAGCGATTTTCCATCAGTGGAAAACAATGGAGACGTTCTTTCATCAGTTATGAATTCGACAATTATCAATCCACCACCGGAGTTAAATTCGACAACCATCATTCCAGCGACAGTGTTTGACAACATTTATGAAGAGGTAAAGCAGCTAAATTTGAAACAAGATAGCATGATGATCCGAATCATAGATCAGTTGGAGACTTTAAACAGACATTTGGAGGAAATTAAAACTTTAACCGCAAGTACTGATCAGCTCAGTAGAAATATCGAGGTTCTACGTCAACAGGATCAGCTCATTTCAACACCTCCTGTGAAGATTCCTGTGGAGTTCGAGTTTGATAAATCCAATCTTCACAACTTAGTGGACTCTATCGTAAGTGTTGTGAAGAAAAATCAACCAAAGAAAAATCAACCAAAGGAAAAACAACCAAGAAAAACAACAAAACGGAAATCTGAGGAAGATGGTAACCATCTCCACAAGAAGCAGCGAGTTGATCAAAAACCAACTATACCAATATTGACAGGGCAGGGCAAATACGGGAAAAACATTGACAATCACGTTGATTTCAAGATCCCGAAAAAACCAAAGACAGAACGAAAACAACCAAGAAAAAACAACAAAACGGTAGGAATATGAAAACAAATATGAAACTCGTGGTGTTTGCGAATTTGCATTGTATAAAATTTGTTATATACTGTTTTTTGCGATTAATTCATTGTAAATAATTCATTGCGAAAAAATAATTCATTGTGATTAATTCATTGCGATTAATTCATTGTAAAATAATTCGTTGCGAAAAAATAATTCATTGTGATTAATTCATTGCGATTAATTCGTTGTGAATAATTCATTGTGAAAAAAATATTTCAGTGCGATTTTTTCATTGTTAAGAAAATGTTTTTTCATTGTCAAGAAATTTTTTATGATGCATTGCAAAAAAATGTTTGCTTGTGATTTTTTTCATTGTTAAGAAAATGTTTTTTCATTGTCAAGAAATTTTTTATGATGCATTGCAAAAAAAAATGTTTCATTGTGATTTTTTTCATTGTCAAGAAATTTTTTTCATTGTCAAGAAATTTTTTTATGATGCATTGCAAAAAAAATGTTTCAATGTTTAGTTCTGTTCAGTAAATAAAAGTTCAATAAATAAAAGTTCAAAAACAATAGAGTTCTTCATTCTGTTTTTCCCCAAAAGACTTGTTCTGGTTACATTTTTTCCCATACAACGTCTCATAACTTTTTTTGCTATATTAGCATGAAACGTAGCATGGAAAAATTGTATGTGCTTTCTGCCAGGTCCGAGCTCTTTAAAAAATTTCAATCCTCTGTAAACGTATAAAGCCTGCGTTATTTTTCACACATTCACCATTTCTTTGAATCTCAGTTAACGATCACTTCGAAAGCAGTGTCAATATTCGGAAGCAATATCAATATGGAAGAGGTAAATCATCAACTACGTGAGGCTCTCCAAGAGTATCTAAATGCCGGCCAGCAGTTATTGCAACTAACCACTCGTCTCGTAGGAGAGGAGGAACAAAACCAACTGCGACGTATAACACAACCATACAAAGATCTCGGCGAAAGATTAGTTCAGCTATTATTAAAGACAACACCGGATATCATCTTGGTTGATATCGAATTTGGGAGAAAGATTACTTTCGATAATGGACCAATGGTGATCAGAAAAAGAGTTGAAGCATGCCCCATTTGCCAAGCGAATTTCGGGTGTTGCCATTAGAACTGGAAAAAAACACAGCCTCCAAAAAACATCCCTTTTCAGGGCTACCCATCTACCACGAAAGTTCTATCTTTCTTCAAATTGTCATTTCTTCAAATTGTCAAACTTCTTTCTTTTAGAAGAGTTATACTGCAAAGATTTACAATCAAAAAGTCATAGGTTAGTTAAACTCTAGTTTTTTTCTAACCCGAACAAGAAAATGTAACAAACCCATGGAATGGTCAACAATAAAATCCCCGAACAAGAAAATGTAACAAATTCATGGATTGGTCAACAATAAAATCCACGAACAAGAAAATGTAACAAAGCCACGGGTTGGCCAACAATAAAACATTTAGTAATAGAAAAACAACGGTGAATCTGATTGGATAACATTAATTTGGAGCCAAAACAGCATGAAACGCCGACGCGGGAAAAACATAGGAGAAAATGACGTCATGGGTCAACTAGTTCAATCCGTCTGAAAACCTATAAAACCCAGTGTCATTTCCCGCACATCGTTCATTCTCTTCGACTTGTAGGACAATATGGAGTGTGCTTTAAGAGATATGGATTTCTGGGACCTTGCCCAGCTATCATCCAGAAAAAAGATGGACGACAAGAAGAAGAAGGAGTTCGTCGTACCCCAGACCGAGTGCTGGGATGATGACAACAAGCCAGCGTTCTCGCTAAACTTCAACCTAGACGCTCAGGAGGTGAAAAGGTTAAAGAGGCGGACAGCGAGTAGCTGCGCAACCTGCAGGAAGGTTGGAGGTTGTGCTTAAAAACACAACCTCCAAAACCAGGTCCCTTTTAGGGACACCCCAACAGCCCTTTTCAGGGCTAACCATCTACCACGGAAGATCTACCTTTCTTCAAATTGTCAGACGTAAGTTCTATCTTTTCTTCAAATTGTCATTTCTTCAAATTGTCAGACGAAAGTTCTACCTTTAAGCTGTTAGACGAAAGTTCTATCTTCAAGTTGTCATTTCTTCAAATTGTCACAGCTCTTTTCAGAGCTAACCCAACAGTCCTTTTCAGGACTAACCATCTACCACGAAAGTTCTATCTTCAAGATGTCAGACGAAAGTTCTATCTTCAAGCTGTTAGACGAAAGTTCTATCTTCAAGTTGTCATTTCTTCAAATTGTCACAGCTCTTTTCAGAGCTAACCCAACAGTCCTTTTCAGGACTAGCCATCTACCACGAAAGTTCTATCTTCAAGATGTCAGACGAAAGTTCTATCTTCAAGCTGTCAGACGAAAGTTCTATCTTCAAGTTGTCATTTCTTCAAATTGTCACAGCTCTTTTCAGAGCTAACCCAACAGTCCTTTTCAGGACTAACCATCTACCACGAAAGTTCTATCTTTTTTTTAGAAGAGACGCATTCCAAAAGAGTTATACTCCAGAGAGTTATACTGCAAAGAGTAAGAATCATTCATAGATGTAAAAAAAAGACTAAGTCCAACTCAATGGTCAGACATTTAGAAAGAAAAAAATCATACATAGGGTAAAAAAAGTCTAAGTTCAACTCAGTGCTCAGACATTTAGAAATCATTCATAGAGATGCAGAAAAAAGTCTAAGTCCAACTCAATGATCAGGCTTTTAGAAAGAGAAAAATCATTCATAGAGATGTAAAAAGACTAAGTCCAAATCAATGGTCAACCTTTTAGAAAGAGAGAAAATCATTCATAGGGTAAAAAAAAGTCTAAGTTCAACTCAGTGCTCAGACATTTAGAAATCATTCATAGAGATGCAGAAAAAAGTCTAAGTCCAACTCAATGGTTAGGCAATTAGAAAGAAAAAAATCATCCATAGGGTGAAAAAACTAAGTCCAACTCAGCGATCTGGCCATTTTTTACCCAGTCTGTCAGTCATAAGGCCTGCACTTTGAATGCTAAATCCCTCTCAGGGTAGAGAGCCTGGGAAAAACTCCCCCCCTTTTCCCTTTTTTGCAAAAAAAATCCCTCTCAGGGACGGGAGCCTAGGGACAAAATCTTTCGGGGACAGCAAATAGGGACACATTTTTGTCAGGGACGGTGATGTAGGGCACTCAGGGAAGGGAGAATAGGGTACTACCCATGCCCTAGGTAGTACCCTATTCTCCCTTCCTTTACTACTAGTATATAAATCGGAATACATGTATTTGTATATGGATGTTTCGGAATGCAATACACCGTTTTTTAGATTTTTTGAAGTATTTTTTTCTTCCGGTCCAACCTGAAGTCCAATATGGTTACTGATATGTTATGATCTCGTGACTGGCGTAGTTTCAAGTTCTTGACCATCTCGTTATCTTTAAACAACCCCTTCCCTCCAATGAACAAATTCGTTGAGGTTTTGTATGTATTTGTGCGTAATGAGTTTCGCAGTTCATTGACGGTAGTAAATTCATCCTTGACCAAGAATGCAAAGAGGATATTTGTTTTTTTCGGTGAAAGATCGAAATTTATTTCATCGAGTGAACATCATCGGTAATATTTTCACTCGTGGCTGCGCGCCACGAGTGAAAATATTACCGATTATGTTCACTCGATGAAATAAATTTCGATCTTTCACCGAAAAAAATAAATATTCTATTTATTTCATGCTTTTAACTCTTTTTGGGAGGAATTTAATCAAAATCCATTACAGTTCTTTTCGGTTATTCCCCGTGGCGTACCCCCTCCGCATAGCAACGCATTACAATATTACGTCAAGCGCGAGAAATGTAAGGTAAATTACGTCATATTTCCATCTGGTTGTGTGGCACGCGCATTTTACCTAGGTAACTAGTGCGCGGGAACAACTGTTTCCGTCTTCAATTGAAGAGTTAGAATATAAAAATCGGTATTTTCACTGGTCGTAGCCATGAAATATCGAAAAATATTTCACCGATATTTCTCGATAACCTACCGGAAAGCATGAGATAAAAAACGAATATCAACAATTATCGACGAGCTCTCACCGAACGTCTAATATACTGCCCGTGCATTGCGTTTGCGTTCATCGAACGAACCTGCTGAATATGGGTTGCTCGTTGGTATACGTCGAAACGTTACATGCAATAAAATTTTTCGACGCACTAAGCGAACTAGAACGTAAATTCAATGAACTTTGTTTTTACCAGCGAGTTCTACAAAAAAGAAGCATCAGTGTATACCAGTGAACGCTAAAATGAACTTAAAGTGTATGCCTGCGAGGTGCGAATTCTACTATATCTCCGTACGCTGGCATATGTTGAGTCAATAAGGGTTTTTATTCTAGGTTTGAATTGTGATCTGGTTTGGTAAGCACTTTATTGAATCAAATGCTGTCGCATTTAACTCTTTACCAAAGCATCCCGAGTTTTAAAGACCCAGAAAAACAAGTCTTGTAAAATTATTCTTAGTCAGTAACATTTTCTCCATTTCATACGATATTCTCTCTCATTTCGAACAATAAACCCTACCAGTTCAGGAACATTCCCTTTTTCATCTGCGAATGCTTTTAGTATGGACTGGTCAAAAATCATGTCGACTTTTTTGAAGGGTTAATAGTAAGAAATCCGATCTCCAACTTTATTGATGTGACATACATAGGATCTTGTAATTATTTGGTATTTGAGGAAAAATTCATTGTAGAAACGAGTCTAGAAAAGGTTTTTGAGCGAGCCTCTGGCAAGGTATAACATTTTTTAGACGAATTTGATAAAATCTTATTTCAAATGTCAACGAATGTCAAGTTCTCTTTACCACATAAATATATATCACGGGTTATAATGTAGCTCAAAATATGCAAATCCATGCATATACACGTTGGAAAATTCCATGAATACGAGGTATGTCCGTAAAGTTCGTGGACAATGTCGATATTTATAAAAAAACTAACGGACTTCCACGAGTTTTATGGTCTCGATTACTTTTGGGCATATCTTAAGCATTATATTTAAAAAAAAATTACAAAGATAGAGCCCCAACAACAAAGAGTGAACCAATCCTGCTTTAAACGATGTAAGCAGGACCGGGGGCACTCCAAACAATGCAATTCACCGATGCATTACACTGAAAATTGTATAAAATTATGTAACATAATTGTGACCTCACATAATTCTTATTCCAAAGGTCTAAGAAAGATAAAAAGGATAATCCCCTGATTTTGTGCGATGATAAGAATCTGTAACGAGAATTGGGTATGATGCGGTTGAAAAACGAGTTCGAAGGACGAGTTTTTTTTTTTTTAAACTTAAATCACATCCTGAGCGAGTGACAGATTTTTAATATCGCACACAAGTTGTTCATTGTATTTCTTATATACGTAGTGCATCCTTTTTTTTTTTTTCATTACTGTTATAAGGAATGCTAGTAGAGAAGCAACATCTTTATCCTTAGACGTACAGTAGGGCTATCCATTTTTTGGTAGAATCAAGTGGTGTAAACATAAAGCGCGAGAAATGCGCGTAAATTACGTCATCTTTCCCTCCGTTTAAAAAGCACGGACTACATACTTAAGTTACAAGTGCTCGCAACCAACTGTATCTGCCTTCGATTAAGAGTTATAGTATTAATTGTACGGTCAGGTGGCAGAGGACTTGGAAACTTGTTCACGGCTGTGGCGAATCATGTCGCCACCTCGCCTTTGTCGACATTATTCGCCACAGCCTTGAACAAGTTTCCAAGTCCCCTGCTACCTGCCCGTACAACCAATTTATTATACTTCAAAGTTTTACCATTCTAACGTGTATTTAGCAAAATTTCCCTGTTCTATGGTCTCACGAATTGAGTACGCTAACGAAATAGACTTTCCCTTCAAAGTTCCCTAATTTAATGAAAATTGGTCAACGTCAGTGAGAACGGACCTCACTGAAATCTTGGTAAAACGTGCAGTTTGGTACATGAACTTGACGATGTCTCTGTGATAGCCATCGGCGTTTTTTTCTTCTTTGTTATTTAAACATGGATTTAAACAACTTCAAGGTAAGTATCTATGTATTTTAATGATTTGTTACCAAAAGTAAATTACCATTAGTTGCCTCAAACGGCCATTAGATTATCATTTTAACGTTACAATGTACGAGTTTCGACACTTCACAATTTGTTAATCTGACGAAGGGTTGGCTCGTTTTAAAATAACTCAGTGCATTTGTTTTAGAATGACAACAAACGATAATATATGTAACTGTATTCATTTATTTTCAAAAATGATCCATTCTTTCCGCTTTAATTACAACCATCAAGGTGACTACACCAATCAAAATGTTGTATCGAAATTTTCATTTACTATGATGATCATAATATTTGATTAGTGTTTCTGTCATTCATTCTCGTTGCAGTTTTCCTCCCTGATTTGAAGTTTCTTCAGAAGTTCTTTCCCACTGACTTTGTCCCCAAGGACAGTTATGACTTCTACAGAACGGCAACAACCACTGCTTTTGAAGACCGCAAAAAGTCAGACTCGGTAAGACGTTTGATACTTGTCGTAGCCAAAGATCAGGCTGAACTGAACATAGCATGAGTGGATCGGCACTATATTGGCCCAGGATGACATGTTGGAGGGTTTAAAATCGATAATTTGTGAAGCCAGTAACTACCCATTTATAAACTTTTTACTTCTTGAAACGAAATTGTATGGGGTGTGACACCACTGTTATTATGCTATATTGAAAACAGAGTGAAATCGATCATCTTTGAAGTTTCACAGATCGCTTAATGGCCAACCTCTGGATTTTCCGTCTCTTGCTTTCAAAAGTACGTCCATAGTCCTTCAAAAAGGCATTAAAAACAACATGTCAACCGATTGCCTTTTTCGCAAAATCTCAACAAACACAGGCACCCTAGAATTTGTCCTTTCAAAAACACCTGTTCACGGCCATGACCCCAAATATTTGTTCCTCCACTGACACAAACAAAATAATCCTGTCAATATACAATAGAAACACATCTAAGTGGTCCCCCACTGCCTAAATTTTAAGCAAGTCTGAATTATGTACTCCCAAGCCCTTTCAGCTTCATGAAACAGTGCAACAAAAGTGCTACTGCAAAACTGCACATGGGACAATTGCGACCCGGAAGCAGTCTTGCAGTGGTGCGACACTATGTGAGTAATTTGAAAAAATGCTTGTAAATATACAAGTAATCAATACTAGTTTGAGCCGCCCTCAGGCAAACAAGGGTAAGATGCATCGTAACAAGCGTGTCATCATACAGTCATGGATCCATAAAATCCATTTCCATTAACAAGTGACTGAATCATAGACTGTTTCTTTGACATGCAGAAAATTGACCAATATCAAAAGATTTTGATTCGTCGCAATCAGCGACCTGGGTCGATACTTTTTGCAAATGCATAAAACCCCTTTTTTACAGAGTATGCCTCATTCACTTTTAAACAACTGAATGCTTGAGGGGGAAGAAAGAGAAATTGATCGCCTCGAGCATTTTTTTTCCGAATGTTTTCTGAATCGGTCTTGTTCAAGACGCAAAAAGTCCTTTGTCTCAATGACTGAATACCGTTTATATATCACAAACCGACTGCTATATAGGCTTTGTTAAGACCTAGAAAAGAATATTACACAAGCAGTAGTCATTTACAAACAGTTGCTCCGTCTCCTTCTCCGACAATGTTTCAAAAGCTTTTAACCTTTTGGCCTTAAAAATTCGTATTGTTTGCAATATGGAGAGTTACTTTATGGTACCAAAATCGAGTTTCCCGTAAAAAAGATGTGTGCTAAGCAGCGTTTATTAGTCCCCTACCGGCGAAGCCGAAGGGGACTTTAGGTTTGCACTCCGTCCGTCCGTCCGTCCGTCTGTCCGTCTGTCCATCTGTCTGTCTGTCCGTCTGTCCGTCATTCCGCACGCAAATCAGTTTTCTGGACTTTTTTTCTAAACGCTGGTAGATACTGAGCTGATTTTTGGTGTGTAAGTCAACAACCATGAATTACAGATCAAGTTCGAGTTTCGTTCCGGTCCACTGATTTTTGACGAAATTACGGGCCTTGGACTAAGAAATTTTGACGGAAAAAAAACAGTTTTCCGGACTTTTTTTCTAAACGCTGGCAGATATTGAGCTGAGTTTTTGTGTTTTTGGTGTGTAAGTCAACCACTTTGACTTACAGATCAAGTTTCAGTTTCGTTCCAGTCCACTGATTTTTGACGGAATTACGGGCCTTGGACTAAGAAATTTTCACGGAAAAAAAAAGTTTTCCGGACTTTTTTTCTAAACGCTTGCAGATATTGAGCTGATTTTTGGTGTGTAAGTCAACCACTTTGACTTACAGATCAAGTTTGAGTTTCGTTCCAGTCCACTGATTTTTGACGAAATTACGGGCCTTGGACTTGGAAATTTTCACCAAAAAAAAAAACAGTTTTCCGGACTTTTTTTCTAAACACTGGCAGATGTTGAGCTGATTTTTGGTGTGTAAGTCAACCACTATGAGTTACAGATCAAGTTTGAGTTTCCTTCCAGTCCACTGATTTTTGACGGAATTACGGGCCTTGGACTTAGAAATTTTCACGGAAAAAAATAGTTTTCCGGACTTTTTTTCTAAACGCTGGTAGATATTGAGCTGATTTTTGGTGTGCAAGTCAACCACTATGAGTTACAGATCAAGTTCGAGTTTCGTTCTGGTCCACTGATTTTTTGAGAAATTACGGGCCTTGGACTTAGACATTTTCACGGAAAAAACAATTTTCCGGACTTTTTTTCTAAACGCTGGCAGATATTGAGCTGATTTTTGGTGTGTAAGTCAACCACTATGAGTTACAGATCAAGTTTGAGTTTCGTTCCAGTCCACTGATTTTTGACGAAATTACGGGCCTTGGACTTGGAAATTTTCAAGAAAAACAAAAAACAGTTTTCCGGACTTTTTTTCTAAACGCTGGTAGATATTGAGCTGATTTTCGGTGTGTAAGTCAACCATCGAGTTTCGTTCCGGTCCACTGATTTTTGAAGAAATTACGGGCCTTGGACTTAGAAAATTTCACTGAAAAAACAGTTTTCCCGACTTTTTTACTTACAATGCTCATGTTTGGTATGTAGGTACCTGTCATTGAAACCGATCTTCTGTGGGTTATATGTCCAAGGTCAAGGTCAAAAATTTTAACCCTTATCATGAAAACTTATCCTCAAAACTTTTTATAGTCATTCCTCTGTATATTTTTTTAAGTACTTAAGTTATAACACTTATACATTGTAAGCTGGTACCTCTCACTGGTACACACCTGCTGATGATAAGATCGAGGTCATCTCACAAGGTAAAGGTCATATTTCTGAAAATTTGCTTTTAAGGGAGTCAAATACGTTCTTTCTCCTCCACAGAGTTTCACAAACTATACCTGCCAGCGATATATACGGTCTGTAGGGGACTCGGTATTGCTATGCAATACTATCAGAATGCTTGTTCTTATTAGAATTTGCTGGTTGCTGTTTTTGCTGGCTGTTTGAGATTGGTTTGACACTGTTGTAGTACTTTTATCAATTCTAGAATCACAAAGACTTACTACAGCTACTTATTAACTCACAAAGAGATACTGAGAGCTCAGAGACCGTCGGTTTGTCGTTTGAGGAGTACAAAAAACGAGGTGAGAAATACTGACTATTCTTATCTTCTCGAAAGCTTTACAGGCAAGCTGCGTCTGCAGTCTATGTACAGCTATTTGAACATCAGGGCCTGATTTTAACTATCATTGTTAGTTTCATTCCTTAGTCTTATTCTAGATTTAGAGAGTAATGCAATATCTGACTGGCTAAATCAAAAAGTTGAGCCGATCAGAAACTGTTTTATTTTCATAATGAGAAAATTCTTGAGAATAAGACCAAGGAACTTTCTAAAGAATAGTTGGTGAATATGGACCAAGGTTTAGAAAGACGAAAAATATGAGTTATATTTCGAATACATTTGACATATTTAGTATTTGTTTAAATTCCTAATTAAAAGGTAAATTTTCCTTGGTTATATCCGAAAAAAAATGTTGGGGGGACTATTTTGTCCCAGTCTTAAAGATTTCTTCCAGATCTTGGGCAAACATGGATTTGAGTTACTTTGGGAAAAATAGTTCTTTTGTCTATTCTTGAAATTTGTTCTAAATTTATCTATGTACATTCCAACATTGACCTGCCTTCTTGCGAACATTAATTTCGGGTGAAAATTTCATGCTGTTTGTCTCTGGTAAGTGACAAAAGGCCTATTAAATGAAAGAGTTTGTCGTCTACTTACAGACGAATCGTGCATACTTTTCTATCTTTATCTATTTCTGTCTCTCTCCTTCTCAATCGTTAATCAACAGTTTAAAAATCAAAGCGTTGAAAACACTGGAGTGGGATTTGTCAAGGAAGCCATTGTATAGAATTAATAATTTGAAAGAAAAAGAGAAATATTATTCAAATATTGGCTTGAAAGTCAACCTACTAAGCAAATTAATACCTTTTTGGTTGAAGGGAGAGTATTCATGACAAAGTTAGGATTATTTGTTTGTTGGTGGTCTCCCTTTGATCATTCAAAAGGAGTCAAGAGTAATGTCCCTTGACGGTAGGATGCATGATGGGTAGAGAGAGAAACCATATAAATATATCAAATAAAATTAAGTTTGTACCTGAAAACTATGAATTTGAGATATCTTTGGCCGTAAAGATCTAATTCACAACAATACAGTCAATTATTTTGATATTCCAGTATCTCCCGCTAGATGGCATTCTACAAATACACATCTATCTAATTTGGGCATTCTGGGTACAGAACCGGACTACTTTTCGAAACGACAACCGTTACTTTGAATTTCAAAATAAAATAAACGTTTACTCAATAAAACGCTACCTGGTGCGATTCATTCAGCTATGATCAGCTAGCATGTAACCTATGCACCGGCCATTTATTAAAACAGCCCCTACAGGCTTGGGTAATAGTTTCGGTATAAGCCCTACTTTTCCCTAGTATATGGGATCGGTGATGCGTCATAGCAGGCAGGTCGAATCTTCGAAGAATATGACATGCGCAGACAAGGATAAATATTCATGCACAATCAAATGGAGTAGCGTGCAGTCATGGGACGAACAAGCCCAGGGACGAACTGGTTTTGGAACGAAAAATCCCGGGACCAAGCGGTCAGTAGACAAACTTTGTGTATATCATTGCGCTGATAGAAGGCTATGAGTGGGTGAAGCTATGTTCAATCAAAAAGAAGTACTCCACGATCCATGGCCTCACTCGGTGTATTTTAGTATGCCATTTCCAATTACATATCTGAGTGCTATCGAAAAATTCATTTGTCTGAGAAAAATTGAGTTTAATTGGGTTTATTTCCTTCGGCTTTGCACAAAATACGATACATGGTCTTCAAAATTCAATATTGAACTCAAAGTGGCATCGTCTTCGACAAATGCCACAAAAAAAAGGATTATTTCTTTCCATTTATACTTATTTGCTTGCAAAGTGCCTGCAGAGGGGTAGTCTTTTAACTAAAAATTGTTCATTTTTCATGAAGCATACAGACAGCTCTATCACTACTTTCAGTCTTTTGATATCCACTCACAGGTTTGACTGACGAGGAAGTTCTGATCAACTCGATCGTATTTATGCTTGCCGGGTACCAAACAACGGCTGCCACACTTTTATGGTTGCTCTACGATTTGATTCTCAACCCTGAATGTCAAGAGCTTCTGAGAGATGAGATCAAAAGTGACATCGGAGATGTAGGTCTTTAACTTCAAAGGAATCTTTAACACAGACGGCTTTTTGTGGCTTGAAGAAGACGTTCCTTTTGAAAAAGATATCTTCATTTACCTCATTTATTCGTGAAAACTGTATCCATCTTCACAAACGTGCATTTTTCAAATTCCTCTGCTGCAAATCATTATGGGGGGGGGGGGGGGGGGGTCTTCACAAGCGTGCATTTTTCAAATTCCTCTGCTGCAAATCATTAGGGTGGTGTGAAATGAGTTAATTTTGAGACCTGTATTTATTTTGAACGACCACGACAGAAAAAGTGCCATGTATTTTGACATATCTTAGAGATTCTTTAAAAGAAACCATTCATGGAAAAGAAAATGAGTGTGTTTCAAGGTCAGACTACGTGTATAATATGATGTAACTTTCAAATACACTTCCTTGGCATTTTTTGCACTTGTCAGGAGCAAGTCTGGAAAAGGCCTGAAAAGTAACGGACTAGAGGTTTGAATTTCTGCAGGGGATGATTGCCTCAGTGGTTCGGGTGTAGAATTTGTATTCCATGAGCTCCGCGTTCGATTCTCATCCAAACCACTTATATTTTTGGTTCCCATGCACACAATGTGCTCAATGTTAGCGTTTGTGATCGTGCTATGTTCGTCGTCCTTCGTACGCCGTGCGTCGTCCGTCGTCAACAGGCGTCAACAGTTCAATTCAGTTCAATTTAATTGCAATGTACAAAAAGCCCACCGGCCTAACATACAAAGTACAACGTTGCAAATGTTAACAATTTGAGTTTTTATTAATTTTGTTAACAAAAAACATTATTAATATGGGTATATAGTATGAAAAAAAAATCCTAGACTCGCCCAATTTTCATGGTAGTAGCATTAGGTGATTGAATTTTCGTAGACGACAAATCAAACGTGGCTTAAATGATAGGATTTGTTTTGTTAGGATAGATAACATTGTCGGAAAAGGAGAAAGTTCTTCTTTCCCTACAACATATCTAGAAAGCCTCTTCTTCAAAACACGAGATAGTTGAGTAAAAGGTTCATATATATTCTCATGCATTAAACCAGGTAACTCATCGCATATAATGAATCCATTTCTCTAAACACTGGCTGTACCATGAGGTAGAATGGTCCTTTAACATACAGAAAAAATACCTATAGCAAAAGCTTTGACCCAGGTCAGCCTTCGCGGACTGTGCAGGCTTGCATGGGTTAATGCTTTTTTGCAGATGCAATGAACTGCCTATTTACAGTGCATTACTCATTTATATCTTCCACTTCTTACAGAACAAGCCAACATACGACAGTGTCTTTCAGATGAAATACCTAGACATGGTTGTCAAGGAAACTCTTAGAGTGCACGCGCCTGCCACCAGGTGGGTAAGACGAAATGAGACATATGTCAAGGCGGCTACTGGGGTGCATAATGATATCGCCCAAGTGTATTGATCATAAGTTACGAGTTGAAATCCAGTGACCTCTTAAATGTATTTGTTTTGAATAACTCATGGAAGCCCGCTGAAATGAAACCGAATTTATTCACCTCTCATCACTAAAATGAAATACAATTTCTTCACCTCTCAAACTAGTCACCTCTCACTACTGAAATTAACCGCCCTTTTTATTCACTTCTTACAAATGAAATAAATCCGATTTATTTACAACTCACCACGGAAATAAACTCCGATTTATTCATCTATCACAACTGAAATGAAATCTGATTTACTCAACTGTCGCCACTGAATTCCAATTTATTCACCTCTCACCATGGAAAAGAAAACCAATTTATTCAACTCTTTCAACTAAAGTTTGACCCGATCTATTCACCTCTCACCACTGAGATGAACCCCAATTCGTTCACCTCCCACAACTGAAATTAAATCTGATTTATTTACCTCTCACAATTAAAATGAAACCCGATTTATTCACCTATGACCACTGAGATGAACCCCAATTCGTTCATCTCCCACAACTGAAATGAAATCGGATTTATTTACATGTACTTCTCACAATTAAAGCAGAACCAGATTTATTCACCTTTCACCTCTGAAATGAACCCCATTTTATTCACCCGTAATAACTGAAATGAAACCCGATTTATTCATCTAGCACAACTGAAATGAATGCAAATTTATTCACATCTCACTATGGAAATGAAACACGATTATCCGCCTCTCACAACTGAAACGAAACCCATTTTATTACTCTCGCACAACTGAAATGAAGCAAGATTGTTTCATCTCTCACAATTTAAATGAAACCCATTTTGCTTACCTTGCATAACTTTAATTAAACTCGATTTATTTACTTTTGGCAAATGATAAGAAACCCGATTTATTAACCTCTCACCACTGAAGTGAACCCTTATTTATTTACCTTTCACAACTGACATGAAACCTGATTTTTTCACCTCGCACAACTGAAAACGAATCCCGATTTATTCATTTCTAACAACTGAGATGAAATGCATTTTTTTTTTTTTCACCTCTTACAACTGAAATGATAGACCTACCTGATTTATTCACCATGCAAAACTGAATAAAACCCAATTTAATCACCTTGTACAACAGAAATGAAACCCGATTTATTCATCTGTCACTCCTGAAATTGTTGAAACATAAGAAAGAACCTTTTTTTTCCAGAATTTCCTTAGTAACAACAGAAATATAGGATCTGATATGAGTTGGTGTTTGAGATAAAATTTTATTAAACGAGTCTAGAGAAAATGTTATTAAGCGAGCCATTGGCGAGCTTACTACCGTTTTATATAGACGATTATCCTATTGATAAATCATTTGTTCCATTTTTGACCAATCAAGTAAAAGTGCTAAAGATTGTGATACGTGTGATGCTGTGCGATCAACCGTAAGACACTCTCTTTTTAGTCATCCCCTTCTAGGTTTAGACTAAAACCCAGTACGAAGTCGGAATTTTATTCTTAAAAAATCTAGAACGGTATTACCGAAAAACGAGCTTCGCTCGTTACGGGCTTCGCCGTTATTATACTGTAGTGACTTTCCTGGTGCATGTATTTGATTCGAGCCGCGTGAGAAAATTTGATATCGCGCGAGACCGAAGGTCGAGCGAGATGTCAAAATTTTCTTTCGCGGCGAGAAGCAAATACGTGTACTAGCGTCAGGAAAGTTACTACAACGTAATATTCATTTTATTATATACCTACACCTTTCAACGAAAAAATATTGCAATTTTTGACATTTTATTAGAAAAATAAAACAAATAATGATGTAGCTGCCAGTAATATCGGTTTTATGAATGGCGGATGAATATTACTACGTAAAATTTTGACCATTCAAATAGCAAATGAATACATACCGATACCGCTCGTGACGTCATCATGCAATATTTTGAATTGTATTTCACAGTGTGTAATTACGGATTTTTTTACTCTGTCCTGTGCGATATTTTATCCTCGTGCGAAGCATGTATTTTCTCCGGAAAACTTTCAGGTATATTATAAAAGAAAATTCGTAATGGGTATATTACACTGAAAACAAGGGAGGTTATGTGATAAATAGTTTGGCTATTTACCAGACGGTAAAATTAAGACTTATTTATATTGAAAGCAATAGAAGACTGATTAAATTTGTCTCAAATAATGGGGCTTGTCTGTGAAAGGGTAGAAAACATTGTGGGAAAGAAGAAAATGCTGGTTAACAACATTTTTTTTTACTTTTTTCTACAATGTTTTAAAAAGCCAACTCCGTCAGGGTCGTTTACACTCGAGCTTATATGGTAAAAAGGTAAAAAAGTACACCAGGGTATGTCTTTTCAGCTCATCAATTGATGATAGAATAGGGAACAAACAGGGAAAGGATATTTGACTCTTTACCACGCCATCTCGAGTTTTAACGATCCTCGGAAAGAAATCTTTTGAAAACATTGGTGGAAAAGGAGAAAATGCTGAAAACCAGAATTATCTCTTTTTTCAACAGCGTTTTCAACCCGTTCAAAAATAAATTTCATGACTTGGACCACATTCGATTTTTCGTTTGTGAATTCTTTGGATTTGGACAGGTCTAAAACTTTGTAGCCTGGTAAAAGATTAATCAAATATTTCAATTTTTCCCCCTTAAGGCTTGTTCGAGTCGCAAATGAAGACACGGAAATCAACGGTCTGAAGATCCCCAAGGGTTTGATGCTGCTATGTTTTCCGAGCGTGTTGCACTTCATGGATGAATATTGGGACAGTCCTAAAGAGTACAAGCCGGAAAGGTGAATGGGGATTACTCTGTCTGTCTGTCTGTCTCTCTGTCTCTCTCTCTCTCTGTCTGAACTATTAAGGAAAACGTCGTTAAGCACCATACAAACAAACATAGTGTATAGATCTCTCTATTGCTCTTTCTATGTTTCTATCTATTTCTTCCTAAAACAAAATCATTGTCCACAGATTTTACATAACGGAAAAAACGATCTAAATAAGTTGGAATCTAGCATTTTCTCCTCTTACCACGATGTTTTCTTTTTTTCCAGGGTCGTAAGCACATGGGATAATTTAATAATGGATTAAACTGCCTTTTCAACGAGTGTTTTTCATTGTTATTCAGATTTGCCCCTGAGAAGAAAGAGAATATCAATGAGTTCGCTTATTGTCCTTTCGGTAACGGACCAAGAAACTGCATTGGAATGCGTCTCGCCTTACTAGAAGTGAAGATCACGTTAGTCAGTATTTTACAGAAATACAAGATCGGCCGATCAGACAAGTTGCAGGTATTGTTTTGTTCAAACTTTGAAGCCTTTTAAATTTTTCATCTTAACTTTTCCGAAACCGTTTACCATATAAAATTCTAGTTACCGTGTCGACAATGGTTATGGCTAGTGGCTTGGGAAGAATACTGTGCGAAGTTCTGACGGGAAAAAGAAACTCCAGGAAAGCATAGAAGAGTGCACAAACCGCTGCGATATAAATGAAATAATGTTTAAAATGGTGTTAAAAACCACACAAACAAACAAATACACAAATTCTAGACTTGTCCAAATTGAAAGCATTTGCATGCAACACAAATGTAACTCAACTGATCTGATTTGTCAGTAACAAGGTAGAAAATATTTTTGGGAAAGGAGTAAATGATGGTTACTAGTACTTTATCCCTTTCCCACGATGTTTTCAAAAGCTCTTTCCTCAATGTCGTGAAGAGGCAGAATTGAATAGTAAAGTATTAACCCATTACCACACTGCAAAATTTTAGACCTATCCAAATTGACAGCATTTGCAGACAACAATTTCAAAGTGGCTCAAATGGTGCAATTTTGCTTTGATTGGGTAGAAAACTTTGTGGGAAAAGGAGAAAATGCTGGTTACCAGCATTTTCTCCGTTTCCCACAATGTTTTCAAAAGGCTTCTTCCTCAGGGGTGTTAAAAGTCGTCATTGTGTGGTAAAGGGTTAAAGGAGATGAACGTGATTTTGTCCAATAAATCGAAGTAGATCGATGCTATATCTGACAACTGATAAGCTGTATTATCTTTTTAGGGACTTTCATGGTAAAATTAGCGCAAGTGTAAAAATAAAAGAGTATTGGTGTTGTTTTTTACACCTAGTGCTAATATATAGTGTCATATTTGTCTGTTTGTTTGATGTTTAACGCAGTTTTCAACATAATTTCGCTTATATCGCGGGGGCCACTCCACTTATCCATGCTTTCCTGGAATTTTGTTTACTAGTACTGAGCACAAATTTCTAAGCCGGTGGCTGCTTTCCCACATAACCATCTTCGAAACAATGATCAGGGATGAGAGAGAAATGAATCCTGTTGCGATGATTATCATCAATCCTCAGAAAGAAATTAGCCAAGCTGAGTACTCGAAGCAGTGACCCCGGCCCCTGGTTTCTAGTCCAGTATGCTACCAACTGCGTATTTACCAATTTACCTTTAGTGTGGGCATAAAAGGGAAAGCGTTCGCAGTATCAGCAGATTAATTACTATGAAATTTAGCGGATTCGTCATCGATCAAGCGTCATGGAGAAGAGTGTAATTCGTTAAATGTATTTAGGAAATGGCGTGAGAAATGCAACATCTACTGAGCAAAACAATGGGTTCTTGTTCATATAAAATTTCTTCTTTCATAAAGGTTTTCTTCTTCAATTCATGGCCTAATGTGTTTTAGGTATTTGGTTAAATAGTTTTATTTGCAAAAATAATATAGGATAAGGAAATTTTTTATTGAAAACATAGAAAAATTTGTCAGAAAAGGAGCAAGGAAGGTGCTCTTTTTCCCTAATATCTTTTTGGCAATGCTGGAAAACAGTAATTTCGGTTCCTCCGTATATTGATCGGTTGTGTGATTTTTTACTAGTTTTTAGTATGTCAGCCTATGCCGTAACGGGTTAATCCTTAGTATGTTATGTGCAGTCAGTGCTGTTTTGTGGCAATGTAGAGCAAAATCAGACTGTTTAGAATGTGCAGTTTGACCTTCGATATACTGTGTCCGATAAGCTGAGATTTGTTTCTTAGTTAGAAACTTGGACATCTCTATTTAAGTGTTCTCCGCTGTTTTTATGATGACACACGAGGAATTGTCCAGCCCGTACGTCGCCTGTGTCGTTGTCGTGCAAAATCTGACATGTTTTAACCATCTCATTTATATTTTAAGATATTTATTTTAAAGGTTTAGCTAGTTGTAACTTTCAGACAAGGAAACCACACAACAAAGGTAGACAGCCCTTTTATATTTTTGACAGTTATGCTCCTTTTTCATCATAGATTTCTCACAGAAAAAGCAACTGCAGTCGGTTGTTAGCATCTTTATGTGTCGCTCTTGTTCATTTAGCAGTCCAGCGGTCAACGTTTCTTTTTTTATACAGGTACCGATGCCGTCCTACCCAATTGGGATTGACAAGCCCGGAAAACCAGTTTACGTCAAGTTGGAGAAAGTATAACTAACTGACCAGATACTTGTTGGTCAATCTGAATTTTAAATGAAAGTTGTTTTCAAGCTCTTAAGCCTTGAAGTGCTTTTCACAACTTATGTTGCCTTTGCGGCCAGTGTAGATAAAGATCAGACTGTACAGTATTAGTTGTACGGTCAGATGGCAGGGGACTTGGAAACTTGTTCACGGCTGTGGCGAATCATGTCGCCCCGAGCCGAAGGCGAGGTTGTGACATGATTCGCCACTGCCGTGAACAAGTTACCAAGTCTCCTGCCACCTGACCGTACAACGAACTTATTATTATGCAAAGTTTTACCATTTCAACGTGTATTCAGCGAAATTTCCCTGTTTTATGGTCTCACAAATTGAGTACGCTGACGAAATAGAATTTCCCTTCTGAGTACCCCAATTCAGTGAAGCTGACGTCACTGAAACCTTGGTAAAACATGCAGTTTGGTGCATAACCTTGATGATGTCACTGCGATAGACATTCGACGTACTTTTATTAAAACATGAATTAAAACACTTTTAAGGTAAACTTTATGCATTTAAATGACCATTAGTTGCCCCAAACGACTCTTAGGTTATCGTTTTAACGTTACAATGTATGAGTTTCGATACTTAACAGTTTGCTTACCTGACGAAGGGATGGCTTGTTTTAACCCAGTGTATTTGTTTCATAATGGCTACAAACGGTAACTATATTGATTTATTTTCAAAAATAACCCATTCTTTTCGCTTTCATGACAACCATCAAGAGAAACTAGTAATGATATGCTGCAGGTTGGTTAGTATGTTTGTTTTGTGGGAGGCTCGTATCGATCGAAGCAGCCATTTTGGATATTGTTTGGAAAGTGTGGTTATGTATATTGGGCTCCAGAAAGGGAAAATTCTTTTACGAGGATTTTGCCAGATTACATATATTGCTAATATATGCTCGTGGCATATCATCCAATCAGATTGCGAGAAATTTCTTTGCAGTATAATAAAACGTGCAGTCTGATTTACACTGTCAACTTTGCTGACGCTTTCTCGGCTAAAGCAACCTGAAATAGTAATTGTTTGAGTTTTATTTGTAGACTGAAAACGTCTGTTAGGTTTATTCGTCGCTCTAAGGGTTAACATTTTTAAGTTAAATGAACATGAAAATTACTTTTTTTGTGATTCTTAGTAAATAAACATCAATTGTGGCTTGATTTCATTCCATCCATCCTTCCTTCCTTCCTTCCCTCCCTCCCTCCCTTCATTTTCATTCTTTTCTACTTCCTCTTTAACCCCTTCTATCCTCCCCCTTTCTCTCTCTCTATTTCTCACCGCAACGTCTTGAAAACATTTGAAGACGGTAACAATCACGTTATGCGGTTAAACTTAAGGGGAATGAAAACGTTGGGGGAAAAATAAACGCTTATTTCCAGCTTTTCTTTTGTTTCTATATTTTTAAGAATGCCTTCTTCATTGTGATAGCGAAATTGCGGGTAATGTTTTGGTAACTTGCCACGTTTTTTTAAGAATGACGCCTACATCGCGCTAGTGATAATACGGTTAATCGTTGATAAAATATTCGAAATAAGGGACAAAAATCTTCATCGTTTTAATCCCACAATATTTCTATCGTTGTCTCCCCTGAATCTTACCCCTCTTAACTGGATTTTTGAAAGCGCTGTTAGTTGATTTATTCAAAGAAAATATTTCTTTGGTGTTTGACGTCGTTTTCCACATCATGTCAGTTATATTGTGGTAGCTTGTGCACCTATCCATGCTTTCCTGAAATTTATTTTGCAACTATTTTGCAAAAAATATCTTTTCAATCCACTGGCTGCTTTCCCAAAGAAACATCACAGAGCCAATGTTCAACGCAGAGATAGCAATGAATCCTTTCGCAATGACTATAGTTGATCTTTAGAAAGAAATTGGCAGAGGTTACTATCGAACCAGCTACCTTTAGCTTTCAAGCCCTTTACATTATCGACTGCGCTTCCAGGCTTGGCCCTACCTGCCACTACTACAATTTTCACCTGAAGTTGTACATTTGTCATTTTGTTATATATTTTGCCATATATGTGTATACATGTACTGTCACGCTGAACGTGACACTAGATCGCTACGATACCTCAAATAAGGACGGCCGTGGGTTCAAGCCTTTTATTGGTCATTCCAAACAGACTTACTCATACCATGTAAGTCAAGGGTTTCAACATATTGCGGCGAATCTAGGAAATTTCTTCGCGACTGTTCTATCATCTTGGGGTAGGATCCAGAAAAGATCATCATGTCTGTATCATATTGGTAGGTCAGACACAGGAAAGGTTATCACGACTATATCTCATGTTGGATCGGATCCAGGAAAGGTTATCACGACTGTATCATATCGTTAGGTCAGACCCAGGAAAGGTCATCACGACTGTATCTTATGTTAGGCCAGCTCCTGGAAAGATCATCACGACTGTTTCATATTGTTAGGTCGGACCCAGGAAAGGTCATCACGACTGTATCTTTTGTTGGATCGGATCCAGGAAAGATCTTCACGACTATCACATTGTTAGGTTGAAACCAGGAAAGATCATCACCTCTGTATCATATTGTAAAGTTGGATCGAGGAAAATCTTCACGATTGTATGATGTTGTTTGGTCGGACCCGGAAAGATCATCGCGTCTGTATCTCATGTTGGGTGGGATCCAGGAAAGGTCATCAATACTCTTTCTTATGTTGGGTCGGATCCAGGAACGATTATCACGACTGTATCATATCGTTAGGTCAGACCCAGGGAAGATCATCACGACTGTATCTTATGTTAGGCCAGATCCTGGAAAGATCATCACGTCTGTATCATATCGTAAGGTCTGACCCAGGAAAGGTCATCACGACTGTTTCACATTGTTAGGTCGGATCCAGGAAAGGCCATCACGACTGTATCATATTGTTGGCTAAGATCCAGGAAAGGTCATCACGACTATATCATATTGTTAGGTCGGACCTAGGAGAGATCATCACGACTGTATCATATCGTTAGGTCGGACCTAGGAAAAGTCACCACGTCTGTATGTCATAGTAGGTCGGATCCAGGAAAGATCATCACGTCTGTATCTTATGTTAGGTCGGATCCAGGAAAGATCATCACGTTTGTATCATATTGTTAGGGCAGATCCAGGAGAGATCATCATGTCTGTATAATTGTGTTAGGTCGGACCCAAGAAAAATCATCCTGTCTGTATCATTGTTAGGCCGGATCCAGGAGAGATCATCATGTCTGTATCATAGTGTTAGGGCAGATCCAGGAGAGATCATCACGTCTGTATCATATTGTTCGGCCGGATCTAGGAAAGATCATCACGTTTGTATCATTTTGTTAGGGCATATCCAGGAGAGATCATCACGTCTGTATAATTGTGTTAGGTCGGACCCAAGAAAGATCATCTCGTCTGTATCATTGTTAGGCCGGATCCAGGAAAGGTCATCGAGTCTGTATCATATTGTTAGGTCTGACCCAGGAAAAATCATCACGTCTGTATCGTATTGTTAGGTCGGATAAAGAAAAGATCATCACATCTGTATCTCATGTTGGGTGGGATTCAGGAAAAATCGTCACGTCTGTATCATAGTGTTCGGATGGATCCAGGAGAGATCATCACGTCTATATCATATTGTTGGGTCTGATTAAGAAAAGATTATTACGTCCGTATCGTATTGTTAGGTCGGATAAAGAAAAGATCATCACATCTGTATCTCATGTTGGGTGGGATTTAGGAAAATCATCACGTCCGTATCATAGTGTTCGGATGGATCCAGGAGAGATCATCACGTCTATATCATATTGTTGGGTCTGATTAAGAAAAGATTATTACGTCCGTATCGTATTGTTAGGTCGGATCAAGGAAATTTCATCACGTCTTTATCATATTAGTAGGTCGGATCCAGGGAATATCATCACGACAGCATTTCATGTTAGGTCGGATCCAGGTGAGATCATTACGTCTGTATATCATGTTATGTCGGATCCAGGAAAGATCATCACGAGTGTATCATATTGTTAAGTCAGACCCCGGAAAGATTATCATGTCTTTATATATTCCTAGGTTGGAACCAGGAAAGATAATCACGACTGTATCATATTGTTTGATCGGATCCAGAAAAAGATCAGCATGTCTGTATCATATTGCTAGGGCGGATACAGGAAAGATCATCACGACTGTATCTCGTGATGGGTCGGATCCAGAAAAGATCATCGCGTCTGTATCATATTGTTAGGTCTGATTCAGTCAAGATAATCACATCTGTATGATATTGTTGAGTCGGATCCAGGAAAGATCATCAAGTCTGTACCTCATGTTCGGTCGGATCTAGAAAAGGTCATCATGACTGAATCCCATATTGGATTGCATCCAGGAAAGATCATTACGTCTCTTTCTCATGTTCGGTCGGATCGAGAAAAGGTCATCACGACTGTATCATATAGTTAGATCGTATCTGGAGAGATCATCACGTCTGTATCTCATGTTTGGCGGTATCCAGGAACGATCATCATGTCTGTATCATATTGTTAGGCTGATCCAGGAAAGATCATCACGTCTGTATCATATTGTTAGGTCGGACCCAGGAGAGATCATCACGTCTGTATCATTTTGTTAGGTAGACCCAGGAAAGATCATCACGTCTGTATCGTATTGTTGGGTCGGACCCAGGAAAGGTAATCAAGACTGTATAGTATTGTCAGGTCGGATCCAGGAAAGGTCATCAGATTGTATCCTCATGTTAGAATCTTGCGACCTATTGAATGATTTTAATAAAGCCAAAATTGTATTATGTTCTCAGTAAATAACCTACATTGTTTTGTTACAGTTAAAATAACATTTTTAAACGAAGTTACTTTGATACACATTTCGGGATAAATTCACAAAGTAACAATTAAGCACTGTGAAACGCGGGCTTAATGCATCTGCAAAACGTATCGACCCATGTCAGCCTGTGCAGTATGCGCAGGCTGACCTGGACCGAAACTTATCACTTGTCGCACATTTTCAGTTTGTTAGGATCAGTGTAGCTCATGATTCAGTCGGTTGTTCGACAAAAGGGATTTTATGGATCTATAAACATGTGATAACTTGCTTGGTATAATGCATCTAGGAGATGCATTAAGCCCCCTTTTCTCAGAGCATGGCTCAGATGTTCGTAGAGGCGTCATGAAAAGTAGAACAAGATTCCGAGACAATAAGAGGCTTTTTTAAAATCTATTACCAGAAGTGAAAATTTTTGACTTGTCCAAATTGAATACGTTTGTAGACAACAAATGAACTATGGTTCAAATGGCGAAATAGTCTTCGAAAGAATGGAAAACATTGTAGGCAATGATGAAGATACTGGTTACCAAAATTTTCTTCTTTTCTTAGTACGTTCTCGGATGTCTTCTTTCACAGGGTCGTAAAACAGTGGATTCTCTGGTAAGGAGAAAAACTCCATCAAAACAAATAAAGAATTTTTAGAAATAAGGCCTAGAAATAAAGCAGCATTTATAATAACCTTTTCCCATTCAATCCCGAGGATTAACGACCCTGAGATAGAAAGCTTTTAAAAACATTGTGGATAAGGAGAAAATGCTGGTAACCAGCATTTTCTCCCTTCTCCACAATGTTTCCTTTTCAGTCAAAGGCATATTCCATTATTTGAGCCACCTTTGATTTGTAATCTGTAAATACTTTGAATTTCGACAAGTCTAAAACTATGCCGAGTGGTAAATAGTTAACTATTCCTGTAATCGACGCGTCTGCTTTTACTCAGAACCTGTACAAAGGATGAATCACACATCTAACATTGTGTTGGGTAAAGCCATCACACACACAAAGTACAAGAGAATAACTCTATCAGAAACTTACGAAGTTGTCATGTATTGTTTTAAAAAACTTTTAATTGAGGGCTTAAGTCTCTTTCACTCTCTTGTGAACTCAAAAATTAATGTATTCTGATGATGTCTCTTGTTGAATGAGGGTAAATACTTTTAGTTTTGGTGTGAATATCACAATATACTTATCTTTATGCTAAGAAAAGTTTCAAATAATTAAAATGTTTTCATAGTATGTCTTTTCACTCATTGAAGCCACAGAGTACATGTGGGTGGGTTGATACAATACAGTGTGTTTTATTTCATCTGAAATATCTTGATAAAGAAGACTTATAAATGTGGGTTAAATGCCCTTCTCAACTTTCAGTATTCAGTATTTTGCGGCGGTCAGCACACCGACCAATGTGTTCCTAACGATTTCTCACCAGTAAACAACATCCTTCCGACGCGACTGACTACTTCCTCACGTAGTCTTCCGGATGAGGCGTAATACCGAGATCCCATATGACGGCACTTATAATACACCGAGCACATTAAGAACCAGGCGTAAGTTAGGATGAATTTCGTCCTATATCTCGCACTCTCCCCACTAACATAACGAACAGCTTTCTGGTGGCGTTGGGCAACTGTTGACGACGATTAAACACACGGAAAATCAACCATTCTATAATGACATTACTCCGTTAAACCACTGCCTATAAGCTTCGGTTCAAGGCACTATACTGATGGTTCTTCAGCTAGCCCCTGTGCGACCTGAAGTTATTAGAATACTTTGATAAATTGAGGCATGTTCCTGTTGCAATGACAGTATAACTCCTTGGAAAGAATATGGCCGAGCTGGCGAGTTGAACCAGCGACCCCTGTGTTTCAAGTCCTGTTTGTTACTAACAGAGCTGTCAGGCGCGGCTTGATCTTAAACTGTCTTTCTTGGCGGAAAAAAAAGTTTAAGCGGCGCTCTCGAAAAAAAGGGGCTTTAATGCTTCTAAGTAATGCATTATACCAATTTCGGATCCACTTTGTCGGAAAACCGACCAAGTAATGCGGTAGAATGTTCTTTTGATATGCAGTAAATTTACCAATAGGAAAACATTTCGACCTAGGTCTGTGTAGGCTGACATCGGTCGATACGTTTTTAACAGATGCATTGAGCAATCTTTTCAAAGAGGATGACTCAATTATGTAACTTAATCGCTTCAATATAAACAGAAATAACTACGAGTATATGAATGAACCATACTCTGGCAAAAGGGGGTTTAATAAATCTCTGTGATACATGATACCAACCTAGTAGTCACATTATTATACACCCAAAAATTCATTTTGTTTAACAACAGACTGAATAATGAGGTAGAGTGTTACTTTTACAAGCAGAAAATTTACCTAAAGCAAAAAGTTTCGACCTATGTCAGCCTGCGCGGACTGTGCAGGCTGACATGAACCGATACTGTTTGCAGATGCATTAAACCCCCGTTTCACAGAGCATGGCTCATTTATAAGATTCACCTTATACCTCTCAACTCTTTTCCAAACGACAAAATTTTAGACTTGTACACACTAAAAGCTTTTGCACACGACAAAAAAAACATAGATTAAAAATTGAAATTATATTTAAAAGGTTAAAAAACATTGTGGGTAAAGGAGAAAATGCTGGTTACCAGCATTTTCTCCTTTTCCCACAATGTTTTCAAAAGCCTTTTTTCTCAGAGTCGTTAATACTGTAGTCGGAATTGTGAAGTAGCCCCTATAAGGTTAAACACAAAGTTTCAGCAACGTTACTAGAAATGGGCAACCAACAATAATCTGGTTTTAACAGATAAAGTCAATCAAAAACATTCCGACAAAAGGGCAAATTGCTAATGACGAGCAGTTTCTCCTTTAGTCGGAAAGTTTTCACATTCGTCTGATGCAAGACCAAAAAGTACTCGTATGCAGGAAGTAAGGATTTAAAATTTTCCGGACCAAATTTGATAATAGTTTCCTTGAGATTTCTAGATCTAAAGCTTTCAGTATTATCTTGTAACTCTTTACCACACGAGAAAATTTTAGACTCGTCCAAATTCGAAATATTTGCATACAAAAAATTGACGTGACTCATATAATGGAATTGGTCTCTCCAAGGGGAAAAAAAAAACGTTATGGAAAAAAGAGAACATTCCTTGTTACCAGCATTTTCTGCTTTCCCGCAATACTTTCAAAGGCATTCCTCACAAGGGCCGTTACAACATGGGAATGTACGTGAAAGAGTCAAATTATTTCCGTATTTCCGCCAATATTTTTTATATACATGAAGAGGCATGTGACTTTCTGAAAAGATCTGATGGGGAGGAAGAAGGAGAAATTGTCTCAATATGATATCTATCAGAAATCAACGACTTTTTTTTTTAACCATTGAATATTTATCAATCTTTTGAATGTTGTTTTCTTCTGAAGATCGAGATCAGATTGCCGAGAAAATACTGTCTGGTCTACGCTATCAGATATTGAATGTATTTTTGATGTGATAAAACCTGTCGAGAAACTATACATTTTTAGTCCTTATTACGATTAAAAATGACTTTTGTTATGTTGCATTTTGAAAGTACGACAGACTACGTGTTGATGTTAAAACCTCACTGTTGTTTGGACTACCTATTTCCCACGAATCAAACCGCTTTACTACTGAGAATAAACCTTTACCAAACTACTATACGAGTTTGTGCGACCTTGTTAAAGAAGACCAATGAAAACATTGTGGGAAAAGAAGAAAATGCTGGTGACTAGCATTTTCTCCTTGTCTCGCAATGTTTTCTACTTTTTCATAGAAAAATGTTATCATTTGAGTAACATTTCATTTGTCCTCTGCACATGCTATCAATACGGGTTGGTCCAAAACTCTGTCTTCTGGTAAAAATTCAATTTCTTGTATTTTTTTTTTCGGTAAAGCGGCGCCATTTATTCCATTATCTTTTAACCATTTGGTTATTTTGCTTGACTTTATGTCCGTTTGCTGACATTGTCGATCGAAATCAGACGGCACAGAATGTGCAGTCTGATTTTTTATCTACAATTTCAGAAACAGTGATTCTTACTTCGCGCTATTGTCCCTTAAGACGCTTAATAAATTAAGATTTCCAGCCAATAGTAAAAACCCATAGTTTCTGATTAAAAAAAAAATGCTCGTCAGAGATATCTCATGGTATCGGACAGTGTAGATCCAAGATCAGACAGCCTAGAAATCTCCATTTATTGTGCAGTCAATGGATTACATTTTTTTGTCTCCTGTTCTTTTTAAAAGATGTATGATAGTTTCTTCAACATTGTATTTTGATTACAGTTTTAAAGTTTTAAATAGTATCGCACAGGTGACGTCATTCCTTGAATAACAACACCAGAAAGGGAGACAGAAAGACAGACAGACGCACGGGCGGGCGGACGGACGGACGGACGGACAGACAGACAAACAGATAGATGAAGGAGGGAACGAAGAACCAAACGAACGAAAGAAGGAATGAAGGAAGGAGATAAGATAGGAACGAGCGAAGGAAATAAGGGAAATAACAAGTATTGGGTATTTTTATGCCCATCATTTTGTTGTGGCGCCGCAATGTGGACAAGACGAGTCTTAAATTTTGTCAGATGTCAAGGCCGACTCAACCTATAGATATATCTATAGTCTGTAACGATTGTGGCTGTGAGTTCTAAACAAGAAAATATTGATGCATAACATCAATGGCGCCGCAAATCAGTTGTTTCTGAAATAGGGCACATTACAGCGGGTTAATTTTTTACGCCAATGGCATCACTTGAACAAACTTCGTAGAGGTCCACGTAGTGATACCACATGACAAATATTTAAACTGGTTTTGGACAAGAAGATTTTTCAAGTTTGCACCATTTAAGGCATTGTGTTAATCCCGAGTATTAACAACCTTCCGGAAGAATCATTTTGAAAACAATGTGGAAGAAGGAGAAAATGGTAACGTTAACCACATTCGAATTGTCGTCTGCAAATGCTCTCAAAAGTCTAAAGTTATGTTGTTTGGTAAAGAGTTAAAGTCTAAGAAAGAGTCATGATTTATGAAGAACACAACGAAAATGTGGCCTCTCTCCAGAAAATATTTAACGCATTTCAAATTGACCAAAGTAAATTTATAAAACTCTGTGAAAAATGAACTGAGAAGTCCTAAACAATCTTTAGAATGCAAATTAAAACTTAAAAAAGAAAGAACCAATAATGGTAAGACACAATCATAGCCATTCTTCGGCGAAATTTAACATATGTACATGTAATTTCAATTGGAGCTATGTACAAAAGCAGTTGTCATTCGGCAAACAACACAAGAAAATAGTAATAAAACTAGGTTCTAAATTACCAAATTGATATTAAAAACTGGGTATGAAATGACAAAAGTGGGTACGAAATGACTAAAATCGTACGAAATGGCCTAGGTACGAAATGACCTAGTTACGAAATGACTGGAAGTCGAGTAAACAATATGGCTGCTTCCAAAGGTACTTTTCAAAAGCGAATGAAAATATAGAGCCGCCGCTCATGCGGCGCCACAATGACAGTAGGTGTCGAACCAGTGCGAGACTGCTTCCGGGTCGTAGTTACCAAAAGTAGTCCCGTGTGAAATTTTGCTGTAGCGCTTTCGTGCACTATTTCACGAAGCTGAGAGGGCCTGATTTATAAAATTTAGATTTGCTTGAAATTTAGGCATAGATCTATTTGGACCCTTAGATGTGCTTTTAATCGGTCGGCGTGAGCCGGACGATTAGATAGACCACAAATTTCGGAAACCCGTCTGCTGAGGGCAAACTGATCTAACTGCAACTCGTGACAGCTTTTACTTACAGTCTTACAACACTAATACTAGCTGTTGTGACCTTATTACATTGAACTTTTAACCTGATAACAACTTATGAATGAAACAAGAGAGAATCAAGGAGTATCAGATTATGTAAGCACATCTTCTAGTCGTCTGCTGTCAATATTATTCGGCAAACTTCGAGTGATCCGTTGATCAGGTTATACACTGTTACGGGATCGGCCGAGTTTTGACGAGTGCTGTTCATATATAAAGCGGGTGT
Source organism: Hippopus hippopus (assembly GCA_946811185.2). Taxonomy (NCBI): domain Eukaryota; kingdom Metazoa; phylum Mollusca; class Bivalvia; order Cardiida; family Cardiidae; genus Hippopus; species Hippopus hippopus. Next base: position 33,111,510 of record OX328099.1, on the reverse strand, counting down.
TGAAAAGATTATAGGTCATTTCTTCCTTCTTAAACAATGCTTTCAAAAACGGTTAACCAAACGGTTGTTAACCCTTTACCACACGACAAATTTTAGACCTGTCCGAATTGAAAGCATTTGCAGATGACAGTTTCAATGTGGCTCATATGAAATGACTTTTCTTTGATAGGGTAGAAAACATTGTGGGAAAAGGAGAAAATGCTGGTAACCAGCATTTTCTCCTTTTCCCACAATGTTTTCAAAAGCCTTCTCCATCAGGGGTGTTAAAAGTCGTCATTGTGTGGTAAAGGGTTAAATATAGGATTATTTAGTACCCCAGGTTTATGATGGAAGGGCGAGTTGACAGATGCAATACTTGAGTGAAAAATAAATTGAACCCAAACTATGAAAGGTTAAATTCTTGTCCTAATGTACATAGGCTTTTGAGAAATATTGTGTCAAAAAGAGATATTGCTCAGATATCTCCTCTTGCTGCAATGGTGTCTAGGTTGCCTCTATATTAATTATATATTTATGTACTTCTCTATATTTATATTGTTTTCTTCTTCTATCTTTACCACACAACAAAATTCTAGAATTTTCAAAAATGAAAGCAAATGCAGATGTCAAATAAAATATGGCTGACACAATGGGATTTGTCTTTGACAGTGAAGAAAACGTTGTGGAATAAAAAGAAAACCTGGCTACCAGCATTTTGACCATCCCGCATAGCTCAGTTGGTAGAGCGTAAGACTCGTGATCATGAGGGTGTGGGTTCGATTCCCACGGCTGGCCATCTAAAATTACTAATAGTCTTTCGGATGAGACGTTAAACCGAGGTCCCGTGTGACGGTGCTATACACCGAGCACGTAAAAGAACCAGGCGTAACTTAAGATGGGTTTCGTCCTGTATCTGCACTATCCCCCGTGACAATACTAACAGCCTTCAGGGGGCGTCGCCCATATGGGCAACCGGTGGCGACGATAAATAAACGCAAATTCAATCAATCATTATAGGTCATTTGGCCTTGAGCAGGGATAAAAATTGCAATGGAACGGAGTGTTTACGGAAACATTGCTTAAAGATAATTTGAACATTTAGATTGTTTTGCCTTAGAGCAAACTGGTGTATATGCAACTGGAAACAGATGTAAGTTTAAAAAAGTATTCGGCTGTTGGTCGTTTATTGTTAGCGAGGTGAAGCTGTGAGGGACAAAGGATGTAGAGTTGTGTAAGGGATATGACCCTAGCGGAGAGGTCATTACGTAAACATTTTCAGAATGAACTGGTTATCTCACGCTTGCAACCTTAGTAACCAGACTGTCCATTCACAATACTGACCAGCATAGATCTGATTAGGCATCTCCTTCAGCTTAGGATGTATTAACCCTTGGACTGCTAAGCGCGACTTTATGACCTTTTGCGGACAGTGTAGATCAAGATCAGACTGCACACTACATGCAGTCTGATTTTGGATCTACACTGTTCGATGAGGAGATATTTTTTCCCCAAAATTACCTGCGAAATAGTTAAAACTTTGGGTTTTACTGTAGCTTGAAAATTTAATTTCATTCATTAAGCAGGTTAAGGATTAAATCGTTTTCATAGCCCCTCTTACTCTCCTTCCATCCATGTTTCTTCTTGTAGATATTCTAAAGACTGAAATCAGTCTGTCAAATGTTGACTAAACAATCCTGTGGGGCTTTAAAATGTAGTGAGAAAAACTGCATGTATTCAGCATGTTCTCTTTTTCCTCACAGCGTTTTTTCATCACTTGAAAGAATTTCAACATCTTGTAATTTTACTGGTAGAGTTGAATAGAGCATTTTCATAGAGGAAAAAAAGTGAAAGTGCAAAACAAATAAGCTCACTTAACTTCATATTCTCCATGTCTGAATCAACTGACCAGGTAAAAAGGCTTTTACGGAGAGCCCAGATTCAGACCAGACAGCGTAGAACATGCAATCAGATCTTGGGTTTGTTAGGCCAGTTTTCTGAGATATTCTAATCAAAACAGCAGTGGTCCTGTAATAGTTAGGCTGCTTTTCCACGTTTCACATATCTATTTCATTAGTTCAGTGCTTTAAGTGTAAAACTCAGTTAGATGTCTGTCTCATTTGCTACTCCATATTTCAGATTAAGAGCCCAAGGTTTAATGTAGTGATACTCTTGCTCATTAGAATGACCCAAATACAATGACCTGTGTTGTCTAAGGACTAGTAAAGTCGCTTTTGAAGACAATGAAAGATCAAGACCAGACTGTCCTTTGAATGCAATGCAGATCAATAAACGTACTTATATATGTAAGATCTTAATTGTCTGTTTATGTAGGATATATAAAAAAAAACGACCATGAAATTGAAATGTTTGGATATTGTTTTTTCTGACTGTAAAAGGCCATAACTGGGTGCTTTAACTCTTAACAAAACTATCCCGTTTTTGATGACCAAAAGGAAGACGGCTGTTAAAAACATCATAGGAAAAAAAAAAAAGATGCAGATAACCATCGTTTTCTCCTTTTCCCACGAGTTTTTTTTTTTTTTTTTCTTTCGACGATTCAGATCATCAATTGGTCTACATTTGGTCTACATTTGATTCGTATGTGCAAATGCTTTCGATTTGGACAAGTCTAAAATTACATCATTTGGAAAAGGGGTGAGGGTTGGAAAGATATTACATTCTTTGAAACAAATGTGGAAGAAATTGGCCAGCCAGTGTTTTGGACAGAACGATCTTGCCCAGATCAATTTAGCCAGTCAAAAAAATTAGGTAGGACAATTTGTCAAGATAAACACGATTGCTTCTTAAAAATAGAAAAAAAAGTTAAAGGCCTACTTGCAGCAAAAGGTAAACAATTTGTGTTATAATACAGGCATATTTTATACGACTTATTCATACTATTTTAAAGTATGGATATTACTGATAATATCTGACAATATATTACCGTACAGTTATCAAAGTTGCAAAAGTTACAGAAAAGAATATTTGTATATTGTTTAACTTATTTAAAAGGTTGATAGGTACTGTTATTCAGGATGAGTGATATCTAAAGCTTGATGATGGGTACTACTGATCAGAATTGTCAAATATATTTAACGTTCTATTGCTGTTAACCGGCAAACATATATCTGTAGCATTCCATTAAACTACTATATTGTAAAGGACAGTTAAAAAGGGGGGTTCCTACGTGGCTCTGTTACAAGGTATATTATTTCTATCCCATACATAGTTCAGACAACTGCCATTTTATTTGTGATTTCAAACCATTGTAGTTATTCAGTGTCGACCGATTACAGTGCTGACAGCACTTTGATTATTGTATATTGACAGAATTATTTTGTGTCAGTGGAGGAACAAAAATTTAGGGTCATGGCCGTGAACAGATGTTTTTGAAAGGACAAATTCTAAGGTGCCTGTGTTTGTTGACATTTAGCGAAAAACGCAATCGGTTGACATGTTGTTTTTTGTGCATTTTTTGTAGGACTATGGACGTACTTTTGAAAGCAAGAAACGGAAAAGCCAAAGGTTGGCCTTAAAGCGATCTGTGAAGATGGTCGATTTCACCCTATTTTCAATATGGCAAAAACTGAACCAGTGGTGTGACACCAGTCCGCCTCATAATTATAAGCCCCGTAAATTTGTCGTCTGCAAAATTATTGTTTCCAATTCGAACATTCTCAAATTTTGTCCCCTGGTAATTCTTTAGGCTACCAAAAAAATAGTCTCGATTTGTCCGTACTGAAAGCATTTGCAGAAGACAAATTTGATATGACTCACAGGAAAGGGTTTGACTTCATAAGAATAGAAAAACATTTATGTAAAACTGAGAAAATGCTGGTCACCGACATGTTCTCCATTCCCCGCAGTTTTTTTAATAGTTTTTCCCATGTCGTTTGTTGAAACACGAGGGGCGGGGGGGTGGAGCTGTTTGGTTATGGGCTAAGGCCCTTTACTTCCCCTTAGCATATAGATAGATCTATTTGAGTGGAACGATAGTGGAGCTGAGTTCTTTAAGAATGTATATTTGTGTTTAAACGCCGTTTGCAACATTAATTCAGTTTAATCAAGGCGGTCAATGTACATATCTATGCTTTCCTAGAATTTCTTTTTTTCCAGTACTTCGCACAATGTTCTTCCCATGCCACTGGCTGCTTTCCCAACATAACCATCATGGAAACAGTAATCCGCTGTGAAAGAGGAATAAATCATATCATAATCAATGTCATTAGTCCTCGGGAAGAAATTGACCGAGTTCGCGAATTCGGGATTCGAACCAGCAATCCCTTGCTTTCACGTTCTGTTTTCTATCGACTGTGCTACTGAGCTCGACAATTCCAAATGAAAATTTAGCAAGATAAACATATTTGATTATATGGCTTGCAACACGCGAAAAGGGACATTCGGAGATTTGCGTAAAGTGTCGTCTCGGATCAGCCTGTGCAGTCCGCGCAGGCTAATCCGAAACAACACTTTCCGTTTTAATGTAATTTTCTGTTTTGCGCAAGTCTACTGAAGAAGAAAATCTAATGTAGTCGTAAAGTGCCGTCTCGGATTAGCCTGCGCGGACTGCGCAGGCTGATCCGAGACGATACTTTACGCAAATGTCCGAATGCTCTTTTTCGCGTGTTGCATGCCAATTATAAGCCATTTTTCATTTGTCGTCTGCTAAGGCTTTGAATTTGGACGAAACAAGGAAGTATATTTTGTTGTCTGGTTAAAACTTTAAGGCCCTTCACCCGAACAAATTGTCAAGGCCGTCTTACCTATAAATAGATTTTAAATGGAAAGATTGTTGGTTTGAGATCTAAATGAATGTGGCAAGAGAAACAAAGACGCTCATTTGACCCTTAAACTGCTAAAAAAAATCTAACGAAAATTTCCACTCAATAGTAAAAAACAAATATTGGAATTTCAAAGTTGATATCACCGAAAAGAAAGTAGGCTTCTGTATCGGACAGTGTAGATCAAAGATCAGACCGCACGTTTTGTGCAATCTGATCTTGATCTAAACTGTCTGCAAAAGCGCTCCGAGTAGCGCCTAGTAGCCTAAGGCTATAGTCATTTTTTTTTTCATTTGTCGTCTGCAAAGTGCTTTCAATACGGTCAAGCGTAACTTTTTGTCGTCTAGTAATTCCTTCATTACGTCATTTAATACCGGTAAGCTTTATTTGCCGTCTGCAACTGCTCCCAATTTGGACAAATACGTTTTTCCTCTGGTAAAGTCTGCGGTGTAATAGATTACAAAATGTTTGGTTTGTCCATATTGAAAATATTTGCAGACGACAAATTCAACAGATCTGTGTCTCAAAGGATGAGATTTTTACTTTGAAGGGATAGTCTTTTTTTTTGGGGGGGGGGGGGGTTGGTTGGAGAAAATGCTGGTCAGCAGAATTTTCTCAATTTCTAACAATGATTTTAATAGTCTTAACCTTGTAGATCTAGGTCGTTAAAACATGGGATTGATTGTTAATGGACTATGGCTTTTTACCCTTACAATACACCAAGGCCGACTTGACATAATAGATATCAATGGCACGCTAGTGCTCTTGAGTTGTTCTTGTAAATGAAATTGTAGCGAGAGAAACAAAGTCCATCATTTAAGTCACTTAAGTCGGCTTTAAAGGCCTGAATTTCGACGATCCCTAGATTTTGTCATCTGGTATTTGCAGAAGGCCTTTCACCCTAATAATACGTCAAGGTCGACTAAACTATAGACAGATTTTTTTCAATGGAACGATCGTGGCCTTGAGTAATAAATGAAAGTACAGCGAGTGTACATTTTTTCTCCGCGATCGACCCATACGCTGCGGTTAACAACGAGTTTGTTTATGCTCCTAGTTTTCATTGGTTAAAACCGTACCAGTCGATATTTTTTCATTACAGTATGTTTAACCACGTGTTTGTCTAGTGACATATCTATCGTGTATTGGTATTAATATTTAGTCCTCTTTAATCTATTTGTTTCTTAAATGAATTGTTGACAATCTAACCCTGAATTTATTGGATTAAGAACAAACAGTTCTAAGGTAAGACTTGGTTTTTCCCTTTGCACTATTCACTCTGTTCCCTTCATTATCTTTTTTAACGTGCTAAATTAGAATTCTATGGTTAAATGTTTGCAACAATGACAAAATTTAGACTTGCAGACGACTCGTAAATTGTGGCTACGGTGAATGGGTTTGTCATGGAAAGGATAGAAAACATTCTGGAGAAAATGTTGATTACTGGCATATCTTTTTTTCACACAATGTTTTCATACGTTTTTCAGGATCTACTCAGGTCCGTTAAAACAAGGTAGACTCTATTGTTCGTTAAAGAGTTTAATGTCTATCTTTGAAACATATTTGAAGCAAATGACTTTGAAAAAAATATATATTTGTTTAACCAAATGAGAAAATAGTGGTCGAACTAAGCCTTGAACCCGCAACCTTCAACTGCCCGCTAGCCGTTTCGCCCTTTACCAGACGACAAAATTTTAGTTTTTTTTATTTGAAAGTATTTACAGACTGCAATCCAAATGTGGCTTAAATTAGTAGATCTAAGGTTGTCTGTAATAGTGCAGACAGTATGGGGGGGGGGGGGGAGAAAATTATTGTAACAAGTAGATTTGTTTCCTTTTCCCGCATTTTTTTTTTTCAAAAGCGTTCTCTCTCAAGGTCGTTAAGTAACGGGCTTGTTAGGTAAAGGGTTGTTGTGAACGATGAGATTAAGCACCATACATCCAAGCGAGCAAACAAGGATTAGATTACAGGAACGTGCATTCTGGTCTGTGTATTACTCGCACAGGATCTTAGCTGTTCAAACAGACTTCTGTAAAACTTTTTTCAAGATGCGAAGCAGCGCTTAGCAGCTTTATGCTTTTAGGCCGACAAACGTGAATCCATTTAGGACTTCTTGAGGGTCGTTATTTCAATCACATATTCATGCATGTGCTGTGCTTCACCAGTACTAGGCTAGGGCTCTGAAGTGTCTTGCCCAAGGGAACTCCCACGAAAGAGCCAGTGCGGCCAGTGAGGTTCGAGCCCGGGGCCTCCATGTTACGAGTCCTACACTTTGCCACTGGGCAACGCAGGACCCCGAAAGGTGTTAAGGAAATTTAAGAAAAAACTTTTCATGCTAATGTCAGACGTGTGTTTCACTTATTTCTGTGAAAATGAATCACGCGTGTTCAAGATACACAGCATCATCAGATGAGAAATACTAAAGAATAAATCCCCTATACACACTCAGAAATGTATTATAAATCTCCATGTTACATGTACTGTAAATTGTAAAGCCCACGCAAGTTTTCATTTTCATTTTGTTATGCTCAGATCCTAATCAGCATCTTGTACTGCAGCAATTAAATGCTATTTGAATCAAGAGGGTTAAAGCAAAATGAATGACGTTATTCTGTCTGTTTTTCGAAAGATACTGTAATATTTCCATTTCATCTCCACTTATCTGTCTCTGGCTCTGTCTCTGTCTCTGGCTCTCTCTCTCCCTCCCTCCCTCCCCTCATATCAAGTAGATTTATCAAGACAGAGTGTCCCGCATAATTGACTATTATCAAGTAATCAGAATTTATAGATTTATAGGTCACGATCACACTGCACGTCATAATGCTGTCTTAATTAATTACTATCTCCGTCTACTTTATCCACAAAAGCAGGTGTATTTCTTGATCAGACTGCAGGAAAATATTGATAGACGAGTCTAGACTCGACAATTAAACCTTTTTTAACCCTTAAGCTGCTAAGCGCGACGTAAGGACCTTTTGCGGACAGTGTAGATAAAGATCAGGCTGCACAGAATGTGTAGTCTGATCTTTGATCTACATTGTCCGATAAGGAGATATTTTAAAAAAAATATATTAACTTTTAAATAGCAATATTCAGATTTTTACTATCGACTTGAAAGTTTTATTTTAGTAATTTGGCAGGTTAAGGGTTAACACTGGGCGACCAGCAGACGACTTATATCGTTTATATCGTCTTTCACATGTAGGATTGTAACTCTTTACCAAACAACAAAATCTTAGACTTGTCCAAAATTCAAGGCGTATGCAGACGACTTATAAGATGTGGTTGTATTTATGAGATTTGGAGAAAACGATGCGGGAAAATGAAAAGACTGCTTGTCATCTTTTTCCTTCGTCAACAATGTTTTCAAAGTCTTTGCAGCTTAGGGTCGTTGCTTTTCATTGTTTCGCCGACTGTTATGTGCGGAAGCAGTCATGGCTTTGGAAGAATAATGTTCGAGGTGCTCAGGTGATAGAAACTACAGGAAGGTATGGATATGTGCACTGTTGCGGATATGGATATGTGCACAGTTGTCTGAGCCAATTTCGCTCTTGAGCCCCACTCTCCCGACTCAGGCTATCTCCTTCTATCCCTGGTCCGATGAGATGAAATGTTTACATGTGGTACTAAATAACAGATCGATCCATGTTAGAGGGAAACATTAATACAGTCTTGAGCAACAAAAGATGTTGCATTGGGTCCAAATGGAGGACTTGGTGAAACTTGTAGTCTACAACAAGTGAGATACAGCATCCACATAACTCATCACGTTTCTCTGTCCGTTTTGATATTGGAGCTTCAAGTTGTTCAGCCGATTGTCGACCCTCACGTATGCTAAGCGCCTGGGATTCGGCACCCCACCAGCTTCCAATCTTTGTAGCTCTGCCCGTTGGAATAACTCTTCCTTTCTCAGCCAGAAGAGAAACTCCCAGATATTTGAATGAGCCTTGCCAAGGTAGAGGTTCACCTTGTGATGCCACCCTTCTAAAGCATTGGTAGTTCTAGACTCAGTAATGCGGTCGTACTGGTTCCAAAGGTTCCTCTCGAATCTTGCTCCATCGCCAATCCAAGTGTTTTCAAAATACTCTTAAAACTCTGGTATCTCTGGATTTGCCGGAGCATCGGCAACGATGTTGCCCCACACGAAGTCGAGTTGATCAGGGGGGACAAGAGGAAGTGCAGAGGTTCTGCGCACCATTCTTCTCAAAGGACTTCCAAGATCAGCTGCTCGGTATGCTCCTGCAAGACCCACACGCTGAAGACCTCTCTGAATACATTGCGCATAATGAAAAAAGGCATCCTTTGATGGTGGTTCTTGGTAGTGCCTGTCGATAAGCTTGGATTGTTGCCACTTCAAAGTCCACCATGGTGGTGTCTGGATCGAACTGCACATCATTCTCCACTGCAGCTGCCTGGATGGAGTTGACGAATCTACCATATGTTTCCTCTTTTCTGTTTGGCAGAAGACCATACAGCAGAGGGAACATCTGTCCATACACCTTTCCATGGACCGTATAAAGTTGGGCAAATAGTGTTGGAACCGCAAAAAATGTCTCGTCCATGTAGACCGTGTTCGCTCTGCAAACTTGTAACAGGCCTTCAACGCTACCGAATATTATGAGTTTCTCAGCCTCGCCCTCATTGGCAATCACGAAGTTTTGTTGGTCCGCAGTTTGTGACCATTCTCCCTCCAGGACGATGTCTTCTCTTCTCTCTGGCAGGATTGGGAATCGTCTCCGATACGCTGACGAGGAACACCCTTGAAAATTTGGTAGAAAGGCAGCAACTTCATCAGCTACACCTGCTTGTTGAGCTGCAGTGACTTCTTCCTGATAGATGCGTGGTATTGGCGTCAACTCCTCTGAGGCCCTTCGTTTAACGCCCCTTACTATTTGGTCAGCTGCAATCTTCGCTGCCATTGGTTCATGATTGTGGTCAGTCAGATGGACTAACCTGGAATAAAAGAAAACTTTTTGAGCTGTGTGCTCCGGATTGTGCGCCCATGGGCAATGGCTCTGTCACACCTCGGTATTACTGCTGAAGCGTCATTAAAATCATGGCAAATTGAAATTGAAATCAGTGAAATAATGCAGCAGCGAATTTTATTTAGTGACTCGAAGTTAGGTCTACCGGTACAAACGACATTTTTATTCGGGGAGTGTGTGAAAAGTAGGTACTGTTAGGTTTGGTCACTGCCTGAGCCTGAAGCTTCAAGAAAACCTGAGTTTTTTCGCGCACAGAGCCCCAAACACACATGTATCATCGAGGATTTTTGACACTCTGAGTGTCTTATAATAGGCCATAAGAGGTCTTTGGCGTTTACCTGTTAGCAGCATCCGTGTGGGCCCGGGCTTTGCAGTTTTCAGTTACACATTTCCAGTAGAGTTTTTCACCCTGGTGTTTGTGGAAGCGGAATTTGAATTTCCGGTCAACAACCAGGCTTTCTCCTCCCCGGCTTGTTTGAATGAACTCAGTTTCATTCTCCATGATGCCTGCTAGCCTGCCATGTGCTTGTGGGCCACTTTAGTTCACTGATTCTCTGATTGCAGATTCCACGAAACAGTCCAGTTCAGTTGAATTAGTTCAGTGAATGGAGATTCAAGGAAACCGATCTGATTAAATCACTTGTTCAGTGAAAGTCACAGAAAAGGGCGATTTGGGAAGGGGCCAAACGGGAAAAGGGGCGAATTGGGAAGGGGCCAACAGGAAAGGGGCGAATTGGGAAAGGGGCCAAATGAGAAAGGGACCAAATGGAAAAGGGGCCAAATAGGAATAAGGGGCAAAATGGGAAAGTGGCGAAATAGGAAAGTAGCAAAATAGGAAAGGGGCGAAATGGAAAAGGGACGAAATAGGAAAGGGACAAAGCGGGAAGGAGCAAATTGGGAAGTGGCAAAACAGGAAGGAGCGAAATGGGAATAAATTGGAGGCGGAATGGAAAGGGGCAAATTGGGAAGGGGCGAACTGGGAATAAATCCTTTAGAGGTATGCTGTATTACCGGATTACATTTCATGTATTTATCTATGAGATTTGCCAGTGGATAATACCGGTAGATAGTATATATTCGTAACTTTTGTAGAATCGAAAGTTATCTTAGTATGTTGTGTTTTCTCTAATGTAGCTTATCTGTTTGAACTATTTTCTCCCTTATTTGTGATTTAGAATTGGAAAGGTGTCAAATATTAGTAAGGACAAGAAAGAATTAAGGGAGAGCTTTCAATCTTTTAACAACTTTCGTTATATCTGTTCGTAATTTTTTCATGTCAATGAAAATACAGAAGTCTTTGCCAGACAACAAAACATTCGACTCCTTTCATTTTGGAACCATTGCAGACTACAAGTCAAAACTGGCTGTAGTGGCGAGATTTCTTTTTCAATGGGCAGAAAACATTATTGAAAGAAGAGAAAATGCTTGTTGCCAGCATTTTCTTCTTTTCCAATGTTTCAATGCTTTCGAAGTATGTCTTCTTTGGAGTTGTTAAAGCACGGGATCGCTTGGTAAAGGATTACGCACTTAAAATAGCACACCATATAGTATATAGACAATAGCTTGAACTACTATGTTTTTTTTTATTTTAAAACCGTAATTGTATAAGTAGTTTTTATACCGCAAATCAAAATTCTTTTAAAAACCGATAAAAGAAGATATATTTTTGTCTGCAGTCGTGTAGAATATGTTGTTACAAAAGAAAAAAGATGCGATTTTGGTCATTTGTTAACTAACGGGATGGTCGTTTTGCATCAGGTAACTCTTTTTTCATAACATCAGATATGACGTAATCGATGCGTGCTGTTGATCATGTGACATTCCCAGAAGTCTTTGCGAATCTGGCGCGAAACATAAAATACCTTAAGAGGCTGCGTAGCCCAGTTTGGGAATGCCATCATTTTTTCTTTCTTTTCTCTTTCATCTTTACTGATGACTTGTCAGCCATTGCCTTATTTCAGCGATAAATCACGTTTTTTAAGTTTGGTAAGATTATAAGAACCTGAAAAGTTCCATTTAAATTCCAACTGAAACTTTTAAAGACCTATCTTGTTGGTGGTCCATAAAACTGTCCATATGTGACAATCCAAATGAGTACCAAACGTTTAAAACGCTTTCTGAAATCATGCATTGGAAAACAGATATAAAAGCTTACTGGAGTAATTGAAAATGTGTTTGTAAATTCCTTTTGTTTCAGTGTTAATTCTATGTCTGTCAGTATGTAAACTTGGGTCAAAAGAGAATGCAATTTGGAAAACTGTGGTATGAATATAACAACCTCAAGGTTTTTTTTGTTGTCTGGTGGGAAAAATATGAACACACTATATCGAGCACTTTTCCCTTTGTCACAATGTCTCAAGGTATATTCTTGTCTAAACTCTTAAATGATCCATACTTTGCTGGGAGTAGGCTACATGTTAAGGGTACCTGTTTTAACCCTATACCACACGTTTCCAAATTTGAACGACTCATAAGAGGACGGCCTTGAAAACAAGTCGGAAAAGGAGAAATTGTTAGTAACCAGCATTTTCCCCTTTTCCTAGAATATTTCTACCCCTTGAAGGAATTTTAGCCATATTCAATTTGTCGCCTGCAAAAGTTTTGGATTTGGACAAGTCCAAAATTCTGTAGGGGGACACTCAAAATGTGTTTGCTTTTGACATGTGCTTTTGTAGTACAGGTACATATAAACATGTTTCCTTTCCATAGGCCACGGGTAGGAAACTTCATATTCGGAACCAAATTGGCTTTGATATGAACATTTTGTGTTGGTCTTCCGGCTCTGCAATTACCGGCTCAAAACAACTCAAGAAACCGGTAGGCTTATCATTCTTTGTACTTATGTGTTCTTATGTCTTTGAAATTCGAAAAGAGGAGAATGTCATGCAGTGCCTTGGTCTTTCAGTGTGTTTTCTACACTACATTACATGTATTTATTTATAGCTACATTAGAAAATTGTAGCTTGTGTACGGTTTTATCTGAATTATTTGTGCCGTGGGTTGACCGTAGCCGAAATAATACGCCAATGATCTAAAATTAGGCTTATATTGCCATATAATAGCAAATAGGAGAGAATTTTACCGTTCTAAAAGCGTCAATTATTGTCTTGATATTTTTTCCATTCGCTGCTGGCAAGGAAATGAGAAGAAATTACTCAAAATTGACATATAAACAAAGGCTCCGATTATGTCCACGGAAGGCTCTGAATATGTGAGTCGGCAATGATGGGTAAGGGCTTTCTTTCAAACAGTTATTTATCGGTAAGAAATTTCTACAGTCATAAGTTCTGTTTTACCGTTAGTGTCCTTTACTCCAAAAGTTAAAGTATACGTTTGTTCGATGAAAGTGACCGAATTTATGAAAATACAAAGTACTGATCAATAGTGTCACAAATGAAAAATGCTGTCTAACATTGGTCTGTCTAAATTGTGAAATATGAACTTTTCTACCCGTGAGGAGGTCAATATATGCTTGCTAAATACAGGTTGCTTGTATGATACAGTTGGCCTTTAAGACAGGTGTTACAGTACATGTATTTCAAAGTAACCTTTGTTAAGGAGGCACTTATCAAGTATCGGAGACGATTCTGTCTTTGATACCAACTTTTTATATTATAAGTGGCCACAGGCGACATTTCCATCTATTGATTTGTATGTTACGCTAACTGGGTGACAACAAAATAGACCAATATTAACCCTTACACTGCTGTTAAATAGAAAAATCAATGGAAAGTGATAAGCAAAAAAAATAGCTATGGTGAAGCAACATTTTTTGTGTCGGAATTTCTTGGAAAATAATATCGGAATGTGCAGATCCAAGATCAGGCTGGACGTTCTGTTTAGTCTGATTTTCATCTACACTGTCCACAAATGCAATGTAAGTCGCTCTTCGTAATTTATGCATTAGTTGTATTAGCTAATTTGCATGAGACAATATTTAAACTTGTTTCATGTCCTTACTCTCCGGCAGCTATTGAAAGATACCGTTTTTTTGCATTGATAGGTGTTGGTTGCAAAGAGTGCAGATCTAGTGTGGCTAGCACAGTTACCCCCCTTTATTGGATGCAAATGAGATAGGCTAGGCGTCGTGTTTTGGGTGCTTACACGTAGGTTTATAAACCGGGGAGCAACTTTGTTTTCGGGAATGTCGGATATACCATTGTTCGTCTACATGAATTGTGCCCAGTAGCGCCTTCAGCTTAGATCTTTGAATGTATCCCCTTTGATATTTTTTTCGGCTTGCATGTTGTAACAATTAATATCGACCAAGATGACCAATAAACTCTTAATCAGACGATCACTTGAACTTTTAACTTGACTATATTGAAAGCATTTGCAGACGACGAATCACGTGTGGCTCAAATGATGGGATTGTCTGCAAAGGGAAGAAAACTTTCATGGATAGAGAAAACAAGTGAGTGCTAGAGTAAAAGTGCTATTTGTTTATGCTAACATGCCCATTTAAAATCATAAAGTTGAGCCTGAGCAATGCGTGGACCTTTCCCTTGGTTCTTCTAATACAGTAGGATTAAATTTCATCCGGAATCGTGTATACTATGGCAACTATTTCACATACATGCAGCATTCTACTTCTAACTCAGTCTGACTGTTAAAAGAAACTAATTGACCGATAAGAAAACTTTTCTTGGAATCTTTCATTTTCATTGAATGAAAATAAAACTAGATTCGGAAACGTTTATTTCAACCCTCCCATATCCATGTACCTTTCTTCTTACAGACCTTTTTGATTGGTTTGAAAGAAAACTGACTGACCAATCAAAAAGCGTTCCTTGAAGCTCATATGAGAGAAACATGTATTTCTTTACCTCAATGTAGCTAGATCTCACATATTTCCTGTATATCCACGCACGATGTAGTCTTATCTAGGCTTGGTGTATTGTCTCGGCACTCAGATGAATATTAGAAAGTTTAAGATTTAGTTAACATACCATTTTGAAAAAAACAAAAGATACGAAATGCTAAATTGTTGGGTGTTTTGTTTGATTTTTTTTTATGTGATTGAGATTCAGAAAGTTAGAGGTCAATTTGACATGAAGTTTCAACCTACATTCCGAATACTTCTGTTATCAGATACCTTTGTTATCGGACCGTCAGTCAAAAGTACATTAACCAGCTGAGTTGGTGTGCTGCATGCCAGGTCTTTATCATAATGTTAAGGGCACGTTGCACCCTAGACCAAAAGCTCAGTTACGTAGACGCGAATGATTTTATGTGATTATTCGATGGTAAAAATGCAGACAGGGATCCCAAGTTGTTTAGATTTTTGCCTTAAATCATTCTTTCTTGTCATACACTGATAAATACCACCAGATGCATCTTGTTTTGTAGTTATGAAAATTAAAACGGTTAGAATCAGGACAATGTGCAACTTTGGCGATATTTATAGCACTTGTGCAATCGGGAACTCCGCCTATTTTTATGGCACTAGATTTGACGTCATCGTATCTGCGAGGGCTGAGCACGAAGTTTGTAGGATTTCTTCGTCACTTTTTAATTTGATGTCCGATTGTTTTCAGATTTTCACTTGTGTAACCATGGTCTTATATCAATGTCTAGGTAAAAAAAAATCACCAGCCTGATTTTACTTTAGATGTATTTATTTTCACCCTAAAAAGCGCCAGGTTTCTTGCCCGGGAGCACGCCGTAAAATCACTGTTGTCATGCTTTTAAAAACGATCATATTCCAAAATTTTCTAATTCAAATCTGCTGAAATTGTGTCAACGTAATGGATGGCTCCATCTGACGTTCTGTTCTAAATTTCTGATACTACTTCCAAATAACAAGGTTAGTCCGATAGTTTTTGTGAGACCCATCGAAGGAAAAATAAGGTAAAACGATGGTAGATTCTGAAGTGATAGAAACTCGCACAGCGATAAAATTGTGTGTAAACTTTGGGCATAGTCCGTCTGAAACGTTTAATTATCTAAAAGAAGCCGGTGGTAAAGCCTCAACTGAAAAGAAATCTGCAGTATTCAAGTTTTAAAAAGCGACGAAAGAGTTTTGGAGATGATCCGACAGAGAGTGTCAATATAACGTTATTTAAATGACATTCTAGTTGAATGACGTTATGTCATGGCGTGCTCCGGGTAGCCGTTATGATCGTTGTAAAGGGAGCCAAAGCTACTACACTTTTGGATAAATTTGTCTGAAATTTTCCAATTTTTTTCCGTTATAAATGGATCTTAAGAATTAAAAAAAAAAGTGTAATAGCACTAGTAGTTGTTTTTAAATTAACAAAATTCCACGAACTTTTTGCTCAGCCTTCAGCATAGCCTAGTCCAGGCATGTTATAGATCAGCTGACATTCCCACTGCGAAATTCAGGCGCAAAATCTAAATATACCTTGAAGGGCTATATATCACCTTTAGAAAAGACTACTGAATTATTTTCTTACTCTAGTCAATATCCGCGCTAAACGACGCGAGCTCAGGACCACTATATCCTGAATAAGCATGTGGTTTTGTCAAGTTGAACACCATACATGCATACACACAATACAATGCTAATAAATCAAATTACAATTTCGCCACGCCTCATCTGCATCCAGTCGTGTGCGCACAGAATTTTCACAGAATATCCCTTGCGAACAAATCAGGAATCACGTACGAGATAGAGTCGCCGCCCTTAACTTCTAAAGCCAGGCCCTTATTCTGCCTTATATGGTGTAAATCCATTCATGAATCTATGACTAGCATTATATGGTGTGTATTTAGCGACGGCCGTTATGGTTTTGGCGGGTATTGGATACTGATACCGCATTCCGCTAGTTGGCGTTGGCGTCGCTCTTGTCAATGTTACTGAATGTACGAAATCATAATGTTGATTTTTACTTGACAACCGGCCGTCTAAAAGCTCAGGATCCGTATTCACCAATCATTTTTATAAACATTCCGAGTAGTATTCTCAATATTTTTTTAAATTTGAAAGTAAGACAAATTCTGATTGGCTAAACCAAATGGTTTAGCCAACCAGAAATTGTGTTACTTTCTAAATATATCATGAGACTAAAAATGTTCTTAAGAATGGTTGTTGAATACGGGCCCAGATCTAAATCCCAAATGAACATCTCTGAGACAACCTTGACAGGCACGTGCGCCGACGTACAAATCAGCCTTCTAACGTCACCCTTACTTTAGGATTGGACAATGTCCGACAAGTTGATATCAACAAACGACCTCGCTGATGGACAGTCATCGATGCAGCCGCTGGGCATACGCGCTATTGATTGCTTATTTTGAAATAACCCTTCGCCGATATAAGCACCGACCAAACATTGAAATGGATAATTTTTCAACTATTATACATGTATACCTGTACCCTTAGTAGCATTGTATTGGCAATAAATGATTACACCAATTACATTCGATATTGAAGTATGGAAATTTAAAAGTAATGAAATACGTACAACCCAAACCTGTCTGGTCGGGTAGCTCAGTGGTTAGCGTATCTGACTCATGAGGGGTCCTACGTGGCGCAGTGGTAAAGTATAGGACTCGTGACCTAGAGGCCCCGGGTTCGAGCCTCACTGGATCCACTGTGTTTTTCGTGGGAGTGTCCTTGGGCAAGGCACTTCAGAGCCCTAGCCTAGTACTGGTGAAACCCAGGAAATACATGAATATGTGAACTGTCGCCATGATATGACTGAAATAATGTTGAAAATGGCGTTAAACACCATTCAATCAGTTCAGTCTGACACGTGACTTGGTGGTTGCGAGTGCGACACCCGGTTGAGGCCAACTTTCTTTCCGGCGATTTTTCACCTCTCACCTCTGTTGGATGTGAGACATTCATTAAAGTCGTTAGTGGCTTGGAAAGTAATGTGTGTAAGTACTGGTGTGAGAAAGCCAGGAAACGCATGCGTAGGTGCACTGACCGCCGTGATATGACCTAAGCTGTTGAAACGGTATTAAACTCCAATAAAAGCAATACAACCAGAACAGGCCGAAAATTTCTTCTTTGCTTGAGTATATATTTCTGATCTTTCCAGAGAAAAAGAAGGGAATTTATGTTCTAGCTACACATTGTTCAAATACTACAGAAACTGTTGGGCGTAACTGACACATAAAACAAATGAACAGTTTTGCTAGAAGATATCCGATCCTAGTACTGACGTTACAGATCTACATTTCATTGTGCCAGTACGTTTCGTCGACGGTAATGTGTTCAGCATTTCTGCTTGATCCCTATCACAACAAAGAATTCACTTAAAGCGTGCTTATATTTAAAAAAGAAGATGCATAAGGACAATCTAGATTAAGATCAGAATGCACAGACTGATCATTGATCTACGCAGACCGATATTTTAAGGCACGTTCCAGTCAAAATATCCATGATATTGTTACGGGTAGATTTTGTCTACTGAAAATGCAGGATTCATTTACACAAGTCTAAGGAGAAATCAGAATCTGACGATATTAATTGACCTTTGTCTTGCTAAATAAATGAACCATTCTCTGTGAAAAGGGGCCTTTATGCATCTGCAAAAAGTATCGACCCATGTCAGCCTGCGCAGTCCGAAACTTTTTTTCCATTGGTTAAATTACTGCATGTCAAAGGACCATTCTACCTCCAGATCCAGTCGATTACGATACAAAATGGATTATATCGGTCTATAATTATGTGATGACTTGCATTATTTTTTTTTATTTAGCAGGTTATAGGTTAACCTTTCCTCCCTCCAGAAAAAAAGAAAAGAAAAATAGTCTTTTGACCATATTTAGATTGAATGTAGTATGCCTTGTCTACATTCGGCATACCTCGGGTGATCCGGTGATCAAGTTAGATGTAGGTACGGAATCGGCCGAGTTGTGACGAGTGCCTTGTCTAATGTAATTTTCAAACTAAATCTATCGACCTTTGTAAAAGATGTCTGTTCCATCATGTATGTATTGTTATGGCTAAAATCACTGTTATTGTTTAAAGCTTTAATAAAGAGTATGAGTATGAGTATTATGAATAACGGAGATACATTAAGCCCCCTTTTGCCAAAGCGTGGCTCAAATGAAAAGGACGTTCTCAGTCTATACTAAATATTCTGATATGGCATGTGAAAGTTGTTTTTTGTCAGAATATTTGGAAAAGAAGCGGACAGTGTAGATCTAAGATCCGACTTCACGTTCTGTGTAGTCTAATTTTGATCTTCATCGTCCGCCATCACCAACTTAATCCAAGTTCAGCACTTCAGTGGTTTCAGATAGTTTGCCTGTGGGTCAAAGATGTGAATTCGCCAGGACCCAGATAAGTAAAGTCACCGAGGGTGCGCGAGTATTCTTGTTCCAACATAACTTCATTTCTTACATTAAAACCCTTAAAATGAACGACTTGCTGGTTGATAGCTTAAGGGGCGAATGGCTAGCTGGATAGCTGTCGAGCTGAGTAACTGATTGGCTAATGGCTTGCTGAACATGTGGCAGGAGAATAGGATGGCTGGATTGTCGGCTTCAGGATAGCTAGCTTGCTGACAGGATAGCCGTTTAGTTGACTGACTTGTTGGCGGCAATGGTTAGAGAGCTCTCTTTCTGTATACTTTATAGATACTTAGCAAGCTAGATATGCATGTATTGCTTGGTGAATGGTTGAATAGCTGGCTGTGGTTGGAAAGCCGGCTGGGTGGCTAGATTGCTGAAAAACTGGTAGTTAGGACTTCTTTTTCCATACATGCTGAAAATTCATTTATTTTTCTAATTCAAACTCTTGTTACCGTGACAGGATCTTTTGTTGACTTTGACAGCGTTGTCATGGCAAAAGTAAATAATAGGATCAATATAGCTTTAAAATGTCTTATAAAGGATCTGCATAAACCTTTTCTGAACCCCTGTGTTAAAAAAAAAAGTCAGATTTTATCTAAACCTTTAACGCGCCTTAAACGACATAAGTTACCTGTGCGGTCAGTGTAGATCAAGTTCAGCCAGCACAAAACGTACTATCTGATCTTGATCTTCACTGTAATCTTGGCTAAGACATTCGGACAAGAACAACCGTAAATTGGTAATAATTTGTATTTGATTTCTAGGTGGATAAAGTCTGTCAGGTTGTTCGGGTCTCTTGGTGTAAACCGAATCATTAACTCTTACGCTGCTAAGCGCGACTCACTGACATTTTGCGGACAGTGTAGATCAAGATCAGACTTCACAGAACATGCAGTCTGATCTTGGATCTATACTGTCCGATAAGGAGATATCTTTCCCCCAAAATACCTTTGAAATAGCAAAACTTGGGTTTTTACTGTCGGCTTTAAAGTTTCATTTAAAGTTATTTAGCAGGATAAGGGTTAAGTCTGTAGTTGACATTTTTGAAAACGCCCTTGTAAAAAAATCATGGGATAGTTAATTTGAAATTTTAGGTTAAACTTGAGGTTTATTACATGTTAACATGTCAAAACATTTGCTCGCTCGATTTTAGCTACAGGTACATTGTGTTCAAAAGTGTGACTATGCAAGACGCAAACTGTATCGTGATAAGTAGACTTGTATGCGGTCCCGTGGTGTTAAGTGCTTAACTCTTTCCATACCATTGACGACACCCGAGGCTTTTGTGAACAATGCAGATCAAGATCAGACTTCACAGAACGATCTATGAGCTACATTGTCCATTGCGCTATTCTAGTGTATGAACGAACTGTCTCTTGATCTTGTAGCGGAACTATATTTGTAGTCATTGAGTAATTACAATATATACTGAACCAAAAAAGAAACTTCCCCTGTGTTTAAGTGCAGATATACACAAATATGAAAATCAGGATTAAACTAGATTTATATGCATTGAAAGAGTATTTTATTGCGACTTTGGGTGAAAAAAATTATTGCTGAGGGTTTATCCAAAAGTAGTGAAATGGTAGTTAAAATGCGGAAGGGGTCGCTCACCAAAATCACAAATTAATACCGGGTATGACCACCTTCAGCATGAAGGACTGCCTGGCATCGTTGGCGCATAGAACGGATAAGTGTATTGATTTCGGCATGTGGAATGTTGTTCCATTCCTGAATTAAGGCTTGTCTTAGCTGAATGACGTTTGACGGTGGAATAGGGCGACGTCTAACACGCTGGTCCAAATTATCCCAAAGGTGTTCATTGGCAGGCCAGTCATTAATAAATGCAATGTTATTCGCCCTGAGGAAATTCACATTGTCCCTAGCTGTATGGCTTGTGGCATTATCATGCTGAAAAAGAGTGATATTGGCATTATTTTAAAACAGTGGGATAACGTGCCTCGCAAGAATTTCATCTCGGTAGCGTTGGGCATTAAAATTCCCTTCGATAACGACGAGATTAGTGCGAAAGCCATGTGCAATGCCCGCCCAGACCAAGACAGAACCCCCACCCCCAAAACGATCTCGTTCAAGTACGCAACAGTCGGCATAACGTTCATTTCTCCTACGGTATACTCGAACCCTGCCATCATCTCGATGAATGGAAAACCTCGACTCATCAGAGAAAAGAACGCTATTCCATTGTTGTCTAAGCCAGCGTTGGTGTGTACGTGCCCAATTAACACGATTTACGCGGTGACGTCGCGTCAAAACACAACCAACGTATGGACGACGTGCACGTAGCCCACACTCGCGCAAGCGATTGCGCACAGTTTGGGCAGATATACACAGTGGCTGTGGCAGTTTGGAAGCGATTGCGCAGGTGGGTGTTCCGAATATAGCGGTCTTGGCCACGCGTCGTGACGCGAGGACGTCCACTACGTGGTCGATCTTCCGTACGCCCTGTTGCTTGAAAACGTTGCCTAAGGTGTCGAATAGCACGAGTAGAACATCCAATATTCATAGCAACTGCATTCATCGTCATACCAGCATTAAGCATGCCAATAGCACGTTCGCGTAAATTTTGCGGAATTCTAGGCATATCAAAAATAAAGAAAACTAAAAAGAATTTAATTTTTTTCAACGTCTTTTTCTTATTGACATGAAAGTCTATAAAATTAGACTGAAAAGTTTCAAAAAATATACACGAATTATACTGGTCCATGCATGCACGTGAAAATCGCTTTCAGCGAGTTTCTTCTGCAAAATGCTTTCAATCGAGTTAAAATTTGTTTTATCGCACACATAATCGTTCGCCCGAATATATGTAGGTCATTTGATATTTTGATTTTTTTTTAATAACATTGCATTTTCACTTAAACACAGGGGACGTTTCTTTTTTGGTTCAGTATATATAGAATTTTCTAGGTATGGATTGCAAGCTTTTTTTTTTAATGCAAAGGAAGTATTGTATCACTTTTCAAGAGAATGAAATACTCTGGTTTGGATTTCACAAATTTGTCGGGTTTAAAGCGCGAGAGAAATTTCTCAATACTTTGACAGGGAATAAAACTTTTAGACTCGTCCGGGATAAAACCACTGACAACAAAAAAGACAGTGCTTTTTAAGTCTGCTATATAAACGTATGCTTTTTTTTATGTCCGTTTCTGTATTTTACCTGCAAATTTCACAAGAATTGGTCTTAAATTGTTGAAAGGGAGAAAATTGTCGATATAAGCATTTTTGTCCTTTTCCTACAATGTTTTCACAAACTTTCTGTCTGATGGTCGTTAAACTATGGGTTTTTATTTTAATAAGTGGGTGAAATAATTGTATGTATTAACAATAAGGAAGGGGACGTATAACATGTTATATGCATATTTTCGGTAATGCTGTATTTTGGGCCGGTGGCCTTCATTAACAATAAAAAGTATTGTATATGTATTGTATTGCTCATGAAAAAATTAAATTTCCAAATAGCACAAGAAAAGAATCATTCTCTCCTACATGAGTTTGCCATGGTATGAATCAAGGCCCCGGGGTTTCGATTAGCAGTAGAAACGCGCCTCGATAGTGGTTTCATAAATTTATGTGCGAGCAAATATGTCAACAGGGGCCCGCCGAATAAACATGTGCACACTTTTTTGACCAATCGCAAATTACCTTCCATTCATTCTTTATCAGTATCAAGAAGTATGTCCAAAGCCAGCGCATTCAGCTACGCCGAAAAAGCTTTCGACTGTTTCTCTTTCAAGCAATAAGCGTCGATATAGTATTAAATTCTTTAGTGGGAGTGGAGGAAAGGGCTGAATCGTATTAGGTTTAGTCTTCATAATTCGTATCGAGCAATTTTTCTAGTGACCACATTTTTGTCAATCACCATGACATTGTTACGGTGGCACAAAAGTGACATGGAAGATATATTTTATACTACGTGCGCACGCAGTAGCTAATACGTGCGCACGTATTAGTTATTACGTGCGCACGCAGTAGCTAATACGTGCGCACGTAATAAGTAATACGTGCGCACGCAGTAGTATTACGTGCGCACGTATTAGTTATTACGTGCGCACGTAATAACTAATACGTGTGCACGTAATAGCTACTGCGTGCGCACGTATTACTTATTACGTGCGCACGTATTAGCTACTGCGTGCGCACGTAATAATCCACCAATCAGAATCATGAACGGAAGCCATTGTTTCAAGATGGAAGTGGAAGATAAACATTTATTGATCCTTATAAACTGATTGGTCGATTATTACGTGCACACGTAATAGTTATTACGTGCGCACGTATTAGTTAATACGTGCGCACGTATTAGCTACTGCGTGCGCACTTACTAGCTACTGTGTGCGCACGTAATAACTATTACGTGCGCACGTATTAGCTAATACGTGCGCACGCAATAGTATTACGTGCGCACGTATTAGTTATTACGTGCGCACGTATTAGCTACTGCGTGCGCACGTAATACTACTGCGTGCGCACGTATTACTTATTACGTGCGCACGTATTAGCTACTGCGTGCGCACGTAGTATAAAAGATATCTTCCATGTCACTTTTGTGCCACCGTACATTGTATAACAAATAAACAAGAAATTGTGTAGATAAAGACTTTAATGGGGTCTATTTCGATTTCTTTGTTGTAAATCAAACTTTCTTCTGAAACCGTGACTGCGTATGCTCGCATAGACTCTAAATGCGTAATGAAACTGGGTTGTTACATTCATAAAAACAAGGTGCAAATTTGGCGTTTGAATAATGGAATGGTCGTGTTGCGATCGGTAATTCCGTCCATTTGTATGAGATTAGAAATGACGTCATCATGCATATTCAAATACGATTCCACATAACGATCATCTTAAATTACTAATAGACTTTCGGACGAGACGTTAAACCGAAGTCCCCTGTGACGGTGCTATACACCAAACACATTAAAGAACCAGGCGTAACTTAGGATAGAATTCGTCCTGTAGCTTGCACTATCCCACGAAACATAAAGTTCTAACAGCCTTGATGGGGCTTCGCCAATATGGGAAACGGTGAACCGGTAGTGACGATAAATAAACCCATATTCAACCAATCAATATAAGACGAGTACTACGATAATGTGACATTCCCACTGGATGTCTGCGAAATACTGGCGCGATATCTAAAAATATGTTAGGAGGCTACGTAGCCATTACAAATACCATTACAAAGATTTTTTTCTTATAATTTAATTTTTCATTTTTATTTATTGGTTATTTGCTAGTGGTTGTCTTACTCAATTCATCAATGAAACATTATAGAAGTTTTGTTTGATAATAAAAATCTGACCTCGCTTTAGAATTTCCAAGATAGTCTCACGGTTCAAGGGGTCGGTCAAACCTGTTTGTCGTAGCAACGAAATTGATCACATCTTTGGTCAGAAGTAAGTTTGAATGAATAGTTATCAATACTTTCTATTAAAAAAAAGAACTATTTGGTTCAATAGTATTCCAGGAATAGCACACTGGCTACTAATGGCACCACTTAGTCATGCTTTCGAATTGTCATCATAGATTACTAGACCGCACTGTAATGTGAGTCTAAACCTATTTATTCAGTATCAAGTATGGATTGATTAATTGATTGAATGAATAGTGTTTTATTACTTTTAAGCCATTCTTTATATTATCAGATTACGGCAAGAGCTCACATATCCATGTATGTCTTACGTTTCACCAGAACTAGGCTAGGACTCTGAGGTGTCTTGCCAAAGGACACTCACGAAAAGCCCAGTGCATCAAGTGAGGCTCGAAGCCGGGACCTCAAAGTTACGAGTCAACACTTTACAACTCAGCCACGCAGGACCCCCGCATCGATTGTTGGAAAAATTCTCCATGTTCTATTAATCATTCTCGTTGATTGAATCCTGTACACCATATTAATACTGTAATCATGTTGTGGTAGGTTCATATTAATACTGTAATCGTGTTGTGGTAGGTTCATATCAATACTGTTATCATGTTGTGGTAGGCTCCAAAGGTTGACCCGACCTATTTCAGGATCTAACCTGGAACCTCTACAGCGAGAGGGTAACAATCTACTCCGTCACCTGTTGCGTATCAACTCCTGCAGACGAGCTAAATGCGTCTTGAAGCAGTCAACTTTTAAAAAACAATGTTGCAAACCGAGGAATCGCCCGAAACGAACAATTTCTCCTCCCATATATTTTTTCACAATGTAAGACGACAAGGACTATTATTTTGATAGAAACAATTCATTTTGAGTTCGAGAAATCTAGGTATTTATGACTGTAAAAACAGTTATAATGTGTAGTCGGTCCACAATGTTTGACTTCAAATTAGGAACCCTTCACCATACAATCCTGAGTTTTAACGACCATCAGGAAGAAAGCTTTTTGAACCCTCGAGACACAGGTGCTTGACATGTCTGGTGTCATACAACCCCTCTATATAGAGGGGTTGTATGACATCAGACATGTCAGGCACCTGTGCCTCGAGATAAAAAAAAAAAGAACCAAAATTTTATCCTTTTCCCCACAATGTTATCTCGCCTTTAAATGACAACTCCCTTCATTTGAGGCTTGAGCCAAATTCAAGTTAACGTCTGAATATGGTATCAATGACGTAAATTCTATTTCTTTTTGCCATCTAGTAAAGGGTTAAAGGCCCAAGAGCGGCCAAAAGTAAACAATACGAGTTTAAAGATGCATTTCAATTTAAATAATACCATTTAAGATTATTGAAATCATTGTGATGATGACAGTCTGTTATTGTGTGGTAGGTCCACTGGCAGAAAAAAAAAATATTAAAACTAGGTAAAAACTTGCCAGGTCGCTGTATCTTTTGTTTACTTTTTACCTGGTTTAAAATTTAATATTTTCTGTCAGCGACTAACACTTGGACCGAGCGTATAATAACAGTTTGTCATCTTCTCAATAATTTCCATCCGTTTAAATGTTATGACTTAGATTTAAAGACATTTTAGATAACACCCCCATGGTTTACTTTTGGTCGCTATTGAGCCTTTACGGCAACAATATTAGTGTGGGAATGACTTAACTCTTTATCCGACGGCCAAATTTGTGGCCGCATAAAAGGCATTTGCAGCCGGTAAATCAAATGTGGCTAAAATGATGGGAACTTCCTTGGAATAGAATAAAACTTACATTGAGGGAAAAGGAGAAATGCCAGTTACCAGCATTTTCTACTTCCTCGAGATGTTTTAAGAAGTCACCTTCCTCAGTGTCGATGAAACAATTTACATGAGATTATTCGGCGAAGTGTGAAAGGCAACAATATTTGTATGGGAATTGTGTAATCAGATCGTCATAATGTATACGGACCTTAAATGTCAGAGTTGCTTCGGAATGATATTGAATGAGGCAATATTATTATAAAATGCGGAACAAATTTTTTTTTCAACGATGTTGTATAGGGTTACAGTATTGGCTTCTCACACCAAAGGTTCAGGCTTCGTATCCCGTGATGAGCGAGGCCAACCTTTGAAACTACCCGCATCACGGTGTGAGGACAGGTTAACTCTTCAACAGACGACAAAATTCGCACGGTATTCTTCCAAAGCCAACTAGCTGCTTTCACAGTTCACACGTAACTATCATCGAGAAAATGATTAGCGGTATGAGATGAATGAATCCTGACACAATGACGACCACCAATCCTCGGAAAGAAATTCGCCGAGCTGGGGATTCGAACCAGCGCCCCTCTGCATGGTCTTTAGTCCTGCATTCAATCGACTTCACTACCGGGCTCGACAAAGAGACACGCACGTAATTACGAGCGTACCTAAGTGTACATAAATATACATACATGCCAGGGTAGCTACGCACAAACGGACGTACATACAAACAAGACTGATTGTGTATGTTTTATGGCCGCTTTCAACAATTTTTAATGTTATCACAGCGACAGCTCGCTAAATCACATGTTTCCTGGGTTTGACCAGTGCTAGGCCGGTGCTCTGAAGTACCTTGTCCAAAGAACCTCATAGAAAACAAACACGAATTGCTTCGGAGGACCGATCCCATAAATGCTGGAATACTAATCTTACTCCTGAACTCCTTCACTACTGAATAAATATACTGAACCAAAAAAGAAACGTCCCCTGTGTTTAAGTGAAAATGCAATGTTATTAAAAAAAATCAAAATATCAGATGACCTACATATATTTGGGCGAACGATTATGTGTGCGATAAAACAAATTTTAACTCGATTGAAAGCATTTTGCAGAAGAAACTCGCTGAAAGCGATTTTCACGTGCATGCATGGACCAGTATAATTCGTGTATATTTTTTGAAACTTTTCAGTCTAATTTTATAGACTTTCATGTCAATAAGAAAAAGACGTTGAAAAAAAATAAATTCTTTTTAGTTTTCTTTATTTTTGATATGCCTAGAATTCCGCAAAATTTACGCGAACGTGCTATTGGCATGCTTAATGCTGGTATGACGATGAATGCTGTTGCTATGAATATTGGATGTTCTACTCGTGCTATTCGACACCTTAGGCAACGTTTTCAAGCAACAGGGCGTACGGAAGATCGACCACGTAGTGGACGTCCTCGCGTCACGACGCGTGGCCAAGACCGCTATATTCGGAACACCCACCTGCGCAATCGCTTCCAAACTGCCACAGCCACTGTGTATATCTGCCCAAACTGTGCGCAATCGCTTGCGCGAGTGTGGGCTACGTGCACGTCGTCCATACGTTGGTTGTGTTTTGACGCGACGTCACCGCGTAAATCGTGTTAATTGGGCACGTACACACCAACGCTGGCTTAGACAACAATGGAATAGCGTTCTTTTCTCTGACGAGTCGAGGTTTTCCATTCATCGAGATGATGGCAGGGTTCGAGTATACCGTAGGAGAAATGAATGTTATGCCGACTGTTGCGTACTTGATCGAGATCGTTTTGGGGGTGGGGGTTCTGTCTTGGTCTGGGCGGGCATTGCACATGGCTTTCGCACTAATCTCGTCGTTATCGAAGGGAATTTGAATGCCCAACGCTACCGAGATGAAATTCTTGCGAGGCACGTTATCCCACTGTTTTAAAATAATGCCAATATCACTCTTTTTCAGCATGATAATGCCACAAGCCATACAGCTAGGGACAATGTGAATTTCCTCAGGGCGAATAACATTGCATTTATTAATGACTGGCCTGCCAAAAGCCCTGATCTGAATCCCATTGAACACCTTTGGGATAATTTGGACCAGCGTGTTAGACGTCGCCCTATTCCACCGTCAAACGTCATTCAGCTAAGACAAGCCTTAATTCAGGAATGGAACAACATTCCACATGCCGAAATCAATACACTTATCCGTTTTATGCGCCAACGATGCCAGGCAGTCCTTCATGCTGAAGGTGGTCATACCCGGTATTAATTTGTGATTTTGGTGAGCGACCCCTTCCGCATTTTAACTACCATTTCACTACTTTTGGATAAACCCTCAGCAATAATTTGTTTCACACAATGTCGCAATAAAATACTCTTTCAATGCATATAAATCTAGTTTAATCCTGATTTTCATATTTGTGTATATCTGCACTTAAACACAGGGGAAGTTTCTTTTTTGGTTCAGTATATAAAGAATAATATGACTCGTTTCTCACGGTAAGGCTAGACATGTATACCTCCGCTTTTAGCATACATCGAGTTCAGGCTGCAAAAATACAGTCTGATCCCTAATCTATACCACCACCAAGGTACAATGCAATATTTACAGGGCGATATATGGCTCGTAAATCAAGACAAGAAAAAAACATAAATATCATTCGTGTTTGGTGTACATCAAGATCAGGCTGCACAAAATGCAGACTGATCCCCGATCCACACCACCACAAAGAACAGTGTGACTCAAATGTCGCATACTATATGTCAAAAACATGAGTATTCTCAACTTTTGGTATACATCATGATCAATCAGCACAAAATGCAGACTGATTCCCTATCTACATGCACCACCACAATGCATAATACCATATTTAAAAACTAATATTACTTGTGTGTCACTATAAGACAAAACATGGGTATCCTCTGTTTTTGGCGTACATCAGGATCAGGCTGTACTAAATCAGGGATCGTATATACACATGTATATAAGATCCCTGACTAAATATAGCCCGATCGCCGATCTACACCACCACGGAGGTACGATACTTGATTACTATCGTTTGATTTACGTCAAGAAAATACCACTTACAAAAAAAATAGCTTAATTCTCAATCTACACCACCCATACGAATACGATAAAATCATTATATCACAACAAGTTTTCAATCTAAAAAATACTACAAATAAACATTCTGTAAAACGTTGTACATTTAAGCGTTTGACAAGCAATCCAGAGTTTGAATGGCCCTGAGGAAGAAGTCTTTTGAAAACAGTGTGGAAAGAGGAGAAAATGCTGATAACCAGCACTGTATCCTTTCCAACATTTCTTTTTCACTTACAGGAGTCATTTCCGTCATCTGAGCCACCTTTAATTTGTCGTCTGCACCGCTTTAACTTTTAAGAAATCTAAAATGTTGTAGTGTGGGTTAAGAGTTAACCTCTTTTTGTAATACCATCCATTCGTTTTGTAATATACGCTGCAAGGTACTTAACCCTTTGCCATACAATCCCTGGTTTTAACGACCCTGAGATAGAAGCCTTTTGAAAACATTGTGGGAAAAGGAGAAAATGCTGGTAACCAGCATTTTCTCCTTTTCCTACAATGTTTTCTACTCTGCTGGAAACAAATTTTATTTTTTGAGTTACGTTTATTTTGTCATCTGCAAGTGCTTTCAATTTGGACTAGTCATAAACTTTGCCGTTTGGTAAAGGGTTAATAGTATTTATGTTATTATTGCTCATGAGATTGTAGAATGAAGCATGATATCTCCGGCCACTGTACACCAGTTGAACAAATGATTTTCTCGGATTTCCTCATATTGGGGACATTCGAAGAAAGCGTGATATTCATTTTCAGCGTTACCCAATAACTCAACACTGCTTTTCAACAAAACGAAAAACGGTGAGGAAAAAGAGGCAATTGCTCGTGAGATACTTTTCATTATTTTACATATATTGAGTCGCAAAAGAGTTTCATTATTCATATATCAATACCTCTTACGCCGTTTATCTTTTTTAAAGATATTTCTTGTTATAGTCTAATCCTTAATATGATTGCTTGTAATTGTAAGCATAAAATGGTTTAGATCGAGTATGGGGGAAAAATCATTCGCTCGTGGCTTAGATGCCTTACCATTGTTTGAATTTTAGTGCTTTCGATAATCGTCATTATTCGCTGCTTCCTGGTCTCCGCTACTATATAATGATAATTATGTAAATTTCCTGATTATTCAATAAAAAAAAAATTGCACCAGCTCTTCTCAGTCATTTCCGTTTATGCTCGCAGACGACAATTTCAATCCAAAGCGCGATATGAAAATAAAAAGAAATAAAGAATTAGAAATAATAATAGGAATCGGAAAGGCTGCTAAAGATTACTAGATACAATAACTGCAAAGAGTTAATTACGCTGTATAAAATTATAGGCATCCCTCTTTCAAATAATATCTTCATTTCCAATAGGGATCCTATATATACGTGTGTATATACGATCCCTGTTTCCATGGATGCCAAATCGTAAAGCTACTGAAGTTTCAGCTGATCAAATTTGTTGTTTTTAGAATTCGAAAGATCATTATTCCAACGATTATTTCGAAAGCTCTCAGCTGTAACGGTGTACAAAAATGTGATGTGTGCAATAACAGGTGAAGAAATGTATTTTTTTTGCTTTCTTTTCAGATAAGATGGTGCACATTCCACTAGTTACAGATTTAATGGAGTACATAAATGATGCTCAAAAGTATGCAGGTTGGTACATAAATTAGTTTTTTTTTGTCCCCCCCCACCTCTCTCTCTCTCTCTCTCTCTCTCTCTCTCTCTCTCTCTCTCTACTCATATCTTTTTATGTGGAGTGCATGCACTTTCTCACGGGACCTGGTTCAACTAGACAACTTTCAACCTGATGGCCAGTAAAAATTTTCCATTTCACTTTCAGTTTCAGACTCTAATTATCTTTCACTTATTGTTTTACAGGGAGATTTATGTAAATTCACTATTTAAAGTCATTATCAAAGCTGAATAGACAGTTTTAAATGCCTATGATTGGAGGATGCCAAACCGATCTTTGCTGTGTCGTGGGCTTTCGCGTTTTTTGCAGCAACGTTTTTTTTGTGTGTGTCATGCAAGTTAATTTTTGGGGTAGAGTTTCCACATAATTTGACATAATGTTTGACAATTAGGTTAGCATGTTAATTTTAGGAGTAGAGTTTCCACATGATTTGACATTATGTTTGGCAATTAGGGTAGCATGTCACTTCAAAAGCTGTACTTTTAAACTAGAAAAGCGGATTAATATCATTTATACTTTTAAATAAATGACATAACAACTTGATTAGCTGTCATAAATGGTGAACCATGCATCCTTCACACTTGATACTTATTGTATATATCAGAGATTAGATCTTTCAAACATCATATAAAGACAGCACTTGTTGCCAGTAGATTTGCCAGTACTTTAGTTTTAGAGATATTTTTTCTAACTTGTCCCAATTGGTGACACTGGTGATCAACAGGGAGAGACCTGAAGCCTGTGCTTGCATGTACGTTTCACATCATATTTTTGTGGGTGATTATTCAATTAAGTGTGTGAATAATGTACATATGTAGGCAGGGATCTTATATACACATGATATAAGATCCCTGATGTAGGTGAATGGGAACCCTGCTCTCTCTCTCCCAGTCTTCTGCCAAAATAGAAAGTCTGGGACATTGTTCCATTAAATAAGACAATGTCATATTATAAAAGATGGAAGTAGGACTTTGTTCCCTTCAAATTTCTTGAAGAATTAGTGTCCTGTGCATTTTGTCGGTTTTATTTTGAAAATATCTAATACTTCTGATTACAGATGATGGGAACATGCATAAATGCATTGTCACCACTGAATAATTCATGGCAGAACAATACAGCCTTGAGCCTTATAGTAGATCAACATTGCCTGATGTTTTGTGAGATCTTGTTTTGCCCTGCACAGTCTTGTTTAGCAGTATGCTGCGCATGTGTTAAAAGCAGCTAGTCATTTTGCCCCATGCAGTCTTGTTTAGCCGTATGCTATGCATGTGTTAAAAGCAGCTAGTCGTTCTGCCTCGCGCAGTCTTGTTTATCAGTATACCGAGCATGTGTTGAAAGCAACTAGTCATTTTGCCCCACGCAGTCTTGTTTAGCGGTATAAGCAGCTAGAGGATCAACCCTTTAATTCTTTACCAAATGACAAAAGTGTTGACTTGCCCAAATTCAGAGCATCTGCAGACAACAATTTAAATGTGATTCAAATGATAGAACTTGTCTTTGCTAGGATAGAAAACAAAATGGTAAAAGGATAAAATGCTGGTTACCAGCATTTTTTCTTTTTCCCAAAGTGTTTTCAAAAGGATTTTCTCTCATGTTTTACTGACCCTGATGAAGAGACTTTTCAGAAGATTTTGGGAAAAGGAGAAAATGCGTGTTACCATCATTCTGCATTTTCCACAATGTCTTCTACCCAATTAGACATCTTTGGCTTAATCTGAATTTGTTGTCTGCAGATGCTTTTTTTAATTGGGAAGAGAGGAAAAAAAATGTAGCTTGGTAAAAGGTGAAAGCTTACGCTATACATTTAGTCGTACTCATATAATAGTTTTCTGACAACCGTACACCAAAACAGGCCCATGTTTTAACTCTTTACCACACAATCCCGACTTTTAATGACCCTAAGAAAGAAGCCTTTTGAAAACATTGTAGGAAAAGGAGAAAATGCTGGTAACCAGCATTTTCTCCTTTTCCCACAATGTTTTCTACTCTTCTCAAAACAATTTTCAATTTTTGAGCCATATTTATTTTGTCGTCTGCAAATGCTTTCAATTTGGACCAGTCTAAAATTTTGTCGTTTGGTAAAGAGTTAAGGACACATAGAATAAAGCTTTTGAAAACATGACATTTCAAAGGCAAATTTCACCCTTAAGCCACATTTTTTGTCATCTACATATACTTCAATATGGATGAGTAATGGTTTCTTCCCTGTCAAATACAAATCTAGGCATTTGATTCTTGTCATACTTGTTGTCTGTGGACTGTTTCAATTTGGACTAGTCTGAAATTTTGTCCTCTAGAAAAAGAGTAAAGAGGTCCTACATATAATAATGTTTTTATATTCTTTATCTTCAGATCCTAGAACGCGGGAGTGGTTTATGCTGTTTGGTACTCCAGTTCCAGTGTGGATATTAACAGCCATCTATCTAGTCTTTGTTATATATGTAGGGCCAAAGTACATGCAGAATAGGAAACCATTTTCTTTACAGTATTTTATGGTTATATACAATATAGGACTAGTTTTCCTGTCAATATATATGGTTGTAGAAGTAAGTATGAGTTTTTAGTGACTTATAAAGTTTTCAGCTAACTTAATCACAAAAGTGTTCAGGGAGAAATAGCTCAATACCACCTGAAACTTACAGTAGACAACCTTTGAAAAGGTCCTCTTTAACTATGGATGATAAACAAGAATTTAATTCAAATAAATACGGATGTTAATGAGTGCCCATGTAATCAATTGAATATCTAACTATAAATCAGCAATATTGGTTATCAAGTACTTGGGGAAAAAAAAAATAAAATCAGACATTTTTTATGACCCTGAAAAATTTTGGCACAATATAGTTTTTGTTCAGTCTGCATATTCCATCAGCCGAGCCATGTAGCTCGGTCGATAACATACAGGACTTAAAGATGCATCTTTACTCGTTTTCATCCAGTTTTGTAAGGAATTTTATCTTTATTTTATGAAATTATAATCATTCTTGTACCTTCGTACCAAATGTTGCCCCTGACGGTTGCAAGGTTGCACAAATTACGACGGATAGAAAATGCAATTCGTTCTATGGAGGCTATCCCTAGACATTACAACCACAGTTTCCGGTTTAAATTGAAGACAAATCCCTGGTGTCTCTGTATCCCATATACCTTATATCGATTTTTTATCTATGTTTACACAGCTGTCTAGATTCTACACACTGTAAAGTTTTAACAGCGTTTGTTTACTCTCTGGCTGTAAGGGTGCATCTTTAAAAGCAGGGGTTTCAGGTTTTAATCTTCAGCTTGGCTCATTTCTATGGAAAGATTTGTGATAGTCATTGCAGCAAGATTAGCAATGGCTTGGAAAGAATGTTGTGTGATTACTGGTAAAAGAAACTCAAGGAAAGCATTGATAAGCAGACTGTCCGTTTCGGACAACAATAAAACAATCTCAGATGACAATATTTGCCTATGAAAGTTTGTTTGGAAAACATTGTAGGAAAAGTGGAAAATGCAGGTTACTAACATTATCGCTTTTCCCCCACAATTTCTTTCTCAGGGGTGTCAAGATTCTGGATTGTTTGGTAAAGGGTTAAATTTTAGACTAATGTCTTGCCCATATTAAGAGGATTTTCAGACAGCCAATTAAGTGATGCTCAAGTGATGGTACATGTATTTGTCTTTGAAAGGATACAGATAAATCATCATGGAAAGAGAGGAAGATGCTGGATTCCAGCATTTTCCACTTTTCCCATGATGACTTTCAAAAGCCATTTTCTAATGTTGATGAAACCATGGAAACACATGAATTAGTAAGCTGTAGCTGTGTTATTAATTAAATAAGTTCTTAAATAGGTTAAAAACAGCGTGAAAAAAACATTTAGTTTAAAGCCGTCTTCCTTAGTGTTTTACAAATACACGTTATCATTTGGTGAAGGTTTTGCCAAGGGTCATGAACCTCTTTGACACTTGTCTGGAATC
Source organism: Hippopus hippopus (assembly GCA_946811185.2). Lineage (NCBI taxonomy): Eukaryota > Metazoa > Mollusca > Bivalvia > Cardiida > Cardiidae > Hippopus > Hippopus hippopus. The sequence goes on along the minus strand of OX328099.1, from coordinate 33,076,622 downwards.
TGGAGTAATGCAGACAGATATATCTTATTGTTGTGTCTCTCTCATAAGATTCCAAAAAGCATACAGAGTAAATTGGCTAATACATCGATTCAGGATTCAGGTGAACCCATTTCCCTCATGCAGAACTTTTTGTGAAGCATACATAGCAGATGTTATCTTTTAAAAAATTGACACAATTGACAGAGAGATTGCTAAGAATGAGCAACTTTCTCATTTGCAAGAATGATTTCTTGACTAGCATCACTTACAAAATACCATGTCCATATTTTTGGATCTGCTGTCCACTTGTCTTTAATTTTGAGAAGCCTGAAATAGGCATTAGAGGGGAATGGATGGACACTTTTGCAACAAAGGAATTTCAGACATGTCCATGTTGAAAGTATTTGCAGAAAACATATGTTACTAAGATAATGGGATGTATCATAGTAAAGGTAGAAAAAATTGTGAACGGAGGAGAGATGTTGGCTACCAGCATTTTCTCCTGTTACAAAAATGTTTGCACAAACCTTCTAGAGGAAGTGAATCACATACAATAGTATGAGGGCCAGCCAGCTTATGTCATGGCCCTGTGGCTGGTGTGCATCAGTCAGTGCATTAACTTTTTATCAAACATCTTTTCTGAAACTACCCATCCAATTTGACCAAACTTCTGAGAAATGATCCTGTCATGGTCCTCTTCAGAATTTCTTCCAACAATTTTAGTCTGGTAAATACTCTGGTAATCATGACAAAAAAAAAAACTGAAAGAGATCGAAAAGCTTTAAAAAATCTTTTATTGTCCAAAACCATGAGGCGTATTGGCTACCATATTTGAATTGTTGTTTTAACTAATGGACTTCTACCAAGATTATTCAAATTGTAGCCCTAAAGTCAAAAATGGCCCTATCTCAGTGGTCGAAAGATTTATCCATTGGACTTCTACCAAGAGCAAGTTATGGCCTTGGCATCAGAGTTCACCCTGCCAGAAGAATCACAATTGTTACGTTGCTTTATAAACTGGAAACTGGAAAAAATCTTCTTGATTCTAATCCTAACTATTAGGCCTAAGGCTACCATATTTTACATGTTGCTTTCTGTGGCAGACCCCCACCAATATGTTACAAATCATAGCCTTGTGGTGAAAATTGCCCGAGGGTTGTTGAAATGTTTTGCACAAACAAGGAAAAAGATCAGGCAATGGGTCAAGGGTGCCACCTAGGCCCCCTTGTTGGTCCAGGGTAATGTCCTTTTAGGGAGTTCAGAGGGCAAAGTTCAACTCTGAAAATGAAGTTAAGCAGCTTCAGACACCTTTGAAGCCATCTCCTTCTCTGAGATTGTCAGTGTTCATATATCGTATGAGTCATACTCAGACCTGCTTTTTCTATTAACATCATCTTGGCATGTGGAAAAGATACGACTTCTTTCAGGCTAGGCTCATTTTCATCTACGAAATCATACTGCAATTCAGATTTCTTACAGTTAATGACTTTAGATGACAATTACATAGCGGATTACACATTTGTTAGGATGTGGAGCAATACATGGCCATCATTGCTCTCATATTGTTATGGCTTGCATATTGACCTCATGGTAATAAATGCAAACGAAAAGGGTGTAGCAAAGTGTTAGGGTACTTTTGTGAGTATATCAGCTGAGGCAGAAGCATATGAGCCATGCTGTGTGAAAAGGGTGCTTAATGCATCTGCAAAAAGTATTAATCCATGTCAACCTGTGCAGTCCATGCAGGCTGACATGGGTTGAAACTTTTTGTTATTTATTAATTTAGTGCATGTCCAAAGACCATTCTACCCCTGTATCTACTCTAGTCAGTTGTCAGACTGAATGGATTTTATGGATGCATAATTATGTGATGTCTTGCTTGGTATAATGCATCATGGAGATTCATTAAGCCCCCTTTTTGCCAGAGCATGGCTCATATCTATGTAATGTCAAATATGTTCTTAGTCTATAACTGCATTAAATGCTCCATCTAGGTACCTTTGCTGTATTTGTTTTGTTTGACTCACTTGCTCTTTTTTTTTAGCATGCTAGTTGTAACCATGATATTAGCTCAATTTTTAGCTCACCTGAGCATGAAGTGCTCAAGTTGAGCTTTTGTGATCGTGCTGTGTCTGGCGTCCGTCATCAGTCGTGCATCGTGCGATGTCCGTTGTGCGGTTGTCACTATTTACCTTATGTGCACTTTAGAGACCACAAATTCAGCCAGAAACTCATGAAACTTGGTCAGAATATTTGTATTGATAATATCTAGGACAAGTTTGAAATTGGGTCATGTCTGGTCAAAAAGTAGGCCACCAGGCCAAATCTTAGAAAAATCTTAGTGTGCACTCAAGAGGCCACATTTTCAACCTGATACTCTTGAAACTTGGTCAGAACATTTTGTCCCAATGATATCTTGGACAAGTTTAAAATTTGATCATGTCGGGTCAAAAAAAAGGGCCACTGGGCCAAATCTTAGAAAAACCTTGTGTGCAATCTACAGGCAACATTGTCAGCGTAATACTCATGAAACTTAGTCAAAATATTTTTCCTGATCTTATCTTTGACAAGTTCAAACTTAGGCCTTGTTGGGTCAAAAAGTAGGTCACTGGGCCAAATCTTAGAAAAACCTTGTGTGCACTCTACAAGCCGCAAATTCAGCCTAATACTCATGAAACTAGGTCAGAGTGTTTGTTTTGATAAAATCTTGGACAAGTTAAAAATTAGGTCATGTCTTTTAAAAAAGTAGGTCACTTGACCTAATATAAGAAAATCTTGTTTGCACTCTAGAGGCCACATTTTCAGCCTGATATTTCATGAAACTAGGTCAGAGGGTTTGTCTTGATGATATCTCAGAGAAGTTTGAAATTTGGTCACCTCAGTTCAAAAAGTAGGTCACCAGGCCAAATCTTAGAAAAACCTTGTTAGCAATTTAGAGGCCACATTTTCAGCCTGATATTCATGAAAAATGGACGGAATGTTTGTCCTGATGACATTTTGGACAACATGGAAATTGGATCATGTCCGGTCAAAAAAAAGGGTCACTGGGCCAAATCTTAGAAAAACTGTGTGCACTCTAGAGGTCACATTTTTAGCCTGATACTCATGAACTTTAGTCAGAATGCTTGTCTTGATGGTATCTCGGACAAGTTTGAAATTGGGTCAAGTTGGGTCAAAAAGTAGGTTACTTGGCCAAATTTTAGAAAGACCTTTTGTGCACTGTAGAGGCCACATTTTCAGTCTGATACTCATGAAACTTGGTCAAAATGTTTGTCTCCATGAAATCTTGTACAAGTTTTAAATTGGGTCATGTTGGGTCAGAAAGTAGGTCACTTACATTCATGTTTTACATCATTGAAACCAGGATCTCTATAGCTTTATCAACCGTAGATGACTATACTCAGATAAGTGCTTTAGGGCCAATGGCCCTTTTGTTTTCATATATTTTTTCCAGTTTGAATAGATTTATTCAACATCTGTTGTTATTATTTCAGATTCTGTTAAGCACCAAGGTAGCAGGATATAACTGGTTATGTTCTCCTTATAATAAAGAAACTATTAAAGACCCCAGGGAACTCAGAGTAAGTTATGCTGAATTTCTATTTTGTTTGCTCATTCCGTATTGATTTGCATTGTATCGATTTAACTTTTTCAGTGTCTATTTGCTTGAGCCTAAGAATAGGATGAAAATCAATCCCCTTAACCCTTTCCTGCACAATACCGAGTTTTAACGACCCTTAGAAAAAAGGTTTTTGAAAACATTGTTGGAAAAGGAGAAAATGCTGGGAACTTCCTTTTCCAACAATTTTTATATGCTTTCACAGTAAAAATCCTATCATTTTAGCCATATCAAATTTGTCATCTGCAAAAGCTTTCAATATGGACCAGTCTGAAGTTTTGCAGTCTGGGAAAGACTTAACCCAGGTCTGATTAGACTTTTTTCAACCACACTGTCCTCATGATTTATCTCCTTACCAAACAATCTCATGTTAAACAAAGAAGGCTTTGTTAATAGTATGGGACAAGGACAAAATGCTGATTGATTGAATTTGCGTTTATTTATCGTCGCCACCGGTTTCCCATATGAGCGACACCCCTGAAGGCTGTTAGTATTGTCACGGGGGATAGTGCGGATACAGGACGAAACCCATCCTAAGTTTTGCCTGGTTCTTTAACGTGCTCGGTGTATAGCACCGTCACACGGGACCTCGGTTTAACGTCTCATCCGAAAGACTATTAGTAATTTTAGATGGCCAGCCATGGGAATCGAACCCACACCCTCATGATCACAAGTCTTACGCTCTACCAACTGAGCTATGGGGGCTGGTCAAAATGCTGGTAGCCAGGTTTTCTTTTTATTCCACAACGTTTTCTTCACTGTCAAAGACAAATCCCATTGTGTCAGCCATATTTTATTTGACATCTGCATTTGCTTTCATTTTTGAAAATTCTAGAATTTTGTTGTGTGGTAAAGATAGAAGAAGAAAACAATATAAATATAGAGAAGTACATAAATACATAATTAATATGGAGGCAAACTAGACACCATTGCAGCAAGAGGAGATATCTGAGCAATATCTCTTTTTGTCACAATATTTCTCAAAAGCCTATGTACATTAGGACAAGAATTTAACATTTCATAGTTTGGGTTCAATTTATTTTTCACTCAAGTATTGCATCTGTCAACTCACCCTTCCATCATAAACCTGGGGTACTAAATAATCCTATGTTTAACAACCGTTTGGTTAAAGGTTTTTGAAAGCATTGTTTAAGAAGGAAGAAATGCTTTTTACCAGTATTTTCTCATTTTATACAATTACTCTTCTCTTTCAATGTCAAATCTGATCGATTATTTGAGTTATATTGAAGTCTTTACCAAATGACAAAATCTTAAACTAGTCCAAATTGAAGGCATTTGCAGACAACAAAGTAAACGTCACTCAAAAATTTAGATTTGTTTTGGAAAGGATAGAAAATATTGTGGGAAAAGGAGAAAATGCATTTTTTCCCTTTCCCTCAATGTTTTCAAAAGCTGTTTTCCTCAGAATCATAGAAAGTCAGGATTGTGGGTTTAAAGGTTAGTATGTGCTTTTCAAATGTTTTTAATATGGACAAGCCTCAATTTTTTTTTTCGTCTGAAAGTGAGTCATCTCTGCATCAAACACCTAATTCTAACACTGGCCCAAATTAAAAGCTTTTGTATAGGACATATATATGGGGCATGGACAATTGGATTTACCTTTGAATAGATAGAAAACAGTGTGGGAAACCAAAATTTCCACCTTTTCTCTCAATGATTTTCCAAAACCACCTTTTTAAGGGTCGAAAAAATTCAGGGTTGATTTGCATGGTTATCAGAGAAAGCGTTGAACTCAAGCACTTTGCTAATGTTTACAATTTTTGCTAGTCAAATATAGAGCAGTTTTACCCTTCAACACTCTACCACTTTGCAAGATTTTAGACTTGTCTAAATGGAAGGCATTTGTATGTGACAAATATTGCTCAAATGATGAGACTTGCCTCTGGATGAGCAGAAAACATTGTTGGTCAAGGAGGAAAATACCTGTAACTAGCATTTTTTCTTTTTCCCACATTGTTTTCAAAAGCTTTCATTTTTAGGTTTGTCAAAATCAGGGATTGCCCGGTAAAGAGTAAATGATAGCAAAACATGGCCTCTGTTGCATTTAAACCTTTATCGCACAGTCCCGAGTTTTACAGCCCTACAGAAAGAGGACCTCAGAAAAAATTATGGGAAATGGAGAAAATGCTGGTAATTAGATTCTCCTTTTTCCCACAATGTTTTCTAGCCTATTAACTCTTTACCAAACAACAAAATTTTAGACTGGTCCAAATTGAAAGCACTTGCAAATGACAAAATAAACGTAACTCAAAAATTAAAATTTGTTTCCAGCAGGGTAGAAAACATTGTGGGAAAGGAGAAAATGCTGGTTACCAGCATTTTCTCCTTTTCCCACAATGTTTTCAAAAGGCTTCTATCTCAGGGTCATAGAAACCAGGGATTGTTTGGGAAAGGGTTAAAGACAGAAATCATCAGCTACATTTAGTTTGTAGTTTGCAATGCTTTTAATTTGGTCAAGTCCCAAATTTTGCCGTGTGATAAAGAGTTAAAGGCAGCTTAGATTGAGGTTCAGTAGAACAGAATTATTGAAGACATTGGGAATCATAGAGATATAACACTTACAGTATGGATCAATTTAGGTTTTTTTTTCTAGCCCACCTCTTATTATAGAATATACATAATTATTATAAGCCCAAATGTCATAATGTTTTAGTTATTTTACCTAGAAGATCACTCACAGTGTAGATCCCAGATCAGACTAAAGCTTCTTGCAGTCAGATCCTAATCAACAGTGATAACCCTTTGCCCAACAAATCTGTCTTTTAATGTCCCGGATGGAAAAAAGCCTTTTAAAACATTTTGAGAAAAGGAGAAAATGCTGGTAACTAGGATTTTCACCTGTTCCCACTATATTTTCTACAACGTCAATGACAATACTAAGAGGCTTTTGAAAACATCATGGGAAAAAAAGAAAATGCTGGTAGTCAGCATTTCCTCCTTTTCCCACAATGTTTTCTATCTTTTCCAAGATAGATCCCATCTGAGTCACATTAACGCTTTTGTCTGCAAAATGTTTTCAATATGTATAGACAAGTCTAAAATGTTGGGGTTTTTTGGGTAAAGAGTCAAAGAGAGGCAAATAAACAGTACTTCTGGCCATTTACTCTAACAGTTATTATCAGTTAAACCCTGTATGACACTACAAAATTTTCTTTCTGTTCAAATGGAAAGCATGTGCAGACAACAAATGTAGCTCAAATGATGAAATTTGTCAACGAAAGAATAGAAAACATGGAAAAGGGAGAAAATGATGGTTACCAACAATATCTTCCATTTAGCTTGCCTGGAGGGCGTCGAGGAAGAACTATTTCAGTACCCCTGGTGTCTACTATGATGTTAGCATCAGGGTTAGTGTTGGCGTTGGAGTCAGCGTCCACATTTATGTTTTTTGTTTTCTAGGAGCTCGTATTTTACAAACTTAATAATGGATTTTGGTCATAATTAGTATGGTGATAGATATACCGTAAGTTCAAAGTTTCTTCCAGCAGTACCACTGTCTTTTCCCATGATCGTAAGGACAAGGCGGAAGACTTGGGAAAAGCTTACATTTCCTGAACCATACAATGGATTTGGTTCATAAATTATTTGGTACAACAATAGATAAAGGTCCAAAGTTTCATTCAGCAACAACCTTGCCTACGCCCATTATCTTAAGGTCAAGGTTGTAGACTGATATTTTACGTCGCCTTTTTTTGTTAAAGTTTTTTATTAAGAGCTCATGTTTTACAAACTAAATGATGGATGTGGTTCTTATTTGGCTTTATGACAGATACAGGTCCAAACTTTCATTGAGCAATCTCCTGGTCAGCCCCATGCCCACGATCATAAATTCAAGGTCATAGACTTTGAAATTTCATGTTTAAGTATTTCTAGAGCTCCTATATTCCAGACAGAATGACTGATTTGGTTCATGTAAAGACTATGTCAGATGATGGATATAGGTCCAGTTGCATTCAGCTGTATGCCTCCCAATGCCTGTGGCTAAAAAGTCAAGGTCGACCTATTGCACTAACTATGGTATCAGAGTTGGTGATGGGGTCTTCTGGGATTGGCTCAAACCCTGTTCCTGTTTCAAGGCACGAAAAAAAAAACTTTTCCAGGCAAGCTGTGCTTTCTGATGACAGTTCTTGTTCCACTGTGTTGTCAAAAGCTTTCTTTCACAGGTTTGTGAAAACACAGGATTGTTTAGTGAAGGGATAAACAACAGAGTGTTAACCCATTACCACACAATCCCTACTTTTGACGACCCTGAGAAAGAAGCCTTTAGAAAACATTGTGGGAAAAGGAGAAAATGCTGGTAACCAGCATTTTCTCCTTTTCCCACAATGTTTTCTACCCTTCACAAAACAAATTTCAAATTTTCAGTCACTTTTATTTTGTCGTCTGCAAATGCTTTCGATGTGGACAAACCTAAAATTTTGTCGTTTGGTAATGAGTTAAAGAATTCCTAAGTATTCACTCACTGTAATGGGGATTTTGGTCATTTTCAGAAAGGTTTATATTTAAGGTGCATGTATTTGCATTGAACGTGTTCAATATGAAATAAAATAATCACTGATAAGAACTTGGCTATAAAGATTAGCTTTTGGTATGTGTCAATAAATCGACTCACAGCACTCTGCACAAATCTGTGCTTTCCAAAACAGATCAAACCATGTACCACACAAACCACAGTTTTTACAAGTTTTAACAAGTTTTAACTCTGTATGGAAAATGCACATCATTTAGCCACATGAATTTATTGTATACAAATGCTTTCAATTTTGACAAATCCAAAATGTTGTAATCTAGTAAGGGGTTTAACTCTTTACCATAAATTGAAAGCATTTTGCAGATGACAAATAAAATGTTCTATAAATGATAATTCTTTTTTGAAAGGACAGAAAACATTGTGGGACAAGGAGAAAATGCTTGTTACATGTACCAGCATTATCTCTTTTTCCAACAATATTTTACAAATTTTTTTTTCGTGAAGGTTGTTAAAAATCAAGATTATGCAGTAAAGGGTTAAGACAAACAGAAGAGGATATCTGCTAGTAGTTCAGAATATTTTAATTATTGGAATATCATTATATAGATTTATGCTCAGATCAACACAGACATTTTAAAACTGAAATCAATAACTTGTGATAAAAGAAGTTTGTTTTTTAAAATCCTAATCTAAGCTAAATTCTACGCTAACAGCATAGATCAATGTGAACAGTGTAGAAGAAGATTAGAATGCATATAATGAACAGTCTGATCTTAGCTCTTCACTGTCCAATATGGTGAGATGGTAACCAGCATTTTATCCTTAAACCATAATCTTTTCTATCCGCTCCGAGACCAATCTCAACATTTGAGTCACATTTGTCATCTGCAAACGCTTTCAGTTTAGACAAGTCTAATATTTTGAAGTCTGATATGTAATTGAAATTGGTTAAAATTAGATCATGACAACATAACATTTATTACAGGTCCAGTTCCCTGTGAAGGAATAGATGAAAAATCCTATTGGTGGAGATTTTTGTCCTTGTGCAAAGTTCAGGATCTACCTTGTCCATTTACTGTTCTCAGAATTTGTGGTATGGAAAAGCCAGCTGACAATTTTTTAAATCATTTATTCCATTTTAGGTAGCCAATGTGTTATGGTACTATGCAATATCAAAAGCAATAGAACTGATGGACACAGTTTTGATGGTGTTGAGAAAGAAATCCAACCAAATCACATTCCTCCATGTTTTTCACCATGCCACAATGTTAAATATATGGTGGTGGGTGCCCACCTTCATACCAGGAGGTCAAAGTAAGTGCTTTTAACTTTGTACCAAACAACAAAATTTTAGCTCAGCTGAATATCAAAGCATTTGAAGAGGAAATATTAAATATTTCAAAAAATATAACATTTGTCTTTCAAAGGTAAATCCAAATGCTAATAGTGTTTAATCCTTAACCAAACAGTTCCTACTTTTGGCAAACCAGAGGCAGAAAGCTTTTGAAACACCATTGGAAAAGCAAAAAAATCTGCTTTTTACCGTTACCGACAATGCTATTTCAAAGACAAATTCCATCATTTGATACACAATCTGTTGTCTGCAAGTGCTTTCAAAGTGGACAAGTCTAAAATTTCAAAGATTGATAAAGGATTAATTGAATCTTGAAAATTGGATGCTGTAATTTAGAAGTTGTCCGTCCACACTAGCAAACACCAGCAAACTTTTGTTTGGTGAAATTTTATCATGTTTGTCGGTAGGGTGTCTACACTACAACAAACAGTGGCAAACAATCTTTGGTGATGTTTAAAGGTCATGTAATGCATCCATCACATGATAAAAAGACAGTTTCTGACAGGTCTATATACATGTACTTAGACTCTACGAAACATCACCAAACAGGGCAAACAAATTTGAACATGCCCAAACATCACCAAACACTGTTTGGTGATGTTTGCTTGTGTTGGCTGACTGGTCTACACTAGCAAACTTTTGTTTGCGGACATCAGCAAACATGGTGTTTGGTGATGTTTGCAAAGAAATGTTTGCTAGTGTAGCCTTGATAGTTTAATCAAAATATCCTGTCTTCAGGTAAACTTATCCAGATTTTCCACATTAGGTCACACTAGACCTCTACAGTCATGAATGATTTATAACTGTCAACTAAACAATCCCTTTTTCTAACCCTTTAACATGTAACCCTACATTGTAATGGCCCTGAGGAAGAAGTCCTTTGAAAACATTGTGGAAAAATGAGAAAATGCTTCTAACTATAAATCTTTGAAAAACCACTTGTCCGAAACCATAAGACCTAGAGCTACCAAATTTGGAATGGAGCTTCATCTAATGGACCTGTGGCAAGTCTCTTCAATTTATAGCCCTGGGATCAGAATTGGCTCCACCCTTGGGTACACATATTTTACATAGGCTCATATATCGAAAGGTCTAAAAAATCTCCTGGTTCTAAACCATAAGGCCTAAGGCTACCGAATCAAATTTGGCATGTACATGTAGCTTCATCTAATGAACCTCTACTAAGATTTTTTAAAATTATAGCCCTGGACTCAAAATTGGCTTTGCCCAGAGGGTTACAAGTATTGCATTGGCTTATATAGTAAAAACTTCAAAAATCTTTTCTTTCCTAACCATTAGGCCTAAGGCTACCAAATGTTGCATTTAGCTATTTCAAGTCGGCCTCTGCCAAGATAAACAAAGTTATAGCCCTGGGGTCAAATTTTGCCATGCCCTGGCAGTCACAAGTTTTACATGGGCCTACATAGTGAAAACCTTTAAAATCTTCTCGTTCCTAACCATAAGACAAAGGTCCACCAAATATTGTATGTATATTTATCTAATGGACCTCTTCCAAGATTGTTCCAACTATAGCCCTAAGGTCAAAATTGGCCCTTCCCTGGCAGTCACAAGTTTTATATAGGCCTACATAGTGAAAACTTTTTTATTATATTCCTATCAGTGAATTACTGGGATTTCTCAGTGTAATATTTTTTCAGTTTTTCATAGTGAATAACATCACTAGTGATATGGTATCATCACTAGTGATGATATAGTTTTAGAATGTTTGCCGGAACTACCTTTTTTCCTATATTTCTCACAGTCTAATGTTTCTGTCTCTGCTTCAAACATCTTTAGTAAACAATAGCACAGTGAAAAGATTTTCGGTACAATCTTTCCAAACAACCCTGAGTTAATGACCTTGTGGGAAAAATCTTTTGAAAACATTTCAAGAAAAGAAGATAGCCTTTGTGGGAAAGAGGTCTTGGAAAATATTGTGGAAAAACGAGAATATACCACCAACCAGCATTTTCTCCTTTTTCCATAATGTTTTCTATCCTATCAGAAAACCTAAGATCTTTTGTACCAATTTAGTATTTGTCATATGGAGACGTTTTTAATTTGGGAAAGTCTTAAACTTGTCATGTGGGAAAGGGTTAACTGTTTCTTTTTCTAATTTCATATGGCTGGTTTTAAATTGTAAAAGTGCAAAACAATGCATGCCTTCAAATGGAGAGATAGATGACATAACATACCCTCGAGCGTTATGTCATCTGTTGCGTCAGCTGCTTCTGCCAAAAATGGATCATGTGTTTGTAAAGAAAAATCCTATACATGTATACCTACCGTTCTTGATAATTATTAGCAAACAAAGGGAGAATTAGGAATATAATAAATAGAATAACCTACTGGTGGTGTGTGATATTAAGAATCTGTCACTCAAATGGGGTTTGATACAGTTAAAAAACTCGTCCTTTGGACTCATTTTTCAACCGCATCACACCCCATTCTAGTGACAGATTTTTAATATCACATACCACCAGTTGATTAACCTCTATAAATTCTTCTTGTCCTAACCATAAGACCTACGGCCACCAAAATTTACAAGTATTTTTATCTAGTGGATCTCTACCAAGCTTTGCCCTGGGGTCACAACTTTCACATGGGCTTTTGTAGAGAAAACTTTTTAAGTCTTCTTGTTCGAAAACATTTGGCCTAGAATTGTAATGTTTGGTATGTATGGTTTGTACTTATTAGCCAGTGGAGCAATACAGGGCCATGATGGCCCTCTTGTATATTGTCATGGTTAGAAGTTGAACATCAAAAGAGGATGTTTTTCTTGCTATGATGAAAGATTGAGATGTTGTGTCACAGAGACAAAGCTACAAATGTTTTGTTTTACAGGTTTTCAGTGTTATTACTCAAATTGCCAGTCTGTCTTATCAGTTACTTGCCAGAGTGTATGAATGGTTTAACTTCCTACCATAAGACGAAATTCCAAATTGAAAGCATTTGCAGATGACATATTAACCGTTGTTCAACTGGTGGGAATTGACTATGATAGGGTAGAAAACATTGTGGAAAAAAAGGGGGAAAATGCCGGTTTCCAGCATTTTCTCTTTTTGCCACAGTGTTCATATAAGTCCTCTTCCCCTTGGTTTTAAAAACTCTTAATTGTTTGGCAATGGATTATGTTAGTGTTCTGATTGGTTGGTTGTATTGGGGTTTAACGTCACTTTAACAGCTAAAGTCATATCATGGCGGTCGGTGATGCACGTGTTTCCTGGCTTTCTCACACCAGTACTAACACAACTTCCTTTCCAAAGTCACCGACTACTTTTCTCACATGCTTCAGCAGAGGTAAGAGGCAAAAATACGCCGGAAAGAAAGTTCGCCTCAACCGGGTATCGAACTCACAACCACCATGTCATGAGTCCGACACGCTCACCACTGAGCCACCCGGGCGGGACTAGTGTGCTGAGGGTTAACCCTTTACCACACAATCTGGACAACCCTGAGATAGGTTTTTGAAAACATTTTGGGAAAAGGAGAAAATGCTGGTTACCAGATTTAATTTTGTCATCTTCAAATGCTTTCAATTTGGTCAAGTCTGAATTTTCTTTGTATGGCAAAGAGTGAAAAGAATTTTTTATCGGAAGTTTCAAAGTTCATCTATTCAATTTCAAATTTTTCCATTGTGATGTATTGATACTTCACATTCATGATAAGGGAAGAGGTCAGCTCGGCTCAGGTGAACTTTGAATTATATAATTATATAACACTGTTGCTGCCCAGGATTATCAACACTATGACACATTTTCCATGACATATTTTCTCTATCTTTCATCATGATTTCTAGGTGTTTTTCCTAGTGTTTCTCTCTAGTATGATTAACCCTTAGATTTCCAAATAAACCGAATAGGCATTTTTAGTCCATAAATATGACTAAAATAATTGCAGTTTCAAGGTTCCTTTTGTCTATAATGTGACAGACAGTGTAGATTAGAGATCAGACTGCATGTTTTGTGCAGCTGGACCTTGATCTACACTGGCCACAAAGTTAACTCTAGTCTAAAAGGCCCTTTAAAGGTTAAGCTTTGGTTATTGATCTAATTCAAATTAAAAAATAATACTTGCAATGCATATTGGTGTGTCCTGTGGGAAAAAAGATTTAAGAGTTGCAATCTGAAGATCCTTGGCTCAATACTCACAGAAGCACTTGGTATTAGTAGGGGATGTCCTTGAGCAAGATACTCAAGAGACCCAGCCTAGTACTGATAGAACTCGGGACACACGTAATTAAGTGAGCTACACAAGTGATATGACAAAATTAATAGTAAAAGTGGTTTTGAGCACCATAAAACCATAGTTTAACCCTTTACCACACTGTCACATAATCAGGTTTTAATGACCTTGAGGACGAAGGGTTTTGAAAACCCGGTCGGTACAGAAGAAATTGCTGGTAACCTGCATTTTCTTCTTTCCCCACAATGTGTTCTACCCTTTGAGAGACAATCTCTGCTGTTTTAGACACATTTATTGTGTCACATGCAAATGATTTGGACAGGTGAAAAACTTACTGTTGGTAAAGAGTTTATCGTGGAAAAAGGGAAATTCTGAAGAACAATTACTCTGTGATTTTATGATGGTATACAAAATGACCATAAACAAATTTCTGTACATCATATCACCTCAAGTTTATCTTTTTTTACCCCAATAGGCCTAGGTGACATTGACCTTATTTCAAGGTTACAGTTTGGCATGATAACCTTAATTTCTGACTGGCTGTTATAGTTTCTAACCTTTGATGGTGTGATTACATGTCAGATTTACATTTCTGTAGCACAGCTGTGATTAATGACTAATCACTGGTTATGATGTTTTCTGCTTGTTTAAGGTCAATGACTCGTAATTCTTTTTATCTTATGACTTGTTTTCCTCTTTTGTGGAAAAACATTGAGGGACATTGATTGATTGATTGATGGATGGAAGGGTGTGTGGGTGAGTGAGTTCATGTATGAGTTAATATGTGAATTAATGTGTAAGTTTATGAGTGAGTTAATGTGTGACTGGTTTAGTGAGTGAGTGAGTGAGTGACTGATCTATTGAGTGATTGATTGATTGATTATTTAAGTGAGTGAGTGAGTAGTGTTTTAATCTGCATTCAATATCATTTGTCATATCACAGTGACAGCTCTTTATTCATGTGTGTTTAGTGTGTGTATTACTAAGCTAGGGCTCTGAATTGTGTCTTCCAGTGACATTCCCAGGAAAAACCTAGGGCCTCAAGTTATTAATCATACTCTGTACGCCTGAGCCAAGCAGGACCCATTTTGGGACAAGCAGCAATTGCTAGAAGTTTGTTTCAAGCAATTTCACCTTTATCTATGTTTTTTTTCATAAATTATCCAATGTTCATAAAAGGGTCCTCTGAGGAGTATAGGTAAAGGTATAGGATTTGTAAACAGTAGATCTTAGCCAAAGAAGCTTGTCATTTGGGAGTGTCCTGGGATGAAGCACCTGAGGCCAGAATCCTAGTGTTTGTAAAACCCAGTGAAAAATATGAATGAGTGAGCCTTGGCTGTGATATGACTAAAATATTGAAGAGAGTAGGGTGAAATAAACCCCATTCAAACAATTTCTCTACAAGATACTATCCTGAAACATTATGCAGATTTTTAGCAGCTTTGAGAAAAAATTCTTTTGAAGAAAAAAAAAGGAAATGGAGTAAAAGCTTGTACCCAGCATTTTCTCCTACTTCCCTATTTTTTTTTTTCACCATTTCAAAAGCAAATCCTATAATTTGACCAAAATATAACTTATCATAATAGGCTTTCAAAATTTTTCTCTTGAAAAAGAGTTATAGAATTCAATTGGGTTTCTTCATGGTCCTTCCAAAGTTACATGTAGTATCATGCATAAAACCAGCCTGTATTGTAATTTGTTAACCTTTGACCAAACAGTCTTGTGTTTTTAAACCTTATCCGGCTGAATTTAATCTATTGACAATAACAAACATAAATTTTGTTACACTAATTCACACTTAAGGGATTTAAATGACCGAGACTACTGAAAGAACATTGGAGAGTGCAGAGCAAGATCAGGCTGATCATGCTTTACACTCTCTGCAAAATATGCCTATGGTCATGATCAGCAGGATAAGAGTTAAGGGTTCTGAAAGCATTGTGAGAAAAAGATAAAATGTTGGTTCCCATAATGTTTTTTACCCATCTGGTTAAGATGTAAATCTTTTACACATAGGTTGATGGCCTGACTGTCCCGCAGAATGCTGGACAGTGCAGGTCCAAGATCAGACTGTTCAGAACTTGCAGTTTAATCTTAATTCTTTACCACACATTCCTGAGTTTAAACGACCAGTGGAAGATAGGCTTGTGTAAACATTTTCTGGAAAAGGAGAAAATACTGGTAACTAGCTTTGTCTTCTTTCACACAATGTTTTCAATCATTTCAAAGAAAAAAATCCATTACTCGAGGCACATTTAATTTGTCGTCTGCAAACAAGTTCAAATTGGACCAGTCTAAAATTTTGCCATCTGATAAAGAATTAACCCGGACTATTTTCCAAAAGCATCTGTTGAACTAAACAAAACAGATACATAATTATATGATTTACAGTTTTAATTATGATTGTTTTGTGATTTTTTTTAGCTCACCTGAGCATAAAGTGCTCAAGCTGTGCTTATTTGATCGAGCTGTGTCGGTCATCCGTTGTGTGTTATCTATTGTGCAGTCGTCAACCTTTACCTTGCGTGCACTCTAGAGCCCACATTTTTAGTCAGAAACTAAGTCAAAGTGTTTGTCTTGACGATATCTCTGACGATTTTGATATCGGGTCAAAAAGTAGGTCACTGGCTAAATCTTAGAAAAACCTTGTGTGCAATCGAGAGGCTAATTACCAGCCTGAAACTCATGAAAGTTGGTCGGAATATTTGTCTTGATGACATCTTGGATAAGTTTGAAATTGGGTCATGTTGGGTTGAAAAGAAGGTCACTGGGCCAAATCTTAGAAAAACCTTGTGTGCACTCAAGAGGCCACATTTTCAGCCTGATACTCTTGAAACTTGGTCAAAATGTTTGTCTTCATGATATCTTGAGCAAGCTTGAAATTAGGTCACATCAGGTCAAAAAGGAGGTCACTGGGCCATATCTGAGAAAAACCTTGTGTGCACTCTAGAGGCTATGTTTTCAGCCTGATACTCATGAAACTAGGTCTGAAAGGTTGTCTTTATGAAATCTCAGAGAAGTTCGAAATTGGGTTACAACAGATCAAAAAGTAGGTCACTGGGCCAAATCTTGGAAAAAAAAACTTAAATGCAGTCTAGAGGACACATTTTCAGACTGATACTCATGAAAAATTATCAGAATGTTTGTCTGGATAAGTTCAAAAGTAGGTGAAGTTGGTCAATTAGTAGGTCACTTACACACGTGCCTTTTAAATCATTAAAACCAGGATTTCTTCAGCTTTATCAACCATACATGACTGTACTCAGGTGAGCACTTATTAGGGCCAATGTGGTCCTCTTGTTTGTTTTTAAAGCCAAATGACACACTGTATGACTTTTTGTGTAGTCTGATCTTGATCTACATGTGCATAGTCCATAAACCATCTGCTTAAGTTATGCTTGGTGAGTATACAGATGTTTTCAATTTTGAAAAGTTTAGAGTTTTGTTGCTTGACAAACAGGTTTTTTTTATTGATTAGTAAAATTGTTTTTCAGCCTGGTTTGGAGCATGTCTAAATTGCTTGGTACATGTAGTTATGTATTCCTATTATGGACTGGCAGTAATTCCGTCCCTCAGGAACAAGCTATGGTGGAAAAGATACATCACGACTTTTCAACTGGTATGTATAATCATCGTTAGGTTAACCCCTTACCAAATTTTATTTTGAAATTTCTTTTCAGAAGTATTTATATTTTGACTTTTTAGTAGATCACAACATCTTAAAAAAATGTCCCTGTTGAAGACATTTGCAAACAGCATCAGATATTACTTAACTCATTACCAAACGACAATATTTTAGGCTTGTCCAAATCGAAAGCATTTGCTGGTTACCAGCATTTTCTCCTTTTCCCACAATGTTTTTTAAAGGCTTCTTTCTCAGGGTCGTCAAAAGTAGGGATTGCGTGGTAATGGGTTAAGTCTTTACCAGATGGCAACATTTCAGACTTGTCCATTTTGAAAGCATTTGCAGATGTCACGTTAAATGCAGCTAAGATAATAATATCTGTCTTTGAAAGGGTACCCAGTAGGAAGCATTGTGGAATGCTGATACCAGAATTTTCTCTATTTACTAGTGTTTTCCAAAGCCTTTCACCTGGTGGTCATTAAATATAGGATTGTTACATGCTTAAGATTTAAATGATAGAATTTGTCGTTAAAAGCAGGGATCTTATATACGTGTCTATAAGATCCCTGTTAACCCATTACCACACAATCCCTACTTTTGACGACCCTGAGAAAGAAGCCTTTAGAAAACATTGTGGGAAAAGGAGAAAATGCTGGTTACCAGCATTTTCTCCTTTTCCCACAGTGTTTTCTACCCTTCACAAAACAAATTTCAAATTTTCAGTCACTTTTATTTTGTCGTCTGCAAATGCTTTCGATTTGGACAAGCCTAAAATATTGTCGTTTGGTAATGAGTTAAAAGAGAAGAAAATTTTCAGGAGAAAAAAAAAAATACAGGTAACTAGCATAATATTATTATCCTTTTCACACCATGTTTGCATTTTCAAAAGCCTTTTTCTTCTTAACCATAGAAGTAGGGGTTAAACCCTAGCCCATGTAGATTGGTTGTATCACAGTCTTCCGATGCAAAATTTCAGAAGTTCTGCACTACCATGGCTTGGCTGCTTTTTTGTGAAAAGTGGCAAAATAAAGAAGGACATGAGATTGTAATCCTTATGTCTGTTTTTCCTGCATTAGAAAAAGACATTTCAGTTATTTCGAGATTTAAGTTATAATAGATAAACCAGTATTTTCATATAATTGTGTTTAAGAAATAATCTTCTTTCTATCGTGGTTTATCGTTCAATAAACCACAGTTGTGAGTTATGAGGCACAATAAATAATCTACGAGGGCAATAGCCCGAGTGGTTTATTCATGTGCCTCATAACTCACAATGTGGTTTATTGAACG
Organism: Hippopus hippopus; assembly: GCA_946811185.2. Lineage (NCBI taxonomy): Eukaryota > Metazoa > Mollusca > Bivalvia > Cardiida > Cardiidae > Hippopus > Hippopus hippopus. Next base: position 33,058,078 of record OX328099.1, on the reverse strand, counting down.
ATAAACCACGATAGAAAGAAGATTATTTCGATTCTAACATGACCAACTCTTAATCAAAGGAAAACAAGTTCATACTTAGAGTAAAAACGCGGATTCAGATTATATTCCATTGAATAACTTACTTACTTCATACAGAATGACGTCACTCTATATAGAATGACGTCACTCTACATAGAATGACGTCACTCTACATAGAATAACGTAGATTTTACCACGCTTTCATTGCACTGTGTTTATAGAGCTGAATTCACATGCCATGTTAGAATTATAAATAATCAAGGTTTTATGGTTTTTAAGGTCCAGTTTGTAATCACCTTTATACACTCGGCACAGACATACATAACTGGTTGTGATTTCCCGCTTTGGGGGCAGTACTTACTCATGGGATACATGATGATTATGCTGTGTCTTTTCGGAAACTTCTATTTCCAAGCGTACATCAATAAAAACCGTACCAAAGAAAAGAAAAAGACTGATGGTACTAATGGTGTTATGAAGAACGGCAATTCAACAGCTGAGAATGGTGTCCATGCAGCTAATGGCCATCAGAATAATGATCTCAAAAAGCGGCATTAAGATTGATAATGCTAAGAAAGACATTAGTTATTTTCCTGTGAGAAGATGGAACCAGTGAGAATGAAATAGCATTGATCTTTTGTAACGTAGTGGGTTTTGTATCGACTCTAAGTGATTAATCATAATGTCTTGTAGCTTTATTCTTTCCTAAACTCTTTACTGAACAATCCTGAATTTCAACCAACCTGATAAAGCTTTTGGAAGCATTGTGGGAAAAGGAGAAAGTGCAAGCTTCCAGCATTAGCTTCTTTACCCACAATGTTTGAACTCAAATAGAGACAAATCATATTGTTTAAACCATATTAATTTTGTCTTCTGAAAATGCTTTCAAAATGGATTAGTCTAAAATTTTGTTGTCTGGTAGAGTATGCATGTTTAAAACTGATCCGCAGAAATTTTCTCTTAAGAAAGTCAGTGTGACAAATAGAAATTTCTTTGCCGCAATGTTTTCAGATTGATTTTTATGACTGTATGAAATTATAGATCCTTGTATCTTTTCCCCTACAGTTTCCTGTTTATTGTTTAAATACAGTTTGGTATATTATTTCAATATTAAACCTTCAAGCGCCTTTCACAACTATAGATCTAGTTGCATTTGAGGCCAATCTAGATTAAGATTAGACTGCACAAAAAATTGCAGTCTGATCTTTAATCTACTCTGTTAGCTATGTTGAAAAACAATAGAAGAAAGCAACCATGAAATTGCAAATATTTTTGGTTTCATTTTTAGACTGAAAATGTCTGTAAGGTTTACCGGTATTTGGCTTTCTTGGTTAACTGTCTACCAAACAACAAAATTTTGGACTCGACCAAAGTAAAAGCATTTACAGACGACAAATCAAATGTAGCTCAAATGATGACTTCCGTCTTTGATGGCACAGAAAAACATTTTGGGAAAAGGAGAAAATGCCGGTTACCAGCATTTTCTCCTTTTCCCATAATGTTTTCAAAAGTCCACATCTTCAGTGTCATTAAAACTTGGGATTGTGTAGTAAAGGGCTTACTTTGTGCCTGAAAAAAACTTGGGACAGACAACTTTGAAAACATCCATGCATAATATGGAAATTCACATGAACTGAAATCTGATACACAAATACATGTTAAAACATTGTTGCAAAAGGAGAAACTGCTCAACACTTGCAATGTCCCTTTTTGCCACAATGCTTTCATAGTGATCTGCTGAAAGACCTAAGAAGTCATTTGCAAAATGTAATGAATTAACCCTTTATCACACAATTCCGAGACTTAACAACCCCGGGGAAAAAGGCTATTGAAAACATTGTAGGAAAATGAGAAAATGCTTTTCATTTTTTCACTAAATGTTTTTCATCCTTTCAAAGACAAATCCCATCATCTGAGAAGCACAGAATTTGTCTGAAATGCTTCCAATATAGATAAGTCTAAAATTTTGTTATCTGGTAAAGAGTAGACTCTATACCAGATGACAAAGCGTTTGCTGAAACAATTTCAGTGTAGGTCAAAAGATAATTAATGCTCTCGAAAGATAAAAAACATTGTTGGAAAAGGAGAAAATCCTGGTAACCAGTATTTTCTACTTTTCCTACAATATTTTCAGAAGCTTTCTTTCTCAGGGTCATTAATACTCAGGATTTTGTGATGAAAGGCTAAGCTATGAGTCATTATGGATATATGAGTCAAGCCCTGTGAAAAGATGGTTTAATGTGCATCTGCAAAAAGTATTGATCTATGGGGGCCTGAGAAGTCCGCACAGGCTGACATGTGTTGATGTTTCAGCAAGTTGTTAGACAAAATGGATCCATACTATGGCATGTAACAATTTGCTTGGTATGTTGCAGTGCGGAGCAATGCTCATGAACATTTGATAACAAATTCTGTTCAAAATTAACCCTTCTCCTGCTTTATACTGTATCTGATGCTGCAGCAGAAAAATGAGAGTTAAGTTTAACCCTTTACCAAACATCCCTGGTTTTCACGACTCTAGGAAGGAAGGCTTTTGAAAACAGTGTGGGAAAAGGAGAAAATGCTGGTAACCAGCATTTTCTCCCTTCCCCACAATGTTTTCTACCCTATCAAAGACAGAAATCATCATTTGAGCTACATTTAAATAGTTGACTTCAAATGCTTTTAGTTTGGTCCAATCCAAAATGTTGTCGTGTGGTAAAGGGTAAAATCTTCATTGACATGGGTCAATGTGTTGGTAGGATGCTGTAGATTAACTTCTTACCAGATGATAGAATTGTAGACTTGTCTAAATTAAAATTGTTGGCAGGATGACAAATTAAATGTGGCTAAAATGATGGCTTTTGATTTAAAAGGGTAGAAAACATTGTGGAAAATGGAGAAAATGCTGGTTACCAGCATATTCTCCTTTCTCTACATTGTTTTCACATTCTTTTTTTCCAGCATTTTATCCTTGTCCTACAATGTTTTTAAAAGCTTTCTTCCTCAAGATCGTTAGAACTCAAAATTGTTTGGTAAAGGGCTAAGATCAGAATGCAAACAAAGTGCAGCCTGATCTGGGGTCTACATTCAACCATTTTAGTCTAAATTACAATTTCAGCTTTTCTCCATTTCAGTGATAGAAACTTATTTTTTGACCTGGAATAAAAGGGGATATTTATTTAGTTATCTAGCTGCAACAAAATTATAGGAATATTTCATAGATAACCCGGTAAATGTACCTTAGTTGTATGACATTAGCTTCATTTTTCTATTATTTTAGTCTCCAGAATTCTATCATTTTCTTTAGGGGTTTGTATTTAATGGAAAAAAAAAATACCATTAGTTATTATTTGATTCTATTATTGTTTTAGTATACTTCTTTTTTTTTTGTTATTTCTTTAACTTTGTTTTAAATTTATTTGTTGAAGATTCAAATGTATGTTTTACTAATTACACACAGATGCATATACAGTAGACAATCCTTGAAAGCATTGCAATAAATGTAGGCATTAATTAAGAGTGAGTCCAGGGTCTGCATTAACTCTTTAAAAGGACATAATTCTAGACTTGTTTGAATCGAAAGTATAGTACTCTTAACCTCGAGCCTCACTGGAAGTACTTTGTCTTTCATGGGAGTGTTCGTGGGCAAGATACTTCAGAGTCTTAGTCTGGTACTGGTGAAACCCAGGACATACATGAATATGTGAGCTGTTGTTCTGATATGACTGAAATTATGTTGAAAGCAACATAAAACATCATTCAATCAATCAATTAAGAATGATCTACATTTTAGAGTATTATAATTTCTAATGAAACCTAATGGTTTCTGATTGGCTAAACCATTTTCTGGTTGGCTATACTAAATGGTTTAACCAATCAAAAATTGCGTTCATTTCAAGATCACCAGTAAGGATGCAATTTAGTGATCAGTGAATAGGGACCAAGATAATTATTGATTGATCATTTTTGCCAATATTAGTTGAAACAGCTTTGTCTAGAATTTTATTCTTTTCACAGTATAGGGTATTTTTGCACACTTTTGTATGCCAGTACCCGAAAGGATTTTGAAAATATTGTTGGAAAAGGAATAATAGCTTGTTTTAACCCATATGCTTCTTTCCTTACAAAGTTATCCATTATTTCCTTTTTTTATACGCCGCCAGAGGCAACGTATATTGGCGTCATCTTTTCCGTCTGTCCGTCCGTCCCTTCTTCCGTCCGTATGTACGTCCATTTCTTGTGAACGCAACTCCTCCCACTTTTCTTGACGGATTTGGATAAAATTTTCACAGAATGTTTCTCATCATGTGACCTATGGCATATTGTCAAGGTTTTGCAAATTGTAGCTACGTCATGGAAAAAGGGGGCTTCATGTTATATTTCATTCCATTTCTTGTGAACGCAACTCCTCCCACATTTCTTTACGGATTTGGATAAAATTTTCACAGAATGGTTCTCATCATGCGATGTAGCGTACATTGTCAAGGTTTTGCAATTTGTAGCTGCGTCATGGAAAAAGGGGGCTTCATGTTATATTTCATTTTTCACCAATATCTCTTTAATTACTGGACATATCTCAACGGATTTGGATGAGATTTTCACAGATCATGTGACCTAGCGCACATTGTCAGGGTTTTGGGATTTATTGCTGTGTCCTGGAAAAAGGGGGCTTCATGTCAAATTTAAACTGCGTCCGTCTGTATGTACGTCCATTTCTTGTGAACGCAACTCCTCCCACATTTTTGACGGATTTGGATAAAATTTTCACAGAATGTTTCTCATCATGTGACCTAGTGCATGTTGTCAAGGTTTTGCGATTTATAGCTGTGTCATGGGAAAAGGGGTCTTCATGTTATATTTCATTTTTCACCAATATCTCTTTCATTACTGGACATATCTCAACGGATTTGGATGAAATTTTCACAGATCATGTGACCTAGCGCATATTGTCAGGGTTTTGGAATTTATTGCTGTGTCATGGAAAAAGGGGGCTTCATGTCAAATTTAATTTTTCATCGATGTATCTCCAACTAATGGACATAATTTCATGAAATTTCATATTTTTATTGGTTAATCAAAGCCAATGACCTATGAGTCCGTCGTGCGTCCGTCTGTCCATCCATCAGTCCGTTCATAAACCTTTTAGATCACAAGTAACACAATATATCCATTGAGCGTCCATCCAGGCAGGTGCTAGAAATTCCAACACTTTAGTCTCTATAGCTAGCTGCTTGAAATAGCAGCCATGTGGCGGCATATATTGTGACGACGGCACTCTTGTTCCTGTTTAACGTTTGTCTTATATTTCATTTGTGTAAGTTTTAGACAAAATAACAGCATTTGTGGTGAAAAGTAAGGTTACACAGACAGGAGTCATTCCTGTTTCTATACTGAGCACTATACATATTTAATCCTTTAGCAGACAGTCCCATTTTTTTACTCCGAGGAAGTAGGCTTTTAAGAAAACGGTGTTGAAGGAGAAAATGCTGGTAATCAAGCATATTCTCCCTTTCAAACATTGTTTTATACCCTTCAAGACAAATTTCATCATTTGAGTCATACGTTTGTTGCTTATGAATGATTTCAAAATGGGATGATGTAAAATTTTGTCCTCTGATAAAGATATAATCCTTTAACCTGTTACTGCACAGAACTGAGTTTCAACGACCCTGAGTGAGAAGGTTTGTGAAAACATTGTTGGAAAAGGAGAAAATGCTGGTAACCAGCATTTTCTCCTTTTTCCACAATGTGTTTAATCTTTTGAGAAACAAATTCCAACATTTGAGCCACATTTTATTTGTCGTCTGCAAATGCTTTCAAATTGGACAAGTCTAAGTTTTGTTGTCTCATGTAGGGTTATTTATGTCTGCAAAGAAAAGGTTGAAAAGAGTGTGATGTGGATAGGTGCACTAGGCACCTTTACAGAACCAAACAACAGTTTAACTCATTACCATCTGAAAAAAAAAGTGCAGATTTAGTAAAACATCCTTGTGAAATATGGATTATCATCATAAACTTTACCATACAATACTGTGTGTTAACAACCCTGGAAATAGGGGCTTTGCAAAACATTGAGGGAAAATGAGAAAATGTTGGTAATCCTTTTTCCACAACCTCTTCTAACCTTTCACAGACAAATTTCATTTTAATATGACATTTGTCTTCTGCAAAATTATTTTTTTCAGGATGGACAAGTGTACAATCTTCTAGTAAAAAGGTAAAAGGCTGTATACATGAATACATGTGAACAAATATGACAAAAAGGAGTAATCGCTTGTTATAGAAAATTTTCCATTGGTTCCAATGTTCTCAAAAAGTGGCCAGCTGGAAAAAGCATGTGGTAATGGATTAATTTTGAATAGAACACCAAAATAAATTCGTCCTTTTGAACTTTCATTTTGAAAATGAACGTGTAACTGTAGTCTTTTTCATAGTATTTTTTATTGTTGTTATTTTTTTCACTTTTATAAAATTTTTTTCTGTTTTTAGATATTTGAAAAAAGCTAGTGCCTTCATGAACAAGAATGATTCATGTCTTTTGTCAAGTTATTCCTCTTAATCACTAACCCTTTGCCTGATGACAAAATTTTAGACTTGCCCAAATTGTGAGCATTTGCAGACAACAAATTAAATGCTGCTCAAATGATGGTATTTGTCTTTGTAATGGAGGAAAACATTGTGAGAAAAAAATAAAATGCTAGTTACCAGCATTTTCTCCTTTTCCCCAGATGTTTTCAGAAGCCTTTTTCCTCAGGGCCACTAAAACTTGGGATTGTGTGGTAAAGGGTTAAACCTTAAAGCAACTACCACAACTATAGCTGCCAGTTTTCTCTACTGTCTATACTGAAAATGTTAAGAGTGAATTTGATGCTTGAAGGCTTGAACTGCTGAATACATGAACTGAAAATTTGCTGCCAATAGTAGAAGCACAAAATCCAACCCTTAAAGGGCAGTTGCCTTTGTGGCCAGTGTAGATCAAGATCTGACTGCATGAAATATGCAGTCTGATCTTTGATCTATACTATTCCGTATTGCTGAGACATTCTGTTTAAAAGCAATCTTGATATTGCAATTATTTGGTTTTATTCTGAAGTGAGAATGGCTGTTGGTTTTATTAGGTGCTGTAAGGGTTAAAGTGACTCTGATCTTGATCTAAACCGTCTATAAAAAAGCTTCAAGTTGTTCTTGGATGCTTAACCCTTTACAAAACAACAATTTGTTTACTCTTCAGGATGGAGAGCATCTGCAGGTAACAAAGTTCAAAATTGATACAAAGATCTCTGAAAGGTTGGAAAACATTGTAGAAAAAGGAAAAAAATACCAGTTACCAGCATTTTCTTCTTTTTCCACAATGCTTTCAACAGCCTTCTTCCATGGGGTTGTTTCACTACAGGATTGTTTGGGAAAGAGTTTCCTCTGTACCAAACAACTAAATTTTAGACTTGTCTAAATTGAAAGCATTTGCTGATGATGATTTAAGTATGGCTAATATGATTGGATTTGGCCTTGAAAGGGTAGAAACCATTGTGGGAAAAAGAAGAAAATGCTGGTTACCAACATTTTTCTTCTTTTCCCATGATGTTTTCAAAGGCTTTCTTTCTCAGGGTCTTTAGAACTCAGGATTCTGTTAAAAAAGGTTAAGGATTAAATTCATGTTCTAAGAAGTAAATAATAAACATTCTATGTAACTAGATCTATGTGTATTGCATCTGTTACCATGACATCCAAATTGTTACCATAGCAACAGACATACATGTTATTAAACCATAATGTGTGAAATGAAGTCATCTATTGTGATACTTAATGCATACTGGTGCATTTGCGACATCCTGCAGGGTTCCATTTCATGAGAGTGTCCTTGAGCAGGACACTCCAGTGACAACGTCTAGTGCAGATGAAAGTGAGGACACATATGAAAAAATAAGCAGTTGCCCATGATATGACCAATATAATGATGATAGCAGTGTAAAACATCATACAGTCAATCGAAATTACCATCTGCAGATGGTTTTTACCTCTTTTTGAAAACATGGTAGGTATAGTGCCTGTGCTTATAAAACTTAAGCCCATGCTCAACTGAGTTTGTGCTTACCTTTTAAAGTCTTATTTATGCTGATTTATGGATGGAAATTTGTCATGAAGACTTTGAATTAATAGGCAGAAAAAAAGAAAAGCTTTATAGGTCAGATGTGACTCTATAAGATTTATCAAGTTAAATATTTATACAACTGTGAAATTCCAGGCTCAGCTGAGTTGAGTAGAAAAAAAGTTTCAGAAGCATTGACCCAGGATATATTGTGCCATATAAGCAAATTTCCCAAAATGCTACAATGTCACAATCTGTCCACAATTTGTATATCACTTAACCCTTAGGCTGCTTGACAAGGACTCGATGCACTTTTGCAAACAGTGTATGTCAGGATCAGACTGCACAGAATATGCAGTCTGATGTTGGATTTTTACTTTTGGATACATTTTCAGACTTGGAAATTGCAATATTTAGGATTTTGCCTATTTTACCATTGGCTTAAAATTCTGAATTACATGTACATGTAGTTTATTTAGCAATTTATTGGTAAATTCATCTTCATCACAGGATAATTTCTGAGTCACCTGCTGAAATTTTCTTTAATCCTTTACTATGTTTAAATATGGTAACCTCGACAAAACAGACTTTTATAAAAAACAGCATTTTCTCCCTTTCCCGCAATGTTTTTTATCTACCCTTTCAAACATAACTCATTTCAGCCACATCAAATTTGTCATTTGCAAATGCTTTCAATCTGGACTGGCCTAAAATTTTATAAGGAGTTAACTCTTTACCACACAATCCTTAGTCCTGTAGACAAAGGCTTTTGAAAACACTGTGGGTAAAGGAGAAAATGGTGGTAACCAACATTTTCTCCTTTTCCCACAATGTATTCTACCTATTCAAGGACAAATACTTTCATTTGAAAACATTTGAATAGTCTTCTGTAAATTCCTTCAGTATGGGCAAATCTAAAAGTTTTCCATGTGGTAAAGTTAACCATTTTTTATTTTTGTTTAATCAGGACGTTCCATGTCACTTATTGAAATTTCTTGCAGGAGGTAATAGGGTTTCATTATGTTTTTTTTTGGTTTTGTTTTTTTATTTAGTAGAATGTATTGATAATATTTCATAATTTCGTTTATACCATATCAAGAAGCACAGGAGTGAATATCAGCAGTTTGATAACTTTCATTATTCTACTAGTGGTATAACATCTAATAAATTTTCACAAGAAGTACCATTTGCAGAAGACAACTTTGTTATTGAAATGAAGGCTTCTGTTCAGTGAAGAAATAGTTTTTCATGTCAATTTTAGGTTTTTAAAGGTGTTATAATGCCTTAAAAGGCAAGTCTGTTTCTTATTTTGAATTCAGACAATTGCAATTTCTGATCTACATTTCATGTAAAAAGCCACTCCACATACTTTACAACTTTCCATATAGTGAAGAAATGTCATTATGAGTATAATTTCAGACAAAATCAACAATTTTGTTTGATATGGTGTAAACAGAATATCACATTCCTGTTTATAATCTATTGTTAATTAACTCATGGTTCAAAAATAACATAAACATGGAGAACCAGTTTTATCATTTTTAGAATTACTTGTTAGATGAAACAATGAAAATGACCACACATGTTATATTCTGTATTAGATATACGTATTCATGTAGGAAAAAATTATAGGTCATGGGTTAAAATTGGCCTTGTTAGAGAAGTCAGTGAACTTACATGTACATGTACATACCAGTAATTATTATAAAATTGTTTACACTTAAACTACATAAAACAACACCAATTACTGAACACTCATCTCTTTAAATGTCATGGTAAAAATCTTTTGCTTTGAACTTATCATTTTCATGATGAGGCTATACTAAAAATGAAACTAATTGAAAACAATCACAGATATAATTTGTAATTATGCTCCTGGTAAATCTAAAAAGCAATTGAATGTCTTTTTTACCATAGTAACAAAATTGTAAGTATTTCTTGTGTGAGAAAATGCTTATTTTTAACCCTTTACCACACAATGACGCCTTTTAACACCCCTGAAGAAGAGACTTTTTGAAAACATTGTGGGAAAAGGAGAAAATGCTGGTAACCAGCATTTTCTCCTTTTCCCACAAAGTTTTCTACCCTATCAAAGAAAAGCTGTGTCATTCGAGCCACTATGAAATTGTCGTCTGCAAATGCTTTCAATTTGGATAGGTCTAAAATTTTGCCGTGTGGTAAAGGGTTAACAATGAATGTGTCTAGCTAAAATATCATTTAATACATTCTCATTGTCTAACTATATAAATTGTTGGTTTCCATAGCAACCAAGCAGCTACATATGTTAAGTATTATACATTTAGGATGTAAGTATAGATTATGAATTCCACATACAGTACAGCCTTGACTTTTCTATCAGACACGACATGTAGTGTATCATGGAAAATGAAGAAAAGGATTGACTTCCATGCAGCCCTCTTACACAGTTCCAATGCATTTCTCAGGCTATTTTCATGACCCATTACGAAAATTGTGCTGCCATGCTTCCCATGTGGCAAAGTGTACTGAGTGATTTCCATCGTAAACATTGAAACAATGTTCAGAGGTAAGAGAGGAATAAATCTGGTTGCAATGACTATATTCAACTCATGGAAAGAATTCAGTCGAGCTAGGGTTCAATCTTACAACTTGTGTTTGTGTACTATGTAATTTTGGCTCAAAATTATTTACTTCATGTACATCAGGCTTTGAAAAGGCTTCGTATCCTCATTTACTGCATGTCCAATCTTTCATTTTTTATCGGTCGGTCACCATTTATGTCAATTTATTTCAGGAAAATAATATAGTCAAGGGAAAAAAATTGCCTGTATGAATATTTACACTATGAAGAATCAAACGGCAAACGGGAAAACACAGGAGATTTAACACATGAAAGAAATACGATGACAACATTATTTGGCTTTCTACTTTTCTCTTTAAAGCTTTTATGTTTTCTCAAGTGTTCAGTTCGGTATATTTCTTGTACAGTCTTAGATGGCAATTTTATAAAAAAAATCAAATTCTCTGGGGTATGAGATTTTTTGTTTTGATGGCTAAAAGATCTGTACATACATGTACATATACATGTATTTTATTTCTCATGAATCCAAACATAAAGGTACTGTACATGTAATCTGTATTTGGAATTTCTTGCCTATGCTACTGGAGAAACACAACCAAATTCTCAAGTAGAGCAGATTTCTTTACATGTGACACAATAATCTTGCCGTGATGAAATGACTTTCCTTGCAAAACAAACAATATTCCCATGCAATCTTTGTGATAATGTCTCACAAGGCCATCATGACTTTGTCAAGGAATCTTGTCTCGTGTCATGTCTGATGAAAACAACTCTGTTGCTCTCCCATACTATGGTAGGAGGCCGAGTCTAAGAGAATAGAAAGTAGGGCAGCCAGGTACAATAAACTCCACTTAAAGCAATGTTCAAGGACCAAAGAAAGAACAGCTTAACATCAGAATATCTTTAAAAGTGATGGACTTGAGTACCTGAATTATATATCACCAGACTATATAATTTTCAAAATGGGGAGGGAAAAAAAACCCCTACTAATCTTGATTTTATCTGACATCTCTTTTAAGGTTTAGCTTTTGAAATGTATATCAAATGTCCAGTGAACTTTGGTCATATTTGAAGTGTGATATTTAAAAGTAATGGGAGTGAAATCTAAATGGGAAGAGCACTTCCAGCTAAATAGGCTAAAACAATGAGGGTGTACTTTTAAAGAGACAAAAAACTTCAGACCCATCTAAATTGAAAGCATTGAGAGATGGCATACTAGATTTGGCTCGAATGATGGGATCTGACTTTGAGAAGTTAGGAAACATGGTTGGAAAAGGAGAAAACTACTGTTCTCAATAGCCTTCTTTGTCAGAGGTGATGTAACTGTTTTCTATGGGGATAAGTGCATATGTTGGATTTTTACTTACCATTGATACAGTGACATAGAGAAGAACAATGTGACAGAAGAAAATCATTTTTGGAAAAGGAGCAACTGCTTCTTACAAAACTAAATACTGTCTGATCTTTTAATCTGTGTTTTCGAAGAGTTAAGATTGAGATGTAGGTCAAATTTGCATCAAGAGAATAGCATAAGGGAGGTAATTATTGTGAAACTGAAGACTTCTGCTTATTCCCCTTACTATAGGTAGAAAACAATTGTCACATTGAAAGTTTGTCAAATTTTGTTCATCCTATTAGAAACATCATCTTTACCCTAATTTTTTTTCACACCAGTAAGACTTCTTCAGTATGCTTCTTTAAACATGTAAATATTTTGATAAAGGGGTATATGGAACAATTTTTTACATCATGTAACACCTCCATTCATATGATTGAGATTTTGATGTATGTCATTGACTGTGCCTTCCTTTGTTTGTTAAATAATACACATGTGATCTTTTGTTACTCGGTAGAACAATAAATCTAATTTCTTTTCCTAGAAATTGATGAACTGTTCTTTCTTGATTTAAAATCCAGACATAACACAGTTTGTAATGTATATTGAGCTATATTGCACATGTAAATGTTTACAATGCAACCATTCTGCAGATTTGTAAACATTCAGGAGTATTGCAGATGTTATAATTTTAAATACAATCATGTGAGAAATTTTAAATTCAGCCATATTGCAGCTGAATACATTGCAAATTTAGCCTTGTTGCAAATTAGTACCTTTGGAATACAGGGATATTGCAGGTAAGTACTTAACCCTTTACCACACAATCTAGCCTGGGTTCCAGTTCTTTCATTTTTTTCCTTTTCTATCATTTGGACGTTACATTGTCAAATATGATGGCCTGGGGTCATTCGAAAACAGATCGCAGCGACATCTATGTTATTCCATCTCTCAGTGGGGTAAAGTAGATGTCGCTGCAAGCGGTTTTCGAACGTAAATGACTAAAAATTGATACTGAAATTCCAATAACCTCGGTTTGATCATTTCCTGTTTGTGAGCCACCTTTTCAAATATTGACAACGAAATTTCAAACGCGTTATTCACAATGACGTTGAAGGATAGTTTAACAATAATAAGTGTTGTTGAAGGTCGCAATGTATTTTTGATGGCACAAACCGGTTTGAGAAAGTCATTTGTATATGAAATCAGCCTGTTGTGTTTGAATCGGTCTAAAAATGTGTGAATCCACCGTTTTCAACATTGTGACATCACGCAAAAAACAAGTTGGTAATTAGATTATCTGCACAATTCAGTCATGGGGAGACCATTGATTGTGCCTAGGCGGTAATAATAATGGAAGCAATAAACAGACAGCTGCCAAAGATCTTCAGCAGACTGCGATTTAAAGAGTGTGATATGGAGTACAGTAATTAAGAAACTATTACCGTCTGGACCCAGGCTACACACAATCCTGTCTATTAACAAACCTATGTACAAAGGCTTTTAAACACATTGTGGGAAAAGGAGAAAATACTGGAAACAAAGAGAGAAACTATTATTTGAACAACATTTGTCGTCTGCAAAATTTAATGCATAGATTTTGGACCAGTCTAAATTTTGTTGTTTGGTAAAGAGTTACAAATTGTTGAAAACAACATCATACACCTAAGAACAAATCAGATATTGCTGATGTGTGAGCTTTCAGTTCTAGTACAGTGCAGAATATGTGTAAAGCAAAAGAACAAAACAAGTACAGGTAGATATCTTTAATGCTTTACAAAAAGAATCTTATGTTTTATGACACTGCAGAATAAGCCTTTTGAAAACAAAGCATTTTCTACATATTTTATTTTGTCATCTTACTGTTTAAACTCTTTACCAAATAACAAAGTTTTAGACCTTTCCAAATTAAAAGCATTTGTAGACAACAAATTAAATGTGGATCAAATGATGTGTTTTTTAGCTCACCTGAGCATGAAGTGCTCAAGGTGAGCTATTGTGATCGGTCGATGTCTGTCGTCCGTCCGTCCGTCGTCCGTCCATCCGTCCGTCTGTCCCTTCACAATTACAAAAAAATCTTCTCCTCCTAAACCGCCGATCAGATTTCAATGAAACTTCACAGAAATGATCCTTAGGTGATTCACTTTCAGAATACTTCAAAGATTTGAATTCCATGAAGAACTCTGGTTGCCATGGCAACCGAAAGAAAAAACTTTAAAAATCTTCTTGTCCCAAACTGTAAGGGCTAGAGCTTTCATATTTGGCATGTAGCATCATCTAGTGGCCCTTTACCAAAATACTTCAAATTATGGCCCTAGTATGGAAATTGGCCCTATGCTGTGGGTTCTCGGATTTCACATAGAGATAAAGAAGGAAATCTTTAAAAATCTCCTTGTCCCAAACTGTACGGGCTAGAGCTTTCATATTTGGCATGTAGCATCATCTAGTGGCCCTTTACGAAAATACTTCAAATTATGGCCCTAGTGTCGAATTTGGCCCTATGTTTTGGGTTCTCGGATTTCATATAGAGATAAAGAAGTAAATCTTTAAAAATTTCCTTGTCCCAAACCGTAAGGGCTAGAGCTTTCATATTTGGCATGTAGAATCATCTAGTGGCCCTTTACCAAAATACTTCAAATTTTGGCCATAGTATGGAAATTGGCCCTATGTTGTGGGTTCTTGGATTTCACATAGAGATAAAGAAGTAAATCTTTAAAAATCTTCTTGTTTTGTTTACACTCTAGCATCTACAAATATCAACCACTCAGCACCAAACTTGGTCAAAATATATATGACCATAAGATCTCGGATGAGTTCGATTATAGGTCTAATCGGACCAGAACAACTGGAGTTATTTGTCTTTGAATTAGAAAAATTGCTATATTTGCATTTGTCTACACTCTAGCATCTACAATTTTTAACCAATCAGCACTAAGCTTGGTCAAAATATAAATGACGATAGGATCTTGGATGAGTTTGATTATGGGTGTAATCTGATCAGAACGACTGGAGTTATTTGCCCTTGAATTAGAAAAATTGCTATATTTGACTTTGTTTACACTCTAGCATCTACAATTATCAACCAATCGGCACCAAACTTGGTCAAAATATATATGACCATAAGATCTCGGATGAGACCGATTATGGGTCTAATCGGACCAGAACAACTGGAGTTATTTGCCCTTGAATTAGAAATATTGCTATATTTGACTTTGTTTACACTCTAGCATCTACAAATATCAACCAATCAGCACCAAACTTGGTCAAAATATATATGACTGTAAGATCTGGGATGAGTTCCATTATGGGTCTCATCGGACTGGAACGACTGGAGTTATTTGCCCTTGAATTAGAAAGTTCTTTAGAATATTTCTTTGTCCGGATCATAACTTTGTCATCTCCAGTCCGATTGACTTGAAACTTGGCATTTGTGTTTGTTGCAATAATACGGAGTGCAGTGTGAAAGAACCATAAGTCCACCTCATACTGTCTATGAGTTATTTCCCTTTGATCATTTTTACAGCATTTTCTGCTCGTCTGGAATATAAATTTGTCATCTGCAGCCTGAACATCTTCAAATTTGGTATGCATGATTGTTGAAAATTACGGAGTGCAGTGCACAAGAACCATAACTCTTCCTAGCATGAATTTTGAGTTATTCCCCCTTTGACCTTCATTTTTATTGCATTTCTTGCTTGTCCGGAGCAAAACTTTGTCATCTTAAGTAGGAATGACTTGAACTTTGGTATGCTTATTTGTTGCAATATTTGGAAGTGCAGTGCACAAGAACTGTAACTCTACCTCGTGCTGTCTTTGAGTTATTTCCCTTTGAATGTCATTTTTACAGCATTTAGTGCTTGTCCGGAATATAACTTTGTCATCTCAAGTCAGAACGACTTCAAACTTGGTATGCATGTTTGTTGCAATGTTACCGAGGCCTAAAAAAAAAATATCTGTGTTTCGGGTTTCAGTCCTAGATGCAGTAGGTAGGGTCGGTCAGGAAAAAAAAAATTTTTTCCAGTTTTTTTTTTTATACATGGACCATGTCAAGATTTCAAAAATAGAGATTTTAGCTTCCACTTATTATTGTTTTATACAGAAATTTGTGTAAATTCACTGTTTAAATTAATTATTAAAGATGTAAAGAGAGTTTTAAGTGTCTCTGATCGGACGATGCCAAAATGGCCTTTGTTGTGTCATTGGTTTTCACGTTTTTTTCCAGCGCTCTTTTATGAATGCCAATTAATTTTTGAGGAGTATTACCTCATAATTTGTCTTGAATTTGTCAGTTATGGTAGCAGGTAACATTCAAACTATCACTTTACACCAGATAAGTGGACCAACATCTATTTCACGTTTTCATAATTGACTCGCCAGGTTCACGAGCTGTGATAAACGGAGCAGCACGCGTTTTTCACATTTGTTACTGAATGTGTTTATTAAAGCCCATTATTCTGCCGTATGCGCGTGAGCTAGACTATTTCATATGGAGCTTTAGCCGATAATCACATGCACCAGATTGACTCTAAGAAAGATAATTTTTGAGCGTCAAAAACGTTCATTTCAACTTTCCAAGTGTCAAAACCCGGAGTCACTGGTCATATGAAAATGCTGCACTTTCGCTACTCTTGTAGTTGTTGACAGCAGGAGGCAAGTTGTAGTCCCAGGGAAGGGACGCTTGAAATCATACAGTGTGATACAATCTTATCGGCTTTTATACCCCTTAATTTGCCTAAATGTTGCGATATCAGATAAAGACCCGTGCCTAGATTTTTTTTTAATTCCTAATTTTTCAATTTTTGTAAATTGGCTACCTCACCGGGTGGCTATCGCATATCATATTGGTTATACAACGAGAACTATGTCAGTTTTTTTCTTTAATGCAAAACTGGCAGCTTGTTTGGCCGTCGCTAAATACATATGGATTTGTAGACCGACCAGTTTTGGAGCAGTACCTGTTTTTGAACCCGAAATGATATCCCACTTTCCTTGCGAACTATAAAGTGAATGACGTCACCATTTTGTGTCAACTGCTTGTTTGAATGTAAATAACGGAGTAACCACTGTTAATTTACGAAATGCAACAAAAGCAGACAGTATGCATGTTTCTAAAGGAAAGATCAGTTTTAGTGACAAATTTCTTATTACCATTTTAAACTCGATACATGCCCAATTTAAATTCTCCGTTTAAAGTTCAAGTTTAATCCTGAAAAGTTCCCAACATGTGACATAGTGTAGATGCCAAAAAGTCACATAACCATACTGGAATAATGTGACAAGATTCTGATCTATATTTAGATCAGAGAATTTCGTGACCTATTTCGTTCTGTCACTTATGACTGAACAATTTTTCCAGAACACTCGCTGCTACTGAGAGTATAACCCTTTTATAAAGACACTCAATATTTTCAGATACTTTATAAGTTTTTGAAAAATTCCTAATCTGTCCTCAAAGGTGCATGTAAACTGATAGAAGGCACCAAAAGGTCTTAATTTTAGCTATTCAGGTATTGTAGAGCTACCGTAAAGAAAGGGCCAATGGCCGCCTTGACTTTTATCTGTCCCCTTCATTGCACTTCAGAAACTGAAGACAGTTGACTTAGAACTGGTCATTTATGCTGTTCAGAACAGTTCATTCTCGTGACAGTTAACATTTTAGTTGAGTTTGGTGCACACGATGTTTTTCAGTTCCTTAATACATGTTCATGAACTGTTCTATAGATAGTGAAGGCCACGAAATGAGAGCACTAAATTTCGTGCGTGATTCCCGAGTTTGCAGATGGGGCGTGGCAAAGTTGACATTTGATTGATTGGCATTTTATGGCGTGTACGCATGTTTGGTATGTAACTAGACAAAACCTAGTTTGTTATCGATCTTCGTATCAACTCTTTTGGACGGCTACGGGACATACAACAGGTGTTAGTATATTTCGATGCAGACGAGTGACAGGGAACGAAATTGCAACAGCCAAAAAGTACCGAGATGTACCAAGATCGCACCTAACAATTTTTTTTTTTCGATCGTAGTGGAAAAAAAAGTTTAGGGTCGGCAGCATTTTTCTAGGTAGGGTCGGGAAACCTGAAACATGGGTATTTTTTTTTTAGGCCCGAGTACAGTGCACATGAACAATAACTCTACCTAGCATGGATTTTGAGTAATTCCACTCCGATCTTCATTTTTATGGTATTTCTTGCTTGTCTGGAACGGAACTTTGAACTCTCAAGTCAAATTGACTCGAGACTTGGTAAACATGTTTGTTGCATTACCTGCCCTTTGCAATTATTATACCTCCTTGACAACTGGCAGTGAGACGGGCATATCTTGCGACAATTTGCTGCTCTTGTTTCATTATCATTTGGCCTTGAACCTCGATATTTGGTATTTATCTTTATTTTAGACCTTTACTGCTTAGTACTCAGGTGAGCAATATAGGACCATCATGGTCCTCTTGTTTTTTTAAATGGTAGAAGACATTGTGGTGAAAGGAGAAAATGCTAGTTACCAACATTTTCTCCTTTTCCTATAATATTTTCACTAGACTTTTCATATCAGGGAATGAAAAAAGGTAAAAAAAGGAGCAGGGAAACAGTTTCCAAAATTTAATAGTCTTTACATTTTATTTTCTCAATGAATGTTGAACTGTTCACAAAAAAATTACAATTGTAATATAGAAGTATGACTTTATAAAATGACTGATCCTTTGTGTAACATATCTATTTACCCTTTTACTCCATTAGTCAACAAAATTTTAGACATGTCCATATTGAAAATTTAGACATGTTCTTTTTCCCATATTGCATTGAAAGATTTATTTTCTCAGCTTGATATATGGTTAATAAAATCTTTAGGGATATCCAGATTTTATTTCATGCTATTGGTAATTTATCAGGAAATAATGGTGGATTATAAGGTTTGATAATTCATAGTTACGACCAGTGAAATTAACCATAAATATTTCGGTAACTTGTCAATTAAAAAAGAAGTTGCTGTGTACTAGTTACCTTAGTAAACAGTATGTGCCATTCAACCAGACAGAAATATGACGTGATTTATGCACATTTAGCCTGCATTTCTCGCGCTTTATGTGATACTGTAATGCCTTCTTATGTGGGGGGAGGTACGCCACGAGGAATTACTGAAACAACTGTACTGGAATTTGATAGAAGTCCCAACAAAAAAGAGGTAAAAAGCATGAAATAAATAGAATATTTGTTTTTTTTTCAGTGAAAGATCAACATTTTTTTCATCTCATGAACATCATTGGTAATATTTTCCCTCCTGGCTGCGCCACACGTAAAAATATTACCTATGATGTTCACTACATGAACGAAAAAACCAAATAGCCTCTATTTCATAGTCATTCTAAACTTCAAAAATATTTCATTACTGAATTTAATGAGGCAATAGTTGGCAAACCATCAATAAATGCAAGGATGTAAGTACAAGAAAAACAAGAAGGTTGTTGGCACTAAAGCGCTCATATGAGTAAAGTTATCCAGGATTGATACAGCTTAACAGATCTGCATGAGTGTAAGTGGCCTACTTTTTGACCCAACATGACCCAATTTCAAACTTGTCAAGATATCAACAAGACAAACTTTCAGACCAAGTTTCAAGAGTATCAGGATGAAAATGAGGCCTGTAGTCTGGATATAAGGGTTTTTTAGCTCCACTGGCCGAAGGCCAGCGGGCTTATGTCATGGCCTGTTGTCCGTCGTGCGTCCGTCCGTCCGTGCGTCCGTCCGTCCGTCCGTGCGTTAACTTTTTTTTAAAACGTCTTCTTCTCTGAAACTACCCATCCAATTTTGATGAAACTTCACAGAAATGATCCTGCCATGGTCCTCTTCAGAATTTCTTGAAAGAATTTAATTCCTTCAAAAACTCTGGTTGCCATGGCAACAAAACTGAAAAATTTTGAAAATCTTTGAAAATCTTCTTGTCTGAAACCGTAAGGCCAAGGGCTACCAAATTTGGCATGTAGCTTTATCTAGTGGACCTCTACCAAGTTTCTTCAATTTATAGCCCTGGGGTCAAAATTGGCCCCGCCCCGGGGGTTACAAGTTATACATGGGCTTATTTAGGGAGAACTTTAAAATTCCTCTTCTACCTAGCCATAGGGCCTAGAGCTACCAAATTTGGCATGTAGCTTTATCTAGTGGACCTCTGCCAAGATTGTTCAAATTATAGCCCTGGGGTCAAATTAGGCCCTGCCCGGGGGTAACAAGTTTTACATGGGCTTATATAACAAGTTTTACATGGGCTTATATAGGGAGAACTTTAAAATTCTTCTTTGACCTAGCCATGGGGCCTAGGGCAACCAAATTTGGCATGTAGCTTTATCTAGTGGACCTGTACCAAGGGTGTCCAAATTATAGCCGAGGGTCAAATTTGACTTCGCTCCCGGGGGTAACATGTTTTACATGGGCGGGCTTATATAGGAAAATCTTTCGCATCTAGCTATAAGGGCTAGGGCTATCAAATTTTGCATTTAGCTTTATCTAGGGGGTCTCTATCAAGGGTGCCCAAATTATAGCCCGGGGGGTCAAATGTAGCCCCACCCCAGGGGGTCACAAGTTCTACATGGTCTTATATAAGGAAACTTTAATAATCTACTTGTACATAGCCATATTTAGGCCTAGGGCTACCAAATTTTGCATGTAACTTTATATAATGGGCCTCTACCAAGAGGGCCCAAATTTTAACTTTGGGGGTCAAGTTTGACTCCACACCAGGGGTCACAAGTTTTACATTGGCTTTTATAGTGAAAACTTGATAAACCTGTGTCATGGATCACATATTTTACAGGGCCTTTTATTCAGCAAACTTGTTTTACATGACTTTTTATTGGGCAAGATTAAAAAATCTTTTTGTTTATAACCACACATTCTAGTTTCATATTGTAGGTCTGGGGTCAAAATTGCCTTCATTCCAGGGATCGCAAGTTTAACATGGGCTTCAAAATATTGTCACTTCAATTTAAACATTAATCAAGGGAAATAACTCTTTTTTATGAAAGATAAAGTTCGTTACTATTTACCTCCCTTGATTATCAAGCTGCAGTGATACATGATTGGTGCTAGACAAGTTTTTTAGCTCCACTGGCTGAAGGCCAGCAGGCTTATGTTATGGCCCGTTGTCCGTTATGCGTCCATCCGTATGTTAACTTTTTAGCTCATTTGAGCACAACGTGCTCAAGGGGAGCTTTTAGCATTTGTTTCAACTCAATAAAAGAATTTTCAATCATACACCAAAACAAAAAATTATCCTCCACATATCTGACTGTGTTTACAAACTATGAAGTGTTCATATTAATACACCATGTCTACTGTTTGATGATGACTAGCTTAGAAAAAGTATTAATAAAATAAGTTTGAAAAAAAATCTTAGTGATTTATTATGACAATTGTTAGCACACATGTAACTCATTACCAAACGATAATATTTTAGGCTTGTCTAAATCAAAAGCACTTGCAGACGACAAAATAAAAGTGATTGAAAATTTGAAATTTGTTTTGTGAACAGTAGAAAACATTGTAAGAAAAGGAGAAAATGCTTTTCTAAAGCCTTTTTTCTCAGGGTCATCAAAAGTAGGGATTGTCTGGTAATAGGTTAAATTTCAAACTGAGATTGATGTATATACTTGGTTTTTACTGGCACTGAAGGTCCATCTGTCCGTGCGTGCATTAACTTTTATTTCAAACATCTCTGAAACTACTTATCCAATTTTGATGAAACTTCAAAGAAATGATCCTGCCATGGTCTTCTTCAGAATCCCATGACAGAATTTTATTCCTTCAAAAACTCTGGTTGCCATGGCAACAAAACTGAAAAATATAGAAAATTTTCAAAAATCTTCTTCTCTGAAACTGTAAGGCCTAGGGCTACCAAATTTGGCATGTAGCTGTATCTAGTGGGCCTCTACCAAGTTCCTTCAAATAATAACCATGGGGTCTACCAAATTTTGCATGTAGCTTTATCTAGTGGGCCTATACAAGGAGGGCCCAAATTATAGTCTTTGACCCAAGTTTGTCCCCACACCACGGAACACAAGGTCACCAGTTTTACATGGGCTTTTGTAATGAAAACTATCTTAAGTCATCATGTTACTAACCATTATAAAGACTAAGGCTATTAGATTTAGCCCTGTCTCATGGGTTTCATGTTTTACAGGGCTTTTCATTGAGAAAAATTTGAAAATCTTCTTGTTTATAACATTCAAGAACTGAATTATTTGGTATGGAGCTTTATATTGTGGACCTCCACCAGGATTCAAATAATTATAGCTTTGCGATCAAAATTGGCTTTGCCCATGGATCACAACTTTCTCGTAGGATAAGATAGAAAAATGTTTGCATGTCCTCGTGTTTGAAATCAATTTGCTGAATATTGTAATGTTTGGCTTGTAGTGTTTTTACTTAATAGCCAGTGGAGCGATACAGGGCCATCATGGCCCTCTTGTTTTAAGATTTGGCCTGGTGACCTACTTTTCAATCTGACATGACCCAATTTCAAACCTGTCTTAGATATCAAGACAACCTTTCTGACCAAGTTTTATGAGCATCAGGCTAAAAATGTGGCCTCTAGAGTGCACACAAGGTTTTCCTATGATTTGGCCCAGTAACTTATTTTGTTGACCCAACGTGATCCAATTTCACATGTCCGAGATATCAACAAGACAAACATTCTGACCAATTTCAAGGGTATTTGGCTAAAAATGTGGTCTCTAGAGTGCACATAAGACTTTTCTAAGATTTGAAATATATCATCAAGACAACCTTTCTGTCCAAGTTTCATGAGTATCAGGCTGAAAAGGTGGCTTTTAAAGTGCACATACAGCTTTTCCCAAGATTTGGCCAAGTGACCTACTGTAAGCCCTTTCATGACCCAATTTCGAACTTGTCCGAGATATCATCATGACAAACACTCTGTCCAACTTTCATGACTAACAAGCTGAAAATGTGGCCTCTAGATTGCAAACAAGGTTTTTATAAGATTTGGCATAGTGACCTACTTTTTGACCTGACATAACCCAATTTTCAACTTGTACAAGATATCATCAAGACAAACATTCTGAGTATCAGTCTGAAAATGTGGCCAAGATATCATCAAGACAAACATTCTGATTGAGTTTCAATAGTATCAGTTTGAAAATGTGGCATCCAAAGTGCACAAAAGCTTTTTAGAAGATTTTGCCTAGTGACCTACTTTTTGACTGCACATGACCCGATTTTGAGCATGTCCGAAATTTTGTCAAGACAAACATTCTGACCAAGTTTCATGAGTACCTGACTGAAAATGTGGCTTCTAGAGTGCACACAAGGTAAATGTTGATGACTGCACGAGGGACGACACACAACAGACACAGCACAATCGCCAAAGCTCACTTGAGCACTTTGTGCTCAGGTGCACTAAAAACGGTTGCCTTAACTCTCTACCACATGAATTGATTTTATACTTGTCAAAATTGAAAGCATTTGCATGTGACAAAATAAAAATTAATGTGACTCAAAAATTGAAATTTGTTTTGGGAAGTATAGAAAATAATGTGGGAAAAAAGAAAAATTTCATTACCAGCATTTCCCCTATTCCCATAATTCTTTCTCGGGATCATTAAAAGTCGAAATTTTGTGGTATGTAGCCTATTAACGACGGATATGACAAATGTTCGCGCGCATCCTACTGCGCATGTATTTTTGTTGTGGATATTGAATCAAAAGTGCACCTATGTATTTTTTGCACATAATGGTAATACTAATGGTGCACTGAAAGAAGTAGCACTTTCTTCGGGTAGTGTTGGTGAAGAGAAAAAATATGGATCTTTGAACTGTCACCGTGAAATAATTAAAATGCTGCTAACACGGCGTTACACACTAAACAAGGAAACAAAGGCAAGAAATTTAAAGCTGTGGAAGTATAGCTGTTTCCACTTTGAAAATTATTGTTGGAAAAGGAGAAATCGCTCCCATTGAGCAATTTCTCCTTTTCCCACCAAGTCTGCTGAGCTTTTATCCTATTTTTTTCCTTGAAAAAATAACTTCCACAGTGACATTCAACCTTGTTTTCTGCCAAAATAAGCACAGATAGGTGCCATTTTTATTTTTTCTTATTGTTTAGAATTATAAATACTATAAGTGTGGAAAGTTTAAGAAAAATCTCCGTTGGAAAGTATGTATTTTTTTTAAGATTAACCCTTAATTCGATCAAATTATCTCCCTTTTTAACTCAATGTTCTATATATAACATGCATATTTGTACATTTACCATGCTCAAAACCAGGCTTTTATATATTTTTTGTGCAAAAATATATGAATTTTCATTAAAATGGTGTATATTTGTATATTTTTCCTGTAATTTTCCTGTTTAACTGACTATTAAAGAAAGGCGTTTTAAATCCAATCTAAGCTGAATTTTGGAACTATATATCCTTTTTCAAAGGCAAATTTCTCAGAAACAAGCACGGTGACCCACATCTTTTTTTACTGTAATCTCCTAGAGACATGATGAGCTTTGTATGTGCAAAGTTTTAAAAAAATCTGTCCGTTAGAAAAATTTGTCATATACGTCGTTAAGTTATTTTATAGATTTTGCAACGACAGTTTGGCCTTAACCTAAATCGTCTACAAAAAGGAAGTTGTGCATTGTGTTTTTGGGGTAAAATTGACTGCTGGTCAGAATCAAAATGCTGTAATTTGAAGGAACCCTATCAAGCTTTTTGCACATAATAATCTAATTTTAAAAAAATCTCAACTAGCTTGTTCCAATACTCATATTTAGTTAATCAACATGGAACTTACAATGGAGAAAATGTAAAATGCAACATGGAATCAGCATCCTGTACAACAAAATGAGGTAGTATCTTTATAAAAATAATAACAAAGTTGAACATCCTTCTTCAAAATAATTGCCATTTCACAAGTTACACCTTGTAAGCTCTGTCAAGAAAAAGTACTCGAGAGCAACATCAGTATACATAACAACAGAATAAGTAAAGATTTAGAAAAAGTAATGCTGGTAACTGAGTTTTGATAAGAACTGTAGCTTGAGGTTGTTCTGTCCAAATCTCTCTGCTTTTGTAAGGAATTTGGCCTGAAAAGTAAAAAGAAACAATGAGTGACATAACACATGTCTGCAGTATTTTTTCACAGAATATTCCAAAGGGGGACAAAGAGTATGTTTTTTTTTTCAGAAGACAGTGTTAGAACCAGACTAACAAGATGGACTTCAAAACTGGAAATATTTCTAGATAATTTTGTGGATGGAAAATCATAACCGTTTCCCAAACAACACGTTGTAGACCCTTTGAAATTGAAGGCATCAACAGATGACAATTTAGAAATGAACTTACATGAGTTGAGGTTCTCTGATTGGATAGAAAACATAGTGGGAAAAGGAGAAAATACTGAATACTAGCACTTTCTCCTTTTTCCACTATGTTTTCAAAAAGCTTATTATCTTCTGGATTGTTAACACACGGGATTTTTAGGTAAAGGGTTGAAGTAAAATAGTACAACCACATGGTTATACAGATTTTGAAATGAAATACACTGACATGCAAAAGAAAGTGTGCACTTGGTTAAAGGGAAATTTTGCATTCTTAACTAAGCAAAATATTGGCATATTTGGTATCAAAAATTGCAAAAATGTACTGACTACACAACAGTTTGATTTTGATTGCAATTTGGTTATCAGCAGAATTTTGTTTTACAAGTAAAAAATAACGGAGGGGTGAAAAATAAAAGTTGCAGCCTTTGGATACTTGTGTAGTTACGTAACATTTAATCAGTATTTGTTGTGCCCACCTCGTCTAAGGATCGACGCAAGTATTCTAGACCGCATGGACCTGATGTAATGTCAAATGAAGTTGGCGGGAATGGCGTTCCATTCATGTGCTAAGGCTGCAGCCAAGTCATTGATATTGTTGATGACATGGTTTTTCCTTGCTCTCTGACCAAGCAAATGCCATAGATGTTTGATGTGATTCATGTCTGGAGAGCAAGCCGGCCAAGGTAAGACGTTAACATTATGTCTAGCGATATAATTCCTGGTTAGTACAGCACTATGTGGCTTTGCATTATCATGCATTAGACAACTAGGATTCTGTTGTAGGAAAGGAACTACAACTGGGCGTAAAACTTGGTCAATATAACCTTGGGCATTTAAATTACCATGATAATAAAAACAAGGTCTGTTTTCCTATCACCCATGATGCCTCCCCAGACCATTACACTACCCCCTCCAAAACGATCCCGCTCTAGTAGAGTTTTGGTCAAAACGTTCCCCTCTACATCTAAATACCTGTACTCTTTCATCTGCAGTGCTAAGTTTAAATCGCGACTCATCACTAAAGAGCACCCTAGACTCCATTGAACGGTTCCAAGGTAAGTGACGGCGAACCCAGACCAGTCTGAGAGTGTGAGGTCTCCTAGCCCTTATTGGGTAAGCATTGGCCCTTAGGCGTCTAAAATGGTATCTCTAGATACGCCAAGCTCCCTCACAGTGCTTGTAGCCGTTTTGAATGGATGACGCAATGCGTCAACGTCAAAAATCTATCCTGACATGCCGTTGTCATCTTCGGCCTACGGGATTGTGGGCGATCTCTTATGTTTCCATACTGGTTGAAACATTGTCGGAGTTTGCTTATTGTGTTTCTATGGCAGTTAAACTGCCTAGCGACATCAGCAACACTAACACCAGCAGCGAGCTGCACAAGTGCTTGAAATCGCTCATTTTCTTGAACCCTTGGCATCGTGTTTGTGAGTGAAATTCAAAAATGAACTGTGATTTATTATTGCACTATCGATAAAGATATTGGTCAGGGCCAACCCGTTGCTGTACACACTTTGCACGAGCCCGTCGTCAATGTGAAGGTCATCTATGCCCTAAAATATGGGTTAAATTGGGGCAATTTGTGAAGGATCATTTTCTTCACTCATGTTAAAAAATCTGTTGTTCTAAACTTCGTTATCAAAAAGTTACGCCCAATGTAAAAGTGCACACTTTCTTTTGCATGTCAGTATATTTTTCAATGATTCATTGATTGATGTATGGCGTTTAATGCCGTTTTCAACATTATTTCAGTTATATCGCGGCGGCCAGTGCACCTATCCATGCTTTCCTGGAGTCTTTTTTACCAGTACTCCACACAATTTTCTTTCCAACCCACTGGCTGTTTTCCCACATAACCATCCTTCACACAATGGGCAGCGTTGGGAGAGGAATGAATCCTGTCGTAATGACTATCATCAATCCTCGGAAAGAAATTGGCCGAGCCAGGGATCGAACCCACGACCCCCTGTTCTCAAGTCCTGGACGCTACTGACTGAGCTACCGGGGTTCCGTGTATATTTTTGAGAAACTTTTTCACCTACAGTGTTGTTTTTTTTTTTTCATTATGTGAGCCATGCTCTGGCAAAAGGGGGGTTAACCTGTCTCTGTGATGCATTATACCAAGCAAGACATCACATAATTATGGAACAATTATAATTTCGTATAACAACCAATTGGATCATGAGATACTCTAGTCCTTGACATGCAAAAAATTGACCAACAGCAAAAAGTTTCAACCCAGGTCAGCCTGCACAGACTGTACAGGCTGATCTGGGTCAATACTTTCTGCAGATGCATTAAGCCCCCTTTTCATAGAGCATTGCTCACATATAGAGGTTATTACACGGCTGATGAGGGCCGGAGAGCGATATCGGCCCGCCACCTTGATATCTGCCCCGAGGGCTTTAGCCCGAGGGCAGATTTAGAGGTGAAGGGCCGATATCATTCTCCGGCCCTCATCAGCCGTGTAATAACCTGTTTAATACATTCATGGATCAATTGCTCGATTTTTTTCTAATATGTTTAAACACTTAAAATAGAGAAATTCTTGTCTTTATTTGACACAACTTTTTTCCGCAGGTAAACGTCACATTCATGACGTAATCATGCACCATTCATCATCACTATTGTAGAGCTGCATATATGTGCAGTATAGGGCGTTTTAAATAAACAGTTCTTCATTTTTATGTATAATTAAAAAGGTGTTGACATGAGTATTTCTCTGATCCAAATATTCAATTTAGTGTCATGTGGATCACAACTGAGAAACAAGATAAATAGAATAGATGGTTGGTGCTTCGAATTCTGAAACTTGATCAGGCTTGGTTCACCTGGCTCAACGGATAAAATTCGTAGAACTACTAGCCTATAGACACTACACCTTGCCCGATCAACTTTCCCAATCCAAGACAACAACAATCTATTCTCTGTTTCTAATGTCTTTGTTGGTTTAACAATTCAACCATTGACTGTAGTTCTGAAGATTTGTCCGCTAGCGACTGATGGACTGATTCAGCCATTTTCTTTTTTCAAAATGGATGTTTGTAGAACGTTAGTTTACGAGTGAGTGTTCCGTTGCTATAGATTTAGAACAAATATCTTGTCAACGGGCAGGATATCAGATATCAGCCCGTTGCCCCGCCATATCTGCCCTCGTGTGACACTGATATTACGCCATTTTCAGTAGAAAACGTTACTATTATTAGTAACAGAATGTAATAAACATGAATATCAGGAATCTATTCAATCAGCCTAAAGAAGTCTACAGAAGTATTATTAACAGTTACTGAAGATTTTCAAAATTGCTCCATTACAGATCATAATTATGGAGTAAAACAAGCAACTGTTAGAAGCCAAATATTTCTGCATATAAAAACGCCAACAGTATTTTCTGGCTAAGGTCTCCACAAGCGTAACTTATGCTAGATATTCAAAAATATCATTATCAAGATATGATGTATAGATTTTGAGAGATTTTATAGCTGAAAAACATTTTTCGTTAACATAAGCCTTTTAAGTTTTGGAACATTATTTCACCAAAAAAACATTTTTTTTTATTATTTTTACCTAAAATCCTTTCTGTGCCACATATATGAACTTGACCTTAGGCCACCAAAACTACAATCCACTGAAACTACTAAAGATTGCTGTCTTACAGGTTTGACTAAACAAGTGGACAGCAATGATCTGAGAAAAGACTCCCAGTTCTGTGTTATTTGATCTAGTTCTTTGCCATCCGCAAAACCCCTGTTTTTGCCTTTGCATTTACACATAACTTTGAATATCAAAATGATACAGGATATACAAGCTATGAAAACTTGTATTATTTCCCTTGAACCATACCGACGCTTACATCTACACCAATGACAAAATTTTGGACTTGCCCACAATGAAGCAATTAGCAGATGACAAATATAAGGTGTCTCAAATGACTGCATTTGTCTTTGGAACCTCAGGCTAGATTTTAAAACTGTGGGAAATGGAGAAAATGCTGGTTAATGTTTTCAAAAGCCTTCTTCCTTAGGGTCATTATATTAATTCCTTGCATCATGCATAGTCCCCAGTAGAGATGAAAAATAAAGCTACCTGGGTGTCTCCATTCTTATCCAGAGGTCGTTGAACGGCTTGTTGCTGTTGTATTTCCTTCTCCTCTCTCTTCTTGTCTGCTCTATCCATGATCTGCAAAACAATACAAACCAAGAATGCCATGATGGCTCTGTATTGCTCTACTATCTAATAAACTGCATGTACATTACAGTCATCAAACTGTTAGGAATCTTTCTTTTATGCTTTTCAGTAGAAATCTAACCGTGAATTATATACTTTTAATTTTCGAAGAAATACCATCAATATTTATAGAACATGAATGAATTTTTAGCCGGTGAATTTCACATTTTATGACATTTTCAACATCCCTTATGACATTATTTTTTACAGCTAGTCTATATCCTACCAGATTGAATAGATCTATTTCGCTCACAAAATGCACATATTTTTCACGATGAGCAAAAATTACATGTAAAAAGAAAGCTTAAAATGAAGCCCATGAAAGAAATAGGATAACTGTTTGTTTCAGTGTATGATAGAAAGTTCTTTCATCTTGTGAAAAGCAAAGACAATATTTTCACTTGTGATGTCACCACTCATGAGAATATAGCCCTTGCTTTTCACTCAATGAAAGGAATTTTGATCATATACTGAAACAGGCATCTATGTAATGCAATAAAATTTCATGTAGAAATAAGCTTAGCCCTGAAAAAAGTCATGTCTAGATGAATACAAACATATCCAGTATTATTCATGCCAAATATCAATGAACTCTGACAGAGAGTATTTCTACAGGAAGATTTCCAACAAAAAGGCAACAATGGCCCTTAATTGCTCACTAGAGAACCATCTGTGACACCCATATCCTCCTGTGGTACTAATTTTTGACCTAAGGGTAATAATTTGAGCAATCTTGGTAGAAGTCTAAGATATCATGCTACAAATATAACATTACAATCCAAGGCCAGACAGTTTGGAACAAGAAGATTTAAGAGCAAGGCCAATTTTGACCCAAGGGTTTACTTTTCAACAAACTTGGAATGGGGATACTAGATGAAGCGGCATACCAAATTTGGTAGCAGTAGGATTTATGTTGATGAACAAGAAGATTTTAAAAGTTTTCAATGTAATATTAAGAATAATGTTAAACTTTTGACCCTTGGGGTGGGGCCCATATTAACCCAAGGCCTGTAATTTGAATAATCTTGGTATAGGCATAATAGATGATATCATAAATAGAATATTACAGCTCTGCCTCTAAAATTAGGTACAAGAAGATTTTTAATGTTTTACAATATAATCCCATGTAAAACTTGGGACCCATCGGGCGGGGCAAATTTTGACTCCAAGGCTATAGTGGAAATTGAAAAGAGGTCCACTAGAAGAATCTATATGAAATTGTTAATGGCCCTAGGCCTTCTTGTTAAGAACAAGATGTCTGTTTGTAAAACAATCATGCCCCCCTACTGCCACATTGATACAGGAAGTGGCACAGTTCATAAACTGATATCAAAAGAATTGATTGGGAAATATCGATGTCATCTTTTTGATTTATAGCCCACTTCAATTGTTAAACGTGATAATCTGTCAACAGTTCGCATAATTATACACACCGCCGTGTGTATGCATACAAGATTGTAAACAGTCGCCAATACACAGACTGGGTTATCGATTTTCTTTCCGGCACGCGCGTTCGACTTCCGCTTTTTCCCAGTCAACTTCAATGCTTACTATGTCCCTGATAATACGCGAATAAAATGTTGGAGCTACAAGTTGAGCCACATGATGATTTTTGAGACACTTTAATTTTTTTTGAGCAAATGGCTCAAGTGGCGAACGGCAGCGCGGGCCCTGAATCATCTGGTGGTCACTGTGACCTTGACCTTTCACGGATTAACCTTAAAATTGATGGGGATCACCTACACTCCAAGATGAATATCTGTACAGAATTTGAAGGACCTAGGTCAATTCTGGGTACAGTTATCATCTGGACAAGGTTAGGTCTAAATATCATTAAGTTGAAGCCCACTGTGACCTTGACCTTTGATCGATTAAACTCAAAATTGATAGGGATCATCTGCACTCCGAGACGAATGTCTGTGCCAAATTTGACGAACCTAGGTCAATTCTGTGTCTAGTTATCATCCGGACAAGGTTTGGTCTATACATCAACATGTTGACGGTCACTGTGACCTTGACCTTTGACCAATTGACCTCGAAATCAATAGGGATCATCTACACTCCGAGACGCATGTCTGTGCCAAATTTGACGAACCTAGGTCAATTCTGTGTCTAGTTGTCACCCGGACAAGGTTTGGTCTATATATCAACATGTTGACGGTCACTGTGACCTTGACCTTTGACCGATTGACCTCAAAATCAATAGGGATCATCTACACTCCGAGACGCATGTCTGTGCCAAATTTAACGAACCTAGGTCAATTCTGTGTCTAGTTATCATCCAGACAAGGTTTAGTCTATATATCAACATGTTGACGGTCACTGTGACCTTGACCTTTAACCGATTGACCTCGAAATCAATAGGGATCATCTACACTCCAAGGCGCATGTCTGTGCAAAATTTGACAAACCTAGGTCAATTCTGTGTCTAGTTATCATCCGGACAAGGTTTGGTCCATATATCAACATGTTGACGGTCACTGTGACCTTGACCTTTGACCGATTGACCTCAAAATCAATAGGGATCATCTACACTCCAAGATGCATGTCTGTGCCAAATGTGACGAACCTACGTC
Source organism: Hippopus hippopus (assembly GCA_946811185.2). Lineage (NCBI taxonomy): Eukaryota > Metazoa > Mollusca > Bivalvia > Cardiida > Cardiidae > Hippopus > Hippopus hippopus. The sequence goes on along the minus strand of OX328099.1, from coordinate 33,025,966 downwards.
AATTCTGTCTCTAGTTATCATCCGGACAAGGTAAGGTCTACCGACTGACCGACCGACCGACCAACCGACCGACGGACCAACCGAGATTAGCAAAGCCTTCGTTGAAGGGGGGCATAAGATGTTTACAGTTTTCACTATATAAGCCCTTGCAAAACTTGTGACCCCTGGAGTGGGGCCAATTTTGACCCCAGGACTTATTTTGAACATTCTTGGTAGAGGTTCTCTAGATAAAACTACATGCCAAATTTGGTAGCCCTATGCTTGATGATTTGTCCCTTGGGCTATCATTAGAAGAATTTTATTAGATGAAGCTACATGCCAAATTTAGTAGCTCTAGGCCTTCTGGTTTCAGACAAGAACATTTGTAAAAATTTTCAATATTTTTCAGTTCTGCTGCCATGGCAACCAGAGTTTTTACCAGAATTAAATTCTTTGAAGGGATTCTGAAGTTGAACATGGTAAGAATTCTGAAAAGGACTATGGCTGAAGTTTGGTCAAAATTGGATCAGTAGTTTCAGAGAAGATGTTTGAAACAAAAGTTGTCACACAGGGACAAAAGATGGACACAGGACCATGACATAAGCTTGCTAGCCTTTGGCTAGTGGAGCTAAAATGAACCTTAGATATTCATGTGACACCTGCAAATGACTTTTGAGTTGTTCATCTGTTGGCTGTAAAGTCCATCAGATCAATTAAGAACTCATAAGCAATTAAAGCACTGTAACATATAATGGTTAGCCTGCTTGATCATCAACCCTGCTTTTCCTTGTCCCTGCGAATTCCATCAATGTATTACATGCGGTGAAAAGGTTATTTTTCATTTCTCTATATCATTGCTAAATTTTTCCCAACATAACTGCCTTTCATTCCTTTGCTTTCATGTTACAGCACTTATTTTTATTGGGAATAAGAGGGCCACTGGCCCTACAGCACTCACCTGAGAAAAAGTGACCTAGATTCATAAATCTGTGGACTGAAAATGCAGCCTCTACAGTGCAAACAAGGTTTTTCTATGATTTGTCCTTGTGACCTACTTTTTGATCCACAGTGACACATTTTAATACATGTCAAAGTTATAATCAAGACAAGCATTCTGACCAACTTTCATAAATACTGGACTGAAAATTAGGCCTCTACAGTGCACATTAGGTTTTTAGAATATTTGCCCTGGTGACCCACTTTTTGATAAAAAATTACCCTTTTTCAAACTTGTCTGAGATATAATCAAGACAAATATTCTGACCAACCTTCATTGGAATTGGACTACAAATGCTGCCTCTTGAGTGCACACAAGGCTTTTCTAAGATTTGTTCTAGTGACCTGCTTTTTTATCCCAAGTGAACCATTTTCAAACTTGTGATATCTTCAGGACAAAAATTCTGACCAACTTTCATTGGTACTGGACTACAAAATGCAGCTTCTAGAGTGCACACAAGGTTTTTCCAAGATTTGTTCCAGTGACCTACCTTTTTACCCCAAGTGAACCATTTTCAAACTTGTCTGTGATATCCTCAAGACAAATATGCTGACCAACTTTCATGAGTATTGAACTAAACATAAGGCCTCTAGAGTGCACACATGGTTTTTCTAAGATTTGTCCGAGCGGCCTTTTGTTATTACCTGATGTGACAATTTTCAAACCTTTCCAAGATGTCATCTGGACAAATATTCTGACCAGCTTTCATGGATATTTGGCCGAAAACATTGCCTCTTAAGAGTGCTCAGAAGCTAACTATTAATGCCTGCATGACACATGAAAATCAAAGCATGACGTACGATGTACACAGCACAATCGAAAAAGCTAACCTGGAATACGTTGTGCTCAGGTGAGCTAAATTGCTGAAAAAGGAAAAACTGCTTACAACAAGCAATTTCCTTTTACCACAATATTTTAAAATGTATTGATATATATCATAACTCAAATTATATTGAGCAGTCATTTACATTTTTCAATGATTATCCTGAAATGCTAGGACAAATAAATTTCCACATAGGACAACATAATTGTTATGATTATCTTACCTGGTCTCTGCATCCATTTGATCCCAAATATCTCCAAAATCTTCTTGGATCTTATTTTTCCTTTTCCTCTGTCGTTTGTGTAATCTCAACCTAGAGAGATAAATAATACTCAGGCTATGATAAACATTACAGAGCCTTTATTTACTTAACGCTTTACCATACAATCAAAAGTTTAACAACCCTGACTGAAAAGGCTTTTGAAAACATTGTGGAAAATGGAGAAAATGTTGGTAACCAACATTTCCTCTTTCTTTTCAGAATGTTTTCTCCATTTTCCAAGACAAGTCTCCGTATTTGGCTCACACTTAAGTTGTCGTATGGAAAGTGATTTCAACTTGGACAAGTCTAAACTTCGTTGTTTGGTACATAGTTAATAGCAGTCTTAACCCACCTCCCAAGAATTTTTTGAATTCCTCTGCAATTGCATTGCTTTCTAAGTCAAGAATACAACTACCAGGACAGATGTAGGAACATACAGGCCCAGAGGCCTACGGAGAAGCCCATGTTCTGACCACATTATGTGAGGACAGTGAAACCACTTAAAACTGTAATATCAATCAGATTTTCATCATTGTAACCATGGTGCCTCTATAGTAGATGGTCACTGTTATAGAGTAAAAATGCACTTCAAACCCATATAGAGACTATCAACTATAGTTGTGTTTAAGGCTAATGTAGATCAATATCAAACTGCACCAAAAGCAGTCTGATCTTTGACCTACACTGTTAACTTTTGAAACTTTGGACAAAGAGCAACCTTGAAATTGCATTTTTTGGGGTCTTACAGATCTGTCAGGTTTTTTCCACGCCATTCTGGTGGTTAATGTGAAACATGCAAGAGGGCTGTTGAACAGCAATACTGTATGGTTATTCCATCTATCTTTAACACAGTGGAATTGTATATTAAACTGAACAAGCAAAAAATTCTTCGTTCATTCTCTTCCGTGTTTGCTTGGAGTCTCTAAATCACCATATTCCATAATTCCATAATTACTGGGATAACTGCAGTATATGAACCATATCTTAGATCTTCATTTTAATCTGTGCTGTGACCTGCAGACCACTTCCAAAAACATAGCAAACACAAGAGGGCCACAAAGCAGAGCAAAAAGGTTACCAACTGCAAACAAATAAATTAAGTCTACATGCATAAAAAAATATCAACTGTGACGTGAAAGTCATTAATACAAGTGTTCATCTCTTTCCATTTAGATTTCTACAATAAAACTCAAGGACTTCAGCTTAACTCTGTACCTAAATTGGGGTTGATGCACTTTTTCTCACACAATATAACAGCACTGGCTGTTTGCCTGTTTTTCTTGGAGGGTGGGGGGGGAGGTGCTTTAGATTTATCCTACTTTTCAATAACTGATTTTCAATAACAATTCAGTAAAATCACAGCAATACCTCATTTCCTGTATTTTGTATGTGCTTGGCTACCATGCTATGTTCAGTGCCATGCAAAAGGGACTTCTATACTACAAGTACCATAAAAAGGGCTAAAACCCAAAACCTCCTATATATAAGAAATGCAAGCAAATTAACCAAGTGCTAAGCAACTGGGGCATACTTTGTGAAAGACAAATTTTTAACATTTTTCAATCATTTGAAACAACATATTAAGAGCAATGGCACACAACTGCTCATGAGTCACAGGGAAAAAAAAGTCTAGACATTGTAGTTCTAAAGCCTAATTTGACCAGAGCATCTTAAAATAAAGGAAAAGTACAAAGGCGTAACTAAGATTTTAGACTCATTGTGCACCCTGACACGAGACCTGTATTTAACCCCTGTGGTGGCAAATAGAATACTAGTGCAATGTTTTAACTACTCCGACTCTACATGTCCACAATTTGTTTGTCTATTTTCTGATTGGTATGATACGCTTCCAGGTTATGTGTGGTGTGGCTCCATCTTGCTAAAACTAAATACTAACAAATGCGCCTCCAATGTTATTACTTTTACTTCTTAGTATGAGAATGGAATTCTTCTTCAAAAGTTTCAGATGGCCTTTCTTATTTACAGTGTTGTCATGTACTCATTATCTCTGAAAAACAAAGAATCTGCAATATCGTTTGCACTGAAAGCAGCCCATGTAGTGAATTGTTTCATTCTGTATCAGTTTTTCAGAATGAATATCCAGTATTTGTGTTGCTTAAAACGCTTTCTCCTATTTGTAAACTTGTCTGTTTCTAAGTTAATCTTTCAACGAAGACTTGGCATTATTTAATTGCAACAGTCGTTATGTAAGACACTTATGGAAAGACCTTGTCAGATGAATTGTAGTTTATCAACAAAATTGCTACAGTAATGTCCATACATTATACGAGTACATGTACATGTATATCAAATAAAATTTCTTTGTGTTTGCAAAAAGTTGGTAGCTTTCCATTTTGTTTTAAACTCATACATGTAGACAATACTAATGTTTAGAATGAGGACAGACATTATGAAGCACCCTGTAACTGTGCTTACTAACCACATGTCTAAGTATATATATGCTTTTTCAATAAGGAGGTGCAATTTCATTGCTGCAAAAGGTGAGGAAAAAAAAGATTGGCAAATATTCCCCAAATTACATGTAAACTATAGCTACATGAAGCTACAAGTACTTGTTCATACAAATTGGGTTTGAATATGAAATTGTTGAAGACCAACAATCAGAATTCACCATTTCTGAAAAAAAGTATATTTAAAGATGTGTATGCACCTGTACCCACCTCTGATATTACAGCTATCTTTTTCAGATTCGAAAATAAGAGAAACATGGTGAATTGAGTTCACTATCTGTAAGAAGGGGCTTCAGGTACTGGTAGCTGCAGATAGTAGATGCTGGGGGTAACATTGGTATCGTACGTGTCAACTAACAAATACTTCAATTTCATTGATTTTCAAACTGAGCCACTGTAAATGTCAGTTTTTTGTAACATTATCTCTGTTTATCATCTAGCCTTTTGCAAAACTTTCCTTACAAAAGCAATCTCTGAAATAACTGTGGTAACAAACATGTCATCTTAAAGTCATTATAGGGTACTAAGTGTTATTGTCTGTACTTTATGAACTACTTACAATGTATTCATATCTAGAATGCCTGTATTTTCAATGATTCAAACTTTTGACAAAAGCCGATTTCGGTGTGGGCGTTGTGAATATCAATACTTATTTTTCTGTATAAAGTGGAAATAACGGACATGTCAAAAAATAATTGATCTTTGCCTTTTTTGAAAATACACAAACATTTTACCCACTTTGTTGCCCACTTGAATGACGGATTTTGAAGTATTTTCGTTTGTTGTGTCATTACAACAATAATGATTGTTTCTGGCTTAAAACACCATTCTCATTGAATAGTAACATATTTGAAATATGGTATTTACGTCCACATGTCTGTCAATCGTAGACTATCGAAAATTCTGAAGCCCTCCACAGAGGGATTTAACTTTTCTGTCGATCACTCAAACTATAGTTTATAAGTTTAATTTTCTTGTCATAAACTATGCATAACCATTTTTTAAATGACTGTCCGGGAGCCACTTCGGTTAGAATTGTGTTTCTGTGGGATTTAATTCTGCTTGAGAGAGGTACTGGTCTGATTGTGCTTTTTCCACAGGTTTTGCCTTTTTTGCCTCATTGAGGCTTCTGAAATACTCAGAAATATGCTCTTTGAATGATCAGAGGATGCTCAAAGAATCATAACCATAAACTAGGTTTTGTCTTTTTACACACCATACATGCATACACGCCATACAATGCTAATCAATCAAATGTCAATTTCGCCACGCCCCATTTGCATCCAATGGAGTACACACAACTATCACACAATATCCACACTGGAGAGACCTTCTTAATGTGAAGCCCTAAGTTCTGCCGACATAGATCCCTTTCAATACTTCCACTGTTTTGGTATATTTCTCTGACCCACTTGTGTCTATGTCTTCTTGTAAACCACGAAAAAGTGTAAAAATACAAAGCATTATATAGAGATTTTGTATGAAGTGATTTCTTTCTCCATCCTAAATATTTCGGACCATTTCCAGTACCTTGTATATCACAATAGTTACTGAAGATTATGTGATCAGTATAGTAAGAAAATACAGCTGTAGCCTGGGTTCCACTCCAATCATTTTTTCATTTTATAACCAGACATTACTTTGTCAAAAATGACTGTAATGATTATAGAACCAAGCAACAATATTGTCACAGATCTGTGCAGACCATGAAGGGGACCGCAAAAAGGAGTGATTAAAAGATAATCACTTAAATGAACTTACGGTATATAATCAGGGGGGAAAAAAACAATGCAATTTCAAGGGACAGTATAGATCGAAGATCATTGTAGGGTATGTCTGCAAAAGGCAGTCTGACCTTAATCTACTTTGTCCATTAAAACAACCAAATTTGTGCCTGCTGCTTTAACCCTTAACTACACAATCCCATGTTAAAACACCCCTGACAAAGAATACTGAAAACATTATAGAAAAAGGAGAAAATTCTGGTTGCCAGCATTTTCTTCTTCCCACAATGTTATATATTATACCCTTTTAAAAAGAAGAATTTCCACTTTTGAGTCACATTTGTCGTCTTCAAAGGCTTTTTATTTGGACAGGTCTAAAATTTTTGTCATTTGGTAAAGTGTTCAGGCTTAGTTGAGACGAATTTTCTGTTGTAAGTATATTTGATCTAATCCCATTTCTTCCCCATTAGGCACTTGCATATTATGTCTTTGTCTTATGGGCATCTGACCCACTTAGAGAAGTACGTGTAATTCCAATATCAGACTACAGGTTTTTTGGCTGTCTATTCTTGGTTGGGGCTCAATAAGCAACTTAAGTTATCAAATGCCTTTATTTTTAAGACAATTCATGCATTTTCCAAAAAGAAATGTTTTAATTCGAAACAAAATTGGTGCTTCATGAATCCCACAATTTATCTTTTTGTATGCTTTTCCTAAAAACAACTCATAAAATCGTGCAGAAAAATTAGATAATGAAACAAAATTATCCACTTAATTTAGATAATTATGTAAGAAACACTTACATAATAATTAACGTATTAAGTAGTGCTACTTTCATTCTACGAAAACCCTTCAGCAAATAATAAGCTTTTTTTCCAACCCTTAGCAAAAAGGTTTTGAAGACATTGTGGGAAAATGAGAATGTCTATAACCAGCATTTTCTCTTTTCTTCTAAAATGTTTTCTACCCTTTCAAAGATCAATCCCGCCATCTGATACGGATCTAATTTGTTTTTCGAAAATGCTTCATTGTAGATAAATCCAACATTTCTTATCTGGTACAGGGTGAATCCTCCAAGCAACAAGCACAATCTACAATACTTAAAGATGCCCGTCTACAGCTGGTGAGCAAAAACGCTGTTAAATTTCAAACAATTTAGAATGGTACAGACATCAGTCCTTTGTGTAAACATGGATAAATTACTGACATATATGGTGTACTTGAAAAAAAGAAACACAGAGATTTGTATTAGAAACCGAACATTGGTCAGAAGAAAACTGGCTGACGATCGGAGCTGTAAACAATGGCGGTGCATCACGGAAATTTATCTTTCCGCCTAGAGCCGGATACGGTGTAATTTGCATATATAGGCCGCGACCTCGTCTGAAAATCGGGGCTGCAACAGAGAAGCCTCCATTTTCCTTCGTTTACCTCATTAGGCACAGGGCGAAGGTCAAATATAGTCACGTGACGGAATGCATGATCATCATACGAATCTACCCGAGTGTATAATGGACATATCGAAGTCTTCGATTAAAATACCTGAAACGACGAGTCTGCTTACATGGAAGGCCGCAACTCAGTGAAATGCATTTTCTATCGACTGTAATCTAAGCAACCTTGCAACCATGAGGCGTAATATTTGGCATGAAGATATGAGAATGACTATAGTTTGATAAAATAAAGACAAAATGAGTTAAAACCGGCTGAAAATGAGTATCAGGGCCTCTTTAATCTATGTAGTCACAAGTGCTATGTGACTAGGCAAAAACAACCATGAAAATATATTCTTGTCCTTTTTCCTGACTGCAAAACTTTCATTACAATCATTAGCCCCTTTAACAGTTTACCACTAAAAATCTCGCGTTTATTAACTCTGGGGGAAAAGCCTACTGAAAAAATAGTGGGAAAAGAAGAAAATACTGGTAATATTATCAAAACAAACATTCTGTTCAGCAGTCATGAGAATTGGGCAGAAATAAGGTGACTAGAGTGTGCACAATGTTTTCAAAATTTGTACTGGTGACATAATTTTGTACATAATTTGACCCATATTCAAACTACTTTGTGGTACATCAAAAGACAAACATTCTGTTTGTATGTTTTTATTGGAGTTTAACAGCGTTTTAACAGCTTAGGTCATATGGCGGTCAGTGCACAGGTCTACGCATGTGTATCCTGGCTTTCTCACACCAGTACTAACACAACTTTCTTTCCAAGTCACTGACTACTTCTGTCACCAGAGAGAAAGTCTGCCTGACCCGGGTATCAAACTCAAAACCTCCAAGTCTTAATAAATTATGCTAACCACTGAGATATCACAAAGACAAACATGTTGAAGAACCTTCACAAGTATTTGACTGAAAATGTAGCCTCTAGAATGCACTGAAGGTTTTTCAGAGATTGGTCCCAGGGACCTAGATTTTCAGTGACCCAAGTGACCCATTTTCACACTCAATTAAGATATTATCAAGACAAACATTCCAACAGGCATTCATGAGAATCTTAAAATATGGCCTCTAGAGTGCTCAAAAGGTTTTTCTGAGATTTTGTCTCAGTGAACTATAAACTACTTGTTGACCCAAATTGACCATTTTCACACTTACCAGAGATATGACAAAGACAAGCATTCTTACCAACTTTCCTGAGAATCACACATAGTCAAAACAATCTTTTTCTAAAATTTGACCTTGTGACCTACTTTTTGACCCACTGTGACCAAATTACATTTAAACAATGATATAATCAAGATAAACATTCTGACCAATTTTCATGAGTAGACTAAAAATGTGGCCTTTAGAGGGCACACAAGATTTCTCCAAGATTTGACCTAGTGACCTACTTTATGACCCAATGTGACCCAATTTTAAACTTTGTCCAAGACATTATCAAGACATTCTGACCAACATTCATAAGCAACAGACTGAAAATGTGGCATCTAGGGTGCACACAAGGTTTTTCTAAGATATGACACAGTAACCTGATGTAACCCAATTTCAAACTTGTGTAAGATATTATCGAGACAAACATAATAACCAATGTTTATGAGTATCAGACTGAAAATGTGACCTCTTGAGTGCAAACAAGGTTTTTCTAAGATTTGTCCCAGTTACCTTCTTTTTGATCTGACCTGACCTTACTTTCAACTTTCATAAGTATCCCACTGAAAATGTTGCCTCAAGAGTGCACACAAGGTTTTTCTAAGATTTGTCCCAGTGACATACTTTTTGACCTGAAGTGACCTAATTTAAAACTTGTCCAAGATATTATCAGCACAACTATGCTGACCAATTTTCAGGCATTTCTGACCACAAATATAGCCTCTAGCATGCACACAAGTTAATTGTTGATCCCAGGACAACACAGACCGCATAACAACAAAAGCTCACCTTGAATACTTCGTACTCAGGTCTGCTGAAAATGAATCATTATTTTCCCTTTCAACAATCAGTTCTAAGCCGAGTGAAAAATCTCTACAGTTAGAATTAAAACAGACACACCTTATGTTACATCTGAGGATTTCTTGAACTTAAAAGTATAGCAGACTTGGAAGATACACCCTTCAACAAACTTTGGAAAGAGAGTTAAAACTTTTTCAAACAAATTTCTATAAATTTAGGTTATTCTTTGGCATATAATTATTTTTTAGCATACAATCATCATGAACTCATGATGAAAAAAAAAAAAGATTTTAAGACAATAATTATATCTAGCTTTCTTTTCAGGTCTGAGCAATGCTTGAACCCAAGCCAGTCTAGGTAACTACATACACATTGAACAAATAGGAAAAATATATAAACATACCATTTCTCACAACCATTTATTTTGGAATCAAGCCAAATTTTGTTGGGATTTCGTACTAATTGTTAAAAACATTCCTTCAAGTTTCAAAGCAATGGGACCTATTTTGTGGACTTGGTTGATAAAACAAGAATAAGTCTTCAAATGGCTGCTTTTTGTAAACTAATCATTGGATTACCGTATTTCAACCCCTTGATAATACAAATGACTTTGAAAATACAAATTATCTGTGCAAAAGAATCAGATAAAAAATGTGGACTTTAATGCTTAAATAAGAAAATGACTAATGCACAGACAGACAGACAATGGAAACCATGCCATGACATAAGCTCTTCTGACCTTTGGCCAGTACACGTACCACTCTTGTAAAATACTGTGGATATATGTGTCGAAAATTTTGCGAATTACCAATTACCGAAATTTTGCGTACGGAAATGTTTGCGAATTCAAGACACTCATTACTTGTGGGTATACTTGCGGTAAAAAACATGAATAGACAAGTTTGCAAATTCTTCAAATTTGCAAAATTGCTAAAATTTCCACATTGCAAAAATTTCCACTTATACAGTATCAGTATACAGTATTCCAAGGCAATATTTTACAAAAATTCTATTATGATAATATTCCTTATGTTTTAGAAAATACTGATAATTTATATGCTGATTTAGAGAGTACATGTAAGTGGGCCATAATAGCCCTCTATCTCGCACCTGGCCAATTATAATGCAGTATAACATCTGGCAAACCTTACATGGCGAAAAAACTGTTATGCATATGTATGCATGTTCATATTTTTTGCTCAGTATGCAAAAAAATGTATATAAGTTTTCAAAATTTTCTCCAAATATGTCAACATATTTAATCATAAATTTGGATCATTATCAAGGAAACAACCATTTATCTTTTTTTACCAAAAGCTGTCTGCTATATTCCAATACCAGGGTTTTTGCCAATGACTTAATTAAGTGCACTTTGGATTAATTGAAAGTATTTGTAATTAAGAATGATTTCAGACTTTGTCAATTGACCTACCTATCACCATGTGTTACCTTTTGGTGAAGGCTACTTGACTCCACAGAGCACATCAATGATCAAGGCAAAGAGTGTATAATGGTTCCCTAAGTTTTTAATCTTAATATTTTACTGCATTTTTTAGAATATGCTATAGCAAAGTACCATGCATGAAAGCTAAGCACATTCTTACCTATTGTATACAAAGTATTCTATATCTCCAGAAAAAATACTGGCTGAAAGGGGGTAAGTTGTAGACTTGGTGGTCAAATGTGGGGATTTTTGATCCAGCCACTCCACATTATCAAGGTTTGACCTGAAAATTGAGGGAAGGAAAACAGAAATTAATTGTATAGACAAACGGAACAAGATGGCCATGATGGCCTTATATCGCTCCACTGGCTAATAAGTAAAAACCTTACATGCCAAACATTACAATACCTGGCCAATTGGTTTCAAACTCAAGGACATACACAATTTTCTCTATAAAATCCCACCAGAAAGTAATGACCCCAGGGCAAAGCTATTTTTGACCACAGAGCTATAATTACTTGAATCCGGGTAGAGGTCCACAAGATAAAGCCCAATACCAAATAATACAGGTCTAAAATGTATGGTTGTAAATAAGAGGGTTTTCAAAGTTTCCTCAATAAAAGAACCTATAAAACATGAGACCCCTGGGACAGGGCTAAATTTGGTAGCCCTAGGTCTTATGGTAAGTAACAAGAAGATTTCTAAAGTTTTCACTGTACAAGCCTAGTACAGATAACTGTCCCCAAATGTGATGTTACTTTTTGACTGGTCGCTTCTGGGTACAGAGACGATCGATGAAAAAACAGTTGAAATCTCCGCACAAATTTTGTTTGTAGGTTTAAACTCTAATAATTTCACAAATAAAGCACAAAACTAGGATTTGAACATACCTGTTGCTTGCATATTCGATAACCCTTTGTTTGAAATACAAATGTTGTCAATTTAAAAGCTGAACATAAGAAAAAACAGTTCATTTCATCTGTTACTCGAGTTATTTACCTTCACACAAAATGGCTGCCACACACAATAAATTTTGTCATTTTTTTTCCGAGATTTACATGTTATAAACGACTTCTAAAAGCTCTTTAGGTAATGAAAGGATAAATACTTTGTCTTTGGTCATATTTATTACATAAAGTTAATTGCATTTCGCTGCAGTACAGATTAAACCAACAACACAGAAAGTCAGTATAGCACTCTATCTTTGCTACGCAAAATTTACAATGGACTTGAGAAGGTACGGTGCACAATAAATGTCGAAATATGAAAAAAAATTACTATAGATTCTCATTATTGAGATTATATATGTTCAGGCAAAACTTGTGACCCCTGGGGCAGGGCCAATTTTGACCCCAGGGCTATAATTTGGGCCCCCTTTGTAGTGGCCCACTAGATAAAGCTACATGAAAAATTTGGTAGCCCTAGGCCTTATGGCTAGGTACAAAAAGATTTTTAAAGTTTTCCCTAGGTAAGCCCATGTAAAACTTGTGCCCCCTTGGAGGGGCCAAATTTGACCCCAGGGATGTAATTTTGGCCATCTTATTAGAAGCCCACTAGATAAACTTACTTGCAAAATTTGTTAGCCCTATGCCTTATGGCTAGGTACAGGAAGATTTCTAAAGTTTTCACAATATAAACCCATGTAAAACTTGTGACCCCCGGGGCGGGACCAATTTTGACCCCAGGGCTATAACTTTAAAGAAATTTGATAGAGGTTTATTAGATACAGCTGCATGCCAAATTTGGTGGCCCTGGGCCTTTTGGTTTTTGAAGGAATTAAATTCTTTCAAGAACTTCTGAAGAGGGCCATGGCAGGATCATTTCTGTGAAGTTTCATCAAAACTGGATGGGTAGTTTCAGAGAAGATGTTTAAATAAAAGTTAACACACAAACGGACGCATGCATGCACGACAGACACCTGACCATGATGTAAGCCCGCTGGCCTTTGGCCAGTGGAGCTAAAAATAGACGGCTGTCAACCAATGTTTGTATAAGCAATAGGGCCATGCTTACCCTGTATTTTTCGGCGCAGCTGAATGATCTTACTTTGACCTACTTTTAGTGATAGAATGAAATGAATCGTTACTCATTTTGTGACTGGCTATGTGTGAACTATGCAAAAGAACTTATGGCCTCAGTAAAAATTTACCAATATTTTGAGAAAAGTGTTCATGACTAAGCAATCACATAATGATCACATTCATCCATGTAAACGTGTACTGTAAACATTGTATCTGCAATGCAGATTTTAAACATCGAAATAACATCCATAATCTAAATTATAAAGATAACATATTAACAATGCGTACTTTGGAGTTTTCTATTTCATTCAATGTAAGAAATTTGGTACCCGTTTTGCCTGGCGTAAAACCGAATACAAAAGGCAAAATTAGGCTAACACTTCATTGTCTAATATATAATAAAAGAAAACCGGTGGTAAAACCACTTATTTTGATTTCATGTCATAATGAACAAGATGGCTATGATTGCCCTATATCATTCCACTGGCTTTACCTGACAATGCCGAGTTGTAATGACCCTGAAACAGAAGGCTTTTGAAAACATGGTGTGAAAAGAAGCAAATGTTGTCAACCAGTGTTTTCTCCTTTTCCCACAATGTTTCCTACCCTATCAAAGACAGAAATAACCACTTAAGCTGCATTCAATTTGTTGTCTGCAATGGCTTTTAATTTGGTCCAGTCAAAAAATTGTCGTTTGGTAAAGAGTAAAATAAATGTACCATGCAAATAATTGACATTGACAGAGACATACAGCATAAAAATTCTGTACAGCAATTAACTTACATAGAAAAATTACCCCCCCCCTCCAAACAAAAACAGTTGTATCTTTTTCAAATGCAAAGACAATGTCAGTGAATACATGCAGGTTTTTCAATGGCATGAAAGGTAAAATTCTGGAACAAAAAACTGAAGGGTAGAAACCCTACTTTATATTAAATATTCCACTCATCTGAGCATGACTATTGGCATCAAAATAAATCATTTTCCCTGAAAACTGAACATTTTCTATCCAAAAAACTTCAATACCCAACACCAATCAATAGTGCAGTTTGATAATCAAGGGAGGCAAATATCAAACAAACTGTATATCTCTTATAATTGGAGTTATTTTCCTATATATATGTGTGTGTGTGTGTGGGGGGGGGGTTGTGTGTGTGTGTGTGTGTGTGTGTGACTATCTAAGCACATGTTAACTTATGATCCCCCTGATGGGGCCAATTTTAGCCCCAGGGCTATAATTTTAAGAATTTTTGTAGAGGTCTATTAGATGAAGCTACATGCTAAATTTGGTAGCCCTACACCTTATGGTTTCAAACAAGAAGATTTTAAATACTTTCAGTATTTTTCAGTTTTGTTGCCATGGCAACCAGAGTTTTTAATGGAATCAAATTCTTTGAAGGATATTTTAAGAGGACCATGGTAGGATCATTTGTGTGAAGTTTCATTAAAATTGGATTGGTAGTTTCAGAGAAGATGTTTTAAATAAAAGTTAACGCACGCATCCACACATGCACGCACACATGGACAGATGCACAGACAACCACACAAAAAACACAGGGCCATGACATAAGCGCACTGGCCTTCAGCCAAAGGAGCTAGTAATAAAACTTTGTCTTGAATTTTGGGGCTGTTATTCACAACATGAATATTTATGTCTGCCTAGCAGAACAACCCATTTTATTGCAATGCCAGCGAAGCATTGAGATGAACTGACTAAACCCTGTCTTTTGATGATGACACTAGTTTAAATTAAAAGGTTTCATTGTTAGAAAAAAATGCAGATCTTTTTGTTTTCTTTTTAAAATTTCATGGTATGGTCAGATTAGACTTAAATTTATACAGGAGTCTTGCTGCTCCTATTCCCACTTTTCCCACATATTCCATAAACTGTCCATTGCAGGAATGTGTAAAGTCTTATTTGTGCCACAATTGATCAACATATAAATTGTTTCTTTTAGTAATTTCCTACAATTTCAAAAATCATAAGGCTTTAAGGTTTAGACAAATTGCATAATCATTCAAAGGGGTGTGAAATTACTAGTATTGTTTTGCTCCCTTGCCATGTTGGACTGGTGGGTGGAAAAAGTTACCTTTCCTTGTGTCAGTATCACTTGTCCTTGAGTGATATGTCATATTCATGAAGATCTATTTGGTAAAAGTCTATACATGTACAGTTTTAAGATTTTAGTTGTATTCAATTTGTATTGGTGTATTGTTATTGAATTGTGCATGAAGCTAAATTAAATATTTCTGTATTTGCTCCACGACACGCTCAGACATTGTTTTCTTGTCATGCCCTCCCCTATTTTCTTCTCAAATAGGAATCTTATGTCTTGCGCATATGTCAAAACCTAGGGTAATCCTTTGATCCAATAAATTAGATGTAGTTACGGGATCAGTCTAGTTGTGATGAATGTGTCTTGCTTTTACAGATTACAAGATACATTAAACTGGTAGCCTGTTATCAATCTTAGTATCAACTCCAGGGCCACAGAAATCCGAAAAATTGTTGGATCAGAGGGATTCATAACACAGAAAACTTACACCAAATTATTTTCAAAAACTTTTTAAATCAAAGCGTTGAAAACACTGGTGTGTTATTTGTCAAGGAAGCCATTGTGAGGAATTAATAATTTAAAAAAAATAAATATTATTCAAATATTGGCTTGAAAGTCAACCTACTAAGCAAATTAATACCTTTTTGGTTGAGGGATAATACTCATGCCAAAGTTTGGATTATTTTTGTATTGGCAGTCTCCCTTTGGTCATTCAGGAGGAGTCAGGAGTAATGTTCTATGACGGTCTGATGCATGATGGGTAGAGAGAAACCATGTAAATAAAATTAGTTTTGTACCTGAAAACTATGATTTTGAGATATCTTTGGCAGTCAAGATCTAATTGCCAACATTACAATAAATTTTTTCGATCTGTAAATATTCATGCACAATCAAATGGTGTAGTGTACAATCAAATCATGGGACGAACAAGCCCACAGACAAACTGGTTTTGAAATGAACAAGCTCGGAACCAAGTGGTCAATAGACAAATATTGTACCATTGAGCCAATAGAAGGCTATG
The DNA here is from genome assembly GCA_946811185.2 of Hippopus hippopus. Classification (NCBI taxonomy): domain Eukaryota; kingdom Metazoa; phylum Mollusca; class Bivalvia; order Cardiida; family Cardiidae; genus Hippopus; species Hippopus hippopus. Next base: position 33,009,766 of record OX328099.1, on the reverse strand, counting down.
AACGGGTGAAGCTATTTTCAATGAAAAAAAAAAAAGTATTTCCACAATCGATCCAGTTTCTTTTAATATGCCATTTCCAATTACATATCTGAGTGCTATGGAAAAACTTATTTCTCAGAGAAAAATTGATTTGATTTGGTTTATTTCCTTCGGTTTTGCACAAACTACAAGTAATGGTTTTGAAAATTCAATATTGAATTCATATTGGCATTGTCTTTGACAAATGCCACAAAAATTGTTCCACAATAAACTCAATATGGCCAGTGAGAAGTATACTTAGCCTATACAAACCTTTAGTCATTTCTACAGGCTTGTTTAGATACCCGTATTGAACTTTAGGTCAAGTGTTAAATTGTAAATTGTCCCCTTTTTAATCCAATCATTGCAATTTCACTAGGTCAACTGTCAACCTGTTAATTGTTCCCTATTCAATCCAATTATCGCCATTTCACTTTGACAGAAAACACAGTATTTGGCAGACTCAGGTAATCTGTTCATCAAGTCAAAGCATCTGCTATTTGCATGCAAAGTCTGAAATTATTAATTGTAATAGAATGACTGCTGATTTTTCCAGGGTAATCTGTACCTGATGTCAAAAGATAATGATTTTAACACCTGAATAGAGCAACTGTATACTTTCATAATGCTTGATTGTGGACTTTTTTTTTCACTTTTGGCAGAATTTGTTCGAGTATGATCTAATAATGGAACATCTCGGAGATAATCAAGTTTTCTGGAAGTGTCATTAGTTATCTCCCTTATTGGGTTTCAATGCCATTGTAATTGGTCCATCTTTTATTCTTGAAAAGAATTGTGTGCTTTGTCACACATTATGTAGATATATTGGGGTGATCCAGACGATTTTTGCATGAATGAGCGCAATGTCTTGAATAAACACTGCCATCATCAATCGGCTGGACTGATTGAGGTTACAAAATTTCTGTTGCCCTGATCAACTCTATCAAAAAGTTATGAGAGATACAATGAGTACCAGTTTAAAGTAACAATCAATGTCAATATTCACAAAACAGAGTGATGGTGTTCAATATCTCATTCAACCACCATTGTCAACGAAAAAGAAGAACATGTCAGCCACTCATAAAACATGTGTGTAAATATCAAAGTCTGATGAAGACACCTTGTTCATTTAAGTGATAGTTGGCTTTACTTTCGATTTGGTTTTGCTGATGGATAAAAATGTATTACACCTGTAAGAAAATGTACATGCCCAGCAGGACAAACTTGTCAGGTTATTTTACCCGCCCAAAGCCAAAAGTTACATGCAGTTGCAAGCTGGCTAGTAGAATTTTACACCTCTGTGTAACAGCAGAGTAGGGATCCTCAATGGCTCAGTGGTCAATGCAGTGGCTTTGCAGCCAGGAAATCCTGGTCTGACATCTGTTACAGAGCTAAATGCTCTCTTGAAGCAGAAGTGAAACAAAAAATTACTGGCATAATTTTGTGAGTGAGACGGGCAAATATGTCTGTATGCATGATACACGGTGTGATGCAATAAAAACAACCTTTAATTTCCATTAACATAATTGAAAACGTTTGCAGACCACACATGAATTGTGGCTCATATGATGGCATATGCCTTGGAAATTGTATAGTACATTGAAAGAAGGGGGGAGAAAATGATGGTTTCCAGCATTTCCTCTTCTCCCACTAATTTTCTAAAACTTTCATTCACTAGGGTCAGTATTTAAACACAGGGTTGTTTGGTAAAGTGTTGAAAGGGGGGATCAGGTGTCTTTTAGGGTAGCAAAATGAGTTTTAAAATGTCATCCAAAGTAGCAGATCTGATGTCATCTTTAATCCTGTAAGAGAGTGATCCATAATCCAACTTAACTCTTTACCAAACAATCCCCAGTTTTGATGACCCTGAGGAAAGAGGCTATTTAAAAAAAAAACATTGGGGGAAAAGTAGCAAATGCTGGTTACCAGCATTTTCTTTTCTTGCAATGTTTTTTATCCATTCAAAAGCAAATCCAATTATTTGAGACATATTTGAATTATTGTCTACAAATGCTTTATGTATTTGAGCCTACAGCTATGTTGTTCGATAGTTAATCTCATTAAACAAATTTGCAGCAAATTCTTTTGACAATTTCAAACATGGAAAACCAAAATGAATTCAGATTTAATTCATGAATAATTATTTGACTAATGAAACTGCTTCTTTAAATCAGTTTCTCCACTGAAATTGAGTTCAAAACACTTTCTCCTTTTGCCACAATGTTTTACGAGTGGTTTTCTGTAAGAGAACTGTTTTTGCTAATTGCGAAGGTCTTTTTCTCCAATTTAGCATTCTAAGGACTAATTCTTTCCGCATCAACCCAACCAATTTCTTTCCTTTTCTACCCTTCCAAAAAAGAATTTCAATTGGTTGCTGGTTACCAGCATTTTCTACTTTTCCTATGTTTTCAGAAGACTTTTTCCTAGGGTCATTAAAACATGGGATTATTTGGTAAAGGGTTATATCTTGCTGTCATCATAGGTAAGTGATTTAGGTGTTCAGTTTGTAATTTTGAAACTCTAGTTTGATCCTGACTCTCAGTGATAGCTGTAAGGGAGTGCCCTTTGGCAAAATACTGCAGAGGCCTAGCCTAGTACCATGGAAAACCTGGAAACAAGTGATTGAGTCAGCCATTTCTGAAGTATGGCTAAAATATCATTGACAGAGTTATAAAACATTTTTTAACCTGCCTTCCAATTTACTAAGCAATATCAAGGTGACTGTTTCAAACTATCAAAATCCATGTATTTCTCTTATTACAGTAGGTTTGTTTGTCTGTTTGTTAATTTGTGTGGTATTTTCAATATCATTTCAGCTTTATTGCCACAGCCAGTACACCTTTCCTGGAGTTCTTTTAACAGTTCTTTGCACAATATTCTTCCAAAGGCACTGGTTGCTTTCCCACATAACTATCATAGGAAGAACCATCAGGGGTGAGAAGGGAATGAATCCCTTAGCAATGACATATATCATCAATTCTCTAGAAAGATATTTGCCAAGCTTGGGATTCAAACAAGTGACCCCTGGTTTCAAACCCGTACTTTACTGACAAAGCTACCAGGCTTGACCTATCATGACCGGCTGAAAATCTTTGTGACAAATACAAATACAACTGACTGGGAATCATGGTTTCAAGGCAACAAGAAATCAAGGTTTCAAGGCAACAAGTAAGATAGGTGTTCCCTCAAAAAGTAGTTAACAGAACTTAATTATTTTTCTGTGATTTGCTCCAGTCTCCTGCTTGGTATACTTTAACCCTTTACCAAATATTCCAGAGATTTAACGACCCTAAAGAATAAGCCCTTTGAAAACATTGTGGGAAAAGGAGACAAGTGGGCCATTATGGCCCTAAAGTCGCTCACCTGAGTCTTTTGACCAAACATGACCCATTTTCAATCTCTTTTGAGATATCATGACAAACAATCTACTAAGCTTTCATCATTATTGGACTGAAAATTTGGCCTCTAGCATGTACACAAGCTTTTTCTAGAATTTCTCTCAGTGACCTACTTTTTAGTCAACCATAGCCAATTTTCCCATTGTAGGTTATTATCAAAACAAAGATCCTGACCACCTTTCATAAGTATTGGACAGAAAATGTGGCCTATAGAGCATACACAGGGTTTTTCTAAGATTTGACCTATTGACCTAGTTTTTGACCAAACATGACCAATTTTCAAAGTCGTCTGAGATGTCATCAAGACAAACATTCTGACTAAGTTTCATGAGTTTTGGACTGAAAATGTGGCCTCTAGAGCAAACACAAGATTTTTCTAAGATTTGACCTAGTGACATAGTTTTTTACCCAACATGAACCATTTTTGAACTCGTCTGAGATATCATTAAGTCAAACATTCCGACCAACTTTCAAGAGCTTTGGACTAAAAATGTAACCTCTAGAGCGTACACAAGGTTTTTTTTAAGATTTGACCTAGTGACCTAGTCTTTTGCCCGACATTACCCATTTTCAAACTTGTCCAAGATATCATCAAGACAAACATTCTGACCAAATTTCAAGAGTTTTGGACCAAAAATGTGGCCTCTAGAGTGTACACAATGTTTTTCTAAGATATGACCTAGTGACCTACTTTTTGACCAGACATGACCCATTTTCAAACTTGTCCAAGATATCTTAAAGACAAACATTCTGACCAACTTTCAAGAATATTGGACTAAAAATGTGGCCTCTAGAGTGTGCACAAGGTTTTTCTAAAATTTGATCTAGTGACCTAGTTTTTGGCCCAGCATGACCCATTTTCAAACTTGTCCGAGACATCATCAAGACAAACTTTCTGACCAAATTTCCTGAGTATCTGACTGAAAATGTGGCCTCTAGAGCATACACAAGGTTTTTCTAATATTTGACCTAGTGACCTAGCTTTTGACCCGATATGACCCATATTCTTATTCAACCTAGATATCATCAAGACAAACATTCTGACCAACTTTCAAGAGTTTTGGGCTGAAAATGTGGCCTCTAGAGCGTACACAGGGTTTTTCTAAGATCTGATCTAGTGACCTAGTTTTTGACCCGACATAACCCATTTTCCAACTCATCCGAGATATCATCAAGACAAAAATTCTGACCAAGTTTCATGAGTATCTGACTGAAAATGTGGCTTCTAGAGTGTACATAAGGTTTTTCTAAGATTTGACCTAGTCACCTAGTTTTTGACCCAACATGACCCATTTTCGAACTGGACCAAGATATCATCAAGACAAATATTCTGACCAACTTTAAGAGTTTTGGACCAAAAATGTGGCCTCTAGAGGGTACACAGGGTTTTTCTAATATTTGATCTAGTGACCTAGTTTTTGACCCGACATGACCTATTTTCGAACTCGTCTGAGATATCATCAAGACAAATATTCTGACCAAGTTTCATTAGTATCTGACAGAAAATGTGGCCTCTAGAGTGTACACAAGTTTTTTCTAAGATTTGACCTAGTGACCTAGGTTTTGACCCGACATGACCCATTTTCAAACTCGTCCGAGATATCATCAAGATAAACATTCTGACCAACTTTCAAGAGTTTTTGATTGAAAATGTGGCTTCTAGAGCGTACACAAGGTTTTTCTAAGATTTGACCTAGTGACATAGTTTTTGACCCAACATGAACCATTTTTGAACTCGTCTGAGATACCATTAAGTCAAACATTCGTACCAACTTTCAAGAACTTTGGACTAAAAATGTAACCTCTAGAGCGTACACAAGGTTTTTCTTAAGATTTTACCTAGTGACCTAGTCTTTTGCCCGACATTACCCATTTTCAAACTTATCCGAGATATCATCAAGACAAACATTCTGACCAAATTTCAAGAGTTTTGGACCAAAAATGTGGCCCCTAGAGCGTACACAATGTTTTTCTAAGATATGACCTAGTGATCTAGTTTTTGACCCAACATGACCCATTTTCGAATCCATTTGAGATATCATCAAGACAAACATTCTGACCAACTTTCAAGAGTTTTGGGCTGAAAATATGGCCTCTAGAACGTACACAGCGTTTTTCTAAGATTTGATCTAGTGACCTAGTTTTTGACCCCACATGACCCATTTTCACACTCGTCCGAGATGTCATTAAGACAAACATTTTGACCAAGTTTCATGAGTATCGGACGGAAAATGTAGCCTCTAGAGCGTACACAAGGTAAAAGTTGACGACGGACGACGAAAAACGCACGACAGGCGCCAGACACAGCACGATCACAAAAGCTCACCATGAGCACTTTGTGCTCAGGTAAGCTAAAAATGCTGGTAATCAGCATTTTCTCCTTTTCCCACAATGTTTTCTACCTCATCAAGGACAAATACCATCATTAATTTCAGCTACATTACAGCTGTGGTCTGCAAATGCTTTCTGTTTGGACAGGTCTATGATTTGCTTGTGTGGTAAAGAGTTCACTCTTTGACTTATACAGGAAAAGCTGAGTCTTGTAGCTTGGTCAGTAACCTGCAGAGTTTAAAACTCACAAGTTACTTGTTCATTTTCCATGCTCAGCTAAATTCTTTCCATGGATCAATAGCAGTCAATATTTGACTATACAATTAATTCCTCCATCAAAGCATAACATTTAGACCATGTTTATTTTTGGAAAACAGTCAGTGGGTTGGAAAGAATTTTGTGCCAAGAACTGGTAAGAGAAGCTGGCGGAAAGCATGGATCAGTGCACTGTCTGCCATATATAACTTTAATAATGATGAAAAAAGCATCAAACACCAATCAAATAAATAAACAGATAAATCATACAGGAATAGTCTGGGACACAGCTGCTGCTGCCTGCTTCTGCACACACGGTGAGCAAATTTTCTGTCCCAGTGTTTTATAGACTTTTGCTTCTTTTAACTATCAATTTCTGTTTAGCTTTCATAATAGAAAAGTCTTAACCAATAATAGAATTCATCACAACTTAAGTTGTTTTTACAAACAGGGTAGAGAACATGCTCTCTGACCTAAAACCACCTTGAAATTACAATATTTTGTGAGTTTTATGAAACTAGAAGGTCCATTTCATTAGCTCAAAACTCTACAACTAAACATGCAGCAATTTCGAAACACTTTTCAAAGGCATTTTGCCATTTTATGCAGTATAATACAGCATAGTTGTACAAAGTGATACATGAAACACAGAAAGATAAAAAAACTTGCTCATAGTGGGTAATGCCTCTATGAGCCACCAATTGTTTCCTACACTTCTACAAGACAATGCAGAGTTTTGAATACACTGTTGAATAAGGCTTTGAAAGCCTTGCAAGAAAAAGGAGAAAATGAATTCTGCTAATAAGGCTTTGAAAAGATTGTGGAGAAGATGCTAGGAACCAGATTTTTCTCCTTTTCCCACAATGACCTTTTTCTACTCTTCCAAATGCAAACCGTATCAATTGAGCCATATCTAGTTTGTCCCCTGCACATGCTTATGAAATTGACACATCTAAAAGTTTACTGTCCAATAAGATTTTGTCATCTGCAAAATGCTTTCGAAATTAATGTCTAAAATTTCATGGTCTGGTAAAGAGATGCATACAGGCTCTAAATGTTTATCTTATATATACAAAGAATACTATGTTGTAGTTAACTTTCTTGAAGCTTATATTTGATCTGAGTCAAGCAAGACCAAATGCCAGGCCAGATGTCGAAATTTTCTTACGAAGCAAGAAGCGAATACAAACACCAGGAAAGTTACTACAACATAATATTCCTTTTATCATATACCTACAACTTTCAACAACAACATTTACAATTGCTGACATTTTATTTGAAAACAGCAAACAAAATGTGACAATTAATGGTGTGGAGGGTAGTAACTTTGTTTCTATGAATGGGAGATGAATATTGTAAAATAACATTTTGACTAATGAAATTGCAAATCAATGCATGTTTAGTCCATGGGCAAGTTACATCAATAAACCATATTTGGAACCGTATTCCACAGTGTGTAGATAGAGGTTTTTTTTCTGTCGTGTGTGTTATTCTATCCACTTGTGAGGCTTGTATTTAAGCCCAAAATTTACTGGTTATAAATTGCCATATTTTCTACGAGTAGTTGTTCTTTCCAATTTCATGGTATTGGATAGGATACACTGTAACAGGTATAAAGCTCAGAAAATAAGGAAGGTTAATTGTATCTCTTACTACCCACTGTTATTAACCCTTTACCAATACACAAAATTTTCCACTTTGCCAAACTGAAACCATTTGCAGACGACAGAATAAATGTGATTGAAAAACTGAAGTTTATTTTAAAAAGGGTTAAAAACATTTCGGGAAAGGGATGGGTAACAGCCTTTTCTCCTTTTCCCACAATGTTTTCAAAAAGCTTCTTTCTCCAGGGTCGTTAAAAGTGGGACTGTGCTGTAAAGGGTTAAGGAAATTCAGGTGACATTATGAAACTTTTGTGGATAGCATAGATCAGGATCAGACTGCACAGCACATGTAAATGCAGTCTGATATAGGATCTACAGTATCCAAGATTTAAGTGTAACTAAAATATCTTCCATGTTTGAATTTTTCAGACTTTAAAACACGAAGAATTTACAAACTCTGCAGTGCAAGAATGAACTCTTAAACCTCCTTTTACAACTATAGCTGCCTTTGCAGCAGTGTCTATTTTAGAAACTGAAAGTGAAGAGGGATTTTCCTCCTCCATCTAAAAAATAGGAGGAATTTAAAAAAAAAAAATGGGGGGGAACAATTTTCAAACAGATAAAAACCAAATAGCTCATTATAAAAGACATCTAGTCCTGTCCAAGAATATATATACATGTAGAGCAGAGTTACTAACCTGTTCACATGTCAAAAGACAGTTTCTGGAATATCCTTCACTAAATATTAAATTCAAAACAGCGGTAATTTCTGAGAGGTAAGAGTAAACTCTTTTGTTTTGGGAACTTTTCATTGTTCATTATTAACGTGGGAATGTTATGGATTGGGTCTGAATTTATGCATGATCTGAAAAAAAAAATTGTGTGCATCCTACAATCTTGCATCCTAGTATAGACACTGCTTTGCGACAGGTGGATCAAGATCAAACATCAAAAATACTGCAATCTGATCGTTGAGTTACACTAGCTACTTTATTGAAAGACTTTAGATTTCGAAATTGCAATTATTTGGGTCTAATTTTATAGACTACAAATGTCCGTTGGGTTTATTCTAAACACTAGGGGATAACTGTCATCAAACAACAAAGTTTTAGACTCGTCAATACTGAAAGCATTTTTGCAGACATCAAAATGAGTAAGACTCAAACATTTGATTTGTCTTTTGAAGGATAAGAGATATTGACGTAAAAGGAGAAAATGCTAGTTAGCATTTACACTGTTCGCTTTGCTGAAACACTGTTAAGAAAAGCTACCATGAAATTGCATTCTTTGGGTAGTATTTCTAGGATGAAAATGTTTGATAGGTTTATTTGGCCCTCTAAGTGTTGTAACACATGACTATTTTGTAAAGGATGTACAAGAAAAATGGGCACCACAGGTGAAACCAATCCAAATAAATCAAAGTTAATTGGATTGGGGGAATGAGATAGCTTTCAAGTATTGGATGAAAAAAAATCTAATTTCTCAGCAAGGAATGGCAGAGATATTTTTCTTTCATTTTCTCCATTTTTCCAAGTCACGAAAGAAAATATCTGGTGAAATGTTTTGGCCAAGAATTCATAATGACTTCCTGTACTCTGCACCAGAAAACATTATTTTCAACTAGTCAATATTGAAAACATTTGAAACCAAAATAATGTTACTCATTAGAATGATTTAATTTTTTCACTACCGATGACGACTTAAGGACATGTAGCTTCTGTAGATGGCATAGATAATGATCAGACTGCAGATGTAGCCTGATCTTTGATCTACACCATCCGCTACCTGATGCTAGACTTTGACCAAATGCATCCATAGTGGCAGTGGAAATCTACTTTTCTACCTCAAAAAAAAAGTTGATTTTCTGTAGTTAGTATAAGAGTTCATGATTGATTGAAGGAAGTTAAATGCCATTGACAACATTTTTAGCTCGGCTGTTTTCGAAGAAAATGACAAATTATTGTCATAGCCCTTGTGTCTGCGTCGTTTTAGTCTGCATCGTCGTCGTGCAGAAACTCTGAAATTTTGTAATATGTCCGTTATTACTGAAGATATTTACTTCAAACTTGGACATGTTGTTAACTATCAAAAGGGAAGTTCATATAACAGGGGCAGATAGCTATCAAAGTATTTTTACACAGTTAAGCCCCTTTTCAACTTAGAATTTCCACTGAATATTTAAGCACTTGCAGCCGAGAATTAGCACCAGAATGCAGTGCTCTTGTTTCAGTTATATCCCAGAGGCCCGTGCACCTATCCATGCTTTCCTGGTGTTTCTTGTACTAGTACTGTGTATGATATTCTTCCCAAGCCACTGGCTGTTTTCCAACCTAATTATTGTCAAAACAATGATCAGTGGTGAGAGAGGAATAAATCCTATCACAATGACTATCAATCATCAATCCACGGAAAAAAAGTCTTGTACACTACTGACAGTGCTACTGTGGCACGGCTTTACTCAAAAGAATTCTGCCTTCTAGAGGTAACCAGCATTTTCTACTTTTCCTGCAATGCTTTTAGAAGTTCCCAGTTACCTGAGTGTCTGAGCATTTTCCCCTTTTCCTCCAGTGCTTTCAGACGCGTTCTTCCTCAAGGTCGTCAAAACTCCAGTGGGTGGGGGGGAATAGTGTTGTAAAGAGCACTGGAGGATGTCACATGTCAGCAGGTGATTTACATGGGCTAAAGTAATACTTATGTGTACTTACATAGGTATATGTTCGTCTGCTTGAGTATGCTGAATATCATAACCTAGACCTCGTAGTCTATCTACCACAGTGTCATTGCCCAAAAAGTGACCTGCAATTAGAGAAAAGAAGCATATTATCACCTGAGTAAAAGAATTCCAATCCTTACCAGACAACAGAAGTTTAGACTTGTCCACAATGAAAACATCAGCAGATGACAAATCAGATGTGATGCAAATTATGGAATCTGTCTTGGAAAGGGTAGAAAACATTGTGCCAAAAGGTAGTCAAAAGCCTCATTTTTCAGTAGCATAAATAAAGACAGTATTTTTTGGTAAAGAATTTAATAAAAGACTATGTTTATGTTATCTTTCACTAAGAAAAAGTCTTAAATTCCTGCTCCTTTACAAACAATGTTTTAAAAAGTTTTCTTTAAATTCTATTTATGTTGTTATCTAGAACTGAAACAAAACAACAAAAGTTTGTTGGTTTGTATGGTGTTTAACACAGTTTTCAACATTATTTCAGTTATATTGCTGCAGCAAGTACACCTACCTATGCTTTCCTGGAGATTTTCTTCCCAATATTCTTACCAAGCTACTGGCTGCCTTACCACACAACCACCATCAAAATCTTTATCAGCAGTGAGAGGGGAATCATTTCTGTTGCACTGACTCATCAATCCCAAGAAAGAATTTGGTCAAGCTTGGGATTTGAACCAGTGACTAGTGACCCCTGATCAGTCATGCAGTCATGTGCACGACTGACTGAGATAGTGGGGTTGGCACAAAAGCTCAGTAAATGTTCTATAAATATCACTTACACTTTTATTGCAATATACATGTACCTTACAAATTCACGATACAATAAACAACATTGTTGAGTTTGTCCGTTTTATCAACGAAATTCATTTAGCAACATTGCCAGCATACAAGTATATATTATTTTGGCCAATTTTAACAAACAAGAGGGCCATTATGGCCCTGTACTGCTCCATTGGCTAGTGAAACTTAATTAATTAATGCTGTGTTTTAACAACTCCAATGAAAAAGCCTTTTAGAAAAAAAATAGGGAAAAGGAGAAAAATGCTGGTGTTCAGCATCTTCTCTTTGTACTACAATGTTTTCTAGCTTGTCAAAGGAAATTTCTATCATATCAGCCATATTGAATTTATCATCTGCATATGCTTTCAAAGTCTAAAACTTAGTCATCTGACAAAGAGTTGTTTATCTTTGATTGTTACATAACCAACCATACAGTATATACCATTCACCCAAGTATAGCCTTATTAGTTTTTTTTTTCCAAATCAAGATGCCATCATAGATTATGAGAAGTGTAGTCAAGGATCACTTATATCAAATATCAATCAGAGCTCCAGATAGAGGGAGTGATTTTGATTTCAAAATTGAAAATATTAATTATTCTCCAGTAAACCCTATGGTGTGGGTACTCATTAGAATCATCTCATCGAGATGATCCTAATGAGTACCCACAACATAGGGTTTCGAAGAGAAATAATGACTTTAGAATACCATCACTCCCTCTTATCTGGAGCTCTGATCAATGATATCTGACCAATAGTTTTCCAAAGAAGAGATTTTTCAAGGGTTACTCTCAACTCTTTACTAAACGGTCTAAGGTTCATACAACTCTGAGAAAGCAGACCTTTAACAACTTTGGTGAAAATGGTCACCTGCATTTTCTTCTTTTTCAACAATATTTTCAACACTTTGCAAGACAAATCCCATCAATTGAGCAACCTGTTGTCTGCAAATGCTTCAAATTTGGACAAGTCTAAAATTTTGTCACCTGGTAATATACAGTGATAGAAAGAAAATAACCAATCTGCTGCAGCTCTGATTATTTAGGATGCACAATTCTGTTGAAGAATCTAGAAAAAAATCTACCCAATATCATTTAACCCTTTCCCACTCAATCCCTAGTTTTAATGATCCTGAAGAAGAAGGCTTTTCAAAACATTGTGGGAAAAGAAGAAAATGCTACCAGCATTTTCTCCTGCTCCCATAATGTTTTCTGCCCAATCCAAAACAGAAATAATCCTTTGTGCTACATTTAGCTTAGTGTGTACAAATGCTTTCAATTTGGTTGGGTCTTAAACTTTGTCGTTTGGTAGTGAGTTAAAGCCAAATATCAATGAAATCTGTCATGAAGAATTTGATTAGAACAATTTCAAAGGTTCACTATAGAAACAAAGGATCTTTAAAAGTACATGTAGTCTGTTGTTTTTTTTACACATCATGATGTCATCATTGAACCTGGCAGAGGCCTGACCAAGGACCACCCATTCTGGATGTCAATGAATTCTGTCTCCTTTTCCCACTATGTTTCCAAAAGCCTTCTTTGCAAGGGTCGTTAAAACTCGGGATTGTGTGGTATAGGATTAACTCTCTCAGTTAAGAATTTATAAATTCCGTATCTTTTAACCAACGAAAATACAATCCAGTGAAACTCAGAAAGATTTCTATTTGAGGGCCTTGACTAAATATGTGGTCAGTATAGATCCAAATCAGACTGCCACTCTGTGAGGTCCGACACTATGCCATCAACAACAGCGCCTGTCTTTTGCCTATGGTTCTGGAAGAGTTTAAGGTAACTTAAACCATCACAATCAATCACAAATAATCATTTTAAACAAAAAGTGCAGATTTTGAATGTTTTGACATTTTGGAATGAATACTTGAAATACCTTTAACTTAATCTGAGAGCCACATAAACTCAACAGACATTTTCAGTCTACAAACTAAGACTTAGGTAAGGAATTGCATTTCAAGGTTGCTTTGGTGTAGAGTGTTTCAGCATAGCAGACAGAGTAGATCAAAGATCAACTACATGCTTTGTGCAGTCTGACCTTGACATATACAGGCCACAAATGCAACTTTAGTTGTGAAAGATGTTTTTAGGATTAAGACAAAATGGTACAAGGGAGGTAAATGGTTTCCAAATTGTGTCTTTAATCAAAGCGCTGAAAGTGCTGATGGCTAGGGGCAAGTGGAAAGTGCATATATGCTTAAAGCAATTTGCATTCAATCATGAAATGTCCAGTTAAAAAGTAAAAGAAAAGATATATGGATGCCTACGCTTGGCTGCAGTTGCTTTAAGTGAAAATTGTAAGTCCAAAAGCCAGACATTACTGAATCAAAAATATTTAGATGTTTACCTGCCCCTGATTTATGGGTTCCCTTATGATAGTTAACAACTAGCCCAAGTTTGAAGTAAATATGATGGTTAGCAATTACTTCAAGCTTGAAGTAAATGAAAGGTCTTCAGTAATGACAGTAATGACAAAGATTTTTCAAATATCAAAATATTTGAACATTCAAAGTCAAGAATGGGCATTTATAACTGTATGAAAAATACTTTGATGGATACCTGTCCCTTTTGTATGGGTTTCCCTTTTGATAGCTAACACCAGTCCCAGTTTGAAATAAATATCTTCAGTAATGACAGAGATATTATAGCCTTATCTCTTGCAAGTTCCTATTTTCCCTTACATGAGAATGTTCAGGTTTTCCCCCATTCCACTGTCAAATAAGTAAAGTGTTGCTACAAGAGTTTACAATCGTATCTTGAAGTCCATCTGGTCCAATCCAGTCCATTCTGGTCCATTCCGGTATTTCCATGCACCAGGAAAACACCGACTCGTAAACTGCCAAATTTGTTCACATATTACGGCTGACAAGGTAAAAGGTTTTGTCTGTTTACACACCATACGTGAATACACACCATAAAAGACTTATCAATCAAATGTCAATTTCACCTCGTTCCAGAGGATCCAAACGTGTGCACACTGCGACGTCCAAAGGTAAACACGGGTGTTGCTTGTGTCATGCTCTGCATGAGTATTTGATGAAATTAATGGGAGAATTTCTTTCTATTTTAAGCGTTCTCATTTAAAATTCATCACACCAACAAACACCGTTAAAAATGTTTGCTTTGAATATATTTTCTATGGCATTTTCTTGGTAAATGTAGACACCGACCCCCTCTTTCAATTTCTATTTTACACCACGGATGAATAACTCGTAAGGTGTAAAGCGGTTTTGAGGGGTGTGTCGTTTCAAGCTAATTAGAAACGGCAGTTGCAGTTCCAGCAAATAAGAGACAGCGAATAGCGTGCATTTATACATGATGTTGAGAGTGGTTGCAGCTTTCATGCAAAAGTCTGAAACGTGGTTACTAAGGCTAGGCGCCGTTGGCCCCTAGCCAAAATCCACATTATTTCCCTTTGACCATACATGTAGTAAAGTTGTAGCAATGCACAGTTTTGTGGAGCCTAATCTTAATCTCATTTTTTGTTTTACAGAAGTGATAATTTGGCACTCTATTGGGCTAAAATACAATCCAAAATTTTAACATCTCTAGAAAAAAAAAGCTTTTTAAGCCATTCTCGGAAAAGAAGAAATTGCAGGTAGCAAACATTTCCTCCTTTTCCCACACTGTTTTCAACCATTTCATAAACATAAAATATCTTTTCTCTTCTGCAAATACTTTCAATTTGGACAAGTCTAGAGTTCTGTTGTTTGGTGAAGAGAACACTTCCATATGATCAGAAACATCTGCAGGAATCAAACCAAAGGGTATTCTGATGGTTAACCATTATGTTGCTAAGCTCAACTTTTAGCTAATTAAGACAGTGCAGTCTGATCATGATCTACACTGTGCTAAAAAGAAACACAAAGCCAACTTCAGCCCTCTAAGCTTTAACCCTTTACCACACAATCCCGACTTTTAACGACCCTGAGGGAGAGGCCTTTTGAAAACATTGTGGAAAAAGGAGAAAATGCTGATAACCAGCATTTTCTCCTTTTCCCACAATGTTTTTCCTTTCAATGACAAAGTTTTATGTTTTAAGTGACATTTAATTTGTTGCCTGCATATGCTTTCAATGTGGACTAGGCTAAAATTTTGTCGTGTGGTAAAGGGTTAAACAGTGACGAAAAAGATGAAGTTGACCTTCTAAGGGTCCCAAGCACAGTTTAATCACTTTCAAAGGCAATGTTCATAAAAATCAAACAATAACATTAGGAGCCAGATCTGGGGACAATACTCTCCACTAATTTAAGAGATGCTCTTGCCAAAACAGCCTTGAAATTACAATATTTTATTCCTTCTTACAGACTGAAAAATTTTGAACTCTAATGCTTTGGGTACATTAGCCACTGGGGCCGTAAGATTTACTTGTCTGCTTTTTCGGTATGATTTTTTGGGCATCATAGATTTTTCACTGTGAGGACT
The DNA here is from genome assembly GCA_946811185.2 of Hippopus hippopus. Taxonomy (NCBI): domain Eukaryota; kingdom Metazoa; phylum Mollusca; class Bivalvia; order Cardiida; family Cardiidae; genus Hippopus; species Hippopus hippopus. Next base: position 32,994,219 of record OX328099.1, on the reverse strand, counting down.
ACACAAGTTCAGAAGACTTAGTGCAGAGTAGAGGCTACAGCACCTGTGAATCTGTATAACAAATATATGGTCACTGTACAGAGGCCACAGGGATACAGGCACTGTACCAGCCCTGTATGCTCATGGCCGGCCAAACGTAAGTTAGGCATAAGGTTTAACTCTACATTGGAGGACAAAACTGTAATAGCTATCCATATTGAAAAACATTTGCATTATGGCACATGAACTCTTAGCACACCAGAAAGTTTTTTATTTGTTCAAATTGAAAGCAACTGCAAAGTACAACTTTAACGCTGCTCATATAATGTGTTTTGTCCTTAAAAGGCTAGAAAATGTCATGGAAAAAGGCAAACATGCTGGATACCAGCATTATCTCTTTTTTCCTTAGTCTTTTCAAAAGTCTGCATCATCAAGATTGTTAAAACACAGGATTATTTGATAAAGGGTTAAAACATAGCTCACATGATGGGGTCTATGTAAGTAAACAATATTGTGGAAAAAACAAAAAATGCTGGTTACCAGCATTATCTCCTTTTCCTGCAATGTCCTAAAATGTGGCTTTTATCTCAGGATGGTAAAAAGGAAGAGACTGTTCAGTGTAGGATAAATAGGATTTCTTTCCTTTGATGTTTCAAATTTACATTATATATACTTGTCTGTCTTAACCATGAGGAAATAAAAACTGTTTTTTTGATGTTGCTTTAACTGATTAACTCAGCATTGTAAATTATAATTACAGATCACCACATTTATCCTTTACCTAATGACCCCCAGTTTAAATGACCCTTACGAAGAGCGCTCTTCAGAACATTGTAGAAAATGAAGAAAACAATGGTAACAATGTTTTCTACCCTTACAAAGCCAAATTTTGACATTAAGACCACATTTGATATATTGTCTACAAAGTCTTTATTTTTGGACAAGTCTAGAGTTTTGTCTTTTGGTTAAGAGTTAATTAAGATTAATGTTAGTCCACAGAGCATATTTATCTTCTCCTATTAATAACAATTAACTCCACGAAAAGACAACATTTAAAGACTTCTACAATTTGAAGGAGTAAATCAGATTTTGCACAATGCTGAATGCTGGAAGATGTCTTTGAAAAGGTAGAAAATACTGTGGCAAAAGAAGAAAATGCTGGTTCCCAGCACTTTCTCCTTTTCCCACAATGGTTTAAACGGCCTTTTTTCCTTAAGATTATTTAAACACTGGATTGTTTGGTAAAGGATAAAGAGAAATAAACATCCTAACTGTTCATTTGCATTCCTTTTGATCTTCATGCATTGTCTGCCATGATCAGTTTACTTATCCATTTCACTTCACAAACATTAACCCTTTACAAAATAATCTCATGTTTTAACAACCTTTTGAAAACATCATGGGAAACAGTATTCTCTCCTTTTCCCATAATAATTTCTACCTTCTTGTAAAATAAATCCTATAACATGAATAACATCTAACAGAAAGCCTGCAAATGCTTCCCAAGTTGGATGAGTCTTTGGTTTTGTCCTCTGGTACAGAAGAAATTATCCATTACCACAAATACTTTTTTACCCCCCTGCAGCAATGAAGCTTTAGAAAATGTTAAAATAATTAAAAGCTACTGGGGATTATTTCAGTACTGTGGCAGACCACTGTTGAAAACATTTTGGCAAAAGGAATTCTACTAATTGCCCAGCATAAGGGTTACAGTATCCTCATGATCAATAAATCCTTTACCAAGCAATCCTTAATTTTGATGTCCAGATAGAAGGCCAAAAACATTGTGAGAGAAGTAGAAATGCTAAAACTTAGCAATTTCTACTTATTCTATGGTGTTTTCCACCTGTTTGGAGACAGATCCCCTCATTCTAGCCATTTTTTTGTCATCTGAAATCAATGCTTTCAACCTAGACAGTCTAAAATTTTGTTTCCCGTTAAAGTGTTAACTCTACCACACAAATAAACTTTAGTCCAATTTAAAAGCTGCTGCAAAATACAAACTAAGTGTTGGTCAAATTGATAAGATTTGTCTTTCAAAGTGCAGAAAACATTATGGAAAAAACAAGACAATGCTAGAAAACTGCATTTTCTCCTTTTCCCTTAATGTTTTTGATCATTAAAAACTCAGGATTGGTTGGAAAAGCTGGTTATACAGTGAAATTAAAAAAAATTTTTTCAAGGTATGTTTATCACAAATTCAGAGTTTTTAGGTTGATTTTAATTTAGTCCAGCTTAAATTTTTTTTTAACTCTTTACCAAACTAAAAAACTTTAGATGTCAAAACTGAGAGCATTTGCAGACAACAAATTAAATGTACCAGTAGCTCATATGATGATTTCTGTACTTTACTGGGAAGAAAAAATTGTGGGAAAAGGAGAAAATGCTGGTTACCAGCATTTTCCTCTTTTTCCCACAATGTTTTCAAAGGCTTTTTTTCTCAGGATGGCTAAAAGTCAAGATTGTGTGGTAAAGGGTTAAAGTTTAAACCACTGGAAAGGCATCATAAAATCAGCTGTTTTTATTTCCACTGTAAATCAAGATCAAACTGCACAAATTGAAGTTTGAACTTAATCTGCTTTGTTCACCATATTGAACTTTTAGACAAAATTGCCTAAAAATTGCAATTTCCATTCATATATTTTTATGGAAAAAAAATGTCCCCTTTTGTCAACTGTGCATCTTCAACATTAATCCTTAGAGCACATTTCACTATTTAACTCTTTACCAAACGACAAAATTTTAGGATAGTCTAAACTGAAAGCATTTGCAGACCACAAAATAAATGTGAATGGAAAATTGGAATTTGTTTGGGGAACGGTAGAAAATATTGTGTGAAAAGGAGAAAATGCTGGTTTCCAGCATTTTCTCCTTTTCCCACAATGTTTTCAAAAGGCTTCTTTCTCACAGTTGTTAAAAGTCGGGATTGTATGGTAAAGGGTTAAAGTTCCCTTGTAGCAAGTGCAAATCAAACTGTCAGACTGCACATTCTGTGCTGTCCGAGATTAAAAAGGTCTGCTGGGTTTAATTGGCTTTCTCAGGGTTCAGATTATCTTCAAATGAAGTTTTTAAGAAATTTTCAAGTTTGAAAAAGAAAAACACAGAAGACCTGTATAATTTTAAAATTTAAAACACTAGCCATTTGCAATTGTATTCATAATTAAAGACCTGCCAAGACAAAAAGGAAATAAAATGCTAAAGTGTAAGATTCACCATTATAAAAGAAATGTTTTAGACAAGACCAATAAATCAAGGACAGTTGGTTAATATGGGGAGCATTCCTTAATGCCTATGGGGTAGAATTCATTAATGCATAACTCCCTTTCAAAGTTTGGACTTATCCATGATGGATATGATTGTGAGCTGAAATAAAGACAAAATATAGGTACATACATTTCCAACACAGAAAAAGCAGTTGTTTGAGAAGATGTTGCTCATAACTTCTTCATATTTTCAAAGTCATCTGCTGCATATTGGAGGCTAAATACATTATAACTGGAGAAAAGATTTAAACCCTCCCATCTGTATCAGGTTTGCATGTTAAAGTCCATTATTTCAAGGCTTTTCCCCTAAATGTGATTTAGAAATATTTGAAAAATGTGAAATATGTCTTCCAACACTGGTTTGCAATTAACAAGTCTAAAATTACAGTCTTTCCTGCACTTGTTCAGAGTATTGTGAGCTCTGAGGTCAGAACAGCAATAATTGCTCACATGTACATACACATGTTTTGGGAAAAGGAGGAAATGCTCAATACTAACATTTTCTGTCTTTCCCACTATCATGTTTCTTACCAAAATTTGGTGTAGTATCATTAAATTATAATAATTAAATTTTCCTGTTTCCCTCTAATTTGTCAAATACAAGGGTTGTCAAGTAAGTATGTAGACTATTTCCATAACTTGGCTATTTATTAACAGTTCAATACCAAAGTTTGGCAACATAACATTGAATGGGTCATCAATGTATGCGAAATTAGTTACATGTTATCAATGATAAACACTCCTAAAGTTGCTTTTGCAGGTGGCATAGATTGACATCGGACTGCTTAAAACTTTAGGTCTGGTATTGGACCTCTGCATTCCTTAATTTTATGTAATATTCTAAGAAAATTTACAATGGATATCGCAGAATTGCAGTGTTTTTTGCATGACTGAGAATAGCCATTTGATTTATTATCCCCCACCCAATGGGGGGAGGGGAAGGAGAGACATAGGTTTTGTGTTGTCCGTCCATCCGGACAGATATCTTCTAAGGTCCTTGAGGAAAATTGATGAACTTCATACATGTGTTCCTTATGATAGTCCGTCTATATGATTTTTTTTTTATTTCATGCTGTCATGGAAAAAGGGGGTTTGATGTATATTTCCATTATGGACCAATATCTCTTTAACTACACCAAAATTTTATGAAACTTCATATTTATACTCAGCAAAAATGAAAACTTTACATGGACTTTGAATCTGCATATTTTTACTTTTGTAAAATGCACCATAAAAATAACGACTTCATGTTTTACCTTGATCAAATATCTCTAAGTTTTGTGAATTTCATTAATTTTCTCTTAAAAGATTGATTTTAAATGTGAAGTCAAATAACGTAGGGGTCAATTTCAAAAATATCGAAAGTGGTAAAAATTGGACTCTGCGTAAATTTTGGTATTGAACGTCAGATTAAACAGACAATGTTGACAGGAGCTTCTCAGTAGCGTGTATGGCCACCATTTCTTCTGATGCAAGCCAGTATTCTCCTCCTCATGGAGTTGACATAACGTCTAATGACGTCATTTGGAATTGCCTGCCATTCTAACAGCAAAGCCTGTCTCAGGTCATCGATGTTGTTTATTTGGTGATTTGTTCGTACCTGCAGCGCCCGAGTTCGTCCCAGATGTGCTCAATAGGGTTAAGATCCGGGGAGACTGCAGGCCAGGGTAAGACGTTCACATTATTGTTTGCCAAGAAATTATTGATTACTCGGGCAGTATGGGGTCTAGCATTATCATGTTGAAAGATTGCCTGAGGGCCATGGTTCTGCATAAATGGGAGCAAATGATTGCGCAGAATATTGATATAACTTTGTGCATTGAGATTTCCCTCAACAATCACAAGTTCTGTCTTTTGGTTGCCCTTGATTCCTCCCCAGACCATGATGCTGCCGCCACCAAACCTGTCCATTTCCCTGATGCAACATTGGGCAAATCTTTCATTTTTGCGGCAGTAAGTTCACACCCTACCATCTGCAAAGCTGACCCTGAAGCGTTGTCTGAGAAAATGACATTGTTCCATTGGTTTCGCCTCCAAAGGTGTTGACGTCTTGACCATGCCAATCTTGCAGCCCTATGATGTGCCGTTAGAATCGGTCCAGTGTAAGGTCTGCGAGCACAAAGTGGAAAATTTAATCTCCTCAGACGGTTTCGGATTGCCTGAGCAGTGACCCCTAGCTGCCGAGCAGTTACTGTGGCTGGCATATAACGATTACGTAAGTGAGCTAACGTAATAGTGCGGTTGTCTCTACGTGACGTCGCACGCTCTCTACCTGGTCTTTGGCGGTTGCTGACGGAACCAGTAGCTGTATAGCGAGTTACAAGGTTGTGAATGGTTTGGCGAGAGCACCCAAATTGCCGTGCAACATCATTTACCCTAGCACCGGCATTCAGCATGCCAATAGCCTGATTTCTCTGATTTTCAGAGAGACGTGGCATCGCTAAGAACTATCGAAAATACTGAAAATGTTGTCTTTTCTTGTTTGTGATCAACACGTAGTGTTTCTCTGTAAGTGATCTTATTTGAAACAGGCGATGTTTCAGCACGTGGGTAGTGTTGAAAACCGGAAATCGAGGATCGAGCAAAGCATGTGTGGTACGCCTGAGCGGGATTATCAATATTGGGAGTGTATCGACAGGCCAGTTGATAAGTGTAGTGAAGGTTAATCAATGAGAACAACAGCCTGTTCAAAATGGGGTATTTAGTATGTAAAGTTTTCATTTTTGCCGAGTACGTTTATCATAAGCCACATACAATCATTGTTCGTTTCTATTTAATGAAATGCCATGTTATGAAAAATGGAGGCTAAATGTATAATTTCATTATGGACCAATACCTGTCTATTCGTTGATCTGTCCTGACATATCTTCTACAATCCAGGATGAAAATTAATTAAATTTCATTCATATGTTCCTAATTTGAAAGTCCACCTACTTTTTTTTTTATTCATGCTGTCATGGAAAAAGGGGACTTGATGTATATTTCCATTATGTACCAATATCTCTTTAACTACTGGACAAAATTTTATGAAACTGTATATTTACATTGTTTATCATAAACCACTGATAATCATTATTTGTTTTTATTTAATGAAATGCCGTAACATGGAAAAAGGGGGCTTCATGTATAATTTCATAATGGACCAATAACAAAATGGCCATGTGTACATGTGCAAAACACAATACCTCTATGTCTTACATGTTTCCAATAAAAAAGGTATTTTTTGGCAGGGGATATCATTCAACGAAATAACTTGTTTAATATTCTAAGTGGTCAATTCACGTCATGTATATTCTATTTGGTGATACAAACGAGTAATCCATTAAAGGGTAACTTCAGACCAAAATTTTTATTTAAAAATCAGATAAAACTATACTAGAGTATGTTAACAAAAAAATTCTTAGTGTTCTGTGATGCTTACTTTACCAGAAATAGAGGTTTAAACTTTGGTTTTTCACCTGTCTGAAAGTCGATAATTGAAAAAATCGTGACTTCCGGTAGTCTGCCATGACGTCACAAGTGTGAGAAGATATGGTTGCCATATATGAACAAGCCTAGAAAACTCAGAAAATTGCATGAAATTTGTAAAGATATAAATCGCTTTATCACATTTCAATCACTTGTGTACTTCAGAATCTTAACCTCTATCTACCTTACATCTTACTACAATGATAGGAAAGAAATTTTGAATGAATTAGCCTAGTGGAGGTAGTACTTATAAGAAGAAGTTATTCTTCTAGTGGGGAACAAAGCTATCTGGAAATTTATTTCTTGAAGGTATTTCAATTATACCATTGCCTCATTAACAAATTTTAATAAATAAATTCAAAAAAAAGAAATAACTCAAGATAGTTGAAACATGCCAAAAGTCTCTTCTGCTAAGTGGTAGAAGGAACGTTGCAATGTGTAAAGGAAATCATTTGAATACAGTTCTAAGGCTGTTTCTACCAAATATAGGACACCGTCGATCATTGAACGGTCTACACATCCTGGGCAGTCTGATCTTGATCTACACCATCAATGTCAGCATTTTACAATTGTCTCCTTCAGCTTGGGAAGAATTAAAAGCATTGATCTACCTTAGAAATCATATCCTCTCTTTAACATTCAGAAACAACATTAAATCCAGCACACATCCTAAATTTGACGTTATAGTTAAATCCATTTTTTTTTCACTTGATCTTCATTTATTTTCCTCTGTGTTATTTTCACAATTTCAAATTTGTTTCCTTCATCAACAACAACGATAAAAGATTGTCTGATTTGCCTCCTGCCTTCCTGCCCTCCATTATCATGCAGTAAATGTTTCCGAATGTCTGCAAAATACAGGGTCGTCTATTTCCTAAATATTGAGACATGTTAGGCTCAAAATTTAAAAGGAAACACCAATGTGGACAAAATTATCTAACTTTTTTTTTTTTCCGTATTATTGTAATTGTGTACGAGGTAACAGACGCTGAACATAAAAATGCAGCGTACATCAAAAACTTAATAACTCCGTACTAGTACTTTACACATCAGTTTAGTGCGCCAACTTTTTTTTTTTTAGAAAAGAACTGTGTGTTACATCAGTGTAAAGGGGCAGAGGGTTAATTCGGCGCCTCTTTAAAGTTGGTATCGCACCATCGTGGTCTCACATACTTTTTTACCCAGCTTGCAGCTGGAGGTTAACAAGCAGGTGTCATAAACATGTCATTTACAAAGTTACTCTTGTTTTCAGGACCATACTGAACCCTTTTTCTTATCAAATGTAAATGGGATTTGGAATTTTACACAGGTTAAATGGGTAAGTCGAATGTCATGACTTTTGTATTTTCCTCATTCATACGATCTTAAAAACAACCTTTAATCTGCTTGTCGAATTTCTATACTAACTAACCTCTCTCTCTCTCCATAATATGAAAGAGATGGATAATCAACAGTGAATTTACCATCGATTTCTTGCCCAATTTAAATTTCTGAGTGATATTTATATTGACCCTAAGGCTGCTGAGCGCGACTCAATGGCCTTTTGGGAACAATATTTTTTAAGATCAGACTGCACAGAACGTGATATCTATCTCCAAAAACCAGCAATATTCGTTTTTTTTTGCAATTGACATGAAGGTTTATTTAACCTGTTGAGGATTAATGGTAGCTCTTAATATTAAGCCACGTGATTCGGTTTAGACAAGACAGACAGCAGACTGATGAATAAATAGTCATCTCCTGGCTCGAAATAGTGCTTAAACTCGGCACTCGGCATATGATAGGGATTTTTGTGATAAAAAAAGAATCGTCTCCCGCCGTGAGGGAGGATAAGGCTGTCAGAAAAAAGTCAGTATCAGAGCAAATCAACAGTACACAGAAGCCAAAATAAGTGTGTGGGTCACACTTCCTATGTCACATCCGGTTTAGCAAAGATTTCACAAACTTGCACAGGTGTGCAAACCACATTTATGCTTGAAACTCTCTTTTTACGAAAGACATTGAAATATCGTTTTCAATTTTAAGATTGTTTTCATTTAAGAAATCTTATATCCAAAAAAAGCTTTGGTCTGAAGTTGCCGTTTAAGGTGTAGAAAATCTACCTTAAACTGTCTAAATCTTAACAATGAGTAAACTTTTATTTTTCATCAGTCACAGTTTAGGAGGCATTGTGAGAAAGACCATGACTGCATGTTTAACTCGAATGTTCCAAGTTATAACAAGATGTTAAAAATTTACTTTTACAGTAATGGGTTAAATTCCTTGTCTAAAATCTGAATTCTATATTTATTTTTTATCAAGTTATTGTCTGCAGCCATACTTTTTCATCAAGAACCCAACAGTTAGCTGCACTGTTTTTTCCCATTGAATTTATATCTCTTGCTCTCTATTGGTCATCTGTTGCATTGGTGTTTGCATGCAAATTTCTCTTCTTCATCTCTATTCTTTTTTCAATGAAATATTTTTTTCTCATGTTGCTATGCTGTTTTCCATAATGTATGTCATATCCTGAAAGAAACATTAGTATCATAAAAGATGCTTTGCAGTGCAAGGCTGTCGCTTACTGAGTCATCAAATGTTTTCTCATTGAATCATGATTCAGGCAAAATATGCCATAGTATGTATGAAACATTAATTTTTCGATTTGTTTAAGACATCCTAACTGACAAGTAAAATTGTCAGCCATGATTGGCTGATTAAGTTCTGGACACAAGATAATTAATTTGTGGCCAAAAGATATTAAGTTCTGGGCTCAAGGTAGTTAAGTCATTTCGACAAGATACTGAGTCGTGGTAATAATGATATTAAATTATGGCCAAAAGACAATTAAGTTGTGGCAACGAAATAAGGATAAAAACTGGATGTCCGTCAGTGCTGCAACATAAAGACAGCTACTTTAACCACATCTAATTGGTTTTGTATACTCACTGAGTTAAAGTTTAAAGGTATGAAATTTTGTCGTTTGGTTGAGAGTAAAATGTCTACTGCAGATTGGTTTCTGGTGATAATACCTTAATCATCATCAAATAAGTTGTATTGACATTCTTCAGCTAAAAATCTAAAACTGAGCCACTCAAATCATCTGTATACATTTTACACAGAATTCTAACATTATTTTTAAAACCTTTTTCCCCTACATAACTGACAGAAAAACAGTCATGCACACTCTAATATAACAATGGTAACAAATTAGGCCTCTAATTACGATCTGTGCTTTTTGCTGTATGAAGTGGAAAGTACAGTGGAACTGTAGAAAGAGTTGCATTACCGGATTTATCTGATGGATTTTACAGATCTAGGTATCTTTTCGTCTGATACAAGCATTACCACCTGCATACATTTTTTTTTACATTCATCTTAATGCAGACCACTGCTGAAAGCATTGTGGCTAAAGGAGAATATGCTTGTAAGGAGTAATTTCTCCTTTTGCTGAAATTTTTCAAACGTATGAACCATGTTGATTATACGTCCTCTACAACGATGCTTTCATCATGAGTTACCTGCTGCAAATTTACTTCAGGGTGAAATCCTGGAATGTATTATGTAATATGATACAGAAGATTAGTAAACCTCTCAGACTGAACCTTCTACTACATGCATTACTCAGATCTTTCATGACCTGACAGAAAAGTTTTTCCAAAACATTTTGGGAAAAGCAGAAAATGCTGTCAACCAGCTTTTTCTTTCTTTTCCCACATTGTTTTCTGCCCTTTCACAAAGACTTTTGGAAGTATCACCTGACCAATGCCAACGAGAGCAGCTAAGATCCAAGTGAAAACAAAAAACCCACAGTAGCCAAATAAATTTGTCCCATAGAAAATAACTGAGCCATGCTCTGGCAAAAGGGTGCCTAATGCATCACCTTGATACATGATACGAGCCCATACGGATCCATAAGTCACTTTTTAAACAACTAATCTGATTATGAGGTAGACTGGTCCTTTGACTTACAGAAAATTGACCAATATCGAAAAGTTTTGGCCCAGGTCAGCCTGCGCGGACTTTGCAGGCTGACCTGGGTCGATACTTTTCGCTGATGCATTAAGCCACCTTTTCAGAGCACGGCTCAACTCTTTCTGTTAATTCTGTTAAAGAGAAAGCTTTATGTGTTTTCAGCCAGTTTCTAGTTCAGCTTTAAGCCTTGGTCACACCGAGCTAACGGACGAGTAACGGATAAAAAATCATTTTATCCATTCGTGTCCGTTCGTATCCATTTTATGTCCGTTTCTTATCCGGTGAATCCGCTACTTGTCCGGCGATGTCCGTTCCGTCCGATGGGAAGTTTTGAGCATGTTCAAAACTTTCCACCGGACAAAACGGACAGAGACATGCAAATGATAGACTTTGGATGCATGTGACAATTTATACCCTTGGCATGTCACGTGACCGGTACGTTCCTCGTACGTTGGTGTTCGGTACATTTCCGTTCCTCGTACGTTTTGTCCGGTTTTCATGCGTTGCACTTCCGTTTTATCCGGTACAAGTCCCTTACTCGTACGGTGATATCCGTTAATAGACCGTTTATTATCCTGTACATATCCGTTAAACGTGCGTTTTTTTCCGTTTCATGTGCGGTATTCGTGCGGTCATTGTGTGGCTTCCTCGCTCCACACACCGATCGAGTGAGCCTCGACCGGCAGAGGAGATGAATTTTGTCACCGGATAACCAAATTCTGCATATTTTTGTCCGTTTCCCCCCCGTTACATATCCGTTAGCCGGTCTGACCAAGCCTTTAGGTCAGCTCGCCGGCCAATTAAAGGGATCTCAAATTTTGGAAATCAATTGTGCCGAGAGCAAACTGATGTAACTACAAAAACTAGTTTTAACCCAGATGAGCGCAACAGCTCAAGTAGTAAACAAGCATCAAGTAATCCCTTACTCAACTTTTCAAGTATGCAATGAAAATTATCCAAATAGTCTTTGCAAGAATGCGAAAGTATTTTTTCTAATTTTAATGTCAAGGTCCTAGTCCAGACTGAAAGGCAATATTACAATTCTTCCCTTTTTCCCCACAAATAGTTCAAACCACCGCCACTGGATATATGATTTTCAGAAGTGTGGTTAGTCATTGTCGACAGACTACAGTGCTGACAGCACTTTGATTAACCCATTTCATCTTTATTTTATCAAACTAAATCATTTGTGTATCTTCGTGCCTTCTGACGGTTGTAAAGTTGCATTAATTATGACCAATAGAAAGTGTAATTCATTTTCTGGAGACAATCAAAGAAATCACTGTAACCGTTGTGACATTTCCAGTTTTAAGTCAAAGATTTCCGATACATGTATTTATCCCTTACACCATATAAATCGGTAATTTATCTATGTTTACACAGTTGACTAAATTCTGAACCATTCTAGAGTCTATCAGTTTTTTAGTGTGTTTTTCTCTCTGGCTGTAAGGATGTATCCTTTATATGTGATCAAACTGACATGAACTACAAAATCTCTTCCAGTCCAATTTGAATGAAATCTACTTACAAAGTCATAGACTTTGTTACCGATAAGGTACAAGATATTTGCAAGTCAGGCTTTCATCTATCCACACACAACCTTTTTCATCCTCGTGTTTTTCACAGGTGTTGAAGTTCTCATCTAGTACTAAGTTCGACCAACGGATAACTATGTTAAAAAGCATGGAAAGTTCATCTAAAATTGAGCTCTAGAAAACTTTCAAATTTATGCCAAATCATCAAATTAATATGTTCTTTACTTGCTTTTTCTCAATTAAAGATCAACAAACAAAACTGTCTCATGTTATTTCCTATTGTGACAACTATATGGCTATGAACGGTGACTAAAGTCACACAGGTCTCATGTGGTGTCTGTGGCTGCGAGGTAGAGCGTTGGCCTAGTAACCAAAAGGTCCTGTGTTTGAGACCCAGGAGTGGGTGTCAACTTTGGGATTGTTCATTGGCCCACACATTCGGCGCAAGTGCTGGTGTAGTTCCCAGAAAGCTGAATCAGGAGAGATTAGTATAAGTTGTAAGAACTTGTTTCTCAATCGATGTAAAATGTGTATGTTTAAACTAATTAAACTAAAGTCACCTGATCTAACTGGGTAGGACTAAATACACTGGACTGGACTTGGTCAAACCAGATCAAACTTAATTACTTGATTGTTCTGGATCAAACTGGATAGGACTTAATGACTGGATTGAACCCTTTTCCTTCAATCTTACATGGAGCAACTAAGTTAATCTTTACCAAGGCCTCTTTTCCCACACTTGCTCATGTGTCAGTACTTTCAGTATTTTGATTTTAGTTACGGTTTCAAGTTCAGCAAGCATTTTGGGTTCAAGGTCTGTTTGTTCTCTGTAAGTTCCTGCTGTTTACACAGCATGAAGCACAAACATATTATAAGGAATGAGACACTTTTATTCTTTACCAAACAAGAAAATTTTAGACTTTCAGATGTTGAAAGTATTTTGCAGATGACACATTAAACATGGCTTTGTTGATGGGATTTTTGTTTGAAAGGATAGAAAACATTGTATTGTAACCAGAGTTTTCTCCTTTTTCTCCATAGTATTTAACCCTTTACCAAACAACAAAATTTTAGCCTTGTTCAAATTGAAAGCATTTGCAGATGACAATTTCAGTGTGGCTCAAATGGTGTAAATTTTCTTTGATAGAGTAGAAAACATTGTGGGAAAAGGAGAAAATGCTGGTTATCAGCATTTTCTTCTTTTCCCACAATGTTTTCAAAAGGCTTCTTTTCCAGGAGCATCAAAAGTCGGCATCGTGTGGTAAAGGGTTAAAAAGCTTTCCTTCTTATGTTTCTTAAAACTTGCGATTGGTTGACAAGGGTAATGTGCTAATTCAATTACATTTCCCAGATAAAAATTATTATTCAAAACATTTTGATGTTGGTTTTATGGCGTTCTCCTAAATTAAACTAAAGTAGAATAATGCAACAAGAATACAGATTTTAATCTTGTAACACCATCAGCGTGGGAGCTAAAAAATACTATTATTTCCTATGAACATTTAAATGATTAGATTTGTCATTTGAATGGTAAAAAACATTACAGTGAAAGGAGGAAATGCTGGTTGCAAGGTTTTCTAAGTTCCCCATGATGTTTTCAAAGCCCTTCTTCCAGGTCCTTAAAACTTAGGATTTTGTGGTAAAGGGTTAACTTTTCACTCCACTATTCTGTGCCTTTCCAACCAGGTAGAAAAAGCCTTTTCAGAACATCTTGGATAAATAAAAAACAATGCTTGTAGCATTTTCTCCTTTTTCCCACAATATTTTCTACCCCTTCAAAGACCAATCCAATCATTCTAGCCACATTCAATTGCCGGGCACGTTTTGATCACTGTCCGGTGCTGAACAACGTTTGCATCAATCGGACAGATGACATATATTGCTTTTAAACGGCAATCTGGCCTTAACAGCAACCATGAGAGTACCTTCCAGGTGCTGTTAAAAAGTGGCACCCTGAAAGGCACTGCAAGATGAATATGATTTGTCAGGGCTTTGGACAGTGACTGCATAGGCACTGGGCTGTGGCTTCTTTTCCTACTAGGACTATCCATATTGCATGGAATCAATGAAAATTGCAGTCATCAACAGTCCCTCTTATAAAGCTTTTGTTAGCATTATGAAAATTATGGTCAAAGGGAAAGGCCTGTGTGAAATGATGGCTCAAGAGGGGAAACCTCCAGGCCCATTTGACAAACGCATGAAATAGGGGACTTTCAAACCCCCCCCCCCTTTATCTTTTGAGGTTGACACTCTCCATTACCAAGAGTAGGGAAAGCTGACCTTCAATGAACCCTGAAGCCTGCCATTAATCTGTGCTTCTTGGAAAACCACAACTCTTACTACAGCCTTGGCTTATGCTTTTCCACAATCCTTCCTTGCTTGTAATTTTATTACCAGTATTTGATTTCACCAGGAAGTGCTGACTGGCAAAAGCTAGATGTTCTCCACACAACAATCACTGATGTTTCCCTCGCAGAGACCGTCCAACACATTCTCAGACAATGATAACTGTTCTGCGCCCATCTTATCTGTGACCATACAAGGAAAATATATTATAAAATAATAAAATCCCATGACCCTGTCCTATACATGGATCTGTAGTAATGAGATGATTGATTGATTGTATGGTGTTTAACGCCGTTTTCAACATTATTTCAGTTATACCGCGGCGGCCAGTGCACCTATCCATGCTTTCCTGGAGACTCTTTTACCAGTACTCCGCACAATTTTCTTTCCAAGCCACTGGCTGCTTTCCCACATAACCATCGTCGAGACAATGGTCAGCGGTGGGAGAGGAATGAATCCTGTCACAATGACTATCATCAATCCTCGGAAAGAAATTGGCCGAGCCAGGGATCGAACCCACAATCCTCTGTTCTTAAGTCCTGTACGCTACCGACTGAGCTACTGGGGCTCGGTGTAGTAATGAGATGAACCAACTTCCTTAGTTACTGTTGCTAACCTCCCTGCAGCTACCGTGGTATATATGTTACAGCCAATCTGTGAAATCAGCCATTTCATGAAACGACTGAAACATTTTAGCCATTTCATGAAATGCCTAATTCATTCAGCCATTTCACGAAATGACTAAGATATTTCAGCCATTTCATGAAATGACTGAAAATCTGATGTCAATATTACACAGATTGTCTGATGGATTTTCAGCCAATCTGTGTAAAAGAAAAATCTAGAGTTTATTTAAATTGGTAAATGAATATATTAATGAGTTGATTCATTATTTGATTAGAAAACTGATGATTTTGTTGTTCTTGTAATTGATTCCTTTTCATTTTATTCATTTATTTATTTATTTATTTATTTAGAAAAATATCATTACATTTTCGATTGAATGATTGAGTATTTGATTCAGTGGTTGAGGAAACATACATTGATTAGTTGTTTGCTTGTTTATTTTTTAAATATTAGTTTGTTTGATTGATTGATTTTCTTATCAAAAATTCTCTAATTAAAGGATAACTTTAATGTAACGAATCAAAAGATTATCTGTAGTATGAACTATAAATGTGTGAAAACATCCTAACGTCCAATTATTGGTTACTTTGATCATGGGTGATGTTATGGAAACTATCTTTGTGTTATTAATTACCTTGGCCATTATCAACTTAAAGACTAATTTTTAACAATTTCTGATTGTGCTTTAATCATTGTTTCCAAACTGATTGATTTTAGCAATGTAATTAATTTCTCTGATATAAAAAGACCACATTCAGAAATTCCTTGTTTAGTTTGTTACATCCTTGCTATCAAGATGGATCAGACAACAGCTGAACTCAAATTCAGAGAAGCTTTGTTTCAGAAGTACTCCCAATGTGAGAAGCATCTCTTACCAAGAAGTATCTACAACCAGACAATTACAGACCTGAAATTAGCCATCGACCCACAAACGAAGAAATCCAGACACCAGTACTACTTGCTGTCCAAATACAAACTACTCCAGTGCGGCGATGTAGAGAAGCTGATCAAGAAAAGACAATCCCCTGAAGAACGTCCACTGTATTTTACTACTATCGAAGACACTTTCCACATTATCCATAATGCTCACATTACTACAGGTCACGGTGGCCGAGACAGAATGGTGAAACACCTGAAGGACAAGTATGCCAACATAACGAAAGACTCAGTGGAATTGTTCAAGTCCTACTGTCTCGTCTGTCAAGAGAAAAGAAAACGTCCAAAGACTCAAGGTGTCGTCGTTAAGCCAATCCTATCCAGTGAGTTCAACTCCCGTGCCCAGGTTGATCTCATCGACATGCAGTCTCTACCAAAAGGACAATTCAGGTGGATTATGGTGTACCAATGCCACCTAACGAAATTCGTGATTCTAAGACCACTTACTTCGAAAAGAGCCACAGAAGTCGCTTTCCAACTCCTTGATATCTTTCTTCTCTTCGGTGCCCCAGCGATCCTACAGAGCGACAACGGATCAGAATTCACAGCCCAGGTCATTACAGAACTGAAGAGTTTATGGCCACAACTTGTTATGGTTCACGGAAAACCAAGACATCCCCAAAGTCAAGGCTCTGTGGAGAGAGCAAACAGCGACATAAAAGATATCCTAGTATCCTGGATGAGAGACAACAATACGAATGATTGGACAATCGGCCTGAAATTTACCCAACAGCAGAAAAACTGTTCTCACCACTCAGGAATAAACCAGACACCCTACAAAGCACTGTTTGGCGAAAATCCAAAAGTAGGACTTACATCTTCCAGTCTGCCAGCTGAGATCCTGGAAAGACTACAGTCTGAAGACGATCTACTATTTATTATTAACTGTACAACACAACTAGCCGAAGCTGCCCATAATAACCTTCTGCTCCCTCATCACTTGCGTTCATCGACAAAACATAACCTTTTCCCAATAATATGAAAAAAGCTGACTTGCCAGAATTCAACAATTTTAGTCCTTAAACACAACCCCGCATTTGACCTTTTGCCAAAAAAAAAAAAAAGGAAAATGTAAAGGAAAAGAAGAAATTGCTTGTAATAAGCGATTTCTCCTGTCCTCACAGTGTTTTCTGTTCTTATAGGACTTGTTTTTCATTTTAAATACACTATCAATTGTTGTCTGTAATCTTGAATTTGGACTAGTCTAAAATTTTGTTATCTGGTAATGGTTTAATGCCCACCCAATTTGTCATCGACTAGTTTAGAGCTTCACTTTTGACAAAAAATCAATGTACGCACTTTCAAAATAAGAAATACATGTATAATTTTAAGTTTCAGCCATTTCATGAAATGGCTAGAGCAAATTTCCAGCCATTTCATGAAATGGCTGAAATATTTTAGTCATTTCATGAAATGGCTGAATGAATTAGGCATTTCATGAAATGGCTAAAATTTTCAGTCATTTCATGAAATGGCTGATTTCACAGATTGGCTGTAACATATACATATACAGCATAATTAGGCTTCTTAAATCATTCTATCAGACTGTTTCTTTCTATAAAGCTCCAGAAAAATGTTCATATCATATCTTTCTGGCAATGATACATGTAAATTCTGGGTCAGTCATGTAGAGAGACTACTGAACTATTCTATACAAGAATTATTACAATATACACAAAGTGTATTTATTTCGAGGGCTACAGACCATGAAATCCTTGTTTCAGCAAAGTTCTGGACTTCAATGAGAAAAAATGAAACACCTTACAAACTTCAGTTTTGACAAAAAATGATAGAATTAAAGATACCTATTGTTTTTATAAGACTAATTACAGACTGTAAAAACTGATCAGTGCAGGGCGGAGCTATGTTTCAATTTATTGTATTTTAGATTGAGGTGAAATAGGTAATTCAGAAATCATCATGAGTAGCTGTATGAAATGGAATGACATGGATAAAAAGCATTTTTTTTTTCCACAATGTTTTCTCACGGTAAAACTGTATGTTCTTCATCTCTCCATAAAGCAAAGGATCGATAAAGTACTGTTATGATGCGTGTGTTTATGTAGATTTATGACAAACAATTCCAAACTGGCAAGAGGCCACCAAAATGAAAAATAAGAGGGCCATTGGCCCTAAAGCGCTCACCTGAGTAAAGTCATCTAGGGTTGATAAAGCTGCAGAGATTTTGGTGATATAAAACCTAACATAATGAGATTTAGGGATCTGTATTTTACCAGACATGACCCAATTTCACAACTGTCCCAGATATCAGCAAGACAAACATTCTGACCAAGTGTCAAGAGTATCAGGCTGAAAATGTAGCCTTAAGACTGCATACAAGGTTTTTCTAAGATTTGGGCCAGTGACCAACTTTTTGACCTGACATGTCCCACTTTCATACCTACTTTTTGACCTGATATGTCCCACTTTCAAGGTTATCCGAGATACCAACTTGACAAACATTCTGATAAAGCTTCACGATCATCAGGATGAAAATGAGGCCTGTAGAGTGCACACAAGGTTTTCTAAGAGTTGACTGATTGACCTACTTTTTGACCTGACATGACCCAATTTCAAACAAGCCTGAGATATCATCAAGACATATACTCTGACCTAATCTCATGAGTATCAAGCTTAAAATGAAAATATGACGTCTGGATTGCACATACATTTGGCCCAGTAACCTACTTTTTGACCCAAGGTGACCAAATTTCAACTTTCTCTACAACACTCTGACTCAGTTTCATGAGTATCAGGCAGAAAATGCGGCCTATAGTGTGCACACAAGGTTTTTCTAAGATTTGGCTTAGTGACCTACTTTTTGACCTGAGGTGACCCCATTTTACACTTCTCTGAGACATCATCGAGACAAACCCTCTGGCCTAATTTCATGAGTATCAGGCTGAAAATGTGGCCTCTAGAATGCATACCAGGTTTTTTTCAGTTTCGGTCCAGTGACCTACATTTTCACCAGACATGACCGAATTTCAAACTTGTCCAAGATATTATCAAGACAAACACTCTGAGCTAGTTCCATGAGTATTTGACTGAAAAAGTGGCCTGTAGAGTGCACACAAGGTTTTTCTAAGATTTCATCCAGTAATGTACTTTTTGACCCAACATGACCCCAATTTAACGTTGTCCAAGATATCAGCAAGACGAATATTCTGACCAAGTTTCAAGAGTATCAGGCTCAAAATGTGGCCTCCAGAGTGCACAAAAGGTTTTTTAAGAGTTGGCCTGGTGACCTATTTTTTGACCTGACATGACCCAATTTCAATCTTGTCCGAGATACTATCAAGACAAACATTCTGACCAAGTTTCATGAGTTTCTGACAGAATTTGTGGCCTCTAGAGTGCATACAAGGTAAATGTTGTCAACCACATGTTGTACACTGAGCGCCGGACACTGAGCATGAACATAAAAGCTCACCTTAAGCACTTTGTGCTCAGGTGAGCTAATAAACTGGTCGACTTATGTCAAAGGTAAGCCACACCCTGCCATGTCAATTCTTATAGCCTATAAAGCATCTCAACATCATATTCAACAATAATTTACGCTAAGTTACACTAAGGTTAATGTGGAATCAAAACTGATGATATTATTGCCATTTTTAATAGGTTGTACAGAAGTTATCAAACAATGTTAGATATCTAAGTGAACATACTTTTTATTAGTATTTCATAATTTTCTAACCTTTGTTTTCCATTGTAAAATATTTTATCCCTCTTTCTCTGAAAAAACTAGCATTAATCCATTGTATAATGTAGCCCTGATTAAAAGTCTTTGCACATGTCCCAAATCATCAATTATTATTACATTGTAAACTTTTAAACTCTGCATATACCTCACATGAACAGTGCATAATCCAACAGCTCATCTTTTAACCTTTTTCTGAATTAATGAGCTTTTTAAATACAAATAAATAAACACCATCAAATCTCTCCAAAGTTAGCAGTCATTTCGCTGGAAGCAGAAATAGAGGAAAGCAAGGCTTTGCATCCGGCCAAATAAATGCAGTGACCTGATAGGTCAAATATTAATTTCCACAGATCCATGTATTTCAAAATTTGCCAAATTGTCTACAAATTGTAAACATCAGACACCACCTGCTTTTTTGTGACCTAGGCATAAGTAAGGTTTTTTTGTGATATTTACATTTTTACAGAACAGATTTATATTTACAGAAAAACCTCAGTAGTTCCTAGTGCAAGGGACCAGAGTTTTCTATTCCAACTAAATGTAGTATGAACCAAAAAGTGTGACTGCTTGGGTATTTTAGGTGCCATTTACGGTAATAGACAATCGGATTTATGTAGCATGTCTGGCATTACCCTAAACTGGTACCCATGATTACAATGGTAGCCTTGCGGATCGTTGGTTTACGGAGTTATGGTCAGATCAAGAAAAAATGCCAAAAGAGTATCTATAGAATCGATTACAAAATAATTTTTAAATTTCATCATTTAGTTAGCATCATAAAATAACATCATTCAATTCCATCCAAACGTTTGAAAGAAAACCGACCTTGAGCTACATCACTATCCCGTAGCCATTTTAAACTTGATTCATGTGACTTTGCTGGGTTTGTCAAAAATTTATTGTAACATGATACAGTTGGCGCCCATTTGAAGTCACATGGTTTGAAAATATTGCCACGAGATCAAGAAAAATGCCCTAAATACGTCATCTTCTGTTTGTTAGTAAAACTGTGTGTAAAAAAAGGATTCAAGGGGGTGGGGTAGACGGTGTAACGTAAGAAGGTGCTGCTAACATCGTTATTGCCTCTGGAATATTTCTTTCCATTCAAAACTTGTATTCTGAAATTAAAAGGTGACTTAGGAGTGATATACAAGTCAAAGAATTTAAAAGTGAAAATTGAGACCAAACAAGCCGCTAGATGTCGCCGATGTTTATCATGACGAAAAAAAAATATCCATTGCTTTTATGTTTGTTGAATTCCTTCAGAGTGATTTCCCTTTTGGAGATCAAAGCACTCAGAGCACTTAGACCGTTATAATTTGTTTATCCCATGTCAGGTATTTTAAGGAATTTTGGATTGTCAATTGTCGTTTTAATTGATTAATTGACGTTAAAACCAATTGACGCCTGTAATTACATTCGTAGTTCAAAACTGATTTGTACCATCAACATGGTCAATCAACAGGTGTGAAAATCAAGGTTAGTCGCGACTTTTCATTCCTTCGTAAGTTTGTAAGCAGATTAATTGACATACAAACTAAAGGTATGAATTTATGTTTGAATAATACTTTGTAGACATGAAATATACTACAAAATATGAACCACCGACGTTCGAAGAATCCGGAGGAATTTAACAATGACAAAGAAGGATAAATATCAGGAAGGAAGATAGCATACTAACTAACACATAGCTGCAAACCAGCGACGTACGAACTAACGAGATTCCACCGTATATTAGTCTCAGTACTACAAAAAAATTCTATGTTCTATGTACACCATGAGGACCGAAAGTTATTTGGGATCCTAGAATGCTTGCCAATGAATATTTTGTAACAAGACATGAACATCTTTGTCATCCATTTGGAAAATATTTTTACCCTTACCATCTGGTTTTGAAAAAGGCATTTGACATAAAAATAAACTAACATGTAAAAAAAAACATGAATAGCAATGGGTTAAGAGGTAACACACTGACACAATCATATGATGAATCCATGAGAAAAATAACAGCACTAGTTATTGATGCTATTATCTGTAAGCCTTTACCAGACAATAGCATTTTAAACTTGTCCCTTTAAGTAAAAGTTTCCGGAGACAAATGAAATGTGGTTCAAATGATGGAATTTGTCTGTGAAAGAGAAGAAGACATTGTGGGCCAAGACACCACATAATGATGAGTTTTCCTGATGCTGTGAGAACAATTATCACACTAGTTTTTGATGATAGATACCTGTATCTTCAAGATGTTTCTTGGTCTGTCAAACTGACTTGACCCTTTACCACTCAATGCCGACTTTTAACGACCTTGGGAAAGAAGCCTTCTGAAAACATTGCAGGAAAAGGAGAAAATGCTGGTAACCAGCATTTTCTCCTTTTCCCACAATGTTTTCTACCCTATCAAATAAACAGCTCACCATTTGAGCCACATTAAAATTGTCGTCTGCAAATGCTCTCAATTTGGTCAAGGCTTAAATTCTGTCGTCTGGTAAAGGGTTAACCCTCCTGCACTACACGTCTGCTGTTGAAAACATTGTTGAACACTGAACAAACTTTTCCATGAGGGTAAAAAAGATATGCTTGAGTATCAATGGTTTGAAGACTCAGCCATCAAAATGATGCGTTTTCCTGATGCTGTGAGAAGAAAAATGGCAGTAGTTACTGATGTTAGATATCTATATCTTCTGAAAATTTTCTTGTTCTGTCAAAATGGCTAATATCCCAAAGCCTAGCTACATTAATTCTGCAGTTGAAAACTGCATTAAACACTATAAACTGTTGCATATTTGTATGGACATGAGTTTGTGACTCAGGCACTTACACAATGGTCTGTTTTCCTGATGCTGTGAATAATGGCAGTAGTTACTGATGATAGATAGCCATATCTTGAAAAAAAAAATTTCTTGGCCTTTCAACCTAAAGTAACTTTGCAGTAAGGGTTTATCAAGATGAGACTGCACTGTCTGTGATTTCTGGTATTAGATTGACACTAAGGGTGTAACGTGCCTACTGCAAGTGCCTGATGTAAAAAAAGATGCTTTGGGGGAATGTCTTTTGTTGCTTAACCCTTTACCAAACTATCCCAAGTTTCAACAACTCTAAAAGAGAGGCTTTTTGGATACATTGTGAGAAAAGGAGAAAGTGTTGCTAACCAGCATTTTCACCTTTTTCCACAGTGTTTTCTTCACTTTCAAAAGCAAATTCAGTAACTCTAATTGCATTTACATGTACTTTGTTGTCTGCAAAATGCTTTCGATTTGAACAAGTGTACAATTTTGTTGTATGGTTGAGAGTTAAGAGACTAATATCATTCTTGTCATATTAATATCAGCAGTGAATGGGGGGGTGTAGTGATTCAAAAACCCTGGTTATGCGAGTGTACACTGTATGATACTTTGTGACACAATGCAAGTGACATAAGCTGAGTCTTAAAATGGCAATTTATACTAGTTTTTTTTTTTACTCACTGAAAATATTCATGGATATTTAAATGGTCATTTCTCTTTAACACAGAGAATTTATCATGCAAAATTTTTTGGAAAGGCATCTGCTGTGAGTAATGAGGAACAGCTTTTGAACTGCATGACTGATATACAACAATGTTTGACAATGACTTCCAGCTGCAGATGGACGCACTAACTGCATTATAAATCAAAAGCTAACTTAAAAATTTGAAGAGACTTGGATGATTACTTTAAAATGAAATGTAAGACAGCAGACTGAGAAAAAAACATAATCATTGGGCAAGGTTAAGCACAAACAACTGCAGTTAATTCATTGTTAGAGGAAGTTCTTGTTATCATTTTCTCCCCAAAGTGTATGATATTGATAGGACAAATAAGCATCAAGGTAGAACAAGTACCTTTTAAAACTAACTTAATGTCTTGCAGGAAGAGTGTAATTGCTAGGAATGTTTGTACCCTGGTTTTGTTCATTCATCATTTTAAAGTTAACCCTTTACCACACAATTACGAGTTTTAACAACCCTAAAATAGACAGCCTTTTGAAACTATTATGAGAAAAGAAGAAAATGCTGGTAACCAGCATTCTCTACTTTACCCATGTTCTCTATCCAATAAAATCTCTTGATATGAGCCTCATTTGATATGACATCTGCAAATGCTTTCAATTTGGACAAGTGAAAAATTTTCTTGTTTGGTAAAGAGTTTAAGTTAAGCCTTTCCAGCTTTTGCTGCATTGGGGCAAAAAAGGCAATTGTAAACATGTACTCTTGTAACTTTCTGAACTTTGATTTCCATCAAATGTAACCTTTATTTGATGATGCCCACCAAATCAGCAAGCTATCAAATAGTATGTTCTTACTTTAGAAAGGGCAACTTGAGATTTAAGGCTTTAAATTACCAATAAAAGGGAAAAAATATTTCTTTTATGTCTATTGGTGTGTAATTTAAACCACCTTGATGCAAACTTGATAAATGCATCCTTTTTCTTCAGGACCACAATACAGAGTTGCATCATTCTATCACTGTATGTACTTCTATAAACAACTGGCAATAGAAAGTCTGATGTAAGGTTCAATGAAAGTTATTGTAACAAGATTCATTCCTTCCTCATTGCTGTTCATTGTTGCGACAATATTCACATTGTAAAGCAGCCACAGGCTTTGAAAGTTTTTCACAGCACTAGGTACAGCAATGGTTGAAAAAATACTGGGAATAAGTGCGATAACATTGTGATAAAAATGAAATATTGTAAAAAATGAAGTTAACACCAGACAAACAAACAATAGGTGCCTTAATAGTTAACTATTTGCCAGACAAAAGAATTTTAGACTGGTCCAAATTCAAAGAATTTGCAGACAACACTATAAATGTGGTTCAGATGATAAGACTTGTCTTTGAAAGGGTAGAAAATATTGAGTGAAAAGGAGAACATGCTGGTTACCAGCATTTTCTCCTTTTCCCAAAATGTTTTCAGTGGTCCTTTTCCTCAGGGTCATAAAAACATGGTTTTGTTGGGTATATAAAGACTTAAAGAAACACCAGGATGTGTAATGGCTGCCAGGATATAACTGAGACAGTGTTGAAAATGAAGTAAAAAAGCAGATTAACAAATGAAGAGCACAATAAGAAAGATGTAGTTTTCTATATCAAGTCTTTATCAGATGACAAAATTTTGGTCTAGTCCAATTGTAAGTGGACTTACCCATATTGAGAGCATTCACAAATGATAAACAATGGCTCAAAATGACATGAGGTTTCTTTGAAAGGGAAGAAAACATTGTAAGAAAGGAAATAAGTGCTGGTTTTCCAGCATTTTCTCCTTCTTCCATATTATTTTCAAAAGCCCATGATCTAAGGACAGGACTGTTTGGTGGTAAAGGGTAAACAATTTTATGGTCATGGCACACAATGGCAACCGGCTTCAATCATGAACATTTAATAGGATTTTGAACTTTTATCACATAAAAATGTTTCACTTTCTTTATACAAAATTATAGTAATCTTATAACTTTTTAGCATAAAATTTGAATAACCAAGTAATAAATCAGGGTAACAATAAGCTGGGGAAGAAAAGATGGTTGGTGAGCGTTGGTTGTTTTTCCTTAGCCTGCATTTTCATATTTGGTATTTTTTTCTTTCCAACAACCAAAAGATAATTTTTAATTCTTTTTCTTCATCTTTATATTAGAGGGTGACTTTGAAAAAACATGATTCCATTGAAATATACTTGTTGCAGCAACTTTTCATTTACCAGAACAAGAGAAAAATTTCTTTTCCAAATGGTGTGGACATTAGTCAGGGAAAAGGAGTAATTGCAAGGAAAATGCATGTCATTATGTTCCTCCTGATCAAGAAAATTATGTTTAAGAGCATCTGCTTATTACAACTGTTCCTTTTCCAACAGTATGTCCCATACCTTCTGAAAAATACATTTTACTTACTGTCTTATTATATTTGCAGGGTTTGAAGTCATGTATAAATGTAATTCGTGTTTGAAATAAAAATATCACACACATTTGTTTACATGTTGGAATGTACAAAAAACTCACAAACAAAAAGAAAATTGAAAAACATAGAATTTCAGAAATTTCCTGCAGAAAAATGTTTACAATCACTCTCTGGGCCCCGATAGTAGAAAAATGCAGACAAGGTACCTGGATCCCTCGCTCATACAAGTGCCTTATTATTTAACTCTGTACCAATTCCAAAATTTAAGACATCTAAATAGAAAGCAATTGAAGATGACAAAATCAGTGTGGCAAAAAAGATGATTTCTGTATTTGAAATGGTAAAAAACATTGTGGGAAAAACCTTCTTAAGGGTTGTTAAAACTCAGGATTGTATGGTAAATGGTTAAGCAATCAGACCATGGTCTAGCCCTGCTATCTGTTTAACCCCATAGTGCAAACACTGTGGTGATTTTGAAATCCTGAGATTGATGGCTTGTGAAAACATTGTGGAAAAAGGAGAAAATGACGATTTCAAGTAGTTTTTTCTTTTACCAAAATGTTTTCTACCATTTAACAAACAAATCTTTTCATTTGCGTCCCATTTAATATATCATCCGCATAATGCTTTCAATTTAAGCAAGTCTAGAATTTCGTAATTTGGTAAAGAGTTCAATCTATTTAATGCTAGGTTCCCACTGCCAATCAGATCAACTCGATAAAGCCTGATCAAATGATCAAGGACTGGTCCGGCTCACTCAGCAGGAGTGGTTGGGGAGGTAACCTTGGTCTGCATCACTCAGGCTTCCTACCCGAAAATTTTTGATGTGTCAAAAACAATTTAGTAGAGATTGAGTAGCCTAGGGCTCGATGTGATCGCGAAGCAATTGGGTATTGATTGAGTTGAGGGTCGAGTTGATGTGGAAGCAATCTGGTTTGGTTGGGATGAAATCATTTAACAGCTCTGTACCAGATCATGTCAACCTCTACAGGAGTAATACCCGATGGCTCCCCAGTCAACATGACCCCTGCTTGATCTGTTGGCCAGATGAACTCGACTGCTACCTGACTGCACTGGATCACTTCCTGTTCTCTATTCCACCATACACAAGCACATGTGACTAAGACATGATTGAAATGTAATAATAGCTCGCTGATCTCTCACATGCTGCTAAGAACTTGAAAAGGTAACATCTATCTACAACAGTTACTAAAAAGATGCCAAGCAAAGGCAGAAATGCGACTCCTGCTAATACATTTGTAGATGCTGAAGTTGGAATCCCAACTGGTTCATGACCCCCTACCACCCAAGGTCGACCATGGTAGTCTGGAGATGATCGACAGAGATCACAATGGTTTTTGGGTTGACGTTTTGGAGGAGTTGTGCATGATCATGTGAGGATCGTATATGATCAAGTAGAGATAGAGAAGAAGCCATGTACATGCCTTGGGTTTAGCTTGATTTGGGTGATCAGGATGATCCAGTTGATCTGATCGGCAGTAGAAACCCAGCATAAGGAAAAGAACCCCACTATAATTCACCCATTCATCTCGATATTCATTCTCACATTCTTCCAAGTACTGTACCAAAACTCAAACAAACCAAAATCACTGTGAACTATTTACTTTGGGTACTGTTATGTAACAAGAAGAACATGACATGGTGTCCAAATGGGCCCTCGGACCCTGGACCCCTTGTTCCATGCGTGAGTTTGAACAATTATAAGGACAATGGCTGTCCTAGCTATCAGCTTTAAATTAGTTGAGGACTAGTTTGAACAATTATAAGGACAATGGCTGTCCCAGCTATCAGCTTTAAATTAGTTGAGGACCAGACTGTTTTAGATCTTAAATCATTATCCATACCATCAAAGGTGCCTTCTATTGTTCGTACATGGTTTCAGCTTTAAACGTGGTAATCAGCAGCTCTTTCTTCCTTTTCGAGCGACATTTTTTCTAACCCATTCAGAGAAAAAGCTGATCATTTGAGCCACATTTGATTTGTACTCTGCAAGCTGCCTTGAATATTGATTAGTCTAAGTATTTTGTCACACAGTAAAGAATTAACCTTTTACCACATGCTCCCGACTTTTAAAGACCCAAAGGGAAAAGCCTTTTGAAAACATCGTGGGAAAAGGAGAAAATGCTGGTAACCAGCATTTTCTCCTTTTCCCACAATGTTTTCTACTCCTTCAAAGATTGAAATCATCATTTGGGTCACTTTTAATTCGTTGTCTGCAGATGCTTTCGATTTAGACAAGTCTTACATTGTGTTGTTTGGTTAAGAGTTTTTAATGTTTTTTGATAGTCTATAATTAAATGATACTTAAGGAAATGATATGTAATATCAGATAAGTAATAGAAGGTTTAGAGTAGTTCAAAAGATTATCATTATCAACCTTCAAAGGTAAAAAAAGGTAGAATTTGATATTATTGTTGTGTTTGAAGTCCATCATCAAAGTTTACATTTTGCCAAAATTCAGTGTAAAATCAAGCTGCACCCTATTCAAACTCCTTTCCTCCTATAGAGAAAATTTATGAAGCATTCTCTGTTAAAAGGGGGCTAAATGCATCTGCAAAAAGTATCAACCCATGTCAGCCCGTGCAGTCTTCAGTCCACACAGGCTGACGTAAGTAGAAAATTTTCTGCATGTCCAAAGACCATTCTAACTCCAGATTTAGTCAATTGTTAGACTAACCGGATTTTATTGATCCATTATTATGATCTGCTTGGTATAATGCAACATGGAGATGCATTATACCCCCATTTGCCAGAGCATGGCTCTTACGTTTTAAACAGCAGCCAACTTTTGAAAAAAACTGTGACAAAAGAAGAAAATGTCAATGTAACCTAGTAGCAATTATTGATTGGACCTCAATTTTATGTTGTTTGTTTGTATCTAGCTCTTAGGCTGCCAGGGGGCAACTTTCTAACTTTCTACTGACAGTGCCTATCAACATCAGACACAGTCTGATCTTAGATGCACAAAATCTGAAACAGAAAACTGACTCTGATACCATATCACTTTCCTCTAAACTATTGCTTGGAGATAGTCATTTCACCTTAACTCTTTACCAAATGACAAAATTTTGGACTCGACCAAATTGAAAGCATTTGCAGACAACAAAATAAATGTACTTCGAATGATGATTTTTGTCTTTGATAGGGATGAAAGCATTGTAGGAAAAGGAGAAAATGCTGGTTACCAGCATTTTCTCCTTTTCCCACAATGTTTTCCAAAGCCTTCTTCTTCAGGGTCGTTAAAACTCGGGATTGTGTGGTAAAGAGTTAGGGGTTAAAAGGAATAATTTTCACTAGTCTATACGGCAGGAAGCAATGAGTTAACTTGTCATCTCTTGGCCAAAAAAGCTGAAGACACAGTCTGCAAGCTCATCCTTTGGTACTGATTTAAACTCATTCTTATGACCTTCACATATTTTTTCCTAGAAGATACAAAAATTTCTATCACCCAACTTTTATCTTAAAGTAGACAGCCCTAGAAATGACACCTTTAAACTTTTACCAAAATATCCTGTTTTCACAAACCCCAGAAACAAGGCTTTTGGAAATCATTGTGTAGAAAGCAGGAAATACTGGTTACAAGCATTTTCACCTATCCATTTATTATTTTCTACCCTTTAATCCTTTACCAAACAATCCCTGGTTTTTACGACCCTGAGATAGAAGCCTTTTGAAAACCTTGTGGGAAAAGGAGAAAATGCTGGTAACCAGCATTTTCTCCATTTCCCAAAATGTTTTCTACCCTTCCGAATCCAAATTTCAATTTTTTCAGTCACATTTGTTTTGTTGTCTGAAAATGCTTTCAATTTGGACCAGTCTAAAATTTTGTCGTTTGGTAAAGAGTTGAAACACAAATAACAACATTCAAGCAAAATTTAACTTGTAGTCTGCCAATGCTTTCAGTCTGGACAAGTCTAAAATTTTGTTGTCTTGTAAGGAGTCAAACACTATCAAAGAAACATCAAATACAAAAGAATTAGCCACACTCCTATCATGCCAACTTCTATCAGAGATTTGAGAAATTTTAGTGTTTGATATCTTTCATATCTAATAACCCTTTCTGCATAAAACCCTGTGTTTTAACATTATTCTGACGAAGAAAGGTTCTGAAAACATTATTGAAATAAAAGAAAATGCTGGTAGCCAGCATTTTCTCCTTTTGCCACAATGTTTTCAGAAACCTTCTTTCTCACGGTTGCAAAATCCCAAATATCAATTAGCGAAGGATTAACCTTTTTATAATATATCCCACAGATGTGTTCAACGACCCTGAGCCAGAAGACTTTTAAAAACATTGTGGGAAAAGGAGAAAATGCTAGAGACCAACATTTTCTTCTTTTTCCCATCTGTCTTCTACCATTTCAAAGTTAGGGGACACTTTTTGACGTACATTAAATTTGCTGTTTGGAAATGCTTTTAATTTGACCATGTCTAAAATTTTGTTGTTTGGTATACAGTTAAATTAGCAGGTAAAGTAGAGGTACAAAGACAATTGGCTAGAAGCTTTCATCTTATTGCTGAACTTTTTTGCCCTATCACTATTGTAAGATGTTTTAAGGTATTACGCTATCAGGTATCACAATTTCCCTTTGATAGAGTTAATTGGTGTTAAACAGCTAGACATATCAATTACATGACAGGGGAAATAATGTCAAAATGGATGGGGCTTTAACCCGTTACAAAACGACCCTGTCTCTACAACCCAAGGAAGACAGCTTCTGAAAAACCTGGTGGTAAGCAGCATTTTCTCCATTTCCCATCATGTTTTCTTACCTTTTCAAATACTAAACCCACTACTTGTACCACATTTAATTTTGTTGTCTGCAAAATGTTGTCACTTTGGACATGTCTGAAATTTTGTTGTTTCGTAAAGAGTTAACTGCTTACTAGCCGAAAATTTCAGACTTTTCCTAATTGACAACATTTGCAGAGGACAAAGTAAACAGGAGACAAAAACGGAACTTTGTCTATTGAAGAGAAGACATTGTGAACAAAGGAGACAATACTGGTTTCCAGCAGTTTCTCCTTTTCCCACAATCTTTTCAAGAAAACCTTCTTCTTCATTATTGTTAAACCCCAGAATTGGCCATGGGTTAACCCATTGCTGCCCCAGTTAATTCTGGACCAATGAAAAACAAGCAATTTCGTTGAAATGATATCCCCCGCTGAAAAAGCTTTTCCCACATCCGGTTAGCCATTTTTTTGAAAAGACGTAAACAAGGGGGTCTTAGAAGAATTTTATCGACCTGTCACACTACTACGGCTTACCAAGAACAAATAGCTACAACAGATTTGGGTATACCCTCCCCTGATCAGTTATCGGTTCTTTACACTCGTGTTTGTTTTTTGTTCTCTTGAGAAATCATTTTGCATCACGTCTGATAGTGTACATATCCCACCCACCTCTTATCTTAGAGCAATCTTTTAGTCTGTTTTCTGGTCCCATCCCAACTTTATATAAACTTGATTTACATTAGAGACCAGTTATTGCTCTATATATTGATATATTAGTACATTTAATTACTTATTATGTGAAAGCATCCTACGTCGTCTGCTATAGTTTTCTTTTACCCCTCCCACTATATTTTCAACCCTTTGCTTCTCCGCACTGTAGGTCAGTTATTTACCATTTTATATAGACCCAGTGCTGTTTTTAATGTTATATCAGTTGTTTTGTTTTTAATTTTCCTGTCCCCACAATATACTTTCATAGCACTGAAGGTCAAACAGTTTTGTGGCGGCCCAGTGCAACTTCGTAACTAAAAATCAGATAGAAGCATAAAATGTCCCAAAACTTAATACAATATGGAGAACCTATAAATCCCGGTCAGGCCCACCTGCTTAGTAACAATACTTGGTCCTACAAAGCTTTTGTTAGGCCCCTCGGGAGGGGACCAGGTTTTCGAAATATATCCCCCCTGGCTCTTTCCCGAGGTATAGGCAGGGACCTGTCCGGGATTGGTAACAAAATTGTTGTTTTAAAAGACGGAGGGCTTCTGCTGGAGGTGTGTTCGGCACAAATGTTGAGAAAACTGTTGCAGATGACCCCCCTTATTGTCTGTGGTGTGCGCTGTTTTGCGTACACCCCGGATGATATGGTTACAGTAAGGGGAGTTATCTACAACATTCCTCTGGACTATAGCACGGAGGAGTTAGCCCAAAACCTGGAGGCCCAGGTCAACAATAATAACATTTTCATCATGAAGGCCTCCAGAATTCTCAATAGGTTTAGAGCACCTACAACAGTAGTGGCCCTGACATTTTTTGGCAATGTTTTGCCAGATTGTGTCAGGGTTACTGGTTCGAATTTTTACATGCCTGTGGAATCTTACATTACTCCCCCGCTCAGGTGCTTTAAATGTCAGGGCTTCGGACACACCTCCAACAGATGTCAAAACAAAGAATCATGCGCCCGATGTGCTGGGGATCATAACAGCAGACGTTGTCAGACAGAAAATGTCTGCTGTGCTAATTGTAGGGGCAGTCACACGGCACGATCCACCCGCTGCTCTGTGTACCTCTGGGCTTCTAAGGTTCAGGACTGTAGGAATACCCGGGGGTGCTCATGGGAGAAGGCTGTGGATTTGTGTGGGGGCTGCCCAGAAGCATTTGCCACCCCTGCGGCCACGGTTTGTAATAAGTCCGACCAAATTAAACCTTGTAACTTTTCCCAAGGCCCAAGATTCACCTTTAAAGTGAACGCAAATACAAGAGTTAGGTCCCTAATATATACAAAAAATGAACAAGAAATAAACATTGCCCAAACACAGCTGGCAAGTCCAGAGGTTAAGGCCCCGAGAGATTCCGAAAATCAAGTCAAAACAGATTCAGTGGAAAGCAATCTTTCTCCTATAACGTCCTTGTCATCAACTACTCAAACTCCCACTGAACCAAAAACTTCGGAATCTCTTTGTAATAATATTCATTCTACCCCATTATCTTCAATCTCCCCCTGTTCGAACCGTGGTGGCAGGAGAAATTGCTCCCAAAAAGTGTCTGAAAATAAGGGGGAGGAGCCATCTCTTACCGACGTAACTTCAGTGGCTACGTCGTTGGAAGATGCTTCCTCTCCAGTAGAGGTGTGTGACGCAGCGACTCAGTGTAACATCTATACAAATGAAAATTCAACCCAAACAGAAGGCTATTTAGAAACAAACTTCATGAATTCATTTGATTTGACCAGCCTTTTGAAAAATATGAGGATTTTACTTTTAGATAATAAAATAACATCTGGAAATTATTCGGAAACGTATTTGAGAAATAGATTTTTGTCTTCCTTCCTCTCTTCGTTTAAAAAGAAATCCCCACCAACATCTCAGGAAGACAACCCGAGTCGCTGCGACACCGTCTCAATCGCCCCAGTTAACCCAGCACGCCGGGCCACTCCAACATCAAACAAAGTGTTAAAGCCGGCGAAACCAACTAGCCTCCCTAAGTCTGTGGGGTCTAGGCTGAAGGGCTTGAACTCCCCACTCAAAATGGGGGGTGGGAGCAGGCGCTTTGGCCGAGCCTCACCGCAGGCCTTCAGGGGGATAAAGAAACAAATCTTTAAACCCTGCTGATAGCTATGGACAGATATTTTAATATCTTATGTCTGAATGCGTGTGGGCTTTCAACCCATACCATTACTGAATTAAAAAACTTCTTAGATAAAAATAACATACACATTCTGTGTATCCAGGAAACAAAATTTAATGACAGAACAACTCGGCAAATTCCTGGATACACACTTGAAAACAAAATCTTTAAAAACAACAAAAATCATTTTTGTGGGGGTCTCGCAACTTTCTTCAAAAATGATATTAATTATAAAAATTTAAATGTAGAAAATATTAGAGATCAAAACGGGGAAATCAAAATTGAAGTGCAAGCTTTTGAAATTTACTCTTCAGGTATTCCTCACATTTTGGCAAATATATATTCAAGGGGGTGTGACCTTGATTCTCTAAATAATCTAAGTTCACTCATTTCGGCTAAGAGTGACCTTAAAGAACTCGTGTTTACTGGTGACTTTAATTCACACCATCCCTTATGGGGCGCCCAGAGGTCAGACTCCCATGGAAGAGCAGTTTTTGAGTGGGTAGAACAAAAAGATCTTGTACTGCTCAACGATGGGAGTCCCACCAGGTTAGATCCCGGAAGGGGCATCTTTACATGCTTGGATCTAACATTCACGAGTGCAAAATTAGCAAATCGCACCATTTGGCAAGTTATAAATGATAATTGGGGATCTGATCATTTCCCAATCCTTATTTCTTTTTACAATTCAAATTTTCCTACAGAAAATTCTAGTACAGATGAAAAATTTCTTTTCGAAAAGGCGGATTGGGATTTATTCAAAAATCTATGTGAGGAAATTTCTCTAACAGAAGTCTACAGCGATAATGTCGAGACCTTTC
Source organism: Hippopus hippopus (assembly GCA_946811185.2). NCBI lineage: Eukaryota > Metazoa > Mollusca > Bivalvia > Cardiida > Cardiidae > Hippopus > Hippopus hippopus. The sequence goes on along the minus strand of OX328099.1, from coordinate 32,960,079 downwards.
TTAAAAATATTTCAGAAAAATGTCTGTCCATGGCTAGAGGCTCAATCCCGGTTTCAGCAAAAAAAACAGCAACTAAAAAAACTGTCCCTTGGTGGAACGAAGTCTGTGAAAATGCAGTCAAGGAGAGAAAAAAAGCCCTAAACAATTTAAAACGAAACCCATGTGAAGTCAGCCGGGTCATCTACCAAAATAAGGCATCTTTGGCAAAAAATATTATACTACAAAGGAAAAAACAAAATTGGCAAGAATTCTGTGAATCTTGTATGCACGACCCGAAAAACTCGAAAGACTTTTGGCAAAAAATTCACAGAATAAAAGGAAATTCATACGCCCCTGTCCCTGTTTTAACTTCAAATGGCAAAAATTCAATTACCCCTAAGGACAAGGCAAATATGCTTGTCCAGCATTATGCTAAGGTCTCTAGTGATACAAACATTGAGCCTGTGGTTTTGGCCTTTCAAAAACAATTCGAACATGACCATTTTGAAGACATAAACTCTCCAATTGAGGATGTAAGTTCGAACCCTATAAATTTAGACTTCACTTTACAGGAACTAAAGGACTGCATCAGTAGCAGAAAAAATTCTGCCTCGGGACTCGACAAATTGTCATACGTTATGTTTAAGCATATGTCTGATTCGACCTTGGACATATGGCTTACTCTTTTTAATAAAATCTGGAAAGAGGGCAGTTTTCCACAGGAATGGAAGCTAGCCTGTGTGATCCCACTGCAAAAAAAGAATAAAGATCCTTCTGATCCCAAATCCTATAGACCAATAAGCCTTACCTCCCACCCTGGGAAATTGCTAGAGGGGATGGTTAAGGCACGTTTGGAACGATATTTAGAATCCAAAAACATCATAAATCCCTTTCAGTCCGGCTTTAGAAAGGGCCGAAGTACAATTGATCAGTTGGCTAGGTTACAACATGACGTCCTCTATGCTAAAAATAGAGGACGTTCTGTTGTAGCCATATTTCTAGACCTCGAGGCCGCTTTCGATCTTGCATGGCACTCGGGGATTCTCTACAAACTCAAACAATGTGGGATCACTGGGCGATGCTTTAATTATGTTAGGGCCTTTCTGCTGGATAGAAAAATCACTGTTAAGGTGGGGGATACCCTCTCGGAAGCTGAAACGCTGACAAGGGGTACCCCCCAAGGCGCCATTTTATCCCCTCTGCTATTTTCTCTCTTGGTTAACGATCTCCCTGTTGCAACTGAGGGGACAGGGATGGTTATAAGCCAATTCGCCGATGACTCCGGCGGCTGGCTAGTGGGATCCGATGGTCAAACCCTGCAACGTAAGGCACAGGCAGGGCTGGATTCCATTTGGCGCTGGTCCCAAGAATGGGGCTTTAAAATTTCGAAAACAAAAACCGTAGGGATTATTTTCGGAAATAAAAATCTAAAAGAATTGGACGTATATTTAGGCGACACAAAAATTAAATTTGAAGAGACAGTAACATTTTTGGGTATGCTTTTGGATCGTAAATTCTCGTTACTGTCTCACATAAAACAGTTAACAGAAAAGTGTCAAAGGGACTTAAACCTTATGAGAATGTTAAGGGGCACCGATTTTGGCTCTGATAAAAACTCGCTCCTTCTTCTCTATAAGTCCCTAATACGTCCAAAGCTAGACTACGGTGCCATAGTCTACGCCTGTGCTTCATCAACTGCACTTAAAATGTTAGATAATATCCAGCGAAGGGCCCTGGTAATTGCTCTGAGGGCACTGCCTTCTACCCCTTTGGCTTATTTAGAAGTTGAAGCCGGAATTGAGCCTTTAACCCTGCGTAGGGAGGCCCAAAACGTTAAATACTGGGCGCGATTTACTGCTAGACCGAGCAACCCGGTGAACGCGATCGTCGGGAAGGGGTTCTTTTTTAGGAGTAGGTATAAAAACCCAACTCTTCCGTTTGGGGCCACCACAGCCAGTCTGGTGGAGGAACACCTTCCTGGCGTTTGCAGTGCAGCGGACTCTGGATCGCGTTTCGCGGCCCCGTGGCTTCTCGTACCACCAAAAGTTGACATATCCCTAAGCTCGAAATTAACTAAAAGTGACCCCCCTTCTCATATTTTGACTATCACGGAGGATCATGTAAATTCGAGCTATGCTGAGCACTTCAAAATTTATACGGATGGAAGTAAAAATGAAAATTCAGCAGTTTCCGCGGCAATGGTTATACCAGCCCTTAAGGTTAAAACATCAAAAAGACTCAGCGACAGGTTATCTATATATGCTGCGGAACTGACTGCTATACAATATGCACTTAACTGGACACTGGTCAATAAACCACACAAAGTTGCTATTCTATCTGATTCTCTTTCGGCTCTTCAATCACTCTCTTTAAGGAATAGCAACTCTCGGCCTGATCTACTAGAAAATATTTTGTCCATTTATGATCAGTGCCATCTGAATAAATCAGAGGTTACCTTTGTGTGGTGTCCAGCACATGTCGGTTTTATGGGGAACGAGATAGCTGACGACGCGGCGAAGCGCGCTCTGGAGGGTCCCGTCGGAGATAAAATACCCCTGGCAACCAAAGAGCTTTACTCCATGACGAAAATATCCATCAAAGAAAAATGGTCAAAAGGGCTGGCACAACGACTTAAAGGCCAGCCCTATCATGGTAGTGGAGTGAGTTTCAGACCGCCACACAGTTATTCAACCAACAAAAGGGTGGATAAATGTGTGACGCGTCTGAGACTTGGCTATAATTTATTGTCAGGGAGCCTAGGACACCACATAATTGGGGGTTCGGCCATATGCCCCACCTGTGGTGTCCGAAACTCCACGGAGCATTTTCTGCTGGACTGTAGCGTTCACTCGGTTGCAAGGCAAAAGTTCTCCAGTGCTCCTCTTTGGAAGGATATTTCTTTTAACATCAGTAATATTTTGTATCCTTCCAAAGCCTTTCAAACATCAGTATTTTTAGCACTGGAGACATATATTGTTGACTGTCAGATGTCAGACAAAATTTGAGTCTCAGTCATTTAAGATAAGGGTACGCCGTGGTTTTCTAATTTTGTATATTTAAGCCTCCCATTTTCCTTTTTTATTTTAGCAAAATGAAGGCATCCTTCATTATATTTATATCTCTGTACCTAACAGACTTTCATAGCTGCCTTAGGCCCCTTTCTCTTAGAGCCTAACCCAGTCTGTTTTCATGCAGGCACGACTTTATACATATATACATTCGAGCCTTGCTTTGAATTTTTTAATAAAACCAACGGCGTGCTCTACAATCGCCCCAGTATAGAACTTAATACTTTTTGGATTTTTGTATTTCAGAGAGCTCCTCCACCCTCCCCCCCCATCCCTCCTAAAAAAAAAAAAATTTTTTTTTTTCAGTCCAGAAATTAAACTGGCTCAGTTATGAACAGTTAAGAGTAAGAGATTTGCCAGTCTTTTCTTTTATTAATTACCTCTTACATTATTATATATCCCATCTATATTAAATGTATTTTGGGATTTGCGGGTCACTTGGTCAAGCCCGGGTATTCCCCTTTTTACATGGGATTTTTATTCTTGTTTTTGTTTTTTTCCTTTCTAAGCATTGTGATATGTCCTAAGCAAGACCACTGTGACCAGGCATATGTTTTTTGTTTAACGCCCCTTCTTAGTAAATTGGTTTAGTCACTAATTTGAGAGGCAGCTGTCAGTCAGTTCGCCCCGGATCTGATCCGGGTCGATAATTGCTTTTTTAGCTGGAATTATTTACAGACATGGGGGCTTTTACTATGTCCGCTCTGAGCCCCCATAGTCCTGCCCATTAGGGCTCTATTTTCTGTCAATGTTTAGCCACTTGATTCTTAACTTAGATCTTACCCACTTGGGACCTGCTGTGGAGGGGCGGTAGGGAAAGAACGGGCACCCCAGTAGTCTTGGCTTAAAGCCCCTACTGCGAGGTGTCGTCCTGATCGCCCCGCACAGCAGGCAGGACTGACTGCTGTCCCTCAATTTTTATGTGTATATCCTTATCTTTCCCCCCCCCCTTTTTTTTTTTTTTTTTGAGGAGCTCTCATGTCGGCCTTGACATGCTTTGTTTACCGTCTATAAAAACAAATTAAAAAATATTATAATAAATTTGGGCTAAAACTTATAGCAGCAACATTACATAATATTAAGTACATACTTGGGATATTTACACTATTGAGCGTACCGAATGGCAATTACTGGGACAAGTAAAAAATTTTGGGTTCAGACATGTAACACCTCATGGCTTTGTATTATATGTTTTTGTATATACTTTTTTAAATTATGATTTTAATGTGGTCCTGAAAAGGGTCGTCCTTTTCATTCGGCTCTTAGATTTTTACCTATATTTTACATTTTTTCTTAAACCATGAGGTGTTGCAGTCTGATAAAACAAATTGATCTCAATAAATAGTCGTTCATCTATAGTAAAGAACCAATAGCTGCTCGCCGCATGGCGCAATGCCGCATGGCGAGGGTAAAAAACCCCACTCATGAAAAGCTTTTCAAAAATTTACGTGAAAGCGTAACTCAAAATCGCTCCCAGTCGGCCACTTTGCATCGAATCAAAAAAAGAAAAAGAGTATATCCGCAGGATAGGTTATTGTACACAGTATAAAGTTTCACGAAATTCCGTCCAATGGTATTTGGAGATATTGTCCTGGACGTACACACGGATGGACAGACAACGCTAAAACTATATCCCTCCGCCTTCAGCGGGGGATAATAACAAGAGCACCACATGCAGGTACCAATGCTTGGCTGCAGTCTCTTTTTCAGTGTATATTTAAAGTCAAATGGGCAAAGCCAAGTCAAATACAGTTTTAAGGGTAGCCTGCCCTTCTCATTGTCAAAAGTTCTTGTTTCGATATGTTATAATTAGCCAATTTCAGAGTAAGTATCTTAAAAAATGACAGAGGTATGAAAAAATTTTCACAACATAGGTGCAGATGACACTTCCAACAACACCGCTATGACAAAACCTCAAAGTTTTCTTTGAGGAAAGCCAACCTAAAAAAGAATGTACAGGTTTCCTTTTGAAGACCTGCTTCAACATCTTGATTGAATGATAAATGTTTGGAGTTTTACACTGCTTTTGACATCAATAAATTAACTCACTTATTCATGTTTGTCTTGTGTTTCACCAGTATAACTGGCTGGGGCACTGAAGTGTCTTGCCCTAGGATACTCCTAGGAAACATCAAGAGCCTTGGCTGAGGATTGTCTCCTGGACTCTGGACTGCAAATCCTAAAACAATGTAAAAATTGAGCCAAGCAGGACCCTTTCAACATCTACAGGTTACATGCAAGCATTTGATTCTTATCCCAAAGGTCACAAATACTTTTGAGCACTTTGGAAAGTCACTGGATTAGGAACCATTCCTCTCTCATCACACCAATGAAGTGATCCTGGTAATTGACATTATCTCATAACACTTTACAAGTTGGCAAAATTTTAGAGTAGTTTAAAGTGAAAGCATTTGCAGACATAAAATTAAATGTGGCTTGAATTTAGACATCTTTGTTTGAAAGGATAGAGACCGTTGTGGAAAAGAGGAGAAAATACTTATTACCAGAATCTTCTCCTTTTTCCACAATGTTTTCAGAAGCCTTCTACCTTTGGGTAGTTAAACACAGGATTGTTTGAAAAACAGGTTAACTAAGAAGCATGAAAAAGTGCTGCAGCTTCCGCAATACAACAGAAAACTTTTGAAAACAGTATTTAACAACATTCAGTAAAATCTATTTGGCCCTATACCACACAATCCCACGCTTTTTCAACTTTAAGGAAAAAGACATTTGAAATCATGATGGTAAAAGAAGAAAATGCAGGTAACCAGCATTTTCTTCTTTTCCCACAACATGTGTTAGCTTCTCCCAGACATTTAAACATTTGAGCCACAATCAATTTGTTGTCTGTAAATGCAAAATTTGGATACTGTAAAGTGTTGTTATCTGGTATAGGGTTAAGTGTGCTTTCCAAGACAACCTCCTTCTTGAAAGCCGGAATGATGCAGCCTGCTTTGTCTCAAAACAAATTATCAATGAGTATGGTAGCATGATTTTTTTACACTCTTTACTAAAACATGCACATGTTTTGCAACTACCCTGAGGATGAAGCATTTCTAAAACACTGTTAAAAAAGGAGAATATGCTGGTAACTAGCATTTTCTCCTATTCCCACATTGATCTTTACCCTTTGTAATTTCACAGACAAATCCCACCACTTAGGCCGAAATCTTTTCAATATTGGTTAGTCTAAAATTTGAGGCTGGGTAAATTTTGTAGTCTGCTAAAAAGTTTAACCTAAAAGGCTTTCTTTGTACACTGATTAGTTATACTTAAAGAATGAAAATCAATGTCTACTGATGCCTATCTCTACACTGAAAGCCTCCCCAGATATTGGCTGGATATTAATTTTTCTGTAAAGATCTCCCTCACGATATTTTCTTAGTACCTGCCTTTAATAAGACCACCTGCAGAAGATTTATTCTTCTGTTTTTCATCTGGCAGCAGTAACCACTCTAGAAAAAGTGTGGTAACAGACCTACACTGACCTTGACCTTTGAGCCTGGCATCTGAAACCTCAGCTCTGTATATTGACTCTTCAAGATGCACACACTGTGTGAAATATTTTCAAAATCAGTCAAGGGGTGCAAGAGATACAGGTGGACAGGTGTCAAGAGCCTGTGACCTCTGATACCTACTGTGACATTACAGCTTTTGAAAAGGTGGGAAATTAAGAGAAAGCTGATTACCAGCATTTTCTCTTTTTCACACAAATATTCCTTCCTAATCAAAGACAATTTCAAACATTTAACCTACTTTTAATTTGTCATCTGCAAATGCTTTCAGATTGGACAAATCTATAATTTTATTGTCTAGTAATAAGTAAATTAAAGAGATTTGTGAGTCTGCTTTGGATTTAGGAAAAGAAAGTTTTCCAAATTAAAAATTTGGCACCGATTCTTATCAAATTTTAGAGGAATGGAGGAAACTAGTTGATAATAATTCTTCCAGTATATGCATGTTTATCTCATAAATCATCTGGTTGTTACACTCAAATGAGGCATGTTATCCCTACAGTTTGAAACCAAAAGGTTACTTTATTATACTGCAAAGAAATTTCTCGCAATCTGATTGGATAATATGCCCTGTACGAGACATACAAGTCATGTACACTGGCAAAATCCACGTAAAAGCAGCTTCCCTTTTGGGAGCCCCGTATACATGAGTCCTACACTTTCGACACAAGATCCAAAATGGCAGCTTCGACCCATACGAGCCGTCCACAAGACAAAGTAGCCTGCACCATATTATTTCTAGTTTCACTTAATGGTTGTCAACAGCGTGGAAAGAATGGATTTTTTTTTTTGAAAATAAATGAATAGAGTTACAATTATATTATCATTTGTTGTCATTCTAAAACAAATACACGGGGTTAAAATGAGCAATCCTTTCATCATGTAACAAATAATGAATTTTTGAAACTCGTTCATGGTACTAACGTTTTAAAAAGGACAACTTCATGGTCGTTTGAGGTACCTAATGGTCGTTTACTATTGCCAACAAAGTATTAAAATACAAAGTTACTTACCTTGAAGTTGTTTAAATCCATTTTTAAATAAAAAATGACGAATGTCTATCACAATGACATCATCAAGTTCATCCACCAAACTGCATGTTTTACTAAGGTTTCAGTGACGTCAGTTCTCAGTGACAGTTGACAATGAATTGGGGCACTCAGAAGGGAAATTGTATGTTGTCAGTGTACTCAATTCGTAAGAACATAAAACGGGAAAATTTCGCTGAATACACATTGGAATGGTGAAACTCTGCAGTATAATAAATTTGTTGTACGCCGTACAACTAATAATATACAGACTAATTGCCATCACATGCCCGAAGATTACAATATGAAGACCAATTGTCATCACATGCCAGGAGATTATTATATACTCACGGGATAAAGAAATGCTGGGTAAACTTTGAAGATGATTCTAGGTAAGATGTCGAGCATAATGTTCAATATTTTTAAGTAAGAATGAAGATCAATCCATACAGAACAAACTGAAAAATTAACTGTTTGTATCTGGTAAGTGATTTAGGAGTAATTGAAGGGAATTGAAAGAGAACTGTTATCTGAAACTGAAATAGACTGATTGTGGAAACTGGCTGGTCAATACTTAGGGTATGACCCCATTAGCTCTCTCCACAGCCCTGATTCTCATAGGCATGGAGTTCATGAGTGAGTTTATCCTCCTCATTGGGATATTGGCCCATTCTTCCAAGAGAGCTGCTCTCAGTTGGGCTAGAGTAACAGTGGGAGGCTGGTGTCATCAAACCTGTCTATCCAGCTGGTCCCACAAGTGCTTAATAGGGGATAGGTTGGGGCCGTATGGCTGCCAATCCAGTGGGTTGGTATTGTTGTTAGTGAGAAAGTCATGACAGATCCTCGCTAAATGGGGCCATGCATTATCCTGCTGGAATGTGAGATTGTTTTGCTGCAATAATGGGACAACATGGGGTCAGAGGATCTCATCTCTATACCTAGCGGCAGTTACATTACCCGCTACCACAACCACTGGTGATTTAACTCCATGTGAGATTCCTTCCCAAACCATAACCGATCCACCCCAAAACCTATCCCTCTCTACTACAAAACAGTCAGCAAAACGTTCTCCACAACGTTGGTATACACGACGTCGCCTGTCTGCTCAAAACATGGTGAACCTGAACTCATCAGTAAACAAGACCTGCCTCTACTGCCTCAATGGGAACATTCTGGGGGCATGTGCCGCCACCCAAGCCATATGACGCTAGCGAAGAGCAGCGGTAAGGGACAGATCTACGTACGGGTGATGTGCCTGCAGACCAACTTCCTGCAATCGTTTCCATACAGTTTTTGCATGGATAGGACGCTTATGAGTACCTATGGTATAGAGGGCAGATTCAGTGGCAGTAAGGTGCCTACTGCCCAAATGCGCAAGACAAATAAACCTGTCCTGACGTTGTGATGTCATGCACGGATGCCCAGATCTAGGTCTGTCAGCAACCCGCCCAGTTTCCCTTAGACATCCAACAAGACATTCTATAGTGCAACAGAGCTTCAGATTGTTTTCACTGCCTGTGGGCCACCCTGTGGGCCACATGACCCATCTAGCAGGAATTTGAGGGGTCATTTTTCAAAACCATTGGTCAAATTGAAACTATAACATTTCCAAAACAAATTTCAGTTTCTACAGATACAGAAAATTCTTTTTGGGAAACATTTTGGGAAATGGAGAAATTGCCCAAATTAAGCAATTTCTTCTCTCACAAAGTTTGTGACAGTGTAGGTCATAATACGAATGTACCCTGTAAGAACATTTCGGCCATTTAAATTTTAGTGGAAATTGTAGATCTATATGGCATTATTTGCCAAACAGGGCTGTTGAAAGCGTGAGTAATATGCCATGACGACACGATAGTCACAGTCAGTGTCGTCTGCTAACGCTACAAGATATTGATTTGAATTATATTTAAAAAAGTTTTCCCTCAATGTTATTATTAGCAAACGATCATTATTTCAAAATATTTTTCATTTTTTACCTGTATTTTCTCTAACCGACTTCCATTTGACTGGATCAGAGCTTTTGAAAAAAAAGTTTGATGTTCGTCTGTCTTGAGTCCGACATTCTGATAACCGGATATTGTCAACTGAAACTAGACTGGATATCGGGCTCTATCGGTTTTATTTAAAGAAAAAAACGGGTACCAATCACATCTGTCTATCAAGAACACGATTGGATATAAACTTTTTATATGGGAGGGGTTCATGTTGTAACAGCTTGTATACAAAAGCAAACGACCAACACAGGTAGAGGTTTGATAATAACGTGTTGATAACCCTAAATAAGCATGTCTGGAATTTGTTTGTAACTGCCCGTGCCTCTATGGCACACGACTTGCTAAATACGTGTGTCATTTTTTTAAATCATGTGGCACGGGCGCACCGTCAATCTGAAGCTCTGGTGCAAACATGGACACTGAAATGTCTGGCAACCTGTACTTGCCTTTGACCTTGCATAATCATCACAATGGCCTGACCCCTCTGAACTTCCATCAGCCATGCCATTGTTTAATGCTATCAGAAATTGATCAAAATATCGGAAAATGATGTGTCTCTATGAAGACTACCTAATGGTATGAGGAGGAATGCAACTTGATGTCACAACACTGCTGTGCACGAGATTTTCCTGTTTCGTGCTATCCCCAGAAGACATTGTCATGCAATACCATAATGCAACATTCAATACAGAAACACGTGCACTGTAACCTATAGAGTTGCTTGACCGATTTTCATTGTTTTTGAACAATGGGTTCACAAGATATTGCAAATAAATGTGTTTCTTTATTCCTTGAGTTTATAAAGACCAGTTGCCCTCATATGCCTGGAGGTTACAATATAAAGACTAATTGGTATTACATACCTGGAGGTTACAATATAAAGATTTATTGCCATCACATGCCCAGAGGTTACAATATATATATAGACTAATTCTCATTACATGATAGGAGATTACAAAATAAAGACCAGTGGCCATCATATGCATGGAGATTACTTTATAAAGGTAAGTTGCTATCACATGCCGGGAGGTTACTATATAAAGACAAATTGACATTGCATGCCAGGAAATTAAAATATAAAGACTAGTTCTGATCACATGGCAGTAGGTTACTACAGAGGCCAATTATCATCACATATCAGGAGGTTAGCTTATAAAGACCAACTGTCATCACTTCCCAGGTTCTAAATAAAGACTTAATGCCATCATATGCCAGGAGACTAACTATAAAGACCAACTTGTGCACTAATGCCAAATTTTGATTTATGTAGGGTTGGCAGACATGTAATTTATTTTTAACTATTTTACCAGAGAGGACAAAATTTCAGAATTGTCCCAATCCAAAACATTTGTAGACAACATGTTAAATGTGGCTCATTTTTATATGGTGAGAATTGTCTATGTAAAAGTATAAAACATTGTGAGAAAAGGAGAAAATGCTAGTTACCTAAATGTTTTCAAAAGCCGGCACTCTGCACTCTAAATATAGGGCAGTTGTTTGATTCGAAGGGAGCGCAGTACTATTTAACCCTTTACTAGATGACAAAATTTTAGCCTTGTCCAAATTGAAAGCGTTTGCAGACGACAATTTCGTTCTGGCTCAAATGGTTAAATTGTTCTTTGACAGGGTAGAAAACATTGTGGGAAAAGGAGAAAATGCTGGTTACCAGCATTTTCTCCTTTTCCCACAATGTTTTGAAAGGCTTCTTTCTCAGGGGCGTTAAAAGTCGGCATTATGCGGTAAAGGGTTAACTCTTTAACCACACACCAAAAAAATTGACTTGTCCAAGTTGACGGTATAAGCAGACAACAATTTCATTGTGGCTCAAATGATGAAGCTTGCATTTAGCTGAATAGAAAACATTGTGTTTAGCAGCATTTCCTCTTTTTCCCACAATATTTTTACAAGTTCTCTATTTCAGGGTTTTTAAAACTCAGGATTGTGTGGTAAAGGGTTAAACTGAAAAGGGGCATAACTATGTCAGAGATATTTCAAGAGTTACCTGCCCAACTGGTATGGATTTTTGATGGTTTACAACCACCCAGAGTTTGCAGAAAATATCTTCAGTAATGACAGCAATATCAGAAAAAGTCAAAGGTCTTACATCAGGACAACAAGAACAGGTCTTTCTCTGTACCTTGGTTTCATGACATTTTCTTAAAAAGCATCTGTGAAAATGTAATGTGCAAGAGGTAAATGAGTACAAAATGGCCTATGCCTAGTGGATTGGCTTTCTGGCAAGAACCCAAAGATTCCTTGAGGTCATTGGATAAACAGTGTCTTTTACTAGAGTTTACTTTATGAAAAGCCTTTAACCTAACTCTATTACCTAGCTCTAAGTGGACAACAAAATTAAAGCCAGTTCCTACTTGAAAGCATTAATTTTGCAGACAACAAAACGGATGTGTCTCAGATGATGGGAATTTTCTTGGAAAGGCTAGAAGAAATTGTGGGGAAAAAGGAGAAAAAAGGGGTTATCAACAAAATTATTCCACGGTTGTTAAAAAACTGGATGTTCAAGTAAGGGTTAAAGGTGCACTACAGAACTACCTGCCAAAGTAAGAGCCCATTCAAACTTTAATTTTCTAGTCAAGTGGCAAAGTCTTTGATCTGCTGAGAGGATAGTTATAAACTAACCTGGGGCTGATCAGTTCTATCAGTCATAATCAGTCATACCTCACCCTTTAAAATCTCTATCAGTTGTACCTCACCTTTTAACTCTCTGAAACAAGCCACAATATTAATAACCCTGAGCAAGAAGGCTTTCAACAAAAGAACACTGTGGGAAAGAAGAAAATGCAGGTTACCAGCATTTTCTCTTTTTTCCACAATGTTTTTTACCCTTTTTAGGAGAAATTCTCCCCATTTGAGCCACATTCTTTACACACAATCCCAAGTTGTAACGATGCTCAAGATCAAACTGTTAGAAGCATTGTGTGAAAGAGGAGAAATTGTTGGTCACCAGCATTTTCTCCTTTTCCCATGATGCTTTCTACTCTTTCAGACACAAATTCCATCATTAAAATTTTGAGGCATATTTAATCTGCTGTCTACAAAATGCTTTCAATTTGGACTTGATTAAATTTTTTTCATTTGGTAAAGAGTTAATTGGTTGCCTGCAAAGGCTTTCAACATGGTCAAGTCTATAAATTTGCTGTCTGGAAAATTTAAAGGCTGCAGTAGTCTTAAAAGCTTTAACTTGTCTGAAATCTTTTCATGGCATTTTTCTCTCTGAAGACTCATCCAAAATTCACTTTGATTTTTGATTTATAGCAATACATGTTTATTTGAAGATTATTCCTTTAATGAGTTTATCAATTTTGACGTCTACAGTGATGATATCTTTCAGCGTATATGTTTTCCTTTTCTCAAGGCTTTGAATCTATTTTCTTTCCGTATCTTGCACTCACCTTAAACACTCAACCAAATTTTAGACTTGCCTCATTGAAAGCATTTGCAGACCACAAACTAAAATATGTGAGTCTCAATAGATGGAATTTTTCTCTGAAAGGGTAGAAAATATTGTGGGAAAAGGAGAAAATGCTGGTTACCAGCATATTCTCCTTTTCCAAAGATGTTTTCAATGGCCTCTTAAATTATGATCACTATAACTTAGGATTTTGTGGTAAAGGGCTCAGCCAGTGTGAAACTTGAGACAGAGCAGAAATGGATCCAGCCATAATCCAATGGACAATGGTGACTGAAATTGGGCCAAGTGAGAAAAGCCATTACTAAGTTCTACACCAAAGTCACCTGAGACCAACATTTCAGAGTTGTTTCACAGAACAAAATGCCATTCAAGGATATTCAATTGTTGTGGTGGACTGATCTTGTTTCATGTTAGAAGAGTGTTTCAGTAAATTACTTTCAAAAAACATTGTATCACATGAATAATCTCCATAAATTAAGGTTTTGTATGTTAATGCATTGTCAAATATTATGACAAAAGAGAAAATTGCTTTTAATAAGAAATTTGTTTGTAACCCTTTACTGGAAAATCCTGATTTAACAACTGAGGAAAATGGTATTTGAAAATATTGATGGAATACGAGAGAAGATTGGTGAACCAGCATGTTCTCTTTTTCCTTCTATACTGTCTACCCTTTCAAAGACAAATCCCTTTTTTATAGCCATGCTTGATTAGTCATTGGCAACTGCTTTAAATTTTAACAGGCCTTAAAAACTTTACCAATTGGTATAGGGTTAAGCCACAATGTTCGACTTCTTTTCCCTAAGAGTCCTGAAAATATCTTAATGATTACAGATGCCACAAAAAGTATAGCAATTTTGGTTAAGAGCAATTACAGAATTTCTATTTCTTTTGCCATAAAAAATTGTTATCACCAATTAATCTGGAGAACTCATACAAAGTTCAACATTAATGGAGGGTTGTGGTTCTTCCAGTTGGCTTTAAAAATAAAATAAAACAAATAATCACCCCATCAATGATGACTTTGAGTTAAATTTCTTTAGGCTGCTAAGCGTGACTCAAGGACTTTTAGCAGACAGCATAGATCAAGATCACACTGCACAGAATGTGCAGTCTGATTTTGGATCTACACTATCTGATTAGGAGATATCTTTCCCCAATTAATATCTTTTTGAATTCGCAAAATTTAGGTTTTTACTATCGGTTAAGGGAAAAAAACCCATTGTTTTTACAACTTTTTAGAATATGGCTTTTGAAAACATTGCGGAACAAAAAGAAGATGCCAATCAACATGTCTACTTAAAGAATAAGTCCCATCATTTGTCAATTTTTAAGGTAAGGTTGGATGTGGGTTGTCCGGAGGCCTCTTAAATAAGTAATATATTGAGGGGGGGAGAGCTACTATAAGGGAGGGAGAGTTAATAAGGTGAAATACGGTAGAAGGACATTTATACTACATCGCAAAAGAAATCAAAGTGCTGTCAGTCAACACTGAATAACCACACTGTTTTGAAAATCACAAATCAAATGGTAGTTGTTTGAACAGTGTATGGGAGTAAGAACCCCATATTATATTGCCTTTTATACTGGATTAGAACCTTGATAATGGATTAAGAAATCCATTCTTATTCTTGCAAAGGACTATGTGGAAATTATTGTAATTCAGTAATGAATTGGTTGATTGATTGGCTGTTTTGTGTTTTTGGCCGCTTTCATCATTATTTCAGTCATATCGCGGCGACAGCCTGCTTTTCATGTATGTCATGGATTTCACTCGTACTAGGCAAGGGCTCTGAGGTATCCTACCCGATGACACAGGTGTCGAATCCTACACCATACAACTGAGCCACCTAGGAACTTTTTTTTAACCTATCTTTAACAAATTAGTTGTTTAACTGAATGTTTTAAGTAGATATTTGCCAGCCGTCAGCAATAGAGGGAAAAGATACGGGATTCTAATCAGAAATACCTATTATCAAGCTTTAGATGTCACTCTTACAAGATTATCAGTACCGTCCACCTTTTCATTAAAGAATATAAAAGAAAACACACACAAACACACATACACAACCAAAATATTTAATATTCTTTAGCAACTTTGGTAACTTTAATTCTAGTTTTAAGACTTACTTTTCTACCGACGATTGGAACATAGACAGACTGTACTGTAACACACTGTCAGACTTTTAATAATATCCATACTTTTAAATAGTATGAATAAATCGTATAAAATGTGTTTGCATTTTGACTCCCGAATTGTTTATTTTTGGCAGCTAGTGTGCTATCTATTTCTCCATTCTTAACAAGCCATCGTATTTATCTAGATAAATTGTCCTACCTAGTATTTTTGGCTGGCTAAATCGT
Source organism: Hippopus hippopus (assembly GCA_946811185.2). Lineage (NCBI taxonomy): Eukaryota > Metazoa > Mollusca > Bivalvia > Cardiida > Cardiidae > Hippopus > Hippopus hippopus. Next base: position 32,944,698 of record OX328099.1, on the reverse strand, counting down.
CGTGGGCCGAATCACCCAGGCCAAAACGTCTGCTTGCCAAATTTTCCTAGCGTACTTCCAAAGAATGTAGCTTATACTGCAAACTACGTAACCGTCAACTCTTCACCAACCAAAAAAAATTTAGACTTGTCAAAATCGAAAGCATTTGTACATTACGAATTGAATTTGACTGTAGCCCAAATGGTAAGCTGAATCGTTGAAAGGGTAGAAAACATCGTGGTAAAAGGAGAAAATGATGGTTATCAGCATTTTTTCTTTTTCTACAATGTTTTCTACAGCCTTTTCCCTCAAGGTTGTTCAAAATGGGATTGTGTGGTGTAAAGAGTTAAAACTCTGAGTTAACCTAATGGCCTTTTCCAGTCAGAAACCAATATCAAAACATTACAATTTCATGGTCGTTTTTTTTTTTCATGTAGATCTATATCCTACGTGAACATAACGTTATGATCTAAGATATCTATGTGTAATATTAATCTGCACTGCACCCAAAGGACAGTCTAATCTTGATCTTTTATTGTCTGCAAAAGAAACTTTTCTTAACCTTGACCAATACAGGTCATGTATTTGATGCATTCTAACAAGCGAGGAGCACAGCTACAGTAAACCTCGTGCTCTTTATCTGAAAATACAGGACCTTGTGGGAAGGATGAGAATCAACTAATATGAAGTATCTGATAAGAAATACATGTTGTTGAGTTTTACCTTAACCCTTTACCACACGACAAAATTTTAGACTCAACCAAATTGAAACCATTAGCAGACGATAAATTAAACATAACTCAAATGATGATTTCTGTCTTTAGAAGAGTAGAAAACATAGTGGAAAAAGGAAAAAATGCTGGTTACCAGCATTTTCTTCTTTTCCCACAATGTTTTTAAAAGGTTTCTTTCTCAGGGTCCTTAACACATGGGATTGTGTGGTAAAGAGTTAAGACCCTGAATTAATGGAAGAGACATGTCAAGCTTGGAAAAGCACCCTAATTATTGAAGGGTCATTGCTGTCTTGACTAGAATATCTCGGAGAAAAGCTGGCATGACAGATCCAAGTTTTGAATGCATGTTCTAAACAGTCTGGTCTGAATCTGCATTCTCCGCAAAGGCAACATAAGTTATGCTTAGCCCTTTAAGGAAAGAAAAAAATGGAAAAAATTAATGCTCATAAACTTTTCCCTGGTCCGTTAATTCAGACATGGAGAATTATGATATCTTAAGTGAGCGTATTTATGTTGCAGTTTCAGGGGGTCCCCCCACCCCGATGAAAACGCTCTATTTAAGTCAGCCAAATGACAAAATTTTATTTTGAAAACTTTCATATGGTGAAGAAAACGCTGTTAGAAAAAGACATAATGCTGGTTACAAGCATTTTCTCTCTTTTAAACTATACTTTCAAAGCCCCACAGGATTGTTTTGTCAAGGGTCAACAGACTGATTCCAGTCTAAGCTCATCCAGAAGAAACATGTCAGTGACCTACAAAATGGTAAGGCTTTGTCTGTAAGAGGCTATAAAAAAATCAAAGTACTGAAAGTACTAATAGAAGGTGATGCTAGAAATATGCTGGCGAATAGGTTTTAACAATGGATCACTTCATTAAAAATTTCATTCATCTGATAATTGATAACATCTTTTTCTCAGATTTGTTTAATTTTTTTAGAGTCCGCTCAACAGCAATAACCAGGGCCCGTATTCACCAGCCATTCTCAAGAATATTCTTAGTCTTATTCTCCATAATTTTCTAACTTTGAAAGTAACACAAAGAACTAAGTGGTCTGGGTCTTTTTTTTTTTACTTTTTCACAGGCTTGTTTACATTTTTTAGTCCAAACCCATAGATTTTTGCTTTTCAACAAATATGTCAAGGGTTCAATTACTGTAGACAAATTTGGAGTGAATTTCCTATAATACTTGACAATACCAAGTCAAGATTACAACCCTTTTTTGTTATATTCCTTTTGGAAGGCTAAATGCCATCCTTATATACCCTAAAAACAAAATATTCAACTTCATCTTGAAGTAAAAAATACTTTTCTTTCCTAACTCAACTTATTATTTATTTGGGCTTGTCTTTTTCAACACTGACTCATCATCATCATTTTGACTTGTAATAGTGATATCATCTAATATGCAACTCACAGAATCCAGTATTTTCAGCACCATGACCATAGTTTGTTGGAATATTGCAGGTGAACTTGAAAGTCTATATGGAAGCTTAAGATACTGTGTACATGGATATATATATGTCGTAGTCCAAACTGGAATCTTGGCAAATCTGGAATCTGCCTAGACCAAACTTGAATTCTGCCTAGACCAAAATAAGGTTCCAGTTTGCCAAGGCAGCTCCACAATCTGCTAAGACAAAATTGGAATATTTTCTCATTTAATATAGTGTAGCTACACATAAACCATCTTATTTAACTTAAACCTCAACATAAAAGAAGTTTTAATCAGAAATTCTGAATAAGATTAAATTTTGAATATTTTGCACTTTAGAAAAAAAAAAAAATGCAATGTGGAAAACGGAGCAATTGTGGGAAAAACAAATAAATTGCTTTAATTAAAAATACATCTCAGTTGTAAACACATGTGGATTAATATGATTAAAAAAAATTGGAAAAGAATCTATTTTGGTGTACACAAAATTACAATTCTAATTTGGTCTAGGCAATTCCAGATCTGCCTGGGCAGATTCCGAATCTACCTAGATTTCGATCTGGCCTACAACATAATATACATGTGTCAAAAAAAAATGTGAATTACTGATTATGGAAATGTTTGCGAATTCAAAACACTTATTATTTGTTGGTATATTTGTGTTAAAACACGCAAACAGAAAATTTTGCAAATTTTTCAAATTCGCAAAATCACAAAAATTTCCACATCACAGTAATTTCCACTTATATAGTATCAGTAATGATCCATATATTGTGAATTTGTCTCATATTGGTGCGACTGCTCATTTAATCATACATGTTAGTACACATGACACATGTCAATTTCTTTAAAGTTTTATCCCCATTCTAGTTTCATGAACATATCTTCAACTGTTGGTAATAGATAATCTGCTGTATCAAATACAGGGTTAACTTTGACTTTGAAATCTCCTTAAATTCTAACTGTATTGTCAGGTTTTAATACTCAGGCCTCTACAAACTCTCAGAATTTGAGGAGAAGCTATGGGGAGAAGTGGTCAGACTTTGCGAAGTTTAGACAGACATTAGACACAGCAAAGTTTAAGACCAGTCCATATTGAAAGCATTTGCAGATGACAAATAAAATGGGGCACATATGACAGTATCTGTCTTTCACTCTTTACCAAACCACAAAATTTTAGACTGGTCCAAATTGAAAGCAGTTTAGCACTTGCAGACGACAAATTAAACATAACTCAAAAAATGAAATTTGTTTCTAGCAGGGTAGAAAACATTGTGGGAAAAGGAGAAAATGCTGGTTACCAGCATTTTCTCCTTTTCCCGTAATGTTTTCAAAAGGCTTCTATCTCAGGGTCATAAAAACCAGGGATTGTTTGGTGAAGGGTTAAGATTTTTGAAAACAATGTGGGAATAGAAAAAAATGCTGGTTACCAACAATTCTTTCTTTTTCCCACAATGATTTCAAAAGCCTTCCTCTACAGGGTCTTTTAAACTCAGGGCTGTGTGGTAAAGAGTTAAACATGTTTATTGTTTCCCAAGCTCTATTCACTTTTCGGATAAAAAAAACCATTATGGAAAGAGGACACATTACTTGGTTGAATAATGGTTTCTCTTAGCACATTTTTGTTGTCTTTTTTCTTAAATCTTCCAAGCACTATTATTTCCAACATCCTGGACAGAATTTTTTGCTGAAAATCATTCTGTTTACCAGGTAAGATAATTTCTTACTATCAAATTGAAAGCATTTGCAGCAGACAAATATAGATAATACCTTAAAGGATATAAATAATGTTCAAAAGTAATGAAAATATTTTGTCAAAAGGAGAAAAGCTTACCACCAGCGTTTTCTCCTATTGCCACAATGTTTTTAACTTTCTCATGGTAAGAAAAACCCAGTTTCAACGAAATTTAAGTAATAAGACTTGTGTCCTGAAGTTTGGCTTTACTTGTGGCAAAAGTCATCAAAGGGTTAGAACATAAGTTGAGACAGGAAAATGCTTGCAACCCCCATTTTCTCCTTTTGCAACAATGTCTCAACTTTCTCATGGTATGTAAACGTCAGTTTCAGGAAATTTAAGACTTGTCATGACACAACTTACAAGAATACTTTCCTAAATCTTAATATACCAGTCAAACCTTCTAGTTCAGTTTTTTAAAGAACTAGCTTGCAACCCTTCACAGGGCTGGTAGATACACTGATATTACCGTCTCTATCAACTTTGACAACTTTCAATTTACTACTTAGTTTACGCAAAGAGCCCTTCAACCACTCAGCTAGAGACAACAAAGATAAGCCTGTACGGGACAATTTTAGAGTTGCCCATTCCAAGTTTGGACTTTTTCCACAATCAACTAGTCTTTCTAATTCTGTTTTAATTTTGCTCTCTAGTGCAACCCATACGGGTCTTGGTTTCCAAAATTTTGATGGTGATCCAAGTGTGAAAATTGGTCATTCTTCCTCATTTTAATTTTCAGACGCAGAAAGTTTGATGTTCATTCAGTAAGTGAATTTTGGACATTCTTTTATTTCTCTTGTCCCGTTTGGACATTGGCTGTGATTTTCTGTTGGCCTTTTTATAGCCTTTTTTGGAGACATCTTGCTTATATGACCTGACCTTTACAGCTATGACACTTGGCATTCTTGTAGAAACAATTCTGACTGTCATGATTAGTTTTACCACCCCTAAACTACTGTGTGAACACTCTTATCATGGGCCCTTAGTTTTTGACGCTTCAATCTCCACCAATTCCATACTAACAGTCACATCAAATGCCTTTTTCAAAGTTAATTCCTCTTCTAACAATAAAGTTCTCTGAATAACAATGTTCCATAACCCACTGACAAAAAAATCACTAAACACATCTAAAAATGTCCCAAACTCACATGATTCACTTAGCAACATTGATTCTACCAACTACTGGGTTACAGTTTCATTTCCACTTAGCATCTTAAAATGAAACAAAAATCGTTCTGCCATGATGATGGTTTCGGTTTGCAGGTTATTTTAAATACTGGGTCGAAAGTCTTATCATTAACCTTTTAAGGTGCATTAAAATTACAGAGCAGGCTTAAGTCTTAGATCCATGTGGAGATAAAAAAAAGAATGTTTTTTTTTTTAATCATCATCATTGATGCTATTTGCAACAGAAAACCATTCTAGAACTTAGATTAGGTATTCCTCGTTCTCCACCCAGCTGTCAATGTATGGTCGAAATTGCTGTATTTTACCAAGCGTTTCATATTTCAGGTTATATTTACTGTATACGGAGGGAATGAAATATCCTTGACGGCCACTGTATTAGGGTCCGGACAACAGCAATAACCAGCATAAATGTCAATTTTCAACTTTATTGATTACAATCGTTCTCTACTTTCGGTTTCTATCCCAGCAGTATGTGTACGCAACTACAATTAATCAAAGTACATTAAATACTTCGACCTAAAGCTAATCAAAGACCTAAAATACTAAAATTGATAGCAATAGTTCATGGCTGATTTACATAAAATCGTGTATCTAAGCGTTTTGCGTGCATTTTTAGATGTTAGAAAAGTTGTTTGAGGTGTAATGACAGTGGTTTTGGGTAATTTTCGAGTGGTTTTGGGTGTTCTGGGGTGTTTCTTTGGCACCCTGATTTTTGTACTGATTCATCTGCGACGTACTTTGTAAACTAGGTCATGTCAAAGCTGCGGAACGAGACAGAATTTCAAATTTAGATTGAATTCTGCGACATTAACTCTGAAATTCACTGTTTGTGTAAATGGCTTACACTGATTTTTAATCTGCATATTATTTGTACATATCAAATAACACAGACGTGTCTGTTAATTGATCTATGAGGACCTATTTTTCTTGAAGCTGAGGTGTAATACATCATCTTGGGGGAAAGGTCTGTCGGTTGGCATAAGAAGGTGATGATGATGTCATCACCTTCTAATTATACATCTGACGCTGAAAGATGTGTAATCAGGTATATACCCTTGTCAGTATTGTGAATGGACAGTCTGCCTAGTTAAGTTGCAGGCCTGGGATCACCAGTCCATTCTGAAAATGCTTATGTAATGACCTCTCCCTACTGAGAAATTAGAGGTCATAACCCTTACACATCTTTACATCCCTTTCCCTCACAGCGTCACACCTGTTTGCCTAATTAGCATTAAACAACCCAAGGCTAATCACTATTTTAAATGTGCACCTGTTACGAGCTGCATTTACATCACTTTGCTCTGTCAAGTAGTACAATCTAAATTCTTATATTCTTTAAAGCAATATTCCCTACAAACTCCCTTCTGTAGCGATTTTATCTTTGCTCCAACCCTAGATGACCCATGAACTTTTCAACACCTGCAACATATACAGACAACACTCATCACAAACTCGGTGGATCCCGTAACTAAGTATATGGGTGATCAACGACCAACTCGAAGTTTGCCGAATAACATGGACAGTAGACGACTACAGAATGTGTTTACATCACACGATTCACTCGATTTGCTCTCGTTTCTTTCATAAATTACTCATTATCACTGACCCCATTTCTGGTAACTGTTTTGAAAGTTAACTGCTGCGAGTTTTTCAATTTCTATTCGCTAGACATTTTGATTATGTTGGTGACAAATTTCAACGCCAAACAAGTTGTAATCGCCATTTATTGCATAATTGAAAAGTTGACAACGGGATTACTTGACGTCTCCTTACTAGGACTGTTTACTCATTCTTGTGCTCAACCAAAAGTAGTAAACATAATAAGGTCACGACAGGCTTGTTAAGCATTGTAATGTTGTAAGTGAATGCTGTTACGAGTTGCTGTTACATCAGTTTGCCCTCAGCAGACAGGTTTTCGAAATTTGTGGTCTCTCTAATCGTCCGGCTCACGCCGACCGATTAAAAATTACGACCCGTCTCCCAGAAATAAGTCACTTGTCTTATAAATATTGTAACAAAAACAGACTTCATGTTTTTATTGATTTACAAAACAGGTTGAACCAATAAGGACGATGAAGGTGGATAAAGAAAGCTTTTATCTTGTCACTCTAAAAAGCATAAAATTTCAAGAATATCCCACTTCTAATAAAATCTATGTGGTTTCATAGTTTCTGATATTAGTTTTAGATTGGAAACTCCATGAAACTTAATAAAAGACATAATTTTTCCTTACTGCACTCATACTGATTTATATCATTATGCCATAGATTAATAAAATTGGAGAGCCACCACAGCCCTGTATGGCTCCACTGTCTAATTCAACAAATCTGCCAAGACCAATATTGACACGAAAAACTTCCAAAAACTGCACTATGGGTCAAAATGAAACAAGAGAAATGCAGATGCCACTGCCCCCTCATACCAAAATGAGCCATGGTCTAGCCATAGGGGATATAACCCTTTACCAGACGAGAAAACTTTAATCTTGCCCAAATTGAAAGTATATGCAGACGACAATTTCAGTGTGGCTTAAATGGTGCAATTCTTGTTTAATAGGGTAGAAAACATTGTAGGAAAAGGAGAAAATGCTGGTTACCAGCATTTTCTCCTTTTCCCACAATGTTTTCAAAAGGCTTCTTTCCCTGGGTTGTTAAAAGTCAGCATTGTACAGTAAAGAGTTTTGTGTCTCTGTGATGCATGATACCAAGCAAGACATAACTAGGGATCCATAAAGTCCATTTTGTCTGACAATTGACTGGAAATGGAGGAAGAACGGACATGTAAGTACATTTGTAAGTAGCAAAATGTTTTTACCCATGTCAGCCTGCGAAGACTGCACAGTCTGACATGGGATGATACTTTTTGCAGATGAATTACAATCCCTTTTCACAGAGCATGGCTAAAGTGTTATTGAAAAGTCTGAAAAAGGTGTAAACAGGGATCACTAAACATCACAAAACTCTGACAAAGTTTTTTGACAGGGAGATTTTCAAAGATAGTGCACCTGCATGTTTCTTCTGCAGCTATCCATAAAGTTACACAATATTACATTTACAGATTGCGTCCTGTTTAATCAAACCTAGTTAAGCATTATCCTTATCATGGTAACCAACATTTTCTCCTTTTCTCATGATATTTTCCACCCTTTAGAAATATATCTCACCATTTTTGTCACACTGACTATGACTTGTCTGCAATTGGTTAAGTCTAACTTTGTCATGAGATGGGTCAATTTGTGCAGAGGACTGCCTGAGGCTCAAGGCAACCATGTGTTATAGAGTACAAATGCTTTTTGTAGCTGAATAGATTTTCAGGGGATCTGTTTTAAAATTTAATGTTCCCTTATACAGTTCACAGAATTAATCAGCAATCTTTTAATGTTGTTGGAATATCTGAAAGCACTTTTTGCTGTCATATTTTTTGCAATTTTGATAGATCTGTTTTTTATCTCGCAGCATTTTCTGTTTACTGCTCAATGAAAACCCAAATTTAAATTAACTGATTTTCATAAACTTTAAGCAAATCCCTCCTGATTTTAACAGGCTTTAAAAAGAGTTTCTGTTTACTGATGAGGGGAATCAGGAACCAGAAAAAACTTTTGATCAACAATGACTTGAATAGGTGTACATATATTTGTGTCTCTGCACCCTGCAAACCGAAAATTTTCAATGTAGTTGACCAAAACACAATGATTGACCTAAAAAGCAGACATGTCCTTCAATCATTTTAATGAAAATTCTAAACATAAGTTATTAAGAAATTCATTTTGGGCATGATGGCAGACTTTTTACTGAGATGATTAAGCATGTCTAACCTTCATGTAACAGGTCTTTTAGACCTTCATCTTATGTTTAATTGCAGACCCAATTTCCATTTAAGAAGATCTTGCACTGACCAGCGCTATTTTTCAGTCCTGTAGAGACTATATTAAGGAGCCTTTATACCAGATTGAGATGAAGTCTACCAAGTAAATTTGAAGAAGACGATTTTGAAAGATATTCAAAATATTCATTATTGTAGCCATTGCAACCAACGAGCTTTTCATGGAAGGGGACAGATTGAAAGAACTCTCATAGGAAGACCATGGCAACATTATTTCTGTAAAGATTGGTCCAAATTGTCTGACCAACACAAAATAGATATAAAATTAGTTTATTGACATTAAATATTCAAAATATAATTATAGCTGAAACCACTAACCCTTCATCCAAACATATTGTCTTTCAACAACCTTGGGGAAAATGGCTTTTGAGAAAAAAATGTGGCAAACACAGAAAATGCTAACTAGCAGCATTTCCTCCTGTTTCAACAATGTTTTCAAAGAATTCCTTTATTTGAGTCACATTTAACTTGTTGTCAGCAAATATTATCAATTTGGAAAATTTTGGTCACATTTTGCTGTCTGGTAAAGAGTTCAGGCAAAGATGTCCCGTCTGGTCTTGCAGGACTAATTTTAGTCTGGGTCTGAAATGGGCTGTTAAATGGCCCCTCAACATTTTTTAAGCGTGCAAATGCTAAATTTGTTGAAAGCAAGGGGAGATCATCCTGTGCAAAATTGCATTTGTTTGCTTTCACCTGGCTTGCTTTTGGCATAAAACAGTGTCTAAACCCTGACCTTGATCAGCATTTTCCGCATTTTACATCCATTGTCCTGTGTGGAATGGTAAGGGTTAAAGAAAAATACTATCATTATCCCCACATAGTTAAAATGGGTTAACCCCTTAACAATCCCCTGTGTTTTTAACAATTCTGACATATAAAGCTTTTGAAAGCATCATGGGAAATTAGAAAACAATGCTGGTAACCAGCATTTTCTCCTTTTCTTGTAATTCTTTACCAAACAACAAAATATAAGACTTGTCCAAACTGAAAGCACTTGCAGATGACATATAAAATGTGGCTAAAATTATGGGATTTGTGCTTGAAAGGGTAGAAAACATAGTGGGAAAAGATGAAAATTCTGGTCATTAGCATTTTCTTCTTTTCCCACAGTGTTTCCCACAGTGTTTTCAACAGCTTTGTTCTCCAGGGGTGTTAAAAGTTGGTGAAGGACTGATGATCTCTACCTTTTCTGAAATCAAATTCCATAATTTGGGTAACATTTCATTTGGCATCTGCAACTGCTTCAAGTTACATGTTGGATCTGAAATTTTATATTTTATTTCATGCTTTCCAGTAGTTTATCAAGAAATAACGGTGAAATATTTTCTGATATTTCATGGTTATGACCAGTGAAAAATACTGATTTTATTTTGTAACTCTTCAATTGAAGGCGGAAAAAGTAGTTCCCACGCACTAGTTACCTAGGTAAAATACGTAATGCCACTCAAGAAGATTGAAATATGAGGTAATTTACCCTACATCTTTACGTAATATTGTAAAGCGTTGTTATGCAGAGGGAACTATTACGCCACGGGGAATTACAAAAAAGAACTGTACGGGATTTTGATGTAAGTCCCCTAAAAACGGGTTAGAAGCATGAAATAAATAGAATATTTGGGGTTTTTTTTAAGGTGAAAGATCGAAATTTATTTCATCTTGTGAATATCATCGGTAATACTTTCACTCGTGGCTGCGCCACTCGTGAAAATATTACCGATTATGTTCACTCGATGAAATAAATTTCGATCTTTCACAAAAAAAAAACAAATATCTTCTATGTATTCTGTTCATTAACTCTTTACCACACAACAAACATTTGGACTTGATCAAATTGAAAGCATGTGCAGACAACTAGATAAATGTAAGTCAAATGATGATTTCTGTCTTTGATAAGCTAGAAAACATTGTGGGAAAAGGAGAAAATGCTGGTTACCAGCATTTTCTCCTTTTCCCACAATGTTTTCAGAAGTCTTCTTTCTTCAGGGTCGTTAAAACTCGGGATTGTGTGGTAAAGGGTTAAAAGAGTTAACCCTTTACAATACAATCCAGAGTTCAAACCACCTTGAACAAAAATGCATTTGAACACCAGTAACCAGCATAATTATTTTCTTTTCCCTACAATGTTTTCTACTCTTCCAAAGGCAAATTTTAGTTTTTGACCACATTTGTCTCCTGCAAATGATTTCAGTTAAATTTTGTCTTATGGTAAAGAGCTAAGAGGCATTATGTTCCAGTTTGTCCAATTAGATGAATTACAGGCTGATAAGAAGAGACAGTTACAGCTAGATAATTAGCTCCCCTTATAACTAACAAGGTAATCCCTGTCCATAGATCTGCCATAAACCATCTCCACAAATGCTACCATTACTCTATCATTAGCCTTTAATCCTTACAGCATTAGATCTGGCTGGTGTTGCTTTTTGAAGAGAGCATAGTTCTAGATCAGACTGCACAGAACATGCAGTCTGATTGTGGATCTCCACTGTCTGCAACTATGTTACTTTGGTACTTACTTGGTAAGCAACATTTCCTCCTTTGCCCACAATGTTATCTTGTATTTACATTCTGATCTAAGATCTTTACAGTTGTCGCAGAATATGTTTACTTGTTTTTTTTGTGTTAGAGTTTATCACTGTTTTAGCATTTTAGGTCATATCACAGCTGTCGGTGCACCCACACATGTGTTTCCTGGCTTTCTCACACCAGTTCTGACACAAGTTTCTTTCCAAGTCATTGATTACTTTTCTCACATGCATTAGAGGTAACAGGCATAAAATCACTAGAAAGAAAGTCTGCCTCAACCTAGTATCCAACCAGCAACCACCGAGTCATAAGTGACAGATACAACTGAGCTCAGGCTGGGCCAGAGAATTAATGTGTAGCATTCCTTGGATTTACAATCTGATATTGATCAACACTGTCATCATAATCCTTTTAACCCTCAGTGTACAGTATACATAAAATGGACCCTATCAACCAGGGAAATAGCTGAAATATTGCAATTTCAGGAATGTTTTGGCCAGAATATGTTTCCAAGTGGTAGGCAAGGTAGATCTAGAATCAGGCTGCACATACTGTGCACCCTGATCTTTTTCTACACAGACCACAAATCTACAGAAGTTGTGATAAGCACTCTTACAGTTAACAATTCCATCAACATTCAAAGCCTTTTGAGAAAATGATATACCTGTAGAGTTAGCGTCCAGAGACCAGAATATTTGCTGTGTGGATGACAATGTCTTTGTTTAAAACCCATATATAATTATACAAATAATCACACTTGCAGTATAAAACAGCTTTGAAAAACCACATGCTCAAGTATGTGCACATATTCAAAAAACTTAATTTCAATACCACTGAAAGACCATGACATTGCATTCCACAATTTTCCCAGTATATTTTCCTTACACTTAGAAAATAATGTTTTTCTATTCTGCTATTACTTGAACCAGCCACTGTGCTTGATTTGAAGAATTGTAAAATATCATTTCCAACACTATGGAAGATATTTTAAGAAGTGATTGCTTGTTAAAAGTAATTATTCTTTACCCAATAATCATTTCTAACAATGTCAAAATCAGAGGCATAAAAAGTTGCATTCCTTCATTAATGTGTCAACTGTGATTCCATGTTTGTCTAAGATTTTCAAATGTAGCTGCTCCTAAATAAATATTATCATTTCAGATAACAGAGTGTTAATGCCACTCCCTCACTGATTTGATAACAATAAACAGTTGATATTTCCCTTTCGGCTTGGTAAACTGTTGACCTTTGGCTTAAAATTTTATCAGCAGCCATTAGCCCTTACTAGAATGACAAACACAACTTTACTTGCTTTTTGCAGACCAAGATCAGACTGCTCAAAACATGATTCCTATTCTTAGATCCTACTGTCCAATATTTTAATAGATTGACAACTAGATCGATGAAACAAATTGAACAGCCTTAACTCTTCACTGGTTTCCAGCATTTTTTTCATTTTCCCACAATATTTTCAGAGGTTACCTTCTTTTGGGTGGTAAACACGTGGTATCCTTTACTGAGTGAAAGGGATATCTGATTGAATATGTCCATTTTCTTCTTATGGCAATGTGTAACAGATTAGTTTCTACCACAACTTTAGTTTGTGGGTTTTGACAAAATAATTAAGACTTTTGACCAAACTGAAAAACCAACACAACTTTGACAAAAGCACTCCTGAATTTTACATTGCTTGGCTGACAAAAAAAATAAGCACTTAAGTTTTACTTCATACCTTTCGCAGCAAAACTGCCACAGACAACTTTGAAAACTTCCTTGTAAATGAGGATGATCACCATGAATTAGGCTTTTATACAAACTATTACAAGTACATTGTACAAATATTATTGGGGTTTTCTTTTTTCCATATTTTTTTTAACACTATACTTCCATCATATGTTTCATACTTAAAGTATTAAAAATATATAGAAATAGTAGTAGAAAAGTCATTAATAAACAGAGCAAATTAAAAAAAAGATGTAAGTGAGCATGAGAGAGAGAGAGTGAAAAAAACACATCAAAACTGACAAAAACTGAGACAAAGTAATCATAATTATCTATCTTACTTTACTGCTATATTTTTCAACCCCAGATATAATACTCTGGCCCCTGCAAAACCCTTCAGTTTGAGCAAGCATAAAATTCTATTGTTTTGGTAATGACTTTATCAAACTTGGGGCCCTGCAAGATCCCAAAATTTCAGAATGCAAGTCTTAAATCCATTCTAAATGAAAGAAATGAGCCAAGCTCAGTAGCTCAGTCTGAAATATTCATGACTTGAGAACTGGGGGGGTCACTGGTTTGAATCTTCAGCTCAGCCAATGTCTCTCCAAGGACTGATGACAATCACTGCAACATGATTCATTCTTCTCGAACCGCTGATCATTACCTTATAACCATGGTAATGTGGGAAAGCAGACAGTGGTTTCGAAGAATATTATGTCCAGATGTACTGGAAGGTTTTTGAAAATATTGTGGGGAAAGGAGAAAATGAAATTGACCAGCAATTTCTCCTTTTAAACAATTTTTCTTACCACAGAAAAGATAAAACCCATCATTGCAGCCACATTCAATATTTTGTCTGTGATTTCTTTCAATCTGGTCAAGTCTAAAATGTTGTGGTCTGGTAAAAAGTTAAACAATTTTCATACAGTTCCATTCAAATATCAAAATATCATTCTCTATACATTTTGGGAATAGAATTGATTGCTTGGTAACAAACCATAAAACTTTTGTTTGATTTTTTTCATAATATCTTTAAAATCCCTTTACTTTCCTTCACACGCCCCCCCCCCCCCCCCCACAACAGAGTGGATTGCCTGAAAATATTCTAATTCGTATGCATTGCTTAAAGACGCAGTGGAGTCCAAAAGTAAACAGTGCAGATAGATGTTAAAGTGTATTTAGATTTAAATCATACCTTTCAAAAGTTCCGAAACTATAGTGAAGATGACAGTCTGTTACTGTACGGGTAGTCCAAGAGTTAGTTGCTGGCAGAAAAATGAAATTGAAAATAGAGTAAAAAGTACACAAACAATAGAACCTTGCAATTTTTTACCTATTTTGAAATTCGTTTTTCTATTTTTCTGCCAACACTTAACACTTGGACTGACTGAACAATAACAGATTGTCACCTTCAAAATAACTTCCATACTTTTAAATGGTGTGATTTAAATTTAAATGTAGTTAAGCACTTGCATTGTTTACCTTTGGCTGCTATTGGGCCTTTAAGGTCTTAAACTCTGTAACTATATTGAAAGTGTCTGTCAACAAACTAAATGTAGGTAAAGAGACACCTTTCTTTGGAAGGATAGAAACACTGTGGAAAAAGGAGAAAGTGCTAGTAAGCCCCATTCTCTTTTTCACACAATGTTTTCAAAAGCCTTCATCCTCAGGATCTTTAGAATACATTATTGTTTGGTATAAGGTTAAACTGGCAACATAGGGAACAAAGTACATCAATAACTAAATTGTAGTTTACAAACTGGTTACATCCTTTTCTATTGAGTGCATTCCAGCAGTTGTGAAACAACTTTTATACCTTACATCAATCAATCCTTATAACTGTACACCTGTGACACAAACTGTGTACTGACACCCAAGAAATTAGGTAAAAGATTTCTGTCAAATTTTGTGGATTGAAATAAGCAAACTATTTTTTATTCATTTCCTAGTGACTCAAAGACTGGACAGATGGATAGAAGTATGGACAGATGGATTGGCAGTAAGATATGGTCCGATTTACAGATGCAAAACATAAAAGACAAGAGGGCCATGATGACTCTGTATTGCTCCACTGGCTAAGAAAGTAAAAACCCTACACACAAAACAGTACATACAATACATGGCAAATTGGTTTCGAAATAGAAGACATACAAAATTTTCTCTATAAAATCACGCTAGAAAGTTATGACCCCCGGGCAAAGCTATATTTGACCACAGAGCTATAATTACTTGAATCCTGCTAGAGGTCCACAAGATAAAGCCCAATGCAAAATAATACAGGACTAGAATGTATGGTTGTAAACAAGATTTTCCTCAATAAAAGCCCCTTAAAACATGAGACCCCTGAAACAGGGCTTTATTTCGTAGCCCTCAGTCTCATGGTTAATAACAAAAAGATATCTAAAGTTTTCACTATATAGGCCCATGTAAAACTTGTGAACCCTGGGACAGAGCCAAACTTGACCCTGAGGCTATAATTTGGGCCCTCTTGGTAGAGGCCCACTAGATTTAGCTACATGCAAAATTTGGTACCCCTGTGCCTTATGGCTAGGTATGAGAAGATTTTTAAAATTTCCCCAAGGTAAACCAATGTAAAACTAGTGAACCCCCCCTCCCCGGGACTGGGCCAAATTTCACCCTAGAGCTATAATTTGTGCACTTCTGGTAGAGGCCCACTATATAAAGCTACATGCAAAATTTTGTAGCGCTAGGCCTTATGGCTAGGTACAGGAAGATTTCTAAAGTTTTCACTATAAAAGCCCATGTATAACTTGTTACCCCTGGGCTATAATTTGAAGAAACTTGGTAGACTTTCATTAGATAAAGTTACATGCCAAATTAGGTAGCCATGGGCCTTATTGTTTCAGACAAAAAGAAACAATATTTTTCAGTTCTGTTGCCATGGCAACTAGAGTTTTTGAAGGAATCAAATTCTTTCAATACATTCTGAAGAGGACAATGGCAGGATCATTTCCATGAAGTTTCATCAAAATTACATGGGTAGTTTCAGAGAAAAATATGTTTAAAATAAAAGTTGACACACAGACAGAAGCACTCACGGATGGACAAACACACGCATGGTTGGATGCACCACAGACACCAGGCCATGACATAAGTCTGCTGGCCTTTGGCCAGTGGAGCTAAAAACACATCCCTTTCTTATTGCCTGAATCAAGTTCAGATGGAACAAACTTTATTCCCTTTTCAGTATTTTTAAAGTCGTATCACTGCTGGGGCTGACTTATTCATGAATGTTCTAGGTTTCACCAGTACTAGGCTGGGGCTCTGAATTGTCTAACCCAAGGATACTCCTATGAAAAACTTTAGACCCTTCTTAAGGAATCAAACCCAGGGCCTCTAGGCTACATCTTTAACCCCCACCAGTGAGCTAGGCAAGCTGTACAAGCATGTTCAGGCTGAAAAAATAAATTTTACAGGTTTTTTCTTGTGTATTCCACTACAATTGTAACACTCGAACATAAAAATCACAGTAAAAATGTGATTATCATTAACAACATGCTTTCAAATTCAAATAAGATTGAAGCATTTTGCCCACCTGGGAATGGTTTATCAGCTTGATATATCTACCTATCTATCTGTTGAAGCTTCCTGAGATATACTGAGAGATATCAATTGTACAGCTATGGCATGTTTGACAAGCTATCTGTAAATCAGATTCATAAAGAAGTTATTGCAGAAAAGAGATATGTGCTTTCTTTTTGTATATACCATTGTTTCATTGTTGTATTTACTAACAAACCTGACATGTTCTCCATGCTCTATCAGAATCTGATGTGGGTCAACCCCATACTGATGCACAGCAAGAACTATTGTGATCTTTTAAACAGATGACACAAAGGAGTGCAGCAGAAGTAAAGAAACTAGCTTTCAAGAAGTAAACAGAAAACATTACAGGAGAAGCAGGTTGCTCTCTCCTCTTTCCCCAGCAATCAGTAATGTATTTAACCCTTTACAACACAATCCAGATCTCAACAACCCGGGGAAGAAGGGTTTTGAAAACAGTTTCTCCTTTTCCCACAATGTTTTCTATCCTATTAAGGACAAATTCCACTATTTGCACTAAATTTTACCTGTTGCCTGAAATGCTTTGATTTGGAGAGTCTAAATTTGTAGTGTGGTGAAGAGCTACACGTAGTCCAACAGCAAATGAGAGTTCTTTCCTATAAGAATGATGATGATTAACCCTTTACCTTAACCCATAACCATACAACAAAATTATAGCCTTGTCCAAATTGAAAGCATTTGCAGATGACATTTTCAGTGTTGCTCAAATGGTGCAAATTTTCTTTAACTCTTCACCAAACGACAGCATTTTACACTGGTCCACATTGAAAGCATTGGCAGACGACAAAATAAATGTGACTCAAAAATTGAAATTTGTTTTGGGAAGGGTAGAAAACATTGTGGGAAAAGGAGAAAATGCTGGTTACCAGCATTTTCTCCTTTTCCCACAAGGTTTCCCAAAGCTTTCCTTTCCAGGGTCGTGAAAACCAGGGCTTGTTTGGTAAAGGGTTAATAGAGTAGAAAACATTGTGGGAAAAGGAGAAAATGCTGGTTACCAGCATTTTCTCCTTTTCCCACAATGTTTTCAAAAGGCTTCTATCCCAGGGTCGTTAAAAGTCGGCATTGTGCGGTAAAGGGTTAAGACATAAAGGATATCTGGTTTTAACAGTGAAAGATTAAAATTTATTTCATCGAGTGAACATCATCGGTAATTTTTTCACGAGTGGCACAGCCACGAGTGAAAACATTACCGATGATGTTCACTCGATGAAATGAATTTCTATCTTTCACCAAAAAAAAAAATATATTCTACTTATTTAATGCTTTTAACCATTTTTGAGGGAACTTACAACAATATCCAGTATGATGCTGTCCTGTAATCTTGCGCACCTAAGCAAACGACTGCTTACAAAAGACACTAAAAGCAATTGCTATATCCCCAAAGCTTTTTCTTTATTTATAGAAATATTTCATCTAGATTATGACTCAAGATAGTTATAGAAAGATTCCACGAACAAAACAAAAATTCAAGAAGTAAACATTAACCGTGAGGTTTTATCCGACATACAATTGTCCGGTGATCAAATTCCTATGATCCAAGAAACACTGCAGAAACGGGCAGAATTCATCAAACATACTTGCAAAACAGGAATCTACCAAAGTGCGCAAGATTACCGGACCGTAAGAGTACCAGACACGACGGTATATACAATTCTTTTCGGTTATCCCCGTGGTGTACCCCCACTGCATAGCAACGCATTACAATATGAAGTAAAGAGCTAGAAATGTAGGGTAAATTATGTCATATTTCCATCTTGTTGAGAGGCACGCATATTTTAACTAGGTAACCTGTGCCTGGGAACTACTGTTTCTGCCTTCAATTGAAGAGTTAGAATATAAAATCAGTATTTTTCACTGGTCGTAACCATGAAACATCGAAAAATATTTCACCGTTATTTCTCAATAAACTACCGGAAAGCATGAAATGAAAATTCTTATATTCATCTGCATTGAAAGCACTTGTGGGCCATAAATTAAGTGTAGCTAAAATTATGAGATTTGTCTGTAAAAGGCTAGAAAACAATGAATGAAAAGATGCAAATACTGGTTACCAGCATTTTCTTTAACCACTCTATTTTTAAAGCCGAGCCCCGGTAGCTCAGTCGGTAGCGTGCATGACTTGAGAACACGGGGTCCAGGGTTCGATCGCTGGCCATGACCCCTGGCTCGGCCAATTTCTTTCCGAGGATTGATGATAGTCAGTGCGACACGATTCATTCCTCTCCCACCGCTGACCACTGTTTCGATGATGACTATGTGGGAAAGCAGCCAGTGGCTTGGAAAGAAAATTGTGCGAAGTACTGGTAAAAGAGACTCCAGGAACGCATGGATAGGTGCACTGGCCGCCGCGATATAACTGAAATAATGTTGAAAACGGCGTTAAACACCATACAATCAATCAATCAACTGTTTTTAAAGCCCTATCTGTCAGGGTTGCTGTGTGGAATAAGGTTAAAGCCTTGCCTGTAGTAACATTTGGAAAGGGTTCAACTCCTTGTCTTAGCAGAATTACAAGATTTGCAAGGGTTTGTTGCATAGAACTAAATGAAACCAATTTAGATGTTGCATACGAAAGAAAATTAAAATGTGAAATATCTGACAGATAAATGTTAAAGGACAAACAGTCAGGTCTACTTCTAAATTTTTGGACCAAGTCTAAGTATGCTCCTTGAGCCTTAACCCTTTACCCTTATAATCCCGACGTTTAATGACCCTGAGGAAGAAGCCTTTCGAAAACATCATGGAAATAGGAGAAAATGCTGGAAACCAGCATTTTCTCCTCTTCCCACAATGTTTTCTATCTATCAAAGACAAATCCATCATTTTAGCCACAGCTAAATTGTCTGCAAATGTTTTGATTTGGTTTAAGTCCAATATTTTGCTGTTTGGTTAAGGCTTAACTTATCATCAGCTACAAAAAATCTCTATACTTTGACCTGGCTATTTGCATGTACATATCACTATCAACTGAGCTAATCAATGCCAATACAATCCAAGAAATTCCTTCCCTGATAAAGAGAAACTTTATTCCTTAGAACTAATTAGTTAAACAGAAGCTATTTATGATCAATTTGTTATTGGACTGTTCACCTTTTCCTTGGATAATTACATCTAATTGCCAATCAGTGGAACATGAATTGCCCCAATTACTTGTTAGTGTGCCCCTGCTGTTAGTTACAGTTGCTTCACTGATGGTTCAAATTTCAGAGTAAACGCTTCCTGATTTTCTCCTTTAGTTTCTGATAGCAGAATGATATTCTAGTATTGCCCACTCAAATGTACAATTGAATGCTATAGAAAACTTATGCCTCAAAACACCTTTCGCAATGTAAAATGCCACTGCAACCAGTGTTGATCAATATTAAACTGCATGGAAAGTGCAAACTGGTCTTCATCAACACTGTTCGCTCTACAGGGATATTCTAACAAAAACAGCCTTCAAATTGACCTATACATGTATTATATACTACTGGCCGGTCTTATTTCTAGACTGAAATTTTCTGTTGAGTTTATTTGGGGCTGTGAGGGTGAAAATAGATGTGCTTGAAGAAAGTGCAGATCACAGTCATAAAGCAACCTTCTGAGTCATCTACTAGTACCAGTCCAAGTGAACAGTACTTTGCCAACAGGCACTTCCACCAAAACAGGGTGCAGAGTGGATAATTTATTTGAATGGTGTTTTCTACCACCTTTGAAGAATCCTAATTATACCACAACAATTCACTTCAACTCTTGACCACGCCAGCATGTTGATTGTTGCTCAAATAATGGGGTAAGTCTTCGAATGGGAAGAAAACATTGTGAAAACAGAAGAAAGTGATAGTAACCAGCATTTTCTCCTTAAATTTTTTTTTCAACAGCATTCTTCTTCATTATCTTAAAAACTTGGGATTGTTTGGTAAAGAGATTATCTCGTCTTTCCTGGGTAACACTAGTACCAGTAGCTGAGAGATGACAGTGCCTAACCCAATAATTGATTGAATAGTGTTTTATGCTGCTTTCAACATTATTTGAGCTATATCATGGTGACAGCTCACATATACATGTATGTCCTGGGCTTCTCCAGTACCAGGCTAGGGCTATAAAGGCCTTATCCATGGCGACTTCAATACGTAAGGGGTGTAAATGTCCCCCCCCCCCCTCCACTGGTGGATGATAAAATGATAAAAGTAGGTGGATGATAAAAGTAAGTCACTCTTGTGGCAATATATATTGCCCTTACGGCTGATAAATTCATTTATGTGTTGTATTCATGTAGATGTACTTAGTTATGCTCTGTACATGTTTTATTTCATAGTTGTATTTTAATACTGATATATATCATGTTATTGAATTGTGCTTGAAAATGAATTAACCCTTTACCACACGACCAGATTTTAGACCTGTCCGAATTGAAAGCATTTGTTGATGACAGTTTCAATGTGGCTCATATGAAATGAGTTTTCTTTGATAGGGTAGAAAACATTGTGGGGAAAGGAGAAAATGCTGGTAACCAGCATTTTCTCTTTTTCCCACAATGTTTTCAAAAGCCATCTCTTTCAGGGGTCTTAAAAGTCGTCATTGTGTGGTAAAGGGTTAAATTTTCTCTTTTTGCTGGACAACATACTCAGACTCTTATTTTCTTGTCAATCCCTTCCCCTATTTTCTTCTCAAATAGCAATCCTATGTTTTGTTCATTCAACCATGGGTGATCCTTTGATCAAATAAATTAGATGCACTAAAAATATGCAATCAGCCACGTTGCGACAAGTAATGTCTTACTGTTTATTAAAGATACAGCTGGATGATGTAGGTTTTACTTTTGGTTTGTGTTTACTGATGGAAAAAAATGAATTTTACTTTCCAGAAAATGTACTCGCCCGGCAGGGTTAGCTTGTCAGGTATCTTACTTTCCCAAAGCCAAAAGTTACTTGCCAATGTAAGCCCGTGCATAGAATTTTACACCCCTGTACAACCAGTGATGTCAGCAGGGATCAAACCAAGATCTGCAGAACACAAACACTGCCACAGAGCAACCCCAACCGAAACATCATTGAAATTTTGCTGAAAATGGCATCAGTTACCACATTTTTTTTTCTTCTCCCTTTCATACCTTCCAGACATGCTGACCTAAATTTTGAAAGGTAACAATTATGTAGCCAAAATGATATACAAAATCATGATGAATGCAAATTTTTTAACCCTGAGAGCTTAAAATGAAAATGAGCTTTTTCATAATGAAAAATACATATATGTTTCAACTTCAAGGATAATAATGCAAAAATATGTCATAAGAAGACAGTGTAGATTAAATATCAGACTGCATGTTATGTGCAGTTTGATCTTTGATCTATACTGTCTGCAGTAACATCTCAATGTTGTGTATCATATGAGCTCAAGGGGTTCATGACAAAGCAGAAAAAAGTTTTTGTCCATTATTAAGGACCCCCAATTACAAATTATCTGCCTCAATAGAACCGTGAAAATTTAACTTCATCTTTTTTCCTCATATAGAAATAGTCGACCATTTTCATTTGTCTGTAGGGGGGTCCTGCATGGCTCAGTGGTAAAGATGCAGGATTTACATTTAGGAGGTCTGGGTACAATCCTCATCCAAGGCCCTTGGTGTAGGGTGAGAATGTCCATGGGCAAGACACTTCAAAGTCTCTGCCTAGTGTTAGTCAAACAAAAGGCACATTTGAATAAGCAAAGTATGTGTATCTGTACTATGATACTGTAATAAGTGTTGAACATTGTGTAAAATATAATACAATAAATCATTCACTTATCCATTTACTAAACAGTCCAGAGTTTTAACTACACTGAGGAATAGGGCTTTTGAAAAGGAGAAAATGCTGGAAACCAGGAAATTTATAAGCCCTTCAATGTTGATTGTCCATTTTTTTTCTCAAGGATGTCATCAAGGTCATAATATGCTGCATATTTACATCAGATGGTAATAGAGTTAATTCTTTACCGAACGGCAAAATTTGGACTTGTCCAAATCCAAAACATTTACAGAATGACCAATTAAATGTAACTCAAATGGTAGACATTGTCTGTGAAAGGGTAGAAAACATTGTGGGAAAAGGAGAAAATGATGGCAACCAGCAATGTTTTACTAAAGTTCTTCTCTACAGGATTGTTAAAATTCCAGACTGTGTGGTAAAGGGTTAAACTGTTTGTTTATGAGATATGTCAATATTTTGTAAGGAGACCAACCTTTAAACATAAACAATTTACTTGAGATCAAAGACACCGAACAGACCAGTGGATTAATGAACCAACTGTGATATGACAAGTTTTCACAACTTTAAAACTGCTGCATCACATGATTTCATAATGATCTATTTCGGTTTTGGAGTTTTAATCCTTTGTAGAAACTAAGAATAATGCCAGGTGCTGTAATGGACTGTTGGATCTTAATCAGAATGCACAGAATATGTAGTTTGGGTTAAGATCTACAATGATATTATTGAAAACATTCTTGAAATTACTACATGTACTTCTTCATTTAGAATAAGACTAAGAATGCAATTTGGCTTGCAACACGCGAAAAGGGGCATTCGAACATTTGCGTTAAGTGTTGTCTTGGATCAGCTGGTGCAATCCGCACAGGCTAATCAAAGATGGCACTTTACAACTACATTAGATTTTGTGCTACAGTAGACTTGTGCAAAACAGAAAATTGCATAAAAACAGAAAGTGTCGTTTCGGATTAGCCTGCATGGACTGCGCAGGCTGATCCGAGACGACACTTTACGCAAATGTCCGAATGCCCCTTTTCGAGTGTTGCAGGCCATTTAGAATGGTTGGTGAATACTGTGTTTCCATTAGTATGTCTGGGCAGGCAGTAGGCCCTAGGAAGCAGCTAGAGAGTTTAGAAAGCGCTATGGGATTTGAACTTGTAACCAAAATTCACTAAATGCAGTGGTCCCTGCACAAATATCTACGACATCCTTGAAATGTTGAAGCTGAAATTAAACACCCAAACCAAACAACACAACCAAACATAGTCAATGAATATATCTACGCACAATTTGATGTTCGTTCTGTTTGGTGTTTAATACCATTTTCAAACTTATTTTGAATATTAATGTATCAAGGCAGCCAGAGCATCTATCCATACATTACCAATTTTTTTTTCACCAAGCCTCCACATGCCATTCTTTAAAAGTCAGTCTGGCTGCTTTCCCACATAAGCATCATTAACACAATATTCAGCAGCTGAGTGAAAGAGGAATGACTCCTGTCTCAATAACCATCACACAATCCTCAGAAAGAGTATGGCCAACCTTGGTATCATATCATTGGTCCCACCTCTCAACACCCTATACAGTACCAACTGAGCTATCAGACTTAGCACAACACATTAGTTGTTGACTTACAATACACCTTTAACAATTAAAAACCGAGCAAAAGAAGTCTTTTGAAAACATTGTGGGGGAAAAAGGAGAACATGTTGGTAACCAGCATTTCCTTCTCTTCAGTCATTTGAGCAACATTTATTTTGTTGTCTGCAAATGTCTTCAGTTTTGAAGAGACTTCCATTTTGTCAATTGGTAAGAGATCAGCATATAGTTTAACCCATGCTGTGCTATTAATTAAAGAAATGGAAATGCATAGCTACGTCTTAATATGCAGATATGCAGACAATATTTTCTGTCCTATCAAAGAAAGAAATTATCATTTGAGCTGCAATTAATTTGTAGTCTGCTGATGCTTTGATTTTGGTCTATTCCACAATTTTGTCTTTTGGTAAAGAGTTACAGGCTAATACATAGGAAACAGGGGTAGTTGATTTACAATACTGCTTTAAGTATGTACAGTTTGTATTAGAAACAAACTTTGGCTGACGGTTTGGATTTATCTTGTTTGTGGTTTTCTGCCAAACGGTTGTCAAATTAAAACCTTGTTTTGATCTTGAGGCCATGAAACACAAGTATTCTAAAATCTAGTCCTTTCCTCTTACTTATTAACCTTCCACTAAACTATCCAATGACTTAACTATCTGGGGAAGAAGATTTTTTAAAACATTATTTGAAAAAAGAAATGATTGGTAACTAATTTTTTTTCTTTCCCACAATGTTTTCTACTCCTCCAAAGACAAATTGCATCAATTAAGTCACACAATAATTTTGTCATATGCAAAAGCTTTCACTTAAAACAAGTCCAAAAATTTGCCATTTGACATATTAGACAGTGTAGATCCAAAATCAAAGAGCTAATTTTCTGAAGACAGACCCCAATATTAGTGTACATCATGTCTTTAGAGAATAAACAGTCTGATCTTGGTTTTACTTTGCAATCATATATAAATTTTTTCCACTCTGACTGCCAAAAAAGGGCATTAGTTTGTTTTGTCCACCTAGCATTATCTTCTCTTCTAGAAAAATGAGGGTACAAAAATAGTCAATTGTTCCTTTGCATCTCTATTTTTCATTGCCTTTGAGAAGTTTGTTACAGTAGCAAACATTGCACAAATATTCATTCTATAACAAAGTTTTACAAATGTTTGAGCAATATTTTCATTTGTGAATGATTCTTTAACTCTGCCACGAGACAAAATTTTTAACTTGTTCATTTTTCAGTTGCAGATGACAAATCGAATGTGACTCAAGTAATGGGATTATTTCTTAAAACTGTGTGGGAAAAGGAGAAAACAAAGATTACCAGTATTTTCTTCTTAGTCCCCACAATGTTTTCAAAAGCCTTCTTGAAACTGTTTAAAAAACAGTTAAGTTCACAACATCAAACTAATAAATATGTATGTCTGACTTTCTTACATTCTTGACCTCTAAGAGTCCAGAGCTCAAGGGCTTATTCATTAATCATTCTTCAGAATGCTTAGCCTTTTTCTCCAGAACTTTCTAGATTTGAAAGTAAAACAACATCTGACTGGCTAAACCATTTGGTTAAGCCATCAGAAGTTATGTTAACTTCAAAATTTTGAAAATCTTGGAGAAGACTAAGGACTAGAAATGTTCTTAAGAAAGGTTGGTGAATACGAACCCAGGATTCCAAAGCCAAATTGCATTGTGGGATAAATAGGTCAAGGAAAAGAAATGTGAAAAAATAACTCACCTGCACCAAAGGCAAAAAAGAAGCTTTCATCTGGATGATCATTCAGAAGCTTGGCAACTCTGCTTACCATCCGTTCGTTTCGTTTATTAATGAGTTCTGTTTTAAAATAATTATCTAACAGTTTCACTGTTTTTAGATCGTTAGGAGGTAGTGAAGCATTGAGGAGGTTAGGAACTTGGCTGGAATCCTTGTTAAATATGATATCATTCAGATCCCCACAGTTGTAGTGGTAAATCAAATCATCCGTGGTATATGGTATTGCACTGTTTGAAAGTCGATACGACTCATGTTGCCACAGGGTTTGGTTCAAAGCAAACAACACCTACAAAGACATGGAAAAAGTCATGAACACAGATAAAAGTCTGAAGTACTGTAAATCTCCTGACCCTTTCGCTGAACCAGGTTGCTCAATCAGTAATGTAGAGAACTTGAACTCCCGGGATTGAGAGTTCAATTCCCAGCTTGGCCAATTTTTTTCGAGGGTTGATGATAATCACTGAAACAGGTTCCTCTCTCACTCTTGAACATTGTTACTGTAGTGTTTATGTGGAAAGGCTGCCAGTGGCTCGGACAGAATGTTGTGCAAGTTACTCAGGGTGCACTGGTTACCACAAAATAACAAGAAAAATCTTGACAAAAATATGCAAACAAAGAAAAAAAAAACCAAACTCAACTCTTTTCCAGGTGACAAACTTTGAGACTTTTCCACATTGAATGCATTTGCAGTCTAAAATCAAATGTAGCTAGAATGACCCAAATGACGTGATATGTTGTTGAAAGGGTAGAAAACATTTAAGGAAATGGAGAAAATACTGGTCATCTATATTCTCTTTTCTTTTAGTAATTTTCATCAGTTCTCCTCTTTAGAAAACACAAGATTGTTTGGTAAAGAGCTAAAACCCATTATCAAACAAAATGAAACTTTGCCATACCTAAACAATATATACGGCAAAGACATTTATACAAGTCTAGAAAACAATAATGACTCAAAACTACCATAATTTCTCTATCTGTCACAATGATTCTGTAAGCCTTCTACAGCAGATTTTGGAGTCCAACATGGCTCACCAGTTTTGGCATTGGATTTCCAATCATGATATCCTGGTTTGATTCCAAATGATAGCACTTGTCAAGTGAAAGCAAACACTGTACAGAAACAGGTTCAAGTGTTTGACTGTTTGATTGATTGAGTGATGAACTGACTGACTTTCAACATTATATCAATTATATTGTGGTGGCCAGTGCACCTATCCATGCTTTACTTGATGTTTATTTACCAGTACTTGGCACAACATTCTTCCCAAGCCACTGGCTGTTTCCCCATATGAACATCATCTAAACAATGAGAGGAATTAATGACTATCATCAATCCTTAGGAAAGAATTTGGCCCAGCTGGAGAATCAAACCAGAGACCCTTTGGTTTCAAGCCCTGTATGCTACCAGAAAAGCTATGGAGCTAAGATCAAGAATGATAGAGTGGAACAAACCATGACAGTTAGATAACAGTCTATTACAGTTCAGTACTTCAGTACTTTGATTGATAACGAGGGAGACATAATTTGAAATCCACCAGAGCAGGCATAAGTGGTCAGATTATCCAACAGAAAAATCAATATGTCAGACCAACAGTTCTAGAATGGTCAGTAATAGGAAATAATTTCTAAATAACATAATTTGTACTTCCCTGGAGGACTTGCACCTACTCAAGAAATCGTTAACAAGAGCTACAGTTACAACACTACTTATCCTTTTTATCATCAAATAACTAACTTGGCACCCCATAGGTTGAAGATTTATTTGCCAGTGTCCCTGGTTTTATGTATTTTCTACTTTTTAACTTTAAGCCTCAAATTACAGTTAATTTCTATACATTGGTTTGATACTCTTACTTATTTTCTGTTCCTTATTCTCCATTTGGGATAGTCTTATTACTAATCCAATTTGTAAGAGGTGTTTGGTCTGTGTTTTCAGTA
Source organism: Hippopus hippopus (assembly GCA_946811185.2). Lineage (NCBI taxonomy): Eukaryota > Metazoa > Mollusca > Bivalvia > Cardiida > Cardiidae > Hippopus > Hippopus hippopus. The sequence goes on along the minus strand of OX328099.1, from coordinate 32,916,878 downwards.
CTCTACCTTTTACCACACAATCCCAACTTTCAACGACCCTGAAAAAGAGGGTTTTTGAAACCAATGTGGGAAAAGGAGAAAATGCTCGGAACCAGCATTTTCTTCTCATCCCACATTGTTCTCTACCTTGTCACAGACAAATTTAATAATTTGAACCACATTTGAAATGTCTGCAAATGCTTTTCATTTGACAATTGTACACTTCTGTGGTGTCGTAGAAGAGTAAAGTGCTGCCAGACAAACAACATTTTGACATGTCCACATTGAGAGCATTATTTTGCAGATGGCAAACAAAATGTGGTTTAGCAGGTTTTTGTCAAGTTTGTGCATTTCCATGGTACTTTTTAACTCTTTACCAAACAACAAAATTTTACACTGGTCTTAATTGAAAGCATTTGCAGACGATATTCTAGATTTAGCTCAAATGATGGTAATTGTCTGTGAAAGCGTATATAAAAAACTTGTGGGAAAAGAAGAAAATGCTGGTTACCAACATTTTCCCCTTTAACCACAAGGTTTCCAAAAGGCTGTTTCCTCAGGGTCATTAAAACTCAGGATTGTGTGGTAAAGAGTTAAAATCACCAGTATTTCCCATGTTGCCCCAAAAGTGTCCCATAAAAGGGTCTAAATTTGATCCCCACAATTTGAATCTGGTATGCATGAATACCTGACAAGACAAGTTAACCCTTTCCCGAACAATCCAAGGTTTTTAGAACTTGAGCAAGAATTAAGAAAACATCCTGAAAAAGAAGAAAATACTGGAGGCCAACAGTTTTTTCTTTGCCAACAATGTTTCCCATCTGATGAAAGGCCTACTCCATAATTTCAGCAATGTTAATTTGTCATTTGCACATGCTTTCAATTTGGGAGAGTCTAAATTTTATTATTTTGTACAGAAAGTGCTTGTGTCAATGTGGATTAGTTGAAGGGTTTGGGTAATATTACCATTAAGTCATTGCAATCATTGACCATTCAGTGCACAATGTCAGGTTAACCAGACTACACTTCAATCTCTGCAAAACAATCATGTGTTTTAATGGCCATGAGGAATAGGGCTTTTGGAAACAATGTGGGAAAAGGAGCAAATCCTGGCAAACCTTTCAAAGACAAATTTCATCGTTTGAGTTTCACTTTATTTGTGATCTGCAAAGACTTTCTATCCGGACATTTCTAAAATTTTGTAATTAACTTTTGGTAAAGAGTAAACCTTTTACCACATGACTAAGTTTACGACTTGTCCGAATTCAAAGTATTTGCAAGCGACATATTAAATGCACAGTGTTTTCCAAACCTTTCTCCACTACCATCCTTAAAACTGTAGACTATTTGGTAAAGCGTTACTTGAGACAATCCCTTATAACACACATAGTAGACAGCTTTATCCTGCATGAATACAAAATGTTAGAAAACTGTCATTTAGCTTAGGTCACCTGCAATCGTTTCCTTTTCCACAATGTTGTCAAAAGCGGTCTGCTGCAAGACCAGAAGTATTCTACAGTATTAAAGATACCTCAAATATTCAAAATTATCATGGCTTTGCCAATTTTTTTTCAGGGAACATCACATCTCTTTGAGAAAACAAATAAATCTGATCCTTAATATCAGCCAGGGCTCAAATAGAAGTTTCAAATCAAATCCTATTGTAGAATGGATACCCATGTTAAATGTGCAACATTAACGTAACAAGTCACTGAAAGTGAGTTCTTTCAAAATTCTACATATTAAGCAATACCAAAGCATTCTCTTTGAATTAAGTGTCTGGAAGAATTAATACTGTATTGCTATATTGAGACCCTAGGTACAACATGAGCAATCGTAAAGATAAATTTAAGAGGTAATCTCAGAAAATAAGAAGTGATGCCTGAAGAACCAAGGAAAGCCTGTTAGCCAAGTGTTATACTACTACAGTATATATCTATTCGGACTGATTTATGACCAGTCTCTTGCCAAGGAATTTTCTTTTTGTCTCAATCTTACAATTTTTTCTTTTTCTCTGAGATCATTTTGTATTTAATTTATGAGATAGGCACACCAGAAATTTTCTTAACTTACAGCAGTTTTAGCCACACCTTTCACAAGCTAAAAAGACTTTCTAAGCCCTCTCAAATAATTTCCTGTTTCTGTATTTGATATATGCAAGAATTTTCCTATCTGTTATTATTGAGGGCCTGGGGCCCTTGAAATTGGGAAAGATGGGCCCACAAGTCCATCAAACTGGGAAGTTTATATGATAACATTTTCAGCTTTAAAGTGAAGAGAGTGAGCTCCAGAAATAGTCTGTAGCTATGCTGTATCCAAATAAACTAAACAGTCTGTGGCTATGCTGTATCCAAATAAACTATGTTCTAAATTACCATGCTTTCTTGACTAAAATGCAATATTGTGAAAATATGCAAACTTTCCATAACAATTCTAAAATAAGCGCAAGAAAACAGCCCCTCCATAATCTAAAAAAGTGCAATGGCAAAACACAAGCTGTTTTATAGTAATGTTGCATTTTCATAAGCTATGAAGTTCATAATTTGAGAGAAGCATGGTGAGCATGTGGGGCTGTGCGATCAAATCGTATTGATTTTGAGGAACTTGGTGCTATCAGGATGATTGTAAGGATCCTGACAGAATTTTTGGCAATAAAAATTTTGCCACATTACACTGATTTAAACTTTATCCTGGGAGAATGTTAGATTGGGGAAATCGTAGTAGAAGGTAGTATAACATAACAGACTTTAACACGGTACATCAGACCTTGATGGTCCATTGTAGGTGATCTTGGTAAACTAGGAAACACGATTCAGTAAGCTTCACTACTTCATGCCTCATAAGTACTCTTGTTATTTAGGAGTTGGAAATACTGTCTTAATAGCTTCCTTCAATTAACACTTCACCATCAGCTCATCTAGCAGGTCTGATACCTTCCTTTCTGCTTCATCTCCTCTGCTCGATTCTGTTTCTAATAATAGTATACAAAAACCTACAAATTCAGTGTCTTGTTCATCTTTTGGATGCATAGCTTGTTTTTCTTTTGAATCCCTGGAGAGAATGAGAGGATTTACTGGGTTTCTTTTATTTATCATCCCCACAGATGGATGGATACCCATGCCATCTATGGGTAATTATACCCAATCGTGGGCAAAACACGTTAATCTCTATCAAATCGTTGACATAAGTTGTAGAAGAGCTGAACAGAACTTGATAACGTGACAGGTAAGTGAATGGAACGTGACAAAACATTATTATAATAAGCATTCTGATAGTATTGCATAGCAATACCGCGTCCCCTACTGGCCGTATATATCTCTGGCAGGTATAGTTTGTGAAACTCTGTGGAGGAGAAAGAACCTATTTGACCCCCTTTCAGAATTATAAGCATCGTGTCTGTCTTTGTATGCAATGCTTTAATGAAAGCCAGATATAAAAGCATTTTCCTCGTTAAAGTAAGTTCATTGAAGAAGTTTTACTAAGACAAGATGTGTTTGTGAAACACAAATGCCCCCGTAAAAGCAAATTTTCAGAAATATGACCTTTACCTTGTGAGATGACCTTGACCTTATCATTAGCAGGTGTGTACCAATGAGAGGTACCAGCTTACCATGTATAAGTGTTATAACTTAAGTACTTTGAATATACAGAGAAATGACTATGAAAAGTTTTGAGGATAAGTTTTCATGATAAGGGTTAAATTTTTTTACCTTGACCTTGGACATATAACCCACAGAAGATCGGTATCAATGACAGGAACCTACATACCAAGCATGAGCATTGTAAGTAAAACAAGAGCGGCAAATTGTCGCAAGATACGCCCGTCCCACCACCAGTTGTCGAGGGGGAATAATAATTGTAAAGGGCAGGTAGAGGAAAATAGTAGTGCAGCAGAAATCATGTAAGTGATTGAAATAGGCACGAATGTCTAATGTTAAGGAAACATGCATATAAAGTTTCAGGTCATTCCAACATGAAAAGACAAAGTTATATTGTAGAGAAGCATGAAAAGCTGTAAAAAAAATAATGAATAGGGAATAATTCCAAAAGGACATTAGGTAAGGTTATGGCTCCAGTGCATTGCACTTTTCATAACTGCAACAAACATGTTTACCAAGTCTCAAGTCAATTTGACTTGAGGTGACAAATTTCCGTTCCGGACAAGCAAGAAATACTGTAAAAATGAAGATAAAAGTGGAATTACTCAAAATCCGCGCTAGGTAGAGTTATTGTTCTTGCGCTCCGTAATATTGCAACAAACATGCATACCAAGTCTGAAGTTGTTCTGACTTGAGATGACAGTTATATTCTAGACAAGCACTTAATGCTGTAAAAATGACGATCAAAGGCAAATAACTCAAAGACAGCACAATGTAGTTACAATTCTTGCGCACTGCACTTCCAAGTATTGCAACAAATAAGCATACCATATTTCAAGTCATTCCTACTTAAGATGAAAAAGTTATGCTCCGGACAGGCAAGAAATGCTATAAAAATGAAGATCTAAGGGGGATAACTCAAAATTCATGCTAGGAAGAGTTATGGTTCTTGTGCACTGCACTCCGTAATTTTTCAAAAATCATGCATACCGAATTTAAAGATGTTCAGACTAAAAATGACAAAGTTATATTCCGGACAAGCAGAAAATGCTGTAAAAATGATGATCAAAGGGAAATAACTGAAATACAGCACGAGGTAGAGTTATGGCTCTTTTGCACTGCACTCCATATTATTGCAACAAACACAAATGCCAAGTTTCAAGTCAATCGGACTGGAGATGACAAAGTCAAGCTCTGGACAAAGAACTGGACTGTAAAAATGAAGATCAAAGTGGAATTACTCAAAATCTGCGCTAGGTAGAGTTATTGTTCTTGCGCACTGTACTCCGTAATATTGCAACAAACATGCATACCAAAATTGAAGTCGTTCTGACTTGAGATGACAAAGTTACATTCTGGACAAGCACTAAATGCTGTAAAAATGACGATCAAAGGGAAATAACTCAAAGAAAGGACGAGGTAGAGTTACAATTCTTGCGCGCTGCACTTCCAATTATTGCAACAAATAAGCATACAGTATTTCAAGTCATTTCTACTTAAGATGACAAAGTTACGCTCCGGACAAGCAAAAAATGCTATAAAAATGAAGATCTAAGGGGGAATAACTCAAAATTCATGCTAGGAAGAGTTATGGTTCTTGTGCATTGCACTCCGTTATTTTTCAACAATCATGCATACCGAATTTGAAGATGTTCAGACTAAAAATGACAAAGTTATATTCCGGACAAGCAGAAAATGCTGTAAAAATGATGATCAAAGGGAAATAACTCAAAGACAGCATGAGGTAGAGTTATGGTTCTTTTGCACTGCACTCCGTATTATTGCAACAAACACAAATGCCAAGTTTCAAGTCAATCGGATTGGAGATGACAAAGTTATGCTCCGGACAAGCAGAAAATGCTGTAAAAATGATGATCAAAGGGAAATAACTCAAAGATAGCACGAGGTAGAGTTATGGTGTTTTCGCACTGCACTTCGTATTATTGGAACAAACACAACTGCCAAGTTTCAAGTCAATCGGACTGGAGATGACAAAGTTATGCTCCGGACAAAGAACTGGACACCGCCCGCCCGCACGCCCGTATTCCATGGGTGATCCCATAATACGGCCCATCTTTGACGGGCGTATAAAAAAACGGGAAAACTGTTTTTTCAGTGAAATTTTCTAAGTCCAAGGCCCGTAATTTCTTCAAAAATCAGTGGACTGGAATGAAACTCAAACTTGATCTGTAACTCATGGTGGTTGACTTTCACACCAAAAATCAGCTCAATATCTGCCAGCGTTTAGAAAAAACGTCCAGAAAACTGTTTTTTCAGTGAAATTTTCTAAGTCCAAGGCCTGTAATTTTGTCAAAAATCAGTGGACCATAACGAAACTCGAACTTAATCTGTAAGTCATGGTGGTTGACTTACACATCAAAAATCAGATCAATATCTGCCAGCGTTTAGAAAAAAAGTCCGGAAAACTCACTTGCGTGCGGACCGACGGACAGACGGTAGGGGACTAATAAGCAGATCGTAGTAATCATTACAGAACTTGAGAATTGATTGATTATATGGTGTTTAACACCGTTTTCACCATTTTTTCAGTTATACTGCGGAAGCCAGTGTACCTATCCATGCTTTCCTGGATTTTCGTTTACCACTGACTATCATCAATCCTTGGAAAGAAACTGACCCTGCTAGGAATCAAACCAGCAATCCCCTGTTCTCAAGTCCTACACGCTACTGACTGAACTAACAGGGACTCGGCAGACCTTGAGAGAACTTGAGAGAATGTAATGAAAATTGTGGCAATTATCATGACCAGAATCCTTCCAGCTAAAATTGTAACAAATTGGAGAAGCTTTATCAAAACATACTTTTTTAAAGAGCCTAGGGAAGCATGGGGAAGGAAACTGAATGCAACAAATTGTGGAGTTACGCAATATTTTTGAAACCCTGAACATTGCAGACATTGTAATTTGTGTAAATGCAGCATCAGCCATAATAACTATGGAAGGTCCTTTTTTTTTTCAACTATTGGGTAGTAAAATTTGGAAAAATAATCTGGTTCTGGGGAGTTTTTGGGACGAGTCTTTGGCTCTTAGTTTCTACTTTTGGTGGGAAATGGTTACCAGCATTTTCTCCTTTACCCACAATGTTTTTAAAAGTAATCTTTTTAAGGTTGTCATGGGATGGCTTGGTAAAGGATTAGAGATGGAGACAAAGAAGAGGAAACAAGATCAAAAGAATACCTAACACTCAAAACAATAAGAAATAGGCCAACTTGAGTCGCCTCAGACATTTTTATGTCTTCACTGCTATCCCAGTCAAAATTAATTACAAATCCTTTTTGACAGCTATGTAGATTTATCTTGAGGTGAAAAAACACAGTATACCGCTAATAAACTTCATTACTTGGCTTCTGGAAATAAAAAAAAATACTTAATCTGACTGATAAATGTTTAACCCTTAGACTACTGAGCCAGATTCGAAGGCCTTTTGTGCACAGAATTTACAGTCTGATCTAGGATCTCCACTTTATTTACACTGAGAAAATAACTCTAAAATTTAATTTTATTGGGATTTGAATATTGGCTAGAAATTATTATTCATTTTACATTTTAAAACTTTCAAGTCTTTACTGTTAATAATCCAAAGTTTTGATGACCCTGATAAAGAAGGCTTTTGAAAACATTACAAGAAGAGGAGAAAATGCTGGTAACTAGCAGTGTCTCCTTTTCCCACAATGCTTTTTGCTCTTTCAACGACAAATCCTTTCACTAAGGCCATATTTATCATCCTCAATGCTCATAATACTGACAATTCTAAATTTTTTTGAAGGACATGATAAAAACATTACATTAGCCAATCAGAAATTGTGTTCCTCATAGATTTAGAAAATTCTACAGAGTTTGAAGAAGAAACTGGAAACAGTTTAGAACGGTTTATGATGATGGCTGCCTGTTTCTTTAAGAACAACTAGTAAGCCTATTGGGGCTTCAAAGCTCATATTCTTTCACAACAGTGCAGTAAAATTTGTGAATAAAAAATCAATTTCCTTGTCACATAACTTATGCTAATATTTATGGTAATATGTAAAGCTTAAAGCTAAATTCACAAGAAATCTTTTATTAAAATTAGTTCCCTAAAGGTACAGCTTTTAACTGCATTCTTTTGTATATTGAAATTATACCACTGGTTGTTTATGTAAATGGTTTGTTTTGTTTGTATAGGAGTTTAACCCCGTTTTAACAGCATAGGTCATATCAGGACGGTCAGTGCACCTACACATGGGTTTCCTGTCTTTCTCACACCAGTACTGACACAACTTTCTTTCCAAGTCCCTGAATACTTTTCTCACATGCATCAGAGGTGAGAGGCAAAAAATTGCAACAAAAAAAAGTTTACCTCAATAGAGTATCGAACCTGAGCAACCACCAAGTCACAAGTCAGATGCACTAACCACCGAGCTACCAGGCCAGGAGATTTTTGTAGGCCATATAAAAGTAAAGAAAAAAGCTTGTGTTTCTAACAACCCTAAGGAAGTTTTCTTTCAAAAACTCTGGAAAAAGAAGGAAATGCTGACAACAGTTAATCTCTCCCTTTTCCACAATACTTTCTACCCCTTCAAAGACAAATTCACTCACTTGTACACTATTAGATTTGTTGTCTAGAAATGCTTTCCCACAGCATTTTGATGCGCTTCCTTGTCAGAGTTGTAAATATATTGGATAGTCTAGTAAAGGATAGGAATAGCTTTTCTTTCATTCCCAAAATGGTATGTGATCTTTCCTTTTGCCATTTCCTTATTTGTTTTGGCCTTAAAGTCTGTCAAATGGTAATGCCAAAAGAAAATAAATTTTGAAGTCAAATATCAGGATAAAAATCCCTATGTTTATCAATCATTTAAATCGAATTCAACATGTAACTTCATTTACCATTTTGTCAAAGACAGAGAATTGTCCATTTGCACAGTCTACTAAACCTTTACCACATATTCAGTACATGTTTAATGAATGAGCTACATAAGAATCTTACAAAAAAATTCAAAGATGGACAACTTTTACATGCCACATTGTCAAAGACAGACACTGACCATTTTTACAGTCACTCAAATCTTTACCACATAAACCTGATTTTAACTCCTCACCAGACAACAAAATTTCAGACTTATCAAAATTGAAAGCATTTGCAGAAGATAAATTGATTATTGCACAGTTCTTGAAATTTTTCTTTGAAGCAGTACAAAACACTATGGTAACCAGCATTTTCTCCTTTACCAGCATTATCTATCTTATCAAAGAACTTAAATTTATTTATATCACTTTTGAATTTGTTGTCTGAAGATCCTTTCAATTTGGAAGAATCTAAAATTTGTTGCTGTTAACAAATTTCGCAACGTGCTGGATTACAATTGACTAATATATTATTTTCCAAAGAAGAACAACTTTCAAATGCTATTTTGTCAAAACAAAGAACTGTTTGTATGCAAAGTTATTTAAGAAATGATCTTTTTTCTATCATGGTTTATCATACAATAAACCACGGTTGTGAGTTATGAGGCACAATAAGTAATCCACAAGGGCGACAGCATGAGTGGTTTATTCTATGATGATGATTGCGCCTCATAACTCATAACGTGGTTTATTGAACGATAAACCTCAATAGAAAGAAGATTATTTCGATACTAACATGACCAGCTCTTTATCAAAGGAAAACAAGTTCATACTTAAGTGTACAAGAGCGGATGCAGATAATATTCCCTTAAATAAACCATGGCTGTTCCAGTTAATAACCAAAACAAAACCCCACTGCACGGTTGGTAAATACAAAAAGTATCAAGTTCAATAAAACCTTAGGCATCGAACATAACATAAAAAAAAAACCCTACCTTTTTACTGTTATATTTTCTCCCTTTCAGATAACAAAGAAGAATGAGTGTATCATCAAGTACTAGAGTCGCAGTCGCTTCGAATGCTCTGAATATTACTCCACCCACTCCCGATCCAATTTCCAATACAACACCGGCCAGTTTTGAACTAACATTCACCATGAAAGACACCTGATTTATATATGTTTACCAGTAACATTTCAAATAGTTTTATCGTTGTCAATTTTTATCAAAAACAGTTAATTTCGGTAAATCCTTGAGTTTTTCCTTTGTCCTTGGTTGAGTAGCGGAATATGACGATCTGTTTACGTCAAGTGACATTCAATGATAAAATATCGGAGGGTGCAGACATGGAACAGCCACAGGCGACTAACTTTATACAGAACTCTATATAGAATGATGTAGATTTTACCACGATTTCATTGCACTGTGTTTATAGAGCCGAATTCACGTGTCATGTTAGAATTGAAATTAAAACCTTGAGTAGTTTCTACATTTGCAAATGTGATTGCTTTTTCCTGATTGATAATCTTTTCATGGATCTTACTTGTCAATATTGTTTACATTACTTCCACAGAATCTGTGATCATTCTAGGGAATCCCAAAGTTTGCAAATTGTTGAAGTCTTTACACGATAATAAAAGATTTTCAGATGCTTACTTAGCATTTGCAAATGATGGAAGAAAGTGCGGCTGATAAGCTTTGTTTGTGAGAAGGTAGAAATCATTGTGGGAACAGGAGAAAATGTTATCATTTTCTGTTTTTCCTGAAATGTTTCAAAAGGCTTCTTCTTGCGGGTTGTAAAAACACAGGATTGTTTGGTTGAAGGTTAAAGCATTATGGTTTAACCCTTATCCTGCTAAATAAATTAAATGTCACTTTTAAGCCGATTTTAAAAAACCAAGATTTTGCTTTTTCAAAGGTATTTTTTTTGCAGAAAAATATCTCCTAATCAGAAAGTGTAGATCAAGATCAGACTGCACGTTCTGTGCAGTCTGGTCTTGGTCTACACTGTCTGCAAAAGGTCAGTGAGTCGAGCTTAGCAGCCTAAGGGTTAACAACACTTCGCTTTGCTTGTTAAGTTAACTCTTTACCGGAAGACAAAATTTTAGATTTCTTTAAATCCAAAGCACTTGCAGAACGCTAATTAAATGTGTCTTAAATGATGAAAGTTGTCTTTGAAAGACTAGACAACATTGTGAGAAAAGGAGAAAATGCTGGTTGCCAGCACTTTCTCCTTTTCTCATAATGCTTTTACAAGGCTTCTTCCTCAGGGTCATTAAAACCCAGGATTGTATGGTAATGGATTGATACCCTTTACAATAGTATTCAATTTCAGTAGCCCCACAATGCTTTGCTGAAGTTTTTTTATATCAGATTTTCACCACTTCCAAGCCACCAGCTACTTTCCAACAAAGACATCATGAACTCTTTACTAATACAGCAAAATTTCGGACCTGTCCAAATCCAAACCATTTGCAGCAGACAAACTAAATATGGCTCAAATGGTGAACATCTCTTTGAAAGTTAGGAAAGCATTGTGGAAAAAAGGAGAAAATGCTGGTAATGAATATTTTCTCCTTTTCCCACAATGTTTTCAAAGGTCTTTTACCTTGGGGTTGTTAAAACCCAGGATTGTGATGAAAAGGGCTAAACCATTGATGATACTCATTGGTGAAAAAGAAGCAACCCTAGCTAGTTCAGCCACTACTTTAACTCTTTACCAAACGACAAAATTTTAGACTTGTCCTAATTCTAGGTGTTCGCAGACCATGAAATAAATTTGACCCAAAATTTGAAATTGTTTTAGGAAGGGTAGAAAACATTGTGTGAAATGGAGAAAATCCTGGTTACCAGCATTTTCCCTTTTTCCAACAATTTTTTCAAAAGGTTTTTTCTTTGGGGTTGTTAAAGTCAGGATTGTGTGGTAAAGGGTTAACACTTACAGTGCTACAATTCTTTGCTTATGGTTGACAACATAAGAAACTTTTGTGGATGATGTAGATCAAGATCAGACTGTGCAGTCTGATCTCTGATCTACACTGTCCACTTGTTCATTCTAGATTATAAATAATCTGTTTCTTCATCTTGCAATGGAACTGTATTTTTAGCCAAAGAAAAATTACAATTTATTCATTTGGAAGTGAGAGTTAATAAAACAGACATTCTTAAGTCATTACCAAAGATGTAGATATTGCAATTTCACAGCTGTTTTTCTCAGATCATCATGCAAAATAGCAGATCATGTACATTCATATTAGACTGCATAGTACGTGCAGTCTGATCTTGGATCCAAAGTGTCCATAAAGCATCTAAATCTGGATTAATGGCTTTAAGACTCAACAATACTAGTTTATTTTTTGGATGACTCAGCTAAATTCCATTGTATTCAAGATCATGCCCCTGTTCATTTATCACTCATTATAATTCAAATCAATTCCCCTAAATTTCCTTTGATGTTTACAGAGGGTGTAATACCATAAATATTTATGAGATCTAGGTGAGAAATGTTTGTATTTTGAACCCCCATAATGTCATTATGGTCATAACCCTTTTTGTCCACAGAGTGTTGGCAGACAAGGTAAAAGTACGGTCACAAATCAGTAAATGCCGCCTGCCGGCATGGTAACTGCCAGTTTTCACTAAAATTCGGCCGGTGGCAGCTCGGTGGCAGGCACAAGCGGCAGGCAGCATTTTAGACGCCGCTAGGACGCCGCTGAAGTTTTAAGAAAAAGTTAAAATTCTGTCTGCCACTGGCCGATTTTTTCCAATTGTGCCTGTCGTCAGGGCGCCAGCCGGATGCATTTCGTAGTCGCGCGGTGGCTATCAAGCTGCAGGCGGGCTGCAGCGCGATTTTTACTCGGTCGTGGGGTTCGAGGGCCTTCAAACTTCGGCTGGCGATCAGTAAGAACTAAGTGCCACTCTCCAGCATGCAGCCTGCTGCCGTTATGCTACCGACATGCCACCGTACAATTTAAAAATATCTGCCGGCGGCAGGGCGGAGATTGAAAGGCAGCTGGGAGGCGACTGTCGGTGTTGGTAGGTGGCAGGACGGCGATCTGCCGAGTGCAGACTCCCGGGCCCCTGAATATAAATCCGAGGCCATCCACCATCCAAAATAGTCGTCAGGGCGATTCTAATAGCACCAGAGCGACTCAGAGACTTGCGTATTGCTGGGGCTTGGGCTCTGGTCTCTTGCGCTTCGGTGCTTGCGCCTTGTCCTTCCCCTTGCCGCTGCCTTTAGCGGGCAACTTGTGGAAGGAAAAATTTCTTAAAAATTACATCTATTTATCTTGTAGTTGATAATAATAATGAACACTTTGTAGTGATACGAGAGCAATCTAGGTTTATATATCCCCTGTAAACTAGCCTGCCGCCGTCAGATTATCGGGCGGGCGCCGGCCGGTGGCAGTTCGAACGCCCAATTGCCGGCTGGTGTCAGGTCTAAATGGCTGGTGTCCGCCAGGTTGCCGGGCGGTGGCAGGTAAAATCTGACGGTTGCCGGCCTGTCACTTTACTGCCACCGGCCGACACCCTGATGACGTCCCACACCCCTCGAACTTAAGAAACTGCCTGGCGCCGCCCGGAACCCGTCAGGCGGCCTTTTACTGGCAGTTATTTATGACCACTTGCACGGATTTGTAAAAAATCAGCCAGCGGCATGTAACTTTAAGAATCCACCGATGTCTAAAAATCGGCTGGTGGCAGTTTCACATTGTGACCATAGTGTAAACTCTTCTATCACTGAACCCAGGTTTAACTCTGTACCACATGACAAAGTTTTTGACTTATTTCAAAATTGAAAGTGTATGCAGATGAAAAAGTTTTTGACTTATTTTAAAATTGAAAGCATATGTAGACAAAAAATCAAATGTGTCTAAAATGATGGGATTTGACTTTGAAAGAGTTAAAGACATTGTGGGAAAAGGAGATGCTGGTTACCAGCATTTTTTCTCTCTTATGTGCCTTTCAATATCAAAGGCCTTTTTCGTAAAGGTCAAAAAACTCAGAAACATGAGGTAAAGGGTAAAAGCCAGTTCTCACTGTCTCAGCGCTGCTCTGGTGCCACCCAGTATAGAAAAGCTGGTCAGCTTTGATGATCTGGGACTTTTTTTCTATAAGGATTAGTTTTCTCTAATCACAATTTTGCACATATTTCCTTTTTGTAAACTCCATTATATTCTGCTGGGTTAGTATGAAAGTGAGATTGTATATTTTTACCTGTAGTATGTCAGTTGCCTTTTGAATATCTGGAAATCACAGATATGGAAAAAAAAAAATGCCAAAATAGATAATTACAATAAAGGGAGGTAATTCATTTTGTTCAATTCAACTCTTAAAAATGCACTGTATCTCTCAAATATGCCTTGCTTGATATATTTCTTAAATGCTTTTTTACAAGATATTAGAAAGTACTATTTCTGTGCAAAATTTAAGCAAAATGTGTTGGCTGAATTTTTTTCTATTGCAGAAAACTGATCAGGAAATATGTCATGTTGACAAGTTAGAACATTTTTAATTGCGACTGTGATCTGTCTAAGGCCTTGATTCTTTAGGTTAATCCTTTTTACTAATGGCAACTATCACTTTTCTAAGAATAATTAATTATATGAGCAAATTATTTGCTACTTTAAGAACCTTTTTTCAGGTTTGAAATTAAAGCGTATTTTCTGTAATTTTGACAAGAGTTATCCGCTTTGAAGAACTGTATCCTTGTGATTTGCTCTAAAACATGAATTTCTTTTCATTTTTTTACTTAGCATACATTATACTATCATCTAATCAAACATGAAAAAAAATCTGTCCGTAGGAAAAAAAGTGGCATATGTCCTTAGAGAGGGATTGCATTCTCAAATCACTGACATTACCCCAGTGTATTACAGGTCCCAAAGAAGAGTCAAAATTTTACCCAGAAGAAGCAGGCTTATTCCTTGTTTTAGGACAGAGTATCTACGGTCGTTTCCCTGGTTTATCCCAATAAAGCCTGGTGTCACCAAGGATATCCCTGGTTGTAAACCAATAATTGCCAACACTGTCCTGTCATACCATGGTTGAGGGCCTGTGTCATGCTAGTGTTACCCAATGTTCACTGGACATGATTCATGAAAGTAGTATCACAAGTCATCTGGCAAATGCTGGTTACAGCATTTTCTCCTTTTCCTACAATGTTTTCTACCATATCAAAGACAGAAAACATCACTGTAGCAATATTTAATGTCTTCTTCAAATGCTTTTAAATTGGACCAGTTTTTGCCATGTGATAAAGAGTTAAAAAGGGTAAACCACTGGCTATGGCAGAAATCTCATAGTATAGAGCAGCAAACCCTTCCTGAAAACAATATGGTAAACAAAGAAAATGGTAAAGGGTGCAGAGCATGCAGTCTGATCTTGAATCTACACTTTTTGCTAATTAATATGTGAAACAGTCCAGCTAAATCACAGTTATATTGCTTTGGTATTTTCTACTGACTGAGGAAGTCCATTTTTACTCCTCTGGTTCTTAAATAGCCACAAAATCCTGATTTTTAACTACCCTTTTGAAAGGATTGTGGGAAAATGAGAAATACTTAAAATAACAATATTTTTTTCCTTTCCTCAAAATGTTTTCTGCCCTCTAAAAGAAAAAAACCTACCATTTTAGCTGCATTTAATTTGTCGCTTGCAAATGCTTTGAGTTTTGAACAAGCAGAAGCTTTTCAATTTGGTAAAGAGTTCAGCCATTGTGTTAAGCAAAATGATTGCCACTTACTGCAGCAAACACATCTCAAAAACATTGTAGCAAAAAGGCAAGGCCCCTGGCTGCCATTTTTGACCACAGAGCTATAATTGTTTGAATCCTAGTAGAGGTACACAAGATAAAGGATTCAGGTATTTATAGCTCTGTGGTCAAAAATGGCTTAGCCCTGGTGTCATCATTTTCTTGTGGGCATTTATAGAAAAAATTTTATATATCTTCTAGTTCAAAACTAATTGGCCAAGAATTGTAATATTTGGTGTGTAGAGTTTTTACTTATTAGCCAGTGGTGCAATACAAGGCCATCATGGCCCTCTTGTACAGTAATTGCAATACATGGGACAAGCTTGGTTGTGGTCCACTAGATGAAGCTTTATGCAAAATTTGGTAGCCGTAAGCCAAATAGTTCACAACAAGAAGATTTTTAAAGGTTTCACCATAATAAACCCACATGAAAATTGTGACCCCTCGGACCAATTTTGACCCAGGTGTTATAATCTGAAGAAAATTGGTAGGGATCCGTTAGATGTAGCCACATGCAATATTTGGGTGCTCTAAGACTAATGGTTTCAGGCAAGAAAATTATTTATTCAATAAAATTCTTAGAAAAAAATCTAAAAACAGCCATGGGAGGATCATTTTCTGTTAAGTGGAAGTTGGACAGGTTACAGTTTCAGAGATGTTTGAAATAAAAGTTACTGCACAGATGCATGGATGGACAAAAAATGGATACAGAAACTTGCTGCATTTGTCTTGCAATATCAAGTTAGCTGGTGGGTTAATTATTTTAACCCTTAAAGTGCCTTTCACCACTAAAGTCCCTTTTTTCTCTGAGCCAGTGAAAATTAGGGTCAGACTGCACAAATAATGCAATCTGTTTTTGGACATTGTCCACTTTACTGAGGCTTCTACAGCATAGCAGCATAGACACAGCTGATATTTGATATTTCATGACCGAAATTTTAATTTTGTTTATTTGGCACTCTCAGGTTTAAAAGTGCACAAAGCTGACTGTCAAACTTTCATTCATTCAAAGATAGTTTTAATGAAATTCAATTCATTCTAAAGTTTGACATCCATGTAAATAGCATGTCAAAGTTCAGTTGAATAGATTAAAGTCTTGATTTATGAATGATTTAAGACTTTTTTTCGTAACTGTAACCCTTTTACCTTCACCCTGTACAATTATCTGTTTAATCTGCACCGATGATTGCTTGATAAATTTATAGATGGTGTTTTATGCAGCTTTCAACATTATTTCAGTCATTTCACAGTATCACCATACAGTTATATTCATGTATGTTCTTGATTCACCAGTACTAGGCTGGGGCTCTGAAGTGTTTTACTCAAAGACACTTACATGAAAAACTCAGTGCTTCCAGTGAAGTCAATCCTGGGGCCTCCAAGTTACGGGTCCCACACTTTATCACTGAGCCATGCACTGACCCCAAAGAATAAGACTTTCTGAAAACATTGTGGGAAAAAAAGAAATTGCTGGTAGCCAGCATTTTTTCCTTTTCCAACTATATGACAAATCCTTTGTGCATTATTTGGTATGTTGTGTGCAATTGCTGTCAGTTTCGACGTCTGAAATTTTGTCATCTGGTAAAGAGTGAACCATATTTGGAACATACAGCTTAACCCTCTACTAAACATCCTGTTTTTTAAAGACCCTAAACATAAAGCTTTTGAAAACAATTAGCAGGAAAAAGAAGAAAACTCTTTCGACCAGTATTTTCTCCCCTCCCCCCAATGTTTTCTATCCTTTCAAAGACAAATCTTGTCACTTGAGTCAATTTTAATTTAACATCTGCATTTTACTGCTTTTGATTTGGAAGGATCTAAAGTTTTGTTGTCTGGCAAATAAAGTTAACGGTAGTGGGTGCTGTGGGCAGTGTAGATGAAGATCAGGCTATACAGAAGTAGTCTACACTGTCTGATATTTTGCAAGCTATACTAACAAAAGTAACCCCAAACAACTTGAAATATTTGCAACTTTGCAGTGTTCCTTAACGGGTAGATTTTGTTGAAAAGATTTTTAGAATATATATGTAGAAAACACATGGAATTACCAAGTTTTCAGTATTTTTACTGTAGAATTTTCTACTTCCTTACTAACAATACAGCCATAATAATTTGGGATGAATACATTTTTAACAGGAGTAAATATTGATACCTCAATAGCACATTTGGTAGAGTCACTGACTGATAGTGAAGGCTGTTGGTTTGAGCCCCTCTGTGAGCATTTTTTTAAACATTTTTTTTTTTCCATATCTTAAGATGACCAGAGACAACCTGATGATTTTTACTTTCAAAATATCAACTTTCTATTGGAACCCCCTCCCCCCCGCCCCCCTCCCAAAAAAAAATTGAGGTTAAAATCTGGTTTATGTCCCCTTTATGAAGTAGCAGAGCCCCGGTAGCTCAGTTGGTAGCGTGCAGGACTTGAGA
This sequence comes from Hippopus hippopus, assembly GCA_946811185.2. NCBI lineage: Eukaryota > Metazoa > Mollusca > Bivalvia > Cardiida > Cardiidae > Hippopus > Hippopus hippopus. Next base: position 32,899,279 of record OX328099.1, on the reverse strand, counting down.
ACACAGGGTCCAGGGTTCGATCCCTGGCTTGGCCAATTTCTTTCTGAGGATTGATGATAGTCACTGCGACAGGATTCATTCCTCTCCCACTGCTGACCATTGTTTCAACGATGATTATGTGGGAAAGCAGCCACTGGCTTGGAAAGAAAATTGTGCGAAGTACTGGTAGAAGAGACTCCAGGAAGGCATGGATAGGTGCACTGGCGATATAACTGAAATAATGTTGAAAACGGCATTGAACACCATACAATCAATCAATCAACCCTTTATGAAGTATACTGGTCTATCCCACAGACAGATATAAATGTATAGCTTGTGTTTGTATAAGGGGACACTTATACTGCCTTGCTACAGAGCTAGCTTTTGTAGTGACGTTGTTGAGCGTTCGCCTTTGGACCTGGAGGTCCAGGGTTCAAATCCTGCCTTAGGAGGGTACTTGTCAGAACTGTTACATTTAAGTAAAAATTTCAAATTCTTAGATAAATATGATTATAACATTTTTTAGCAGCATGCAAGTCTGCATTGCTGCAGTTTCAAGTTTTTAACTAGGTCTTACAAAATATCAGACAGAAGACCAAAGGTTAGTCTACAAATCAGTACAGTCTGATCTTAATCTTTACTGTCTGCAAGGTAATACCAGTTGTCAAGAGGCTAAATCCAGATTTGTAATATAGAAAATTTTTGGATATATCATTTAAGGTCCTTTGATATGAAATACTAATTAAGGAGACTGAACTCTTAACTCCCTATCAAACAACAAAGGTTTTAGACATGCCTTTATCTCATAGCATTTGCCAATGTCATGTATCTCAAATGATGGGATTTGTCGATGAAAGTATCATATGAAAAGGACAAAATGTTGACTACCAGCATTTTTTCCTTTTCACACAACAAGCCCAGTAGGGTAGTTGGTAGCATACAGAACTAATGAAAACAGGGAGTTGATTGTTCAAATCCCAAAGCTTGGACAATTTCTTTCCAAGGATTGATGATAGTTATTGCCACAGGATTTATTCCTCTCTCACCACTGATCCTTGTTTCAATAATGGCTATGTGAGAAAGCAGCTAGTGGCTTATGGGAAGAATGTTGTGCAAAGAACTGGTAAAAGAAACTCCAGGAAAGCATAGACAGGTGCACTGGCCATGATATAACTAAAATAACGTTGAAATGATATTAAGCAGAATATAAACAATGTCCTTTTCCCACAATGTTCTCAAGCTGTCTCTCAAGTTTGTTACAACTTGGGACTGTATGGTAAAGGGTTAAACTGCTCAATATTAACCTGAAGGCAAATTTCCAGCTGACAATTTAATTTTAAAGATATATTTGGTTGAAAAAATCCCCAAGAATAGGACAGTTTAGATGCTTATTCTGTAGTCTGATCTTGATCTACACTGTCTGTTTAAAGTAACAGGAGTCATACTAGGAATTAAAGGTATTGAAACATTGCCACCTACCGTGGCCTTTTCTTGCCTATTAAAGAAAACATCATAAGTTTGAAGACATTGTCTCCAAAAGAGAAATCATTTTGTCAATAATACATGTATTAATGATTAAACGGCTCAACCCTTTACAAGGCTATAAAACTCAACAGACAACATATTAAATGTGGCTCAAATGATGGAATGATCAAACCGTTAAAGAGGCATTTTTAGATTTCTTTGCTGTATATCAAAATTTACTGAAAACACTGAAAAATACTTAAAAATATAAATTTTTGTTCAAGCAGAAAGAAGCTGGACAAGTAATATTGCATAAAAAGGTGCAATTTTGTGCTTCGATTACCATTATCTCCCGCTGGATGGCATTCTACAAATACACATCTAATTTGGGCATTCTGGGTACAGAACCGGACTACTTTTCAAAACAACCGTCAGTTTGAATTTCAAAATGAAATAAACGTTTACTCAATAAAAGCTACCTGGTGCGATTCATTCAGCTACATGATCAGCTAGCATGTAACCTATGCATCGGCCATTCATTAAAACAGCCCCTACATGCTTGGGTAATAGGCTAATAGCTTCGGTATAAGCCCTACTTTTCCCAGGTATACGGGGATGGGTGATGCATCATAGCAGACAGGTCGAATCTTTGAAGAATATGACATGCACAGATAACGTTTTGATTACAGGATAGCCCTGTTGCAATCCATAAGTCTATTTTTATGAGATCAGGCCTGACGTCATAATGCTTATTTGAATACACCACTACAGAATCAGTGTGTGCTGTTCATGATGTAACATTCCCACAACCCTTTGGTTACCAGCATTTTCTCCTTTTCCCACAATATTTTCAAAAGTTTATTTCCCAGGGTCATTTAAACTCGGGACTGTGTGGTAAAGAGTTAAGAGGCTACATAGAAATACCATTAAAAAGAGTTTTTCTTGTACTTTTCATTCTTTATATTGATGGTTTGCAAGCTTAAATGCTTTTCTAAATGCACTGTGACATTTTACAAGTTTTGTTTGCTTATAAAAATCTGCATAGCCACCTTTAACTCTTTACCAAACCACAAAATTCTAGACTGATTCAAACTGAAAGCATTTTTAGACAACAAATTAAATGCAGCTCAAATGATATATGTCTTTGATTGGGTGGAAAACATTGTGGGAAAAGGAGAAGATGCTTTCTCCCTTTCCTATAGTGTTGTTAAAAGGCTTCTTTCTCAGGGTCATTGAAACTTGGGATTGTGTGGTAAAGGGTTAAAACACAAATGAAAGAAAAAGGACAATATCCATTTAACACTACTATGGATTAGAAATCAACACCTCTGTCTAAGTATCAAAAACATCTAACAAGTAGGCTGTACTTTTTGTTCTGCACAGCTGTGATGTTTGAAAAAAAGCTATAGAGTGGAGCTATTGGCATAAGATTATATTAAATTAACTATTAACAAGAACGCAAAACTTTTTAACCAACGAAATTGAAAGCATTTGCAGATGGCATTTTAATTGAGGCTATGCGACCACACTTGTCAGTGAAGAGTTATTAAAATATTGTCAGAAAAGAAGAAAAAGCTGATAACCAGCTCAATCCATCTGGGTTTCAAAAGCCTTGATCATGAGGGCTGTAAAAACATGGGATTGTGTAGTAAACAGTTAAACCTATTGAAAAATGAATTAGAAATTAAAACCTCTGTTTGTCTCCTTGATAACAATTATCTAAAACATTAGGCCTAACCACTGAAACAAGTATTTTTGTTGAGCAAGGTTGTAGCTAAATACCGTAATACTAAATGGAGCTCTAAAGTAAATCTACACTAAAACTTCTTTTCAACAAAATAAAGGTCCTTGATCACTTCTTTCAGACTTATGCATTAGTAAAACTCTGATAATACAGTCACAACAAGAGGTCTATAGGACCTTGAATCATTCTAATGACACTAAGTCGCCCTAGGAACTCCCAGTTTGAACTAATAATGAAAATAATTAAAGTAAAGTTCAATTTCCCATGGACCACCTACTCAAATCCATGGATGAAGATCTTCTGCTGATAGAGTTAAAACAGCCAAGCTGTGCAAACCCCCATGTCACAATGTGCAAAAAGGCATAACACAATGTGTGCTGTGCTTTTTCCTGCTAGTAGTTTTTGCTTGTAATGGTAACTGAAGTTGGGGGTACGCAAACAAATATGGGGGTTCAAATCTAAACAACATTATCGCTCTTTAGTTCGATATCAATGACAGCTTGCTGATAGTTAAATTTTTTCCAACAATATACAGATACAGGTTTTCAATGATAAAAGATTTTGAGCTTTTGAAAACATTGGGGGAAAAGGAAAATGTGCTTGGAATAATAAGTTTATCCTTTCTTACAATGCCCGATGCCACGGAAGGTTCAATGTTTATTGCAAAATCCAAAGACAGAAGGAAACAATTGATCATGATCCGCAACATTTTGGATACGATGCAGTTTTCTAATAAAATGATTCAGAAATGATGTCGCGTTACCATCGGATAGTTATATACCATGATGGATAGCAGCCATTCTATTTTTGGATTCGGAAAATCCGCCCAACAGAAGTAATTGTAAACATTTCGCTGCAGGAAATTTCTGAAAGTTGACTTTATAAATTTTCAATTGCGCAAGTTTTTTATCGTTCCAGTACGTATTAAAGGAACTGAATGTATGTGATATTTTTATTTTAAACGTGAATCGTACATTCATACGTAATCACACACACTGATAACAGACTTGGTGCCTTCCCACATTTTTTAAACAAACTTTGAAAGGCAATAAGAGTTTTAAGTTTCAAATGAAACTTCAGGTAATTTCCATGACTTTGTAGTAACTTTCATAATCCTATATTGAAAGAAAAAAGGGGAAAAAAGATTGGGGGTTTTGACTAGGCTTGAGCCCACGGTCTTCAGGATAACAGCAAAATAAGTGCAGAATTTATTAATGCTGTATGGTTAAAAAAAGAAAATAAATAAGTCTAAAAATATTGGAATAAAGCCAAATAAAATACAGCTTCAGAACTCATTTAAATAGCAAAAAAATGCAAGTTTCAAAGGAATGTGACCAAAAATGTAGACCATATAGTGTAAACAGCAACAACTCATCAACAAACTCATTTAAATTTGGACAGGTCTAAAGTTCTGTTATTTAGTAAAGAGTAAAATTTTTGAAAACATGGACAACTATTAATATGGTCTTCAAAAGTCCAGTTTCGAATTTTGAGATTGGAGCAAAACAAGAATTTTGCCTTTTCCCCTAGTGTTTTTAAACATGGTTAAATAATATCATCCACACTTAGCTCAAATCAACCCTTTGCCCCACAATCTCATACAATAACCCTGTGGAAAAGGGATTTTCAAAACGATGCTTGAAAAGAAGAAAATACTGATTACCAGCATTTTATTCTTTTCCCAACATGTTTTCTATCCTACTGTAGACAAATCCCATCAGCTGCACCACATTTGTCATCTGCAAAATGCTTTCAATACTGACAATTCTGAAATTTTGTCGTCTGTGAAGGACTAAATTCTACCCTGAATGACAAAATTTTAGACTAGTCCAAATTGAAAGCATTTGTAGACAACTCATTAAATGTGACTGAAATATTGAAATTTGTTTTAGGGAAGGGTAGAGAACCTTGTGGAAAAAGGAGAAAATGCTGGTTACCAGAAAATCAATGCTGGTTACCAGCATTTTCTCCTTTTCCCACAAGGTTTTCATTATGCTTTTTTTCTAAGGGTCATTAAAAGTCTAGATTGTTTGGTAAAGGGTTAACCCTTTACCACATAATCCCATTTCTAATAGCCCTAAGGGAAGAGGGCATCAGATTCTAGGAAAACGAGAAATGGTAACCACCACAATATTTTCTGTCCAATAACAGACTCATTCCATCAATTGGGCCACATTTACTTTGCGATCTGCAAATGCATCCAACATGGCTGAGTCTAAAATTGTGTCACTCTTGCAATGAGTGAAATATCTCTATTTTCTAACATTATGTTTTAAAAGTTGTCTGGTGCAAAGTAGTATTAATCCTTTACCACAAATCCCAAATTTTAGCAACCCTCAGAAAGAAGACTTCTGAAAACCATGTGGGAAAAGGAGAAAATGCTTGCAACCAGCATTTTCTCCTTTTTCCACAATTTTTCTGAAATATTAAAGACGGGTTCAATCTTTTGAGTCATATTGAAAATATTGTATGCAAATGCTTTCAATTTGGAAAGTCTTCATTTTTATCATTTGGAAAAGAGTTAAGATCTTAGACCCCTAAAGAAAAAGAGTTATTTCCACTATAATATTATCCTACAAAATTTGATATGATTCAAAATGAGTATTATTGTACTAATTTAACCAAGCCACTTTTTCCTTTTTTTCCTTCTTAGAATTAATATTTATAAATCTAAAACCACAATGTTCTCATTACAGAGGGAGATAATAATTACCTCCCTTTTCAGGAAACTAATGAAAGTATCAACAAATAATTTCAAGATAGACATCAAAGGAATTTCTGGTCGGTTAAAAATGTGCGAAAGTATTATATCAGTATAAATCCTTATTCATCAACTAACACGAAATTGTATTCCATGTTGCACTAGAAGTGTTAGGGATCAAAGACCATAAGTCTTTACCAAACAATAAAATTTTAGAATTTTCCAAATTGAAACCATTTGCAGATGACATACCCAAGTGATGATTTCAATCTATGAAAGGAATTCAGAAAATATTGTGGGAAAAGGAGAAAATGCTGGTTACCAGCATTTTCTCCTTTTCCCACAATGTTTTCAAAAGGCTACTTCCTCAGGTTGTTAAAACATGGGAATGTTTGGTAAAAGGTTGAATGACATAACCAATACCATAACTTCTGTGTGTTGGACATTTCTGTTTCCTGCAGAAAGACATAAACAAGTCTAAGCCTTCATATTTTGTAATAATTTTCTGTATTTTTGTGTCTTTACTGTGACAACTGGGCATTTGTGTTAACTCTTTACCACATATTCCAATACTCCAATGTTTTAACAACCCTCAGACAAGAAGGCCTTGGAAACATTAATTTTTGTGAAAAGGAGAAAATACTGATCACCTGCAGTTCCTCCATTTTCTGCAATGTTTACTACCCTTCCAAAGCTATATTCTCCATCACTTGAACCAAAGTCAACTTGCCTTTGCAAATATTTACAATTTTGACAATTCTGTCAGTAGTATTCTCATGCGCTAAGAAGTTAACCCAAGGTTTACAACACAATCGCAGGTTAAAAAATTGATGACCTAGAAAAAGAAGATTTTTTAAAACACTGTGGGAGAGGATGAAAATGCTTGTAACCACAATGTTTTCTACCTTCAACAGACAAACCTCAAAGTTTAAGACATAATTTAATGTATCATTTGAGGAAAGTTGAATACTGACTTTTTTTGCATGTAGTACACTTTTTCTCAAAATGTTTCACTTTCAGTCAACCCTACACAAAACAACCCTGTAATTTAATGATCCTGATGAGGAGGAAAGCTTTTGAAGCATTCTGTGAAAAGGAGAAAATGCAGGTTATCAGCATTTTCTCCATTTTCTACTTTGTTTTCAAAAGCCCTTAGATTCAGGGTTGTTAAAACATGAGATTGTACGGTAAAGAGTCAAAACAGATTCAACCAATTACAATTATTGCAATTCTCAAGAATATTTGTCTCAAGATATATCTCAAAAAATAACAAAATGTGTAAATCCAAGATCAGACAGCACACTCTGTGCAGTGAGAAGCATTCTATTGTAATGCAAAGCTTTCGATGAAATTCAGAGCTAAGATGATTTATGGAAAATTGGTACAAAACCATCTGAGAGAAAACCTGTCCCCTGGAAAAACCTGATTTACAAACCAGGAAATGGCTTGTCAACTCATTGTGAGAATAAAAATGTTAATCACCGACAAATTGTGATTTATTTCCGCAGTAAAGTGGGTTGTCATAATTCTACCATGTCATTCTGAAACATTTATCTATCACAGAATGCATTATGGCATTAATTTCCTAAAATTTAGATTGATTCATTGAATTAATGTTGTTAAAAGCAGAGTTTACATTCATTTCACTGCTTTGTTTATTCAAACTGTTTCCAAATGCCTTTTTCAACATAATTTCAATACACCTATTCATGCATACTTCACACAATATTTTTCCCAAGCCATTGGCTTCCCCACATAACCATTGACTTAACAATGAGCGATGAAGCCTGCTGCAATGACTTTCATAAATCCTCAGAAAGAAATTGGCCTGGCTGGTCTCAAGTCAAGTGCATCCATCGACTGTGCTACTGGGGTAAGCTATATTACTGGTGTCACAGAGACAGCTCACTAATGAGTTTTCCTGTGTTTGACCAGCACATGGCTGGGCTTCTAAAGCGTCCTCCTCAAGAGTACTCCCACACAAAAGGGCCTCGGGTCTCAGGATTGAGCCCAAGAACCACTAGATTGCAAATCCTACACCTTAACCCTTTGTTAAACAATCCTGTGATTTAACAATCTGAATTCCATAATTTGAGCCACATTAAATTAATCATCTTAAAACGCTTTGAATCTGGAGTAGTCGACAAGTTTGCCATTTGGTTGAGAGTTAACCCATTACCACACAATCCCTACTTTTGACGACCCTGAGAAAGAAGCCTTTAGAAAACATTGTGGGAAAAGGAGAAAATGCTGGTAACCAGCATTTTCTCGTTTTCCCACAATGTTTTCTACCCTTCACAAAACAAATTTCAAATTTTCAGTCACTTTTATTTTGTCATCTGCAAATGCTTTCGATTTTGACAAACCTAAAATTTTGTCGTTTGGTAATGAGTTAATCACTGTACCATTCAGTAAAAATTGAAAGCATTTGCAGACCACAATTCAAATGCAGTTCAAATGATGGAATTTATCTTTGATAGATTAGAACAAATTTTTGGGAAAGAAGAAAATGCTGGGACTCTGGATTGTGTGGTAGAGAGTTAAAAAGCATCAATGTTCATGCTATGTAATAACTAATTAACCATGCATCATTTACATTTCACAATTTAATGATTCCTAAATTGGCATACCATGTTTGATGTATTTTGGATTTTGCATTCAAAAAGTTTGAATATTCAAATGGAAATTTTGTCATTTCTGAAAAGAAAAAAAGTGGAATTTTTCATGAAACATGGTTGTATTCTGGCAAAAAAACTTCCTTGAATATTCAATATTCATGTCACTCCCATTTCCTGAAATTATCAATGTTATTTTTTGTTTCCAGGCCCCATGGGGGACTCCTGCGGTTCTCAATGCTATAAACACTTCACTGACCAATTTCCTGCTTTGATAACCTCAAAGAAGGTGGCTTTTGAAAACATTGTAGAAAAAGTAAAAAATGCTAGCAATCTGAATTTTCTTCTTTTTCAACAATGATTTTACCCACTCAAAGACAAATCTGATAAATGAAGACACATTTAACTCTTTACCAAAGGACAAACAGTTTGACTTGTCCAAATTGTAAGCAACTGAAGTCGACAAAAAAAAATAATGTAACTTACAAAAATGTTTTTGGAAAGGTAAAAAATATTGTAGAAAAGGGAGAAAATGCTGGTTACCATCATTTCCTCCTTTTCCCGCAATGTTTCCAAAAGTTACCTTTCTAGAGGTCTTTAAAACTTGGCACTGTGTGGTAAAGGGTTGATTGGTCCTGCAAATGTTTTTATTGTGGTTAAGTCTAAAATTTTATCATTTGATAAAGAATAAAGATATTTAGTTAAAGGCCCAGAAGTGGCCAAAAACACAATGCAGGTGTTAAAATGCATTTAAATTTAAATCATACCATTTGAAAGTATGGAAAATTTTGTGAAGATGAAAATCTGTTATAGTGTGATCGGTCCAAGTATTGTTCGATGGCAGAAAAAAATGAATCTTAAAGTCAGGCAAAAAGTAAAGAATAGATAGAGTGACCTGGCAGGTTTTAACCTGGTTTTGAAATTAATTTCTCTGCCAGCAACTAACACTTGGACCAACCATACATTAACAGACTGTCATCTTCACAACAATTTCCATACCTTTAAATGGTATGATTTAAATTTAAATGAGTTAAAACACACGCTTTGTTTCCTTTTTGCAGCCATTGTTAACTTAACAATTTTTCATATGTGACAATTTCAAGTAGTATACAGATTACTAAACCTTTATCATACAATCTCAAGTTTTAAAAACTATGTGAAAGAAAGCTTTTGAAACATAGTGGGAAAAGAAGGAAATGTTGGTAACCAGCATTTTCTCCTTTTCCCACCATGTTCTGTGACCTTTCAAACACAGGTTTCATTATTTGGACCAAATTTAGATTGTTGTCTGTAAATGCTTTCCATTTGGACCAGTCTAAGATCTTGTCATCAGGTAAACAGTTAAGAGGCTTTAGGCAAACAAGTGACTCTTAGACTTACCTGTGAAAAATTTAAATCATTTAAAGGAACACACTGTTCCTCTACTTTTTCTACAGCACCCGTTATTTTCCGTAATCGTTCCGCCTCTTGAGCTAGATACAAGTCCAAGACGGGAATTTCTCGTGATTTAATATCACTTTCAGTCAATGAGTTCACCAATAACATCACCCATATTGGTCGCTTTCTCTCCCAATTACCAGCTATCACATTAAAAAGATAATCTGCATATAATCCTTTACCCTTTTGGTCCGCCGTAATCCAGTTTGGCATTTTCTCCCGAACATACTGCAGGTGATCTTTCAACCGCATATAAATATCTTCTGGCAGAATGTTCGAGAGGTTTTCACCATGCGGCAAGAGCTGACAGTTTGCTAGAGCCTTCATGGTGTATGGATCAGTCAAGTCTAGCTCAAAAAAGATATTTTCTGATTGTTTGAAAGCTGCTTTGGCATTATCTGGAATGTACTCCCACACTCTGGTATAGGGAACATGGATTGTTCCAAAGAAATAAGATGGTGGATCCCGCTTCAGAGTCCATAGGAAAGAATTCAGGTCACCCATCTAGAAAAAAAAGAGAAAATATGAGCTTTTGCATTTGACAAAGTTACTGGTATTGATGGAGGAATTAAACTCATTTTGGTACACTTTAGCCCTTTACCAAACAATCCTGAGTTATAACGATCCAGAAAAAGAAAGCTTTTGAAATAATGTGGGTAAGGGAGAAAATGCTGCTGGTAACCAGCATTTTTCTGTTTTTTTTTTCACAATATTTTCTACCATTTCATGGACTAGAATTATCATTTGGGCTAGATTTATATTTTCATCTGCAAATGCTTTGAATTTCGTCTTGTCCAGAGTTTTGTTGTTTGGTAAAGAGTTAAATGGACATTTTAAACTAGAAAAAAACAGCCAAAATAATTGTGGTTTGGAGCTTGTTTTGGCTAGTCTGAATATGTCACATAGTAGCAGACAGTGCAGATATAAGATCAGACTGCACAGAATGTGCTGTCTGATCTTGACCTTTGCTGTCCACAAAAGCAGCCTGAGCTACTTCCAGCCCTTCAAAGTTAGATTTTAGATCAACCCAAAACTATTGTAAAACAACCCACATGCAGATGAAAAACATTGTATACTTGGCCCAAATAAAAAGCACTTATAGTGTAGGAATTTTCTTTGAATAGGAAAAAAATATTGGAAAAGGAAAAAATACATTTTCCCAAAATGTTTTGAAAAGCTTTTCTCATCAGAGTCATACTTTGGTAAAGCATTAACTCTTTACCACACAACCCCGACTTTTAAGGACCCTGTGAAAGAAGCCTTTTGAAAACATTGTGGGAAAAGGAGAAAATGCTGGTAACTAGCATTTTGTCCTTTTCCCACCATGTCTTCTACCCTTCCCAAACCAAATTTCAATTTTTCAGTCACATTTTTTTTGTCGTCTGCAGATGCTTTCAATTTGGACCAGTCTATAATTTTGTTGTTTGGTAAAGAGTTAAACAAAGGGGTACAAATATGAAGGGGGATTTTTAATATTTTAGGGGAAGGAAAACATTATGAGATAAACAACATGTTGATGCCGATTCTTCTCACCAAACTCTTTTTTTAAAAAAGCTGTCAAGTGCAGAGGGTGTAAAGTGATATCTGCTAAATAACAGCTGAACTGGCATTAACATTTATGTCTGTCGGCCATTAGCCTTACTAGAACTGTGACAGACCCACGAAATACCCTAAACCAGTTACCTTGCAAATGGTCCAGGTAAAAATTCAAAGTGCCATTATAAACTCCTCATGTAACCAATAAATCATAATGAAAATTGCAGGTCACCAGGTTCCATAGTAGGCTTTCTGCTTCCATTAACCCATAGGCTGCATAAAGCCTGACTCACTAACCTTTTGCAGACAGTGGAGATCAAAGATCAGACTGCACAAAACATGCAGTCTGATCTTTGATCTACACTGTCTGATCCGGTATTTCCTTTCTGGTGATATCAACGTTGAAAGCACATTGGGTTTTTAATATTGAGTGGAAATTTTCATTTCATTTATTTAGCAGTTTAACCCTTTCCCAAACGACAAATTTTAGACTCTTCCAAACTCAAAGAGTTTGCAGATGACAATTTCAAATTTGATAAAAAATGGTAGAAAGTTCTCCAAATGGGTAGAAAACACTATGGGAAAAGGAGAAATTGCTCGTTATGAGCAATTTCTCCTTTTCCCACAGTGTTTTCAAAAGACTTGTACTGAAGACACGTAAAAACAAGGGCTTGTTTGGGAAAGGTTAATGGTTAAAACAACAGCCACATTGCTTGAAAACTGAAGGAGAAGACGAACCCAAAGTTGTGTCTATGGACAGACAGACAACCTCTTTCCTGTATAACAATGCCCCCTCCAAGAATTTGGGAGGGTGTATAATAGGGTAATCATGTTGTGGCTATTGACTATAAATTGTGTCCCACAGAGTCAATTCAAACAAGTGCCCACGACATGGTATTTTGGTGAAGAGACATGTTTTAAAAAGCCTTTAGAATAACAATAAATCAGCATGTGTACCCACTGACTCCATCATTTTACCAGCTCAAATTTTGAGCGTACATGTGTGCATTCTTGGTATATTTTTTTGTTATCATGTTTTGAAAACAATTTTGTGCTTAATTAACTACTTAATTCTCTGTGCATCTGGAATATATATATAATACATGCAATGACAGGGTGATACCTTCCTTTACCCATAACAAAACTATCCACTGTTGTTAAAACCTTGATAGAGAAGGTGTTTGAAAACACCGAGGGAGGAGAAATGCTGGCAACCAGCTTTTTCTCCTTTATCCACAATGTTTTCTACCCTTTCAAATACAAATGATCTCACTTTAGTACATTTAATAAGTTGTCTGCAAATGCTTTCAATTTGGAAAAGTCCGAAATATTTATGTCTTAAATTAACAAATGGCAGACTTAATACACCACTCACTATACCTTTGAAATATCCTTTTCACAAAGACTGTAATGTTCATTTGCGAGCAAAGATGGCTTAAAAAATAGAATATAGACAGAAAATTTAATAAATGTAGGAGAAACAAGGAATAACTAAATTTATTTTTATATTTTTACTGTAAAATTTTGTTTTCTGTTAATAATGGTAAAGCCATATTTTCATAACAAGGCCTAAATACATTTTAACACAGCATCATATGGATGGCTCAATAGGCCAGTTGGTAGAGTTGCTGATTCTGGTTTTGATGGTCTTTGGTTCAAGTTGCTCAGGACACAATTCTTTTCACCCTTTTTTCCCATAAACTTGGGGTTAAGAGTCATGTCCTTATGATTTTTCCTTATTAAATATCAACTTTCTGCCCCAGAAATTATTTTTGGTCAACAGGGGATTTTCTTCCTGTCCTGCGGGGCCGAATTTCATCCCCATTCCCAATTGTAAAAAGTGTTTTTTTTTTTTCCCAATTGCTTAACATAAAATTCCAAATTAGATGCTAGAAAAAGAAAATAATCTGACATGTCACCCAGGGTTTTCCCAGACGCACAAATTTGTGCTTTTTGACTCATTTCTTAACTAAATAACTTGCTAAAATTCATTGACTGTGGGCATTGACCACAATTTAAGCAGGAAATCGAGAATCGTCGTATTCTAGGTGCGAAACTTTTTGGGGGTGAATGAACTATAGACTGCGTCCATATATTTCCAATCTATTCATGCACTGACTCGATTCTCTGGCTGTAAACCATTCTAAGTTCTCAAATTTTAGACTGGGCACACTTTTTCCACTGTATTTTTTGGTTTGAACGTACAAAAAAAATACAGATAACTGTTAACTTCTAGGCATCTGCCTCACGTTTCGCAGCGAAGCAAAATTTCGTAAGGCAAAAATAAGGAACCCAGCTCCTAAATTGATAGTCCTGAACCAGGAACAAGTTATGAAAACCTGGCCTAATCTAGACCATGAGTTTTTTTCCCTCTCAAATTCTGAGCGGTTGTGCTTCGTCTTTGTCTTAAGCACAGGAATCGGCTGTATAAATTGGCGAACATAGCTTGTCGTCGGCCAAAATGGATACTCTCTATCAAAAGCAAGCAAATTCATATGCGGATGTGTAAAGTCATCAGTTATGGGTCATAAAATTAAGATGTTAATTAAGGAGCCGGTATCAGTATAGCTGTGGAACTATCGACACACCCGAACCTAGAAATCTAGTGTGAAGTTTCCTCTTCCAATTAATTCTTAACAGTTTTTTTTTTTCAATAGTGTATTAGGTCTACTACAGAAAATGACGATTTATCAATCTTCCATATACGTCAAAACACACACACCCAAAAAAAATCATTTTCAAAGATTAATCGTCATGGGAAAAACCCACGAAAACTCATGACAAAACAATTGTCAAAAAGACCTCAACCGATCAGAGGCTCTTCAATCTGTCTTATTTAGACTTGATAATGACTTCTATCAGCTGAACTGCATACACACCATGTAGAAAATAAAACAGGAAATAATTCCTCTGTTCATTCACCAGAAAAAAAAAACAGATATCTTTATAAGAGAATTTAAAAATTCTACTTAACATAGGAGGGGGGGGTCTTACAGCTAAGACCACTGGAACTAGTATAAAAGACAAAAGAGAGCACATTGATCCAAAATGAAAGGAGTTTGAAAAAAAAAAAAGCAGCATTGATTCAGTAGTACATTAAATGCCTTTATTGCAAGGTTAAATGTGTTCCAAACTTTATATGTTTAATCAATATTATTTTCCCAATGTTGATATTTTGTCAATGATTTTTTTTCCCAATTTGGCCAGGGGCCTTTCCCAAAATGCCTGGATAAAGCCCTGGTCAAAATCTGTTTAAAAGCCCTTTAAGAATGCTAAGTTAATAGAAAGGACCTCCCCAATTAGGGACAACAGCCTTAATTTTACATGTCCAGGGGTTTTATGGCTGGAAAATGTTACAAAACAGCAGACAATGTGGATCAAAGATCAGACTGCACAAAATGTGTAGAATAAATCTTGAGCTATACTGTTTGCAAAGCAAAATGAATCATGCCTACTGCTTTGAGGGTTAATGGAACTAATTAGTGCAGCAGAAACATTTGAAAGAAACTGAAAGATGTTTTACACCGCTTTCAACATTATTTCAGTCATATCACAGCGACATCTCACATTTTCATGTGTTTCCTTGGTTTAATTCAATTTAATGTAATTATTGCTATTTTTCTTACAAAGTCGTCTGTACAATTCAGTCGCCTATGTGTTTCCACTGGGTAATTTATTACAAGTTTTTTTTTCTATCAGTCTTATGTTAGTATGTACAGTAATGTATCTTGTCATTTTGAAACACCAGAATAAGTGAAGTTTTGCTGTGATATGATATAACATAAACATTTGAAATAAAATAGTGTAAAAAAAATAAGATAGTGTAAAAAAAAAAAATCATCCAGTAAAGGGTTACAGTTTGACATGAATTAAACAGTTACACTCCCTTTTAAATTACATTTTCACATTTATTCAAAATGGGCATTAAAACGGCTATCACAAAAATCCATCTGAACTAATATCAATATAGAAATGCCGATAAAATCTGGTCTCTTTTTGATAATTCCATTAAGAGGAGAAATAAAACCTAACAATGTGCAATAAAATTTTCACAAAGACTTAACCAGATTTTTTCAAAATGCAAATTTGTTATCACCATCATCAAATTGAAGCAAAGATCAAACTACAAATTCCACCTTTTTCACAAGTTTGAAACAAAAATATGGTAATAAGGGAAAGAAGAAACTAGCTTGTTCTTTTGATTCTCTATTCTGCTGTATCATTATTAAAGTCCTAGAAGTGGGCAAAAGTAAACAAAGCTGGTGTTAAAATGCATTTGAATTTAAATCATACCATTTAAAATTATGGAAATTATTGTGAAGATGACAATCCATTATTGGACAAATGGTTCAAGTGTTAGTCACTGGCATAAAAATGAATTTCAAAATCAGGTAAATGTAAACAAAAGATAGAGTGACCTGGCAACCTTAGACCTACTTCTAAAATCCATTGTTCTACCAGCAACTAACACTTGGGCCAACCGTACAAAAAAAGGATTGTCAACTTGGCAATAATATCCATATTTTTAAATGGTATACCAGTAATATAAATTATAACACTTGCACTGTTTACTTTTGGCTGCTATTGGGACTTTAACTATTAAGGCTACAAAACAATGTACCGCTGTCTTATAGTTTATGCTCAGTCTTAACATCTGTACAACAAGAGTGCCATTATCACAATATAAGCCGCCACAAGGCTGCTATTTCAAGCAGCTAGCTATAGAGACTAAAGTGTTGGAATTTCTAGCACCTGCCTGGGTAGCTCAATGGATATATTGTGTTACTTGTGATCTAAAAGGTTTACACACAGACTGATGGATGGACAGATGGACGCACGACGGACTCATTGGTCATTGGCTTTGATTAACCAATAAAAATATGAAGTTTCATGAAATTATGTCCATTAGTTGGAGATACATCGATGAAAAAATAAATTTAACATGAAGCCCCCTTTTTCCATGACAAAGCAATAAATTCCAAAATATGTGCTAGGTCACATGATCTGTGAAAATTTCATCCAAATCCGTTGAGATATGTCCAGTAATGGGAGAAAAAAGTGCAATTCAAATTATCTCCCTTGTTAGATAAAAACCAAGGTAACCAAATTGCAACTAGGTCCTTTTATTTGGTTTCCTTTGTTTTTATCCTTGCTTTTCTAAGAGATGTTGCGATTATTATAATTTGACTTATGATGTGTATGTAAGGTCTTCATAAAGTTTTCCAATCGAATTTCACACACTATTACCATTGAAATGCAACAAATAGATCATTTTTGTGGTTTGATAAATTTTGAAGGAGATATTTAAAGCTGAACATACCTAAATAGTGCAAAGAATATCAAGGATAAAAACCAAGTAATACCCTGTTCAGGACCTAGTTAGTAGTGGAGAACTATCAAGGGAAGTAACTGTCTTTTGTCTCCCATTAAAGAGATATTGGTGAAAAATGAAATATAACATGAAGACCCCTTTTTCCATGATGCAGCTATAAACCTAATAGATGACAAGGTCCATTTCATTAATGCAGTGCTTTAGCCCTTTACATACCATTCCAGACTTTTAATAGCCTTGTGAAAGGGGACTTTGAAAACATTGTTGGAAAATGAGAAAATGCTGGTACACAGCATTTTCTCCTTTATCCATAATGTTTTCCACCCTATCAAAGGCAACTTCCATCAACTGATCCACATGGCATCTTGTTTGCAATTGCTTTGGGTTTGGACAAGTCCAAAATTTTATTCTATGGTAGAGGGTTAAGGGTGAAAAGAAATGCCTGTAACGACACTGCTCATTTTTCATGGTCTAGAAGACTTCTTTTACACTTAAGCTCTAAACACAACCTCAGCTGCCCCAGACAAGAGCATGGATTAAGATTAGACTAAACAAACTATGCAGTACAATCTTTGGTCTACAAAGTCGGAATTTAATGAGATGCTGAGCAAAAAAAAAAAGAACCTTCAAATTGGAATACATGTATTATGGGTTTGTTTGGTACTATGACAAAAAGTAGCCATTTTCTTTACTTGACATTTTAATATCTAACTTAAATGAGTCTTTTAAATTGATTTATTGGATGTTCAAAAAGTGCATCACAATTTATATGATTTATTCTTCAACAATATGTTACATTAAGAATTAATGTTTTCTTTGATATTTCAAACTTTGTACATTGCTCCAAATGCACCAATAATTTACTACATCCGTTAAAAAGATTTCAGCTAACGAATTTGAAAACATCTTCACCACACTATCCTGAGTGTAACAACCCTGAAAAAAAAGGGTCTTTAAAAACATCGTGGAAAAATGAGAAAATGCTAGTACCGGTAACCAATATTTTCTCCTTTTCCCAAAACATTTTCCATCCTTTTGTAGCAAAACCTCATAATTCCAGCCTATATTTAGACCATTGTCTGCGAGTGCTTTTAATTTGGATGACTCCAAATTTTTTGCCATTTGGTAAAGATTTTTTTGCCATTTGGTAAAGAGGGGTTTTTTTTTCCATTTGGTAAAGAGTTTTTTGCTATTTGGTAAAGAGTAAGAAAAGATTTCCAGTGAACCAATTTTAAAACATCTTTATCTCTTAACGGAACTACAAAACTTTATGCTTATCTATGTTAAAATTATTTGCAGACTCCAGATTAACTCTTTACCAAACGACAAAATTAGAGACCAGTCCAAATTGAAAGCATTTGCAGACGACAAAATGAATGTGACTGAAAAATTGAAACTTGGTTTGGCAAGGGTAGAAAACATTGTGGTAAAAGGAGAAAATGCTGGTCACCAGCATTTTCTCCTTTTCCCACAATGTTTTCAAAAGGCTTCTTTCTCAGGGTCGTTAAAAGTCGGGATTGTGTGGTTAAGAGTTAAATGTAGCTCAAATGACCGGATTTGTATTTAAAAGGCTGGAAAACATTGTAGGAGTAAGAAGATGCTGGTTACTAGATATCACAAAGCCAAAAATTCTGACCTGTTCAGAAATCTTGATCTCCCAATGGAGTGACTGAAAATGTCTGTTTCAATTACTTTGAACTGTTCTGGAGTTAATGTCTTGAATTTTAAGGTTTATGTATTCATTGCAGGCTTCTGACACTAGAATCAAACTTTTCTCCTGCTCTAGCACATCTGTTAAGTATTTCCAAACAACAAAATTTTAGACCAGCACAAATTGAAAGCATTTGCAGACAACAAAATAAATGGGGCTGAAAAATTGAAATTTATTTGGGAAAAGGAAGAAAACATTGTGGGAAAAGGAGAAAATGCTGGTAACCAGCATTTTCTCCTCTTCCTGCAATGTTTTCAAAAGGCTTCTTTCTCGGGGTTGCTGAAAGTCTGGATTGTGTGGTAAAGGGTTAAGTTGAGCATCTTGGGAGGTTACAATAGGCAACTAAAATGCTTGTCAGGTCAAATGGCATGGTTTTTCCAGGATAGATCCAGAAATGGGATCTGGTGGTTTGGAACCCTTCCCGGAAAATCCTAACAATAGGACAATGATGGCCTTAATAACCCGTTACCACACAGCAAAATTTTAGACCTATCCAAATTGAAAGCATTTGCAGACGACTGTTTCAAAGTGGCTGAAATGGTGCAATTTCGCTTTGAAAGGGTAGAAAACTTTGTGGGAAAAGAAGAAAATGCTGGTTACCAGCATTTTCTCCTTTTCCCACAATGTTTTCAAAAGGCTTCTTCCTCAGGGGTGTTAAAAGTCGTCATTGTGTGGTAAAGGGTTAAATCACTCCGGTAATTGACTGAAAATGGTAATTTATGTTTTCAAAGTATCTTCTTCTGCATGGTGATAAAAAAAAAAACACATTGGGTTGTTTGTTAAAAGATTAAACTCCATTTTCCCATCTCATATCTTCCCACTATGATTTTGAATGAAATATAATTTGATAAAACGTAATAAAAAACATAATAATGTCTGTTTTACAGCAAGGGTAAGACAAACACAAATAAATAATAATAATAATACATGTCATAATACAATAATACTTCTGAACTTTTGTATCTTTCAGGTATAAAAAACATACAGCATGGAGAAAGCATAGCTTTAAAAGAAATTGTATTTTGTCCAAAAACCAGAAGAGTTGAAAAAAAAAAACCTTGCTCACACACACTCATGCAAACACCTACAAAAACACACATACAGGACTGACCATCACAGAGATGTGCAAATTTCAATTTAAAAGAAAACTGCAGTTTATTATCCCGTTCTTTAAATGTGATAGTATCACTACAAAACTAATTTTCACGAAAAAAGCACCCATAAATACATGCACAAGGGTCCCTAGGTTAAGTACCAGATGAACCCCTGGTCACAGGACAATGAGGACATGTCTATCAAACCAGTGGGCAGTTCATATCACTGATTGTTCAAACTCTTAGCTGCAAAGGCCAACATTTATATAGTGCTTTTGCACAGCACTGTATAAATATTGGCCTTTGCAGACAATGTAGATCAAGATCAGACTGCACAAAATGTGTAGTCTAATCATTGCTCTACTTTGTCCGACACAGCCCAGCCTTAAAAATTGCTTTACATCGATTTTTTGTCCACACTGCAATACTATATGTTTTCTTTGTGGTCCATGTGGTCTAAGAGACAATTGAGATTTCAACTGTGGCAACTCAATTGACCTATTGTACTTTTAACAATTCACTGTAAGCGACTGACTGAGCAGTCAAAACTGGATTCACTTTTAGCTAGTAAAGTAAGAGAGCCATTGGCTCTATAGCACTCACCTTGTTTGAAAGTCATCTATTACAAAATAATTGAAAATGTATGTGCATTGTATTGACACAAGTGCAGCCCTAACTTCAATGAGAACTTGACTTAAATGATTGAATAATTGATTGCATAGTATTTAACGCCATTTTCAACATTATTTCAGTGGTGGCCAGTGCACCTATCTATTCTTTCATGAAGTTTCTGTAACCAGTTTTTCTCAGATTTTCCCCAGTGACCTATATTTTGATCTAAGTAGTGCGATTTATTATCAAGACAAAGTTTGACATGACTATTGGACTAAAAATGTGGCTTCTTGTGCATACACAAGCTTTTTCTTACATTTTTTTTTGAGGTTTTTTATCCCCAGTGACCTACCATACTTTTCAATCCCATATCATTCAGATAAAACATTCTGACCAGTTTTCATGAGTACCGGTATTGGATAGAAAATTTTACTTCTAGAGCGAACACCATGTTTTTCTATAATTTGACCCAGTGACCTACTTTTTCACCCAACATGACCCATTTTCAGACTTGTCTGAGTTATCATCAAAACAAATACAGCATGATTCAGAAGCTCACCTTGATTACTTTGTGCTCAGTTGAGCTAAAAAGGGTATCCTTTGCTTATACATAAGGGCTTTTGCCGGTCATGGTGTAGATCAAGACTGGGTTATACAGAAGATACAGTCTGATTTACAATGATCAACAAGACAAATTTATGATGCATGGCATCATAGAAGCCGCAATCTTTTGGTGGACAATTTCAGAAATAATGACTTTCTAGAAAAACTTTGATGACATTTTTGTATCTGTTTCCCCCCCCCCCCATCCCCCCACCACCCCCCCACAAATGGAAGATCATGACAAATGATACTAAAATGCAGGATAAATAAGGCAGAAGTTAAGATAGGAATCTTAAATTATCTTGTACCATTATTATCATCATAATCATCATTATCATTTAAAGTGATGATGCGTATGTGAGAAAACATGTAAAAGCATTGGAGTTTTCAAATTTCTACTCAAAGTTTGAAAATGGAGAAATTGCGCATGAATTCAAGTACAGAATTTTTCATTATTAAATGATTTTAAAAAGCAAACTTCTGTAGGGGCATCAAAGGCGACACTGCATAATTATGTAAGTTAGTAATTATTCAAAGTGATATTTAGATCGTTATTCACGTAGATCTACATGTATTTACAATTTTTTAGTGATATTTTCTTTGTGTTTCATTTTTTTACAAAAAGAAAAAGAAAAAAATATTCAACAACTGTCTTCTAAAACATTATCATTTTGCTTGTCAAAAAGAATCTTAGCCTGCTTGTAACAAAGTGAATCTTTACATTTCTATTCCAGAATTAGAGACTTTTGCATAGTATTTCCAAAATTCTTCTGATCATAGCCTTCACAGTTGGCGCAAACCATAAAAAAGAAACAAAATTATTTTTTTAAGTCTTTAAGGATCTGGATATATTCAACAACAACATAGTAATTATTACTACATATATATCGTTTAATAAAAATTAGTTTGAACCATTTTCTGCAAATGCCTTTTAAAAACCTATAAAACTTCTAATGTAAACTTCAAGAGCCATTCAAACCCTTGACCAGCAGCGACGTAAAAAGTTGTATATGCACAGTGATAGGTTTGGTAATAACTTTATCCTTCCAACTACACTGAATGAAATTAATATACTGAGTAAGGAAAATGAAACAATAAATTTTTACGTTTACAATATCTTATAAAATATTTAAAAAATTTTACACAGGCTATGTACTGTCTGATCTTGATCTATTTCTGTAATTTTCGAACAGTTTCAACCCTGAGCACTATGTACCACCTTGGTAATTTTTGTGGACAACTTACATCACGATCCATACATTTTTCACGGGTATAGTAGATCAGGACCATACTGTACAGAACTTACAGTCTGATCATAACAGCTTCGACATACAATACATTAAATGCTAAATTTTACAGGGCTCATAAGGTAGATCGTCCATGTTACAAAATTCCATGAGGCTAAAGTGTCGACGAAGGGAAGAAAAAGAGTTATCTCTTCACAAGTAGGCCTATTCTATAAATAGCTGATGTCAGCTCTTACTGTGTAGGGAGGTAACCAATCTATACCTTGATCAAAGGTTAACCGCCCTATTATCTTTACAGATTAAAACTGGACGAAACACTTGTACATAAAACTGCTACTGATTATCATATTCTAAGATGCTCTCCATCTCATAATTATCATTAGTTTGTTTTGCAAAAAAGTAGACAAATGCAAAAACCGTTTAGAGGTGGGAGAGCCTATGATAAACGGAAAGCATTATAATTTCGTTTGGGAACAAGGAAGGAATCCTTTCTTTAAGTTGGAAAAGTTCGAGGGACTAGCCAATAAAAGGAAGTTTATTTTTCTGTATTTTCATTGTTATTTGAGAATGAACTTATATTGCAAGAAAACCAGACTTGATGTTCATGTAGGTCTGATTGAACATTTGAGAAAGAGTCATGTGGAGTAATTTTGTAACCCTAACACGACATTATTAGGAAATTTCCAAAAAATATAACCAGTTGAATAATTACCGATCATCTACATGGTAAATAGTTTAGGTACATTCCCACTGGAAGCCGCTTTCGAGCGGCTTCCAACAACATTTGCTACTCACTTCTCGCCTGTGGCTGAAAAAGTCCTCATCACCATCATTCTGTAGTAGAATATTGTATTTTTACATCTTGAAAACTAGTTCAATGATTGGTGGATAAGAGAGATTGGTAGTGAAAGAGCAAACTTCAAGCGAGAGGACAGACTCTTCAAAATTGAAAGCAGATGCAGACTACAGGTTAAATGCAGCTGAAATGACTGAATATGTCTGACTGAAAGGATAAAATACATTGTAGGAAAAGGACCAAATGCTGGTTTTAAACATTCTCTCTCTTATCCCATAAATGCTTTTATACATAGTGGGAAAAGAAGCAATTGCTTGTTACAAGTAATTGCTCATTTTCTCACTATATTTGCAAAAATAAGGGTATGTACAGATGTTTGTTTGGTAATGGGTTGAACACCTGTTCATCCTGAAAACTGGGCACTCGGATTATTGAAAACATTGAAAGTTAACAGCATGTTACATGGCCACAGGAAATGAACCAACTGTGAGTAATTTATCCTCACTGATCAAATTTCCATAAAATGTCACATCAGGCTGAAAAACACTTTTTAACCATTAGAGTCCCTTTCAGGGCACTTTTTTGGGCTTATATAGATCAAGATCAGGCTGCACACTTTCTCCTTGTTTTTAGATTGCTTTCTATCCTTTCCAAGACCTGTCCCATCATTTCAGTCACATTCGTCATTAGTGAGTGCTTTCAGGATCAATGAGTGTGAAATTTTGTCACTGGATAAAAACACCACAACACTTTCCATGGTAATAAGCATTTTCTTTTTCCACAATGTTTTCTTACCTTCTACAGATAAATCCCATTGTAATTATGAGGCATATTCCTTTTGTTGTGTGGGTGAATTAATGCTTTTAAACTGAGTTAAAGAAGTTTATAATCTGCCAACAAATAACCTAAAATTTACAGTCACAATTAAGGAACTGCAGACAGACTGTTATACACAAATACCTGGGTAATCAAACCATACCAGTCTGACTGCATTAGAAAAAGAGCAGTGGCAGCTGAAAATTTGAGTCATCCACTGTTTTGGTACATGTATTACCTGAAACTACATAACCGTTTTGCATAATATTTTTGGAGGATAATCTAGTACACAAACATGTCTGACAAGCATCCTTCAATGGCTGTCTGATGCCTAGATGACATTTGCTTGGACAGGACATGTAGTTGCAGTACAATTTTCTCCTTCAAAAAATCATCTTGTCTAAACGAATGGGTACCTTCCAGGCACGGATAGGCATCCAGAATGGCATGGCCTGATGCATGTTCATTTCATAACTGATGAAAGTTGAAACTAACAGCAGTTTCTCTTGTTATAATTCTGTCAGCATCATGAACAAAAATAACATTTCTATTGAACAACATAGGCTGTGGAGAGCATTTCTGCGTGTAAAGAAAAAACATACATGTTGCCGCAGCTTGTTACAATGAGCAATAGGAGGCTGCATAAAAGGTTTATGTGAGGGCAACTAAAAATCAGAAGAGTTTTCGTAATGGTGGCAGTACTTAGAGCTGGGATGGGTAATCTTCAATGGAAGATGGTAGGATACTGGCCATTACACTCTGCTTATTGCAAACTGGCAACTTGCCTTTGCCCTTTTTTGCTTGCATTTTACAATTCATATTAGGACCCAGTACACATTCATTGTGCATAATCAAATGGCAACATGTTTGGCCTCTCTGATGCAGGTCATCTTTACCACTTTACCAGACAATAAAATATTAGACTGGTCTAAGCTGGGCCCGGTACCACAGTCGGTAGCGCACAGGACTTGCTATCAGGGGTCCGTGGTTCAATTCCCCAGCTGAGCCAATCTTTTATTGAGGATTGATGATAGTCATAAATGCTACATAATTCATTTCTGTCTTACAGCTGATTGTTGTTTGGTATGATGGCTATATAGGAAACCTGTTAGTGGCTCGCAGCGTACTGGTAAAAGAAACTCCAGGGAAGCATGGGTAGATGTACCAGCTGCCACAATATAACTGAAATAACGTTGAAAACAACAGTAAATACAACACAACAAATAAATAGACTGGTCCAAAATTACAGCATCTGAAGATATCAAATAAATGTAACCAAAAGGAGGGGATTTGTCTAGTGAGCGGGTAGAAAATGTGGGAAAAAAAGAAAATGCTGCTTTAAGGGCATTTTCTTGTTTTTCCACCAATTGTTTTCAAAGGCCTTTTTCCTAAACACAGGATTGTGTGGTAAATGGTTAAAGAAATAAAGAGCAATCATTGTTGTTTGGGTTCATCCTCCTACAGAGCAGAAAATAGCAGTTCAACCCAGTACAATGCATTTTGGGAGCTATGATAAATAGTCTTTAAACTCTTTACCAAAGGATAAAATCATAGACCTGTCCAAATTGAAAGCCTTAGCAGATGACAAAATAAATGTGATTCAAAAGTTGAAATTCATTTTTGAAAGGTTAGAAGACATTGTGGGAAAAGGAGAAAATGCTGGTCACCAGCATTTTCTCCTTTTGCTACAATATTTTCAAAAGGCTTCTTTCTCGGGGTCATTAAAAGTCGGGATTGTATGGAAAACAGTTAAAGAGACAGGAAAATTATGTTCCTAATATACCTGTAGCTTTTTACCAGATGACAAAATTTTACATGTCTAAATTAAAATCATATGCAAACGACAAATACCACTCAAATGATTTGTCTTTGAAATGGGAGAGAACATTTGGGGAAAAGAAAACTTGCTAGTCACCATAATTGCTTTCACATAATTTTCCGACAATTTCTTCTTCAGGGTTGTGAAACCTCAGGATTTTTTTGCTACGTTGGGTTAATTGTATGATAGACATTCTGAATTTTGGATGAGAAACAAGTATTTGTACGATTTCTCTGTATTCAACTATTTTTTTTACAGAGGATGCGAACTTAATATGATCCTAAAATATCCCTTTTTCGTTTAACAAGGTCAGCTTTGTTATTATAATGAGGTTTTATAGTAAAGTAACACAACAGACATCAGCTATTAATTACCTTTTCATCTGCATGGACTTTAACTTAACCTTTGACCAATACATGCCACTTTTTGACCTTTGCGGACAGCACATAATACAGAATTCTTTATTCTAACATGACACGTAAATTCGGCTCTATAAACACAGTGCAACGAAAGCGTGGTAAAATCTACGTGTTTCTATGTAGAGTGACGTCATTCTGTATAAAGTAAGTGAGTTATTCAATGGACTATAATCTTCATTCGTGTTTTTACTCTAAGTATGAACTTGTTTTCCTTTGATTAAGAGTTGGTCATGTTAGAATCGAAATAATCTTCTTTCTATTGTGGTTTATCGTTCAATCAACCACATTGTGAGTTATGAGGCGCAATAAATAACCCACTTGGGCTATCGCCCTCGTGGATTATTTATTGTGCCTCATAACTCACAACCGTTGTTTATTGAACGATAAACCACGATAGAAAGAAGATTATTTCTTAAATAACATTAAACTACAAAGTTTTTTGTCATAAACAAGAAAAAGTAATCAACATTTAAACTTTATAGGTATATGATACAGTCATATACACTGTTTTATAACATGGACAACAATACCATTGCAGAAAGTATTACAATATATGTGAAGAAGGGAAAAGAAAATGGGAAAAAAAAAACAAAGACATGGGAAACAGTGTAGGTGAAGACTGGAATACACACAATGTGCAATCCGTCCTTTGTTTTACAGTGTCTTATATGGACAGCTTTCAAAAATTGGAAACCGTTTTATTATAATCATCTTGATCATAAGTACCAGCTGGAAATATTAATTTATCAAGCTGTGTTAAACTCTTTACCAGATTACAAAATTGAACCCTTGTCCATATCAAAAGCATTTACAGGTGACATATATGGCTCAGATGATTAGACTTGTCATAAATAGGAAGAAAACATTGTAAAAATAGGCGAAAATGCTAGCATTTTCTCTCTTTACTCACGATGTTTTCATATGCCTCCTTCCTACATGTTCTTAAATCATGGGACTGTTTGGTAGAGGGCTAATGGTTAATTAATTACCTGAGAAAAAAAGTAAGAAAAATATTTTCTTGTCACAGTTATGAGGTTGACATTTTGACATACCTACATGGTGGAAAGACATTATTTACAAGTGCTCACTGAAGGTTTGACTCTTTACTGTAAAAAAAATTCTTTTGACTTCTAAGGTAATTGAAAGCATTTGAACGTGAAAAATTAAAAACGGTTCCAATGAGGGAATTTGTTTGGAATGGTAAAAAATATTGTTGGAAAACAGGAAAATGCTTGCTGCCAGGATTTTCTCTCTATTCTACAATGTATCTAAAAGGCCTATATTGTTAAAGCCCAGGATCATTTTGTAAAGGATTGAACCTTAATTCTTTTTTCACACATAATTTTCTTATCTTCAGACCTCTGAATTTATAAACTCTCTAAAATGAACATTTACAAAAAACAGCAATTTACTTATGTATGCTCCTGACAGACAATGAGTCTACAATCCATAAGGACTCTTAACTCTTCACCACACAATGCCGTATTTTAACGACCTTGAGGAAGAGGCCTTTCGAAAACATTGTGGGAAAAGGAGAAAATGCTGGTAACCAGCATTTTCTCCTTTTCCCACAATGTCTTCTAACCTTTCAAAAATGAATTTCAACTTTTGAATCACATTTATTTTGTCATTTGCTAAGGCTTTTCCCACAATGTTTTCTACCCTATCAGACACAAAAATCATCATTTGAACTACTTTTATTTTGTCGTCTGCAAATGCTTTCAATTTAGTTGAGTTAAAAATTTTGTGATTTGGTAAAGAGTTAAGAAAAATCCATGTGCCTAAAAGTGGAGTTAGGGATAGCCTTTCAAATGTTTGAAAATATTGCGGGAAAAGAAAAAAAATGCTGTAAACCATAAAATGCTGTTCTCTTCTTTTCCCACACTGTTTTCTACACTACCAAAGACAAATTTCACCATTTTAGCAACCTTTTTATTTGTTGTCTGCAATTGATTCGAATTTAGACAAGTCTAAAATTTCCCTGTTTGGTAGAGGGTTTTATACTCATTACTTCCTGAAACAAATTTGCAGCAGATGACTTTGAAATCATCCTTGTAAAATCCGGATCATCAATGAATAACACGAGCCATTCTCTGGCAAAAGGTGATTTAACCCTTTACCAGACAACAAAATTTTAGCCTTGACCAAATTGAAAGCATTTGCAGACAATAATTTCAATGTGGCTCAAATTGTGCAATTTTTCTTTGATAGGGTACAAAACATTGTGGGAAAAGGAGAAAATGCTGGTTACCAGCATTTTCTCCTTTTCCCCACAATGTTTTCAAAAGGCTTCTTTCCGAGGGTTGTTAAAAGTTGGCATTGTGTGTCAAAGGGTTAATGCATCTCTGTGATGCATGGTACCAAGCAATCCATCACATGTTCATGGATTCGTAAAATGACTGAATCATGGGGTAAACTGGTCCCTTGACATACAGTAAATTGACCAATAGTGGAAACTTTCGGCCCAGGTCAGCCTGTGTAGACTGCACAGGCTGACCCGATTCAATACTTGTCGCAGATGCATTAAGGCCCCTTTATCACAGAGCATAGCCCATATGATTCTACCATTCTTGAAATTCATCTGAAGTCAGACAAAAATGATTCAAGCTATCGTATGGATTTTTGTTTGTTCACCAAGTGGAATTTGGCAAGAAGTGATAGCAGACTGTTTTGTTTGGAGGCTGTTTAAATGAACATCAAAATCAAGGTCAATCTTGTAGATAAGATAATATCACACATCCTATGTGGGGTATTTTTGAGATCCAATAGTTTAATCCTTGAAAGTGGATTAAAGAAGTATGGGCAAAATCAGCTAAAGTATTGCCAAGTAGAGAAATTGTTACATTTGATTAAGGTGATTTTACCTTTGACACCTGTTTTCATTGGTACACATTTAAGGCTGCAAATTTCTGTCAATAGGTAATGAGGAGAGATAAATGGAAAGGTTGAGACAAAAAATTATGACTTCTTCATACAAAAAAGTCAATCCAATTACCCCTTTTACACATAATCAATCAGTTAACTCTTTACCAAACGATAAAATGTTTGACTTGTCCAAATTGAAAGTATTCCCAGAT
Organism: Hippopus hippopus; assembly: GCA_946811185.2. NCBI lineage: Eukaryota > Metazoa > Mollusca > Bivalvia > Cardiida > Cardiidae > Hippopus > Hippopus hippopus. The sequence continues at coordinate 32,870,277 of OX328099.1, read as the reverse complement.
GACAGTCAATGTAGCTGAAATGCTGGTACTTGTCTGTGAAATTGCATCCTCGGTGACCCAGTTTCGATTCATTCTGTAATCGACCCTGGGTTATTTCGCTGGCATGTCCTCGTTCTCATGAATTACGAGGTCCAGTCGGAAAGTTCCCGAACTGGTCAATTTATAAGCATACTAGCGTCCCGATCATGCTAAAATTTGCTACACATATAAACATCATCTCGCCTTTTTAGTTTGCATATGTTTGAAAACAATTAATTTGATAATTCGTCCGTAGAAGATCCTAAACAACAGGTGGGTACTTAGTTACGGAGCAATTTAAAAATTTTAGCGTGAAGGAAATTCTTTATCATAAACGAACATTGTAAGTTTAATTGAATGCCGCCATAAGTTTAATTGAATGCTGCCATAACGTCATTAATTTTTGTATGGTGTCACACCAACGTTATTTCAAAGTAATTCTGAAGAATCAGCGTGATCGGTTCATAATCTTAAATTTGAAGACCGTTTTTGATAGCAATGGAAGAATTTCTGCACGATCAAACGTCAACATCAAATGATCACATGAAGCAGCGTGCAGTCACGAAGTTCTGCGTCGGAGCCGGAATGACACCGACGGACACATGGAAATTCATGAATCATAAGGCTATTGCACAGAAAGTATCCAGAAGTATTGTGTTTGAGTGGTATAGACGTTTTAAAGAAGGGCATTCAGATATAAAGAATAAAGCTAGGAGCAGGAGACCAAAAGATTCCGGTGAAGTCAAGAGGGTGGAGAGCCTGGATTTGTTAGACCGTCGTTACTCATTCCAGTATCTTGCATTAGTAATTTATCCACAATTGCGTGGTCAATTCCTACGGTATCAGCGATTTTGTCCAGTGATTTTTGACGGTCTGACAAATCAAGGCTTTCCACCCTCTTGACTTCACAGGAATCTTTTGGTCTCCTGCTCCTAGTATTATTCTTTATATCTGAATGGAATAATGGAATTAAAGATGTTCATTGTTTTTGTGAGGCTAGTAAAGCCATCTCAACATCGCATTTGATAATAAATTATACCGAATTATATGCACTTCGAATACTGATAGATTGTCTGAATCAACAGAAAAGTTTCAATTTCGGGTTAAGGGAAACTGGTTATGTGATGATTTAAAAATGTGTTAAGTGTGCAGTCAATTAACAAACTTGTTAATATCATTGACGGTAGTTTGTTTTATCTTATGATATATTGAGACAACGGGTGGTCAAGTGGATTAGAGCGGCAATTTTGGTTTGCTATCAAAAACACATCCTATCAAATTAACAGTTTACCGACAAACCCTTTGAAATGGCAGATGTGCTAATCCACTTAAATATGGCTAAATCAAAGGGCGATTTAATTAAGATAAGTTGCCTTTTAAGCTGAACTCCTGAAACAGAATAGAGGTAAGACCTGAAATCTACTGTAAGTATGCTGAATAACGTAAATAGCAGATATCTACTGTAAGTATGCTTGATAATGTAAATAGCAGATCGTTTAAATCCAAGACTGGGCTGCATACTATTTGCTATGTGATCTGTATCTACACACTCAGCATATTCTTCACGCACTAAGATTTAAAATTTATGCCAAACTTGAACACTCACGACATGCGACACTTTTCAGATGTGCAAAGGTTATTAAATTCAAGAATTTTAAACACAAAAAATAAATACTATAGCACCTCTCGGGTTCAAACAGGTATTAGGTGTTAATTAACTCTTAACCAGACAACAAAACATTGCATTCGTGTATTTTGAAAACGTTGCTGTCGACAAATTAAATGTTGCTCCAGTGATTAGATTTGTATTTGAAATGGTAGAAAACTGCCAAGAAAAGAGAGAAATGTTTTCAAAAGTCTCCTTCTTCAAGGTAAATAAAGGACGGGACTTAGTGGTAAAGGGTTAAATTGTAAATCCTTTTCCTATATTGTTTACAGTCAAATTATGTACTATACTGAAGAAATGTCTTAAAAACTTATGTCCCTTTTAGTAATTATACTCGTTGCCTACAGTGAGTTACAATGTATTTTCATTTGAAATCATGTGACCGAACATGGAATTATGCACATATTTGCATCATTTTTACTTCTCGATTTCTCATAAATATGACATTATTTTGAGTATCTTTTCTGGTTACGTTGCAGATATAATTCGAATTGATAAGAAAGTTGGGGAAAAAAGTTTGGGTAATTAACCTAGAGCAAAATGTCAGCTAGAATAAAACTGAAATAAACGCTCTTTCTCTTTGTATTCGATGCCATTTTCTGGTTTGTTTGTCAGGCTTGACAACCAAAATACTGCGTTACTAAGGTGGGCGTGCCAAACTCCCGTTTACAGAAAGGTCAATTTTCCCATGGGTGATGCATGGAGTGTAACATTATGTTTCAAACCTTGGTTCCGAGAATGGTGAAAGTGTTGAAAACGAAGCATTTGAAAACATTGTGGAAAAAGGCATTTTCTCCTTCTTCTACAATGTTTTCTAACTTTCCCAGAACAAATTTCAATTTTTGAGTCATGTTTATTTTGTCATCTGCAAATGCTTTCAATTTGGACAAGTCTAAAACTTTGTTGTTTGGTAAAGAGTTAAACGGGGCTATTCAGATTTTAATCATGGCACCAAACTTCCAAAATATCACTAAATTTAGAAAGGCAGAAGCTGGCAAACTATCACTCAGTAAGAAAAAAACAGTGTAAAAGAAAAAAAGAAAACTTAAAATTGCATTTTCTGCATTTCATATGTATCCTTTTAATTCTTTACAAGACAAATTTCAGACTCATTCATATGGAAAGCATTTGCAGACAATAGAATGAACGTGGATCGTATATTGAGATTTTTTTTTGAAAAGCTACACATAAAAACATTTAAAGAAAAAGAGAAAATACTCAGGTAACCAGCATTGTCTCCTTTTCTAACAATATTTTTAAAAACCCCCTCCAAATGCATTTACAAACAAGATATCAAATATGGCTCAGAAATACTGGAATTTGTCTTTGAAAGGATAGAAAACTTAGTGAGAAAAGGAAACAAGAGGGCCATGATGGCCCTGAAGTCGCTCACCTGAGTCTTTTGACCAAACATGACCCATTTTTAATCTCTTTTGAGATATTATGACAAACATTCTACAAAGATTTTCATAAGTTATTGACCCGAAATGACCCACTTGCAAACTGGTGCAAGACCAACATTCTGACCAAGTTTCATGAGTATTGCATTAAAAATGAGGCCTCTAGAAAGTACACAAGGTTTTCGAAAATTTGACCAAGTGACCTAGTTTTTGATCCGACATTACCTATTTTCAAACTCTTCCAAGATATCATCGAGACAAACATTCTGACCAACTTTCAAGAGTTTTGGACTAAAAATGTGACCTCTAGAGTGTACACAAGGTTTTTCTAATTTTTGACCCAGTGACCTAGTTTTTGACCCGACATGACCAATTTTCAAACTCATCCAAGGTATCATCAAGACATACATTATGACCTAGTTTCAGGAGTATCGGACTGAAAATGTGTCCTCCAGAGCGTACACAAGGTTTTTCTAAGATTTGATCTAGTGACCTAGTTTTTGACCCGACATGACCCATTATAGTCCTCGTCTGAGATATCATCAAGACAAACATTCTGACCAATTTTCAGTAGTTTTCGACTGAAAATGTGGCCACTAGAGCGTACACAAGGTTTTTCTAAGATTTGACCTAGTGACCTAGTTTTTGACCCGAAATTACCCATTTTCATACTTGTCTAAGGTATCATCAAGACAAACATTCTGACCAAGTTTTAAGAGTTTTTGACAAAAAATGTAGTTTCTAGAGCGTACACAAGGTTTTTCTAAGATTTGACCTAGTGACCTACTTTTTGACCCAACATGACCCATTTTCAAAGTCGTTCGCGATATCATCAAGACAAACATTCTGACCATGTTTCAGGAGTTTTGGATTGTAAATATGGCCTTTAGAGCGTACACAAGGTTTTTCTAAGATTTGACCTAGTGACCTAGTTTTTAACCCCACATGACCCATTATCGAACTCGTCTGAGATATCATCAGACAAACATTCTGACCAAGTTTCACAAGTATCAGACTGAAAATGTGGCCTCTAGAGCGTACACAAGGTTTTTCTAAGATTTGACCTAGTGACCTAGTTTTTGACTCCACATGACCCATTATCGAACTTGTCTGAGATATTATCAAGACAAACATTCTGACCAAGTTTCACAAGTATCGGACTGAAAATGTGGCCTCTAGAGCTTACACAAGGTTTTTCTAAGATTTGACCCAGTGACCTAGTTTTTGACCCCACATGACCCACAATCGAACTCGTCCGGGATATTATCTAGACAAACATTCTGACCAAGTTTCACAAGTATCAGACTGAAAATGTGGCCTCTATAGTGTACACAAGGTAAAAGTTGATGACGCACGATGGACAATGGACAATCACAAAAGCTCACATTGAGCACTTCATGCTTAAGTGAGCTAAAAAATGTTGGTTTCAAAAATCCTTTCTTCTCAGGGTCGTTAGCCTGACTGGATAGCTCAGTGGTAAGCATATCAGACTTGTTACCTAGTGGTTGAAAGTTTGATACCCGGTTGAGGCAGGCTTTGAAAGAAAGTTGTGTCAATACTAGTGTGAGAAAAACCAGGAAACACATGCATAGGTACACTGACCGCCGTGATATGACCTAAGCTGTTAAACAGCATTAAACTCAAATACAAACAATCAGGGTTAAAAAATAGGACTGTATGGTAAAGGGTTGATGTTTTTTTTAGATTCAGCCCCAGAATTTCTTACAGGCATTTGGGAATGTCACAAAAGGTTACCAAACAATCCCAGTTTTAAATACCCTGAAAAAGAAGGCTTTAATGAAAACATTGTTGGAAAAGGAGAAAATGCTGGTTACCAGTATTTTCTCCTTTTCTGACATGGTTTTCCACCCTTCCAAGGATGAATTCAAGCTACTGATCCACATTTAATCTGTCACATTCAAATGTGTTTCAAGCATTTTCTCCTTTTCTCACAAAGTTTTAAACCATTTTAAAGACAGAATTAATCTTTTGAGATAAATATCATATGTCATCTGCAAATGCTTCGATTTTGGTCAAGTCTATTTTTCTTTTCTTTTGGTACAGAGTTACAATGACAACCTCGGACAACAAAGGTCTAACAAGTGGATATGAGAAAGATAAATAATTTATGGTCTCCTTCTGAACTCTGATATGTACTATAATGACACATAATTAATTACCAGATGATTGAAAGGTATTAAATGACAACAATTTTGTGCCTTTAACTCTCTACTAGAGGACAAAATTTCTGACTGCTCTATATTGGAAGCAATCACAGACTACAACAATCAATGTAGTTAAAAAAATAGCAGTTGTGTGTGAACGAGTTGAAGACATTGCAGGAAAAGGAGAGAATGGCTGGTTACCAAAATTTCTCCTTTTCCCACAGTGTCTTCAAAAGCCTTCTTCCTTATGGTTGTTAAAACTCAGGATAGTGTGGCAAAGGGTTAACTCTTTTTACCTGATAATATTTTCACTACTGGTATTTATTTGTCCCAGTGACCTAATTTTTGACCTGATGAGATTTATTTTCAGACACGAACAAGATATTACTGAGACAAACATTCTGACCAATTTCCATGAGTACTGGACTGAAAAATAGTGAACACAAGGTTTTTCTAAGATTTGTCCCAGTGACCTAATTTTTTACCTTACATTACCCATTTTAGACCCCATCCAGGATATGATCAAGACAAATATTCTGACCAACTTTTATGTGTTTTAGACTGAAAATGTGGCTTCAGTGACCTACTCTTTGACCCAATGTGACCCAAATCAAACTCAATTGAGATATCATCAAGACAAACATTCTCTGACCAGTTTTCGTGAGCATTCACTATTGGAATGAAAATGTGGCTTGTTGAATGTACAAGTTTTTCACTATGCATACAAGGGATGATAAGAAAGAATGTGGACCACCCCATTATTTTGATACATTGTAATTCATGTAAGATTACAATAAATTGCATAGATGAGCATTCATTCCATGGTAACTCACTAAAACTTTCAAATAATGCCATATCAAAGTACCATAAGAAAGTTTGTCATTTTAATGACGTCACAATTATTGTGTTTGTGGTACACAGTCAGATGACATTTTTATTTGAGCAGAGAGTCATCTCAAAGTTTTGTTTTAGTTTGGAAAAGTCTTTATGAGAAATTAAAGCCAATTTAATGAGGAATCTCTACTCAAGAAATCTAATATTGTAAATGGATCAGACAATTTAGAGACGCTGGAAAACAGTGTGAAACAACATAAAAACAAAGTTTCAAAGACAGATCATGTCACATCAGCCACAATGAATATGATTATATGATTTAAATTTGTACAAGTAAAAAATATTGTCATCCTGCACAGGGTGCAAAGGTCATTCTGTTTGGATGATTTTAGTATTAGAATGTGAGAAAATTGTAACTGTACAAAGTTCACCTCATACACTACAAGTGATACTCTTAAACTTTGAAATTCAACAAATGACACCATTTACAGATGAAATGTATTTTCAATTAGTTAAAAAGGTAAAAATATAAAAGATTATGTTTATACTTTAGCTGAATATACAAGACTCGTCCGACAGAGTAGATCCAAGATTGTACTGTACAAAATGTGCAGTCTGATCTTATACAATTATGGCCAGAAAAGTAACTAAAGCTGGGTTTAATTACCATTGCAAGGGTTTTAAATAGCTAAAATTCCAGAATGACGAAAGTTTTTACCTACGAGTGTACGTATTGCATTCGATACTGAGACAGTAACAAATAGCTAACAAAGGGTATTTTCACATGCTGCAGGGAATGGTAGGGAATACTTTCAGTTGACCCTTAAAGACCTTGAACCATTTTCAGATGTTTTAACAGTTTAGATCAAGATCAGATGGCACAGTACAATCTTTGATCTTCACTTTCCCCTGCTGTGTAATATATTTAAAAGAGAAACCTTGAAATAACAACAGTTTGGCTGCTCTTCCCAATTTTCTTAATTACAGTGATTTAAGGATAAATTCTTGTCACTCTTTAGCCTGCAAGGACTTATACATCTCTCTGATTTGTTTGTTTGTATCGTGATTAACACCCTTTCAACATTATCTAAGATGTAGTGCAGCAGCAAGACTGCACCTACTCATGTTTTTCTGGAGTTTCTTTTACCAGTACTAAGCACTTGAAACCAAAAATGAAAACGATCGTTTTCAGGCCATGAAAAAGAATTTAAGATTCAGATACGAGTAATTTCTGGGCTGTTCTGGTTAGAATATCTTAAGGGGGCATTAAACCAGATCTGGACCCAAAAATTTTTTTAGGGCCGAGGAAGTTGATATTTTGTAAGGAAAAATCAGCAGGACACTACTGTTAACCTTTAGTTGGGGAAAAAACAAATAAAGATAAAAAAAAAATGCATGCCCTTTGATCTAGATCTACTACGTCATGGTATTGGTCTCTTGTCTTCAGATGTCCCACGAGGAAGCACTTCTGAGTCTTCACACATGCCGTATTGTCTATTTTTAATGCCCACAAGGCCGTAACATTTTCAGGAAGGGGACAATTAATAGAGGTAAAACCACGGAATGTCCCGACGACAACAATAACATTACCATTGAGATTTTTGTCAGCGCCGACTTCAAAGTGATCCCATCTGAGAAGCCCGCTGTATGAGGGTTGTTCGGAAAGTTCGTAGAATTTTGTTATAAATCACACAAAATTCTCAGTATTACAAAGAATTTTATACCTACTTAAACTTCAACATCTCTTCTATAAATTCTATGAAAACCAAAATGATGCTCTACATCACACGAAAATTATGTCTATTTAAAATGAGTATTTTAGAGGTACCCGGAGCACGCCGAAGTCAATATGACGTCGCATAATCATCAAGCGTCGTTTACATCAAGCGATCGTCGCACTTTCTCAACATAGTCACCAGCAATATCTATGCATTTCTTATGTCTGGTCATCCATTTGTTGTAAGTTTCAATGTACCAGTCCTCAGTTAGTGACGATACAACAATATGAGTCTGTATTGTAAGTAGTGGTGGGCTGATGATCGACTATAGTCGAAAGTCAGTTGGTTTTGGCTTCCGATTCCGATAATCGATTGAGAAATCCCGAAATCGATTGTAGTCGGTTCCTGAACTCGCTTGGTGCCAAAACTTTAATTCTGGTTTATAGCGCTTGGTTTTGTGACTATTATAAATCACAATCTTGGATTAAACATAGTGGATAACAAACACGAAAACTGGCCGGAAAAATGAGAAAGAAATCTTTGTCCATGGATGTCTTGACAAAACTTGATAACTCCGCAAGCTTCTCATTTGATCCCTGAGCCCTGGTTTTGACACTTGGAAATTTGAAATGACCTGTCTTTGACGATGAAAAATATCTGCCTAAATGTCAATCTGACACATGAAATTATCGTCTAGAGCTTCATATAACCTAGCTTGTGCGCATCCGGCAGAAATATGGGCTAAACATGATCAGTATAAAATGCGAAGGACACACGGATGATAATGAAGCTGGCGAGTCATTTATAACAAAGTAACAAAGGTGTTAATCCTCTTATCAAGTGTAAAGTGACGTATTTTAAAGTTACCTGCTATTCAAACTGACTAATTGATGTCAAATCATGTACTAATACTTCTCCAAAAATTAATTGTCACGAAAAAATAGATCGCCAAAAAAACGTGAAAACCCATGACACTACAATGAGCAGTGTGGCATCGTCCGATCAGAGGGACTTCAAACTATCTTCTCATCTTTAATAATGAATTTAAACAGTGAATTTACACAAATCTCTGAATAAAGCAATAAGTGGAAGCTAAAATTCTGTTCATGAGCGAAAAAAAAAATGTTGTTTTTTGAAATGAAAATATAGATCTATAGCAGACGTGGGGAGGGGAGGGGTCGTCTGCAAATGCTTGAAATATGTTTAATTCTTTTTAACTTGTTTGGAAATTGAAATGTAAGGAACAAAATGAATGATATTGAATAAAGCAGAGAATTAATTGTAATGTATTTCCGTTGATTAAAGTGCAGAATACAGCATCTTTATAAACTTAATATCATGTAGACAATATTGTCACAGTATTTAAAGCAAAAAGGCATTCTCGGTTAAATGGAGAAACCGATTGTACTACCGATAGCTAGTTGGTTTGCTCTTCCGATTACAAAGCGATAATCGATTGAGATTTTAAACCAATTGCCCAACACTAATTGTAAGTTCCTCTGCTGAATTGAATCGCTTTCCACGCAAACTCGCCTTCAACTCGGGAAAAAAACCCGGAAATCCATAGGAGCCAAATCTGGACTGTATGGCCGATGATCCAATACTTCAAAACCAAGTAAACTAATCTCAAGCTGTGTAGATTCTGCTCTGTGCCCCGGGCATTATCCTGATGTACAAATATTCTGTCCAGAGACATGTGTGGGCGCTTCTTTCGAACAGATTCGTAGCGGTGAAGAAACTTCTGTGAACAGTGTATGCGGCGCTCCTTTTCATTTTCCATAAGTAATCGTGGTACCCACCGAACACTCACTTTCGACATGCTAAGTTCCTCAGTTAGTATACCATGTACTGTTGAGCACAAAACACTGAGTTCATTAGCAATAGTTCTGACGGTGGTTCTTCTGTCGGTCTGAACCATATCCTTTACCGACTTCTTAATCGAACAAGTTACGACTGCCGGTCGAGCGCTCCTGGAGTCGTCATTAATAGATTCTCTTCCGCTCCTAAAACGCAAATGCCATTTGTAGACAAAAGCTGGACTGCATGTATCATATGCTCTTGTTGATTTTATCATTCGCAGTGTTTCTTTCGGCGATTTATTAAGTGCAACACAGAATTTCACCACACTCCGCAACTCAACGCCACAGTTCGACGTCATGATTTTTCCGTAACAACTTCCGCAGATAGATTACGAAAACACTATAACTTTGTTTCGGAACAACAAATTGTTTTGAAATTTTCAGGAAATGACGTAATGTTTTCAAATTATCGCTTGACGTTTCCGCGCTTTTTTGACGTTGAGCAAACATACGGAAATTAAGCTTATTTCTTCAACGACATAATCCAAAAATAGGTATTTTACGGACTGCTCCGGGTACCCATGATGACGTTGCTACGACAACCCATATATCTGGTTTCTGTATTCGATTTTCTATTATTTTTTTAAAAATTGCTTAAGGATAAGTCAAGGTTCATGCATATCAAATTTCATGTATATTTGATGAACAATTCTAGAGATATAACAAAATTCTACGAATTTTCCGAACAACCCTCGTATTTAATGCAGAATATCGATTTAACTGCCTATCATGATTTATTCCATTTTGGACATAAAATAGCATTCATGATTGATATTGGGCACTGGTCTTTGATTCTTTCACTTTATTAAAGTTTTTCCAAGTTACTTGACATATATTGTGTAGCCTAAAGTAGTAGTATGTTATGGAAAGTGTAGGTATATTCCGACAGTCAGGTGTTAATGAAATTAATTTAGGAAGTGATAAGTATTATGATGTTGATGCCATTATTAAGTCTATTCTAGCTGATTTCTTTTTCAACTTCATAGATGGAATGGCCATCTGGAAGGAACATTAGGGGTGTCTCAGATATCAAACAAACAACTGGTGGAAAAAATGGCTTGGGCGTAAAAATCTAGACAGTCAAGTACCCAGAACCACATATATATTTTATTTTGGCCTTATTACCAGTACATCCTAGAATATTATTTGCAGCAGAATCATCCTTGTACAAAGCAGGAAAACTGAACATGAAATTCAGGTTTAACGCTCCCAACACAATTCTTTTAACAACCAAGAGGAAGAAGACTTTTCTCCTTGTAACACACTGCTTTCCTACCTTCCAAAGACAAATCCAGTCATTTCAGCTACACTAAATTTATCCCCTGCAAATGCCTTCTTTTGGACAAGTCAAGCTTCTTTTCATTTTGTAAAGAGTTTAACTATTTAAAACCAAGGGGAGTCAGAATGGCCCTTCATCGCTCACAAGGATAGTCAGTATCAGAACAAGAGGATTTTAAAAGTTTCTGCTATATTATCCTTTTACCACATGAAAAAATTTTAGACTAGTCCAAATTGAAAGTCTTTGCATACAAAATAAGAAATGTAGACCAAATGATGAACTTTAAAACGTTAGAAAACAATGGGGGTAAAAGGAGAAAAAGCTGGTTACCAATGTTTTGTAAGGACTTCTTCTCAAAAATCTTTAAAACACAGGAATTGTGTGGTCGGGGGTGAAACCCGTGTAAAATTTGTGACCTCTGAAACTAATTCTGACCCCACGGCAATAACTCTAACGTTCTCAGTGGAGGTCGTCAATATCATGCTACATAAATATTACAACTCTAAGCCAAATGGTATGAAACAAGTAGATTTTCAAAGTTTTTATCATGTAAGCTCATGTAAATCTTGTAACTCCATTGGCAGGGCCAATTTTGACCCAAGAGCTGTTCTTTTTAAAACAGTCTTGGTAGAGGTCTTCTAGATAAAGCTAAATGCAAAATTTGGTTATCCTTGGCCTTGTGGTTTTGAACAAGAAGTTTTTTGCAGCCACTAAATAAGCCAATGTACATCTTGTGACTTACCCCCCTCCCCCACCACCGGGCTTAGTCAACTTTGACCCATGGGCAATGGTTTAAGCAATCTTAGTAAAGGCTTACTAGATGAGAACACACACAAAATATTACAGCTCTAGCTCTCACAATTTAGAAGAAGAACATTTGTAAAGTTTTAATTACATAAACCCATGCAAAACTTCATCCCTTCCCCTCCTGCGAGGCGAATTTGATCCCACCAGGGCTATTATTCAAACAATCTTTAAAGAAGTCAATATTCTATGGAGCTACATGCCAAATTAAGTAGCTATGTCTTACAATAAGAAACAAGAAGATTTTTAAATTTCAAAATATATAAGTCTATAGATGTAAAACTTGTGACCAGGGACCAAATTTGAACCAAGGGCTATAATTTGAGCAATGTTGGTAGATGAAGCAGCAGGCCGATTTGGTAGCCCTAAGCTTTATAGTTAAGAATATTTTAAAAGTTTTCACTATTTAAGGCCTTATGGTTTCAGACCATTGTTGACACACAAAGCATAGAAATCACACTTCATATTCTGTTATCTGATCATGATTTACACTCTCTGCAAAACAGCACTGTATCAGGCTAGAAAGAAATAGGAGCCTGTCAGAGGGTCAATACATATCTGACGAGTGGCAAAAGGAGAATTAATTGTCATTATACTACATGTATATATTAGTGCAAAAAAAAAGGGCTGTATGAAGATAAGGAAATGTGTTGATCTCATATAATACCATACCTAACTTAATATTTAACGTTCATGTGGCAAAATTTTAATTACTTCATTTTCTTACTTTTGCAAAGCATTAAACTTTCAAATTTGCTAAATGGGAAATTATTAATCCTCCTCATCTGTTTCCCATTCTGAAAATGTTTCAATAAAATTATAATAAAACAAGCTAACAGTCAGCCATTGAATCATCAGGAGGGTGTTATACAACTTAACACCTAACTATACGACAAAACACAATAGGCATGTTGCAGACAACAAGTTGGATGTTTCTGAAATGATGGGATTGTTCTCTGAAAGAGTAGAAAGCATTGTTGGAAAAATAGAAAATGCTGGCTACCAACATTTCTTTCTCCAACAATGTTTTCAAAAGCCTAATTTTCTTCAGGGTAGATGACACAATCATCATGAATTAACCCTTAGCCAAAAAATCCTAAGATTTAATGACCCTGATGCTAAAAGCTTTTGAAAAAAATGTGGGAAAAAAATTGCTTATATATATATATATATATAGGGTTTTCTCCTATTACCACAGTGATTTCTATACTCTCAATTGGGACCAGTTTAACACAAGCTATTTGGTGGTCTCTGATGACATGTTTTGGGCAATTTTTTCTTTCTTTTTTTTTTTTAAGTGTACGCAACTGCGTTTTTGCGTACAGGCAGATACGCCCCTGGGGTATCTTTCACTAAACTGTATAGATTTACGCCAATATTTTAGGATTGAATATACACACGTATGATCCCTGCTTTACCCAAAGATATAAAACGGCAGAAAGTTATCCAAACACTTAATCAAATCGTAAAGTTACGCAGTTCAGTGAAACTTGTTTTCAGACTCAGTGCTTGCTTACAAAAGCTGCGTACGCAAATTTCGTGCATACGCAGTTTAGTGAAAGATGCCCCTTGTCTTTATGTTCATCTTTTTACATGCCTTTTGTACAAGAGAGTCAATGCCGAAGTCTGGCTGGTGACTACTGTACTCAATATGAATTCTGTTTTCTACATTTTGAATGGACTACGACTAGTGTACCTTGCTTGCTTACGGGAACTCGAATTCTGAAATCTGAAAGCTTCCAAAGTACAACGTTTCTGAGCCATTACCCAATGTTATTTTACAGACGTAAGGCATTATCGTCGACAAAACGTTTTTTCATAGACTGCGTTAAAGAAAGGAGAGCTGAGTTACGGATAATTTTTGGAAACAAACCAGTCCCAGTCTGCAATTGCTGATCACAACGATAAAGACCGAGTATGCCGACCATGTAAATGTTCTAAAAATAGAAAGCTGGAAATCCCAAATTTTTCCTGGTGATTTACATTTTCCGAAAATCACTTTTACATGAGTCGATCTATGCAAGCATTTCCTATTTTTTTGCGATCTTCGTCCGTTTTTTTTGTGCGTGATTTCACGTATAGGTTTATAATTTTGTACGTTTTTTATTTCATTTATACGTGTTTCACGCACGATTTTGTGTGATCGGGAACTCTGGTTAAGGTAACATCAATGAATCTAAAAAGACATACAACCAAAAGAAAATTAACTGCTTTTGGTTCTTTTTCAGATAATTTCTGTTTTAATTTCTTGTAAAGCTATTTAAGTCTTTACCAGATGACCACATTTTGCACTTGTTCAAATCCAAAGCATTTGCAGACTACAAATTAAATGTGACTCAAATGCTTGGATTTGTCTATGTACAAGTAGTACAAGTAGTCCTTGTTACTGCAGTCATTACCTATACAGAAACTGAAACCAAGAGGTAGCTGGTTTGAATTTCCAGCTTCAAAGAATTGATGATAGTCATTGCTACAGGATTCATTCCTCTCCCACTACATATCATTGTTTCAACGGTGGTTATGTGGGAAAATAGCAAATGGCTTGGGAAGAATATTGTGCAAAGTACTGGTAAAAGAAACTCCAGGAAAGCATGGATAGGTGCATAATGGCCACTGCAATATACATGAAATAGTGTTTAAAATAGGGTTATACACAATATGCAAACAAACAAAATGAAAATAATCAGTTTTCTGTTTAGATTTTCTCACAAACTTGTGATACATAATCTGGTTGTATGCCACATTTAGATTGCAAAGTTTGTTGCTTGCCTCATCATCACCAGTCTAGGACACTCCTAGTTTCAGCATGAAAATAAAAATAATGCAGGAAATATACATACCAATAATCAATTAATGAATATTTAGAAAACATTAATGGAAAAGAAGCTATTAAATACCCACCACAAGTTGCCTTGCTACTGGACCAAGAAAAAATTCAAAGGGACATAACTGATAATTGATCAATCATAATAAAAGTTATATGACTTTGTGCACATCTTCCAAGGTTAAAAAGACCATCAATGACATTTAAGCAAAATGGGTTTTAAACTGTAGGAAAACAGGATACAAACTTGTGTTGACAGACAGACAGATATAGAGACCATAAAAAGGATAAAAACAAGCAATTTCTTTGAAATGATATCCCTCGCCGAAAAAGACCTTTTTTGATACAAACATATTAGAGGTATTGTGTTTTGCATGTACATGTAGCCTTTTTTTTTTTGGTCCATGATGAAATTACACATGAAGCCCCCTTTTTCCATGGCATAGCATTTCATTAAATAAAAAATATATAAGAGGTCCATAATGAGATTATACATTAAGTCCCCTTTTTCCATGACATGGAATTTCATTAAATGAAAACAAATAATGAAAATATACATTAAGACCCCCTTTTCCATGACACGTCATTATATACAGAAGAAAATTGTATCAACAGACTATCCAAAGGAAGACATGCATGAAGTTTCATCAATTTTCGTCAAGGACTTTAGAAGATATCTGTCCAGGTGGACAGATCGGCGAACGGACTATTATTGGTCCATGATGAAATTATACCTTTAGCCCCCTTTTTTCATGACATGGCATTTCATGAAATACAAACAAATAAGTATTGTCTGTGGCTTGTGATAAACAACATAAATATGAAGTTTCATAACATTATGTCCGGTAGTTAAAGAGATATTGGTCCATAATAAAAATATACATCAAGCCCCCTTTTTCCATGACACGACATTTACAGAAAAAAGCTAAAATAATGATATTGGCGGACTATCATAAGGAACACACGTATGAAGTTTCATAAATTTTGGTCATGGATTTTGAGTTAAAGAGATATTGATCCCTAATGGAAATATACATGAAGCCCCCTTTTTCTATGACACCATATTGAATATGAAAAAAGCATTAAAAAAAATAAATATCAGCCGACATCACAAGGAACATGTGTATGAATTTCTATTAGTTTTTGTGAAGGACTTTAGGAGATATCTGTCCGGAAAGATGGACAAACAGACGGTCATTGGTCCATGATGAAATTATACAGTCAACTCTCGTTACAACGACCATGTTTGTTTCCAGCAAAAATGTCGTTGTAACGAAAATGTCGGTGTATTGAAAATGAACCATTAAGCTTGGAATATGATGAGTTTTTTGTCATTTATTTATAATATACGCTCTAAAATGCAACATATAATCATACAATACATTTAAAAGTCCATGAAATGGTCTGCAAGCATAAAATCTAAAAAAGAGCCTTTTTAAAAATCACTTTTTAAAGAAATCTATAATAGTTTTCTGTTTCTGATTTTGAACATTATTTTCTACTGCATGGAGAAGCTTCCATGCAGATTGTAAATGTTCCTCAGGAAAACTGTTTCCCTGTTGTTCAAAATAGTTAATGACTGTTTTTAAGCTAGCTCTAGCTTCCAATCTGGAAATTTTTGTACTCCATTCTTTTGAGAAATGATTTGACAGCTGATCCTGTGTTAGATTTGAATGCGCAGATTTGTAATCGAGAATTGTCTGTTTCTGCTCAAAAGAAAGTTGGGTTCGTCGTCTTTTAGCTGGTGGCTCCGCCATCGTTTTCAAGCAAAAATCTTTAGATCTACACTGATCTACATTTTGCATCGAATCAAAAAAAAAAAAAGTGTATCGGCAGAATGGGTTATTGTACACACATATAAAGTTTCATGAAATTCTGTCCAATGATATTGGACACACGGATGGACGGACTGACAGACGGACAGACGGACGGACCGATGGACAACTCTAAAACTATATCCCTCCGCCTTCGGTGGGGGATAACAAATCTTACCTTCAGTTTGGTAAAGCTAAACAAGAAAAACGTCCTGACAAACTTTCATGAGCACTGGATAGAAAATAATGGCCTGTACAGTGTACAGAAGGTTTTTCAAAGATGAGCTCTGGATTCAAATTCATACAAGATACCACCAAGGAAAACAATCTGACATAGTTTCATGCTTATTGGACTAAAAACGTGGCCTCTAGAGTATACACAAGGTTTTTCGAAAATTTGCCCAAACTCATCCGAGATATCATCAAGACAAAAATTTAGATTCAGTTTCATGGGTATTGAACTGGAACTAAGGCTTTTACAGAGTACACAAAGCTTTTCAAGATATGTCCCAGGGACCTACTTTTTGATCTTAAAAATTTTCATTAGTATTGAACGTAAATGTACTCAAGGTTTTTTCTGAGATTCCTCCCAGTGATGTTCTTTTTGACCTGACATGATCTATTTCCAAAGTTGTCTGAGATATCATTAAGACAAATATTCTGAGCATGTTTCATGATCATTGGGTTGAAAATGTTGCATATAGAGTTTACACAAGTTTTTTCTAAGATTTGTCCCTGTGACCTACTTTTTGACCTGCATTACCCATTTTTCAAATTTGTCTGAGATATCATCAATACAAGCATTCTGACTAACTTTCATTAGTTTCAGACTTTAAATGAGGCCATTAGAGTGTGCACAAGGTTTTTCTATGACTTGTCCCAGTGGCCTATATTTTGACCTGACGAGACCCATAGACCTATTATCATACTCACCTAAAAGATCATTAAGACAAACACTCTAACCAAGTTTTGTTGAGTATAGGACCCAAAATGTGGCCACTAGACTGCATAAGGTTTTTCTAAGATTTGTACCAATGACCCACATTTTGACTCAACATGACCCAGTTTCAAACTTGACAAAGATGTCATCCTGACAAACAGTCTGACCAAGTATCATGCGTATAGGGTTGAAAATGTACACCTAGAGTGCACACAAGGTAAAAGTTGATGAAAGATGAAGCAAAACTCAAGATAGACTACAGACACAGCAATATCATAAAGACTCACCTTGAGTACTTTGTGCTCATTTGTACTAAAAAGGGAAATAATAATGAGGAATTAGTTATAGAGCTATTTTGAACAAATCTTCATTTCAATACAAGAGTCTATCACAGATTTGTACATCATCCTTTCCAGACAAATGTTTTTTTTCTGGTTGCAGACCACTTCTGAAAAAAGGTGTAATTTGCCATTACTCCTTTTGCTACACTGTTTTTACTTGTACTGATTTTTCATTCATCAATTGAGCCACACGTACTTTGTTTCCAGCAAATGCTTTCAATTTGGATAAGATGAAACCTTTGTCTGGTAAAGGATTAGGATTAACAAATTAATCTGCTTGGTACTTAACCTGTCAAAATCTTGGTTTTTGTAACTTTTTGTTTAGATATAAGTGGATTAATTTAATAAGCAAGATTTTTAACCTTTCACCCAAGACTACCATAAATTTGACTACAAAGAGGTTAACTTTGAAACAGAGTCAGTGTAATTACAGAAAATATTGCTCAGTGAATAACCAATTTCTCATTCTCGTGCCACAATGTTTTTCTTTTCAATATCTGAAATCTACTTCTGTTTTTCTCATTTCTATAAATTGGTTTGTAAGTTGGAAGACTAAAACTTACTCATGACAAAATGCAACCACAAATTCTCAAAACTACCCATGTTTATGATTAAAGATCACCAAAATATGGTTTTAACCCTTTACCAATCAATTTAAAGTTTAGCAGCCCTCTGAGGAAAAAGGCCTTTAAAAACATTGTTTGAACAGAAGAAAACACTGGTGACCTGATTTGAGGGCTTTTTGAGGTCATGATCAGCATCTTTATATGACAGCGTTTTTTTATTCTTAATGCCCAGGGCTTCAACCTTGCAGTACAGAACAAAATTGGCCAATTTGATAGCAACAGTGATGATGACATCATAGGAACAACTTAGTCGTTCTCATTGTCTCCTGGATTTTTTAACCGGGTAACCTTGTAATAACATCATCTTATCGAAAGTATTTTTGTTTGGTAACTATCAGAAAAGAAAATTTCTTTTCTCAACAGTCCTATCTAAAAACCCATGAGTTGCAAGGCGGAAGTCAATTCCATCTAGATCCAACATGAGGCTGCAAGCTTTGCAGTCTGATCTTGATCCATAATAATATTAAAGGCAACTAAATCAGAGGCATAGCCAGGAATGTAGAAAAGATGAAGCCCAACATTCATTTTTCCGTCTTTTTTCTTTACTTTTAATATTTTGAGCCTTTTTCCATAAGCCAACTTCAAGAGCAAAACAAAATGTAGATTAACATCAGACTCCATTTATCAGACAATACAGATTAAAATCACATGCAGCGTGATTTATGATCCACAGTGTCGCTACTTTATGAAACATTATGGCAATTTTTTTTGCCTTTTATTCCCTTACCAAACAATCCTGAGTTTTAACAATCCTGAAGAAGGATGCTTTAGAAAACAATGCAGGAAATGGAGGAAAGGCTGGTAACCAGCAACTGCCTCTTTTCCCACAATCTTTTCTTCAATTTGAAATATGATTCCAGCATTCAACCTGTATCAAACTTGTCATCTGTAATTACTTTCAGTATAAGAAATACTAAAATTTTCTTGTTGGTAAAGACTGCCTTCCTGGCCCCCACGTAAATGCTGTGTCTTCTTTGGGTGAAATACATAGCCACTGCGCTCGTCCTCGGGCAAGAAACTATTTTACAAGTAAAGTATCTTAACCCTTTACCACACAATGACGCCTTTTGACGCCCCTAAAAAAGAGGCCTTTTGAAAACATTGTGAGAAAAGGAGAAAATGCTGGTAACCAGCATTTTCTCCTTTTCCCACAAACTTTTCTACCCTATCAAAGAAAAGTTGCGTCATTTGAGCCACTATGAAATTGTCGTCTGCAAATGCTTTCAATTTGGATAGGTCTTAAATTTTGCCGTGTGGTAATGGGTTAAACGACATCTTAAATTTTGAAATATAATCAGACCACACATGTTGGTGACTACCTCTTTTCTTACTGTGTACAGAAATGGAAAAAAAAGAGAGAAGAAAAAAAACCTGTCATTCAAACACTTCATATTACACTTTAACTCTTTACCTCATAACAAAAAAATAAACTTGTTCAAATTGAAAGCAATTGAAGACAACTATTCAAATGTGACTCAAATGATGAAATTTGTTTTTCAAAGGGTAGAAAACATTGTAGGAAAAGGAGGAAATGCTGGTTACCAGCATTTCCTCCTTTTCCAACATTTTTTCAAGAGGCTTTTTCCTCAGGGTCATTAAAACTCAGATTGTGTATTAAAAGATTAATAGCTTTCAGGTAATTTTAGTTTCAATGATTATAAGTCTCTCATCCCGAGAACGACTACCTCTTAACCCAACGATCTCCATTTTAAATGGCCATGATGAAAAAAAAAGTTTTAAAAACATTGTGAAAATAGGGGAACATGCAGTTAGTCAGCATTTTCTCCTTTTACCACAATAATTTTTTATGTTTCAGTAATAATCACTACTTAATCCAAGGTAATTTATCATACTTGGGGGTTGTAATATGATTTGTAAGATTAACCCTTTACCACACAGTCCCAACTTTTATTGACTCTGAGAAAGAAAGCTTTTGAGAACATTGTTGGAAAAAGGAGAAAATGCTGGTAACCAGCATTTTCTCCTTTTCCCACTGTTTCAACCCTTTCCAAATCAATTTTCAATTTTTGAGTCAAATTTATTTCGTCGTCTGCAAACACTTTCAATTTGGACCAGTCTAAAATTTTGTCATTTGGTAAAGAGTTAACATGTAAGAATGGACCAAATTAACCCTTTACCACACGGCAAAATTTGAGACCTATCAAAATTAAAAGCATCTTCAGACGATGATTTCATAGTGGTTCAAGTGACGCAATTTTTGTTTGATACAGTAGAAAACTTTGTGGGAAAAGGAGAAAATGCTGGTTAACAGCATTTTCTCCTTTTCCCACAATGTTTTCAAAAGACTTCTTCCTCAGGGTCATTGAAAGTCGTTATTATGTGGTAAAGGGTTAACTCATTTTCTTCTGAGTGAAAGAAATACAGTAGACAAGTTTTGAAGATAACCTTGTGAGATATACAGAATTAAAATGAATTACGGTTTAATAAAACCTTTAACCCTTTTTACCAACCAACAAAATTTTGGACTGGTTCAATGTGAAAGCATTTGCATACAACAATTTTAAATAAACTTAAATGATGACTCTATCGTTGATTGGCTAGAAAAACATTGATTTCAAAAGCCATCTTCTTCAGGGCTGTTAGAACTTGGAATTGTGTGGTAAAGGTTTATGAGACGACAAAATTTACATGGTAGTATCGTAGGAATTGAAAGTGGCTTGAAGACAATGACTGATTGATTGATTGGTGTTGAACGCCATTTTTTGAAAATTATTTCAGTAATATCACGACGACCAGCTCACCTATCCATGCTTTCCCGGAGTTTCTTTTACCAGTACTTCGCATAATATTCTTTCCAAGCCACTGGCTGATTTCCAACATAACCATCACAGAAACAATGGTCAGTGGTGAGAGAGGAATGAATCTTATCGCAATGACTATCATCAATCCTCAGAAAGAAATTTCCTTGGAAAGCCTGGGATCAAATCCACCACCCCCTGTTCTCAAGTCCTGTATGCTACCAACTGAGCTATCAGGGCTCCGTAGCTTGCAGACAAAACATTAAATGTGGCTCAAATTAAGGCTTTGTCTGTAACAGAGTACAGAACATTTTGGGAAAGGAGAAGATGCTGGGTTATCAGCCTTTTCACTCCCCCCGCACCCCCCCATGTGCTCTGAAACCATCTTGGCCAGAGCCATTAAAATTAAAGATTTTTATGTAAAGGGTAAATGTGAAAACCTATTTGCAAGCAATTTCTGCTCTTGTAGCAATGTTGTCAAAAGTGGCCTATTGTGAGACAGAATCTGTCGTTTGCATAGAGGAGTTTTGTCAAATATGACAGTGCTTTCATACTCCTAAAAGGTTTGAGAACAGGTATTTCAATTTTATATAAAAATTTCCCTCAATTTTAATTTTGTGTGCCTTGTTTCTAGAATCTATATTCCCATTAAGTTTTATTATATACTAGAGTGTAAAATTTTCAGAGTTAAATTTAGGCAAGGCAAAAACTTACAGAGCAGGGAATGTGCTTGAAAGGCAAGAATTAAAATCCACAAGCTTTAGTAAATAGCTTATCTTTTATCTCTTCAACTGACAACCAAATTTGAAACTCCTCAAAATTGAATTATGTTCTTGAGAAGGTAGAAAACATTGTGGCAAAAGGAGAAAATGCTGGTTACCAGCACTTTCTTCTTTTCCACAATGTTTTCCAAGTCCATTTCCATGGAGTCATTAAGACTTGGAATTGTGTAGTAAAGGAGTTAAGCTGTTATCAATCATTACAGTATTTCATAGACTCTAGAAAAGAAGGTGAAACATTGCAGGAAAAAGAGTAAATACTGGTCACCAAGAGTTTTTTTTTTCCCAACGATTTTTTCTTCCAAAACAAATTTCAATGTTTGATTCATGCTAATTTTGTTGTCTGCAAATGCTTTCAATAGGGACAAGTCTAAAATTTTGCCGCCGGTAACAAGTTACCTGTAATACAGTCCCAAGTTTTAATGACCCTAGAAAACAGCCTTTTGAAAACATTCTGGGTAAAGCGGATGCTGTTAAACAGCATTTTCTCCTTTTCCAACAACATTTTCTACCCTATCTAAGACAAATTCGATCAATTTGAGCCACTGTTGTCTTCAAACCCTTTAAAATTGGACTTGTTTACTACTTTGTCTTGTGGTAAAAAGCTTTATAATCATAAACCAGTCAAACTGATTTGATATGCTCAGACAATTGACAGCTTTGTAAAATGTGATAAAGGGAGTGATCGCTTGTTGCTGCAACTATCACACTGTTTTCTTTAATATGATGAAAAATAAAATTCTTTACTTCAAATCTGTCTCGTTACAAGTGTCAAGAACAAAAAGTTCAATAAAAAGCCTTTCTTGGAACTGAGTCCTATAATACAGATACAGTAGTACAAAATATAATTATCATAATAAAAAAAATTATTATTAGCATATCTTTTAAATATTTTAAAAATCTAGACTGACATGCTAATATTATTGCAATTTTGACACTGTTTCTTGATATATATCCAAACAAAAGCAAAACTGCATTTCACAAGTAATAAAAAGAACGCATTTCACTAAAAGCTGATGCTAATCTCTTAAAACCTGGCGGGTCTTATCAAATTTTGAAGATAGTGACAGTTGATAATAGAGATGGGAATGCTGATTGTAGGACAGAGGGAGGTGACTCATTAGCTCGACACCTGAATCTAATTACACTGGATTAACTCCCTACCAGCCCACAAAATTTTAGACTAGTCCAAACTGGAAGCATTAGTAGACAAGAAAATGAATGTGAATCTAGAACTAAAATTTGGCCATGGAAGGATAGAAAACATTTGTGGGAAAAGAAAAAATGCTGGTTACCAGCAATATCTCCTTTTCCCACAATGTTTTCAAAGGTCTTTTTCCTACATGTTTTTAAAATTTGGGATTGTGTGGCAAAGGCTTAAAACCCATCCACTCGAATATGCAGTATTTGAACTCTTCCAATTTGACAATATAGCACTGGTGGCTTTTAATGGACTCTGCTAGTCAAGATCAAACTCCCAAGAAAATAAAATGCTGATCTTGGCTTGACGTTGTTAATTCCTTTTTTCTTACTCTATACCAAATGAAAATATATTAGACTTGACCAAACTGAGAGCACTTGCAGCTGACAAATCAAATCTGGATGAAATAATGGGATTTGTCTATGAAAGTTTAGAAAACAAAATGGAGAAGGGTCAGCAACTGCTGGTAACCAGCATTTACTCCCTTTTCCAAATTGTTTTCTAACCTTTCATAGACAAATCCAGCATTTTCAGTCACCAGAATTGTCTCGTTTTCCGACAGTGCCTTCGAAAGCCCATACTCCTGATGGTCGATAAAAACAGGGATTGATTGTAAAAGGGTCTCATCATTCTACTACAAAATTTTATGGTCTTTCTGGCCAAAAAAACCCAAACTTTACTCTCTCTGGTAGTGGCAAAATAATAATAGACATTCAAGAAAAAGAACACCAGACATTAACAAAACTTTCATTGACTCTTTCCCAAACGAAAAAAGATTGGACTTGACCAAATTGAAAGCATTTGCAGAAAACAATTTACATGTGGCTAAAATGATGGAATTTCTCTATGATAGGGTAGAAAACATTGTGCAAAAAGGAGAAAATGCTGGTTACCAGCATTTTTTCATTTTTACACAATGTTTTCAAAAGGCTTTTTCCTCAGGCTCATCAAGACTCCAGATTGGTGGTAAAGAATTAACCCTTTACCACACAATCCTGAGGTTTAACGACCCTGATGTATAAGCCTTTTGAAAACATTGTGGGAAAAGGAGTAAATGCTGGTAACCAGCATTTTCTACTTTTCCCACAATGTTTTCTATTTGTCTGAAGCTAAACTCTATTTTTTAACTCATGTGAAATTTGTCAACTAGGAATGCTTTCAATATCAATTGGTTAAAAAAATTGCCATGTGGTAAAGGGTTAAACTGGAATATAGGTAGAGTTTATAAAATAATAAACATGACAACCAGGGAAACTGTTTTGAACCCAATTTCTCCACGGTTCACAATGCATCCATGAAGGGTGTATTTCTGAGATGTCTAAACAAAAGAAAAGGTTAGGAAATTGCTGTGGGTGGTCAGGTTGGGCAGTCTAAGGCTTCTTTTTTCACCTGTTGAGAGTTTAGTATCAAAACAAACACCTTTTAACTCTTTACTACACACAACAATTTCAGTATTTTTAAACTGAAATGAATGTATTGGAGTTTTAAATGCCATTCTTATAGTTAGGGTCATATTATGGCAGTCAGTGCACCTACACATGTGTTTCCTGGCTTTCTCACACCAGTACTGACACAACCTTCTTTCCAAGTCAGTGACTATTTTTCTCACATGCATCAGAGGTGAGAGGCGAAAAATCGTTGGAAAGAAAGTTTGCCTAAACCAAGTACTGAATTCATGACCACCAGGTCACAAGTCAGATACACTAATTACTGAGCTACCCTGCCAAGCTTTCAAACTTAAAGTTACTATGTAAGTTGCAGATACATGTAACCAAATGTGGCTTAAATGATGGGACTAGAATTTGGGTACCATCATTTTCTCCTTTTCACACAATGTTTTTTACCCTTTAATAGATAAATTCTATCATTTGAGCTTCAATCAATTTGTTGACTGCAATAGTCTTAATAATGAGATATTTACGGTGCTTCTTTTCATATTAGGACATTTACTGTGCACGTTTTAGACCAGAGGCAACCAGTCTACTAAAACCGCCTTCGGGGACATTTGTCTGTACTATCGACTTGTCCATGTTGTAAGCTTTTTCAAACATTGCTCAAAATGGTGGTATGTGTACTGCTGTTTTGGATGGCTACAAAAGAAATGTTTGTAACAGGGAAAATCAGGTGACCCTGCAGCATTTTCTCCCTTTTAAAGCTTCCCATTAGTTTGTATCAAAAGCTTTTCTTCCTCTCGACCTCAAAGGAAGGGGACGAACCTCATCACTTGAGACAAATACAAGTTTATTTTATTTTGTAATGACTGCTACATGCTATAAATTTGGCAGTGTCTAAAATTTTGACATCAGGTAAACTGGTAAGTCATTACAGAACAATTAAGAATTTTAACAACTCTAAGGTTTTGAAAACATAGCATTTTCTCCTTTTCTAATGTTTATTCCCTTTGCACTGAGTTCACATTTATTATCAAAATTATCAGAAATGATTCAAATTGATTTTGTTGTCTGAAAATAACTTGAATTTGGACAAGTTTAAAAATTTACCACTTGGTTGAGAGTTAATACTGAGTTAGGTCAAAAGCAAACAGTCCATTATTTTTTACCACTGATGTTTTGGCTAAAACATCCTTGAAATTACAATATAAAAGGAATCTGGTTCTTACCATTTCAAAATGACAGGCAAGATTTCAGTGCAATTAACAAACAGAACCAGCCAGGGCAAAATTGTTTAACCCTTATCCTGCTAAATAAGTCAAATGAAACTTTCAAGCTAATGGTAAAAACCCAAATTTTGCCATTTCAACGGTACTCTGGAGGAAAAATATATGAGCCGTGCTCTGTGAAAAGGGGGCTTAATGCATCTCGAAAAGTTTCAACCCCGGTCAGCCTGCGCAGTCCACGCAGGCTGACCTGGGCCGAAACTTTTCGCTATTGGTAGATTTTCTGCATGTCAAAGGATCAGTCTACCTCATGATTGAGTCGGTTGTTAAAAAAAGTGGCTATTATGGATCCATAAGTATGTGATGGCTTTCTTGGTATGATGGATTACGGAGATGAATTAAGCCCCCTTTTGCCAGAGCATGGTTCATATCGTTGTAGGACAGTGT
Source organism: Hippopus hippopus (assembly GCA_946811185.2). Lineage (NCBI taxonomy): Eukaryota > Metazoa > Mollusca > Bivalvia > Cardiida > Cardiidae > Hippopus > Hippopus hippopus. Next base: position 32,844,186 of record OX328099.1, on the reverse strand, counting down.
AGATCCAAGATCAGACTGCATGTTCTGTGCAGTCTGATCTTGATCTGTACGGTCTGCAAAAGGTCCTTGCCTCATGCTTAGAAGCGCAAGTATTAAAGCTAGCATTTACATACCTTACTACCTCTTGAAAAACATGAATTTAATTTTAAAACATGTACATTAACCTTTTACCACACAATCCCGACTTTTAATGACCATGAGTGAGAAAGTTTTTGAAAAACAGAGTAGGAAAAGGAGAAAATGCTGGTAACCAACATATTCTTCTTATGCCACGTTTCCTATCCATACAAAAACAAATTTTAACATTTTAGTCACATTTATTTTGTTGTCTGCAAATGCTTTCGACTTGGACAAGTTAAAAATTTTGTTGTGTGGTAGATTTAATACGAGTAAAACAAGATGGTGGCAAAAAGAGAAATATTGATGGTAACCAGAATTTTCTTCTCTCCCAATAGTTTTCAATAACCTAAAAATCCGATAGCAAAAGTTATGTGCTCATTCTAGTTTCAACTACAGTAACAGAAAAATAAAAAGTTGGTGACATTTTTTATCCTTAAAGTCAAAAAAAAAATGGATCTCTCTACTCTCAATACTTTGAATTATTACTGTTTTTCAAACCTGCCAATGACCCTAATTGCTATATCAACAGAAAACTACTTTTGTGTCATCTCTCCTTTTAAACCTGGTGACAAATTTTTTACTTGTCCATAATTTGCAAGCATTTACAAACGAGACACTGAAGGAGACTCAAAAACAGAAATCTGTCTGTATAAGAGTATGCACATTGCGGGAAAAGGAGAAATTGCTATTTATCAGCATTTTTTGTCCTTTTCCAACAATATATTCAAAGGCCTCTTTTCGGGATCGTTAACACTCGAGTTCGTTTGGTAATAGGCTATAGTTTGCTCATGAAGGCTTTCACAAATCTTTAACGCCGAAAAAGGAAAAAAATAATATTACCGATTTGGAGCTGTCACATCCATTTTGGCGATTTTGTGATGTTCTCTCTGTAACGCCTGCTGGTATTTCATTTACAGACAACCATACCAAAATAATGGCGAAGAACCTCGTCATCTTATATCACATAACAAACTTTTTCCATTTTCATATGTAACATAATTCCACTTTTTATATGGATGTACATAGACATCTATATTCCATCTTTGATTCTCCTATCTTGAACGTAAATATAGATCTCATAATCTTACAGTTGCACAAATTTCTTTCCAAACCGCTGCAATATTCTGTATGTTTTAGGGTACTTAAAACAATTTTCGACCTGTGCTTTAATCATTCAGCGTCAGGTGTGAAATATTTTTCGTACATTTATCACTCGTAGTATTTTTATCTGATACCTATGTGCAAATTCCGTACATAATCCATTCACAATTTTATACACGGTATAATCCTGATGTACAGCCAGTTTCTCTCCCGCGTTCTTTCCATGAATATTTTAGATACACCAAATAAATCTTTTTATTCGTCTCTTCACGAATATTCAATGTTATAAATGCGTACAATATATACGCTGATTTCACGCTGTTAGTCGCCTGTAACACGCTTAACGAACAGATCAAAGTGTTCTTCTGCTAATCCTCTCTAATGTCAATGCTGATATCGAGTACCGTAAAACGTTCCAGATGGTTAAAACGAATACACGCCTCGAAAACCAATCATTTTCCATTGGTCAGCTGCGACAGGGGCGGGAGAATTTTCACCAACAGGTAAGCGCGCGAAAAAATCAAATAAATAGAGTTTGTACGCACGCAAACGTCCTTACTCTTACCCAGGCGAGGAATAGTTCGGCTCGTCCAAATTAGAAACGTTGGCAGGGATCCATTCCAGTGTTAGCCAAATGATGGTATTTGTCTTTGAAAGTATGGAAACACTACAAGGAGATCCATGAGAAAATGCTTTTTACTAGACATTTCTCCTTTTCCAAACACATCTTCAAAATCCTGCTTCCTTTGGGTGTTGAAAACTCGTGATTGTCTGGTAAAGGATTAATTATGCTTTACCGAACAATTCCATAGTTTAACGACCCTGAAGAAACGGGCGTTTGAAAACATTGTGCCAAAAGGAGAAATTGCTTGTAACCAGCGATTTCTCATTTTCTCACATTTTTTCCTGCCCTTTAAAAGCCAATTCGGATCCTTTGAACCACATTTAATTTGTTGTCTGCAAATGCTGTCAACTTAGAAAATCCTCAAATTTTGTCGTTTGGTAAAGAGTTAAGCTATGATTTTCTTAACCGTTTTAAATGTAGAGAATTCTGAAACAATGACGGAAACGTTCTGAATTATGGAGAAACCGTTTCATACAACTAGTTTCACCATTTTCCGCAGTTCCAGCAGTCAGTTGTATCATTAGACAACTGAATGAAAAACTGGTGCAGAGAAATCCACAAATAAACGCAAATTCAGCAGACGAAGGTTCTTTCCGCGAGTGGTGGGAAGTTCTCGAGCTCTTGTTGAAGAAAAAACACAAAAAGTAAGCGCTTGAACGTGAAGATAAATGTAAATACTGACACACACACACACAACTTGATTTCAGGGTTGGATTTGTTTTTTATATAGCAGGGATCGTATCTAGCCATCATGGCCCAACAAATCTTAACTCGACCTTTTTTGAAGGGTGCAAATGGAATCCGTTGAAACTCTGGAAGAGTTGTGTATCATAGGCTTGACTAAACAAGCAGGCTGTATATATCAAAGATCTGTATGGTCTGATCTTGAGCTATTCCGCCCACACAAGCCCCTGTTTTTGCTGTCGGGCGGAATGGGATCTAGGCAGACATGCATGTGCGATCACTGTTTATTGTCACGTTTTGAAAATACTACAGGGAGAGGTAGCATTTTCCTTAATTGCTCGCCACGTGTAAATTTTCTTTTCTGACCGAATACATGTACTTATTTTGACCTATACTTTATTCCACCGGTTACTCTTCATATAATTGTTTGTGTTATCATTTTGACTGCTCATCTTTACATCTTTAGTTATTTCATAAAATGGTAGAATTGAATTACAATTATTAACCCTTTCCAAACTCAAGTTGCCTGTTCACCCATAGTACATCAAGATGTGACTGCAAAAAACATGCTCAGCCGAGACATTCTGTACCAAATCATCATTGAAATTTTAATTACATATATTTAGGTATTATTGCTGAACTGTCTGAGCTAGTGCTAGATTTATACGGCCTTTGAACCCTTTACAAAACAATTATGGGTTTTAATGAGTCAGAGAAAAGAGGCTTTTGAAAACATTGTGGGAAAAGGAGAAAATGCTTGTGACCCGCATGTTCTCTTTTCCGAATGTTTTCTACCCTGCTCTAGCCAAATTACACTATTTAAGTACCATTTTGTATGTTGCTTGCAAATGCTTTCAATATGAAAGAGTCTATGATTTTGTTCTTAAAAGATTTAAGGGTCGACAAAATCTTAGATCTAGAGTCAATGGCACACGGGATAAATCTGGACCCTTAGTAAATTTTTGAGTAGTATAGTGCAAACATGTAGTTTGAGCCATGCTCTGTGAAAGGGAGCTTAATGCATCTTTGAAAAGTATTGACCCAGGTCAGCCTGCGCAGGCTGACCCGTACTAAAATTTTTTGCTCTTGGTAAATTTTCTGTGTGTCGAAGGAACAGTCTACCTCATGTTCGAATTGGTTGTTAAAAAAGTGGATATTACAGATCCACAAGTATGTGATGGTTTGCTTGGTGCCATGGATCATGAAGATGCATTAACTCTTTACCACGCAATCGCAAGTTTTAATGACCCTAAGAAAGAGGTCTTTTGAAAATGCGAGAAAAGGAGAAAATGCTGGTATCCAGCAGTTTCTCCTTTTCCCACAATGTTTTCTACCCTATCCAAGAAAAATCTCAACATTTGACTCACATATAATTTGTCGTCTGCAAATGTTTACAGTGTGAACAAGGTTATAATTTTGCCGTGTGCTAAAGAGTTAATCCCATTTTTGCTAGAGTATGGCTCATATATTATTTTAATTTAGCCTTCTCTGCAAGACACCAATAAAATCATCACTTCTTCAAACCATTTTGGTGCAGACAACTTTGAAAACATCCTTGGAAAGCATGAATCATTAACCCTTAGGCTGCTAAGCGCGACTCACTGACCTTTTGCAGACAGCGTAGATCAAGATCAGACTGCACAGAACGTGCAGTCTGATCTTGATCTACACTGTCCGCTAAGGAGATATTGTACCCCAAAACATACCTTTGAAAAAGCAATATTTGGTTTTGTACCACCGAAATGAAAATTTTGTTTTATTTATTTAGCAGGATAAGGGTTAAATTGAAGTAAGTTTCAATACATAAATGCGTGTGAAAACTTTGTGGCAAAAGGAAAATTTTGCACATAACAGTTGTTTAGGTTTGAGTGGAACAGTTTAGACAACTTTGATAGAGTGGGGAAGGTGGGCACCCAAGGAACACTCCTGTAAAATGATTATTTTAACTTTTCACCTATTATCCCTTTATCACAATCCTGAGTTTAAAAGCCCCAAGGAAGAAGCCTTTGAAAACATTGTGGGAAAAGGAGAAAATACCGGCCACCATCATTTTCTGTTTTTCCCACAATGTTTTTACCATATCAAAGAGAAAATTTCACTAGTTGAGCCTATTTAAATTGTCATCCACAAATGTTTTCAATTTGGACAAGTCTAAATTTTTCTAGTGTAGTATAGAGTTATCCCCATACAGGACAACAAAATGTCAGCCTTGTCCAGATTGAAAAGTATTTGCAGGTGACAATTTCAATGTGGCTCAAATGGTGCAATTTTTCTTTGATAGGGTAGAAAACATTGTGGGAAAAGGAGAAAATGCTGGTTACCTTCTCCTACAATGTTTTCCAAAGGCTTTTTTCCCAGGGTCATTAAAAGTCTTCATTGTGTGGTAAAGAGTTAAAAGCTGAACCCAGCTTTAGCCGTTTTTGAGGCAGAATTTCTGCTTATGAACCTAATATTCTGATTACAAAAGAAAACAATTGAAACTGCAATATTTGCAGATTTTACACTGATTGAGAACATACATTTTGGTTAATTTTTCTGTACAAGAGTTCCGTGTTGGTGATTAAAATTTTTGCACTGAAAATTCAATGGATGGACTAGACAGCGAAGGGGTCCTGTGTGGCTTAGTGGTAAAGTGTAGGACTTGTGACCTGGAGGTCCCGGTTTTGGGCATAACTGGATCCACTGGGTTTTTCGTGGGAGTGTCCTTGGGCAAGACACTTTAGAGCCCTAGCCTAGTACTGGTAAAACTCGGGGAATACATAAACATGTGAGCTGTTGTCGCGATACGAAAGTGGTGTAAAACACCATTCAATCAATCAATCAGCTAGACAGCAGGATTGTCAATACCTGCGAAATATCTGGCTGCTTGTTTCTCTAGTGTTTTTTTTTGTGACGTTTCAGTCAATAAAATTTTGGAATATTTAAGATTGGAAATATTTGCAGACAACAAAAGATATGTGGCACAAATGACGAGATTCATATTAGAAAGGGTAGAAAACATTGTTTGAAAATGAGAAAATGCTGGTTGCCAGCATTTTCTCATTTTTTGCAACGTTTTCCAAAGCCCATTGTTCAAGAGCTGTTAACACACAGGATTGTTTTGTAAAGTGTTAAGACCATACTCAGGGAAATAAATCTAAATGTTGAGATTTTATGGCTGTTAAGGCTCAGACCATGTTAGAACAAAGGTAAGACTGTATGTTCTATGATGTCTGATCTTGATCTACAATAACCACCAAGGGAATGTGTTGTACTTAGTGCTGGAAGGAAGCTTTTTCAAACACTTTTTGAAAAAAAGAAATATTGTTTGTATGAAAGCATCAATAGTCACAGCAGAGTTATTTCCCCTGGTATCATTTTCAATGCACAAAAAAATGATGTCTTTCAGTACAACAGCTGGTTGTTTATGCATAAATTTTGGTGTTTTGTATCAATATTGTTAGAAAAAAGAAGATATGATTCAAAAAAGTGTGACATGTACAACAGATCTTCAATATTTAGAGCAGTAGTTCAAAGTACAAAAAGATTTTAGATCGTTTTAAAAATCTTTATTTACACAATATTAAATACATATACTGTTCATGAAACAAAAAATAAATTTTTTTTATTACTGTATGTTTTAGCCCTATACCAAAACATTGCCATATTTCCAAGACCCTGAAAACATAGGCTTCTGAAACATTGTGGGTAAAGGATAAAATGCTTGTAACTAGCGTTTGACCTCCTCTCCTGTAATGTTTTATACTCTTTCAAAGAAAAATCTCATCATTTTGGCCACATACAAGTTTTCCTTTGTCAATTCTTTCCATTAGAACAACACAAAAATTTATTTTGTCGTCTGAATGTCTTGCCATAATGGTGCAACTCTTTGTGCCTTGACCCTTTACCACAGAATATACCACAGTTTTATAGATCCTGACAAAAAGAGCTCTTGAAAATATTGTGGGAAAAGGACAAAATGCTGGTAACCAGCATTCTTTTCCCACAATGTTTTCTACACTTTTAGAGAAATCTTATCATTTGAACTACATTCAAGTCTTGTCTGCAATTGCTTTAAATTTGGACAAATCTAAAATGTTCCCATCCAATGTTTAACCCTTTACCAAACAATCCCTGGTTTTCACGACCCTGAGGAAGAAGCCTTTTGAAAACATTGTGGGAAAAGGAGAAAATGCTGGTAACCAGCATTTTCTCCTTTTCCCACAATGTTTTCTACCCGTCCTAAAACAAATTTTTGAGTCACATTAATTTCGTTGTCTGCAAATGCTTTCAATTTGGACGAGTCTAAAATTTTGTTGTTTGGTAAAGAGTTGAACCCTTTTCCAAACAATTCTATATTTTTGACACTCTGAGGAACGAAGTTCTTTATGTTTTCAATGTTTCAAAGAGGATCCAATCATCTGATACACAGTTTAGCTGTGCAAATGCTTTCAATACAGCCACTCTTAAGAATGTTCCAAGTCTTATTTACCAAGACTTTCTAAATTTGTAAACGGTTGTACATGTAAATAGTTTAGCCAATCAGTAGTTGGGTTTCTTTCAAATTTACAGAATTTTAGAGAATATGCCCGAGAGTGTTCTTAAGAATGATTGGTAATTAGGGACCCTTGTAAAGACATGAAACCAATCTTAACTGGTAACCTGTTATCAATCTTCAGAATGTTTTCAAAAGCCTCCTTCTTCAGGACTGCAAAAAATAAGGACTTGTTTGGGATTGGGTCAAATCTCTGGACTTTAGCTGAAATGCATTCCAGTTCACATTACAGAACTATCATTATGATAGAAATAATAGTATGAAACAGAAATAACAACTACCTAGAAGTTCTTATTCAACTTTGTGCAAGAAGGTATTGCTATTATAATTATGCCACAAGCATTGGATATTTGTCTAAGGCTATGTGTTGTAAAGATGTATTTTAGGCATATATATACATCATTAGTGCTTTAGTCTACCATTATACTGCAAATAGAAGTTTAATACTTGATTTTTGGTCACCTTCTACAGGACCACAGGATTCTCAGGTGCTGGATTGGTTCCAATTAAATAAAGACATTAACCTTTTACCAGAGAAAAAATATTCAGACTTGTCCAAATTGAAAGCATTTGCAGACAACAAATTAAATGTATTGGGTAGCTCAAATGATGGAATTTGTCCATGAAAGAGTAGAGAAAATTGTGGGAAAAGGACAAAATACTGGTCACCAGCATTTTCTCCTTTTCCCACTTTTTTTTTCAAATACCACCTCAGTTAGGATCATTAAAACCTGGAATTGTCTGGTAAAGGGTTAAACAAGCCCTACTGGTCAGAAGATGTTTGGTTTATCCTTTTGGAACCAATCCAGTGACGCTCATAGACCTCACTCTGCATCAACTCTGTGGGTTCAAAGATTACTTGTTCCTCTGAATACCTGAGGCTCTGGTTATGTGACTTGCTTACTCCTATGATTCTGAGTGGGGTGGTTCCAACAACAAGAGCACCTTGATTGCCCTGTATCACTCTATTTCTATAATTGTGCTATGCGCATAATTTCCATAATCAGAGATATTTAACCATAAGATGTCTGTATGGCAATAAACAGAAAAAAATAGCCTAGCCACAAAGAAAGTAAATTCTTTCTCAAATAAAAAGATGTTTCATTGTTTGTATTGTGTTAAATGCAGATTTCAACATTATTTTATTTACCAGTACTAGTATATCGTGGTGGCCAGTGCACCTATCCATGCTTTCCTGGAGTTTCTTTATACCAGTACTCTGCAAAATATTCTTTCCTGGCCACTGGCTGCTTTCCCACATAACCATCTTTGAAACAATGGTCAGTGGTGAGCGACAAATGAATCCTGTGGCAATAACTATCATCAATCCTTGGAAAGAAATTGGCTAAACCGGGGATCAAACCAGCAACCCATTCCCAACTCCTAGATGCTAACCACTGCGCTACAGGGGCTCAGCTGCAAAGATGATGTCAAAGAATACAAGCAGATCTAATCAAGTATCATTTTTACCAAAAATCACTGAATTCAAACAAAGAGTACTTTGGCAAGAAGATTTCCAAAACTTTAGCACTCGATAAACATTTTTCCCATGGTATGAATGGTAAAGTTCTGGAACAAAAAATAAAATGATGCAAACCTCACTTTATGTTAAATATTCAACTCACAAGCTTAAACATAGCATCAAAATAAATACATGGATCCGTGGCGTTGTCTGCGCATGTCATATTCTTCGAAGATTCGACCTGTCTGCTATGACGCATCAACCCCCCCCCTCCCCAGTTTTGGGGGGATTGTAGTAATACGCACTAATAAAGTAGAAAATGGAGCAAATGGCTATTATCAATATGTTTGAGAAGAAATCAGGCCTGTTTTAGCTCCAGATTTCTCTAAACTATAATAATTTTTACTGGCAAAAATTATTTGAAAAAAATACGATCAATTACTGCAAATCTTTGTATACAGTATCTAAAAATAGATCAACACGGTACACCGAGTACATGTGCATTACCCAAGCCTATTTTAGTTTGAAATTCAAAGTAACAGTTGTCGCGTAGGAATGTAGTCCGGTTCTGTACCCAGAATGCCCAAATTAGATAAATGAGTATTTTTAGAATGCCATCTAGCGGGAGATAATGGGATCCGTGGTGATAAGATAAACCTACTTCCTTGGTTACTGTTGCTAATGGCTCCCAAACAACCACAGCTAATACATATTCAGTATAGCAGATAGGCTAGTTAAATCGTGCTGTCATGACTGTTTCTCTTGACAAAATTCCAGAAAAATATTTCTATCATATGTTTCTGCCAATGATGAATTCTCTATTACACAAGGATATGTACAAAAAGTGCGAATATCGGGGGCTACAGACAAGGTAATAGATCTACTTGTTTTAGCAAAGTTCTGAACTTCAATGAGAAAGAATGAAACACCTCAACAAACCTCCGTTTTGCCACAGAATAATGGAATCAAAGATACTTATTGTTTTCGTAAGGCTAGTTAAGTCCTCTCAACATCACACTCAGTAATCAATAACACTGAATTACAAGCATTTCACATAATTTACAGACTGTCTAATTCTACAGAGAGGTATAAGTTTAGGACAGTTCCAATCTCAGGTTAAGGAAAAAGAGTTGCCCTATGATTTCAAAATGCATTAAGTGTGCTGTCAATAGACAAACTTGTTAATATCATTGATGTATTTTATCTTATGATATACTAAAAACAATGGGTGGTCAAGTTGGCAAATTGGTTTGCAATCTAACATACTTCCTATCAATTAACAGTTTACCCACATGACCTTTGAAATAGTATATGTGTTAATCCACCTAAATATGACGAAGTCAAAAGTTTATTTAATTAACATAAGTTGCCTTTTGAGCTGAACCTCCACCAGTACAGAACAGAAGTTAGACTTTTTCATAATTGAAATCTACTTTTAGTAAGGAATGCAGTGAGGAATTCACGCTTATTGTAAATAGAAGATAGTTTAAATCTAAGATTAAACTGCATATTATCTGCAGTCTGATCTATATCTACACATTCAGCATATTCTTGACGCAGCAGGGATTAAGATTAACGTCAAACTGAAACATTGATGACAAAGCCACTTTTTGGATGTGCAGAAGTTATTAAACAAGGTTAGATAGTCAAGTGAATGTATTTTCTTTTTGTTAGTATTTCATATAGATCTATTTTCACCTTTGTTTTCCACTTTAAACATTTTGTGTCTCTTTCAGAATCTTTCAGATGGGAAATAACTATAGCATTAATTGATCCAATGTCACAGTGCTGATCAGAACTTTTTGCATATTTCCCATGTCAGTCATCATCATAATGCAAACTTGTCTACAGCCTCTGCTGTATTTTTACTGCACATCTTTGAATACAGATTCTAAATATAGACTTTAATCGGGAAATCAGGATTCGTGCAGGGTTTGTCCACACTTATCAACAAGAAGTGTCTGGGTTTATACTGAAGCTATTACCCATACCTTTAGAGGCTGTTTTTTAAAATGAATGGTGCATAGGTTGCTAGTTGACCATAGCTGAATGAATCATACCAGGTAGCTTTTTATTGAGTAAACATTTATTTCATTTTGAAATTCGAAGTAACGGTTGTTGTTTTGAAAAGTAGTCCAGTTCTGTACCCAGAATGCCCAAATCAGATAGGTCTATATTTGAAAAATGCCACCGAGCAGAAGATAATGATCTGGACTTGACACAAAAGTTCTGATATTCATTTATCCTTCTGCCCTCCATGATTATGTGTAACTAAGAGTTTATAAAACAACATGAGCGCACATTAAGCGCTAACTATGTGTATCCAAATGGTACTGTCTTGTACTGTCACAGGAGTTAAATTGCTATTGCCAGTTATTTCAATTGGCTCTGTCAGATTATGATCATTACATGCACAGCTTTAAGCCAGTATTTGTGAATGCTATAAGTGGGACCGACAGTTCTAATTTTTCTTCTAAATTAATCTGCCTAATTGTACTTCTTAACTGATTGACATGCCTTTTACATGTTATACCTTGTTCCATATCTATTTTGTAATGTAGCTGTTCGTCCCTAAATACCACATACCTACTTAACCATTTCCCTTTTGATGTAGACCTAAAATCATAAGCTAAAACACATTGACCTAATTCCAAACCAGGAACAGTATTGTTTTCAGTCAGTGCCAGTTTCATATGGCTTGACCAAATATAACTTTGTATGTTTTACCCAAGAAACAATCTTGAATCTGTACTGCTGTGGGGTGTATTGCAATACAACAAAATTGATTTTCAAATTCATGTTGGTTTCTAGCAAACAGCTACTCCTTTGTCCTAGTTTCTTTTGCATTTTCTTCTTTTGAAGCCGAGCCCCAGTAGCTCAGTCGGTAGCATACAGGACTTGAGAACAGGAGGATGAGGGTTCGATCCCCAGCTCTGTCAATTTCTTTCCAAGGAATGATGATAGTCATTGCGACAGGATTCATTACTCTCCCACCGCTGACCAATGTTTCAACAATGGTTATGTGGGAAAGCAACCAGTGGCTTGGAAAGAATATTGTGCAGAGTACTGGTAATAGAAACTCCAGGAAAGCATGGATAGGTGCACTGGCCGCTGCGATATAAATGAAATGATGTTGAAAACGGCATTAAACACCAATCAATCAATCAATCAATCAATCAAAAAAAATCTTCTTTTGAATGTAATGTTGGTTTTCAATCACCAGTTTTAGAGAACATGCCAATACATTAAAAACTTTTTCTAAAGTAGCACACGTGGAATAACAGAAGCATGAAATATGAAAACCAATGACATTATAAGTGTCAATTTGACTTTGCCCAAGCAGTAAAGCTTCAATGTGTCTTTTTAGCATCCACTTTTCAGGATGACTTTACACAGTGGATTTTAATACAAACTACATACAAGCAGGAGCTAAAATCTCTCTATTCCAACAAGTAGAATACTCAGGTGATTTTACAAAACAGAAAAAAAAATAAGAAAATGCCAACTCGGAGGGAGGGGTACTTGACCTGCACTGACCACATTCTAAATCATGACCTAACATAGTAACCTGAAACAATGGCTTTAAATCACAAGTATTTGAAAGAGGATGTATTGTATATTGTAAAGCAAACCTTGCCAAAAAAGTGATAATTTAAAACAAACCTACAGTTTTTAACTCTATCATCTTAATCAGAAATAAGACAGACAAGTGAGGAAAAGTAAACTCTTTATATGTCTTCTTAAAAGCAGTCATTCCCGAGAAAGTGGATTTCTTGTGATTTTGCCACTCCTGCCTTGATGATGCAAATAATTTGTTCACGTTTCAACATAATTACATATGAAATGCAGACATTATTGCATAAAAAAGTAAATCTTTAACTAAACTAGGCTACTTCTCTCATTAAGATTCCCTCCATTTCATTATTGTTTCAGCTATTGATGCAGCAAACTGTTTAAGTTTCACAAACACTACACCATGTAAACAGAATACTACCTCAACAGAAAAAAAATGACAGATGGATGACAGAATCCATGCCATGCCAACAACTCTTTTGGTCTTTGGCCAGTTGAGATTTAACTTTTTTGATAAATGCTGCATAGAAAAATATCACAGTGAAGGTGAACACACAGTTCTTTGGTAAAAGGTTAAAATCACTCCATAGATAGCTGCACCAGGATCAATAGTCTGGCATAAACTGGTCTTTAGTCACCCATCTCCACATGTCTTCACCTGTCACCAAAAAAAATATACACATTCAAATACATTTGTGGATTTTTAATCTGTGGAGCATTAAAAGGTGTTTCTAACATTATTTCAGTCATATTACAGCAACACCTCATCTATTCCTGAATGTACTACTTTTCACCAGTACTAGGCTAAGCTCTTAAGTGTCTTGCCAAAAGACAATACTACAAAGCTCAGCACCTTAGGTGAAGTTTGATCTAAAGGCCCAGAGATGGGCCTATCTTGTACAGTCAATGTACAGTTGTCTTAGTAGTGCTACATACATGTATAAAATATCATTACTCTAGATTATCTCTCTCAGTCTTCTGATCTGAACACTATTTCTGTGGATCTCTGTTGAGCTGTGAAATTCTAAATTCTAATTCTAAAAACACTATTGGCTAAGTTTAGGACATAATGATGAAAGTCATTGCCCTAGACCGTACAGTTGGAGACAAAAGATTTTCAAACTTTTCAATTTCAGCACCTTAAACCAATAATGTTACAATTAAAATAACAACACCTAACCCCATCCCTACCCATTGCTTTGTCGTGAGATCAGGAAAACGTTCAAAGCGCAATGACTTCTGTAATATTCAACCAATCATAATGAAAACTGCAGGTGCAAGAGTTTTCATAGTAGGAAAGCTTCCATTTGAATTTCACTTAAATTGGTGGAAATCTGTATGAGAGAGACACAAAATCATGTCAACAGATGGACAAACTGATTCCGATATAGAGAAGATATTTGTTTTTTTTCAGTGAAAGATCGCGTATCCCCCTCTACATAAGAATGCATTAGAATACTACATAAAGCGCGAGAAATGTAGGGTGCATGTAAATTACATCATATTTCCCTCTGGTTGAATGGCTTGAGCTGTTAACCTAGGTAACTAGTGTGTGCAGGAACTAATGTTTCTACCTTCAATTTAAGAGTTAGAAAATATGACATTGGTATTTTTCACCTTTCGTAAACATGAAATATCAAACCATAATCCACTACTATTTCTTAATAAACTACAGAAAAGTATGAAATAAACATCAATAAACCCATCCCCCTCCCCGAGAGGGTCCATGAACCCTTTTTTTCAATTTTACGCACACATTTGTTCCAGTGACTTCTCGGCTTTCCACTGAAGCTCTTTGTTAGCCTTCCTGCTATCAGCAGAACATTCTCCAATCTCTCCAAGCTTTCTGTCACACAGCTCTACTTCAATCTGTAACACATGCCATGAAACTTACATGATACAAATATTGACTAACTGATATAATTTTATACAGTTTATCAGTTACCTCTTTATCAAACAATGAAATTTAAGCAATGCTCATGTTGGAAGCATTTGCTGAAAAAGAAGTTCAATGTGGCGCCTTCTTTTTTTTTAGTAAGGTTTTCAAAAGTTCATTTTTTTTGCATGTGTATGAAGAGCATTTGAAAAGTATTATTCAGTGTGGTGCTGTAGTGTTAAGCAGAATATTTCAGTGTAAGTGGTTAGTCCACCTTTTCAAATTATTCCCATTTAACTCAAATGCAATTTTCCAGACACTGTATCCACTAAGAAAATGCATTAAGGAAGGCTTCTTTGGGTATAGTGTTTAGGTGATGGAAATGCACACAGCCAAAGGCGAGATTTTTCTATTTAATGTATGGTTTGTACCAAACAACATATGGAGCAAGATCAGTGCTGCATGGAGGATAAGACTACAATACTATTTTTGCTAAGGTATAGAAAAACCTACAGCTGATTTCTGAGCAGATGTGTTGTCATGCAGGAGCTTGATTTCATGTACACTGTCATATGGACAGTTTTGACTTTAATCAGAGATTCTGAATCATCGAAAAAGCAGCAAGTTGACTTAATTGGTACTTTTTGCAAACACGAGTGAATCTACATCTAAACGTAAAACTTTCCATCACAACACAAAACAACAAGAGGGCCATGATGGCCCTGTATCGCTCCACTGGCTTTTTAACTCTTTACCACACAAATCGAAGTGTTAATGTCCCTGACAGAGAAGGCTTTCAAAAACATCGTGAGAAAAGGACATGTTGTCAGCCAGTATTTTCTCCTTTTCCCACAATGTTTCCTAACCTATCAAAGACAGAAATAGTCATTTAAGTTACATTCAACTTGTCTTTTTGCAATGGCTTTAAACTTGGTACAGTAAAAAAAAAATTGTCATTTCTTAAAGAGTAAAATTAACGTAACATGCGCTTAATTGGCAATGTCAGAGACATACAGCATAAAAAGTCTGAATGGTAATAAACTTACTTTGAAAACATAACCTCCACCCCCGCCTGCCAAACAAAAACAGTCATATCTTTTTAAATGCAAAGATAATGTCAGTGAATACAAGCAGGTTTATTCATTAGCATGAAAGGTAAAGTTCTGAAAAAATTTGAGTGATAGAAACCTTACTTTAAATTAAACACTCCATTCATGTGAGCATAACCATTAGCATCAAAATAAATCACTCTCCCTTAAAACAGAACATTTCCTCTCCAAAAAACTTGAATACCAAACTCAAATAATGTATAACTGCAGTTTGATAATCAAGGGAGGTAAATAGTAACAAACTTTATCTTGTATAACAGGAGTTATTTCCCTTGATTACTATTTTAAATTACAGTCACTGTATAAGCCCATGTTAAAATTGTGATCTCTGGGGCAGAGCCAATTTTGACCCCAGGACTATAATATGAAGGAATTTCATAGAGGTCCATTAGATAAAGCTACATGCCAAATTTGGTAGCCCTGGGCCTTATGGTTTCAGACAAGAAGATTTTCAAAGATGTTCAATATTTTTCAGTTTTGTTGCCATGGCAACCAGAGTTTTTGAAGCAATCAAATTCTTTCAAGAAATTCTAAAGAGGACCATGGCAAGATCATTTCTGTGGAGTTTCATCAAATTTGGATGGGTAGTTTCAGAGAAGAAGTTTGAAAAAAAAAAAGTTAACACATGCACGGACTGACGGATGCACGCACGGACAGACGGACGCACTTGCCAGTGGAGCTAAAAACCATCGCTGGATTAGGTTTTGGAAACAACAGATGTACGTATTTGAAGCAAATTTCTACAACCTTTGATTTCTCCTAACAAGCTGCCGAGCCCCAGTAGCTCAGTTGGTAGCGTGCAGGACCTGAGAACAAAAGGGCGTGGATTCGATCCCTGGATCAGCCAACTTCTTTCCGAAGATTGATGAAAGTCATTGTTACAGGGTTCATTCTTCTCCCACCGCTGACCATTGTTTCAACAATGGTTATGTGGGAAAGCAGCCAGTGGCTTGGAAGAAAATTGTGCTGAGTACTGGTAAAAGAGAATCCAGGAAAGCATGGATAGGTGCACTGGCCCCCGCGATATAACTGAAATAATGTTGAAAATGGCTTTAAACACCACACAATCAACAATCAATCCTAACAGGCTGCTAGAAAGGCACACTCTTCACTTGTTATTTTATACACAATGTCATTTTATTACATACAGCGACACACCACCTGACGGTTCAGAAAAAGATGATATTGGCAGACCTAAAATGAACTGGACAGATATGATTTTATCCCTGATACGTGCAGTTGAAAAATGATATGTTCACCATGATACATTTTATGCTGAAAAATTTTAACTTTGCACCAAGAGGAGCTAAGATGTGACCCAAACACATTATTATATTTCTGTCAATTGCCTATAAGGAGCAAAAGTTTCCTGAATCTGTGCCCTATGTTTAACTCTGAGAGAATATAGTAATATAAAGGTTAGCTTATACACCCTTATGCAATGCCAAAGAAAACTTCTTCTTTGTCTTACCTTTCTTCCCGATATTTTCTCGAATGTTTTGACCATGTCTAATATAGAGTAGGTTTTACCAGTACCTAGATTGTATACCTGAAACAAGTGTTACAATAGTGTAGTACATGTATGTACATAATATGTTCATCATGTGTCGGTATTTTACCCTAACTGAAGGTTACATATTTATCATTTATCTAATACCAGAAGTTCATATAATGAGTGTCATGTTTCTTTTGTTAACACCCTTCACCAGACGACAAAATGATTGACTCCTCCATATTGAAAGCATTTGCATACAACAAATCAGATGTGGCTCAACTGACCAAATCTGTCTCACCATGGTTTTAAAACGCCCTCTGTCTAATGATAATAAAAACAAAGGGCTTGCTGCTGTGATGTGCCACAGATGCCGTACACACCGAGTTTAAAGAAGCAAACAAAGACAGTGCAGATCCAAAATCAGACTGCATGTTCTGCACCTTTCAAAAATCTCAGATTGTCCAAACCAAAGAAGCCAAACAAGCCCAGAAAATAAACCAAACAAGTCAAGAAACGCTCTCATTTGTTGGCTTTTGTTCAGGTATGCTCAAAAGTTCACAACTAAACTTTGTCACTGAATCAGGGAAAGAATTCAAACAGCTTAAACTCCTGCAATTGTCAACCCATCATGATGAAAATTGCAGGTACACAAGATCCCATGCCAGGACAACTTTCATTAATGTTTTAGCTGTGATTTAACCCTTTACTCCACAGATACTCATTTTGACGCATCAAGAACAGACAGCTTTTGAAAACATTGTGGGAAAAGGAGAAACTGCTCGTAACGAGCAGTTTCTCCTTTTCCCACAATGTTTTCTACTCTATCAGATATCTGTATCTCCATTTGTCCACATTTTTGACATCATATCTTTATTTGCTGTTGAACTGGAAGAGTCTAAAATTGGCATATCAGGTAAAGGGTTAACCATCCTGAGAAGGTACCCAGTATTTTCTCCTTGTCCAACAATGTTTTTTTTTTCCATTTTCAAAAGCAATTTCCACTCTCTAAGGTACATTTAATTTGTGATCTGTAAAGTTTGAATTTGGACAAGTCTAAATTTTATTGCATACTAAAGAGGTAACTGCTATATCCATGAGCATTGCTCATTTTTCCTGTAAACCCCATGCCTGGAATTTGATAAACTCAGGAAAGGCATTAACAAGTGAGGTGTTACTTAACTCTTTACCAAACGACAAAATTTTAGCCTTGTCCAAATTGAAAGCATTTGCAGACGACAAATTCAGTGTGACTCAAAATATAAAATTTGTCTTTCTTAGTGTAGAAAACATTGTGGAAAAAGGAGAAAATGCTGCTTACCAGCATTTTCTCCTTTTCCCACAATGTTTTCAACAGCCTTCTTTCCCAAGGGTTGTTTAAAGTCATCATTGTTCTGTGAAGGGTTAAGGACTGCAATTCTGTTGAAAGGAACATAACATTTAACTCTTTACTAAATGACAAAACTTTGGCTCAAAAAATGTGGAAGAATTTGCAGATGACAAATAAAGGGTAACTTAAAAGATAGTTTCTGTCTTTTAATGGGAAAAAAAAAAAATATGGTGAGAATAAGGGAAAATGCTGATTACCAGCATTTTCTCCTTTTCCTACAATGTTTTCAAAAGATTTCTTCTTCAGGGTCGTTAATACACAGTATTAATTGGTAAGGAATTAAATAAATAAAGCTAATTACCCTGAAGTTTTGTCCATTTGGAGGTGTTTTGATTGCTGCAACATGACCTTTTGAGAGATCAACAACATGTGTATAATCTTTGATAGCTGAAAATATCAGTAGTTAAAACTATTATTCATAGATTTTATAGAATGTAAAATGAAAAAGTCCTGAAAAAATACATGTAGAGAACAATGAAACACCTTTAACATATCTTAATTCTTTACTGGATAAAAAAATATTTAGACTAATGTAGATGTAAAGCATTTGCAAAGAAAATCTTAAATGTGGCTTAAAGGATGGAATTTGTATTCAAAAGGGTAGTTAACATCGTTGGAAAGGAGAAAAAGTTTGTTACCTGCATTTTCTCCTTTTCCAACAATATCTTCAAATGCCTCCTTCCTTTGGAGTCATTTGAACAAAAAACTGTGATAAAAGGTTGACTAATTCTTTTAGAAATTGCCTGATTTTATAAAACAGCTTATAACATAATGCAGATATAAACAATTACAATTGTACTCAGATTGAACCTGATAATATGATAGGATAAGAACATAAGACCTAAAGATAGACTTTGTTAATCAGCAAAGTACCATGAGCGACCAAATACATACTCAACCAAAAAAGTTAAGGAAATCTCAGAAAACCATGGAACAAAAGATTACCCATTCAAACAATTCTCAATTTTTATTTATTTTATTAGATACATTTCATAGCTTGAAAAAAATGTTTCCTCCACCTTGGTAGCACTAATATCCTTGTTGTGGCACTGTGTTAAGTAACCCAGGGGTCAAAGTCATTTTTTGCAAAATAAATGTCTACAGAGAAATTGCTCTTGTTATGCAAACACAGTCATGAATAAGCTTAAGCAAAGGAATTACTTGAAATTCAATTCCTTTGAATGTCACATGAAATTTACGTGAGTCCCTTCTCATGATAGCCTCAAATGAAGCATTTTTCTGAATAAAAATGGATGCTTTATGCTGATGTGAAATTCGAAACTCTTCCAGTGCTTTAGATCTTTTGTCATAGCCCCTAAAACATAATTGCCTTAACTTTTTTTGTTGAGTATATAATGGCATGTGAATGGTCAGATAAGCTCTACAGGCAGATTGAAGAATGTATAATATTCTGAGGGTATAGGTTCTGCTCCCCCTGGCCAATTAAAATTGCTTATTTTCTTTTGGATGAGACTTTAAATAAAGGTCCCATGACAGTGCTATACAACCAGCACTATAATAAACCAGTCATAACTTACAACGGGTTTCATCCTGCAACCTGCACTATCTCCCACTAAAATGATTAACAACCTTCCTGGGTGAGTATTGTCAACTGGTGGAGTTGATAAATAATTGCAGAACAAACAAAATGTGAATAGTCAAATCAAGAGAGAAACAGACAGCTTTATTCAGTATCAATTGGAGTAAATTTGTTGGAGACAACTTTGATAAATATATCTGTGTATAAATACGAATAAGTAACATGAATTATTGTTCGTTTCACGTATCCCTTCACCACACAATCCAAATTTATAACAAGTCTGAAAGAGATTGCTTTTGAAAACAATGTTGGAAAAGGAAAAATACTGGTAACCAGCATTTTATCTTTTTCCCACAATGTTGTCTACCCTATGAAAGACAAATACCATTTTAGCAACATTTACCATGCCGTCTGTAAATGCACTGAATGTGGTACCATCCAAAATGTTTTCCTTTGGTAAAGAGCGAGTAGATTTGGAAACATTGCGACAACGAGAAATTGTTCGATATGAGAAATTTGTTTTCAAAAATGGTGTCAAACATGGCAAAAAAGTTGTCTGTAGACGATCACATGCAGAAAGGAAACATGAGCAGATATAGCATAAAGAAGACACAGTCATATCAGTGTTTTGTATGGATCTTTCTGAATATGTTTAAAAACAAAATATAAATCAAGAAAATAAAAACCTGTCCCATCTGGCGTGGCATAATCATGCCCAAATACAGTCAGCTTTTTTAATTTTCCCATCGCTGCATAACACACACAAGGCATAAGGTTTTTCGGTGGACCTGTTCTTGTTTCCCCTAGTTTCCCTGAGCTGTGAGCTCCACATGGATTGAAATATCGTAAAACTATCACATTCCATCTCTGTGTAAAAGAAACATGGTAGACTAAGTATCATGTTATCTGAGTATGTTTTAGACTGACACATGTCCAACATCTTACATAGTTTGGTAATGAGTTAAAGTAACTTTTAAAAAATCAAACCATACAAGCAGTATTGACCAATCATTCAGGACCATCCATTTGCTTTTTTGGTGTTAAAAGTCTTACCACCAACAAAATTTTTGGCTTGACCAAATTGAAAGAATCTGCAAAAAACAAATTCAGGTCCAAAGTTGAGTTCTGTCTGTAACAGAAGAAAAACATGGGAAAGTAGAAAATGATGTTAAAAAGCATTTTTTCTTTGTCACAGAATGTTTTCAAAAGCCTTTTCACACTCAAGGTCATTAAAACTCCGGGATTGTATGATATACGACTAATCCAGTCAAAATAACTTCATTTCATTTATGTACCCTATTATGATACATTCATGCCACTTACTAGACAAAAAGGAAAAATAGTTTGAGGGAAAGGAAAATTCCCTTTTGGAATTGTAATCAGAAAAGAGGAATTATTTCTAGCATGTGATTGCTCCTTTTCCCGTAACCTTGCGAAGTTGACTGCAACATGGATGTTAAAAGTTCTAATTGTACATGCATTTTACATGTATTTCTAATAATTGATGAAGGTAGAATAGTAAGCAATCACAACAGTTCACCTTTTGCTCTAGGAAATATTGAGGGGAAAAGGAGAAAAGGCTGGTTATCAGCCTTCTTTTTATGGGTGCTTAAAGCTCAGGTTTGTCTGTTAACTCTTTACCAGAAAAAAAAAAAAAAAATCTAGATTAGTTCAAATTGATAGCATTTACAGAAAACAAATTAAATGTAGCCTAAATGATGACCTCTATTTTTGAAAAAGTATAAAATTATTGGTTATCAGCATTTTCTCCTTTTTCCACAACATCTTCAAAAGGCTTCTTCCTCAGGTGGCTACAAGGGATTGTTTGGTAAAGGGTTGAATCTTTACCACATAATTCTGAGATTTAACCACCCTGAGGTAGAAGCCCTAGTAACCAGTATTTTCTCCTTTTCCCACAATGTTTCTACCCATACCAAGACAATTCCATGATTTGAGTAACATTTAAATTGTCGTCTGCAAATGCTTTCGATTTGCACAAGTCTAAGATTTTGTTGTGTGGTAAATGTTAAATAGTTAATACAATGATGTAAAGACAGACACCAGCAATATTATGAGCTCTTAGTTTAAATATATTAATTTACATTAAGAAACAAGTTCTTGCAACTTATACTAATCTTTCTTGATTCTGCTTCCTGGGAACTACACCAGTACTTGTGCCGAGTGTGAGGGCCAATGAACAGTCCCAAAGTTGACACCTGCTCCTGGGTATCAAACTCTGGACCTTATGGTTAGGAGGCTGACGCTCTACCTCACAACCACAGATACCACTGCTCTCCTAGCTATTTGCCCATTAGAGCTAAACACAAGTAAATCACCTTATCAGCTGCAGTGAGATCTTGTAAAATCTGTTCCACCATATATTTGGTTTTTCCGTATGGGTTTGTGCATTGACCAGTCGGATGATTTTCATCAAGAGGTAGGTATTGAGGTATACCATAGACTTTGGATGAACTAGAAAACACAATGTTGAACACCTTGTGCTCTGCCATCACCTACATTTGAAAATTCAGTAAAACCTGTGTTAGTGTCATATCTATTAAGCAAACAACCTGTATTAAGCAAGCAATAACTGAGTTCCCACAGAAGACAAATCTTGACTCCAAAGAAAATGAACACAAATGGGAAATGTCTCAAAAAATTTGGTCTGGGAACTGTCTTGATTCCGGAACTCTTCAGCTTTATTTCTCATACATTTTGGTTAGTTTGGCCCTATTCACGTAAATCTTTGAAGGAAGAATGTAACCTATTCCATTGATATTTGAACATTCCAAGAAATACTTTTGGCAAAGCTGCGATTTGAACTCACATCTCTATGATTACTGGATTTAGTCAGGGATTGTATATAGTCCTATACATGTGAGCCATGCTCTGGCAAAGGAGGGCTAAATGCATGTCCGTAATGTATTGTACCAAGCAAGAAATCACATAATCAGAGATTCATAAAATCCATTTTGTCTGACAACTGGCTGAGTTCTGATGTAGACTGGTCCTTTGACATGGCAAATATTGACCGAAAACAAAGTTTTGGACCAGGCCAGCCTGTTTTGACTGCCCAGGCTGACCTGGGTCGATACTTTTTGCAGATGCATTAAGCCCCATTTTCAAAGTGCATGGCTCATGTCTGTTTAGGATCCCTGATCTAGCTTGTCATTTGAATATGTTGATACTCAATCCACAAAATATTCATGTTGCTTGTATTGTGGCTTTGCCTTTTTCATATTAAAGGGAAAGTATTCCTTGAAAATTGTTTGTCCAAAATGAAATTATATCTAATTAATAGGCTATGACATAAAATGATTTTTTCATTAAAACATTGCCCTAATGAGCTTTTTAAAGCAAAACCATTTGGCACATTAAAAGACAAATTGTACAGCTTTTTTTTCCTTTAATTTTAATCTCATGATAAAATTCTGTTTAAAGTTTGAAAAACTTCTGCCAAACCATTGTCTTCTTATCGCACAGACAACATGTGGTAAATTGCTGGACTGACTTATCAACCAGTAGATTTACTGTACAAAGTCTTGTCTTCTTTAACTCTGTATAAGAGGAAAAAATGTTTACACTTGTTCATCATGAAAACATTTTTGCAGACAAAACAGCATTCTTCCTCAAGGTCATTTAAGCACTTGATTGTTTGTTAATGGGCTAAAACTCTACAAGATCTTACCTCTAACAGGTTGATGGTCCCTATAACATTAACATTGTAATATATCAATGGTGAATTGTGGGATTCCCTGACAGCTTTGAGGCCAGCCAGATGTAACACATATTTGATTTTATGCTGAAATATAAAGTTATTAATACTTGTATTTTCTTTTGTTCAACTCAGACCAATATAAAACATTTTTGTTCTAATGCATGAACTTATCATGTTATAACAAACAACATAAATTAAAACTCAGTAGCAGTATTGTCATATACCACATTCTGCTTACAAGCAGATGAACATAAACATATCTTTTAAAATAAATGCATCACATTACAAAACCATATAAATTATTTATAGGTTTCTATCAGACATGGAACAAACATAAAAAGGGATGGGTGAGCAGGTTGTACATGTACATGTACCTGAATTGTCTACAGTGTAGTATAGCTGTGGAATTGCCAGAGTAAAGCCTCACTCTCTATTTATACTACAATGAGATGTGAGCAATATACACTCGACTGTGTTTTAACAAGAAGTGAGGAACCTAAATATACATGTAAAATGTTCTTTTACCATCTGAAAATAAGCAGAGCCTAGAAATTGCAAAAGAGGTTTTAATTAACACAATATATATGTATAAAGGAACTTCCTTTCTGTTGTAAAATGACCCCACTTTTATGAGATTCAGAGTATGATACATCCATACTGCAACATTTGGCCCCCAACCATTGAACCTCTTCACCATACATCAAAGTTTAGCTCTTATCTATATTGAGCCCATTTGCAGGCAACAACTAGAGACATGTCTCAAATGATGGTATATGTCTTTGAAAGGGTAAAAAATATTGTGGGAAAAGAAAAATGCTGGGTACCAGACTTTTCCTGAAGTGTTTTCATAAGCCATCTTCTTCAGAGTTGCAAAAACATGGGAAATACAAAAGGGTGAAGTGCAACAGTTTTACCTTTTTGAAAACTTCTTCTAAGCTGTTTTTATCTAGTAAATCTACAGTATAACCCAAAGGCTTGTGTCCCGTAATCTCTTCTATTGCTTTCTGACTTTCTGAAAAGAAGCAAATAAATAGACACAAAGGAATAATAAGTCAGACCCACCATGACAAAAAATACCAAACAGTGTTTTACCTGCAAAGTCTTAGCTTAATCCTTTACCCTATAATCCCATGTTTTATCGATGCTGAGGAAGAAAGCTTTAGAAAACATTGTGGAAAAAGGAAAAAAATGCTGGTTCCATAGAAAGCATGAGTAGGCGCACTTTCCAATGCCATGTAAGTGAAATAATGTTGAAAACAATGTTTCAAACCATAAATAAAAAAAATCAATAAAACCAATCTAATCAAGGAGAACAATTATCCCTTTACCACACAATCCCGACTTTTAACGACCCTGAAGGAGAAGGCTTTTGAAAACACTGTGGGAAAAGGAGAAAATCCTGGTAACCAGCATTTTCTCCTTTTCCCACAATGTTTTCTACCCCATCAAAGACAAAAATCATCATATGGGCTACATTTATTTTGTCATCTGCAATTGCTTTCGATTTGGACAAGTCCAACATTTTTTGGTTTGTAAAAGAGTTATGCTAAATTGTTCTTGAAATCCATGAAAAATGCAGAAGCAATGACTTGGTCAAGTTTATAATTTTGCCAACCTTCACTTGAGAAGTAATGGCCCTGACAACCCAAGTACAAGATTATTCTATCAGCTGACCTTCAACTTTGACTTTGACCATCAACACTTCTGAAGAAGTTTTTCTACTTGACAGGGAGAACACTTGTACCAAAATGTGTTGAAATCCATCCCAAATTTGTTTTAAAAAAGCCTTAAAAATCCAACAGTTGTTGTTGAAAAATGTGTATCATACTTTTTAGTTGTTGGAAAAGTATTTTATCATGTAAGTGCTCTTTAGGTCAACTAGATAATTATTCTTTTCTTAAAATGTTTTCTAAATAATACAGGGACCAAAAAAACCTATTTGTGCTGGCTGGTACAGGTTAAGTAAACTACAACTGATTGACAAAAAATGGGACATATATCTCGGGTTTAGAGATCTCTTTACTGCCAAAATGCTTTCTGAACCACTATGGTGCCAAATGAATAAAATTCTCTGTCAGTAAAAAGAGACATCAGGTATTGCCCTTCTGCTCAATCTTTAACAAATACTGAAAAGTGGACATCACATGATCAAACTCAATGCTTTATGCAGATGGACCTTGATCTACATAGAGTAGTTATAATTATTGTGCTTTGCACTGTAAAGCTGAACTTATTTTTTATGAAATGATCATATCTGCACAAACTAATCTTATACCCACATGTGGAGAAATATTGTAGAGAAAAACGAAGTGTGTGTTTTAAAATGTGTTTTGAAACATTATGGGAAGAGAAGCAAACGAAACAAGGTTACAAGCAATTGCTCCTTTTGCCAAAACATTTTCAAACAAGAGCGGCAAATTGTCGCAAGATACGCCCGTCCCACCGCCAGTTGTTGAGGGCGGATAATAATTGTAAAGGGCAGGTAGAGGAAAATAGTAGTGCAGGAGAAATCATGTAAGTGATTGAAATAGGCATGAATGTCTCCTGTAATGTTAAGGAAACATGCATATAAAGTTTCAGGTCATTCCAACATGAAAAGACAAAGTTATATTGTAGAGAAGCATGAAAAGCTATAAAAAAAAAAAAAATAATGAATAGGGAATAATTCCAAAAGAGCATTAGGTAAGGTTACGACTCCAGTGCATTGCACTTTTCGTAACTGCTATAAACATGTTTACCAAGTCTCAAATCAATCTGACTTGAGATGACAAAGTTCCGTTCCGGACAAGCAAGAAATACTGTACAAATGAAGATCAAAGTGGAATTACTCAAAATCCACCCTAGGTAGAGTTAGTGTTCTTGTGCACTGTACTCCGTAATATTGCAACAAACATACATACCAAGTTTGAAGTCGTTCTGACTTGAGATGACAAAGTTATATTCCGGACAAGCACTAAATGCTGTAAAAATGACGATCAAAGGGAAATAACTCGAACACAGCACAAGGTAGAGTTACAATTCTAGCGCACTGCACTTCCAAATATTGCAACAAATAAGCATACCATATTTCAGGTCATTCCTACTTAAGATGACAAAGTTATGCTCCGGACAAGCAAGAAATGCTATAAAAATGAAGATCAAAGGGGGAATAACTAAAAATTCGTGATAGGAAGAGTTATGGTTCTTGTGCACTGCACTCCATAATTTTTCAACTATCATGCATACCAAATTTGAAGATGTTCAGACTAGAGATGACAAAGTTATATTCCGGACAAGTAGAAAATGCTGTAAAAATGGCGATCAAAGGGAAATAACTCAAAGACAGCACGAGGTAAAGTTATGGCTCTTTCGCACTGCACTCCGTATTATTGCAACAAACACAAATGCCAAGTTTCAAGACAATCGGACTGGAGATGACAAAGTTATGCTCCGGACAAAGAACTGGACGCCGCCCGCCCGTACGCCATGGGTGATCCCATAATACGTCCCATCTTGGACGGGCGTATAAAAATGTTTTATACTGTGGTGTGAAAAGTCACAACTATTTGTAAGGTCACCACATGAATGATAGCATATGAACTTAAAATACAAGCTCAATTATTTACCTGCTATGGAATCCCCTCTACAGTCCAGTGAAATAGTTTTGAAGCCAGCATGGATCAGCTCAACAAGGACATGCGTTCCCACATACCCTGCACCTCCAGTTACAAGTATAAATCCATCTTCTTCCATCTTACCTCTCTATCTGAAAACAAAATACTTGTAAGTTATAAGTAGTAGTGTATACTGAGGAGGGCAGGCTGTCAACCAAGTTTTGACAAAAGAATTGGGAAAAAAAAAATTGCATCCCCCCCCCCCCAACAAATATAGAAGTTTTAAGCACTTTCGAGGACAAAATAGAAAAATTTAACAGTAACAAAATCTTTATTTACAGTTTTAGGGCAATGTACTTACAAAGTCATGTAAATATACCTAATAATTGGACAAAACTGTTTCACTTGACCAAAGATTTGTGCAGCATCTCCACCAAGGGAAGTACCCTACAGTATGCCTGGTCATCAATTTGGACACTCTTTATAATTTGTACATGTAAGTAAGTAGCTGATGAGATGGAGCTATTAGGTATGAAGTCAGCTCTTTTCCCACAAATTCACTTGGTAATTCACTTTCTTGTACTTAAACTATTATCTATAGCAATCAAATCAATTCTGTCAGGCTAGCATGCAAAAAGACATTGAATCCCTCATAACAGAATCAGATGTTTAATGTAGCTTGTTATACATTCATATATACAATGTAGGTAGGTGCACAAACTGGAATGAAGGATCAAAGATCACCTGCTAACACTATTAAACCTTAGAAAAGACACAATCACACCTGTGACAGAAGGTGTTGTAGAATGTGTATAAGATGGACCCATAACCATCCAAAACAGTGACCAGCCCACATAGCTCAATAGGTAGAGCGTAGGACTCGTGAACGTGATGTTTCGAGTCACTTGAGGGTGTGGGTTTGAACCCCATGGCTGGCCATCTAAAATTACTAATAATCTTTCGGACGAGACGTTAAACTGAGGTCCCGTGTGACGGTGCTATACACCGAGCATGTAAAAGAACCAGGCGTAACTTAAGATGGGTTTCATTCTGTATCTGCACTATCCCCCATAACAATACTAACAGAATTCAGGGGGCGTCGCCCATATGGGCAACCAGTGGCGACGATAAATAAACGCAAATTCAATCAATCAATCCAAAACAGTATTTAGTGACCAACAATCACCCATCCTGTTTGCCCACAACCGTTTCAAAAGCTATGTTTACATAGGTAACATACTTCTTTGACCTATCAGAACTTGTATCATCTTCTACTGATTATTTCCTAACTTTAGAAGCCTTCACCCACCTGAAAACTGCGCAACTCTGAAATGGCCTGAGATCCATATATACTGCACAACTAATCATTTATCTGCTTTGATTCTAATATCAGGCCCAGTGTTTTTAATTTTGAACAAAGCTACAAATTTAACCCTTTACCACACAATCCAAAGTTATAATGACCCTGAAGAAGAAGGATTATGGAAACATTGTGGGGAAAGGAGAAAATGCTGGTCACCAGCATTTTCTCCTTTTCCGACAATGTTTTCTACCCTTAAGACATAAATCATCATTTGAGCTACATTTGAATTGTTGTCTGCAAATGCTGTCAATTAGGACCAGTCTAAAACTTTGCCATTTGGTAAAGATTTAACTCTTTTGAGTCCACTATATACCATGTTATAAGTAAGCCTATATAAGTGTACATTATGGGAATATGACTGCATCTATTTCTATTTATTGGAAACGACATTAAAGTGCAGTGAAGAGTCTTATTGAATACCTGGGATAAGACAACAGAAGCCCATTAGGGAACTTTCTCACTGTACCTCGTATAAAACCGGACATCATGTCACGGTACAAGTTTGTTTAAATATGATCTCATAAAATGCATCACAAGCTCAAACACTGCCCATCCCGAAATCACATCTCACCTGTATAGCTACCTCTATGCATTGCCCGAGGTTTCCCCACGCTTGTTGGGAGTAGCTGGTTTTTTGCCTTATTTTTTGGTACTGATAACAAATGAATAAATAGACATTTGTAAATGGTAAAAAATGTAGACAAGTTTATTCTAGGGGCCCCTGCCTATTTGCGGGCAAATTTACGCTGTCTATCTTTCGGAAAGATATTTCTTGTTATCAATGGTCACAGTTTACTTATTCGTGACTTTACCGGGTTTCAGCTGTAAGTGGCTGTAACGTGTTTGTCAAAGGACACTTCCACGACTAACCAGGAATTGTATATAGACCATATCATATGAACGATCCGTGGACTAACACAATGCTTAAGGTGGAAATGGAACCCAAGAGGTTTGGATTAGGAATCTAAGACACTCAACCCCGAGCAACTTAAGAACCCCCATCCCCACATTCTTTGCCCCTTCTTACAACACTCCTTAATCTGAAATGAAACTTATCGTCACTACTTGTTCAATAAATGAAATGATAATGTCAATGCTGTAAAAATATCTCGTTATATGCCTGTTCAGAAAATCACAGCTAACTGGACAGTGAAAAAAACCCAGCAGCTGATCATACAGCGAACCTTTTGATAGTACCTAAGGAAAAGTTGAATCATTTCCACAGGAAAAGTGCTGAATACTCTTATGGATATGTAAACATGAAGTTTAATAATTTCTTTATCTGTGTGAATAATCAGAAAATGGTTGCAGATCTTCCTTGAAGAATAGGAAGCAAAAGTATAGCCGTCATGGCAACCGTAAACGGCAAAAATTGGTAATGCAGCTTTCCTGTGCAAAAAGCACATGGTTCACATTCCAAACTGCAGTAAAGGTTGGTAGAAAAACCCATTACCTCTGAAATGATATACACCTGATAAGTTTCTGTTCGCTAGAGTTCACGTACCAGCCTGTTTTATGATATTTGTTTACTGCAGCTAACTGATTTTGGGCGTACATTGATAGCAGCTTCCGATTTGCGAGACTGTACGTTGGTCCATACTGAATAGTGGCTTGTTTCGGATGCGAATAGTGGCTTGTTTCCGTACATGTATAAAACTGTCAAAGCAGGTTCTCATATAGATCTACTGTAGACTACATGCAGCAATACTGTGTCTGAATGTCTTTCAGTTTTTCACCAATACAACTTTTCCATACAAAAACTGGTATCTTAACGATCTTTACATAGTCTGCATGCCTAATACAGAAGAAAGTATTCCCAGTAGCATTTACACATATCAGGAGAAGACCTGTGTGGAGGATGTGCTTTGGGACCTCTGGTTTCAAAACCATTTTCTAATATTTTGTTGGGAAAACAGACACACAGGTTTGGTAAAACCATAATACACATTCTTTGAGGTGATTAAAACAAGTGTATGGGATTAGCCGAAGGCGTGTATGGATTTACCCCCAACGTGCATTGATTAAGCCAACCTCACTATCTATCCATTATTCCCACCCCTGTTATGACAACCTATCAATTTGTAGTGACAGCATTCGAAAGAATTAAGTTCGATTTTCATGATACCTGTATTTTCACGATCACTTATAAAGACTGCGATGCAATTTTCAACTTTGTCCAAAGGTGTATGGAATTACCCGGATTGACTCTGGAATGAAACCTTAAAAGATTGCTCTTTTTTAAAATTCATAATTTTATTTCTCATGTGTTTTCGTGATATAGTGGTGGGGAATTGCTGGTTTTATGATGAAAAGTCTAGTAACCAGTGTCTTTTCCTTTTCCCTCAAAGCTCTCTGCAATTTCAACGGCTAAATCCATTGTCTAAGCCCAATGTGTCTCCTGAAAATGTTTTCATTTCAGTCACTTCGTACCATAACCATTTTGTACCATTCCATTTATGACCATTTCATACCATAGATATACCATTTTGTACCATGAATTTACCATCTTGTACCATAGCGTTTTCACTTCGAACAATAATAATACTATGTCTTACTATGACCAAACATATCAATAAATGTGACAAAAAGTGTTTTCTTAATACATTTACTTCGTATAAACCAATGTTTTGGTAACCTTATTTACGGGATATGATCATAAACCATCTAAAGGAATCAGTTAGTATCCAACTGAGAAGATAAGTGGATCTAATTGGTCTGTTTGTCTGTAATGCTTGTGCAGGTCGGACAGATCTGTATCTACATGTAATTAAAGTTGGGAACAAATTGATAACACATGTAATTAAAGTTGGGAACAAATTGATAACATTAAACTCAACATTTAATCAAGGAATCATAACTGTTTGATTATCCTTGACTGTCACCTGTCTTTTTTTTTGAATGTTTTTTTTTTTAATGGTTATGTTTTGAAATTAAGTAAGCCTTCTATGATGCCGAGACAAGAAAAAGGTCAAATGTCAAAGTCAATGTGACGATTTTTATTTCTAGTAAAACATCATTTTTCCCACAATATTCATTTTCTTAAATTGCACACCTTACAAAAGTAATTCCTTTTTAACGACCCTCGGAGAAAACTGCTGTGAAAACATAATGGGACAAAGAAATAATATAAAAGTGTTATTGACATAATTTCTTGCATAAATGTTTAATTTACAAGTATAAATAGCGTTTTTGTTTTCGTCTTTTAATAACGTCACAACGAGCACAAGTTTTTCAAAGTCAAAACTTTGTCACAGGTCCCAAAAAGCTTACTACAAAATGGTTTAACTATGGTTAGAATTGGTAAAATCATGGTACAAAATGGTATAAATTATGGTACAAAATGGTAAAATTATGGTACGAAGTGACTGGTACGAAATGGTTATGGTACGAAACGTCCGTAATTCCCCTAACTTCCCTATATATTGGCATCTGGTACAGAGTGTAAAATAAATTTAAACACGCTTACAATGTTACTTTTCATATATTATCTTCATTTTTTCAGATTTTTTATTGATTATGCTGAATATTTTTAATGGGTTCTGGGACTTTTTTGGCCCATAACAATTTCGGCCCATTACAATTTTTGCCCATAACAATTTCAGCCTATTACGATTTTGGCCCATTACAATTTCGGCCCAGTCTGTATACCAGTTGAGTGACACTTGAATGTTTCTTTTCATTTTTGTCTGTTAGCTTGCATGCTCCTATCTGTCTGGCTATCAGTCTATGTGTTGATTGATTGCTTTTATCAACTACAAATATCTTATGCGGCTGTTATTTAATTGTAAATTTCACAGTTTGAATTATTTTTTCTCTTTATGTATTTTTTTTTCTATGCATGTGCAAATGTTGTTTGTATCTACATATTATCAGCTAAAAAATTGGGTTATTTTATGCTAAATAAACTGAAACTATATGACATTGTTTCATTCGCTGGTCTTACACCTTCGAAAGTTTGCCAAACGAACTGTTATGTTGTGTATTGGGCAAAGGGGAACTAGTGTCATCGTTTAGAATAACACAGGGGCATTTCCATACTTGTTAACCGGCCAATCATAACTAATTTCAAACACAGTTCTAGTTGAAGAATGTATTTTACTACGAATATTTCATTATACAGAGCTCTCAGTAAGGACTAATTATAGGAATTTTGAAATTCCAAATCCCACCTTGAAATCCTTTATATGAGAATTCAGGAAATTATAGATATTTCAGTAATAGCACAAATCTAGTTTTTTCCCCCATTTAACCAGGGTCCAGATGAAAATGATAATTTGGGCTTCAGCAAAACATTACATAATCCTTCTAAAGACCCTGTGTTGTTAAGAATCATTACAAGCAGACAACATGAGTTTGTAATCGCAACAACTACTAGTATATGGTTAACTGAGGTTAGGAGAGGAATTAAGTGCTTACAAAGCAATTAAATTCTTCTCTGATCCGGATGCGTATTGAAATTACTTGGAAAACATTTGCCTTACAATTTATTTTAAAAAACATGAATCCTTGGTAAACAATTCATTATCACGAATAATTATTGCATAAAGCAAGACTTATTGTGCCAATTATTATTGCATTTGAAAATAATCACTGAAGTTGCACCCACTCAGTTATTTTTCCTCGTCTTTTACACAAATTTTAGAGCACTCATGCCAACAAGTAAAGACCCCCCCCCCCCCCACACACACACACAATTTACGTTGTGTTTATTTTTTAAGTCGTCTGACATTTTTTGTAATAACTGATATTCCAGCTCCACCATTATGAATTACATAGTGTTTATCTCTTTACCAAACGACAAAATTTTGGACTTGTCCAAACTGAAAGCACTTGCAGACGACAAAAGAAATGTGACCCAAAAATTGATATTTGATTTGGGCAGGATCGAAAACATTGTGGGAAAAGGAGAAAATGCAGGTTACCAGCATTTTCTCCTTTTCCTACAATGTTTTCAAAAGCTTTCTTTCACAGGGTCGTTAAAAGTCAGGATTGTGTGGTAAAGAGTTATACAAGTCAGCTATTTAAAGTTGTTATCAAGATTAAAAAAGTCAATCTGAAGGGGTTATGATCGGACGATGTCAATTCTACACTGGATTTGTCATGGGTTTTCATGTTTGTTTGCCTATGCCGGGTAATATCTTATAAAGCATTTAGAACAGGGTGTTTTCAAATACACACTTAAAACTGAAAATCAGAATTACATTGTGATATGACAAGTATTTCAAGACCCTAGAAAAAGTGATTTCGTTCAGGAAATTTTGGACAACTTTTTATAGTATACGTGTCAGAAACTTTGAAGTTCTATTGATAACAGATGTACTTGGTCATCACCAACGGCAGTTATGAGATAACTAACTAAAATTTCTCCGTCCGTCTAATTAGCCCAATTTGATTATAAGATAACCGTTTCACATGTACTTTGTTGTCGAGGAGATTCGATTTACAACACCTGCGATAATAAAACACGAAGTGTGTACCTGAAATTGACGGATATCTTAGTCGATACGGTCAGATGGATACTGGTTATGTAAACCCTTAACCCAAAGTGGAAGGTCCCCAAAAATGACTGGATGATAAAGTGTGATAAAATTTGTCTGAATAAAGAAGGTAAAAGATCAATAAACAATGCATTTAACCTAACCCTTTCAGTGCAGTCGGAGACCTAAGTATCTACCGTGGAGATCGTAGATCAAGATCAGAATTGTAATTTTAAAGTGAAATCTTATCTTCGATATATAACGTAGGTCCTCTACCCGATACTGAACTTAGATTAAAATTCGACAGAAATTTATGAGAGTAGAAATTAATTTCTCAACTCTTCCACTGTTGATGGCGACTTAAAAATAACCTTGTGGATGGCGTAGGTCTAGACCAGATTACAAAGATTCTAGACCAGATTACAAAGATTAAGTTTGATCGTCGCTACAAACCATGGATTTAATGTCCACTATATGATTATATTGGTTTCCCTTACCCCCGATTCGGGGACTAGCTCCGATGTTATTTTTGTGATTCTTTCTCCGCTAGCCCCCGCAGCAGCCGCTCTTATGACCCATCTGGAGCGAAAATTTAAAATACCGACATCGTTTCAAATGGCTGTATGCGTCGATCTTTTCTTTGTCAGTGAACAATAAGGTCCTGAATCGATAGACTAATGATTAATCTCTACAAAAACACCGAAATAATTAAAAAATGACATTGTTACCTCCTTGTAATTCCATTATTTCAGAATGTAAATATCCATTGACCTAGTTCCCTGGAAGTCAAAACTAGGCTTGACATTTACTGCGTAAGTTTTGGAAGTCACTTCCGGTACAGTAAAGTTCTTTTTTTTTTCACAATTTATTGGCTTCTGTGGTATCAGCTTGGGCATTTAAAGGAAAACTAAATGTGCTGGATGTATTTCATTTACGAGGAGTTGTATTTATCACTTAAATTGCCGATCACACAATATAATTTTTTCAAATGGACCACGCATGCGCAGTCAACTGAATTTATAATGAGTGTTTGTTTACAAATTAGCCAGATGTGTTTATGTCAAATAAATGTCAAATTACAAAAGGATGAATGAAAACCTTGCACTAAATCATTTATCTATCGATTCATGTCCATTTTCATAGCTGACAAGCAGATTAAAGACACATTAAGCTGACTGAAAAATGACCGGAAAGATTTTGAGATTTCCAGATACTTTTGAAGAAGGGCTGCTGTAAAGGGTTGCGGAGACCCAATCACAAAAATAACATCGGAGCAATCCTTCAGACTGAAGGTAGGTTTCCCTTTGCTATTTTACACCTTGACTCTTTTATCATGTGTAAACATTCTACTAGGACCTAAAATAAATATCCAAAATGTTGACTGATGCATCAAAAACAATCAAATATTCAAGAGTGCAATTTCATGTTCCAAAAAATGAGTAAAAAGATTCGTCAGATCGTGCAATAGTTATGATACACAAACTATGGGCCGAAATTGCTATGGGCCGAATTTGTATGGGCTGAAAATGTAATGGGCCGAAATTGTTATGGGCCGAAATTGTTATGAGCTGAAATGTCCAGTCACCTTTTTAACTGCTGTATCTTGAGAGATTAACATTAACACTCGTTTTAACCCTTTACCAAACAATCCCTGGTTTTCACGACCGTTGGAAGGAAGGCTTTTGAAAACATAGTGGGAAAAGGAGAAAATGCTGGTAACCAACATTTTCTCCTTTTCCCACAGTGTTTTTTACCCCATCAAAGACAGAAATCATCATTTGAGCTACATTTAAATTGTTTACTGCAAATGCTTTCCAATTGGTCAGTTCAAACATTTTATTGTTTGGCACAGGGTTAAATCTAATGAGTTTTAAGTCACGACTTCCCTTGACGAACCTTCCCGGATAAACGATTCCAACTTGTACAGTATTACGCAATCATCGCCCTTATCAATCGGACGCTTTTGATACCTGTATTTCTCGTGTCAAGAAACGTCATTAAGAGCTAACATCGAGAACTAATATAGTAAAAGTCTTAAACATTTTTTAAAAATTATGAACTACAAACAGAGAGAGGACTATAAACAATTACCTCAGTCAATAATTTAAAGATGAATTACATTTATGTTATTTCGTTAAGACCACACACATTTCTGGAAATCTTCTTTGAGCTGTAGTCTGATTGTAAAATGCGGATACCTTAGCAATCTGCGGGTAAAGAAGGGAGGGAGTCCTGACAGTCCTATTGTAGCAAACTTTTGAGTTATGTCCCTTAAAAAAAAAAACCCCACCCGTGACAGGCCACCTTTGGAGACCACACTGTTGCAAAAACAGAGGAAATCTTTCCACATTGAATTCCAGCAGTGCATGATTTCACAAGTCAAATGTGTCTAAAATGAATGGATTTAGCTGTGATAGGGTGGAGAACACTGGGAAAAGGAAAAAAAATGATTACCAGCATTTTATCCTTTTTCCACAATGCTTTCAATAGGCTTCTTCCTCAGGGCCATTAAAACTTGGCATTATGTGGTAAAGGATTAATTCTTTCCCATCCACTCTTTTATAATTTTTGGAAAGACTTGCTGAGGCTTAAGGTCCGTCTAATTCAAAGTCAGTAAGAAGAGCAAGTTCATGCTAGAAAATGATCGAAAAGGAAAGTCACGTTGCTAAATTTTTAACTTTATTTTATCATTCACAAACCTAAACTCCATTGGCAAACGTGAATGGGGTCATTTTACGACTTGCCACTTTCACAGTACAATCCCTTTTCACCTACCTGACAATGGAATACAGAAACTGGAACATGTAGAAATTGATAAACTTATGTGAACGCTAAAAGTACTAAATATTTAGTAACATCTACGTATGTTTATGCTAGAAAGCATCTATGACACATGTATGTAACATATTTCTGCTTGGTTAATTATGATGTACTTAATATACTAGACATAACATTTCCTCATGAAGTTTCTGCTCATTAGGAAAAGCGTACCAGTAAACGTTGAACCTATACTAGGACCACTACTAATTGTGCATTCATGTGGACACATCAAATTGAAAGCTCAGTCAAGAAAATCGTGGTAACCATAATTCAGTGCTCGTACCTGACTTCGTTCTTGACTGCATTTATCATTATTCATTTTCTACAAAAAACATACAAAGCCTGTGAAATGTAGATGTTATTTTAAACAGAAACAGGGTCTACAACCTTTTGTCTTGACATTTAAAAACAGTTGTGCATGTTTTCCCAAGCAGAATGTTTCACGTACTTGACAATTCTGATCGTCCCACCTCTGAATATTATGATTATTATGCAATCATCATTTCATGCATACGCCAAAGCATGTTTTGCTTGCAGTTGTTCAAATCTACATTAATTACAGTTTTTTTGCTTTAATTGTTTTTGTTTTCATGTACTTTCTGGTATGTTTGTGTGTGATGAAAATGTGTCAATGTTCTTGACTTGAATATTTGCGACAATGATTTAATAGTTCTCCGTGGTTGGACTATGAAATTAACATATAGGTAAGTAACTCCAAAACCAAATATCATCTTAGCAATAAAAAAATTGACAACTTTAAGGGTTACATGCAGAATTTATCTTACGCAAAATGGTCAATCTTTACCATCCCATTTTGCCACAGGCAATTTTTCGCCTTTTTCTAGGGATCATCAGTATTTTATGACCATCAAAGTACATCTTCCCATATAGGTAGTGGTCGAATCTAGTTCGCCATGACATAAGGCTGTTTGGTAATGATTATAATCATGGCATATTAGAAAGAAGACGAAGAAAAACAACAGAGAAAAAACGAAAATACCAAATTAACTGATTTTGAATGGTCTACCAAAATAATCCAATCAGTTACAAAACCCTGACGACAAAGGCGTTTGAAATCATTGTGGGAAAAGGAGAAGATTCTGGTATCCAGGATTTCCTCCATTTTCCATAATGATTTCTACCCTTTAACTCTTTACTGCACAAGCCCAACTTTTAACGGCCCTGACAGAATAGACTTGAAAATATTATCGGAAAAGGAGAAAATGCTGGTAACCAGCATTTTCTCCTTCTCCTTCAATGTTTTCTTACCTTTCAGAGACAATTCTATTATTTGAGCCACATTTAATTTGTCATCTGCAAATGCTTTAAATTTGGACAAGTCTAAAATTTTGTTGTTCAGCAAAGAGTTAAGTGATAAATCCTATTACTTAATCCATATTTAGTATGTCATCCTCAAATGCTATCAATATGGACCAGTCTAAAATTTGTTATCATGTAAGGAGGTATACCCACATCTTCATTGCTAGTGGCAAGTACTCTATCCTCGAAACCACTGAGCCTAGCCCTGTAGAGGATTCAGTAGCATACAGGACTTGCAACTAGGGGATTGCTGGTTAGAATCCCCATCTTGGTGAGTCACTATCAGTGTATTGATGATAGTCATTGTGACAAGATTAAACACTATACCAACAAACAAACAAACTGACAGCCACTGAGAGAGTCTAGTTCAGAAAAGCATGCCATGCATTTATTACATGCAGGTCTTCCTTTTCAGGTATAAACTTACAGAATTTTTTTTCACCCACTACAGGTTATCAGCATTTTCTCCTACTAAGTTTTCAAAAGCCCTTTTTAGAGGTCATTAAACCTCAGGATTGTTCGGTAAACTGAGTCTAAAACTAGAATTTGATTTGGTGAAGTTGTTGCCACTATACAAGTCAAAGACATGGCATAAAAATAAACAACAACACAAGACAATTGACAACCACCAGAGCTTACTCAAGCACCTACATTTAGCTAACCTTGTGGAAAAGCGTTTAAAAACTAGAACTTGTTTTTCTACAAAAAAACAGATGTCTCCCCCCTTTTTGGTGTCATCAGGATTGATATGTCACCAAGGCAATTTCTAACTGAAATAATGGTAATTTTTCTCTGACGGTTTTCGAGTTATAGAGCGGACACAAAATTGTACGTAAAATGAGTAAGGAAAATAATCAAAGGGAAATAACTCGAAAAATATACAAGCCAGAGTTATGGTTCTTGTGCATGACACTTCGTCTCATGGTGCTTTACAAATGTGTGAAGTTTTATCAAAATATCTTAAAAGGTTTTCGAGTTATAGAACGGACACAAAATTGTATGTAAAATGAGTAAGGAAAATAATCAAAGGGAAATAACTCGAAAAATATACAAGCCAGAGTTATGGTTCTTGTGCATGACACTTCGTCTCATTGTGCTTTACAAGTGTGTGAAGTTTTGTCAAAATATCTTACAAGGTTTTGGAGTTATACAGCGGACATGATTTGTGACGGACAGACAGACAGACAGACGGATGCACGGGGAAAAACAATATGTCTCCTGACCCTGATGGGGGGAGACATAATAATGACAAGATGATGTTAATGTTTGATCTCTTTATTCAGACAACAGTTATTTTTTTTGCTTATAAATTTCTTAAATCAGTAAATAACATTCTAAAATGGAAAGCAACCCATAATTACAGAAAGTAAAACTTATTTCATAGGAATGAATAATAAATGTAATAACAAAAATGTTTCAAAAAGGCATTTAAAAAATAACTAGATCTATAGTGTCTTTTCTGTCATTTTCATATTTCATACTCTTTTAACTCTTTACTAGATTACAAAATATTTAGGCTTATCAATATCAAAAGCATTTTGCAGACCACATAATGTAAGCGGCTTAAAGATGGTATTAGTTTTTGAAAGAACAGAAAACATTGTGTGAAAAGGAGAAAATGTTGGTTACCAGCATTTTCTTCTTTCCTCCATGTTGTTTTAAAAAGCTTTCTCACACAGTCATGAAATCACTTGATAGTTTAGGGTTAATTCCTGCCCAACAAAGTAAATAAATATCTTTCTTTACAGATGAAAATATCATTCTTTCAAATGAAGAAACTTTTTTGTCACAGCTTCATAAATTACTAAACAAGAGGGCCATGATGGCCCTGTATCGCTCCACTGGCTTTTTAACCCTTTACCACACAAATCGAAGTGTTAATGACCTTGAAAGAGAAGGCTTTCAAAAACATCGTGAGAAAAGGACAACATGTTGTCAGCCAGTATTTTCTCCTTTTCCCACAATGTTTCCTAACCTATCAAAGACAGAAATAGTCATTTAAGCTACATTCAATTGTCTTTTTGCAATGGCTTTAAACTTGGTACAGTAAAAAAAATTTGTCATTTCTTAAAGAGTAAAATTAACGTATCATGCGCTTAATTGGCATTGACAGAGACATACAGCATAAAAAGTCTGTATGGTAATAAACTTACTTTGAAAACATAACCTCCACCCCGCCCGCCACACAAAAACAGTCATATCTTTTTAAATGCAAAGATAATGTCAGTGAATAGAAGCAGGTTTATTCATTAGCATGAAAGGTAAAGTTCTGAAAAAATTTGAGTGATAGAAACCTTACTTTAAATTAAACATTCCATTCATGTGAGCATAACCATTAGCATCAAAATAAATCACTCTCCCATAAAACAGAACATTTCCTCTCCAAAAAACTTGATTATCAAACTCCATTAATGTATAAGTGCAGTTTGATAATCAAGGGAGGTAAATAGTAACAAACTGTATCTTGTATAACAGGAGTTATTTCCCTTGATTACTATTTAAAATTACAGTCACTATATAAGCCCATGTTAAACTTGTGATCTCCTGGGCAGAGCCAATTTTGACCCCAGGGCCATAATGTGAAGGAATTTAATAAAGGTCCATTAGATAAAGCTACATGCCAAATTTGGTAGCCCTGGGCCTTATGGTTTCAGACAAGAAGATTTTCAAAGATGTTCAATATTTTTTAGTTTTGTTGCCATGGCAACCAGAGTTTTTGAAGGATCCAAATTCTTTCAAGAAATTCTAAAGAGGACCATGGCAGGATCATTTCTGAAGTTTCATCAAATTTGGATGGGTAGTTTCAGAGAAGTAGTTTGAAAAAAAAGTTAACGCACATACGGACAGATGCATGCACAGACGGACACCAGGCCATGACATAAGCCCGCTGGCCTTTGGCCAGTGGAGCTAAAAAGGAAACATTGTTTATTAAATGCAGTCTGATCTTGATCTATCCCATATTTACAAAAGTAACAATGCTCACAACCAGCATTTTCCAACCATATTTTCTCCTCTTTTAAAGACAAATCCCATCTTTTAAGCCACATGTAGTTTGTTGCCCACAAATGCTTTCATCAAGTTCAAAGATTGGCTATTTGGCAAAGAATTATTATTTAAAGGGTTGCCTGCAATTCATCCATAAGGCACTATGAAACTCTTTACCAGAAGGAATCATGTTAATGGTCAAAATTGAAAGCATTTTGCAGATGAGGATAAAAATGTGTCACAAACAATGGAATATGTCCTTGGAAGGGATAAACACATTGTAGGAAATGGCCAAAATTCTTGTCACAACATTTTCCTCCTTCCTCACAATTTTTGTAAAACCCTTTTTCTTCAGGGACTGTTTGCTATTTAGACCTTTTCAGTCAAACAATCCCTGGTTTTCACGGCCCTGGGAAGAAAGCTTTTGAAAACATTGTGGGAAAAGGAGAAAATGCTGGTAACCAGCATTTTCTCCTTTTCCCACAATGTTTTCTACCTTATTAAAGATCTAAAGCTAATTTGTACCAATTCTGAATTTGTCATCTGTGGGTGCTCTCAGTTTGGAAGAGTCTGAAATTTGTTGTTTGGGAATGGATTAAACCTTTCTTCCTGAACTCTTTATCCAGCTAAAACAGTTTAGACTAGTTCAAATTGAAAGCACAACAA
Source organism: Hippopus hippopus (assembly GCA_946811185.2). NCBI lineage: Eukaryota > Metazoa > Mollusca > Bivalvia > Cardiida > Cardiidae > Hippopus > Hippopus hippopus. The sequence continues at coordinate 32,802,738 of OX328099.1, read as the reverse complement.
ATTTAACTTTAACCCCTTACCACACAATCCCGACTTTTAACGACCCTAAGAAAGACGCCTTTTAAAAACATTGTGAAAAAAGGAGAAAATGCTGGTAACCAGCATTTTCTCCTTTTCCGACAAAGTTTTCTACCCTTCCTAAAACAAATTTCAATTTTTCAGTAGCATTTATTTTGTCGTCTGCAAATGCTTTCTTTTTGGTATAGTGTAAAATTTTGTCGTTTGGTAAAAAGTTAAAAATGTTACAGAATACATGTATTCTGTTATCTGTTCTTTCCTCTTAAGTCTTTACTAGAAGACAAAATTTTAACTCAACAACCACATTGAAAACATATACAGATGACAAAATAAAAGAAAAACAAATGAAAATGTCTTTGATAGGTAGAAAACATTGTGGAAAAAGGAGAAAATGCTAGTTTCTCGCATTTTCTCCTTTTCTCATGATGTTTATAAAAGCCTTCTTCTACAGGGTCGTTAAAACTCAAGATTCTGTAATAAAGGGTTAGGGGGACTTTAAACCAGATTTCAGAAAATCTTTAAGACTGCTTACATAAATTTGTTTGCAAAGATGGCTTTACAATTGAAACATGGATAGGAATACCTGCAGGAAACACAGGTATAATCAAGTTTTTTTCTATTTTTACTGTAAAATTTCATATTCTGTTAGTAACAGTATAGCTGTTGAAGAATAACAAGGGAAAAATACATTTTAAACACAGGAAATTGACAGGTAGCTCCCCCCCGAACTAATGGTAAACAGTCACTCTAAAAAAATTTTTGGGTCAAAATCTGGTGTAATGTCCCTTTAAAGTCAGATAACCCATGGACATTTGATGTCTGAAAGTAAGATACAAATAATTGCAATATTACAGTTGCTTTTGTCAACAGCGTTTCAACAATGGGGACAGTGTAGATCAATCAAACAGCATGTTTCGTGCAGCCTGATCTTGATCTCCACTGGCCACAAAGGCAACTATTGTTGTGAAAGGCACTTTAAGGGTTAATATTTTTCAGTACAAGTCCTCTCTCAGCATTAAAACCCTTGTAGCACTGAACACAGATTCAATTAATTGCTTATGCAGCAGACAGAGTAAACCGAAAAACTCTCATTGCTTAAACAAAGGGGATATCAATTCATGTAGGAAAAAAGAATCTTTTTTCATTAAATGTTTGTAAATATCTTTCCTCATAGAGATGAAGTATTGCAAATATACACTGGACAACCAATGACAACACAAAAAAAGAAATTCCTCTTACTAAATACATGTACTTTCACATGGAATGCTGAAAATTTCTGTAGCATGTGTACATAAAAGCTCCTTTCTGATTACACATGGAACAACAGACAGAAATACTGTACAATTCCAACTATCAACTTTCAATGCAGTATAAATGAAGAAGACAAATTATCAGACATTGTAGGTCAAAGATCACACGGCACATACAGCCTGATCTAGATCTTGAAGATCAGCAAATTGATCCATTTACCCTTTACCCCAAAATACCATTTTAATGACCCTTTTCCAACACAGTTTCTACTCTTTCAAAGTTCAAAAAAATAATTTGAAGCTTATTTGTCATCTGCAGGTGTTTTCAATTTGGACGAGTCTACAATTTTTTGTCTGCTAAAGGATTAAAGCCTCTCTAAAGGCTGACAAAGAAAAACTCTTTTCTACTATTGATAAAAAAGCTCGTTTCATACCTGAACTATTTACATCATAAACACTAAACACCAGAAGCAAAGGTATCACCTGTAACTCAGAACCCAATGGGTGCTTTGCTTTTGACAAGCTTTACCCTCTATAGCCTAAATATTTCAGACAAGGTGTCCAACTATATTACCTGGCATATGGCATATTGGATGAATCTGATTGGTTCAAACTATTTTTATTATCAAGCCAATATTTCAAAACTGATAATGAAATTTCATATACCAATCAAATTCATTATAATATTTAATGCAGTGTTAAAATTTCCATCTCATGGTGGGTAGAGAACAATTTGTCCACTTCCAAAGTTTCTGCCTTAATTACTCACTAAACAAATGTATGTACCCTATCTGTTTGTTCTGCTCCATGTATCAGATCAAAGATAAATTATCACAGAACACAATAAAATTGATGACCTTTTCCACCCCAGTTTAGAAATGGTTGAAAAGTACTGACAAACGACAGAGGGTCAAGAATTGCAGGTTATACAGTTGTACACCTTGTCTTATACAATAGGGAACAGAAGGCAAAGTTTGTCAAAATCCAAGTGCCTTAGCACTAGGCCCTCAAACAAATATGCACCAGACAACTTTGAAAATATCCTTGTATAATAAGGGTTATCAATGTAAGTCAAAATTTAAACCTTAACAAATTAATCCCTCATTCTGAGCACCTTGAGGTAAAAGGCTTTTAGAACAATGTGAGAACAGGAAAAGATGATGGTAACCATCATTTTTCTCTCTTCCTGATTTTCTGTTCAACCCTTTCAAAGTCAAATTCCATCATTTGAGCCACATGCATTTTGTCATCTGCTATGCTTTCATTTATAACATGTCTAAAATTTTGTTGTCTGGTAAAGAGTTAATGTGTGTCTGGTAATACAAGTCAATATATTTTTGTAAAAAAGAAAGGCCTTGCTTGTGATCATATCTCCTTTTGCCAACATAGTTTAATTCATTCATGCATTTCACAATTATTTATGTTGATAACCCAAATTTTACAAACATGTTTTCCAATCCTTCCACTTCAGATTCAAGGAGAAAATGAGTTAACTCTTTAGCACACAACACAACTTTGGACTTGTCCTCACCCAAAGCATTGGCTGGTGACACATTATATGGCTTGCAACACGCGAAAAGGGGCATTCGGACATTTGTGTAAAGTGTCGTCTTGGATCAGCCTGCACAGTCCGCGCAGGCTAATCCGAAACAACACTTTCTGTTTTTATGTAATTTTCTGTTTTGCGCAAGTGTACTGAAGAACAAAATGTAATGTAGACTTAAAGTGCCGTCTTGGATTAGCCTCACATGTTGTGAGCCATATGTGTCTCCAATGATGAAATTTGTCTTTTGAAGGACAGACTCCATTCTGGGATGACTCCATTCTTGGAAAAAGAGAATTGCTGGAAACGTAACTCCATTCTTGGAAAATGCTGGTAACTAGCATCTCTTTTTCCAACAATATTTTTAAAAGCCTTTTTCCTCCAGGTTGATACTTTTTCCTTCAGGTCCGACTGTGTGTAAAAAAGTTAACACAATCGCACGTCAAATGTTAACCCTTGTAGTCCTGAACCTGAATTTAGTTGCTTTTGCAGACAGTGTTGATCAAGATCAGACTGCACAAACGTGCGGTCTAATTTTAGATCTACACTGTCTGTTTTTCCCAAATATTCTGACAAAAACAGCTTTAAAACTGCAATATATTGATCTTCAGTAGTTATTGACAATGCCTTTTTCAATTTACTCAGCACTACACAGGTTACAAAAAAGATAGAACTTAGCAAAGAATGACAATGTAACAGGACGTAATTAAAGGCAATGTGTTTTTTTTTATTTTTCTGAAAGGACAAATGCAAAATCTATATACATGTATACAATAACAAAAGAAAATGAAAACAGTAACGACAAAAAATGAAAATGAATGGTCCTGAACTAATGTAACTCAATTGGTGAATTTTATCAACAGTTGAACCATTGTTTTTGCTGAATGATTATCCATGTGCTGCTTTTACCATGGGCATATCATTAATCATACAGTGCATGTGTAAAATCTACAACCACGAAAAGTTTGTACAATTTTCGGTTATCCTGTGACATCTTCAGTAAAAAGGGCTTTAATTTTGCCACACCATAATTACAGGATCAAATTTCACCTTAAAGATTTTCATAAATGTACGACAATTGATTAAACAAACCCCTAGACTTTTCATTTTTGTAAGTGTGCTGGTCATGACCTTTTTTGTTTAGCAGCAGAACACTTTAAAAAGCACTAGCAAAATCAGAAACTTGCTTGTGATGAGCTGACATCTCCTTTAACTCTTTACCAGGTGACAAATTTCAGACGGGTCAAAATTCAAGGCATTTGCAGACAACAAATTAATTGTGGCATAAATGATTGGATTGTTTCTGAAAGGTAAGAAAACACTGTGGGAAAAAAAGGAGAAAATACTGGTTACCGGCATTTTCTCCTTTTCCCACATTATTTTAAAAAGCCTTCATCCCAAGGGTCATAAAAACTTAAGATTGTGTGGTAAAGTGTTAATTACAATGTTTTCAAAAGTACTAATGTATTAAATCTAAATTCATGCTGATTTTCACTGCTTTAAAATGATATTTTTAAGTTGTCCGCTGCAAAATTGTCTACCAAGGTATCAACTGCTTTCTCAATGATTTTACTCTTGACCAAATGACAAATTTAAGACATGCCAAATGTGGCAAAATTTGTAGATGTCAATTGAATTGTGGTTCAAACTACTGGTTTTGTCTTTGAAGGGGCTTTAAAATTTTGTGGGAAAAGGAGAAAATGTTGGTTATAAGCATGTTTTTTTCATTTTCCCACAATTTTTTCAAGTTTTCTTCTTCTGGGTTGTTTGAATTTGGGAAGGTCTGGTAAAGGTTTAAATGAAAATTTAATATGGAACAATACACAGATATGCCCATGACCTTAGGCTGTTTCAATGCGAATGAAAATAATTATGAAATAAAAAGTGAGATACATCAGGTAGCATGTTTGAGCAGACCAAAACAGGAGAAATTACTCAGGGTCAATGAGACAGAGAAATAGAACTTCAACTTTTTGACATTCTGCTGTGCAGATGACAAAAAAAAAAAAAAAAGGCCATGATGGCCCTATATCGCTCCACTGGCTAATAAGTGCAAACCATACACACCAAACATTACAATTCTAGGCCAACTGGTTTCGAACAAAAAGACTAGTAAAGTTTTCTATATAAAAGCCCATGTGAAAGTTGTGATCCCAGGGTGAGGCCATTTTTGACCATAGAGCTGTAATTACTTGAATCCTGGTAGAAGTCAACAGTATACAGCCACATACCAAACAATACAGGTCTTAGCTGTATTGTTGTAAACAAGAAGATTTTTCAAGTTTCCTCATTTAAAGAAAGAAAAAAAAAAAAAAAAAAAAAAAAAAAAAACATGAGAGGTGGGGCTTATTTTGATTCAAGGACTAAATTTTGAACAAACTCAGAAGAGATCCACTAGGTGAATCTATGTGCCAAATTTGGTAGCCCTAGGCCTTACGTTAGGAGCAAGAAGATTTTTAAAGTTTTCAGTATATAAGCCCATGTAAAACTTGTGACCCCCAGGACAAGGCTAATTTTACCCTCAAAACTATAATTTGAAGAATCTTAGTAGAGGTCCATAAGGTGAAGCTGTATGCCAAACTTGGTAGCCCTAGGCCATATGGTTTAGAACCAGAAGATTATAAAGTTTTCACTATATAAGTCCATGTAAAACTTGTGACCCCTACGGCAGGGCAAATTTTGGCTCTAGGATTATAATTTGAAGAATCTTAGTAGAGGTCTATTAGATGAAGCTACATGCCAAGTTTGGTAGCCCTAGGCCACATGGTTTAGAACCAGAAGATCTTTAAAGTTTATAATACTATATAAGCCCAAGTAAAACTTGTGACCCTGTGGCGGGGCCAATTTTTACCCCAAGGCTATAATATGAAGATATTACATAGGGGTACATTAGATGAAGCTGCATGCAAAATTTGGAAGCCCTAGGCCTGATGCTTTTGGACAAGAAGATTTTCATAGAATTTCAATATTTTTCAGTTTTGTTGCCATGGCAATCAGAGCTTTCAAAAGAATCAAAGTCTTTCAAGAAATTCTGAAGAAGACCATGGCAAGACCATTTCTGTTGGGTCGAAATTGGATGCGTAGTTTCAGACAATGTTTTTAAATAAAAGTTAACGCAAGCATGTGCGCATGGATGATGGAACATGCACTGGACACAGGGCCATGACGTAAGTTCACTGGCCTTTGGCCCATGAAGCTTTAAACTGAGATTCAAATGGCACAATAAAGCTGATTTATAATTAAGGAAAGAAACAAGAGACAGCAGGTTGGTTCCGACGCTTGGCTGCAGGTACCTTTTTAGTGAACAATCTAAGTCCAAAAAGGGACATAACTGTTTAAAAAAATATGCTGACAGTTACCTGCCCTTCTGGCATGGTTCCACTTTTGATGGTAGACAAGTAGCAAAACTTTGAAGTAAATATTATCAGTAATAACAGGGACATGAGAAAATGTCAAATTTTTGCTTGATGACAACACAGAGGACCATGACAGGGCAAGAGCAATACCTTGACCTTTTCTTCTAAAGCAGACTAGCCAAGAGTTCACCGTAAGTAAACCTACCACAACTATAGTTGCTATGATGGACACTGTAGATCAAGATCAGACATTATAAAAAGTGTAGTCTGATCTTGGACCAAAAGTAAGTAATCTGGTACCCGAGAGCCTCGAGTTCATATTTGACACTTTTTCAGTGACCTACGGTACTTTTTTACCTGATGTTACCTGTTTTCACACTTATCTGAGGTATCATCAAGACAATTATTCTGACCGATTTTCATAAGTGTCCTACTGAAAATATGGCCTCTAGAGTGCACACAAGTTTTTGCTAAGATTTTTCCTATTGACCTACTTTTTGACCTAATTTCAAACTTATCAGATATTATCAAGGCAAACATTCCTACCTCATTTCATGAATATCAAACTGAAAATGATTGTGACCTCCAGAGTGCATATAAGGTTTTCCTTAGATTTGTCCAAGTGACCTACTTTTTAACCCAATGTGATCCAATTTCAAACTTATTTCAGAAATCATCAAGGTTAACATTCTAATCAATTTTTATGAGAATCAAACTGAAAATGTGGCCCCTAGAGTGCATACAACGTTTATCTAAATTTGTCCCACATACCTACTTTTTGACCCAACTTGACCCAATCAGATCAAAATGTCCAAGCAGATTGGAGGAATACCAGAAAGTGTAGAAAGTATTCTCCCACTAAACTGGAAATGGCTGCTATTGTGGAAGGAGGTATTCCCAAGAAGAAAGGTGCACACAAATTTGTGTAGTTCTCTACATAACTTTACTGAGAAGATCTCTTGAAAAGCCCTACTGGGAGTTTGACTAGGTAGATCAACAAATTGATTTTTTGTAAAGCATATCCTGGAAAATGGTATATACCCTTAGTATTCCTACAGGGGATTTTCTCTCCCAGCAGAATACATTCCAATGTGAATATTGCTTATAATCTATACTTGTAACAGAAAGTTTCAAGCTGTAAGAATTTCAACCATATCTCATCCAATTCTTATGTTGTAAATACAATTGATGATTTTTTTTTACTGATTGTGTATTTAAAACATGCTTTGGCAGATATCCTGAGAATTAAGATTACAAATTGTTTATCGTAAACGAAGCTCTTTAAATGCAATTCTGGTAAAATTAGGTCTAATCATACTACATTTAAAGTCACAGAGACAACAATTAACAGATGACTATACGCCACGTATTTTGCTTACCATGACCTCTGTATTTGCACATTAGTCAAACCAAGTTTGTCATTCTGTCAAACTTTGTTTCCTTGCTGATTATTTTTTTCAGTTTGTTTTTGCTAAAATCAGTCTGTAATTTGACATACTCATTTTATTTGTGTGTGTGTCCAATTTACACATAACATGTCAAAGTTACCCACATATAGGTACATTGTCATTGAGTGTACCCCTGCTGCACCATTTAAATAAACCTGTAATAGGTAAAAGTTCTTCCTGTTATGTAAAGTCTGGCAGCCTAAATTTATCAGTGCCTGAGTTTCTCGCTTTAAAAGTTTAAAGTTACAAAATTACACATTTCTACCTTGTTTAAATGTCAATAAATGTATTGCAAAAATGTGTTGCACTTTAGTGGACACAAAAAATTCAACAAATTTCACATGAGTCTGACATATTCCCTAATAACCACCCAGACAACGTTTTACTTTGACAAGGTGCTTTCAGTCTTATTTCCTTCCTACTATCTCTTGCTTCAACACCAGTCAAAAAGGCAGCCATCGATTCAACAACAAGATGGCAGATCTCTATCACAGAATAACTAATAATTATGGCAGATCTGCATCTACTAAAGTGCAAACGAGCCAAATATCCTTTTACTGCAGACACCTTCTTATTCTTTATGTTCAGTAGGCTTGCCTGCAACTGAATTGCAGATATTAGGCCAACATACTGAGAAAGCTTGACTAGAATAACACCGCATGCTTTGGAGCAATAGATACAATCCTGTTCTTCTATTTGTTTGTTGTTATATAAATAACTACATGCTAAAAACTCTTTGCTTGTGTCTTAAAGATAACACCAATTTTGACCACATGTCAGTAGTATCAGCGTCCTTCATGCATTTGTCCATGCATTCCTAGTGCCTTCTCTGAAACCATGTGTTGTTTTCTAAAAAAAAAAAATGTGTATACAGTCATCACTCATGGTAAAGAGTTGAGTTTTGTCTTAACAAGAGATTTGAACTTGCAACCACTACATAACAAGCCATTTGTGTTACAAGCACAGCTACAGAAGCCTGCTTTGTACAAAAAGCATACTAAAAGGAGATGCAAATGAATGTTCAAATATTCTAAAATAGCATATTTAACCCTTCACCAAACTATTCTGAGTTTTAACAACCCAAAAGAAGAAGACTTTTGAAAACATTGTGGGAAAAGGAGAAAATGCTAGTAAACCAGGATTTTCTCCTCTTCCCACAATGTTTCCTACCTGTCTTAGAACAAATTTCAACTTTTGAGTTAGATTATATTTGTCGTCTGCAAATGCTTTGAATTTGAACAAGTCCAACATTTTGTTGTTTGGTACAGAGTTAACAGAATGTTTCTATTCACTATTTCAAATATCCACCACTCTCTATCCTTACAATAATGAAAATGTGGTGTATTTTGTTTCACATCACATAATTTACAGATGTAGTACCTCAAGAGAAACAGAAAATCTTGATTAAACATAAATACAGTCATGTCAAAATAAACAAGATGGAATCTTATCATTCAAATGAAAGTTTAGTGGAATGTTCACAAAACAAAACAAAGGCCATTTTACAGTGACATATTACAACTCAAACAGCAAAACTGAAACAGCAAAACTAAACAAACAGAAAAAGATCTGATTCCTGCAAATGTTGATCACAAAAAATATTCACAGTATAAGGTTTTCATACTTGAAAAGAGAAAAACTTATAACTCACATTTTGAAAAAAAAAAAAAAAAAATGACACATCAAACAGTATCTGTGCCAACCTACTTGATCCAAATAAATTCTCAAGTACTATACACTTTATCTTTTTACAGTAAGATAGAATTTTAGACACATCCATACTGAAAGCATTTGCAGATGACAAAATAAATGTGGCACAAAACATGGAAGTTTTCCTTGAAAAGGTTAAAAAAATGCTGTGGAAAGAGTGAAAATGCTGGTGACCAGCATTTTCTCCTCTTCTACACAATATTTTTAAAATCCTACTCCCTTAGGGTCGTTAAAACTCAGGAGTGTTTGATATAGAGTTAATGCCTATGTTTTAGCATAAACAAACATGACTTTTCATGACAAATTTGGATCTACCACACAAAAGCATAAATGATACGAAGGAAGAATATTTTGAAAGAAAAAAAAAATACCCTCTTTCAAGTTGCGTGGAAAGCATTGGGGAAAAAATAGATAAATTGCTTTTAGAAAGCATCTGCTTTTCCCTCTGTTTCAAAAATCTGATTTGAAAGTTGTATATGTGCAGGAAAGGATTAACTCTTTATCAAATGGTATAACATACAGTCATTTTCACTATAGACAGAAAGAGAAGTAGGAGAGTCCTAAATTTGGACATAACAACTCAATGTGGAAATATTAATGTATCAGAATATTAAAGTCAAACAATGCAGGCATTATGTGTCATTAAATCTTTACCAGACAACAAAACTTTCCTCTAGTCCAAATTGAAAGTATTTGTAGACAACAAATCAAATGTAGCTTAAACAGTGGCTTTTATGTCTGAAACAGTGGAAAACACTGTGGGAATAAGAGAAAATTCTAGTTACCAGCTTTTTTCCTTTTCCCACAATGTTTCCACAAGCCTTATTCAGAATGATCATTTAATCTCAGGATTGTTTGGTAAAGGGTTATGACACAATATCAAAATAACAATGAAAATGCAATGTTTTGATTAACAATTTAATAAATACTCATTTATCTAGGAATGAAGCAGACAATGGAATGGAAAGACACAAAAAACTGACACCATACATACCATAAACTCTGTTCATCAATGAAAAGAAAAAAAAAAGACTTTTTATTGCTTTTCAACAAATGATTAACCCCCCCCCCCCAAAAAAAAAAAAGCTCTATATTAGACAATTTTTTTCAAAAACATGACTGAAAACAATATTTCTGAAAACAATATTTAAGTTTGCCAGCTTAATTTTAAAATTCAAAGTCAAAGACCTTCAGATAAAAAAAAAAGTTATATTTTTTTTTCCTGAATATGATTTGGTTGAAAACATATTCTATGAACTTTAAGGTCTAAAGATCATTCATCTAAGTTCAAGATAAAAGTTTTTGTTAAATACCTAAAATAAATTGTTCTATCTTAAAGATAGAAACATTTTTTTTCCTGAATATGATATGGCTGAAAGCATATTCTATGAACTTTAAGGTCTAAAGATTATTCATCTAATTTCAAGGAAAAAGTTTTCGTTAAATATCTAAATAAATTGTTCTATGTTAAAGATAGAACATCTATTACTTAAAGCACTAGGTCGGAAGTTCGTTTAACTTCATGTGCAACACTTCATTCTTCAAAGTTCAAGGTCAAACCTTAATTATTATACGTGTATAAACTATAATGGACAAAAATGTTCCTAATTAACCCTTTACCAATAGAATCCCATGTTTCTATCACCCTGAAGAAGAAGGCTTTTGGAAAAAATTGTGGGAAAAGGAGAAAATGCTGGTTACCAGTACTTTCTCCTTTTTCCACAATGGTTCTTTCTTTTGAATTATTTCAAAGCTGAATTCCAAAAAGACAAATCTACAATCTTGCAGTCTGGTAAAGAGGTAAATACAATGTCAATCCTGTACACTGTTATCAATACTGTCAGAAGTTGGACTACTCTACAGTTTTATCTTGTAAACCACAACCAATTCTATGAGGTTCATCTTGTATGCCACAATCATTTCTACACAATTTTATTGTGTTACACTGCTGTCAATTCTAAGCAGTTTTATCTTGTATACCACTATCAATACTGTCGTTGGTCTGTCTATCTCCTTGTCTCTCTATTCCTATTGGCTGCCTCTCTAGATATGCTAGAGCCATCTGGTAACAGAACTGGTACTGCTCCTGAAAACATAAAAAAATGTACAAAATTCTTTTAGCCTGTTACCAAATATAATCCAAATTATAGGCACCTGAAGAAAAGAAAATGTGTTGGTTTTGTGCTTGATGCCACTTCTTTGGCAGGGCTATGCATAAACCTGATGAGAAAAAAAAGTGAGTCCGTAAAAAATTGAAAAATATTTGAATTTGAAGCAGTTTTTCTCAAAATGTTCTGTGGTGTATGATTTTGATCTGTATTGCAACTATAATACAGTACTTCCTATCTGGAACTTTTGAAAATAAAGATGCCCTTTCATTTACCTTTCTCACAATTCCTTTCTGAAGTTAATTCCTAAACATAGATTGTTTACCATGGCAATTGGTGAAACTTGGGATGTTTGTCTTTTTTACTGTTGGTGATACATTGCACTGTCTAACTGACATATTTTTACTGTCATTTCTGTTTTTTATTTTCCTCTTGCATTTGTTTACAAGTTACAGTGGATGTCCTAATAATCTCACTTTGCTAGACCTTTTATTTTCTAGCCAAATTTGTACAAGAGTGGTCCAATAGCAGCAACTCTATCTGACTGGCAATGATGATTCTTACTTCAGTGATGAAAGGTCGATATGGCCTACAACACACTAAAAGGGGCATTCGGACATTTGCATAAAGTGTCATCTCCGGTCAGCCCGCGCAGTCCGTGCAGGCTAATCCGAGATGGCACTTTACGACTACATTAGATTTTGTGCTATAGTAGAATTACGCAAAACAGAAAATTACCTAAAAATGGAAAGTGTCGTCTCGGATTAGCCTGCGTGGACTGCGCAGGCTGATCCATGACAACACTTTACGCAAATGTCCGAATGCCCCTTTTCGCGTATTGCAGGCCATATAAAAAATCCTTAATAGTCTATTGATACTTTAAATAATTTCCAATCACAACTTAATGGTTTTCAGGTCCAACTTAGGTTAATTTAGGACCCTGCAGTCTGACCTTGAGCCTTCACTGTCTGACATTATGTGTAATACTTTGATCCAATCCTGAACTTTTGACCTTAGCTGTTAAAAAGGCGTTAAGCACCAATACAAACAAACAGTTCTGAACTTATATGCCCCTTTTACTGCTTAAAACTTTCCATCTTTTATTTGATTAAGATGCTCTAAAAGTCTAAGAAAATTACAAGTTCCAAGCTAATTCCTTGAATAAAGAGTTAAAACCTAAACCTTAAATCATGTACTATTACCATAAAATCTATTTTCTTATGGAAATAGGAATTCCACTGTGCTTGTTCTAACAAAATCTCATACAGTTTCAGAAAACAGTGTGAATTTGTGCAATGAAACTTTCCCATCTTCTGATAGGTTTTTTCCCCCCTCTGTCTCTATATTGACTCATAAAATCCCATTGCTCTTATCAAACATGTTCCAATGCACCACAAGAAACTCTACAGTTACACAAAGCCAGTCACCCAATAAACACTACAATGAATACTTACTTAGGACTTAAATGTTTGACAAATTTAGCTGTAAAGACTGAAAACTATTCTTTAGAAGACTTTCAAGCTGTATGCAAGCTAGTCTTTACTACACAATCACATGTTTTAATGACCCCGAGAAAGAAGCCTTTTGAAAACGTTGTGGGAAAAAGAGGCAATGCTGGTAAGCAGCATTTTCTCTTTTTCCAAAAATGTTTTCTACCCCATCAAAAGAAATTCCATCATTTAACGCACATATAACTTGTCATCTGCAAATGCTTTTAATTTGTCAAGTCTATACCTTACTTGTGTTGTACAGTTTATGTGTATTTGATATCTAACGTTAAGAAACATAAAGCTATACACAGTACACTTATCCAAAATTTCCTGAAACTTGAGGTAAAACAAAATAAAGTCCTGATTGTTCTTTAACCCGGTTATCTTTCGAACCTAAGCATCCAACATTAAACATACTCAAAATTACTGGGTTCTAAATTTAAGAGTATTGATTAATTGGAAGATGAGTTAAGTGGCATTCAAGGGTTTTTCAGTCATATCACAGTGGCAGCTGAATAATTCATAGGTTTCCTGTGTTTCACCAAAGCCTCAAGCTAGGGCTTCAAAGTGCCTTGCCCAAAAACACTCTGACACAAAACTCAAGAAAACTGTGATCAATCCTTACCACAGAGATGAGTTTATGTGTTAAAGACCCAAGGTCAGTTTAAATCTTAGGTTGCTAAGCACAATTCAAGGACCTTTTGCAGACAGTGTAGATCAAGATCAGACTGCACAGAACATGCAGTCTGATCTTGGATCTACCCTGTCCAATAAAGAGATATTTTTCCCCAAAAACTACCTTTGAAATAACAAAATTTGGGTCTTTACTATCAGCTTGACCGTTTCATTTTACTTACTTAGCAGGTTAAGGGTCAACAAAATGCCGCATGCAAAAAACTTTTTTCTGTTTTACATTAGAAGCTGAATACAGTTTGGCAAATGGAGAAACTGCAGTAAGCAATTTCTACATGGTACATTATGTATTCTGCCTTATTGTGCGTGTACATGTACTTCACTGTCAGTGTAAAAACCTCATTTTTTTCAATAGCATCTAAAAGTCCTTTGAACAGTCACAAAATAAGACTTTAACCCTTGCAAAGCTAAGTAAATTGAATTTATATTCTCAGTACGTAGTTAATTGCAGATACTGCAATTCAAAGCTGTTGTTTGGTCAGATTATCTTGCATAGTATCTGATAGTGTAGATCTAAGATCAGATGGCACGATGTGCAGTCTGTTCCTGATCTCCACTTTCTGCCAAAGTAAATCCATGTTTAAACAAGAGGACCATGATGGTCCTATATTGCTCACCTGAATACTAAGCAGTAAAGGTCTACAATGAAGATAAATACCAAATATTGAGGTTCAAGGCAAAATGATAATGAAACAAAAGCGGCAAATTGTCGCAAGATAAGTCCGTCCCACCGCCAGTTGTCAAGGAGGTATAATAATTGCAAAGGGCAGGTAATGCAACAAACATGTTTACCAAGTCTCAAGTCAATTTGACTTGAGACTTCAAAGTTCCGTTCCGGACAAGCAAGAAATACTGTAAAAATGAAGATCAAAGTGGAATTACTCAAAATCTGATCTAGGCAGAGTTATTGTTCTTGCGCACTGTACTCGGTAATATTGCAACAAACATGCATACCAAGTTTGAAGTTGTTCTGACTTGAGATGACAAAGTTATATTCTGGACAAGAACTAAATGCTGTAAAAATGACGATCAAAGGGAAATAACTCAAAGACAGCATGAGGTAGAGTTACAATTCTTGTGCACTGCACTTCCACATATTGCAACAAATAAGCATACCATATTTCAAGTCATTCCTACTTAAGATGACAAAGTTTTGCTCTGGACAAGCAAGAAATGCTATAAAAATGAAGGTCAAAGAGCAATAACTCAAAATTCGTGCTAGGAAGAGTTATGGTTCTTGTGCACTGCACTCTGTAATTTTTCAACAATCATGCATACCAAATTTGAAGATGTTCAGGTTTGAGATGACAGAGTTATATTCCGGACAAGCAAAAAATGCTGTAAAAATGACATTCAAAGGGAAATAACTCACAGACAGTAACACGTAGAGTTATGGTACTTTCACACTACACTCCGTATTATTGCAACAACTACAATGCCAAGTTTCAAGTCAATCGGACTGGAGATGACAAAGTTATGCTCCGGACAAATAACTATTCTACAGAACTTTCTAATTCAAGGGCAAATAAATCCAGTTGTTCTAGTCCGATTAGATCCATAATTGAACTCATCCTAGATCTTTTGGTCAAAATATATATGACCATAAAAGAGGGAAACTTTGCTTAACACATGTTGGAATGGTAAAACTTTGCAGTATAATTAATTCGTTGTACGGTCAGGTGGCAGGGGACTTGGAAACTTGTTCACGGCTATGGCGAATAATGTTGCCACCTCGCCTTGGGCTCGAGGCGACATGAATCACCACAGCTGTGAACAAGTTTCCAAGTCCCTTGCTACCTGACTGTACAACTAATAATGTTTATGTTAAAAAGGGTAAAGTAAGACACACAGAAATTGTATCTTGCACATCTGCAGTTCCTTGTTCATCAATGTATAAAGTTTCAATATGATGACAGCAAAACTGAGGGTGTTTGTTTATTAAAGCGTTTTCAACCTTATTTCACTTATACTGCAGTGGCCAGTGCACCTAACCATGCTTTCCTTGAGCTTCTTCTACCAGTACTATGCACACCATTCTATCTAGGCCAACGGCTGTTTTCCCACATAAGTTTCACTGAAAAAAATGGTCTGCTGTGGGAGACGGATAAATCCCGTTACTATGAATAATATCAATGCTTGAAAAGAATTTCACCAAGTTAGGGAACTGACTCCTTGACAAAAATGATGGAGGAGTTCACAAAACCAAACACTTTTGTGAATGTCCACAGACATAAACACAGAGTAATTCCCGTGTAAACATTAGTGCAGTCCAACCTGTAGTTGGCAAGCTACAAGATACTGGAAATGTGCTTGCTTAAGACAGGTACTTGCTAAGTACAGGTACATTTAGGTATAATCACCGTCTCTGGGAACTCAACATTTGTTTTCTTAACTCTTTACCAAACGACAAAGTTTTAGACCTATCCTATTTGAAAGCACTTGCAGACGTCAAATTAAATTTGGTTCAAAAGATGAGATTTGTCAGCAATTGAGTAAAAACATTGTGGGGAAAAAACGAAATTATCTCCATTTCCCACAATGTTTTCCAAAGACATCTACCTCTGTGTTATTTAAACTTGGCAACATGTAGCTTAAAGGTTGATACAGATTGCTTGCTTATTTGAGGTAGCCAATAAAACAGGTTCTACTGTATTTCAGTGGTATTAAAAGTCAACATAACTGACAAAACCATTGAATATATCCCAACATACCACATTTTCAACGAATTGAGGCCTATTTATGCGTATCTGTTTGACTGTTTGATACACGTCCACCTCCATATCTACTCTCATCCTTTCAAAAATTAAACTGCAAGCACAATATAGTCCACTTTTACTAGCACCATTCCTACAAATAGAATGGAAAGACAATATAAGGACATAAAACTTCTGCAGATAACTTTTTTCTGTATTGCAGGAACTTTTGAAAACATAGTGACCAAAGGAGAAATTGCTTTCTTCTTTTGCCACCATGTTTTCAAACACATGTGTTCTAATGCATTAGACATTTCTAATGCTGACTTTCCTGTTTTTCAAAAATGTTTTCAAGGTCTTTTGCCATAGATCTGTTTCAGGAAGCAACAAGTTCACCCATTACGGTAAACAAAAAACTTTTTGTTCACTTTTTTCCCCAGTCAATACAGGTATGTCAGATTGGTCATACAGAGTATGGCTAATATATGCAATAGTTACTGATTCACATTTATAATTTTTCATGCTTGTTTTTAAGAAAATAAGGGGGAAAATCTAAATTTTAATAGGAGCTGCTTCCAAAATCAACTTTACAAGGCCGAAATCTTGGTATCATCCAAGTCATATTTTTTTTATTATCCCCTGCCGAAGGCAGAGGGATATAGTTTTAGTATTGTCCGTCCATCCGGGACAATATCTCCAATACCATTGGACGGAATTTCTACATGTGTGCAATAACCTATTCCGCCGATATACTTTTTTTCTTTTTTTGATTCGATGCAAAATGGCCGATTGGGAGCGATTTTGAGTTACGCGGTCGCATATGTTTTTGAAAAGGTCTTTTTCGGCGGGGGATATCATTTCAACGAAAATGCTTGTTTTCACTTATAATTATAGGGCATACTCATGTATAATTTGAGGTAATTAACTTTATCTTACATGCAATGTACAGTGACTGGACCTTTTCCATTCTGTCTGGTCCACTCCTGAACAGCATCTGTCAGTCTGAGCAAGGCTGAATTACTGGCTGGCACACTTTTATAGTCTGGCCAAGCATTGAACTGGAACTGTTTTACAGCTCTGTCTTCACCCTGTATACAAAAAAAAGAACACAGCATGCAGGTGTCAATACTCAGCTACGTTTTTCAGTGAAAATTCTTAGTCAAAAGAGGTGCATAAATGTATCTGCATTTTTTTAGGGTTTCCTACCCTTCTTGTATGGCTCCCCTTTTGAAAATCAGGAACTTACCCAAGTTTAAAGTAACTATCAGTTGGATGAAAATATCAGAAATGTTGAAGTTTTCATGAGACAGTAATAACGACAATGCAGTCGGAGATAGGGCTATAAAACTACCATCATATTTTTTACCTTGTTTGTATTGGAGTTTAACGCTGTTTTAACAGCTTAGGTCATGTCACTGTCGTCAAAGCACCTATGTATTAGTTTCCTGGCTTTCCAAGCCACTGACTACTTTTCTCACATGTGTCAGAGGTCAGAGGTGAAAAATCCCTGGAGAGAAAGTTTGCCTCAACTGGGTATCAAACTCCTAACCACCAGGTCACGTGTCAGGTATGCTAACCACTGAGCTACCCTGCCAGGCTGTTTTTTAACAAAAGCATTCGAGCAACAAATAATACAAGGAACATAATGTCACAGATTTAATATTGACTTCATTAAATGGCTAGAAGATATACATCATTGCAGCAACTGCAGCTAAGTTTGTTGTCTTTATTTCAAGGTTGAGGATATAATAATAAAAGGATTATATATTTGACACATATTTGACCCCTTTTCTAAATCAATCAACCAATCTCTGTCTCTCTCTGTCTCCGCCTCCCTCCAGAAAATTGTGTTGTTAAAAATCTCTGTGAAAGGACTACAAAAAGGTTGAATAGAGTAATCCTACTGACTGCTAAAGATTCTTACAATATTTTGCAAAATAATGTAAATGAGAACTACACTGAGTAGTCTTGTGATGTTTTGGACCTCCCTCTAAGTTCAGGATATTCACTTTTGTTTGAAATTAAAACTTTGAATATTGAAAATAAAGCATTTTGGAACAAAATATATTTAAAAGTGCATAAAGTGTTCTACTTACCTTATTTCTATTGGTTAGTTTAAATGTTCTAACAGTAATGTTGGAATCTGCCTCTGAGGAAAAAAGTAGTTCTATACTCAAAGGTCCATATTCTACAGTGTATCCATACTCCTCTGGCCAGTAAAGAGCACAGGACTGAAAGGTATAAAGGAAAACAGGATCTTGTGAAATAATATTACATTGGATTCTACTTATTTGCAGTGCCTATTTGTAAGAGAAAAACTTGCTATTAAGAGATCATTTTGTTAAACCTCTTTCTAGACTAGTCTAGAAATCAGAAGAAAGATGCAGGCAATTGTTTCATTCTAGTGACAGAAATTCAGCACTGGGATCCCTATCATTTAATGAAATAATAATTTCTTAATTATGTTATTCCAAAATAAATAAATTTTAAAATCGTATTTCTTTTACTTCTTATTTGAGTACATAGCGCCTGAAACAATCCTCCCTGTTGGTGATGGTGATCCTTCGTTTCTTGTGAAATCCAAAGCAATCTCAATGAAACACAACTTTTAATGCAGATCTTTGGTTTCATCGTTTGTCTTACAGTTGCTATCATGTATTTATGTATATCATTAAAACATTTTAAACATGGGTTATGCACCTGAACCTGAACCCTAACTTTCCATCTGTTTGGTTAAATGGTGGGGAAATTCTGCTTGACACCATAAAATGATCACTGTATAGACAATTCCATTTTAATGTAATGATTTCATAGTAACAAATAATGAATGGACCCATACCGTCAAATGGGACTTATATGTGTAACTATTTTCTTTGTTTTTTGCCACAAATTATTAAGTCATTTCACATTCATGCCTGTAAGCCAATTGTTTGTTACAAATTGATTAAATAACAAACCATATAGACAAAAAGTCATTCAAGGGATGAGGTAAAGTTACAATTTTTGCAAAGTTAGTGATAGTTTGACATCTGATACACTATCAAGTTAGTGGTAGTTTTGACATCTGATACACTATCACAATTGGTCCGTTTTTAAATAGTTGCTGAATTTGGCTTTAGCTTCTTTTCCCTTTGGTAAAAATCAAGATCAGACTTTATGTTTTGTGCAGTCTGTTCTTAGATCTAAATTAACTATTATTATTCTACATAAATGAACTATTCTGACCAAAATAACATTCAAATAGGCATTATTCCTACATAAAAAGAAATCCATTTCATTAAGTGCTCAAAGTGCACAACCTGGTATTCTTCCAATAGTTGATATAAAGATCAACAACCAGTGTAGTAAAGAGCAAATTATCACTGCCATGCTGTCAACACAAAATGGCTTCTGGGGATAAATGGACAGGCAGATGGACAACCTGATTCAAGACTGGCCTCCCCACCCGCTTTGTTATGAGGGTATAATTAAATATAATTACACACACACAGGCCGACATATATTGCTTAGGCAGAGAGGCAGTTACTCAATCCTGGTAAAGTATTCAGTATCCTTGTTTGTCTGTTTCTTGTAGAACTCATGGTCACAGCTGACAACCCCTGACAACCCAGTGACAGACCATGTAGATACATTGTAGGACAGCCTAGTCTTGTGTCATTGTGCAGGACTTTTCCAAAGGAACAGTCAACATTGCACATAAAAGACCAACAATCTCGTGTTTAAATGACCCTCAAGTAGAAGGCTTTCAGAAACATTGTTTGTAACCAGATCCAATCATTCGAGCCATACATAGTTGTTGTCTGGTGTCTGCAAGCATGTTAAGTATGGGCAAGGTTAATATTTCTTGTCTGGTAATTTGTTTTGTTTGTATTGGAGTTTAATGCCATTTTAACAGCTTAGGTCATATCATGGCGGTCAGTGATGCACCCATGTGTTTCCTGGCTTTCTCACACCAGTACAGACACAACTTTATTTCCAAAGCCACTCACTACTTTTCTCACATATATCAGAGGTGAGGCGTGAAAAATCGACGGAAAGAAGGTTCACCGCAACTGGGTATTGAACCCTCAAACTCCAGGTCATGAGTCAGATACGCTAACCACTGAGCTACCCGGCCGGGCCTTGTCTAGTAAAGAGTTAAAATTATTTGTATAGCAGTGTTTTCATGACATTTGTTTTAAGTTTCTTTTTTCTTTACCAATACCTACAGAACTATCTTGACTTGTGAAAGTTCATTGGTAAACCATTTGTATCACACTATTTTTATGAAAACTGTTTTTTTTTGTACCCCATATTCTTTCATTTTTTTCTTTAATACAATACCTTCACTTATAACCTACCTTGTCATTTCTATCAAATTCATTCAGCATCACGACAGTATCAGAGTGATAATCATACAAAAGTCGCCAGAAATCTGCAACCGTGGATGGCAGTGGCATCTGTGTAACTATGTAGGCATCCCTCTGTGTGTAACTCTGGTAAACAATAACAAAAACAGATGTTTAACCCTTTACCAAACAATCCTATGTTTTAACAACTCAGAAGAAAATAAGTAAAAACATTGAAGGAAAAGGAGAAAATGCTGGTTACCAGCATTTTCTCCTTTTCCCACAATGTTTACTACCCTTTCAATGACATATCCTGTGGGTATTTGTTTTCAGTAAATGCTTTCAAAATTGATCAATAAAAATTTTGCCATTCAGTAAAGAGTACGCTGAACTTTTGTAGCTCATTGACAACCAATTTAGCTTGAATTCCTGAGGTTGCAAGTTTGAATTATGCCATGGCCAAAACCCTTTTTGAGGATTCATGATAGTTATAAAATGATACAAAATAACTCCTCTCTTATTTTTGTAACTCTATTTATTTCAGAGAGCAGCAGATGACTTGGGAAGTAAAGCAGACAAGTATAAAAAGACACAAAAGTTGTGAGTCAATGATTCAAACAGAGAGATGTCAAAAATATTTCATCCAGTCTTATAAAAACTAATTTATGGCATTGAAGCTGGCAATAAAACCAAATGCAACTATAACATTATCAAGTAATATCACCATGCACTTGAGGTATGATTTACAGATATGAATTTATGTTTATAAACAAATAACAAGTAAAAAAACACCATTTTATGTCCTGAAGGACCCATTGCCTCTTGAAACAGTTTTTCTGTAGAGAATTTTAATAACATGCATAATATGATATATAGAAAAAAATATAAGCAGCCCTATGGGAAAAGGAGGTTAAATGCATCTTTATAGCACATTTTACCGTGCAAGTCTGTAGTATAATATAATAATATGGATAAACTTTGTCTAAAAAATGGCTGAATCATTGGGTAGAATTATCCTTTGACATGCAGAAAATCAAAAGATAGCAAAAGGATTTGGTTTAGATCAGCCTGCACAGAGTGTCGGTCAACTCATTGCTCTGCCCACTGGGGTAACATGGTCAGAAAAATCAAAAAGCTCAGTCAAACAAGATGCAAAAACCTCAGTCAAACAGTAATTTATGCTATTATGGCATACAAGCAAAGGCAGGTACTCCTATGGGTAGGGTTGACTATTGAGGCCAAAATCTACTATTGCAATAGTATTGACATTGGAAAAAAATACTATTGCAATAGTATTGATATTGCCTGTTACTATTGCAATACTATTGCAATACTATTGGATGAATTGCAGGAGATGAATTTCACCAAATTACATCTTGAAACCATGTTTTAGACTAATACTTTCTCTGAGTAGTTTAAATTCTACTTGAGTATAGTTTTGAATAGCAAATAAAGGGGAAAATAGAGTTAAATGCAAGATGCTCAATAAATTTCAATGACAATTTTTTCTAAATGCAGATTGCTCACAAACAATTTAACATACCTAATTACTCTGAACTTTTGAAGAAGTCAGCTTTTAAGTCTGATTGATATATAACAGCATGCAAAGCACAAAATGCTGACAAATGCTGATGGTTCATAAACACACCTAATAAAAAGTAATTATAAAGCAACTTTAAACTTTCAAAGAAATCACCTTTTAAATGTGAGCCCTTAAGGTTTTTTTTTGAGTTGATAGAATTTATCTAATTTTACCCATAATTGGCCAATATATTCAGACAGAAAAAATAATTATTTTTGTTTAGTCTCTAAATCTTTAGGAAATTATCAATCTGAAAAAAAGGGGGTGGCCGAAATAATAGGTTTTACCTTGTTGTATGTGTATACAAAAAGTGTGTTATATTAAGATATTTGTATAAATTTACTGCTTATAGTCATTAAAAAGCTGAAAAGACGATCTGAAGTGACTCTGATCGGACAATGTCAAAGAGACATTTTGTTGTGTCATGGGTTTCCGTGTTTTTTACTCCGATCAGTTTTTCATGTCTGTTAATTTCTGGCTAGGTATTTCCACATGATTTGATAAAAAGATTGTCAATGAGGGTAACAAGTAACTTCAAAACCTGTCATTTTTCACAAGAAAAGCGTATAATGGCCTTTTTTGTCCATGCATTTTCTTACGCGAAGTCTCTGGTGTAACCAGAATTTGTTACGTGAATTGCAATTCTATAACGTGATTTACGCAATAATTTGCGCGAGTGGGAAAACTGTTAAACATTATCTTACCTTTTTTAGCCCTAGAAAGAAGTATCTTTCTAATACGAGTTAAGTCATAGTACAAAAGTGGATGGTATAGAACCAAGATCAGACAGCGTGTTCTGTTTAGTCTGATGTCTATCTACACCATCCGCCAACGCTTTGAAAATCGCCATCTTGCCATCAGCAGAGTAAATCAGAACGACCATAATCATGTAGATCTATATTACAAGCCATCTGTCTACAAGATGCCTGTCGGCCTGTCGTGGGTACACAAATGTTTGCAGTAAAATTTGGATAAGGGGTATGACGTATCACGCAAATCATTCGAAGCGACTCAGTTGTAACGCACCTGTTTAATTTACACACTTAAACTGGTCTGCGAGAAGAAACTTATATCTGGCTGCAGGTCGACCTCCAGTCAATTCAAAGTGACCATGCAATAAGCCTATTTCATGCACGGTTTACATGTACACCAGCTGATATAGCCTTTTTGCATTTACTAATATAGCTGTTTCAAGAACACGCCAGTCGTGTCACGTTTTGTGTAGTCAGCATAAAAAAGTGCGGCTGTTTTCTAAAAATTAATCTAATTCCTTGCAGTCGAAATAAAAGGAATGCATTCGAAATGGATTACTGATAAATAAAGAAAAGAAAGAACGAGGTTTAGTATTCATTTTTTATAGCAGATTTATTTATTGCTTATGGAGGGACAACACGCATGGTTATGGTTTTGGCGGCCTGTGTAGATTAAGATTAGACTGTAGGCAGACTGTTTGGTCTGATCTTTGATTTAAATCCACACTTTTCGCTTTGGTGAGAAGTTTTTAACAAAAACACCCTTAGTGTTGCAATTATTCTGGTCTAATTTCATGACTTGAAATTACCGCTGAGTTAATCAGCTCTCGAAGGATTCGTTTTCGTAACGATGAACATTGCTATGCAGAAATGAATATTATGCAGCCGATCATTATTGAAAACATATTCCAAAAAATTACCCGTGGAATATTTTGGGAAATTAACGTTACGGAATGTCCGAATATTTAGGAAAACTTGCTTTTGAAAGTGCTCAGAGGAAGAATTAAAAAATAAATTATTTTTGTAAATAATTAAACGTGTTCGAACTTTTAGGGCGTCCGAATACATTAGCGAATTGCAGTATTTTCTCTCTCTTTCATGTCAGTGAAACTATCGAAACTATCGATATTTGAGGTAACTATCGGCGATAGTTATCGATTTTCAACGTAACAATCGATGCAGTAGCATCGACACGCACACCATCGCGATCCATCGGTAGTCCGATGTATCGTTACACCCCTACCTATGGGTGTAGGTTTTTGAATGTAATACAGGCTAAAATTGATATAAATGCTGGTTTATTTCTAGGTTAGTTGTAAAATGGCTCCTAAAACCTCCAAAATATGTATTAAAATTACTAGTGTGCCATTACAATCTAACAGTATTTATTAAACAGGCCAAAAAGTACGGTTTTTGTATTTAAAAGTAAAAACTTCACTTACAGAGATCTTTCTTTTTTACAATTTAGTCTAAGCAATTGTAATTTTACAACTAGGACAGTACAAGACACTTTTTGCATGGCATACAGATAGGAAAGGACTACCAAAATAAACCCTCAGTCCACAATAGGCCTAATAACTAGCTTTATGTATATCTTGTCTCAAAAGACAGTATTAAAAAGAAAAGAAAAAACCAACATTCGTTGGCATTTGAGATAAAATTTTATTAAACTCATTGAGAAATAATGTTATTAAGCTCGCCAAAGGCTCGCTTAATAACTTTTTCCCTAGACTCACTCAATAAAATTCCATCTCAAATGCTAACTCATGTCAGATCCTTTATATCTGTTATTGCCTATATAAAGACCACAATTTTAAAGATGTTGTACGACTGAAAACAAGAAGAAAAAAGTATTGGTGGTAATATATGGGGTGGCATAGTGTCTTTACCTGCTTTAAGTTTGTATCAACAAATATATCAAAATACACTGACCAGTAAGTACAAGGTTTTTTAAAATCTGCCAATGAAGGAACATGTCCTTTGTGTTAAAGCAATATCAAGTCTGTGTCTACAGAGCAATTTTAAAAAGAGGAAAAATTTTGTTAGGTTGGCTTTTCAAGAAGCTTACACAAAAATAATTTTGAAGACAATAATCTGTTTTTGACAAGGGTGTTATTGAATCACATTTTGTTCAAGGGAAATTTGAAATAATCACAAAAAAGAGTTATTTCTGATTACTCATTCTAGAATGTCAACTAATTTAAAAAAAAATGGGAAAGAAATAAATTAATAAAATTTAATTCGAAAAACTCCAATCACTTGTATTATTGTATTAACAATATTTGTACATGTATTTATTTTTTTATTGAAACAAGTGTTTCAATGTGCTGCAATGGAAATTCTCCAAAAAACAATGCCATTATAAAACCATATGACCAAAATATATTAATTCATATTTTTCTTTTTTTAATCTAAAATTGTCTTACGCATCAATAGCTTAATGGTGTCACTTTCATATCAACGTCTTGAAATCATGTTTGTATGGATTAATTATGGCTACAATTTTTAGTATCAGACTAAAGATTTTTTAACAATGTACCTATGAGCCATGCTTTGTGAAAGGATGGTTTAATGCATCTGCAAAAAGTGTTGACCCAGGTCAGGCTGCCCAATCTGAGACACTTCTTGCTTTTTTCCAATTTTCCACATTTCAAACGACAGTGTACCTCACGACTCTGTCAGCTGTTATACACAATGGATTTTATGGATCCCTAATTATAGGATGACTTGCTTGCTACCATGCATCATGAAGATGTCTTATGCCCCCTTTTACGAGAGCATTGAACATATATAATCAAAACTGATAGAGATCCAGAATGTTCTAGAAAAATTTCGGACATCTGGCTTCTGCAATGCACAGAAAAATGCTAATCATTAATTGCTTTATTGATTCTTTTGATTGGCAGCAGTTGCTTAGTCAATACTTTTTGCAGATGCATTAAGCCACCTTTTCAGAGAGCACGACCTACATAAATTAAGGTTTGACATTAATAAAAGTGATATCATTAATGCAAAAGGAAACAGCTTGGTACTAGCAGTTTCAATTGTTTACCACAGTGTTTTCAAATGTCTGTTGCAAGTGAAAAACACCTTTTCTAATGAATAATATGTTTGAGTTGATAAAACTTAAAAACTTACATTCAGGAAGACAGCATTGATAAAATCATTACAATCATCTACAGGAGTGAAAAGGTGTGGCCTGAATCTGTTAGCTGAAATGACATGAGTTACATGAGTTACTCATAGGAATTAAAACCAAATAAAGAGCCAAGTTGTGGAACAACTACTATACAAGAAAACCCCACTTAACAACCACCATTTTTATTTTGTTCTATTGTGTACATGTCAAGATGTGCAAGAGGTCATACAATTAGGAATTTACATACACTTGGTCATAACTTCAAGAAACACAATATATTGTCCAATGACTCCAATCCATGTGAAAACTCTCTTGTCACTTTTGTGTGCATGCATGCAGTTTAAGATTAATTTACTGTGCATAAATTTATTTCTTAAAGAGGTAAGTCTACATAAAGTACAGGTAAGACTTTATTTCCAAATCTGTTCACAGATAGGTGAAACTCGGAAATCAGACCACCTGGCAAAAAGACCAATTAAGACTTTACTTCCAAATCTATTCATAGATAGGTCAAACTTGGAAATCAGAGCATCCACCAATAAGACCAGTTTTCAAAAGTATCAATGTGTCCTTTTGCTGTAGAAGAGGTTGTAGGTAGGAGGTTATGAGATATTGTGAATAAATTTGAAAGAAAATATTTTCATATTTTTTTTTTCTTCTACAATACTTTTATGAATCTTTTCTTTTTCTTGGTTCTTGTCCTCATGATGTTTTCCCATAACTCCTACAAAGGTCATAAATTTCCAAATGAAGCGTTTTTCTCCAGATGTAAAATCATGAGAGCCACTTTTGACCCCTTATCCTGAGTTTTGCAGGTCAAAACTCAAAGCTGTGGGTCAAATTTTTTTTATGTGATATTCAAATAAACAATAAATAAACAAACTGACAAATACAATTTTGTTTGTCTATCAGTGATGTCACTAAATATTAATATGTGCAGTCAAACAAACAATGAACTTGATAACTGACTAGATCTATGTAAAAGTGGCAGTCTTAATGATATATACATGTACCGTCAAAAATCACTATCTTTTCCGTGCGGACATTTCTTGCCATGTAATAGTCAAGGTTTGGAAATTCTTAAGGTTGAGCTGTGCTGAATTTTGTCACATTTTGCTATCAGCTTGTTTCCCTTCAGATGTAAATAAACACCACTAAAAAAAAAAAGCTTTTTCTTCGGTGTGGAAGACACTCTATGCCAAGTAACAGTCAAAGTTTCTTTGATACTTGAAACAAAACTAAACTTGTTTCCAGTTTATCTCCCAATTCTGTTGAGAATAAGTTACAAGTTACACTGTTCCCTGCTCTTGCCATAGAGTGAAGATGATTGCCACAGGACTTCAGTTGAATCTATCATTCAGATTCTTTACTGACATTTTCCATCAGATACTCCAAAAAATGAGTGCCAGAAAAACACAACTGAAGAATTTTTAAGGGCCAAACAAGTAAAAAATGCATCAAAAAAAGAAAAATAATACTCCCTGGAGAAAACACTATGAATGTATAGTAAGGTAATTTTATAAATAAATACCTGGCAAAATATTCTTAAATCTACTTTTAGCTATATTGACAGGTTCATGGGCTGCCTTGAACTCATCTTTTTCTAAACTTGGAGAAAGTTTCCTTAGAATCTGAAAAAAAAAAAAAAAAAATCATAAATTTGCATATAAACCACATAGAGTAAAATTAATCCACTGTGAAATAAAGACAAGAGGGACATTAATCAGTATAGGGCTGAAAATGTGGCCTCTACAGTGTTCACAAGATTTTTCTAAGGTTTGTAACAGTGACCTGCTTTTAGACTCGACATCAGACACCAAGATAAGCACTCTGACCAACTTTCGTAGACATTGGACTGAAAATGTTTCTCCTAGCAGGTGCACATGGTTTTTCTAGGATTTGTCCCAGTGACCTACAGTTTGACCTAATGTGCCCTTATTTCTAGCTCATCAGAGATATCATCTAGACAAACATTCTGACAATCTTCTGTATCAGACTGAGAATAAGTCTCTGGAAAGCACACTAGGTTTTTCTAAGATTTGTCTCAGACCTTTTTTTAAGACCTGTTATAATCCAATTTCAATCCAGTGAGATATCATAAAGAAAGACATTCAGACCAAGTTTCATAAGTATTGGACTGAAAGTTTGGTCTCTAGAATAAGCAAGGAGTTTTTCAAAGACTAGTCCCGATTACCTGTTTTTTGACCTGATGTAGCCCAATTTTGAATATGTTCAAGATAATTATCATCAAGACAAACAGTATGATTCAATTTCACCAGTATCAAACTGAAAGTATGGCTTGTATAATGCACACAAGGTTCAGAGATCTGTCCTAGTGACCTACTTTTTGACACACTGTGACCCAATTTCAGACAGTTCCAAGCTATTATTAGGATACACATTCTAAAACACATTTTTTCCCCCTAAGATTTATCCCACTGACCTACTTTTTGACCAGACGTAATCCAATTTCAAGCTAGACTGAAATATCATCAAGAAAAACACTGTGACCAACTTTCATGAGTATTGGACCAAAAATGTCTCCTCAAGAAGGCACCAAAGTTTTTCTAAGATTTGTCACAATGACCTAAATTTTACCTGAACAAACCAAATTTCAAACTCCTCTGAGATATTATTAAGACAGACATTCTCAATCTAGACTGATTACAAGGTTTTCAAGGGACTAAACACACTACACAAATGGATGAAAGACACAGCACAATCATAAAATCTCACCTTGAGCACTTTTTGCTCAGGTGAGCTAAAAATTGACAAGGCTCACATTTTCTTTCATGAATCTTTTATCTGTATCTGGGCTAACAAACATTTGTTTGCTATCGTTTCATTTTGCTTAAAGATTTTCTACCAAAACTTGCCTAAACAACATCTAGCTGGAAGTCTCTGTAACTATTTACCAACTAACCATACCTTAGATTTCTCCATCTTGAAATCCTTTGCAGCAAAAAAACTAAATGTGGCTAAGTAATGGGATTTGTCTTTGAAAAGAAGGAAAGCATTGTGAAAATGCTAGTTTCCCAATATTTTCTCCTTTTTTGAGAATGTTTTCAAGTCTTCTACGACAAAGTTGTGAAAACACAGGATAATTTGGTAAAATGGTTGAACCTTTACAATACAATCCGAAATTTTTAACTTCTCAGTGGAGGAAGGCTTTTGAAAAAAAAATGTGATAACCAGCATTTTCTCCTTCTCCCAAAATGTTTTCCGCTTTTTCATGGTACACCTTCCACCAACTGAGCCGCATTTAATCTCTTGTCTTCTAATACTTTGGACTTGGAGAAGTACAAAATTTGTTGTCTGGTAAAATAGTTAAACCAACTATGTATAAGAAAATCTCTTACCTCAAACTGATTTTCCATTGGTGTGTCTGACTCATCAGGTTTTAACAAACAGAGATCTTCATAAACTTCTGGGAAAGAGGAATTAGGGATCGTTGTATCCCCGGACATCAACGCCTCCAACACAGCATCATAAACAAAACTATATTGTTGCTGAAATGGGGGCAAAAAAACCTATTAGCACTAAATGAAAGAACTGAATTCTTTTAATCATAAAATTTCACCTTGAACACACAATTACAGTGTCTATTTGCTTATTTTTCTTCAACCGAGAGTTAATACATATACTGTTTCATGTCAAAATGAAATTACTTTTTCAAAAATATTACATGCAGGTTCACAATTCATATTTAAATAGCGATATCTCATATTTGCTAAATATTTATATGTAAAAATCCAGGTAACAAAATATGATTTTGCAAAATTATTACAACAAGAGGTAAAATTCTTACAATTAACAATATAAAAAATATAGTGTCAATGCAGGCTGTTTTGGACAAATAACAATGAAGCATGAGTAACACAAAAAGGCGGTGTTTGAAGATAAGTAAAATTGCTGTTTTCTTTTTTTAATTTTATGGAACACAGCCTCTGTTCCCCACAAAAGTGGTATGCTACAAAGCGAAAACAAGAGGTCCATTTGGCTCTATAGTGCTAATCTGAGAAAAGTGATCTAGGATTCATAAAGTTGAAGAGATCCTGGTGGGTTATGAAATAAAACATGTTCAAAAATCATTCAGAGTGCATAATGGGAATTAAAAATTGTATGTGTAACACTACTTGAACTGAGTGTAGCCCCAACTTTCATAAGAAATTGACTGAACATGTGCCTGTGATATTTGTCCTAAGTGACCTACTTCTTTACCCTGTGTGACCCATTCTCATACTTGTCTATTACTATAGAAACAAACATTATGATCAACAGTACTGAGAATTGGACAGAAAATGAAGCATCTAGAATAAGTACTAGGTCTTTAAAGATTTGTTCCGGTGACCTAATTTTGGACTAGTTTTGACCCATTTTCAAACTTCTTTTGTAGTATCATCAGGATAAACATTCTGACTGCTTTTCCTGATTATTGGACTGACAATGTGGCATACAAGGTTTTTCAGACATTGGTCCCGGTGACCTACTTTTATACTCAAAATGACCCGTTTTTACACTCAACTATGATATCATTAAGACAAACATTTTGACAAACAAGAGAATCAGACAGAAAATATTGCCACCAGAGTGCACACAAGGTTTTCCAAATATTTGATCAGTGACCCACTTTTTTTCCAAACATAACCCAGATTAAAATTCATCTGTGACATTATTAAGACAATTATTTTTATCAACTTTCATAAGAACTGGGCTGAAATTAAGCCTCAAGAGTGCACATAAGGTTTTTCTGAAATTTGTCTGGTGACCTACTCTTTTACCAGACTAAGCCACTATCAAAATTTATCTGAGACAATATCAAGACAAGTATTTCAACCCTTACCATGCTGATCACACATATTTACGTTTTTACTCAGTCTCTCCCTGAGTGCCGATCGCGTATATTTACGTTTTCAGGATTGAGTGCTAAACTAGCCTTGGTTTAAGTAAATATACAAATGTATGAATGGAAATTTATCACTCATCTATAACATAAACACTCTCATTGTGATCCTATCTATAAATATCATCAAGACCTCTTCAATACACAGAAATATATTGGGATTTTCCAACATCAGTGCACATTTATTCATTACGAAAAACATGGCTGTGGGAAGGATGAATGTTATGGGGTGTTAAGAGTTGAATTTTGGCATTAACGAGATTACCGATGAGGACAAACTGGATTTTGCTGATTCAGATAATGATAAATATAATGTTTTTCAAAAAGTTGCCCTAATAGGCAATAAAGATTTGCAGCAATCTGTGAATGATGCAGACTTTTTTCCTGATACCAAGAGTGGGTGAGGAAAGGACAATACCGGTTCATTTAATATGCAGTTTACCACTGAACTGGGGCAAACATGCGATTTACCTGGTGACTGACAGCCCTCAGACCCTTTTTGAATTATATGTTTAACATGTCTCATCACAAATAAGCGAAATTCTTTGAGCGAATCGGTACTGAAAAGTGCTATACTCTTTCGAATCATATGTATTGTAAAATTTGGAACTCGGAGTACTATTCAAATTGTGAAATAGTTTGCTGGAAAAAGGGCCAAACTGTTTTTGTTTTGAATTTATGTCAACTGTATAATGGTAAGAGTTTCTATGAACCAAGTAAATGTTGACTACGACTTATGACATAATAATGGATAAAATTTTGTCTGACGCCACTTTGTTTTGGTACATTAATCTAGCATTAAGTTCCCAGTATTTTATCTGTAGTTCTAATAAAGACAAGAAAATCACATCACGGTAAAGCATATTTCCTGCACCTTCTGTTGATATAATTACATCCCCAATACACAACACATGCTGGATGCTATCAGCTCATTAATTGAAATAGTGTATTGGTCAAGTGGCTATTTTTAGCCTGTAGTAAATTTCCAGGCACTGGGAGACCTGATAAGCCATACACAGGGGGCACGGTAAGAGTAAATCAACTTTCATAAGCATTGGGCTGAAATTAGGCCTAAGGAGTGCACATAAGCTTTTGCTGAAATTTGTCCCAGTGACCTACTTTTTGGCCTTGGTGACCTATTTTCACATCTGAGAAATCATAAATACAAATATTGACCAATTTTAATGAGAATCAAACATAAAATATGGCATCTAGAGAGAACACATGATTATTCTAAGATTTGTCCATGCATGACCCAATTTTTAACTCTAATATTAAAGGTATAATCTAGATAAACAATCTGACCAAATTTCATGAGTATTGCACCCAAAATGTTTGTTCTAGAGTGCACATATGCTTTCTCTAAGATTTGGCCCAGTAATCTACTTATTGACCCAACATGACCAAATTAAAAACATTCTGACAAATTTCTAGGAGTATCTGACAGAAAATGTGGACTTGAGTGCATAAGAGGTTTTCTAGGCTATTTCACAGTACCCATCTTTTTGACCAAACATGACCAATTTTCAAACTTGTATGAGATACTATTAAGGCATACAGTAAACTCCACTTATAACAATATTGCTTGTTGAGATATGTTGCTTGGGCGGTCCCTTCTGAGTTGCTACATAATTCAATACATGCGACTCCGCTTAATAAGATTTTGCTCGTAGCAACATTTCAGAACTAAAGAAGTCATTTTGAGGTCCCTGGCTGTCATATTCAATGTATATAATGATATTTATACCTGTCACTGATTATGGAAGGTGTCAATAGCTACCACAGCGAGGTGTGAAAAACTGTTATCCAACAAAAAAAAAACATAGCGTTATGACCTAAATGCCTTTCAGCATGTTTCTCAATCGTCTCAAGATAAAAAGAAACAAAAAAAATTCCGCCATTCTGAACGATGTTAAATGTTCATGCTCATAGCAAAGCTGATTTCATTCAAATAGCGATTCATACGAATACAATGCACTGTTGTAAGAATGTAGGCAATATCTTTTTATTGTTTTCTTACTTGTTGTCAGCATGCTATATGTATAATGAAGGAAACATATAATCAGATAATGCTTATTTTTGACATTGAAGGTTAGTCAGCAGTTGTAACGACAGTCGGAGAGAACAATATATTTCACTGGGTCCCTTGAATATTGTTATAAGCAGAGATTACTGTACATTCTAACTACATTTCATAATTATTTGACTGAAAATGTGGCCTAAATGGTACACACAAGGTTTTTCTAGGATTTGACATAGTGACCTGCATTTTTACCTGACATGACCCAGTTTTGGCCTGGTCCAAGCTCTTATCTAACCAATTTTCAAGAGTATCTGACTTAGAACGTGGCCTCTAAAGTGCACATATGTCTTTTTCCTAAGATTTGTTCCAGTGAACTACTTTTTGACCCCACATGACCCAGTTCCAAACTTGTGCAACATATTATCTATACAATTGTTCTGATCAACTGCCATGAGTATCTAATCGGACTGAAAATATTGCCTCGAGAGTGCTCACAAGAATTTTCTAAAATCGTTTTTCAAAGATTTGTCCCAGTGAAGTACTTTCTGACCCCGTGTGACCAAATTTCATACTTTTCCAAGATCTCATCTTATCAAGATAAATATTCTGACCAACTTTCATGAGTATCGGACTGAAAATGTGGCCTTTAGAGTGCACACAAGGTAATTGTTGACAACAGACGCCAGACACAGCACTGTCACAAAAGCTCATCTTGAGCACTTGGAGCTCAGGTGAGCTAAAAAGCTTAATGCAGTATACATAACAAGTTAAAAAAATTTCCTACCCATGTCTGAATCATGTTAACCCTGTTATTCCTCATTAACTGAGCACATTGTAACAAATCTATAACCCCATCTACTTTAGCTTGCTGTAGCAAATAGTCCACAGCTATATATGTTCCTGTTCTACCGATACCCGCACTGAAATTACAAACATATGAATATCTTTACATCTGACACTAAAATTTACACAACAAATTAGTTCAACACAAGAACCCAATATATTTTTCTCCTTTCGTTTACCATGCTGAATAGAACTTATATCAGTCATTGCCTACTCCTATCATCTTAACCCTTTATCAAACAATGTTGAAAATATTGTGGTAAAAGGAGAAATTGCATTTACTTCTTTTCCATCAATGTTTTATACCCTTTCAAAGACAAATTTCATATTTTGAGTAACTTTTTAAGTAGTCATCTGCATATGCTTTCAATTCTAAAAGGTGTGAAACTTTGAGAAAGCAGTCAGTGGCCTGGAAATTGTTCTTAGTAGTACTTCTATAAAAGTTTTAGGTATGCATTACTGCATGCGTTGGCTTCAATGATATTAACCTTATCCTGCTAAATGACTAAAATGAAATTTTCAAGTCGATAGTAATGACCCGAATATTGCTATTTCAAAGTTACATTTGGGGGAATACCATCTCCTTATCGGACAGTGTAGATCAAAGATCAGACTGCACATTCTGTGCAGTCTGATCTTGATCTACACTGTCCGCAAAAGGTCACTGAGTTGTGCTTAGCAGCCTAGGGGTTAACTGACATACTGTTGAAAACCATGTTAAGCCATAATAAAACACAAAATTTGGGACTTGTCAAAACTGAGCTAATTTGCAGACACCAAAATTTTTCTTGCTCAAATGTTGACTTCTTAAAAGCCTTCTTCCTCAAGGTCCTTATAACTTGTGATTGTGTGGTAAAGGATTAAAAAGAAAGCAAATATGCAGTCAAAACAATTTATAATTGTACCTGCAGTGTATCAATATTGGTGCCTGACTATCTGAACTGTACTGTTGAACCTTCCGTCTGAAGTTCAGCAAGGTTGTGGGATGTGTAGGAGCACCATGGTCAGTCCATGACATAAAGTGGAACTGTTTTATAATACGACTTATTTTATCCTGAAAGAGGAAGAAACAGGGGCTTACTGGACAACATGTCTTAACCAGTGCCTGACTGGCTATTTTCATACCTAAGAAATGGTTAAAATTGCAGCAAGGCCAAAGATTTGAAGGAAAGGAACATGGATAACACTGTAGAGAAAGGAACAATTGATTTATAGAGTAATGCTTCTTCTGCAAATTTTTGTTTTTTTAAATTGACTTTTCTAAGAATGGTACATTACATCCTAGAGAAACTAGTTTTGCTTTAATGTTTTTAATGACTGATCCAAATGGTGTTTTACGCCACTCTCAACATTATTTCAGTCATATCATGGCAACAGCTCACATTTTCATGTGTGTTCTGGATTTCACCAGTACTAAGCCAGGGCTATGAAGTGCCTTGCCCAAGGCCACTCCAATGAAACAGTGCTTCCAGTGAGACTTGAATCCGTGGCCTCCAGGTTACCACTTAGGCGAGCAGAGCCCATTAATATTTTGATCTTTCACTTGGGAGATTCATCATAACTGCAGTAAACAAGTTGATAATATTGGTTTTCTTTCCACTGGATAAAAGATCAAGTGAGATCACAAAATGTTACATCAAGAAACTTGTCATAGAAATCACTAGAAGCTGTGAAAATTGTTCAACCCTAAAAGACATGAACTCTTTACTACACAATCCCTTGTTTTAACATCCCTAAAGAAATGGGCTTTGGAAAACATTAGTAGCAAAGGACAAAATACTGTTAACTAACACTTTCTCCTTTTCCCACAATGCTTTCAAAGATATAACCTTGATTTCCGCAACACCCGATATGTCATCTGTAAATGCTTTTAGATGGACAATTCTGAATTTTGTCATGTGGCAAAGAAATAAAGGGTCAAGTTATATTTATAAAGTAATCAGAACATTTGAATTTTAAGAAATGAGACAATTCACCACAATTATCTTTATTTAAAATATCACTTTCATATAACAGGTCAATGTTTAACCCTTTACAGTATGAAAAAATCCTAGACTTGTTCATTTTAGTAGCATATGCAGACAAAAAAAAAAGCACAGAATGTCGATGCCAACGCTAGGCTGCAATTGCTTTTAGTAAAAATTTTAAGTTGAAAAAGGGGCATAACTATATCAAAAATACAGAAATATTTTATGGTCACCTGCCAAAAGTTGTATTGTTCCCCTTTTGATACTTAACAACTAGTCCAGGTTTGAATATCTTCAGGAATGACAGAGATATTACATAAAAAGTCACCATTTTTGAAAATTCTGCTTCAAAATAGGGGCTCAACTGTGTCAAAAATATTTTGTTGGTTACCTGCCCCTGTTGTATAGGTTCCTCTTGTAAACGACTGGTCAAAATTTAAAGTAAACATCTTCAGAAATGACAGAGATATCATAAAAGGTCAAAGTTTTTGCATGCTGACACAGATGACTTGGATACCTAGGCCATGACAATATCTTAATGTTTAATGAATAAGCTGAAAATGTCTCTCCTTTGATATTTGTCTTTGATGGAGCAGAAAACATAAATGCAAAAGGAGAAAATGTTGGAAAACAGCATTTTCTCCCTTTTCCACAATGTTTTCAAAAGGGTAGAACATGGGATTGTTTGGTTAAGGGTCAAAAAAAAAGTGTTGGCTTATCAATACACAGACAGCAGTAAACTATGGAAGGGCCATCGAAAATACTCCAAGATGTATTACAATACTTACAAAGGAAATGGTAAAAGTTCTGATCACATAGTCTGTATATTCGGCAGTGTCTAGGATCTCAACGTTCACATCTCCATATGTAAAACTACCTTCAATTGGCCAGTACTGCTCACATTTTTTCTGTTAAGAGATGAAAGTGCTGGTTCAAAAATTAGAAAGCTTGTTCCGTTACAAAAACCAAACAACACTGACTAAATGAAGGTCTACCATAATTGAACCTTCTCCAGCTCAACAAACTCTCTACCTAGACTTCCAGCAGATCATTTTGAAAACATTTATACACATGTGAAGAATAATCAGCATAAATAATGCTTAACCTCTTACCATGCATCCTGAATAACTAGCATTTACTCCTTTACCCAATGTTTTCTAACCTTGAAGAGGCAAAAGTTGTGAATATGGCCAAGTTTAAAATTATGTTGTCTGGTAAAGGGTTAATACAAATACATGCAAAAAGATTGTGGCTATAAATGGAGAAATTACTTATTCAATATTGCATGTTTTTTTTTTCCTTTCGCCACTATCTTCCCAAATGTTGTCTGATGCAAGAGGTAAAAATAATTGTTTGGAGTAGTTTATTGAACAAACAATAAAAGAAGTCCGGTAAGGTCAGATGATCAGATCCTCTTACCTTACATGTTTCCACCAAGTTTGTTAACATAACAACTTTTGTGACTTTCTCCTGCCACACCATTCTCCAGAAGTCACACAACATGGCTTTATTGGGTCCTGAAAGTTAAAAAAAAAAGTTTATTGTTTCTCAATGTTTTCTCAGATTTCTTACCCTAAAACAAAATGATCACCTCTTTTTGTTCATATTTTTTAAAACATACATTTTTATACA
This sequence comes from Hippopus hippopus, assembly GCA_946811185.2. Lineage (NCBI taxonomy): Eukaryota > Metazoa > Mollusca > Bivalvia > Cardiida > Cardiidae > Hippopus > Hippopus hippopus. The sequence continues at coordinate 32,765,260 of OX328099.1, read as the reverse complement.
CTTAGAGCCACTTGAAATTAGATTTCATTTCGGGAACTTTCAAAAGATAATTAATAAAACTGCCAACCTATATCAATGAGCAAAAATAGCCTTTCAACTGCAATGAAGAAAGAAAGAAAATAATTGAGGGAAAAAAAATGGTAGCTGTCTCCAATAGGTTTTGTGTTACAGATTTAACTTTCGGTCATACCTTGTGATGCAATGTAAGCATTCTTCTTGTTAAAACCCTGTAAATAGAGGAAGGCAGTATGCATTAAAGTTACATATGTGTGTATACATATTCATTTGCCAAATTGTTTTCAAAAACCAACTTCAGCATTTAATATGCTCTGAAGCATAAACGTGTATAATGTCGAATCATCTAAAATTGGAGTATTTTGAAGTTTGCAGCCATTTTACTTTTCTTATAAGTCATGCGACACTTAATCGATATCTAGGTTGATGATATCAAACATTTATTGATATTACCAGTATTCAGTGTCTAGAAAAACTGCAGAAAAATGAAGTTTATATAGGTAATAGCCAATCTTTAAAAGCTGATCCTCAAAACATGTGATTTCACTAATGCAAAATCCCCTCCACATAAAACTATGAATTATTTCAAGACAAAACCAAGTTTGAAAAAAATTACACTTCCACAAGGTTTTTCTGTTAATTGGTGTCACATGACCATGTCAGCAATGGGAGGTCAAAGGTCAGTCTTTTTCTTTTTAAACGCTGGTTTATTCTCACTCCTCATAACTACATAACAAAATGGCTGCCTTGTGTCAAATGCTTCATAATCACTGTAATAATTTTATGAATATTTTAAAAAAGAATTGGATATGTCTTGTACACTTGAAGGACATTACTTAACTAACACATACAGGTAAGAAGAATGTCTTTTTTAGCCATGTAACATAACTTAAAAGGCACTGAGGCTTATATCATGATTGAAGGTGTGACAAAGGCACATAATTCTATGAGTTCCAATTCTTACAACTGCTGAACCCTTTACCAGACAATCCCTTCTCTTAACAACCCTCAGGAAGGGCATATTTACAAGCATTGTGGGAAAAGGAGAAAATATTGGTGACCAGCATTTTCTCCTTTTCCCACAATGTTTTACAGCCTTTTACACATAAATCCCATCATTTGAACACCACTTAATATGTCATCTGCAATGCTTTTAATTTGAATGGGTCTTCATTTTTGTCATCTGGTACAGCCTTTAATAAAATCACAGTAAAGCAAGTGATAGATGATGTAATCAGAAGATAAACACAAGTACAATCAAGAGGTGTCCTTCAACCAAAGCTCTATGGTAGGGGCCTTTCAACAAAATTCAACTAAGGTCACATTTAAATCATCACCTCCAAGTTTTGTCCTTATTTAGCACAACAGCATTATCACTTGTATTCACACTTTAACCTTTATTCTACTAAATCTACTCTGTTTACTATTACAAGAATTGATTTTGTTGAGTATTTTGCCATTTAACTCTTTACCAAACAACAAAATTTTAGACTGGTCCAAATTGAAAGCATTTCCAGATGACAAAATTAATGTGACTCAAAAATTGAAATTGGTTCTGGGAGGGTAGAAAACATTGTGGAAAAAGGAGAAAATGCTGGTTACCAGCATTTTCTCCTTTTCTCACAATGTTTTCAAAAGGCTTCTTTTTCAGGGCCGTGAAAACCAGGGATTGTTTGGGAAAGGGTTAAAGGTGATTATATGATTAAAACCAATGCTCAAGGAGCAGAGATCTTAGATCGAGCTCAGACAGCCCATATGTGCAGGTCAATCTTGCAAAATATACCTATGTTGGTGCAAGCAAGGATAAGAATTAAAGTAATTCATGTCAATTATCAATATTTTATATAGACATTTTGCAAGTCTGCTGCAGATTTGCTTCTAAAGGTAATTAACTAACTGACAAAAACATGAATCAGTCAAAACTAAGAGATGGAGAATGTTCAGCAATAGCTCTCAGACTGCAAGGCTTGAACTTACATCTATGTAACTTGCATTCACATAGTCAGAGTGGGGATCATGCTTGGTAGGGGTCAATACTACTCTAGAATGATCATCTGAAAGTACAGTAGCACACAAACATGCCATCATCGTGTTTCAAAAAGTAAAGAATACAATTAAATGAATATGGAATAGATATGTTGTAGTAATTTTCCAGGCGCTTGTATTTGATTCGAGCAGCATGATAAGATTTGATATCACACAAGACCATAGATTGATCGAGATGTCCAAATTTTATGCAGCAAGAAGCAAATATAGGTACCAGGAATGTTACTACGACCTAATATTCCTTGTATTATATACCTACTACTTTCAACAACAAAATGTTGCAATTATTGACATCTTATTTGAAAACAGTAAACAAAATAAATGAAATAATGTTACGGGAGACCACTCCTTCATGCATGGCTTTGTCCCGATTTAAATACAATACCTGACAACTGTGTTAGGGAGATATCTCTTTAGCTCAGTGGTTATGGTATTGGCCTTTCGTCCAGGCGTTCTAGGTTCGAATCCTGCCCGGTCCCCATATTTCTGCCATGCATTTGTTCATTTGTTTCTTTGTTACGGACTTGTTCGTAAGATGGTTGCTCGTCCTGGATAGGCCATTGAGCCATTAATCCCATTTGTTGTTCAAAAACGGACATTTGTTGTCTAAATAATAGACTTACTGCCTAATAAGGCTTTGAGTCATCAATAAATGATGACTTTAAGAGGGGGTGTGTTACGGGAGACCACTCCTTCATGCATGGCTTTGTCCCAATTTAAATACAATACCTGACAACTGCGTTAGGGAGATATCTCTTTAGCTCAGTGGTTATGGTATTGGCCTTTCGTCCAGGTGTTTTAGGTTCGAATCCTGCCTGGTCCCTATATTTCTGCCATGCATTTGTTTCTTTGTTACGGACTTTGTTCGTAAGAATAATGGTTTAGTGATAATGGTTTAGTGGGTAGTAAGTAGTAGTTCATGAATATTAAAGCATAACATTTTGGCCAATCAAATTGTAAATAAATATGTATGTATTCCGCAAGCGAGATACATCATCATACCATATTTGGAACCATACTTGACACTGTGTAGATTAGGATATTTTTTTTCTGTCCAGAGATACTTCATTCACATGTGACACAGGCATCTGAGCCGGAAAACTTAAAGAATGCACAAAATCATGATATCTGACGAAATGCTGCCACATCCGCATAATTCTCCAGCCTATTTTCTGGCTTAACCTTTATTACAATCCAATGCAGTCATCTGCACATGGAACAAGGCTATTAAAAACGTTATGGGTAAGCAGTATTTTCTCATTTTCCAACACTATTTTTTCCTTTTCAAATACATATTCCATTACTTAAACAAAATGTCTGTTTGTAAAACAGTCATGCCCCCCCTACTGCCACATTGATACAGGAAGTGGCACAGTTCATAAACTGATATCAAAAGAATTGATTGGGAAATATCGATGTCATCTTTTTGATTTATAGCCCACTTCAATTGTTAAACGTGATAATATGTCAACAGTTCGAATAATTATACACACTGCCGTGTGTATACATACAAGATTGTAAACAGTCGCTGATACACAGACTGGGTTATCGATTTTCTTTTCGGCACGCACGTTCGACTTCCGCTTTTTGCCAGTCAACTTCGATGCTTACTACGTCCCCAATAATACGCGAATAAAATGTTGGAGCCACAAGTTGAGCCACATATGATGATTTTTGAGACACTTTAATTTTTTTTTAGCAAATGGCTCAAGTGGCGCACGGCAGCACGGGCCCTGAATCATCTGGTGGTCACTGTGACCTTGACCTTTCACGGATTAAACTTATAATCGATAGGGATCATTTACACTCCAAGATGAATATCTGTACAGAATTTGAAGGACCTATGTCAATTCTGTGTGTAGTTATCATCTGGACAAGGTTTGGTCTATATATCATTAAGTTGAAGGCCACTGTGACCTTGACCTTTGATGGATTAATCTCAAAATCGATAGGGATCATTTACACTCCAAGATAAATATCTGTACAGAATTTGAAGAACCTATGTCAATTCTGTGTCTAATTATCATCTGGACAAGGTTAGGTCTAAATATCGTTAAGTTGAAGGCCACTGTGACCTTGACCTTTGATGAATTAATCTCAAAATTGATAGGGATCATCTGCACTCTGAGATGAATGTCTGCGACATATTTGAGGAACCTAGGTCAATTCTGTGTCTAGTTATCATCCGGACAAGGTTTGGTCTATATATCAACATGTTGACGGTCACTGTGACCTTGACCTTTGACCAATTGACCTCAAAATCAGTAGGGATCATCTGCACTCCGAGACGCATGTCTGTGCCAAATTTGACGAAGCTAGGTCAATTCTGTGTCTAGTTATCATCTGGACAAGGTTTGGTCTATATATCAACATGTTGACGGTCACTGTGACCTTGACCTTTGACCGATTGACCTCAAAATCAATAGGGATCATCTGCACTCTGAAACGCATGTCTGTGCCAAATTTGATGAACCTAGGTCAATGCTGTGTCTAGTTATCCTCCGGACAAGGTTTAGTCTATATATCAACATGTTGACGGTCACTGTGACCTTGACCTTTGACCGATTGACCTCAAAATCAATAGGGATCATCTACACTCCGACACGCATGTCTGTGCCAAATTTGATGAACCTAGGTCAATTTTGTGTCTAGTTATTATCCGGACAAGGTAAGGTCTACCGACTGACGGACCGACCGACAGACCGACCGACCTACCGACTGACATTATACCCCCACTTCAAAGCAATATACCCCCACTTCGTTGAAGGGGGGCATAACCAAGTATTTTGTCTTTGATGTCTGCTTTGAATACAGTCAAGTCTTAAGTAATTTCTTCTGGAGGAGATTTACGTGCTTGTTATAAATAACAAAGAAGAGCTCAACTAGGCTGAACTATTTTCACCCAAAGAATTGATCAATTAAGTCTGACCTTTGACTCCCTACTCTGACCTTGTCCATGATATCTGAAACATCTCCTTTGCAAGCGGTCTCATCAAAACGCACTCATACATGAGATATTTCCAAAGTCAGATAAGAGGTTTAAGAGATATACAGCCGACACCGAATTGCTAACAGACAGACGACCACAGGCAAAACGTAATGTGTCCCTTCAGGTATATAAAAATGAACAAGAGAAGAAGAAATAAATACATGGTTGTTTGTGTCAACTCACATGCGATGATATCTGCATATCTGTTTTTCATTCTGTTTTCTGGCTTTAGTGCCTGTTGACATAATGCAAACATTCCACTGGGAAGTTCCTAGAGTGAAAACAGAAAACATGTGATCAGTGATGTATATCTTCATTCTACAAAACAAGCAGACAAAAAAGGTTTTGACAAGACACAACAACACACATATAGTATACTCAAAGCTACATTTCTTTTAATTCAAAATAAATCTTTCAAAAACAACTTCATAATTTATTTTCACCTTCAAAGACGGTGTGTAACTCTTTACCACGGAAAAAAGTTTCAGACTTTTCCAACTTAGGAACCAATCCCAGACAATAAAAACAAGTGGCTAAAAAGATTGGATTTGTCTGTGAACGAGTAGAAATCATCATGAGAAAAGCGGAAAATGCTAGTTGCCAGGACTGTCTCCTTTTCTATGTTTTCAAAAACCTTCTTCCTTGAGGTTGTTAAAACACCAGGATGGTTGTAAAGGGGCAAACAACAGAATGCATACTGTTTGTTCAAAGCTACATTTCTTTTAATACATGTTTAGAACATGATGGATGTCCAATTTTTTTTGTGTTTTGATCACCTGCAAGCCACTGTCTCACAACCAGATTTTACCATATTTTTCACAGGCATGATAGATGCATAGAACACTATCACTATAGGCAACTGTTATACAATTTAAAGGTTATTGGTTTCAGTCCTAAAAACACATGACCAACCAGCATAGCTCAGGTAGTAGAGCGTAGGAGTTAGACATCAAGTCTTTGGTCACTTGAGGGACTGGGTATGAGCCCCAGAGCTGGCCATCTAAAATTACTAATAGTCTTTCGAATGAGATGTTAAACCGAAGTCCTGTGTGACAGTGCTATACACCAAGCATGTTAAAGCAACAGCCTTAATTTAGGATGGGTTTCATCCTGTAACCTGCACTATCCCCCATAAGACAAATCAACAGTCTTCAAGGGGCAGCACCCATATGGGCAACTGGTGGTGATGATAAATAAACGCAAATTCATTCAATCAGTCCCCAAAACATCAACTTTTTTCCCTTAGAAGGTATCAAATTTTCATGTCACATCAATGATATTACCTGATCATAATGTAATATTGAATTTCTTTGAAAAAAATATTTTAGGTCAAAATCTACCCACAGTTAAAGTAAATTAAACCACAAGGAGTCCTGTGTGGCCTGATTAAGTGCAGAATAAGTAATCTAAGGGCACTAGGTTTGACCGACACATAGGGCACTGAATTTTTCCAACTGCCTTTTAGTAAGGCAATCTTAGAGTCAAAGCCCAGTACTAGTGAAACCTAGGTAACACTAGAATGAGTTAGCTGTTGCTGTAATATGCCTGAAATAAAGTTGATACCCACATAATAAATCATTCAATCAATCCATAAATCTTTAATGCCAATAGAGCTTGTCCCTGAAGAAAACAGCTTCATAAAACATTTGGGACAAAGGAAAATAACAAAAGCTGTTAAATGCAAGATTTACTTAAGTATGACTGCAAGTCATAATTTAACAGTTAAAGGTTAAGATATACAATTTCAAAAATATGTAAGACCTACTCCATGTTCAGCTCTAATGATGGCATAATTACTGGCTTTGTCTGTCTGTATAAAGTTTTCTAGGTCCTCTGGCTTGATTGGATTGGACAAACATTTCAGATTCATGTTCACATAGATAGGTTCCTTTGTGCTCTTGTCCACTGCTGTGTCTCCAGAATCTTCCCTTAGATCCTCAAGCTCGGAACCTTCTTGTTTTAAAAGAAATTTTAGTTTAACCCTTACCAGAAAATTCTAGTGACCTGTCCATATCGACAGCATTTTTAGACAAAAAGTTCAATGTGGTTCAAATGATCGTATTTGTCATGGCAAGAATTGAAAACATTGTGCGAAAAGGACAAAACGCTGAATACCACAATTTTCACCTTTTCCCACATTGTTTTCAAAAGCTTTCTTTCTCATTTCATTAAAACTGAGGATTGTGTGGTAAAGGATTAAAAAATATCAAATTAAAGTAAGATATAATGATTCAACTTGTCAATACAGCAGGACATGCTGATGATTTTTCTCATCTCACTGCTGACTTCTTTCAACAATAATGTAGGTTGTAATGAGCAATTTCTCATACAGCCTAAACATGTTTACATGTATTCTGGTATTACACCTTCATTCTTGTTGATACCAGTATCTAACCCTGTATGAAACAATCCAAAGTTTTAACAACCCTGAGCAGGAATGCTTTTGACAACATTGAGAAAAAGGAAGAAAATGCTGGAGATCAGCACTTTCTTCATTATCTCCTTTTTCCACAATGTTTTCTACCCTTGGATAGACAATTCCCTTGATTTGAGCTACATTTCAGTTTTTGTCTGCATAATTATGCTTATGGCATGGACAAATCTAAAATTATTTTGTTTGGTAGAGAGTTAAATATGACATTTCTAGAGTAGCCACTGCAAATTTCTTTTAGGCGGAAGAAAGTTCATTCTTTCCTTTTGATTTTCCTTTCAGCTACAAAATTATACATACTTAAGTCTCAGCAGCTTTTCACTGATATGAAGATCGCACATTTGAACTATCCTTTTGAAGATTTGTAGAGTTCAAGATTTGTATGTTTGTTTTCATTGTTTTTTTGTTATTTTCTATTGAGCAATACTAGGGACAAAGGCAAGATATGAAAATATAGAAACTTTGTGGGCAGAACTATTTCAATATAACACAATTTTAACCCTTTGAGAGCCAACCACAACTTCATTTGCTTTGGCAGAAAGTGTACAGGTAAGGTTGTACAGAATTCAGCTGGTTTGCGTGTATCTTTGAGCTTATCTGTACTATTTTCTGACAAAAATCTTTTCCCTATTTTGTGAAGAGAGGTAACTACAACCTTTGACACCTGCTTTGGAAGAAAGTATACAGGTAAAGGCTGTATAGATTTCAGCTGGATTTTTTCTTTTTTTTTAACGAGGGTTATTCAATATATAATGCAAACTATCAATTATCTCAGAAAGTAGTATTGATTACTTAACGAAACTTTGTCAATATATCCATCAAACATATTTCGTTTTTCCACCAAAATTTAGCATGTTAATGTCAATGACATCATCAGCACATGCTTTTCCTTGACGTCACTCAAAATAACATGGATGCAGTAACATATCATAACCAACGCAGTTACATTAAAATCGAGTGATGTCGTAACAAAATAGTAAGGGAAATTTTTGTTTGCATACAAGAAGCTTGTGGTGGATGTTGCCTTTCATATTCTCAAGTAGTGAAATGGGTAAATGCATTTAAGAACAGCAGAATATTGGTGAAGATCACCAGCTTGCTGGACAGAAAACTAGTGCTACGGACACATACAGTGTAGAAAAAGTGAGAAAGTTATTGAAAACAGACAGAAGATTTACATATGAGGAGATAGCCCAGGAATTGGACATCAAAGTTGGGTCAGTTCATACAGTTTTAAGGAACAAGTTAAAAATGTCCAAGGTTTTCCGCAAGGTGGGTGCCTCATCGTCTGACATCTGAGCGAGCAGAACATCGCCTAATATCTTTAGGGCAGAAGGACAGAACTTGTAGCCACAGATGAGACGTGGATAAGATCATACGAGATGGCAATTAGCAGAATGGCATACTTTGAACTCTCCCAGACCAGCAAAGTTTTGTTGGGTACACAAGAAAATAAAGCAACTGATGATATTTGCGTATGTTATTCGTGGAGTTCTGACAAGTAACAAGGTTCTGGTCGGTCAAACTGTCAACAGTACATACTGCAAGGAGTATATTCAAAAATATCTTAGACCAGCAATTCGTAAAAATCGCCCAGAACTTTACAAGCCAGACCAATCATACTGCATGACAATGCAACCCTTCATACCTCACAGAGCTTGACGTCATTGATTGTGGATTATGAGTGGGCAACGCTTGATCATCCACCATATTCACCTGACATAAGCCCTTGTGATTATGACCTATTCGCTAGACTAAAAGAAAATATGAGGGGTATTTGACTTGCCGATCTAAATGACACTGAAACTGCCATGGCGTAGTTGCCTAGCAACGGGAATACATATTCCGAAAAGATGGAGGTCCAATGATGCATTCAGAAACTTCAAAACGTGGGGCACATGCCCCCTACTCCTAACAAAAAGGGGGCACTCTAATCCGAAAATGGGGCAATTGATTTTTTTGAGAAAATGAAAGGAATAATTGGTTAGATAAAGGAGTGCAACAATAAATGTAAGATTTGCATCTTTTCTAATTCAACTTTTGATTCAACTCATACAAGCAGCAGTGTTCCCATGAGCTTTTTATTTCAAAGGTACACTTAACCCCTGAGCTGTAAATCTCGGGTAACATTTTATATTAGAGGGTATGACAATATGGTTCCCAACTAGACGTAAAGCAATCCATATTGATGATTTGCAGCAAAAAAGTCTGTTAAATTCAGATATTTGTGTAAAATTTCTGCTTAAAGTCATTTAAAAGCTGAAAAGGCAGTCCGAAGTGACTCTGATCGGACAATGTCAGAGACATTTAGTTGTGTCATGGGTTTCCCTGTTTTTTCTAACCGATCAATTTTTCATGTCTGTTAATTTCTAGGTCAGTATTTCCGCACGATTTGACACAAATTTGTCAATTAGGATACCAAGTAACTTCAAAAACTGTCACTTTACACAAGATAATCGTATAAAGGCCTTTTTTGTATTCTCTTACCTGAGGTCTTGCGTGTAATTCGTGCCCAACCAAGGCCGACTGCTTTTCCAGCTTGGAATGAACGCATTATTCTTTTCTAACAAACAGTTGATAAGTCATTTTCTTCTCAGACACAGCCTGATCATTTTCAGTCATATTTTCTATAAATATTGCACGGTTTCACGAAAAAAATCCAACAGTGTTATTTCTATTGCCATTTCCATCGATGACTCGCGGAAATTGATGACTAGAACTTTTATCCAATTGAATTCATGGGATTTTTAGCACCTTTCTAATCTATGATGTCATTGAATAACGTCATTGGGACTTGGGAGATCCAGTGACCTCTTTCCGGGTAAGAGTTGTTTCCCTTACACTAGCAAAATCATAGTTTTTGGACGGAACAGTTTTCGAGTCCATTTTAGAATTTTCGGCACCGCGCAATGTGCTTTTAATAATGCGTACATTACAGAAAAAAAATGCGGCATTTTCCATGCATATTTTTTAGATTTTGCGGGCATTATTGGAAATAACGGGGCAATGCCACAATGCCGCACACTGGATGCATCACTGGAGGTCGGTCATTGATCACAAGGGATGTTACTTTGAAGGATTCTGAAAAGGTTAGAACAATCCTTGTTTTAAATTAGAAATTATGAGGTAGTTCACATTATATATTGAATGACCCTCATATCGTTTTGATATTTTGTAAGATTTTCTAACAATACTCTTTACACTATTTTGTGAAATACTCCAGATAAAACTTCCAAGAAATAGCACTATTATTCATTTCAAATGAAAACAATCATTTTCTTTTTTAAAGTGCTCCACAGCGTTACCCTTGAAATCCTGAACAACTTGACCAGCTAACAGAAGAAACTAAAATATTTCTTTTTGCGAGAAAAATCTCTATGTCTGGCACAGTGTAGATCCAAGACCAGATCTTTAGTCTGATCTTGATATAGATGGTCTACATTAGTACAATCAGTCATGCTTGGCAGCATAGGGATAGTATTGATATGCAAAAAGCTTGTTGAAAAAATAATACCAACACACATGCAAAGTTTCCTTATACACAGCTATAACCTTTTTAATCTACCTGATTCATTTATGGTAAAAATTTACATACATGAATGAAATTATTTTATTAACTAAAAGTACTTATAAAAAAATTAATACACACTACAAATTAAACATTAAGGCAAAATTTACTCAAAGTTTTCCTTTGCATTTGCCTCTAAATTTGAAAAAAATCAAGAGAAACCTGACCAAACAACCACTCCACACTAAATCAAATGAACTCACTCAGTTAGTCAAGCCAAACACCGAAAGATTTGAACTTTGCTCCCAACTAAACAAGTATTTTTCTACAGTGTAGGATATAATCTAATTACAGTATGTAGGCTAACCATAAAAAAAATGTTTATACTTGAAAACTGAAGACAAGATATTCAGTGCCTGATTCAAAAACATGTCAAGAAAGTTTGCACTTAATCTGTGAATTCCTTTCATATACAGACTCAATTATCTTTAAACAAATTTGCAGCAAACAGCCTTATATACAAGGCTAGTGAACATGATTTTAAGTTAAATAAATGTGAAAAAACAGTTACTTTGCAAAATAGTTTCCAACACAGATTCAATTCTAAGATACCTGTAAAGTCAGTGGCACAGAGATCTTTCCTCTCTCACCAACGCACAGAGTATTGAATGCTCATGTCAAGCCGCAGGCAGTACTTTTAACTCTTAACTTTTTACTCTTCTCAAACAACTTCTCCAAATTGAAAGCATTTGTAGACAGCAAAATAAGGTGCCTCACATGATGGAGTCTGTCTGATTTTTCAAAGGCAATCTTCCTTACAGTTCTTAAACCTTGGGATTGTGTTGTAAAGGATTTATAAATACAACGAAAACTGTCGTTATGTCACCAAGTTTCCAACACAGATTCAATTTTAAGAATTCTGGAAAGTCATTGGCACATGGATCATTCCACTCTCATAGTAACTGAATGTTCATGATAGGCAGTTCATGACAGGCAGCTGCCACTAACTTAACAAGAACGCTGTCTGTATTGTAGAGACCTACCAAAAAACACCAGAAACAAGAGAAATAATGTCCTGGTTGCTATTGCATGACTGAAATATTAATCAAACTGACATAAAACAACAGAAGAATGATCCAGTTTTAAAAAGATGTTTATGCTTTGGGCAAAAAGCTTCAAAAGGTCAGGCTTTGACAAAAATTAAAAAACACCTTACCACTGACAACTGGGTTTTTTAATAGAATTGCTGTCTCATTGATGTTATCCAAAGTGGTTTCTTTTGTCCCATTATTTCTATCCCTGCTGTTTGAAACATGCAGTTTGGAGTGGAATCGTCTCTTTCTATGAGTAAAATGAAAAACCCTTAAAGTTCAACCCTTAAAGTCCCACTGGCAGCCAAAAAAAAAAAAAAAAAAAAAACCACAATTTGGGGGTCAGAAAGAATGCAACTTTTATTCTAGTTTTAAGATTCATTTTTCTGCCAACGACTGTTACTTTGACTGACAAAACAGTACACATCGAGCTTGCCTGCAGTTTTTCATCTGAATGGTTTACCTTTAAACATATTTATTTTACATTGATTGAGAAACAAGCTCTTGCAACATATATCAATCTCTCTCAATTCTACCTGGCAACTACACCAGTACTCATGCTGAATGTGTTGGCCGATAAACAATCCAAAAGTTAACACCCTCTCCTGGGTATCGAACTCGGGACCTTATTGTTACTAGACTGACACTCTACCTCACAACCACGGACACCACTCTTTACTTTTGGCTGCTGATGGGCCTTTAATTAGTCAAGTTTGCTTTGCAGTCATGCAATCTGATCTATGAACCACACTGACAGCTATTTTGTTAAATATTCTGACAAGACCACATTAAAATTGAATTAACATAGTCTGTTTTCTTCATTGAGAAAGTACATCCATTTATATGGTGTATTCACTATGTATGTTGAAGCCCTGACTTCTGCATAGCTCTGTGCCTGTAGCAAAATCAATGTATTGTGTGGGTAGCCAGAAATGGCATGAAACATTAAGTCTGATCTCAACATCTACAAAGTCAGACACTTGGTTTTAAATTACTATCATAAATTCTACCAATTGGCTTCTCTTTTTTTCTTTCTTTCAACAAAGTGAAAGATCAGTGTAGATCAGGACTGCATTTTTCTACTGATGTAACTTTATTACAAGAAGGTAGAATAAAATTTGTCACCTGAAGTTTTCGTATTTGATAAGTCTCTTTCTAAAAAATTACCTCTGGGACAGAATATGTAAATTTCAGTTGACTAATTCTGACCACTAGTCTGTAGCTTTGGGAAGCTTCATAAACAATCACTAGAAGATCTACCTTTAGGTCCTGATTTTTGGACAAAACCAATTTATAATTTTTCTTTCTTATTCTGTTTTTATACCTGACACATGGCAAGGACATGTCTAGTTCAAATATCTTTAATTCACAATCACGTTTACCTAAATTGTAATCTTTTACAAGCATAGCACAGAAAAGGATTGGAACTAAAGCTTCAAGCTTAAATGGATCCTATCCTGGCCATCTTTTACCATATACCTAAAATTTGAATGATCTTTAAAGAAGTACATGTATATCAAGTGATACAACATGCTAAATATGAAGACTATAATTATGCCTTTTGGTTTCAGACAAGATCTGTAAGTTTATTTATATTCCTATATAGCTATTTTCAAAACATCTGATCCCAAGGCTTGGGTAAGGCCTCTTTTCATCAAAGGTCCATAATTTGAGCAAGTTTTTCCAACATAGCTCTCTCTACATACATAACATGCTATTTGAGGCCAGGTTCAATAAATGAACCTGTCACAGGTTTTTAAGTTACTCTCAAGTGTTTTTCAGTGATTATAGGGCAACAACTGACTTATTCACATCTTTCATGGATTTCACCAGTGCTAGGATGGGGCTCCCTATAGCCTTGCCCTAGGACATATTAATATGACCAACAGCACAAGAAAGAGAGATTGAACTAGACATTTAACTCTGAGTGCTAAGGATCAAAGCTTTTGCAAACAATGTTTTTCTGGTGTACAGTAAGACATGTGCAAAACATAAGACTTTTTACCTGTATAATAGCAGTAGAATAATGGCAACGGTAACAACAAGCCCAATGATAATACCAGCTATAATTCCACCTGATGATGATGCGGCTGGTGCGGCACTCTTCATTTTCTCTGAAAAAAGATGAAATAATACTACAAATGTATTCCTCAGCCTATGTACCTTTGAGAACACATAATACCAAAAACAAGTCTTTTTTTTTCTCTCTGAAATGACCTAAATTTGGCGTCTAGGCCTACTTTTTTACTTCACTTGACCTAATTCTGAATTTGTCCATGAATTATTAAGACAAACATTCGGTATAACTTTTATGAGTTTCTGGCTGAAAATGTGACCTGTACAGTATACACAAGGTTTCCTAAGATTTGACCAAGTTGACTATTTTTTAACCTGGCAAGACCAATCTTCACAATTGTCCAAGATAAACGATCAGACAACCTTTCATCAGTATACAGCAGTAGATATGGCTTCTAGATAATACCCAACTTTTTTCATAGATTTGATCGGGTGACCTTTTTTTTCAACTGACATGCCCCTTTTTCAAACTTGAGATATTGTTATAAGACAAACATTCTGATAAACTTTCATCAGTATTGGATAGAAAATGGGCCCCTAGTGTAATCAAGTTTTTTCAAAGATTTGACCTGGTGACCTAATTTTTCATCTGACATGACTCTTTTTCAAACCCATTCAAGACATCAAAACAAACATTCTGATCAACTTTCATGCATATTTCAATATAAAACTGGCCTCAAGAGTGAACATAATTCTTTTTTTAAAGATTTGACCTTATGACCTACTTTTTGATCTTTAACAAATTTTAAAAGTCTTCCAAGATACTATCTAGACAAACAGTCAGACCAACTTTTCATCGGTATTGGACTGAAAAGGATGCCTCTAGAGTGTACACAAGGATTTACAAAGAGCTGACCTGGAGACATACTCCTTAACCTAGAATGATCTATTTTCCAACTCGTTTTAGATATTATCAAGACAAACATTCCAGCCAACTTGCATGAGTGTTGGACAGAAAATGTGGCCTCTAGAGGGTACACAAGGTTTTTCAAAGATTTGACCTTGTGACCTTTTTGACCTGACAAGACCCATTTTCAAACTCACTAAGATATTACGGAAACAAACATTCTGAGTTTTGGAGTGAAAATATGACCTCTACAGTGTACACTAAATTTTTGAAAAAAAAAAAAAAAAAAAAAAATGACCTAGTGAAATACTTTCTGACCCTGCATGGCCCATTTTTGAACTTGTCCACTAAATTATCAAGACAAACACTGACTAGGCTTCATGAGTATCAGACTGAAAATGTGACCTCCATTGTGTAAAAAAAGTAAACCCTAATGACTAACAACGGAACCAGCACGATCACAAAAGCTCTCCTTGTCCCACTTTGTGCTAAGGTGAGCTAAAATTTGAAAACAGAAATACTTTTTTGATATATGATGACATAGTTACCAACACATGAAGACTCTAAAAATAATCTAAGCTCACCAAGTAACAAACAAGTGCACCGCATGCAGGTGTAGATGCTTGGCTGCAATTGTTTTTAAAGATAGAATGATTTTCAGTGAAAACTCTATTTCGAAAAGGGGCACATATGTGTCATAACTATTTTGAGGTAGCACGCTCTTGTTCTATGGGTTCCCCTTTTGATAACTAACAACCAGTCTGCGTTTAAAGTAAATCATTATCTTTAGTAATGATGAGATGTTATAAAATGTCCAAGGTTTTGCATGACTAACTCTATGTAAAACTAGAATGCACACAAGGTAAATGTCGATGACCGCACAACAGACAACAGACGCCCGACACAGCAAGATCACAAAAGCTTACTTTAAGAACATTGTGCTCTGGTGAGCTAACTAGAGCTGTCACTGAATGTGACTTAATACCCCCGCCAGCGCTTTGACAGAAACAGGCAATTATTTGTACACAGACGGACACACGGACGGATACACGGACGGACAAAAAGACAGACAGGCTGATTCCAGTATACCCCCGAAAACATTCTTTTTGCGGGGGTATAATAAGGAACATAACTGTGTCAAAAATATTTTGATGGTAACCTGCCCTTATTTTATGTGTTCCCTTTTAATATTTCACAACTAGTCTGAGTTTGAAGTAAATATCTTCTGTAATGACAGAGATATTGTGAAAGGTCAAAGTTTTTGCACAACACAGATGACAACAATGCAAACAATAACACAGATGACAATAGGGCTATGAAAATGTCTCAAAGTTTTCTTCGATAACAGATCAAGTAAGAATGTACCCACAATGTTTTCCAAGGCCTTCTGTCTTTGGGATTGTTTGTAAAGGGACAACATCACAGTAAAATAGAAAATGACAAACCTTTACATATATGTCCAGTGTAGCCTGGTTCACAACCAGGTAAACAATAGCCTGTGTAAGAGTCACATGATTCTCCTTGATTACAAAAACCACAAACCTCTGTACAGTTAGGCCCATAGAAACCATCTTCACAAGCTGAATGAAAAAAAAAATGAAAGGCAGATTTAAGTAGCTTTTTGCAAAAAATACAGTTGAACATTTTTAGTTTACATAGATTGAGGAACAAGTTCTTATAACTTACACTAATCACTCTCAATAATTGTTCCCTGGAAACCTCTACTAGCAATCCAACTGTGGTTTGGCAATTGCAGAAGAAAAAACCAAACATGGCTCAAATGATGGGATTTACCTTTGAATAATTAGAAAATATTGTTGGGAAAACAAACTATGCTGGTTGCTTGCACATTCTCCTTTCCTCATGTTTTTAAAAGTCTCCAGAGTTGCAAAAACATGAGATCATTTCGTAGAGGGTTAACTCTTCACCAAACAATCCTGTGTTTTTACAACCCTGAGAAAAGAAGGCTTTTAAAATCATTGCAGGGGAAAAAGGAGAAAATGCCAATTACAGGCATTTTTTCCTTTTCCACACAATGTTTTCTACCCTTTCCTAGACAAAGTTCATAATATAAGCCACATTAAAGTTATTGTCTACAAATTCTCCCAATTTGGACAAATCCAGAATGTTGTAGTTTGCCAAGGAGTAAAACAAGAAATAACATGTACTGAGCATTTTAGCTATTTTCCACTTTTTCATGTTCTAGCTACATTTTTAATCACATTGTTTCTAGTAAATATCTGTTACTCTCTACCACACAACAAAAATTTAAGACTTTTCCAGATTGAAAGCATTTGCAGACAACAAATAAAATGTGGTTCAAATAATAAACTTTGTCTTTGAAAGGGTAGAAAACAATGTGGAAAAAGAGAAATTGCTCCATTACTAGCATACTACCATTTTCTCCTTTTCCTATGTTTTTCAAAAGGCTCTTCAATCTAGGTTATTACAATTTGGTATGATGAAGTAAAGGGTTAGATATACCTCCCATATGGAAGACTTGAAAAACTGTTTAAGTAAAGGGCAAACACATTATCACCTGCATACAATAATTTTCATTCAGCTGCTGCACATGTTTGAAAATATTGTGGCAACAAAAGAAATCTTCTGATAATAAACTTGTAAGACAATTGAACAAGTGTGTCATTTAACCCCTATGACACAATCCCAAGTTTTAATGACTGAAAGAGAAGGCTTTTGAAAAAATTGTTGGAAAAAGAGAAAATGCTGGTTACCAGCATTTTCTCCTTTTCCAACAATGTTTTCTACCCTATCAAAGACAGAAATTATCATTAATTTTGAGCTTCATTTAATTGTGTTGTCTGCAAATTATTTCAATTTGGTCTAGCCCAAAATTCTGTCATTTGGTAAGAGTTAAAAATGGGTTGTATCCAAGACAAAAAAGGTTTTAAATGGCACATTTTTTAACTTCCAAATTCATTGATCCTCCCACAGAATAAAAGCATACCTATGAGGAAAGAGTGAACTTACGTTTATCACAACTTTTGCCCATATAACCTGGGGCACAGCCCCCGACACAGATCCCTGTTTCTGGATGACAGGGTCCCCTGTTATGACAGTAGGGGCAGTGTTTCTCACATCTTGATCCATAAGTCCCTATTCTACACTCTAAAGAGAACAAAAAGAAAAGGCAATATAATAATTATACAATAAAAATTTCTCAAATAGATGACTTGATTCATGACTTGATCTATATTCATGACAAAATGTTGTTCTGTCTTCCAACATATCTAAGGTAGTCCTATGGATTTGGTGACTATCTACTAATTTCAGTGACTCTAGTTCAAGACTTAGTTTCAGCAATTTATACCTTAAGATCAGGCTGTTATTATCATCAGTGAACACACTGATGAAATTCAATAATGAGGTGTACAATTTTTGACTGATTGATTGATTGATTGACTGAATGGTGTCAAACACTGTTTTCAACATCATTTCATTTATATCATGGCGGCTAGTGCACCTATCCATGCTTTCCTGGAGTTTCTTTTACCAGTACTAGGCACAATATTCTTTCCAAGCCACTGGCTGCTTTCCCACATAACCATCGTCAAAACCACTATCAGCAGTGAGAGAGAAATGAATCCTGTCGTAATGACTACCATCAATCTTCAAAAAAAAATTGGCCAAGCCAGCAATCCCCCTGTTCTCAAGTCCTGTACGCTACAGACTGACCTACTGGGTCTCGGCTACAATTTTTGACTTAAAAGATATAAGCCATGCTCTGGCAAAAGGGGGCTCAATGCATCTCCGTTATACATGATACCAGCCCAATTCATCACATAATTATGGGTCCATAAGAGCTACTTTCTTAAATAACCTACTTAATCATGTGGTAGATTGGTCCTTTGACAAACAGAAAACTGACCAATAGCGAAAAGTTTTGGCCCAGGTCAGTCTGCGCGGACTGCGCAGGCTGACCTGGGTCGATACTTTTCGCAGATGCATTAAGCCCTCTTTTCACAGAGCATGGCTCATATGTATCTTTCACATGCAAGAATAATTATGTTCTTCGGGTCATTTGTTTGTATGGTGTTTAATGCTATTTTCAAGATAAGTTATATCACAGTAGTCAGTGCACTGATAAATACTTTCCTGAGGTTTCTTTTACCAGTACTTCACACATTAGAATTCCCAAGCCAATGGCTGCTTTCCAATATAGCTATCATTGAAACAATTATTAGCAGTGAGGGAAGAATGAATCTTGTTGCAACGACTTTCATCAATGTTCAGAAAGAAATTGGTCAAGCTGGGATATGAACCAGCTATCCCAGTATACAGAACATTGTGGGAAATGTCTTCAAAAGCCTTACTTCTGACAGTATATAACACTCAGGATGGTGTGGAAAAGGGTTAAGACAATCTGCAATGGTCTTTAGTTCTTTCTTATGAAAATTTGAAAATTTATCTGCACAAAAACAGCATTCTGACATTTAAACCTTTAAAATGCCTATTCTAAGTCAAGTTTCTTTTGCAGAGATCAGACTGTGCACAAATTCCATCATCATCTTCAATCAATACTGTCCACAATTTTGGTACATTATCTGACCTAGTCATACTCAAGATAAAGATATTTCTTTGACATTTTGCATACTAAAGAGGTACATTTCATTTCTTTGGACCTGTAAGTTTAAACCATCACAAAGAAATCCTAAAAAACATTGTCAGAAAAGGACAAAATGCTGCCACCAGCATTTTCTCCTTTTTTTCAGAAAGTTTTCTACCCTTTTAAAGACAAATTTCATCATGTGAGTCACATGCAATTTGCAGTCTGCAAATACTACCGATTTTGACAAGTCTAAAGTTTTGTCATCTGGTAAAATTTTAGGTAAATCCTTACTTTCTTGGCATGTAGGTCCAGTGAAGCCTGGTTCACATCGGTCAGATGGACAGAGGCCTGTTTTAGGGTCACAGTGGAGATTCCTTTCACACTGACCACATCTGTCCATACAGTTACTGCCAAAGTATCCTGCAGGGCATGCTGTAAAATTGGTACAAGAAATATTTTATTACAGAAGGGCATAGGTCTTAACCCTTTACCAAACAATGAAGTTTTAGACCAGTCCAAATTGAAAGCATTTGCAGGCGACAAAATGTGATTAAAAAATTGAAATTTGTTTTGGAAAGGGTAGAAAACATTGTGGGAAAAGGAGAAAATGCTGGTTACCAGCATTTTCTCCTTTTCCTACAATGTTTTTAAAGGGCTTCTTTCTCAGGGTCGTTAAAAGTCGGGACTGTGTGGTAAAGAGTTAAATGACCTGAAGTTACGACAAATGATATATTTTACGTGTCGACTGCTTATCATGGTTTTATCATAAACCTGGGCAATTCACACACAAGACCTCTCATAACATTTTTTTTTAGCATCAACATGACAAAAAATACACCATGTGCAGCTCTGTCACAGAAAACTGTGGCAACAGTTCTCATTGCTCATAAGAGCAATCAGCTTTCTGTGCTTCAGACAAGATTCAAATTAACAGACTTATTTGTATTATCACCAGAGGAAACAAGAAAGTCAATAAAAATATTTTCTCACCTATAAGATTCAAACACAGCTTACCTAGGGAAAAGTATACCTTTTCTACCTTAGACCAATGTTGCCCACAATCAATGAAACAAATTAGTCTTCAAAAATTTGTTTTCGTTTTCAAACAAAATTGGATTGAATGTCTGATTGTATGATTTTTAAAACCAGTTTCAACATTATTTCAGTAATATTGCAGGAGCCAGTGCACCTATTCATGCTTTTTTGGATTTTTTTTTACCAGTATTTCCCACAATATTCTGTCAAAGCCACCTGTTGCTTTCTCACATAACTATAATTGAAACAATGGTCAGCGGTGAGAAGAGGAACGAATCCTGTTGCAATGACCATCATCAATCCTCAGAAAGAAATGTGCCAAGCTAGGAATTCAACCCAGTGACCCCTAGTCTCAAGTCCAGTACACTACCATCTGTGCTACAGATGATTGGCCCAGTTGAGAAAACATGCAGAAAAAAATTGTGGGAGTACAGTAACAAATACTCAATATAGTTAAGTTACAACCTTAGTTTGTTCAAGCTAAGAAATGTTAAAATTAACACTTTACCACACGATCTCATATTTTAAAGACCCTGAGGAAGAAGCCTTTTGAACGTTTTGTGAAAAGAGGAGAAAATGCTGGTAACCAGCATTTTCTCCTCTTCCCACAACACTTTCTAGCCTTTCAGAGACAAATCTCATCATTTGAGCCTCTCTTATATACTTGTCTGCAAATGCTTTTAATTTGGACAAGTCTAAAATTTTGTTGTTTAGTAAAGAGTTAATGAGAATTAACGAAATGCTTTTAAATACCTACCAATTCTACAATGTAACCCTTTGAAGCCTGGTTTACATCCTCGCAAACATTCACCTGTCTCGTGGTCACAAGAATGATACATACACTGACCACATGTCTCTAAACAGTCACGACCAAATTTGTTGGGTGGACATGCTGTAATGACATGGAATACACATAAAACTTAACTCTTAATACACCGAGTACACCTGTGAAGTCTTTTTTTCCTTTTTTCTTCTGGGGGTGGGGGGTGGGGGGTGGGGGGTCAGATACTGTAGATCAAGATTAGACAGCTGCTTAGACGTTTCATGTAGAAAGCTTACAAAGACAGCTTGACCTAAAATTTGATTGTCTCTTTAATTTGGATCATACATAAATGTGCTCAGTTCAATAAAAAAATCCATGATCTTTTTCTGCTACAGTTTTTGGTTCCTGAGACCCACTGGATGCCATCACAGTGAGCCCAACCACAAAATAATGATTTCAAAGGACACTATTCTGTTGCAATGCCAAAATTCAAATGATTCTTAGGACAGGTAAAATATCGCTGCATTATGTTGAAGAACTTGTGAGTTACATAACAGTGTCTATAGAGAGACAAACAGATTGGCAAACAGACAAGGTGAAACCTACGTAACCATTCATTTATGTTTGTAGGAAAAGGTACATTAATAAATACCAACCTGTAAACTCAACTTTTTATGCCCCTGCAGTTACTAGCTTTGGCAAACAGTGTGAGAAAAGAAACAATCATTGTTACCAAGTAATTTCTCCTTTTCTGACAATAGTTCGACACTTCTTTAAAAAAAAAAAAAGGCACTTTTCCTTTCTTTCTTCATCATATAACTTTCAACTGAGTTTAGTTGGTCTCTAAAAGCCTATAGAGTAATGAGCATTTTCTGTTATCAAAGACAAAAAGTCCCTGTTTCATAAAAAAGTATACTAATGTAGCATTGGAACTTACCAATGTGACAACTGATTCCAGTCCATCCAGGGTAACACTGTTTGCTTTTAGTGCAACTACCAGTAACTGTGTCACAAACTTCACTGACATTAGAGCAATGACACTCTTTAGCACATATCTTGCCCCACAGATAATCTGGGCACTCTGAAAGAAAATGATAATATATACTTACACTGTAATAATATTCAATCAAATGGCAAAATTGCTGTTAACCTGTTGACTGCAAATCAACAGAACAGAACATTTTCAGACTGAAGCAAAAAAAATTAACATATAACCTCCTGGGCCAAAGTCAAAGCAAAGACTCTCAAATAATCTTTTAAAACTATGGAAAACTGCAAAAAGAAATTTCCACTTGTGTTGGCTGCTGTTCACATGTGGCTGCTAGCACAGATTTGACTGTTTTGTAATGAAAATTTGGCCTAAAGGGTGTACACAAGCTTTTCTAGCATTTGTTTCAGTGACCTACTTTTTAGCCCATTAAAGCCCATTTTCCAACTTATTGTATATATTATCAAAACAAAGATTCTGACTACCTTTCATGAGTACTGGACAGAAAATGTGGCCTTAAGACAGTACACAAGGTTTTTCCAAGATTTGACCTGGTGACCTAGTTTTTTACCCAATGTTACCAATTTTCAATCTCATCTTATTTATCACCAAGAAAACAACTTCTGATTAATTTTCCTAAGTATCTGACTGAAAATGTTGCGTACACAAGCTATTTAAAGATTTGATTTGGTGACCTAGTTTTTGACCCAATGTGACCCATGTTTGATTTCATATATGATATCATCAAGACAAACATTCTGACCAACTTTCATGAGTAGTGGACTGAAAATGTGGCCTCTAGAGTGTACACAAGGTTTTTCTAACATTTGACCTAAAACCTCCTTCCCTGAAATTAACCAAAAAACAAGAGCGGCAAATGGTCGCAAGATACGCCTGTCCCACCGCAAGTTGTCGAGGGGGGATAATAATCGTAAAGGGCAGGTAGAGGAAAATAGTAGTGCAGCAGAAATCATGTAAGTGATTGAAATAGGCATGAATGTCTCCTCTAATGTTAAGGAAACATGCATGTAAAGTTTCAGGTCATTCCAACATGAAAAGACAAAGTTATATTGTAGAGAAGCATGAAAAGCTGTAAAAAAAAAATAATGAATAGGGAATAATTCCAAAAGGGCATTAGGTAATGTTACAGCTCCAGTGCATTGCACTTTTCGTAACTGCAACAAACATGTTTACCAAGTCTCAAGTCAATTTGACTTGAGGTGACAAAGTTTCCTTCCGGACAAGCAAGAAATACTGTAAAAATGAAGAACAAAGTGGAATTACTCAAATACAGCACGAGGTAGAGTTACAATTCTTGCGCACTGCACTTCCATACCATATTCCAAGTCATTCCTACTTAAGATGACAAAGTTATGCTCGAGACAAGCAAGAAATGCTATAAAAATGAAGATCTAAGGGGGATTAACTCAAAATTCGTGCTAGGAAGAGTTATGGTTCTTGTGCACTGCACTCCGTAATTTTTCAACAATCATCCATACCAAATTTGAAGATGTTCAGACTAGAGATGACAAAGTTATATTCCAGACAAGCAGAAAATGCTGTAAAAATGACGATCAAAGGGGAATTACTCAAAGACAGCACGAGGTAGAGTTATGGTTCTTTCGCACTGCACTCCATATTATTGCAACAAACACAAATGCCAAGTTTCAAGTCAATCGGACTGGAGATGACAAAGTTATGCTCCGGACAAAGAACTGGACTGTAAAAATGAAGATCAAAGTGGAATTACTCAAAATCTGCGCTAGGTAGAGTTGTTCTTGCGCACTGTACTCTGTAATATTGCAACAAACATGTATACCAAGTTTGAAGTCGTTCTGACTTGAGATGACAAAGTTATATTCCGGACAAGCACTAAATGCTGTAAAAATGATGATCAAAGGGAAATAACTCAAATACAGCACGAGGTAGAGTTACAATTCTTGCGCAATGCACTTCCAAATATTGCAACAAATAAGCATACCATATTTCAAGTCATTCCTACTTAAGATGACAAAGCTATGCTCCGGACAAGCAAGAAAAGCTTTAAAAATGAAGATCTAAGGAGAAATAACTCAAAATTCGTGCTAGGAAGAGTTATGGTTCTTGTGCACTGCACTGCACTCCGTAATTTTTCAACAATCATCCATACCAAATTTGAAGATGTTCAGACTAGAGATGACAAATTTATGCTCCGGACAAGCAGAAAATGCTGTAAAAATGACGATCGAAGGGAAATAACTCAAAGACAGCACAAGGTAGAGTTATGGTTCTTTTGCGCTGAACTCATTATTATTGCAACAAACACAAATGCCAAGTTTCAAGTCAATCGGACTGGAGATGACAAAGTTATGCTCCGGACAAAGAACTGGACGCCGCCTGCCAGCGCCATAAAAGGAAAATGAGTCTCCCATAAAAGCCATGTTTTTTGACAGATCTTTTTTTTTTTAAGGAATTCTGTAAACCTGTATCTAAGGAACATTCCTGCAAAATAATAATGCTATCCAAATAGCGGTTTGGGAGGAGAAGATTTTTAAAGGTTTTTTACTTTGGTTGCCATGGCAACCAGAATTCTTCATGGAACACAATTATTTGAAGGAATTTGAAAGAGGACCACCAAAGGAACATTCCTGTGAAATTTGGTAAAAATCCAGTCAATAGTTTCTGAGGACGGACGGACGGACGCACGACGGACACAACGCCATGACAATAGCTCGCTGGCCTTCGGCCAGTGGAGCTAAAAACCAAAATTGAAATACTTGAAGCATGCAGAGACAATTACCTATATTGCCACAAGAATTTTTCTTGATTAAAAACAGTCTGAAACTAATTTACCAATTTGTGAATTAACTAAACTTGATTATATAATTGTTAAATCCAGAGAGAAAATTCTGGTTAATTCTTTAATAATTTTTTCAAGAACATTGCCACTTAAGGAAAAAAAAATGTCCCACAGAGTTGTTTCCATTAACTATTACATATGCATGTATCTATAATTTCTAGATAAACCTTCGTGTTACTTCTTCAATGAATTATGTTTCCATCCAAACAAAATGCTTGTAACTATTTTTTTTTTCATTTTTTTTTCCCCTTAAGGTTTTCTACCCTTTCTAAGACAAATCTATACATGTCATCTTAGTCACATTTGATATATATGTCTGCAAATGCTTTCAATTAAGTTAGGTCTAAAATTTTGTTCTGTGGCAAACATTTACCAGCATTTTCTCCTTTTCCCACAATGTTTCAAAAGCTTTCTTCAAGGCCTTTAAAACTAGATATTGTGTGATAAGGGGTTAACCTGTTAAGTATGAATAAACGACACAAGATATCAAAATTTCCATGTTACAGGGACCAGTGTACTTATATAATGAGACTCAAATCAACCCATGGTCTTCATTAACTCTTTACCAAACAATGTAATCACAGTCTTGTTCAAATTGATAGCACTGTCAGACTGCAAATTAACTACGGCCCAAACCAAGGATTTGTCTTTGAAAGCTTTTGAAAACATTGTGAGAAAAGGAGAAAATGCTGGGTAACCAGCATTTTCTCCTTTTCCCACAATGTTTTCAAAGCTTTCTTCCTCAGGGTTGTTAAAAAACATGGTATAGTTTGTAGTAGCCTTGAAGTCTGCTCTAGGATTTTGGAAAAAGAAGAATACATAGAAAAACTGTAAAAGACAAGGCAGAGAAGTTGATTGATTGAATGGTATTGTATGCCACTTTCAACATCATTACAGTTACATCACTGTGACAGATCACATATTCAAGTACTTTCTGAGTTTTACCAGAACTTGGCTATGGCTCTGAAGTGTCTTGCCGAAGGATACTCCAAGGCACATTGGAAGACAATCTATGACCTTTCAAAAAAAATCTCTGCATTAACCCATGTAGTGCTGAACTCAGAAATAATTGCCTCTGTGGACAGTGTAGATCAAGATCAGCCAGCACAGAGCATCAGTCTGATCCTGGATATGATCTGTCCCCTTCTTTAACTAATATTCTGACAACAAACAGCTACGAAAGAAATTGCTGTTTGTGCATCTGCAGTTCTGATTGAGAATATCATTTCACTTATTAGCACTACATGGACAAAGAATGGATATCACAGATCAAAGTTTAATCTGCCAACTATCTGCAGTCTGACCCTACACTGTCTGCAAACTCTGGCTATGTTTCCCTTGCATACTTTAAGATTAGATATTATGTTAGTCCTACGAGCACTATGCAAACCTCTAGTTTTTTCTGTAGACAATGTAGATCAAAATCCCACAGCGATTTTTAAGCATAGTGTAGACCAAGATCAGACTGCTCATTTTGTGCAGGTTGATCTTAGATCTACACAGTTTGCTACTTTGTGAAATATTCTGGTAAAACCATCCTTGACATTGCAATGTGTTTGTCTTTCTTTCCAAACTGAAATTTCCATTTCACTTATTTAGCAATGCAATACAAGAACAAGTTTGATTGTGTAGTTATCTCTTCGCTACATGACAAAGTTTCGGATGATTTGAAAGCATTTCCAGACAAACTAAATGAAGCTCAAATGATGAGCTCAGTCTCTGTTGGGTAGAAAACATTGTAGAGAAGAAGAAACTGCTGGTTTCTCCTTTTCCCGTAACGTCTTCAAAAGCCTTCTTCAGGGTAATTAAAACTCAAGATTGTGTTAGGTTAAGTTCGTATGAACAACCCTTTTACCCAGTATCAGGAGGCGAGAAACAGCTACAAATTGTGAAGCTGTTTAGCTAAACAGGGAACCATTAATCCTTGCCAATCAATCCCGAGGTATAAAGACCGTGAGGTAGAAAGCTTTAGAAAACATTGTGGGAGAAGGGGAAAATGCTGGTAACCAGTATTTTCTCCTTTTCCCAAAATGTTTTCTTTCTTTTCAAGGATTAATCCTGGCATTTGAGCCAGAGATGTCCTCTGCAAATGATTTCTGAATGGACATGTGTAAATTTTCTTTGGTCTGGTAAAGAGTTAATCTCTTGCATTGATCATGAATTATTCCCTTGTTCAAAACTGACTCACTGAATGTGTCACACATAACCCTTTACCAAACATCAAAACTTTAGCCTCTGTCAAACTGGAAGTATTTTCAGATAAAAATTTCAATCAAGCTTATCCCTTTACCACACAATCCTGAGTTTTAAAGACCCTAAGCAAGAAGCCTTTTGAAAACATTGTGAGAAAAGGAGAAAATGCTGGTTACCAGCATTTTCTCCTTTTCCCGCAATGTTTTCTTCTCTATCAATGACAAATTCCATCATTTGAGCTATGTCAAGTGTCATCTGCAAATGCTTTTAATATGGACAAGTCTACAGTTTTGTTATGTGGTAAAGAGCGAAAAGATGATTTCTCTTTATGTAGAAGTAGGAAACATTGTGGGAAAAGAAGAAAAAGCTGGACTGAAAAATCTTGGTGACTCAAACAGGACTTTTGGTGAATTAATCAACTGTTTACCTGACGACAAATCTTTTGATTGTCCATTATGAAAGGATTTTGCAGACTAATTTGACTCAAATGATGGTGTTTCTCTTCCAACTAGTAGTAAACAATGTGGGAAAAAGAGCAACATGATGCTTATCAACATATTTTCCTTTTCAAGCAATGTTTTCCAATGTCATTAGGGAGTTAATTTAGAGTACCGGTATCATGAATTCCAGCTTGACCCAACTCTTTCCAAGTCAATGCTATAAAATTTATTTATCTGTCTCTGCCACTCTTTCGTTATTTTTCAAGAGAGGAAACAGCCAGAGGCTTAATAAGTATTGTGTGTGGTATTGATACAGAAATTTAAGAAAGAATGGATAGACTTACTGGCCACTGTGATACAAATGAAACACTGTTGATAACAATATTAAACAACACACAAACAATCCATCATCTAGATCCTTCATGACTGAGTGGTTAAGGTATTGAATTTTCTTCAATCTAGAAATCTGGTTTCAAACCACTTTGCTGTGCATGTCATCTGAGAGTGCCCTTGGGCAAGGAACTTCAGTGTTACAGCCTTGCGCATGATTGTGAGCATGTTCAACCCAAAATGATCTATTTCCAATCTCTCCTTGAGATATCAAGACAACCATTCTAAAACTTACATGAGTATTGGACTGAAAATATGTACACAAGGTTTTTCTCATATTTGACCTGGTTACCTAGTTTCTGACATGACATAATCCATTTTCAAACAATCTGACCCACTTTCATGAGTGCTGGACTGAAAATAAAGCCTCTTGAGCCTACACAAGGCCTTCAAAAGATCTGACCCTTTGACCTGGTTTTTCACCAAACTTGACTCGTTTTCAAACTTGTCCAAGATATTACTTAGACAATTATTCTGTCCAATTTTCTTGAGTTTTCTGGACACACGATGTGGCCTCTAGAGCATACACAAGGTTTTTCTAGGATTTGACCTGGTGACCTAGTTTTTTACCCCACATGATCTATTTTCATATTAATTAGAGATATCATCAAGTGTCTTTGAAATGGTAGACAACCTTCAGAAAAAGTGCAACTTGAATGATTCTCAAATTTCTCAAACGGAAAAATTTTGGACTTGTCCACATTGAAAGCATTTTTCAGAAGACAAATCAAAGGTGGCTCAAATGATGAAATTTGTCTTTGATAGGGTAGAAAACATTGTGGGAAAAGGAGAAAATGCTGGTTACCAGCATTTTCTCCTTTTCCCACAATGTTTTCAGAAACTCTGTTCTTCAAGGTTGTTAAAAGTCGGGATTGTGTGGTAAAGAGTTAAACAGTTAAATTGTGCCTTTACAAGATTAATAGGTCAGTGTTCCAGCTAGCGGGGAATAGAAGGGCGCGGCGCCCTGCCCCTTCTTCTAGACGCCCTGCCCTTTTTCTGGAAACCCTGCCGTATAATAGCGCCCTGGATTGCCTTATGTTCATTATTGTAACCTCTAATCTAAAATTTGCCACGAGTCTGTTGAAGACATAATGAATATCCGCCTTCGAATATACAGTCCATTTAACAGCGTGTCACTAATCCCCTCCAGGCAGCGAAGTGTGAAAAGATCGACCCCGACTGTATATTACAAGTCCGTCAGAGTACACAAGTGCTGAGAACAATAGAGACAATTATCCATCATTGTCTTTTACGTTCTATTTAAACGGTTTATCATATCTTTACGATAGGCGTTTTTATTCAACAATATTGGAGGCTGTCTCCGAGGACTAGTCTTTCTTTAGAAGTTTGCTATCAATCGCGATTTTATCGTTAATGTCGAAGATCTTGCTTAATTTCCCGTATCAAGTTACATGTTCAGAGTTTAATCTAAGGTGCATAATTAGTAAAATTACCCTTTATGTAGTATTTTCTGTTCATAAACAAATTATTTTTTTCTTAGATTTACTCTTGGTTTCAATATTAACTGATAAAGTTATGTTAACACTCGGGTAGGATCGATGAGTCAGCAAATTAATCTATCGAAGTCGGAAAGTGGTGCATTCCTAAAGTGGACCGAGAATAACACCACAGCATGTTGTTGACGTACAATTTGTAGAATATATGTCAAAATGTCCATAAATACCTTCCAAATATTAAAATACGTGGAAAATGTACAGATGCAAAAACACGGAAACCCATGACAGAACAAATGTCAACTGCTCATCAACCCAATCACAAACATTTCAAGCTGTCTTTCCAGCTTGAATGATGAATTTCAAAAAGAGATTTGCTTATTCACTGCATTAAACATAAAGAAGAAGCTAAAATCTCCTATTTATTATTTATAATGAAAAAAAAAATCGGGCGCACGCGGGGGGGGGGGGGGTGTCGTCTTGCCTTACCACACGGGCATGTAGAATCAATTGCAATGATAGGAGGAATGCAACATTTATGTAACATTTAACATTTATCCACGATGTTGAATGGCATGTAAAGTAAGGATTTACTCTATGAAGACCTGTTTTTCCTCATTTCACTAAACTGGACAGATTTGATACCCTTTAAATTGGAAAAATAAGTATCAGAAAAATTAGAGACACAGAACTAACATTGCAGTAAAAGAAAGAAGGAAAGGGTTGAGGGTTTGTATTTGTTAGTATTTTGTGGCTTGCTTGTCTTGCAAAGCACTGTTAAAAATAAAGACATGAATTGTATTGGTATCAAGTCTGTAGTTGAATGGCATGAGGCTTTAGAAAAATATTGTGTGCAAAGGAGAAGATGCTGGTAACTCCTTCTGTTCAGCAATGGCTTTTTAATTTGCCAAGTTTGTTATCTGGTAAAGACTTAATGAGGATTATTTTATGAACTACATGTACTTGTATTGCTCCTGGACTTAGTTAAACTACTCATACAGAAAAATAGTTTGTTTGTTTAGATGAAGCTGCAAGATCCATATAAGCCAATATAATAGATTTATTTCTGTTGTGAAAATCCTTAATTTTAAATAAGAAATTGCAGGAGAAACTGTCAAAAGGGTTATAAGAAAATTCTTATCCCCTTTCCCTGTGTGAGAGAGACAACCACTCCCACTCTTATGCCCCCCCCCGGCGCTTTACGCCTCAAAGTGCCCTTCTTAGCCACAGCACCCTGCCCTTTTTTTACCCTGGCTGGAGCACTGTAGGTGCAAATGCATTCACCCTTAGAGTGCTTTCACAACTGCATTTACTTTCCCTAATAGTGTATTTTAATACTAGACAGCACAACTTTGGAAGTCTGATCATTGATCTACAATGGCTGCTATAGTGAAATTTTCTATCCAACAGCAGCCTTAAAATGAAATTATTATTAGGTTCATTTTACGAGACTTTAAATATCCTACATGTTCAGTATGCGCTCTGAGGATTAACCCTTATCCTGCTAAATAACTTCAATGGAACTTTCAGGGCAATAATAGAAAACCAGAATAATGCCATTTCAACGTTATTTTTGGAGAAAAATATTTCCTTATCGGACAGTGCAGATCCAAGATCAGACTGCACGTTTGTGCAGTCTGATCTTGATCTACACTGTCTGCAAAAGGTCAGTGAGTCACGCTTAGCAGCCTAAGGGTTAAATTACAATAGGGATAATAAAATCAACTTACCTACAGATAATAGACTATCACATATCTGAAACCTGGCAGAGGGTTGCCCCGAAATGTAGCAGTATGGTTTATTGGCATATGCTCCATTGTGGTCTTTAGGGTTTCGGCAGTAAGGGCCTGGACTTCCTGTGTCAAAGTCAAAGAACTCCCACTCATCGAGGGGTATTTTTATGGACGGGTCTTCCCAATCAAGACATGATGTATCATCCTCAAACACGCCATATTTTCCTGTGTAGGCAATCCCTCTTTTGTCAGAACCATATATGTATCTGTCATCTGCAAAATAGTAATCATTCAAGTCGTAATTAACCACAAACACACCCTTTTACCGTTTACCGAACAATCCTGGTTTTAACGGCCCAAAGAAATGAAGCTTTTTAAAAACATGAGGAAAGGCAGAAATTGCTGGTAACCAGCATTAAATCTAAAATCATGCTTCCTGAAACTTAAAGTTGGCAACTGTAAATCTAGATTTATAACATATTTTTTCTGCCAGCAACTACATAAATTGTTGCCTGTCGAGTTTTTTAGCCTTGTAGCGCAGTTAGTGGCACACAGGATCTTGGGCCCACAGAGACAAGGGGCTTGGTTCAAATTCCAGGCTCGGCCAATTTCTTTCTGAGGATTAGTGATAGTCATTGCAGCAGGATTAATTCCTCTCTCACCATGATCAATGTTTTAATGATGGTCATGTGGGAAAGCAGCCAGTGGCTTGGAAAAAATATTGTGGATGTAGTGGCCAATGATAAGCCAGGAAAGCATGGACAATTGGACTGGTAGCCATGATTTGGCTGAAATAATGTCGAAAATGGCATTAAACACCATACAAAATAAATGAATTTCAAAGAGTTACAACCTGCATGTAAGGCAATGGTCAAGGCCTAATGATAGTTTTTTTCTGCATACTTAATGACAGAATGACAGGACAATATAAAACTTAAAACGATCCTTCATTTATTCCCTCATTATTTTCTTCTGATCTTTACGCGTTACTTTATAGGTAAATAGGTAGACCAACAAAGAACTAAAAAAGTAACCAATCACAGTGGGATAAACCAGTTAGCACTTTATTGCACAAACCCCAGTTTTAATGACTCTGAGAGAGAGGGCTTTTGAAGACATTATGGGAAAAGGAGAAAATGATGGTAACCAGCATTCCCCCCTATTCCAACAATTTTTTCTACCGTTTCAAAGACCATCATTTGAACCACACTTGATTAGTCGTCTGTAAAATTTCGATAATATTTTGTACTCTAGTAAAGATTTACTCTCTTTACCAGCTGACAAAAATTTTAAAGAGGCCCTTATACTCATTTTCAGCCAGCTTTAACTCATTTTGTCTCTATCTTATCAAACTATAGTCATTCTTATATCTTCATGCCAAATATTGCGCCTGACGGTTGCCAGGTTGCTTAGATTACGGTCGATAGAAAATTCATTTTGCTGAGTTTCGGCCTTCCATGTAAACAGACTCGTCGTTTCCGTTTTTTGAATCGAAGATTTTCGATATATCCGTTATACACTCGGGTAGATTCGTATGATGATCATGCATTCTGTCACGTGACTATATTTGACCTTCGCCCTGAGTCTAATGAGGTAAACAAAGGAAAATAAAGGCTTCTTTGTTGCAGCCTCCATTTTCAGATGGAGGTCGCGGCCTATATGCAAATTACACCGTATCCGACTCTAGGCGGAAACCAACGATAAATTTCCGTGACGCACAACCATTGTTTACAGCTTTGATCGTTGGCCAGTTTTCTTCTGACCAATGTTCGGTTTCTAATACAAATCTCCCTGTTTCTTTCTTTCAATTACCCCATATATGTCAGTAATTTATCCATGTTTACACAAAGGACTGATTTCTGTACCATTCTAATTTGTTTGAAATTTAACAGCGTTTTTGCTCACCGGCTGTAGACGGGCATCTTTAAACTTGTCCATAATGAAAACATCTGGTGACAAAAAACTGGGAAATGGTACAACAAATGAGATAAATATTGGTCATAATGGTAAATAACATTGAGAGCGAAGTTGGTTGATAAACTAAGTGAATGGTGTTTAACACCGTTTTCAAAATTATTTCAGTTTTACTGCGGTGGCAAGTGCACCTATCCATGCTTTCCCGGAGTTTCTGTCGCCAATAGTTTGCACAATATTCTTCCAAAGCCACCCGCTGTTTTCCCACATAACCATCATCTGGCCAACCATCAGCTGTGAGAAAGGAATGAAATGACTCTCATCAGTCCTCAGACAGAAATTGGCTGAGCTTTGCATTGAGAGCATAGGAGAAAATACTAGTTATCCCTTTACCTAAAAACAAATTTTAGACTCTTCCAAATAAAGATTGCATATAGATGAAATGGATTAAAACCTGGCTAAAAACAAGTATAGATAAATCTTCAAGTGTTTTATCCTGGTTAAATCAATATTTCACTTAAATCATGCAGGGCTTTTTTTCCTTCTATAATTGAGGCCGATATTCGGTGACTTCCCAATTGCACAAAGCATCATTTTTTCCCAATTGTGGAGGAAGAATTTCCCAATTGTGGTGGAAGAATTTCCCAATTTTGCTGAAAGGATTTCCCAATTTTGCTGGAAAAATTTCTCATAATACGATGCTGAAATTCCTAATAAGTTAAAATACCAATTTCTCAAAGCTATTTCAAATGACCAGACACAAAACTCGTTATTTAGCGGTGACTGAAACCGAAAGCAGGTTTTTTTTATTGATTTGTACCGAAATGACTCAGCTGACTGCGCTGCAGTATGGCCGAAATGTTGCGTTTTCTTGGCGCCATTTGGTTTGTTCAATGGAGGCACTCTTAACTGAACCGAGTTATTTTTTGCGCATTGTAACACCGTACATAGACTGAACGCCGTTGCCATTTCCCTATCAGTCAATATTAAATCCTTTGACATGTTATATAATTGTTTGTCTTTCGTAAAAACTTACAGCTGACAAAAGAAGTTTGCTTAACACTGTGGAACACATTCATACTCGATTGCAGTCAACGTACTCAAAAAAAAAACCAAACACGCTGTATCCAAGCAAAACATGTCAAGAACCGGGAAACCTTACAAAAAGTTCGTTAAATAAAATGGCTGCAGATGATACAGCCTGGCGTAGCCTTTTTACTTTTGGCGTGAAACGTTTTAATTCTTTGCTGATCGATCTACAGGTAATCAAATCTCCGCATATTTAGTCTCAATCTGAAGTGCCGGTTCTGTCGGGCATCGCCGATCTCCCTTTGTCTGAAGACTAGACAATTATTATCACTGCACATGATGCAAACTCTACATCTTCAGATATAATATCCAAGCCTAGCCTTGTAACTTCCACAGATAATTATTCCCTTGTATCATATGATGGCCGAAAAGCAGTTCATCTAAAGTATTAACTCCGGCACCCATGGGTGTACCACAGTAGTGTTAAAAAGGGCTCTAAGCCTATATGTGCAAATGCTGCAAGATATTTGGCCATAGTTTAAACAGTTAAAATTTGAATATTGAATTTGTTTCACTTGTTAATTAAATTGCTGCACCTTCTATTTACTGTATGTATGTACACTACCATTAATTTGTTTTATTGATGTATCTTGAAAATCAGTCTGATTTTTCCCAATTTGGCCAAAATTGCGCTTGAATTTCCCAAAATGAAAGGCTAAGGCCCCTTCCCAATTTTTGGAAAAAAAGCCCTGTCATGAAATCCACTCTCTTACGCGTCTCCTGGGTTTTATGAGTAAATTGGGCTTAGAGCTCTGCACTATCTTGACTAAAGGACATTCCTGTGTAACAAGCATCATCCAGAAATGAATCATCCCACAACCTCTGAATTACAAATTCAAAGCCTCAATGCAACCAATGAGAACCTCCCTCGGGACATGACATTGTAGGTGTTCAGGTCGCATGATACATTTATTACCCAGAAAGGTTTTTAAGACTTCTTCATTTTCAAAGCATTTGCAGACGAAAAAATAAGTATGGCTCAACTATTTACCAAACAACAAACATTGAGCCTTGAGACGACAAATGAAAAGTGTCCAGAATATTGTTATTTGTCTACATAAGGGTAGAAAACATTGTAGGAAAAGAAGACCCTCTTCCCACAATATTTTCAAAAGCCTTCTTTTTTTGGGCTCATGAAAACTCAGGTGTGGTAAAGGGCGAAAACTATAGGTTTTCTAATTAAGAGGGTAGAAAACACTGTAGGAAGGAAAAAAGCTTCCATTTTTTTGTTTTCTTCAATATTTTCAAAAGTTGTCTTTTATTAACGGTATATCAGATCAGAGGACAAGGGCTCAATCTGAAGAAAAATGATAATTGGGTTGAAAGGTAAAATTAAAGCTGACAGTATACAATGCGACAAAGGACTTGTGAAGATAATGCATTTTGTCAAAGTAAATAACCCAGTGACAAAAAACAACCCTCCAAC
Organism: Hippopus hippopus; assembly: GCA_946811185.2. Taxonomy (NCBI): domain Eukaryota; kingdom Metazoa; phylum Mollusca; class Bivalvia; order Cardiida; family Cardiidae; genus Hippopus; species Hippopus hippopus. Next base: position 32,729,423 of record OX328099.1, on the reverse strand, counting down.
CATGTACTGTACATGTATAATATGCCACTGAATCACCATGATTTACAAATCCAAGTTAAATGATACATGTAACTGTTGTAACAGAAAATATTCACCCATCCCCTCCTCTCTCTCTCTCTCAGGTGCCAAGTGGTTTCAACTGCATGTAATGTAGGTTGGTTGGTTGAAGGTGTTTAATGCCGTTTTCAACATTATTTCAGTTATATCGCGGCGGCCAGTGCACCTATACATGCTTTCCTGGGGTCTCTTTTACCAGTACTCCGCACGATTTTCTTTCCAAGCCACTGGTTGCTTTCCCACATAATCATTGTCGAAACAATGGTCAGCGGTGGGAGAGGGATGAATCCTGTCGCAGTGACTATCATCAATCCTCGGAAAGAAATTGGCCGAGCCAGGGGTTGTAGCCAGGGATCGAACCCTGGACCCTTTGTTCTCAAGTCCTGCACGCTACCGACTGAGCTACCGGGGCTCGGCACATGTAATGTAGGAAAGCAGCCAGTGGCAAGGAAACAGTGTTGTGCAAAGTTCTGGTATTTTGTCATATCCTTTCTGCCAACCGGATAGATTCTGGGACATTGTCCCATGCATAAGTAAAATGCCCTATTATAATGCACTTAACATAGGATGGACTTTGTCCCTCAAAGATTCATTTCATCATTAGTCTAGTATTTGTCTCACTTAGTTTGGAAGATTCCCCTTATTTATGCAAGTTTATGGGCCAGGTGTTCCCTCTCTAATCATTCCTCTCTCACCCATGACCATTGTTTCGGCAATAGTTATATGTGTGGCCTTGAAAGAATATTGTGTGGAGTACTGTTAAAAGAAACTCCAGGAAAGCATGGATAGGTGCACTGGCCACCATAATTGACTGAAATAATATTGAAAACAGCAATAAACACCATACAATCAGTCAATACATACTTGTCCATTTTAACTCTTTACTAGATACGGTAATTTTCTCCTTTTCTTACAATGTTTTCAAAAACTTTCTTTCTCAGAAAGTGGGGATAATGGGAAAGGTAGTACAGATAACTATCCAAAGGCGATTTTAATTTTTGACTGGTTCAAAAGTCCAAATAGAAAGAAGCACCATAAACGTCTCATTATTGAGACCAGTGGGAAAGGCATTTGCAGACGAGAAAATTAATGTGGTTCAAATTTGTCTTTCGAAAGATTGTAGGAAAAGTAGAAAATGCTGGTTACAAGCATTATCTCCTTGTCCCACGATATTTTCAGAAGCCCTCTTTGTCAGGTTGGTAAAAATTCGAGATTGTGTGGTAATGAGTTAAAGCCTTGCTCCTTTGCAACACCTGTAGAAGTACATTTAAATTCAATCCACCAGTTTCTCTTTAGCAGACAACTTTAGATTAATACATATTGAAAGTGTTGACAGACAATTTTAAGTAACATGGACTATAATATCAGAATTTGTCCATGAAGTATAGAAAATATTGAGGGAAAAAGACAAAACACCAGCATTTTCTCCTTTTCCCACATTTTTTAAAAGCAATATTCCTCCAGGTCATTAAAACACAGGGACAGGGTTGTTCGGTAAAGGGCGAGTTAATCAATACAAGTTTCAGAATTTGTTATTAGATCCTGTATAGCAAAAGCAAAATAAATACTGTACCATTTGGAACATCTGTTTTATATATGAAATCATATTTCATCGCTCAAAGGCATTTTATTGATAAAGTCCTATATTGTTGAACAATAATAGGCAGGAAAATATATGTAAGTACCCCCAGGGTAATAAATACTAAAGCTTCAAGTTACATTAGTATCTCTCAGCTGATAGTTAGTACCAGTTATACATTACAGGGACCTCTAAGCCTGGGATGTAGCCAAGATGAAGCTCATGACTGTTGCATGAGCCAAGCTTCCACGTATTTGTTTCGTTATTTCATTTGTTTGTGGGAAAAGGAGAAATGCTGCTAACCAGCAACCAGCGTTTTCTACTTTTTCCCAGAATGATTTCAAAAGCTTATTTACACAAGGTCACACAGATATAGGATTGTTTGGTGAGGGGTTAATGAAACAACTTTAGACCCACTGATAAAAGTTGCAGACAATAAAGCAAATATACCAGCATTTTCTCCTCTTCCAACAATGATTTCAAAAGCCCTCTTCCTCAGGGTTGTAAAAATATCAGATCATCTGGTGCAAAGAAAACTCAGAAGAGACTCACATGCAACTTTTAAGTCCCTATACCTTCAGTTTTGATCACGATTAGACTACAAATAATGTGAAAAGGCTTAAATCTGTCACAGAAATGTTTCCACATACATTCATAATCTTTAACCTTAACATTCTAACTGATGACAAAATTTTTGACTGGTCCATATTGAAAGGGTTTCCAGGCAACATCTGCTAAATATAACTCATCTGATGGAGAATGTAGAATTTTAAATGCTGGTTACCACCATTTTCTCCTTTTCCAGCAATGTTTCCTCTGTCAGACTTTTTAAAACATGGCATTATCAAGGAAAGGTTTCATTTCATACACGGTGATTATCCCTTATTATACAAGGATGTAAAGTTCAAGTCCATAATTAGCATAGAATTATAGCATAAAGTTATAAGTTTAAACCTGTACCCAAACAATCCAAGTTTTAACAATGATAAAGGAGAAGCCTTTTGAAAATGTGGAAATAGGAGAAAATGCTGATAATCAGCATTTCTCTATTTTTCACAATATTTTCACCCCTTCAAAAACGAATTTCAATATCTGGATCACACTTAATTGTGTCGTCCGCAAATGAATTTAAATTGGACAAGTCTAACTTTTGTCGTTTTGTAAAGAATTAATCGCTTCAAGCTGTTTCAAGTTATTCAAGAGAGTTGTAGTCCTACATGTACAAACAATTCCTTTTTCCTGAGGGAATTCAATATCTCTTCCCCCCAACAGATTTGAATCAGACCCCTTTCAAAACAGCCTTGTCAAATGCAGGCAACTGAACTAAAGTTCAATATGATTATATTAACATAAACAAGAGCTTTGCACAGCGGCGCATATACACCCGAAGGGGCTTGTCAGTGAAATGGGTAAAAGTGAAGGATGTACTGTGAAAGAACAAGACACTGGACAGTTAGGGATCACATATGAGACCATGGAGTTATTTGTTCTTCTGCACTGCACTTCTCCTCAATTTGATCTATGCACCTGTGAAGTATCATTTTTACACCTCTAATAGTTTTTGAGTTATGCTCCTGACAAAATTTAAGTAAGAAAAAAATCAAAGCGCAATAACTCCTAAACTATAGGGCCAAAAGTTATAGCTCTAAAACACTGCACTTCTCCTCAATGTCATCTATCAACCTGTGAAGTTTCAGGTTTATATCTCATGTAGTTTTCGAGTTATGCACAAAACTTGAGTAAGAAAAAAAAAAAAAATACTGTAAAAATGAAGATCAAAGTGGAATTACTCAAAATCTGCACCAGGCAGAGTTATTGTTCTTGCGCAGTGTACTCCGTAATATTGCAACAAACATGCATACCAAGTCTGAAGTCGTTCTGACTTGAGATGACAAAGTTATATTCCGGACAAGCACTAAATTTTGTAAAAATGATGATCAAACGGAAATAACTCAAAGACAGCACAAGGTACAGTTACAATTCTTGAGCACTGCACTTCCAAATATTGCAACAAATAAGCATACCATATTTCAAGTCATTCCTACTTAAGATGACAAAGTTATGCTCCGGACAATCAAAAAATGCTATAAAAATGAAGATCAAAGGGGGAATAACTCAAAATTCGTGCTAGGAAGAGTTATGGTTCTTGTGCACTGCACTCCGTAATTTTTCAACAATCATGCATACCAAATTTGAAGATGTTCAGACAAGAGATGACAAAGTTACATTCCGGACAAGCAGAAAATGCTGTAAAAATGACGATGAAAGGGTAATAACTCAAAGACAGCATGAGGTAGATTTATGGTTCTTTCGCACTGCACTCCGTATTATTGCAACAAACACAAATGCCAAGTTTCAAGTCAATCGAACTGGAGATGACAAAGTTATGCTCCGCACAAAGAACTGGACTGTAAAAATGAAGAAGTTCTTTGTATTTGATTCAAGCAGTGTGAGAAAATTTGATCTTGCACGAGACCGAAGGTCAAGTGAGATGTCAAAAATTTCTTATGCTGCGAAAAGCAAATAAAAGCTCAAGGAAAGTTACAACATGAACAATATGATATTCCGTCTATTAAATACCTAAAACTTTCAAGGATAAAGTATTGCAATTATTGACTTTTTATTTGAAAACGGTAAACAAAACAAAACAAGAGGGCCATGATGGCCCTGAAGTTGCTCACTTGAGTCTTTTGACCAAACATGACCCATTTTCAATCTCTTTTAAGATATTATGACAAACATTCTACCAAGCTTTCATAATTACTGAACTGAAAATTTGGCCTCTGGCATATACACAAGCTTTTTCTAGAATTTCTCTCAGTGACCTAATTTTATAGCAAAGCATAGCCTGTTTTCCCATTGTAGACATTATCTAAACAAAGATTCTGACTAATGTTCATAAGAATTGGACAGAAAATGTGGTCTCTAGAGTGTACACAAGGTTTTTCCAAGATTTGACATGGCGACCTAGTTTTTTACCCAATGTGACCCATTTTCAATTCCATCATATTGATCATCAAGAAAAAAACATTGTAATTTTCATCAGTTTTGGTCAGAAAATGATGACTCTAGAGCTACACAAGCTATTTTAAAGATCTGAGCAGGTGACCTAGTTTTTGACCCAATGTGACCCATTTTTCAAACTCATTTGAGATATCATAATGACATACAACCTGACCAACTTTCATGAGTATTTGACTGAAAATGTGGCCTCAAAAGAGTACACAAGGTTTTTCTAAGATTTGACCCAGTGACCTAGTTTATGACCCAACATAACTAATTTTCAAAACAGTCCAAGAAATCATCAAGACAAACATTCTGACCAAGTTTCATGAGTATTGAACTGAAAATGTGGCCTCTAGAGTGTACACAAGGGTTTTCTAAGATGTGACCCAGTGACCTAGTTTTTGCCCTGACATGACTTATTTTCAAACTCGTCTGAGATATTATCAAGGCAAACATTCTGACCAACTTTCATGAGTATTGGACTGAAAATGTGGCCTCTAGAGCGTGCACAAGGTAGAAGTTGACAACGGTGGACGGACGACTCACAACGGACGCAGGACACAGCACAATCACAAAAGCTCACCTTGAGCACTTTGTGCTCAGGTGAGCTAAAAAGTAATGGATTAGCCACTAATAACTTCGTTTTTATGAATGGTGGATGAATATCTGAACATAACCTTTTGACAATTCAAACTGCAAATCAATGCAGGCGCATTCTGAGCATGAGATATGTCATCATACCATAACTGAAACTGTGTTTGACGTTGTGTATATACGAAAACTTTTGTCTGTCGTGTGTGATATTTTATCCACACATGACACATGTATTTGAGCCCGAAAATTTTCAGAAATATAATAAAACCATTTACCTAATTTGCAGTAACGTTTCAAATGTTCAATTTTCATGGCACTAATTAAAGAACAAAATACACAAACAATAATGCACCTACAATGTCAACAAAACTACTATAGTACATGGAGACATTTCCAGATCCGACAGGTTTTCAAGAAGTCACAATATCTTTGAGAAGAAACTAAACCTACATGTACCTCAGATAATCTTGATTCTAACAACTGACAAGTGAATTTGGCTCTGTAAACACAGAGCAACGAACGCGTGGTAAAATCTACGTCATTCTATTTGAAGTGACGTCATTCTACATAAAGTAAGTCGCCCGTGGCTGTTTGTGTCTCCACCCTCCGATATTTTATCAATGAAAGTCACTTGACGTATACAAATCGTCATTTTCCCTTACTCTACCAAGAAGGAAGGAAGGAAAACCTTAAGGATTTACCAATATTAACTGTTTTTGATAAAAATTGACAACGATGGAACTATTTGAAATGTTATCAGTAAACATATATAAATCAGGTGTCTTCATGTTGAAGGCAAGTCTGGTAAGCTCAAAATTGGCCAGTGTTGCACTGAAAATGGGATTGGGGGTGGGTCGAGTGATATTCAGAGCATTCCAAGCGACTGAGACTCTTATGCTTGATGATACATTCATTCTTCTTTGTCATTTGAAAGGGAGACAACATAATAGTAAAACGGTGTGTTTCATTATGTTGTGTTTGATGCCTAAGGTTTTATTGAATTTTGATTCTTTTTATATTTACCGACCGGGCAGTGGGGTTTTGTTTTGGTTAATAACTGAAACAGCCATGGTTTATTCAAGGGAATATTATCCACATCCGCTCTTGTACACTAAGTATGAACTTAATTTCCTTTGATCAAGAGTTGGTCATGTTAGAATCAAAATAATCTTCTTTCTATCGTGGTTTATCGTCCATTCTAACATGACACATGAATTCGGCTCTATAAACACAGTGCAACGAAAGCGTGGTAAAATTTACATTATTCTGTGTAGAATGATGTCATTCTATATAGAGTGACGTCATTCTGTATCAAGTAAGTAAGTAAGTTATTCAATGGAATATAATCTGCATCCGCGTTTTTACTCTAAGTATGAACTTGTTTTCCTTTGATTAAGAGTTGGTCATGTTAGAATCGAAATAATCTTCTTTCTATCGTGGTTTATCGTTCAATAAACTACGTTGTGAGTTATGAGGCGCAATGAATAAACCACTCGGGCTATCAACCTCGTGGATTATTTATTGTGCCTCATAACTCACAACCGTGATTTATTGAACGATAAACTACAATAGAAAGAAGATTATTTCTTAAATAACCCACAATTTTGAGTTATGAGGCTGAAGGAATAAACCACTCGTGCTATCACCCTCATGGATTATTTTTTGTGCCTCATAACTCACAACCATGGTTTATTGAACGATAAACCATGATAGAAACAAAATTATTTCTCAACTGTATCTATATAAAATTACTAAATTCTACTGAAAAAAGGGTACATGTATATTACTTTATGTAACTATGTGTACTTGTAAGCTTCTTCTTGTACATAACATGGGGTTTAATATATGAATATGAGTGAAAACATTGTGACAAGAGGACCAATACTCCTTTCCTTATGAGCAACCTCTCTTTTGTCACAATGCTTAAAATACAAGTGTTATACATTATGGTCATATGTAGTCATATGGTCAAATTGTTTCTAAAAAATAAGACCCAACCTATGCTTGACTCCAAACCTCTTTCTACAAAGGTAAAAAAGAATCTACCTTAGAGCCATGCATGCTTTGAAAAGGAAGGAAACAGTCTTACCAAACTGACAACCAGTTCCATAGTAGCCATCAACACAACCTGTAGGGCACGCCCCTGTCTCCTTGTCACAGTCTGCCCTGTCTTTACAGTTACACTGGAATCTACATTTCCAACCAAACTTTCCCACCTCATCACATCTTGCACACTCTGAAAAGGACAAGTACAAGTTTTCTATAGACTCCAGCAGAACATTCGTATCACAACTCGAGAACAAGAGGACTAAATTCTAGACTCTTCCCATAGAAGTGCATACCTACCAACTGGGACTAATTTTAAATAAGCATTTCAAGTTAATCAAAGAACTGTCAGTGAAAACTGGTGCTAACTGTTAAATATCTGTACATAGTTTCAACATGTGAACATGCTTTTTTTCCTTTTCTAACATGTTTAAACACTAAAAACAGAGAAATGCTTGTCTTCTTCCACACAATGTTTTTTCCACAGGTATTTGTCACATAAATGACATAACCAGTGCCATTTCTGACATCATTAATTTATTGTAGCTGCATAGCTGGTATGTATAAGAATGCTTTACACAGTTCTTCATTTTTCCTCATTGTGAAAAGATGGCGATTTGTGCAATATTTTGAGCAAAATGCTAAATTAATTATTTAGTCGGACATGGAGTGTAAAATGAGAAACAGAAGAAATAGAATCTAGCTCATAGGATGCAATTCCTACACCTTGCCCGATAAACTTTCCCAATCCAAAACATCAACCATCTATTCTCCATAGCTCTATCTGATATGAAACATGCTGGTCTATATTGAAATCTGTTACAGACAATATAAAGGCTAAAATGATGAAACATGTCTTTCAAAGGCTTGAATAAGATTGTAGGAAGAGGAGTAAATGCTAGTTACCCGCATTTTCTCCTTTTCCCACAATGTTTTCAAAGCTTTCCACTTCAGAGTTGTTTCATCTTCGCAAGCCAAGGGTGACGATCCACTACGCCACTCTAAACACACAAACACACGTAGTGCTCGTAACCTTGGCTCGCGAAGACGGAGTTGTTTTAACACTGGGTTGTTGACATTGGTTAACCCTTTACCACACAATGACGACTTTTAACACCTCTGATAGAGACGGCTTTTGAAAACATTGTGGGAAAAGGAGAAAATGCTGGTTACCAGCATTTTCTCCTTTTCCCACAATGTTTTCTACCCTATCAAAGAAAAATCATTTCATATGAGCCACATTGAAACTGTCATCTGCAAACGCTTTCAATTCAGACAGGTCTAAAATTTGTTGTGTGGTAAAGGGTTAACCCTTTACCAAATGGTAAATTTTATACTCATCCAATTTCCAAAAGTGCAGACAACAGAGTCAAAATTAGTACGAATTAGCCTAACTTCTATGATAGCCTAGAAAACATTACCTGGTTTTTCTCCTTTTCCAACAATGATTTGAAAAGCCTTCCTTCTCAGGGTTGTTAAAATATGGGATAGTGTTGTAAAGGGTTAAATAAACCAAAGAATAAATATTTCAACAATAGTTTTTATGTGTAAATTGATCTATGGAACTGTGTTTTAGCACTCATTAGATTCCCTTTATATTCAACACAAAACTGGCTAAATTCAGACAAGGTTTTCGTAAGTGGCACCATAAAATGCCCTGAAAAGGTTTTTTACCCTTTATATCCAAAATTCTGATTCTGAATGGCAAATTTTAGACTCGTCCAAATTCAAAGCCTTTATTGACGACAATTTGAATGACAGGACTTGTCTTTGAAAAGATCGAAAACACTGTGGAAATGAGAATGCTGATTATCAGATTTTCTCCTTTTCCAACAATGTTTTCTAACACAAACTTGCCCAGGGTTGTTAAAACTCAGACTTTTTTGGTAAAGGGTTTACAGGAGATTTAGTGCAACTGTTAACATGCTACGAACAACCAACATTCCAACAATGGCCCTTCTATGGACAGTGTAGACCAAGATCACATGGCATAGGTTGTACAGTGTGATCTTATTGTACACTGAACAATAGATCAGCTTTCAATATTAGGAATGAAAACAAATCTGAAAAATGTAGAAGCTTATCCAGCTGCCACAAAGTATTATAAAGGAATTATTTTATATCAATCTGCTGTAGATGCCAAGAAAAATAAAGGGGGCCCTGTATGAAGGAAATATTTGATGAATCATATGATTTTTGTAAGGAGGAAGTCATAAATTATCATACTTCAATTTATGACCTTATGCACCCTTTTAACTATTTACCAATCAATCCTGTGTTTAAACAACTCCGAGGAAGAAAGCTTTTGAAAACATTGTGGGAAAAGGGGAGAATGCTGGTTACCAGCATTTTCTCCTTTTCCCACTATGTTTTCTGCCCTTTTAAACAAATCCCATCATTTGAGTCACATTTTGTCCTAGAGCTGCACTTGCTTTAAATGAGGGCAAGTCTTAACATTTTGTTGTCTGGTAAAGAGTTAACCATTTACTAAAAAATCCTGTGTTTTAACAACGAAGAGGACAAAGTTAACAGTTTTAAATATTCCCCTAATCATTGAAACAATCATGTTCAAAAATAAATACTATATCATTTAGATTTATCTCTGCAAATGAATTCCATATGGAAAAGGCAAAAATAAAAACTCCATCTGGTAAAGAATCAATACCTAAAAAACAGAATTAATGTAATTCAGGTCTGCAAATACATGTATGTGGGATTATTCTTTTTCTGAAGCAGGAAATGCATGTTCCAATGGTAAATGCATGTTGTTGGAATACGGATGCATATTTTCAGAGTAACATGGTTATCTATAGCAATGATTTTGGTGAAGGAAGTAAACACTGTTGCCTTGTAGCTCATTACCAGATGGCAAAATTCTAGACTTGTCCGAACTGAAAGCATTTACGGACAACATGAAATGTTTCTCTAATAATGAGGTTTGTCTTTGAAATGGTAAAATATGTTGTGGGAACAAGAGAAAACAATGGTAACTAGCATTTTCTCCTTTTCCCAGAATGTTTTCATAAGCCCTTTTCCTAAACGTCATTAACACAAGATTTTTTGAAAAGGGCTAAAATAGTGCAGATGCATTTTTTGTAGCGCAGATACCAACACTTAAAAACATTGCAGCAATTAATTAATTCTCTTTTTTCCACCTTTTCTTTTTAGTACATGTAAATGAGACTGTAATATGTAACCCAAACCCATGATCACTGGTCATATTTTCAAATTCTGTTTTAAATTTGTAACAAGCTATAATCCCTTCTCTAACTTTTTTTGCCTCAGAAACTGAAAGAAATTAGTATTTTTGACAAATACCACAACAAGAGACTTTTTGTTTATTGTTTATTATCAAGTAAGGGAATGATTGATTGAATGGTATTTTACTCCCCTTACAATATCATTTCAGTCATATTAGAGATGCATTTGTAAAATGACAACACAGTGTCAGCTTATGATAATACATGTAATAATATTATCCTGAGTTTTAATCACAATTCAATCAGTCAAAGAGACCGAAATATTCCAAGAACTAAACAGTTTCATTTAGAAGAACCAGATAAAACATTAAAATGAGGAGAATGATAATCAGACTGCATGTTAAATGTGCAGTTGAAGGATTTTCTCAGTGTGACATGACAGATGTTTGGAACAAAAAGGATTACCTTATTTGTATTCACAAGTACAATTTACCCATTTGAGTAATTATATTTTGATAATTTGATCTGGCATTCTCTTTTAAGCGCTTGAAATTTCTGCTGGCATTTGTTAATTTTGTGCCTCATGTTGTGAGTAAATAGATGAAATTTTTAAAACCTGGTTCAATGAAGAGGCTGTTAAGTTGCCTGTCAGGAATGAAAAAAATGCATTCCCTTTTCAGAAAAAGAAATTAACAGATACAGTAAGAGAACAAAGTATGTAATATATGTAATGACAGAAAAAGGAGCCTCTCTGCTGAGAAAACACAGTCCTTTCAGTGCTATCAGTGCTTTCATCAACTCTAGAGTTTCAGAAGCTTGTATAATTGACAAATTCAACACAAAAATTTCAGTCACAAAAATACATGTACCTCCTTTTTAGGTGACCCATGTTCAAAGTTGGATGGTATAACCTTTGAAATTATATTCTTTAGCCTAAAGCGAAGTCTAACAATAGACTAGGTAATTGTAAGACAAACTATCCAGACATTATTTACAAAATATTTTCCTACCACCACAATAATATAAAGTATCATCAAGTTCTTAATAGAAGTTGTGACACTCTACCCTTCATACTGACCCTTCTCACAAAAATCCTTAAACCCTTTATCAAACAAAATAGCCTTTTTTATCTACCCTGAAGAGAAAGATTTCCCTCGCTAGGAGCTCTTTCCTTAGAAAGACAAAATATCCAATCATCCGAACCAAATTTAAAGTGTCATCAGCAAATGTTTTTGTCTGGTAATTTTTATGCCATTCACCTCTTATGCATGTGAAAAAAGTAGTGAGTGGCTTGGAAAGAAAGTTGAGAAAGCCAGGAAACGATGCAGTGACCGCCATAATATGACCTATATGTAAGCTACTAATATGGCATATACTTCTATATTAACAAAGAAAAAGAGTTAGCTTTTAAATACACACAAAAAAAATTCAGACCTGTCCATTTAGACAGCATTTGCAAACAAGAGGGCCATGATGGCCGTAAGGTTGATCACTAGAGCCTTTTGACCCAATATTGATCCATTTTCAATCTCTTTAGAGATATCCAGATAAATATTCTAACACTTTTATAAGTACCAGACTGAAAATGTGGCCTCTACAGTAAGTGTACACTTTATATTCTTGGATTTGTGTAGGCAGCCTACTTTTGAACCAAACATGAACCATTTTCAAACTCATTTGAGATATCAAGATAAATATTCCCAACAACTTTTGTGGACTAAAATAGTAAAAGTGCGACCTCTAGTGCATACACAAGGTTTTCTAAGATTTGACCTTGTGGCCTAGTTTTTTACCAAATGTGACCCACTTTCAAACTTGTCAAAAATATCAAGACAAACATTTTCCCAATTGTTAATAAGTATTGGATTGAAAATGTGGCCTCTAGGTGTTTACACAAGCTTTTTTTATGATTTGACCTTGTGGCCTAATTTCTGACCAGACATAAACCATTTTCCAATCCATCCAAGATATAGTTAAGACAAACATTCTGACCACCTTTCATAAGTATTGGACTGAAAATGTGGCTTCTAGAATATAAACAAGGTTTTTTTGAAAGATTTGACCTGGTGACCTAGTTTTTTACCTGACATGACCAATTTTCAAAGTTGTCCGAGATACCAACAAAACAAATGAGCCATGCTCTGGGAAAAGGGGACTTAATGCATCTCCATGATGCATGATACTAATGATGTCTTCGCATTATTACACATCCTTAGTGCCATTTTGTCTAACAACTGACTAAATCATGGGGTAGAATGGTCCTTTGACATGCAGAAAATTGATCAGAAGCAAAAAGGTTCTTCCCACTTTAGCCTGTGCTGCCTGACATGGGTTCATACTATTTGCATATGCATTTAGCCTCCTTTTCACACAGCGTAGCTCAAATATTCTGACCCACATTCAAAAGTATTGGCCGAGCCCCTGTGGCTCAGTCTGTAGCGTACAAGACTTGAGAAGGGGGTTGCTGGTTTAGTCCCCAGCTCGACCAATGATAGTGGAAGGGAATTCACCAGTAATTGAACTTTGTCAGCTCTGTTACCAGGCAGTATCTTTATAGATATCATCCATTAATGTTAAAATTTGATTAATGTATAGCAGGGGTGTAGAAATCTAAGAAATTTCTACTTGTCCACAGACAAATAAATTTAAAAAGTCCACTTGTCTGCCAGTGAGCCTTACTTGCCAAAAAACAAAACAGTTTTAAATTGCATTCAACCATGCCTCGATGTTAAAAGGACGCCGTCTTGTTTGTCATTATTCCTTGTCACTGTACGTTTTATATTTACGTTTGGAGCTGCCGGATGCTTCCGTGGTCTTCTCACATTCCATTTGCTTCGAAGATTTAATAAAAAAAGAAAGAAGAAGAAGAAAAAAAAAAAAAAAAGATCAATTTTCACCTATTTTACGCATCAACTGAACACTGAATCACAAATTTAACTCTTTTCCAAATGACAGATTTCAGACTTGTCCAAATTGAAAGCAGTTGCAGACCAAAAAATAAATGTGACTATAAGATTAAAATTTGTTTTGGGTAGGTTAGAAAACATTGTGGGAAAAGGAGAAAATGCTGGTTACCAGCATTTTCTCCTTTTCCTACAATGTTTTCACTAGGCTCTTTCTTAGGGTCGTTAAAAGTCGGGATTGTGTGGTAAAGGGTTAATTCGGTTTGAGACGGTTTCCGGCAGAGGAGATAATGCCTAAACCACGGCCCGTTCGCACATAAGTTGTACCATCAGATTAAGGCTAAAATATTCACATGTTTGACATTGTCATAAAAGATCTTTGAATCGGGGCTAAAGTTATCCACAATGGCAGAAACAGCCGCATATTATATCGACCCTATCATATGTGGTGAATGCGGAGGAACACCAAATGTGCATTTTGGGTTTCAAGACTTCAGGGATCATCTCATGCTGTTGTTTATCATTCGAAATGTCATTTTGTGCAAAGGGTGAACATTTGTATTTCACTGCTTAATGTTTACATCAGATATTTGTTTCAACATTTTCCCCTATTTTCTACTTGTCCACAGACAACTAGACTGAAAAAAGTCACTTGTCCGACGCCAAATTTTCCTGAGTCGGATGAGTGGGACGTAGGATTTCCGCACCCCTGTGAATAGGCAAAGGTGTTCTGAGCTGTCATACCAAATGAGTTACAGAAAAATACCTTTCAATATAGCAAAAAGTTCATAAGCTACCTAACGCATGCTTTTCCCCTACCATTTTTATTGGCACTTTTCAGGTGTCAACTTAAAAAGAAAATTTAAAAAGATTCTTTCAAGCTTTATACTCATTTGTGTTGTCTATTTTGGTTTGACAAGTCATAGTAATATTGAACTTTTAAAGCCGGAGTTACATACTGGGCACCTGAAGGGAAATATATACATATCAATGACAGAGGGGTCCTTACTTTATTTTTTCCGAAGAAAATATATCAAATCAGATTCAATAACCAATACAAAAACAAGTAGATACAAGTAATGCTTGTTACAAGCATTTTCTCCTTTTCCCAAAATGTTTTCAGTAGGGTTTTTCCTCTTGGTTAAGGGTTAAGTGTATCAGACAACAAAATAACCACACCTTAAACAATTGAAATTGATTTTGAAAGGAAAGAAAATATTTGTGGGAAATAAGAGAAAATGCCGATTACCAGGGTTGTTGAAATACAAGACTTCCAGAAATGATGCACTAACGGTGTCGTTTCAGATAACATTGGCTTTGAGATTTTATGCAATGGGGAGTTTTTGGTCAGTGACTGCAGACAGTCACAGGGTCAGAATCGATTCAGTATCAAGAAATGATGTCAATTTTAAATGTTATGATAGTAAATAACATTCCTTTACGAAAAAGTTAAGGTAGGTTTAGAGAGATCACTTTAACTCTTTACCACATGACAAAAATTTAGACTTATAAAAATTGAAAGCATGCAGAGACGACATGTTTATTGTGGCTCAAAAATAGAAATTTGCCTCTTGAAGGGTAGAAAACATTGTGGGAAAAGGAGAAATTACAACCTTCTTTTTTTTTCCCCCTACAATGTTTTCAAAAGGCCACTTCCTCAGGGTAGTTATAATTCGGGATTATGTGGTACAAAGTTAAGAAAATCATTCTTTCATTTATTCTTTCATAAATTAAGTTCACATTATAAGTGAAATTTATTTGACTAATGTTGTGATCAAAATCACTGTAAAGAACTCCAGATTTTTAAAAGTTACAAAAACTGCAGGCCGTTTTTGCACTGGGCCGTTTTGGTACTGGGCCATTTTAACGGTATCAAGACAGTTCCCCGACAAGACAGTTCCCCGACACACGTTTTCGGGACAATTCCCCGACAGATTTGAAGACAGTTCCCTGACACTTTTGAAGACAGTTCCCCGACACTTTTGTTTCATGTCAAATAACCTTTTATTGACAATTATGATTGATAATCAGGAAATATTAGAAATATTCTTAGATAATTGATGTTGTGATCGGGTTATTTGTACCTTGTGAAGAAGAATTCTATTTATTATATACCTGTAAGTTTTCCGGGTTAAATACATGCGTCACACGGGGATGAAATCATACACGACGGGAAAAAAAATCCATATCTACACTCAGTGGAATACGGTTCCAAATATGGTATGATGACGTCATATTGACGTAACTCACAGGCGGTATACGTATGTAATTATTTGCAGGTTCATTGGTCAGAATTTTACGCTGTAATATTTATCCGCCATTCATAAAAACAAAGTTATGGATACTACGTCATTATTTGTTTTATTTTGCTTACCATTTTCGAATAAAATGTCAATAATTAGCAATATTTTGTCGTTGAAAAGGTGTAGGTATATAATAAAAGGAATATTATGCTGTAGTGACTTTCCTGGTGCTTGTATTTACTTCTCACTGCGTAAGAAAATTTTTGCATCTCGCTCGACCTTCGGTCTCGCGCGATACCAAATTTTCTCATGCTGCTCGAGGTAAATACAAGTACCAGGAAAGTCACAACAGCATAATATTCCGTATATATACGTTGACAGATAGATCTACTTTTTCTCTCATGAATTCACGATCGTCATGCAAGTAAGAGAATTTTAAAGAGGCTTTTAGCAAGCATGAAAGTTGATCAAAGATATGTTTGGGGTTATTTCTTTAAACTGTTTTGATAATTTGTATTTTAGCTAGTGCTGGGCAATCGGTTTAAAATCTCAATCGATTATTGCTTTGTAATCGGAAGAGCAAACCAACTAGCTATCGGTAGTACAATAGGTTTCTCCATTTAACTGAGAATGCCTTTTTGCTTTAAATACTGTGGCAATATTGTCTACATATTAAGTTTATAAAGATGTTATGTTCTGCACTTTAATCAACGGAAATACATTACAATTAAATTTTCTGCTTTATTTAATATCATTCATTTTGTTTCTCACATTTCAATTTCCAAATGAGTTAAAAAGAATCAGACATATTTCAAGCATTTGCAGACGACACCCCCTCCCATCTGCTATAGCTCTATATTTTCATTTCATAAAACAACATTTTTTTTCGCTCATGAACAGAATTTTAGCTTCCACTTATTGTTTTATTCAGATATTTGTTTAAATTCATTATTAAAGATGAGAAGATAGTTTGAAGTCCCTCTAATCGGACGATGCCACGCTGCTCATTGTAGTGTCATGGGTTTTCACGTTTTTTTGGTGATCTATTTTTTCGTGACAATTAATTTTTGGAGAAGTATTATTACATGATTTGACATCAATTAGTCAGTTTGTATAGCAGGTAAATTTAAAATATGTCACTTTACACTTGATAAGAGGATTAACACCTTTGTTACTTTGTCATAAATGACTCGCCAGCTTCATTATCATCTGCGTGTCCTTAGCATTTTATACTGATCGTGTTTAGCCCATATTTCTGCCGGATGCGCGCAAGCTAGGTTATATGTCAGATTGACATTTAGGCAGATATTTTTCATCGTCAAAGACAGGTCATTTCAAATTTCTGTGTCAAAACCCGGGCTCAGGGATGAAATGAGAAGCTTGCCGAGTTATCAAGTTTTGTCAAGACATCCATGGACAAAGATTTCTTTCTCATTTTTCCGGCCAATTTTCGTGTTTGTTATCCACTATGTTTAATCCCAGGTTGTGATTTATAATAGTCACAAAACCAAGCGCTAAAAACCAGAATTCAAGTTTTGGCACCAAGCGAGTTCAGGAACCAACTACAATCGATTCTGGGATTTCTCAATCGATTATCGGAATCGGAAGCCAAAACCAACTGACTTTTGACTATAGTTGATCATCAGCCCACCACTAATTTTAGCTGTGTGTTTTCCTTTATGTTTTATAGATATACTTTTGAGAGAACGAGAGAGAGAGAGAGATAGAGGGGGGGGGGATTTACTTGAGTGACGAACTGTTTCTTTTTACCTAGAACACTCGGCCCATAATCCAAATATTTAACCCTTAGGCTGCAAAGCGTGACTCACTGACCTTTTACGGGCAGTGTAGATCAAGATCAGACTGCAAAGAACACACTGTCTGATCTTAGATTTACACTGTCCTATTAGGAGATATTTTTCTTCAAAAAATAAGATTGAAATAACGCCATTCGGGTTTTTACTATCAGTTAAAAAGTTTTATTTAACTTATTTATATTTGTTAACATACATGTATATCGTATGTACCATTTGGGAAAATGTAGTATATTTCAATATCGTTTGGTATTTTGCAAGCAAGGGCCATCAAACTGGTTTGTCAAACAAAGCTGAGTTATAAAAAATTATAGACATTCCACAAAGGCCAGTATTGAAAATTAAATACAATCTCATGGTGGCCAAATCTACACGTCAAATACAGGTACAAACTCTTCAATCAGTTACAAAAGATCATTTATTCGTAAAATCCTTTATCAGCAATTTTTATCCATGATCATTGTCATTTGAAATAGACAAAAAGTGTCGGGGAACTGTCTTCAAAAGTGTCGGGGAACTGTCTCCAAATCTGTCGTGGAACTGTCTCGAAAACGTGTCGGGGAATTGTCTTGTTGGGGAATTGTCTTGTTCCCGTTTTAACACCCATTCCTTCTGGGCTGCACCCACTCTACAGTAATGATGACAAGACCTACGGTTTTATCTTGGAGAAGACATTATCTGGATAAATTTTCAAAGTAAAATCATTTGTATAAATTAATAACAAATCAAGAGAAATATTTAATTGAAAATATCGGAGCATTATTCCTTATCCCACCCACGTAATAATTGGTCTGCACCACTGAAAATTCGAGAGGACCGGATGCCTATTTCTCTTACATGCCGTGGATATTATGAAAAAAAAAATAACGTCATTCTAATTTACTAGCAAATAAACAATTGAAAGTCAATGCATACCTGATTTATGATTCAATATCAAGCAAAATAAGGGAAACAAAACAAGTAAACAATACGCTCTGTTCTCTTTCGCCATTTTCCATTTTCAGAACAAGTGTAATCAGCGGACCTGACGCCCTAAGAATTCATTCGAGTGTATAAAAACAAAACGGAGGTATTAACCCTTTACCAAACAATCACAACTTTTAACGACCCCGAGGAAGACGGCTTTTGAAAACATTGTTGGAAAAGGAGAAAATGCTGGTAACAAGCATTTTCTCCTTTTCCTACAATTTTTTCTACTCTATCAAGAACTGCTTTCGTCATCTGAGCCACCTTTAATTTTCCGTCTGTGAATACCTTGAATTTGGACATGTCCAAAATTTTATCGTTTGGTAAAGAGTTAAAGCAGTCACTTACCGGTAGTTCTGAACGCAGATGAGGAAAGAAATATGAAACCAGTAAAACAGTTTCAGTTACACAGCTAATTCAAAAGATAACTGGTAGGATAAATTAAGTCTTACTATAATCCTGTTGAGAAATGGAAGAACCACACCACAGGCTTTTATCTTACATACTATCCTACCATACTAGATGGTAAATGTGGCAGGAAGAAGGTGTTTGGAAGAATGATATGGAATTAATATGGGAAAACACTGAGAGAACAAGAGCCCTGCAAAGCATGGCAAAATGCATCCCAAGTATGCTGTCACATTTGCCACCTTTGACCTCCCCTGCTATGATGTTGACTTTTGAGCCTGGCATCTGAAACTCCACTATGCCCATTTCCTTATCAAGGTGAACTGTCACGAATTATTTTCAAAATCTCAAAGGGTTCAAAATAATTGAACTAGTGCATTATAAGAGTATGTGATCTTTGACCCCATGTTGTAACCTTGACCTTTGAGCCCAGTGACTTAAACCTTTGCTCTGCATGTCCTATTATCCATATATCTGGTTAATAAGTTTAAAATCAGACAGGTGTTCAAGAGATAAAGAGCGGAGACAAATTGGTGCCAAATCAAAGAACAAATAGGAAGATGGACGGGCAGAAGACCAGGGGCATAACATTTCACTCCTTGGGGCATATAAAAAAGGAGAAATTGCTTGCTTCAAGCAATCACATCATATCCTGTAAACATGTGGTAATTCAAGATTTTAATGTGAAATACTGGTAAAAAGAACTCCAGAAAAGCATAGACAGGTGCACTTGCCATCTAGGTGTCAATAAGGTAATGTCTAGAACGGTTTTAAACAAACAAACAAACAAACAAACAAACAAACAAACACCCTTATTATCTTCACAACATCTTGATACAATAGTGTTAATTTCAAGCAGGAAAATGTGCAGTTAGAGCAGTTCTTGAACCGAGAACCCTTGACTTATAGAGCGACTGTTTTATGAACTGAGATATCTGCTGGACCGCTTGACATCACTGTTGCCATTTATTGCTACAGTTGTTTCCATAGATGGCTACTAAAGAGGCTCACAATCTTATAAATGAGCCATGCTCTTGGAAAAAGGGGCTTAATGCATCTGCAAAATGTATAGACCCAGGTCAGACAGCGCAGTCCATGCAGAAACGTTTTGCTATTTGTCATTTTTCTGCATTCAAAGGACCCTTCTTCCTCCTGAATCAGTCTGTTATTAGACAAAATGGGTTTTACAGATCCATTTTAATATGATGACTTGCTTGTTATAATTAATCACAGAGATGCATGAAGTCCCCTTTTCACAGACCATGGCTCAAATGTCATCAAAGACCTACTGGTATTAGAAATGTTAGCTCAGAATGACATGTGTAAATAATGCAATCTTCCTAGCGTCATGGTTTTACAAAAGTGCCTTTTGAAATGCTATACATGTACTTAACCCTTTACCAAACAATCCTGGGTTTTCACGACCCTAGGAAAGAAGGCTTTTGAAAACATTGTGGGAAAAGGAGAAAATGCTGGTTACCAGCATTTTCTCCTTTTCCCACGATGTTTTCTGCTCTTTCAGAAAGCTTAAACTCATTTGTACCAATGTTGAGTTTGTCGTCTGTAAATGCTTTGAAACTGAACTACTCTAAAATATTATTGTGTGGTAAAGTGTTCAACCATTACCCTTTCAGTCTGAATTTTTAATGAAACTGTGGAGGAAGGTTTTTGAACACGTAGAAAAAGGAGAAAAAAACTGGTAAGCAGCATTTTCTCCTTTTTCAATAATGTTTTCAACCCTTTCAAAGACAAATACCATTGTTTGAGTCTACGTTAACCCATTACCACACAATCCCTACTTTTGACGACCCTGAGAAAGAAGCTTTTAGAAAACATTGTCGGAAAAGGAGAAAATGCTGGCAACCAGCATTTTCTCCTTTTCCCACAATGTTTTCTACTCTTCACAAAGCAAATTTGAAATTTTCAGTCACTTTTATTTTGCTGTCTGCAAATGCTTTCGATTTGGACAAGCCTAAAATATTGTCGTTTGGTAATGAGTTAACTCTATACCAAACAACAAAATTTTGAACTTGTCCAAATCCAAAACAATTGCAGACAACAATTAAAATGTGGATCAAATAGTTGTTATTGAGAGGGTAAAAAACATGTTTGGAAAAGGAGAAAATGCTGTTTACCAGCATTTTCTCCTTTTCCTGCAATATTTTCCAAAACCATCTACTTCAGGGCCGTTAAAACTCCAGATTGTTTGGAGAGGGGTTAATATGTCATATGGAAAGACTTTTGGACAAGTCTAAAATCTATCATTTGGTAAAGAGTAAAACCCTATACTTAACAATCCCACATTATAATGACCCAGGTGGAGGTTTTTCAAAACACTGTGGGAAAAGGAGATTATTGCAACAATTTCTCCTTTTCTCACATTTTCTACCCTTTCAAAGAGAAATCCCATCATTTCAGCCACATATAATTTGTCATTCGCTAGTGCTTTCAACTTGTACAAGTCTTAGATTTTGTCAGCTTGTAAAAAGTTAAAGCTGCCAGGCACTTTCTAAATCAAGTTGGATGAATTTTCAATGTTGAAAGAGGCCCGATTATAAGGGCTGGAGTTACCAGCCTTTCATAATGCAATTCTGAATTCCACAACTTGCCATCTGATTGGCTAAGAGATTTAGTCTCAGCCAATCAGGTGGCTAGGTTTGAAGTTTTTGTTTATTTCGTAATTAACACCTTTTTCAACATTATTTCAGTAGTACACCAATCTATTGCTTTCTGATTTCCTGGAGTCTCTTTTACTGGTGCTGCACACAGCAATCTTTCAAAGCCACAGACTATGGCAGGACCATTTCTGTGAAGTTTGGTCCAAATTGGATGGGCAGTTTCAGAGATCTTTGAGAAGAAAGTTAACATTATGGTTCGAGGGCCCTGACATAACCTCACTGGCCTATGCCCAGTGGAGCAAACAAAATGTCACACCCCCATAGACTACTGTTTCTATGTGGCTTTGACAGAGTCAGCAGGCACTGGCTTTGATGTTTTATCTCATTTATCCTCTGCAGACAACTTTCATTGTCTTGCAGAAGACCATGTTTGAAAACATTGAGGTGAAAGGAGAAATGACTACTTATAAGCAATTTCTCCTTTTGCCACAATGTTTTCATTTTTATTTATACATCAAACCTTTGTTCATAGTGATAATCTATGTACAAACCTAATGCCTTAAATTTCATCAGCTGCAAGTTGTTTACGAGAAGGAAAAAAAACTGGAAAATAGAATTTTTTCTTTTCCCTCAGTATGTTCTACCCTTTCAAAACAAACTTTAAATTATGAAGTCAAATTTGTTTTGTTGTCTGCAAATGCTTTCAATTTAGACATGTCTAAAACTGAGTTGTTTGGTAAAGAGTTCACTGCAAGAGTTACTTATCATTGTAAGTCTTGCAGTGATAACAAAATTATCCTGTAAAGCACTACTTTGGACAGGTGACACAAGTTAAGTGTTGCAGATGCCAGACGACAAAATTTTAGCCTTGTCCAAATTGAAAGCATTTGCAGACGACAATTTCAGTGTGGCTCAAATGGTGCAATCTTTCTTTGATTTGGTAGAAAACATTGTGGAAAAAGGAGAAAATGCTGGCTACCAGCATTTTCTCCTTTTCCTACAATGTTGCCAAAAGGCTTCTTTTCTAGGGTCGTTAAAAGTCAGCATTGTGCGGTAAAGGGTTAAGCAAATGAAGAAATGTTAAAAACAAAAGTTATAAATATAATTGTATTTCAGCATTTTATTTACACAAAATTAAAAAAAAAAAAATCAATTACAAAAGGAAAGTCAGTAACTCTGTGGTGAGCCAAATTGAAATCAGTGCAACACAACTTTGCTAATGAGTGCTTTCAATATACAAGCATATTGAAGTCACATGTCAAGAATCTAACCCGTAGTCCACTTAGCATAACTTATGTCACTTTTGCTGACAGTGTAGATCAAGATATAACTGATCAGAATGTACAGTCTGGTCCTGAATCTATACAGTCTACTTTTGGTATTTTATAACATTTCTAACAAAAACAACTATGAAAGTGCAATATTTAAGCTGTTTTTTCTTTACTCTTTAAAAAATGACAAAATTTAGACTGGTCCATATCAATAGCAAATGCAAATGACAAATTAAATGTAGCTCAATGATGGGTTTTGTCTTTAAAAGGATAGAAAACATTGTGGGAAAAGGAGCTTAGCAACAGTGCTTTTCCCACAATGTATTTAAAAAACCTTCCACAGGATCATGAAAGCATGGACTGTTTGGTCAAGAGTTAGCTTACCCAAACCATGTCCAGTGAATTAAAAGTTTGGTAGAATTTTTTTGAAACAATATCCCTACAGGTTAACAGTGGACAAAAATGTTCGATTTAAATTTACGCAATAATGAGACAGTATAATCATAAAAATCACCAATAATAGATGTTATACAAGGAAATTATGGTAGTTCATATTTTTTTTTTTTATCAAACGTAGCAAAAGAATTCCAGTAGTCAATCACAAACCACTAGTGTAATTTATTCAAAGTTTACTGTATCATACAGTATCTTGTATGTCAAATGTAACTGAGCTGTGCTCTGTAAAAGGAGGTTAAATGCACCTGAAAAAAGTATTGACCCAGGTCAGCAATTGCAGTCCACACAGGCTGACCTGGGACAAAACTTTTTTGTTTTTTTGCATGTCAAAGGACCATTCTGCCTCATGATTCGGTATGTTGTTAGACAAAATAGATGTTAGGTGATGACTTGCTTGGTTTAACTCTTTATCAAACATCAAACTTTTAGACTGGTCCAAAACGACAAAATTAATGTAACTCAAAAATTGAAATTTGTTCTGGGAGGGTAGAAAACATTGTGGGAAAAGGAGAAAATGCTGGTTAACAGCATTTTCTCCTTTTCCCACAATGTTTTCAAAAGGTTTCTTTTCAGGGTCATGAAAACCAGGGATTGTTTGGGAAAGGCTTAATGTATAGCAGATATGCAATAAACCCCCTTTTGCCAGAGCACGCATCAATTGATTTACCGTCTAAAATAACTATTCATATGTTTGAAAAGATCAGTAATTGGCACAATTACTTGCAGAAACAGTTTTGGGATAAAAAAAAAAAACTATGGAAACATCTATCTACAGCGAGATAAATGTTTAACCCATTACTATACAGGCTCTTTTTAGAAAAACTGAAAATTATTACAAGTGACACAAAAGGAGACACATTTGAAGGAAAAGAAAACATTATTCTCTTCTTTACAATATAAAACACTGTTGGTAAAAGATCACCTGAATTTACTACCTTTCTTACAATGAACTCAACTGAAAACATTTTGGGCTAAAAGAGAAATTGCTAATTACGACTAATTTCTCTTTTTGCCACAATGATTTCATTAACAGGTTGCATTCAAGACAAAAAAAATGAAGAAGGTCATCCATCTTTGAACATGTTTCTACAGACAGTCAATATGTGTAAGTTCTAGTTTTCTCTTTTTTCAAACATTTAGGCTGTTGTTTTCTCCTCGGTTTTTGCAGTTTCTTTGTTATCCTCTTTCATTTCAGATTTTGCAGGTTCTGAAAGGAAGAAGAGTTGACATATTTTCAGAAAAACTTTATATCATGGAATGATCGAATAGTGTTTTATGCTACTTCTGTCATATCACAATGACATCTCACTAATTCATGTAATGTCCAGGGTTTCACCAGTAGTAGGCTGGAGCTCTAAACTGTTTTGCCCAAGGGCAGTCCAATGAAAAACTCAATGCTTCCAAAGAGGCTAAAACCTGGGGCCTCCAGGTTACAAGTCCTACACTCAACCACTAAGCTACACAGAGCCCAGTAAAAAAAATTTACAAAAACTTTTCAAGTTGCTCATAGTTTTCCTGAAAGTACAGAAATACATTATTTGCAATTTGATGTGGAAAACACCTTTTATTTTTTCCTCAAATTTCATTTTTTGTTCCTACATCTAGGTCAACTTTCACACTGTGCTTATAGCTTTAACTCTTCACCAGATGATAAAATTTTAAAATCTTTAATGTCGAAGCCATGACAAATTAAATGTGGCTCCATCATGTGATCTGTCTTTGGAGGGAGAGAAAACAGTGAGGGAAATGGAGAAAAAGCTGGTTATCAGACTTTTCTCCTTTTCCCCCAAAATGCTTTAACTCTTTACCAAATGACAAAATTTTGGACTGGTCCAGATTGAAAGCATTTGCAGACGACAAATCAAACGTTGCATAAATTAAGAAATTTTTCTTTGAAAGGTTAGAAAACATTGTGGGAAAAGGAGAAAATGCTGGTTACCAGCATTTTCTCCTTTTCCCACAATGTTTTCAAAAGGCTTCTTTCTCAGGGTCGTTAAAAGTCGGGATTGTGTGGGAAAGAGTTAAAAAATCCCCTCTCTCAGGATAGTCAAAAACATGGGATTGTTTCGTAAAGAGTTAAGTCTGAGTTATCCATGTACCATTATACATGTTGCAATTATGTTTGTCGATGCTGGTTACCAGCATTTTCTCCTTTTCCCACAATGTTTTCAAAAGGCTTCTTTCTCAGGGTCGTTAAAAGTCGGGATTGTGTGGGAAAGAGTTAAAAAATCCCCTCTCTCAGGATAGTCAAAAACATGGGATTGTTTCGTAAAGAGTTAAGTCTGAGTTATCCATGTACCATTATACATGTTGCAATTATGTTTGTCGATGATGACCTGTAAAAGTAGAATTTAAAATTTGTCTCAGACAGGGTAGAAAATATTGTAGGAAAATGCTGGTTATCAGCAATTTCTCCATTTTCCACAATGTTTTCAAATGCATTTTTCCCAAAGGTCATTAAAACTCAGAGTGTTTGGTAAAGAGTTAAAATACAGGTCAACCTACAATACCTTTTTTCTCTATCAGTTCTGCTATTGGCTTCTCTTCACTGAAGATAAGAGAGAATGGATGTGAGTAATAAAGGGAATCCACATAGTTAAAAATAATGTCTATCAACCCTTTACCACACAACATAATTTTAGACCTGTCCATATTTAACTCCTTACCAAACGACAAAATTTTGGACTAGTCCAAATTGAAAGCATTTGCAGACGAGAAAAAATATGTGAATCAAAAATTGAAATTCAGTTTGGGAAGGGTAGAAAACATTGTGGGAAAAAGAGAAAATGCTGGTTACCAGCATTTTCTCCTTTTCCCACAATGTTTTCAAAGGCTTTCTTTCTCAGGGTCATTAAAAGTCAGGATTGTGTGGTAAAGGGTTAAAGCATTTGAAGATGTCAAATTGCATGTGGCTGATATTATGGAATTTGTCTTTTAAAGGCTTGAAAACCTTGTATGAACATTATCTCCTTTTTCCACAATGTTTTCAAAAACCTTTTTTCAACAGGGTCACAAAAACTCAGGATTATTTGGTTAATGAGTTAATGAGCATACTTAACTGAAAATGTAAGTAATGAAACTGTTGTTAAAAATAAATTCTTGAGATCAACAAACAACAGCATAAAAATAGACATTTAGATTAATCTGTTGGGAAAAAATGGCACGTCTTTTTCAATGGTGCATGGCATTCCACCCTACGAAAAAACATTGAAATTTCATTTTATTGCAAAGTTACAACATTGAAAAATGCAATATAATCTCAATGAAAAAATTAATTAAACCATTTTTAGGTGAGGCCAACAGTGAAATTTCCAATTATTCTTTATAGCACCCTGCCAGTTTATCACTAAATTTCTTATTTACTCACTTACTGGCAGATACTTTTATGCCTCGTACGGCTCCAGTGTTTGCCAAAGTGAGCTGTATGACACCTTTATGTATGAAATATCTCCAAAATATAAAAACAAACTTATTTTTTCAGTGTAACAGTTATATGTTCATAAATGATAGATTAATTGTATGGTTGTATGGTGTTTAACACCATTTTCAACATTATTTCAGTTATATCATGGCGGCCAGTGTACCTATCCATGCTTTCTTGGAGTTTCTTCACCGGTACTCCACAGAATATTCTTTCCAAACCACTGGCTGCTTTCCCAAATAACCATTGTTGACCATTGAGACAATGGTCAGCGGTAAGACAGGAATGAATCCTGTCGCAATGACTATCATCAGACCTTGAAAAGAAATTGGCTGAGCTGGGAATTTAACCAGTAACCCCCTGCTCTCACCCCTGTATGCTACCAACTGAGCTACCAGGGCTCTGCATATAATTGATAGAGACCTAACTCTTTACTAAATGAAGAAAATTTAGGCTAATCCTATCTGATAGTATTTGCAGACAACAAATCACAAGTGGCTCAATTCAAGATATTTGTCTTTGTTAGGGTAGAAAACATTGTTGGAAAAGGAGAAATTGTTAGTTACTAGCTTGCATTTTCTCCTTTTCCCACAATGTTTCCAAAAGCCCTCTCCCTCAGGGTCGTCAAAAATTGGGATTGGTGAAAGGATAAAATTTGCATGAAATGTGAAAGTGAAATCTGCTAAAGTCCATACATTGCCACACAAAGGTGCTCAGAAATACCAAAAAATATTAATGCAGTGAAAAAATTAACAGAAATAGCTCTTGGATATTTGTCAATATCTGAGGTGCAGTCAGAAAGTTCCAAGACTAGTTCATTTATAGGTATGATAGCGTCCCTATCATGCTAAAATTTGCTACATATTATAAATGTCATCATGTTCTAAATGTTTGCATATGTTTAAAAAAAGTTTATATGATATTTTGTTTGTAGAAAATGCTAAACAATGGGTAGGTACATAGAGCACTTTAAAAATCTTAGCATGAACAAATTTCTTGATCACAAACGTTATAAGTTTGATTAAATGGCAGCATAACATTATGAAATCTTGCATGTCATCACACCAACGTTAGTTCAAAACAACTCTGAAGAATCAATGTGATCGGTTTACAATCTTTAATTTGACAAGTGCTTTTGATAGCAATGGCAGAAATTCCAGATGGTCAAATGTCTATGTCAAGTGATCGCATGGAGCAGCATGAAGTTATTAAGTTCTGCGTCAGAGCCTGAACAACGCTGTTGGACATATGGAAATTTACAAATCAGAAGGACCTTGCACAGAAAGTGTCCACAAGTACTGTGTTTGTGTGCCATGGACGTTTCAAAGAAGGGGGCTTGGATATAACAGATAATGCTAGGAGCGGGAGACCAAAAGATGCTGGTGGAATCAAGAGAGTGGAGAGCCTTGTTTTATCAGCAAAAATTAATGGACGAAATCACCAATACCAAAGGACTTGACTATGCAGCTGTGAATAAAAAATGCTTCCTCAAGATTTGGAAATGAGTAAGGTGTGTGCTTGATTGGTCCCTGGACCATTAACTGAAGAATACATGCAAAAAAGAGTTGTTCTTTTTATTCTCCGTTCAATCTGCAGTGGGCAGCTTTGAAAAAGAGTGGCACAGTGGTGTTTTCCACAACTGGGAAGATGGCCATCAAAAGTGTGTTGAATGAAAGAGATAATACTTTAAACAAGAGGGCCATGATGGCCCTAAAGTTGCTCACCTAAGTCTTTTGACCAAACATGACCCATTTTCAACCTCTTTTGAGATATCATGACAAACAATCTACTAAGCTTTCATAATTATTGGACTGGAAATTTGGCCTCTAGCATGTACACAAGCTTTTTCTAGAATTTCTCTCTGTGACCTACTTTTCAGCCAACCATAGCTAATTTTCCCAGTGCAGATATTATCAAAACAAAGATCCTGACCACCTTTCATAAGTATTGGGCAGCATACACAGGGTTTTTCTAAGATTTGACCTACTGACCTAGTTTTTGACCCGACATGACCCATTTTCGAAGTCGTCTGAGTTGTCAAGACAAACATTCTGACCAAGTTTCATGAGTTCTGGCCAAAAATTGTGGCCTCTAGAGCATACACAAGGTCTTTCTAAGATCTGACCTAGTGACATAGTTTTTGACCCAACATGAACCATTTTTGAACTCGTCCGAGATATCATCAAGTCAAACATTCTGACCAACTTTCAAGAAATTTGGACTAAAAATGTGACCTCTAAAGCCTACACAAGGTTTTTTTTTAAGATTTGACCTAGTGACCTAGTTTTTTGCCCAACATGACCTACTTTCAAACTTGTCCGAGATACCATCAAAACAAACATTCTGACCAAATTTCAAGAGTTTTGGACCAAAACTGTGGCCTCAAGAGCACACACAAAGTTTTTCTAAGATATGATCTAGTGACCTACTTTTTGACCAGACATGACCCAGTTTCGAACTCGTCCGAGATATCATAAAGACAAACATTCTGATCAACTTTCACAAGTATTGGACTGAAAATGTGGCCTCTAGAGTGTGCACAAGGTTTTTCTAAGATTTGACCTAGTGACCTAGTTTTTGGCCCAGCATCACCCATTTTCGAACTCATCTGAGATATTATCAAGACAAACATTCTGACCAAGTTTCATGAATATCTGACTGAAAATGTGGCCTCTAGAGCGTACACAAGGTTTTTCTAAGATTTGACCTAGTGACCTAGTTTTTGACCAGACATGACCCATTTTCCAGCTCAACCGAGATATCATCAAGACAAACATTCTGACCAACCTTCAAGAAATTTGGACTAAAAATGTGACCTATAAAGCCTACACAAGGTTTTTTTTTGACCTAGTGACCTAGCTTTTTGCCCGACATGACCCATTTTCAAACTTGTCCGAGATACCATCGAGACAAACATTCTGACCAAGTTTCATGAGTATCGGAGTGAAAATGTGGCCTCTAGAGTGTACACAAGGTTTTTCTAAGATTTGACCTAGTGACCTAGTTTTTGACCAACATGACCCATTTTCAAACTTGTCTGAGATATCATTGAGACAAACAACCTGACCAAGTTTCATGATTATCGGACTGAAAATGTGATCTCTAGAGCGTATACAAGGTAAAAGTTGACGAGGCACGACGGACGACGCATGTTTTTCTAAGATATGATCTAGTGACCTACTTTTTGACCAGACATGACCCAGTTTCGAACTCGTCTGAGATATCATAAAGACAAACATTCTGACCAACTTTCAAGAGTATTGGACTGAAAATGTGGCCTCTAGAGTGTACACAAGGTTTTTCTAAGATTTGACCTAGTGACCTAGTTTTTGACCCAAAATGATCCATTTTTGGACTCGTCCAAGATTTATCAAGACAAAGATTCTGACCAACTTTCAACAGTTTTGGACTGAAAATGTGGCCTCTAGAGTGTACTAAAGGGTTTTCTAAGATTTGACCTAGTGACCTAGTTTTTGACCAGACATGACCCATTTTCCAACTCGTCCGAGATATCATTAAGAAAAACACCCTGACCAAGTTTCATGAGTATCGGACTGAAAATGTGACCTCTAGGTTTTTCTAAGATTTGACCTAGTGACCTAGTTTTTGAACCAACATGACTCGTTTTCAACCTAGTGCGAGATATCATCGTGACAAACATTCTGACCAAGTTTCATGAGTATCGGAGTGAAAATGTGGCCTCTAGAGTGTTCACAAGGTTTTTCTAAGATTTGACCTAGTGACCTAGTTTTTGACCAACATGACCCATTTTCAAACTTGTCTGAGATATCATTGAGACAAACAACCTGACCAAGTTTCATGATTATCGGACTGAAAATGTGATCTCTAGAGCGTATACAAGGTAAAAGTTGACGAGGCACGACGCATGTCAGACGCAGCACGATCACAAAAGCTCACCTTGAGCACTTCGTGCTCAGGTGAGCTAAAAAACAGTGACAGATAGAACCGTAAAGGTTACGTCCATTTTGACACTGTGCTCAAGTAAGATGATTTCTGACATCAAAGTGCTCCATACAGTATAATTTTATTTGAGACGCTAAAAATCTGTTATAACTGTACAAACACCCTTTAGTTATATATTCATGTATAGAAACATGGTTTTTCCTATTAGAGTAATGTGCTAAAGTGTTTTCTTCCTCAGGACATGCCGACGTAACAAAAACAGTTTTGACTGTACCTCGTATTTTGAATATTTTTTGTGGATTAAATGACCGTTAGATATTTTGTCTTAAACGCCCTTTTGTCCTTTTGATATCCTGTCTTTGTGATGAACTCAAGTTCTGATGTTTTGTCTTTCAAAGTTTTGTCATAGATCTTTGTCAAAGACTCCTTCTTGTGAAAAAGTCACTGCAACATTTATACTCAACTAAACTCCTCGTGTAAAAGTTTTTTCCTGCAATTTCTAACACTTACTGTGAACAGCATTTGCTGTTTTCTAGAATATTAAAGAAGCTATTGTTCATTACGCAAATTCTGTGATATAAATCCTTGAATGTGAAAAAACCATGAATATCTTGAACTCTGTTCTAGATAACAAAAGTTTATACTTGTCCATGTGGAAAGCATGTGCAGATTATAAGATGTATGTGGCTCAAATTACAGAATTTGCCTCTAATAAAGTTGGAAAATACCAACATTTTCTTCTTTTCCCACAATAGCTTTATCAGTGTCATAAAAACATGGAATTATTTGGTTAGAGGTCAAGTTCTTGTCATGAAGTAACTTTATCTGATCACCTCCCACAGATGACTTTTTCTTTGCTTGCAGCAGTAACAAGCATTTCCTCCTTTAGCCACATTGTTTTCAAATAAAAACTATGCAAGAGGTATTGATAATGTGTCAAATGTTTTCTATTACTAAAAAGTTTGCAAAAGAAATGTTATTAGCAGATGACAAATTAACTTGGGAACAAGACAGTTCCCTGACAAGACAGTTCCCCGACACAAGTTTTCGAGACAGTTCCTTGACAGGACACTTTTTGTCTATTTTAAATGACAATTATCATGAATAAAAATTGCTGATAAAGGATTTTACTAATAAATGATCTTTTGTAACTGATTGAAGTGTTTGTACCTGTAATTGACGTGTACATTTGGTCACCATGAGATAGTATTTGATTTTCAATAGTGGCCTGGTGAAATGCCTATAATTTTCTATAACTCAGCTTTGTTTGACGAAACAGTTTGACGGCCTTTGGTTGTAAAATATCAAACGATATTGAAATATACAACATTTTCCCAAATGGTACATGTATACAATATACATGTATGTTAACACTTATCCTGCTAAATAAGTTAAATAAAACTTTTAAACCGATAGTGAAAACCCAAATAGCGTGATTTCAGACTTATTTTTTGGAGAAAAATATCTCTTAATAGGACAGTGTAGATCCAAGATCAGACTGCACGTTCTGTGCAGCCTGATCTTGATCTACACTGTCTGCAGAAAATCAGTGAGTCGCGCTTAGCAGCCTAAGGGTTAAATATATATTTTGATTATGGGCCAAGTGTTCTAAGTAAAAGGAAATAGTAATTCACTCAAGTAAATCCCCCTCTCTCTCGTTCTCTCTAAAGTATTTCTATAAAATGTAAAGGAATACACACAGCTAAAATACAAATTATCAAAACAGTTTAAAGAATTAACTCCAAACATATCTTTGATCAACTTTCATGCTTGCTACAAGCCTCTTTAAAATTCTCTTATTTACATGACGATCGTGAATTCACCCATGAGAGAATAAGTAGATCTACCCGTCAATGTGTATAGAATTCTTCTTCACAAGGTATGAATAACCCAATCACAAAATCAATCATCTAAGAATATTTCTGAAATTTCCTAATTATCAATCATTGTTGTCAATAAAAGGTTATTTGAAACGAAACAAAAGTGTCGGAGAACTGTCTTTAAAAGTGTCGGGGATCTGTCTTCAAATCTGTTGGGGAACTGTCTTGATACCATTAAATGTACCTCAAATGATGACAAATATTGCAGCTTTGATAGGGTGCCAACTCTTGACTCAGTCTCTTGATTTTCAGTGAAGTCGAAGAAAGGGCGTAACTGTGTCAAAAATGCTTTGATGGTTACCTGCCCTTCTTTTATGGCTTCCCATTCTGATAGCAAACAGAATGTCCAATTTTGAAGTAACTATTTTCAGTGATGAAAGAGATATCACAAAATGTTGAAGTTTAGAAAATTTTTAAGCTTTTGCATGACAATGATGCAAATGGCACCTGGTCTATGGCAAAACAGCTATGCTAAAAAAGTGAAAAAAAGAAGAAAATGCGAGTTACCAGCATTTTCTCTTTTCCCCACAATATATTCAAAAGCATATTCTTCTCTCGGATGGCAAAACTAGGGATTGTGTGGGAAAGAGTTACGCAATAGTTATGTGTACCTTTGATCCTTTTCTTTAGCATTCTCATTGGTCTCTCCTTCTTTCTTGGGTTCCTTCTTTTCTCCTTCTTTTGATTCTGAAAATAAATTCTTAGCCTTTAGTGAACAACAAATTTTTGGACTCTTTGATATTAAAAGCTGTTGCAAAAAAACTGAATGTGGCTCATATGGTAAGATTCGTATTTGAAAGGGTTGGAAATAGTGTTAGAGAGGAGAAAATACTTTTTTTCCTTTCTTACCATGTTTGCAAAAGCCTTCTTCCCCAAGTTTCTAAATCATTGGATTGTTTTAACCAAGCCTTGTACAATTTCAGTTACAGTGAATGAAGAAAATGGTGCTCAATTCGGAAAGAAAACCTACTTCTATCACATAGACTACTATGTTTTCACAATATAACCTGTGGCACAAAATACTTTACCAAACAATCCCCAGGAAAAATTTAAGGGAAAAGGAGCAAACATTGGTAAGAAGTATTTTCTCATTTTTACAATTTTTTCTATCCATTTGCTGACAAATATCAAGAAGCCATGTCTTCTTTGTGTTCTGCAAGTATTTTTAATGTGGACAAGCAAATCTAAAATATATCATCTGGTTAGGATTAAATGCCTTTTGATAAGTAATAGTTGGAATCATTTCATAAACCAAAACAAAACAAGTGCTGTAGTCTTTTTCCAACCAAATACTAATTCCTACATGTGTGAATACCAAGGTTGGTTGTATGATTGATCCTATAGCGTTTAATGCCGTTTTACATATTATTTCAGTTATATCATGGGAGCAAGTGCACCTATCCATGCTTTCCTGGAGTTTCTGTTGCCATTATTTTGCACAATATTCCTCCAAAGAAATTGGCTGAGCAGGGGATTCCAACCAGTAACCCCGTATTCTCACGTTCTGTACCCTACTTACTAGGCTACAGGGGCTTGGCATGAAAACTAAGGGCCACAATGTATATGTTATCCTTTCCATATATAACAATATCCAACAAACTTTTTATTTTGTTTACAGGATACCACTTTTGAAAAACATAGAATCAAAACAAACTGCTTGTAACCGGCATTTCCTCCTTTTGCAACAAAGTTTCAATATATATTTATGTATAAAACCTTCATGTTGATAAATCTTTGTTCTGCATGTTCAAGTTGTCTGATGCATTTTCATATTTGGAGGTAAGGAATTAAAAGATAATAAAAGGAGTTTCAGAAGACTTTTTATTTAAAGTATAATCTGTTGAAAATTCAAATTAGCGCCTTTCATTTGCACATATATGTATTAAAATTGTTAAAATTTAATGTAAATAGAGTGAGGTAAGTTGACTATACTCTGATACAGTACAAATCATGAGATGATAGCCAATACCAACATGGTACTAAAGCAACTGAAAATCAAACAAGAATGATAACTTTCAAAAGTTTAGTAAAATTTCAATTGTCAACATAGTAAATACCAATTTATTTTACATCAGGTATAAATAAAGTTCAACAAACTAGCATCAATCACTCTCAGAGACTGCTACCTGAAAACATCAACCAGTACTAATCTTGCGATACGAGTAGTCCAACAGCTTGAACCTCTCATGCATCAGGGGAATTGAATCTAAAACCCTCAATTTGAAAGGCTGCCCCTCTACCTCTGCATCTATAAAACTGTACAATTTTCCAGTTTTTTATTCCTGTTACCTTTTGCAACCTCCAGAGTTTTCTTTTCGTCCTCTGTTTTAGGTCGTTTAGCTTTGGGTTTGTTGGAAGATCTGTCTCGCCGTCCACTGCTTTCATTTGGGCCCATCTCATCCTCAGAATCTGAGTATTCTTCATCACAATGTATTCTCTTGTCACTGGCTCGAACTATAAATATATGAGCCCTGCTTTGTAACAAGGGGGCTTAATGCATCTGTAAGACGTATCAACCCATGTCAGCCTTAGCAATCCACTAGAGGTCAAAACTTTTTCTTATTTGTACATTTTCCACATGTCAAATAACTATTCTACCCCTAGTTTCAGCCAGTAGTGGCACTAAATGGATTTATGGATCCATAATTATGTGATGCTTTGCTTTGTATTGTGCCAGAGCATGGCTTATATTCAAATTTCAAATACTGAGTAAAATTTTCATCATTAGCTCTTTACAAGATGACAAAAATTTTAGACATGGCCATTTTGAAAGCAACTGAAGACAAAAAGTGAAATGGCTCAAACGATGAAATTTGTCTTAGAACAGGTGGAAACATTGTTGGAGAAAGAGAAAATACTCATCAATAGCATTTCTCCTTTCCCCAAGGAGTTTTCAAAGGCCCTTTAACCTCAAAGTCATTGAAACACAGACAAGTTCAAACTTATTTATTCTAAACCAACAGAAAGAAGTTCTTACAACTTAATCACTCTCAGTGATTACATTCTGGAAACCTTCATCAGTGCTTGAAAACACTGTGGGTAGTTCCACAGGTTGACACTGCCAAAAACCAGAGTTGAACATGGAACCTTTGATGTTAGAGGACTATGCTCTGCCCTACACCATTGTTCCTCACATAGTTTGGTAAAGGTACAAAACAAACAGTAATTCAGGTGAGTAATATCACTTATCATTCGCTAGAACAAAAGACATGTTTGAAAAAAAAAAGTAGCAGTAGTTTTGATTGATCATTAAACACAATCAGCATGCTCATAGAAACGCTGAGGTTGATCAAGATCAGACAGCATAGATATCAAAATCTGATCTTGGATCTGGACTTAACAATGGTGGGATATTTGGGTTAGATAAACTGACAACTTGACAGTAATGTCAATGTCATTCAATTACTAGTAGCAGTCTTCAGCTGAATACTCAATCAGACAACAAAATTTAACACATCCAAATTGAAAGCATTTGCAAAGGAGAAATAAAACATGGCTCAAATGCTGGAATCTATCTTTCAAAGGGTAGAAGCATTTTCTCCTTTTCCAACATTGTTTTCAAAAACCTTGATTTAACTCTGACACTGGATTGTTTGGTACAAGGATAAAAGTGTCTCAAGGTACTATTCCGTCTCTGTTACTTACTTGAGATTCGACTGTCTGGATTCTCTTTGTCTTCATTCTCACTCTCATCATTAAGCGTATCTTCTGGAATGGCTAAAAAATGAAATTGTTCGTTTTATTGTACAAGTCTTGACAGCAGATGGTCTAGATTTTTCAACAAATCTTACAGTAAGGTAGGAGTTGGCAAATAACTATCTGTCAAGAGTATTTGTCCATTTTCTAAGGTCACTCATTTACCTTCTGCAGACATGATTTTTCATTTTGAATCAGACCCACTTGAAATCAATGTATTTAGAAGGGAACTACCCACTTAGTTCCTGACATGAAATTTCTCTATTTGCCTCTGTCTAATTCATATCTGTGCTTTTATCAATCCTTTCTTTTTCACGTAGATCATCTGTATTTTCCAAAGCTGTCTTCTAGAAATTTTCTCTAGAAGCACCCACAAGTGGTTACAAAATCAAGGTATATAAAATGAAAATCTCTGAAAACTAGGAGCTTAATCTTTTACCAGGCAAAAAAATCTGAATTGTACAAACACAGGATAACTTTTGTCAAAATTGATCTGAGAGTGTATTATTCACCAACCATTCCAAAAATTCTAAAATGCATTCAATTTCTAGATCACAAAACATACTCTATCTCAGCCAATTAAATTAACTTGTCTTGGAATTTACAGTCAGAGGATTGAGTCTTTACCAGACGACAAAATGAAATACTCATCTACAGTGAAAAAATTTAAGTTCACTCAAACGATTAGGCCTTTCTTTGAAAGGGTAAAACACTTAGTGAGAAATGGAGAAAAAGCACCTTTAAGGGCTTATTATAATTATATAATCAATCCTTTACCACACAAACACAGGTTTTATTATTACACTGCAAAGAAATTTCTCGCCATCTGATTGGATAATATGCCCTGTACATACAAGTAATGTACACTGGCAAAATCAACATAAAAGAAGTTTCCCTTTTGAAGGCCCCATACACATGAATACACTTTCAACACAACATCCAAAATGGCGGCGTCGACCGATACAAGCCGCCCACAAGACAAACATAATGAGTAGTCTGCAATGTATTATTTCTAGTTTCCCTTGATGGTTGACGTTTAAGCGGAAAGAATGGATTATTTTTTTACATAAATGAATATTATTATCGTTTGTTGTCATTCTAAAACAAATACATGGGGTTAAAACCAGCCATCCCTTCGTCAGGTAAGCAAATTTTGAAGTGTCAAAACTCATTCATTGTAACATTAAAAGGATTACTAAATTGTTGATTGTGGTAACTAATGGTCTTTTACTTTTTGACAACAAATCATTAAAATGCACAGTTACATACCTTGAAGTTGTTTAAATCCATGTTTAAATAAAAATATGACTAATTTTTATCGCAATGACATCATCAAGTTCATCCACCAAACTGCACATTTTACCAAGGTTTTAGTGAAGTCAGTTCTCAGTGATTTCAGTTTTCATTGAATTGGGGCACTCAGAAGGGAAATTCTATGTTGTCAGCGTACTCAATTTGTGAGTACATAAATGGGGAAATTTCCCTGAATACACATTGGAATGGTAAAACTTTGCAGTATAATAATTTTGTTGTACGGTCAGGTTGTCGGGGACTTGGAAACTTGTTTACGGCTGTGGCGAATCATGTCTCCACCTCGCCTTCGGCTCAGGGCGACATGATTTGCCACAGCCATGAAAAAGTTTCCAAGTCCTCTGCCACCTGACTGTACAACTAATAATGTCCCTGAGGTAGAGGAATTTTGAAAACATTGAAGGAAAAGGAGAAAATGCTATTCACCAGTATTTTCTAATTTTTCAAGAATTTTTTCTACCCTTTCGAACATAAATCTCATCACTTGTGCCACATTCAATTTATTGCCTGCAAATGCTTTCAATATGGACAAGTTTAGAATTTTGTCATCTGGTGAAATGTTAATTATGTATTGATTCCTAAGTGTTTCTGTCTTACCTTGCATCTGAACACCTGGGGCATGGGGCAGCATCCTCAAATTTTCAAATAATCTTGTCCTATTAAAGGAAATAATTATCATTTCACACTAAACAAATGCTAAAAAGTATGGTGGAATGCCAAAATATATGCTGTAAAAATAAAATGTTGACTTACTATGGCTACATTTCCATACTTTAATGCTATACAGGACAACAAAATTTTGGACTTGTCCAAATAGAAAGCATGTACAGAAAACAATTTAAATGCATCAAAAAATGTGCTCATTGTCATTCGAAGGATACAAAATATTGTAGGAAAGGAGATAATGCTGGTTACCAGCATTTTCTTCTTTTCCCACAATGTTTTTAAAAGCCATTCTTTTTTCCACATACCTTTTCAAAGGAGTTTGTCCTCTGAATCTTTCACAGTGTTTCGTTTGGTAAAGGGTTCACTCATTACCTACTGCAGACATTTTTTTTCTCACAGAACACTTTTAAAAGAACCGTAACCAAAAAACATACGTTGCTAGAGAGCCATTTCTCCCTTTAACAGAATGTTTTCACATCTATTGATGTTGGTTGTCCCTATTCTACAAGGATTTTTCAAAGTTATCTGCCGCAAATTTTGTTTCAGGGGAAATTAAGTCAAACGGAATTTTATAAAAGTGTGAATTATCTAAAGATCTTCTTTTTATATTCTTTTGTAAAGGTTGTAATTTCATCTGTTATAATCCTACCCATTGCTATTTCAAAATACCATTTTTTTCTTACTTCCAATAGTTCATTTCAACATTTTCTTAAAGCTATAAGGATGTTTTCAATAACAATCTAGGCTATTGGAAATGAATACCAACTGAAATCAAGTCATGTTA
The DNA here is from genome assembly GCA_946811185.2 of Hippopus hippopus. Lineage (NCBI taxonomy): Eukaryota > Metazoa > Mollusca > Bivalvia > Cardiida > Cardiidae > Hippopus > Hippopus hippopus. The sequence continues at coordinate 32,690,580 of OX328099.1, read as the reverse complement.
CATAAAACTATACATATGACCTAGGTTGATAAACATTAGATATGGGGTAAATCCCAACCTCTCACATCAAAGGGTCTGGACTCGAATCTCATAAAAAGATAAGCAGGTCAACTTCTGAAAATATCCATGACACCAAGGCAGTAATTAATCCTTTATCACACAAACCAAAGTTTTAATGCTTTCAAAGATGAAGACTTTTGAAAACAATGTGGGAAAAACAGAAGATACTGCTGGTAACCAGTATTTACTCCTTTTCAATGGACTATAGAAATTGGCCTAGCTGGGGATGGAACCAGCGACCCCCAGTTCTTGAGTCCTGTACACTTCCGACTGCACTACCAGGGCTCGGCTTGTTGGGTAGAGCGTTTCAATGCACTACTGAGCAACAGTAATTACATGTTATATAGGTTGAAGAACTTAATTAAAAGTCATCATAAAATGAAGAGGTTTGGACACGATATTTTGTTTTATGCAGTTATAGTCAAATATGCTAAGTCAAAAAAGTAATGTAGGGTGAACTTTCTGGATCTACTCACAAATAATTGAAGATTTTTTGATTATACCCTGCTTTATCACAAAATGAAATTGACCCACTCTTCAATATCTTGTATGCCCTCCCTCATGCATTTGTCGGGGCTGTGATTCTCATATGCATGTAGTTCATAAGTGCATCTATCCTTCTCATGGGAATATTATTCCAAGTCACCAACAAAGCAATTCTTAGTTTGTCAAGAGTAGCAGGGGGATTCTGAAGCCTCTTTACTCTCCTGTCCAGTTCACCCAATGATGTTCAGTAGGGGACAAATTTGGACTGTATAGAGGCCAGTGGGTTAATATTATGGTTTGCCAGAGATTCTCGACAAACTCTGGCTACACTGGGCCAGAAATTGTCATGCTGAAAGATTAGGCTGTGCTGTTGCTTATTTGGCACAGCAATAGGGCGAAGAAATTCATCCCTATATCCCTTATGGCAGTTAAATTCTCATCTACCACAATTAACATGACTCGACCCTATGCGATAGCCCTCCCCAGACCTTAACCAAGGCGCCCCAAAACCTGTCCCTCACAAGAATGCAATCATCCATCAAACATTCACCAAGACGTCAATATACACATATAGACGATCTAGATGAAACAGCGTGAACCAAGACTTATCTATGAAAAACATGCATATCCATCGATTCATAGGGAATAACCTTGGACATGACATTTGTATGACCTAAGTATCATTTTAGACCAAAGCATTTAACAATGATTGCATATTTATAAACCCTACATTTTTCTTTTTTGGCTTCAGTATATGACAATAAGATAAAAATTCTTACTTAATTTTCTCCATGTATTCATTTGTATTCTGGTTAGCCATGTTTGACGGGCTGATGTGAAGTTTGAAGTCTGGTCCATAATACTCAAAATAATCGTTGTAGGGAAGTTCTGCAATAAAAAAGGTTTACATAATTAGTGTACATAACTTTACTACAGAAAATTTTTAACTTCAAGAAAGTTGTTTAACCTTTTACCACAGTGTCCCGAGCTCTAACAACGCTACGGAAGAAACCTTTTGAAAACATTGTGAGAAAAGAAAGAACTGCTGATTAACAGCATTTTCTCCTCATACCATATGAGCCACAATAATTATGTCATCTGCAAATGCTTTCAGTTTGAACAAGTCTAAAATAATGTAGTTTGGTTAACAGATAAACAATGTCTCCATGTATCATTTCTCCTCTAGCTTAGGATATCCCTATAAAGTTCCAAATACATACTGAATCAAAAAAAAAAAAAAACTTTCATTCAGTAGAGGCAAAATTTTCAGTTACCTTTGAGATCTTCACACATATACAAATGTGACAATTTGTAAAACTGTTATAGTTTGGAAAATCAGTTAATCCCTAGATAAAAGTCTGGTTGGCTCATTTAACACAAAGTTTGACTTTCACATGCACTTAAGGCAAGGACATATCTTGTCCGCGTATAACCAAATCATTGCTATGGTCGTATACCTACTGAAACTAGAGCTATCACTAAACGTGATCATACCCCCCACCAGCTCCTTGTCACAAAACAGCTCATTGTCTCAGAATGCAGAATGGTTCAGTACAAAAGTAAGAGTTGAAAAAAAATAAAACTTCCGACAAAGGGTTTGCACTCATTAAAGGGTTAGATTAATTTGTCACCGTTAAAACACAGAGACCAAAGGTATATAATAAATCTTTAGCAATATACATAGGCAGTAATTTGAACTATTGGAGTGATATAGAGGTAACATTATCATTAATATTTACAGAACATGTTTTTCCATGGAATTGCAGCTGTAATCAAACTGTGGTCACTGTAGTAATTCAGGGTGTGAGTGTTGTTATTCACACAAATTAAACATGAAATTCACATTGTGAAACACATCATTAAATAGTTTTGTACATTAAAAATTGTAGGAGTATTACACTGGACAAATTGTGATTTAAAACCATATAATTTAGCAAAAATTGCAAAGTCCAAGGGAAATAATTCTGCAAACACATCGCAGCAGAGTCATGAAAATTGCACATGCACAACTTCATATATATAGGAACATTGTGTGTAAATTTGAGTTCAGTACCTGAAAAACTGTAGGAGTATTTAAGCGAACAAATTTGTGTCTGCGGACAGACAGACGAACAGATTATATCAAAAACAGAATTCACAGTAAGAAACACATTATTAATTAGTTTTGTACATTAAAAATTGAAGGAGTATTACACTGGACAAATTTTAAATTAAAGCAATACAATTTAGCGAAGATTGCAAAGTTCAAGGGGAGATAATTTGGCAACGGATCGCAGCAGGGTCATGAAAATTGCACATGCACAACTTCATATATATAGGAACACTGTGTATAAATTTGAGTTCAGTACCTGAAAAACTGTAGGAGTATTTCGCCGGACAAATTTGTGTCTACGGACAGACGGACGGACAGCCATGGCGATTCCAGTATACCCCCCCCCACTTCGTTGTGGGGGGGTATAAAAAATCAATAACATTTTGAATGAATGTTTTTTAATTAGAAATTTCAATGCCAAGAATTCCTGAAAATATATGAGAGAGGGCAGTAGGCATGCTGTAGGCAAGGCTTCCTTCTGCAGAGGTTGCAGCTGGAGTTGGTGCATATGTGCAAGCAGTCGGGAGCCTATGGCAATGATCCTCGGAGTACAAGAGACTTATCACAGAGGGGCAGCTCCAGCGCTCAAGACAGCTATATCTTGCACCACTACCTGCAAAATCGCTTTTGAACAGCAAAAGCTACAGACACCATGGCAATAAGAGAGAGTATTGGGAAACAAAAACTAGACAAGACAGCATTGGTGGGCAATTCTTATTAATGAAGAGTCAATGTTTTTTTCACCACCAGCTGATGGCCTTATACAATTGTTCTGACACAGGTATGAACATTATGCTGAAATTTGTGCAATGCAATGTGATTCTTTTGGGGGAGGGGGGGGGGGTTCTATATGGTGTGGGGCAATACTGCTAATGGATGATGATGCACCCCACTCGTTATTAAGGGAAATTTATATGTGCACAAATATAGGGAAAATATACAAGACCCTCATGTTGTCTCTTGGCTTTCGACCCATGAGATCATAATGACCTTACAATAGGATAATGCCAGATCCCATATTACTCATGTCCATATACAGTTTTTACAAAACTGTAACGTTAATTTCAATGCTCTCAATGTGACATCACTGTCAAGCAGTCAGCATTGCATGTGGTGTTAACACATGCTACCGACTAATGACTTTTGAAAAGAACCCTTCCTTATTTCAATCCGAATCAAACAATTAATTTGATACTTTCTGTCCCTCATGCCTACATCAAACAATTCAAAAGACATTCTTTTACAAAAAAAAAAAATCATCAGATTTTGGCAAAATTTATTGAAATGTTAAAAAAGTATATAAATTGAAACTTAGTGAAAGTTACTTTTTTGGTTTGGTATATATCAATATCACAGAAAGTCTAATGAAAAGTTTCACCACATTAAACCATCTTTACTTGGATCCATTAAAAATTAGATGCATGTTAGAATTACTTAACTATTGAAATACTCACGGAAAAGCAAATATACACTGTGACAATACCTTATATGAAGACAGAGATAGAAATTGTCTGCTTGTTGTGTACTGCTGTTTTCAACATTATTTCAGTTATATTTTGCAGTAGTCAGTACAACAATAAAAGCTTCCCTGGAAATTCATCATCAACCCAAGCTTTCACACTAATTTGACAATGAAAACTAACACAAGTTTCTGTCAGATATGATGGCAAAGAAAAGTTTTAAAAAAAAGTTTCAAATTCTATTTTGTGTACAAAAAAAAAAAAAAACCACCATTTTTTTCCCCAAAAAGCATTACCATTTGCTACTTCAACACCCAGGGCAATGGAAGTTTCATAAGTCCAACACCTGGCTACATTTCTTATGGTGTAACCACCACCTCCCAGCAACATTAAGGGTAAATTCCATTTCTTCATGAATTCTACAGCTTTTCCATGACCTGAGGAAAAAATGATATTGTATAATATACATCTGTACCTTTTTGTTTATTTCTATTCAATTAGCTGCTTTGCAATTTTTACCACTTTGGCCCTTACAATGCCAAGAAAGTCAACCACCCTTTCCCAAACAAAAGACAGTTTTAACGACCCTGATGAATAAAGCCTGCTAAATCATTGTGGGAAAGGAGAAAGTTCTGGTATTCAGCATTTCTCCACTTCCAACAAGGTTCTCTACCATTTAAGTAAAATTTCATCATTTGAGCAACATTTAATTTGTTGTCTGCAAACTCTTTCAATATGGGTAAGACTAAAATTCGTTGTATGGTAAAGAGTTAAAGCAGTGCAAGAAGCCTAGCTCTTGCAATTTTAAGGCTGTCTGATTAGAATATTTCATTGGATATTAGATTTTGAAGTTCCAAGATCAGACTTTGTACTCCCTCTGTACTCTTCACAAAATCAACAAACATTGCCTTGGGTCAGTTTACAGTTAAATTTTTTGCACTTTATCAGGTTTAGAGAAATACACAGTTAAATAAGGTAGGTAATTTTTTAATTGATCACAGCCCATTTGGAAACCAAATTGTTCATTCATGTAAAATGCTCCTGCACGAAAGGATCAATTACATCATACCTTTCAAAGTCAGATTAAAACATCCTAATCTATCGCCAGATAGAGAGTCAGCTCCACACTGTAATACTATTGCACTGGGTTGATACATCTCCATCACTTTTGTCATTACCTGTAGTCAATAAAATCACAACCAAAACAGAATGCTAAATAGGATATCAGGTGTTCAAATATTAATTTAAACCTTGCTCACGCATTAACAAGTTTTGACGACTTTTGGAAAGAAAGCTTTTGAAAACATTGTGGGAAAGCGGGAATATGCTGGTTATGAGCATTTTATCCTTTTCCCACAATGTTTTTCACCCTTTCACTTTTTTTCCATTCATTTGTGTGACATTTAATTCGTTGTCTGCAAATACTTTCAATTTGGACAGGTCCAGAATTTTGTCGTTTGGTAAAGAGTTAAAAGACAGAGACATGTAAAGAGTTCTACTTGATCTTACATTTGAAATCATTTTAGCACAGAATACTTTTTGTATGTAACATAATAAAGTTCTTTGTGGTCAAGATATGTGTGTGCACATGTGTGTTGGGGGGGGGGGGGTTTACAACAAACTTTCAATTAATGGATCTTCACAAATCCACATTTAGACAACCACATGAATTCTGTTGAAAATCTACTTTGCGTATCCATCATGCTGATTTTGATAAAGAATATAAATGGCATTGCCTTTCAAATCGAAGATACTACCTGTATTTATAATATTTAAAAATAAATGCATTTCCATTACAAAATCAAGATAGTAACTCTTTACCAGATGACAAAATTTTAGGCTTGTCTACAATGAAACAATCTGAAGACAACAAATCAACTGTGGCTCAAATAAAAGGAGATACATGTATCTTTAAAACCGTAAATGGATGAAGGAAACAGGAGAAAATGCTGGTTGGCAGCATTTCCCCATAATGTTTCTCCTGTTAATCAAAAGTACAATTGCTAGGTTAAGAGTTAATCACAACAATTCATCAATAAGATTTTTAAAACCTTTTTTTCTTCATAGAAGATCTGCAGCTCACAAAACTTTCAAAGTAACATCAGTAAAACTGTCCATAAAGAGTCGTAGGGTCGTGCCAATCTGTCAATCTTCAGCATTATAACTAAAAAACATTTTGAACACTGGAAGAAGCAGCGCATATGAAGCAGACCAGAAAGTTAAAATATTTACCGGTTTAAAGATTATTTCATATGAGTCATCATCAATTCCATCTCTGAGAGGAAAGTTCACTGCATAATATTTACCCTTCCCTGCTCCAATATCCTGTCAAAGTAGTGAATAGTAATAAAGATTTCAAATTATTATTAAGACATCAACATGCTGCCATGAAACTGTCACTGAGAAATACTGATCACAGCAGACTTAGGATACCACAAAAAGCAGGACACAGGCCAGGGCTTCAAATTCCGATTTATTTTCTTGCAAAATGCATGTCAGAACTGGAAAAAAAAAACCAGCTGAATTTCCAAGCACTTGAAAGAAAAATGTCTGTGCAAATTATTGAAGGTTGATTACACAAATGAAATAAATTGAACCTGTGAATACAAATAAAGTAATCCTTTTCAATCTAAACAGCTGTCATGTCACACTGAGAAAATCCTTAAATGGCTATTTATAAATTTTGGGGGAATTTTGAAGAAATGTAAACAGCTTCTTGGCTCCAATCAACTGAATATAAAGCATCTGAAAAACCAAGAACCATGTTATCCTCTGGCAACTGCAGATGATACAAACACTGATTATTGTTTTCAGAAAAGATTAGAGACTTTCTTTTAAACAAAATTTGTGTTCATATCAAATAAATGGAAGGCAAAAGAAGCATCGACGATGACAATGTGTATGAAAGCTGTTGGAGTAGCTCTACAAACAAAAATCCAACATAACATTAGGAATTACAGGGTCTGATGGATAAAGGACAGACCAAACATCAGGAAGAAATCCTTAAAAACCTATACATCTTTTAAAACTGTAACAAATTGAAAAAAAAAGTCAATAGCACCTTTGGTTGCAGAATTGAATACGACAACATTGGTGAAATTTGTGCACTTACTGCCGCTGACAAGCAGTAGAACGCATATCATCTGTAAACTGAAAGTCTCCCAAAATAAAGAATTCTAAATATCATCAGCATATTGAATTATAAACTCATACATCCAACAGAACACATTGCAACTTTCTCAAATGTTGATAACAGAATAAATCAATGACAAATAAACATAACAGAATAGAATAGAATGATGTTCAAATTCATTGCAAAATTTTTTTTTTTTTATGCTGAATGGTTCTGTTTGCCTGGTAGAAGAGGTTTAATAGTCTAAATTTCACTTTCAGCCATAAAGTCAATCATCATACAATTACTTCTTCTACATCTTTCAACATGAAAGACAAACACACCTAACCAACAAGACTCAGTGTGTGCTGTGCTTTTTCCAGCGGGAGGTTTTGCACGTAATAGTAACAGAAGTTGGAGGTATGCAAACAAATATGGGGGTTCAAATCTAAACAACATTATCACTCTTTGGTATCGATGTCAATAACAGCTTGCTGATAGTTAAAATGTTTTCAAACAATATACAGATAAAAAGTTTTCAAAGATAAAAGATTTTGCGCTTGTGTAAACACTTGGGGGAAACGAAAATGTGCTTGGAATAATAAGTTTATCCTTTTCTTACAATGCCCAATTCCACAGAAGGCTCGATGTTTATTGCGAAAACCCAAAACAGAAGATAAAACAATTGATCATGCACTATTACTAAAAATAGCACTTTGGTCATGCGTAACATTTTGGATAGGATGCATTTTCAAGGGAAATGATTCAGAAATGTTCCTGTCCAGCAAACTGGTACCTGCTATATGTCCTGTTATCACTGTATTGTTATATATGACGATGGATAGCAGCCATTCTATTTTTGGATTCAGAAAACCCATCCAAGAGAAGTAATTGTAAACATTTCGCTGCAGGAAATTTCTGAAATTTGATTTTTTAAATTTTCAATTGCGCAATTTTGTGTACGATACGGTACGTATTGGAGGAACTGAATGTATGTGATAGTTTCATTTTAAATGTGAATCACGTACATTTATACGTGATCGCACACACTGAAGACTGTTTAGAAAAATACAACAAACTTTATTCCAACACTACCTGACAATCACTATCTCTCCATATCTCTTGGGATAAATCAACTTTGGCTATACCAAGGAAATCCTTCTCATATCTATGACATAAGGCAGGCAGAATTATAGTCAATCAGCTTACCCTGAGATCACCTGTACCAAGGAAATACTCCCCCTATCTATGAAATGAGATAGTTACAACCCTATCTGTGGTAAAGAAAGGGTTACCCTGAGATTGCATGTACCTACAGATTTTTTCCCATGTTATGAAAATAGGCAGTAGAAATTATCAGTATCAAGAACCTTGCCCTGAGATCAACTATGCCAGGGAAATACTCCACATACTTTTGAAACAAGACAGCCATAACCGTATCTGTGGTATGGAAAGCTTACCCTGAGATTGCCTGTGCGTGGGAAATATTCCCAATATTTATGAAATGAGACAGTCATAACCCTGTCTGTGGTATAAAAAGCTTACCCTGAGATCACCTGTGCCGGGGAAATACTCCCCATATTTATGAAATGAGACAGTCATAACCCTATCTGTGGTATAAAAAGCTTCTTCCACACCATCACCATGATGTATGTCAATATCTATGTATAGCACTCTCTGGTGATACCTGTAAGCAAATAAAACATCTACATTATGCTTAACTTTTTACCAAATGACAAAATTGTCCACTTGTCAAAATTGAAAGCATTTGCAGACAACAATTCAAATTGACTCGAGGGAGGAAATAATCAGATAGGATAGAAAACATTGTGGGAGGAGGAGAAAATGCTGGTTACCAGCATTTTCTCTTTTTCTCACAATTTTTCAAAAGGCTTCTTCCTCAGAGTCATTAAAAGTGGGGATTGTCTGATAAAGAGTTAAATAAGTATACTTGATGCTTTAACTATTTCCAAAAATGAAAAACTTTATACTCTTCTAAATTCTAAACAAATGCAGATGATAATTTCAAAATGGTGTAAATGAGATACAGTAATTGTCTGATAGGATTGAAAAAGTTGTAGCAAATGGAGAAGATGCTGATTACCCGCATTTTTCAGAACTCTTCTTCCACAGGCTTGTTAAAACTTAGGTCTGTTTGGTTAAAGATAATCCAGCTCTTTTTCCAAAAATGTTTTTTTAAGAACATCTAGTGCAGTTGCCTTAATCTGTTTCAATCAGTTTCAATGGCCAAAGAAGGACCTTTGCTGACAGCATAGATCAAGTTTAGACTGCACAGAACTTGCAGAAAGGATTTATGAGTAGCTGACCCTTGATCCCCCTGCTGTGACCTTGACCTTGAAGCAAGGCCTCTAAAAACCTCTACTCTGCACCTCCCTTCATCAAGGTGCACACATGTGTAAAATACTGTAAAAATCAGGCCGAGGGCTCAAGAGGTATGGAGCGGACAAGATATATGAGCAACTGACCTTTGATCCCCTTCTGTGACTTTGACCTTGCAGCCTGGCATTTGAAACCTCCAACCTAAACATCTTCTTATCAAGGGGCAAACATGTGAAATGCTTAAAAAGAACAGGTCAGGGGTTCAAGAGACATAAAGCAGACAAGATTTATGAGCATCTGACCTTTGCCCTCTCCTGCTGTGTCATTATAAACATGGGATTGTTTGGGAAAGGGTTAAAGAAAAAATGTTCTTATATCCCTATTCTGAGAATCATAAACTATACTTACTTGAGTAATTCAAGGATGGCAAGTACAATATCGTTGACATAACAAAAACCTGAAGCCTCTGATTTTTTGGCATGGTGAAGACCTCCTGCCCAGTTCACAGCAATATCCGCCGCTTGCTTGTTCAACTTGACAGCTCCAGCTGTGGTTCAAAGAAGAACAATAAAGTCATTCAAATTTGACTATGAGTTCTACCAAAGGTGGCAGTTTGGTGACTGAAAAATTTGAAATGTGTGTATCTATAAATAAAAAGGTATGCAACTCCAGACAACAACCCACAAGGGTTCAGTTAATGTACAGACAAGACTTCCATAAAACATAAAAATCCTATAACTATGCATTTTATCAGTGATACATAAACATGTATATTTTTCTTTAAAGCCCACCCACATATAGCCATGAGCACAATCACGCTGAAATGACTGAATTAAATCTTTAAACTTTAGGAACAGTCAGGTGGCCGAGATCTGACTGACATACATGTATAAAATTCACCAACAGTTTATGTTAGAATTGCACCAAATCCTGTTCCACTCGTATGAAACATGCATACAATCAAAAGAAACAGATATACTTGTAACTGATCAATAGTTCCTCAGCCAAGAAATCTTCAAGTGAAGGCGTAAAAAACGATTTTTCCACTCCATGATTTGTTGTCAGCTAATATCCGGGTCATCCATTTTGCCAACAGAATGTTAGCGGACAACAATTCACTTAACAGAAAAATCACTTATCACACGTCGACTTGAAAGATTTTTTGACCGGGGAACTATCGATCAGTGACCTTGATCTTTAACTGATTGGCTAATTGATTAATTGTATAGTGTTCTGTAACGTTTTCTACATTACTTCAGTTATGTCATCAATGCTTACCAGTACTCCAGACGGTATTCTTTCCAAGCCACTTGCTGCTTTCCCACATAACCATCGTCAAAACAATGGTCAGCAGTGAGAGAGGAATGAATCCTGTAGCAATCTTCAGAAAGAAATTGGCCATGCCAGGATCGAACCATTGACCCTCTGTTCTCAAGTCCTGTACACTACTGAGCTATCAGGGCTCGGCCCTTGATTTTTGACCTAAGGACATGGTACTAGTACCCAGGATATTGTCTTTAGGCAGACGACACTTCAGTCATGCTGACATTGATTCATAATTTAAAAAAGTTATAGGCCAGACAAGAACATAACCCTCCACAATGTCCTTATTTATACATATATGACCTTAACCTTTGACTTACAGACATGGTTCTTGCATGTGACACATTAGCTGTATTTTGTTAGTAACTTTGCAAAGTTACTGTGAAATTCATTCATAATCAAAAAAGTTACTGGACAGCCAGTCAGAACATCATTCCCAAAAAATGCATTTGACCTTGCTGTAACCTTGACTTTTGATCTCTTGGCATGGCTCTTGCTCATGGCATATGGGTGGACTCAAACCTGAGATCTTCAAAATCATAGTCAGAGACTCTATTACTTAGCCATGGGAACCTACTGACATTTTTCTCTGTTAAAATGTATTTCATCCATTTGATGCAATAACAGCTATACTGTTACTAACAGAATAGGAAGTTTTGCAATAAAAATATTAAAATCATAATTTTCTTTATATTTACCTGTTTTTCTATCCATGTTTTAATTCAAAAGCCATTTTTGCACAAGAATGAAAATAGGCAGTCTTGGCTAAGATTTTCTCTTAATCTGCATTCACCAACCATTCTTGAGTTTGTTCTTACTCTTAATCTCAAGAATTTTTGTAAATTTGAAAGCAATGCACCCTCTGATTGGTGTAATTGTTTGGTTATGTCAGTCGAAGTTGTGTTACTTTCTAAATCTAGAAATAGACTTAAAAAGAAATTAAGAATGGCTAGTGAATATGAATCCTGCTTTAAATTCCCTCTGAAATATCTTCATATGGAAGAAACAGATGGTACCTCAGCTGGAAAAGAAAGTTGAGCCTTTCCCTAAAAATCCCCAAATTTTGTGGCCTTGATAAGGACTGCTTTGGAAACCCTTGTGGGAAAGAGAGAAAATGCTTGTAACCAGCAACCTTTCAAGGACAAATCTCATAACAGCCGTCTAATCTGTTGTCTGCAAATGCTTTCAATACATGAGTCTAAAATTTTGTTGTATGGTAAACATTACACCATTCACCACACAATTCTGAGTTTTAATGATCCTGAGGAAGAAGGCTTTTGAAAATTGTGCAACAAGGAGAACATGCTGGTAACCAGCATTTTCTACTTTTCCCACAATGTTTTCTTTCCTTCCAAAGACAATTTCCACCATTTGAGCTATATATGATTTGTCACTTGCAAATGTTTTGAAATCAGACAAGAGTAAAATTTGGTTGTTTGGTACAGAGTTATATGAAGAAGCAGACACTTACCTACAGATCCACCTGTTGATAGCTGACAGAACTCATACATCCCATCAAATACTGGACAATCTTCACCCACATTGACTGTAAACAGACATAAACTCCATGGTGACAAAAATTATACTTCTTGTCTACAAATACATGTACTATTTTTGTTGATCAAAGCATGGCAATACTTTGTTGGGAATCCAAAATGGATCTCTTATCTCTAAAGAGGGAGACAGTGGTGTAGGTATGAAGCACTGGCCTGCCACGTCAGAGGTACGAGTTTGAATCCAGTGATGAGCGGGGTCAACCTTTTGAGCAACCCACAGTGCAAGTACTGTTTAACCCTTTACCACACGGCAAAAAACCTATCCAAATTGAAAGCATTTGCAGACGACAATTTCATAGTGGCTCAAATAACGCAACTTTTCTTTGATAGGGTAGAAAACTTTGTGGGAAAAGGAGAAAATGCTGGTTACCAGCATTTTCTCCTTTTCCCACAATGTTTTCAAAAGGCCTCTTCTTCAGGGGCGTTAAAAGGCGTCATTGTGTGGTAAAGGGTTAAGGATTCCAGGGAGCAATCATCAAGAGTGATTTAATTATGTTGTAAGTACTTGTTTCAAACTGATGTAAAATAAATAGGTTTAAACTGAATTTCTAGGGTTCAATATTGGATTCACAGGATAAATGGGCTCAAAGTTTGGAACTATCCATATCAAAGTACAAACACTGGTTAGATCTCAAGAAAGCAGTCATCAACAGTGATTAATTCTTTACTCAACAACCCTTTGTTTTAACTACCCTTAAGCAATGACCTTTTCAAAGGACTGTGGGTAAAGAAAATAAAATGCTGGTGATTAGCATTTTCTCCTTTTGCCACAATGTTATGATTGTACCCTTTTTGATAAAAACTCCATCATTTGTGTCAAATTTGTCATTTGCAGATGCTTTCAATTTGGACAAATGTGAAATTTTGTTGCTTGGTAAACAGTAAAGAGAGGTTACACAGCTGGTTTTATAAAAGGAAAATAAATAGGTTGAACTCCTTAACTCTTTGCCAAATGACAAAATTTTAAACCAGTCCAAATTGAAAGACTTTGCAGACGACAAAAAAAATGTGACTAAAAAATTGAACTTTGTTTTGGCAAGAGTAGAAAACATTGTTGGAAAAAGAGAAAATGCTGGTTACCGGCATTTTCTCCTTTTCCCACAATGTTTTCCAAAGTCTTCTTTCTTAGGGTCGTTAAAAGTTGGGATTGTGTGGTAAAGAGTTAACAAACAACAAAATTTTGGAAACAACCAAACTGAAAAAAATTTCTAGGCGAAAAATCAAATGTTGCTCAAAAGATGACTTCTGTCTTTGATAAGGGAGAAAATATTGAGGGAAAAGGAAAAAAGCTGGTTTCCAGCATCTTCTCCTTTTTCTACAATGTTCTCATGAGCCGTCTTATTTCAGGGTCATTAAACTCTGGCTTGTGTGACAAAGGGTTAAACATAAATGTTAAAAAAAAAAAAATCAAATTTATCATAGTAGTAGTAATTATTACCACATCATGAACATTTCCTGCAATTATGATCAGTATACAAAAACCAAAATTTTGGACACTGGGAATAAGCTTTCTGATCTTGATCAGTCTACTAAGTGTTTGAAGTAAGCCTTAGCAAGGCAAGTGATATTCTTGGACCTTATAAAGTTAAGAATGCACATGACAGAATTTCAGTCTGATCTTTTGCCTGTCTGTTACAAGTGTTTAGCCAAACGTCAGCTTTGGATTAAAGATACTTTATAAATTTGTCATTTCATAAATAAGCAATCCTTACACCTCTGCATCTGTTTGTTATATTCAGACATGTTGTCTGGTCGAATACTCCTTAGAAACTTTATATAATCATCACTGTGGAATTTGGTCATTTCTTCTTGAGTTGCTTTGTGTGGTCTCTGAAATTCATCAAGACAATCCGTGTTTCTCTCTTTCACTGCCAATCACAACTTTGATGCAAACTGTTTCTGCTTCTGTTTCTGCAAACTGCAGAGATCAAGATCAGGCTGCACATTCTGTGCAGTTTGATCTTGATCTATGCAGTTTGCAACAGGCAGTCTGATCTTGATCTACACAGCTCACTACTTGACACTAAACTATGCCCAATTTCTTTTTCTGATTGCAATGCAACTGTGATTTCAGATCTTGAAAAAAAGTTGAATTTATTCGGTAAGCAGTGATGAGTCATGATAGGGATGAAAACTCCAAATACGAAACCCTTTACTAAACAATCCCAAGTTTAAGGAAGAAAGCTTTTGAAAACAATTTAAGAAAAGGCAAAAAATGCTGGTAACTCAACCAAACACACATATAAGATTTTAAGTTACATTTACTTTGTTGTCTACAAATGCTTTGAAATTGGCAAAGTCTACAAGTTTGACATCTGGTACATTATACAACCATATAACAGAATTCATTTACTATAAAGTTTATGTATACCTCACCCATTACAATGCAGCCATTTTTCCACATATTAGTAAAAAGAAAAAGTGCCATGAAATGAGAAATATCAAAGTGACAACAGTAATCATTTTCAGTCAAATGTAAGCCATTTTGTTGTTAATTTATAAAACTATAGTCATTCTTGTGGCTTTATGACAAAGATTAGCACTATCCCTAGTGGTTGCAACACTGCACAGATTATGACAGAAAGAAAATGCAATTTGGCACCTGGCATCAATTCACTTGTTAAATCAAGGACACAGCATAATGCTTGTTACATGGCTATGTACCACCTTTGCTTTCAATATTCATGCAGCAAGTAAGAAAATGGAGTCAAGATACTCTACATAGATATTCTATCACAACATTCTAAAAATACAGTGGAATGATTTCAAAGACAATACATTTAATGTAAATTCAGAACATGTTCATAAACATTATAACATGTGAATGTAAGGGATTGCTGACAGAAGAGGAAACAAGGGGGCCATAGTGGCCTTGTATCACTCCACTGGCTAATAAGTATAAATCCTACAAGCCAAACATTACAGTACTTAGCCAGTTGGTTTCAAACTAGAAAACATACACAATTTTTGGTATAAAATCCCATGAAAAAGTGAAGACCTCAGGGCAACGCCATTTTTGACCACACAGCTATAATTGCTTGAAACCTGGTAGAGGTCCACAAGATAAAGCCGCTTACCAAATAATACAGGTCTAGAATGTATGGTTATAAACAAGATTTTCAAAGTTTCCTCATTAAAAGACCCTGTAAAACATGAGATTCCTGAGACAGGCCTAATTTGTTAGCCATAAGTCTAGTGTTAGTAACAAGAAGATTTCTTAAGTTTTTACTACATCAGCCCATGTAAAACTTGTGACCCCTGGACTGGGCTGAACTTGACCCCAGGGCTGTAATTTGGGCCCTCTTAGCAGAAGCCTGCTAAATAAAGCTATATGCAAATTTTGGTAGCCCTAGGCCTTTTGGCTAGGTAAGAGAAGATTTTTTAAGTTTCCCCTATGTAAGCCCATGAAAAACCTGTGTCCCCTGGGGCTGGGCCAAATTTGGCCCTAGGGCTTTACTTTGAGCACTCTTGGTACAGGCCCACTAGATTAAGCTACATGCAAAATTTGGTAGCCCTAGGCCTTATGGCTATGTACAGGAAGATATCTAAAGTTTTCTCTATATAAGCCCATGTAAAACTTGTGACCCCAGGGGCAGGGCCAATTTTGACCCCAAGGCTATAATTTTGGCTCTCTTGGTAGAAGCCCACTAGATAAAGCTACATGCAAAATTTGGTAGCCCTATCCTTATGGCTAGGTACAGGAAGATATTTAAAGTTTTCACTATATAAGCTTTTGTTAAACTTGTGACCCCCAGGGCAGGGACACTTTTGACCCCAGAGCTATAAGTTGAAGAAACTTGGTAGAGGTCTATCAGATAAAGCTACATGCCAAATTTGGTAGTCCTGGGCCTTATGGTTTCAGACAAGAAGATTTTCAAAGATTTTCAATATTTTTCAGTTCTGTTGCTATGGCAACGACAGTTTTTCAACTAAGGAATCAAATTCTTCCATAAAATTCTGGAGAGGACCATGGCAGGATCATTTGTAAGTTAATGCATGCATGCAAGCACGGACCAACAACGGACACCGTGCCATAAGTGCTCTGGTCTTTGGCCAGTGGAGCTAAAAAACCATTATCAAGAAGATGAGTATGCCAATTCCCATGAAACCAATAGTATCTTTAAATGGGTGTATGGAAATGACTCTGGCCATAGAGTATCACCATTTCCCACCATATAATGATTTTTACCCATCAAAATTTTTTGCCTAATATTCCATTCAACAACAAATTTGAAACTATTTTTCATTCTTTAAGGACAAAGATGTCACCAATTCATTGATTCAAACACATAAAAACTAATTCTGTAAATTGGGTTATATGTGACTGAAAATGAATACTATAATCACTTTAAGAATAGTAAAACATGGCTTTTTTTTCTATAACATGGAAAATATATTGGGAAAAAAATCATTGCTTGATACAAGCAAATACCCCTTTTCATTCAGTCTTTTCATATGTTATCTACTGCAAAGGTGACTTGACGACCCTGACAAAAGGTGCCTTGAAAACATTGTGGAAAAAAAAGGACAAAATCATGCTAGCCATCAGCTTTCCCTCTCCCTAAACTGTTTTCTACCTTTTCAAAACCAGAACTCATCCATAAAACTACATTAAATTTGTTGTCTCTAAATGCTTTCAATATGGGCAAGTCCAACATTATTATTGTTTGATAAAGAGTTAACTTACAGAGCTTTGTAGCTCAAGTGGTAAAGTACAGGGCTTGAAATCCAGCTGATTCCTTCCTTTGCCAAATTCTTTCTGAGAATTGATGATAGTTATAGTAACATATGATTCATTCCTCTACCACATTTACAAGGGAGAAGCAGCCAATGGCTTGGAATGAATGTTGTTTGATTTATTAGTAACGAAAAAACTTCAAGAAGGCATGGGTAAGCGTACTGGCTGCTGCAATATAACTGAAATAATGTTCAAAATGAAAAAGGATGTCTTTTGTTAGGAGAAAAAATTCTTCTACAGGAGAAAACAAGTAAAGCAAGTCAACAATTCTACATTGGGGGTCATATATGTACTTCAAACTCTCACATAGATTTCCATTTTACGATACAGTCCGTAATTCAGAATGAGGTTATGTGTCATCCTGATTCTGTGTGGTTTCATGGGATGTCCCTGTCCGTAGTAGTAGTTCCCGATATCACCTGTACAAAAGATATTAGAGCAGATTAGGATATTGTCATACAAGAGGGCCATTGGCCCTAAAGCACACACCTGAGAAAAATGATCTAGGATTCATAAGATTGAAGAGATCATAATGCAGGGTTTTCCCTGGACTTTCTGTTGTTGGGGGTCATTTCACCCCTTCAAATATATAAAACATGGCATACATATAAAATACATCAAGTGTGACTACACATGTGCGCCCATTTTCAGTTTTGTTCTACCTTTAGTTTTATCTGTCTACCCTAACCTACCTTTTTGTTACTACCGTAAGTACATTCCTACATGTGTACTTACAGTCCTAAATCTTATACCAGAAGAAAACCATGTCAGATTGCTGAAAGAAATTGCTACTACTTAATAAGGAGTGCAGTTACTGCTCATCTTGCTTGGCAGAACAACTTCAACTTTTCTTGCCCTTGCTAAGTGGATACATGTACATGCATTACATGTAAAGGAATCTTAGTTTTCATTATACCATAATCATAGCTTAATACTATTCCACAAATCCACTTTTCAGGAATTTGAGTCCTTTGATTGACAATGTTTAACCCATTTTCATATACTCAACCGAGATATCATCCAAAAAAGCATACTGATCAACAATCATGAGAACTGGACAGAAATTAATGCATCTACAGTATACTAAAAGTGTTTACAGAATTGTGTGGGTAACCTTATTTTGGACAAAATTTGACCAATTTTGAAATTCCTTTTTTAGTATCATCAAGACAAACATTCTGAACATTTTTCCTGAGTATTAAACTGTAATTGTAGCCTCTAGAGTGCACAAAAGGTTTTTCTAAGAGTTGTCTCAGTGACCTACTTTTTGATAAAACATGACCCATTTTTTAACTTGTCTAAAATATCATCAAAACAAACATTCTGAAAAACCCTCCTGACTATTGGACTGAAAATGTGGCCTCTAAAGAATACACAAGGCTATTATTAGATTTGTCTAAGCAGGGTTCCCACTGGGCTTCACATTTGGCGCCATTTGTGATAGATTTTTAAATGTGGCGCGAGAAAATGCTGATTGGCAAAAATGACTGGCGCCAATATTTCTCATATCGGGATGCAGTACATTTTGATACTGGTCCCCTTCACCGCAATGCGTGGATACATGACTGCCAATCCATCGATAAAGTTGAAATAAATCGGCAGGAATAAACTACAGCATTGACGTAATCCAAATTACTTTACAAATCAATGTCATTTACACCTGACTGTCCGAATATACATACACTTCCGATAACATGAACTTTCGGCTAGACAAAACTTGTCTGTTAACTTGGAAAAATTATAAGAAAGTGGAAGTAATGATGACCAGTGTCCCATATGAATATTACTAAATGTCAAAATGAATCATAATCGCAGGTAAAATTGATAGATTCTGGATGAATATACAGCGGGTTTCCAAAATACCGACCACGTTGGCACTGACTAAAACCTGACAGTCATATTATCCTTGTGCTCGAAATTTTCTATGTTGTTTTTCCTGCATTAATCGCCCACCTTTGGGAAAACTTGTTTGGTTTTTAACATTTTAACTTCTGTATGTTTCAAATACTCCTCTCATGAAAATACTGTGTAACAATTTTTTCACATACTGACTTTGTTATTGTCAAGTTTGTACCATTTAAACTTCTATCTGTTTCAAAACACTCACTTTAAAACTTTGTTACAATAGGAGAAATGGCTATCAATGACCTAGTTCTGCTTTTGTAACAGTGGTTTTACAAACATTAATGATAGATCTACTTAAACTTACTACATAATGATTTTTTGTTGCTAACTAAACTATTTTTTGAAATATATTCACACAATAAACTAAGACATGTGCAATTAAATTTGATAAAAACAAATGTTTTCTCATTTGGATTATTGCTCATGACACAACCATGCAATGATAATTTATTGACCAATTCTTGATTATGCCCTATCTACGGTACTTTCATTTTAAAATTGGCACCAACTGGCTCCAATTATTTCAATCTGGTGCAAACTTTTCTCATTTGGCAAAAGTGTTGGCGCAAAAAAAAATGTAGCCAGAGGGAACCCTGTCCAAGTGACCTACTTTTTGACCCTATGTGATCCATTTCAATGTAATCGCGAATCACATAGAACTTTCATAAGTATATCACTGAAAAAGTGGCCTCTACAGTGCAAATATTTTGCCAGTGACCTACTTTTTGACCTGATGTGACCCAGGTTTGATTTTGTCTGAGATATCAAGACAAACAATCTGACCAACTTTCATCAGTATTGGACAGAAAATTTTGCCTCTATAATGTACACGAGGTTTTTCTAAGAAATGTTCCAGTGACCTACTTTTTGACCCGACATAAACCAATTTCAAATTTGTCTGAGATATCAAGACAAATATTCTGGTTAATTTTCATGAGTATTCAACTGAAAATGTTGCCGATAGAGTGCACAAAAGGTAACTGTTGATGCCTGAGTGATGCACAATGGACACAGAAGCTCACCTTTGTAAAAACTTTGAATATTGTATTAGGGTTAAAGTACTATGTCAACCTATTGACCTTTTCTATTCAGAGAAAAAAGAAACAAGAGGGCCAAGATGGCCCTCGATCGCTCACCTGAATTTTTGAGAGGACCATAACCAATTTTTTTTTTTTTTTGTTATTCCAAAACTTTTTCTTCAGTAACTTCAGTAAAAAAAACAAGAGCACCACATGCGGGTGCCAATGATTGGCTGTTGGGTGCTGGATAGTAAGTTAAAATTTTAAGTCGAAAAAGGGGTTTAATTTGGCACCAAAGGATCATTTCTGTGAAATTATTTCAAAATCTGTGGTTTCATGAAAGAAGAATTTTTAAGAATTTCTTCATGTCCGTATAGTGCAAATAGCCCCCCACCACCATAGCCATGTTTCTTGACGGATCAAGTTTGGTTGACATTGGCCCAGTGGTTTAGCAGGAGATGATGTTTAAAGAATTGTTGATGATGCATGACGGACGATGCATGTCAGTATCAAAGACACACTTATATTGGATCTGAACTGTCTGTGCTATCTTAGGATATACAGTATATGAGAAAAAATGCCAAAGAAGTGTATCGTTCTGGTATTTTTTTATAGTTCACCTGAGCACAACGTGCTCAAGGGGAGCTCTTAGGATCACCCTGTGTCTGTCGTCCGTCATGCATCATCAGCAATTCTTTAAACATCATCTCCTCCTAAACCACTGGGCCAATGTCTGAAAAACAGGGCCTTATGGAATGGATGAGATGTCTAAGGTTCTTTTATTCTAGTATCCTTTCTTATTAACTATGATGCCAATACCTTCTTCTTTAACTCTTGTTCTAGTGCTATCACTGTAAAACGAAGTGACCTAATCCCTATCCTCTCCTGTCTAAATTGAAGTTTGTTCGGTATTTTCATTTTATAAAACAACCAAGTTTTTTTTCCCATTATTAGACTGAGATTTTAGCACCCACCTACTGTTTTATACAGATATTTATCCCAATTTAATACTTAAAATCATTAATGATGCTTAAAAGACGGTTTGAAGTGCCTCTGTTAGGACAATGTCAAACTGACATTTTAATGTGTCATGGGTCTTTTGCAGCGATCTATTTTTCATGCAAATTAACTTTTGGACAGGTATTTCCGCATGATTTGACATAAATTTGTTTACTAGAGTAGCAGGTAACTTCAAAACCTGTCATTTTACTCTAGACAGGAGGATTCAGGGAATTCTCTTTTGTTCCTGTGGGGCCAAATTTTGGCCCCATTCCCAATCAAAAAAGGTGTATTTTTTTCCCAATTCCATAATTTTTTTTTCCCAATTTATAGATGCTCATCTTAAAATCATCTGATGAATCAGCCAGGGTTTTCCATAATGCACAAAGTTGTGCAACTTGACTCATTTTTTAACTAAATAACTTGCGAAAAATTCATCTACTGTGGATATTGACCAAAGTTCAAGCAGGAATCAACAATCGTATTTAAGGTGCAAAACTATTCAGGGGCAAATGAACTATAGACTGCGTCCGTATATTTTCAATCGATTCATGCATTGACTGGATTTTGTGGCTGTAAACTGTACATTTTAGACTGGGCACACTTTTTCCACTGTATTTTTGGTTTACATGTACAAAAAAAAAAAATACAGACAACTGTTCACTTCTAGGCAACTGCTTCACATTCTGCAGCTAAGCGAAGTTTTGTGAGGCAAGAATGAAGAACCAAGCTCCTAAATTGATAGTCCTGAACCAGGACCAAGTTATGAAAAATATCCGGCCTAATCTAGACCATGAGTTTTTTCCCCTCTAAAACTTTGAGCAGTTGTGCTTCGTCTTTACCTTAGCCTTAGGAATCTGCAGTAAACATAGCTTGTTGTCGGCCGAAATGGATATTCTCTATCAAAAACAAGGAAATTCATACTCGGACATATACAGTTATCAGTTATGGGTCTTAAAATCAAGATGATAATTAAAGAGCCAGTATGGCTGTGGGACTATTGACACCCGAACTCGTATGATGTAAAAATCTAGTGTGAAGTTTCCTCTCCACAATTATTTTTTAACGGGTTTTTTTCAATACTGTATTAGGTCTACCACAAAAAGTGTCAAAACAAAAAATCGTTTTCAAAGATTAATCGTCATGGGAAAAAAAACACAAAAAGTCATGACAAAACAAATGTCAAAAAGATCTCAACCGATCAAAGGCTTTTCAATCTGTCTTACTTAGCCTTGATAATGACTTCCATCAGCTGACTTGCATACACACCATAGAGAATATTAAACAGGAGATAATTCCTCTGTTCATTCACCAGAAAAACAGGTATCTTTATCAGAGAAAATAAAAACCCTACTTAACATAGGAGGCGAGGTCTTACAGCTAAGACCACTGGATTTAGTATAAAAGACAAAAGAGAGGACATCCATCCAAAAAGAAAGACGTTTAAAACAAAAAGAAGCAGCATTGATTCAGTACTACATTAAATGCCTTATTAAGTTTCAGGGCTCGAAATTAACACTAGCAAACTCGCAAAATGCGAGTGGAAAATTGATTTTGTGAGTAGATTTTACGACCACTAGCATTTTTTTGCGAGTACAAATGAAAATTTGTTTGCCGACCGTAATGACCCAGTTGTGACTGGTTTGCGCTTTATACCATGCCGACAATCCTAATCTTAGCTCTTACGGCTCCATTCAGCTATGGCATTTTTTGCAAATCATAAACCAGTCTATTTTTAGCAGATGACAACAATGTCTAAGCAGACGATTTCCAGTTTTTTTTTCAGCCAGTTAGCCAGGCTTCTTCAAGTAAAGCCGAATCTTCCAAATCTCCAGAGAAAAAACGACCCAAGAGTAAGATGCATTCTGAAAAAACAGTAAAGAAGTGGGAGCATGATCTGCACATATCTCTCTGTTATGAAAGTGACAGCGAGGGAAATGTTAGGAAAATCTACTGCACCGATTGTTGTCTATACAATCCGGATCAAACGTCATCGGTAATAGTAAAACATTGTTTTAATCATAAATAATGCAAGATCTATAGTGTATTTCGTACAGTTATTAATAGCTTGGAACAAAATAAGTCCCGAGTAGGAAATAATGATGATTCGTACCATTTACAATTCGTACACAGCCTGTTTTTACATTTTTTCCATCAATATAGCTGGTCAGTTTTCTCGAAAGACAAACCTTATTACTTAACAGTTATAAATAATAATCTGTTGACAGATCTATAATATTTTATTAGCCTGTTTCACTTTTTTTGTTGGTAAAGTGTTCATACATTTTAATGAATGTTAAAAATTTAGTAAAATTTGCTAGTGAGCGTCAATTTTTGCTAGTAAAAATTTTGTCCACTAGCAAAAATTTGCTAGTGGCAAAAAAAGTTAATTTCGAGCCCTGAGTTTATTGTAAGGTTAACCCTTTACCAGATGACAAAATTTTACCCTTGTCCAAATTGAAAGCATTTATAGACGACAACTTCAATGTGGTTCAAATGGTGCAATTTTCTCTGATAGAATAAAAAAACATTGTGGAAAAAGGAAAGAAATGCTGGTGACCAGCATTTTCTTCTTTTCCCCCAGTGTTTTCAAAAGGCTTCTCTCCCAGAGTTGTTAGAAGTCAGCATTGTGTGGTAAAAGGTTAAATGTGTTCCTAATTTTATGTTTTGTCAATATTATTTTCGCAATTTTGACATTTGTTGATTTTTTTTCCCAATTTGACCTGAGGCCAATGCCAGGATAAAGTCCTGAAATGGAAAACCCATGTTATTGTGTTTGTCAATTTTTATGTTTTGGAGGTTGATTACTCAGATACACCCTAGCTTTTCATTTCTGTACGGGTAGAGAAATTTTCCTGAATAATTATGTATGTAGTTGTATGTGATTGAGAACCTATAATATATTGTGTATATTTACTGGAATGGGCGTATTGTAGTGCAGTGAAATGGAAGGCTGATACTTTTCAATCGAACGACAGAAAAAAAATTGGGGTCACTGGAAATCTCCAGAGTTGGGTTACCCTGAATGAAACTTTTTTTTTCTTAGGCCTAAGCATTTTAAGTAAAGCTGTTCAAATACATAGCTAAGCCAGTTTGCTCTCAATACACAGGTTTCTGAAATTTGAGTTCTCTCTAATCAGCCACCAAGCTGATGATTTAGAACAACTTTAGTATTCATGGCCCACTGTTGTTTATCATGTGACTGAAGGCCCTAATGAGATTCCATAGTTTTAAGAACATATCAAAAACAAACGTTCCTTGAATAAAATCATCGTATCCAGCTAAAAAATTTAACAAGAAAACTCTAAGGCTAGCAGAAACTTATAGATAAAATAAGTCTATAATATCCTGAGAACGTTGCCCTTCGTCACAATTTTGAAACAACGATACATAGAATTCGGGTATCTGAGCTTCCGTAGTTCAATAAATTCTTTGTCCCCGAAAATTGCATCAATATAGGTCAAGTCCGTTTTCACTTACTGTCGCGACATTCACAGGTCTAGTATAACCAAGTTTCATTTGGTTTATAGCGTGAACGAAACCAGCGTTCGACTTTATGTATTTATCCGTTGGTAATTGGATTTTTGTTTTCAGTTATGAAGCATGCTCGGAACCAGGTAAAGGGAATTC
Source organism: Hippopus hippopus (assembly GCA_946811185.2). NCBI lineage: Eukaryota > Metazoa > Mollusca > Bivalvia > Cardiida > Cardiidae > Hippopus > Hippopus hippopus. Next base: position 32,665,860 of record OX328099.1, on the reverse strand, counting down.
CTCGCGGAAATACATAACAATAATGTCTGTCAACGAAGTCTATGGCGTTAACCTCAACGAATTATTTCTTATGCGCGTTTCTACTGGCATACTTTGTAATAAAACATAAAATTACTCACCATCATAGTAATAACAGATTCTTTTCTTGCTGTGTGGTTGCGAGGCCATTTCGGAGTTGAATTTACCACTGTTGTGACGTCAGACAATTGCCTTGCAGCGCCCTCAAGAGGGAATTCCCGCCTTGGCAAGGGCGACCAATAATTTTTTCCACCTGAACACCATCGTGCAGAATTTCGACTAAATTGTCACAAACGCGTTTTGGCATTTAATGGATAGATCAGGGATCTAGGGGATGTCTGTGGTATGAAACATAGATAAAGTGAAAAATATTCCGAAAAACAGGGGAAAAAATGCACCGAAGATAGTGTAAAACAGCATAACTCGGACAGCATGGTAAAACGTTGGTAGATCTACCATTGTAGGGCCTATAAGTACGGATAGGAAATTCTCCATGGCTACCAGCAATTTCATGTTTTCCATTTAGGTCTTTCAAAGCTGCTTCCTTCCACTTTGTTAAAACGAGTAGATCTATTAGGAAAAGGTTAACGGTGTTTAAAAAGGGGAAATTTTGCTTTTCTCTACCACCCCACTTTCGCCCTCATTTACCCATTTGAGCTACTAACGTAAGCCTCCGCTTTTACCCTCTCTATAAATATTTTCAATAAATAGAGAGAGAACAGTTGGGATTTTTGTTTCAAAAACACTTTTACACATTTTTTTTTAATTTATCGATCCATTCTCAAGGTGCCAGTGATCTACTGAATTCACACATTTTCTCATTGTTCGACTTTTTAAATCAACGACTTACCCGAAAAAGATTATGGTCTTCGGATACTTCATTTTTTCCTTAACCTTTAAAGCACCTAATATACCCAGTGGACGTTTTCATTCTAGAATAAGGCCCAGTAACTGCAATTTTGTGGCTGCCTTTTGTCTGTTGTTTTTTCAGCGAAGCGAACAGTATCGATCAAAGATCAGACTACAGGTTTTGTGCAATCTTGGTCAAGATTGACCGCAAAGGCATCCATAGTTGTGGAAGGCGCTTTAAGAGTTAATATTTCTTAGGAAGACTTGTCATTTTTTCTAACATTTTTTTAGATCTTTAAGTAGCTTTTTTTTTTTAAATAAATAAATGTGTAGACTCTTTTGACTACATCAGGGATAGTAAATTATGTTTAAATACGATCCCTGGTTACATTGATCAATATACGTATGTATTTCAAACCGCGGAGAATACTTTGAAGGGATGTAATGTTCATTTCACTATTTGAGTCGAATGCTTTTGAGATATCGTACAATACACATTACATATCGAACAACCCTCGTATATATATTTTGAAATTAATTCATTGTTTTATGACATAATAATTAAAACAGGCACTTGTTGGATCTCACGTAACCATCCTTGCTTTCTCTCTTCCTTTCCTTCCTTCCTGATAACCACCATTTTCTCCTTTTCTCACAATGTTTTCAGAGGGTCTCTGTCTCAGGATCTTGAAAATACAGGATTGTTTGGGAGAGACAAACACTTTAGCAGACTTTATCCATCCTTTTCAGCTGGAGTTTTTTTTTCGGCGTAGCTGAATGCGCTGGCTTTTGACCTACTTCTTGGTACTGAATGAATAGATGGTAATTTGCGATTGGTAAAAAAATGTGCTCTTGTCTTTATTCGGCGGGTCCCTGCTGGCATATTTGCTCGCATATTAATGAAAACACTTAACAAGCGTAGAGTGAAGAAAAAGAGGCAAGTGCTCGTGTGGTTACTTTTCATTATTTTACTTCAAACCGAGCCGCAAAAGCGTTTCAATATTCATTTCAGTATCTCTTACGCCGTCTATCTTTTTCTTAAAGATATTTCTTGTTACCAGTATTTTACACATGAATCTTTGCAAGCCACTGGTTGCTTTCTCACAAACATCGCTAAAACAAAGTTCAGTAGTGACAGAGGGATGAAACTGTTGCAATGACTATCATCAATCCATGGAAACAGTTTGACAAAGCTTGCGAATTACACCAGTCAGGGGCATAGCTAGCCCAAAATAAAGTGTAAAAGTGTACGCAAAAGTAATACCGGAGGTATTACCCCAGGCGCAAAGTGTTGAGAGGGGATGAGGATTTCCAAGAAGGGTCTGGGGAGTCGCCCCCAAGAAAATTTTTGAAGTGAAGCCATTTGGTGGCTTCTGATGACTCTGTTTTTGCGTACAGGCAGCCACGACCCTGCCAGCAATTCCCTAGCTGGACCAAATTCTTTCTGAGGATTGATGATAGACGACAAATACATTTACATGTACAGTACTTGGGAAATTAAGTACTTTGGAAAAACTATGGGTAAGAATAGGTAATGCACATGAATGAGTGAACAAAAGAGTACTGAACACCGTATGTTCATAAATAGGCATATTTTATTTCTCTACAGGTCAGAAATATACAAGATCATGTCTCAAAAACTTTGGGGCAGGCAAACAGAAACAAAACAAGTCCTCTCTATACTATACAATTACATTCGAGTCATGCTCTGCGAAAAAGGTGTTTAATGCATTTGCAAGAAGTACTGACCCATGTCAGCCTACTAGTCAAAAGTACTAGTATTTGTAAATTTTCTGCATGTCCAAGTACCATTCTACCTTCAGATTCAGTGAATTGTTAGACAAAAAGGATTTTACATGTCAATAAGTATGCGATGAATTGCTTGGTATGATGGTCATAGGATCAGAGTTGCATTAACCCTTTACCACAGAATGATGCCTTTTAACACCCCTGAAGAAGAGGCCTTTTGAAAACATTGTGGGAAAAGGAGAAAATGCTGGTAACCAGCATTTTCTCCTTTTCCCACAAAGTTTTCTACCCTATCAAAGAAAAGTTGCGTCATTTAAGCCACTATGAAATTGTCTTCTGCAAATGCTTTCAATTTGGATAGGTCTTAAATTTTGCCGTGTGGTAAAGGGTTAAACCCCTTTTTTCCAGAGCATGGCTCATCTATATAGCCCCTGCTATGTTTGAAGCCATAGCAGTTGCTTCTAATAAGTAACTGCTCCTTTTTCCATTATGTTTTCTTTTAAATGGAGAAGAAAATTTCCTATCCTTCAAAATTTCACCTTTTTTGTCTTTTTTGACAATAAATGGCATTTCTGAAAACTGCATGTATGATAATGATTCCTGTGTGTGACACATTTGTCTAGATGTGGTTGACAATTCTACAAAGTTATACTAAAATGCATTCTTAATTAGGCCACAAACACTACCCTCCAAGAACACATTTGACCTTGCTGTGACATTTGACCTATGGACAAGACTCTTGCTCATGACACGTTGTTTCTATGTGGTTACTATCAATTTGTGAAAAAATTTTTTGAAATTAAAGGCCCAGTAAAGGCCAAAATATCAAAGCAGGTGTCATTGTACATTTAAATTTAAATCACACCATATAAAAGTATGAAAAATGTTGTGGAGATGACAGTCTGTTATCATGTGGTCGGGCCATGTTAGTTGCTGGCAGAAAAAAGAATTTCAAAATCAGGCAGAAAGTAAACAAAAGACACAGATACCTGGCAGGTTTTAACATAGTTTTGAAATTAATTTCTCTGTCAGCAACTAACACTTGGACCGACTGTACAATGACAGATTGTCATCTTCACAATAATTTCCATACTTTTAAATGGTACGATATGAATTCAAATGCATTGAAACACCCGCTTTGTTTACTTTTAGGCTTTATTGTTACTTTAAGTGATAGGGAAAAAAGTTATGGCCTGAACATGGAAAGGTCACTGATGGACAGACGGATGGACAGACCAAACAAAAGCTATATGCCCAAGAAAATTTTTTGGGGGCATAAAACTTGGAGAAGCAAATCGAAATTTCGATCAACTTAAGACATCTCTGCTTCTGGCCAATACTTGCAAAACACTGTTATGGTTGGAGAAATTATAAATTACAAGCACAGTTTTCTTGCCAGTATAATTGTCCATACATCCACATGATCACTTCATCTTACAATCCTGTTTGTTTGTATTGAGTTTAATCTGCTTTCAACAGTATTTCAGTCATAACATGGTAGTAGCTCATCTACCCATGGCTTTCCTGGGTTTCACCAGAACGAGGCTCTAGTTCTGCCAGAGGGCACCAACCTCATTTGTACTCTGTTCTTAAAAACAGTAACTTGCTGTGATAAATAAAGTTTTAACAAGCTAATGAATTCAAAACACATATCTTGATTTTCATGGAGTATTTAGTACTTGTAGATAACTTTTGTTTTCATTTAATATTTCTCTTTTTTCATTTCCTGCCCCATTTCATCATTTCTTGTAGGCAACTTTTTTGGGCTGAATGTGGACTATTTACAAAAACATAGTAACAAGAGGAGAAATTGCTTATTATGAGTAATATATCCTTGTGCAAAAATGTTTTCAGTTGCATCTAGATATTTGAATCATAATCCATATTCATTTTCCATATTTTACGAGAATGTCATGTTGCCTGCTGGGAATTCATTTTAGAGGATAACATATTAAATATCATCATCATCATCTTTGTTGTTTTCATTCTCCTCCTCTTCCTCATCTTCATCATCATCTTCTTCATCATCGTCATCATCACCACTGACTTCCTGGTTCTCATCAGCCAGTTGTTGAAGCTGTCTAGCCAGTTCTTGCTCATCAACATCAGAAACAACTTTGGGCTGCATAAACATAAAAGACATTTAGAGCTAAAACTAGAACCATCCCATAGCAACAAATAGCAACAACTTCCCCACCCCCTCAATGCCTAGTCAATGGATCATGAAATCATGAATACTATTAAAATGGCCATGATTCCTGTAACAGTCAAGCAATCAAAATTGTGACTGCACAAAGTTTCAATTGTAGGAAAGCATCCACTAAATGTTTTTGCCAAATTGGTTGAAAAAAAGGGGGGAGGGAGAGAAAGAGAGAGAGACACACACAAAACTGCAAAAAAAAACCGGATCATACTAGGATTTCCTGATTACAAAGTAACAAAACATGGGCTTTGGAACCTTAAAACTTTACCATACAATCCTCATTTTTAACAACCCTGACAAAGAAGGCTTTTGAAAACACTGAAGTGAAAAGGGAAAAATGCTGATAACCAGCATTTTATCGTTTTTCCAACATGTTTTCTAACCTTCAAAGGCAGAATTTCAATTTCTATAGTCACATTTTATCTGTCATCTGCAAACGCTTTTGATCTGGACCAGTCTAAAGGATTAAAGAGCTATTGTTTAGAGCAGGATGCAGTAGTCATCAACAGAAAAGGCTGTTCAGCAATTAGTTTTTGAAACTGACTTAAATTTACATGTAACATCTTGGGAGAATACAGTGAAGTAGTGGTTCTAACTGCAACAAGAAAACTGAATCAGCCCAAAAACCATGCTTTTCCTCCTTGCAAAATTTTCCATGATAATTAAAGAAGACATTCTTCTTTCTCATTTTTCCCTAGTCTGTGACATTTGTAGTTACTTCCCTTTTTGTTGTTTTTCCAAAAATTGAAAATAATAGGGAATCGCCAAAACCACCAACCCCTGAAGAAAGAGGTATAACAACTGACCTGCAGTTTTATGTTGAACATTCCCCCAGACTCCTCAATGCTTTCCTTAATGGCATTCAATGCCTGGTTGAGGGCCTCTAGACCCTCACTTCTCTCCAGTGTTTGTGTTGTCACAACATACAGCGGTGGTGCTATCAAATTTATCTGAAATACACAAAAGTACATGATAATCACAGGCACTGGCACTGTAATATTCTTTTATCCCAGTTTCATCAAATACAGATGTCCTGGCACTGTAATATTCTTTCATCCCAGTTTCATCAAATACAGATACATGTAACTGGCAACTTCTTTCACCCGTATTACAAAAGGACATTTCAAATAAACAGTTTTATGTCTGCAGGGATAGGTTTATATAGTGTAAAGACAACATCTACTTGCTGAATGCAATAATTGCTTCTCCCGCAGTTTTCACTGCAGTTCAAAAAATAATCTTCCTCAAATCTTTCCTTCTTGTCAATCAGTAGGTCTAAGAATAAGCTATAAAGTTTAACCCTTTACTACTTTAGAGAAAGAAGGCTTTTGAAAACATTGTGGGAAAAGGAGGAAATGCCTGTAACTAGCATTTTCTCCTTTTCCCCCAATTTTTTTTCTATCCATTCAAAGACAAATTTTATTACATTTACCTAGTTGTCTGCAAATGCTCTCAATTTGGATAAGTCTAAAATTTTGTGGTTTGGTATAGAGTTATGGTGAATACAAAATCACCCACAGACCCCTTCCTGTATCTTGCAGCAGACTACTTACTTTTGAAACCATTGTTGCAAAAAGAGAAAACACTCTAACAGATGAATTTCTCCATTTGCCATATCATTTTTTCACATATATCCTTAAAGCCCCTTTAAAAACTTAATTTTCCTTTGTGGCCAATGTAAATCAAGATCAGACTTCACAAAAAAAGGCAGTCTGATCTTCGATCTACACTGTCCACTTTACCAAGACATTCTGGACAAGAACAACTTTGAAATTGTAATGGTTTTGGTCATATTTCTAGATTGAAAATGTCTATTAGCTTTATGTTGCAATCTTAGGATTGAATCATGTTTAATGTCTATACTTTATACATAGATGGTTTCAAAGCTCTCTTGTGAATTTGTTTCAGAAAGTACTGGATAATGACCTTTACTACAGTTGTTGTAAATATGTTATTAGCTGCTTTTTCACTCAATACCAGACAACAAAATTTATCATGTCCAGTTTGAAATCCTTTGCAGATGAAAAATTAAATGCTGCACAAACATTATGTTTGAAAGGGTAGAAAATCTTCAGAGAAATGGAGAAAATGCTGGTTACCAGCGTTTTCTCCTTTTCCCACATTTGAGAATTAATCTTCCCAGAAGTCATTAAAACATTGGATATTGTGGTAAAGGATTAATATGTCTTTTACTGTTGATTTTTTGGCAAAAAAAAAAAAAAAACATCTCAACCTACCTTAACTGGCATATTTTCTGTTGACAATGCCAGTCCTTTGCGCAATGCTTTTTTAACGGCGTCTACACCTTCAAAATTTGTACAGGCTACTTCAACGTCTGTAACAAAGAAACCAGGCAAAATATAGATCCCCATTTTTTCTGAATAATCCAAAATAGTTGCTTTTAGACACAGCACTAAAGTAAATACAGGCAAACCTGTCTCAGTGGACACTTCTATTAAGCGACCAGCCTGTCTGTACTCTTTACCAACAAAGTTGTAGACCTGTCCAAATTGAAAGCATTTGCAGACCACAAGTTAAATGCCATTCAAATGCAAACGAAAAGATGATTTATATCTTTTAAAGTGAACAAAACATAATGGAAAATGTAGAAATTGCTGGTTACCAACACTTTAACCTATTCCTAGACTAACGTTTTCATCTTTTCCCACAGAGTTTGAAAACGCTCTTTCTTCAGAGTTGTTGAAACATGGGACTAATTGGTATATGATTTAGAGGCCAATGTTTCACTTCAAAACTGCATCATTGAAGCGTCTAGTTTAACCCTTTACTAAATGATCCTGAGTTTTAATGACCCTGTGGAAAAAGGCTTCTAAAAACATTGTGAGAAAAGGAGAAAATGCTGGTTACCAGCATTTTCTCCTTTTCCTACCATGATTTCTACCTTTTCAATGATAAATCCCATAATTTGAGCAACATTTGTCCTCTGCAAATGCTTTTAATTTGGGAAAGTTTAAAATTTTGTCATCTGGTAAAGGGTTTAAATGGAAATACATGTATAAACACTGTAGCACAGAGGTCTGTTGCAAACCAAAACAAAAAACAAAGTTAAGAGTTCAGGTGTTTAATTCTTTACCAAAAGACAAAATTTAGACTTGTCCAAATTGAAAGCATTGCAGATAACAAATTTAATGTACCCTAAAAACATGTAATATGTCTCTGAAAGGTTAGAAAAAGTTGTGGGAAAAGGAGACATTGCTGATAAAACAAGAACAGTAATCAGACAGCACAGCTTCCCTTCAAAAGTCCATTGTTTGGGGTGACAATGCCTTGAATCAGTTATAAGGCTCCAGCTTAGGACACAAGATCCCACACAAACTCTGATACCATGGTAAGTGCAATAGCTCAATACTTCTATGTAAACTTCTACCAATAGACCACCAGTTTTAACCCTTATCAAGTGATACATGATCGCTGTTCTAATGTAATACTTATGGTAATTATACAATACTCTAATTAGTATCTTATATACACTGGCCTTTGAAGAATATGTCACCCATCAGACTTTGATCAATCAGATAAAATTTCACAGAAACAGCCTAGTACCAGGGTTGTCGCAGAAGTAAAAGGATTTTTCTTGTAGCTGCTTTATTGTCGGGCCCATACACATATATTTTTGCTTGAATACAGTTCAGCATGTCTGCTCCTGAAATGTGTACTCCAAATGAAATTTTATCTGACGTACTTTGAAATATGCAGAGTTTCCAAGGTAACGGTAAAGGTATGTGGCGCACGCCGGTTTCAATAACGCAAAGATAACATTTGCATGTTCAGATGTCGCTATAATTATCCTTACGTTTTGTTTTTGCGCGCGAAAGTTCGGCTGCACAATATGTGGCGTTAGGACGTCATTTCCTGTTTATTTGAGCGCCATAGCATTTCCGTTAGCTGAGATACAACATTTTTCATCATGTCAGTGTCTACGGAGAAAAAACGTCATATCGTCCACAGGAGATGTCAAGTTGCGGGCAGTAATCCAGTTTTGTCAAGCGCTCGGTAAAACACCTACAAAGACCTACCAACTTGTTCAGGAAGCAGGTGAGTATAAATGTTGCCGTTCATTAGTGTTCAGATGGCATAAAGAGTTTCATGAAGGCCGTCATTCGCACTGGTGGGGACTATGTGGAGAAAGTATGATAAGCAACGTCATGCTGGACGTCAGTGAATGTTATTCTGTGCACCAGGTGGCGTTTAGCGTTGTATGTATTTTAACTGTAGTTTCGTTATTGTTATATGTATTTTGATGATTTTTGGGAGAAATAATCATGAGATATGGCACTTAATCCGCGTTAGTTTTCTTGCTTATATGCCAATAATTGTTCATGTTACAGCAATAGTACTTTTACTTCTGCGACAACCCTCGTACATACGTATATTTTGGAAGCTGGCAGCTCTGTCTCATATGCTACTCGATATCATTTAAATCTTTACCAAACGACAACATTTTAGACTTGACCAAATTGAAAGCACTTGTAGATGGCAAAATAAGTGTATCTCAAATGATGATTTTTGTCTTTGTTAGGGTAGAAAACATTGTGGGAAAAGGAGAAAATGCTTGTTACAAGCATTTTCTCCTTTTCCCACAATGTTTTCACAAGGCTTCTTCCTCAAGGTCATTAAAAGTCAGGATTGTATGGTAAAGGGTTAATCATTTGTAAGTTTTATAATTTGTAAGTTTCATAAGTTCGTACTTACCTGCCCTAATTTTCACTGACTGTGGAGTCAATCTTCTTTTGATATTTTCTATCAGTACTTCTTTTGTCTTTTCATCTATTTCACACTCGTCTAATAATTCAGGGTTTCTGAAATGGATCTTTATTGAGACAGACATATTTTTGATATCAGTATTTCACCATGACATTTTGAGTAAGGTTGGTGTCAAAATCGAGCCCTGAAGCCCAGTCGGCAGAGTACAGGACTTGAAATCAGGGGGTCGCTGGTTTGAATCCCCAGCTTAGCAAATTTCTTTCCTAGGATTGATTATAGTCATTGGCTATTCATGGCTATGTGGGAAAGTATCCAGTGGCTTTGGAAAGAATGGATAGGTGCACTAACCCCCATGATTTAACTGAAATACATGTAATATTGAAAATGGTGTTAAATAACAAAGTGTTGTTGTCAAAAAGACTGCTGCAAGGTCGTTTTAAGAAGGAAAGAGTTTAAAAATGCATACTTCATTCTCTGTACCATGTTTTAACTTATCTATAGCATATTTTTTCTCTAAATATTCTAACAGTAAGAATGTATTGAAGGGCAAACAACATTCCAAACAATTAATCTTTCACATTATTATTTTACTTTGCTGTATTTAAAGCCTTATGGTACCAAATAAATGAAATGAATATTCTCAGTTAACTGCAATTTCAAAGCTGCTTTTGTCAGAATATCTGGCAAGCAAGGGAACAGTATAGATCCAAGATCAGACTGCACATTCTGTGCAGTCTGATCTTGATCTACACTTTCCACTCTGTGCTACAGGAGTTAAATCAATTTTTCACAGGAAAGCTAATTTATTCACCTTACATCTTAGCATGACTGTTTTCAAAATAAATACCACCAAAACATCATGTCTGGCATTCAAACTATTCTGAACATGACTGATAAATGTATGCTAGGACAGTAAAATAAATCAACACTTTGTATGCTAAGAAAGAAGAATATTCATTCTTCAAACATGATTTCAACTATCAAAAACATTTTTGATAACAGAGAATATCTGTAAAGAAGCAATTTCTCTGTTCTCCATTGACTACAATAATTTCCTGACTATCCCCTTCCCATAATTTCATTTTCATGTTTCAAACTAGAACCATTCAAAACTTGCAAGACTTAGTGCCCTCACAAATTTATCTATCAAAATCACATACGAGACTGCATGCTTAAAAACGTCAAAACAGGCTGTTGGTTTTTTGTACTTCTCATCAAACATCCAGGCCGTCTTTTGGTACAGATCTTCTAATTGTGTGTCATTGCTGTAACCTAATAATTCTCCGACATGTCGCAATATGCTGTTTACCTGGAAAAGTTGTTTTGAACTGACAACATGACAAATGTAGTTTTACACCAACCACAAGTTTTATTATATATAACTTACAACATTAGGAATCATTTTAGGTAATCTTAGTCCTACACCAAGTTCAACAACGGATGCGCAGTACAGTATTTCCACATGTCTGTTACAATTGTATAGCAGTGGCATCACCCTTCACTCTTTACCAAATGACGAAATTTTAGACTTGACCAAATAAGGAATCAACTAAAACAACCTTGCAATAACCACATGTACATGTTTTAATATCAAGGTTGTTTCAGTCGATTCCTACGCTAAACAGTTTTGACCCCAGGGCTAAATTTTGAATAAGCCTGGTATAAATTGAACAACCTCGATAGATGTCTATTAGATGAAGTTACATGCAAAATTTGGTAGCCCTATGTTTTATGGCAAGGAACAAAAAGATCATTTTAGTTTTCAGTTTGTAAGCCAAATCATGCCTGTGACCCCCTACAGCAGGGCCAATTTTGACCCCTGGGATATAATTTGGACACTCTTGGTAAAGGTCCACTAGATGAAGCTACATGCCGAATTTGATAGCCCTTAGCCCAATGGTTTGGAACAAGAAAATTTTTGATGTTTTCAAGCCTATGTAAGACTTTCGACCCCTGGGGTATGGCTAATTTGGACCCAAGGGCTATAACTCGAACAATATCGGTAGAGGTCCAATAGAAGTTTTATGCCAAATTGGGTAGCCCTACGCCTTGTGGTTTCAGACAAGAAAATTTTCAAATTTTTCAAAATTTTTTACTTTTGTTGCCACGGCAACCACAATTTTTATCATTATTAAATTCTATGGAGAGATTCTAAAGACAGCTATGGTGGGATCATTTCTGTGAAGTTTTGTAAAAATCAGATGGGCAGTTTCTGGGAATAAGATGTTTGAAAGTTAACACACAGACATATGCACTGACAGACAGACACATGATAGACACAGGGCCATGATATAAGCTTGCTAGCCTTTGGCCAGTGGAGCTAACATCATCCTTTTGAATTAACCCTTTACCACACAATGATGACTTTTAGCGCCCCCAGAAAGAGAAGGCTTTTGAAAACATTGTGGGAAAGAAGAAAATGCTGGTTACCAGCATTTTCTCCTTTTCCCACAATGTTTTCTACCCTATCAAAGAAAAATCATTTCATATGAGCCACGTTAAAACTGTCATCTACAAATGCTTTTAATTTGGACAGGTCTAAAATTTTGTTGTGTGGTAAAGGGTTAATTCACTGTTCCTCTGCATATACCAATGGATGACACCTCCTTTCAATAAAGCTATAACTTGGCATACAAAGCTAATCAGGGATGAACTTACTGCTTTTGCTTTGGCAAATTTTTCTTCACACTTAATAACTTCCTCTGGAGACACTCTTCTTTTTGATAAATCAATGTAACCTGTGTTAAAAGTCATAATATTTTCAATAATGAAACGCTTCTTTACTCTTAACAAAATTTTAGACTTGTTCAATTTGAAAGTAATTGAAGATGTCAAATCGAATGTAACTCGAGTGATAAGATTTGTCTTTGACAGTGTACAAAATATTGTGAAAAAGACATAAAATGACGGCACCAACATTTTCTTGTTTTCCCACAATGTTCTTAAATGGATTTTCCTATTGGGCCATTAAACAAAGGATTGTTTCCCTCAGGGTCGTTAAACATGGGATTGTTTCATAAAAGGTTACTATCCACTATCTCAGACGGCATTTCAAGAGGGTGCTTGACACTCTCTGGGTTAAACCTTTAACAAACAATCTCGAGTTAAAGAACCTGAGCAAGAAGGTTTTTGAAAACATTTTAAGAAAAGAAGAAAAAGCTGGTAACCACCTTTATTCCTTTTCTCACATGTTTTCTACCCTATCAAGGCCAATTTTCATCATTTGAGCCGATTTTAATTTAGAAGGGTCTACATTCCTGTCATTTTATACAGAGTTATTCTTTTTCACACATATTTCCACCAGGAGATTTCTTATATCCTCATGCAGCAAAACCATTTTGACAACATTGTGGAAAATAGGACACTGCTGATTACAATGAAATTTTGCTATCGCTACAATGTTCTTACATGTCTGCAGATTTTAAACCTTGTATCATAATGATTATCTGTATTTTAGGAAGTTTTCAAACTCATATTGGCATTGTTAGGGGAGATCACTCCTTCCTTACAGCATAGCCTCTCCCTGTATAAAATCAATTCCTAACAACTATACTAAGGAGAATTTTATTTTCAGCTCAGTGGTTAGGTCATTGGTCTTTTAAACCTCAAATAAAGAGGATCTTTTCCGCATGAGTTCGAATCCCACCAGGTGCAGTTTGTATTTGAACTATGCATTTGTAGTGAACTTTCATGTTTGTAAGATGGGGGCTTGTTCAGGATTGGCCATTGAGCCAATTGTTGTCTAAATAATAGACTTCCTGCATAGTAAGGTTTTCTGTCATCAAAATGATGACATTTAAGAGGGGATGTGTTACTGGAGATCACTCCTTCCTTACTACATAGCTTCTTCCCGTATAAAATCAATACCTAACAACTGCATTAGGGAGAATTCTCTTTAGCTCTGTGGTTAGGTCAAGGGTCTTTTAAACCTCAAATTAACGAGGATCTTTTCCCACCAGGTACGGTTTGTATTTTAGCTATGCATTTGTTGCAAACTTTCATGTTCGTAAGAGCATGTTTGCTTACAAAGGTAGAGAGTAATGTGTTCCAGAATAAGTTTCAAAGTGAAAACAAACAAGAAATGTCTTCAGAAAAGATAGCATAAGAGGTACTGGAAAATAAATATCAAAACTCTTTTTTGAGGCTCAATATGAAGAAAAATGTGGTACAAAATAATTTTTTGTCAATTTTGGTCACCCATCTAAGTACTAACTGTAGTCTTTGTCACTTAACTTCATCCGATAACTGTGCATCATACTGTAAATTCTACAAATACGACATTTCGAGTGATAATATAGACAACCAATGATGCATATGTGTGCACTCATTCTGCCAATTCCGAAATCTAAAAAGGTTGGCCAAATTAAACTCATGTACATGTATAGTTCTGGGTTGTTGAGTAACACCTAGAAAAATGTTAAATTGCCAAATAGTTTAAACATATTTATTTTACACTGATTGAGAAACAAGTTCTTAAAACTTATACTAATCTCTTTCAATTCTGCTTCCCAGGAACTACACCAGTACCTGTGCCAAATGTGTGGGCCAATGAACAATCCCAAAAGTGACACCCGCTCCCGGGTCTCGAACTTGGGACCTTTGGGTTACCAGGCAGACACTTTACCTCACAACCACAGACACCACACAGAAAAGAGAAAATGAACAAGTAGGTCCCTATGCATGTCGCTTTATACTTCACAAGCCAGCTATGTGTCAGGATAGTAAAAGCACTCTTACATCCCTTCTTGACTCATGTTTAGCTTAGTAAGTAACACATTAGTGACTACTGTAACAGTGGTATTAAGTCTGAAGACCAAACCTCCAAACATGTTTTATTCGCAGTCTTAGCTTACCTTTATCTTTGTCAACTCTAATGACAACAACACATTCGTTTCTTCCCACTCGAATCAGTTTATTAATAGAACGAATTCGCCTCCTTGACAATTCACTTAGAAGTATCATTCCCTCAATATTGTTGTACTCCAACAAATGAACATAGGCTCCCATCTCGGCAATAGAACGTACATTCACCATAACAACATCTTCCACCTCTGGGAATTTATTCCCGTAAAATCGGCATGACAAAACCATTTGTACTGCTTCAATTGTTTTCAGTCTAATTCTGAAAAAAAAAAAAAAAAAAATCAAAAGAAGATGTATCACAATCTAAATTAAAACCTCTATCACAATCAGCCTTGTTTTATTAGATATAAAAATGAAACTGGACTGGAAATTTCACAGCATATAATGCTGTGTTCTAGGTACACATGCCGTCATTTCATGGCGTCTGCTTCCCTAACACACTTGCATGGCATGTGTTGGCCGATTTGTCATTTAAAAAATCTTATTTCAAATTAAGGAGAGAATTTGACGAACAAAAAATGCTTTAACAGAAAATTGAAAGAAAACTATTGATTTTGACAAAAATAGGGAAGTAGGTCTTAATTATTGACAATCATGATGATAATACAAATGCCTGCATAAAAGATGAATACATTGTAATGTATAAATAACGTAGCAATTACAACCAATACATCTGTCAGACTATAGGTGAAGTTATTTTAGAGAACCTTCTATTCCATTCAGTAGGGTTTTATGATAGTTTTGGTAACAGACAAGTTTGAGAAATTGGACTTACATAGTAAATTAACTGGAGGTTTCAGTAACATGGTCATTATCAAGTGTTATTTGTACCTTGATGTTTATCACAACAAACACCTGATTGACTTGTTCATCACATAACTCTTTTACTTCTGACCTTAAAACAATGTTAGTAAATCTGGTTTCTACCTTTGACTACTGGGTTTCACATTCATAAACAAAGCGGTGTATCGAGCTAGTACAGATAACTGTCCCCAATGGCGATATTACTTTTTGACTGGTCGCCTCTGGGTACAGAGACGATCAAGACAAAATCAGTTTAAAGCTCCACACAGATTTTGTGCACAAGTTTGAACTCTCATAATTTCATAAATAGAGCACAAAACAAGGATTTGTACATACCTGTTGCTTGCATATCTAATAACCCTTCATTTGAAATACAAATATTTTCAATCCAAACGCTGAACATAAGAGAAAACCATGCATTTCATCTGTTACTTGAATTGTTTACGTTCCCAAAAAGACATAAAATGGCCGCCACGCACGATTATTTTCGTCAGTGTTTTTTCTGAGATTTACATGTTACAAACAACTTCTTTAAGTTCTTTAGGTATGAAAGGTTTAATAATTTGTCTTTCGTCATGTTTGTTACAAAAAGTTAATTGCATTTCGCTGCAATACAGATTAAATCGACAAAACCGAAAGTCACTATAGCGCTTTATCTTTGCTACTGGAAAATTCATGATGGACTTGAGACGGTATGGTGAACAACAAATGTCCAAATATGAAAAAAAAAAAAAATCACCGTAGCGTCTCATTATTGAGACTAGGTATCTAGTATGAAAAGCGTCAAGATGCATTGAAACTACATAATTACTTTGTTACCGAAACCTCTAAGTTTTACTATGTAAGTCCAACTTACCGAACTTATAGCTGCCTATATTTCATTACCGAAACAGATGTCACCCACGACTGTTAGGGCTTCATGTCTTCCTGTACGAAAGTATTTGGGGACAAATGAGATATTCATGTGTTGAAGAACTTCCCTTCCAATGTTTTCCATTCACTACACGGTTGGTAATTGTGAAGAGAAAACCGAGTGTTTCATAGATCTAATAGACATGAAAATGTTTATAGACATGAAAATGTTTAAGATACTGTAAATTATCGCTTTTTCTAAACAACGGATACTGTTGGTTGCTTTCTACCCACACATGACGTTCGCAAGGGAACAGCTGTTGCTAGAAAATGGCTGAAAAACAACACAAAATGTCTTAATATGAGGCGTTAGATTCAAGCTTGAAAGGCATCGGAAAATATGAGTTCAAATCAGATAAACATGTATTTACCAATGATTTCGTAGAACACTTGATCAAATACAGATTCTCCCCCAAAGAAAAATATCCATGTGTAGTAGAAGTAGGGACGTGTGCAAAATGGGAAATCCAATAGGAGGAAATTGGTCTAAAAATAGAATTTCTATTTTTAAGAACCAATAAATTTTTCAAATATACCCTCTGCACACGACACTAATATAATCTGATGCAAGAACGCTTCATATATTAATGTCAAGGTCATTTTTCCACTAGGGATCTTTTCAAAGGTTTCGGATAGACATAGAGAAGCGGTGTCATGCGAAACCGCCCATTGGAAAAAACCGTTCAGAGGTTGAGGTACTGTTAATAGCCTTGGTTCCAGTCCCATTATTTTTAGATCTACAAGCCGAAGGCTAGCAGAGCTTAATATGTCCTGGCGTGGTGCCCGTCCTTTCGCTGGTCTTTTTCTTGTTTACTCGATAAAGTCTGCATGTGTGGTCGGATTTTTGTTAAACTTACACAGTTTCTTTGTAGATCTATATCAGAAAATGTAGCTCTTTGAAGCTGAAAACTATGTTTCTTATATATAGTCCTTATTTTTTATCCGAATCTTTTGAAACTTGTACACATTTTAGTCTAGCTATGTATTACCAAGGGATGGAACCTTATCGAAATTGAAGCAAATCCAGCCATCAGTTTTGGAAAAGCAGCCATTTGACGGCTTAAAGTCTTGCTTACTCAAGAAAGTCTACATTATTTGTCCCATTTCTTTGAAACATGTAGGGATTAGTAATACAATCCATACTAAAACCTTATCAAATTTGGCTGGATTCCAAAAAATTGGTTTTGAGAAATTGTAATTTGATTATTTCACTATTTGTTCAATTCACCATACGTACTTACTATAGTGTCTGAAATACGTCGTGGGTTCAAAACTAATTGCAATACCATTTTATGGTGCTTGCGTTGGTCTTTTTCCTTTTCGCATCACGAATTCACGATGTATGCTAGTAAATGAACAAAATCATCAGCAGTAGAGCGATTTAGGCCCTCAAGGACCTCTTGTTTTCTATTATCGTTCATTCCGCAGATACCGGCACAAAAAGGGATACCGGGGTTTGGACCCAAAAGTCATGTCTTCAGACACATTTGTGTGTGTGTGTGTGTGGGTGGGTGTGTAGGTGTGTGTGCGTGTGTGCGTATTTCATTTAAAGGATATTTGTCAAGGGAATTTGTAGGTGAAATATTTTCGTTAAAGGCATATAATTTAGCGGCCGAAATTAAACAAAGTGGGCGTAACAATTTCTTTAAATTTAAATCATTCCATTCAAAAGTATGGAAATCATTGTGGAAATGACAGTCTGTTATTGAACCGTCCGTCCAAGCGTTAGTCGGAAAAATGAAAATATAAAATCAGGGAAAAAGTAAACAAAAGGTTGACCTGGCAACTATTAACTTACTTTTAAAATTCATTTTTCTGCCAATGATTAAAACTTGGACCGGTCGTACAATAACAGCTTGTCATTTTCACAAAAATGTAAGTTAGCATGTATGGCAATCACCTGTCACAACTCACCAATTCCGTACCAACATCTAACCTCGTCCGTATCAAGAGGTTTTCCATGTGCTGTCAGTCACATGGTCTTAACGTGGCGGAGCGCATGTAAATTGATTAGCAACGACATCGACAAGAAAGATGAAGTTATTCACATGTATCACTCTTTCGGTGAAAGCTGCCAATGGAACTGATAGATCAGGTTAAATATTGAATATACAAACTGTTTGTCACCGGAAATTTATTTAGGAAGATTTCGATAAAAAGTTGTGACTCGTGTGTTCCCCCTTTTTTTTAAGTGGAGCCTTATAATTTTAAGAACAGTAAAGTGGTGTAATTCCTGCAAAGAAATGTACCGTGTAGGTGCATATCACCCACTGTAATACAGCCGAGGGATTATAGATTACCAACGGATCACCCGAAGTTTGCTTACCGACAGATAGGCCTATGTTACAAGACATATTTGTTTGAGGCCCGTTTTACATAATGAGAGTAATTCCACAGTGTAGGACCGGAAGTAGGCATCGTATGTGACTTGGGATTCTGTACAGTGACGGTTTGTCACTTTGGTGTTAAAAGTTGTGTTCGCACGATAAGTCAAGTTGGTGCTTTCTCATTTGTTTTGATACTTATTATAAAATATTCATAGCCAGTTATTTGTTTGTTATGTTTAGACCATATCAGGAACACTTCTGGCGCTGGAACCTTCCTTAGAGTAATGGGGATGCCTTTATCAGTTGACCGAGCTGCAAATAGGGCCGAAAGATGAATTTTTCCCAAAACCATGCCATTTTCATTTGATTACTCAACATCAGAAACCTGTTTTCTCAACGGAAAATGTACTAACAATTTCTTAATTCATAATTTTTTGTGAAAACATGTCAAGGTTTGGCAACAAAGTGAACTACAACCTTCATAATCCTTCGTTTAAAATGGCACGTTGAGAAACTTTCGGTTGTACAGTCATAATGAGATCTATTGACCGCTTACAAGTGACTACAAATTTGTTTTCTCGACATGCCATTTTAAACGATGGATAAAGAAAATTGCAGTCGACTTTGTTACCACACTTTGACATGTTTTCAAAAAACAACAACAACAATAACAAAAAAAAAACTGTTTATATATTTTCCGTCGAGAAAACAGGTTTCGAACGCGGAATAACCGAGTAATATCTGCTTTTTATACGTTTTGATAGAACTTTGATTTTATTATGCAAATCTCTTCGATACGTCTAGAAGTACTTCATGGACTGTTTGCATTTTAGTCAAATTCGCCACAGTAGCACACGAAATCACTTCTTGCTGAGGGTAACGGTTTTTTTTTTTTCCCTCTCTCTTCTCATCACAAAATTAAGCTTTTTTTAAAATGTACTAATAGTCTTTTAGACCATGTAGTCCTTCCTTGCATTGTGTACATTTTTGCAATCTGTCAGTGACGTCACATTCAATATGGCTGCCCCCATTGTTGAAAACATCGGCATCGTAGAAACCCAGATAGATCAACATGCTGCTTCAGCTGGAAGAAGAGGTTACATACTAAACAAGGTAAAATCACTCCAGAAGAAAAAAGATCATTGCCACAGGCCATTTATAAATATTATTCCAAAAGATTGCGGTAGACAATTGAAAATAGAATGTAGTACAGGTTGTTATATAATCCTCAAAACAGAACTGACAAATATGACTGGCAACTTGGAATTGAGTAATGAATTTAATATTGTTTTCAAGACTGAAACTATATTAGACCAACAAGGAAATAACCCAGAACTCATAATCAAAGCTTTCAATAAACTGAACTCTGGTGACCCTGGTAAGCGTAAAAAACTCTCTATTAATATGTACCACACTCAATGCTCACTTCTGATCAACGGGAATTACACTCCTACCTTTCATGACGAAATTTTACCCCGTGTTATTAATAATCTGGAGTCTAATCCAAACCTCTCTACTTTGGACAAAATGTTTGCTAAAATAATTGATAGAGGACTCAAGCAAAGTATTGATAACCCAGAAAAAGAAACAAGTGTTATGGTACCCTGTTTGGATATTTTCTGTGAGTCTAGTCGTAGTAGAAATGCTGACAGAAATGTAAAAAACACAGATACATGCCTTCACTGCAATACCAAAGTAGACAACGGTATAGCATGTGACAATTGCCAACAATGGTATCACTTTGATTGTGAATCTTTGCATAAAAATTTCAGAAGTTTTTATAATGAGGGAGATACCCCCTATAGCTGTCTCTCATGTAGACAACTTACTATGCTCACAGATGACCTTATTAACATGATCCCAGACATCTCAATTACAAGTCAAGAACCTATGAATACATTGCTAAAACATACCACTCTAAGGGACGATGGAGATGTGGACTCTGAAAATGAAATAGATACCCCAGTCCCTGATAGTGAATTTGTTGTAGAAAACTATTCAGATGGTGAATATGGCTTCAATCCAAATCTAGAAGGGCAACCCATACCCATTGAAGAAACCCTACCGAAAGTACTAGATACTACCTTTTGCCATCTACCTGAGACAGTACTTAATACTGAACAACCACTTGCAAATATGTCTACTCAAAATGAGGCTCAACTACATCAACCCCTTACAAAATCAACTTCTCGATCTGAAAATCAATTACAGGATAAAAACTCTAAGAAAACTCCAGCTGATATCCCTGAAAAAAAAGCAGAAAAAGAGGAAAACTAATCAACCATCTCTATCAGAAGTACAACATCAGTTAGAGTTTTCTATTTCTATCATTCATAATCTTGAAAGGAAAGTTGAAGAACTTGAAAGACAAAATAAAATTTTACATTTACAAAAGAATATGAGAGCTGAAACTTCTCACATCAACAAACCTACAGTTCCTGATGATAAAACTACTCATTTTCATTCTCCGAATAACAGTGATATTAATCTACGTCTTCTGTCTTTAGAGAATGAAATTATAACGTCCAGACTATCAAACCTTGAGATGTTCCAGCAGGTTACGGTCTCACAGAATCTGACAAATCATATGAGCCATAGAATGACCTACAACCCAGTCTCTTACGTTCAACAAGGAATCCCTCAAGCAATGAATCATAGGTTTCTCAATCCTGGACAATTTCAATGCCAGCAAATAGTTCATAATATGCTATATCAACAATTGAATCCTCAGATACCACATCTTGAGCCCAGTAAAGTTTTCTACAGCTCTGAATCCTCTCATCCTTATTATCGCCAAACATCTGCACAGGATGATAGAACCCTCCAACAAAGGCAAACCTTCCCCTACCAGCAACGGCATATGTATGCACAGGAACAATTTTGTCCTCCGCGGAACTTGCAAGATAATTATTTGAAACACAGGACCAACACTGAAAGAAATAATGTATTTGACAGTAGGACAACTTCAAAAAAAAAAAAAACATTTCCAGAAATCAAAACCTTCAAGGTATATCCCACCCAGGATGCAACGGCCAAAAAAACATCAGCTCGACAGAAGAGATGCTGGACCAGTTTCGAAATGACCAACTTGACCTACATTCCACGCCAAAGAAGGTGCGATTTGAAACTCAAACTGAAGTACAAACAATAAATGTCTCGGACCTTTCTGTCGTTGTGGCAAATGCCGATACCCAAAATACAAACTTAAAAAACAAAAATCTTGATCATGAAACCTTATCAGTGCAGGATGAAGAAAACATAATAGAACAGACTTCCCAAGAATTTTGTAGGGCTGAAAGTCCTCAACATCTAACACTTCAAAATACCCTCGGTGTTGTGAGTAATCAATCCACCTCGGAATTATTCACTCCGATGAGCAATGTTTCTATCCCGCCCTCTTCATATGTCAGTAGTAATGTGTGTACCCAACCTATTCCAAATACTATTCGTACGAATAGCTTTCAACAGTCCCCTGTACAGAAGACTGATGGTATCAACGGAAATCAGCAGTCTTTTTTGCAGAGAGGCCGTTCATCAGAAAGAAGAGACATAGCATTCTCAATGACAAACAGCAAATCATCAGACTACAGACCCTGAATGTCAAAAACATCAAGTCCAATGGAAAATATATCCAAGATTTACTGGAGGATTGTGATGTATGCTGCATACAAGAACATTGGCTATTCAACTTTCAATTATTAAAACTAAGCGAATTACATACCCATTTTCAATCTCATGCAAAGGCTGTTGATGATAGGGATCCAATCCCACCTTACCAAATTCCAAGAGGTTATGGAGGCACTGGTATTCTGTATAGAAAGAACTGGGACCTGAAAACTAACCCTATATCTGATGGTAGTGACAGAGTGACCGTGTTGGTAATTGATTCAAATCCAAAGTTATGCATTGTAAGTGTCTTCCTACCCAGTCGTGGAAACTCTGTTGAGGAACAATTTAAGGAAGCTATCCAAGAACTTGAAGAAATTATACAAAAGTTCTCCACCAGTCATGCTGTTTTTATCTGTGGAGATTTTAACTCTTCAATCTCAAGAGACCCCCCTAACTCCAGAGATACTCTTCTAAAAAAGTTGATTGAAGACTGTAATCTTTATACCTATCCGAATGGACAACCAACTTTTTTCCACCCGAACGGACATGTACAGGCTGAGATTGACTATATCCTGACAAATGCAACTGCTAACGAACTACTATCTCACGTTACAAACGAGGGCATACACCATGATAATGTATCTGACCATATTCCACTTTCTACTAAAATAAATATCAAAACCCACCTGAGAAAACCTATGATCACTATACGACCAAAACTTAAATGGGAAAAATGTAACAAGGAAGTTTACCAAAACACCTTGAATTCAAATTTTGAGATAATTAAATCTGCTATGTTGACGAACATAAATGAAGGTATAAGTCAACTCAAGGACGTGCTGGACACTGCCGTTCAAAAAAGCACTCCTGGATTTGATCCCTTGAGTAAGAAAAAGAAACTGAAACCCTTCCACTGCAGAAACCCTGAAACAGTAGCTGCATCAAAAAAGAGCAAAGAGGCCTGGTGGGCATGGAAAGTAAACGGAGCAACTGTTGATCCTGAAAACCGACTCTGGGTCGCAATGAAAGAATGCAAACGAAAGTTGAGACAAATTCTTAGACGTCAGGCTGCAGCAAAAAATGAAAAATTACTTGAAGATATCATGCATTCAGAAGACAATGGAAAAACGTTTTACAAACTTATTAATATACAACGTACCTCCTTTAAGACAACCACAAACTGTCTGAACGTTAAAGGAAAGTTGCTGACTTCAGACAAAGAAATCACAGAAGGTTGGGCTGAGCACTTTGAACATCTTGCTACACCAAAATCCAATTCACTCTATGACAATGAATTTCTTAGAAAAGCTCAGGAAGATATTAAGATAATCGAAAGCCTAAACTCTGACACAAATCTCGTAAAGCCAGCCACTAATAAGGAGATTAATAAATCAACTTCACAATAATAAAGCTGCCGACTACCTTGGCCTCCAAGCTGAACATCTCAAATATGGTGGTGAACCTATACATGCAATACTACTGCTTCTGATAAACCAGATTTTCTCTCTGAAACAGATCCCGGATTCCTTAAAAATTGGTACCATTACACCGATCTTTCAAAAAGGAGACAACAAAGAGCCTGATAACTATAGAGGCATAACTGTAACCCCAATACTATTGAAAGTAATAGAACATGTTCTAAATCAAAGGCATAAAGATACCCTTTACTCTACTCAATCCAGACTGCAAAGTGGATTCACCAAAGGAACTTCCTCTATGAGATCTGCCCTTGTTGTTTCGGAATGCAAAATGGAAGCCAAACTAAAGAAAGAAAAACTTTATTTTGTGACACTTGACACCAGAAAGGCATTTGATGTGGTCAACCATGACCTGTTATTACGTAACCTACTTCTTGATAAAATTCCATTGGCAGAATGGATGCTACTTAAAGACTCCTACACCAATATGACTGCATGTGTGAAATGGCAAAACCTCATGTCTAGACCATTTAGTATAAAACAGGGCGTACGACAGGGCGGAGTCTTGTCAACAGAACACTATAAGCGATACAACAACCCCTTACTGACTAAACTAGAAACCAACTTTAAAGGTGCAAAGATAGGGAACATTTGTATACCTCACACAACCTGTGCTGACGACGTTGCACTACTCTCACATTCAAAATTTGAGATGGATCAGATGTTAGAAACAGTAGGATCCTTTAGTTACACACACAGGTATGACATTAATTCACAGAACAGTGCTTGCCTGGTCTTTAATAACAAACGAAACAGTGATGAGACAAAACTTATGCTCAACAATGACCCTATTCCAGTATCAAACAGCACCATCCACCTGGGACTTATGAGAGAACTAGGAGAATGTACTGACATTGATCGTAAAATAGAACTAGGAAGAAGAACAGCTTACTCCTTACTTGGAGCTGGGTTCCATGGTTTCAACGGACTTAAACAAGATATCAAAGCACACATATAGAATACCTTTGTTGTACCAAGGATCCTATACGGCCTTGAAGTATCTATGATTAGCCAAAAAGATGTCAAAAAATTAAAACGGTTTCAAAACAAATGCTTGAAACAACTTCAACACCTTCCTGATCGGACTGCAAATGTAGCATGTAATGCTCTAATGGGAATAATACCAATGGAGATCCAAATCCACAAAAATATTCTTAATCTGTTTATTGGCATTTTACAATCTCCAAACTCAGTTGAGTACAAAATTGCAGTGAGACAGTTGGCAACAAAGACAATAGAAGAAAATAGCTTCTTTTCCAATGTCCGTAGAATTTTACTGAAATACGATCTGCCTACAGCTTATTCACTTATTAAAGATACTCCCGATAAAAGTAAATGGAAGAAAATGTTAAAAGAATCTGTGAGCCTGTATGTAGAGAAGAAGTGGAAAGAAGAAATCAAGGAAAAAAGTTCTCTTAAATACCTTAACCCAAATTCACTCAAAGTAGGGCAGACCCATCACGTCTATAGTACTGTCAGACCGAACAAGGAAGATATCAAGAGATCAGAGCTCAAGGTTAAACTTCTACTTGGTACCTACACCTTACAGTCCAACAAATCAGTTTTTAATCAACATGTAGTAAACCCGACATGTAAATTGTGTCAACATGAACCTGAAACTAGAGAACATTTCATTTCCAAATGTAAATTGTTACAGGATATCAGAGCTAAATACATTCGACTTTTCCAGAAAACCATTAATAATGCAAATATTGGAGAGCAAAAGATTTTAGACCCAAACTTGTTTACCCAGTTAGTCCTAGACAGTACCCATCAAGAAGTTAGCAGTACAATCTGCATCTCTTCAGGTTCTAGAGAAAGATTGGAATTCTTGTCAAGGGAATACCTATGGAAAATCCATATCATCAGATACCAGCAACTTGCAAAATTTCAGTAATGCCCTAAGGACTACTATAAAAAAGTATATCCCTCAGTAACATGGCGGAAAAGCATATAAATAAATTTCTACTCTAAACCGTAATTGTGTTAAATACAATCAATGAAATTTCACGCGACGTTTATAGGCATGAAACGCGATATGTGGCGTATATATATATATATATTGTGGCGTACATAGAACCATTGATTGAAGTCGAAACCCCTTATCCTGACAACTCAGACACTCAACTACATATCTACAACCAAGTACAGTCTGAGGTTCTCCGAACAGAGAAACGGAGGAATTTAGATAACAACAACAATATGGCACTGTTTTTTTGACAAAATCATCTGTATTTTTAGCACGGTCAAACGATCAAGGCATCCCCATTGCTCTCAGGAAGGCTCACAGCCCACATAAGTGTTTCTGATATGGTCTATCTACATAATAGACAAATATATGGATATGAATATTTTATAATAACTATCAAATTTAATGAAAAAGCACCAGCTTGACTCACCGTGTGAACACATTTTCTAGCACCAAGTGACATTATCGTCACTGTGCCGAATCCCAAGTCACATACAGTGCACATTTCCGGACCTAAACAGTTAACTCTAGTATACCTACAAGAAATCTAGATTGGGCACCTCCCCTGATACAAGTGTATAGGAACCGGTACAGGCTTCTTTAAACGGGCAGAATTCTGCCCGCCTACTTTCAGAATTATGGCAGGTCACTCTGGTATATGTAGATTTAGGAGAGGTCACGCTTGTTTCTTGTAGTTTCTTATGCTGATCAAGAGGCGAATTGAAGTGATTTTTGTATGTTAACTCAGTTGCAGATTTTGATTGTAAACGATTTGGTCACCCATCAGGTATAGTACATATAACTGTCCCCAAAGGCGATGTTACTTTTTGACTGGTTGCCTCTGGGTACCGAGACGATCAAGACAAAAACAGTTGAAATCTCCACACAGATTTTGTGCGCAAGTTTGAACTCACTTAATTTCACAAACAGAGCACAGAACTAGGATTTGAACATACTTGTTGCTTGTGTATTCAATAATCCTTCGTTTGAAATACAAATGTTTTCAATTTAAATGCTGAACATAAGAAAAATCAGTTCATTTCATCTGTTACTCGAGTAATTTGTGTTCCCGAAAACAAACAAAATGGCCACCACACACGATAAATTTCCATTATCTCCCGCTAGATGGCATTCTATAAATACACATCTATCTAATTTGGGCATTCCGGGTACAGAACCGGACTACTTTTCAAAACGGCAACCGTTACCATAGCCAACTTTAACGGACATGCCCTTTCAGCAGTCTCGCGTACCAAGAAATCGATGAAAATAATCGATATCATACGTAAAGGTTCGGGAGTTTCCGGAGTTTGGCGAACTTAAACCGTGTATATACTAGTAATCCATATTTGATATCCCGCAGCTATAAAAGATAAGAGAAGCGTAACATTACGTAACAGTAGCCTGCATCAAATTTACAATCCTTGCCTAGACTGTATATCTGCCCTGGCGGTTTTTTTTTTTCGGATTTCAACCTAAACCCTTTGTCTCCTTGAAGATCAATATATGGCTGCACAGAATGTGCACCCATATCAGAGTGCTCAGAAAATTTGATTTACATTGGTCATCAGATACAGCAAGATTTTTCTTTGGGAAAAACCATTGAAATTGTTGTATTTAAGCTTTGTCAGTTTGTAAATGAATTCATTCCTCTGTTTAAGGGTCAAGTTTGGATTCTCTGAAACATTACTGATCCCTGCTGTTCGGCCCTTAAACTGCTCTGTGCGTCTAAATGCACTTTTTGCTGACAATGTAGACCAATAATTGATAAACTGCAAAAAAAAGTAGTCTCGTCTTGAATTCTAATTCGTCCAAATGCACTTTTGTTGACAGTGTAGATTTATAACAAGCTGCACAAAACAAATAGTCTGATCTTGGACCTGATCGATTCTGTGCGTCGATTTTTAAAAATCCTTGATATTACTTTATCAACAGGTTGCTGCATCCAGCAAAAAATTCGGCATTTTGGGATTCCGGTTTAACACTAAATTCATCATACACTTTCGAGTCTAACGGACCTGAAAGAAAAGCCTTTTGAAAGCTTTGTGGGAAAGGGAGAAAATTCTGGTAACCAGCATTTTCTCCTGTTTCAAAGACAGGCATTATAATTTGAGTTGCATTTAATTTGTTGTCTGCAAATGCTTTTAACTTGATCGAGTCCAAAATTTCGTCATTTAGTAACGAGTTCAACTTTTGACGGGAAAATGTGCTATATGCAGTTAAATACTAGTACCTTAGCAAATAATTCCATGGTTTTACGACCCTGAGAAAGAAGGCTTTTGAAAACACACGGAAAGGTGAAAATCTTTGTGATCAAAAAGTTCTCATTTTCCTACAATGTTTTCTACCCTTTCAAAAGCAAGTTTCATTATGTGCCTCATTTGTCATCTGCAAATGCTTTCAACTTAGAAAATAAAACTTAGAATTTAGTCGTTTAGTAAAAAGCTAAAGGTTATATCTTGATGGGGTAATTAAGTCAGAATTTACAAATTGTATTTTGTATGTGTGGTTTGATTGTTTTGATTTGTATAATTTCCATTTCGTACGATTAAAGAAATAAAAAAAAAAAAAGTTGGGGGAGAAGGAGAAATAAAACTGATTTATAGCACATATATAAATTTTGAATACTGCTCAGAACCGTCAGAGTAAATGTAACGTTACATTGTTTTATGCACACGAAAAGTTACAGATTCAACATATAAGACAGCATCCATTTAAAGTTGGTTTTGATCGAACAAAAAGGAGAAAATGTTTTGTTCCGAATATTCCATAGACCGTGTGGCGCCGATTTCTATTCGGTAATGCTTTTGCTTAATGAGCGATGTCGCCTTTTCTCACAATGACTACTACTATTGATAGTTCTATCCATGCATTGAACTATATTTCGATACATAAAGATGGGTACAACCTTTTCGCGGTTATGCTTTTTGCAGGTTGCGTCGTTTTAAATATGGAAGAATCAACAATTAGCCCCTCACTGTTTAGACTAATTCTTACAAATGAACAATGAATATATGAAAGTTGTTATAAGGGGAACATTTGGAAGATGCAAGAAACTGTTTGATTGATTTAAAAAAAAGAGTTGTTTGAAAAAGTTAGAGATCAACTGCATGGTCTTTAGAAGTCGTATTTTATACAACAATAGGTTAATTTTGTAATTTATTTCTTCACCAAACGACAAAATTTTAGACTTGTCTAAATTTAGTTTTTTTTTTAAGACAAATAAAAGGTGACTCAAACGATGAAATCTGTCTCTAAAAGGATCAAAATCAGTGCGAGAAAAGGAGTAGATGCAATAACTTTTTACAAGTTGTTTTCAAAAGCTTTCTACTACAGGATCGTTAAATCTCGGGACTGTGTGGTACAGGGTTAAGTATTACCTTTTCCCACAGAGCAATTTTAGAAGAGGCTATTTCTCTGGGGTTTTCATGAGTGTATACGTAAATGATAATTATGCAGAAGCTAACTTTTTAAGTCATTTGTAAAGGAGTATTCGTTTGTTTTACTCCCTTTTTCCACAATATTCATAGTCTATGTCAATTTTAATATATTGGATCTAGTACTGTCATTCTTTTTACTGTTAATACTCTTTGTAGCAGAAACTGATTGAGTGGTGTAAAAAATATCTTTTTGAAAAGAAGATTACTTGTAAAAAGTTATTGCACTCGTTTCCATATTTTATCCTAAACAATTAGCCGTATTTGTACAGCAATAGGTTAAAGTTGTTATTTAAATCTTTACCAAAAGACAAATTTTCAGATTTGTTCTATTTGAAGTCATTAAAAAAAAAACATGACTCAAACGAAGGAATTTGTCTTTTAAAGAGTTAAAACATTGTGAGAAAAGGAGAAAATCAGTGGATTTGTCTTTGAAAGGGTCAAAAACGTTCTCGGTTAAAATGCTGGTTACCAGCATTTTCTCCGTTTCCTAAAATGTTTTCAAAAGCCTTCTGGCTCGGGGGTTGTAAAAATTCGGAATTGATTGGTTAATGGCTAAAACGCTAGGTTCTGCTATTGTTGCTAATACAGGCAGTGCCGATCAAGATAACACTACGCAGTCTGATCTCCGCTACTTTGGTCTGGTCAACACAACCTTGAAAAGCCTTCTACCAGTAACCTCAGGATCATTAAATCTTGGGACGGTGTGGTTGTGTAAAACTCTTTTTAGAGTATTGAGATTAGCCATTTATCTCTCATGGCTAAACTTTTTTTTTCAACTGAGTTTGTAAGTAGCTTGAGCCCAATACCTCAGGCCGTGGCGTATAGGGCTTGACACTGGAGGTGGCCGATTCAAGTCCCCAGCTCGGCCAATTACTTTCAGAAGATTGATAATAGTCATTGCTACACGATGTATGCCACTCTTACCACTAGTTTCAACGTTTTTTAAACGGTGGTTACGAGAAAAGGCAGATAGTAGCTTGGGAGGAATATTGTGCCAAGTACTGGTTATAGAAACTCCAGGAGTGCACGGATTAGTGGGTTGATGGCTATGATAAGACTGAAATAATGATGGAAAATGGATCAAACACAAAACAACTAAATCTTGCTTTCAAGACAATCTGTGTCATTTGACAGCACAAATATCATCTATGCGCTATACTGCGTTTTGATTGGCTGATATGCTTCATTTCGCTCCACTACATCCCCTTACAACTGAATCCTTTATCTATTAACGCTTTGGCTGCTGTGCGCGACTTATTGACCTTTTGCGGACAGTGTAGATCAAGATCAGACTGCACAGAACGTGCAGTCTGATCTTTGATCTACAATGTCCGATAAGGATATATTTTCCTTAAAAAAAAAAACCTTTGAAATAGCAAAATTTGTGTTTTTACTATCAGCTTAAAAGTTTTATTTCAGTTATTTAGCAAGCAAAGGGTTAACTCTCTCACTACCAATTAAATGAGCCATGCTCTGGCAAAAGGGGGCTTAATGCATCTCTGCCATCCATTATACCAAGCAAGTCATTACATAATTATGGATCTATAAAATCCATTTTTTGAAACAACCGACTGAATCATGAGGTAGAATGATCCTTTAACTGCAGAAAATTTAAAGATAGCGTAAAGTTTCGGCCCATGTCAACCTGACTGTGCAGGCTCACATGGGTCGATACTTTTCGCAAATGCATTAAGCCCCCTATTCCCAGAGCATGGCTCAAATACATTCTACTTTTTTCGAAGGCTTTAAATAAATTTACATTGTGTTTGGAGCTGACTCTAGTAAAAGATGAACATGAAGTAGTGGAAGGTGTAGATCAAAAATCAGTCTGCACATTTTTGCCATGTTTGGTGCATTATATCATCTGCAAAGTCTTTTAATTTGGACAAGTCTGATTTTTTTATACCTGGTAAAAAGTTTAGCTAGGTAAGCTAGCATTTGTTTCTTTTCCCAAAATGTTTTCAAACACTTTTTAAAAGAATAGTTCCATCACACAATACGGACAGAGCTGAAAATTAACCGTATACCACACAATCCTATGTTTAAATGGCCCATAGTTAAAAGATTTTTATGAACATTGTGGGAAAAGGAGAAAACGTTGGTTACCAGTATTTTCTCCTTTTCCCCAGTGTTTTTTTTTTTCCAAATTCCATCTTTTGAGCCACATATACGTTGTCATCTGCAAATTTGTCGTCTAATAAAGGGTGAAGGTCAATCTGTGTAATGTAGGGAATAGCCAGTATAAAAACAAATGGAAAATGTTCAGTGTAGGAAAATCAACTTTGGTTCAAACCCCTGTAACAAACAATTGCAAGATTTATTGAACTTCAGGTAGATGACTTCTCAAGACATTCTAGGAAAAGAGAAAATGCAGGTAAACATAATTTACTCCTTTTCTTATAATGTTTTTCATACTTTCAAAACCACATTTGTCTTCTGAAAATGTTTACCAATTGGACAAATCTAAAATTTGGGTTTTTGGTAATGGGTTAATTCAAAAACAAACTACATGTAAATGTACTTCATTTCTTATTTTTTTTTAACCCTTTACTAGACGACAAAATTTTAGCCTTGTCCAATTTGAAAGCATTTGCAGACGACAATTTCAGTGTAGCTCAAATGTTTCGATTTTTCTTTGAGAAGACATGGTTAACAGCCTTTTCTCCTTTTCCCACAATGTTTTCAAAAGGCTTTCTTCTCATGGTCATTAAAAGTCTGCATTATGCTGTAAAGGGTCAAATGGTGTTTAATGGCGCATCGACATCTGTCATTTAGCGTGCTTGAAAGGTAATGTATTATCAATAGTTGTAAGAACTAAGTGGTAATTTAAAAGTTAATAAACTGCTCAAAAGTATTAAAGGATCACACCAATGCTAAAATTCAAGTCTTTCACTCTGCTAACAACGGAATGAAATGAAATTCAAGTCTTTCGCTCTGCTAAGCACTCGGTCTTTGTGTTCTGAAAACCGTCAGCTTACATTTTTACTAGACAAAATGGCTAAATAGTTTTCTTGTTTGTCTCATTTTAAATGCTGATAAGCCATGTTAAAAAGAAACCCAAGAAATTTGTTTTCCTTGTTGTTTTGTTAAACAGCTCATATTTTTCCAATCTTTTGTTCATATTCTTGTCAAATCTAATGAAACAAGAGGACGAGATGAAATAATGACACCTCCGATTCTCTTAAAAGCCTGTGTGACATATCAAAAAAATGGCTTTGACAAGAATAGCCCATACATCTTTTGTGCAAACCAAACTGTTTTGCCTGCTCTGAGATTTTACAGTGTTAAGACTGAATGAACTTATGAGCAGAAAATTATTTGCATTGTCCTGGACTGAAAAAATTATCTTGCGATCGAAGTTGAGGACATGTGATCCTTTAATTTTTTTGAGCAGCGTAATACTTCATGAACAAGAATTAAAAATTAAATCTGAAAAATGTGAAATATATCTATTATATGATTGTAAGTGCTAGTAGACTTAGCAACGAGGCAATCCTCATTGCAGAGTCATCCACCGTGTTTTATATTTATGTCCTAAATTTAAAAATTCTATATTTTATTATAAAAATCTATGTCTTTCATATTTATGTAAGATGTTATTCCATTTAACGTTTAAAGATAACATGTACTTCATTTTTCATAATGTGGTATCAATTTGTAAAATATCTTAACCCATAACCATACTGGCTAATTTCAGATACAGCATTTGCTTGTATACCCTAGGGCTGTACATGTGTCACCGTAGCCAACATATTTTCAAATAACTTGAATGAATTCAAAGTACACAGAGGATGACCAACTGGTTGTGTTTGATATTTAAGATCTGTCACTCAAATGGGGTGTGATGCAGTTAGAAAACCACATCACACTGCATTTGAGAGACAGATTTTTAATATGTCGTCTGCAAACACTTTCAATCTGGACAAGCCTAATCTTTTGGTATTTGGTAAAGAGTTAGTCTACAGTAGGGATGTGAAGAATGTTGTGGTAATCGCTGGAACTGTATTTTTTACACTTGTATATTGTATATCACCAAATGGTTCAACTTTCAAATATCATCTCAGTTTTGCCTTCCATGGTCTGTCTGTTTTGCTTCAGATCTGTACTTTACCTAAAATTAAAAAAAAAAACAGAGGTAAGGAACTACATCCACATCCCCAAGTAAGCCAAAGTGGTCATTTGATTTAGCCTGTAGCTCTCAAAGAATTATGTTTTGATGATAAGAAATAACTTCATTAATGTAAAATTTATTCAATTCCTTTCCCTTTAAGCTGACGCAATATTGCATTCTGCATTACAACCATTCAACCAGACAAGACCGTTCACATAGCACAGTGTGGCTAATATTTTAGCGAACATATTACAGGCATGTTCATGGTCATTTTTTTTTCAAAACAAATGCTCATTTTGGTGTCAGCTTTGTAATGACCATTTTACTCTCTGCTGTTTCCTTTTTTCTCAAAGACCAAAACCAAAAACCCTGTATGGGAATAAGTAGAAACCTTTACTTTATATGCTGACACAATATATAATATTTATTTTATACACTCCAGACATCAGACAAGACTGTCCACCTAGCGCGGTGTGGCCAATATAGGGAGGAGCTTTTTCTCTAGGCATGTCGATGGCCATTTTCTTCCTTGCTCCATACAATGTGGGTGTCAGCATGTAAATGGCCATGTTGATGTCACTATGGGGTTATATTACAATGTTTTCGGACATGCCTTGGCCTGACAGTCTTACATGAGAGACGGGCGCAAATATGTAAAGTAAATTAGTTGGGTTGAGGTTTTAATGAGACTAGGCAGCGATCCTATAATCTCTATAGATGATCTCTGCGCCAGGGTACCCAACACACTCCATGACAGTACTATCTTTACCTGCAAATACTTTGCAACAGAAAAGGCATAAGGCCCTATATCCTCTCTGTACACTGGCCATATCAGGTACACTTTTGCAGGCCGGTACCTAGGTTATCAATGTGGGGATAGCACTGTCCACAAAAGCTCCTCAAAAGTATGAAATAAGCATGAAAAATGTACAAACAAAAATAATTTTGAATTTACAAAATTTTAGAAAATTATTAGAGTTTGTTATGAAGAGGTTTTCTGGTACTTGTTTTTTCATTCATTTTGATACAACACAGCATGAAGAGCCAACAATCCAGATGTATAAGAACAGAGATGCAAGACATTCACAGCATTGGCTTCAAGTGTACAAAGTTTGATTTGCTGATAAAGACCTTAAGTAGTACTTTACCAAACGACCAAAATTTTGCTTGTCCAAATTCAAAGCATTTGCAGACAGCAACTTAAATGCAGCTATTATGGCAGAATTTGTTTTTGAAAGGGTAGAATGGATAGTGGGAAAAGGAAAAAATGCTTGTTACCAGCATTTTCTTCTTATCCTACTATGTTTTCGAAAGCCTTCTTTGAGAGGGTTGTTAAAAGTCCGGATTATGTGGAAATGAGTTAAATCTTTAGTCTCAGACTCTTCCATAATGAAAGTACCTGCAGACAACAAATTAAATGAAGCATGTATGATGACCGTTTTCTTTAAACACCTTCTCAAAAGAAAATATTGTGGGGAAAAAAGAGAAAATGCTGTTTAAAAATATAGAAGATTATTTGCCAGCATCCTCATTCAACTACAGGAAAGATTTTTTTTTTTTTGATTCCATGATGTGCATTTGACTTATTTACAAAAAAAAAAAGATAAATGTTATTTTGAACAACCTGATAGCTCAGAAATTTCTTGTTTTCGAAGTGAAATTTATGTACAGAAGTTGTATAAGTGATCTTTTTTTTTGATGCTTTGTTATGTCTGACCTTGAAATGAACTTTACATTTTCATACTTTATGTATATTTGATGTAGTTACATATAATTTGAAAATGTTTTTGACAGCAACCTGATAGTTGAAACTTCCATTTGTTTTATAAAAACCCCTGTCCCTGGCCACAATGCATATGTACCTGTAATGGAAATTCCAACTGTCAGTCTGCCGACCCTCACTTGCCTAAACGAACCCGATGTAAGATGTTTTGTTTATGAACTTTTAGTCTAATACTCTGATTTATTTTTAACCATTACGCTAAAAGTAGGTTTTCCAGGAGCTTCAATCCAGTTTTCACTAAATTTGTTACCTTATGCCATAATGCCTATTTAACCTAACAGTTTACATATAGTTTAAGGAAGATATTGTCAGCAGCTAGATTTTGCAGTCTGTAGGTCTTCTTGAGTTAAAACTTATATTTAAGAACTTTTTACTGGATAATTAATGAATATTTTCTACCTTTTTACAATTGAAGTTTTGCCAGCAAACTGATAGTTGAAACTTCCATTTCTCGTTTTAACCCCTGTCCCTGGTCACAATGTATATAATGGAAATTCCTACCATCAGTTAACTGAGCCTCACTTGTTTATATTAACTTTATACTAAGGTAAAGCATTCTCAGTCATCAAAAGGACTTTTAGTGCTTAGTTTGAAAATAAAGGCTTTAGAAACAAATCCTTCCAAACATTAAATTTGCTTTTTCATTGTTTATGAACTTCTATACTGTGAAAAAGTTTAAAACTGTCATTTCCTTATTGCTTTAACTAATTGCCAAACAACAAAAATTTTAGACTTATCCAAACTTGAAGACAACAAATAAAATGTGCGTCAAATAACGGTTTTTGACTTTGGTATGGTTACCAGCATTTTCTTCTTTCACCACCGTGTTTTCAAAAGCCTTTTTTGCCGTAGGGTTTTTGAAAGTTTGGATTGTGTGTTTAAGACTTAACCTATAGGCCTAGTCTGTCATAAATATTCAGAAAGAAAGACACTTGAAAATATAAAGATCTTATATGGAAACTCAAACCTAGCAAAACTTTGTACAAACAGGACAAGTATGAATGTCTTGCACCCAGTGTTCCTCCTATTGTGCCCATACCGATAAGATGAAGTGCATTGCAGACAGGGATTTTATGCACAAAATGATGAAACAAAAAATACACTAAAACCTTCTAAGCTCTACTAATAAAAGTTTTGTTGAGCCAAATACATGTGAATTTAGAAAACTTTAACAATAGTACAGCTAAAAACTGACTGACAACTTTGACCTACCTCGAGTCCACAATCACCCCGAAATTTCCATTTAGGCGAGTTCATTCCCTCCCTGCAACAGATTTCAAAGGAATAATAATAAACTTTAAACAAAATTTATCATTCTACATATACATAATTTTAGCATAAAATCAACACCTACGTAAAAGACATGTACATGTACCACAATCATTGATTGATTGTATAGTGTTTAATGCTGTTTTCAACATCATTTTGGTTATATCGCACCGATCAATGTTTTCTCCGCACAATAGTCTTTCCAAGCCACTGGCTGCTTTCCCACATAACGACCATCTGGACAATAGTCAGCAGTGAGAGGAATGAATCCTGTCGCAATGGCTATCATCAATCCTCTGAAAGAAATTGGCTGAGCCAGGGATTGAACCCATGACCCCCTGTTCTCAAGTCCTGCATGCTACTGACTGACCTACTGGGGCTCGGCATGTACCACAATGAATGAATGAATGAATGAATGGCGATTCAGCAAGGCATTGGCATCTAGGTCTTTAACTCTTTACCACACGCCCAAGTTTTAACCCTGCTAAAAAACTGGTATGAAATTTTCATTTCGATAGAACAAACCCAAATATTGCTAGTTCAAAGTTTTATTTGGGGAAATAATAAATCCTTCTCGGACAGTGTAGATCCAAGTTCAGACTGGAAATTCTGTGCAGTCTTATCTTGATCCACACTGTCTGCAAAAGGTCAGTGAGTCGTGCTTAGCAGCCTAAGGATTAAAGTCCTTGAGTAAGACGGCTTTTGAAAACATTTTGGTAAATGGAGAAAATGCTGGATACTAGCATTTTCCCCTCTTCCAACGAGGTTTTTTTACCCTTTCAAGGACAATTTCATACAAAGAGATACATTTGTCATCTGCAAATGGCAAGTCTAAAAATTTGCCATTGGGAAGAGTTAGATACATTTGAGTAATGCTGAAAAATACATGTACATTAGAAAATACTGTGGCAAAAGGCATATTCCTCATTTTTCCACATATTGGCATATTCAAATTAAGGTCTATGGCCACTACCTCTCATATTAACTCTTTACCAAACGACAAAATGTTAGACTTGTCCAAATTGAAAGCATTTGCAGACGACAAAATAAACGTGACTTAAAAATTGAAACTTGACTTTAGAAGAGTAGAAAACATTGTGGGAAAAGGAGAAAATGCTGGTTACCAGCATTTTCTCCTTTTCCCATATTGTTTCAGAAGGCTTTTTCCTCTAGGTCGTAAAAATCAGGGATTGTTTGGTAATGGGTTAAAAGACGGAAGCCTCCAAGATTGGCCGAATAGCCTGTACGAAAACGTTGATGTTACACGATATTTACCGATGTGTTAGTGAGTCTACTGCCCCTAACTCTCATATTAAAAGATGGAAGCTTCCAAGATTGGCTGAATAGCCTTAACATCAACATCGATGTTACACGATGTTTACTGATGAATTAGGGGGTCGTAGTCCTTAAAATGAATATTGAAAATGCCTGTTTTACAAGAGTATTCTCAAAGATACCTGCAGCAAATTTACTCAGCTGGTTGCTAAATAAACTAAGTGGATATTTTCCATTAGTTTAAACTTTTACCACACATTCTTAAGTTTCAAAAACATGTTTTTTATCTCTTCAAAGGCAAACCCATCTTTTGAGCCATATTTACCGTCTACAGCCCCTAACTCGCATATTAAAAGATGGAAGCTACCAAGATTGGCCGAATAGCCCTTATGAAAACCTCAATGTTACACAATATTTACCGATGAGTAAGTAACTCTACAGCCCCTAACTCTCATGTTAAAAGCCCAATAGCCTTTACAAAAATGTCAATGTTTACCAATGAGTTAGGGATCGTAGACCTTAAATTTGTTGTCTACATATACTTTCAATTAGTACAAGTCTAAAAATTTCATTTGGTAATGACTTAAAAGACTGTCAAGATACATGTATTACAATTTCATGTCATGTTGAGAGAATATCTGTACAGATAATCGTAATGTAGATCTCAGATCAGATTGCGTATTTTGTTCAGTCTGATCATACCACACAATCCCAACCTTTAACAAACCTGATAGAGACCTTTAGAAAACATTGTGGGAAAATGAGAAAACGCTGGTAACCAGCATTTTCTTCTTTTCCCACAATGTTTTCTACCCTACCCAACACAAATTTCAAGTCACATTTATTTTGTTGTCTGTAGATGGTTTCAATTTGGTCACATCCAAAAGTTTTGCTGTTGGTAAAGCTAGGGTTAACCCTTTACCACACAATAAATTCTAGACTAGTCCAAATTAAAAGCATTTAAAAATGACCAGAGAAATATGGACCAAATGATGAACCCTTGTCTTTAAAAGGGTAGAAAACATTATGGGAAAAGGAGAAATGCTGGTTACCAGCATTTTCTACTTTTCCCATAATGTTTTTAAAAGCCTTATTCCACAGGGTTGTTAAAACTTGGGATTGTGTGGTAAAGGGTTAAATACCTGATCTGTGTTCAACTTCCCATATTATATGCACTGCTGAGTTGTAGATTGTTCTGATAACTGCTGCTGACAAAGTGTCTGCCATCTTTTCCAAGTAATGCCACTTTGAAACAATCTTGAATTGAAAACCCCCCCAAAAAAATAAAAGAAAACCTCTGTATTTTATTTTGGAGGAGGGTTAGGGAGATGGGAGTGGGGAATTGTTGTGAGGCAGTTTATAAAGTTACTTTGTGTTGTTATTTTTTACTTTTCTGTTTTTTCAAATCTTTGCTTGTTTCATTTATCTCTTTACCACACAAGCAAAACGTAGACTTCTCCAAATCGTAAGTTTTTGCAGACAACAATTTATGTGTGGTTGAATTGATGGAATCTGTATTTTATAAGGTAGAATTAAAACATTGTGGGAAAAGGAGAAAATGCTGGTTACCCGCATTTCCTACCTTTTCCACAATGTTTTCAGAAGGGGTCTTCATCAAGGTCATGAAAATACGGGATTGTTGGGGAAAGGCTAGAATACAAAACAACAGAATTTGACTGTTATTGAATGGTATTTTATGCCTCTTTCAACATTATTTCAGTCATATCACAGCAACAGTTCACATATTCATGTGTGCGTGGATTTTACCAGTACTAGGCTAGAGCTCTGAAGTGTCTTGCCCAAGGACACTCTCACGAAAGGCCCAGTGGATCTAGTGCTCCTTGAACCCAGGGCCTCCAGGTAACGAGTCCCACACCACTTTACCACCGAGCCACGCAGGACCACGACTGGTCCAGAGTGGAAGATTTTCCAAATGACTAATATCATTCAAATGATGGAATTTGTCTGCGATAAGATAAAAAACACAGCAGGAAAAGGAAATAATGTTGGTAACTAGCATTTTTTTCTTTTCCCACAATGTTTTCAAAGGTTTTTTCCCAGGGTCTTTAAAACACAGGATTATTTGTTGGCGGGGATAACCCTTCACCACATCATCCCGAGCTTTAACAACCCCGAAAAAGAAGCCCTTTGAAAACATTGTGGGAAAAGGAGAAAATGCTGGTAACCAGCATTTTCTCCTTTTCCCACAATGTTTTCTACCTTTCTCAGGACATGTTGTAATTTTTCAGTCATACTGATTTTGTCGTTTGCAAATGCTTTCAATTTGCAATGACTTAAAATTTTGTCGGTTGGTAAAGAGTTATAGGACAATTTAGACTATTTTTCTTTCCAAATTGTTGTTTTGGAAAGAATATCTGTGAAAAAAAAAACAGTTTATGTTTAAGATTACAATGCATAGTCTATTTAGCCTGATCTTAATCTACCTGTGTAGCTTTTAACTTACCATGTAGATACACTGCTACTTGTAGATTTTTCTCATTATGGCCTTAGGCAAAGTGTCTGTCATCTTTTTCAAGTACATGTATTACCACTTCAAAGCCGTGGGATCTTAAATTGAAAACAAAAAAAAAACAACCTCTGGTTCCTTTTTTCTATGGAGGTGGGGATGGGGGTGGGCTAGTTGTAGGAAAAGTTGTTTCCTGTAACTTTATTTTGCTTTTTTTGTTTCTTTTCTGATTTATACACTTTAGATTGTTTTAAATCAATATGACTATTTTTGGTTAAACTGTATTTCTATTGTAAGTAAATCTTAACTTATGTGACTCACAATTCAATTTTTCTTGCTCAAACCTGTGTTTGTAAGTGAGAAATGACCTGCTGCTGTAGAAAGCTGACTGTATGCATTCTCAGTGTGAACATTTTATTTTTGTACTGTTAATGCAGCTTTACTCATTTTTATCTTCAAGCTTGAGGTAGTTTTTGGTATTCATTCAATAATTTTTCTTTCTGATAACAGGTTTTAAGATTTTTAGAATTTTTAGGTCCAGATTGAAAGCAATTGCAGATGACAAAGTAAATGGCACTCAAATAAGAAAGTTTGTCTTTGAATGGGAAGAAAACATTGTGGAAAAAGGATAAAATGCTGGTAACCAGCATTTTTTCCTTTTTCCTCAGTGTTTTCAAAAGTCTTATTTCTAACAGTAATTAAAACACAGAATTGTATATTATAAAGAGTTAATAACCACACCCTTATTTGTTTCTTTTTTTTGTTTTTTGTTTTTCAATTTAATTTCATCTTAATATGAATGTCTTTGCTCTTGCAAAGGAATCAATCCTTAACTTACTATTCAAAAGACTTTATTGCTCGCATGTGCTTGTGACCTGCTGCTGTTGAAATCTGTATGCATATCTAACTTGTTAATCACACTTTTGTACTGTAACTTTATATTTATTCCTTTATGTTTTCTTGAAACATAGAGTAAATTCTGTTTCTTATATGTCAATATTTCTATTTTTCAATCAAAGATTCCTCAATAAGAAAGTACTGAAAATTTTAGGTTTATTATCTGTATCCTATTTCATGACTGTTGATCAACAATTTAAATATTCTTTGGTTTTTAAGTTTGTATCTAAGGTAATCTCTCCTGATGTTTCCTTCACATTTTACAAATGTGCATGTTTTAGTTCAAGCTAAAAATTGTTCATGTATGCAAATTCCTGTCATTACTTAAAAAAAAAAGGATTATGGATAATGCTTGCTTCTGATACTTTCTGCAATACTTCTGCCAGGGACAGGGGGTATCAGAAACAAACATATTCCCATTGAAAACCTCTAAAGAAAAAAAAAAATAATGATTTTTTCAGTACTACATGTACAACTTTGCCTATAAATAATTCAAGTACACTGCACAGATGTGATTATTTGTTTAACCTACAGAAAAACAACTTGTATAAATAGAAAATGAACATTAAAGTTTACTTTAATGGTAATGGTGAGTAAAATCATATTCCTAACTTTTTTCCAAATGACCATTTCATTTCATCCAAATCGAAAGCATTTGTAGACTATATATTGATATGTGGTTCATATGGTTGTATTATTCTTTAACAAGCTCATAAAATATGTTGGCAAATAGAGAAAATGCTGATAGCAGTGTTTTCAATGTAAGCCTTGATCCTCAGGGCCTTTGAAACTCAGGATTATCCAGTAACGGTTCAATATTAATCTACGGTACTTAAGATTACACCCTTTTTTTTGCATTTGTGAGTAAAAATTAAGTTGTTACTTTATGTATAAAGCTAACTGTTTGTTTGAACTTGGCAATGTCATTTTTTTGTATTGTAACTCCATTTTTTGTGTTAGAATTTAAAGCAGCAGTTCTTGTATTTCTATACCTTTTTATCCCCAATATTGTTTTCTTTTCTTCATAATAGTCTTGTATAATTTTTTTTGCCTGTTACCATTTTATTCTTGTTTTTATTTTCTTTTTTTGTAACTTATTTTTTTCTAATTATTTTTATTACTTTCTTGTCATGTTTCTTTAATTTTTATTTATTTTTTTTTACTTCTCATGTTATTTTATTTCATTCCTTTTCAAGTTTTTCATTTTTCACAAGTGTTTTTTAATAAGGTGTTTTGCATTATTATTATTACCTTTTTTTTTGGTCATTTATAATAATATATATATTTTTTTTCTAGTTTAGTTTTGTGGGTGTTTTTTCTTTTCTGTATTTAGATATTCCTTTTTTTCTATTTTTTTTTGTTGTTCAGTGTTTTTGTTTTATGATAATTATAATATTCCTATATTTTCCTGTATTTCTATCCTTTGTTTTGGTTCATTTGTGTAAATGTCCTTATTTGGTGTGGAAAACCATTAGCTCAGACACATAGGGGATGGGACACTGATTACTTACATACTTACAGCTGAGACAGATCTGTTTCGCTTTGTGTGTTTTTGCTATTTTAAAAATCTGTTTTCAATGAAGTATACAGATAAATTATCAGTGTTCATGATCCACTATGACCAATACTCCATTCATCAATCCCACAAATCTCCATAGGATGAATGGAAATAACTACCCATGATTTAACCATTACATAGTTGATGTTGAAAGTTGCAACTATGTTATTTACAAGATATTTATTGAAGTGTGCTTGAATTATGCTTTTACCAGTATGCAAATATTGTTGACACATTAAATGTGTAGTGTACTGGGATCATCTAAGCTAGAAGTTCATTAGTTATTAAGAAATGTTCCAACGATTAACAAGTGTTCCTAGGCTTGCCAAAATTGTTGAAACCAAGACAAAACGTCATTATCCTCAATTTTGCATTTGAACTTTGAAATAATCTAGCAACACTTAAAAAGTGTGATGTCTTTGTTTTCCAAATGACACTTTGAAACATGACTGGAAATATAGTATATGACAAGTTTCTTTAACAATTAGGTCTATATGAACTTGGACTTGGATGGTAAATTTCTTGGCTGGTAAAGTGTTTGAAACCAGCCTAGCATTTATGACCTGAACCACTGCAAATTCAAAGTAGATGTTTTCCTTTACTGTTTTGATTTAACAGAAAAAAATAGTAATTCAAACATCATAAATGTAATGTATTGCTGTTGTCTGTTCGTTTTCTTAAATAACCTTTATGCAAATACTTTGTAAGAAAAGCCCCTAAAATGAAATAGTAAAAATTTGCATGCATATATAAGTTGCAACAGCTGTAGCATAAAGTATGATTTAATACATTACATAGAAAAGTTTGTTATAAGGTTTTCATGGTGTGGCTGGTTTTGGTATTCAAGGTATTCCAACAGCTGATCTGTATGTGTTACTACATTGAAATCAGACAATGTCAATGCATTTAAATATAGACCAGCCAATGAATCTTTTAAAAGCACCAAGTCTTTGATTGTCCCCAATATCTATTTGATATTGATTCCCCAGTTTGATCCAAAATCTTTTTATAGAAAACATCTTTGAAATGTTTTTAAACCAACAGAGATTACATTCACATAGAAAGCATGACTTTACTTCTCAATATATTAACTCTATACCAAATGACAAAATCTTAGACTTGTCCAAATTGAAAGCAGTGGCAGACGAGAAATCAAATGTGACTCAAACACTGAAGTTTTCCCTATAAGGCTAGAAAACCTTGTGGACAAAGGAAAAAATGCTGATTATCAGCATTTTCTCATTTGTCCACAATGGCTTCAAAATTCTTCCTCTTCAGGGTTGTTAAAACTCAGGATTATATGGAAAAGGGTTAAATACAAAATACAACCTAACCTAATAATGATAAATAAAAATACCCTATTTATTACAAAGGTCAGCAAGAGATGCATTTATAGACAGTCAGATCACATAAAATTGAAACCTACATGTACTATACTGAGGAATAGAAAAGCTTTGCTATTTTAACCCTTTACCACACAACAAAAAATTGTACCATTCCAAATTGAAAGCTTTTGCGGCAGACGATTTCAATATTGCTCAAATGATGTGATTTTTGTTTGATAGGGTAGAAAAAAATGTGGGAAAAGGAGAAAATGCTGGTTAACAGCATTTTCTCCTTTTTCCTCTATGTTTTCATAAGGCTTCTTCCTGAGGGTCGTTAAAAGTTGGCATTGTGTGGTAAAGGGTTAAATCAAATGTGAAAGAAAGGAAATGAATGAATGAATAAATAAATGAAAAATTTAGGACAATGATAATAAGATAATTTGATCAAGGAAAATTTCAAAAGAAAAAATAAATATAAGTACATTAATGTAGATCTAATATAAATACATGTATAAAGATAAATGTACAGTACCATTAAGCTCTACATATCTATTTTATATACCCTTCAAGTGCCAAACAAACTATGTAGACATGGAACAGAGGCCAGAAAAAATGTCATTTTAATGCTGAACTTTACTCATTAGGTAGAGCAGATCTAAGAGCAGGCTACATTATACAGTCTGATCCTGATCTGCACTAGCCTGAAAAAATCTAAAGTTGTGAGAGGCACTTGACAGGTTAAGATCCTTTTCATTCCAAATTACATGAACCTTATATACATTGACACACACACGCAAAAACTGTGTGGTCTTTTAAACTCAGTACCAAACAATCGTAAGTTTTAAAGCCCAAAAGGAAGGCTTTTGCAAACAGTGTGGGAAAAGACGAAAATGCTAGTAACCAGAATTTTCTCCTTTTCCCTCAATGTTTTCCACCCTTTCAAGGGCAGGTACAGAGATAAGTCTAATATTAAATATGAAAGGCCAAAAATCTATATATTGTCTTCGTCAGTCTAAAGGTAAGATAAATGCATTCACATAACTTGTGAAAATGGATCTTTTTTTTCCACTGATAAAATTGTTTTTCAGTGACATGTACTTTGGTTTTGATAAAAGGGCTCAGATAAGGTTAACTTTGCAAATGAAACACAGCTGCTGCCCTTGAATAGACCAACAAACCTTTCTGACTTGCCTTGATCTATCATTGGTGACAGTTTATCTCTCTATTTTTGTTTGTGTATGATAAAAAAATCTTGCTGCCCCTGAATAGA
This sequence comes from Hippopus hippopus, assembly GCA_946811185.2. Classification (NCBI taxonomy): domain Eukaryota; kingdom Metazoa; phylum Mollusca; class Bivalvia; order Cardiida; family Cardiidae; genus Hippopus; species Hippopus hippopus. The sequence continues at coordinate 32,620,959 of OX328099.1, read as the reverse complement.
CTGACAAACCTTTCTGACTTGCCTTGATCCGTCATTGGTGACAGTTTATTTCTATATTTTTGGTTGTTTATGATAAAAAAATCTTGGTCAAAAGACAAATTTTTCCTGGATGCCACCCAGTAATCAACTCTGTCCTGACTACATGTATCTCTCTGCTGTGTTTCCTGGATTCTAACCAGTCCAAGGTAATCATCAATTGGGCAAGGACAACCTTTCTGAGCAATGAAGTATAAAACTAATTTTGTTTCATGTATTCTAATTTGTAACTTATTTTTTCAAAAAAAGATAAGTATACTTAATACAAGCCATTTTCAGAATTTACATGAACAGATTTTACTCACTTATCAAGCTATCATTCAAATTCTGCTTTTGTTTTTCATGATCAGTCTTATCAAAGTTGGATTTAAGATCCTTAACATCAAAAACAGTGTAAGCTAGTGAATTATTTCTTGTTTACTTCTGGATCTAAGATCCTCTACATCAAAAATTGTATGAGATAAAGAATTAATATTTCTAAGATTCTTAGCAACACAGGAATTGCTTGGGACTTGGGTAAAAAGAAATGCAGTGTTCATTTCAGAACAAGTTTCTGTACAAAAAAAGATGGTATAAAATCAATGCAACAAGAAGTTAATGGTTGGCTGGGTGGGCCACAAAAAGGGTAATCAGGTGCAGTAACGATTACTTGCCATTTGATCTCCAGTTTCTCTAAAATTAAATTTTTGCAGTATTTGGTCAACACTGAAAGTATGATTTTTATTTTTATTCGCTCATATTTACAAATCTTTAATTTTGATTGAAACTGTCTTTCCATGTTTTGGTCAGTTTCCTTAAAAGTATTTTACCTCAATTAGCTTGGCCCATGCAAAAATGATTTAGGAGCCAAGAGCCCACCTCAGACAAAATCTAAAATGAACCCTGCAGAAAAAGATCTTTACCAAATGATAAATTGGATTTGTCTACTTGGAAACATTGCAGATGACATATTACATGTGGCTCAAATGCTGCAAATTATCTTTGTAGGTAGCAAAACACTGTGAATAAAGAAAAAAATGTTGTTCCTCTTTTTCTCACAATGTTTTTAAAAGTCTTAATATTTCTTTAGGATTACAATGAAGCAGGATCATTTGGTAAAGGGTTAAACAAGGCATATAATAATAGATCAGAAAAACACACTAAGAGTAGTAAGGAATTACATGCACTTTCATTTTTAGGAGTTAAAATCCTCAACATATAATAAGGTATGCTGACAATACCTTGGTGGCTATTACAAATCCCTTTGGTTTACTAACTCTCAAACATGTTTTTAACTTAATGTGTGTCTTACAGACACACATCATGTTAGCTACCTCAAAATGTATCAAACCTATCAATTTCATAAACATAGTGCTGATTTAAAAGATTCATCTGTTGTAAACTTTTATGTCTTCTGTTACCTGTCAACTAATGAAATACTTTGAATACATTGGCCACAAACTTAAAACTTTAAAAACTTGGACACAGTTCTTCTACAAGAGTCTATTCTGCTCTACTCAGTAACTCAAAAGCCATTGATGAACATTGTATTAGCCAAAATTTTAAGAGTCATTTGAGCAAAATAATAGTAAGAGTCAGAACTATAATTTAAGGAGTCATGCCCAATACAAATGCTTTCATGCAAATTCTTGACACATTACATCCTTATTATTTGTATGTAGCTGTTAAACATTGAATGAAATTTGGTGCTAAGTCACTATTATTTTGAGGACAATAATTATGTAATTCATAATTAATAAAATAGATGTTTTTTAGTCAATAGAAGGCCACTTGTTCACCAGCAGTTGGTCCATACTGTCACTTGGGTTAAGAAACATGTCCTTTACTGATCTGTTTCTCGCAGAAAATCTAAATCATATTCATGAGTATACCTGACTGTAATTGGTCTAGATCTAATAATTTCTACATACGAGGGGTGATCAGAAAGAATGTGGACCAGTGTCGGTATCACGTAAAGTGACAATTAAGTATTTGTGATTCATAAAAATCAACAAAGTTTAGCCTCAATAATCTATGTAAAATCATAAATGACGCAGTAATGTGTGTGATGTAGTAACTGCTAAATTATTGTGGTTGTCCCATCCACAATACCCTACTTTTAGATGAATTCTTAGACAATCACGTGTAAAAACATATATATTTAGTACAAAGACAACCACTTAGATTTTTAATATGCAATATAGTGAGACCTATAAATAACTGTTGACTGATCTACCAATCTACATGATCAATGTAATGTGACTTATCTATGATAGTGTCAGATGATTGATAGTTAATTTCCTATTTTATTGAAGCGTCTTTGCAAATAATGCTAGTCATATTGACATTTATATGCAGTGAGTTTTTTTGGTGGTTGGGTTGTAGCAAGAAGGGGGTGGTCAAGGAGCATCATCAAGTTTTCACAAGAAGTAGATCTACTTAGTCTTAGAACCATAAAGGGTGTTACAGGATATAAGAGACATAATGTAAGAATATGCATAAACTGATGTCATGAGGGTCAGAATATATCTGGAACTGCTTTAAGATGGTTTGTGTTAGAGACTGATAATGTATGTTTCATCAACATGGCAATCTTAAGGTTTAGCAAAACAATATTTGTTGGCCATTTTGGGTTTTTTGGTTAAGTATTAATCTGTTTTGATTTATTTGGTATAATTGAAATTATTTAAAAAAAAAAAAAAACACACACACACACACACACACACACAGAGACAAACACAAAATATGTAGGTCTGTTGACAGAGTAAGATTAACATTCATGATACTGTTTTCTTTTTCATTTATTAGTGGCTGATTCCAGGGGATGGCCTCATAAATTAAGGCAGGATGTTGTAATTTGAAGGTAGTGTGTGGCATCTTAGTGAAATGGTACAGTTTGAGTGCATCTCATTTTTTTTCAAACTTTCGAAGTTTGCTACCCTTCAACAGTATATGGCAACCATATTGTCTTATACGCTTGACACCATGGCGGACAATCAGTTTAGAACTACCAGGTTATATTTAAATTCTGATTTTTAGGCAGGTAGAAGTACATGTATATCAAAGTCATACCTCAATGTCTCAAATTATAAATATTGTATTCCAGAATTTTAGAAATTGTTGATAAGTTATCCATCATTACATGGGCAGATTTTTTATAATTTTTATATGTGCTCAAATTGACTTTTAATTACCTCATGTAAAGTGATTCTTACCTCAACAAAGTCCAAATCTGGTCATATTGTAAATCTACAAAGAAAAAAAAAAAAAATAAAATCCAAGTTTTGTATAGTCATTAACAAACAACGTAAAAAAATTCTATTTCTTTGTAAGTGTATATTTTTAACCCTTTATCCCATATTCAGTTTTTATGACCCTGAGGAAAAGACGTTTGAAAACATTGACGGAAAAGGAGAAAATGCTGATAACCAGCATTTTCTCTTTAACCATGTTTTCTAGTCCTTCAAAAACAAGTTTCATCATTTGAGTCACATTAAATTTTTCATCTTGAAAGGCTTGCAATTTGGACTGGTAAGTAATGTTGTCTTCTGGTGAAGGGTAATAAAGCCTGGCCGGGTTGCTCAGTGGTTAGCCTATCTAACTCGTGACCTGGAGGTTGCAGGTTCGATACCCGGTTGCGACGAACTTTCTTTCCTGCGAATTTTCGCCCCTCACCTCTGATGCATGTGAGAAAAGTAGTCAGTGGCTTTGTGTCAGTACCGGTGTGGGAAAGCCAGGAAACACATGGGTGCGTCACTGACCGCCATGATATGACCTAAGCTGTTAAAATGGCGTTAAACTCCAATACAAACTAAAGGGTAATAAATACACCAATATTAATTATGTTATCCTTTTACCACACAACCCTGAGTTTTAATGACCCTGAGGAAGAAGTCATTTGAAAACATTATGGGAAAAGGAGGAAATGCTGGTTACCAGCATTTTCTCCTTTTCCCACAATGTTTTCTACCCTGTCAAAGACAGCAGTCATCTTTTGAGCTATAGTTTTGTTGTTGTTGTTGTCTGCAAATGATTTCAATTTGGTCAAGACCAAAATTTCGTCCTTTGGTAAAGAGTTCATCATTTTAAGGATACTCTTTGACTTGCCTCAGTATATTGTAATTGGAATTTTTCTTCCCTAAAATTTTTAATTCACTGTTGAAAATAGAAAATTCCTCCAAACATTCCCATACTTGAATGATTCTGACAAAGACGGCTTTCAAAAACATTTTGAAAAAAAAGAACGCTGCAACTAGAATTTGCTGCCTTTTCCACAAAATTTTCTACCTTGGATCAGCACTACTTAAAACGCCGGCGATAATTTACGAGGAAATAAAACAATCGCAATTTGCAACCATGTGTACCATGCTAGATCTAGATTTACACATACTTTGATTATTCATGAAAAATATCTACAAATTTCAAATAAATAAGACACTTACTTCATTTTTTCCGGATCAAATTGTCTGGGTCTCTCTGCGAAACACCATACTGCCCACTCAAACGTTGACTACTCACTGAGCAATCTCGTGCGCGGTTGATTAATCAGGTGATCGGGGTCAGCCTAAAAACCAACCAGAACAGACGGGAACAGAAGCCTTTATTGACCCTCAATCGCCTTCACAACTAAAGCCGCGTAAATGCGGCCACTAAAGATTGATATCAGACTGAAAAAAGGCATTCTGATCTTTGATCTACACTGTCCGTTTTGTTGAGATAATCTGGCCAAGAGCAACCTTAAACTTGCAATTATTTAGGCCTTATTTCTAGACTGGCATTGTCTTTTCTCAAGGTTTATTCGGAGCTCTCGGGTAACCAACAAGTCACTTATTTATAGATGAACTTAGAATTGTACCAATAACATGTCTTTGGATTTCTAGATTCATTTCTTTTTTTACTTTTGTTTGTACATAAATGGCGAGCATCACACGAAAAGGGGCATTCGGACATTTGCGTAAACTGTTGTCTCGGATCAGTCCACGCAGGCTAATCCGAGACGGCACTTTACGACTACCGGTACATTAGAATTTGTTCTTCAGTAGACGCGCAAAAAAAGAAAATTACATAAAAGCGGAAAGTGTCGTTTCGCATTAGTCTGCGCGGACTGCGCAGGCTGATACGAGACGACACTTTACGTAAATGTCCGAATGCCCCCTCTCCGCGTGTTTCAGGCCACATAGAAATTTAACCACTCCAAAGTTTACAATTGTGCTCACCATTGACCGATAGGACACGTGAGAGGGCTTGTTTCTTCGTAGGTTGACAAACAAATTTTTCTTGATATTTTCTATATAATATTGTTTGGGAGAAAAAATCGGTTTTTTTTATAAACGATTTCGCTCTTTTTTCATCCCTTTACTTCGTCATTATACGATGCCCTTTAGTTGCAAGATGGTACAGCTAGTGTTTCAATACAGCAGTATTTAGAACGGTTTGTGAATGCAGTCCCTCATGCAAGTCACTGGCAATCAGGTCTTACCAGGGATCGTATATGTTATATACGATCCCTGGTCTTACAGATCAAGTTGGAAACATAGTCATTTAAAGGTAAAAATTATATCAATATATGAATTCCATCTAAAAGAGACTAAATTTGAATCGTTTAGTAAAGAGTAAACATCTATGGCTTCATATGAAAGGAAACTTTTTTTTTCGGCTGTAAAGAATTCCTCAATATTGAAAAGTGCAGGCGGTTTCCGGTCAGACAGGCAAGGGATCAGGAAAAAAAAAACCCTTCTATTTTACCGTCTTCTTTCGTTTTTGCCTTTTAGTCGTTCACAACTTTCAGTTATTGCCACTTTGTATCCGACACTTTCTTTCTTTCTTTCTTTCAAACGTTCAAACGTTCGTTCGTTTGTTCAAAACTAGGAAGATTGTTTGGTAAAATCTGTAAATGGATGAATTCAAGGCTGTTAAATACTACCAGGTATCGGAGACGATCAATAGGCCTAGCAGAGTACGTCCGTTCAGTCTAATGCCGATCCCTCCTCGCTATCTCAACCGACATCTGCCGTTGGTTGAACTATGAAATGTTCTAACCTGTAGGCTGTTAAACGCGACTCAGGGATCTTTTGCGGACAGTTTAGATCAAAATCAGACTGCACAGAACGTTAAAAGTCGGGAGTGTATGGTAAAGGATTAAACCGGTACTACAAAAGCTTCGAATTTTCTGCTGAATTCAGCAACCTGGTGATATTTCGGTATCAAGAATTTAAGAAAAAAATCGATGTATAGAGTCGATCAGATCCAAGATCAGTCTGCTTGTTTTGTGCAGCCTGTTCAGTTTGAATTTCAAAATCAAATAAACGTTTACTCAAAACGCTACCTGGTGCGATTCATTCAGCTATGATCAGCTAGCATATAACCTATGCACCGGCCATTTATTAAAACAGCCCCTACAGGCTTGGGTAATAGCTTTGGTACAAGCCCTACTTTTCCCTACCATATGGGATTGGTGATGCGTCATAGCAGTCGGGTCGAATCTTCGAAGAAAATGAAATGCGCAGACAACGGATAAATTTCGTCAGTATTTTTCCGAGATTTACATGTTATAAACAACTTCTACAAGCTCTTAGCCCCGCCCGGGTGGCTCAGTGGTGAGCGTGTCGGACTCATGACCCGGTGGTTGTGAGTTCGATACCCGGTTGAGGCGAACTTTCTTTCCGGCGTATTTTCGCCTCTCACCTCTGCTGAAGCATGTGAGAAAAGTAGTCGGTGGCTTTGGAAAGAAAGTTGTGTTAGTACTGGTGTGAGAAAGCCAGGAAACACATGTGCGTCACCGACCGCCATGATATGACCTTAGCTGTTAAAGTGGCGTTAAACCCCAATACAACCAACCAACCAACAAGCTCTTAAGGTAATGAAAGGTTTAATAATTTGTCTTTGGTCATGTTTGTTACAAAAAGTTAATTGAATTTCGCTGCAATACAGATTAAATCGACGAAACAGAAAGTCGGTATAGTGCTTTATCTTTGCTGCCGGAAAATATGTCCAAATAGGAAAAAAAAATCACCGTAGCTTGTCATCATTGAGACTACCACCAGGTATTAACCATAACGCACCCTGCTTAACCCTTTAACAATCGACAAACATTTAGACTGGTCAAGATCGATAGCGTCTGCAGACGACAGATAAACTCTTTACCAAATGAATATGATTTGGACTCAACCAAAATGAAAGCATTTGCAAATGACAAATCAAGTGTAGATTAAATGATGGTTTCTGTCTTTGATAGGCTAGACAACATGTATCACCAACATGAACACTCTCTCCTTTTTCCACAATGTTTTCAAAAGCCTTTTCTGTCAGGATCATTAAAACTCGGATTGTTTAGTAGAGGGTTAATTTGCACGGAGAGAAATACACCAAACTAGATCGCTGTAAAGGCTAGACCCACAGCGGCAGGGGTTTTAAGTGCTTGTTTTTCTAATACCCCGGTGGAACGGCGATTCCACTGCGCTTATGGCGATCATGACGCTCCTCCAAAATCTTCTGAATTGCCACGGAAGCGCCGATAAGAAGAAGAAGAAGAAGAATATATTTATTGCTCAGTTATATCCATTACATGGGTTAAAGGCAAACGTAACATATACAAGACATATTTACCTATACATAAAAGATATGGCATCATACTTTAATACAGGCATTAATAATTCACACCCCCCCCCCCCCACACACACACACATGATTTCCTAAGGAAACATATGGCTTGGAATTTAAAGATTATATTATGTTACATTTCTGTATAAAAGTTGCAACGCATTGAATGACTCGTTTGTTAGTGTTATTCATCAATTCGTAAAAAGTTTCTTTATCATTCTCACTAGGTCTGAATTCTAATGTTTCTAAACTGTCAAACATTTGCAATCTCTGCACATCATATTCTTTACAATTACACAAGAAGTGTATTTCGTTTTCGACAACGTTACATGTGATGCATACTCTTTGCTCCATGGTTTCTCCGTAATATCTGCCGCGCTCTATTCTAAGTTGATGTGCACTCATTCGAAAAGAAGTTAAACATTTCCTAAGGGTTTTATCCTGAATATTATCAAGGTATTGTTCAAATCCAAAATTCTGTTTTAATGACTTGTAAATCTGTAACTTTTTCATCCCGTCACTTAGTGAAATATGAGTTCTCCAAAATGATAAAAATCTATCTTTCAACTTGCTTTTAATTGAATTAAGGAGTGCACTGGAATCAAAAGTGGATTGATTTTCCAAAACATGGGAAAACCCTAGATCATTTAAAATCCTTTCTATACACTTAACCCATGCTCCTTTATCATTGGAGCTGCCTAATTGCTCTAAGTACTCTTCTGAAATCAACAAATTATTATCTGAATTAATAGTGTGTAGCCAAAAGTTTATGCAACTAGTTAATATAGGAATTAACAAGGGTATTTGGCCAAGCTCGCTTAAGACCGCAAAGTTGCAAGCCTTTGAGTGGACTCCTCGTATTTACAAAATTTTATTGATACCTTATCGAACTCGCTAATACCTTTAAATGATAGATTAAACATCTCATCTAGTGATTTGTTTTTATACATTGGTTCGTAAGCAGCCCATATTTCACACCCATATAAAGAAATAGGCTTGACAAGAGCATCAAATATTCTTAACATAGATGAAGGTTTAATTGTCTGATTAAATATACTCTGTTTGATAGAGAAAAGAGCTCTCCTTGCTTTTAAACTTAACGACTTTTCTGCTACAGAAAAATTTGCTGTATTACTTATAATCACCCCAAGATACTTATACTGTTTTACATGTTCTAATTCAATATCACACACATAGATATGTGCAACATTTTTGTTTTGGACTTAAGCGTTCCCTGTACGCTAATAACTTACGCTCAATCACGACCTCGCTGCGCTGGTCACGATCCTGTCACGCCGTTGTTGGGCTTTTACGGCGCTTCCAAGATGCTTCTACGCTTCCAATATGGCATGGTATTTCAGGCTTACTACGTTGCTGCTGCGATCTTGCTATGACCTATGCGCAGGAGCTGCGCTTCTGTTGCGCTTTTGGAACGTTTCTACATCAAATCGGTGATTTAACACTTTGGCAGCAATTGACCATCGGCCATCGAAGAAAATTGACCGAACTGCTGCAGTAGCTGTGCTCCAGCTTGAGGTTATGAACAAAAGATTGATATGATTTGGTGTTGCTTTTTGTAACGATGCGCTGCATTTGCACTACATTACTCGCGCTGCGGCTAAGATACTGCTGTGTTCATGATTTTTTTGCTACGCGTTTACTACGCTTTTGTGGCGCTTCGAGCCAACGGCGATCCTGCTACGTAAGTTTTGAGCATGGTCAAAAGAAGCGCCTTGAAGTGGTGATCATGAAGCTTTCGGTACACTTCTACTACGATCAAGGCGTTTCTACTGCGCTGTTGTCGTGCCTCCCACGATTCACGGCGTTTCAACCAAAATTTCGAAGCGTAGCGGAATCACCGCCCAGTGGATGGGGTATAGCCCAGTCATTGGTCCCCGTTGTACACACATAATAATAGATTAGGCTAAATGTGATATGTAAAAGACTTTCCGATTGGCTAAATTTCGAAGCCTTGCGGAATCGCCGCTCATAAGAATGGAGCTTCCGATACGCTTTTACTACGATCAAGGCGTTTCTACTGCGCTGTTACTCTTTACCCTACAATTCACGGCGTTTTGACCAAAATTTCGAAGCGTAGCGGAAATCGCCGCCCAGTGGAAGGTAGGGGTATAACCGAGTCTTTGGTCCCCGTTGTACACACATAATAATAGATTAGGCTAGATGTGATATGTAAAAGACATTCCGATTGGCTGATACAGCTTATCTAGCTTATCAAATGAAAACAATCGTCACAATAGCCTGTACCAGTTGTATATATTGGTAGATGTACAGCGGGAACCAGTTTAAGAGAAATCTTAAACTGTTAAAAATGTCAGGTCAAACAATACGTTGTCAGGTCAAACAATATATTATACATTTCGAACATCTGAAATGAATACGGTGCTGTCTTCAATTCATGCGGGGGCTCGATTTTTTTTTTGAACTTGTTTCTATTTTTGTTACTGTAATTATAAAGCACTTTAAAGACGAGATTTCATGCAAAATAATGAGATAAGACCTTTAGTTTTGGTATTGATCTTGTTATAGTTACAGGATCCTGCCCTGCACATTTTTTTTTTCGGTTTAAATATCACCATAATTATGAGATCATGATCACCATTAACCAGTAGCGCGAACAAACTTTTATTTAAGTCAGACCACAACCCACATTGACCAAAGATTTTTCAGGGATGAAGCTTGGAAATGATTTTTGAAGTGTTGAATCTCTTTCCACCAAAGAATCAACAAAATCAGCGGACTTTCGGTTCCAAACTGTGATCCTAATTAAAAGTCGACCTTGTTGAATCAGTGTGGCTCATGAAAAAACTATATTCACTTCAGAATATCTGTGATTCAAGCTAAGCAGGTACACAAAAATAAAATAGGAGGGGCTTTCTTAGCCCTTAATCATGCGAACTTAAAATCATACTTTGGGATGAGGGAGGTGTTGATTAACAGAGCATCCAGCTTCCGGAATATCATCAAAACAATGTTACATTCTTGCGCACTCTTAGAGTTCTGACGAGGATCTGAGGTACTTTGATTAGCACTGAACGTAATGAAATTTTAGTAGCGTTATAAATCAACGCATCCAGGCTAGTTTACGGGGCTTCTGCATTATCGCGGATCAAAGGCTGCGCTTTAACTATACAAATAAACAGAACGGTTCTATTGTCTATCTCTTGATTATAGGTATATGACTGCATTAAACACGACATCCCATGTCAAAGTTTAAAAAATAAAGGCATAAATGGTTATGTTTTTAGTGTGTTACAATCAATGTATGGGAGACAATCTGCGTGCGTTAAAGCAACGACGGTACTACGAGTTAACTCCCTTATCATATCTGCGTGCCAGTCAGGGGTGTGTGAGCAGGTCGCTTTATTTTCCCTTTTTATAAACGGATTGTCATTTTTATTACGTGAAAATTGCGAGACAGGATATTACTAATCACATTGCAGATATTTTACGTTTAACGTATACTGATAACGTTGCAAGCTGTTCAGAAACTGTACTTATGTTACAACAAGAAATTAACACCGTTGATAAGTTTTATTATAAAACGAGCATACAGATAAAAATTAAATAAAAAGATATAGAGAAATGATGGGCCTCTGCGTGACAGTGAGCGATGGTTCTTTTAGTTCAAACAAAGTATCATAGACGGCGGCACTCAAGACTGGTCTGAAGCTATGCATTCCTCCAGCAGGCGTCGTCAATATCAGACTTTCAAAACTCTTTTGAACGTTATCTATCCTAAGACCTGCCGTTTCATCTAAAAAGCCATGTCAAACTTTACATGCTCAAACCAACTTCTAAATATACAAATGTGCAGAGGAACTAGAACTGGAACCAATCTACGAAAAACCCTGCACAAATTCCGGTATAAATTTCCTAAATCTATGTTTAGAAACCGTGCATTAAAATTTACGCTAAACAATGGTATTTAAAAAAAAAAAAATTTTTCCCGTTTGATTTTAAATATGTTCTTAAGAAATATGGAGCGAAAAACAGGCTCGCTTTCTCCATAGACCTATTATTTGTATCCATTTTCTACTTGCTCCTTTTTAGCGACAGAGTTTTGAGTTATGCGTACCGCGCCATATTTTATCCGCAAGCGACTCATGAATTTGAGACGTAATATTTTCAGGCATACAATAAAAGATCTTATGTATCACTTTTGAGGAAATACTGGAATCGATTATATTGGGCTGATCTCAATTGAAGATCCAAAAATCATGAAAAAAATGTAACTATTTTCGTCTACCTCTTAATTAAAAGGCAAAGGCATATAGGACCCAATAATTCATTAACTCTTTCACAGATTTAAATTTATGTTTTCAAGCTTAAAATGTTGCTATTTGTTTTTCTAATACTACTTTTTGCTAAATTCAGATAAGCTATCATAATCACACACTATTTACTCACTCTATCTCCATTCGACGGTATTTAAACATGTATTGTTTCTTCTATTGCCATACTGCTATGTTTTTGTGTAATGGGCCGGAAGCCTAAGTCATCAATAAAATATTGAATTGTATTACTGAAGTTCGGTGGCCCTACCGAGAAAGTTTAAGAATTTTCGATGTCTTTAGTAAGCGTTTCTCAAGTTCACAGAGTACTGGCTCGGCGCAAAAAAGGTGGTCTGGGTATAGACGGAGCGACCGGTCCGCAGCCGAACCCCTTGTTTAGTTTAAACATATTTTATTGCCATAATTCACATATATGTACAATACATAATAACCCCTTCCTTTCCGAATACTCGCTGCCTGATAAGGAAAAAAACAGTGGTAATGAAAAAAGCAAATAAAAAAAAACTCCATTATTTTACTCGTCTAATATACCATATAATCTGTGATAGATCTTCCTCGCTGCTTTTGATTGCATTACATAATGGCATAGATAATATAAATGATAATATGAACTGTGGTAATAGATTCCTATCATTTTTATACTTATTCTTTCCCTTTTTGACACTTTCGGTATGAGAGCAAAGAAATGGGGGGGGAAAAAATGATTGAATAAAAAACAAGAAAACTGGCAGTTTTAACTTTGACGTTGAAAATGAAAGATAGTCTAGAAACCATCGTTGCAAATAAAGAAATCGCTATCGCTTGTGTTGAACAAATTCTTTATTTGCTGTTTTCAAAATATCTGTGGTCGATATCTTAAAAAAAAAAAAAACGGTCACACTGCAGTTAAGGGTAAGTATTACATTGGAGGAATAATTAATGCCATGGTGACGGCGCCCTAGTTAAACGCTACATCATTGTTACATTTGTAATTATGACATATACACTCTCGTATCGCAACTAGCTCTGCCAAAATTCTCTCGAACATTTGCTGCGACAGGATTCATGGATTTATTCCCATCCCATCGCTCGACCCTGTTAACGTGGAAAAGGAGCCAGTGCCTTTCAAAAATGTTGAGTACATGGGTACGAAGTTTTAAGTTGGTGCGTTGTTAAAAAAAAAAAACCCTCCATGACAGTCACAAATGATTGGTTTCTAATAAGAGAAGAACATGCTACAGGAATGTTGGGATACACATCTAGCAAAACACAAGAACTTAACGAGATTTTTGTATTTTGAATGTGAAATTTTCTACACCGTCGGTAACAGTATAGTCGTTATTGAATAACAAGGGGTAAGTGAGCAATGCTCCGGCAAAGGGGGTCTATAATGCATCTCTGTGATGAATGATACAAAGTTTGTCATTACATAATCATGGATCCATAAAATCCATTTTTTTTCTATCGATCTGGATCTTGAGGTAGAATGGTCCTTGGGTATAAAGAAAATTGCCAATGGCGAAAACTTTCGACCAATGACAGCCCGAGCGGACTACGCAGGCTGGCATGGATCCGCGATACTTTTGCAGATGAATTAAGACTCCTTTTTACAGAGCATGGCTAAAATACATATTAAACACTACTGAAAATCAGTTGACTCGATGGCGCAGTGGTAGAACAGCCCTATAAGTAGTCAAAGCGTTGAGGGCAAAGTTTGATTCACTGCTTTTGAAAGCCTAGCATCAAAGTCAGAGGGAAGGTGAAAGGAGAGTCTAGTCCCTTCAACCGGCTTCAACCACGTTTCATACTGTAGAATAATTCGATTCCTGAATAGGTAATTTAACAAATGCCTATTTTACCTGTTTACTCATGCACGCATGCAAGTTCAGTCTTTGTGGTTTATCTATAGAACTTTATGTAACCCGCTTAGGCGATCATCACAACCAATTACAATATTGAAAGCTTTACCCCTTTTATCCATTTTCCAAAAGATCCCGAGTTCTAACGATCAATTTGCAGGGTCTTACATTTTGTTGTCCGGTAAAGCGTTAATTAAGGACTTATATCTTTGGCACTAGTTTGTAGCGAGCATCTTGGCCCGTAGTCACCAACTAACCTTAAGAACGGTCTTTGTCTTATTCTCCGGAATTTTCTAAATTTGAGAGTAACGCAACTTCTGATTGGCTAAACCAAATGGTTTAGCCAATCAGAAGTTGCGTTACTTTGAAATTTAGAAAATCTTGGAGGATAAGACAAAGAAAGTTCTTAAAAGTGGTTTGTGAATAGAGGCCCTGTTCTATCAGACTATTGTGATTTCTATATAGTTATCTACGAATCAGGGTCATATTTAATACACAATAAATGCTTAGATCCATTATATTGTTTTTAACCGGTATTGTTTGGAGGCTATTGTCATGGGTACAAAAGGTAAAAAAATAGCATTAAGCCATCACCGTATGCCAGTTTTAGATCCCTAGAGAAACTTGACAAAATTACAGACTTGTCCATATTGAATGCTCGAGCAGACGAAAAATTAAATGCTGCTCAAATGACGGGATTTGTATTTGAAAGTGTAAAAACAATTGTTGAAAAAGGACAAAATGCTTGCTACCAGAATTTTACCAATTTCCTCTGCATTGCTTTTAAAGGACTCTACCCTCAGGATTGTAAAGACACAGTGTTATAATCTCTTAAGTTCTGCTTTAAAGTTTCTTATGTAATCTAGTCCCTGATATAAACAGCCACCTGTCAAAACAGGCCTTTCCGTACCTTTGGCTGGTTGCTTCAAATAGATTTGTACCTAGCATTTGTATTGTGATTGATTGTAGATGCAGCAGCCTGTTCAACAATTATTTAGGGACGGTATCCTCTATGCCGCCATCGACTTTTCGACCTGAGTGGAAGTAGAAAACTGTCTAGAGATTTAAAGTGCAATAGCGGCCAAAAGTAAGAACTGAGGATGTTTAAATGCGTTTCACTTTAAATCGTACCATTTTACAGTATGGAATTTATTTTGAAGATGACAACCTCTTTTTGTACGGTAGGTCCAGGTGTTAGTCGCT